>JAULUF010000009.1:7125000-11925000 GCA_031834385.1 Semotilus atromaculatus | reverse complement strand
AATTAATAATCCCAAATATGTTTGATGCCTCTGGTGCATATCAAATAATGAAACCAGATAGCAATAAATAGTCACTTTCCGAAGCACTGGCAGATGATTTCTGCATTTTGATGACCGACTCTTTACTAAATATATAAATAATCAACACCTGTTCTTTTGAGATGATTCACCAAATGGCTAATCGCTATTCATCAAAAGTCGCTGTGTCATTACTTATCCAAATTAGATGGTGTTAATTACAATAAATTACAGATGTGTTTGATGCATTAGTGAAGCTTCAATGAACACAGAGCACCAGGTTGGTGCCTAATGGCTGTTGGTCAATGGAATGTGTGTGTTTGAGCCTCTCTATTGGTGTGTGTTTAAAGAAAGGGAGAGAAAGCACCTGTGCAACAAGAGACTTCTTTCTGGGAGAAAGGGCAAACCCAGCTGGTCTCATTGACAATACGTAGGTAATATGTAACATTCAAAGGCACAAAACATACTGTTTTGTACGTTTGGATAAATGATGAAACATAAAATGTGGACACCGGCAACATTTAAACTTAGCTTTATTAGGTTTTTACAGCTACAAAACCTTAAATATTTACAAATATTTCATATCATAAAGATACCTGTATAATTTCCCTTTTACCATTTTACAAATGTAAGATCCCTTATCCCTACTCCCAAACCTAAACATACCCAATTTAAACAGAATATAAAAAGAAACTGTAATCGACAGAGATAGTAATTAAATTAAAATCTTAATAACAAAATAACATTAAAAATATATTTTGAGCCGCTAATCCTACTCCTACCCCTAAACATAACATAACCCCTAAGAAAAACATAACAGACAAGTGTAATCACAATAATTTATTTATTGCGAGAATGTCAAAAGCGGTACCATAAGTCGTTCAAATAAGGATGTGTTGCAGTCGCATTCCTCTTTGGTAGTATATAATAGTTTTGTTTGAGGTACAGAGCAGAATTTAAGTTTTTAATCCATGAAAATGTTATTCCGGCTTCACTCCGTGAAGGGGCACATTTCTCAATTTCAAATGTACATCGACTAAAACACGGCATGTTGCAATATGTGACAAAGCAGGTGAGAGCCAGTGAGCGTTTATTATCAGTACAGTAAAACGTGTCGTAATGCTTCTTAAGGGAATGCAATTATAATTTTTTTAATTCATCATAACAAGCGCGGGATTTGATGTTTACGGTTGCTCCTGAGAATGGAGATGAAGATTGCTGGATAAAGGACTGAATTTGGATCTGTTCCTTGTAAATGTATGGATTCTAAAGATTTGGATTACAGTGTATGAATAAAATTTATGTTTTTTTATGAAGTTATGTTGTGTTCAGGTGTATTTTATGGATATATTGTCGGTCGCTGTATAGGAGAAAACAACTTTTGTGTCTCACGGCAAACAAACTAAACATTACAAAATGGTTAAAATATTATTTTTATTTTTTTTTCATTTTAAGGTTTTAAAGTGTATTCTCGTTTAACATTATGTAATCCTCCGAAACGAGTTTACATCAGAAGTCATTCACAGCGAAATGTTATTATTTTTTAAGTAGATGAGTAAACTGTATTTAATAAATGCGACTGAAAACATGTAATTGATATGAGTAAAAACATTATTTTTTATTTTAATATTCATAAATAGGAATGCATACAAATGTGTATGTCGGTAAAGTTGTACATGCGTAAATAATCTATGTTTTAGTGCTGTCAATACGACAATATTAAATGTATCAGTGTCTATAAAAATGAAAGTAAATGTACGTGTGGTAGAAATACACGCGTATTCTCATGAGATCACGTTGGTGTTCCAACTGCCTGGGAATCTACAAATCGAAACTTGCGCTTTTTTTTTTTTTTTTACCAAGGCCTTTAGGGTGAAATGAGTTGTTTATCACATTCAGAATGAATGAACCATTTGAAATGCTGAGGCGTCTAGCATGAAAAAAGAGGTCAAAAGCTCCTCAGCATATAAAACATGAGTGGCGAAGACTTCAGAGGGGCGGGTGCAGGCCGAGTCCACAGTGGCCCTCGAAGGCGCCCCGGCTTTTAACGCCGCCATATGAGCTGGAGCATGGTATCCAGCTTTGAAGTAGTCTCCTGATCTTGCTCCGCCACTGAGAGGAAATTGAAGTCAAGGGTTCACAGCACCTAATGCTGCAAAAAATGATCTCACAGGACAGAGGAAGAGAAGGGTAGTCAGGGGAATTAACCCGGACACTTCCTCGTAAAATAAAGCCAATGATGAAAACAGCACTCGAGGATGGTGTGAAACTGAGGTTCAGTCTCTCATAAACAAGTGGTATGAAGAGGCTTTGGCTGAAATCACTAAAATTGATTTACAGAGGCTCTTGTGCAGTGCCCCCTTTGCTCAAACAGGAACACCATATAATGACAACACACATTCCCTCAGTCACAACACAAAAGCATCACACCGATAGTCTGTCGATTTCAAGGTTTCAAACTAATTCATGTGCATCATGTGTCATGAGACGACTATTTAAATGTCACCCTGCTCGTGTTCGCATTAAGCCTTCGAAGCCCGATGGGAGGCCCAGGTAATGTGCTTAAATATTTAGGCTTTATTGTTAGAGACAGAAATAGATGAGAAGTGACTAGACTTGCCTGTCATCAGTAATCAGACTGCCTTAATGAGACAGACACAGGCACCTCCAGAGTCAAATATTTAAATTCCTCCTGCTGAGGAAGTGCCTGAAAGGGCTGACGACTGCCTCGGAGCAAGCCCACACCAATCTCATTTGGTCTCTTAAGAATGCCAAAACTCTTCAAAAATGCCCTTTGAACCTGGCAACGTGCCAGCAGCAGCCTGTAAACCTTGATCTCGAGGACTGTGTGAATTACCAAACAGCTAATGCAGCAGGCCAGGAGATTATTGAGGCCCCTTTTGATGATTGTCAGCAAAAGCAGCTAGATAGGAGGGGGCAGTCATTTCGCCTGACGCCGGGCACATCTAGAGACAAGTTCTTCTACTGTCTTGATCCACATCTGTAACATCTTTCTGAAAGGTCATAGTTCCAGCAAAGCAATTCCGACCATAGCAAACTGTAGCAAGACATTAGTGATCTCAAATGCATTTGACCCCCCCATAATTTCTTTTTTTTTTTTTTTAAGTTAAAGGGGTGTATACCCAAAAATAACCCATAGAGAGTGAAGAGTGCTAGATGGCCATTATGTTATGACTGGCTCTGGCTCTATTAGCTCGCTACAGTCATACATTGGCTTAGTTTAAGAATAGCTGTTGTCAGTCACTTAAATTCCTCACTGCATTTATTGGTTAAATCTGTGCTTTTCCAAGCTCCAATTTGCCAAAAAAGTCAATTTCAAGTCTTTCCAGGGAAATAGACTCTTGGCTTCCCACCAGTGCTCTGGTGTGCCATCTCAAGACCTCTACTTATTATTCTCTGTGTCAGGGTGAAAACTACATAAATAAACAAATGAGTGAAAAAAAAAATTAACTAAAACCTAAAACTATGACTGAAGTAACCAAAGATCTTCCCAACTTTTTCTGCCTAAGCCATGCCGATGCTGTGGTAAAACACTCATTAACTCAGTGCTGATGGCTGACCTCATCTCATACACTATTAATAGCGCACAATCATTATCAGTGGCTGCGCTGGGGCATCTGCTTGCTGAAACAAGCTACCAGGAGACTGTATGTGAAGGATGAATGTGAAAATACTGGGCAGATGCATAAAATGGTAGCTTTTTGTTTACCTCTTCACCTTTCATTCAGCACATCTGTTTGGGGCACTTTGGTTTCCAAGGCAACAGGACGCATGCAAACTCTCTGACAGGTGAGTGCTCCTGGACATCAGCCGATCTCCCTTGGGTGCATCTGTCAGAGCGGGTGGGTAGACCCAAGCAGAAACTCTCCATCACATCACCCACCCACATGAAGCCCAGATTTTAACACAGACCCATCACAAAGAAGATATCAACTAGAAACAAGGGAGGAAAAACTCACTGAAAGGAGACATAACAATTGAAGTGCTTAGTTTCCTTTATCCATGTCCATTTGCATGTGTGGTATGTCTAGGAAAAGACTCATGTAGTAAAACATTCAGCTTGCAACACTCATTTTACTCTAGGAGAGCATTTCTGGTAGTTTGTTTCACAGTGGTAGTCTGCCCTGAACGGACACAGCACTTAGACAGCAGGCAGTCCAATGTGACACTAAGAGGGTTTGTGATATGCCGAGAGCACAGGCAGAATGGAAGTGACCAGGGGCTGTGATTGTTTTTTCCTGCCATTTAATCTCCTCTCAAAGATGGTTCATTAGTCTGGAGGATAGCAAACTGCACAAAGATAAAACCTGATCTGTGAGTCAGGGACACTCCACAAATCCATTTCCATTCAGCTTTGTGCCCAGCGGCTATACCATCAAAAGCATCGCTCTGTTTCTCGCTCAAATGAAATGAATAGAGCAACTCATAAATTTTTTTCCTACACTCCTCCCCCTCTTCTTCATCTCATTCTCAATTTCAGTGATCATTTTGAATTTTCAGGTGATAGAAACTTTTTTGATTTTCCATCTATGAGACCATTTCTTCCCCCCTGAACAACACTGATAGGGTATACATACAAATACATTCCTCTGGAAGAAAGAGAGCCTCAAGTGTGCAAGTGCTGCCAATCATTTGTGACCTTGATATGTGGCTTCCCACTCAAGAAAACAGTTCATTGAATATTTGCATATTAGAAAACTAATATCAGATCATTTGCTGTTAATGCATTTTTTTCTAATATTCTACATGATGAAGTACTATTGAAAATCAGCACGATGTCCACATTTTTGGAGTATATACTGTACTTGAGAAATCGTCACGGGGGACTCGTCATGTCTGAGCCTGAACATTGTGTGACATTTGGAATGATCAGTTGTCATTAAGGGGGACATGGCCTGGGGCCGATGGGTAGAGGACTCTTTTTAGGAGAAGTGGGAGTGTGTCTGAGGGAGCAGATTGTGTTCTCGGAGAGCCTATTAAAGCTGACAGGGACGAGGTGGAGGAGTCGGATCTCGGCCTGATTACACCCCTCTCCTTGGCTCCCCTATTGACTGTGGTTAGGATGTAGCTTTCCATTTCCTGCAGAAATAAATTAAAAGTCAGAAGTAATTTGGCTGATGTGGGATGCAGGTAGATTTTTTTCCCCTCCCCTCTTTGCCTCCAACTTTCTGAATAAAATTCTCCCCTAGCCTGGAAATCAATTGAAGACCCTCTTTGATGAGGGAGGGCTTATTTTCTGCCAGTGACAGTTTTGAGGCAGGGAAAAAGCAGGGATTTGATGAAAAGGGAGATACCATGAGATTGAGGTCTTGTTCCAGCCAGAAGGATAAAGGCCTCTAATTGTGTCTCCTGCACAATAAAGAGGAGGACGTGGCATCTTCTAGCTGCACCTCAAAATCACCATCTGTGCTGATTTTGAAATCAGTCTCATCAATCAGTGGGCAGAATGTGTGATCTTTACTATACATTATTCCCTCTCTATAGTCTATTGTGTTTTGAAGGTACTGAAGGAACCTCAGATCACAGCGTAAATAAATTAAAAAAAACGACATTTGCTAAAAACGACATCTTTTCAGTTTTTATTTATTTGTAACTACAATAAAAGAGTGGCAGCATCATGTTAGTTATGACTCTCAGAACATATAAAGTTCACGTATTACCAACCTGCTATGTGAAGTTCATCTTGCAGTGTTTGCTCATGCACTGAGCCGCAGGAAAATTACATCATGATAATGCTGACTGACTGGCCAATGGCATCACAAGAACATGCAGTCCCAAACACTTCACCAGTACCTATCCTCACCCTAAAAAATAATGTTGGCTAAATTTTTTTTAAAAAATTACAATGCAACAACAGTTTGCATAATTGTTTTTACAACTTTGAGTGGAATCACATTCAACAACAAGCTGTATTTAGTCAGGGGAACTTAATTTCTAGCATAAAAACACTTTTTTTTTTTTTTACTCGATTACTCAAAATAATATTAATAATAATAAATAGCTCCAACTACTTAAGTTGTAGCCCTGAAACCAAAAAATTTAAGTTAAAAAATAATTTCAGTTCAAATCCAGAGCTATAACATGCTTAATGTAACTTATTTAGTATGTACATTATTATTGAACATGTAGGATAGGGCTATTCAACTGGGCCAAATCCGGCCTGCCAATTAGCTCTATCCGGCCCGACGGTTTGATACGCGCTCCGATTGACCTGAGAAACGTTTTACGTGCGAATATTTCAGCAGTTATCATGTATGTCCCATATTTCTGTCGACTGAACCAGTGATACCAATCATTTGTGAATTATTCATTATTTTGGTTAGGTTCTTTCTAAACGCGCTTGCATAATGGTCTAAAACTATTCGGATTCGTTTGGACCTCTCTGTCACTGAATCATCTAAAGCGAAGAGGCTGCTCAGTCAGTAACAACAAATAGCGCTGTTTTCAGTTGTTCCACTAGTTGTTTCAGAACGGCCCAGCACGGAGTTTCGTTTACTCCTGGGTCCCAGAAACTATTATTAAACAGCGTTCCGACAACCAGTGGGAACTGGGAAGCGTTTCAATTCGACAGACACCTCACTGTTACAAACTTGTATTAAATCTGATGAAACAGCCTCAACATTCCCAACAAGACTGGTGAAGAAAGCACGAGAAACATTGTGCCATGAACAAAATTAGAAGACCTTAAATTCCCTAATCACCAGCCTTACAAACATTTACAATGAATGTACTGTAGTAATTTACCATGATTTGGGCAGAAATGTGGAATATTTATATTGAACATGTTATAGTCATTTATATTCAGCATTAGATTCATTTGATGGGTAGAGGAATATACAATTAATTTTTGTTATGAAATTATTTCAGTTTCTTTGTGAAGGTGCTTTATACAGTGAGAGTGAGTAGCCTGTGGTTATCAAGTCTTACTGTCTGAATATTTTCATTTAAGCATAACAATTATAAACAAAATAATTCTTATTTCTTAACAATAGCTATGAGCTTGTTTAATTAATGAATTTTTCCCAAGGAAAATAGTTGCAGACAGCTGTAAATTATCAAGTTTTTATTTATTATGGTCTTATACAGTATATCTGCATACTGTTGGGTACCACATTTCCAAGTAAATACAATACTTTTTAGGTTTACTTTTGCTTATTTATTGAAACTGTTATGTTTCAATAAATAATGTTTCAATAAATAAGCTAAACCCCCAAATCAACCCACCGGCACACCTCACTTTTCAATTTGATAGTCCTCGAATGTATCTTGTTGAATAGCCCTGTGGCATTAACACAGTCATTGCTTATAGAGTCAATGCAGTGTTTACCTTCATCTTGTCTACTCTTCAGTAGACAAGTAACAACTTACAACAACTTAATAAAAACAAACAAATTAATACAGAAATTTGAATTTAAATTACACACAATATTAAGTTGATGTAATGATCAACATTGTTATGTCAACAGAACTCAAAATAATGTTTTCAACTTGAAAGGTTTAATTAAAATAATAAATTAGAACTGTTAGGAAAATTTGTAAGGCAATGTTTTTTTCTATTGTGAAAAAATAGACTCCTTTTTTATTATTTACATATGTGTTGAAGTACACTTGCACGTAACTTGAATCAAACTTATTTGAAAGTTATTGTACAATAACGGGAATATAATTTCCATTTCATCTTGATGGAATAATTGCTTTCTTTTTATGTTAATTCCATCAAGACTTAGATAAGGCTTTATTATATTTGATTCATTCAGATATCATCATCTTACTCTATTCTGCCATATTATGACCACAGCTAAAGCAACATGTAAAACTCTTCCAACGATACATTAGATTCTAATGATTAGAATATATCATTAGAAATGTATTAGTTGATGTTGTTGGTTAATGCTTTACTTGTGGCTGAATGTGAAACAGAATCAGTCAAATCAAGCTGCTCTTCAAATATAGTTTTTCAAGGTTCTCTTCAACAGAGATTTAAGTTTATAACATTGTGGTATTGAAAGATTGGTTGTCGTCCTACCATGACTTTAGTTGATTTGATGCCAGTGGTGGGTCTTATTACTGTCTCCTACAGCCTAGATGTTTGGATGCAAGAGTGTTCTAGTCTAATCCTGAGCAGAATCACTACAATTGGTTTTGAAACATGTCTCATTGTTCTGACAACTCTTTGCACGTCAGTGAGGGTTCACAGAACTGCTGGGCAAGATTCTTTCAGACAGTTAAGCTGTCTGCGCTTCTCTGTGTATGTTACTATGTTTTTTTGTGTGTCTTCTTCCTATAAGTGATCTGAATTTGGGGGCATTTTCCACTGAAACAATATAAAAATCAATTTCCTCACAATAACAGAAATGACAGATGTGACAGATAGAGCAAACCCTCAAGCTCTATAGCGACGGAAAGTCTGTTCAGGGAGACAACTTCATTCCATTCGGATTACTCTTGTCTCGTCCCATAAAGCAAACTTTATTAGAAAAACCAAAGTCAGAGATAGGTTGTGTTTCAAACTAGGGAGAAGCCTTAGTTCTTTTACTTCCCTCTATAGATGCACCTTGATAAATATTTGGGTGTTTAAATTTGTCTTTATGTGGTCGCCCTTGTATCTCTTTGCTATTTGAATGCTGCTTTCTAACAGCATCTCGCCACCCTCAAACAAACTGTCTCGTGGTGTGTCGCTCCCATGTGGGCTGTTGTTCAGAGCAAGGTGAACCTCTCTGACATCAAAAGGCATTTCATGTTTCTTTTATTTTAAATGGCAGAGTTTCTGTACCACTAGCTTCTAGTGCCAAGTTAACTACGCCCTCTGCTTGGATGACAGATCTAGTCGCAGAAGCTTCGTCCCTAGGCAGAGTTGTGTCTGTCTGCAGGTGATGAGGGAGGAGGCCAAAGCGGGTGCTGAGCTCATTGAAGTAAGGATATGAAATTCACATCAGGTACAATTGGGGGAAAGCACGAAGCACAAAGGCAGACGATAAGGTGTCGGCGCCATTTATATGCCTAAATCTACAACCTCAGATCCAAAGCCCCGCTTACAGAGCCCATCTGGGAGAAGGTGGTTGTGCTTGAAGTGCGCTCCAGACACAGCGTTTTCACAGGTGCTAGAGCCCATAGGCCACATCTGATGTTGAGATATGCAACAATGCGTTCCCCTTGATGATCTCTTAGGTTATTGATCTCATCTTGCAATGTCTTCCAAAAGACCTATTTCACTTCTGCCAAGATCGGATTTCAAGCTGTGTTGATTTTTACACCACTTTGTTTTAGTCATCCTTCTTGTCTTTTGACAAAAATACTCTTTACCTTTACAAAATATTTCATCATGTCATTTTCATTCATTTTAGTCAGTTTTACTTATTTTAGTTGACAAAAAGTGCAACATTAAACAAATACAAACATTTTAAATGGTTACTCAGCATGCTTTGCAGTTCACTTCGACAATAAATGTGTATGAAACAATTTTAGCAGGGCATCCATAGTTGCTTAAAGGTTTACATTTTACTATAATATTACATGTTATTATGTGCATTACCATTGTTGAGTTATAGTCCAAAAAGTGAAGTGCCAGATTGCTGTACAGTGACTTGTTGCCTGTATTGCTGGTGTGATTTTGTAGTATCACTTCAATAAAACATCACATGTTATTTTAATGGTTACATTGATTTTCAAATGTTTTTTAGTTTTTTTAAATGTCCTGCAATAATGTAATAGTGAAAGCCCTATTGGGTTACATTTTATTTCAATGGTCCACTTTAGACATTTAACTATAAGTTACTTTGCAACTACAGGTCAATTATCTATGGTATTATTAGACTATAGTAGACTGTTAGGTTAGGGTCGGGTGTTAAGGATCAGGTTAGTAGAATACGTTGGCATGTATTTGCAGAAACTCCAAATATTCCATGCAAAAGTAAGATAGCGCACGTCGTTCCAGGAAAACCCTATAATTTTTAGGCATTATACTATGGCTGTAGCTGCATAAACAGAAGACTGAAACACTTTGATTGATTAAACATAACTAATAAACACTCGACTAAAACAATATATAGTTTATCTTAGTTTGTCAAGCCTTCTCGGGTATTTTCATGATAATAAAGTATATTTATACTTCAATGCTAAACAACATAGCCTTTATCACGGTATAGAATGCAATGAAATAATATGTTGTGTGCCTTATTCTGTGTAAGAAATCACATCATCTCACAGAAGAATGTTTTCAAACTGACGTTATGAAGTGAGCTTGCAGTAAAAACATGTTTATTAAATGTTGTCTTTTGTTGGACAAGAGGTTCATAAATGCTTTTCATGTTTGGAAAGATGTTTGACTCATGTTGCTTTTATAAATGCACGTTATAAGCAACTCAAACGCAAAGTGCTTTCAGATGGAACAGCATTTACTACTGATCAGAGACGTGCTTTACTAACAAGCTGCGAAAAAAAAAAAAATCATACTAGAACGGAGCCAAATTGGCTTCAGCACGATTTCGGGTTAATTGCAATTAATTGTGCAGCCTTTGTCAGTAGAATGTCTGTAAAGTGTTAAAAAATGTGTTAGTGTTAGCAGATTAGTCTACTAATACAATAATGACAGTTAGTTGACATGTTGCAAAGTAGTTAGTAGAATGTCTAATGGGACCATCAAAGTAAAGTATAACCCACCGTTGTAAGACAAAGTTGTGAATTTTTTATGCCTCATTTATTTGTTGTCTGTAATTTGTTGTCATAAATAGTGTATTCACAACTTGGTTTGAGTCAAGGGTTGCTTGTAGTAATCCAATATGTTTTCCACTTTAAGGTATTGCTTCTAACGTTCAAAGCATTAAATGGTCTTGTTCCCCATTATCTGTCTGACCTACTATACCCTTACCGCCCTGTCCGGTCCCTTAGATCAGCTGAACTTGGTTTATTGTCCATCCCTCATTTCCGGTTGTCTACTGTAGGTGGAAGGTCATTTAGTATTAATGCTCCTCAATTATGGAATTCGCTACCTCTTTCACTACGTAATACCTCATCTGTGGCTACATTTAAGACCCAGTTAAAAACATATCTATTTAACTTACATTTTGGATAATGTGACTATATGTATCCTATGTGACTGTAATGTATGTGTGGGTGTCTAAATGTATTGTAATGTACAATGCAAAGCGACCTTGAGCTATGGAAAGGCGCTATATAAATAAAACTTCTTCTTTTTCTTCAATAAGAAAGATGCGCAATGCAGATGAACGAATTAACGAAGATAACACTTTTAATGAACACCAGGAATGAATGAAGACTACATGCATCAACGTAAAGTTAACACGAGATAACTAACAGAGGAGAACTGAAGGCTTAAATAAACTGAGGATGTTTATAAACATATATCTGAGTAATCATATAAATAAACATACATCTGAGTAATCAAAGAAACAGGGAACAGGTGTGTAAATAATTAACAACCATGACAACTAATGACAATCAGTTTTTTTATGCCCTTTCCTCCATCTCATTCACTCAGATGTATATGTCATTGCTTAACCCTCTGAGCCCGACGGCATCGTCGACGACGCCACACGTCACCTCCGACAAATATTTATATTATTCGAAGACAGATTTATCGATTTTCTTACCGTTTTTTCCAGCAGAAAGCTAACGAGCTAGCCATCACGGGGGTGTCTTTGGTGTCTTTCTAGCCTTTACAGAAGGTTTTCTATCCAGCCTGGAACTTGTGCATCCTTTCAGAGTTTTTCAGCAATAAATCCAAATGTTTATATCCAACTTTGATACACTTGAAGTCCATAATTTATCAATATTCCGTCATTTTTGCCGCTAGCTCGATGCTAGCTGCCATTTTGGATATCACGTGATGTTTTCACGTGATGGTTTTTGACCAATTACAGGCTGATCCGTCGTAAACATTGGTGTGCGGAGACGCAGGTTTCACAGAGAAACACAGAGAAATGGATGTAAATCGAGCGCTGGCCTTTTTTGATGCCATGCAGGATGATGTATTTTCAGGAGAACAGAGCTTTTTGACAGATGAGGAACTAGATTACCAGGATAGACCCAGCTGAAGTGCCATTTATTTATTTACTGTAAAAAAGTATTATAGTAGTATAAATGTAGTATAAAAGTATAAAAAGAATAGAATAAATAAAATAATAAATAAAATAGAAATGCAAAGCCTGTGATGTGGCCCTCTTTGTGATTGCTGATTTATTTATTTACTGTAAAAAAAGTATTATAGTAGTATAAATGTAGCATAAAAAGAATAGAATAAATAAAATAATAAATAAAATAGAAATGCAAAGCCTTGTGATGTGGCCCTCTTTGTGATTGCTGATAGGAACTGTTTTGAGGCTTGGCACCAGTGAATTTCATGAGGCCCAAAACGCCTGGACTTCTTTTGGAAAAATGTAAATAGTTTTGGTTCTGTACAAGTTATAATGTTTATTCCTGTGCTCCAGGACTCCAAAGACATGAACAAACTGTTTTCCAGAGGAAATTTGATTAGCTTTTATTTATTTGTGTGTGATTTCAATAAATATTTGAGTGATTCAATTTCCGATTTATTTTTTCATTTGTCTTTATGGCCCCATAACTTATTTTACATTCAGGTGACATCAACGTAACACAAATATGCTGAAAGTTCAATTTGTCCTGAAAAAAAAGAGGTGTGTCAATTGTCTGTGCACAAAAGGGTTGATGTTTTACAAGCTTTTTTAGTTAATAACACCAGACGGAAAATTTATTGTAAAAATACCCTTAGGTCTCTGAGGGTTAAGTTGCACGCGTGCCCATTGCACATGGAGCTGATTTATTATTTACAGTCTTTTTCCTTATGAATTTGATTTACGCACCATTTTATAGACCTGTATGTTTACGTGGGCTGTTCAAAAAATTAAATCTAAAGAAATATTAACAAAAATGTATTTATATAAAATATTACAAAATACACAAACGGAAATGGTAATGTGGCAAGCAGGACGAGGCCGAGGGAGAATGGCATGAGGCCTGTGGCAGGATTGCTGATGAGTGACACCTATGCGATGGAAGCATAAAAGGAGGACCGACGACGGTGAAGGACGAGAGAGGACAGGCCTGGATTTATGTTGTGTTTCGTTATATGTGACAGCAGTCGTCCGTGAGGGGTTGCTGTCTTTACTTTCATTTTGTATTTGTTTATTTTACGTTTATGAAAGCTACAATATGTACGATTTTTTGTAATAAAATATCCAAAAATCACTTGCTCAGTGTGATATATTTCCTGCAATTGTGTACTTACAATATCCCAAAAGTTCCAAAAGATTTTTTAATTTCAGAGAAATTCCCATTTTAAATAATGTCTCGTCCATGTTCACTTGTCGCCTGTCAATGACATAATATCTGTGTTATCCCTGGTTTCCACTTGTAAGTTGTACTGCCATAGTAATGATGACACGTGGACAACTGCGTTACGTCTACCAGCACGCTCCCACTGTTGTTGTTTCGTTCAAACATTATGGACCATGGCAAGTAGACTTTGGGACAAAAGGAGAACTAAAACGAGGATCAATATCAGCGTGGCGTTTTCGAGATGCCGAGAGCTCCACGTTTGTGACAAACTTTGAATTGACAGAGATGCCAATCTTGCATGTACTTTATTAGACAGGTGAGCAAATGTACATAAATCTAATCAATGTTATATAGCTCAACATGCTGAAATGTTAGAATATGATCAGTATGTTATTCTTATGTGGATCTAGCTTACTGCTAGTCTCATACAGACAATCTAACACCTAGAATAACTTTCAAAATAATTGTAAAAATAACTTATTGTAGCTTTAACGTCTTTGAATGTTCGCCGGTTCTCGCCTCCTTCTGCCCAACATCTAACCTTGCAACAGTTAACAATAAAAAAATAAATAATTATAACTGTTTAAAAAAAAACAGTCAGCTTAAGGTAGTTACAAGTATTAAATATGGTTCAATGTCAAAATAACGCCAATATCATACATTAGGGGTGGGGGTAAATTAACCGCAAACTGCTGTGCCATTACAGTCATGGTGCATTGTAGTCTTTGGATCTGCCTGAAATATACATGTTGAGTAGACTTGCTCCCTTGGTCAAAATTGAGGGGTCAGTGGTCTGTCCAAATAAATTCCCCCCGTCCACTTGACGAAGTTGAACCCACTTCAAAATCATGGTAGGGATTCCTATCGAGGAGAAGTGCTTAAGGATGTTTGCGAGTGTATGTCTAAAAGTGGAGTTAAACGCAGCCAATGACAACCAAGACTAGAAACTAAACAAGAAACAGAACATGACTGTTTGCACGTTCTGACTAGCAGGTAACTTAGTTCACTTGTACATTTGCACCATTTTGTGCAGATGTAATATGTAATCGTACATGTATGTTGTGTATCTGATTTAATTAATCATGTAAAATGTAGCCCTAAGTTTGAAGTAAAATCATTTAATTATTGTTCTGTTCATTTTTCTTGAATACAAATTAAACGTAGTTATTAGGTCTGTTGACATTGACACTATTTTCAAAGAATTTTAGAGATTTGAACTATGTTGTTTAAGTGGTTTAGTCCAATCAGACAGTAAGAGGTTCTTCAGTAATTAAACATTAAGCCACTGTCTGTGTCTACAAGCAGCCACATATTTTATATCAAAGTTCTTCAAATTCCCATTGCAGACAAAACACAGCAAAGGAAAAAGAAGAGCAATAGAATAACAAAGTTGTAATAAGGTTGCTTTTGAGTTGTCCTCCCAAGATAGCTCCTCTTTCACTAAAGGAGAGTTATCTTCTTCCTAACAAGCTTGATGGTATTCTTGGTGACAAAGAAAGTGTCTATTCTCCAGAGTGACATGGGAGATGTAGCACCAATCAGGTCAGTGCCTCAAACTGTGCCCTGATCATGATGAATGGAAAGAGCCAACACAAGAGGCCTGGAGTTCTCACACTGTGGGGGGAGACATCACCGCTTTTGCCGAGTTGTATTGTAAGCCATTCATTTTCTATGTCCGAACCTTAATACCGTATATTCATCATGTGTGTGTAAGAAATAGACTCACATTCCATTGGTGATACAATTGGGCTGGGATTCGTTTCAGATGTGGTGTTCTCAGACTGACCACTGTCTCTCATCTGCGCTTACAAATGGTCATTCTCACATTTTGCTTTTAGCATGGTTACATTCTCTCTCTCTCTATTTTAATCTTTCCCATTCTCTCTCACTCTCTCTCTCTCTCTCTCTCTCTCTCTCTCTCTCTTCTGTCGTCTCTCCTTTTCTATAACAGATCACATGCACACAGAGTGTATCCCTTCAAGCACTGGTAGTGTTTTGAAGATATACAGTCTGTCACAGAAATCATATGAAACACTTCTTTCAGAATATCATGGCTCTGTTTTGGCTTTGATCAAAGCCAACAATGTCAATTTCAAGAGATGGTGGAGTAATGTATGATGAAACTGTCAGAAAGTTGTTGTGGCTCTACTGTGTCTTAAAATTATCATTCTGCTGCTGGAGAATTATTATTCTTATTTTATTTATTTTTTTGCTTTAAGGGATTTAACAGTCACCCTTGTGGAGAGGATTGCAGCGATATTTGTTTGCCTTTATATTGACTCATATTGAGTTATGGTCATGGAGTACCCTTGCAATAAATTGCTTGGTTAAAATAATACATGCAATATAATGCTCAAAAAAGCTGACAAGGCATTTAGCCTACTTCAACACAGACATCAACCGGGAGCCAGCATAATTTAACAACACATTGATCTTTAACCTATTCTGTTAATTACATTTTAAGTAAACTATAGATGTGAAATTAATGAGAAGGAAGATGATGCCATGGTCTGCACCTCACTTTAGTCAGCAAGGTTGCAGACAGTATTTATTTTCTAAGGGCTTTTCTTAAAGAAATATTTTCAACACAATTTACGATGTCCAAATGTTTCTCTATAACTTTGCATTCAATAGACAAATGATCATCATCACTTTCTTCTAATGAAAAAAGCCAAAATGTGCTCTTGTAAATTTCAGTGTAGCATATAATGATGAAAATATGAAAATAACATTGCATCCATGGTTAAATTCTGCTTTAGAATTTGCGATGTTCTATGTGCTTGATATGATGGACCCTCTGCTTATGTGAGCTAATCATCCTAATAGCATCCCAATAGCTAATAAACCTACAATATGATATGACTCAGGAAAACGTCAATATCAAGATTCAAATAACAATTTGAAGGTGTTATGTATGATCATATTCCTCAACAGAAGGTTCTTTGTGAGGACATGTTTAGATGCATACTCAAACACTGAAGTGTTAGAACTGCTGTAAAGTATTTGAGGACTTTGTCTAGTGTACTGACACAGTGTGCACTTTCAAATAAATGTACCACCATATTGTAAGATTAACAGGTCTATCAGTAAAGTGACAGTTCACCCACAAATGACATTTCTGTAATCATTTACACCCCTCATGTCATTTCAAACCTGTATGACTTTCTTTATTATGTGGAACATAATAAAAGTAATTGGAATTACTTGGAGTGAACTATCCCTTTAAATACATATAATCAAAAGTTATGTTACACTCTCCTAAAGCCATCATCTTTAAAAGTAAAAGTTATTATGGGAATGTTATAAAGGTCATGGGACCCTCACTTTAAAATGTGTTTTAGCTTCATACACTGCAACTCTACCAGGACTAATTGATACTGCGGCTATGCCCATGCTGGGTTGTGCTTCCCAAGGAGCATTGTTAGGCAACTATTGTCACAAGTTCTGTCGTTATCAGCATTGTTCAACAAGTCTGTGTTTCCTGAAACCATATTTCCAGTGAACATTCGCACACAGCTTCACAAAGTTGTGTGTTTGGAACCACACAACAAGCTCTTGATCTGTGGTTAGAAGCATAGTTCCCTTTCAAATGGGCATTCGCACTGCATCCGAAGACACTATGGGGCATGATGATGTCTGAAGCACATGTACAAATGCCACAATGACATTGGCCATTGACGGTTCGTGCCTATCCCTTTTCTCAAGGGAATTAGGACAGGCGTCTGCGACTGGTGGTTCAGGTCCTGCTGCAGCTGAGGCACAGCAAAGACTGAGATCCTGCGGCGAGCTGGCGGAGGATTTCGAGTGAGGTATGTCTATTTCTCTGTCTTCTGCCGCCGACGCTTGCGTTCCGCTTGATTAGGACGTTCTGTGTCTTGAATCATCCGATCCAGCGGATAGTGAATAGCAGGATGTGGTTGCTGAGGGCAAAGACATATCAATGGAACCATCTCAGCCTGCCTGCAGAGATCTTCCCTGGAAGCACGATAAGCCACAGTTAGCTCGCGGTAGTGTTTATTGTGTTTTTATTTGAGTTTAACAAGTGTTTATTGGCTGGCCATAGCTGCCCAGTTCCAGTGAGTCTTCCGTTTCTGCAGGACCTCCAGGCCGAGGTCCTGGAAGAATCCATTTTCATCTCGCATTTGTCTCTTTCAATTTTGTGAATTACGCCAATAATGGCCTGGGTCTTTTCACAGATCTGCATCGCTTTCCTTCGTCGTACCACAGATCTCACTCTCTGGCCACAGAGAGGCATCTGTGGATCAGTCTGGCTGACATCGGAGAGGAAGAGAAACATCTTCTTCTTGATGTGCCAATCTTGCCCTCTGAGCGGTTCGGCACATCTGTTGAGGTGATTGATAGGTTCAAAGAGAGGTGGGAATCCCATGCAGTTCCAGGTCTACGCCTCAAGCTTTGGGGGTCCTTTGGGCCGTCTGGGTCTGCGGAGTTTTGCTGGCCTCCTCTCTCTTTGGAGAGTCGTTCTGCTGAGGCCTCTGCTCCCATAAGCTCCAGTCAGACAGTGATATAAAGTGTTCGACCCTCTGTGAGGCCTCGGTGGCGAGCGGACTGAGGTGTCTGAGCCGGCGGCTGGGTGGAGGCAGCAGCTGACCGCCGGGGCAGAATGTGTTTTATCGCCTCAGTCTGCTTCTGGGCGGCCGAGAACTGTTGGGCAAAG
Source organism: Semotilus atromaculatus (assembly GCA_031834385.1). Taxonomy (NCBI): domain Eukaryota; kingdom Metazoa; phylum Chordata; class Actinopteri; order Cypriniformes; family Leuciscidae; genus Semotilus; species Semotilus atromaculatus. The sequence continues at coordinate 11,906,972 of JAULUF010000009.1, read as the reverse complement.
TCCTCGACCGAGCCGCTGAAGAGACAAGCCTGGGATATGGGGGAGTTGAGGAAACGCGTTCGCTCAACCTCCTGCATATCAGCCAGTTTAAGACATAGGTATCTTTCCTGGACAACGCAAGTGGATATCACCTTACTCAGGGAGGATGTGGTCACCTTTGTCACCCGTAGAGCGAGGTCGGTGGCGGCACGCAGCTCTTCCATGAGCCCTGGATCAGCCCTACCCTCGTACATGTCTCTGAGTACCCTGGCCTGGTAGACCTGAAGGATGCCATCGTATGCAGTGAGGAGGCTACCTGCCCCGCAGCTCTTTAGGTCTTCGCCACCAGAGTAGACGAAAGCCTACTGGCTTTGGAGGGGTGCTTAGGATCACCACGCCAGGTATAAGTGCTCTGGGGACACAGTTGCATCGCCACAGAGCACTCCACCGGGGGGACCCCAGTGTAACCTTTAGCCGCGGCCCCGTTGAGGGTAGAGAAGGCGGAAGCGGTTGATGAACGATCACGGGAAGTCAAAGGATGCTTCCAGGACTGCATGACCTCTCCATGCACCTCCGGGAAGAAATGTCTTGGGGGCGGGTGCTGACACGTGTCAGCACTCGCCGCCCCCAAAAATCAATCGTCAAACCTTGAGCACTTGGGACAGGGCGGACAGTTCCACTCTAGTCCGATGCTCACAGCTGCCCGGGAAAGCATGGCAGTCAACTCTGGATCAGACTCTGGCAGTGCTGGCACTCCCGAAGGAGGCAGCACACCCGAGTCTTCACTCTAGACCACCTTGTAATGCGGCGATATACATAGTGTCAAGTTCTGGAGCGCCGAATGAAACGCACGTGCGTCCGAAGACGGGCCCGCGGGCTCATACAACAGCCTCACGGGTTGCAATGTGCAAGAGGGGGGTGTGGCCTGAGGAGGAACATCAGGGCTTTATTCCACACCGTGACCCTCAGATCACCCTGGCCACCAGCCAAAGTATCCCCTCTCGTGGAGGGAATAGATTGGGGTGTGGAGGAGGGAACACTACCTCTATGGAGGTCATTGAGTCTCAATCGCAACATTGCGATGGTCATGTTCCCGCAATGAGAACATGACTCATTCGCGAGCACTGCCTGAGCATGATTAATGCCCAAACATGCCAGACAGCAATCGTGCCCATCAAAAGACAACACATGTCTACCTCACCCAGAAAAATACGGGCGAGACATCTTTAAAAAGACGCGCTACGTGCAGCTCTTTTAGGAGAGGAGAAAAAAGCTTGACAGAGTGTTGAAGCGCCCAGGGATAACACACACACTGATGGCAGATCACTGCACAGACCAGCAGCAGGTAATGTGATCTCGCTGGAACACGCCGCAACACCAACAGCACTGCGCTCGTGTCGTTGATGAAGGACTCAGAGAAAGGGTTGCAGAGGAGTGAAGAGAACTCTTGGCTACGAAGCAGAAACACAATGCGAGATTGCCGCACTCCTCCTTTGATACCCACGTGGTGGGTTTGCGCTATGCAAATTCTGATTTCTTGTTTGCACAGCATGTGGACCAACATAAGTAAGCTGACATTCAGTAATCTATATCTATTATTTTGAATATAAATTTAATTTACACCTTTTAGTTTGTCAAGAGATTTTAAGCCCCTTTTTGAAGAGTGTGCATGTGCATACGTGCTCTAGAATGTAAGAAGGAGCCTATGATTGAAATGGAAATGGAATAAATGGAAATAACTGAGAAAATGAGAATTAGTCCTCAGATGCCTTTATAGCAAAAAATAAATACAAATCTGCAAAAGAAAAGATCTCAAAATGGACTACTAAGTTGTTCCCCACTAACACAGAACGTTTAGCGAACGTTAGTTTATGGTTCTCTAGAGGTTAGTTTGAACCTAACCAAAAACGAACGTTTAGGGAACGTTCCCTCAGGGTTATAACGTTCCTAGAACGTTCTGGGAACCATAAATTGTTATCTGGGTTATTACTCCCGAGACATCATTAACCAACATAGTTTTCTTCAACAATGCATCGTATTATGGTTCTGTAGTTAAGCAGTGAGTTACGTCATTGTAGGGGAAACTAACCCCTGACTGACATCTGATTAAATATTTCGGAGAACAGATAAATAAACAAAATGTTTTTTTTTCTTTATATATATATATATATATATATATATATACATGTATATATATATATATATATATATAAGCAATTTACCTCTAGATCGGATATGGATTATGATTGTAAAAACATCAAGAGAGGATGAGTAAAATTAGATGAACTTGTATGCAGGGGCCTTTGGATCAGACCACAGGAAGCAAACATTTCTCCAAATATTCTACAGACTTTTGATGTACCTTAATTCTTGATTGACAGATTTAATATATATTTTACGTCTACATTAATCAAATTCCTTGTTTCATTTCTTTCTTTCTAGAACAATTTTAAAGTAAATGCATGTGTGGGGGAGATTGAAATGTGATGAAATTAAGTTGGGGGATGGGATAAAGAGATATGCATGTGTGTAACCCCTCGACCCGCTCCGGGCCTCGAACCTGGGTCACCGGCATGAGAATCAGGCACTCTAAAAAGGAGGCTAAAGACTGCAGCTGGCCTACTAGCTGGCCTCCGTTACACATGCACATGTTTAATGCTCTCTTAATATTGTTTGCTGAAATTCAAATAACAACATCAAGATGTTGGGTCTGGGATCACACCATTGGCAGGGCTCAATCCGAGGGGCGGGATAAACGGTTGTCTTTCAAATTCCCTCTGCACGCGATAGGATACCACTACAACCATCCAGAGCAATGAAGAATGTGGCGTTGTCAGAGCAACGGACTTCAGTGCCGTTCTTTGTGCTTTTCTCAAAGAAAAGCTTAACTCCAACTTCCAGAGTCACGCCCAAAGCCGATTTGAAAGACCTCTGTTTGCCAGCAACAGCAGCCATCTTCTTTGTTTTCAAGTAGCAGGGAATTCACGCGGAACTGTCGCAACTCTGCCGTCGTTAAGCCCGCCCACCGACTCTATACACAATGTTATTGGAGTGACTAGAGTTTGGTTTTTACAGCTCGCAAGCCAACAGAGAGTTGCTAGACGACCCTGACTGTAAATTACATCTGCTGCCGCTAGGGTGCGTTTAGATGTCTAGGCAACATAACTGCCGTTAACACTAGACCAATAGCATCTAGGCTTTTTAATACAATAGGCAAACACAACTAATTTGAATTAAATTATATTTATTCACAGGTTTGGAAAATTAACTATTTTTAATAAAGCTTACTGCACTTTATAAATGAAATGTATGTATAAAATGAAGGGGTTAATTGGAGGAAAGCAATCGTCCAACCATCCAGTAGAGAGACCTTTTCCAAATGCAAGATAGGACATTGCTGTGCCAAAATACCCTCTCAATAACCTGAGAAGCCTGCATGGAGTAAATATCCTGCTGATGCTCAGTACTGTGAGGAGAGAACCACATTATTACCGTTGTCAGCAGGGGGCACCAATCAGAGGAAGAGAGCTCATGTGGAGTCTGCCTCAGACTCCTTGGCAAAGCCATTGGGCCTAATCGTTTTAACCTTCCTCATCAGGTTCTCTGTAAATACATTTCTAATTTATCATTTTCTATATTCCATGCTTCACTCTCCATGAATATGGAGAAATCATTTCAAATTCTCCACTTCATGAGCTTCATCTCTGGAGTAATTACTTTAGCACAATAAGCGGGCAAGTAGAGAAGCGTTCCACAGCACACCTATGGAAAAGAAATGAGCAAAGGAAAAAGGAGGAGGAGGGTGTAAAAAAAACCAACAAAGACTGAGGGTAAAATTGGGTGAGAGGGAATGCCATTTCAAGTGCTTTAAGCTTTCACTTTAGATTTGTTCTTCCTTGTAAAAGCTGTCTTGCTGGAACAATGAAAAGAGCAGCACATAAATAATGGGCAATTTGTTGTTGGGACAATGAATATGGGTAATTGGCGGTTTCTCTGCCGTCCCGATCTAAAGGTAGCCAATATTTAAGGGCATGCCCTCTGAAGAGCTGATGTGCTAGAGAGGAGGAGAGGAGGTGCGGTTGAGGGCACGGGGACCGAGGGATGATTAAAGACTGTGGTGACACAGTACATGCAGTGGGTGAAAGTTAATCGTGTCAACATCACAGATGAGGACACATTCATTCAATGTCGTCCGGAAGAGGACTGGAACAGTCAGAGCACATGTGGCTTCAGAGAGACGCACTCAGCATAATTACAAATAACATCCACCACTGTGATAGACGGCAAGCACTTGGAGTGGAACAGGAGACGTCATTGTTCAGAAACTCAAGGCCGCAAACATGACTTGTAAGAACACTGGATTCACAAAGGTCACCGTTGTTCTTCTATTCCACAACTGCCGTGCTCTTGTCATCCTAATAAAATGCATAAATGTCATGGAGAATATTTTAGAAGAGCTGGACTGTTTCAACAGAGGTTTCAAATCCCCCAGCTGCTGTCAAAATACAGAGGACTTTGTTCTGTAAACGTTTTATTGCATTCTGATTTGTCTAAACCAGTCTTGTTTTTCAAATGGAGGAATGTGAATAGTTTAAAAACTTGACCATAACATCGTTTGAAAATCAGGATCTTCTACCCCAAACTGTGTTGTGCTTTTAAGCACATTATTGAAAAATAATTCCTAAACCTGTTAAATCAACCATTTAATCAAGTTTTAAATGCCTAAAATAAATCCACTTATCTCAAATTGTTGTAACCACTCTCTGTTTGCTACAATTTACCTTACATTTTTACTAAATGTGGGGTAAAGAGTATCAAGTTACTATTAAACCAAGCGGTCAAAAAGGACAGGAAACTTTAGACTTGTTTAGTATTTTGAAAGCTATCAATTTAATTTTCGTTTATATATCGATAGATGGCTTTCAAAGTCCTACAAATTCTAATAAATTGAAAACATTCCATAATTTTACTATCCGTAATGTTTTATTATAAAAGGGACAGTAAAGTTATTTTCATCAAATAATTCTGCAGCACAACTGTTTTTGACATTGATGATAAGAATAAATGTTTATTGTGCAGCAAATCAGCATATTATAATGATTACTGAATCATGTGACACTATAGACTGGAGAAATGACTGCTGAATATTCAGCTTTGTCATCATATGGATAAATTGCATTTTTAAAATATATGAAAATAGAAAATCAGAGTATAAATTCCCTGGCAACTGAACGCATGACCTTGGTCTTGCTGTCACTATGCTCTCTGCAGTTTGAGCTACAGGAACACTTTTAACTCAGTGAAGATGTTGAATAAAGCACATTTGAATCTTGAACGTCTAGTAGACCAGTGTTCCAGCTTCTGATTTTGCTGGATATTGCTCCACCAGAATCATCTGGGAGGCTGTTTATCGGATGAGGAAGTGTAAAAGTTGATGTGTGATTTACAAGGCCATTACCAGGCAGTCTCAAGACACCGGTTCAAGTCAGAAAAGGCATATTGTAATGTCATTATATGACAAAGCTGGGTGCTTTGCAATGGAGGTAGGTGTAGGTGTGTGTGTGTGTGTGTGTGTGTGGGGGGGGGGGGTGTTGAGTGTAGATTATGGAGTCTGCCTGAGGTCTCCTCCTTCAGCTGGGGAATTATGGCTAATCGTCCGTGTAATGCAGTGCTTCTCACTTTTTGACAGGACTGTAAAAATGGTGAGTTTAGGCACAAGATCTGTATGACAGTTTTGCAATTAGTCCTACTGCATACAAGACCAAAGGTGAACAAGTGCACTGGCGACATTAGATTATCAATCATCATGCTTAACGAATGCCCTCCCTCAGGGAATGGGAAAAGAGGAAAAATGGAGCGATAAACCCTAAAAGTGAGTCATTATTATTTAAAACATCCATCTTTGCTCTTAAACCCTTCACCTTCCCCAGAAGGTGTGCTCATCTCTACATGAATGGCTTGTTGTCTTGTCGAAGGCCACTTAATAGTAGCTCTGCAGTCTCCTGGGGCCTGTCTTGGTCTTATGAGTGGGACAGAGGGCCCTAGAAATCTCATTCAAGACTCTCTGTGCTGCTCTCATCTGCCTGTACTAGTCAGCAGAAAAGAGAGAGGGCTCCATCTACTAGCTTGTGAGCTGTCAGCTTCTATTTGGAGTATGTATTTGTTCCTCTCTACTGGCTTTATTTATTTATCACAAAATATGCGTCAGGGGTTTGACTCACAGGAAGACATGCCAAGACACACATAAAACTAGCAGTGTCAGGACTGTTAACACTTCACTAGACACCACTTTCGTCAGGAAAAAATCCGGGGCCATTGATGCTGTTTTCAGTCAAAGTCAACTTCGTTTTCTTGATGGTAAGCTGGAAGAATCAGCCTGTCCTCTGAAAATCACTCGAACTGGCAAAAGTTGCTATGGACTGTCAACACAAAAGAGAAGAGATCAAAAGGAATTGGCGGGGGAAAATGAGGAGGGCTCTGTATTCTGAGGAATGAAACATTCAAGGGAATGTAAAATATATATACAGTATGTGTATGTAAAATAGTTCCCAGTGTCATGTTGTTTGACTTTTAGAAAATCAAAAGAAAAAAGGTTAAATTGATAATATATATAAAAGGCATGTAAAAAAGAGAATGACTTGCCTTCTCTGGCAATAGCCGAGAGGAGGCTGTGCACCTGCCTTCACTGTCAAGCACCAGTAGGCTTTGGTGATTTAGTTTAAGGTAAATTTAGCACAGGCCACTGGAGACTGGGAATTCAATTCTTTTTATAATACAATAGCTCTCTGTGTAAAAATCACAAAATATATTACCCACAGGTGGGTGGTGGGGGGTCTAGTCATTAAATCTGTCAAATTGAAAAGTTTGAAATTGATTTTCCTTTCTGTACTCTAAAGTTTTTTTTTTTTTTTGTGCAAAATGTACAATAACTGACAAAACCACTTGGAAGCAGTAAGGAGCCTCCATCACACAGTCTGGCTGGTGTGGGGGTATTATGTTTGTTTCTCTGTGTGCATGTGGTGCATTTGTGTGAGCTGTCAGGTACTTGGTATCCAAATTTAGCAGCAAGAAATCCAATGAACACTCAGACTTAGAGTTATAATAAATCAAAGGAGTTCACAAAAATTAGAAAGAAAGAAAAAATGCACAATTCCAAAATGAAATCGGGGGCCCGTTGCATAAAACTGTTTTAGATTAGTTTTGCATGTTAGTTGTTTAAAACTTAATAAGACTGGCCTTTTAAAGTCAGTTGCATTAAGACTTAGCAGCCCAATTTAAGACTCAAAAGTGAGACTGCGTAGCTCAAGGCTCCAGGCTATATCAATGAGCTGGAAGAGCTGCGGTGAGGTCTCTGGGTAAAGCCCTCCTCTCTCTGTTGTCCCTTTAAAAAAAATTAAAAAATAAAACAGTTTTTGTCATGTTTCTGATTTGGTTTGGAATTGTAGACAATCCTCTTCTTTTTCGAATCTCTAAATTTGGCAGATATTTTCTTTGAAGCAACACTGCTGGACAACATTTTGATTAAAACATATAAAAAAAATTTTTTCAGTTTTTCATCATCTTACCTTTCGTTAAAATACAATGTGAATTAGACTGTTTAACTGAGTTTCCCTTATGCAAAATGATTTTTCTTCTCTGTTTCTTCTCTGGCCCATATATTATACAATATATGATGGACTACACAAATATGAATATTGTTGTTTAAATAATAGCTCAAACATGAGCAAGAATAGCTGTAGGTCTAAAATCAATCTCTCTCTCTCTCTCTCTCTCTCTCTCTCTCTCTCTCTCTCTCTCTCTGTGTGTGTGTGTGTGTGTGTGTGTGTGTGTGTGTGTTTGCTAGTTAAAGCCACAAGCTAGTGAGTAACCAGTGATGCTGATACATGTGCAGTGTAATCATGAATGAATACTTAAGATGAAAGTACATCTTGATAATATTAACTGGCTCGTCTCGTCTGAGGGTGATGATCAATGGAGTCATGGAGCAGAATTTATGGGTCATTAGGGGATTGGATGCTGTGCCAGCAGTTATGATTAGAAGCTGACTTATTAAGACATTGATGCTTTAAATTGGATTTAAGCCATGAAGCATGCATGTGACTGAGCACTAATTGTTACAAATGAGAGCCCCATCGGACATAGCGTTAAGATGTTGATTGCATTCCTTAAGAGGCGATATGATGTGTGGGCGATTGGAAGTTGATATTTTGGGGAAATAAAAAAATAAAAAAATCACATTAGCCAGATTTTCATTAAAATGTACAAAAATATTCATGTTTATCTGTTTATGATTCAAATGGCTTTATGTCCGTTTTAGTCAAAGCTGAACTATTTCTCATAAATGGATCCTTTCATTTATGTGATTTATTTTAGAAAGAATAAAAAGGCTTGTGATTGAGCTTGCACATTTTTTATGTTTACAGCAACATTTTGTTTTAGTGGTCATAGGAAGCAACATGATGCAAGTACTGTATTATTTTAAGAAAAAGCTCTGACCATGTGTTCATACACTTTCCTTTCCTTTCGTTCAACAGTGTCCAGGCCTGTAATAGAGGGCTCCAGCAGTGTGGAGGGGAAGCTCATTTGGTCATACTAACCCTGCCAGCGTTGCCCCATATAGGACCCCCATCGTCATGCCGTTCCCCCGCTGCTGACCTTTAGTATGTGGAGGCAATGTCAGGGAGAAAGTTTTGTTGTGCTTGAGTCCCATCTGTGGCTCTTTTTAGCTCTTGCTGAGTGAGTGAAATGGAGGAAAAGAGAGATGCCTGTACAGCGTACTAAACATGGGCTACTCAATAGCCCCGCCTGTATGATGTCGCACTGTGGACGCGTGGGCTTGGGTTCACTAGGCCCCAGAGAGGGGAGAGGCTCCCAGTCTGCCACAGGCACATTTCCTTTTCCCCTTCCAAATGAGGCCTTAATGATTTATAGATGTTTGCTTTAAAAAGCCATTGGCATTAATCCCATGGCTCATTAACTGTTTAATTAAAATTAAATTCAGTGGTAGGAGTTAAGCAGATTGAAAATGTTCCTCCTTGGTAGGTGGCTGCTAGATTGTCTGGTTTTCAGAATTTCTCCTTGGTGTTTAGGGAAGCGTTTTGAGTGGGGAATGACACATGGAAATGATCAGCCTATGGGAATGAAGACCATCGGTATGGAATGCATGGAATAGATAAGTGCATTAGTTCACTGGTCTGTGCTTGCAAGCGCAATCACACTAATATCCACAGAAGAGTTTTTTTTTTTATCTGTGCATGCTTTGGATTTATCTGAAATTCTTCACAGATATTTAAATGCCTGTAAATTTGTGGCATAGGGCAAACAGTGAGACCTTCTTCTTTTTTTTCTCCATGTTGGAAACCTTAACACAAGGAGATACTTAAAAGCCTGCTACATAAGCTGGAGGCTGACAGCAGGAAAACAAAGAGTAATATTTGGAAGCATTTTCTGTAACACTGATACAGGATAATTAAGAGGCTAGACTTCTTCACCAGCAGCGACGGTTGCGGAGTGCTTTAAATTGCTTTCTAAATGGGTCTATGTTACCTAATATGTGGTTTTTATGTGTGTTTCAACAACCTGAGGGAGAGATGGAGCGAGAGGGGAAAAAAGGTTGATTGATCGCGGAGCTCCTAGTTGTAACCCTACGCCAGCCTTCGTCCCCAAACTGGTTTTTATAACATTTAAAATAGCATCCCGGTAATGGCAAACATGGGCACTTTGCAGGACAAGTTGTGGTCAAATGTGCTGGGAAATGATGGAAGGTCGAAGATATAAGTCCACTGAAACAACAGCCTGATCTCACACGTGCTCCGTTGCCCATCTCGATCGACTGACAGCACTAGCATTCTGAACAGAGTGAATTCTAGAGGGCAATATTTTCAGAGAACTAGTCAGTCTCAAAAAAACAGCTGCTTGAAGTTTTTGCACAGTTTTTCAGTACTGACTTGTGGGAGGTTGAGTATGTGTATGGCGGGTTGGGAGAGACTGGGAGAAGAGGCAAACTGAGGCAAAGTGGCTCAGATGACTTGAAAAATGCTACAAAGCTTCAGTTGTGACTGTGATACGCTAACAGCCGATCTACAAAAAAACAAACACCAGGAATCCTACAGAAAGAAAGAAGAGAAGAAAATTATAAGATGAATACTTAGACTAGTGCTTGCTTTGTTCCAACTTATTATATCTAATTCTGCAGTAGACAAAGCAGAAGAAACACGCTGGTTGTATGTCTTGTGTGCAGTGTAGGAGTTGTTTTGGAAATCCAGATGCAGCCAATCAAACCACCCTCAAAGGATAATTGAAGGCATATAATTTCAGATTTTGGTGTTCAAGTGATTGCGATTATAATATAATATAATATAATTGTGCTTTTCAAACAGATGTAAACATAAATGTTTGCATTGGAAAATACATGTGGTGATTCAGAGTATTATGATAGATCATAGTGTTTTTTTTTTTAGTTATATGTAGTTAAAAAAAAAGCCTGAAAATGGGTTCATCCATCTACTTGAATGACAGCATCTTAGTCATTGAGGGTTAGGCCTTTAGTATAATTATTTCTCTCCTGTTGCTGGCAAGTGGCCAGAGATGAGGCAAGCTGGCAGGCAGTTTCACATCAATATCCAAACTAGCCACTAGGGTACACAGATATGGTCAGGGATGTTTTAAGGCAGCTGGTAAGTTGCTCTGGGCTGTTCCCACTCAACCAAGGGTTTAAATTAATTTTAATGATGGGGATGACTTAAAAGAAACACTTCTATTCAGTTTTTGTTTGGCTTAGAGAGACATGGGAAGCTGATATCTGATATCTCTTGATTCCAGTGATAATTGGTATCACATGGAGTAATGCAATTATGTTATAAAAGGAAGAAGAAAAAAAAAACATTCTTTGGAAGGACCAGCCATTTGGCAATTTCATGGATGTTACAAAGAACTTGCGGTGGGACCAATTAAGCCAGTTGAATTCATTGTGGGTGAAAGTGTTCCTCAATTTATTTGTCATGTAATTATAGCACTTAAGTAATTAGCTTTGTGTAAGGATTAAACTAAGCACACAAACACTTTTGAAAGTATAATTTAACTGAAACCACTATAAATGTAGGATTATGCTGTGTTCTTTCTCTTGAATATAACAAATTAACAAGCCATAATTGGTTTAATAATGAAACTTAAGCACACAAACACTTTTGAAAGTATAATTTATTAACTGAAACCACTATAAATGTGGGATTATGCTGTGTTCTTTCTCTTGAATATAACAAATTAACGAGCCATAATTGGTTTAATAATGAAACTTAAACATGGATATATGTTCTTCTCACCTATAGTGATTGTTGCAGTTCCCTGCTCATTTTCATTCCTCTCTTGCAATACTCAGAATGTGCTAGACTTAGTGAAATACAGGTGAGAGTCTTGGGAGTCTTTGCCTGTTAGTCAAACAAGAGCTGGCCTGTCTATCCCAAAACTTGTCACAGGAGCCTGACTCAGGGCCATTGATTTATTTATAATTGACTTAAGCTCTGCAATGTCATTTGATTTGACTCAATTTGCCAAAGGCTAGCCTCTAATATTTCTTTCTTTCTTTCTTTCTTTCTTTCTTTCTTTCTTTCTTTCTTTCTTTCTTTCTTTGTTATGCCATAATTTCTGTACTTACTAAAAGTAATTTAAGTTATGCCCTTCCTGCTGCAACATATTTACATTTGTCATAGTCCTACTGATATCTGCTAGACAACCAGATTTATATGTTCTCATAGTATGTTAATTGGTGCATAGCTTTAGTTTAGGAGTGACACTGCGGCAGATGCTTATGTCTGGAGTTGGATTTCATAGCAACATTGACTGAAAGAGGGAAAGGAAAACAGAATGAGATGCCAGTAATGCATTGTCTGCAGTCTATGGTGATTGGTAACACAGAAAATAAAACTAAACTTTTGGGACATACAACCTCTCTGGTGTAAACAGGATTTCACTTTATTTTATTGTAGTATAACAAACATATTGAATCTGTCACAACATGGCATGGATCTCATTAATGAATGGCTTACAGCCTCACATTTTCATTTTCCACCCACATCATGTAAACTTAAGATCAACTCTTGCAACATCAGCCATTGTGAGTATTCAGGGTGTGACACTGTCTGAAGACAATTTCAATTATATTTTATACGAGGCAGCAGCCAAGGGAATGCCCAAAGTTGTTTTTTTTTTTTTTTTGTGTGTTTTTTTTTGTGTGTGTGTCTATCTACAAGCAGATGCACAGCTGTCATTCCAAGTCCCATTGAAGGCATCTATCAAATGCAATTTCCTAGAAACTGTTCCCATGGACTGGCGTTCAGTGATACAGTTATTTCAGGTGCTTGTCAAAACTGTGCTACAAAAAGCACAGGGAAATATAGCTTCATGATTTTATTATGAAAATGCAATGAGGTTAGACGTCATTCTCTCCATTTTTTTCTCGTAAAGTCCAGAAATGTGTAATTAAAGATGCACAATCTATATTGATGTTCTTGTTTACTGAGTAAATGTTCTAATAATTAGGACAAGTCACATTATCAGATGTTTGGCAGATATTAAGTTTTGCACATTTCTGATATGGAGAGAATTAATTTGAGCAGATTGAGGCCGATGGCAACAGCTTAATTGACAAATGCATAAGGAAACAGCTGTCCTGACGAAGGAGGATTCAGTAACTGAACAAATTAGACCCAATTTTAATTATTTATTCTGCAACTTAAATTGGGGAAAATGGCCCATTGTTTTATTATTTGAGGCATCATTAAGAACAGCTGCATATGTGTATGTTGAAAGTGTTTGTTTTACAGAGACAACAAATTCATATAAAAATTCTTTCAAACAAAAACAATAACCCACTGTTGTAGTGATGGTTCAGTATGGATGGACTGCAGTCTCCACAGATATAAGGCTCCTGGGGGTTGCAGATAGCATGTGACCTCACACACTTCTCTTGTCCTTGGTAATGTCTTGGGGCTGGATGAGGGAGGGAGCATTTGCTTGACTTTATGTGCCTTAAGGAAATGTGCCTGTGCTCTAATTCGGGAATACAGTGATCTTATTGCCCCAACATGCATGTAAATTAAAGGGATGAAACACCTACTTGTTCTCTTTGTTCGTCTTTATTTTTATCTTAATCATCTTAATCATGTGTAATTCAGTACTTTCAATACAAACTAACAAAATCAACTAACAAAAACCTTGTCCATCAGTGTCCAAATCAAGTCTGGTCTCATTGCTGAAACATTCATATTCATACATAACATTTAGAGGTTGAAGAATGTCCTTTGTTTGTACTGGAAGCATCTAAAATGTAAGCATTATGTATTTACAGCTACATAAACAGTATGTACACATCTATATCTCATAAATATATCTATATAGTTACAATTTGACCATTTTATAGATATATTTTAATTCCTTAACTCTATCCTAATAGATAATCCCCCTAAAATATTATTTTGTACCATCTGCTGAGAGACGAGACAGACAGAGAATCCACTTGCACGCATGATTTTAATGACACGACTCCACATGAATAGACAGGAACATCTAGGAACACTTGACCCAAAATACACACGATCCACCACAAAACAATGACTAGCTAAGTACAACTGAAAAGGACAAACTTAAATACACAGAGAAATCAATAATAATTAAAGACAGGTGTAACTAATGATGGTAACTATAGAAACTAACACGTAAACATGCAAGAAGAAACACAGGAAGGGAGTACAGAAACAAGGAAAACAGAGAATACATTTCAACATAATAGTCTAAACAAAACAACAGACATAGAACCGGGATTGTTATTACATAAGTAATTTACAGATTAAATAAAACTGTATTCATTTAATTGTGTTTATTAATAAAAGTGTAGTCTTTGTAATCTAATTGTGTAATCGCGTTGGCACCAGAAGTCACACAGAACAGAATAATATGTTATATAATATCATATTAAGTAAATTAATAAACTGTGCTAAATAAATGTGATTGAAAACATAATCTCATTGATCATGAATACAATAAAATCAACAGATTAATTAGATGCAATAATAATTTGTAGATGACACACAAGTTGTTTTTTTACACATCTGTGTTTTTTTACACATCTGTGTACAGTTGTTCATACATAAATGATTTACTTTTAGGATGCCTTCAGTATTGTGCGTTTTAGTGTCTATGCCAATTTAAGTAAATGTAGATGTGGCCACATTTTACGCATGTGAGGTGTTAAGTCGCCTTTGCAAGAAGAAAAGTTGCTGGGTTCTGAGGCCCCCAATGATTTCAGTGATGCATTGAAAAATCAATTAGAATACTTGCCAAAATGGATCATGGCGACTAATGATGGCATCATATTGCTCTGGGTAAACAGCTCAATACTCTCCCTGGTGAACTGTGAAAACACATTTCTCTTAAAGGAAAATGGTGCATCAAGCTACGGGAAGGGCCTGTAGTCTGGAAGAAATCCAAATTCATATATAAATGGTATGCCTCTGTTTAATGCATCTTCATTTGAAGCAGAATCATAGGCTTGACTTTTGGCCAAACAACTAAATTTTACAAAACATTCCGGATCAAAACATTGACTGCTGCCAAATGTTAGACTATATTTATTGTTCAGTGCATCTCGTGTGTCTTGCAAAGATGTTCTAAAAGTGGAGAAATCATTGTTCAGTACACGGACTATGACACATGTTTGAAAGCTCAGTTGATAAACTTCTCTCTTGCATACTGCAGTTTAATCATATTCTGCTTAAAAGGCTCATGGTCATGCTGGGCAGATTGAAATAAACAAGTCATTTGTAGCCATGGGTCTCCAGCCCTAGACTGAGAGAAAGAGTTGTGATGGAGCTTTGAGTTTCTTACTGTGACATTCTTGGCTGTGCTAGTGGCATATCAGAATCGCATATCACCCTGCACTGACACCCTGCGTGTCCCTGCCAGCGATGGGCCATCCACAAAACACTACGTTTCCAGTAACACTGAAAGCAAAACATGTGCTTCTCTAAGTTACAATGACATGGACAATATACAGTGACTTTATATGCATTTAAGTTAATAACTAAAAGTTTAGGTTAGGAGTTTAGAAGAAAAAAGGACATAAAACAATGAGCTATAATGCTATACAGTTTTTTTTACTAAGAAGAATTTCTGGTATTATTAACGGTATTGATGACATTTTTCTCTGTGTAATATGTAAAAAACAGAGTTTTAATTAAATTGTTTATAATGGGAGTGATTTACTATACTATTCATTGTGAATGGTCAAGCTCTTAGAGTCATTTCCATATACAGTAACACTTTATAATAAGTGCATGCTGTTAATCATTAGTCAAGCATTAGTAAACAGTTAATTAATCATTTATAAAGCATTACTACACATTAATAAGCAGTTTATAAATACAGATATAAATGCTTTATTCTTGATTTATAAGCATATATATATTATGTGTTTAATAATTGTATTTTCATACTTTATTAATTATCAATTTATCATTCCTAAATGAAGTATTGCATTATTTACAAACCAGTTATTTAGGAGTTGTCAGTGGTTCATAAGATCACTTAGAAAGTGTATATGTAAATGATTAAACTATTGAAATGTACATTCATACATATTATTATTCAGACATATAGTAATAGGTGTGTAAATAAATGCTTTTATTAACACGCATTTCTACTGTAATTCATGGTTAATTCAGGTAGTTTAAAGAATTGAATAGTGGTCAGTTAACTATTTTTGCTCATCTAAAGTAAGGACCACTACTAAATGCTTTATAACTACCTGAATTAACCCTGAATCACAGTAGAAACACATTTATTAAAAAACTAAGTAACCGTGTCTTTATAATAAGATGTATGAATGTAAATTTAAATAGTTTATTAATCATTTACTCACACTTTCTATTAATAGCGTGCAGTTATTATAAAGTGTTACAAGTTTGGTATAGAATTATATATTGACATTTTAAACATCTTTCAAAAGGCTCTTTAACATTGAGGTGCATTTAACCTGCTGTTTGTGGTACCATAATGTAGATCAGTGGTCACCAATCCTGGTCCTGGAGGGCCGCTGTCCTGCAGAGTTTAGTCCAACCAGGTCCAACACCTCTGCCTGGAAGTTTCTAGTATGCCTAGTGAGACCTTGATTAGCTGGTTCAGGTGTGTTTAATTGGGGTTGGAGCTAAACTCTGCAGGACAGCGGCCCTCCAGGACCAGGATTGGTGACCACTGATGTAGATGGATTTGAAGTGCTAGCAGATTAGACATTAGTATGGACTATACCCTATCCTTTTTAATAAAGATTTGTGGTGACATTAATATTGTAAATGTTATTGAAAGAATGGAAAAATACTGTGCATTAGTGTGCATTAGGAATGCAGTGTCAAGGTTCTGCCACTTCTATTTGTTTATTCTTGTTTTGGAGACAGAGCTCTGACACTTCTTCTGTCTTGTCATCATGAGCTTGTTGTTCCATGTTTGGTCGGGCTGTAAACAGCCTAGTTTGGTTTCGGTTCTGTGTTGGGGTTCGGGCATTCTTGCTCAGTATGTTTCTCTTCTGTTGTAAGCGCACGGGATGATCATTTGCTCGTTCTTGTGCACTCAGAGGCCTGAAGCAAGTTAAACAAACTCTGAGATCATTATGAAAAAATGTCATGAAATTAAATGCATTTACAAGGCAGGAATAAACTGCTGCTGCAGCAAGAGTTCGAGAAGGCAGCTTAAAGGACAACTCCGGCGCAAAATGAACCTTTGGTCTAATTACACATTGGTACATAGTCAACCGTTCTCTGAGATTTGTTTTCATGATTGTCGAATGTAAAGAGTTTTATCTCTAAAAACTGTTGAGCTTATAACGCTAGTATATTGGGCATAGAGTAATGAAAATAAAAATTGCTAGTTAATACCATAACAAGGCTCAAAATAGCCCAACACTAACACGTTAGCATAATGAGGGTTTCTACCTGCAAACTGAAGCATTGAGAACGCTGTAAGTGTACAGGCAGTTGAATTTGAAGATATTTTATAAAGACAGTCCACTTCGCTTATACAGACAGGAGTCGTCTTTGGAAAACAGTCTCGACCAGTCGAATCATGAACGCCGAGCTGAACAACAGACCATATGAGATTCCAAGACAGTTCAGTGCACTCGGCTTGGCGTTCATGATTCGACTGATCGAGACTGTTTTCCACAGTGGAAAGTGAGAAGTGGACTGTCTTTATAAAATATCTTATTAAACTGTCTGTACACTTACAAAGTTCTCAATGTTTCGGTTTGCAGGTAGGGACCCTCATTATGCTACCGTGTTCGTTTTGGGCTATTTTGAGCCTTGTTAGTGGTATTAACTAGTGATTTTTATTTTCATTACTCTATGCCCAATATACTAGCGTTATAAGCTAAACAGTTTTTAGAGATACAACTCTTTACATTCGACAATCATGAAAACAAATATCAGAGAACGGTTGACAATGTACCAATGTGTAATTAGACTAAAGGTTCATTTTGCACCGGAGTTGTCCTTTAAAGAAAATATATGACTATATCAATGCAAGTAACAAATTAGCCTTATAATAATTTATATAGTTTCACAAAGA
Organism: Semotilus atromaculatus; assembly: GCA_031834385.1. Taxonomy (NCBI): domain Eukaryota; kingdom Metazoa; phylum Chordata; class Actinopteri; order Cypriniformes; family Leuciscidae; genus Semotilus; species Semotilus atromaculatus. The sequence continues at coordinate 11,889,383 of JAULUF010000009.1, read as the reverse complement.
GCTCAAAATAATACATGAATACACAGTGCGATTTTCATTTTGTTCAGACCGTATGCTCTTCTGTCTGTATATGTTGTGTTCAGTGTAGCACGTGGTTTGTGTTTCTTGTTGTCTTGTGCTGTGTAGCGCACAGCTAATTGTTTTTCTTCTGCCATGTGCTTTCGTTTTGTCATGTTTTGTGTGAACAAGCTGTCGGTGAGTGCTCTCATTGACCGTGTTTGTGTCATGTTTTGTTTGAGCACATTGCTTGTAAGAGTGTTGACTGGCCATTTTCTCTTGTTTTTGTATGTTTGGTGTGAGCACATGGCTTCCCATGTTTGTTTCTATGTGCCATGTGCTCTCCTGAATTGTCTTAACCCCACCCTTATTGTTATATGATTATTGGTTTATTTGCCCTGATGTTGTTTCACCATTAATACAATGCTGTAATATTATTTGGGTGATCTCGCTCTTATTGGTGATTTTTGTATTGATGTGTCACATGTTTGTGATTCGGAGTATGCATGGAGATTGGGATTGTATACCATGGAATAAAGAAAAGAGCATCTACCATGCTGTGATTCTGTGGAACTATGGGGCGAGAGGCCATGTATTCCCAAAAATAAAACAAACCACTGAACTGACATGATGAACAACACTGAATGATCCGTTGCTACTGCATGTAGTACAGCTTTTCACGCTGTCTATTTTGACGCTGTCTATATGTCATTGCAGACTTTTTATTTAAAACCTGTGCTCTTTAAGGTTTTTCTAACATACTTAAAATTGCTATCTGGATTTGACCATATTTATGAATTCACAATGTTGTGTGTTTTAAACTTCTCTGTTCCAATCATGCAGTCTACTCAAGGCATCAACTTAAGAATAGCATTGTAATTTATAACAAATATGTCATTGCTTGTTTTCATAACAATTTGCTAATTAATTCCATTTATTCCACATCTCCTCTGCTTTGAATTATTGTTTTAGCTGTGACATTATTTACACAATGACGTTCAAATCATGTCAACATTAGAACAGAGGAAGATACAATATATGGCAATATAAACGACCGCAATTTACATAGAAAATATGTCTTGCTACAGATCCCCCTACAGTCATTACTGCTCATTCATCTGAAGCAGCTTTAGTTAGTACACATACAATTTCTGTGTGAGAAAAAAAAAGGCTACTTTTGTTCATGACAGCTGAATCATACATCCATCCATCCATAACTTACTGTTCCTATGCTCTAACAGCACTTAATTATTTTGTGTGCACTTTATATAATATCTTGCAGGATAACACTTCCTGCAATGCTTTTAGAGCTTTTCACGATGGCCCCTTGTTCCTTTTATTTTAAACCAGACAATATATGACTCTCTCTTGTCTTTTCCAGAAGGGCCACTCAAGTGAAGATGTGAATGTTTTGACCCTCATGGATATTTAAGAGTGCGCCCCATTTGTTAAAGTCCATTGGGCTTTCTTTGAAAATTGGTTTCAAGCTAGAAGTGGATCCCGGTGAGCAAACCTATTGTGAACTTATTCCTTGCTAATGGCTCAACACAGTGGTGAATTTCAACAAAGTATATGCTGCCTTTAAATAGGCACTGGCAAAATACCATCAACGTCAATTTATTTCTGCTTTCTCACATGCAATAATACACACACAATCACCTTGAAGTTGACACACAAATACACATTTAGCCCTTTTAGATCCTCTAGTGTATTGAATGACCTTACTCCTCTTATCACTGTGAGAACAATTCAATCCTTCATTACAGTCAAATGGCCCCTTCGTCTAACTTCAGAAAGTTTTTGACACTTTGACTGTTCGGGCTGTTCTGGCACAGAGTAATGTAGAAGGGAAGGAGGGGAGGAGAGGATGTAGAGGATGGAGGAGACACCACCATGAAAGGACAAGAAACCCTGCCAGCCCATTGTTATCAGCGCAGAGATGAAAGGCTGGCTAGCTAATGAACATCTGCCTGACACACGCAGGTACTTCAGGAGGCTACGTCGCTTTGAAATGGACCATTGAGCAGAGCAGCTGTTCAGCTCCCATAGACCTTGTGGACTGATGTAAACCTGTAATTAAAGGGCATTCCAGGAGGAAGCCGGCGAGACAGACAGAGAGAGCGTGCGAGAGCCCACGCTAATGTGTTTTTGAGGAGATTTCGAGTCAGATTTTGAAATATCATGAGTGGCAGGGTTGATTTGCACACTGAGATAACTGTGTGATCCACCAGAGGGGAGTTTATTTATAATTAAGCATTTATTTATAATTAAGCAATTAAACCGAATCCCTGTGAAGAGGCAGGACAGACCTGATGTTTGCGGTGAGCGAGGTAGTCTGTGGTCCAAATTGCCCTGTTCTCTGAAAGAGGCCTTATTGTAATTAATTTTTAATGTTGTTATTAGTATTTTTTTTTATTCTATGAGGACAATATTAGTATAAAGTTTTTTTAAATGTCCAGACTGATGAGATTCAAATTTAAGGTGCATTCAGAAGTTTGGTGCTAATTTTAAAAATTGAACATATGGGTTAATTATTATACCTATATAGAACGTTAATATGTATATGTAATGAATGATCTGTAGTGTTTATATTTTGACTCAAGATCTGAAAGAATTATTCGATTTTGAGCATGAAATGAAATGAAATGAGCATGAGATGAAATGCTTTTGAGGCTATTGTTTGATTTTGCCAGAAGAGTCAGATGTTCTCTGAATGTAGTTTGAAGATTTGGTTCTGTCTTTAAGGTTTTTAGAATCTGTGTGATGGTTTCAAGAAATGTGTTTTAGCAGTTCAGAAAAATTGCAATCGAATCGTGAGATTCTAAAAGATATATCTGATGAGCTCAAGTATAAGTGTAAAAAAATCTAACTTAAAGAGTGAATCATAATGCTATAAAAAGATTCACTCAAATCTAAAATTAATTGTTCACACTGGATCTGATTACCAACTACAGTCCATGTTTATGCAAAAAATGTGCAAGAAGAGCAATTCACTTTCCACTGTCTGTGTTAAAGGTTTTCATCTGATCCCACTTCCCCTCCTCCCCCTCACTGTTCCAGTAACACTCCAGAAAGGGAGGAAACAAAATGCTTCTGTTGGTGGATCTATTACATTAACAAAGAAAAGGGATTACATTTACTACTCCACATATACACACAAGCTTGTACGCAGCAACCGGAACTCACCAAGTCGTCATTGTCAATATAATAGTGTGTTTTTATGCTGTCAGATTTAGAAAAAAATAGCCATTTTTCACGGCTTAACCTGTTGTTAAGTGTTTCCGGGAATGGTAAATAAAGCCTCTATGAGTTTTCAAAGCATTGACGTGACAGTTAACAATTAATTAATCATGCCAATTTTCGTGTTCAATGGCCTCCACTGCAAGATTTCAAAGAGAAGAGAACATTTAACTCAAGACCTGGAGCTGCAGGAACACAAATGGGGTTTGAAGTGATGCAGGACTTCAGAGTGATATGTAAATAGAAGATTACCCTTGGAGACAAGGAGCGACTTTGTGGTAATTGCTCGGAAGTCCTTCTCCTCTCCGGGGTTTCTGAGAATGGTGGTAGAGGCCTACGGGATTACAGGACAGAGGTGCAGTTCAGAAGGTGTCTGTGTGAAGCTGATGGCATGAAGGTGTAATTGGCATCAGTGGCAAGGAAGATCTCACTCAGACAGGAAGGTCATTGCCCTCGCCCACCATATTAATCGCTCCTTGCGACTGCAGCACCCTCCCGAGCCTCAGCCCACCAACGGAGCCTGGCTTACTTAAAGGATCAGTTCAGGCCAAAACTCGCAGCTTGAACTGGATCACAGACCAATGCTTTCAGGCTCAGATATGTGCAAATGTATTCATATACTTGCTCGGAAAGAAGGAGAGAGATAGAGTGGGTGTGATAGAGCATGCTCAGACTTTTGTTAGCTGAAATACAATGCCAATTTTCTGTTCTTTCTTTCAGTAAGACTTGTGGGGGTACAACACAACACTATTAAGAAAACAACTACAAAGGGATTAACTAACAACATATGGGATTTAGCCCACAACACAGTGGAATTTATCCTCAACACAACACAATCGGTGCACAAAAATACTTAATTAACCCACAATATTAAAGGGAAGCATTGCATTACAAGTGGATGGCAAAAGATGTATTTGGGCAAAGCAGAAGTGGTTAGTTTTGCAACCCAGGATCATTGGAAAAACAAGTCTGTTGCTATATTTCTGTAAAATAATATTATGTTGCTTGTTTTGCACGTTTCGCATGTTCCATTTTATCGGAAAAAGATGGATGTGAATCTGGCAATGTTTCATTGTGTTGGTTGTTGGGTATCAAGGCACTTTGGAAATGAATTATCCGGTGAGTGCCATTAATGCTTTGTCATGTTTAAAAAATAATGTACCATCTATACTAAACCCTACTCTAAACCTAACGATAGTATTAACAAAAGAAAACCTTTTAAAATAAAACCTTTTACCTTTACCTTTTAGATAAAACACATTTGCTGAAGCAACCATGCCATTTTAGCTTTCTTCAACAAGTTTTTGAGTGCTCTTGTTTCACAGAACTTGTACCAGAGTGCAATGCTGTACCAGGTGAGCTACCTAGTAAGTTTACTCTGTCATAAAAGCCATTAATATGGAGCTGGTTATTGTTATATGTATTGGTTTACAAATCACGCACTAATGTTTTGAGGTCATCGTAACATTGCATTGTGCAAGGAACCATGTGAAAATATGTCTTTATTAATCTATAATCTAAAACTGTCGTAAAGGAGTTGTGTTTGAATTTCAGTGAACTATATGCAGCAACTAACAGTAACCAGGGTGGAAAATGTTGGCACATATTTCATTGATTGTCTAATATCAGTTTGCAGTAGGAGTTGGAGTCGCTATGACTCAGTATGGGTTTATATTTGTAGAGAAGTGTATAACAGTACCCAGCATGAGTTGCTTTGTTTCAGTGCTTCTGTGTCATGGATGTGTGTGGTTTACACACTCTGTGGAGTGCTTGGCAGGAGTCCTCCAGGCGTGACTGATACTCTAAGGCCAGTGGTAGGGGAATGTGTGCTCTCATAGTGAAAGTTATTGTCAGGTTAAACAAGTACACCCTATGCTGCATTTCAGTGTGATCTAACTTTGAACAGAAGGAACAAAATTCAGCACAAAAACTGAGGATTTTGCTCTGACCATTTCACACAATACATTCAGCTGGACTCCGCTGTGAGAGGTGCATATAATGTGTGATCCTGAACTACTGTAGCATGAGACAAAAGGTCTGTGGCTCAACATGGACCTGTTTCCATTAAGCCCAGTGCTGGGTGACAGCACAGACTATAAAAAACGCAAGCAGAGCTTTTAAAATCATCATTGTTTCTGAAATTGTATTCTGTTGTGCAACTGAAAGAGCAGTCACACATAATTTAGAAAAAATAATGTGAACATTTAAAAAAAAAGTAAAATAATTGGTACAGTAGACTTTGTTTGCAATTACAGAGGTCAAACGTTTCCTGTAGTTTTTCACCAGGTTTGCACACACTGCAGGAGGGATTTTGGCCCACTCCTCCACACAGATCTTCTCTAGATCAGTCAGGTTTCTGGGCTGTCGCTGAGAAACACGGAGTTTGAGCTCCCTCCAAAGATTCTCTATTGGGTTTAGGTCTGGAGACTGGCTAGGCCACGCCAGAACCTTGTTATGATTCTTACAGAGCCACTCCTTGGTTATCCTGGCTGTGTGCTTCGGGTCATTGTCATGTTGGAAGACCCAGCCTCGACCCACAGTCAATGCTCTAACTGAGGGAAGGAGGTTGTTCCCCAAAATCTCGCAATACATGGCCCCGGTCATCCTCTCCTTAATACAGTGCAGTCGCCCTGTCCCATGTGCAGAAAAACACCCCCAAAGCATGATGCTACCACCCCCATGCTTCACAGTAGGGATGGTGTTCTTGGGATGGTACTCATCATTCTTCTTCCTCCAAACACGGTTAGAGGAATTATGACCAAAAAGTTCTATTTTGGTCTCATCTGACCACATGACTTTCTCCCATGACTCCTCTGGATCATCCAAATGGTCATTGGCAAACTTAAGACGGGCCTTGACGTGTGCTGGTTTAAGCAGGGGAACCTTCCGTGCCATGCATGATTTCAAACCATGACGTCTTAGTGTATTACCAACAGTAACCTTGGAAACAGTGGTCCCAGCTCTTTTCAGGTCATTGACCAGCTCCTCCCGTGTAGTTCTGGGCTGATTTCTCACCTTTCTTAGGATCATTGAGACCCCACGAGGTGAGATCTTGCATGGAGCCCCAGTCCGAGGGAGATTGACAGTCATGTTTAGCTTCTTCCATTTTCTAATGATTGCTCCAACAGTGGACCTTTTTTCACCAAGCTGCTTGGCAATTTCCCCGTAGCCCTTTCCAGCCTTGTGGAGGTGTACAATTTTGTCTCTAATGTCTTTGGACAGCTCTTTGGTCTTGGCCATGTAAGTAGTTGGATTCTTACTGATTGTATGGGGTGGACAGGGGTCTTTATGCAGCTAACAACCTCAAACAGGTGCATCTCTAATTTAGGATAATAAATGAAGTGGAGGTGGACATTTTAAAGGCAGACTAACAGGTCTTTGAGGGTCAGAATTCTAGCTGATAGACAGGTGTTCAAATACTTATTTGCAGCTGTATCTTACAAATAAATAGTTAAAAAATCATACATTGTGATTTCTGGATTTTTTTTTTTAGATTATGTCTCTCACAGTGGACATGCACCTACGATGACAATTTCAGACCCCTCCATGATTTCTAAGTGGGAGAACTTGTAAAATAGCTGGGTGTTCAAATACTTATTTTCTTCACTGTATATTTGAAATGCCTCATATATTAAGTAGATACAGATTTATATACAAATTGTATACTTCCAACCCTGACTACTTTTAAACGTCTCCTGCACAATGTTTCAAATGACACTTGTCATTGTTTTTCTTGATTCGCTTATATCTATTTAGTTCTTAACTGTGTATGGCATTGGTTTTCTGTGTTTTTTGTGTGTGGAACTTTATGTGCTGCCGTCTTGAGCAGGTCTCTCTGGAAGAAGAGATAGTAATATCTCAATGTGATTCTCCTGGTTAAAATAAAGGAAATAATAATAATAAATTAACTTTTTTTGACCAAGGTTCATATCAGTTCATATTGGTTCATATTGGTTCCTTGGTTCATTTTGACCAAGGAACAGTTCATATCCAAGAATATATCACCTGTGTAGATAATATGCATTTAATATAAGAGAAGATAATTATACATTTAAGTACTGAGTAATTTAAATTAGCTATGTGTACTTATTATAGAGTTATGTTTAGGATTAGGTTTGTTGTAGGGTTAGTTGCATGTAATTGTGCATAATTTATTGTTATTACTATAGTAAATACATGTAACGTGTAACAAGGACACTGTAAAATAAAGTCTTTCTATCTGAAATCTGTATATAGAAATCAGTGAGCGAAAGGGATGTCTGTGGATTATGATTATTAATTATGCAAGTTATTTTAATTTTACACTCTATTTCAGTCATTTTAAAAGTGAGATGTATGGTGCACTGTTTGTTTACATCAGATTGAAATATAAACATTATAATTATAAGTAAACATTGTTTCACTTCTACATCATTTGCTGGTAATATGAATTATGATTACATTTTAAGTTGCTACTGTGTGTTCATAATGTAATACAGTTCTCATAAAATAACATTTTACATTATATGAAAAATCAATACAATCTTTATCATTATTGAGCTTAAGATTTTAATACATTTTGAGAAAATTATTACATTATGAGCATTTTATTACATTACGCTTTGTTATTACATCATGAGTACACATACCTACTTCGATGTGATAGAAATTAATCATTGTAATACATTTGCATTCTGATGTAGTTATTTGGCTCACAATATAATTGTTTTTGTTTAAACTCCTTCTGTGTTTTGTTTCCATGCATATCGTAATAACGACGAATGTCCGACTCTGAGGTACAAGTTTCCCAAGTCACTTGTAGGCAGCATATCCTCTTATGGCATATTTAATTAACATTTATATTAATAAACTGAAAATGGGTCATTTGTTTAATTCTGAGTTTTACCAGCTCTGATTATTAGATACAAACATGAATAAACATGAATTTTTAACACATTAAAATGGATGAATCAAAACCAAAGAAACCCGGTTTCTAAAGTACCATACATTGGGGACATTTCCTTTTAAGAAAGGCTATCAGCGGGGCAGCAGAGACAGCTGGGGTCCTGTAGGCTGAAGCTGGCCTGGATGCTTTAAGAGTTGAGAAATCCCGCCGAGGCTCAAGAAATCCCACCTGATTGATTACTAGTAAGGAGGTGATTCATCATTAATCCGATGTGCTCCAGCTACTTATAGGAAGCTAAAGCTTGGGAGGAGGCCAAACCACAGCTAGCAAACACACAGGATGATGGAACAATAAAAGTAAAGACTTTTATCCACATATATTTGGATTTATGGAACATGAGAACCAGCTCGACTGTCTGTGTAACTTTATGGAGTATATTCTTATAGGAGTTCATGATTCACCAAAACTTCCTTTTGAGTGTGTGGGCCACATGGGTTAGGGCCACACGTCAACAAATGCATTGTAATGTAGGCGGAATGCTGCATTAGGAGCAAGCCAGTTTACCACATCTCAATAACACGTCTGTAAATGTAGTATATCGCTGTCTAAATCAATTTTCATGTTTAGAGGGGGAAGTGGTGTTGGCAATCGCATTATTAGTTCCTTTCCTAACTCGGTCAGCCTCCTCAATATTCATTCTATCTCCCTAGCAGGGTTTAAAATCGATGCATGTCTAAATCAATTTAATCAATATGTACTCTAGCAATCACGAAGGGCCACCGATCACAATCTATTGCCTCAAACTATATGTCTAGTTTAAATTCCTGGCAAACACGAAGTCTCTACAAGCACATCTAATAATCTCTCACTCCCCCATGTCCCTCATCGCGTAGTGGCCGACCGAAACCATCATTATGGATCAGCCAGTGATGTAAGACAGAGGGTGTAAAATTTTATACCCCACTTATGGCCACTAAGGATTCATTTCCAGAGCTTGCTTTTTAGGAGGAGTTAAATCAATGCAAGAGCTCAGCTCTTTTCAAGATGAAGTCAATAGACCTTCAACACTAACAAAAAATTTAAGATGTGAAAAGGGAAGAGTTTGATTTTACACATCCCTGATTGTGCAGAGACTCACATTCACGATATTCACCTGCTGAGTGTTGAATGCAAACGATGTGTCACTAACATATATCTATAAGGACAGAGACATTTACTATAGCAAACTTCCTAAATTACAGGGTATTTTATGTGAAGTTGTAGCATAATTTTGTGGAGTAGCAGACACACACACACACACACACACACACACACACCCTCATGTTTACTTGATCGCTTGCACATGGCATTCAAAGACTCTTTTTTTGCAGGGGGTATTTGGTAACTTGGTATTTGCAGATACCTGTTGTGCTTTGGGACACACAAGTAGGTTATACACAGCTTTTGTGCTACAAGGCTTCAAGTCAGTGGTGCATATAGAGACTCCCTGTCTGTGGCACACCACTGGGCGGGCCAGGAAGAAGAAGAAGGGCATGAAGAAAGTGTGAGTCTTCAGCACAGCCAGCGCATCCTGGTGGGGAGTCAACTAATCTCTTCCTTACTATCTTCCCTCTGGAAACTACCTCATTTATGGCATGGATATTTCATTGTATTGCAGCAAGTGCTTAATTCCCCTGTGGCTGGTACAGAGCAAGGTTTGAGATTCACCTGCTCGTCTAGATTTCTGCTTCTACACATACCAGCTATAGTTCAGATGACAAAGAAAACCTGAATTCTTCTTCTTCTCAACAACAACAACTATAATACAATTCAACTGCTTGACTGAGTTTCTGTATACATATATTGCAGTATGTATCCAGTTAAAATGCCTAGAAAATCTGATATATTAATAACAGTAATTTGATTAATCTGTTAAACTGAATTTTTGCTTTTATAGATACTGAACATAGTTCAAATCTCTAGGAAATATTATTTAATATTATTAATAATAATAAAAATAAAAACGGTTTTACTTTATTTTGATGGTCCCTCTAACACATTCGGTTGTCTATAAGTAGCATTGCACCAACACGTCTCTACTAAACACGTCTCTACGTACTAAAACTCTTATTAGAGTTTTAGTAGAGTATTAGTAGACTGGTAGGGTTAGGGTCAGAATAAGTTGACATGTAGTTGAAAAGTTACTTATAGTCAGTAGAGTGTCTGTTGGAGGAGCATCACAATAAAGAGTTAGCAGATATTAAGCAGACAGTCTACTAATACTCTAACGAGAGTTAGTTGACATGTAGTTGCAAAGTTACTAATGGTCAACAGAATGTTCAAAAGGGACCATCAAAATAAATTGTTACCATAAAAACAAAAACATTGGGTAACAGTACTGTTCATTATTGAAAAACTACTGGAACAAATGAGCAACGCATTATTAACACTAACTACTATTAACTAACAGGAAACTCTGATTAGCGAATTAGTAAGTAATAGCGCTCAGTGGAATGTGGTAGTTCACTATTAGTTAATCAATAATAAATACTATTTTTTTTCATAGCTCCCAGAGGACTAATAAGAACTACTTATATGCAGGTTCATTATTAACACGAATAATGCATAATGTGTAATCATTTCTGAAGTGAAGATCATTTCTACAAAGAAAACACTAGTAATGACTCAAGTTTTACCAAATCCATCAGAAGGAATTACTAATTAATTGAATCTGTATTCTAAACTGAAAAACATAACTCTCTAGTAATGATTGAAGTCATTGGAAGCTTTTGAGGTTATTGTAAGGTTTTGGATAGTAGTTTATTTTGATGGATTTGGTAACACTTAAGTCATTGCTAGTGGTTTACCAAGATCTTCACTTTACAATACTGATCCAGTTGTCCCTTTAGAATGATGTAGTAACATTTAAGTCATTACTATGAAACCTTGCAAAAACCTTAACATTTTCAATTACTTCAGTCAATTTAGGGAGTTATCATGCTTTTATGATTAAGTAATTCCTTCTGAAGCATTGGTAATACTTGAGTCATTACTTGTGGATTACCATGATCTTCAATTTAGAATTAATTATACATTATGCATTATTCACATTAATTATGAACCTGTAGTAGTTCTTAGTAGTCTTCTGGGAGGTATGAAAAAAAGTGGTTATTGATTAGCTAATAGTGACCTACGACATTCAACTGAGCGCCATTACTTATTCGTTAATCAGAGTTTGTTGTTAGTAAAGAGTTTTTACTAGAATGTTAATAATGCATTACACATTTGTTCCAGTGTATAGTTATTAATTAATGATGGAACAGCATTCTAAAGTGTTACCAAACATTGATGTTGAGAAAAAAAGTCAGAGTTGAAAAGGAATGTTTAATAATGCACTGTTTCTTTCTAAACCCATAGACTATTTGAAACGATCATCTATAAAAATATCATATATATAAATATAAAAATGTAATCTTACCAAACTTGTATTTTCATATTTCTGATATATATTTGGTGCACCTCTCTCACAAAATCAAACATACAGAGCTTTACAATATAATAATATGATAAGGACAAATGTAACTAAAAAAAATCATTCTTGCTTACATTTACCTAGTTCAGTTCTGTCATAGCATGAAAGTATTTAGGAACGCCTGCTCTAGGATTCAGTAAAACAGCTGTTTCTGTGTAACTGTCCATGGTATCTGGCATGTAGCTGTCCATGGTCCTTCCATTTTAGTGCTGAAGCATTCTTTACCTCATATAGAGATCAAGAGATTGGAGAGCTGTGACGGAAACCTTACTATGGCCTCTTCACTATCAGCTTGTGTCAGCAATCTGTGAGACCACTGGGACATTGGAGGGCAATTGGGGAGAGCTATTGGTCGTTTGCAAAGTACTAGTTTTAGATTTCCAGTGATCAGTCGTCAAGTCTTTTTTTTCTGATTCTGAAAACTTCCTAATCCACTGAAAGCTGAATCTCAGGCAGTAAACTCATACTGTGGCCTTCTCATCCTATAGATCAGCACAGCTGGGTTCATTTTCAGCGCTCTTCTTCACAGCAACAACAGTAACAAACAGAGGGAGCATTGAAGCAGCTGCTGTTTACATTAGCTTGAGAGCTCCATTTCTTGAAAATGTTTGGACAAAGCAGAGGTGGGCCATAACTCAATTTTGAATCAATGAGATGAGACGTAAACACATCAGAATCCGATCTGAGATGATAAGGCTGCATCAGGGCTGGCTCATACTTCCTTGGAGAGAGTAAATTTGATGGTAGCCGATCAGATGGAATGCCATTAAGGATTTACCAGTGACAATAAAAGTTACAGCAGAAATGTCCCAGGGGACTAAACAAATTCAGCTCTGTGCTGTCACCAATTGTTTTAACAAATATGAATGCATGGTAAGTAATACAGCCTGATGCAGCCCCTGAAAAGACAAAGATAACAGGTATATCTTTATGACAAACATCCATATTGAAACAAGTGCTGATTAAACCTTGCTCACATGCATCAAGCAGTAAACTTGCAAAAACAGAAGGGAACAATGAACAGTCCCTGAGGAGCACTGTTGCTCTCTTGCACATCATGATAATATTGCATATGCGTTTAGTAGCCACAGCTATGAATGGCATCGGAACAATGTTACCTGCCATTTAGAGACAAACAATTTTACCTGCCCCAGTGAACAGTAATACGGGAGTACTAATGAGCCTTAGTGGAAATGCAAAGCAGAGGAGATGAAAACGGAAATTGGCCCGTCACTATTGAATGACAAATACCTAACGTGCCTGGAGTTTTCCTGAAGACATTATAGCGAGCAGCTTCTGAGTTACTTCTGAGTTCAATATATCTTATTATCTTGCAGCAAGAACAGAATAAATAAAAAAGAAAACTAAGAAGGAGGAAAAATAATAAAGGATTTGTGGAAATAAAAACCAGAGATTGAATTTCCTGTTGACCAAACGCCACCCTTTGCGGCTAAATTATACTATTGCATATGGATACCCCATTATATTGCAAAGTATGTGTTCTTAGGATTGGGTTTATTTATTTTATCATGCCTGATGGCTCTGAGTCTCTCAGGAGAGTGGCCCTGAGAATTGATTTCTGACAATCCATGATTCACCTCCCAAAGTCCCGCTTCTCTGACACTCTAGCAAATCAACTTAAAGGCACCGCCTGACAGCTCCTCACGACGCACTCCATATAAACAGCCATTATTCCTTCAGAAAGCTCTTTTTGTCTTGCTGCCGGTTCAAAAGGAGCACGTCTCTCCAAAGATGAGAAGCACATTTGAAAGAACTTTGAAGCAGGCAAGATGGGAGATGGGGATTTGCTGAGCTTCTACACAGCAACATTTAGAGGTGCTGAACATGCTGTCACTCTCATCTTCATCTGACATGTCATAGCTCACTAGTAGTTTGAGGCCATCTAATGATTCATGGTTATTATGAGCAGCATAGTATGATATTTGTGTCGCCATCAGAATCTTATGATGATGCATCTTCATCATGTGCAGTGAGATAAAAGAAACCCTGCTGTATGGGTTCTGTCAGGTGCATTTTGAGCAGTAATCGTGCTCTGCTGACATATTTCATCCGGAGAGTAACATCATTTTGGTCAAATGCGTCTTCTCGTATTAATGCACTTCCGTAAAGGTCAGCTATTTTTATTGTAGGCACATTTCTCTGCATCCATATTCAGTTTCAGTTTTGTGCACATTTGCATGTTCGACTAGAATAATTGCAAAGCACCCGCCCCAAAAAAAGGATCTAAAATTCAAAAGCTTGGTCCAATTACAGCCCTTTGTCCAATATAAGAGAAAAAAAAATGAATAATTCATTAAACAGCATTTCATTCGCCCGGTTTGACTTGGTGCTGCTGAGAGTCACATAGTCAATCGTCTTGGCTTCAAACTGAGTGGCAGGCTCTGTTGATGGATATACGGCATAAAAATTGCAGACGATACAGAGTTTTTATATTTTTTGACAACACCATTCCGCATCAGAGTGCTTGAAAAATGGCACCCACAGAACAGAGCTGTGCAGGAGAGATTGCACTTCATAAAAAGAACAGCACACAGGGGTGAAATTCCACTGTATATTATGGATTTCCCACTACATTATTGATAGATTGCACTAATATAACCTCAGTAAAGACTTCAGGACAAGTTTATTGATGGTTTCCTTCTTTCTGAGCCTCCTGTCTCCTCATGCCCTTAAACATGCTAGCTTGATTTTTCAGAGCCTTCACACTGTCATTATGTGTGTACTGTTGTCTGCAAGTAATCCCTCGGATTTACATAGATTTAGAAAGTCAAGTTTGTAGTGTTTACACCAGGAATATTGATGATTCTCTTGAGATTAGACCGGAGTGATCTTAACAGACAGTGAGTCACACAGCTGAAGCCATTGTTCGGCATTTTATGCCGTCAGTTAAACAGGCCGACAGTTGTGGGTTTTAATGTACTAAAGAGCTTCGTACTTAAACACAAGCGAGGCCTTTAAAAATCCATAAACCGGAAATAATATTTATATATATATGAGCAGTTGATATTAATATACTGACAAACATTCCAAATGTATCAGTGCTCCATTAAAGTGAAGACTTAGTGACAGTGTTCAGCTGTGTCTGTAAGGGGCATTTTCATTACGAGCTGGCGGGTGTGGATGTGTGTGTGCGGTGCTCCTCTGATCCTACACCTCAGGGCCCTTGACCATAATGTGGTTTGTTTGTGTATGTGCCTTCTGTGAGACTGGAGGAGGCAAAACATGGGCCAGGAAAAACATATGGCACTGCTGGGATACGATCACCTGCTGCTGCTGCTGGGCCATTGTGGCCGTTTTCAGGATCACTATGAATCAACCTTAGTTAATGACAAAGAAAACAATGAGTATTCAGACAATTCATCTCCTCTAGTAAACGCCTTTGGAGTCGGAGCTCTGTTTTGGCATAGCCTACATTCTAACCTTGAAAACTACGTTATGTTCTTCCAGTTTCATAAAAAAAAAAGAAAAAAAAAAGGTTTTGTTCATGTGCAGATAAATGTTTTAATGGTTTGTTTAAACAATCCCAGTATCTTGATTCTTCTGTTTTGTACATGAAGCTGTTTTTAGCAGCTGTCTCCTATACTAAGTACCCAGTGCTGGGACTGAGTACATTCTAAACAGACATCAACCTTTTCCCCTAATCCCAAAAGGTGCAGGTGTTCTTCGGAGTTGAAAATTACAGCATTATTTTCAAACCTCGGCTGAGCAGCTAGGAGAATGAAATTAGCTCATCCCCTAAGAGAGATCAACACACATAAAGTTCAACTTCCATCTTACAGCAAAAACATTAAAATATAAAAGATTTTAACTTTGTAAATTCTTCTATAAGAGATAATACAGGCCTGTTTAGTCAGAATAGTGTTGATAAATAACTATATGGTTGTTACAAATTAAGTTACAGATTAAACCTCTACTAAAACCGCTATCCTAGAGAAACATAAATATACTAAAATGTATTTGAAATGCATTTATTTCATGCTAAGTATACTACAAATACATTTACATATTTATGTACTTAATATAAATAAGTTCTTAATGCACTTAAAGGGTTAGTTCACCCAAAAATGAAAATTCTGTAAGTAATTACTCACCCTCATGTTGTTCCAACCCCGTAAGACTTTCGTTCATCTTCGGAACACAAATTAAAATATTTTTGATGAAATCTGAGAGCTGGCTCACTCCATAGGCTTTTATGAAATTGAATTCTGCCGGCCCAGAAAAGTTAGTAAAAACATTGTTAAAATAGTCCAAGTGACTACAGTGGCTCAACCTTAAGTTTATCAAGCGACGAGAATACTTTTTGTGCGCAAAAAGAAACAAATTTTCTAGGAGTATTTTCAAAATTTTTACAGTATTTTTAAACAAAAACTTTATTAAACTATTCACTTTCTGCTGTGTTTGCCTTTGACGTGAGTTCACGAGAGCACCACAACGCATGTGTGAGAACTGAGAAGATGATGCAGATTGGTCTTGATTTAGTGTTTAAAATGGTTC
Source organism: Semotilus atromaculatus (assembly GCA_031834385.1). Taxonomy (NCBI): domain Eukaryota; kingdom Metazoa; phylum Chordata; class Actinopteri; order Cypriniformes; family Leuciscidae; genus Semotilus; species Semotilus atromaculatus. Next base: position 11,873,235 of record JAULUF010000009.1, on the reverse strand, counting down.
TAAAGTGGGCATTTCCTGGATGTCCGAATCGTGAGAAACCAACGAGAAAAAGTAAAAGTGCCTTACACACAGAAGAAAATGAATAGTTGAATAAAGTCGTTATTTTTTTATTTATTTTTTTCGCACAAAACGTTTTTGGTAAACTGGTAAAGCGAGTGCGCATGTGAGGCAGCGACTCTGGTTAGAAGTCCTTTGTGTTTCCTACATTCAATGTTTATCTGTTCCCATTGTCTCACTGATGTTTCTTCGGATAAGTGAGTCAGAGTCCTGCACGGGTTCGGGTACCCGCGGGTACCCGACGGGTGACCCGCAAATTTGCTCAAACGGGTGAAAAATATCCAACTGTGTCGGATACGGATGCGGGTCGGGTCGGACACGGGGAAACGCGGGTCTAAACACGGGTTCAAAACAGTCACGTGCAAATGTAAAAATAAATGCATATTTTTAGGAACACATCTACAAAACTATGCCTGCCCTGTATTTTAAGTTGGTAAAATATTTGTTTTTAGTTTATTTGAGCACGCGCCCTATGAGTCTCTAGGCCTAACGTTACATTCACTTTTAAAAAAGCACAACCACTCGAACTGCTGCATGCGCCGTTGCCTCCGCTCCGTGTCCTGATGCCTGCTATTACTTCTTATTTATTAAATTCAGACAATTGGTTATAAAACATTGATTAAAATTAAGATAAAATTAACACAAAACGAAATTCACTTTAAAGAAATGCTTTATACAATAAGAAACTTAATGAAGTGGTCAATAACGTCTGCCCACTCTGTCTCCCGACATATTGCACAAGTTATGATCTTAGGCTATGCTACTATGCTTTTCACTTCTCATATAATCAATATTGATTAAATAATATATAAATATATATAAAATTGTGAAACTAAATGTTTTCTTTAATGCCTAGCGCCTACCACACGTAGGCCTAATAGCCTACAGTAGCCTATCCTATATAATTTCTATGTCGGAGTGGGATTTGAACGAAAGAAAAATTATTTGCCACCTAAAAGTTACAGATTTTTTTGTGTCACACGCATTGTGTATTTCCCTCATGTTAAATATAAAACGCACGTGTAGACTGATATTTTTCCTTTATTAAGGGAGTATGGATGGATATAGGCCTACTGTATAAACAGACCTATATTGGTAATAAATTGTCTGATGTGCTAGACGAAATTGCATTGTTTTGTGGTAACGTTTGCCATGTTCTGTATAGGCTATTGGCTTTTTGACAGCTTCCGGCTGTTGTCCTTGTCTTAAGGCAAGCCGCCAAAGGCAATACAAATTTGAAAAAAGTGTGTCTATAATGTGATTGGCTAAACTGATTTTATTTCGGGTGCGGGTCGGGTCTCGGTTCTATTTTAAGCGGGTCGGGTCGGGTTGCGGATTTTAATTAGTGCTGCTGTCGGAAAACGGGTCGGATGCGGTTTTAAGCACTGCGGGTACGGGCGGGTGCGGATTTACAAAATCGGACCCGTGCAGCTCTCTGAAGTGAGTTACTGGTATACTGGAGGGTGTCTGTGAAATGTCAGTAAAAGGCATATTCTTAAGCTGTGCTATAATTTATAAAGATTATTTTATTGTATTTACAAATACATATAGTTGTACTAAAGTACATACAAATTAAATGTGCATTATTATACTATTTTTTTACTAGGGTATGTACTTGTTACATCATAAGAATAATGGCATCTATGCTAATTATTAGTCTATCTGTTTATCTCGAGATTTACCGTAGTCAGCCGGATCCTGGCCGTATCCAGATGAGATGGAGGACCTGCGCCTAGACACGACCACAACAGAGAATGTGTCAACTTGACTCCCCCCTATAAAGGACTCGACACGACACTGATCCTCATCAAACCCGTCTCCATATCCGGCATGATGAATCCGATCTTCAACCAGATAGAACTGGATTTAATATTTTGAATGTTCCGATCACAATCTGACTTCTGACCCATAATGATGCACATCATACACTGGTAGTTTTGTAGCTCACAAAAGCAGTTCATTCAGTGTAGTGAAGCCTCTGTTGACATCCATTAAACAAAAACAGCCTCTGGTCTTCTTCCCTGCGTACCGCTACAGCCGCAGCGTTAGCATTAGCCTTTTTTTTTTTTTTTTTTGCTAAATGTTGCAGGCTTGCCTTCTAGTGGCTTTTGGCTTAAGTACAGTGGCAATCACTCCCGTCACCAATCAGGTCACTCCTCCTTAACAGTTCCACCTGTGAGTAATCACAGCTGAATAGTGGAGGCAAGAGAGAGAGAGAAGAACACACAAGGAAAAACTACACACAAAATATATATCCTCTCCAACAACTTGCAAAATAAATATAACAATCATACGTAACAATGATTCAATACCAGAAATCTACATTAAAAGAAAGATTCCAAAAGGATTGAGAAGAAAGTCCAAAAATGGTTGTATGGTTCAAACAAGTGGCTTGTTAGAATAAGCTTCGGGCCAGTGAGCATGATGTTTTATGTTAGTGTCTGTTTAAGATACAGTGCAGGGTTTTAAAGTGCCATTCCATAACGCATTAGTCTGACAATGACCACCGGCCAAGGCTCTGCTGTAAATCAGACAATTGTGAAACGCCACCTCAGCACAACAACCAATAAGCCTTAATTAGGCCCGTATTGTCCAATTTGTTTCCAGTTTCTCAGTGTGGCACTGTAATTGGCTAAACATCAGTGCATTATATGTCTCAAATAGGCCAACATGGTGCTAATAAATTACAACTTATTAAACCAGGAGTAAATCACATCAAGGGCACAGAGCACCAATGGATATTATAATAAGAAATTTATGAGCAAAATACACAAGATATGCCAGAGCCCATGCTTTACTACCCAGTATATATGGCCAATACTTTAATTTACACTCTAATTATATTCATTTGTAATCATTTATGATTAGGACAGCAGTATAAAATGACATGTAATTATTTTTACTATTCAGAAACAAAATACTGCAGTGATTTTTAATGAGATATTGTACAAAAAGTCCAATTGCCATTTTTATGTTTTGATTCAACAGGCAGTATGTTGGAATTCAGCTTTCTGCATGTAAATGTGTGTTTTCGGGGAACTGAACCCATTTTTTTTTTTTTGATAATATGTCTCATACTGTATACAATAAAAAAAGTTTTTCCTTAGTTATAGGTTGTCCATAATAGTACAAACCATTCTGTTGTTTTCTAGGGATGAATCTACATATACTGTACATTTTGTTTAGTTACTGTGGCATACAAAATGCACCACTTTTTTTTTATGAATTTTTTTTATCTAGAGTTGTATGATAGTCAAAAAGATCTTCAATGATGCATGTTTGGACAGTAAATGGGGAGCAAATCTATGTTACCTATGTTAAGAATGTATAGCTTCTCAACTGTATTTTATATAAGTAAGTCAATTTTTAATTATTTAGCTGCAGTGCTTTTCACAGTACGTGTTCAAAGCAGCTTTGCAGAAATTAATTATGTTAATGTTTACCTTAACACCTAATCGTTGTGCCTAATCGTCCACATTTAGCAGTCTAGAGCTGGGCGATAGGAAATTAGTAAAGTACTTTCCTAGTACTTGGAAAGTAGTATCAGTAGTATCACTTTATTTGAGTGTACTGGATGTATGATAAAGCTGGTTATGTTTATAGTAGTTGCATGGAGTTATGAATCTAATTTAATTAACTGAAATAGTTTAACTGAATTTATGGCTGTGTATTATAAAGCTTTAAAAACCTATTTCCTTTTATGTATTACAAAATGCATTACACCAACATTCACCCTCTTGGAAGAAACAGTTTTTGCTATTGTCCTTTCTCCACGCTGGCAGCTGCTGTCTTTCATCTGAAGCTGGTCAGAGGTGGTGTGTGAGGGTTGGTGTGCCAGCTGGTCATGTGATTGTCAGGTATGGGGGATTGCTTGAACCCTATGCCCTGGGCACCCGCTGATCAGATGCTGAATGGCCTCGGCAAGATGATTGGAAAATGCTGCGCTTTTGCATTCAGAATCGTCAGCAGCCGCAAAGAAATCCATCTCCCAGCACAAATATCAGGGGCCCTTTCATTTTCAGCCAAACAGGCTTCTCTTCTCTGACACAAGCTGCCAAAGTGGGAGAAGAGTGGAGTAGAGAATCTCCATACCAACCAGGAAAATGGACTTTCCTGAGCACAATTGCCCCTTGTTTTTGTCACATTACTCTCCTCTATTTGATTACAGAATTGCCCATGAATTTCTCATGGGACAAAGGAATTAAACATTTATCAAGTTAGTCCAGCCCAATCTCAAAACGTGTCTTTAGGCAAACGCGTCGCCAAGCTTTGTTTTCAGTGGAGAAAGAATGAGACGTTTGAAATCATTTGATCTCGGGCTGCAGAGTGGATTTTTTTCAGGTGCATAATATTTATGCAGTGTCTGGGTGGAAGGAGTAAACAGATGCACATGCTGACTCCACACCTAACAGCATATGGGTAAGTCACAGGGTGACATTAATAATTCTGCCATGCTGCAACAGCCGACATTTCCTACCTGCTCCAGTTGTCCAAAACCTTCTGCTTATGAATGTAAAGCATGGATACAAGGAAAGAGACAGAGCGTGAGGGAGAATCAAGGAGAGAGAAGGAGAAAAGAAGTTGAAGAATGAGTTAATGTGTTAATAAAAATAAATAGCATAATAATAATAAATAAAATTAAAATATTAAAATAACGTAAAAGCTTAAACATTTCTGTTATCATTTACTTGCCCTCATATTGTTCAGAACCTGTATGATTTTCTTCCCTCTGTATAAAATAAATGGAGATATTTTGCACACACACGCACGCACGCACATATACATACAGTACATATACATATACATATACATATATATATTAAATGTTTCATGTGGCAAGGGTTCCAGAATAGAAGTTTTCAGACAGTGCTTCTGTTTTGAAGTATGTCTTCTGCTGTTTAAAAAAAAAAAAAAAAACTTGTATAAGGATAGCATATCATCGATCTGCAGAAGTGGAAGAAGTGAGATTAAAGCCTACACATGCTTATATAGAGTTAAAAGTACTCCACATATTTTACTGCATGAGCTCCAGCTTTAACACAGTAGGCTACTGCCTTAAATGTTTGATAAGAGGGGCATGTAAAAGCAGCTGTTTTAGCAATTATAGGATAGCATTCCCATATGAAAGAAAAAGAGCCATTATGCAGCCCTTTTTGTCATTATATGGATGATACTGTAATTAAATTCAACTGAAATCTCACTTTAGTACATTATCAGTTGTCATTTCGAACTGATTAGACAACTACTGGAAAGCATATCAGTTCCTCTCTTTTAATATGTCACATCACCAGAGCCACTTAATACGTACCATGAAACTATTGCCAAGGACACTGGTGAACGAGTTGTGTCTCCTCACGCTCTGGCTGGCTCTGAGGGAATCCTTGAAGCCTATTCTGCTCTTGAAAAGGAAAAAAAAAGAGAAAAAAATCTATAAATATAAACCTCACTATAAATATAAACTCTCCCCTTTGTTGCCTTATGCTCCAATTATTGACATGATTTTCACCCTTGATCTTTGCATGACACTGGGGGAAATGTGAGCAAACTCTTAAGAGCGATGGCCTGGAGAGAAAGGAGACGCAGCTCACTCTTTCCGGACACACTTGGTATGCAAGGCACTCGACCAGGCAGCCAACGGGTCTCTGCTGCAAATTTACTCACATTTGTCCAAATTTGCTGGCGTGAGACAGGAATGGAAAGACAATCTTAGGCAATGCTATAAAACTGATAAATCATAAACAAACTTAAATGAAAATGTTAATTTGGTGTAGTGATGAGAGGCACCAGAAAAATAATTTGCAGATGCATGAAGATAGATTGAAATGATACATGACACTCTCATCGATGGTAAAATCATGTCCATTATGCATAGCCATCTGCAAATGTTCTCTTGATTACAAGTGATTGTTAAACTGATGGTAATGATATCATTATTTTCAAGAGGGCGATATAATAGTGGAGTAATATTGTGTTAATTGAGTAGATAAAGAACGCATATAAAGAACTCACTCATCTGGACAGGTAGAAGGGAAGTACACTGTCACCACTCGCTTGGGAAATATAATGCAACATAAGCCCAATATCTTTCAACTGAAACAGAAGCCAGAACACTCAAAATATCTACAGATTCTACTGAACCATATTGCTGAAATAATACATCCACCAATTTCCTGTGATCTATGACATAGCATACTTGCTGGGGGTGGTTAATTTACGGAGATGACAGAGATCTACTGGCTGCCCATGATGAAGCTGTCAGTAGTTCCCTTTTTCTTTGCTTCCCCCCCCTCCCCTCAATTTCCAATTTTCAGCCTGTCCCCTCTGTTCTGTCAGATTGCTGCAACGTGTGAGACTAATGGTCACTCTGAGAGGTTAAAAACTTCCAAAAATAAGCATAACCTTTATTCTAGTCTCTATGACAGATACCACAACGAATGCAGGTTCCAGCACAAAGCTGATAATGTTAAAATATCTATGTTAGGTATTTCTGGCATTCCATTAGATATGATCACGTGCCCCCTCAGATTTGTGTGCAACACGGATTTTTAATGAAACTTCCAAAAGTTTCACAGTTGGTGTGGGTACCGAATTTTTAGTGCCCCAAAGTTTTGAAGCCACATATGTCATTTATGTAGAACCAAGTGGTTTTTACAAAATGTTACAAAATATTCATTTGCCAATACAATTAATAATATTAGTAATGTTAGTACTAGTCATGTCGTCACCTTGGAATTATTTCTCTCTGATCAAAATGTTGTTATTCACATATTCTAACAACTTATTTACATTATGTGAGGTTTGTTTATGCTGTGTACATTTTGGGACTTTTCATTTAGAAAACAAAAAGGTTCTATCTATCAAGTCGAATGGAATGCAAAGACTTTCAAGCTCAATGTCTCAAAACTGCTCAAAATGCAGATAGAACCTTGTAATTCCAAGGTTTTTCAAAGTAAAGGATGAATATGTGCTCAGATCACATAAAGTTTAATTAGATGCACAGACGTCGATATCAGCAACACAAGATAATGAAAGCATTTTGTTGTCCTTAAACTTACTAGCATTTGTGAACTACTGAACTAGGAATATACCCTTGAACATTATTCATTTATTTGTCTGACAACTGGCTTGCTATAAGCCCATAAGTGCAAACCAAACAAACTCCATGGTTTTCAAATATTTGTGTATGCAAAGTCTTGGCTTGAGCCTTCACATTTGAGATGACAACGATGTCAGATTGTTTGTATATACGATTAATTCCCATGTTCCTATACTGTGAGGAATGGATCAAAATATTCAATGCAAACAAGAGTAGTGTCCAGAGTAATATTTTCTGCCATTGCAGAAAGTAAATGTCCGGTAAGTTCATACAGAACATGAGTGGCCTATTAAATAACTGTATTTGATTCATTTTGTTTTTGTCTCAAATGTTTTGGAGCAAATTCATAACTGATGCACACTATCAGTACTAAGCAGATGAAGAAGAAAAAAAAAAGATGGCGAAAGACTGGGATTGATTACAATTGTTAATCAAGATCCAGTTGAATGCACTCCAAGAAAGTGCTCTTAGTGAGAGAGGTATGCTCCATCAACTGCTAGAATTCATTCCCTCCATGAGGATTAGTTTGTAAAGTTTAAATAAGTTCCCCTTAACTATTTAATGTTTTTGTAATAAGGGTGAGCATAATGGACCAGGCACACACCATAAAGCAGTACAGGGCCTGCAAGCTTCTCTGAGCATTCAACCCATTCTATTGCATTAAATTAATATTAGCTTCACACCACATTATCCAGTGAGACATATCAGCCCTTTTGTACACTTTTTTTGTTGTTGTTGCAAAATGCATTACTGCAACTAGAATGGGTTTCTGAACATCGTGACTCTTAATACATAAAGGTGCCATGACCAAATATGTATTATTATTATTATTATTATTTTATTTAGAAGATATTTTATTTTGTAGAGGACAAGGATTGTTCTTGCCAATTACACAGATTATTTATTTATTTATTTATTATAAGTTGAGTGGCATTTCTTGTGCCACAGCCTCTGTACTCTGTTTTTAATTTTGCATGCAGCTTTTTTTTAATGGCAAAATAATGTAACTTCTGTTGCTGTTCACGGTCAGGGACTATTTTTTCCAGCGGAAGGAAGACTTTTAGGGATTTTACTTCATGAAAGTTGCATTGAATCTTATTTTTCGGCTTTGATATTTGTATTGTGTGGTAACCGTTTTATAAAAGCAATAAGGTACTCGAGGCTTGCTGTATCGTGAATAAGTCACAGCTGAAGGGCGTTGTTGGGCACGACACAATACAGCACAGCCTCATGTACCTTATTGCTTACACACACACACACACACACACACACAAATATATCAGTGGCTGTGAAAAAAAGGATAAAAATGTCTATAAAAATAGTCCATATGTCTTCTTCACAACTCTTCTAAAGCCATAGAATAGCTTTGTGTGAGAAAAAAAAAATCCTAAAATTGCTGCAAATACTGGCCTCCACCATAGCTCTCAAACAAAGAGTGATGTCTGAATATAGGCAATAGTGAATGACATTTCATAACTAGGACAAAGAGAAGCTTTTTACTGAAATTACAACTTAAGTTGTTTGTTTCGGTTGTATGGCTTTATAAGACCTGGTATAATGCACATAATAATGCAATATTAGGTAACACTTCACAAAAAGGTCTCATTTGTTAATATCAGTTAATGTATTAACAAACATGAACTAACAATGAGAAATTCATTTGGTGCCGTATTTATTATTCTTTGTTAATGTTAATTAATAAAAATCCAGCTGTTCATTGTCTGTTCAAACACTGTAGAACTATTGTTAATTATTTGTTCTAAAGAAGTTAACTAGAGTGGTTCTCTGCTGAAATATTTGTTTGTTATGCTGGTTGATATCCTCATATCCTGATAACAATCACTCTTTTAAGCGGTCTACATGTATTTTTATAAATGCATGTCTTCTGTGGAAGGCGTAGGACCACAGAATGTTTGTTTAATCATTGTGTTCGGTCCGAATGCAGCATCATGTGTTCCCTGTCGGTCAATGTGTGTTTGTATACCATTGCGCAGGCTGTGTACGCAGACATAATGAGTCATCAGCGCGTTCACGTACGCTGTGCAGACAGAGCGAGAATGGCAGGCAACCAGCAACAACCTAGCTTTCCTTCTGAACCGACAACAAGTGACACTGGAAAAGGATCTACGATCTGTATGGTGGAGAGTAACAAAGTACATTTACTTGAGTACTTAAGTACACCTTTTGAGTATCTGTACTTTAATTGAGTATAATCTTTTCTGGAAACTTTTTACTTTAACTGCACTATATTTGAAAGACAAATATCGTACTTTTTTTTTTAAAGGTCCTTGAGTAGAAAGTAGTAACGTCAGTCAGGGGAGGATTTTGGTTGGAAACTAAAGTCGCGTCGACGTCATTGGTCGTTATTGAATGCACTTATTCAATCTCACATTCAATCCCACTACTGGAACAGTGTTCTAGAAATAATTTTGATATTGATATGAGGGTATGGCATAGATTCAGAGGCATTAGGTAGTATCTGTACTTTCACTCAAGTAAGGAAGTTGTGTACTTTGTCCACCTCTGCTGTATACAGTATCTTCATCGGAGCCAAGCAGACTCTCATTGTGGAAACCCTTTCATGCAAGAAATATTATTACACACTGGCAAGTTTAGCTAAATAAACCGAAAACTTGCTGCATCTAATTCTGTTTTAAGAATTTGTTTATGTTTGGTATTGTAGTGTTGCTAACTGTACTACAAAGACTTCTCACCAGTGAATGTAGGCTATTGCAATCATAGACATATTATAGAGCAAGACGCCCTATTGGCCGCTGGGCGTGAGAAATGCGGGCGTGAGAAATGCGGCCACCATCTTTAACCGATCATACTAGTTGCGTTGCATAGCAGCGGTTAAGATGCCAGAGCACTGTGCAGCATATTCCTGCTCAAATCAGCGGACCATCACAAATAGGGCTTGTGGGATTACTTTTCACAAGTAAAATTTAACATTACTATTGGTTATATTTTGTGAATAGAATATTACAAGAGAGTTGAGAAGGAGCAAGGATCTTTGATATTACTGTACTGAAATCGTAGCCAGCTAGCTAGGCTATGTTTAGCAGAACTGAGATTTGATAAGTAATATTCCATAACAGTGACTTACAACTGACGCAAGAATGCTATTGTAGAAATAAAACAAATATTACTGGTATGACATTGGCCAGCGAATTTTACATAAGTGGCACAGATCAGTGTTGGTCACTACTTGTAGCTTAGCCTGTAACTTAGTATTTTAGTGTAGCTTCTCTATTTCGTGTGTGTGTGTGTGTGTGTGTGACAGAGAGAGAAGCTTCAAGCAGTCTCTAATATAATATAATAATATATTGTTTCTTCAACTTAACATATCTGACTTTACTGACACTATCTCTTTCTGCTTCTCTATCATATTTTTAGTGTGTGATTTGCAAAATACCTATCATAGCCTACATCACATCATAGGGTGACCAGACGTCCCCGTTTTCAGGGAACAGTCCCCGTTTTTGGTTGCCTGTCCCTGGCAAAATACAGAGAAAAACTCTGTCCCCGTTTTGTTTTTGAAGACACAACATTAGGTTTTCCAATCAGATTGATAGTCAAAATGTCCCAGTTTTTTCCCCCTTTTCAGGGATTATGTTCCTAGTTTGATCTCGGACGTCTGGTCACTTTATATCATGCATCAGAATATTCTATTACTGCTAAGCCCACTATGAATAATAAAATACGCTGGATGTCTCCTATATCATAGCTACATGTATGACCTTTGCAGAAAAAAAAAGTTCGGTACTCAGGCGTCTACTCTCTATTATGTCTACTCTCATGCTTTCAGGAGGCATGGCTTTGGACAGCGATGTGCAGGGAGGGTGGGACGTACGCTTTTACTGCTATCAGGGTAAAGTTAGCATTTTACCAGATGTCCTACAGCACCTTTAACTAATGTTAACTAATGAAACCTTATTGTAAAGTGTTACCGAATATTGTAAAATTGGACCAATTTAATTATTTGACAGATACTGGTCATTATCATCAACTTATATTACTGGACTCAAAATATCTATTTTGTGTGTTCCACAGAAGAGCATTACTAGGAGGAAGTAATTGAAGACTTAATTAAAATAATTGGTAAATTATTTCTTCATAAACACCTCAATTATCAAGTATTTGAAGGTTAAATTGCTGCAAAGACTGTCTTTATGAGTGTCAGCACAGAAGACTTATATTGAAAGGACTGAAACTTGTGAACACGGAAAAGCAAGACGCAACTGCCAAATGACTAGCGTGTCAGGGCACGGGAAAACTCCTTATCTGTTAAAAAATATAAAGATAAAAATATATTGCAGCGGACGTTTAAACAGATTTTTTTATTACAAATCTAGGACTGACCTGAAGGAAAATGCTATATCTACTGTGAATGCAGGCAGGTACACTCGCTTACTCAATCTCTCGCAATACTCTACTCTATAAGCTTCAATGAACAATGTAATTGAGAACATGTGATACATAGAACCGTTGGGTGAGGCGGCCATAGCCGTGTTTTATCGTGAATAAAACACAGCTATTGATCAATCAGAATCAAGGACGGGAACTGACCGTTGAATACTTAAATGTGTCAAACATTGGTTGCAGGACAGATAAAAGAGGATCTAAGTGCTGCAGCTTTAACTTTAATTTTCAAAAACAAACTCAAATCTTCACAAACCACTCAGGAATAAAAGGACCATGAACAGAATAACCAACATAACACGACGTAACAAAGACTCACAAACAGAACTGAACTTAAATAGTGAGAGGATAATGAGGTTAGTGCAGAGTTGAAACTCATGAGTGTAATTTTCAAGGGAAAATTATACTGACTGAAAACAAAAGTCCATGTCATCTGAGCGTGACAAAAAATATTATATACAAATATATAAAGAGATGTTTCATACACAGTAGTAAATGAGAACAGGTTGCTGAACAACCTTAAAAATAAACATTAAACATTTTTTAATCATTTTCAGTTGTTGTTTTTTTTTTGCACAACAATATTGTGCAGATTTATCAAGGACAGTATCATTATGGAAAACCCATCAGGAATTGCTTGAGATAAGTACACAATAATTGCATTCTCTTTGAAAATGAAGAAAAAAAATCCAGTGTTATTCTTTTTTTTTTTCTTTTTTTTTTTTTTTTGCCATAATCAGATGTCCATTAGTCAACTGATGGCAATCTGTGGCGGTTTAATTAAAGAAGTGCTTGTTTGATGAAGGGGCTTTACAGTGTGTTCTGTGGAGTGCTGTATCATTTTGATACACTAAGATTTAAGTACTTGTTACGTCTGTCATGTGCTAATTGTATATTGTGCACCACTTCAGTAAAATGAAAGTCATTGTCTGACATCTTTTGTTATGTTACTTATCGATATATATATATATATATATATATATATATATATTTACACACACACACACATGGATCCTTCAAAACACGCTAAATGATTCACAGACTTACTAGAATGCGTTCCCAAATGAATAGACACTGTCCCAAATGAATCAATTTGAAAACATCATTTTCGCATTGTAGTGTGAACTGTGAAAACTGAGATAATCGAAAGCAATGACACATATTCAGTCATGTAACACAAATTGTATATATATATGGTACTGACATTATTGTGCCTGCTATTCACTTTCAAGGTGTTGCTAAAGATAAATGTTTCTTTTTGCGATCTTTAATGTGGACATACAGTGGCCAAATAAGCACCCCTGGGGGTTATTCAAGAAAGCAAGGTTATCTTCAGATCAATGATGTGTGTGAATAGAAAATGTTGGTTTTAAGATTTGTGATGTAAAATAAAATAAACAGTAGTTTGTTATAATAATGCTTTCTTATAAATAACTTAACTTCATATGATATTATATACATGTGTAATCTGTATATTCACTCACACTGAAGAAGCCTAAAAAGGGTTAGCATTAAAAGGGTATAAGTGCACAATACCTCTGAAGCTGAAAGGCATGTACCTGTAGTAAAGTAATCCTGGAACGTAACCTGTTTTGAAGCAGGCTATGTTCAAAGAGTAAGTTGCTATGGCTACCTACCCTAAAGCTACCTCAATTATTGTAACCGAAAGTTGAGGTTATCCATTTACTTATCCATAAACTTACCCGGGTATGTCACATATCCTGCTTTGTAAAGCAGGAAAGGCAGCAGTGTCTTGTGATTACTTCATGTCTACCAGACTTGTTTATGTTCATAAGTCTTGTCCTGTGATTGGTTCATTTTGAATAATTCTTAATTCTCCTGTGTATTTAAAACATCTTGTATGCCTTGTCTGTAGTCAGATATTAAATATTAGACTTTTTGGGGCCGTGTAGTGTAGTGTATGTTTTTTTTCTTTTTCTTTCATTGTGTATATAAAACTGCACTTGGTTTTAAAATTCACCTCACCTTAAATTATTTTGCATTTACATTGGAACATGTTTCAACCTAGTCTCTTTATTTCTCCTTTTCAAAGCAAAACATTGGCAAAATTTCTTCTTTTTTTTTTTGTTTTTTTTTTGGTGCCATACAATATAATTTTGTTCATGAAGATGTAAGAACATGACATGCATGAGTATCGTCTGGCTTACAGTATATTCAACAGTGATGCTACACTGTCTGCTATAGGCTTTAACCCAGATCTAATTCGGATCATATCACACAATATGACAAGCAATAATCATAAAGAACAGCAACATTTGCAGCGCTCAGCAGACTTAGGGTTTAGTCCGTTCACAGCATAACATAAAGGTGCCATATGAGTTGAGCTTGTCATAGGTAAACTCCACAGTGCACCATTCAGTGGTGTCCTCAGGTCACACAATTCATAGGTTAACATGCAAATAAATAATATTATGTCAGAACATCCTATTGAAGCACAAGCTTAGGGAGACAATTATTCTTTACTCTTGTGCCTGACACATGAGCGATCACCTAATCTGTTTGCAGCTCTTGAGTATAAACTGCTGAGCAACACATGGAGAGGCTTTTTTTCCCTTTCACCCTAAACTTTATCACCATCAGACATCAGGCATTAATCAGCCCAATTATGAACCCAAAACCCTGGGGCTTGTCTTCAGGCTTAGCAACCAAATAAGATGCAAAGCTGAGATCCTCAAAGAATTTCTAACTCAGGAATAATGCATTCCCTTGGCTCCACTGTGGATGCTTGTCCCCAAGCACAAGGTGCAGATAATTTAAACACATAAGCAGGTTCTTGGCATACCTTAATCAACGCCGATGGGGCATTTTAGCAAAGAGAGAGGGAGGCAATAAAGAGATAACACTGGTGAAACCTGGGGACTTGCTGGAGAAACATGCAGTGTTGCAGGCCTGGGGGAAATGAACAACAAAACTCCTGACAAGAATTGCTCCTGGTGGTTTCTGCACATGTATGTAACCTCACATACACCTACACGAACATACACACTACACGTAAAGTCTACTATTTCAGGTCAGACCTGCTGACTAACATTGTTGGATATTTGTACAAACTTTTACAAATTTTGTTTGCTTTTTTGTAATATCACTGTATTCCCTCTCACAGACTGTCAGTAAACCTGATAAATAACCCACTTCAAACAAATGTGATCTACAGTATTAGCTGCTGTCACTGCATGGCTGAGAGGACTATGAGAGGATTATTTTCTAAAAAGAAAATCAGAATACAGCACTTGAGTGAGGTGTGTGATTGTGAACAATAATGACCAATTAACACAAGACACCTTAAAAGCTGCATGTTTCACACACTATCTGGTCTGTGGATAATGTTCATAATAAAACTTCCTTAAACCAGATGTCAGCATTGAAATCCCACATCAAACTGATATATGAAACCATTTTCCCAAAACAAACATACCTCAAAACATTATTAGCGCCATTCCCACAACGTATTAAGTTGAGAAATGCTGAAGGCAGAACGGTGAGAGCCTTTCTCAATGATGAAGTGCCTTCCCCATCAGGTCTCACTCATACAGAGCGAAAATAGAGGAAATTTATCAGAGAGGTCACTCTCACACATTTTCGTCTTCACTCTATCTATCTCTCTCTCTCTCTAAGTGAAGGAGAGATAAGTGCCACTGATGTGCCATGACTTCTAAATTTACATGTAGTTCAAGTACATAGAATTTACACAGAAAAGTTAATACAGGAAAATGGGGTATAATACAATGACAGTTCTGTTAGGCACAAGTTTAATGCATTATTAGGTTACTGTTTTATCCTATAAAGGTGTTTATGAAAGGGCCTCTTTTTATATTTGTTAGCTCTCTTTTTTACTGAGCATTTGGCAGACACGTTTATCTAATGTGACTTGCGTTGGTATGCAATCCTTGGGAATCAAACCCATGGCCTTGGATCCATCATGCTCTTATGATTGAGCTACACGAATAGTTATTCTACATCTAATAATAATAATAATAACAATAATTATTATTATTATTAGTAGTAGTAGTAGTAGTATGCCCTCTGTGAAATTTGATCAAACGTAGTCAAACGCTTTTGATGAGGGATGAAAAGCAAAGCGTGTAGAATTCAAATGTGTCAGATATTATGCTGTTTGTTCAGTGTTAATTATCAGGAAGCACCAATCTGTTGTCAAGAAATGAGTTCTGCTTCTTACAGTGGATTTCCTTGGCAGCTGTTAGGTAATCATAGTTAACCATGCGATTACGTCAGTTGACTTCAGAGAGAAACTTCCCTTCATCCACACTATGCAATATGTATGTTTTAGACAGCCGACTTGCATGATCAGTATTACTGTATAAATGCGGCAGATTAATGATTTAACATTTAAAATATTGAATAGTGTCATTTATGGAACAGAACTGGCAAAAACATGAAAAAAATCTTGAATAAAGATTAAAAAAAAAAGCCTTGTAAAAACATTCAATATAATTTTAACACTCCCTTACATATGGAGCTGTAGCAGTGATTTTTGAGAAACTGCAGTTTGTCCCTGGGTCTCTCATTATGAATATGTCTTTAATATTGATTCTCTATAGCTGCTTCTCCTTTTTTTCCACATTGACCTCTGTGGCATCACCTCTCCGAGCGCTGGTCGAGCATGCAGCAGTGAGAACAGCATGTCAGCTGTGCGTTTAATGATTATAGGGGGTCGGCAACTTTAGCCCACATAAAAGTCTCTCCTAAATGCAGTTGTGTCATTTTTAAAGGTCAGACTGCAGGTCCAGGATGAAACTATGCTGCATGTTTTGCTGCCTCATTATCACATATGTCTGTGCAGCCCAAACTTTGATAACTCAATGCTAGTGAAGGCTCCCATTCCTAGGAGGACAGATTTATGCTCTAGGTGCTCAACAAGTGGGCCAATCTGCCACGCTGTTACTAGAGGATGAGATACACCTGCTTAGGCGACCACAGTGCCACACAGTCCTTGTATCAGACAAAAGCTGGCTGGGAGCTCCAGAGGGCTCACTCTTATGGGGGATTTTCTCCTCGAAAGTACAGACAGAGGCAGTCAGAGAGAATGAAGGGATGAGAACGATAGAAACATTCCTCACTGCAGCTGAGCGGCGATGACACAGATGTCTACGGACATGCTCCTCTCCTACAGGAAGCGTTTAATTTTTGCTTTCGACACAGTGACAGTCCAATCTTCCCTCAGTAATTACATGTTATTAATCTTATGTTATCCATTCCTCTTGAGGAGGACCTTGGTTTTGGCAGTGCAATTATTGATACTGGCTGGAGTCTGTGGTTCCTATGGCTTTGAATGGTGCAGGCATGATTATGCTCTCATTAAATTAATAGTCCGGGTAAAATACAAGTTAAGCTCAACTGTCACCATTTGTGGCATAATGTTGGGGGGGAAAAAAATCAAGGTTATGATGTGACACTTACAGTACACTAGAATGGATGTACTATGGAAGGGGGGGACATAAAAGCAGAAATGTGATGTTTATAATTCTAATAAGTCACTTCCATTAATTTGTCTGTTAAATTGGAAATACAGTACCTTTACACATGCACAAAAACACAATTTTGCTGTTATGACCGGCGGCAAACGAGATGTATAACCAGACACCAGCTTCTGAGGACTCTTAGCCCATTCCTCATGAGCAATAATATTCTTGCATGCTGCAACCACCCTCTTCAAATCCCACCAGAGATGTTATATAGGGTTCAAGTCAGATGACTGTGATGGTCAATGTAGAATCCTCCTGGACTTCTTCTGCAACCAAGTGGAGTTTGAGGTATGCTTGGGATCATTGTCCTGTTGGAAGGTCCAATGTCACCCAAGTTTCAGCTTACTGATGGCATGGAGTTTTCTCCTAGGATTTCCTGATACTTCAATGAATCCATCTTGCCTTCCACACGCTGCAGGTTTTCAGTGCCAGATGATGCAAAGCAGCTGCAGAGCATCAGAGAGCCACCTTAACTGTGGACAGAGTGTTATTTTCAGTATATGCTTTATTCTTCTTCCTCCAGACATACCGCTGATCCATAGGGCCGAAAAGTTTTGTTCAAGTTATCTATGAAAAGAAGTGGTTATCAACATATGACTGTCCCTGTGGGACTTAATATATGTGTTCATGATGAATTCATCTCTTGTAGCACGAGTACAGCCAAGGTCCACACCTCTTCACACACCGTGGGCAGAACATATTAAATGCTGCGGTTGATTTCCCTAGGGAGTTCCTATATGTTGTTCACTGCTAAGGTTTAAAAAGGAGTGAATTCCATTACAGCATTTTGTCTGTCATACAATAAGCTGAATCTGACATTTTACCGATAGAAAATGTCATGTTGTCGATCATTAGACGTGCACTGATAGTGGTCAGGATGTGTAAGTTGTGCTGAACAAAGGTCACAAACACTCACAGACATTCTTTTTTTATCAGAAAGCCTAGCTTGAGCTAGAAATGTGTTTGAGAATTCTGTGTGTCAAGCAATGCTGAACTGAACTGAGGAATCATTTTTGTTCATTATATTTTCAATCTTTATTAATTTTCTATTCTTGAGAAAGAATAAACTAACTAAACTCAATTGCGCTCACTACAGCAATTAGCCAGCACCCACAAGGGAAGAATTTAAATTGCACTTTTAAATTTAGTTGTGTACTGCAGCAATTAATCAAAATAACTAGATTGTACTTGCTGTTTCCCAAAGCATAATGTTGCATTTTGGGTTTCTTTTTAAGTGGCTGAAGGTATTGACAACATTGTTTTCATTGCTTCATCCTGCTCACAAGCAGAACAGCCTTTGAATGCTGTCCAAAGGGTCCTGCTTGGCTCAGATCAGAACGGCAATTGATTCATGGTGTGCTTGTTTTTAAGTGTTAGTGCTACATATTTGACAGGCAACAATGGTAGAAATGGCACACCGTAATTAGGCATCACAGCCAACAGCTGTCAATGGAATACTCTGTCTGTAAAGGTATTCTGTGAGTAATATTGCACTAGGCTGACTACCTGCTTCTTAATGTGAAGTACTAAGATAATGAAATTCTAGTCATTCATTTTGCCATTTAAAAAGAAAAGATCGAAAAAATAGAAGAAAAAAAAAGAAAAAAAAGAAGAAGACTTTGAGAAGACTTTATCAATTACCCTATTATTTCTCAGAACTGCACTAATGACTGCATGACACCTGGGATGACTGATATTATTTTTTTCATGCCTGACAACATTATAGTTTTACACATACAGTAAGAGAATAAGCATTCAAACATTTTGTTCTTGTAATTTATGCTGCAGACATTCATAGAGATAGAAGACGCTTTTAGACCCTCTTTAGAGCAAGTTATTTAATCTTTAAAAAATAAAAACCCTGTTTTTTTATCAACAAAAGGAAATAAATTAAGAGAAAGATGAACTTTCTTATCATATTAAAGTAAATAGAAAAATACACTTTCTTCAAATTCCAAGACTTCCAAAAGTCCTTTATAGGCTATAAGGAATGTCTACAATATAATTACATAAAATAAATTAAAACTAAAAAGTAATTAAAATAAATGTGCCACGTGTCTCCTTACACTGTACCCGATTGTAAGCAAAATTATACAAAACAAAATTGATATCACTTATCATTAGTTAAAGGTCCAATATGTCACTTTTTTGGCCACAAGAGGGCGCAGTTTCCAACGATAACAAAGGCGAAGCTTGATGACGCTATGAGGGAGAGTTGAACGATGGGAGATGTCGTTTTCACCATCCAGAGATGTTATGAAATTAATGAATCATGATCACGGATGAGGTAATTTATTCGTTTTTGTATTACATGTACGTCTAATCGCAATATTTTATGTCATCATAATGAATTAACTGCAAGGAACGCGAAATGTTATTATCCTGTTACAGCTATTTGTCAAACGATTTGTTGGGTTAATGCTGCACAGTTTTACATGTTTATGGTTAATGCCGTGTTGTTTTACGTGTTAAAACCAATCATACTCAAAGTAAATTTGAACTAATTTACAAGTAATGGCTATTTAACAACATGATTGTATTTAATTGCACTGCCATAATCTCGGTCAAAACACAAGTTATAAAAAGCATTAAGTACATAGAGCAATATAACGATCACTTGATTTATTTATTTTTTAGGTGAATCAACATATGCATAATTATTGATCTCTCACGTCATACGCCTATGTATCTCTATCATCAAGTGATGTTATTGACAGTATGTGGTTACAATGAAACACAGATAGGTAATGTTACATCCTTTTGTTTTATGTACATTTGCTCACCTGTCTAATAAAGTATGTGCAAGAGCGGTGTTGCTCCAAGTTAGTCTCGGTCGTGGAGCTCCGTCAAATCCAAGTTGGTCGCGGTCATGGAGCTCCGTCAAATCCAAGTTGGTCGCGGACGTGGAGCTCCGTCAAATCCAAGTTAGTCGCGGACGTGGAGCTCCGTCAAATCCAAGTTAGTCGCGGACGTGGAGCTCCGTCAAATCCAAGTTGGTCGCGGACGTGGAGCTCCGTCAAATCCAAGTTAGTCGCGGACGTGGAGCTCCGTCAAATCCAAGTTAGTCGCGGACGTGGAGCTCCGTCAAATCCAAGTTGGTCGCGGACGTGGAGCTGAACAATGTTTGTTATCATGTGCCGATAAACGTTACGCACTATGCAGTTGTCCACGTCTGTCGCCATGGTTACGTCATGGCTATGGAAGAACGTACGAGCGGAAACCGAGGATAGCGCGGATATTGCGTCATTGACAGGCGACATTTTTTTCCGGGACGGCCACTTATTTAAAATTGGAATTTCTCTGAAATAAAAAATCTTTGGAGACTTTTGGAATATTGTAAGTACACAACTGCAGGAAATATATCACACTGTGCAAGTGATTTTTGGATATTTTATTACAAAATTCTTACATATTGGACCTTTAATGGGAAAAATAACTTGTCACAACCAGTACCAGCTTTGGTCATTTAAACTAAACTGAGTCATTCACAACTATAAACAAGCCTTAATTTCCTTTATTAAAATGTGTCCACATCTACTAGCATCCAGAAACAGCATTTAACAGCATTTGCATCCTGCAAACGACAAAACTCTAACATATTTCTGCTATTCAGTTTTTGTTCACGGTTTGTTCATTTAAAAGATTCATTCTAAAACAATTACCATCATCACTTATACCATCATTACTGGGTGTTTTCGTTCAAAAGTTTGTGTTTGGTAAGATTTTTTTATATTTTTATGTTTTGGAAAGAAGTCTCTAATGCTCACCAAAGCTGCATCATTGATCAAAAATGTGGGAAAACAGTAATATTGTGAAATATTATTACTAGAGATGAACCAGTATTAAATTGCGATTATTGGATAAGAGGCACGCTACAAATAATGTTTAGTATAGGGAAAAACTGGAGATCTGGCAACCCTGGCTTGAACTATACGATGATTCATAGGGTCAAAAAGATTTTTGTAGCTGTTTTTAACTGTTAATGCGTTATTGTCACATTAACTTTCCCTAACTCAACACAAGAGATTTTCTTCACACACAATGTGAGTTGCTGTCGGTCATGTTTAACCGCACCCTTATGATTGACAGGATACAATGGACACTGATCATCGGCTGTTTTTAAACAATCGACCGATGGCTGATAGTGAAAATAATAGCTTTTTTTGGCCGATAACGACTGTTAGTCGATATATTGGTGCCTCTCTAATTATTACAATTTAAAATAACTGTTTTCTATGTTCATACCTGTTATGGTAAAGTTTCATTTTCAGCATCATTACTCCATTGTCACATGATCCTTCAGAAATCATTCTAATATGCTGATTTTGTGCTCAGGCCATGCTACATTCTTTCAGGATTATTTGATTAATAGAAAGTGGAAAAGAACAACATCTTACGTTTCTCATTTTTCCTTCTCTCTCTTCAGTAAGTTCATTATGAGTGTTTCTGATAAATGTAATGCAACATAAATTAATAAGTAAGTTAATAAATTAATGACAGAAGCAACTGGGGGGGAAATAAAATCCAGAAATCCCCAAAAAACTGTTACCACTTTGGAAGTTTTCTTTGCTAAATCTATACTATAAACGACAGAAGTCTTTCTGGACCTTAACTGGTTTTGAACAACACAAAATTGTCTTATTTCTACTCAAAGCACATCTCCAAAGACTAGAAAGGCATGAAATCAGGCACTCTAAGTGTAAATGAATCCTCTGGCTATTGGTGTGCCAGGACAGAGGCTATGCACAGTACAAGTCCCCTACTGAGTCTCTGCCTCCATCCAGACATCTTCATGAGGTGCTGTATTATCTTCATGCTTTTTTCATAAGCAATTTTGCTGATATCCTACTAGATCTGACAAGAATTTGATCCATGTTTCACATAACCCCTGTTGCGATATGTATGGCAGTGGGAATACAGAATGTGGTCATGGCCACTGAAGGCTGTGGGTACATGACTGCTGCTCTACTGTATGTACTGTACATAAGGAAGTATTATAAATCCTAATGAAATACAAGTATATAAAGTGGAATTATTTTAACTATTTGATATTGACACACTGTCATAATTATTGCTATGCATAACAATATTTGAAACAGACACAGTATGAAATATCACATTACACACTTACATTGTTGTAGTTTTAAGGATTTGTTGTATTGTTTAATGCCATCATTAGTAACATTTTAATCACTTTTGGCAGGTAATTTAAGTATTAATAATGATGACCTAATAATGACTCGCATAACTAAGCAGATTTAGTTGTGTTAACCCTTTTTATCTACTGCAAAGTGTCATTCACATTACATTTTGCAAAACAGGAATGCAATTTTTGCCTTTGGTACAGCCAACATCAAATAACAGTCTTTCATCCCTGTGCCAGTATCTGTTCTTCTGAAATCCCCACCGGAAATAAACATTTGCACAGCATGGAGTGATATTTTGTCACATTTTTATTTTATTTTTATTTTCTGATTTGATATGCAGCAGAGCGAATGCATGAGCTAAATATGACAAAAGCTCAAACATTTGGAGCTTGCTACATAATGTGACAGAGAGCAAGGGAATATGTGGGTCTCCCTAATGACAACAAGAGATTTGATTTCAGTTTAAAAAGATAGAAGGGAAAGCTTTCTGCATGCTGAATCCTGCTGATTGACTTACTAGAAGTAGTAAAGTGTGACTCCCTTCATCGTGCATCAGGCTTGTGCATGGTCTTCACTGTTAGATCCCTGTCAATTATCTATTCTGCATGCTGAAGAGAAGGAACACTGCTCCCTTCGAAACTACTTTGTCCTTTCGGCGAGGAATTGTATATTCAGAGTAACTCTGAAGATAATGTGAATAATTGGGAATTTAATGAGGCTTTTATGGACCACTGTGACATTTTGGCCTCCACCAGTGAGATAAACTCTGTCCCCATGCATGTGGATCATATTCTTTAACTATGCACATGGGGTTTTGACAGCAATATCAAGCGGTTAATTATTTCATGGATGGTGCTTGTACATCTGAAACAGTTGGATCTTATTCCAATCACTGATTGGAGAAGACTGATTGGAATATGCTCACAACATTTGCTAAACTCCCTTTTTCCAGCCGACGATCTGAGCATGAACGAGTACAGCCAAATAAAATGAATATAGAAATACGCTTCTATTCTAGGTCTGATTCTTATTTAAATTCTGCACTCATTAGACAGCTACATCTCGACATGAATTCATTATTTGCTGTAGAGCACATGGCATGGTACTTATTCATGCAACCATTATAAAGCTATACAATGTTCATTATGGATTATACATTTAAATCAGCTGAATTATGTCCTCCACTTTATTTTGCAGAGAAAGTTGACCTAGCACATTCAGCAATAGAGGGTGAATAAAGTTGCATGTTGGAGGCTATTTTTTATATTGACCACACAATCAATAGAGCTTCCTATAGTGCGATGCTATTGAGGATAATACTGCTCGAATTTTCACAGTTAGGGTGTATTAGTTCCATGAGAGCTTCTCTATTGATTCAACCCAACCAGGCTGTTCAGTGTTATTTATTGTTAAGGTGTGTTATGTGTAAGCCACACAATGAGTCTTGGCCTTGTTGACTTCAATCTGTGTATTTAATTTTATTTCTATGAAATATTTTCTTTAATACTACACAGAAGAGGCAAAATTAGCAATCAATTTTCTTGTCTTTTTTTTCAAATTTCTACTTCAGACACCCTAAAACTCAAAAGTAATTTGTGAATAGAAGTATCATCCATTTCCTTGGTCCAGCACGTCCCATTTTGACATTCAATTCAATATTCATGCAGCAAATGGAAAATTCCATTAATGTGTGTTTGTGTTGGAGATGAACTCCTCTCTGTTGTTAAAGTGCCAATATTAAAACATTAGCTGTGATGAATAGCAAAAAAGGCAAGGCTGCAGCACAGCACCACACAGCAGAGATGTGTGGTAAATGATGGCCTATTGTGTGTGCACGTATCACTCACCCAGAGCTTGGATGCTATGACCTAGCCTGTCTCTAAGTGCTATAATGAACTGGGCAAGCATTGATGAACAATGTGCGATGCCTGGGGGGCAGAAACTACGGGAAACGCTGGAGCAATGCGCATTATCGTCCATCCCGCTTTCCATTAGTGGTGTGCAATGCACCTACAATCCGCCCCATGGGAAAGACGGGAATGCTACATTTGAAAGATTGCAGGGTCATGTGATATTTAGCAGGTAGGACTTCCCGTTGAGTGCTGGAGAGAGAGAAAAAAGATGTCTCTTTAATGCAGTTCTGTATTTTAGTGGAGTCAACTAGATTAGTCTTTTTTATGCGTTTTGTTTGATATGATCACTTCGTTTCCTAGCCTCTGAATTTGACTGTTCTGTTTTTGACTGTTCTGTTCAAGCCACTGTTCACACAACTATGCTTTTATGTTAAATCCTATGTTAAATATCAAGATCTTTTAAATGAAATCAAGCATGCTTACCATTCTTTCCTCCCTTAAGACCCTTTGCCAAAGAGGTTTAGTGGAACACAAGGGCTTTGGCGCATAGATTAGAGCAGTGTGCATGTGTCAGACGGAACTTGCTGAGCTGTTACATTTTAAACAGGTGCTGTCATATTCTCAACAGAGGAAAAACATGAAGGAATAACATAAAGGCCTATTCTATTGCTGACAGAGAACCCTTAATTTGAAAGGTAATGGTCACATCTAAAGCAAATTATACTTCTGTTCTGTTCATGTAAATATTTGATATAGCTCTTTTCAGATGCATGCAATTGAGTGATTTGCTGATCAGGGTTCAGACCAGAGACAGTATCTGAAAGAAATCAGCATCAGAAACAAATATTAGACAGAAACATTTAGAAAGAAATTAAAAATTAAACTTCAGAAATATATCTCAGTTAGGCAGAAAGAACTGCAGTATTTTGCTGAACATTACTTGGAATCTCCACCCTAAGCTTTCCAATAATGGATCACCAAATATTTTTCTTAACACATATTACAGCCATCGGATGTTACACAGCGACAGAGAACACAAATAATAACAAACAGACAGGATGTCATACAGCCTATGATCCTAAAAGGGGTTCAAAGCAAAATCCAAAAGACATACAGATGGAGTGAACAAAATATCTTGTAATCTAATGACAACCATTTCTTATGATATACTTAGCAATTAAATAATAATAATTATTATTATTTATACAATTATTATTATTATTATTAGTAGTAGTAGTAGTAATATAAACAACATTTATCACACAGACATGCAAACAAGGATATGTTTGCCATATGTTTGCGCTGTCCATTAAATCATTCTTTTGTTTTCTTTTTTTTAACAGACTGTTGCTGTCTTTACTTATTTTCCTTAGTTTTAAAAGGTCCATCTGTCTCATTGTCCAACAAACACACACACACACACACACACACACACACACACACACACACACACACGCACACACACACGCACACTGAAGTAGGAATAGAACAGAGCGCCGACCATCCCAGCTGTGTCTCTCCTTTCATAAATATCACATGCTCTGTGCTCAGTATGGGTAATTACAAGTTTGTTTAGCATTAGCATAATAAACATGCATGTGCAAAAGTTAGCAAATGTGACATGATTACTAATCCACTCTGAAAAATCACTGCGTTTAATTAGACTCTAAAAGCCCAGCAAGATTGGTACCCAGAAAACCATGAGTCTGACCAATGACCTTCTCTATACAACAACATAAAAAAAACATCAGGACCAGACCTGACCTATATAATCCCAAGAGATGAATCCTCAGCTAATTCCACACTCTGACTGCAAAACTTCCCCTCGCTCCCCTGAGATAACTTACGACAGAATGATGTCATCACATGCTTGGTGGAACGAACAGTCCTGGCTCACCCAAGCAGATCCTTGCATCTGCTGGAGACAGAATTATGCATGATGGTGCCTTATTTTCATAATGAACGGGTTAATTACACTTGTGTGACGGCCCAGTGGCCTTGTCGTGAGTGTTGGGACACAGCTGTAGGTCTGCTAGCTAAATCATGCACTAAATATGTCTCCTAGAATTAGACCCAATGGGGCAGGCCGAGTTTTTCACAGGCCAGGCGTCGAAGCCGCAGCCACAGACAGACGCGCTGGACAGAACTGACAGTGCTCAATGAGGCATGGAGAATACAGGAATTCCAGCACAGCTGTCTGTGAATTTCCAAGCTCATCGGAGGATCGTGATGAAAGAGGTGATACCAATTATACAACCACTTACCCCTATTCCTTTTCCTTGACACCTTAGTACGCATAAATGCAGGACTCTAACACCCATTATTTGCCAGTTCTTGTCTGAAAACAATTAGGGATCTACTAACAGCAGATTTAATGTTAAGATTCCGTACAGATTCCTCAAGTGCACAACATTTTTGTGCCGAGACTGTTTGTTGTTGCCCTGCGCACTGAAGGACGCTTTATTAGTATTGAATTTAGTCGCTAGTTTTAGTGGCACTGCACCATCATGTAATTTCTTTTTAGTATTTGCCCTGGAGTATTATACGCTTGCATAATTTATTCTGCTTAGCCTTAATTAGTGGTAATACTATTTCGTTCTTTTCCATCAGCTTGGATGTAAGAAACTCTTACTGAGGGAGTGTAGAAAATTAAGTCCATTTTTCACTACAATTAGTGTTCAAATCTCCAGAGAGGGGGACCAAAAGCTCTCTCTGATTTTTTGCTTTAATTTTCATTATCTTGGCCACATGTGAATTGTCAAGAGGCCAGCGTGGGCACAAACTGCTTGTTGATGACATGCTAATCAGGGATGAAGGCGCTTCTAGGTATAACCTACTTCAGTGGCAAATGAATATGCTAACCCACTTACAACATAATGAGGAACATAACATTTAACTGTGCTGTTTACAGCCAAGGCATGAAACACAGGGAGGCCCTTCACTCTTTTAATTCAGACTTACAAAGTGTGACAGTGTCTAGATCTGCCCTCCCGTGATGTGATTAACACATCCACGCTCGGTGGAATGAGCTCCCTTTCTCAGTTTTCTCAAGTATCGGATATTGACATTTTTGAATCTTGGCTGGCCTCTTGCGCTCGCACAGTTCAACAAATGGTGCACAATGTGTCAAATTTATTCACGCCATTGGCCATCAGTTAAAAATCATCACCCTCAGAATGAGAGATAACACAACAATGTGACATTAAATTATTTGCTTAACGTCTCACTTGATGTATAATTTAAACTGATGTGTTCAGCGTTCAGTCTGAAGATAAAGAAGAAAACAGAAGGAGAGAGATTTGTTGTTAATATGCTGGGGCGTGATTTGTTTGAAACAAAACAAATCAGAGGGGATATCTGAACAAGAATATCATCACTGAAGTATAGAATGTAGAAATACACTATAATTCTTATAAAATAGTATAAAATACACAAAATAATAGTTTCACATTTATTTATACAATTTACAGGCCCCTTGAGGTATTCAAATCTATCCCATAATATCGGTCTTATCCTCGCTCCATCTTAGTTCAGTCACAGTGTCATGCACGTGGAACGGGACGGGAATAGCTAGAAAAACTCTTGACCTGCCATAAATAAAATTTAAACCTAAAATTATAACATGATATTAATTAAATTCCTTACCATCCCACTTGGAAGAATCTGTAGCATCTGTATATCTGTAAAGTACTTATTTCGCACATAGCATTGCTTTATTGATCACATGAAATGATCACATTCTACATCCTTACCTAAATACAAACCAATACCTAAACTTAACAACTACCTAATATATTAATGAAGAATTTATTGAGGCAAAAGTCGCAGATAATAGTTAGTTAATAGTGAGAATTGGTCCCTCCTCTAAAGTGTGACCAACATTTTCACAGTTTCACAACAAATTACTGGCAGTAAACTGATGCCCTGTTCTATTTCTAAGGTTTACCAAGCACTTGCGCTACTTCTGCTGTAAGAATAAATAGGTTTGGTCGTGTCTGGTGTAAACAATGTACTGTAACAGCTGTCAGTAGTTCAGGTTCTGGTGCGCTTATTTTTGTTTGCAGCAAACTTACCCGATCTTCAAACACATTCTCTGACAATGTGTTAGTTCCACTCCTTGATTCTGATTTATCAATAGCTGTGTTTTATAACACAATAAAACACGAGTATGACCACTTCACCCAACGGTTCTGTGCATCACTGCACAAAACCCTTAGCAACATAAACAAGAGTTTATTCTTTTTGAAGAAAAATATGAGAATTAAAAGGCTAAAATATTTCAAGTCAAATTTGATTTGACAGAAGATGAGTGCTTTGAGGAACAATTTGTAGAGACGTCTGATAAAATGAACCGTCATGCACCAGTGCTGTAATTATGACTACAAGAGTAGACTATTATGAGAGAGATCAACTAAGCAAATGTATCACCTGCATCTGATATACATGTAGCATTTATTCTTCAGTTCAATCTTAAATCCATAATGAAAAATAATATGTTGCAATGTCTGCTGAGCAAAGCGAAATCTTTGTCTTTGTCCTTTTAACAGTTAAGGGAATTTTCCATGACAGCACTAGTCAATGCATTTGTTGGTCGCGTCTTATAACGTGTTGTAAAAATAACAGTAACACTTTATTTTGATAGTCTACTTTAGACATTCTACTAACTATAAGTAACTTTGCAGTTACATTTCAACTAACTGTCATTAGAGGATTAGTAGACTGTCTGCCTAAAATTTGCCAACACTTTATTTTGTTGGTCCCCCAACAGACATTCTACTGACTATAAGTAACTTGGCGACTACAAGTCAACTTATTCTCCTAACTCAAACCCTAACCTAACAGTCTACCACAGTCTACTAATACTCTAATTAAAGTTAGTTCACATGTTGTAGAAAAGTTACTAGTAGAATGCCTAAAGTGGACTATCGAAGTGTAACCAAAACGTATCGGTTACCGGCGTAACCTCGGTTCTCTCTAGAAGAGGGAACGAGTATTGCGTAAGTTAGCTTACGCTACGGGAAAGATTCATCTTCTTGAGATATTGAAGCCAAAATTTATTCTTAATTTTGTATTCATTGTCAGCTGCCAGACCTAGAGCGGGATAACTAGTGAGCTTATAGGCTGCCCTGCGGCAACTGCAGCAGCCTACCAGTGAACCTGGCGTGACGTCACGCCCAATGAGAGGCGCCCGCGCCCTCATGGCATCACAGCCCGCCAAAATGGGCGTGGCTAGTGTATATAAGCGGGGTTCAGAGGCTGCTTCCCTGATTTTCATCTCTTCAGCGAAGCTCTCCGCATCGCTGGACTACAGAAGCCGCGTCGCTGTCTGAGGGGCAACTAGCAAGCTTTGGACAGTGCTTGAAGAAGCCGGCCGTCTTCGCCACCTTCAGCCATCCGTGCGGGCTACGCCATCCGGCGGCATATCCTTTTTACATTGAGCGTGTTCACCCTTGCGACACTTCCTAAAAGAGCACGAGCGTCTTTTTCAAGATATCTTGCACTTCCTGCGGCTCGTGCTGAGCCCCGCCTTTTTTAGATTTTTTAAAGATTTTTAAAGATTTGTTTATCTTCAAATAATGTTTCCAAAATCGTTTCAGTGGTTCATCAAGTCGTGACATGGTGAAATGCAATGCCACAGTTTTGCGGTCCTTTATCTGGTATATCCACGCTATGTAAGATTGCCAGATCGAGTTGCATTTCTAGTTCTAATGAGACATACAATGGGACAAATCCGCTTCCAACCTGTAGGGCGACCGCAGAGGAAAAGTTACTTGGTGTTGCTTTAAATGAATAATAGCCATTATAAAAGTATAAGAAGTAGCCTATTTATGTGAGGAAATATCACATATGGTGTAAAAAATAATAATAATGGCACAGGGTATGAGAACAGTTCCAAGTCTGTTTTTAGCTCCATGAGATGATGCATTACACCTAGGAACATTTTGTTGCTGTTCACGGACTAAAATCTAGTGATTTTACTTCATGAAAGTTGCATTGATACATATTTTTGTCTTTAATATTTTTATATTGTGTGATAACCATTTAAAAAAACAAAACATTAAGGTACTCGAGGCTAGTGCTGTATCATGAATAAGTCACGGCTGAAGGTGTTGCAGGCACTTCACTCTTGCTTCAACTACGTTCTTCAGCCATGACTTATTCACCATACAGCACAGGCTCTCGCAACGTATTGCTTAAAGGGGACCTATTATGCCCCTTTTTACAAGATTTAAAATAAGTCTCTGATGTCCCCAGAGTGTGTATGTGAAGGTTTAACTGAAAATACCCCACAGATATTTTTTTACAGCATGTTAAAATTGCCACTTTTTGGGGGTGAGGAAAAACGCGCCGTTTTTGTGTGTCCCTTTAAATGCAAATGAGCTGCTGCTCTCAGCACAGAGGGCGGAGCTTCAAGAGCTCATTCTTCAGTGTCAGGACCAGAGGTGGGTTACATTTACTTGAGTATTTTTTTGGAAAAATTTTACTTTTAAGAGTAGATTTAATTGTGGGTACTTTTACTTTAACTCGAGTACATTTCTAATGAAAAAACTGTACTTTTACTTCGTTACGTTGGGCGACGTTCCTCTCGTTACTTTATTTTAATGCAACATGTTGTTAAAAGCATAGTTTATTCTTATCTCTATCTTTTTTTCTGGGCATGAGCGATGCTCAATTCACAAATGAATCACTCTTTTGAGTCGATTCTGTTCAAAGACTTCATCAAACAAGTTGGGCAGATCTGTCTAAATCGGTTTGCGAATCAGTTTGAATGATCCGTTCAGTTCCTGCACGCACTGAATCGTCTGAAGCGCTTTCAATTCACACTCGACTCGGTGTCGTAACAGGAAGATTTAAGAACATCAAGAGCGTTTGATGTTGCCGTGGACCTACAGTAGCTACAGTCTAGAAAGTAAATCTGCAAATGCATCATATTTTTTGCCAGCGATAAAGATCTTTATTAGTTGAACATCTTCGTATGTTACTTCGTAAGCTGTCTGTGAATTAATGATTCCACAGGATGATATTTCGATTTCATTTAATTCAGGTAATATTTACAACCAAACAGATTATTACGCCACGATAGCAGCACTACTACAAAGTATGACATTACCCTTTTTTGGACATACATTAATATTAAATAAGCTATCATTGTCCAGTTTATGAATGTGTGTGTATTGCGCAGTGGCGTGCGAACTCGACTTGAAAACGAATGCCTTGCCTGCCTTAGACACAGTTAACCAGTTTAAAGATGCTTTCAGAAATATGCATTTAAATACATTTCGGAGAACAGACAGAAGAAGATTCCGTGCATTTGATCGTTGTTTGTGTTCAGGTGTTCAGTAGCGGGCACGACATGACTGCGAGCACATGTGAAGAGTTTTAACTCTTTCTAATCTGTGTCAATGGTCAATGGCGAAGATAGCTTATCTAATTATGATAATAATAGTCATTTAAATGAAAAATATCTACATAATATCATGTTTTATATATATATATATATATATATATATATATAGGTGTCATGATCCTGGTTCTTCTTTCTCTGCTTCCCTCTTGTGGTCATTCACATACACTCACACGCTCTCTCACACACACACACACACTTTTACGCTCATACAATCATGCTCATTATCTCATCTCCTTCAGCTGATCTCACTCTCCTCATCCTCCGCGCTGGCTTTCACCAGCTGTTTCCTAATTCTCTCCTGATTGTTTCCCCTTTTTCTAGCTCTTCTTGTCCCTGGTTCATTGTCAGATTATTTCAATGTTAAGCTCATGCTATACGCACTCTCTATTCCATCCGTGTCTTGTCTTGTCCTGTCTTGGTGTGTATTGATGCTATTTACCTGCAAGTGCTACTGTGTTACCTGCTTTCTGCATTCTGTTCAGTTCCGGACGCTGAGATCCTCCACCTCGCCGTAGATCGCCAGCCGTCCTCTACCCTCTCTACGAATGGTTCGAGGATTTAGTGATTCTGCAGTCGCCGTCCGCATCTGCACTTTGCTGTCCTGAAGAGGGGATTTCTGTTCTCGTTAAGAGCCGTGTGGCCGTTCCTGATTTTTCAAGTTTTTTTCCCCCTGAACTATAGACTCTTGTTTAAGGACTGTTGATTCCTAATTAAAGACTGTTGATTGCTGCATCTCGCTTTTGGGTTCTCTTTCTACCTTTGCAACAGAATAATCTGACCAACACTATGGACCCAGCGAGTGGCAATCCCTTTCAAGCGGCCGTCGAGATGCAGGGCGCCTTGCTGGGTAAGCACGAGGAGGACATTTCGTCTGCAAGACAGGCTGTCGAGTCACTGGCTGTCCAGATGACGGATCTCTCTCGGCGAGTTCATCAGTTACGCAAGGAAGAGTCATCCACTGTTTCTGACCCTCGCAGTTTCTCTGAGCCTCGGATTAATAACCCCCCGGTATACTCTGGTGAGCCCACACAATGCCGCTCCTTTTTGACTCAGTGTGAGGTGGTCTTTTCACTTCAGCCCTCTACGTATGCCACTGACCGGTCCAGGGTCGCTTATGTCATCTCTCTCCTCGCGGGCCGGGCGCGGGAGTGGGGTGCGGCCAACTGGGAGGCAGAGACTAACTGTGTGTTTGATTTTTCCCTCTTCAAGCAAGAGATGATAAGAGTTTTTGATCGCTCAGCCTACGGTGAGGAAGCTTCTCGTTTACTCTCTACGCTTCGCCAGGGGAGACGTGCGGTGGCTGATTTTTCCATCCAGTTCCGTACATTATCGACGACCTGCGGGTGGAACGCTCCAGCCCTGGTGGCGCGCTTTCTGGAGGCCCTGAACCCAGAACTCAAGGACGAGATCCTTGCTCGTGAAGTACCCACCCAACTCGAGGCGCTCATCGATCTGGCCATTCGGGTGGAGAGGCGTTTCGACTCACGTCGCAGAGCCCGCGGAATGGAATCCGCCCTTCTTTCTCCTCCTGATATTACTCCTCACTCCTCCAGTCCGAATCCTGAACCTATGCAACTCGGGGGTCTTCGCATCTCTCTCAAGGAACGTGAGCGACGAATTGCAAACCGCCTTTGCATGTACTGTGGCGCGGCAGGACATTTTGTCTCAGATTGCCCAGTAAAAGCCAGAGCTCGTCAGTAAGCGGAGGGTTACTGGCGAGCGCTACCTCTAGGATCTCTCCGTCTATGTCCTGTACCACTCTACCTGTTCGCCTCCGCTGGATGAATTCCTCGGTGCCCTGTACTGCCTTGGTTGACTCAGGTGCGGAGGGAAACTTCATCGATGAGACATGGGCTCGTGAGCAAGGTATTCCCCTCGTTGACTTAAGGAGCTCCACCTCTCTGTTTGCCCTTGACGGTAGTTCCCTCCCTAGAGTGCGGAGAGAGACTGCCCCCCTTACTCTCTCTGTCTCGGGGAACCATAACGAGACTATTTCTTTTTTAATTTTTCATTCTCCTTTTACACCAGTGGTTTTAGGCCATCCTTGGCTTGTACAACACAACCCCCTTATTGACTGGTCTAACGGATGCATTTTATCCTGGAAACTGTCATGTCATGTTAAATGTTTAACCTCTGCCGTTCCTCCCGTGTCATCTGTTTCTGTTTTCCAGGAAGAACCAGGTGATTTGTCAGGAGTACCGGAGGAGTATCACGATCTGCGAGAGGTCTTTAGTCGTTCTCGTGCCACTTCTCTCCCCCCTCACCGCCAGTACGACTGTAGCATCGATCTCCTCCCGGGGACCACCCCCCCCACGGGGTAGATTGTATTCGTTGTCCGCCCCGGAACGTAAGGCGCTCGAAGATTATCTGTCAGATTCCCTTAATGCTGGTTTAATCGTTCCCTCGTCGTCTCCCGCGGGCGCTGGTTTCTTCTTTGTTAAGAAGAAGGATGGTTCCTTGCGCCCTTGTATAGATTATCGTG
This sequence comes from Semotilus atromaculatus, assembly GCA_031834385.1. Taxonomy (NCBI): domain Eukaryota; kingdom Metazoa; phylum Chordata; class Actinopteri; order Cypriniformes; family Leuciscidae; genus Semotilus; species Semotilus atromaculatus. Next base: position 11,839,266 of record JAULUF010000009.1, on the reverse strand, counting down.
GGCTCAACGAGATCACTGTAAAGAATCGATATCCGTTGCCTCTAATGTCGTCGGCTTTTGAGATATTACAAGGAGCTAGGATTTTTTCTAAACTCGATCTCCGTAACGCATATCATTTAGTTCGTATTAAGGAGGGAGATGAATGGAAGACTGCATTTAACACTCCCCTGGGGCATTTTGAATATAAGGTTCTTCCTTTCGGATTGGTAAACGCTCCCGCAGTCTTCCAAGCTCTCATTAATGACGTTCTTCGCGATATGCTCAACATTTTTGTCTTTGTCTATTTGGACGACATTCTGATTTTCTCTCCGTCTCTCCAGGTTCATGTTCAGCACGTCCGCCGAGTCCTTCAGCGACTCTTAGAGAACCGACTCTTTGTCAAAGCAGAAAAGTGTTCTTTTCACGCATCTTCGATTTCGTTTTTAGGCTCAATTGTTTCTGCTGAGGGTATCAGTATGGACCCTGGCAAGGTGTCGGCGGTAACTGACTGGCCAATTCCAGAATCCCGCGTCGCGCTACAATGATTTCTCGGCTTTGCTAATTTTTATCGCCGTTTCATTAGAAATTTTAGCCAGGTCGCTGCGCCTCTCACTGCCCTGACTTCTGTCAGATCTAACTTTAGATGGTCAGACGCCGCTCAAGAGGCGTTTGATCGTCTAAAGACCCTTTTTACTACTGCGCCTATTCTCCTCACTCCCGATGTTTCGAGACAATTTATCGTCGAGGTGGATGCGTCTGAGGTGGGGGTCGGGGCTGTGCTTTCTCAGCGCTCCGCCGCTGACGGTAGAGTGCACCCCTGCGCCTTTTTCTCTCACCGTCTCTCTCCCGCCGAGCGAAACTATGATGTTGGCAATCGGGAGTTACTTGCTATTCGCTTAGCTTTAGGAGAGTGGCGGCAGTGGTTGGAGGGTTCTTCCATTCCGTTTCTCGTTTGGACAGATCACCGTAATCTCGAGTATATCCGTTCTGCTAAACGATTAAACGCTCGTCAGGCCCGTTGGGCACTGTTTTTTACCCGCTTTGATTTCTCGATTTCTTACCGTCCAGGTTCAAAGAACGTTAAACCCGACGCCCTGTCTCGTCTCTTTGACTCTTCGGCTACTCCGGCTAATCACGAGACTATCATCCCTTCTGGTCGTTTTGTGGGGGCAGCCATTTGGGGAATCGAGAGATTGGTCAGACGGACTCTCTCCCGAGTCACTGCCCCTCCCGATTGTCCTAGGGGCCTCCTTTTTGTTCCCGTCTCGGCACGCCAAGCGGTCCTTAAATGGGGTCATTCTTCCAAATTAGCTGCCCATCCGGGGGTTCGGGGTTCCCTTGCCTCTATCCGTCAACGCTTTTGGTGGCCCACTTTAGAACACGACACACGCCGTTTTATTGCCTCCTGCGTCGTATGTGCTCAGACTAAGTCTGGTAATTCTCCTCCGGCTGGTCTTCTCCGACCCTTGCCCGTGCCCGCTCGTCCGTGGTCGCACATTGCGCTCGACTTTATTACCGGTTTACCCGCTTCGGCTGGAAATACAGTCATTTTGACTGTAGTCGATCGGTTTTCAAAATCTGCTCACTTCATTTCGCTCCCTAAACTTCCCTCAGCTAAGGAAACCGCCCAGATTATGGTTGACCATGTCTTTAAGCTCCATGGTCTACCTACCGATGTCGTTTCTGATAGAGGTCCGCAGTTTGCCTCGTTATTCTGGAAGGAATTCTGTCGGCTTATCGGGGCTACTGCCAGCCTTTCGTCGGGTTTTCACCCCCAGACTAACGGGCAGGCCGAACGGGCCAATCAAACTATCGCTCGCATTCTCCGTAGTATGGTCTTTCGTAACCCCGCCTCTTGGTCTGAGCAGCTTGCTTGGGCCGAGTACGCTTATAACTCTCACCCGTCTTCCGCCACTGGTCTTTCACCTTTTCACGGTTGCCTCGGTTACCAACCTCCTCTGTTCTCCGCGCAGGAGACGGAGTCTCAGTGTCCGTCCGTTCAGACCTTTATTGCTCGATGTAGACGCACCTGGAAGAGAGTGAGATCAGCACTTTGTCGTTCCAAGAGACGCATGAGTATAACGGCTAATAGACGTCGCGTCAAGAGCCCTCGTTACATTCGCGGTCAGAGGGTCTGGCTTTCCACAGCCAATTTGCCCCTCCATTCCGAGTCCCGTAAATTGGCACCCCGTTTCATTGGTCCTTTCCGCATTATCAAGATCATCAATCCTGTCACTGTCCGACTTCGCCTTTCGTCCAGTCTCCGTCGAGTACACCCTGTTTTTCATGTTTCATGCATTAAACCCGTCGTTCGTCCGCCCTCACGCCCTTCTTGCCCCCCCGTCCGTATTGAGGGCGCTCCTGTCTATACAGTCAGCCGAATTTTGGACAGGCGCCGACGGGGCCGTGGGTACCAATATTTAGTCGACTGGGAGGGGTATGGTCCTGAGGAGAGAAGCTGGGTTCCCTCTCGAGACGTCTTGGATCCCTCGCTCATCGAGGATTTCCTTCGGTCTCTTCGGTCCGCTGCCTCGGGTGCGCCAGGAGGCGCTCGTTGAGAGAGGGGTACTGTCATGATCCTGGTTCTTCTTTCTCTGCTTCCCTCTTGTGGTCATTCACATACACTCACACGCTCTCTCACACACACACACACACTTTTACGCTCATACAATCATGCTCATTATCTCATCTCCTTCAGCTGATCTCACTCTCCTCATCCTCCGCGCTGGCTTTCACCAGCTGTTTCCTAATTCTCTCCTGATTGTTTCCCCTTTTTCTAGCTCTTCTTGTCCCTGGTTCATTGTCAGATTATTTCAATGTTAAGCTCATGCTATACGCACTCTCTATTCCATCCGTGTCTTGTCTTGTCCTGTCTTGGTGTGTATTGATGCTATTTACCTGCAAGTGCTACTGTGTTACCTGCTTTCTGCATTCTGTTCAGTTCCGGACGCTGAGATCCTCCACCTCGCCGTAGATCGCCAGCCGTCCTCTACCCTCTCTACGAATGGTTCGAGGATTTAGTGATTCTGCAGTCGCCGTCCGCATCTGCACTTTGCTGTCCTGAAGAGGGGATTTCTGTTCTCGTTAAGAGCCGTGTGGCCGTTCCTGATTTTTCAAGTTTTTTTCCCCCTGAACTATAGACTCTTGTTTAAGGACTGTTGATTCCTAATTAAAGACTGTTGATTGCTGCATCTCGCTTTTGGGTTCTCTTTCTACCTTTGCAACAATAGGCCTATGTGATCCAAAGTAACTAACTACTTGAGTAGTTTTTTTACTAGAATACTTTTTTATTCTTACTCAAGTAACTATTAAGATTATTACTTTTACTTTTACTTTGAGTAAATATTTCTTTAAGTACTTGTACTTTTACTTGAGTACAGTTTTTGGATACTCTACCCACCTCTGGTCAGGACAATCTCATGTCACGGAATGAAAATGTCAGAACAGAAACTGTACTTGCAGTGTTCAGTTCGAATCGGAGTCGGACAATGATGCCTACAGAGACAGAAAATATATGCTGCATGGTGATAGAACAGGTATAGTTTAGCTTAATTATGATTATAACTTATTTGTCATCTTGCTTTTATCCACTATTAGTAGTACAAGCCTGTTGTAGCGGACCTCGTCTGAATGATGGCCAAAAATGTACTGATGAGTTTTATTAAGTTTATTAACTTATTATATTTATACTTATTAAGTATATTGTTTTAGTCCAGAAAATCCCTGTAAGAGCAGAGTAAAACAGTAAAAAAAGTCTTATTCATACTCTCTCTCTCTCTCCCTTGCATTATCATTAACATAGCGAATTACACAAAACACTCATTAACTAACAGTAAACAAATATACAGACCTTTTTCAGTGGGTGCTTAATAAACTGGAAAACTTTATATCCGTAAAACAACTCTGATGAACTGTAATAAAATGCATGCTGTCCCTTTCATTACTGCTGTGACCAGTGTCACTCCGGAGACTGTAAGTTGGATCACGAACACAACAGTTGGTACAGATCCATCCTCAAGTAAAAACTTTTTAGCAAGCCTGCTTTGTATGGACTCTCGGTCACAAAGCAGTCTGATGTAAAATGATTCACGCAAAGGTAGATTGAGGTAGATTGAGGGTTGCATTCCTTTCAAAAACTAAAGTAATCCACTGCGTCTTCAGCAGCTCAGATGTTGGGAGTAAATGACGACTGCTATGTTCATTTTTACATCCAACAACAGAACACCTAAATCGCTTAGGAGACATTTTTGTCTACAGCTGCTCCGGGGTCGAAAACAATGGCGGACTGTGTACAGCTCACTCAGGGCAGGTCTATATGTTACTACGGCAGTGTCAGTCAACAGTCGCGGAAGGGGCTTGTGCAAAAGTACGTCACATTGCCCCGAATCTGAAAACGACTTGTTCTGAGACAGTGCTTATGATTTATGGGGATTTTAAAAAAGCACTGGGTGGATTTGTATCATTAGGGCCTATAGGGTGGTTGTGTACACACTGCCAACACACGTTAATGTTCAAACACCATGTAAAAGTGAATTTTGCATAATAAGTGCCCTTTAAACAATGAGTTAAAAGTTATGTGCCTTAACAAGTAGAGTCATAAAGTCATAACAGGTAGCTGGAAGTTGGCTTTCGACCCATTGTGGTAATTAACACATTAACTTACACTATTACTTAATAGTAGATGTTTATAGACAATTAATCCATAGATATTCATATATGACTTAACATATTAATTATAGTATATTAGTTGCTGATGTCCTTAATGATTGGTTTAGTTCTTCATGAGTCATACATTAACTCAAGATTATCTAGCATTAGTTAAGCATGAATTAATGCATATTAGTGCACCCTTACTGTAAACTGTAAATCTTCACCAAAATGTCAGTCCATTGATTTAGCCAAAAATAAAATAAAATAAATAAAACATTTAAACCTGATGACTCTAAACCTTAGATACTATAGCATTTATAAAATGTGACATCTAGCCCTGGCCTCCTCAATTTCAATATTTTCACATTTGTAATTTTCCTGAAAAACTACTACTAAGATTTAGAACAAAGTCCCCCTTTACAACACTCACACACTTCATTTGTTACAGCAGTTTTAGACTGTGTAAAAAAAAAGAAGATGCCAATCGGCTGTGGCACAGTTTGTGAAATACTGAGCCTCTCAAACCAGCCCTCGGAGTCGCTGGGATTCTGTTTAGCACCGTTGCAAGCTCTTCCTTCTGACAGTCTGCGAGTGTCTTTGGAAGGTTTCTGTCACACCCCTCTTTATTATCTAGCTTTACAAGTGCCCTGTTGTAAAGAGGAGGCAGCAACAGGCTGTGTGGAACAAGGGGATTGAGGGTAAATGAAGATAAATGGCTCTTCACCTGTCATCATTCAGTCGTCTGCCCCCTTTGCATTGTGTCACGGTACAGGCTTGATTTTGCTGGACAGTGCTGTGCATGGCGTGTACGTTCACACTTCTATTTCTGGCCAGGCCAGGTGTCTCACTCTCCTCTGAGGTCATATTTTTAGGAAAGAGTCTGACAGGTAAGAAACAACAATTCAGCTGTTTCCACAACCAGTCCTTGTTAAGCCAACTTTATCATTTCACTGTTTAAAAACAAGATTTAAGATACACCGCATAGCATCGCATTGGTTTGCACTGTTGATTCTGTTGTGCCACTAAGTCTAATCCGCAAGTACATGTCAATTTATTTTAACCCTAGCCCTACCAGTCTATACTCTAAAAACATGCTAATGAGAGTTAGCTGACATGTAGGAGCAATGTCTCTTATGCTAAAGGGACCATCAAAATAAAGTGAAACCAAAACCTGGCATCCTTACTAATCCTTATAAGACGACAAAATAAGATATTCTGACAAATGTTAGGTAAACAAATCCAGGACCCCAGTGATTTTAAATAAATATTTCAAGATATCTTCTTTTGTGTGTTGAATAAAAAGTCAAACAGGCTTGGAATGACATGAGTTTGAAGAAATTATGACAAATAAAAATTTTGGGGTGAGCTATCCTTTTAACTCACATATTAAATAGGAGTTTGTCATCATTTCTCATCACTTTTCCTTTCAAAATATGTTCTGCATTGCATGGTGCAGGGTAAATTGGTCATAAATGTATGCAGAAATTCAGGCTCTTCAGCAACTGTATACTTTTGAATGTTCTTGAACAACAACAAAAAAAGCACTTCAACTAATCACACAACTTTTTCTAACACTTAAATGTAACTCTGCGTGAATGAATTCTTAGTTAAGTGAAAGCGCCTGCACAGCACCATGATACATGGTGTAGTGCAGTACTCACTCAGAAGAAGAGTTCTTTATTGGGCTGACAGGCCTCTTGAATAGTGGGAGGAACACAGTGAGATGAGATCACAGAGCAAACACAGAGATGATTCTTTGCGGTGCTCTAAAGAGACACATTTTCCATAATCTTCTCTTCCTCCTCCCAGTTTCTCTCTCCTCCCATCTCCTGTGCTTTTCAAAGTGTCCAAAGTTTTTTTTTTTTTTTACCAAAAAAATGACAGTGACAAAGACACCTTTGTGTCTAAGAGGGAAATGGATGAAAGGAATGGAAGAGAGGAAATAAAAATAACTAAATGAAGGCTGAAAGATGCCTCAGAGAGACATCAAGGTGGAAGGGAGAGGCAGGTGGTATGATCCACCTAGTAAACAACCATTCTTACCATGAGCCTCTGTCAGCATAAGCCTTTGATGTGGAGAGGCAGAAAGAGCTACAACTTCACAATATGTTCTTATAGTCACATTCTTCCTCTGTAAAACTAGGAGAATAATCTATTTCAGGCTTTGCAACATTAAAAAAAGTGTTTGCATATTACTTTTATTTCTCTCAGAGTGTGATCAAGGTAGCCAGTTTTCATTTGCACAGAGAGAAGACCCACAATCCTGTGAGAGGAAGGTGTGAACTGATAAAATGGTGTATGAACCTGCAGGGAAAATAGATGTTTTCCTATGATCATGTGCGGGTTGTTTTGGCATACAATTTGATAATTGCAAATTGTCATGTGAATATACTACCATATTAGACTGGGCTTTGTATGTTGCACAATTACTCTAATCATATGCTGCAAAAGCTGGGAGATCTAAATCTAAGGGCTTGATCTGAATCTTTAAACAGGCAAGAGTGATTTGATGCCACTTTTTATATCATCTGGACTTAAGTAAAACATATCCAAAGGAATTTTTTAAATATTTGATTTTATTCATTGTATCTCCCAGGATACGTTGCTCTTTTCAAGGCACTGAAAAAAAAGTCCACTGTTCTACAGGGTTTAGCTCCATCCCTAATCAATCATATAATGTAATTTATGATACAACATATCATTTTCTTAGTAATCCTGAGGACTTCTTTAAAGGAGCCGTATGTAAGTAAGTAAGTAAGTAAGTAAATTTTATTTATAAAGCACATTTAACCATAGCGAAGCTATCCAAAGTGCTGAACAAAGTAATGTAAAATAAATAAATAAAAACACAGAAGCATAAAACCAAACAGAAACAAAACAATGAAAACAAAACAATGAAACAGGATATCAAGTATCAAACGCCAGGCAATAGAGATATGTTTTCAATTTTGATTTAAAAGTACAAATGGAAGGTGCAAGGCGGATGTCCAGAGGCAATTGATTCCATAGACGGGGGGCGGCAACTGAGAAAGCTCTGTCTCCCTTAGTTTTTAAACGGGAGCGGGGAATTAATAATAGAGCCTTGTCTGCAGATCTTAATCTGGATGGTGGCAGAGGAGTAAGAAGATCGGTAATATAAAATGGAGCATGATTATTAAGAGCTTTAAAAACAAACAACAAGATTTTAAACTGAATTCTAAAACGGATCGGGAGCCAATGAAGGGACGCTAAAATTGGGGTGACATGATCAAATTTCTTTGTCCCGGTCAGCAGCCTTGCAGCTGCATTTTGTACCAACTGGAGTCGAGCAAGTGATGACTGAGGAAGACCCAGATACAAAGAATTACAATAATCTAAGCGTGAGGTAATAAAAGCATGAATAACCTTCTCCAAGTCTTGTGCTGACAGAAACGATTTAATATTTGAGATAATCCGCAATTGATAAAAACTATTCCTAACAACAGAATTTATTTGTTTAGTTAAGCACAATTCTGAGTCCATGATGACGCCAAGGTTCCTAACCTGGGAGGAAACAGAAGGAAAATACTTGCTTAGCTCCATAATAGTACTGCTCCTCAATTTTGGGGAACCAAAAACAATTGTTTCCGTTTTGTCATCATTAATTTGGAGAAAGTTAAGCGCTAACCATTTCTTAATGTCCCCAATGCATTCCAACAAAGGTTGAATAGAATCACCAGCTTTCAACGGCAGGTACAGCTGTGAATCGTCTGCATAAAAATGAAATGATACATTGTGCTTTCTAATAATATCCCCCAATGGACGCATATACAAATTAAAAAGAAGGGGACCCAAAATAGAGCCCTGCGGAACTCCACTAATAATAGGAGCAGAAGATGAAGAAAATTTACCCATCTCCACTGAAAAAGACCTGTTTTCAAGATAAGATCTAAACCACTGTAAGGCCGTGCCCTTGATACCGAAGTAATGCTCCAAACGCCAAAAAAGAATACTATGGTCTACAGTATCGAAGGCAGCCGTCAGATCAAGTAGGATCAAAACGGCATTTTTACCGGCATCAACTGCGAGTAGAATGTCATTGAACACTTTTAGCAATGCAGACTCTGTGCTATGATGGGCAGTAAAACCAGATTGAAAAGGTTCAAGTAAGTTTGCAGCATTTAAAAACGAGTGCAATTGAGACAGGACAACTTTTTCTAAAAGTTTTGATAAAAAAGATAGCTTAGAGATAGGCCGAAAATTATTAAAGCAACCCTCATCCAAACCTTGTTTCTTAAGCAAAGGCTGAACAACCGCATGCTTGAAACTATTCGGAACTATCCCAGTGTCCAAAGACGAATTAATCAACGCTTGGACACTGGGGCCAATTATAGGAAAAGCCCCTTTTAAAATATCAGAAGGTATTACATCAATTGTGGAGGTAGTTGTTTTCATCTTGTTAACCACTTCACAGAGTTCCATTAAAGAGACATGCGCAAAATTATAAAAGAAAAACGGACTTAACAGCGAGTTTGAAGACTGATCTGGAAGCTGTAAAGTGAAAGATGAACGAATAGCTAACACTTTATTAGCAAAGAACGTTAAAAATGTCTCACAACGTTCAGCTGAGGGTTCCCCGCGAAATTGACACCTTGGACTAATTACAGAGTTTATCGCAGAAAATAAAATCTTAGGTCTATGACAGTGTTTATCAATTAAATCAGAGAAATATTTAGATCTAGCTAACTTAGCAGCACTCTGAAACTTAACCAAACACTCCTTGAAAATCTCAAATGATACAGTTAAACGATCATGCTTCCATTTCCTCTCTGCTTTACGACACGCCTGTCTGAGACAGCGAGTATCATTATCCAGCCAATAGTACGATTTTTGCTTTGGTTGTTTTATCTTAAAAGGGGCAATAGAATCTAAAATATCAGAACAAGATGCATAAAAAAGAGAGATTAAATCGTCGGGCCCGATGGAAGGCTCAGCATTCAAGATCAATCCTTCAACGGCATTAGCTAAATATTCCTCACTAAACTGAGAGGCTGTAAGCGAGTTTATGAAGCGAGAATAAGAGCCTACAGATCTATTCACTGCAACAGAGCTCACAACGGGAATCGTAAAAACAATGGGCTTATGATCAGAAAAGGATTGATTTTCGATACATACATTATCGACAGAGAACCCAGATGACATGATAAGGTCTAGAGTATGGCCAAGGACGTGTGTTGGTTGGTTCATATGTTGAATGAAACCAAATGAGTCCAGGACATTACAAAACTCAGCAACCAGGGGACGCCCGGGGCAGCAAACATGCACATTAAAATCACCTAATAATAACATATAGTCATACAACGGAACAACAGAAGTTAAAAAATCTGAGAAATCATTTACAAAAGCACTGCCCGAATTAGGTGGCCTGTAAATAAGAGCACAGAATAGCGCAAAGGAGGCAGACTGTAATGTAACACACTGTACCTCAAACGACGAGTAGCTCTGAACAGAAACAGTGTTAATTTTAACTGTTTGTTTAAAAATCATAGCAACACCACCACCCCTACCAACCGATCTTGGGGTACTAATAAAGCAACAGTTTGAAGGACAAAGTTCCTCAAAGACTGACAACTCACCAACGGCGGCCCAGGTCTCCGTCAGAAATAAAATATCCAAGTTACGTCTGGTGAAAAAGTCATTTAGAATAAAAGTTTTGTTGCATATGGACCTAGCATTGACTAGGGCCATGTTCATAGGTGGGTGTGATGACAAAGCCGAATCCCAATGAATCCAGTCCAGTTGACGTAGATTTTGACAGTTCACTCCTCTCTGGCGAATCCGTAAACGCGGGGGAGCAGAGTAGGTAGATGAGTGAGTGAAGGCCGGGAAAACAGGAAGATGAAAAGCATATCTATAATCCCATGAGCGTCGCATCAAATGAAGGCCCTCCAAGCTTATAGTAGCCGAGGGAAACTCCAACGTAGATTGTCTGGAAGAAACGATCGCCCGTCTGATTCTCACCCGTACACCACCACGACTACCTCTCTTCCTGCGGCGCTTCCTTGGAGGAACGCAGCAAGGTAGCCGGCGAGCGCACTCAACCACAGGATGGGTGGACGAGGATTGAGAACAAAAATGCAGAGCAGGACAAAATCCACGGCAATCTCCCATGCGGCTTTGAATATTAAATAAGTCTTGACGATCATAAGTCAACACTGAGACTACATGATACCAGTGTAACACTGTGTAAAATACAAACAGTACAGATGTCAGACGAACAGGTACCATTGGTACAACAAACTGAGACAAACGAGAGAGACGGCAAGCCGAGTGCACTGGCGCCATCTTGCTAAGGTACAGTATACCTTTCTGTAAGATTGTGGCCAAAACTGGTACTGCAATCACTTTTAAATTACTGACTCAAGGTTGCCAGATATGCTGCAGGATCCGATTACGACACGTTATTAGCTGCAGCTGTGGGAACTAGAGCAGAGCTGGCAACCCGGATGCCTCAACACTACTGACTCCGTGATTGGTCGATCGGTGGAGGGTGGCACTCAGACCAAAACACAACATGACAACATCAACATCAGTTGAGGGCTGCAACTTCACTTTTTAAATGACAATATCCTGGCTGGACTACTGCTGTCAGTGATATAAGTATTTGAAATGAACATGATTTCTTAATATCTAGTGACATATCAGGGAAAATTTATGATTAATTGAAATAAATTTCTTACATACAGCTCCTTTAACTTAAAATACATTGCGTTGTATTACGTACATACGTTGCGGAGACTCTCTATTCGTTCCAGTGAAATCACAAAATAAAATGCACACAAACGTGTCCTTGCTTGATATATACTGTAACCACTGATGAACCAACCCAATCTCACGACCAATTCGTACGAATTTGTACGAGCGGTTAATTCGTAACAATTCATACGACCTCACTCGTAAGAATTTGTACGAATTTGTAGGATTTTTGCTAAATCGTACATATTTTACGAATTCAAAATTCGTATGAATTCATACGAATGACCTACCCCTGACCCCGCCCCTAAACCTACCCATCACGTGGGTTTAGACAAATCGTACGCATCCGTACGAGTGAGGTCGTATGAATTCATACGAATTAGCCACCTTTTAATCACTCGTACAAATTCGTACGAATTGGTCGTGAGATAGCGTTGGATGAACATATTCGGTTTTGATGAGAGGAAAAAAAAAAAAAACTATACGAGTGCGTATAAGAACCCGTAACCTCTGACCTGCTTGGCAAAAGATCTACCACTAGACCATTAAGGTCTCAAACTAAATTGGCAGATCGATGCATTTCAGCTTATTTGAAAGATAGCATCAATAAACTGGTGCCGCAGAGGGGACATCTACACTTATGACATTCTTTAAAAAAAAGAAGCGCGATAGTCAGATAGAGACGATTATACTAGCATCATGTCAAAAAGAAGTGGACAGGACCGCAGAGCTTTTTTTAAAAGTGGTGGGTACAAAATGACTCATGACGAAATCTGGTGGGTTCGCGTACCCACCGTCCCCACCGAAATCGACACCTATGCTATACGGATCTTCTCTAAGGGCCCCAGCCCTGGAACAAGATTTCTACTGCCCCAGTTCTTTGCAGTTCTTCATCGTCATGAAAGTTTATAATCGGCATGTGTTTTAAAGCCATTTTAGTCTAAACTTTTGATATACTGTAAGGTTTTCTGAGTGCACACATCTCAAGCAACTGAAAGCTGTCTGTTAAAGTGAAAACAGCGTAATATACAGTATCACTGCTACATATGCTGTTAATATGAAAAAGATGAACAGAAAGTCACTCACTGCTCTTGACTTAATAACTATAATAATAGCATTAATAAGAATACATTTTTTACTTGAATGCTGCTGTTAAAAGCGCTGGCGAGAGGATAAACATGGCGGACTGTAGCTGTTCTGGTTGCAGCAATGGAGGAAACAGGATCTAAGTGCAGCAATCTTTTATTGAACGAAATCTAAATCTTACAAGGAATGTGAACAGAACAACCAACTTAAAGCAATGATAAGAACTGACAAAGAACAAGACAGAACACAGGGTTTAAAAAGACAGAACTGAAAGGCAGATTAACAAGACACACATGAACTGAACTAACAATCAATCAAACACCATAGAAACAAACAGGCAACAATCAATCAAACACCATAGAAACAAACAGGCAGGGGGCGGAGAAAGACAGAACTGAACTAATTGACAGATTAAGCAAATACAGACAAGAACAGAAATCAAAACAAACGGACATCGTGACAACAGCTCACTCAGGGCAGGGTCTATGCTGATAGAGTCGAGCCTTGTGGGCGGGACTAAGCATTTGTGACGTCACACTGCATGTAAACTGCAAATGGCTTATTTTGAGAAAACCGCTTATGGATTATGGGGATGTTTACCATTATAGGGTGGCTGTGTACAAACACTACCGACGCACATTTATGTTCGAACACCATTTAAAAGTGAATTTTGTATAATAGGTCGGTTTCACTTTATTTTGATGGTCCCTTTAACACATTCTATTGACTATAAGTAACATTGCTCCTACATGTCTACTAACTCTCATTAGAGTGTTAGTTGAGTATTAATAGACTGGTAGGGTTAGGGTTAGATTAAGTTGACATGTAGTTGCAAAATGACTTATAGTCAGTAGAGTGTCTGTTGGAGGACGATCACAATAAAGTATTTGCAGATATTAAGCAGACAGTCTACTAATACTCCAATGAGAGTCAGTTGACATATAGTTGCAAAGTTACTTATAGTCAACAGAATGTTCAAAAGGGAGCATCAAAATAAAGTGTTACCAATAGGTCCCCTTTAATTGTTTTAATATTCAGGTCTGTGGATTTTCTAAACTAAAAGCAGAATCAGTTCACTTCAGTGGAAAAAATACTACTGTATATACCATAGTACTTCTCTGGTCAAACTGGTAAATACATCTGTGGCATATATCGAACTGTAGCCTACATGTTAAATGTCTTGAATGTGAATGTCACAGAAGGTCATTTTTTGCTTGTTATACAATGGTGCCCTGAGAGGACCAAAAAAAAAAAAAAAAAAAAAATTAATTCTAGCAGCTTGCATTCAATGTCTCAGTGAAATCGACTGATTGGAGGACAAACAATCTGACTCAAGTGCCAGGTGGAAATGAGAGAGATGGCCCCTCTTTGAGACTTCCATCATTTGCTTGACTCGGGTCATTTCGAACAGACTGCACCATTGTGCTTGATTGCAATTGACGTAGAGCCTTGATGAACAGGTAGGGGTATTAACTGCAACACCAGAACAAATGTAAACACATTCATTAAAATTAGATAAAGAGCACTAAGTGTCAATTATTTAAACATTTAGTTTTCTAATCAGTTCCTAATCATATCACATTACCTCACTTAGGTCATTTAGAACACATAGACCCACAATACAACAGGCTATATATTAATATATACAGGTTTTTTTGATGGGTTTTTAGTTAAATGCCAGAAAGAAGGTATGTGGTTCACACAAGCTCACTATGCTTTTTATTCTACAATATACAATACATCAGTAATACCCCACTCGTGATTTTTTAAGCTTTTATGAGTCTTGAAAAAGGTGGTTGCTATCAAGGGGCAGAGACAGAGATTACCTGTGACATTAACCGTCACACGAAGAGGTAAAATAATTTACTCACTAGTGCACTTGTTGTGTTTATGCTCGTGTTCTTGTAAACTATCCTAACTAAAACTTCACAACTTGTAGATTTTAAATAATTTTATAATTTTCGGAAGCTTATACCTTATTCAGAGCAGCGCCATGACAGGTATGAAAGTGAGGCTGTGAGGAATAAACTTACAATGTTTTCAATAGCACCTGCTGTGAAAGCTCTTAGATCACTTATAATTTTCCACAGTTTATGTTGTTTTATGTCCACAGACATTTCTTGTAAAGATATTTTTTTGCAGTGTTTCATCAGCAGAACAATCCAAAAAACACATTAAATAACAGTACAACCCACTACCATCTCTCACAGCTTCACTTTCATTCCCATTAAAAATGGCACTGCTGTGAATAAGGTCAGTGGTGCAGCATTTTCTTCTGTTGATTATATTTAGGCTTCAGCATGCTTAATCATGTAAATTTGTGAAGATTATCTTAATGAACAAAACTTTATTATAAACTTTTGTTGATCACAGAGCTTATTCCCTGCAGTAATCCAAAAGTCAAAGGAAAAAATCTCATTGAGAGAACCAGTGTAACTTCCAGGTTGGTCTACAAAAATACACCATCTCTGCAGCACTCTATTGAGACTGGCATAATATAACATTGTTAATTTGTACATTATCTTAAAACATTTATATGAGCCTTATTTGATGAGCGGTACTTTATGGTAAAAGATGATGCATCTCAGTGATAGCTGAAGTTTGATGGTAAGATCCAAAGCTTGCTAGTGATTTATTTTTGATTGTCTGTGTGCATATGAATCAGATCCTCTCCTGCAGCGCATTTTTGCTTCTAAAGGAAATCTCTCCATGAGCTCATGGTGAGAAAGTATTGTATTCCTGTTCATGAATATGCAGCGATTATTAAAACCTCCTAAAACACTCATATAGTGAGGTAAAAATGGATGTAGGTCAGGTTTCAATATTGCATCAACCTCAGTGTTCCAGAAAACAATAAAATGTGTTATCTTAAAATGATCTGAAGAGAAAATGTATAATTGATTAGATCTCTTTGTCCTTACGTGCGGGGGAAAAAGGCACCATAAATATATTTATCAGTAGGCTCACTTGTTGATTCTGACCCTGTTGTTGGTCCACTGCTGGGCTTGTTCATCTACAAATCCCCTTGATCACTAAAAACCCTTTACAATGTGAGGTGAAACTGACATACCTACGGTCAAGTGAATGATTAAAGACACAAATACTCAACTATGGTTCTTTGATTTAGTACAGATAATTTTTACTTCATTGAGAAATATCTGTAGTGTCTTTTGATCTCAGATAAAGCTGTGAGAGTATCCATAATTATATATTTCCTGGAAACAAATACTCTTTTCAGCTTTGTTTGATTTTCCCTTCCAATATATCAAAGCCTTTATCCACCACATCTCTTTCAGAAATCAAAGTGATGCTGTGATTTTCATACCATCCTTCAATCGATGACCTTTAATAAGAGAGAGAGAGAGAAACTATTAGATTAGATTATTATTCATTCTGAGCAAGTGAATTTGTGAATTTGTTGTTATTTTATATATATATATATATATATATATATATATATATATATATATATATATATATATATATATATATATATTTTTTTTTTTTATGTAGCTTGGGCTGCAAATATAGCAGAATTGTAAATGCTGCCTTTGCCAGATTTATCAAAACCTTCTCCAAAAAATTACAATCCCTGAAATTCCACGGCCAAGTCAGCATTCCTAACAGTGTCATTGTTCCTTGACTTTCACAACCCAGAGAGCTGAGGCTGCAAATATGCCACCTCTCTCTTCCCTCGTTAATATTTCCACTAGTGCGGTTTGTTGAATAAAACCTTGTCTGAGATTGACACGTAGGGCTGCTGAAATTGACACTGAGAGATCACCTCCCCACCAGCTCTAAGGTGACAGGTCATAAATCCCTACAGAAATCCACCGGGGGGGAAAACACCGACCTGAAGGAGATTTCTCCTCATGCATAGAGAGCTTTTTCCCGCCGTCTCTGCCACTCCCAGCCCCCTAGGGACCAGCTGCCCACCACGCTGCATGCAAAGCAGTCCCACTGTCGATTGGGTGTGGGCAACACAACTTTCGTGCTTGTGTTGAAAGAGGCATGAGAGGGGAGGGGATGTCTCCAGAAATTGTAGCCCTTTCCCTATTATTTGGATGATTCTGAATGCCAATTACCCAGAGTTCTGTGGGGAATGGTCTGTCAGTCTGGATGGGTCTGCCATGTGAAGGAGAGAAGCAGACGCTGTGACTGCTGACAGTTCAGCATGGTGAAAAGACACAATTTTGTAAACACACATCAGGCACGGAGACAGTAAAGCTCACACATCCTTCCCTGCAAAGCTCTGGCGGTGTCAGCCATCATTCAGCCTATAAAGCATAACACCTAGACAGCAAAGTGGCTACCTAAAATTTTCATTTACTCACAAAAGCCGGTGAAAAGAAGGTGATTAAAACTAGGAGCTCCTGCTAAGACTGAAGCCTTTCATTGAGGTCTGTCTCTAGAACTGAAATGACCCACCTATAGTGTGACAAAATTTTCTTAATGTCATACAATTTCCACATCCATTATAAAATTTGTCTGATTTAGTTTGTACAAACAGGCCTATAGGTTTTCTACACTGGTGGGCCTGTCAAACTCTCAGACCCCTGAATGTTCATCCACTCAGAATCATTATCCAGGCTGTCTGGTTTTGCTTTTTTTTGTCCTCCTTCTCCCCTCTCCTTGTAAATCAAATGTCATTTCATATCAGGAATTCTGATGAGTAGATGCGGTTGAGATTTGTCTCTATATTGCCACCCGGCTTACCCAGCTTTGATGTAATCGTTAAAAAAAGATACGAGGGGAATGTAAAAGTACCTGTGTTTGTCAGACACTGTTTTCTCATCAGATGTGTGCACAGTGATAAGAATCAGAGCAATGCCCATGGGCTGAGTCACATTCTGCATGACAATCTGTAAACATGTGTGCCTGCCAGAGGCTGGTCGTACTTTCTGCATGGAGGGACCTACACATTCAGCCACTGTCGTCGTATTGTCAATCATGTCATTTATTCACCCTCATGTTGTTCCAAACCTGTATGACTTTCTTTTTATCAAAAAAGATTTATGTTTTGTTCATAGAAAGTCAATGGTCTATCATTGAACAATCTTCAAAATATCTTCTTTAGTGTCTTACAGGTTTGCACAAAATAAGGGCAAGTAAATTATTTTTTTTTATTATTATTGGGTTAATTCTGCTCACTTGTTCCAGTAAATATGTAATTTCCCTTTATAAATGTGGATTCTGAATGACAAATAAAACTAATTTCCCCACTAACCTGCAGCAGACCACTGGTCATCTCATTAACAATGTTTTTCATGTACTTGTCTTATCTGTTTCATGTTGGGTTTCCATTTATACATTTATTTGACTGATAAACAGGATTTGCTAGTGTGCATTGGTGCATTTTCCAGTCTTTTAGAATAGTAGTAATAATGTTGTTCTTGCCTTAAATAAACTTAGCAATGTTACCCATATTGGTAACACTTTATAATAACTGCATGCTGTTAATCATTAGTTAAGCATGAGTAAACAGTTAATTCATCATTTATAAAGCATTAATAGACATTAATAAGCAGTTTATAAATACAGCTATAAATGTTTTTTTTCTTGATTTATAAGCATATCTATAATGTGTTTAATAATTGTAATTTCATACTTTGTTAATGATCAATTAATCATATCTAAATGAAGTATAGCATTATTTACAAACCAGTTATTTAAAGGGACACAAGGCAGAACTGGGTGTTTTTTCTCTACGACGCCCCCCCCTGGTGTCTGGTAGTAAATGCTTTCAAACACACTGTCGTAAAAACGAACTGTTGTTCCTCCCCCTCGCCACGAGCAACCCAGCTGATCAGCTGTCAACCCAGCTGAGCAGGAACCGGCTATTTCAAAACCAGTTATGTCTCCCGAGGTAAGAAAAGCAATATTTTCTTTCCAACTGATGGCGATTTTTTAATTTTTATTGTGTTGTCATGCATACTAGTATTTTTACCGGGAACGAACAATATGAACAAGGCAAACTACTGCTTTCTTGTTGTTGTTTTTTGGGGAGAGTGGGCACGAGCATAAAAAATATATATATCGGAGGCTAATTTGTCTAAATTTATATTAGCAAGGTCTATAAGTTCATCTGGTAGAATGACGGTTTACCTTTGCTTGTCTAAGAAAACATCAGAACGTTTTTTCTAGCTCGATCATGATATGTGCAACATGTTTATTATTGCCTATTATCAGACACGTTGACTTAGGCCATCGTAATTCAACTCATTTCTGTAATGTACGTCAACTGTTTTGTGATATTGCAACGTCAACCTCAGCCTCGTCTGAGTACACAAGCTAAATTAGACACATAGAAGGGCAGCATCCATCTAGCTAGATCAAGCCAAAATCTCCGCTAGCCATTTAGACGCGGGCAGGATACACCGGTGTCTTGATTTGAAGAATTTGATATCTATTTATTTGCGAACGAAGTTACACATTTAAAACCGACAGAGGAACGGCCAAACAACTACAGAAATTAAATGTGTTTGCTAATGACAATGCTAACATCATAGTTATAGTACTATGCGTACTAGTAAGCCCGTAACAGACAGCGATCATAATAAAAACCTTTACAGACAATAGCAAACATCCTGAGGTCACAATTACTTGAAATTTAAATATTAAAACACATTTTATTCCAAAGATACTTGCAAGTGCAACAGCAAGAAGGCCAGCTCAGCATCCGTTTTGCAGGCTTCTGTTTCTCTCAGTTTTCGCCATTCTGAAAAAGCCGGTCCGATATTTACTCGAGTAAATATTTCTTTTTCTTGCTCGGTCAGTCTCCCGTTTCCTCTTTCGTTGGTCCTCCGACAACGATTTCCTAGCTTTCTGCTTCATTTTTACAGGCTCAGCCATAACTCAATCTATCTTGCCCTTTGCTTATAGCTAGCCGGTGCTTGAATGGGGGCGTGTACGTGTGCAGTGCCGTCAAGCAATTCGTTACATCGCGAGACCTGATATCACGCGATACTTCCTGACGGCGAGGCCGGCGGCCCGCCGGCCCAAAGTTGCAAGTGCGGTTTTTCCGCTCTCGAGCACCAGGGGGGTGCGAAACCACCACCATTCAACCCAAAATAAGTAATATAACCATTCCACTGACTCTGAAGCTGTTCAGTTAAGGTAAAAAAGTTACTTAGAGCACCTTTAAGAGTTGTCAGTGATTCATAAGATCACTTAGAAAGTGTAAGTAAATGGAGTAAATTCAGGTAGTTATAAAGCATTTAGTAGTGGTCAGTTAACTATTTGTGTGAGCTCATCTAAAGTGAGGACTATTCATGCCTTGTAAAGCATTTACAAAGGAGATTTAAAGGCTCATTTATCTATTAAACAAAAAAAAAAAAAAAAAAAAAAACACAACACAGTGATACAGCACATAGAACTATTCAATGCTTTACAAAGCATGAATAGTCCTCACTTTAGATGAGCTTTTATTGAGTTAAATATAATTCAATAATTGTGGCTTAAATATGTGATTGACATACATAGTAAAATTACACAGAATAGTGATTAAAACCTTTGCTCTAATCATATTTAACTGGTCACACACACACAAACGCACGCACGTACGCACACACACACACACACACACACACACACACACACACACACACACTGCAGCATCGTGGTGACTAGTTTAGAGCACTAACACCCTGTGGTGAAATAATGTTGCATCTTAACCAGCCACTGCTTTCTCAGATCTGCTTGTGTTGAATTAAAACTTAATTTTCCATTGACTTAGGAAAACTCTGTACACAGTAATGATCAGAATATTTCTTCTCCTGTCTATGAAAATGTTCTTATTTGTAAATCTTCTTGCGGAAATATATTATATGAGCTGATTAGTCAACTAGGTGACTACAGATCATTGAAACATAGATAACCAGACACTAACTGACCACGATATTTGAAAATAAGTACGTCATAAAGCTCAGTGCAAGTAGTCCATTATGTCGCTCACTTCCAGACATTGCGGATGAGTCAATGTTGGGCATAGCGGTTTAGATTGTG
This sequence comes from Semotilus atromaculatus, assembly GCA_031834385.1. Taxonomy (NCBI): domain Eukaryota; kingdom Metazoa; phylum Chordata; class Actinopteri; order Cypriniformes; family Leuciscidae; genus Semotilus; species Semotilus atromaculatus. The sequence goes on along the minus strand of JAULUF010000009.1, from coordinate 11,818,833 downwards.
GAATGTATAGTAGCTGTTGAGGACTTATTTTGTTGTGATTTGGGACTCTCTGACTCATTCAGTTAGGTCGAATCGTGGTGTCTATCTTTGAGGTCACAGCTGTCATATGAGGTCTCATAGCTTGTGATGACTTGTAGTCTATAATCTCTTTTTGACATTTACAGGCAAGCTCCTAAGGGTAAGAGATGTAATATTAAAGCAAATCTACGTTAAACAAAGATGATTTCGATGTCCGTGTCTGGGTAAAAACATTTGCTGTGCACAAAAAAGTTGCTGTGCTCAAAAAAGCCCCTTCAACAATTACAGTTTAATGGTGTCTGCCAATTAACACTTGAGCTTTTAATCTGTTTACTGACCCATTAATGGTTCACACCTTTGTTAATGCAACATTTATAACCTTCTTATGCTTTGTAATTGACTTTCAAAATGTGAAATGACAACTGTGTTATATTACTCTCATTAAGCACAGCTGTTTGAATAATCCGTTGCTCTAAGACAGTTGTAATTTATTTAATATTTTTGGTTATGATGAAAACTTCTGTGGTCTTTTAAAAAACAATCTGCCATTTTTGGAGTGCTAAGAATCAAGCACCTTTTAACATGCTCTTCGCAAAGGAAACCTGGGACATTGGTGGCATATAAGAACAAGGTCCAATCTAGTCTTGACATTAGGTGGCAGTGACAGGGAGACAGGGAGACTATTTTACCTTGTCTAGCTAAATAAACCCTGATTTGTTAGTGTGCTCAATAGACGAGAGAAGCTCTCTACTGTGTGTTTAGATGTTACACAGACAGCATGTGACTGAGGCCGAGAGGACGTACAGACAGGCAATGAATGACTGGTGGTTTTGACTTTGTCCATTTGAACCCTTTCTGGACAGAGAATGCCCACATGTTTCTCTCTTTTACAGAAAGGTGCAAGAGATAAAAAGTGATTTTTGATCTGCAAAACCTGAGCTACAACTAAAGCAGCATATTTTCACTAAGCTTTGCAAACATCAGTGTGCAGAAGTCTGTTGAGAAAAGGCTAATGCTAGTGTATGTCTGACACCTTGTCCATTTGTTCTCAATTTTCTCTTTACACAAGTTGCACAATCAGAGTGCTGGAGTTTTAAACATTGGAATGCCACACCAGGGTAAAGCAATCGTCCCCAGCCTCATCAAATGTGACTGGGGGCTTTTTTTTTTGGCTGTGGTGCAAGGCTGCTTTGAATCATATGTCAATGGCCTCGCCTGGATAAATGTCATATGTGGAATATCGCAGGTGGCAGCTGGGCTGCTCCAAAGCAGGGGAAGGCAGCCAGAAAACAGCCGAAAGCACCCCACGTTCACCACGGTGTGCAGCCATTTTCTCTTATTTATTTACTCTCAATTCAGGACCTCAGACCACACACATCAGCCAAGACCAAAGGGGTCTCCAAACCATTTCTCAAATTTAATCAAAAACACACAGGGGTTCCCTTTCCTCTGGCAACTCCTGCACGGTCAGAGTGTGACGGTCTACAGAGTTTCATTTGTGCCGCACATTGCACAAACTGTTTGTCGATATAGAAGACAGTGAGAAAACTGTTTGCCTCATTTGAATATATCAAAATATCCTACTGTCAATGTGTGCCTGAGCACCAGGATGGGTTTTCTTGCTAAAACCCTATAACACCCTCAGAGTTGCCCCATAGAGATGCAATATTTAATTACCCACAGTTTTGTTTCCGAAGGTTGAGAGCAAAAGTGTAGGTGGAGGATCAATGGGTCTCATTCACAATAATTACGTGGATTATTTGTATTTGTACACACAGGATAACTTCTCACGAAAAATGTCACATGGATTTGGCACATGGCACATGGATTTGTTCTTAACCTCATTCGATCGTTAATGAATTTGGAGTATTCTAAATGAGTGACCGCATACCCGAGGTTAGTAATTTTCATAAACATGCCCAAACCATGTCCATATAAGAGCTTTCCATACACCCTTTCCTTTCACACTCTCAGCGAACATGACGCTCTCTAAAAACACGCACCAGCAAGATCCTTGAGCAATGCCAGGTGTGCCATCCTCAAAGTTCAAACACAAAAATGCAGGAAATTTGCAGCTCGAGCTATAACGCACCTTTTCTTACTTTTACTGTATATATATATATAAATATATACAGTGTGTGTGTGTGTGTGTGTGTGTGTGTGTGTGTGTTTATACCCACCACAACCAAGGTTATGAAATATTTGCATAAAATGTTTCCAGTTGTTCCTACATATATATTTAGAATAGGTTTTAGAACTAAAGTTATTAATGAATCATGATTTTTATGTGGAAACATTTGTATGCAGATTCCAGGTACAAATTTGTGCGTAGGCATGGTTAGTGAATGAAACCCATTGTCTCTTTGGGTTTTTCTGACAGTGAAACAGTACTACTGCTACTACTAAAAACTTACATTTTTATACTTTTCATTTAATTTAATATATTAAGTGTAACAGTGCGTCTTCCTCTTCCTTGTTCAAATAAAAATGTTATCCAGGTTATTTCATTCATTTATTTCAAGTAATGCTCTGATCATGAAAGTCGGATGAGAAAACAAGCATATAGAACATCAACATATCAACATATAAAATTTTATTTAGACTGAGAAAACATTTTTCTTGAAACAATTTGATAGCCTGCCAGGATGTTCAAATAGAAAGCATGAATGTTTTTGGCTTTCTGAAAAGCATTTCAATTCCTCAGCTGCACTATAATGAATGGAAGAGAAAAACTGCCTTTCTAGCTCAGCAAAGTTGGAATAATTGGAGTTCAGAATGAAGACTGACAGGAGATGCAAGTCTGGCATTAATATGGAATGAATGTGACAGATTGTTTATTAAGGACTTGTCATTGTTTACTACGGAGGGCAGCTTTGCCTTGACTTTAAGCGCTGTTAGAGACAGGGTTCAGAGCAGGTTCAGACAGCAGCCCTCCAGCTTTCCGCATGTTTATCACTTAAGCCCTCTAGCAAAATCCTTACTCCAAACTGTCCATCCTCATAGAACCGGTCCACTGTGAAAGATGTAATCACGTCTGCAAAATATTGCACTTTTAGCCTCCGAATTATCATTGAAGTGAGGCTGACAAGAGACAAAAGCTTGAAATCAAATCCCCCCTTAAATGGGAAACCAATCGAACATCACAACAGAGGGAAAAATTAAGTCTTTCATTGCATCTACAGATACAGACCTTTTACAAGAGGTTACAAATAGATATATAACACTCTCTATCAACTGATTTTCGGCAGGTACATTAGGCCAGTGCCATGCATCATTCTTTAGCAAATGTTTACGATCAAGTGTACTTCAAAAAGTGCAGCATATACTGAATAGGAGATGCCTTGAAGCGGGTGTGAACATGTGCACCTGAAACTTTTAAATATATTCCAGTACTTTCTCTACAACACAGCACAGGTGCCAATGAAATACAATCTAGTCCATCACTTGACAGACTGCATCTTTCTTCTGGTTTATTTCACTAAAAATGCAACATGCAAAACCTGGAATCTTACAAATGTGCAGCACATTGTAATTCCAGGGAGAAAATCCCATAAGAGTTTTATGAGTCTCATATTAGCTGTGAGGGAGAAAGGCTCAAAGCACCTGTTTTTTGTGTGTGTGTGTGTATTTATTCATTCCAACATCTTTCATCATATATAGCTGACAGTCATGACCATGGTGGACTGTAGACACCTGTGTTAGCAGGATCTGAGCTGAGAGGAAGAAGACCTTCGAGGCCAACAAATCATGCCAGTAAACTCAATAAAACCAAGCCTGTGAAAGATTTATCCTCCAAAACAAAGGCTGGAATGGAATTGGTATGTGCTGACAACCTTGAGGGCCATGAAGGATTGCACCATAGAGACCACACGTTTCACCTTAGAGAAGTCGGGGGCTAGTTGTCACAAGAGGTTTATATCTCAGTAACTGTAAGGTTTAGAGTCAAAAGTGTGAAAGTACACACTTGTGTGTTTTTGGAGCAGTGCTACACAATTTTTATTTAGAATTCTTTCCTTCAACCTAAAATTGCAGTTTCATCTTATCTATACTAATGTTTGGTAACAAGTGAACAGAAAGCCACACTAACATACATACAGGAAGGGACTACTCAGCTATATAAATGCATCTTTACACAGCAGACTTAAAGCTGCTCTAAAGCGGCTCTGTGTCTGATCAAAATTCTGTGTAACGACGCAATGAGACTTTGACTTTGAGGTGTGCAGAGGGATAAAAACCAGGTTATGGCTAAGCTCAAAATTCTGAAGTTTTTACCTAAAAACAAAAGATCAAAACAACACCAGTGAAATGACTCCCTAGTCATTATCTTTTTATAATATATGTGTGATACTATCTGGGGACATCGTCCCTGTGCTTTGCTAGTAAAATGCAGTTGGATGTTTGACACAGGCAGAAGAAAGATGTCAATTTCCAATTGACAGTGCTACTGAAGATGGAGATGATGTAGAAGAAATTTGTCCGCCAACAAGGAGTATGTTTTCTGATATAATTATCTTATTACTGTTACGTTACTTTATTTACAACTGGACAAACAAACACATATCGGGGGAAATTACACATTCTCAATTTTTTTCCACTGATTACATTAGCCTAATACATTAACCCTCTGGTGACTAAGCCCTTTTTGGTCCGTTTTCTCTATTTTTACATTTGGGCTTATAAACCGTGATGGAGATGGAACACTATGGGCCCTATTTTAACGATCTGAAACGCAAGTGTCAAAGCGCAAAGCGCAAGTAACTTTGTGGGCGGATCCCGGCGCTGTTGCTATTTTCCCGGCGGGATAAATGCCTCTTGCGCCTGGCGCAAATCTAAAAGGGGTTGGTCTGAAGTAGCTTCATTATTCATAGGTGTGGTTTCCCTCGTGTTTTAATATTTTTTCCTTATAATAATGTATCATTTGCAAAAAGGAAAATGCATCTGTGTAGATGAGAGAATCATCTACAATGCGCGTTGTTCACACTCTGTATTATGACCAAGCACGCGCGCTTAAAATAGCATCTGAATGTACGCTCAACGCGCCAATGACTTTAGACTAGGTTTTTTCTGGTCAGTGGCGCAATTGTTTTCTGGAACTGCAAAATAGCACCAGGGATTGTTTGCGCCGGAACACGCCTCCTTTTTTGCGCTGAACCGCCCAGGGAGCGCAAGTTCATTCTCTAGTTTTCAAATTATTGATTTATTTATTATCTTATATATATATATATATATATATATATATATATATATATACATAAAGATTGTTGTAATTATCTTTCTGTATTTATTGTTCTGTGACTAAAACCATATATTTGTAGTATTTGATACATTTTTCTGTTCTTTTGTAGTTGTCTGTATTAATCTGTTTTATATAATAAAAAAATATGTAACAGAACAACATTTTAAACAAATGTAACAGAACAAAACTTTAGAAGACCCTAAGCTAACATAAGAATGCATGTAATGTCTTTATTAAGAAAGTATGAGTGAAAAATGTACAATAAATCTGCAATAAACTAGAGAATTTAAAAAAACTAAAATGTTGTCATTTATTACTGAAAATCACACCTCACACAACAATAGTGAACAGTTTTTGAACAAAAATATATATTTTCAAACCCTTTGCTTGAGAGACATTTGTAATTGTTCAATTAAAAGTAAAATATTTTGTCATCTGTGAAAAAGATGTCAGCTTTTACTCTACTCCGTCGCTCTCTGTCTCCTTCTCCACTCGATGCTGTTTGAGTCACATCACTTAGTACCACCCCTTGCAAGGCTACAGAGTCCTCTGATTAGCAAACCTTCCTCTGAATGGGTAAGACAAATATTCCTCCTAGCGGCAAATTTTCCATTGGTCTTTGCGCGTGGAATATTCCTAACAACATCGATTTCATTGGCCTTATGCGAAGTGGTATTACGCAACAATGAAGTGTTTCTACCAGTAAGACTCGGGAGAATAATCCTGTAACAATTAACCATTTATTAACAGCTCAGCAAACAATATTATGATAAAGTTCTTTGGCGTAGGCCCCGTCCATAGCTCGCAATCCGGGGGTCCGGACTCTGCATTTCCTCCCTGAAGACGAAGGCAGGGGTGCAGCCGACCCCCTGTGAGGCATGGGAAGGGACAATCCGTAACGATTGAGTCTTCCCGGCAGAACTTATGCTAAAGCTTAAATTTTCAGCAGAATCTGAGGAAGATGGCAAAAAAGACCGCACCTCTCTATCATTAATAGTTTTTAAGATAATTACACATTTGTAAAAGTATGCCATTTTGGGCTGTACCGCCCAATCCGTCCCCAGAGGGTTAATGTAATATATTAATGCTGAGTAAATTCCATGTGCTTTTTTTTTATGTACCTCATTATTGATTATATAAACAGCATTGATTCTGAACGTGAACCACTGTCTTAATTTTCTGTAGGCACACCAGAAATGACAAGCTCCAAAAAAAAAAAGAAAAAAAAAAAAAGTTTAAGGCAGACCATGTTCAGGCAATGAGTTCTGCAATCCTAAATCACCTCAATGAGTCAGAGGAAAAGTTATTTGCCAGAGAGGAGCAACTGCTGCAAATGCAGAGGGAGAACTTTAGCAAAGAGAGAAACAGTATTGGAAATGACCAGGGAGATGCGGGCAATGCAACAGGAGGCTATTAGCCAGTTTGGCAACATCTTAGAAAGTATATTTCCTCCAGGTGGTGCCCAGTCAACTGTTCGCCAGCCCTTTACTCACCAATGGAGGTCTGGAACATCATCAGTTCATGTTGCCTCACGATATGCTGCACCATCCACAGTGCCACAAAAGATTTTTCAGTTTTGGGTGAGGCATGATTGTAAGGCATTTGACTTGATGTATGCACATCTTTAAATCCAGTACAAATTAAGTTCTGAAGCCTGAAATGTTAAAGCATGAAAAAAAAGAGCATTTTTTTTATAGTTTTCAAATTATTGATTTATTTATTATCTTATATATATATATATATATATATATATATATATACATAAAGATTGTTGTAATTATCTTTCTGTATTTATTGTTCTGTGACTAAAACCATATATTTGTAGTATTTGATACATTTTTCTGTTCTTTTGTAGTTGTCTGTATTAATCTGTTTTATATAATAAAAAAATATGTAACAGAACAACATTTTAAACAAATGTAACAGAACAAAACATTCCAGGTTACTTGACTGTAACCCTGTTCCCTGAAAAAGCGGAACATGATGCTGCGCTGCTTAGCGCATTGGCAATGTCTTTAATCGTGACCTGCTGTGAATATAGTGTGTAAACATGTCGATAGAATCAACCCGGAGGTAATATAGCCTCGGTCGGTGACGTCATCGGCGCGCACCCACGACACGAGGCTTTAATTAAATGAACCACATGTGCATCCTCAGGATATTTTGTCTGAAGTGCAGTCCTGGGACATCACCTGCATGGCAACGCATTGCAGCATCTCGTTCCGCTTTTTCAGAGAACAGGGTTACAGTCAAGTAACCCGGAACGTTCCCTTTCCAAATCTACAATCGATGCTGCGCTGCTTAGCGGATTGGGAACGAGAATGCCCAAGCCGCCGTGCTTGAAGTTGTCTGGACTCCTTAGTCCTGTAAGGAACTCAGCTTTAGGAAATATTAATAATCAATAATAACTTGTTATGATTAATTATGAAAATTTGGGTCAGTTAATTGGATTAACTTGACATGGCTAAATTAATCTTACAATCAATTAATCAGTTCGTCCAACGAACTCTTTTGATTATTAATTTATTCTAAGAAAAGGGTATCTTCCATGGCCACAGAAGAATAATTATTTCTTAGCATGTACAGCGCTTTGAGCAAGTAGCAAAAACCAAGATCATAAAAGTGACTTTGATTGCAAGCAGTCAATCAGAACCAAATACATAAAGTGCATACGTTTTATTAACTAAATCATAAACACGAATAAACTAAACAAACATACATAAATACATGAATACATGTGTAGGAAAAAGGAGTGAGAGATGGACTGATGTAGCAATGGAAAACATCTAACTATGAGTAGAACCAACAGCACTTAATTTTCACATTTCATTGAATTGAATACTTGCATTTGTAGTGGGAACAATTCTTGAAGTTGTGGAAAATTGAAGACGTTGAGGGTTCTGGCCATGTCAAGTGGAAGTTGTTTGAAAGTTATCTTTCTCCAAGAGCACATGGCTGGGTTGGTCAAGGCCTGGGGCCCTGGGCCCTGTTGAGGCCACGCCGAGCACTCAGGAGAAGTAAGGAAGTCGGAAGAGTGCGTGATTGGAGTCGTTGTTGGTTGAGAGAGAGTCTTCTCTCTCTCTGTCCTGTGAGTCTAGTGGCTAGTAGTTTTCTGGATTGAAGAAAAGCAGCCTGACTCCCTTTTGGGAGCACGAAAGCTGGCTGGGCCCTTGGGCCCCAGCAAAGGGGGGAGGGGTTCCCTCCAGTATCAGCAGAAGCAGTGTTGTGATCGGATGAGGAAACTAAGAGAGGGGCAGAGTTTGTGTAGTGGCTATTTGTAGCCTGAGGGAGACCACACCTTTTAGGGTTGGCTTGTCCAATAAGAAGGTGAGATTCCAAGCGGGAGAATTTGATTTATGGATCTTTGTTCCAAAACGTGCTCATTTGCATGTTGAGCTGGTTGGCTTGCCGATGAGCAAAATAGGAAAGATTCTTAGCTATCGCAGCTATAAACATATCATATACACAATCATTTAGATCTTCAAAGTATCAGTTTATAAAGACCAAGCATGTTATGGGGAGGTAACATTGACGTCTGGCTCTTATTATAAAACACACAGTATATATATATATATATATATAAAACAATAATACTAATAGTATCAAAAGACACTACACATTGGACTAATAATACATCGAACTACAATTCCCACAGAATATATACGTGTATACACCCGAAACAAACAAAACAAAAAACATTACAAACACAAATTCAAATAGGATGAGAGAGGAAGATAAAATGAGAGGGAGAGAGAGAGAATTGGGAAGAGAGAGAGAATTGGGAAGAGAGAGAGAGAGAGAGAGAGAGAGAGAGAGAGAGAGAGAGAGAGAGAGAGATGTAATTGCAGTTATGCAAGAGAGAGACAGATCCGAGGATCTTTAGAATAGCAAATCACTGGGACATTTAAGTTAACCTTTGAGAGACAACAAGACTTCAACAAATCTTAAAAGCGTGATCAAACACGGATACTTGCACAGGTAACTCTTTGCATGGCTGGTGAAGGAGCGTGTGGGTGCCTCTCGGTCCGGCGCGTCACGTGGTGACGTCACGTCAACGCGGTTCGTTTGAAAGTCCCTTGTAGAAGAATTTGCCGAAGGGATAATTCAAGCTAGGTTCTTTCCACCCGTCGGTGGAAATAAACTACGGAGAATTATCTAAGACTTAAAACAAAAACTAGACTAGAAACAAACAAAAGAAAGACGGGCATTTGCCCTATAAGGTTACATGATGAAGCGAGGAGAAGAAGACAGGAGTAAGAGAGGGATAAACTGGATTTCAGTCCTCTTAAGGATCTGAAGTTTCCACCTCCTTTTGGAAGAGGAGCCAATCCACTTAGAGAGATCGGTGATCGGGAGAACTGCTTTATCTGCTCTGACAGCATAAATGGTTTATGAGGGATGTTAAATTCTCATTTTTCTTTAGGAAGATGAGTAAACATAACAAGACACATTTTATCATAACCTAATACATATATCTGGCTGCGTCAGACAAAGGGGAGGAAAACGACCTCAAACACGACATATGACAATTAGAGGAATTCATGTTTACATCTCAAATACATAATATAGGCATTTGTGTTCCTTTAGAACTACGAAACATTCCCAGATCTTCCAATCGGACGTAGGCCATCAGACACACATAAAACATATCAAAATATATCTTAGGAAATGTCTTTAAAAGGGAATTCCTTAAAAGTTCAACTGTGTGTGAGTGTAAAGTTCATTCAGCGTTCGGCCGGGTGGTGAACTCGTGCTCACCCCCCCCCTCCCTCCGGGGTAGTATATGTGTGTGCGTAATTGATGAGTCTAACATCGAAATAGTGGCCGATCATCCGTTCAAACAATGCTCATCTTGTTTGTGAGGTGTCATCACCACGAGGTTCCCCACGGGATCTCTAGATGTCACATGTCAATGCGACAGAACACTTCTTTATCTTAGTTAGAAAATCATTAACTTATTTAAAAGTCCCAGGACATGTTCTCTGTGTCCAAGTTTCTGGATGGAAGAATGGGGGCTTTGTTTGTAGAATTAAATCATTACTTTACTCAAAATGGCTGAGTAATCATCTGGCTGGTGTTACACCGGAGTGGCATGAACATCCAAACTCCAACTCCAAAATCTTATGGATGTGTGCGGAGAGGACCAGCCTGCCGCATCGCAAACGAATTGCAAGGGGGGCACCCCTTGCCAAGGCAGCAGAGGAGGCGACCCCTCTGGTGGAGTGAGCCCTTAGACCCGTTGGCGAAGCTTTGCCGCACGTCTCATAGGCAAGTGCAATGGCATCCCTGACCCAATGTGACATGGTATGTTTTGTGGCGGAAGCACCCTTGTTGCTGCCCCCATAACAGACAAATAGTTGCTCTGACTCACGCCACTGGCTGATGCGGTGGACGTAAGTCTGAAGATCTCGGACTGGACACAGTCTGTGAGATCTCTCCTGCTCCGGCATTGTGAACTGCAGAGGGCAGAAGGCCTCAAGAGTAACCGGATGTACAGCCGAGAAAGGTACCTTAGGTAGGTAATCAGGATGAGGATGCAAAATCACTTTCACCATTCCTGGGGCAAAGTCTAAGCAGGATGGGGATATTGATAGAGCCTGCATGTCCCGATTCTTTTTAGAGAGGTTATAGCCATAAGAAAAAAACATCTTTAGGGTCAGAAGTTTGTCACAAGCTGACTCTAGAGATTCAAAGGGGGTCTCAACCAGAGACTATAGTTCTATATAGTTCGAGGACTATAGTTAAGTCCCACGAAGGGATCTTGGTTCTTACGGTAGGCCTCAGTTGTCTGGCCCCACGAATGAAGCGAGCGAGCAGAGGATGTCTCCCGGTTGGCACCCTGTAAACCAAGGCGTGGCAAGCTGAAAGAGCGGCCACATAAACCTTGAGAGTGGCGGGGCATGTGCCTGTTAATAATTTTTCATCCAGAACTGAAGCAATCTGTCGGGTTGACCGGATCTGCATTATGTACAACACACCACCTTTCAAAGACACCCCATTTGTTGGCATAACTCTTTCTAGTGGAGGAAGCCCAAGTACTTAGAATGGTCTCAATAACGTCAGGTGAAAGCCCAATGTCCCTCAGTTGGTACCCATCAGGGGCAAAGCATGAAGGTTCCACAGGTCGGGCCTGGGGTGGAATATCATCCTCTCCGCCTGGGACAGAAGGTCCCTCCTCTTCGGAATCGCGCATGGCGAGCCGTCGAGGAGAGATATTATCTCTGAGAACCATACTCTGTTCGGCCAATGCGGCGCTATCAGTAAGAGGCAAGACCCTTATTGGCGAACTCTGGCTAGAACTCCCGGGAGCAGAGCCACTGGAAGAAACAAATACAGACGCATTTTGGGCCATGTGTGCGCCATAGTATCCAGACCCAGTAGAGGGGACATTGCGCTGTCTGCTGGGAGGCGAAGAGGTCCACCTCTGCTTCGTAAAATCTGGTCCAGATCTGTTTTACTACATCTGGGTGGAGTTTCCATTCCCCCGTGTGTAATTTCTGCCTGGACAGTAAATCCGCTTCCACATTCAGATGCCCTGGAATGTACACTGCCCTGAGTGACAGGAACTTCTCCTGGGCCCAGAGAAAATCTGCCTCGCTATTCTGTTCAGATTGCGTGAGTGCAGACCTCCCTGGTGAATATGTAAGAGACTGCCGCTGTGTTGTCCCCCCACACTAGAACAGCCTCTCAATTGAGGGAGAAAGTATTTCAGGGCCAGAAAAGTGGACGACCACTTAATAAACATGGATTTTTAGAAAGGACATGAAGCACTCAGCGCATGCTCTTGCCTTTATATGCCCTTGGGGATTGTATAGAGATTTTTGAGCCACAACTGAAGTGGTCTCATGTGCAAAAGGCCCAGAGGGATCCCTGTGGACGCAGCTGCCATAAGACCTATGTAATGTCCTGACCTAGCCAGATGTTGCTTTAGGCTAGGGTGTTTAAAATGGTCTTGACACAAGCGGGGGACAGTTGGTTGCCCCCGATGGTGACGGACTCCCATTTAACCCCCAAGCACGTTACCCTCTGGGGATGTTATAATACACGACTTGGTGGGGAGTGCTGACTTCTTAAATGACGATGAGCCCCAAAGAAGAGATAGCCCGCAAGTGTCTCTTTGGACTGGCGCATCATCGTGAACCACATGCCTCTGCACCCACAATAGTCTAATAGTTTGACATCAAGGGCACGAAGATGCACGAAGAATAAGGTTTTCCCCATGCACAAGTTAATGTCATGGAGATCCTCAAGCAGGGCAGTTTAGCTGTAATCTGGCCACAGCACGAGTCACCACCTCGAGTAACCTCTCACACGCCTTATAATAACAAAAGAAGTGCTCGGAGGCGGTACTCTCAAAGTCCATTATTTTTTAGATGGCTTTTTCAATATTTAATTCCTTTAGAATTAAATGTGACCAAAGAACAGCCAGACAATATATAAATACAAGCATCTGATATATTGCATTGAATATCTGATTTATCATATTATAATTTAATTCATCAGCAATAAATACTGCCAAATATCAATCAGACAAGCAAACACAGTCTGAATGACAGGCTGTATAAATCTTTCATAAGATCAGCCTAGTATGCCTGTTACACAGCAATGGTGTACAGCGCAGAACCAGCCTGACCTACTGATAATGCATGTGATAATGCGATCCCAAGGGAGAGAAAGCCCGCGAGCGTCTCTCCGATCTGAGGTAGCATCATATAATCATGTGCCTTCGCACCCACGATAGTCGAATTGGTCGACGTCAAGGGCACAAAGACACGTCATGTATATATACACTCACCGGCCACTTTATTAGGTACCCCATGCTAGTAACGGGTTGGACCCCCTTTTGCCTTCAGAACTGCCTCAATTCTTCGTGGCATAGATTCAACAAGGTGCTGGAAGCATTCCTCAGGGAGTTTGGTCCATATTGACATGATGGCATCACACAGTTGCCGCAGATTTGTCGGCTGCACATCCATGATGCGACTCTCCCGTTCCACCACATCCCAAAGATGCTCTATTGGATTGAGATCTGGTGACTGTGGAGGCCATTTGAGTACAGCGAACTCATTGTCATGTTCAAGAAACCAGTCTGAGATGATTCCAGCTTTATGACATGGCGCATTATCCTGCTGAAAGTAGCCATCAGAAGTTGGGTACATTGTGGTCATAAAGGGATGGACATGGTCAGCAACAATACTCAGGTAGGCTGTGGCGTTGCAACGATGCTCAATTGGTACCAAGGGGCCCAAAGAGTGCCAAGAAAATATTCCCCACACCATGACACCACCACCACCAGCCTGAACCGTTGATACAAGGCAGGTTGGATCCATGCTTTCATGTTGTAGACTCCAAATTCTGACCCTACCATCCGAATGTCGCAGCAGAAATCGAGACTCATCAGACCAGGCAACGTTTTTCCAATCTTCTATTGTCCAATTTCGATGAGCTTGTGCAAATTGTAGCCTCAGTTTCCTGTTCTTAGCTGAAAGGAGTGGCACCCGGTGTGGTCTTCTGCTGCTGTAGCCCATCTGCCTCAAAGTTCGACGTACTGTGCGTTCAGAGATGCTCTTCTGCCCACCTTGGTTGTAACGGGTGGTTATTTGAGTCACTGTTGCCCTTCTATCAGCTCGAACCAGTCTGGCCATTCTCCTCTGACCTCTGGCATCAACAAGGCATTTCCGCCCACAGAACTGCCGCTCACTGGATGTTTTTTCTTTTTCGGACCATTCTCTGTAAACCCTAGAGATGGTTGTGCGTGAAAATCCCAGTAGATTAGCAGTTTCTGAAATACTCAGACCAGCCCTTCTGGCACCAACAATCATGCCACGTTCAAAGTCACTCAAATCACCTTTCTTCCCCATACTGATGCTCGGTTTGAACTGCAGGAGATTGTCTTGACCATGTCTACATGCCTAAAATGCACTGAGTTGCCGCCATGTGATTGGCTGCTTAGAAATTAAGTGTTAACGAGCAGTTGGACAGGTGTACCTAATAAAGTGGCCGGTGAGTGTATATATATATATATATTTACAATCTTTATTTATAAGCTTTGAGTGTTTTTTTTATGGGACTCTTTTTGATCAGTGTAGTCTGGACACTGCACGAACGATCGCCCTGAGCAGTTCTCCTTTATCATCGTGGGAGGAGCACTCGGAGGCGACAAATTCACGAGATACAGTGTCCTCTACCCGAGCCAAAGAAGCACAGAGGCACGCTTCAGTAGTCAGGCAAAAAGACACCGCGATCGCGACCCTTTGAAATAAGCAAAGCGAACGTGATGCATTTTAACTGTGAACATTCCACTGTTCTTGCAATCACCATGCTCAAACGCAAGGGCAGGATTCTTTCTCTTTTTCTAAACTCTTTTTAGATCATTGAAAGATGAGAAAGAGAAAATCTGCACACAGCCAGTGATAAACTAAATAACTCCTAACAAATATCTGTAGTAGATAGAGAGGAGATAAATGCTTGCACACCAAACACAGAGAGGTCTCTGAAGACAAAAACCTGACGATGCACCTGTGGCTCATCTAATTATAGCCTTGTGTCGCGGGTGCGCGCCGATGATGTCACCGACCGAGGCTATTTTACCTCCGGGTTGATTCTATCAACGTGTTTACACACTATATTCACAGCAGGTCACGATTAAAGCCGTTCCCAATGCGCTGAGTGTAACACTGTTATGGAAGCCTTTGATAAGCGATTTTTTTTCAAGGAATAGGCAGGGTCACCAATTACAAATAGAGGAATCAATAACCAAGCTATTAATATGCCCTGTAAGCAAAAAATACATAAAAATAATATAATAAAAAATATGGGCTATGAATATGATTAGATATTATTAATTCTAGCAAATTATTAAGACAGATAATGTATGTTCCATTCAAGCCTATTCATCATAGTTCCCAAACTTTCACAGACAATTTTAAATGCACTTCTCTACCCTCTCTTGCGTAAAGAGAACTGCCGATGCTCAGCAGGACTATAAATATCGTAATTTGCCAATACCCCAGCATCATGAGTCCTTCCAGGCCACCCAACGTAAACATCTGTGAAACTATAAACAAAATGCAATAAATTATGATAAGTAAATAATTAACCAATAGAAAGAAAGCTTGTCAGTATGCTTTTTGTAATCTACTACTCCTTGTAGTATTATTGAATGCCAACCTTTGTGATTATGATAGTCCACAGGGTATTCTCTCTGTGATATGCTGCTTTTTGTGACTCAAGCGCACCGCGGTTCAAACTCAAATAATATAATCTGAACCAGTGGCGGCGTTTCGCAAAAACCTAGAGTATGGCATTCCGTCTGGGCATGTAGAACAACGACGCCAAGCGACAGGGGCGTAGCCATCATTCAAAAGTGAGGGGGCAGAATGTCAAGTTTTTCTTCAGACTTTTGTTGACAAGTTTTTGCTTAATTGGCTTAATATGCCATTTATTTTTAAAGCAATAAAGCATAAAGAAAGAAATGCAGATGTTCAGTACGTTATATTGGACATGCAAGGGTTTTCCTGGCTTAAAACGAGGCAGAGGTGGTAAAATCCTGATCATGAAATTAGTATTTTTCGTTGACCAACATATAGCCTACTGTGTCAACCACAGTATTTTTGTAGGTGAATCTCTGTACTCCGGACTTCTAGGGGGGTCCGGGGGCATGCCACCCCGGAAGAAAATTTTGTACATTTAAAAGATAAATTAATTAATCTGGTGCACTTTGAGTCCCCGAATCCACGGTGTTAAAAATAAAATAATCCACCCGCCAACAGCCCAAACATATATGTTTCTCTGATTTAGATATCTGATCATCGCTGTGTTATCAGTTAAGCATGATAATATGAATAAAAAAAGATTGAAAATAGTGCATGTTTGTGAGGGTAGTGAATATTTTCAATGTAGCCTACAACAAAACTTGTTAATTATTCAACAAGAGAAATAAGGCAGTTATTCATCATTGTGCAACACAATCCGGATACTACATGACAACTTACTTACAGTGCTTGACTTTTTCGTGAAATAGGAGTGAAGAGTTTTTTGCCGTTTTGAACTCTATGAAACTGATGGATTCGGCGCGGGAGCGAGCATGGGCGAGTCGTAGGCTAATGCACGAGTGACTGATTACCATGGAAACGTGAAAGTCACATATGTAGATAGACTGTCCCTGACTTTTTGGATTTTAAATCTCGATACACACCCGCTAAAACATCAGCTTGTCGTAGACACAGGCCCTATGAAAAGGTGCGGGGTAGCCTACGAATTTACATTTTTATAAAAAGTGGGAAACCGTGTTGAATCAGCATCTTATTATGTAAATTGCATTTATGACAAACAAAGAACTACACATATGCATATATATATATATATCATAACGATCTATCAATAAATGCACACACGTTGGTTCTTGTCATCCGCTTTTGTTCTGATCCTGCGGAGATATAGGCTACTGGAGGAGCCGGTTTCATATGATTTTTAAAGGTGACTGAGGTGATCGCGAATTAGTGTACAGTTAATAAAAAATTTTTAGGGGGGCTGGGTGGAAATTTAGGGGGGTTAAAGCCCTTCTGAAATCTTTAAGGGGCATGTTTAATCATGAGCTCTGACTGCCAGGGTATGGCAACTGCCATACTCTGCCATATGCAAACGCCGCCCCTGATCTGAACACAGTCCAGCAGGGGCAGGGGGGAGTAATCGAACTCTGGTTCAGACCAGGCAATCCAAACAATTGTGAAAGCACCCAAAGAGACTTCTTTCAAAAGTATATATGAAAAAAAAACTTACCGTTCCTAAACTTTTGGAACGGCAGTGTGTGTGTGGGTATATAGAGAGAGATGAAGGAAGCCCTCTGTCTATCTTGGATTCTCAAGCCGGTTGTTCCTGAAGGAGGGCTCAGTACCCAGTGTATATGGATCAGCTTCGTCCTCCTCCGAATCACAACCTGTAAGTATTATTAATAATGTTTGCTGTTATGTTTTCTGTAGCATGTGCAATACGTATTTTGTTGTGTGTGTTGTGCACGCTCCGTGCAGCTTCTAGGTCTCCATCTAACAGCAACGTGTTCGCTCTCAATTGTTTAGAAATATGTCAAATGTTTGCCGTTGTTATTACTTGGTGTAGCTACTACTGCAGTGCTTTATCAATATGCTTCTGCGTTGGGCTAACGCAAATAATGACTTGTTGATTGTGTTGTTTACCACCGAGCTGTGGGCTATGGTCGACTCGCTAACATAAACTGGGTCATCTGACCAATCACCGCAGATTTGCGTCACGCAAAGGAGGTGTTTGGGAAAATGAATCGTTACACGAATCATTTGAGAGTCGTTGAGCAAACCAGGAAAAAATAAATGCATATTATAAGACAGTTAAAGTGTTTTTTGTCCTTGCATGCATGTGAAATTGTTTTTGGGAACTCCCAAAACAAAAATAGGAACATTTCAAATGCCATGATAGGGGCTCTTTAAATGGTGTTGATGACAACCCACCAACCTACAATTTGAAATACTTAATTAAATGCACTTTTGAATAACTTTTAACAAGTTTGAATATAGGAATAAGGTTGTGACTCTCATCCTACACTACCACTGCTCATCGGTGTGAGGGTGGGATAATGCAGACCTGCGCCCCCCAAAGGAGAAAAGCAAGATACAGAGTGCTCAGATATGGAGTGGATGCGTCTCTGAATGAGAGTGAGGATGACAGGCAGTTGCCCCTCTCTCCGCATGACCTCCCCAGGCCTTTGAGTGTGAACGTACACTCCAGAGTCTCATCCTCGCCAACAAAGCATTCGGGGCTACTTCCCCGAAGGGCATGCCACCAACAGCCCTCTGACATTCAAGCATCTATACAGATGGAAAAACAAATCTAATAAATAAATAAATATACAGGAGTTACAAAAGAACTGGAATAGACTTGGCCAAACCTAAGGCTAAATCTCTACTTCTACTGACCTTGAGTGTGGAAAAGAACCTAGAGGTGTGTGCTTTCTGACAGAGTGGACAGTATGGAAAACAGCGTTGACGTGAACTCAACATACCTCTTTCTTTCTTCCTGATTTTTTTTTTTTTTTTGGCCCATGGAAAAATGTTAAAAGTGTGTTTTAACAAAAATAGAAAAATAAAATACGATTTCAACTTTTTAAAATCTTTGTTATATGAAGGCTTTGTTATATGAAGACATTAAAACGTGTACTTTGAGTCATACATGTTGTCTACTTTTCAAACGCATTCTATGTTCCCTCTTCAGGGAACTCGAGCTGCGTGAAACGCTGTGGGAACGCCCTGCGTTAGTGCGTCATGAAGCACGTATGGAATCAGTCCAATGGCGAGACGGAACGTCATAGGCGGTTAATGTCATCGACCAGGATAGCACCCCCAAAACACAAGCATAAATTAATTCAACTGTGAATAACCGCTTCTGTTACTTCAGCAAGCGCTCTGTGTGTGGAAATCATTGTCGAATACTGTGTTTTTGTCTGTCTTTAGTTGCTACTAGGCAGGAGTTTTTCACTTACATATCATATATATATAAAACTATTATATAAAATGGCGAGCGAGCATCAGTACAGAAAGTGTGTTTTCCCCTGCACTCGATATCTCACTGGTGGGGATACACACCAACTGTGTGTTGCTTGTTTGGGAGTGCAGCATGCCCAGTCAGCTCTCGAGAGCGCTGACTGTGAGCATTGCGAGCATCTACCTCTACGGACGCTGTGCTCCCGCCGATCGTTTTTTGAGGAGGACGGTTCGGTTCGCACTCCCCTCGGCTCGGGTCCCGCTTCTGTCGAGGCAGGGCGGCGGCGCTTGTCGTGGGGATCGCAAATAGATCTAACGGAGAGGTTTGAGATGGGCTCTGCCTTATCTCAACCTTTACCTGTTGGATCCAGTGCCCCAGTCCTGGGTTCGGAAGCACATGCTGTGGTTTCTTCCGGCCAGGCTGAGGCACCAATTCTTCAACTATCCAGTTCTGAGGATCTGGATGTTGAAAGTGTTGACACAGTAGAGACTGGGGACTCGTCACTTCAGTCTGCCGCTAGTGAGGAGCTTATGGAGGTGCTCAATCGAGCTGTTGAAAAATTAAGTATTGAGTGGCCAGCTGACAGGCAGGAGTCTAAATCTAAGAGTAAATTAGACAAAAGATTTTTGTCTTCCCGTACTATGCCTCCACGCCGGTGTCTGCCTTTCTTTACAGACCTCCACACTGAGTTGTCGAGGTCCTGGAAAAAACCTGTATCATCCCATATTTTTAGTCAGCAGACTTCTACTTACTCTAATATAGCTGGGGCTAAATTTTACGGGTATGGGGCGATGCCAAAAGTTGAAGAGTCACTCGCGAGCTGAGTCGGCATCGTCCTTCAAGACACCGGCATTGTCCACCAAGCCTTTAAGAAATACCTCGCCGCTGGTGGGCAAAGCTTATTCGGCGGCAGATCAAGCAGCAGCCTGCCTGCATACTATGTCTATTTTACAGGCTTATCAGGCTGATTTAAGTGCAAGGAGATAAGTGCTGATGTCATCAGAGAGCTTCGACAGGCAGCAGATTTGTCTCTCCGTGCCACCAAGGAGACGGCCAAGTCAGTAGGCCGTTCTATGGCAGCCCTGGTGGCCACGGAGAGACACTTATGGTTAAATCTCTCTAATATGAAAGAGAAGGAGAAAACTTTTCTGTTGGAAGCCCCACTTTCTACTACTGGCCTCTTCTGTGACTCACTGAATTCAGTCACCGAGAGGTTTCAGCAGGAAAAAAAGCAGGCGGCGGCACTCCAAAAATTCCTTCCTCCTCGCACCGACAGAGTGGAAAAGCCTTCCAAATGTATCTCAGTGGGTCCTGCAGACAGTCGAAAAAGGTTACGCTATACAGTTCAGGTCTCATCCGCCTCGATTCAGAGGGGTCCTGCCTACAGTGGTGGGCCCCGAACAGGCTCTGGTAATGGAACAGGAGGTAAAAACTATTTTGCTGAAGGAGGCTATAGAACGGGTTCTTCCTCCCAGCAGGGAGTCAGGTTATTACAGCCGGTACTTCATCGTTCCGAAGAAGGATGGGGGGTTGCACCGCACTGTAAGGAAGCTCAAATTCAAGATGCTCACTCTCAAACAGATCGTGTCACAAATCAGGTCCAAGGACTGGTTTGTCACGATAGATCTAAAAGACGCTTACTTCCATGTGTCCATCCTTCCTCAACACAGGAAGTTCCTGAGGTTCGCTTTCGGGGGCAAATCGTACCAGTATCGGGTACTTCCGTTCGGCCTAGCTCTCTCTCCCCGAACAATTGGTTGATTCTAGCTCAATCGGAGCATCAGGTGGCTCGGCATCGAGATGTCGTTCTCGCTCATATCAAGAGATTGGGGTTGAGGCTCAATGCCAAGAAAAGTGTGCTATCTCCACTACACAAGACCATCTTTCTGGGTGTATCATGAGTGGTCGCCCAGCTCAGGGTCTGTGGCAGGACCATCATCTCTCGTGGCACATAAATTGTCTATAAATGCTGGCAGTGTTTCAGGCTCTGAAACATTTTCTCCCAGACCTGAGAGGCCATCATGTTCTTGTCCGGTCAGACAACACATCGGTGGTCTCCTACATAAATCACCAGGGAGGTCTGCGTTCGCGCCCGTTGGACAAGCTGACTCACCAGATCCTTCTATGGTCCCAGGGGAAGCTTCTTTCATTGAAGGCGATTTACATCCCAGGGTATCTAAATCAGGGGGCAGACATCCTGTCGAGGCAGGGGCAGAGGCCCGGGGCATGGAGACTCCACCCCAAGGTGGTGGAGCTCCTTTGGAAATGTTTCGGTCGTGCCGTAGACCTGCATCACGGGAGACATCACACTGTCCACTGTGGTTCTCTCTAAGCCACCCAACCCCTCTGGGGTTGGACACTATGGTACAGCCGTGGCCGAGGTCACGCCTGTACGCATTTCCCCTGATTGCTCTGCTCCCAGGAGTTCTGGAGAGGGTTCGCTGGGACGGGGTCAGTCTACAGTTGGTAGCCCCGTACTGGCCGGCCCGAGTTTGGTTTTCGGACCTAGTTTGTCTCCTTGTCGGCTCTCCTCTGGAGATTCTGATCAGGAGGGACCTTCTTTCTCAGGCGAGCGGGTCGATCTTTCACCCCCGCCCAGAACTGTGGAAATTGTGGGCTTGGCCTCTGAGGGGGCCCAGCTCATGGAATCTGGTCTCTCGACTGAGGTCGTTGAGACCATCCTCAATTCCAGAGCTCCGGCCACTAGGAAATGATTTGCCTTGAAGTGGAAGCTTTTCACTTCTTGGTGTGGAGAACACCGGTTGGACCCAGTTAACTGCTTGGTGGGTGCAGTGCTGGAATTCCTGCAGGATCGTTTCTCCACAGGGTTATCCCACTCCACACTGAAGGTGTACATGGCGGCCTAATCTGCTTTCCATGTCCCTTTAAGTGGAGCCTCTCTGGGGAGACACCCACTTATATCATGTTTCCTTCGTGGCACTTTGAGGCTGAGGCCAGCAGGTCGCACAAGGGTACTTGGCCATCATTTTAGAAGGCCTCTCCCTTGCTCAGTTCAAGCCCATTGAAGGGGTTTCCGAGAAATGAATTGGGAGAGGCCTCTCAAAACTATCTTCTTGCTTGCTATTTCTTCTCTAAAGAGAATTGGGGATATTCAAGCTCTTTCGGTTTCTCCCTCATGCTTGGAATTCTCGCCCGGCATGGTAAAAGCTTTTCTCCACCCTAGACCGGGCTATGTTCCCAAGGTTCCATCTAATCCTGTTAGGCCTATCGTGCTGCAAGCCTTCTGTCCTCCTCCTTTTCTGACGTCAGACCAAGAGAAACGTAATCTGCTCTGCCCTGTTAGGGCTTTAGACGCTTATGTCCACAGAGCTGCCCTGTGGAGAAAGTCTGAACAGTTGTTCGTTTGCTTTGGGCCACCCAAGAAGGGGTGCCCTGTGTCTAAACAGAGGATGAGCAAGTTGGTGGTCGAGGCCATCTCTCTTGCTTACGAGTTGACTGGTCAGCCTTCACCTTTGGCTGTACGATCTCACTCTACTAGGAGTATGGCTGCCTCTAAAGCTCTTTTTTCAGGAGTTTCACTTCAGGACGTTTGTGATGCAGCGGGCTAGTCCTCACCGCACACATTTGTCAAGTTCTACCATATTGACTTCAGCTCCACTCCAGGGGCACAGGTGCTTTCGTCAGCTTGTGCGCCTTCACACAACGGACACTTGCTCGCATGGCGACGTGAGTATTGGCGTTCCCACAGCGTTTCATGCAGTGTCTTATTCCCTTCAGGGAACTAAGGTTACATACGTAACCAGAGACGATTTTATTGTTTTTCCAAGGTTAAAACAAAACTCTTAAACTAAGAAAATCCCAAATAAAAATGCTACATATTACATGTATTTTCTTTTTATAAGAAAAAAACTCTTTTTATAACTAAAACCTCTGTGGTTTCAATTATTTTGTGATTGTAGATTTGCTTGAGTAAAATGAGATAGAGGTTCAAAACTACCTATTATGTACCTCTCCTGATCAGCTCCTCAAGTACAAATGATTCCATTTTTTTTCTTTTGTATGTTTAGTTTCTTACTTACTCTAAAGTCCACATACACTCACCGGCCACTTTATTAGGTACACCTGTCCAACTGCTCGTTAACACTTAATTTCTAAGCAGCCAATCACATGGCGGCAACTCAGTGCATTTAGGCATGTAGACATGGTCAAGACAATCTCCTGCAGTTCAAACCGAGCATCAGTATGGGGAAGAAAGGTGATTTGAGTGACTTTGAACGTGGCATGATTGTTGGTGCCAGAAGGGCTGGTCTGAGTATTTCAGAAACTGCTAATCTACTGGGATTTTCACGCACAACCATCTCTAGGGTTTACAGAGAATGGTCCGAAAAAGAAAAAACATCCAGTGAGCGGCAGTTCTGTGGGCGGAAATGCCTTGTTGATGCCAGAGGTCAGAGGAGAATGGCCAGACTGGTTCGAGCTGATAGAAGGGCAACAGTGACTCAAATAACCACCCGTTACAACCAAGGTGGGCAGAAGAGCATCTCTGAACGCACAGTACGTCGAACTTTGAGGCAGATGGGCTACAGCAGCAGAAGACCACACCGGGTGCCACTCCTTTCAGCTAAGAACAGGAAACTGAGGCTACAATTTGCACAAGCTCATCGAAATTGGACAATAGAAGATTGGAAAAACGTTGCCTGGTCTGATGAGTCTCGATTTCTGCTGCGACATTCGGATGGTAGGGTCAGAATTTGGCGTCTACAACATGAAAGCATGGATCCATCCTGCCTTGTATCAACGGTTCAGGCTGGTAGTGGTGGTGTCATGGTGTGGGGAATATTTTCTTGGCACTCTTTGGGCCCCTTGGTACCAATTGAGCATCGTTGCAACGCCACAGCCTACCTGAGTATTGTTGCTGACCATGTCCATCCCTTTATGACCACAATGTACCCAACTTCTGATGGCTACTTTCAGCAGGATAATGCGCCATGTCATAAAGCTGGAATCATCTCAGACTGGTTTCTTGAACATGACAATGAGTTCGCTGTACTCAAATGGCCTCCACAGTCACCAGATCTCAATCCAATAGAGCATCTTTGGGATGTGGTGGAATGGGAGATTCGCATCATGGATGTGCAGCCGACAAATCTGCGGCAACTGTGTGATGCCATCATGTCAATATGGACCAAACTCCCTGAGGAATGCTTCCAGCACCTTGTTGAATCTATGCCACGAAGAATTGAGGCAGTTCTGAAGGCAAAAGGGGGTCCAACCCGTTACTAGCATGGGGTACCTAATAAAGTGGCCGGTGAGTGTATATATTTTTTTAAACATTGGTTGTGAGTTCACTGAGTGAGTGGCGAGAGCTAAAAGGTTAAGAATGCAAAACAGATGCTGACCTTGCATTTCTGCTAATGCAATTGTAAGTACGTCTTTGTTTTCTTTATTCCTTATTCTTGTAAGTGTTTATAAATGTGTTCAATCCATGACCGTCTGTGGTAGTTAGCTGAATAGCTAGCGAGCCAATGTGTTTGTATCGAGTACGGTAGATTGCTGTCTGTTTGTATTGGGCTGCTGCTCTCTATGTGGCAAACTTGACAGACAACTGTCATATATGCTCCGCACGATAAAGTTTGCAGGCTCCGATAATAACTAATGCACATGAGAGCAGCGGTAGAAAGGGGGATGAGGATGCCGCAAGTGAGATGTTTTTACTACAGTATTGTGAAATATACGCCTATATATAAGCTGTGGAGCTGTAGGGGGAGCTCGTGGAGAAAACATGCGACAACAAGAAACAAGAAATGACTAGAGTTGCCGAGTTCTGCTTTAAGGTGCTCCTGCTGAGATTTGTGAGGCACACTTACTTTATGCCCTGCCATCTGGAAATAATTTTGTCGCTTTAATTTAATAGGTGCAATAGAAGAGAGTAGAAATTCAATAACTTTAAATGGAAAATACAGAAAAAACAGTGAGTGGCTGATTGCGATAAACTGCTCTCAATACAAGCTGAATTTCTATTTACTGTGTTTAATCAACATAATGTGCCACAAGGCCACATCACCACTCAGTTCATATTTATTCGTATAATTTCCAGATGCATGGGGGCACCATCAATTCCAGAGTGGAATATCCATCTCATATCCATCTATGCATCTCTCCACTCCACAACCTTTATTCACTCTGAAAAAGGAAAAAGAGAAGAATAGAAGAAAAAAAAAAGAAGAAAGCTGAAAGAAATGAGAACAGGGCTAAATTATGCACAAAGGGTTATCTATTTTCCTGTTTTCTTACAAGATAAGGGCTCATTTTTTTCAGCCTTTGTTATTAACTGTGTTTCCCCATGGGATGATTAGTAAAGCAAAGGATGAAGGAATAAATACCTGCACATAGTTCAAAACGAGTTTTTCTCTTTAAAGATGGGATCTCACTGCAGGTTACCTGCAATCGGGTTAGTGTAGGTGGCGGTCTGTAACCGGGATTATTAGAACACACTGATTATTGAGTGTTGGGGGAATCAGAACTTAAACAAGAAAAACAAATGATTGTATTATTTTGAATTGTAATTATAATTTAATCTGCTAAACATGTTCAGACTGTATTTTACCTGATGCTTCCATTTCCTCACAAAAGGAGTGTTTTTCTTAGCCTATCACTATGGGTAAAATAGTGAAATTGTACTGTCATGTCAAATACTATACATACAACTATAGTATTTCACTTTAATAAAGAAAAATCGCACAGGATCGACTGCTCGTGGTGACAAAATAGAATGCTTAAGCCCTTTGCATGAAAACAAAGTGCCCTTTTTGGTCGTTGCAATGCCCCATGGAACATGATTTCTACCCCCCAGAAGGCGATTTCTATCGAGGGGGGCAACCCGCTTCCCCGGAACACAATTCCACGCCTGCAGAGGTCTGTGGACGCCACTGGATATATTATGTAAAATCAAATCATTTAAATTGTACATTTTTGTGTAAAAAAATACTGAAGTGATCTTCTTTGATTCATTTCAAAGTGGAAAGCTTGCTATTTAAAAAACAAACAAACAACTAATGGCAGAAGAATTAGTGATATATTATTCCGTTTTTGAGTTGTCATTGTTAAAGTATGAGCAATAAATATTATATTAGTCCTGGGCCTTGTATTAGTCCAATAGATTCTCTCAGCTGGAAAAATCACAGCAGAATTATCCAACTGCTTCATGCAGTATCAATCTCTTGTGCAAATGTGCATTTGTCAAAAGCAAAAAAAGAACCATTAAAAAATAATACAAAAAATGCTAAGTATTTGATTTATTGATACAGATAAGAGTGTTGATTGTGTTAAAAAAAATCCTTTAATAAATTATTAGTTATATTATAACATAACTCGATAACTGGAAACTTAAAGGTTGTCAGTTTTCCACTGAATACTGTTACTGATGCAATGGAGAGCAACATTGTGCATGCTTTACACTTGTGTATATGAAAAGCTCTTTCATAACAGTTTAAACATGAATAAACTTTTTATCATTAAAGGTAAATGCCTATTGATTTGTTACTTGTCAGTTTATTTTTCTCTCTCTCTATGCACTCTCTTTAAACCTGCAGGGTTAGGTTTACAGACCAATGTCCTGAGGAAATCCACAGACTTGATATTTACCCAGGATTCCCTACTATATTAGATAAATAAAATGTAATTTTCCTGTGCAAATATGTGTGAAATTAAATACACAAAAAGGACGGCTTTACAGTCACCGGATTTATCCTGGCCACATTCGCTTATTTTAAAGTATGTTCAGCTAGCAAGAGAGAATATGGTCAATGTTTTTAAGACGTTACATGTCTGAACGACTGTTAGAGTTTTGTCAAAGTGATTGTACAGTCAATTTTTGTAAAGATGTGTTTACTTGTCAACCAAAGATAGATGGATTAGTATGAACAACATTTAATACATTTAAACTGGCACACAAATAGAAAGAGTGTTTGCAACTTGCAACTCTTATGAATTGCACGTTACAAATGCAAACTGAGACTCTGCAAGAGGCTGACATCCAGCATTTGCGTATGATGGATGTTGTAATATTGTATTGAGAATTCAGATCTCAGATAGTGAGAGGACTTCCAGTTTTGATTATTGCAGATTATCAAGGTAGTAATTGCATTGAAGTCCATCATTTTCAATGAACTTATCTCCATCTCATTCTTTTTCTTTATGTTGTTATTTCTACTAACATAATCAACAAACGTGCTATTACTAGATATGGGTGAAGAATCAGAATGATTTATTTAAAAAAAAGCACGAAGTAACTCATGTATTCTTAGATGAGTGGTAACAGAATACACTGAATTACAAAAGTTTGGAGTGCTCCAGTCCAGCCTCTTTCAAAAAAAAAAAGTCTTTGCAACTTATACGGGGTGTGGAAATTATAAAGGCCCGGCCTTTATAAATGTGGTCAGAACCTCAGCTGGGTTATAAAGAAATAGACATTCTCATTCACATTAAAGCATGATTTTCTAACCTCAAACCTTCTTATGGTCACTGAAATTTACAATCTTCTAACTGTAATAATGAAACACTGTTCAGCACAGTAAATATCAGGTAAGCGGACTGTGTCTATTCATTGATACATAAGGAATTGCTCAAACTTTATATTACATTAAAATTTAAAGCATTTAATACAATGTATCTAATGTTATACAAAGATATCACAAGATTTGCCATTGCTGTTACAAAGGGTTAGCATTATGGTTAGTGTTAGGGGTAGAGTCACTGTGGGACTTCAAATACATTTTATGACTATCACATGTAAACTACAAAAGACCTTTTGCAGAACAAGTATTCCATCTAACAGAAGTCAAACTCAAGTCACAAAATAATGACTTGACACACTTGCAACTGACTTTTGACTTAATTAAATTAAAGGTACAATATGTAAGAATTTTGTAATAAAATATCCAAAAATCACTTGCACAGTGTGATATATTTCCTGCAGTTGTGTACTTACAATATCCCAAAAGTCTCCAAAGATTTTTTATTTCAGAGAAATTCCAATTTTAAATAAATGGCCGTCCCGGAAATAAAATGTCGCCTGTCAATATCCGTGCAATCCTCGGTTTCCGCTAGTACTGCCATAGCCATGACGTAACCATGGCGACATACACTCACCGGCCACTTTATTAGGTACCCCATGCTAGTAACGGGTTGGACCCCCTTTTGCCTTCAGAACTGCCTCAATTCTTCGTGGCATAGATTCAACAAGGTGCTGGAAGCATTCCTCAGGGAGTTTGGTCCATATTGACATGATGGCATCACACAGTTGCCGCAGATTTGTCGGCTGCACATCCATGATGCGAATCTCCCGTTCCACCACATCCCAAAGATGCTCTATTGGATTGAGATCTGGTGACTGTGGAGGCCATTTGAGTACAGCGAACTCATTGTCATGTTCAAGAAACCAGTCTGAGATGATTCCAGCTTTATGACATGGCGCATTATCCTGCTGAAAGTAGCCATCAGAAGTTGGGTACATTGTGGTCATAAAGGGATGGACATGGTCAGCAACAATACTCAGGTAGGCTGTGGCGTTGCAACGATGCTCAATTGGTACCAAGGGGCCCAAAGAGTGCCAAGAAAATATTCCCCACACCATGACACCACCACCACCAGCCTGAACCGTTGATACAAGGCAGGATGGATCCATGCTTTCATGTTGTAGACGCCAAATTCTGACCCTACCATCCGAATGTCGCAGCAGAAATCGAGACTCATCAGACCAGGCAACGTTTTTCCAATCTTCTATTGTCCAATTTCGATGAGCTTGTGCAAATTGTAGCCTCAGTTTCCTGTTCTTAGCTGAAAGGAGTGGCACCCGGTGTGGTCTTCTGCTGCTGTAGCCCATCTGGCTCAAAGTTCGACGTACTGTGCGTTCAGAGATGCTCTTCTGCCCACCTTGGTTGTAACGGGTGGTTTTTTGAGTCACTGTTGCCCTTCTATCAGCTCGAACCAGTCTGGCCATTCTCCTCTGACCTCTGGCATCAACAAGGCATTTCCGCCCACAGAACTGCCGCTCACTGGATGTTTTTTCTTTTTCGGACCATTCTCTGTAAACCCTAGAGATGGTTGTGCGTGAAAATCCCAGTAGATTAGCAGTTTCTGAAATACTCAGACCAGCCCTTCTGGCACCAACAATCATGCCACGTTCAAAGTCACTCAAATCACCTTTCTTCCCCATACTGATGCTCGGTTTGAACTGCAGGAGATTGTCTTGACCATGTCTACATGCCTAAATGCACTGAGTTGCCGCCATGTGATTGGCTGCTTAGAAATTAAGTGTTAACGAGCAGTTGGACAGGTGTACCTAATAAAGTGGCCGGTGAGTGTATGTGGACAACTGTATAGTGCGTAACATTTAGCAGCACGCTGTTCTTGTTTCGTTCAAACATTATAGACCATGGCAAGCAGACTTTGGGATAAAAAATGAGAATTAAAATGAGGATCAATAGGGCATTTCAGAATGTTTGTAAACAATAGGCAAAAGATGCTTCCAGGTGGCAGAACGCGAGCGGCTTCTACTGACTAACTGAAGAGATCCAGCCGGCTACTGCAGCAGTTACATAGTTAAAAACATTGTTGTTGATAAAAGTTGAAACGATGATGAAAACGTGTTGTGTTTGGGGTTATTTTGCTTAGAAAAAAAGAGCTAGAGAGTATTTAGCTAATTATGTGTAGGTCTACTATATTGCATATTTATAATATTTTTTACTTGTATCATTAAACACAGTTGTTATTATGATAAAAAAAACACATTATATTTAATTACATTTTTTATTTTGATTACATTTTTACTGTCGACGTTGTCTCCCTTCCAAGCAATTTACTAGCGTTGCCATAGAAACGCTTCGGCTTTTGCCACCCGGAAGAACGACTGTTACTGTTGTGACGACATGGTGAATTGTCGTATATCGGCGTGGCGTAGGGGAGAGCGGGGCACAACCTAACACATTTTGGTTTTGGCTCAATTATTAAAAAAATTATTAAGTTAGATTTAACTTTTTTTTACACAAGCAACATACACATCTCTGCTACAAATGAACACTTAAAGTTTTATTCTAGGACCTACCATTTTTGTACTGTTGCACTGAAAGTGACAGAAGTGCAAATGTTACAACTTACCCCATATGCGGGGATAATTGTAACAGACAGAGGGGTTAGTTGTAACACTTGTGTGTAACACACATAATTCAGTACTATTTTATTTGTATAGTTTGATGTTGTTTGTGCATCTGTATAGATAGATATGCATACATACATCCCTCATCCAATCATCCTTCTATTATGGATCAATATCATGGATAGAGACATAGAAAAGGGCTGCAGAGTTTTGCAATAAATAATAATAATAAATAAAATCATAAAATATTGTAATTGCAATTGAATTAGATTTGTGTGTGGCAGCTGCATGTAAAATTATTATTATTAATAATAATAACAGTAATAATAATACAAATGAGCTTAAAATAAAAATGTAAAGGGTTTATTGCATTAAAAACAGGCCATATTTTTAATAAATAAACAAGTGATCAATGCACAGTAAACTCAATTTTAAACATTTTAAATTCCAACATTGTTTGTGAAAGTCCAACGAAGTTAAATATATAATTAAATACTCAAACCTGAAAAGTTGCGTGCACCCTGTTTTCATTTGATTATCATTGTACACTTGGTGGCTTAGTTGTAACACTGTGCTACAACTAACACCGCTGTGTATTACATATTTTAAGTCTAGCTAACAGTCGCTAGGAATTGCTGACATGTTTCAAAACGGTGCTATGTTTGAGCCAACAAGACAGTGATTAAGGCAATATAAAGTTAGATTTGGAAACGTATACACCCAACTCAGAAACCGAAAAAATTATGATGATGAAAAAAATTGCTTGCATGGTGTCAAAACACTCTTTGTCCAGTATCTTCACGAAATATTATCAAAACTTTCCGCAAATTCGCGGGAGACCGTCTTTTGACAGTGAGAGAAAAAGAGCGGAAACACAACCTGCTTGACCATGACTAACTATGTAAAAGGTCCGTGTTACATTTAACCCCGCGTTAGGTTGTGCCCCGCGCTCCCCTATTCGAGAGCTCCACGTCCACGACTAACTTGGAGCAAGAACGCTCTTACACATACTTTATTAGACAGGTTAGCAAATGTACATAAAACAAATCAATGTTATATAGCTCAACATGATGAAAGAATATGATCAGTATGTTGTTCTAATGTTAATTTAGCTTACTGCTAGTTTCATATAGCAAACGAACTAACACATAGAATAACATTATAACTTTCAACACACTCAAATGCAGTTTAGTATGATAGTGTAACAACGTTTGACCAAGTGAAACAGCTCTGTGTTACCTCACAAGTTTAATTTGTCGAATAAACTGACCTGTGTGAGTAATTCAGCACTTGCGGGTAGTTCTGTTAAGTGAAATGTCTTTATTCCTTTATATCCGCGGGACTCGTGTGTGATCTAAATGTGTCTTTTATTAGCAATCGCAACCTGCTTCATACCACTATAATGTTAAAAAACATGACTGTTTTCACTCATTCATAAACATTATTAGATCCATCAGCTTGACAGCAAGACCCATCATTCAGCTCGTCACTGCGTCATAATACATACACCTTTGTTATTGTAAGAAGTTAGCGACCCCTAGCGGCGAAAAAAAAAATGCATATTGTACCATTAAAGACCAGAGTAAAATCCAAAGAGAAATATTTTAGCAGAGTATTGGTGTAAAGGGATCCACTGGAGGCAAGTTGTAGCGAACCCAAGAGCAGTTTATTCAAAAGTAACACTTAACAAGGTCAAAACATAAGAAACAAAAACATGGTGTGGCATGAAAAACCGTGGACAAAGACTTACACAACCAGTGGTTACAGGAAACAATACTTGACAAAGACACATGGCAAACATGAGGGCTTAAAAACACAAGACTAATGACAAGACAAGGGACACCTGTGAACAATGAAACAATGAACCAATGACAACATGACACATCAGACCAGGGAACACATGGCAGGATCACATGACTTACAAGGGATCACATGACAGACATGGAACGTGACATGAACAAACCAAAACGTGACAGAGACAAGACCAAATCGTGACAATTAGGACTATTTAGATAAAATATGCTGTCATGAAATTTTTGGTAACACTTCATTGTCATTGAGTTATAATGATAATAACTATAAATTACACATGCAACTAACCCTAAAACAAAACCAAACCCTAATCCTAACACTATAGTAAGAACATGTAGATCCTTAATCTTACTCAGTACTTAAATGTATAATTACAGGGTAACAAACTGACACCATTTTCAAAAAGTTAAAACTGCAAAACTTTCAAAAATTAACCTAAATTTTAACTGCCTGGCATTAACAAAGGAAAATACAGTGATGTTTAAAACTGTTCCTGCCTTCCTGACTTATAATGTATAATCTAATCATTTTAAAATTAAATGAATCAAAATATCAAATTATCATTGATACCATGTAAAACTACACATTATGTGATACGTATGACTTACTTGCTTAAGGATATTCCTATACAGATATATCCAGTTTTTTTTTGTTTTTTTTTTACCTTTCTTTATACTCGCGAAGGGATAAAAAGAATGAGACTTATATTTAGCCTTAAAAGACTTGTGACTTGTGAGAAAAGACTTGAGACTTGCCTTGGACTTTGCATTACATTAGACGTGCGAACCGACTATAGCCACCCACAGCCCTATTCTTCTCGCATCGTTGCCTGTCTCCTCTGTCTCTATTAATAACATTTCAAAAATGCAAATAGTAATGCAAGTAGACCAAACAATTATTACTGCAACGACTCCACAGGCAGACGTAGAAAGGGATAGTGTACTCATTAGTGTTCATAACGTCTACCAATAATTAATCGAGTCAGTAACATGAAAGCACTGCAGACGCAAGTTCTTCTCCACCATCTGTACCCGCGATGTATGAAAGTGCTAGAATTACCATATTTTAGGACCACAATTGCTACCTGAGCCAAACACTATCAAATTCTTTATTTCTCCCTGACGCCTAAACAAACACACGCACATGCGCGTACACACAGACCCCTCTGTTTGGTGAAAATGAACGTCCACAGCAATAAAAATGATGTATTGAGCAAAGGTTACTCTCCCTTTTAAATGCTAATTGTTCTGCCAACAGTATTCATTTGCCTGGGCTCCCAAAGGGCATGCATCCATTTTGTTTCCCTTCCAAGCAGATGTGGGGTCTCGGTTTTTCTGTGCGCTTGTGTGTGCGTGAAAGACCAAGACAGAGAGAGGGAACATTCTCGTGTTTATGCATAATAATTAGCGGCGCCTTGTTCATCATCATAACCTACCAAATCTAGAGAGCAGAAAGATGAGACGGTGTGTACAGATGGCAGCATGAATTCTACACAAAGACCTCTTCCAATGCAACAATGGAAGCGTCACTCTCCAAAGCTAAACAGTAATGAGGGTCACTTCTGCTCCCGGGCCCTACCGCTGTACATTTCTTAAGGTTAAATGACATGACAGTGTTTAAGTAAGTCTTTCTCCTTAAAGGTCAAATGAATATTTTATCTTTGGCTGGGCTGGATGTATTGAAATGTTAATGTAAATACCACCGGTGTAGAGTCTGCAGGACAGCTTCAATAAAGGGAGGAATAGGAAAGGTCATATAATCCCCTACCAGTCTCTCATCATCGCCGCTGAACGCTGGTCCGTGCCATTGTTTGAGACAAAGATGAGTAAGCGACTCATTACCAAAATACATCAGAAACGTCTTCACAGGTGGGCGATCAGACAGACTTTGTGAGTTAAAGATCTACTTGTTAGAGGTACAAAATATCTGACTAAATTTGTACTATTACCATCTACCTAGTTTTCCACTGGAGCGAAATGAAGTCATCCAGTGAATTCACAACTCCAGGCATTTGTATTCCCGGGGATTACTTCTAAATATTTTTATATTCAAATAATTGAATGTCCTTAAAGGCAGAAGATAAACTGGATAATGGTACACTGGTAACAAAAGGCTTACTACTTGGACTAAAGACTTTTGAAACAGCTAATGGCAGATACATTTTGGCAGTGACAATTTTGAAGACTTATGACTGACCTTTGCAAATCTAACAAATTTTATTCTTGAATAATTTTTTTTCCAATTACTCACAATTTGATTTTGACTTGACTGGAATCTCTCATATTCTTCATAGAGTGAACTTTTCTTTAACTGCTCTCTCAGACAGGTTTTCTCAGACAGCGATTTATAAGAAAAGCATTTAAGGTGTGTGAGTAAAAATAGTACTATTATTACATCATGAATCAGTATATTTCAATAATTCAATTAATTAATGCAAAAAAAGGCTAAACATTAAATGTTGTTCATATGGTTATTCTATATTATATCCTACACACATAGGCTACATTTATATACAGTGGGCAAACAGGCCCTTGTGAAAAAAGGGAAAACGCTTAATGGGCTATCCCAAAAGCTTACAAGAAACAAACTTAAATATATGAATATGAGTCTCCACCAAATGTATCTTCTCAAAGCAAAAAAAAAAAAAAAACCTAAAGGAATTACACACAAAAAGAATGGTTCACCCTTTTTACATGTTCTAAAAGGTTTAATTTTATTCCCTTTATTTTTTCATGGACACTTAGAACGAAACGTTGAATGAAAGTTTTGGGAAGTTTTAAACAGGTAAGCACTACACACATTTCTTTAAGATATGCAGTATTTCTAGAATGGGTGGATGGATGGATGGATTTGAACAATATGTGAAGATGTCGTGAGAGATTCTCAAGCCCCCACGGTACATCAGCTGCACTGCCCAGTTACACCAGTTATCACACACACTTAAAGGGTATAGAGAAGTACCATTTTTTTTTATGAGGGACAGGTCCATATTTCAGTGATTACTGACGTTAAATCTTCCTCTTGACTCTGTCTGTTCAAATTGCAATACTCCCACGAAGACAACTTTGTTTACACCCGCAGCTGACATCGAAGTGTGATGTCAGAAGCCACGCCCATGTCCAAATACGTCGCCTAGTGACTCCCCATCTCTGTTCCACCTAGTAGTGGGAAGTTTGGATCATTTGACTCGGTCCTTTGAATCTCGTTCAGCAAAATTAACAAATCTTTTTTCGAGTCTTTTTGTTCATTTCAGTATAATATAATTAAAATGTCATGTCAAATAGGTAATAATAATAATAATAATAATAAGTTTTATTTATATAGCGCCTTTCCAGAGCTCAAGGACGCTTTACAATAGACAAGCAACGAGGTAATGCAGCCAAAGCCAAATTATAAGAAACCAAAATGTTTAATTAATTGACTTTGGGTCTTAAGTTCAGGCTATTGCAGTCTGTTCACCTCACCTCACTGATCCGAGACGCTCTTTCTTTTGCAACTTCATATTCATAGATGCCACCTACGTCACTACAAATATAACGCCGCCATATTCACGATCATATATACTTTCTCCAAAAGGGGGTCCTGTTTCTAGATCAGGATGCTCTCTGCACACGCAAGGTCTCTCGTCTCGCTCGCTTCCCCTCTCTGCCGTGCGTGCGCTATGCGGTTTGGAGCACAGTCTCTGTCTCACATGCACGCTTGCTTTAGATTCCGGGAGATTTTAATTAATTTGCGGTATATCACGAGTGGCTCATGAGTGGCTCAACAGGTAAATCTATAGATAAACTCATCTTTCAGGCATTTGACCGACCGGTTTGACACTTGACACTTGAAATCCCGGTGTAACCAATGAAACGTCTGTGTCTCACGGTCAATGCGTGAGAGTTGGCAGCTCTGCATTAATCTGGATAATGAACTTTAATGTCAGATGCGTTTACTCATTGAAAGAACATGAAGGGAAACGAGGCGATTGTGACTTTAACAGTCTGTGGTGGGTTAATGTTACTCTGATCATTGTTGATTGTCAGTGCTGCTAGTGAGCACTTCAGCTTTCTGCTAGAGCTTTAGCTGCTCAGTTTTAGTGCTAGCTGCTACCTGGATTGTCCTAGAGAAGGTTTACAGAAGATCTACGACTCCAACTATTATTATACATTACTAGCCTGACAAGCTAGACCCACATTATGTTGGGTCTGGGAACTTTCCATTGACAGAGCTCAATCCGAGGGGCGGATAAACGGTTGTCTTTCAAATTCCCTCTGGACTGATAGCCAACCAGAGCATCGCTAGTTGATAGATTAAACCTTTGCCGCTATATCTTCCTTTTTTAAGAATGATTTCAGTGCTGTTCCCAGCAGGAGGAGCCATGAGCCTGTCCACCGAATCTATACACGCCGGTCGTAAAGATGGCGGCGCAAAACTACAGTGACGTCATGTGACAGGAAAGAATAGACCCCTTTTCAGTTGGTAAACATGGTGACGTTTTATGTGGGCGGAGCTTAGGTGGAGGCAGAACGATCCCTCTGGTCGCTTCACTAACGCTAGTTTGCAAGTTTTGTTAGCTTGTTTTTTTAACAATGACGTAAGAAAATAAGATTTTATCTTAATGTGTAAGGTCACTCACTGTCCAGGACCGCGATTGTTATTTGCAAAAGTTAATTTTAACGGACGGAACCAGATTGGCCATCCCGTAACGTTACACGCTCAGTCAATGGATGTATGATCTGACAGGATTAACGTTAACTTTACCTCTGGTTGAGTGGCCTGACTTCTACACCTACCTGATAGGTGAAACAGAGTGTGAAGAGAAACGAGGGCATATAAATCTTTAGATGCCTATAATTGTGATGAATGCTCATGTACAAGACTTGTGTGGTTCGATCTGTAGTTCTGCCTAGCCAGCGCCAAGAAGACAATGTTGAGTGACATTACGGTGCAATTTTAATGATGTGAATATTTTCTAGAAATAAAAATTCCAGACACAGCATATACATTTTTAATCGATTCTTGCACCCAACAACACAACAAGATGACATTTAATAATAATTTAATCTCCTTCTTATGTAGCCGAATCTGTGCTGGTTTGTATTGGCCACCTCCAGTTTTCCCTTTGTTTTGCCTCCAGCTAACGCTGTGACGTAACTGTGACGTCGGTGCAAAATGGGTCTATTTATCACGTCTGTTCTCCGCCTCTCGTGTCTTTAGGTTCGAACTTCGAGATGTTAGTTCAGTCGACTCGTCAGTGTCTGATCTGGCCCGTGTGAAACAGCCCCATATGCATTTGAATGCACTGCAGTGCCAGTACCTAGCTTGGCTAACGTCAGACCTAGTCTCATTGAGACGTGGGTCTGGGAACCACATGTTAATTTTCTCATATTTGAGGCGTGATTTACGAATGGCCAGAGCCGTTTATTGGGTGCTACGAATGTCTATCAAATGCACCTGTACGTAGCTCATAGCCAATCGTTTCAATTATACCAGATGACGTATGTAGAGCGACAGAAAAGTTGCTCTCTTTTCAAAATAAACTTGCGTTCTAAACTACTTGGAACAATATCTAAGGCTGCATCGAAAGGTAACTTTGCATCTGCTGCCATGTTGGATCCATA
Organism: Semotilus atromaculatus; assembly: GCA_031834385.1. Lineage (NCBI taxonomy): Eukaryota > Metazoa > Chordata > Actinopteri > Cypriniformes > Leuciscidae > Semotilus > Semotilus atromaculatus. The sequence continues at coordinate 11,781,533 of JAULUF010000009.1, read as the reverse complement.
GATATAAACAATTTAAGCCAGTACCGGTCCGGAAAGAGAACTGAGAAGTTCATCTCTCGAGTCTTCGGGTTTGGGACGGGTCCGAGTCTTTCGTTCTTCCTGTCAGTCCCATAGGCTGTCAGTAGCCTTCTGGAAAGAGACATTTTTAGTTAATCTCTTGAGTCTTCGGGTTCGGGTTCGGGTTCGGGTTCGGGTTCGAGTCGTTCGTTCTACCCGTCAAAAACCCATTAGCACTATGCAGAAAAAGAAATGATTAATTCATCTTTCGAATCTTCGTTCTTTTGTCATGTGACAGACGTATATTGAATAGCTAGGCTACTTAATAATTCACAACCTTCTTACAAACAAGCGTATTTTTTATTTTTTTTAATTTTTTTACAGTTATGCTACGTGATGCGTTTCTGGCCTAATGCTTTAAGCTTTATCCGTATGATGGGGGAAATCACTTTGATGAGATTTGTTTACAGTGGATTATAATTGTCAGTAAATATCATAGCCACATACAAATATGGGAAATATATTGACTAGACTAGTATTACAATATTTATAGAAATTGTGAGTAAATATATATATATATATATATATATATTTTGTAAAACTCCAGAAAATGACAAATAACTGAAGTAATGGGGCCTTTGAATATTATTGTGGACAATGGTGGGCCTTAGAGGTCAACAAGGTTGAGATCCAATCTTTTAGGTTATAGCCTGACTGAAGCTCTGTATTAGGTTACAAATGGCATTCATTTAATAACATCCACCAAGAGATTTTTATTTGTTAGTATTTTGTATTATTGCTCATATATCTTTAACTTGCATAATTGTTCTTCTAAGGCAGTCGATTACCGGAATGTACACCACTGCATGGCTGTTAATTAAATCAACATCAAAAAGTGAAGTAAGGGCACTGAGATCAGCAGCACTGTGTCATTAGTATTTAGAGCATTGGGTATGTTTCTGAGACACATTGCCAATACATCTAAGTGACTACTTTGCTACACTTTCTCAAGGACAGCATCTATCAACTTGAAATACATTATTGGAATCTTATAAGCTCAGTACAGAATGATTCACCCGATTTACTCTCCGGTCCCTTGAGGTATGGAATACATCAATGAAGCACAGCAGCTCTGTGGTGTAAAATATTCAGTTTTGATACATTCCCTTGAGTGGCAGCATCAATATCCAACATGTGATGAAATCCAGTAGGGATATTTTAATAAAAATTTGTCCAACCATTGTAACCGCATCGCAGTTATTTGTCTGAAATCCTTTATTGACGTACTCAGATTTAATTTTCTAACACACACTGTTGTTTCTGAAGATTCAAATTGGAGATTAGATGTGGGGATATTCTTATCTTCAGTAATCTTCAATCTTATCTGTCTCGCTGATCATGTAGCATTCATGTAAGCACACCATAAAAATTGGCTGGGATACTGATGGCACTTTGCTGTTCTTAACAAAGAAAATTCACTCAAAATCCTCTTTTCTTTAATAGTGACATTTACTATATTATCTCTTGGAAAATCTTAGTGTGCCATGTATTCACAGCTGCAGGATTTACCATGGATTTCTGCATAAATTCCGCTTAAAATGTGATCTTCAGCTAAAGTCCTATTCGGACAACACATTTTTCTCTTAGGAGCTCAGGTAAAAAAAAAAAAAAGAAGAAGATCCACAGTCATACAGTACATTGTGATTTAATCCCATCTGAGTCATACATGCCCCAACATAAATGAATAATACTTTTTCATATTTACTGACCAGATCGTGAACCGTTGGATTTAACTACAGGTTGACCCTCCTTTGGTAGCTATAACTTTCACCCAACACTTTCCTGTGTTTGTAAATCCAACCTGCACAACGGACAGGAGGAACTTTGCTCCATTCTTTCTGACAAAACTCTTTCAGTTCAGCAATATTCTTGGGATGTCTGGTGTGAATTATTCACTGTCCACAAAGCATCTCAGGTTGAGGTCAGGGCTGGTCTGAGGCACTCCAGAAGGCGTATTTTCCTCTGTTGAACCTCATTGTGTATTTTTTCCAAAAACAACTCAACGTTGGTTTAATCTGACCAAAGAATGTTTTGCCAGCAGCATCCAGGTGCTCTTTTTTTATCTTCAGACATGCAGCATCTTTGTAGTCATCTTTGCAGGACACCCACTCCTATGAAGAGTAAAGCCAGTGTTGAACTTATAGCCATTTATAGACATTTTGTTTCACTGTGGACTGATGAACGTGAAAACTTTCAGAGATAATCCTGTGACCCTTTTTAGCTTTCTATTCAACGATTGTTAATCGTAGATGTTATGAGGTGCATCTTGTGAATAGCACATTTGTATTTTCATGGAGCAAAGCATCTTTGCACAACATTCACTGATTGGACTTCAACAAGTATTTGTCATGTCTCTAGGGATTCACATACTTTTCTTCCTTCACATGCTTACATTTGTTCAATAAAGACAGTGTATCATTTTTCGTGTATTATTTAAGAAGACAATCAAATTTATGCAGAGATCCAAAAGTAATTCCTCTTACTTTTTCTTGCAACTGCATTTTGAATGCATTAATTTAACTACAAGCAGAGTGACAGTGTAGTGACAAAATATATCACATTTGTCATGTAACACCAATTTTTGTCGTCCAGTGGGAGATAATATCCAAGCCTCATCAACACACTAGAGGCAATCATTAGTTTGCACTTCTCATCCGCAGCAAATGCCAACAACGTGGAGTAAAATGATACTTGATAAGGTTTACCTCACTTTGAGGCAAAACAAACTTATCTTCTGAAACAAGCTGTCAGATAGCAAAGATTGAGATAAATATAGAAGGAGTGAAGGCAGTGGTGTTACGGGACATTTCTGAGGTTAGGAGTAATTTATATTTCACCAGGATGAAATTATTTTGCCAATGGCAATTTTATGCTTCTGTGAGTTTCTAATTCCCTCTGGCTCATGCGAAGTGTCTCAGCTGTAGCATCAATCTCTCTTCTCCTTCTTCATTTTACCAACCCCCCATTCACCTAGATGACAATGAGTTGACTATTCCTCCACCTTTCAGGTCTTTCTCTATCACACAAATATAGTATACACAATTAACAGTCAGCAATCCCTTTCTCAGTCATCAACATGGATGGGATCCAGGCCGGAGGTGCACATATGTGAGGTACTTAGGAAAAACGCTGACTGTAGAGAAGAACAGAGCCCTGTGGAGCACATCTGTGCTTCCTGCTCCCCAACATCCAGCAATGTGGAAATGAAATTGTGTACACTGAACATAAAATGGAGCAATTGAACATTGTGTTGTTGCAAGCAGTTTCGGTCAAAGCACCTTTTGAGCAGGGTGTTACCTTGTAAATTGGCTGTTGAAATGTACAGGTGCAGACCCACCTTTGGGAAAACCTATTGGAGGACAAATACCTAAATTACCTGCAGAAAATGCTTTTTGTAGGTTGCTGAATGCTATAGACAGTGCCTTTAGCTATATGTAAGCAATAAGGTACGAGAGGCTGTGCTGTATCGTGAATAAGTCACGGCTGGAGTGCCTGCAACCCCTTCAGCTGTGACTTATTCACGATACAGCACTAGCCTTGAGTACCTTATTGCTTTTATAAAACGGTTACCACACAAAAAAAAATATTTAAGCCTTCCCTCCGCTGGAAAAAAAATAGTCCCTGACCGTAAACAGCAACAGAAGTTACATACATTATTTCGCCAGTAGATGGCAGCAAAGACTGTCTTTATGAGTGAGTCAGTCAGTAGAGAAGACTTTTACACTGAAAGGTCTCAAACTTCACAAACTCAAACTTGTGATCACAGAGAAGAAAGACGCAACTGACAGATGATTATAGGAACGGAAAACCCCTTAAAGGGGTAATATAATGGCATTTTGTACAAGTTGATATGAATCTTTAGGGGCTAAATGAAAACTTTGTAATATACTTTTATTAAAAATTCTCATTAGTATTGTAAGAAAACACTCATTTTACCTGGTCAAAAACAGCTGTTTTCAGCACGCCGTTTCAGTGCATATGCCTTTAAATGATAATGAGCTTTGCTCACTCCGCCCCTCTGTTCTTTGGGGCGTTTTTGAGACAACTTTTTTTTATTTTGCCGTATTGTGTTACCATTCATCTTCATGCAGTTATAACAGTTTTTTTTGTTTTATTTTACATTACTTCTTAATCAGTAACAGACAAGTAAACCAGGTTTAACTTAACGTTAGTGTTACCACATTAACTTTAACACCTGTGTACACAGTTCCCCTTCGTCAGATCACTACAACAAGAGTCAGAAGTGATTCTGACGAATGGGGATCGCTTTGCGAGATCCTATCTACTTCGAGTGAAACTAAATGAGCCAATGCACATTGGCATGCGATAATTGCACCGGCTGCTGTGCAAAGCGGCGCAAGCATATAATGAGCAGCAGGTGCCTCGCATAATTTTCTTTTGCTTCGGAGCCAGACGGTGAATGCAGTTCCTGTTCTGCAATCTTATCTGAGTGTTTTAACTTCAAAAGACGAGTCTGCTTTTGGAGGAAAACGCCTCTTCAAACTGGTGTTACTGATACAGCGCAGACAGCGCTGGCCATGATCTCACAAAGGGCAAATCAGCTGTTTTCACAGCACAGAATGTTGCGCCTTCAATGAGAATGTGAGTGCTGGTGGCCACCAGAAAAGGGCTACTTTAACTAATAGCACTGGTGATCCCACTGTAATGGTGTGTGTGCTCATGCTGAATCAGATTCAGACTTGACAGCCACACTTTCCCGGGCTACTCTGGGGGCACAGTGTGACGCTTAATCACCTTTCCCCGCCCCCCCTGCCTGCCCGGATGTGTGTGAAAAACTTTGGCAGTAAGGAAGCATATTGCCAATGTGGAAAGCAAAACATGCCAAAATCTGCAGAAAAAGTTTTTCCTCTCGTACTACCATTGGTGGTGGGGTGGCTTTGCTAATGGCAGACCACCTCTTCCCTGCATGTGATGACCACACTACAAGTCTGTGTAAGGCCAAAACACGCAGTGCACGAGGGTAGTTCTGATTCAGGGTTGAGCTGTGCATAGTGACTGATCGTGGTTTAAGTCACAGCGCTGGCCCTCGGTCAGACGATGTCCACACTGGTGGTTCAGAAGCATCTCAGAGCTAAACCTTGCAGAGGTGCAAGACATCGCCAAAGTTCGCTTTCTCGATGCTCCTATTACACAAGGTTTGCGTTTTCCGCCGACACTATTGGAGACTGTGCCCAGCGGCTCTCCACAGTTCAGAAGCAGGCTGAGGAAAACAAGAGATTGACCCGATGTGCTACCGAGTCACTCGTGGTTTCTCGTCAGTCTGTTTGTTGCCAAGGGTGTTAATCCCTTGTGAAAAACTGTCACAGCCAGCTCTACTGTGACGTCTAGCTTTCGCCAAGATGGCGCCACCTGTCTCAGCAGCCCTGTGACCCAGCGATGGTGTCCGCACCTCTCCCTCCCCCAGAGGAGGACCGGGTGGAGAATCTTTGTTTTATTTTCTGCTCCGTCGCTGGCTCCCCAGAGTCCAGTGGTACCCACATTTTCAATAGAGCAATTTCTTCCATCTCTGGGTCACAAGAGGGTGCGGACTGCAGTGAGCGACGCTCCTATGCCTTGCCACTCCTTTCCCCCTCTTCCATCGCCAATGGGCAGCAGTGTGCGGTTCGGGGACGCCCCCAAGCCTTCCCACGAACCCTCTGCCCCACCCTGGAACCAGGTAAGTGTGCTACAACACACTCAGACTCCGCTTCGGGCCGCCTCAGTGCCTCCCGAGCCGAGTCCCTGGTTTCTGGACAGCCTACGCTTCCGGGAGAGTTGCGTCTCCACCCCCAGGCGGTCCAGCTGATATGGGACTTCTTCAGAGCTGCACAGATAGATCTGTTTGCCTCTCTGGACTCGACCCATTGCAAGTTGTTTTACTCCCTGACCGACGGAACCCTCGGCACGGTTGCACTGGCACACAGCTGGTCACGGGCCTGCGCAAGTATACATTAGAGCTTAGATTCTCTGCCCGAGCCCGACCCCGACCCGACCCGCCACTATGCTCGGGTCGGGTCGGGTCGGGTCGGGCCCTTGATCAAGCACGTCACGTGTCACGCAGCGTCTCCTCCACTCTCGCAAAATGGAGCTTGAAGAAGTAAAGAAAAAAAAATGAAAACAGGACAATTAACTGAGCAAGTATGAAGGAAAGTCGGAGGTAGGCCTATGGAACCTTTTTTTTTTTTTTACGTTTCTTCATTCGGATCCATTCGCGATCCATTCGATTCTGAATAAATAAACAACGCAGTTTATGCTTCGTCCTTGTTACATTGTTCATAAAGATACTAATTAAATGCTCGCAATAAAGGCAATATGCCTTTCAACTTATGTGCAAAATTCAGAATTAAATGAATGTGCACTGTGCAGCAATTTGTACAAAGAGTAGCCTACGTCGTGTTGTAGCCATTAAATAAGCGCATTTAGTTTCATATTTATTAAAATATTATAATGTTATTTTTTTCCATGTTGATTATGAAAGTAACAGACTCTGTGAAGTACTCACAGTAGGCTACTGAAGATAACAGAGTAGATAGGAGGATGCGCAATATCGGGAGACATGGAGTGGTTCAGGGCAGGCATGCTTTTGACCACTTCATTACGTTTTGTTTTGTAGAAAGCCTTTCTTTAAAGTGAATTTCGTTTTGTATAAATTGTATCTTAATTTTAATAAGTTTATCATCAACCAATTGCCTGGATTTAATAAATAAGAAGCAAGTATAGCAGACAATATAATCATGACATGGAGGCGCCGGCGAGCCGTGGTCACCACGTGAACTGGAGCATCTCATCATAAATTAAATCAATTCTCGGGACGCTTGTCACCGAATTTAATCATATATATATATATATATATATATATATATATATAAAATTGCGCAGCTCCCCCCTGTATAATATGGTCTAGCACCCTTTCAGCACCTGCGTAAAAAAAAAATTATCTGGCGTCGCCCCCGGTTATAACGGCCCACATATTAAAAATGGTCGGGTTTAAATCGGGCTCGGGCTCATAATTAGAGTTAATGTGTCGGGCCGGGCCGGGCTCGGACACAACGTGCACGGGCTCGGGTCGGGTCGGGCTTGATTTTTTGGGCCCGATCTAAGCTCTAGTATACATTTCCCCCAGTGAGCCTTCTCGCACAGACACTGTGCAAAGTCAGGGAGGACGAGGAGCAGGTCTTGTTAGTTGCACCATATTGGCCCAACCGGACCTGGTTCCCTGAACTCATGCTCTTCACGACAGCACCTCCCTGGCCCATTCCTCTGAGGAAGGACCTACTTTCTCAGAGACAGGGCACTCTATGGCACCTGCGTCCAGACCTCTGGAAACTCCATGTCTGGTCCCTGGACGGGACACGGAGGTTCTTGGTGACCTACCCCAAGCGGTGGTAGACACCATCCCTTCTGCTAGAGCCCCCTCAACTTGGCGCTTCTATGCTCTGAAGTGGAACCTGTTCGTTGAATGGTGTTCTTCCCACTGGGAAGACCCCCGAAGATGTCTGATCAGAGTCATGCTTTCTTTCCTGCAAGATGGGTTGGAGCGAAAGCTGTCTCCCTCCACCCTCAAACTGTATGTTGCCGCTATTGCCGAACATCACAATGCAGTTGAAGGCAAGTCATTGGGAAAGCATGACCTGATCGTCAGGTTCCTGACAGGAGTGAGGAGACTGAATCTGCCTCGCCCCCCCTCTATACCCTCTTGGGACCTGTCTCTGGTGCTCAGCACACTGCAGAGACCTCCCTTTGAACCATTGCAGTCAGCTGAGTTAAAGATCCTGTCACTAAAGACAGTGCTCCTGACTGCTCTGGCTTCCATCAAGAGGGTAGGGGACCTGCAAGCATTTTCGGTCAATGAATTGTGCCTAGAATTCGGGCCGGCCAACCAGGTAATGAGCCTGCAAGCGCTGCCTTCGGAGGAGGCAGACCTAGCCCTGGGTTTTCTCTGTCCCGTCCGCTCTTTGCGGTTTTACGTGGACAGAACGCAAAGCTTCAGGACCTCAGATCAGCTCTTTGTCTGTTACGGAGGCCAGCAGAAGGTGAAGGCTGTCTCCAAGCAGAGGATGGCCCGCTGGATAAGGCATGCCTTGCCCGTTCGGGTTGCGAGCACACTCCACTAGAAGTGTTGCTTCCTCCTGGTGGTTGGCTCAAGGTGCCTCGCTGACAGATATATGTAGAGCTGTGGTTTAGGTGACACCTAACCTGTTCGCTAGATTCTATAGCCTCTCTGTAGAGGTCGGTATCTTCCCGTATACTCGCCCCCAGTGGCCAATAGCGCGAGGGACCTGTTCTTAGTGTCAGCTTGCAACGCCACTCCCGCCCCCATGGGCCGGATATGTGTGTCCATTTGCTCCAGTAGTGTTCACCAGAAATGGCTAACCCTGAGAGTTCCTCCGTCACCCCTGTGGCAGTCAGACGTTGCGGAGTATCTGACGCCAGGCCTACACTCGTATGCTTGTGGAACGTGTGTTAGGCTGGGTGTCCATATGTAGTGGTCCCTGTGGCAACCCCATATGTGTATTTCTCCACGATCAGCTCCTCTGCGGACGAGCCCATGTCTTTCCCTCGACAGAGCCCGCTCTATCGTCTCTGCTGGTGTTCTTTCCCCCCTATAAGTAGGCTGGAACCACCCCAGAGACTGCCATATGTTGTACTACCCTGCTTAGCTAGTCCTGCTTATGTGTATCTGTCACAGTGCCTCCCTCTGGGGTAGGATGTGGCTTCTGCAGCGTTTCCGTCCCCAAGGGCACGCTTTCCCAGCGTTATCCAATAAGTTACACTGAGTGGGTCTTGTAGAACAGGAGTGACTGTCCTTCTCTGCTTAGCTCCTATTTCTGTCCAACACTCTGTCAGGCCAGGAGGCTCAAGCGGAGCACTGGAAGGGCCAGCAGCCGTGTTGTTTTGGTAGATATAGCCATTCGTCAGAATCTGACTCACGTTGTAGTGATCTGACGAAGGGGAACGTCTCGGTTACGTATAGTAACCCTTGTTCACCGAGGAGGGAACGGAGACGTGAGTCCCCTCGCCACAGCTGCTGAGCTTCCGCTGTATGGCCGAGTCTCAGGTCCGGCTCCTCAGCGGAAAAACAATGATGCGAGGCAACTTCTGCTCATTATATGCTTGTGCCGTGATGCACAGCATCGCATGCCAATGAGCATTGGCTAGTTTAGTTTCACTCGAAGTAGATCGGCTCTCGCAAGCGATCCCCATTCATCAGAATCACTTCTGACTCACGTCTCCGTTCCCTCCTCTGGGAACGAGGGTTACCATACGTAACCAAGACGTTTTTAATAACACATTAACCAATAACGCGTTGTTCATTATACACTCACCTAAAGGATTATTAGGAACACCATACTAATACTGTGTTTGACCCCCTTTCGCCTTCAGAACTGCCTTAATTCTACGTGGCATTGATTCAACAAGGTGCTGAAAGCATTCTTTAGAAATGTTGGCCCATATTGATAGGATAGCATCTTGCAGTTGATGGAGATTTGTGGGATGCACATCCAGGGCACGAAGCTCCCGTTCCACCACATCCCAAAGATGCTCTATTGGGTTGAGATCTGGTGACTGTGGGGGCCATTTTAGTACAGTGAACTCATTGTCATGTTCAAGAAACCAATTTGAAATGATTCGAGCTTTGTGACATGATGCATTATCCTGCTGGAAGTAGCCATCAGAGGATGGGTACATGGTGGCCATAAAGGGATGGACATGGTCAGAAACAATGCTCAGGTAGGCCGTGGCATTTAAATGATGCCCAATTGGCACTAAGGGGCCTAAAGTGTGCCAAGAAAACATCCCTCACACCATTACACCACCATCACCAGCCTGCACAGTGGTAACAAGGCATGATGGATCCATGTTCTCATTCTGTTTACGCCAAATTCTGACTCTACCACCTGAATGTCTCAACAGAAATCGAGACTCATCAGACCAGGCAACATTTTTTCAGTCTTCAACTGTCCAATTTTGGTGAGCTCTTGCAAATTGTAGCCTCTTTTTCCTATTTGTAGTGGAGATGAGTGGTACCCGGTGGGGTCTTCTGCTGTTGTAGCCCATCCGCCTCAAGGTTGTGCGTGTTGTGGCTTCACAAATGCTTTGCTGCATACCTCGGTTGTAACGAGTGGTTATTTCAGTCAAAGTTGCTCTTCTATCAGCTTGAATCAGTCGGCCCATTCTCCTCTGACCTCTAGCATCAACAAGGCATTTTCGCCCACAGGACTGCCGCATACTGGATGTTTTTCCCTTTTCACACCATTCTTTGTAAACCCTAGAAATGGTTGTGCGTGAAAATCCCAGTAACTGAGCAGATTGTGAAATACTCAGACCGGCCCGTCTGGCACCAACAACCATGTCACGCTCAAAATTGCTTAAATCCCCTTTCTTTCCCATTCTGACATTCAGTTTGGAGTTCAGGAGATTGTCTTGACCAGGACCACACCCCTAAATGCATTGAAGCAACTGCCAATTGATTGGTTGATTAGATAATTGCATTAATGAGAAATTGAACAGGTGTTCCTAATAATCCTTTAGGTGAGTGTAAACGTGGGATTATGAATTATATTGAGAACGTCGTAACATTACATAGAAAACATGCCGTAATATACCCTAAGAGTAAACATTAGTCGCATTCATCATGAAGCGCGCAAGCAATATTAAAAGGTTAATAAAACATTACACTCACTTCTTCTGGAGGTGCAGCAGGATTGGAACACGAATAGTTGGTACCGATTATTTTTTCAGGAGCAGCATCTTAGCCAAACCAGATTTGCAGTGACCCTCGTTTATAAAGCAGTCTGGTGTGAAATGATTATAAAAGCATTTAGGTTGATTGTTGGCAATATCCCCTTCAAAAATAAAACTCAGCCACTGCGTCTTCAGTGGTTAGAATTTAGGAACATAAAAATGACTGCTGTGTTCATTATTACACCCAAGAACAGAACACCACAATCCCTTAGACGCCATTCTGCTCCAGTGTATCAACAATGGCGGACTACGATGACAGCTCGCTCAGGGCGGGTCTGTGTTGAAATGCTGCTGTCAGTTATCAATTGTGGGAGGGGCGTCCGATCTAGTGACATCACAAGATTGAACTGCTCAATTTGAGTCAGGGGAAAACATATATGCAGATTAAAACAAAAACACTGGATGGATTTTTATCATTATATTATGCACTGCCAACACACATTTCAGTAGAATCAACTTGTAAAAGTGCAGGTACCATTATATAACCCCTTTAACTAAGGACAAGATATCGCAGTGGACATTCAAACGGATTTTTGTATTATGAATATAGGACTGACCTGAAGGAAAATGCTTTGTCTACTGTAAATGCAGGTACAGTCGCTTACTCGATCTCTCACAATACTCTACTCTATAAGCTTCAATGAACAATATAAATGAGATTAAACGTGTTTAAGTTGCTAAGGGTGCATGGTTGCTAGGGGTGTTGTGTAGTGATACATATAAACATTGGGTGAAGCGGTCATAGCCGTGTTTTGTCGCGAATAAAACACAGCTATTGACCAATCAGAATCAAGGATTGGAACTAACCATTTGATAATTAATTATAAAGAGCAAAATATGCAAAGTACAATGATAAATGTCAGAAAATTATTAAGGAAATACAGTTCAAAAGGTTGGTCATATTTTTTAATGATTTTGAAAGACGCCGCTCATGCTCGCATGGGTTAAAGTCTTTACCGTAATTTTTTTGATCAGTTTAATATCCTTGCTAAATGAAGCATTTCTTTCTTTCTTTCTTTAAAGTCCAGTAAGTCTGGACTCTGAACTCTTACTGGAAAAATGTTCATTCCACCACACCGATACTGATCAATAAGACAAATAGGGACAATTTGATGATAAAGATTGGACTACCAACGAACTTCATGAGCCTATTTATAACCGTTGCTATGTCCATTGGAATAATGATTCTTTTGCATTCCTGTAGGCTAAAATCCATATGTCTTTTTATGTTGTGTTAACCAGATTCAGTGAAAATATGCTGCTGCATTTTGTTGAGTATTTTTTTTCTAGAATAATCCATAAATGCTGTTGTTGTTTGTTTTTTCAATTTCCCTTAACCCTTAAATGAATACCTCAGATCTTTAGTGACATCTTTAGTGACATCATTCACTACCCTCCTCCTCATTCATTTTTTAAAGTTAGATTTCAACCTCCTTAGTATTCCTCAATTAATTAAAATTTTTTTTTTAAAAATTTAAAAAATAACAAGAAACAATAAATAAATAATAAAAGTGTCACAAGGGAGGTTGTATAAAAACACACGAAGATGAAGGCAAATATCATCGTAGCTATTATTTGGCACAAATGGTTCACTAAATAGTTCACATAGGGAGTGAGAAACACAATTCAAGTTCCTTTTCGAGGGAACTCGCGATGCGTAATTGATGATTTGGGAACGCCCCTGTGTGATTGCGTCTGAAGCACTTATGTCAACCATAGACAGTAAAAGAAATGGACACAGCGACCCCAAAGATTTCAACGGAGAAAAGTTAAGCCAATTAGAAGCACTCACTTCCTGATGGCTGAGCTTACTGCCCAGGCTCAAATAATATTACCTATTACCAAATAGGTAATATTTAATAAATCCAACAGGAACTCCAACACAAACAGAGCAGCATACAACACATCCAAGATAGATGATACCAGACACTAAACTAGAACAGAACATATATACATATATATATACAGTACTGTGCAAAGGTTTTAGATCGGTAAGATTTTTTATGTTTTTAAAAGAAGTCTCTTCTGCTCACCAAGGCTGCAATTATTTGATCAAAAATACAAAAAAACCCAGTAATATTGTGAAATATTATTACAATTTAAAACAGCTGTTTTCTATGTGAATATACAGTAAAGTGTAATTTATTCCTGTGATCAAAGCTGAATTTTCATCATCATTACTCCAGTCTTCAGTGTCACATGATCCTTCAGAAATCATTCTAATATGATGATTTGATGCTCAAAACACATTCATTATTATTTTCAATGTTGAAAACAGTTGTGTACAATTTTTTTCCCAAAATTCTTTGATGAATAGAAAGTTCAAAAGAACAGCGTTTATTTAAAATAGAATATTTTCTAACATTATAAATGTCTTTACTGTAACTTTTGATCAGTTTAACTCATCCTTGATGAATAAAAAAGTATTGATTTATTATATTTCTTTCCCCCAAAAATAAAATGTAAATTCTTACTGACCCCAAACTTTAGAGTTTAATGTTACAAAAGCTTTAGATTTCAGATAAATGCTGTTCTTTTTTAGTTTCTATTCATCATAGCATCATGAAATAAAAATGTAAAAAACTGTTTTCAACACTGATAATAATCATAAATGTTTCTTGAGCATCAAATCATCATATTATAATGATTTTTGAAGGATCATGTGACACTGAAGACTGGAGTAATGATGATGCTTTGATCACAGGAATAAATTACACTTCACTATATATTCACATAGAAAACCGCTGTTTTAAATTGTAATAATATTTCACAATATTACTGTTTTTTTATTTATTTATTTTTTTATCAAATAATTGCAGCCTTGGTGAGCAGAAGAGACTTCTTTTAAAAACATAAAAAAATCTTACCGATCTAAAACTTTTGCACAGTACTGTATATATATACACTCACCGGCCACTTTATTAGGTACACCTGTCCAACTGCTCGTTAACACTTAATTTCTAAGCAGCCAATCACATGGCGGCAACTCAGTGCATTTAGGCATGTAGACATGGTCAAGACAATCTCCTGCAGTTCAAACCGAGCATCAGTATGGGGAAGAAAGGTGATTTGAGTGACTTTGAACGTGGCATGATTGTTGGTGCCAGAAGGGCTGGTCTGAGTATTTCAGAAACTGCTAATCTACTGGGATTTTCACGCACAACCATCTCTAGGGTTTACAGAGAATGGTCAGAAAAAGAAAAAACATCCAGTGAGCGGCAGTTCTGTGGGCGGAAATGCCTTGTTGATGCCAGAGGTCAGAGGAGAATGGCAAGACTGGTTCGAGCTGATAGAAGGGCAACAGTGACTCAAATAACCACCCGTTACAACCAAGGTGGGCAGAAGAGCATCTCTGAACGCACAGTACGTCGAACTTTGAGGCAGATGGGCTACAGCAGCAGAAGACCACACCGGGTGCCACTCCTTTCAGCTAAGAACAGGAAACTGAGGCTACAATTTGCACAAGCTCATCGAAATTGGACAATAGAAGATTGGAAAAACGTTGCCTGGTCTGATGAGTCTCGATTTCTGCTGCGACATTCGGATGGTAGGGTCAGAATTTGGCGTCTACAACATGAAAGCATGGATCCATCCTGCCTTGTATCAACGGTTCAGGCTGGTGGTGGTGGTGTAATGGTGTGGGGGATATTTTCTTGGCACTCTTTGGGCCCCTTGGTACCAATTGAGCATCGTTGCAACGCCACAGCCTACCTGAGTATTGTTGCTGACCATGTCCATCCCTTTATGACCACAATGTACCCAACTTCTGATGGCTACTTTCAGCAGGATAATGCGCCATGTCATAAAGCTGGAATCATCTCAGACTGGTTTCTTGAACATGACAATGAGTTCGCTGTACTCAAATGGCCTCCACAGTCACCAGATCTCAATCCAATAGAGCATCTTTGGGATGTGGTGGAAAGGGAGATTCGCATCATGGATGTGCAGCCGACAAATCTGCGGCAACTGTGTGATGCCATCATGTCAATATGGACCAAACTCCCTGAGGAATGCTTCCAGCACCTTGTTGAATCTATGCCACGAAGAATTGAGGCAGTTCTGAAGGCAAAAGGGGGTCCAACCCGTTACTAGCATGGGGTACCTAATAAAGTGGCCGGTGAGTGTATATATATATATATATATATAAAGATATATACAGGTGATAATGATGGTGATTCATGAGTGCACAGCTGAACACAATTAGTTTCCGAGTCAACAAATGAATGATTGAGGCAGATGATGATGATGTTTGTCAAGGAACCTCCAACTGTGCATTTGTGGCGGCGTTGAGACTGACACGCAGGCACAGACAGTCGTCCGGGAAGGTGGTCTGATGGGCAAGATCCAAATTCTTTTATTCCACAAGGTGGCAATGTCTGATAAACAATGAGGAAGTGATGTTCGTGCTGGCAGAAAACAAAAGAATAGGAAGTATCATCAGCAAAACTTTACATGGTTCAGCGATTTACTGCACGTAATGAATGCAATCAAATATTAGTATCACTGTCACTTGATGGTGGATCTGGTAAAGAAGCTGTTGGCGATCAAAATATTGGTTTTTGAAGATGTTGAAAATAATAGTTTTGAGAATATGTTTGAGATGGCTAATATGAGCCAGATGCTGAATATACTGGGAAATGAGCACTGACGAGGACAGTGATGATGATATAAAACATCTGCTCAAACTGAACCATTCCAAGCTCCAAAAGGTCACAAAATATGCTTTATTTTATTCATTTGTAATTATTACTCTAATATCAGGAGAGTTTTATATTATCACGACAGGTAGAGATCTATCCGTGTTAGATATAGATCCGGGTCGCTAAAGACCTGAATATGTAATAATGACTTGCGAAACATTCATGCATTTAAGGGATAAATATCACATAATTTTAGAATTAGGATTTTCACCTTCATTGTTATCCTTTTACATTCTGTATATTTGCTGTACAAGGATCAGGGCTGTGTAAATACCATAATGTACTTTTAAGCAGTATTTTATTGCACATTGATATTTAATTCAAAAACTATAACTACGAGAAACACATTTAGAGGATTGGTGCTATATAAATATTTCACTTATAGTCGACTTAATTAGGTTTTCAGTGAAGACTAAGCACATAGAAATTACTAAATTAAATGCACTGTTCCTCTCTCTTTACTCCTATGAGGAACTAAATGCAGAAAATTAAATTATGTTTTGTTGGTTTTGTCTTTATTTCCATAATGTGGGATTTAATGTAATTGGTACACTAAGAGTGGGATTTATATTTACATTTATCATTTGAAATTCAGATAGTGCCTTTGGAAACTTGCTGACATAAATGAAATCCATGGAACTGCAACACAAGGCTGTTTCACTTCATTTAATTAGAAAGAGAGGATCATATGTGTAAAAAGAGACATAGTGGCTCTTCAATGAGCCTTTGGAAAATGAAAAGTAAATGTCAAAACCAGCCAAACATGCTGCCTTTACATTTTAAATGGCTGGCTACCTTGGTTAGGGTTAGAAGAAATTAACATCACATAATGGAAAATTAAAACTAATATCCCACTGTCCTCTGTTGACACCAAAAAACAAAACAAAAAACAAAAACGGACTAAATACAATAAATTCAATAAGCAATTGCAGATCATTTCTTAAAGCTAATTTTAAGACCTTAACGCTCATTTTAAGGCACTAATGGTTCACTAAATAGTTCACATAGGGAGTGAGAAACACAATTCAAGTTCCTTTTCGAGGGAACTCGCGATGCGTAATTGATGATTTGGGAACGCCCCTGTGTGATTGCGTCTGAAGCACTTATGTCAACCATAGACAGTAAAAGAAATGGACACAGCGACCCCAAAGATTTCAACGGAGAAAAGTTAAGCCAATTAGAAGCACTCACTTCCTGATGGCTGAGCTTACTGCCCAGGCTCAAACTGAGCTTGACGACGTAGATGTCACGTGAGCAACCTGTCTGACAGTTGTAAGTCTTCTAGTAGCTGTGCCGAAGGAAATCTTAATAATTCCCTTCCGAATCTCGCTGTCCATGAGCTAGCAGTAGGAACAACTTTATGACTCTCTATGGGCTTCTCCCTTTACTTTATCAGACTTTATGCCTCCTCGTCCCCCCGATTGCCTGCGAGCTTCTCCTCCTGTCTATACGGTCATTTCTCTACTGTGCAGCAAAGAGTCGAGTGGTTATGATGCAATCGTTAGCCTATTTTTACAAAAACTGCTTCTACGGGGCCATAACGTAAGATACAAGGTAATGGAGCCTTTTATACACTGTCATGTTTCTTTAGAAATAAATAATGGACAAATGGAGTCTTTAAACGCCTCAGATGTAATGTTATTTGCTGTCAAAGTGACGCCAAAATGAATGGGAGTCAATGGAATGCTAACAGCAGGTGATGGTCTGCTACAATGGCGGCCCCCAAGGGAAGCTTCAGTTTCCGACTGATGGATTACCCCCTTGATGTCAACTAGTCCAACGGCGAGAGTGAGCGTCACGGGCGGGTGACGTCACGACCAGGAAAGGATAAAAGCACATCCGGATTAGAACTGCGCTAGCTTCTGTGCCTTCAGCAAGTGCTTATGTGAATCTGTCGTTGTCTATTTATTGTTGTTTGTCCACGAACATATATATTTATATATGAGACAGGAGTATGGCGAGCAAACAGCTTTGGATCGTGTGTTCGTCCTTGCCCTCGCTTCATTACGAGTGGGGAGACACACAATTCATGTGTTGTTTGTTTGGGAGTGGAGCCTCCACGGTCAGCTCTAGTAAATTGGGGCTGACAGTGTTCATTCATAAATTCCCTATGTGTAACATATGCACTATTGAGAGTTTTAGCTCTGCTCTTGTTGGTTTTCTTCTCGAGGGAAGAAAGTCAATAAAGATTATTTGGTTCAGATCTCGCGTTTGTCGAAGCAGCGCGTATATTATGGGTCTGCATCTCTACAATAATAATATATGGCTCAGATAATGGGTCTGCATATCTGCAATAATAAAGTGGCTCTTCTCACGTTTGCTGAGGCAACGTGTAGATAATGTAATATATAATATGCGCAGGCAACTGAACAGACGGGAATTTCCCTTTCTCTTGTTCTCTTATTATTGTGTGCAAACTAAATTTGTATTCTTTATTGATTGAGATTATAATATGAGGTCTATATTAATACACTATATTCAGCCTTTCAGTTAGACCGTTTATACTTGTCTTGTTGAAATTTGGCTGCATTTATTTTTTGAGAAAATTAAATATGTAATCATCTAATCTTTGAGGAGTTAAATTTCTGTATTGATATACTATTTAGCTTTTTTCATCCAGACTGTGTTTATTTGTCCGGTTGACATTTGGCTGCATTTAAATTTTGAGAAAATTAAATATGTAGGCCTACTCTTCTTATCTTTGGAATTAGATTTCTGTATTAATATACTATTCAGATTTTTAATCCAGACCATGTTTACTTGTCTGGTTTATATTTGGCTGTATTTAATTGAGAAAATTAAATATGTACTCATCTGATCTTTAAGGAGCCATTTCATTCTGAGGAAATAAATGGTTAATTCCCAGGGGGAAATGGATAACACCTCATTATATGGTGCCCATCTCCCTTCTGTGCCCTCCAGCGAGAACTAGTTTTTTTTTTTTTTCTGCCGGTCATCCGTTTCAGGACGCCGGATTGGCTTCGAGAGGCTGGTTCCTTTAGTAGTCTCAGCCGTAGGATAAGACATATCTGAGGACAGTCGTTATCTCGAAGAAGGCTTCGACTAAGAAGAAGCCCTGATGCCGAGGCTTTCAAGCTTCTGACGGTGGCCCCCTCCGGGGAGAGACGAGTTCGAGATTCCGTGTCTCCTCTGCGCCCTCTGGGGGGTGACTCTCTGAGGAGGATCGCAGTGCTGCCAGTTCGGTTGTTCCCTGCCGGTTCGCCGTTTCAGTGTACCGAGGTGTCAGTGTCCCCAAATGATCCTCCGAGGAGGGTTGTAAAACAGTTAGTTTGGTTGTTCCCTGCCAGTTCGCCGCTTCAGGGTGCCAAGGTGCCTGCATTTCCAACAAGGTCCTGATGCCACTGGTGTCAGACCTCTGAGGGCAGCCCAGACCGGTGTGGAGCGGTGTTAACCTCAGTATACGGTGCCCGCCCCACCTCTGTGCCCTCAGGAGGCTGTTCCGCCAACCCTCCCACCCTTGGTGCCTCGGGGCATAGCGGTCTCCGGCGAGCACATGGCTCAGTGTTACCACAACACTGTGTCAAACCCCCACCCTCTGAGGGGAGTTCAAAAACACAGTTCGGTTGTTTCCTGCCAGTATGCTTCAATTTCAATTACACCAGAGGCCAGTCTCCAGAGACTGGTACCCTTAGTAAATTATCTGACAGAATGGAAGAATCTGCCAAATATATCATTATTGTTTAAAATATATTATTAGTGTAAGGCTACAGAATCCAGTTTGGTTCTCGTCATCCACGGTACAATGGGGTGTTGCTCACGTTAGTGCTTTACAAGCAGGCTCTGGTAATGGTGAAGATTCTGTTAGCTGAGGAAGCTATAGAGCAGGTGTATTCACCCGACAGAGAATTGGGTTTTTACAGGCATTACTTCATTGTTCCGAAAAAGGATGGGGGGTTGCGTCCTTTATTAGATCTCAGTTGAATTGTGTAGTCAAGAAAATCAAGGTCAAATGCTGACATTCAAACAGATCTTGACTCAAATCAGATCCGAGGACTGGTTTGTCATGTGTAACGAATTTGGGTACATATAATAATAATATGCATAAAGGGGCCAGAAGGCCTATTAATACTCTACTAATACTCTAATGAGAGTTAGTAGACGTGTAGGAGCAACGTTACTTATAGTCAACAGAATGTGTTAAAGGGACCATCAAAATAAAGTGAAACCGGCCAATTTAGCTCAAAAGGAATTATCAACTCTTAAAAGAATCACTTATACGGCCGAGCAAATGACTCGTTCAGCGTTTATTCGAACGGGCCGTAATAACCTCTGCAGCGGATATAAATATCCAAACTATAGTGAAACACTGTTTATTAGCAAGGTAACTTAGATCAGAAGTGTAAGCACATAACACAAGACAATTATCTTTAAAATATATGCAAGACTTTATTGATTATCCTAAAACATAAAACTAATATCTAACACAAACACACGCACACGCATTCATACAAGTTGCAGAAAGAAAGAGAGTGAGGAAGGAATGAGTTTTAAGAGTGAGATAGTGAAATCCCAAGTTTCTATATGCACTTATAAGACATGACCTGAACGAACCATCAATCATTAATTTAACCCTTCTATCGTTTCTTAGGCGGGTTATTCGATTTTATATCAAGGCACCAGTTCAGCTAAGAGACTGGAGGTACTTGCTTGTCCGTGCGTGGCTTTGGGGATGCCCTTTTCGGCGTAAAAGGGGTTTCCCGGTCCGTTGCTTGGCTGGCTGTGCCTGGAGACGTCTTGGGGCGGCCAATCACGTGGTGTGTTGGCGCGGATGAATGAAGTCTTTGAAGTTGAAGCAGGCTTTGCAGTTGAAACGTTAAAAAGAAACTTTGCAGCAAAACTTAACTTAGAACCGAGACTTTTAACGGAAAAGGAAAAACTAAGAAAAGAGAGAAATGCGTGACGAGTAGATGATGGCTTGAATGAAGCTGTTGAACCCGTTCTTCTGATTTTAATTTGGGTTCTTTGTCTCTATGCGTCTACATGGTTACTACAACCATCGTCTGCTGTCTCCACCCGACTTCTTGTTCTGCCGAGACCTTTTCCGAGAGAGAGCTCGCCCGACTTCTGTGTTCGGGTCAAAGATTTTAAACTCAAGTGTTTTGTCCCGCCTCCTGGAGGAATTTGGAATTCGGACAATAAGATACTATATGGTTATTTGAGAAGGGGGTATTTTCTACCATCCCCCTCTCATCGTAAATCACGTGTCATCTGTGGTCTGCTTTACTCTGCAGCTGAGCAGAGGATTTAGTTTAGACATCATTTCCATTTTAAGAACATAATCATTTTACACAGATTTCAATCAAAGCCATCGTCTGAATCAAGAACATGTTATCGCATTAATAGGAGACACTTTCATTCACACATGTAATAGTTACAACAATCACACGACTTTTATGTGATCTAAGCATAAAAGACACATACAGGGGTCATAGACAAAATATAGAATTATGAAGTTAAACGATGTTTTGATTATAAGTTCGTCAAGAATTGTTTTGTGATGATTGTATGCATTTTTTTATGAAAAGTCTCTGTGGTTTTTAATGGAGGTCTCAACAATGAAGTCGTTCAGAAGTCTTCAAGAATGGGGGAAGTCTGTTTTACATCTTTGTCATGGGATCAAATGACCTCATGGCGTTAACTTGGTGGGTCCTATCCCGTGACATCTCTGAACCCATCAGTCTTTTCAAACTATCTAATTTTGACAACGTTCTTCCTGCTGAAGTCTGTTCTGTTCATCTCTCATGTCTGTCTTGCAAAATTACCAAACGTTGACAATTAAAGTATTTTCCTGATTGCAGACTCTCTGGAGCCTGTGGGTGATTTATGGCTCTGGGTTTGGTGATTTGAGTCTGGAATGTGAAGACTCTGTGTGGGATTATATTTGAATGAATCACATGGAAGATTCAGTTGTGTTTGGGTCCATTCTCGTTGTCACTACATGTCATGATAGATCTAAAAGACGCATACATCCTTGTCTCCATCCTCCCTCAGCACAGGAAGTTCCTGAGGTTTTCTTTCGGGGGCAAAGAATACCAATATCAGGTACTTCCATTCGGTCTAGCTCTTTCACCCCGCATGATCACGAAGTGTGTAGATGCAGCTCTGGCCTCGCTCAGGCAGCAGGGCATACGCATTCTGAACTACATGGACGACTGGCTGATTCTAGCGGATTGGTTGTTTTCTCCGTTGTGCTTTTACACCAGTGCTTCAGACGCAATCACGCAGGGGCATTCCCAAAGCGTCACTGACGCATCGTCTTGTTTCCTACTCAGGGAACCAGGGTTAGAGTCATAACCTGAGACGTTTTCTTTGTGAAATATCAAATAGCTCTTTGATCCCCCCCCCCCCCCCCCTAGCTGTGATTACCAAAAATAGTTTGGACCAGAGTTTCAAGATTTCGTTTTAGTTTTGAGTATAACTCAAAACTTCAAAGAAACTTTTGGCATGTATCTTACACCACAAATCACAGTTACATCAGTCCTCAACACATGTACAGTAAATGAAAAGAGAAACACTACATGCAGTTCAAACAAACATTTCTGTACTGCATTTTTACACACACTGTACTGCAGTCTCTCATATGTTGAAACCATGGATACATTTAGATGTTGCTGTCTTATTTGAAC
Organism: Semotilus atromaculatus; assembly: GCA_031834385.1. Classification (NCBI taxonomy): domain Eukaryota; kingdom Metazoa; phylum Chordata; class Actinopteri; order Cypriniformes; family Leuciscidae; genus Semotilus; species Semotilus atromaculatus. Next base: position 11,759,383 of record JAULUF010000009.1, on the reverse strand, counting down.
ATATTTGGAGAAACATATGACCACAGCTATATATATAAAAGATTAATAAATTTACAAAACAATCATAGAATAAATGTAAGATTACTGAGCATTCAGATTATTTTGGGAAAATGTTACTGAAAACCGTAAAGCGAAGGAAATTAGTTTGAAATAAACCTGTTTTTACTTCTGAATAGTAAAGAAGCTAGTTGTTATTGTTCCTTCCTCCGAGTCTCTTTTCATTCCCTCTGAAGTTAAATCAGTTCTCATCATTTGTGTACCATTTTCCCCAATGTTTTTTTTTCTTAAGCAGCGGTGTCATTTATCAGAATAGACTTCTTCTTTTATTTACATAAACGCCTCTCAGTGTTGCATCTCAAAAACGTTTGTTGACATTGTTTTCCTCAGAGTTCCCATGCATTGTCACTTCTGTTGTCGCATCTCATATTGCTCCAAATCCCAGAGCTAAAATGGGTGGCACATACATTAAAATGATGCCAACTGCATTTTTAATTGTGAAAGAACACTGATGTACCAGAGCAACAACTTTTCCTAAACAATCCACTATTAGATTAAACAAATTCCACTGAATTTTGTCAGTTTTTCTTCTTATATTATTTTTCCTTTCAGGTTTCCAGATACATAGCAACACAATTTCAACTTGTCAAAAGAAACAGGAAGGCAGAAGTAAAATTGTTTTCAAATATTTCCTATGATTAGCCTTCCGAAAAAACCCTCATACAGAAGTATAATCTGTAGCTATACTAATCAGCGAAATCAATTATTTTCCCAAGAATGTTCACTCATTTTAATGTTTAATCCATAGTTGGCAATTAGAAACCCCAAACAAATAGAAAATGTAATTAGGTTGAGTGATTGCAGATACTGTACCCTAAGGTCTGAAGAAGATTTCTGTAAACAGTTCATTAAGGTCCCAATATACGTTCTATATACAAAGTGTTAAAAAAGTATGTTCTCTATAGTATGGAAAAAATTCGGACATACTAGATCCTTGCATATTGTCATTTTCATTTGACCTACGGCGTCAGTTGCGTCGCTTCACTTCCATTCACAAATCCTCTCCCGTGGCCTTATAGGATAGTAAAGTGTCAATCAAATGCACACTTCAGAATCTCGCTGGAATTAGTAGGTCATCCGGGTACTTTTCTGTCTGTTTTCTGCAACTGTCTGTTATATGGCTAAACATCCATATTTTTCAGGCCGCCAGGTATACGCCCTTCGACGAAAACTCAAGATATTCACAATTTTGTATCGCAAAGGGGCAAAGATTACACTCACCAAATTTGAAGATGATCTGATTAAAAGTGTAAGAGGAGTTTTTACAATCGCAAACACTGCACAAAAATGGCAGAGGAAATTTAAAATGGCTGACTTCCTGTTGCATTTAGGGCTTTGCTCCAAGATACTTTTTTGTAGGTATTGGGACATTACAAGTAGCCTATGTACCAAATTTCTTACACATACGTAAAATGTTGTGGGAGGGGCACTTCGTTAAAATGTTGTAGGTTGCGCTATCTAACCATTTTGCCAGATCTAATTCTGAAACCCCTATCAGATGTAAATATTCGCCAGTTCTGATACGTGTGCAAAGTTTCATAAGTTTTCAAGCATGTTCAGGATCTCAAAACTGTGATTCATTTTGGAGAAGTGCAATCAGAGAAGTGCAATCGCTTTCAATCAGAAGTGCAAAGTACTCTAACGCATCTCTCCGGTGTGTTTTTACTCACTGACGTTTGACCTTGATGGGCAGAAAAGAAATGCTCTGTGTCAAAGAAGGCAGAGCCCCAGAGCATACCTACCTATTATGTAACCGAAGGTGTTTACCAGCCAGAGCGAACTTTTACGAAAAGGGTTTTGAACTCCAAGAAACAAACTTCCCTGATTTTTGTCCAAACTTTTGGCCTGATTTTGTTCAAAAATACGTTACACCAGTTCGTTTTTCTTGAAGTATATCAGGGCCATTATACTTGTATTGTAAGAAGAGGTCCTGCTTGCCTGCTGCAAAAATTCCCTCAAGGCATGATTATGTCCTCTGAAACATCAGATGCAAAACACACGCTTTGCAGAATCACCATCCCACATTAAAGCAGCCCAGTGAGACGTTACTGTCACATCTCCAAAGCAAAAAAAAAATAAAAATTCTTCACTCAAGACACACGACGACTCATGTAGTGGTTCATTTATTCCATTTAATGAGTTTAGACGAGTTTAATTGTTGAGCTGTACAGCCATGTCTCAGATTCTCCCAAGTGTCAAGGCCTTGAATTCCAACACTTCATCTAAACCATTTCTTTTTATCCATGTGGCTTGTGCTTGTTAAGTTTAAAAGAATCACTTTGAGGTGTCATTTAGCTGAATTGTTAATATCAATGTATTAATCTTTCCAGCTGAGAGCCCCCGATTTTAATCACAAATGGAGTCCTGTGGCATTGTGAAATGTAATCAAGGTTCACCTCTGGAGTAATCATAGGGTGCTCCCTGCCACCGAGCAAAGGGAAAACTAACGTTTGCAGTGGATGAATGCGCATAGACTTCAATGCATGTTATTTCAGTCCTGCACATATAGCATCATTTGCAGCAGTACACATGAGATGCCTGGGTAGTTAATTGTGTCTGCTTTTCCCTTTGACATGTTCTCTCAGGTTTAATTAGTTTAGTATATACTTTTCAATCAGTCTTGCTTAGCTGAGAGTCAGTTAGAAATAACTTTTCTTTTTTTTAAAGCTTACAATTTTCCGATTAAAGTATTAAAGTCTCTCTGCCTAATTGACAAGATGTGCTGGTGTGCATTTGTGTTTGGACAGATCTAGCACAGAACTGATCCACTTGTTCTGGTCTCTTCGCTATCCTTGAGGGTACGAGACCAATCAACCAGAGGTCTTTTGTTAACCTCTGCGAATAAACAAAATTCAAAAACACCCATATTGTCCAGACATGCAGTTTAATGTGCCCCATTTACATCAAAATAATGTAATCCACTAGGATTTGAGTTTGTCTTTGATGGCTGAGTTAAAAAGTGAGCCGACTTTCTCTGCAGTAAGCAAATCACTAATTTATCCCTATTTCAGCACAAGATTGTAAACATTTCAGCAGTTATTTGTTTGTTTATTAGCATCATCATTTTGATCCAGTGCATTTGTCCCTGTCTAATACTTGTACAGTATTTTCAGAGTTAGAGTTTGTTGTTTTTTTGTTTTTTTTTGTGAAAAAAAAATCACAACAAAGCCTAACACAGCAAAATGCCACTTACAAATGTTAGCGGTTTAGAGCAGAACATGATTTCAAAATGTACAACATGTTCCTGGATCAACATCTTTGCACCCACCGCAACAGACTTTTAAAAAATGTTGCTTAAAATAAAATGCTGCGTGTAGTCAACCAATTAAAATGCAGCGTGAACTCAACCAATCAGCATGTTCAGCACCCGAGTCCACCCCTGAAAGTTCCTGAACTTTGAAAAAGTATGTAAGCAAAAAACTTACATTTATAATAATAATATGCATTAAAGGGGCCAGAAGGCCAATTTAGCTCAAAAGGAATTATCAATTAATTTATAGGGAATCTTAAAAGAATCAGTTATACGGCCGAGCAAATGAGTCGTCCAGCGTTCATTTGAATGGACCGTAACTATAACCTTTGCAGCGGATATAAATATCCAACTATAGTGAAACACTATTTATTAGCAAGGTAACTTAGATCAGAAGTTTAAGACTTTAAATCTGTAAGCACATTACACACGACAATTATCTTTAAAATATAAACAAGACTTTATTGATTATCCTAAAACATAAAACTAATATCTAACACAAACACACGCACACACACACACACACATTCATACGAGTTGCAGAAAGAAAGAGAGTGAGGGAAGAATGAGTTTTAAGAGTGAGATGGTGAAATTCCACATTTCAATATGCACTTAAAAGACATGACCTGAACGAACCATCAATCATTAATTTAACCCTATATCGTTTCTTAGGCAGGTTATTACATTTTATATTAATGCACCAGTTCAGTTAGGAGTCTGAAGGCTACTTGCTCGTCTTTGGTTTGCTTTGGGGATTCCTTTTGTCGTTGTAAAAGGGGGTTCCCGGGTCCGTTATCGGCGGGCGGTCTCCTCGTGCCTGTATAGATGTCTTGGGGCAGCCAATCACGTGGTGTATTGGCGGATGGATTAAAGTCTTTGAAGTTGGAAGCGCTTTGCAGTTGAAACGTTAAAACGAAACTTTGCAGCAAAACTTAACTTAGAACCGAGACTTTTAACGGAAAAGAAAAGAAAGGAAAGTGAGACTAGTAGTTAGAAGGCTTGAATGAAGCTGTTTAAACCCTGATCTTGATTTGGGTCCTTTTTGGTCTGCTGTCTACATGGTTACTCGTTGGTAAAACGACTCTGTCATGGCTCTCCCTAGAGCATAACTCTAGCATACCTTTTAACTCTTACTCTAACATAACTCTTAGGCTTTGTTCGGGTCTAAGATTTTAAACTCAAATGTTTGTCCAGCCTCTTGGATGAATTCGGACCAATAAGATATAGTATCTTATTGGTCCGAATTCATCCAAGAGGCTGGACAAACATTTGAGTTTGTATATACTTTGTTGATGATTTTATGCATTTTTATATGAAAAGTCTCTGTCTCTGGTTTTAAGAGATCTCAACAATGAATCTCTGAACCAATCAGTCTTTTCCAAACTATCTAACTTTGACAACGTTCTTCCTTTAGTTGGCTCATCAAATTCTTACTGGGAGGGGGTTTGTTGGCTAGTGTAGACTGGCCGGAGCCGAAAATCTTTATGGTTGGAATGTTAATGTGAGGTCTGGAGTGTTGAACTCTGTTTGAATGAATCACATGGAAGATTCATTTGTGTTTGGTACATTCTCAAATCCTACAAGTACGACCTCGTGAGCAGGAACTTTCTGAGGGATTTTTACCCCGAACTTTATTTAGACAACACACCGAGTACCACCCCAAAGTCCTATGTTCCTGGGGAAAGTTTTGGTGTTGGAAACACAGATCTAGTCACTCTCAAAGACCTACTAGTGATCTGGACCATCATTTTAAAGTGAAAAGAAGGTTTTTCACTTAAAAATAATGGTCCAAATCACTAGTTGTTTCTGCAGAGTGACTAGGTAACACTCAAGTAATTAGTGGTGCATTTTATGACCACGTTAAGAATAAAAAAAAGACAATCAAGAAATGAAAGCTTTAGCGTAAGTTCTGCCAGGAAGACTCAATTGTTACGTCACTTATTACCTACTCATCTATCCAATCATGTTCTAATACTTGTAGTATAAAACATTGTTACTCACACATGTCAGGGTTCGCAGATGCTAACGCTTTCATTCACCTCCATCCTCCCCACCCCCACCAGGATGGTCCCTTCCCATGCCTCACAGGGGGTCGGCTGCGCCCCTGCCTTCTTCTTTAGGCAGGAAATGCAGAGTCCGTACCCTCGGATTGCGAGCTACGGACGGGGATTACGCCAAAGAACTTTATATCATAATATTTGCCTGTCATCTAAACATATCTTCCACCTTAAAGGGATAGTTCACTTTGAAATTAATTTTTGGTATGTTTTAGCTTACCTCAAGGGCATCCAATATGTAGGTGTCTTTGTTTCCGCAGTAGTTTCAATTTTGATATTTTTAGGTCAAACCTTTCTTGTCTGTCAGTCATATAATGCAGGTCCATGGTCACCACCTCAAAGAGCACACAGAGAAGTCCAAATTAAAGGGCATCTATTATGAAATTTTTAAAATTACCTTTCATGTAGTGTGTAACATAGATCTAAGTGAACGAAAACATCCTGCAAAGTTTTAAATATGAAAGTTCACCGTATACAAAGTTATTGTCTCTCAAAAGTAAGAGTCGACTCTGAGTCGCTGATATGAATTGATAGACGAACGATGCTTTTTCTCTGTCTAGATGACATCATCTTGACAAGTTATTTGAATAAGATACGCCCACTTATTGCGCTCGTACACGCCAGGGAAACCTTGAAAACATCATGTCGACAAGACGCTGTGTTCTGAAGTGCGACGCAAAAGCGAACTTTTTTCATCTGCCCAGGGAGGAGCATTTGAAGACTAAGTGGCTACAGTTCATATATACAACTATACCACAGAAGTATAGCCGTTCATATATACAACTATACCACAGAAGTATAGCCCGAACCTTGTACTTTGTTCGCGTCATTTTGAAGATGATTGCTTCACAAACATAAATGCTATCAAATAACGTTATGGATTCGCGAGCCATTGAAGGAAGGTTCAGTACCAAGTTTATTTGGATAAGCTTCCTCCTCCGAATCACAACCTGTAAGTATTATTAATATTAATAATTGTTGCTTTTATGTTTTATGTAGCATGCTCAATAATTATTTTGTGTGTTGTGTATGCACAAGCGCAGCTTCTATAGTCTTCAATGTCAATTGTATTGAAATATGTTAAGTGTTTGTCGTTGTTATTGGAGTTGTCATAAAGAATAGAGCAATGCCTCGTAGTACTGCATTATCAATATGTTTATGCGTTGGGCTAACGCAAACAAAGACTGAATGTGCTTTTACCACTTGAACTTTGGGCTATGGTCGCTAACATAACTCAACTTAAATTCCTTCTCTTAGGCTATTTGGAATTTTTTACTACAAAGCAGTGCACTATAATCATTATTATAACACAATGTAATTGATAAAAGCATTGTACACTGAACTCCGTGTTAACCAACTGACTGGTTGTTGACTCTGTGTTAAACAACTGACTGGGTCATCTGACCAATCACTGCAGATTAGCGTCACGCAAAGGCGGGGTTTGGAAAAATGAGTTGTTGAACGATTCATATGGGAGTCACTGAGCAAATCAGGTAAAAATAAATGCATATTATAAAACAACAAAAGTGTTTTTTGTCATTGCATGCTCGTAAAACTGTTGTTAGGGACTCCCAAAACAATATTAGCAACATTTTAAATGCCATAATAGGTGCCCTTTAAACATGATTTAATGACTCATAAATGTAAGTACACATTGATGGCCTAAGACACGAAACAAGCGGTTTGTGTGAGAAAACTAACAGTATTTATATCGTTTTTACCTCTTGTAACCACAGCCACGTCCAAGTGATCTGAGGGCGCGGGTGCTTCGGTCTGCGCAAGCGGCGGAAGTGATCTCTTGCGCGTGTACATCACTCATTGTTTACACAGAGATTTCGGAAGTGTTACCTTTCACTGTGAAGATCTAAACATATTTAGATATACAGGAAATCGCAATGGAAGACGATTTCGATATATCAACGTACAATGTTGAATTTTTTCATGATAACTCTGTGAGAACTTTCTGTACGCAGGCGTGTGTGTTATGTAACAGGCTCGTAGCTGCAATATTTGACATTACCAGCCGCTCGACATAAGAGGAGCTGAGAAATGTTTGAGGGAAAGAGGGGCGTGGTCCGGCCTCGGCAGGACAAAAAAACGCACTCTTCCTTATTTCGCCGATGACGCATACGCACGCGGGAGGGCGCGTTCGCTTTCTGTACATAAGAAAAGCTGGCCGTGAGCCCAGATGCATAAATGTTGTCTGCTGCGCGAGCCAGGATTGAACACAGGTCTCTGACGCGAAAGTTGTAAGTTTAGCCACTGAGCCACAGGGGGAAGCAATATAAGTTTAGGTAGCGCGAGCAAATAAGAGAGCGTCATCACAGTTTGTGTGTGTCGGCGTTTGTTTGCAGATGTGCGTGTTATATAATAGGCTTTTCTAACTAATCTATCTTTCTTTCTTTCTAACTAATCCATTTTCTTTCTTTGTAACTAATCCATCTTTCTTTCTTTCTTTTTTTCTTTCTTTCTTTCTTTCTAACTATTTTTTATTTGTTCCTAACATTTCTAACCATTCTTTCTTTTTTACTTTTCTTTTTTTAATTTTTTTAATTTTTACTTTTCTTTCTTTATTTCTAACTAATCTTTCTTTTTTCTAACTATTCTATCTTTCTTTCTTTCTAACTAATCCATCTTTTTTTCTAACTATTCTTTCTTTCTTTCTTTCTTTCTTTCTTTCTTTCTTTCTTTCTTTCTTTCTTTCTTTCTTTCTTTCTTACTATTCTTTCTTTCTTACTATTCTTTCTTTTAACCTAAGATTTCTTTCTTTCTTTCTCACTATTCTTTCTTTTTTTACTTTTCTTCCTTTCTAACTATTCTTTCTTTCTTTCTTTCTTTCTTTCTTTCTTTCTTTTTGTTCATTTTCTTTTCTTTATTTTTTTCTAACTAATCTATCTTTCTTTCTTTCTAACTAATCCATTTTCTTTCTAACTAATCCATCTTTCTTTCTAACTATTCTTTATTTTTTTCCTAACATTTCTAACCATTCTTTCTTTTACTTTTCTTTCTCTCTTTTTTATTTTTCAATAAAACTTTTTTCAAACTAATCTTTCTTTATTTCTAACTAATCTTTCTTTCATTCTAACTAATCCATCTTTCTTTCTAACTAATCCATCTTTCTTTCTTTCTTTCTCTTTCTTTCTTTCTATCTTTCTTTCTTACTATTCTTTCTTTCAACCTAAGATTTATTTCTTTCTTTCTCACTATTTTTCTTTTTTACTTTTCTTTCTCTCTTTTTTACTTTTCTTTCTTTTTTTCAAACTAATCTTTCTTTATTTCTAACTAATCTTTCTTTTTTTTCTAACTATTCTATCTAAATCATGATAGCAATGTGGTAAACCATATTAGAAATATGGTAAATCGTGTTAAACCATGCTAGAACAGTTTAAAACTTTTTCAAACTTTCTGGCTAGGCTTTTCCAAGCCAACTTAAAGTTTGTCTATGAACTTTACCATCTAGTTTACATTTAAGGTGGTATACACCAAAACAGCTCTTTTTAAAACGGGCCCCAAAAATGACATTTTCAAATGGCTATAATAATGTAACTGTGAGGTATGTTGTGCTGAAACTTCACAAATACATTCTGGGGACACCCGAGACCAATATTACATCTTGTAAAAAGGAGCATAATAGGTGCCCTTTAAGGTGACCTTGTTGCAGTGTAAGTACTGAGTAATATTAATAAACTGCATGCACTTACTATAGGGTTAGGTTTTGGTTTAGGGTTATTTGCATGTAATTTTGCATAATTTTTTTGTTATCACTATAGTAACATATATAACATGTAACAAGGACACTAAAAACTAAAATAAATTATGGATAATTACATGCAAATTACCCTAAACCAAAACCCAACCCTATATTTCAGCATTTGTTTCTGTGATCAAACTTGTCAAGATTTAAGTATTTTTAGTAAGCGCTTGACACACTTTACTTTTTATTCGTTCCATAAGTTGAGATAATGATATTCAATATTATATAATTGTAATCATATATTATTTCTTTTTTATTTCATATTTCTAGAATTAATTCTAATCCAAAACAAACTAAAACTTAAAGTCTGCCTGCTTCTTCTGATGTATTCGGTATACATGTCTAAAAAGGGCTGTGTGTTTGGCAGCTATTCTATTTATTTCCAGTTCCAGACATGAAAAGAAAAAAATTCCATAATTCTCTCTCCGTCTACATCTTTCTTGGACTGAAACAGCTTTTTCTCTGTGTTCATCTCCATCCTCCCACAGACATGGCTTCATTTGGGAGACCTTGGATATGACTCAGCAACACTTCAAGTGTCCTGGTTTGTATAAAACATCTCCTTCATATTTTTAACATATTTGTGAAATATTATTTTTTTTTTTTTATACACTCTACTTTGTGATAGCAAGTTCATAGTAACTCTTGATGGATCTTGGACAATTATCGAGGTCAAAACTGAATGATGATTTAAAGTGAATAAATAGCATAACTGGTCCGTAAGGCACTTGTGGCATATTCATGCATATTCATCAGAAATGCAGATTGGTTTGATACATTGACGATTCTAATTAAAGCAACCCTGATGAAAATTAGATGGACATGACCAAATGATGATAGACGTTGATGTTGGGTAATAAACAACAAAACAACTTTTGGGGGAAAGAATCTGTCATATATCCCTTTAACGCATGCCTCGGGTCTTTAGTGCCCTGGGACGTCATCCACTACCCTCCTCGTTCATTTTTTAAAGTTAGATATCAATCTTCTTAGTATTCCTCAATCAATTCATTATAAACAATGTAACAAAAAATATGTGCAAAAAAATTGTTTTGTACAAAATGTATACGATCGCTAACAGAGGTGTGTAAAAGTGTAAGTATATTTTTTTCTGCCCAACAAGAATTTAATCTTTGATGGCTGAATAAGTGCAGTTCACTAGCCTGGTTAAAACCAGACCCTTCTCAGTTTTAAACTGAGTTAGGGTCTGGCAAAGCTCCATAGACAAATCATTTCCAAAGGGGCGTCACCAACGGACGTCCCTCAAATGCCTCTTGGCGCAATTGGATAGACCTAAAACCAATCAGAGCGATGAAGGAGATGACGTATGCAGAGGGCTCTCGCTAAGACAGTCTATGGCTAAGACCCAACCATTCGTTTAGTATTGACCAACGGGTGATGATTCTGATTCGAACGAGTGATGTTCGACGGCGGCTTCAAAATCCCAGCGCTGTCGTCATCGTGTAAAGCCCGCCCCAACGTTTCTGATTGGTGCTGCGATTTCGGCAGATTGGAAATGGGCTTGAATCAGCTCTTTGCCAGACTAACTTTCAGAGCAAATCTAAATTTGCCGGAAGTTGTCTGGGTTTTCCCAGGCTAGCAGTTCACCTGTCTGTTCAGCAATGTATGATACACAATGATGAACTGATGTTTTACTCATAAGACAGGAACTTGAAACACAAGGGGACATTGACAACGAACCAGCACAGGACTGCAAACACGGAGATTAAATAGGGAAGCAAACAAAAGAGGGTAACGAGGAAGGCAGGTGGGACAAATCAATAATCAGGTAACAAGATGGGAGGGGCTAGACAATTGACAGAAGAGCACATGACACAAGGAAATACATGACAAGCCATGTGCTCACAACAAACCAGACTATACACAAATATCCGTAATATATATAGATCTGTGTATACTTGGATATAGTTTTTAGTTTTTGTTTACTCCTGATAATGTTTTTTTAATTAAATTCTGCTAGAGGAAAAGTTACTTTGCAAACTTTGCAAGAGAACAACACAAGTGCTCAGAGCTGTGGTCAGTCCTCTGACTAAACAGCCATTAACATCAACAACTCAGCTCTGGATGGCGAGAAATGTCAAGCTGATGAATTATACAGCAGTAGAGAAATATGAAAGCACTTCGAGGCTAGTGCTCCAGCAGAGAATCAGATAGAAGGCAAAACCTCTTTTGCGAGTGCCGTATGTAGAAAATCAATGGGTTCTGGTCAGAGGCTCTTCACCACAGTACCTTCCCCATTTCAAGAGCTCAGGCGCTGTTAATGATAAGACGAGGGCGCACAATCAACCGCAAGACATTTCACATCTCTGCCTCTGTGGAAGTTGGGTCAGCTTAGTGTCAACTAAGTCTCCTCACAGACAAACAAAGAACAAAGAGAGCTCAACATTCCCGAGACCAGCCACAGCTGATCAAATTAGGTATTGACCAAATGCCAAGAATTGAGTGCTAGATGCCTTTTTGAGCCAGAGCCCAGTTAGTCTTTACCAGAATCCTTGTCTGTGTAGTATGAAACGACATTAGTATAAATTATACCACAGTAATACAACATGCTCTTCCAGTACAAAGCACTTACCAGTTCTTAGATTATTTGTATTATACATACTAAACAAGATTGTATGTACAGTCAGCTGATCATTAAATTTAGATAACTATCCAGCTCATTGTATTTTATTACACCTTTTCATGGCTATTACTAAATTGCCATCAATTATTGGTTTCAGTTTATTTTATTATATTATGAAAAAATAATTGCAGAACATGTTTAGTATATACGAGTGTATATACACAAGTGTATTTGAATGATTTCTGAATAAGCATTGACTGAATATTGGAGTTATACCTGCTGAAAATTCAGCTTTACAAAAAAAAAATGAATTTAATTTTAAAATATGTTAAAAATACAAGTTAATTTAAATTGTAATAATATTTCACAATATTAATGTTTTAATTAATTGTGTTTATCCTTATTTGTTGCCTTGATGAGCATAAGAAACTTTTTTTTCAAAATCATAAAAAAATAAGAGAGAGAGAGAGAGATAGATAGAGAGAGAGAGAGAGAGAGAGAGAGAGAGAAATATTAGCCAGTGTTTTTTTTTTTTTTTCATCCATTTCTAATGTGCAAGCTAAGCGGTTTATTGTGCAATGATATATTAACTTAAAGGGGTTGTTCACTTTGAAATTAATTTTTGGTATGTTTTAGCTTACCTCAAGGGCATCCAAGGTGTAGGTGTCTTTGTTTCCGTAGTAGTTTAAATTTTTATATTTTTAAGTCAAACCGTTCTTGTCTGTCAGTCATATAAATGCAGGTCTATGGTCACCACCTCAAAAAGCATGCACAGAGAAGTCCAAATTAAACATGATTTAATGACTCATAAATGTAAGTACACATTCTACTGTACAGAAAACGAACAGTATTTATATCGTGTTTTACCTCTTGTAACCACAGCCACGTCCTAGTGATCTGAGGGCGCGGGCGCTTCGGTCTGCGCAAGCGCCGGAAGTGATCTCTTCTTGATCGAATACTCGTTCCCTCTTCTAGAGAGAACCGAGGTTACGTTAGGTAACCGATACGTTCTGAGACAGTGCTTATGACAACACACATTTATGTTCAAACACCATGTAAAAGTGAATTTTGCATAATAGGAGCCCTTTAAAATAAAGTGTAACCCTTTTTCCCCCCACATTTTCTGATATCACTGGCACTTTTGAAACTTTTACCATCAAGCACTAGCTTGGATCAGCACATGGCACAAAGACATTTACTGTAGGATCAGAGAATAAATCCTCTGGCATATCAGAAGTTTGAAAGTTGTCAACAATATTAATACACGTGTCAGGGTGGTCATATGGCGTCTGTGTATTTCCACTGCTTCAGTGATCTGTGGGAGAGGCAGAGTAATGGCCTGTTCCAACTCGCTTGACTTCTATAAAGATGTCCTTTTAATGGGGACATATGCCATTTTCCAATTTATTACCTAGTCTGCATAGAAAATGCCAATGATGAATATGCAGAGAGTACATCTGAAGTCATACAGTATTACCCACTTAAATTAAATGATTCTTAATTGACCAGCCTGCTTCTCATGCATAGAACAGAAAATAGAGCAGAATTAAAACTTGAGTGTGTGGCCGTTTTTTTTTTTTTTTTTTTACTTGTCTCTAACATACTTTCTAACCTACATTTATCATATATGAAACTCAAACATGGCTTTCCAACAATTCAAGATGTTTACCACATACTTATCTCTCTCTTTCTCTCCTTCCTTGGTTAATTCTAATTTGTCAGATGTTTTTTTCCCCCAGAGAAATATACAGTACACTTCCAGAAGAAAGAGATACTGCACCTGGAACAGCCTGAGGTTCAGTGCCATGCTCAAGGGTGCAACAGTTAAACCCACTAACCACAATTTTTAATGACTTCGGCACATATTATTTAATTATTTTGATTCATTTTGATTTTAAAACTCATGCATCAAAACACTGTTTATATCTTTTCTGTATTTCATCAGTGTTGCCTGAACCTACTTGAATACATTGTACAGCCACAACAACAATCTAATATTAAATTTGATGTTATAATTCTAACCTGGGGCATAAAAGTAAAATAATAATAATAATAAAAAATTAAAAAAACAAAAAAAACATTGCGTACAAGTAGGGGTACATATCAGTTGAGATTGTTCAAAGTAATCTTGTAGGGATTTTTTTTAATAGTTGCTTTTAGTTTCAATGTAACAAATGACAAATCCACTCCAGCACAGTAATTGACAAGATCATGAGATTTTGTTCTTCACGAAAACAATCTAATACCGGATAGGTTAGAGGATAAATTAAAATCTTTCAAAAGGAACAAGAGAAATGGAAGCAGATTATGACTCATAATCCTCCACTTTGTTGGAAAACACTGTGGGGGATAGATCGTTAAAATCTATCAGCATCTCTCATAAAAGGAATTCATTGTGGAAATGAATAGAAAATTCAATGAATAGAAATTATTTGTATTTTTTAAATGTATCTATTAAATTTATTAAAGCATTTATCAAATATATATATTTTGTAACATTATAAATGTCTTCACTATCACTTTTGATCAATTTAATGTATCCTTGATGAATAAAAGTAATCTCTCTCTCTCTCTCTCTCTCTCTCTCTCTCTCTCTCTTTTTTAATCTTACCAGAAATGTTTGAATGATCACGGTTTCCACAAAAATAGCTAAGCAGCAAAACCTGTTTTCAACACTGATAAAAATAAGAAATGTTTCTTGAGATGAAAATTCAGCTTTGCCATCACAGGAATATATATATTTTTTAATGTAATAATATAGAAACCAATTATTTAAAAATTGTAATAATATTTCAGAATAATACTATTTTTGATCAAATAAATAAATATGACTTCTTTCAAAAACATGAATATATTGTAATGTTCCCAAACTTTTGACTGGTACTGTAAAGGAATGAACCTGGAGGTTTGATCAAGCACAAAAGGCAATGAATGCATAAATTCTTAGCAAAATATTCCTAACCATAGTAAAAAAGCTTTTTCTCATTTGTTTTAATGTAGGGCTGTCAATTTAACATATTCATTTTATACAATGTATTATTTATAAAATAGATGTACCAGATGCAGCATGCCTTGCCAAACCCCACTTGACGCAGACAGGACAGAATGATTGAGAAGCCGGTCACACACGTGCTGTTGTCTTAGGAAACAGCTAAATGAGTGCAAAGGAAAGAAACCCAGACCTTAGGTTTCTAACTTGACACAATCTTGCTTAAAAAAACAAGCAGCTCATGGCATGAGATTCTGAAAATAACCCATCAAAAAAGAAGTCCTTATAATGCATGTTTTCATAGATTCCAAATATTACAAAATAATACAGAAAAATGATCCTGAATGAATGTATAAGTTTAGGACACGACTGACAAACTCAACTCCATAATGGATTACCGCTGGCTGTTGGCCAGTGATGGGTTTTTGAAATCCAACAAACAACATTGACTTCTGAAGTCACTTTTTTTTGTGATGTCTATTCAATGCTTTGGTCATATGCCAAAAAAAATTAAAAAAAATTAATCTGAAAAAAATTAATAGATGCAATTCATTTGATTTATAAGCATCTCATGTAATCAATTTAGTAAAACAACTCTTAATCAACAGCCCTAGTTTTACACCAAATGGGAGAATATTTTTCATGAAAACATAAAAGCAAGAAAGAGATCTGGTGTACAGGTCTCAGGACCGGTGACATACTTGACTTAAGAAACGTTACACCCATAAATATTTATAAAAATATATTTCACAAAGTAGGAAACAATACATGGATATCTTAGATTACAATACAGAGAGTAGCTAATTAAACATACAAGTTTATGAGCATTAAAGCACAGTAGAAAATATGATTTGCATGAAAGACTATTTTATATATACTGTCCGTCCAAGAGAATCGCATCGAAACAAACAGAGTATGCACGCAGCTCCAGTGCCAGATCCCCATGTGCAATAGCTAACGTGCATAGACAAAACCTATCACTTCAAAGAAAAGCTAAGAGAATCAGCAATGACTCTATGTACATATTTTTTCTTTTTGCTCTAATATCATACAGTGCAGCACATTACGCATGTCTGTTTCTGTATTTCATACTCAGTGGTTTCTGACAGGGCAGGGGTCAAATATAAACATGAACTAGATGATTTCAGCTATTGTGCTTAGAATGATCACTGATATCACTGTATATACAGTAGTATGTGAATATATATATATATATATATATATATATATATATATATATATATATATATACACACACACACATAGTATCAATAAAATATTGAATTGTCTTTCCTGGTCAAGAACAAATCCTCTGTGGATTTCACAGTTTAGTGTAGTTAACGAATCTCACTATGTGAATTTAAGTACAGATATTCAGTTCAGTTCAGCTTTTAAAAAAACAGTGGTGCAGCAGAATGAAACAAAGCTGAAGAGGAAAAGCTGGAAACTTTAAATTAAAAAGTTAATAAAAAGTAACAATCTCACTCAAATAAATACAATAAAATAAAAAGTACAAATATACTCAAACCTGTAGCACAAAACAGACGACTGGCGATGAATATTTATATATTTATATAAAACATACACAATAATGAAGAAACACATCAATATTCCAAAAAACTTTGGAATACGACTGTATTTAATGCTTGCTTTTGTAAAACGAAGGCCTCATTGTTCCCACAATTCTCTTGTTGTCCTCAACTTAGTCTTACACACTCTAATCATCTTTGAGTGTGAATCACGCTTAAAGCATATGGATACAAAGGGTTGTATAAAGCAAGCCTCAAGGCTTTTCCAGTTTACTCAAGAAATCTGGCCACGTAGTATCAAAGGGT
Source organism: Semotilus atromaculatus (assembly GCA_031834385.1). Lineage (NCBI taxonomy): Eukaryota > Metazoa > Chordata > Actinopteri > Cypriniformes > Leuciscidae > Semotilus > Semotilus atromaculatus. The sequence continues at coordinate 11,742,857 of JAULUF010000009.1, read as the reverse complement.
CGAATCTTATCTCAGCAGGCAGATCCTAAAGCCAGTGTGATGTATTTTCATTGCGCTCGCATTTGTTAAATCACAAATACATTCATAAGTAATGTAGACAATATATTGCTATTTAGTTTACCTTCTTTTTAAATGTTCCTTTATCTGATTGGCTAAATGACGTCAAGAGATCTGTTGTCGCTGGGGAGCAGTGTCATGTTGAGGCCTCTGCAGTCCTATTTCTCCTGCCACAGTGGGCTATAAGGTGTCCCAATTGTCCTCTTTCCATCCAGTCTTTTCAAGCGACTACCAAGAATCAAAGTTCTGATGCCTCTGGTGGTCACAGTGAACAACAAATACCCAAAATACTGCTAGACACTCAGTGACGTTAATCTAAACTCACACTCCACAAGAATCATTGACCTCCTACTATAGACACTGTTAAGTTCTGACGTTACGATGCACGCTGATGTGGTAGATGACTAATGCTATTAGGTCTCGCTAAGAAGTTTTTTTTTTAAAGGCGCCCCCCCCCCCCACCCCCCTCCCTTTTAACAGCAGTGTCTAACATCCCCGTAGCATAATACACATGTTATGTGGATGAAAGCAAAAAGTCCGTAGTGCTTGGAGGTCAAGTCTCTTTGTCACTCTCACCCACAGAATAGAGCTCGCCCAATCTTCTGAAGCGTGGCCCCCACTCTCTAAGGTAGTCATAGTTCTGGTCCGAGTCCGAAGAGGCCGTTTCGAGGGAACTCAGGGAGCCCGCAATAGAGCCCCTGCCCTCATAGCCGTAGATTTGAATGGAGTCATATGGTGGAGCCGTGGGGTCGTTGTCTGCCTCATGAAGCCGTACGTTGATGAATTCATCTACGTCTACTCCGTTCGGACCTGAGTGCTGACCTTGTCTGGGCATGAACTGCAGGTCAGGCTTGATGTCCTTCCTGGGCAGATAACCGTTGATGCCATCTGGGTTCTGCAGGGTGGCGATGTCAAAGGCCTCTGTGTCCTCCTCCCCGCCTCCCTCGTCATCATAACGGATGATGTTCTCCCTCACGTCCTCGTCGTCTTTGATGATTAGAGGCTCGTTCTTGTGTCTCCTCAATGTCACAAACAAGACCACGATAACTGAAAGGCACAAGAACGTCCACTTAGTGATATCTACCTTTGCCTTGTGCAGTTATTCTTTTACCAAGTGCTTTTTAGATTCAGATTTTACATGCAAATCACGAAAGTGAATTTTTAAATAAAAAAATAAGGACTAAAAGAGGCAGCTGAAATGACCTACCGAGAAGTAGAATTATACAAGCTAGAATAGCAATCAGAGCTCCCATGCTGAGACCAATGGGTAGAACAAAAGCCTCGACGTTACACGACTGCACAATGCCTTCCCTGCTGCAGCCGCACACCCGGATAGTTAAAGTGTTCGTGCTGCTCATTGGAGGCTCTCCGTCGTCAGACACAATGATGGGAAGGAGGTACGTCTCCTGTTTCTGACGCCGAAAGGAATCGTGCTTGGCAAGAACGCTGATCGAGTTATCTAGGGAGAGATAAAGTTTGGCTGTGATGTATGAAATCAAAGACAATCCATGGAAGTAAATGGTAGGGAAACAACACACTATTAAATTTACAAGACAAGGTCAATTCTAGAAATAAATAAACAGATGGATATAAATAGCTTAATCTCTGCTGTCAATCTCTTGAAAAGGCTACGGGAGTAGTGAAAGTGTATCAGGAAGGCAGACAAAGAAACCGAGCAAAGTACTGGAGCCTCCACTGGTGCTTCTTCTCTGAAGTTGTAACTTCATTATCTGCCCCTCATACCTCAACGCATGTGTTGAAGCTCTCCAGTGTCTCAAGGAGCTCCTTCAGTTGATACACTGTACAATATCTCCGTAAAAGCCTTCAGTTTTTATTTCAAGAAAGAAAATAAAATCAGCTACTGAGTGAAAGGTTTAGATAATACCTCAGACGGATACAACACAATAACCAAGTTATGGAAAAAGCTTTATCATTTAATAGAGTCTTGGGAGCAACCAAGGCAATGTTAATGTATGTATTTATTTATTGCTTCTCATGAGGGTGAACAACAGGAAGTTCATCGTTTAAAACTACAGAATGAAAGGACATCACATAACTCACTGGAACAAATATTGGTAAACTGAACAGGGTCGGAATTTAATTTCCGCTCATAAACATGCTAATGAAAAATGTAAATATGGCTTTCTTTTTGTTTCCCTGAGATCACAAAGCAATTATCTGCAAATGCTGTGAGATGATTTATCAATGTAATTAAAATTGCATAATTTTTTATGTGTCACTATGTGTGAAGAACATTGTCCTGAACTAATGCATCTTATTTCTCCAAAGAATATTCACTGATATGCAGTCCTTATTCATTGCTATGATTATCTGACTATATTTGAACGTGCCTACGCAGTTATGGTCAAATAAAATCTTCTTAGGTTTAAGTGCATTCAAGCATTTCATACTAGTCACATTTATAGCAAAACTAAGACTAATGTAATATTCTGACTGTATATGGGAGCTATTAAGTTGTGCTCGAGTCTTCAATCTCTTTTTATCAGGGCACAATACCCTGAAGCACAAATTTTAAGGTCACGATAACTGCAAGTAGTTCCCAGCTCACATCGGCCTCTCCGTGTCACCATCCACTGCAATTACAGTTATCATCACAAACAAACCTCCTCAGCTCAGCTCCAGAGGTCTGCTTCAGACAACCTGCCTGGTGTGTGCAGGTGGGAACCATCAAAGACCGCATGTGTGCCTCCGTGATGAGCATATCTAGATCATTGCACATGATCTTTGAGACGAGACGTCAGGATGGATAATCATGCAATTAACTGCTACTGAAAAAATGTTACCCATAATTGTATAGTAAGTTCCCTGTACATAGGGAAAATATGATTTATAATGTTATGACAAAAAGAGAATGTGACTTAATTCAAGTGTGTGAAGTCTAGACTTTACCTCAGAAGGTATGTAGAGCATAGCCAATTTTTTTTTTTTTAAATAACAGTATCTAAAAACCTTATGTATGTACAGTATGTTTTTGGCCACAAGGAAGAGATATCGGGGAAAAAAATAGAGTCAAATTTTTTATTTTATCCATACAATGAAAGTACAACAAAAATTTTGAAACATTCTTCAAAATTAAAAAAAGAAAGGCATACAGGTTTGGAATGACACGCAAGTGAGTAAATGATGACAATATTTTTATTTTTGAGTGAACTATCCTTTTAAGGGACTCTAAGAATACAGTAGTGCTTTTTAATCATGAATCACAAGTAACAACATATACTGTGATGAAAAGAAACAGGAAATAGCACGAATTTGGACATGTTGTCAAATTGCTGCACAAGTTTTGATGCCAAGCGCGATCAAACACACATGCACACTCATACACTCACATTCGCGCACAGCAGAAGAGATGAGAAAGCGGCCTTAGTGCACCAGACGCCTCGGGCTGTGCATCAAAGCCTGGTGTCCTTACAAAGCTTTCTCCTGTCTCGGTGATGGAGTGGCCATCTTTAACCTGAACTCACTCAGGCTGACTCATAATACATGCTGCCTCTCAAGATATCACTGAGATTGTCACTAATGACATTCCGCCTGTCTGCTTCATCTTACAATTCTCAAGGTCTGTCTTTGTCTTAGTCCATTGTTCAATGCTTTTCCTATCATTGTTTTCATCTTTCTTTTTGTTTTTCTTTTTTTTCTTGTAACATTTTTATTACCATTGCTCTCTGTGGATTCCTTGTTCATTCTAATAACAGACATAACATATTTACTACAATTTATTTTAATAAATTATAATTATAACATTACAATGTAATATTTATGAAGCGTTATTTAAATGATTATTATTATTAACAATAATTACTTCATATCAGTCAATTCTTAAAACTATGTTGTCTATATACAGTACATTGTCTCATTCACAGCACATAAATAAACAGCAGAATAAATATATAAATATTACTATAAAATAATCAGCGTTGTATATTAATATACACACATTATAAATCACAATTTCTCAGACAAAATTTAAATAGAAAATGAGCCTAGTGCTAATAGCTGTGCTGTTCTTAAATTATTTTGAAAAACAATAAGAAACCATAGGTTAAAGTATAAAATTGTTAAAATGATTTTTTAAACTTTGTTTCTTGAGGTTGTTTTTGTACAATTGAGACATACACCAATAATAATAATAATAATAATAATTGTATTTCTTTACATTTACATTTATATATATTTTCTGATGTGGATAACTCAAAGCGCTTTACATAGACTATGGAGATCCACAATTTATTTCCTTTTGACACCCTTTCTTACTTTCATATTAACTCAAAACATGACTGTCCCTTGGAAGAAAAAGCTCTTTTGATGTAACGTCTGATCCGTCTGGTTCAAAAATATCACGTTTCCTCTTTTTGGTGAGCAGCCAAAACAACAGCTCCTTCAACGGTCAGCCATGAGACCACATGCCAAATGGAACTAGATCAATACAGTTCTCTCTCAAGTCTTCGAAAGCATAGTGCATTGCTAGGTTGTGCAGTGAGAACAGCAGGAGCACAGTGTGAAAAGGAAGGTCGGATAGGTTATACGAAAAAGAAAGAAAAAAATCAGTGTATTTAGCAAACAAATTTAGAACCATCTGCTGCACAGCCTCAACTTTGTGTAAGTCACCCTACATCGAGTTGCATCGCTAAACCTCGGCTTGGATTCTGTTCATTTGCTTTCTTTCAAAATGCACTGGGGAGTACAAAATAGCTGATGTCCAGACAATTGTACATCTGCTAACTTTTGGGTACACTAATTCTGCCAGATTTCCCTTTCAAACGCACGTCTCCGGACTGCACTTGACACACAATGTTTGCACTTGCAGATGTCTCTCTCTCTCTCTCTCTCTCTCTCTCTCTCTCTCTCTCTCTCTCTCTCTCTCTCTCTCTCTCTTTCTCTCTCTCTCTCTCTCCCTCCCTCTCCCTCTCTCTCTCTCTCTCTCTCTCTCTCATAATTATTATTATTTCCCTATTTTTCAAGTCAAGTCACCTTTATTTATATAGCACTGTATACATACAAATTGTTTCAAAGCAGCTTCACAGTAATAAACACTAAAATAACAGAATCAAGGATGCAAACTTCTCCAAAAATGAGACAAATCAACACTATCTCACGACCAATTCGTACGAATTTGTACGAGTGGCTAATTCGTAACAATTCATACGACCTCACTCGTACGAATTTGTAGGATTTTTGCTAAATCGTACATATTTTATGAATTCCAAATTCATATGAATTCATACGAATGACCTACCCCTGACCCCGCCCCTAAACCTACCCATCACGTGGGTTTAGACAAAGCGTACGAATTCGTTCGAGTGAGGTCGTATGAATTCGTTCGAATTAGCCACCTTTTAATCACTCGTACAGCTCCACAACGACAACAGTGTCATTATTCAGCTCAAGTCAGTTCAGTTCGGGCTCAATGGAAAAAAAAACATGCCTGTGGCGACATTTGTGAAAAAATAGCCTAATACGCTGCTTCTGGCGCATTCATAACAACTTAAATGTGAAAAGTCCAGTGAGTGGAATTTGATCCAAAACAGATGAATGTGATTATGTTGGTTAATGTACGTATCGTGGCAGTTTGGGAATGAAATGTCCAGTGAGTGCCGTTAATGCTCCATTGCGTTTAAAAAATAACTTGCCACCTTCACTAAATCTGACCAATAGTGTTAAAGCAAACATGAGATAAAAAACACATTTGCTGAAACACTTATGCCATTTTACCCAGTGGTGGACAGTAACAAAGTTTTTGTATTTTGGGATACTTTTACTTATACTTCATTACATTCCAAAGTATGATATTGTCCTTTTTACACGACTAAATTTCATTAAAAAAAGGAGGTAGGTTTTAGGTCAAAACTAAAAATAACAATAAAATAACGCAAATTAATCGCAAAATAACGCATACATCTTCCCCTCTACTATAGCAGTTTCAAATTAAATAACTCACCATTATGGTGATTAGCGTTTCCTTTGGTTGGGCACTTGGAACTTCATTTATATTATTGTAATTATCTTTCTTATTGATGCAGCGATTGCAACAAGAAATCAGTTGTTTGGATACAAAGGAAGGGGAGTTATAAATAGGTGACCTATAGCTTCTAACGAAATCAGTCTAGTCTATTTTTTCTTGTCGAATAATGATAAACACATTGTGAAACTTTAATTGGGTTGATACAAACACAACAATGGTAACATTGAATTTATTATTTATTCTTTTTTAGTTACTAGAACTCTCATCTAAGTGAACTATACTAACCAACCATTTGTCAGTACAACATACTAATCCTATTTCACTTAGTTATATATAAGGCAATCGGTTTGCATGCTTTTTTTAAAAACTAATTAGATTTCGCAGTGTACAGAAGACAACTGTGCCATTAGTTTGAGTTAGTTCAATATCGATATTTTACAATTCATGAATTACAGTCATATATTGTCTTACCTAAATTGTTTTTGATGGTGAAATTGGGATTGTTAAGCACCTCTAGGCGGTAGTGGAAAGTGTGTCCCTGGGAAGGATTGTCTTTGTCCACAGCGCTGATGGTCTGAATCACCTGTGGACACAAACACGCAGAGAGCGACCGGTCATCCATTACTCCACTTTTGACATCATATGGGGTCAGACATTGACAGCAGACAACACGGGATGAAAAATCTGTCTCATTCACTCATAAAAGTAGAGACCCTAAGCTTAGGGGCGCGGCTTTGGCAGCCCACTTTTCTGTGCCAAGTCCATCTATATATCTGCCACCCCCGTTCAAGACAAGTTATTTTTCTTCATGATTAACAGCTCCCTGAAAAGCAGGACCCCGCCGTCATCATTCCAGTCATTCTTTACCCCACATGGATGGAGAATGTTCTCACTGTGAGTGTGTTAGAGGGCGGAGGATGAGGAAGTACATACTAATACTGTTAGTCACAGACACTGCATGTCAGCTAGAGCGATGCAGGCTCTGACTGGGCCTGAATGGATCTGATTGTTTTAGTTCTCTGCAGAGGATGAGAGTAGCTAAAAAGGGCCACCCAGGTGTCGCTTACTTCTCTCTCTTAAATCAATATTCTATAATTTACCGTGGTTTTGAGAGGGAGATGCTGGTGGTGGGCCAGATTTATGCCCTCTTACCTGTCCAGGTTTGCCATTCTCACAGAGAAAGGCTTCGTACTCGGTGGCGAACTCAGGGGCGTTGTCATTTATGTCCAGCACTTTGATTGCCACTATGGCTCTGGAAATCTGGCTGTGGTTTCCTAAAACAAAAAGAGACAAGCTATTAAAGCAATGGTAGAAGTACAGTGGCCAAATATAGAAGGAAGCTATTGCAAATCCCAGGTAAATAAAATGACCCAGTTACTGTATTTCCATTCTCTTTCTGCCTCACACCAATTTCTTTCTCTCTCTTACCCCATCAAGTATGCAAAACAGGATTACGATAAAAAAATAAAAAATAAACATTCAAAGTGCTTTTGAAATCCCCTGTACAGGTGCATGTTTTATACATGAAGGTTAAAAAAATGAATATTAATAAAACGGTGGCAGATGAAGTCTAGAAGACAATAAAGGGCAATTTAATTAGATTAACTTTTCATTGGAATTATTCATTGGCAGTAATTTACAGTCCCTTTTGAGGACCCATGTAAATGATTGTATTTAATTAGGGTTGCAACCACTGACTTTTAAAGCAATTATCTATTCGTTTGGCTTTAGCGCATGGCAATACAGGGCATACTGCTGTAATGTGTGACACTTAGAACAGCACACAGCATTTTAAATATATTTGACCTGTCAATTAATTTCCCTCATTGATCGGCCTTTAAGAAAAAATATTTGAGCCTAGAACAGACGTTTCAACATAATGCAATAGCACAGATTCATATTCATAGCCATGTTGTGTGGATATTTCTGTTCAATTATGTTTCACCATGCAAAGGCATCAGCCAAAAAATAATCCAGATTTTTTGGTCATCGTGTTAAAACACTGAAAAAGACAAAAAAAAATTAAACATACCTTAAATAATTCAGTTTATTCTACTCTTTGAACTCTTAGACATCTCAAGTTAATTGTATATGACAACATCAGTATTTTTTTTTTCCTCCTCCAGGGGAATTTTTTTTTACTCCAATATTCAAATAATGTAGCTGTAGATGCCAATCAAAATGAATCTTGAGGTTTATGGATGGCTTGTGCAGTGTTTATTTCTGGTCCACAGCTTGTGTTTAATAAGTTCTTTATCCAGTCAACAGATGTTCTTTTATCTGTTATGTACAGCAAACAGCTCTGGCATGAGTAGAAATTACTCATTAGATGTCCATGAATTGACTGCTGTGCTGTTTAATTCAGTAAAGTCTCAGTGTCTTCAATTTCGGAGAGGAAGCTTTTAAACCTTAAAATCTGTCGATGGTAAATTAATACCTGAGGTGTTAGGAAAAGCTTTATTTTACATGGGCTCTTATGGTTCATTTAAAGTTAAAATCCAAGTTTTGGTATTTTTATCTAAGTGCCTTTTGAGATGTTGAATATATACAAGCATGTGTTTCTCTATTGTAAATCTTATAACATAATTACAAAAAAAAGGTGTTAATTGCGATGTGAAATTTTTATTGGTCTGAAGTGCCTCTACACAGATTTAATGATCTCTTTGCACAATATTGTAATGATCTCTTTGATATTGTTATACAAGCATTCTGAAACATAAAACATTTATTGTTTCAATCAAGATAAAGAAAGGGAAAATGAACTTACGAACTTCAGCGGCTGTCACGGTGATATTGTGCCACATATCCGTCTCTCTATCCAGAGGTTTAGCTAATGTGATCTTCCCGTCATCAACATTAACGTTAAACTGCCTCTCTAAATCTGTGTGTCTATCAATAAAATACCTGTAGAAGGAAAACAGAGAGAGAACAAAACAACATCCTTTAGTATATGAGGTAAAATGACCCCAGTATTTTGGTAAAAGCATTTCAAAGAATATTAAAGTCAGTGGCAAACAAACCAATAAAACACACAAGATATGATATTAAAATAACATTTTTAGCATCATGTTTTTAAATGTCATGATTATCACAAATCAATTTATTTATTTTTTGCTTAAAAAAAAAGAAAAAAAAAATCTGAGATTTCACTCAGAAATGTATGGCATATTTATTTATTAACCCAGTTCATATGCACCTGCAATTTACTAATCTTTGAATCATCAAGGTGATGTCTATTTGGGCATTGTCTCGAAAACAATCTGTTTGTGAGGTATATCTGTCAAGAAAGCCCTAGTGGATGAAGAAAGGGTTGTAAAATATATAAATGGAAATAATTCATTGGTCTGGATAGTGAACGTGAGGAAAATGTTCAGCCGTGGTAAAGATCCAGAGACTGAGGGTGTAAGTCCAGGAGGAGTGCTCTACTGCTGTGCAAGGAAGCCAGACAGGATTCCCACCTGGGATCAGTCTCCAGGAGGCTGAGTGGATTTCAGTCAGGCTCTGACAGCTCCACGTACCACTGAGAGACAGACCCTGAAATGTTCTGCTATGTGTCAATCAAACTGACAAAGTTACTGTGGGGGATGGAGTGGGAGAAAAAATAAATAAACAATCAAATCTGTAATTAATTATTCCTTGGATTGTTTTTAGATTGTAAAGAAAAAAAAGAAAACTTTCTTCAGGGTTATCTTAAGTATGTAGCTCGGATTTTTATATATTGCATGTGCAATGTTTGTATCTCATTATTTTGTTTCAATGTGAGACATCTCACATGTAAAACATCTCACAGTCCGATCAAAATGTCTTGTTTTTACTTTTAAGAAATGAATTTATTCACTTAAATTATATAAATTAGAATTTATTCATTAAGTATTTTTTTTGTGTGTGTGTTGAGTAAAATCAGCTAAGACTACTACATTAAGCTTTTATTTCATTTTACAGGAAATGCTTTATACACATGATGAACAACATAAATCAAACATTACCACCTTCTTTTATCACCCTAAGAGCCAAATCATATATTACATGTTAATATAATTAATTATAGTAGCAAAAACAGCATTTAATTACAAGTCACGCCACAAAATTATAACATATAAACTGCATGTTGTTGATTAGTATTGCTCAGAAGCTCTACTTGCTAATGTAATTATACTGTAACCTGAAGTGTGACCATTTTATGACATTATGCACATAAGAATGGCAAAAGAGAGAAAGAATGATGTAAGAATTTTTTTTAATAGTTTGTTTTGGTATATATATATATATATATATATATATATATATATATATATATATATATATATATATATATATGAAGAGTTCAGATGCAAAAGCCTCTAAATGCCATTTGAAATTTTCTTCTAGAATGATGATTTTTATCAAGCTTGTATATTTAAGTTCAGTAATTTCACTTAAATGGCAATGAAGATGACCTATTAATTGTCATTTAAGTGAAATTACTGAACTTAAATATACAAGCTTGATAAAAATCATTATTCTAGAAGAAAATTTCAAATGGCATTTAGAGGCTTTTGCATCTGAACTCTTCATATATATATATATATATACTAATAAACTTTTATATATATATATATATATATATAAAAAAAAACAATAGAACGTTCTCTAGGGCTTTTTAGTTATTATCTCGAGACTTTGACAGAAGGCTGCACTCTGTAAATGCAGTAATCAAATCAAATGACTCTGCTTCCTCTTTATAAGTAAAGCGTACATCAATATAAAACAATCGCAATCAAGAGCAGTCACATCATGTGTTAGCATGCTAGATATCAGGTGCCACAACAAGATCTGGAGCCAGAGGGACTTTGTCAGAAAAGGTTAAAATACCCCCACTGATTACACCCACACTTCTTTTGACAGATCCACAATATTTCTAACAAGGCTAATTTGAACTTGGATACAGCTTGGCAACATTTGATGCACGCCAGTTTCACAATAGCAAGAGAAATCCTGCAAGGTTATAAGGAGAGAGAGAAAGGTATTGGTGGTCAGACTGATGAGGAGCAATGTTTCTTTAAATGACTGTTTCCATGCCGAGCTGTGATTAAAACTGACATTTTAATTTTATCCCTTTAGTCCTTTAAAAGCCAGAATTACAGTTTTTTTTTTTATTTTATTCTTGCTCGTTTCACCTTGATTGCTTCTATTGATGTGACATCCACACCGATGTGCACTATTAGCTGTATTCAAGCAGAAATTTTGTCATTTGAGGTGAGGTATGGTTATGTCTCTATGAAATTCGCCATGGGTAGAATTTGGTAGATAACGTCAGTCATCCTTTTTCATCTGGATTTCTATTTACAAAGTGGGTTTTACCTTTTAAAATTAGTTTAACCCTTCTGGTCCATGACATGCACCTTTACCACTTTATGGTTCAAAATTCAGAAAAAAGTCAACAACAAAAATCATTACATTAGAAAAGATCTTTTAATGCTTAAGCGGACCTATATGTATAGCTTAACACAATCTACTCGATGGCCACAGGATAGAAGTAATTCATCTTCCAAATAACACAAATGCATCAATATGAAAAGCCTGAATGTCAGACCAATGGGTGCACAAATGCGAAGGACAGCAAGGAAAAATGAATTTCAACCTAGGAAGGCAAAAAAAAAAAAAGCATCCAACCTTGGGAACAGCAAATGCAACAGATTTTCTTCCTAATAATGCAGTCTTAAACTCCTATCACTATGCACAGATGTCAGTGCTGTGACGTTTAAATCACACAGATATGATTATATCTCATATTTTGAAGCCAAACAGCCAAAGAAAATAACTATGGAATACAAAGTACACAACAATATAAAATAAACATTTATTGTTCAACAGAGACATCAACACGTGAGGAGGACATGGACCCAGGATTTCTCTGAATTAATAAATTAGGGCTGTACAATCCTGAAAAAAAAACCCCAAAAAAACAGCCTTTGTGATATTTTGTTTATTGAAATAAACAAACATGAAAAATGTCTAAGCTCATAAAGACTTTTTAGAGCAAACCATCCTTTTAGGGCTGAATGATTTGGGGAAAAAATGGGTGTTCACCCTTAGGTATATTAAATAATAATAATAAAAATGATAATGATATTGATCATGATAATGATAATAATACTAATAATATCTCTCTACTAACTCTACAAGTTACCGTAAACTATATTCTCACTTTATTTTTACCCATTCAATATGACTATACAATGGATGGATTTGTGTGGATCAGCATTTACTGTCAATTGCATGAGTTGCTTGAGTATAAAGGAACACAGTGTGAACGCACACGTTTAACTTTGAAACAGGCTGCACGCATATAATTAATTTGGTAACAATTAGTTTCGATGGTCCACACTAGACATTCTATTAACCATAAGTAACTTTGCAACTACATGTGAACTAACTCTCATTAGAGTAGTAGTAGACTGTCTGCTCAATATCTGCTAACTCTTTATTTTGATACTCTCCAGACAAGTTTGCAACTATGTTACTACAACTTATTCTACTAACCTGAACCTTAAGACCTAACAATAGCTTAACAGTCTACCACAGTCTCTCTAATGAGAGTTAGTTGACATGTTGCAAAGTTACTTTAGGACCATCAAAATAAAGTGTTACTTTAATCACAGCCTTTGTAATATAATGTTCACATTTCAAATTTTTGATTTGATTTCAATATATTGTTAAACCCTAGAATAAATATATCACACGCATGAGAACATTCACTTGGTGTAAACGCTATTGGACCGTTGAAACCCAATCTCTGATTTCTCCCCAGCTCCCAGTTTCCCGTGTAATTACACAACCTGTTGCGTGTTGTCCCGGAAACATCGCAAGTCACTGGAGAATTAATGGAATGCTAGGTTCGACTGAGAGAAATTGCCTGTATAACCTATACTGAAGGTGCCCTTGTAATTTTTCAAGAAGGAAGTCACAGAACTAAAATACATCAGTTGGAGGAAGGGGAGGAATCCTATTGTGTCATTGTTCTATCTCTCTTTCCCATTCTCTTTCTTTCACAGTATAACAAATTGTGTGGAGGTGAGAGCTCCATTTAGTCTGAATGCAAATGCACTTCTACTGGCAATTTCATCAGCAGCATTTAATGGCTGGTAGGATGCAGCGGTGAAGGAGTACTTGGATATTAGATTGATGTGGAAGCTTGAGCTTGATCTTCTCATGGTTCAATGAAGAAGTTTTGGCCCTAATTTCACCAAGGAGGACAACAGAGCACCATAACTCTTTCATCAAGGTCACATGGGCTAGAAATGATAGCCTTTACCTGACTTGACTGTGTGGGGCGTCCTGGTCAATGGCCACTACCGCTCCTATGACTGTGTTGATTGCAGCGTTTTCATGCACGTCGAAGAGATAATTTGACTTTGTGAAGACAGGTGGTTCATCTGCGTCCTCAATAACGATTTTGATCGTGGCCTGGTCCATGTAGGGCCCACCCGTAATCGAATCAGCACGTATGTTGGTCGCCACCACTGTTAGGTTGTAGAAATGTTTTGACTCAAAGTCCAGAGGCTGGAACACAGAGAGAGAGAGAGATGTTTATTATTAATGGGCACACAAAAACAAAGACAAACAGTTTCCTGGTTTTAGCGGGCTCAGTTTGCTGGGCTTGCAGGTCTGGCTGTAATTGCACCGACTTCCTCCCACCTTGCAGTGGCTAAGATTTAAGCTGCTGCGAGCTCAATTGCAGGGTGAACAAAAAATTATATTTAGTAGCAATAACCACACTTTCACCTGGAGCGTGGGATGTGTTATTAATTTGTGGCGGAGACAGCATGTGTTTGGGATTTAAATGAGGCTGCAAATAAGGTTAATCTAATGGAAGCACAAGGACTGCATTGCAAATTGTTAAGAAATCATAAAAAATACAATTTGTATGTTTGTGTTGTCTGAAAAGAAAATTAATCCTTGCCCACAATACCATGACGTTAACATTGTTAATGTATTCTCCGAGGCAATTATCCAATGGTGAGACATTATTGAAGTAGCAGTTAAAATACAATTTGGGAATTATTCTTACTCCAGGATAAATATTTGTTATTTCAGAGTATAAGTAAAGATCCAGTGTTTGTAGGTACAAGCTACGGCGAAGAGAACCTGACACAGAGGACCATTTTATGGCCATTTTTTTCATCAAGTAAAAATGTTTTTACTCTCTCCATGACTGTGCCGTACTGATACACTGTTTTCTGAATCACATCTCTCTCTATCTCATTTTAACTTGCATAAAGGGCGCGAAGTCCTCCCTTTGCTCTTTTATTGACAAAAAAAATAAACTGGACCTGACCGCTGGAGTACACATAAAAAAAGAAACAGGCTCTATGAATTAAGAGAAGTGGTAGAATGAAGAATTTGCTTATGTTGTCAAAAAAGGCCTCTTTCCCACAGGGGAGGTCAGGCGGACACTGGAGCCGGGCCGAGAGCAGCCCCAGCTGGGAGAGGAGAGCAGCTGGATTTCCTCTATCACGCTTTGAAGTCAGTGCGGCTGACAGCAGGGCATGCAGAAGAGAACAGCCCGTGTCTGCTGCAGTCCACAAAAGCTTTTGGGAAGATTTTATTTCATTTTATTTTCACCCTTACCATGCTACTACCGTCAAGCCAGGATGGAGTGGAAAACACAAGAGGCCATTACAGTAAAAACAGTAATAGTGTGAAATATTATTACAGGGAAAGCGGAATTTTCAGCAGCCATTAGTCCAGTCTGAGTGTCACATGATTCTTCAGAAATCATTCTAATATGCTGATATTTCTTAGAAATATTTCTTATTATCATCAATGTTAAGAAGAGTTGTGCTGCTTAACATTTTTGTGGGCCGTGATGCAAATCCTTTTTTTTTTTTTTTTTTTTTTGGTTTCTATAATCAATAGAATGTTCAGAAGAAAAAAAATTATTTGAAATATAAATCTTTGTAATTAATGTACAACATTATAAATGTATTTACTGTTACTTTTGATCAATTGGATGCATCCTTAAAGAATACGTATTTTTTAAAGAATCCTTAAAGAATACGTAAAAGTATTTTTTTTCTTCTTCTTTCTTTTTCTTTTTCTTCAACTGTGGATCTATGTGAAATGTGTTCCCTTAGTCTTGGATGGAAGTCTTGGTTTATTAGGCCCTGTCCCAATACTCACAATAAGCCCTAAGGCCTTCCTCGAAGTGGACACTTGTTGAAAGTGCACTTAGCGGAGTAAGTGCGCAAGGGCCCAAAGCTTGAGAAGAGCAGAATTGGGACAGTTTTCCACACGTCACTTCTGTTGTGATCAGGAGAGCAAACGCCATGTTTGCTCAGTACGCAGCTGGACGCAGTTACGGTATTCGCAGTTTATATGCTTATCTGTTTGTATCTGTTCAATGAATTATCTTGAAAACACTGTGCGTGTCCGAGTGTAATTGAACAGGAGTTATTTTAAGTTTTTGTATAGCGCTTTTCATAGTAGGTTGCGTCAATAGCAGAGGAGAAAGGCCGCGAAATTTTAAAATACTACTTTTATTGTACACGAAATGTAGTTTTAAGAGTTTTTCAGTCGAGAATGTATTCTGTTTATTTATAAAGATAGCGCCTATTTAAAAATTTGATTTGTGAGATCCAGGTAATCACCGGATGCTCAGCGCTCATGTACCCCGCCTGGAACAGCCTTAACTCGGCTAGTGCTTCTGACGTTTGCCGCTGGCTCTGATGTCTCGAGTCTAGTGGTTAAACATGAGACATAATGGCTATTATTAATCAATAAAACTGAAATTTAACAAAAAGAGACAAGGTTGTGTCATTTTATTTTATCGGTGGGACTCATCTCTCCACCACACTGGTTTCCCTTTTCTTCTGAGTTTTCCCGCTGCCGATCAGCACCATAGCAACCGTTTTGCTCCCCCATTGGCATTGGTTAGCTGTTCGAAACGTCACGACACTACAAGGATTCTGGGTAATAGCCCATAACAAAGTGCGGTCTGATGCGCACTTGCGAAAGGGGTGCATTAAGTGCACTTACGATCACCCCTGGAGAACACCATTAGAGGATCGGGACACCCTACGGTCATGCACCCCTTAGCGAGAACGCGCATTTGAGGGGCACAAGGGCAGAAGTGCGGATATTGGGACAGGGCCTTAGTCTCCCCTGCTGTGACTTGTTTACTTGTTAACTGGTTAAGTGTGTTTCACCCTGTGTATATATAGCCCTTGTGTTTCTCTTGTACTTGGTCAGTCGATGTTTGGTGTTCCTCACGTGTACAGTACGTGTTCTCTAAGCTCCCTGTGTTTCCTGGTTTTTATGTTAGCATTTTCATTAAACTCCTGCACTTAGATCGTATCGGTTACCTAACGTAACCTCGGTTTTCTCTAGAAGAGGGAACGAGTATTGCGTAAGTTAGCGTACGCTATGGGAAAGATTCATCTTCTCGAGATATTGAAGCCAAAAATTATCCTTAATTTTGTGTTTATTGTCAACGCAGTGCAGCAGCTGCCAGACCTAGAGCGGGCTATCTAGCGAGCTCATAGGCTGCTCTGCCGCAACTGCAGCAGCCTACCAGTGAACCTGGCGTGACG
Organism: Semotilus atromaculatus; assembly: GCA_031834385.1. Lineage (NCBI taxonomy): Eukaryota > Metazoa > Chordata > Actinopteri > Cypriniformes > Leuciscidae > Semotilus > Semotilus atromaculatus. The sequence goes on along the minus strand of JAULUF010000009.1, from coordinate 11,726,246 downwards.
TCACGCCCAATGAGAGGCGCCCGCGCCCTTATGGCATCACAGCCTGCCAGAATGGGCGTGGCTTAGTGTATATAAGCGGGGTTCAGAGGCTGCTTCCCTGGTTTTCATCGACTGAAGCGAAAGTCGCTCGTGGTGCGAGCACGGCCGGTTACGCATTACTCGTTCCCTCTTCTAGAGAGAACCGAGGTTACGTTAGGTAACCGATACGTTCTCTTACGAGAGGTTCTCTCGTATTGCGCAAGTTAGCTTATGCTACGGGAACCCTTTGTCAAGGCTGTGCGCACCAAGCATCCACTACATGAGCCCCGGGGAAGCCTGGGGAGCCCTGATAAGTGGGAAAAATATGTGGCCAGCAGCAGTGCGGGCCAGCACATGTACATAAGCACTTAAAGGGAACAACAGAGCGGCGGCGCCGGTCTGTGTAAGCATATAGCAATAACCCAATAGTGCAGCTCAACCAGGAGAGCTGATTGTCGTGAGAGTAGCCTGCGCACTAGAGATTTGGACAGTACATACATCTCACTTATACCGCCAGAAGTTTTGCCTGCAGGGTGGGAACTTCCAGATTATAAAAACCTGACAAAGGTGGACGGGGAAGCCCAGCCCGCTGCCACACATGTCATGAATGGAAATCCCGCTGGACCCACTGATCTATATAGAATGACTGGATAGCTCATGATGTTCTAAACTTCCAGCAGGCAGTGAAGCCACCGGAAGTGTTTGAGCGGCCATCTTACGATTCCCTACCAGCAGAGGGCTCCAATGGTGTTATACAGAGATTGGTGGCTCCGAATATGATCCGCTGTGCAACATACAGTAAAATGACGTTCACAAAAGGATGTAGAAAAACTGCCCACAGGTTGTAATTCAAGCCCTATAGCCTAAGTAGTAATTTATATGCACAATTGTCGCTATTCCAGTGTTGTTTTCTCAGAGGCAAGATCAATGCTTCTTCAACAACAAAAAACGGTATAACCGTCAACAATAGCCTATAAGAAACCTCAGAGCAGCAATAATCAACAATTAAGTGTCCAACAGCGACACATTTGACCGCTTCAAAAGAGCTTTGTGCAGAGTCCGTTTACCGTTACTTACATTAACCAATACAATTTGTATTATGCATTTCCTGAACATGTAAGTTAACAGTTACTTGCTAACTAATCAAACACTTTATTTGAACAAACTACTTAAACACAATCGGTTTTCCAACCTTTTACTATCGTGTCGCGAGAGAGAGAGCAATACAGTGCTCGTGTTGTTTGAAGACGGTGAGAGAGAGCGCGCGCGCGGCCGGCGGGGCTGTCTCTCTTAATGCTCGTTGATAAAATTATTTTTAATAAATCGTGGACACGTTAAACTTATTCCCTCCCTCATTTTGATTGAACGAATTACAACGTGGCCACAATATAGTAAAACGTGCTGTGGTATTCGTGGCCACGAAACGATATATTCACCTGAATATGCACCAATTCACAAAAATATAGGTCTTTAGCATTCACTATGAAATTTAATAGTAGGCCCTATCTGTTTTTCTTACCTGTGAAGATCTTCAGTGAAGGGTGACTAGTGTTCTCGTACAGCTTTTTATTCCTTTTGCAAAGAAATTGCCATTTTAGTTATACGTTTTGGGGTTTTATAACCAATATCACTGATCTTAAGCTACACGGAAGTCCTATAAGTGAATAATAACGAACACTCACTGGCCACTTAAAAAATAAATATTATATTTTAATGTGGAGATAAGCGGCATCTTCTTCATTCAAATGGCAAATCCACAAATAAAACACTTCTTCATTAGCTACTGCCACCTGCTGTTAGCCTAGACCGACACTCTCCAAGCTCCTCTCCCCAGTATCAAAGCAATTTTTAATAAGCAGGAAAAATTTCCGACTTTAAACAAATACCCATTTAAATGCTTAGGGTGTTTGCGTTGTAAGAATGTACAGGGAGACTTTAAATTTAAAAACGGTGTCTCGATAGGCAATGTTTACTCAGTCAAATCATAAAATTTCCTATTGATTCAATAGAACGCGTGAGCGCACTAGGGAATACCAAGATGGCGGCGCGGTGGCTTCACTGTTTATGACGTCATGAGCTATCCAGTCATTCTATATAGATCAGTGGCTGGACCATGCCCACGATGAGGCCATGCCTCTAGTGGAATGAGCCCTGATGCCCAACGGGCATTGCAGACCTTTTGACGCATAAGCAGCTGCGATAGCGTCCACTATCAATCTGGACAGGGTCTGTTTCGAGGCGGTGAGACCTTTAGTGCGCCCACCAAACGAAACAAAGAGCTGCTCCGTGCGTCTGAAAGAGGAGGAGCGTGCAGTGTAAAATCTCAGCGCTCTGACGGGGCAGAGGAGATTAGTATCACATTCGCTATCGGATGCTGGCAGAGCCGATAGGGAAATGACCTGCGCTCTGAAGGGAGTACCAATCACCTTAGGAACATAGCCATGTCTAGGTTTGAGAATGACTTTGGAGTCATTTGGCCCGAACTCTGCGAACGCTGCGACGGCCGCCACATATACTTTGAGCGTGGATGGGGACCTGCCCTTATCCAACAGCTCTTGTAGGAACACGAGCAGCCACAAAACCCCACATTTCCGTGGGTCCAGATTTTTGTCGGTGCACCATTTAGAAAACACAGACCATTTAGATGCATAGAGCTTTCTAGTAGACAGAGCTCTGGATTGCGCGATCGTGTTCATTACTCCTTCTTGCAGAGCAACAGGTATTCGTTGATCACCCACGCATGTAGCGACCAGTGTTCTGGGTGGGGATGCCAGATCGAGCCGCAAGCCTGAGAGAGGAGATCTGTTCTCACCGGAATGATTCTCCCAATGCGGGCTATGAGGAGCACCGAGTGGCGCGTTTCCCTGATTCTCTTTATTACCTGTGGCAACAGTGAGATCGGTGGGAAAGCATAAAGCGGGCGGCTGGGCCAGTTCTGGGCCATCGCATCCTCGTTCTTCGAAAAGAACACTGGTCAGTGAGCGTTGTCTTTTGACGCAAAAAGGTCGACTTCCGCCCTGCCGAATAGGCGCCATAGTTTCTGGACTGTTTGGGGGTGCAGGGACCATGGGGGAACGTGGTCCCTGGACAGTCTGTCTGGGCCGTCGTTCAGGTGGCCTGGTACATGCGTCGCTCTCAGTGAGCGCAGGTGACGCTGAGACCAAACTAGAAGGCGTTCTGCCAGATCGCAGAGGTTCCTGGATCTGACTCCGCCCTGACGGTTCAGGTAGGATACCACAGACATATTGTCCGAACGGACTAGAACGTGGTGGTCCCGAATGACTGGGAGAAAGCGCGTCAGCGCGTTCTTGACCGCTATCATTTCCAGACAGTTTATGTGAAGGAGCTTCTCTCGGTCTGACCACAGACCAAAAACCGGTGTGCCCTCGCAGATCGCGCCCCAACCTGTGTTGGACGCGTCTGTCAAGATGACTTTTCGGTGTGAGATCGCACCCATCATCACTCCCCGCTGATACCAATCGGCCACTTTCCAGGGCTGCAGAGCTGTAATGCAGGTCTGAGTCACTCTGATTAGTTGGCGGCCGGCGGCCCAAGCCCGGCGAGACGCGCGAGCATTCAGCCAGCGTTGTAGAGGGCGCATGCGCAGTAAACCCAGCTGGAGTACTGCTGCAGCTGAAGCCATACAGCCTAACATTCTCTGAAACGTTTTCAAAGGAATGAGGCTGTCTTTCTGAAAAGACGAGCGAGCCGTCATAGCCACCGAGTCTAGTTCTATTCCTAGAAAGGAAATTCCTATTCCTAAAAATGACTGACTGGGCCGTAATGAGCTCTTGGTCCAGTTGACCGAGAGACCCAGGCTTTTCAGATGACTGAGGAGCACTGTCCTGTGAGATAAAAGTTCCATCTCTGACTGTGCTAAAATCAGCCAGTCGTCCAGATAGTTTATAATTCGCAAGCCCTGATTTCTCAGGGGGGCGAGCGACGCGTCCATGCACTTCGTAATTGTACGGGGTGCTAAAGACAGGCCGAACGGAAGGACGGTGTATTGATAAACCCGGCCGTCGAAGATGAATCTCACGAATGGCCTGTGACAGGGAATTATCTGAATCTGAAAATTAGCATCTTTCAGATCGAGAGATATAAACCAGTCCCTCTGGCGCACCTGCACGAGAAGTTTCCTGATTGTCAGCATTTTGAACGGTCTTTTCACAAGCACTCTACAAGAAGTACAAGAAAATAACGGCTGTAAAACCCAGACTCGCTCAGAGAAGGCGGCACCAGGATGGGGAACGTATTATTACAGCCTTGTGGCCAACAGGCGCCGCTTTGTGTGAAGCGTCGCTTTCGTAAGCGTGCGCGCTTGGGAGTGGGCATGAGACTTACGTTCATATAAGTATTTATTGGCCGTGTGACAGAGCGGGCAGAGAGTGGGCGCGCGCATGGGCTCGTGGGCACGTTTCCCATATTCAACACTCAAGTGGCTTGTGTCCGAGAGAGTGGGCTCTGTGAGTGACATGGGAAGTGTAATGCTTGTGTGTAGGGGTGAGCACTGTGGTGTGGGCACATTTTCTACACTTAAAGCACCTTCGGTGTGAGCCGGATAACCAGACATTATACTCTTTTTGAGATTTCTCTGGGTTGCCGTGTAAACGGCGGTTGTGTGCAGGCGAGAGGGTAGTGTTACCGGCTTGTTGGCTGCTAAATACAGCGCTGCAGTAGCCTGTGTGAAGGGGACTGTTTTCTCAGCAGCCTGTTTTCTCAGTGCTGACGTTGCCAGGAGGACTTTGCGTGCTCAGGTTTCAGCGCAATCTTAGGCCGAGGCCCAACGGGGGGGGGGGGCAGCGATCTGCGGCCGCTGAGCGCAATCAGCTTCTCCCATATCCGCGAGTGTCAACCAGAGGTGCCTCTCTGTAACAGTCAGCTGACTGCAGACTGTGGTGCCAAGGGACAAATCCGCCACGCTCCTCAAATCCGTGACAGCCTCTGGGTTTCTGCCTTTTTCGTCCCACTCACGAAGAAGGTCAGCTTGGAGGATTTGGAGGACAGCCATGGAATGCAGAGCAGATGCGGCCTGGCCGGCGGCAGTGTAGGTGCGACCAACACTGGCAGATGTTGTTCTGCAGGCTTTTGACGGGAGCGCGTACCTTGAGTGCCATCTCGCAGAGGGCGGGCAAAGGTGCGCTGCGACCGCTTCCTCGACACGGGGAATGGCTGTGTATCCTCTCTCGGCGGCGCCGTCTACCTGGGAGTTCAGCGTGGAGTTCAGGCAGGAAAGGCGCGGCCCGGGCTGTGGCGTAAACGGCGTAAGTGAGGAGGCGCATGAGCTCAGCTTCCACTCCAGCGCGGGTCCAGCTGGATTCCTGGATCGAGGAGGAGCCAGAGTGGTGAGAGCCTGACCACTCCGACGTAACGGCAGTGCGGGCTCTCGGCGGCAACTGCGCGTCCGTGAGAGGGGGCGGGGAAGGCGAAGCTCGAGGGCGAGGCTCCGGCTAGACGTTCGCGATGGCCATAGACTCCGGCGTAGAAAGAGCTGAAGAGATGAAAATCAGGGAAGCAGCCTCTGAACCCCGCTTCTATACACTAAGCCACTTCCATTCTGGCGGGCTGTGATGCCATGAGGGCGCAGGCGGCTCTCATTGGGCGTGACGTCACGCCAGGTTCACTGGTAGGCTGCTGCAGTTGCGGCAGAGCAGCCTATGAGCTCGCTAGATAGCCCGCTCTAGGTCTGGCAGCTGCTGCACTGCGTTGACAATAAATACAAAATTAAGGATAATTTTTGGCTTCAATATCTCGAGAAGATGAATCTTTCCCGTAGCGTAAGCTAACTTACGCATTACGAGAGAACCTCTCGTAAGAGAACTGCCTCATCTTCTGCATTCTTTGGCCCCAGCATTACACTGTGAGTCCAACCAGAATTCAGAAAGCACACAAATGTTTTATTCCCTTCATATCTGCCACAAGGCTTTCTGGGAAACTCCAGATGTGCTGTGACAAAGTACTTCTTGGGTAAATACTTTTTTACTGTCAACTTCCTGTATATTACAGAGCTCTTGATATGGTTGACTGGTGCACCTTTACTCAATTCTCTACTCTATAGCTCCTTCAAAGTTCAACATTTGAAGGATAAGCATTCAAGACACATTGACCTCTTCCTATTAGTCCTCTTTCTTCCCAATATTTTCCTGTGTTTTCATTACTATTTCTATCTAACAAAAGGTTAACAGCATCTAAATAAAACAAATGTTTCAGTGCTGATATGAATAACCTAGAATTACATTTCTGTGTAGCATCTGGAACTCTGTAAAATTATAAAATTGTTTAGGGCTGAGAATAACAGAGCACTTTCCAAGACTTTACAACCAGAGGTTTCCGTACGATGTGAAATTCAGAACAAGCTGCAGGCTGGCACCTTGCTTGCTTTTGGAAAAGGTCAGTGCTGTTCAAGACTATTGAATCTTGGTGACAGTTCATAGAGTTTTATGTCTTAAATGTAAAAAAAAAAAAAAAAAAAAAAGGGTACATAAAGCAGCAACAGAAAGAAAGACAGAAAGAAAACTGCTCTTTCACCAGCCAACATGCTAGAAATGTTACCATTTAATTGCAGTAGAGGTTTTTGAGGACGTGATTCAAGCGCAGCTTTGCATATTGGCAAGACTGAAACAAGCTCCTCTCATCTCAGACACTGCAAATCTGTTCCATCTAAAAATATCATGCCAACACCTCATTCTTTTGATAGTCATGCATGCCATTTGATTCTCTACAGTGAAATTGGCACTTTTGCATCCCTCTGGGTCTCCATTTTGGCACTCATTGTTCAGAAAGGTCTGAATATGACTATGGCTGTCACTTGACCTCCATCGTTTGCAGATGATGCAATTTCGTCTTTCACGTGTCCATTGAACACATACTGAACCTCTTTTTTTGCGATTGATTTTTACCACGTACATACATGCCTATTTTAGAGCACCTAGCTGACTCTTTAAAAAAAACTCCCAGCATGGTTAAAGAGTGTGTGTTTACAGGGGCATTTAGAAGCATCAAAGATCAGCAGCGGGAGAAGTACAGCATCCCTCTCCACCACCATCACCACCACCACAAAAGCCTAGGGGGGCAGAGAGGAGATGAAAGCGTGCATCCCTTTACAACAAAGCAGTATCTTGATTGTCTGAGCCTTTGGCTTCTCACTCAAATCAATATGTTTAACCTTGCTACAAAGGCTCATGCCCATTCAATATTTAGCAGAAGTAAAACCAAATTTTAATTGTTGGTGAAGGCTGCATCGACCGACCCGCTGCAGAAGATATTTGGCGCACACTGGCTCAGCCCCAGCGCCTGGGGAAAACGTGTGTCTGCGCACAGTGGCAGGTGCAAAAAAGTGAGGAAAAATAAGGGTTGTGTGCTTTACAAGCTTGTTCTGCTCTCCTGAACTCCAGCACCGTCTGGAGGTATAGAGGTTAGCAGGGAGTCTGCTGTTGATTGTCTGTTTTTCTCATGCAATGCCATCCATCATGCTATTAGTAATGCAGACAACAGATTCCAGGCCAAGTGCTATGGGATGAGAAGACGAGGAAAAACAGGCATCCCATTACACATTCAGCTGTGAGAGACTTGGGACAAACCAAATTACTTTTTTATTCCTTGCTTTGTCTCCAGGATTTTTTTCTTTCTTTTGTTTCATGATTCTAATATTAAATAGGCCATTACTATGTTGATATACTTTTATTATTATTATTATACTTATATTATACTAGGTGATGTTGCTACAATGTAATTACATTGTAACAAATAAGTAATGAGAAATATGAATTTAAAACATGTACTAAGGGTGAATCCCAATTTTCTGTCTTACCCCTTACCCTTAGTTTTGCACATTCACTTGAGAGTAAGGGCTATCCCAATTCTTGTTTTGATCGAGGGGTAGGGCTAAGGGGAAGTGGTAGATTAAAACCAAGCATTTTCGCTAGCTTATTTGAAACGTGCTCATGAGCTCATGTGAATGTGCAAAACTAAAGGGAAGGGGGAAGACAGAGAATTGGGATTCACCCTTAGTATAGGGTTAAGGTTTAGGGTTAGTTACTAATGCATAATTTACTATTATTATGATAATACATACATGTAACATGCAACTACGTCACCTTGAAATTAAGTAATACCTTTTAAATATTGACTTTAAATCTTGCTTCTCAATGTGCTGTGCAAAATAAAAGACAATCTGATTGCACACAAATTTATTACGGAGAACTAGTTGAGGATGGTGTATCAAGCTGTTCAATAATGCAGATTATTTAAAGCACACAATTCATTTAACTCTGGTATAATGCTTCGTATTAATAGAGATCATGTCCAAGTCCTCCAGACTAATCTCACATGACATACTCATCATGTTGTTTACATATGCATAATATGCACAGCTTCAAATATGTAGTGACAAATTTATTATGCACATTTTCCCATATTTTTGTCACATTGTTTGTGCTGCATTGTTGCTGCACAGTTGCACAGTAGATGTTCCTGTAAGATAAAAGGACTTCATTGTCCTCTTATCCACTGTGAAGGGTTCTTCATTTGCATACAATGGCCATTCCATATGCAAATATACACTGTTACACAAGGGCTGAGAATTGAGCATAGAAAGTCGAGGGGTTCAGAGTTACAGTAGTTCTCAAACCTCAGAACACCTGGACTGCAGTTTTACTACCAATTTTAGGTGTACAGGGACTTTAAGTGTGGATTTTCAGCTGTGCAAAACTAAAAGTATCTCTAAGAAAATCTAGTTATTGCAGGAAAAGAGATTATACAAATCAGCAGGGGTTGAGCGGTTTAGGAATTGATTACATATATTTTAGGTGTGCATTTTGGAAATATATAAGTTCCTTGCACCTGCATGCCACTGTAACTCTTGCAGTAGTCTTCATCACAGTCACTCAGCATGTTTTATTAAGATTTGAGATGAAGGGGAAGTTAAACACTATTTCTTTACTATTTGATTGGATGATAGGCCACAGTTTGTTCTGTTCTATTTGTTGCTTTTTGGTTTCAGAACAATACTTGCTATAAATAAGAAGTTACTGCTTTTAACAACCAAACATACACAATACTTCCCCTTCCACAGACAAACCACAATGACGGTGTCTAACAACTATATAATTATAGAAAAATACTTAACTTATCACCACATGACACACAACTCATAGGGAACAACAAACACAACACCAGTCAGTGAAATAGTAAACCTTACAAAACGTAAAACACTAAACACTGAGGCAGTAATTTGCATAATTAATTAATTTGCATGATTAATTCTTTCTTTTTGGAGGGTATGGCACAGTGTTTAAAATTACATTTAAAATGGCACGCCGTGTCAAATAGGTTTCCGACTCCTGCGATACACACTGAGAGGTTCTGTCTCTGCAATATTAGCAGTCATTTGTCATCAGTAATGAGCCGCTTTTCATATTTTTCACAATATGCAGCTCAGTGACAATTGTGTAACAGACAGTTTACAACTGTTAGAGAGTCCCTATGGCACATTAAGCCTACTTCTCTGGTCTTACCTTCTTGAGTCTGAGGATTCCCTCCTGAGTCTGAGCATCAGTGACAATCTCAAAGACATCCCTCTCGTCTCCACCTATGATGGTGTAAGTTGATTTAGCATTTTCCCCGATGTCTCTGTCATTCGCTTTTACTCTTCCTCCAGGCTTCCCAATGCCAAGATCCTCAGGAATATTGAACTCATAAGAGCCTTTAGAGATGAGGTACAAGAAAGTAGAAGATCTGGTCTATCAGGTCACAAATAGCACTTAGAGAAACAATAAAACAACTAAAATGCTAGACAAAAAAATTAAAAACATTTATTTTATATATGTATATAGTATACAGTAGATTCTACCATTCAATACTTTGGGGTCGATAAGGTTTTGAAACGTGTTGAAATAAGTTTCATGCACTCACCATGACTGCATTTATTTTGATAAAAAAATATAGTAAAAACAGTAATGTTTTTAAATATTACAATATACAATATATATTTTTTCTATTTTAATTAGTGCTGTAAAATCGATTAATCGCAATTTGCTAACATTACAGTATATATATATATATAGTATATATATATATATATATATATATATATATATATATATATATATATATATATATATATATATATATATAGACACACACACAAAATGTTATGTTAGACCGGGATTACTCGGTTTAACAACACTAATTTGAATATATTTTAAAATGTAATTATTCATGTAAAGGCAAAGCTGAATTTTATGTTAGATGTGATTAATCGATTTGACAGCACTAATTTTAATACATTTTATAATGTAATTAATTAATGTAAAGACAAAGCTTATTGTTTTCATCAGCCTTATTCTAGTCACATACTTCAGAAATCATTAATCATGTGCTGATTTTGGTTCTCAAGAAACATTTCTTATACTATCAATGTTGAAAACAATTGTGCTGCTTATTTATTTTTTCTTTGATGAATGAAGGTTCAAAGAACAGCAATTTTTAGTAACATGTAAAATACTTTACTGCCAGTTTTGATCAATCTAAAGCATCCTTGTTGAATAAAAATAGCAATTTCTTCTTCTTAAAAAAAAAAAGCTTACTGACTGCAAAATTTTGCACGGTAGTGTAGATGTAGTTTATAAAAGATGGTCCCTCTTACCCTTTGCGAACTTTGGTGGGTTATCGTTGATATCGGTTAGAGTGACTGTCACAGTGGTGGTTCCTGACAACCCACCCATGTGACCTCCCATATCTTTTGCTTGAATGACAACAAGATACTCTTCCCTCATCTCACGATCCATCCCTGCCAGAGCCACCCTAATGATTGCTATAACAATCACAATAAATATATGAATCAACATATAACTAATTGATATATTACAAAGAACTACTATTACACAAAGCATCAAGAAAATATCTTATTTAGATATTTAGATATGAAAAATAAATAAATAAGAATATGCCTCATCTTTACTGAACAGGATCTAGATGAACACGTCATTGTAGATTCTGAGGTGTGCCGCCTGCCAAATCTGTTAGCTCTTCCCCTGTCCTTGACACCACAACCAGCTTAGTGTGTGCTGTGCATTGCCTGTGCTGCTTTCATTTGGCATTGCAAATTAGCTTGTTTGTTTGCAGAGGACTTGTCCCAGCACCTGGAGTCATTTATATTCCGACTGAATGTGAATTATGCTGTCTGTCTCTTATAATCTTTAATACTGTATGCACTATCATTGACTCAGCTTAAAAAAAAAAAATGAATCCCCAATACACCAACAGGTAATCTACTCAAACAACAAAACCCACAGTATCATAAAATGAAAGCCCTCTGTATTAAAGAAAAGGTTGTCTCAGTTTATCATGTTAATAAATCTGAAATATTCGAGACAATTTTTTTCCCCCATTTATTGTAGGTGTTTTGACATTCATTCGCACAGCTTCATTGGTTGCATATTGAGATTTCTAACATTTAACACTATCCTTTCATCTTTACAGATGTTTCACCCCAATTCACACTGCGATCAAGATTTTTACCATTGTGGAGGAGATTCCCACAGCAATTTGCGAGTCTTATGATGTTATGGTGTGTTATAAACTTAAATCCAGGGAAATCACTATGACTCTGATGAAGTCACTTGGGGAAGTGACAAAATATCTTCAAAAAATAGAAAAAAAAAAATGCTATGCAATTTCTGGATGACTGAGAATCTTTATAAAGAAAGAGAAATGCTATAAGAAGGACCTGCATTAAATATATTGCAAATAACATAAGTAAAGAACTAAGGAAACAAAAGCATTTTATGTGAAGAAAGGTAAGTGGGATAAGTAGATCCAGCTCCAGTTCCATTACACATGAATAATTCACAGAGTGCATGCATTGTCTCTAGACTTTTCATGCTGCACTTACATGTCTTTGTTTATTATTCTGTCATGGAGACCAACAGACCACAATAATTTCAGTGAACTAAGGATGTGCATTTTTAGAAGTGAAGTGTCGATATGAATATGGAAATGCAGACCGCCCTGAGTGCTGTGTGTGCGCCACGTGCGGTACACACTGAATCTAATGCTCTTACACACACAAACACACACTGCAATACTCATTCAATTGTAATCCTGATTTATCATTATCTATTCAAATGAATTCCTGATGATCACAGAAGCAAGGCAACACAAACATTCATTTCCATAGGTATTTGAAGGTTTACTTTCCTTTCATTTATTTTCTTTTTTTCTTTCTTTTTGCAAGCCATTAACCAAGTAATGAATTGGTGCATAATGTTTACTTATTTATCAAGTGTGTCTCATTTCCTACGAGGTGTTGGAAGTGTCAAATGGTTGTTTTCCCTTTACCTCTTATTTTTCATTAACATTCATTAAAACATCTGGCTCACTTGAATAAACCATCTGCATGTGTTCAGTAATCACACAAACCATACACAAGGCCCCTCAATTTGGGCTTTTGCACCTTCTCACGACCATTTGCATTCTTAGACAAAGCTGACAGTGAGTGATTGAAATGCATGGGGTTATGAACCAAAAGAGGTGTTCTCATAAATTAAAAAAATAAAAAAGATATTTAAAGTCTGTTCATTTATTATGCACATACAATTTGAACAGATACAGGACTTGTTTATTGTCTGTTGTTTTTCCAAATTACGAGCTGTTCATTTCCATCTCATTGCTTATTAATGTAATTTCACCATTATTTAATCATGTTGCTTACAGACACACTGTTAACAAGTCAGCTGAAAATGCAATTAGGGAAAAAACAAAGTCAAGGTTGAAAAGGAAGCAGAATGCAGATGGAATTCAAAGATAGCCCTGTCATTTAAATCAGAAGCTGCAAATTACTTTGTGCGCTATTACAGAACAAAATCAGCAACTGCATGTGTCCTTCAGGTAAAATGATCTTGTTTATTTGGTCTTTCTCTAATATTTCTTTCATGTCTCCCATAATGATGATCATAATAACAATGATTATAATAATAATAAATTATCTAACACCTAAAACTCGTCTTGGTAAATGAAGGGACCTTCATCTTATGCATGTCCTGATTTTGCCGAGTTAGACATGTTCCTGGGTCAACATATTAACATTCCTGTCCGAAAATTTTATTCTAACCATATCCCTACCTCTAAACCTAACCATACCCATAAGTTATCCCTAAAATCAGAGGGGAATGATAGGTGAAATCAGGTTTTGCTTCATCTTACACATTATTTCCAAGCTATTCATAGGCATAATAATCAGGATGTTGAATCATTTTAATGATTCATGACATCTAGTCATTGTGGGTCGACTTTTTGGATTTAATGTAGCTAACTTACCAGTGGATTGGTCGATGGAGAAATAAGGTTGGCCTTCCAGAATGCTGTATACCAGTTTGGCACTGTTTCCATACACCGGATCATCCGCATCTGTTGCCGTTACTCTCGTTACTGATGTACCTGTGAAGCAAAAGAGAAAACAATCATCTTCAATAAACAAAAATAACTTGCAATGAACAAATAAATCAATTGTTTCCATTTACCGCACCACTGTGTCCATGCTCTGAACTTGTTTTCTTTGAGAACAAATATTTTATTCTCACCCTACCGATGTTTCAATAATACCTCTGGCCATGGTATAAGAGCTTCTCTGGAATAAACTCATAAAAGTGTGTTTTGTTGTTCAGATGTGCACAAGCGCTCGCTCATGCTGTGAGACTTCCACGATGAAAAAACATCACAGCTTCAGGCCTTAACAAGATCAAAACGAAAGAAAGTCAGACAAACAAACAATCCAAGCTGCTCTCCTAACCTCCTCTTCATTAACCCATGGCTTGGATGAATTGAGAAGAAAGAGGAAAAATAAGAAGCACAAAAGAGAAAGACACACAAAAGAGAGTGCGAGAGAAACTGAGACGCTAATGCTAAACAGCTCACTGACAGTGCAGATGGTGTGGTAATTGTTTGTAAAGCATGTTCCACAGCACATTGACAGCTTGGTAAGCATCTGACCAGCAAGCCTGCCTGTGCTACAACTACAGGTATCTGGAGCTGTCAGACACAGCAGGAAAAACGTCCACTGTGAGGACTGCCATGTGCACGGCTTGATTCAGACCTAAGTGAAGGTGTATCTCCACGTCTCCCTGGAGCAACACTAGTGAAGCCCTTATGTATTTAATCCAGTGAGGAATATGATGTACTGCAACTTCTCTTTGAAAGAAAGCATCAAACAAAAACAGCAAATGTGAAAAAATACTAACTAGAGATGAGATGATTAGGGGTGGGCCAATAAGGATTTTTTTGATGGCAGATGCAGATATCTTAGAGTGCATGGTGGCCGATGGTCGATATATCACATCACACTATTTCATTTAAAGATTGTAAATACCACATGGTGCAATGAGTTTTATATTCATTTCACCTAATATTTACTAAATTAGAAGCCATTTTAAAATGAATCAATATGAAAACAAAAAAGATTTTAACTTTATAATAAAATTGTAAAATAACCTTAAAATAAACTGTAAGATAAAGAGATATTAACTTTTTTTTTAACAAATAAAGAAATTGTTAAAAACATGACCGAAAGGGAATTAAACACTGCAATCTAGAGTAATCTAGTAAATCTATTTGGACTGGGAATAATATTTTCTCAAATAAAGACTTTCTTTAATTTTACATCCAATACAGTTAAGATGACATGAATACGTCGGATCGGCAAACTAGTTTTAAATCAAGGACAACTGGATTCGTTGAGGTTTGTAAATAATTTTTTTAATAATTGTTTTTAATACAAATATACAAAGATTAAATGATATAAAAGTGTATTTGCTGGATGTCAACGGTATATGAGAAATACAGTGCTGCAGTGATGATGTAATTAACCCAGAAGTTAGCATCACCCAGGTACCCTTGACAAAAACCATATGATTTTTTCATTGGCTTTTGGATTATTGCAGAAAATAAGGTATGCGAATAACAAAAGCTTACGATTCTACGTTTTGTTCATCGTGATAATCTTCACAAATGGACACAACGTTTATTATTTTTTTAACGTAAATACAATCGCAGTAGTCAAAAGCTAATCAAAGGCTAAAAAATAACTACACCACGGTCACATGACTTCACAGCACCATCACTAAGCTTCCAAGTACTCTTTCAGTCTTTGTTTAAAAACATTTTCTCTGAAAGGTTGAGTTAGATTAGTTTGCAAGAGTGCAATTATAAACACAACAAGGCTGTGAAAACGGACTAGTGAGTAGATGAGGTTACCTGTTGGGCTGATGATGTTTAATGTCCCGACCATATATGTATACATAGATTCCACATTTGAGCGATCAAGACATGTCGATGTGTCCGCCATCTTGGAATGGTTAACAAGATGCTGTTCATCACTGTAATAAATCAAGGAATTTTCATTGAACATGTCACAGCATTGTGCAGCCCATGGCTGTAAAAACTACGAGCTATAAATTCCAGAAAAAAATGGGATATCCTTTCAGTGGTGAGAATGTCCTGGTTTGTGTATTTAAAACTCACTATGCAATATCAATATGCATAATTACATTAACGATATACTAAATGCTGTGAAAATCCTCTTGTAATGTCTATTGCAGAAAGATATTCATACATTTGAATAACTAGGTTGCAGATGCACAGTCAACTTGCTCTCGACTGGTCACAGACCAGATTTAACTGTTCCAATATGGCGGACTTACATATAGTAGCCCATATAAAAAGACAACGAGACATCTATGTATACATCTATGTCCCCAACAACCTCTGTAGTCCCATTTAGCCAATTGTTAGCAACAAAAGAGGGTGTTATTGATGTATTTTATGTAATTTAATCAAATGTGACAATATCTTGCTTGTCTTCACCACAGACCTTATTTCAGGCATTTAACTAAAAACCCATTAAAAAACCCATTGACTTTGGGAAGATGGAACCGGAAGTGCTAAAATGCTAACTCATTTCCGGGTTTTGGCCTACAAAAAATACGTAATCCCTGCAGCACTCTGTATAATATAAATATTTCCATGTTAAGAAAGATAACTGAAATCAACACTAAAACTAAAATAAATACTTTGTATGCTACACGTGACAAAATGCTGCCAGTGGAATTCTGCATGTGTGTCTGTACTGTACTGTATGTGGATGATACAATACGTGTGAAACATGATCAGGGAAATATGAGCGATTCAACCCACAGGATATCTGTTACTTGTAATGCACTACTTCCTTTCACTCAGTAGGATCATGACATACTGCACTGTGTTATCAAATGCTTTAATTACATTACCAATGAATATCAGTGTTTGTGTTCTCAGAATGCATGTGTATGGTGATGGCACAATAGTCTCCTTATCTCAATCCTGAACGCTGCTAACAGTATATGATCTTTTTCTCCGTTTGGCCCTGGGGAGGTACTCTATGGCTCCCTTTGCGTAAAACAGCTGATTCATGTTTTGATAAAAGCAATCCCTTTATCTTTTACCAGGACTGGAATATTTCTCTTGTTTCTTAGTGTTTGCTCTCAAAGCTGCCTTAGAGGCAGAGAGATTAATAAAGACATTACTGTTGACTTGTGGAGTGCTGAAAGCTGCCACAGTTGTTTCTTCCTCTTGCTACGTTGTACCGGACAGCTGTTAAAAAAAAACTCAAAGCAGGAACATCAAGCACACCATCCGAACAGGTACGTACAGTCTTTAATCTGTTTTACTACTGCAGAGCGGTGGAGGCAGCCCACACTCTGTCTGCTACGAATGGGAGGCCAACTGAAAACAATGTAATGGAATTTTGTAATGAATGTCTTTACTTTGTAATGCATATACCAGGATGAATGCTGCATTAATAAGTTTAAAGACCTCATTTTTTTCCATTAAAGAGCAATGGTGTTGACACAGTACAACTAAGGGCCAATATGCTAATTGGAAAAGGTGTCTTTCCAGTAACTCTGCACCCCTAGAAAAAACACACACATACAGCAAGTTTTTCACAGAATGCTGCGATGCAGCATATAAAATAAGGCCTAAAAAAGAGAAGACAACCATTCTAAAAAAACACACACACACAAAAAACCAAACAGTAGAGTCAGTGAGGCATGAAATAGCTCCTTTGCCCCTCTTGTGCAGAAGTGAAATTTGCCTCTCCTCCTCTGATAAAAAGAATGAGGGATTAGAGGAGCCTTCCACTGACTGAGCTCCAAATCAGTACAGATTAGCCTGTCCTTGCAATGTATTGCACCGCAAAGTCCAAGACTTGTGGGTATGGGTCAGTGACACCCTTGGGCAGTGGAAACTTGTGGAAACTTGATTTTGAGATGTTATCTGCATAATCTAAAAATGATGAGTGAAAATGAGCGAGATTCTTTCTTTTAGTACAAAACTATAAGGGTCCCTGACAAACCATACAAAGAGTTGTGATCGCATTGACCCAGTCGGAGATAATACTTAGCTTGATGCAATTCTGCCGTACATTAATCTAAATATTATGACATTTCTTCCATCGCATTTGGGAAATCAAGGGTGCTTCATTGCTTTTCCAGCCATGGGAAATGTTTGGGGATCTCAAACAGAACAGCCATAAAAATCGTATTTGTGTCTGGAGAAATGTCAACTGCATGCTTGAAACACTGCACCGGGGCATTGGGCCTAATGAAAAAATAAAGGGAAACTGCTCTTTGTACTTACTGCATACATGGATGCCGTGAAATAAAATCAATACCAAACCTTCTTATGAACTGGGCTTTGGGTGGGTGGTGGATAAACACTGATGTGCTGTATTGTCAGCTGTATTATGGCAGAGTTTTGGGAGAGCAGAATCTTCTCTGTTAGATAGGTGTCCATGCATGAACTCCCCTCCCCTGCATGACTGGGGTTTCATGTATATTCATGAAGTAACTGAGGAATATGGGGGAAGCATCACCCTGAGCAGGCCACCACATGTCCCCAGGCCAGGCCACTTCCAAGCTGTTTACATCTGAGTGCTTTTGCTCCTATATAGCCCTGGGCCATGTTGTGCTTCTCTGTGGTTCTGTCTGCGGTGGCATCATTATCCGCTGGCATATCCACAGTAGTTTTACCGCGATCACACTCTGTGCCAACAGTTACCGAATGGTGTGAATCAATTCGAAGTAGGAAAATTATATCATACTTGTCAGGTCATTTCATTTTATTGAGTGAAGGTCTTTAAATGTTGTGGTCTCTACATGATATAGCTCAAAGCACATATATATCACTATCTGGGCTTTAGCTGTTACTGAATACTCAGAATATTATTGCTAAGTAATATTCACTTTTTTGCAGGTGTTTGTCAAAACCAGCATATGGAAATTATTCCAATCACTGTTTATTGGAATTGTTCGACCAAAAAAGTTTAAATTTTGTCAACATGCACTCATCTTAGCACTATGCACTCATTCCAAACCAATATGACTTTCTTTCTTCTGTGGAACTCAAATATTTTGAACAATGTTTGAAAACAAACAACATTAGAGACCATTGACTTTGATTCTATCAACCTTTTTTTATCTTTTTTATATCTTATGGTCTCTCTGAATACTCAATTCTAATAGGCTGGAAGGCGTACATTAAAACTATTTAAAGGGGCCATGAATTAAGAAAAAAAAAAAATCCTTGATCTTAAGCCGGGTGCACACTGTGTAATTTATAATAGTCCTTTACGATTGTTGCTTGTCATACTGTACAAACATAATCATCACTGTAAGCCATGTAACACTGTAGGATCTCATTTGTCATTAATGTCAGATTGTACGATAGTCAAGACGCGTTAAAAACGGATGCACGCAAGAAAACTTATCTGGAGTTTTATATCATCAATCAATGACACGTTCGGTGATGTGAACTGCATGAAATGGTGGCTACAAAGAAATCTCTAACGTTAATTTTGGTCATGGCTTGTCTTGAAAAACAAAGACAATTTGACGATTGTTGTAGGAGAAGTCACACTGCAGGACTGTGAGTCAAATCTTCTGACACTGCCAGAATTTCATCTGAGGTAAAATTTGATCGCAACGGTCATTAATCGGCTGTCGGTGAATATGTCAAACTAACGATCAAAGACTTCCGATTTTAGGATCAGAGGAATCTTTTAGGATTTGCAAAATTTATCTCAGACGGCCAAATCTTAGCCAAAATCGCACAGTGTGCACCCGGCTGAAGACATTCTGCTGACTATAAGTAACTTTGCAAATCCATGTCGACTAGAAATCAGTAGAGTTTCTGAGAGTAGACACTAGAGTAGACTGTCTGCTTAATATCTGCTAACACTTTATTTTGATGCTCCCCCAACAGACATTCTGACTAGAAGTAATTTTGCAAGTACATACCTTATTAACTTATTATACTAACCCTAAACCTAACCACAACCAAACAGTCTATTCTACTACAGTCAAAATGCTCTAGATATAGTTAGTTGACATGCAGTGGCAAAGTTACTTTAGTTAGTAGAATGTCTGAAGTGGACCGTAAATAAAGTGTAAACCTAAAAGGCATTTACTATACATTCAGTTAACCATGAATTGTTGGCTTATTTCTGCTTATGTGTCCTTCAAATGTTTGATAAGTTGTAAATAATAACATGCCATTAATACATGTTCAGTAAAAGGGATATTTCACCCTAAAATGTATGTCCTGCATTAGAACAACACAAAGGTGAGTAAATGATGACTACATTTTCATTTTACGGTGAACTACCCCTTTAATTATTAATTACTGGTTTGTTAAAGCTTGACAAATCCATATATAATGGCTAATATGTCTTTACTATGTTCAGTTAATCATTTAAAATAAAGTGTTACAGAATAAACAAAGCAAAACAATTTGCATTTCAATAAAAGTGTGTATTACTCAGTTGCTCTGAGACCTTTTGCAGGATAATTTTAGTCATTTTGGAAGGAATCCGTTTATTTGAGAGTTTTGTGTCAGAAAACAAAGCAGAATAATACCAGTCTGCTCGCTCATCTAGTTAACTAAAAATATTTCAAAGATCTACTGGGATCTGACAAAATTTGGCAGATCCAGTTATAACTTCATCCTCAAACACTTGTTGTGTCAACTTGGTACCTTGTAAACATGACTTTGTTTCCAGGTGGGGGAGAAAAAAAGGAAGAAAAAAAAAAACGAAAAAAAAAAAAAAACCCACCACCTGTTTGTCTTTACTCCAGGAAATACAGAAAAGTCAGCCAATCAGATTAGAGCTTGCCAGTTTTGTGTGCATCAGACAGTCAGTTAGAGGACCGTTGGAGGTCCATAGGCATGCTATCTGAGGCTGATACTATCAGTGCAGTGACTGAATGCGATGAAGCTGGCAAGAGCCCACGTAGGTCTTAAGAGGATTCTGGTCTTTGACTTGAGCACTCGGAATGCACACACACCAACATCAGGACCTCTGGCCAATATCTAGATTCCGATCAATAAACGGAATAATAGACCTTTAAAAAATGTATTGGCATATGTTTCATGTAGCAATTCCCATATCCACAGAAATTCTTCACAGTTTCTATCATTTCAAAGCAATGTCAGGCACAGAGATCTGGGATAATAAGTGGTTCTATAGCTTAAATGGGCTTGTTTTGGGTGTGCAGCTGAGCTAGGCAGGAACCGTGGCTGGAAAAATGGGTATCCCATCATGGTACCACTCAGCTTCCTGCTGAAAGCTATTTACTCATGTCATCTGCTGAATCTGTGGCATCTGGAATGGGATCACTATTGTAACTTTCAGAAAAAAAATGGCTTCAGAATTTGGCACCAAAAAGACTCGTAAACATTACATACTAAAATGTATAGTACCATATGAAATAATAATTTGTCTTTAAAACTACAAATTACTAATATAACATAATAATCAACCTTAAAACCTATATAATTCACAAAATAATGATGTTGCTATGCATGCTAAAAAAAAGAAAAAAAAAAGAAATCCACTATGGGTGCACAGTGGTGAACAGGTAAAACATGATACTATATCACAGAACAAACACAGTTGAAATGCTGCACTGACCAATCAGTATCAAGTCCTAATATATACAGTAATAATAAAATATCCATTTCTGTGAGTACAAAATATGCAATACTACTGTTAATTGCATTTGAAAAACAATAACAACGTGACTGCTATTATTGGTTTCCTTTAATTTTGCAATGTAATGGCCCCCCTGCAAGTGCCACCATCTGTAGAACATGGGGAACCAGTGTTAGTCTGGAGCCCTGTTAATTATTATTCAATTATTTTAATATACAATTTTAAAAGGACACAATTCTTAAAAAGATTATAAAGAGCCAACGAGTCAGTTTGACTCGTGCAATACAATGTGAATGTTAAAATAACAGACCCATGCCAGCAGCTGGAATGATTGAGTCAAGTTGACCCCCATGATACAGATATAGTCTTGAAGGCTCTCATCAAAGAGCCATCATTCTCCTCAAATTGCAGCCTAAACCAACCGGCAGGGATAATAGCTCAGGCTTGCTCAGGAACTGTGAATCACGGTACAGGAGGCAAGTCAAAATGTCCACTAGAGTCCGCTGAAACATACTGGACTGAGGCCAATTTACGCTCATAACAGCAATGCTTGTCTCGTTGTCGATACAGGTGGACATTTACGACAAATGCTAAAAGCTATCAGCAGGAGAAGGATATCAAGGTGTGTGCATCCCCGCCTGTCATATGGAAGGGTGTAATTTTCAGGCCGCCACTCATTCCTGCATGATTTACAGCTGGAGGTATAATTGAAAAGGGTGTTTTCTCTGTGTTGTTTATCAAGGGACATGAATGTTGCTGAGAGGCTTAGTGAAGGAGACTATAAATAATAAAATAGTCTCATCTAGCACTCTATCCACCTGATCTGTTCTCCTAATGGCTATTCATTCACAGTCACACTCAAAACATTGGATTTTGTTAAGGGGAAAGTATTGGCACATCTGATTTACCCAAATATTACATTCTGTTTATAGTATGACAGGCTTTGCCAGCTAAAGGAATGACTAGTTGCTTTAAAAAGGCCAGCGAGGAAGACATGAGAGACTCTACTTACAGCTGTCAATGTTTTGAAATCTGATTCCTTCATGGAAAAGAGGCCTCAGGCTGATGTAGTGTAAGTGACCATCGCTTTGGTGCCACAATTATTGGCCTTTGATGAGACAGCAAGACAACCAACACTTAACACAACATGCTACCAGCCTGGGGTGAGTTAATGTGGCAGCAGGGCGGCAAGGGTTGTAAAGTATGTGTTTGTGAAAGGCATTTGAGGCAGAGGAGAGAGGGAAAAAAAGACTTGTGTAACATGGATGCTTGAGTGCAGTCCTTGACAAGCTGTTTACAAGAACCACAGGAACAAAACAATTAAGAGTGTCCTTTGCTTGCTGCTGATGGCTTTGACATATGCAGCCATTTTGAAGTGCCATGTCATTGATTCATTTTAATTAGTTCTTAGGAAATATGTGCAGGATTTGTGGAGGATGCTGTCAAGTAATTTCTAGACAAATTGCTACACTTCACATTTTTAATTGTCCCCTAGATAGTCAGAACAAAATGAAACAAGACAGAGTAAGTTATAAGTTACACTGAGAGGGACAATAAGTCGAGAGGACATGGTGAAGGTGGACATTTTTTCTCACATTTCAAGCGCTGTTTGTAAGAACAAGTCAAATAAAAATAAAGTTGATCTAGTTGCATTGAAAATATATAACAAAGACATGAGGCCTGTCAGAACAGTGGCATGTGCTGTCAAACCAGAAAAATATCGGCAGAGAAGATTTGCCTGGAGTTCTGCTCTCTTCTGTTTCATTCTCACTTAGAAAAAAAAGCAAACGACAGAAAGGCAAGTAAACAAGTCACATACTAAAAAATAGCTACATGAGAAAATATTTCTAATCGCCATATGCCTTTATACACTTTAACCACATGTATGATATTGTTACTCGGTGTAAATGAAAAAAAATCTGGAAAACATTTCCAACATTGATAATAATAAGAAATGTTTTTTGAGCACCAAACAGCATTTCAGAATGACTTCTGAAGGATCATGTGACACTAAAGACTGAAGTAATTGAAATAAATGAAAGCTTTAGCGTAAGTTCTGCCAGGAAGACTCAATCAGCTCGTCACGCATTACCTTACTTCTAACCAATTAGGTGTTAACAGTCACAGTATAAAAGATTGGTACTTAAATTTGTCTGAGTTCGCAAGATACTGACGCTGCCAATTACCTCCATCCTCCCCAATCACCACCAGGATGGTACCTTCCCCTTCATCCTCCCCACCACCACCACCAGGATGGTACCTTCCCCTTCATCCTCCCCACCACCACCACCAGGATGGTACCTTCCCCTTCATCCTCCCCACCACCACCAGGATGGTACCTTCCCCTTCATCCTCCCCACCACCACCACCAGGATGGTCCCTTCCTTTACCTCCAGGGGGGTCGGCTGCGCCCCTGCCTTCATCTTCAGGCAGGACATGCAAATTCCGCTACCCTCGCATTGCTCGCTAAGGACGGGGCCTACGCCAAAGAACTTTATAAATTTATGCTTGCCGAGCCTAAATATACACATGTTATTCAATTTATCTCCAGAGTCTTTCTTGTAGAAATTGAAGTAAAGACTGGGTGCTATATCAGCTCTGCAATAAAAATAAATAAAAATAAATCACATTTTAAAAATGTATTAACATAGAAAACACTTTTTAAAATTTGTAATAATATTTCACAATATTGCGGTCTTTGTCACAGGTGGTTGCATGAAGGTAGATGAAGATGATGAGTATAATTCCAACACAAAGTTTAATGACGATAATACAAATAATAAACAGAGAGGAAGGGCAACACACACTAAATGTAACATATGATAGATCAAATAAAGAATGAATGTGAGGGATCAACTTATAAAGCAAACACAAATGAGGATAGTTAATAGGACATTTATTTTAATGTTATGGTATGGGGTAACATAACATGTTATGGTATGTGGTTATGGTATGGGCAGACGTATGTTATGGACAATGAACACGAGTGCATTTTATTGATGGCATTTTGAATGCACAGAAATACCGTGATGAGATCCTGAGGCCCATTGTTGTGCTATTCCTCCACGACCATCACCTCATGTTGCAGCATGATAATGCACGGCCCCATATTGCAAGGATCTGTACACAATTCCTGGAAGCTGAAAACATCCCAGTTCTTGCTTGGCCAGCATACTCACCAGACATGTCACCCATTGAGCATGTTTGGGATGCTCTGGATCAGCGTATATGACAGCGCATTCCAGGTCCTTACAATATCCAGCAACTTCACATAGCCATTGAAGAGGAGTGGACCAACATTCTACAAGCCAAAATCAACAACCTGATCAACTCTATGCGAAGCAGACATGTTGCACTGCATGAGGCAAATGGTGGTCAACCAGACAGGCCTACTGACTGTTTGTCGGACCCCGTCGGACCCCGGACCCCCAAACATCACAACAGCACACTTTAGAGTGGCCTTTTATTGTGGTCATCCTGAGGCACACCTGCGCAATATTCATGCTGTCTAATCAGCATCTTGATATGCCACACCTGTGAGGTGGATGGATTATCTCAGCAAAGGAGAAGTGCTCTCTAAACACAGATTTATACAGATTTGTGAACAATATTTGAGAGAAATAGGCCTTTTGTGTACATAGAAAAAGTCTTAGATCTTTGAGACCAGCTCATGAAAATTGGGGGCAAAGACAAAAGTGTGGCGTTTATAATTTTGTTCAGTGTATATATAGTATATACATATATATACATATATATATATATATATATATATATATATATATATATATATATATATATATATATATATATATATTCATATTCATGTGTGTGTGTGTGTGTAATTATTAATATTATTAATAATTTAATACTATTTTATAGTATAATCATTTGATATATTTAATTTTATTTATTTGGAATGTGGCAATGTCATAAGCCATGCCATAAATGTGGACGAAGGGAATATTTCTGGCCCTCCAGTTGGCTTGACGTCTGGGTGTGTTACAGCTCAGTTTTTGGCTGTGTCTAGACTGAGATAAGTATTGAAGCACTCAGGAGAATAAATGACACATTGAAGTGATTGTGATCATCACAAAGCACGCCGGCCAAGTCTGCACCCCCTCACCAGAAAAAGTGAAAAGAGGAAAGGATAGGCGATAAACGACAGCACTGAGCAGGTGGAAGAGTTTATGTGTCTCTGTGTGTGTGGTGTAAAGGTGAGGCAATGAGCTAACGGTGTGTCTGACTTCCTGTAAGCATGATGGGACCATCAAAGTTGACATATAACTATCACGGTGTGCGCAGAGCAGCCAGACAGGGATGAAAAGCATCACGGTCAAAGGAGTTGGGAGGACGTGGGAGTGGACGGAGGGATTGATCTCCCTGCCATAGTAACGGCACCTGACATAGCACCTCTGACATGGCAATTGCACACGATATGGATGCAGTGATGGCTTAGGCTACACCCTGACTGGTAGAATGAGGGAAAAGGGAATCTCACAAACCAAACCTTTGACCTCAGACAAAGTGGCCTTGGTGAGAAGGGTTAACACATTTGCTGAGAGCTTCTCAAAGGTAAGACCAAACCCAGCGAACGTGACTGGTGAGTAAATGTTTCAGTCAGCCATAGGAAGCGCTCCTGGTGCCTTCTGACAAGCAATCCATCAAAGGGAACACACATACTCTCATATACACCAGTATATACACCTGCACAAGCATATACCTGCAGGGATTTGTTAAAATAAATGATGGATAAAAAGAAAGGAAAAACATATAAAATGAATGGGTTTTCTTTAGTATCTGATTAAGTGTGGCATTTAAAAAGGTTTCTCTTCGCCATAGGTGCTTCCAATTAGCCAGAAAACCTGAGTTGACACCTTAGCTCTTGTAAGAGCCAAACACAAGTGATGTCAAAGATGCTGAATTCTTCAACAAAATGATGCAACAGGTTTAACCACAAATACCTGTTTTTAAATGTTTGGAGTGTAGCTATTTGAGACAGGAGGGGGGAGATGATAGCGTTTTTCATAAGTAGAGGAGATGTTCAGTGGAGCACAAGCCGGCTTTAATGGGCCAGTCCCCAGTGAGAACCACAAAGACTTCATGCAGTAGAGATTTACCGTTTGATCTCTCCATCTTATCTGTTTCTTTTTCAAATGACCTTGCAGTGCAGACTTTTATGCCTAGCCTTTTATTCTGAGCCATGATTGGATGCTTTTCTAAGCTTAGATCTGCGCTGTGTGATGGATGCATTTCCCTCACATTTATGTCCCCCCAACCCAGACAGCCACCAATGAATCTTCTGTGGTGCGACCCCTGTAAGAAGACCTTTCATGGAGACCTTTCCTCAAACACCTTTTTTTCCTCACACATCATCCCGGTTAGCCCGAGCAACACAAATGCGTTTGAGCTCTGGTTGTCCTTCGCTTGAAAAGCCTATGTGTGATGGCATAATGAGAGATCTTGATCACATACTTCTCTGTGGTTGTGCATTTACTCTGAATACTGCCGCTCATCAGAATATACACCAATAAAAGGACTATAAAAAGCAAATAAAAACACATTGCCCACAGGATGCAATCAGCGCTTTTAATTTGGGAGGGCAACACTGAATGCCTATGGGGAGAACATACTGCTGCTATGCCATTGCTTAATAACGTTCATAAAGAGAGAGAGAGAGAGGGAGAGAGAGAGAGAGAGAGAGAGAGAGAGAGAGAGGGACTGTGGAGTTATCGTTGTACTAGGAAGAAGATGGAAATTAAGAGCAAAACAGAGAAAAGAAGAAATAGGAGCACAATGAAATAAGGTCCTAGGGTGAGGAGTGAAAGAGAAAGCCTTGACGCAACATTAAATATCCACACTGTGTCTCTTGCATAATTAATAGACGAAGGAGATTTTGAACAGAGGGCCGTCTGTGAGAAAGCGGCCAGGCGTCATATCAGATATAAATAAGCAGTGCCACCGGCAAGAGTGTAGATTAGAACACTCAAGCATTCACCAAAATTTCAGCTGTCCTCTATCGAATGCTGCTCATGTAAGGCAGTATGATACAGAAATACAGTACAGAAATCCATAGACAAATTATACAAATTTTAAATTGTTTAAATATTTGAACAGTGATGTAAAATAAGAAATATATAAATCTAATTATATTAAATAATATTATAATATAATTTAACACAGCTAATGCAAATACATTACGAGACATTTCGAGATCACAAATAAAATAAGCACTTTTGTGACCATGCAAACTTTATGAAGTCATATTTTCTTTGTATCTATCTATCTATCTATCTATCTATCTATCTATCTATCTATCTATCTATCTATCTATTAAAACACAGAGCTATTTATACCGGATCTGACAAAGAGTTCTACAGTGTAACCTGATGTGGTTATCTCAGTCATATTAAATGCATATGTAAACATATTAAATGCTTGTGTGTTCAAGGAAACACACAAACACACACACGTTACATATACATACATGCAGATCATTTCAGAATGAGAGTAGTAAATATTTCTGCTGACCACTGCCTCCAAATAATTTTTTTTTAAAGGGGACCTATTATGCTAAATTCAATTTTATAAGTTGTTTTAATGTGGTCGGTATGTGTCCGGTATGTGTCTGCAGTGTATGAGAACAACCAACCTATAATGGTAAAAATCCACTAACTCATTTTTATTTATAAAAATCAAAAGCAGTCTCTTCAAACGAGCTGATTCAGATTCTCAGAAGCCCCGCCCACAGCCAGTGATGACGTGCCCTATTAGCATAGACATAGGGTGCTTCTCATTTCTTATTTGTGCATCCTCATTTCCTTTCCTCGCGTCTCAGCTCCACCCCCTGTCGGACGCGAGGGAAGGCTGTAAGAAAAGAAAAAGAGGACGGAGGAATCGAATGAAAGCTTCTTTATACATTGGAATACTTGATCCCTCGAGCGTCACTTCACAGCGTCATCAGCAGCGCTCAAAGGATCTGCCATTATGTTGTTAAAGTTTGGTTATTTTAGAAATTCATAATAAATAATAATAAGGTCAGATACCCATTTGAAATATGGGAGATGTGTGGTTTATTTAAACTGCAAATGTAAAGTATAAATTATAATTATTGTTACCAACGTGAAGGGGGAGGATCGCAAAGTATACACCTATCCTCACTCATGACTCCTCTGGAGGCCTCCTTACTCCTCGATCCTCGCCTCCTCGCTGTCCAATCAGAGAATTGAGATGTCCTTCTCGGGGCTGAGCTCGATCGGTTTCCGGGTCATAGGATGAAGGACTGAGGAGCGAGGAAACGAGGAGGGATACTGAGAAGCACCCACTGCCCTGAGTGAGAAGCACAGTGTCCGCCATTTCTGTATCCTCGCTGTAGCAGCTGGTGTTGTACAATGTCTGCGCCAAAGAGGCATTACAAGTGTTGTGTTTTGGGATGTACCAATGCAGATAAGAGTCTCCATAGACTCCCGCCATTCGAGTCACTGAGTACATTTTGGTTCAAATTAATTTTCAAAAGGAAAGGTCCCAAAGTAAACCGCTAAAGTCTCATTTCGCAACTATTTGTGCGCAAACTTCAAACCCAGACAAAGTATCACACGTCATATGTTGTCCTTCCAAATTGCCTTTCTAAAAGAGCTCGTTGGCACTCTGTACGGCTAATGTTGCTAAAGCTACCATTGTCTATGCCTGTTTTCGCTGATGCTGCCCTCACGAGCTATCAGAACTATTGTAAAAACAAATTTCCTAGTTAAAATTTGCACATGAACATCCTTTGAAGTCGCCCACTTGAATGCGACAAGCTACTGACAGTTTCAGACAGTGTGTGAGATTGTCCTGTGTTGTTGTTGCCTGTATGCCGGAACATGAGTACTTAAAGCAATGCCCTCTTTTTGAAGGGAGCACCAACTCATTTGCATTTAAAGGGACACACACAAAACAGCAAATTTTTGCTCACCCTGAAAAAGTGGCCATTTTAACATGTAATCTACCTTATTTTTCAGGTAAGATCTGGCAAGCCCATTCGTACTTTGAATGTGTCTGGCTTCAGGTGTCATTCGCTTCCAGTTATTTTTAGCAGTAAAAACAGCTCGTTATGCTGCTTGATATTGCAACATGGTATTTCTTACCATGTTAGTTTAATGTAGTGTCTTAATTATAAACACGCTCGTTTGTAGCGCACGTTTTACATTTTTCTGCACTTTGATATATTCTTCTCGTTATTTCCCAAAAGTGGATAATAAATCGAAAGTCTCGCACATTCACAGAAAACACCTAACTTGTGCGTTGAAAACTTCAGATAGCCTACATAGACATCAGAGACTTATTTTACATCTTGTAAAAAGGAGCATAATAGGTCCCCTTTAAAATAAAAAATAAAAAAATACAAAACATAGTGGGTTCTCACGAATTTGGATCCCACATATTTCTTAAAGCATGCGATATGTGAATGTGTTTGCACTACTCAGTCAAATATTTCATTGTATAGTTCAAGAAATGTAATAGCTGAATAGAAGCTACTGCAAATATGTTAGGCTTCAACAGTTTTTGAAGGTTCTTGGCTGCATTTCATGGCTTTTGTTCCGAGATAATTTCCAATCTGCAGTAAATCAGGTCAATTAGGGCTACTGAAACTGCAACGACTACTCCATCTCATATTGGAGCACTGAAAAATGGCGTGTATCTATCATTCAGCTCACGTTCAGGATGAGGGAGATAGGTCTGAGTGATGTGAGGTTAGCTTCACCTCCATGCTTTCCCTTATCATGAGAGACAGATAATGTCAGTGTCCACCTCAGTGCTGATTACACTGTCATATGGCATCAGTGTCATTCTCTAAGCCAACACAATACCCCCCTGGGCCCATTAGTGGTGGCCTGGGCTATTTATGGGCTCTCCTCATCGCCCAACTGCAAAAACATTCTCTCCTCTCTTTTTCATCGCCTGTTGTCTATTTCTACCCCTATGTCTTTTCTGCTGTTCTCCTATGTGAAAGGGATAACTTTTGAAAAGCATACTGCATTAAAAAAATAAAATAAAAAAAAACACTTTCTTGGCCATTATTCTTTTGAGTTCTGAAATAATCATAAAATGTTGCTTTTATGCTAAGCACAATGAGTGGCATAATTTACTGTGCATGTGTGTATTTTCGAAAATACATTCTGAGGTATTATGCTTAGCTCTAGTACATTAATACTGCACTGGTTTTAGTCTAAGCAATGGGTTTGATGGATAGAAAGTTAGACACTAATAGCTCACTTTAAACCTTAAAAAAAAACATGTACACCATTTTGTCTTAGTGTTAAATATAAATGTAAAAATTTAAATGATTGCAGAAATTACAGTGAATATGCTTCAAAAATGGAAAGACATATAGATGAAGTTAGCTTTTCATAAAGACCTGGTATTCATCAAAATAACCACAAAAAAAAAAAACAACAATACAAAAGGAGAGTTGATGGAAATGGATTTAACTGTCCATTGTACTTTCATCTCTTTTCATGAGCAGTTGAACACGACTGCAGTAGGATAAGGGGCAGAGTCAGTGGAGTGGAGTAGGATCATTTTGTAAGCTCTTTTTTCATGATTCACATTTTATGTATGGCACTGATGTCCAGGCAGTGAAAGAGGTGGTTTCAAAGAAAACGTGCTAAAACCAGTACTACAGTAGCACATTTACGGGAAGAATTGCTTACATCTTTTTCACCAAGGCCATTTCAACTGAAAATCCATTTCACTCACACCTGTTGCAAAACCTCTGTGGATGTATAAGTCAGTAATATAAATATAATAGTAACTGAGGAAGAAAGCCAGGCTTTATGCAAAAAGAAGTCCAGCCCCGTTGTAATAGCAACAGCTTTTTTCTGAATATGCTATGAAACGTGATGAAAATAAGTGAGATTGTTTCACAGAGAAAGGATCATTTATATACACTCACCTAAAGGATTATTAGGAACACCATACTAATACTGTGTTTGACCCCCTTTCGCCTTCAGAACTGACTAAATTCTACGTGGCATTGATTCAACAAGGTGCTGAAAGCATTCTTTAGAAATGTTGGCCCATATTGATAGGATAGCATCTTGCAGTTGATGGAGATTTTTGGGATGCACATCCAGGGCACGAAGCTCCCGTTCCACCACATCCCAAAGATGCTCTATTGGGTTGAGATCTGGTGACTGTGGGGGCCATTTTAGTACAGTGAACTCATTGTCATGTTAGAGAAACCAATTTGAAATGATTCAAGCTTTGTGACATGGTGCATTATCCTGCTGGAAGTAGCCATCAGAGGATGGGTACATGGTGGCCATAAAGGGATGGACATGGTCAGAAACAATGCTCAGGTAGGCCATGGCATTTAACCCTCTGGGGTCTAAGGGGTTTTTGAGGTACTTGAGATGTTTTGACATGCCCTGACATTTGTGCTTTTTTCAGTTGCTTATAAACATATTAATGGCAAAGGTGTAATTACACTATATGTAGCACAAATAGGGTTACAAATATATGTGAGCAACATGTATGTACATGTTTGTATTTTTGAGGGAATAATGTTTATGCATGGTTATTCAAAAAACTAAAAATTAAAGTTTCTGAAATAAGGCCACAAAACACATACTTAACATGTGTCCACAAGACTTTTGACTAATGGATGTAGTTGCCTAGTGTTTTTTCTTCAAAATGATCTGAAAATCACCCTGCCTAATCATTCACATAAAACAATACATTGATTTAAATTTTTTTAAAACAGTTTTTGCTTCCAAAGGCAATATGCGCAGGGGCGTGACTTGCTGTGATTCACACCTGAGAAGACAAAGACCCTGCATACTAATGAGCCTGCAAACGAATGAGCCTTTCATTCAGGTGTGTCACACAAGAAAGAATGCGAGGACAAAAATAAATAAATAAATATATATATAATCCAAATATAAATGAAAGTCAAAAGCACATTTTTAGTACATAGTCATACCTGGAAACAAATCCTGTTCAAATAGGCTATATGGACCATTCTACAAAATTAGTTAGAGTTAGAAAGTTAGAGTTCTCAGAGAGGAAAAAAAGGTATTTTTTCAAAAAAAATGTATACATTCAAATTGTATAATTTCCAAGGTAAACATTTCTAGTATGCAGTTAATTATCATACTGTATTTTCAGAAAGTTTTGGAATATATCCTCTCCTCAAATGTGTCACTAATAAAAAACAATAATAAGATTTTTTTACATCTATCTTGTCTTTCTTTCTTTTTTTTTAAGTAGGCCTATAGCCTGGATTTTATCATTAATATTTCAAAGTTAAGGATTCATTAGTTTGATATAGTCTACATTGTAACAAACACTATAATAACATCTTAGATTATGATCTTATTTTTGACAAAACATTCTAACGTTATATAGCCTATTTAACATATGAGCAGAAACTGGTTAACTAAAGCTTATTTGATGTCTATTTTAGAGTAAAAAACTTTATAATCTATCCCAAACTAGTCAACTAAATGTTGTCTTTCATATTTCGTCTGTAACAACAACAGTGCGAATTCGTGCCGTTCATTCATCACACAGAGAGAGACACGCGATTCATTTTAAAACAGTATTCGCGATTAGAACAAAGAATAAAAAACTTACTATGATCCTCGCTGGATCCATGGCTCCTCGAAGTGAAATTAATCCAGCACTTCTGAGGTAAATTATCCAGAATTATTCCTCACAGAGTAGCATCTGCCTGCAGAGACGGAGGCTGCATTTTCAGGACCGCACTTTTAGGACCGCATTTCTAGGACCCTAGGTTTTATTGACAACGCCACCTACCGAATTAGAGGACCAGCGAAGATGGATGACATTCAGAGTGTGAGTATCAAATGCGAATCAATTTTTATTTGTTTAACTTTAAAAACAATTGTGATGCATTTCATTGGAAAGTTAACGTTGCCAACGTGCTGGTGATTTGCTAAACAGTCTTGAATGCATAGCCATCATTAGCATCTAATCCTGGAAAATGAATTGTTAGCACGTTCATTTAACGGAACTGTTGCATGATAAGCCTGTGTTGACTTATTTACAGCACAATAAACTGTAGCATGTTCGTTCTGAAAGCTTGTTAATTACTCATTGTTTTTCCATTTTAATTCAGTTAAAATAATCTTAATGTTTTCACTGTCACGTGCTCAGTCAGCCTGTTTAACGTTACCCACAATACATGTTATGTGTACGTCTCTTCATTTTGACATGGTTTTATAAAGTTGGTTGAGACATATGACATTTTTATAGTCAGACATATCAGAGAGCCCATTATAATAATTGACTGTTAAAATCCCACGTGTTAGATTGTGTCATTTACTGTATACTGTACTCTATATGAAGTGCTATCAAGGACACAGCTCAGGGTAGGCAACAGTATGACAAAAGATAAATAAATAAATTGGTTAAGTACTAGGCTTATAGGCCTAATTTATGTCTATTTATTTATATGAAATTAACTTAATTTTTTTTTCAAGAAACACATAACAATCCAAGAAGGGAGATCCTTTCCTGATCTTATATATATATATATATATATATATATATATATATGGTCAGGAAAAGTCGTGTCAATGTTATTTCTATTCAGATTTCTTGGATCTCTCTCTATTTTTTTTTTCTCAGTTCAGATGGGCTTTATTAGAACCGTTGTTCCCACAACATCAAAATATTTTTTTTTCCCAAATCTTTGAACAGTATGTAATAATTGTATTATGAACATTAATTGGTATGAAGATTGATATCATTATTTTTATCATTATCATTACTCTGTGGTAACTAAGATCTTTTAAATATGAAATTTTAAATTAGAGAGTAGAACATGTTCAACTAAATGTTCCTTATTTAATTCACTTCTCTTTCTCTCTCTTAGGAGTCAGTGATGATGTTGTCCACGTGTTTGTCCATCCATTGAAGTTCTGTATGTGGTTCACGCCATGATCAAATTTGTTTTTGTGTGTGTTCAAGTTCAGTTGTTATATATTATTTTGTAAAATATTTTGTGTGTTCAATTTCAGTTGTTATATTTTATTTTGTAAAATATTTTGTGTGTTCAAGTTCAGGTGTTATATATTTTGTAAAATACACAATCTTAAATCTACCCCCAGAGTCATCCTTGTCTTTCCTCTGTACTTGAAAATGTGGTCCATCTAGTGACTGAAAAGACTATAACATGATTCCTTGTTTCTTTTACTTGAGTTATTATAGTATACTACTTAGACCCAATAATTTCTCAACATTCTTAGGAACCTGGTTTAATTGCAATAAATAAAGTAGTATTTGGGTGTAATCAAACGTGAAAAAAAAAAAACCTCTAATGTAGTTAAAACTGGGTGGAAATACTGCCTTGGTGGCACTTTTTTCGGTCCTCCAAAACTAGGGTCCTGGAAATGCGTTCCTGTGACTGCGGTTCTCCGACTCGGTAGGTGGCGCTGTCACAAAAAACTAGGGTCTTAGAAATGCGGTCCTAGAAGTGGGGTCCTGAAAATGCAGCCTCCGGGACTGCAGACAGATAATATTGCACAGCCTCGCAAAACGACAGACTACCGGTACATTGGTGTTTTATCGAGCTCGTGTGGGCGTTGGCAAGTTTCAGATCATTTGAGTTTGAATAGTGCGAGCTCTTTGTGGGCGTGGTCACATTAAAAGATAATTAGCTGAAATGAGAACGCCTGGCATCTCTCTCTTTTTATATAGATTACATAAACACAGAATATTTGTTTTAGTTTTGAATTAGATAATTTAAAAGTACACACTTAAATGATTATAAAGATATATTGATCATGCCTGTGTGACTAGTATTCGCGGAGTTTTGTTTACGTTTAGAGACGTGCTCCAGAAAAAAAGTTCACGGATACGGAGAGGCAGAAAGCACACCCTGTTTATTTTCTTTATTTTACAAAAGCACAATGTTTTATTTCGATTGTAAGTGGACCCATAAAAAAGTAGACATTTAACAGTTTTGTTTTTCATATTTCTTAAAAATGTATGACAAAAAATGACTGAGAATTTTAAGTCTATTTTGCTGCTATGTGAAAAAAATCGCGCAAATTGCGCAAAACGCGTCGGCGCGTTTTCAGACCCCTGAGGGTTAAACGATGCCCAATTGGCACTAAGGGGCCTAAAGTGTGCCAAGAAAACATCCCACACACCATTACACCACCACCACCAGCCTGTAGCCTCTTTTTCCTATTTGTAGTGGAGATGAGTGGTACCCGTTGGGGTCTTCTGCTGTTGTAGCCCATCCGCCTCAAGGTTGTGCGTGTTGTGGCTTCACAAATGCTTTGCTGCATACCTCGGTTGTAACGAGTGGTTATTTCAGTCAAAGTTGCTCTTCTATCAGCTTGAATCAGTCGGCCCATTCTCCTCTGACCTCTTGCATCAACCAGGCATTTTCGCCCACAGGACTGCCGCATACTGGGTGTTTTTCCCTTTTCACACCATTCTTTGTAAACCCTAGAAATGGTTGTGCGTGAAAATCCCCGTTACTGAGCAGATTGCGAAATACTCAGACTGGCCCGTCTGGCAAAATTGCTTAAATCACCTTTCTGTCCCATTCTGACATTCAGTTTGGAGTTCAGGAGATTGTCTTGACCAGGACCACACCCCTAAATGCATTGAAGCAACTGCCATGTGATTGGTTGATTAGATAATTGCATTAATGAGAAATTGAACAGGTGTTCCTAATAATCCTTTAGGTGAGTGTATATATATTACATTTTGTCCCCATTTTTTATATTACCCACCCCTTCTTTTCTGAAGATGGCTGGGCATGGTTTGGCTGCAGTGGGTTAACTCACTGACCCTCAAACCCAGCTGAGGCCATGGGCAAACCTCAGCGTGGAGTCTGACCAGCAGATGTGCTTCCGCAGTGGCCCAGCTGCACACCATGTTAAAGGCCCAGCACCCCCTACTTCCTCCTCCATCTGCCACTGCCACAAACCACATTACAGGCTCAAGTATGAAACTGTAAACCGTGGGAAACTACCAGAGAAATATCCCAGCTAACAAAAAATGTGCTATGACAACGTTTTGCTAATGTTCCCAAAATATTTCTGAAATTTCTGAATGTTCTCTGAACGTTCAAAACATCGTTTTTTTTTTTTTGCGAACGTTAAAGGGTTTCATCCAAAAAAAATGTATTCATGTAGTTCCAAACACGTAAGACTTTCACTCATCTTTGGAACACAAATTAAGATCTTTTTAATAAAATCTGAGTGATTTCTGTCCCTCCATAGACAGTTACGCAACTGATACTTTGACGCTTCAAAAAGTTCATAAAGAGATCGTAAAAAAAGGAAACCATATGAATTGAGTGGTTTAATCCAAATTTGCTGAAGAGACACGATCACTTTATATGCTGAACATATTTAATTTAGGCTTTTATTTACATATAAATATTCATCAACACACAGTAACACAACACACATCAGTTGTGATAAATAGAAGCTTGAACATGCTTGCTTGACGTGTGAGAACCAATAAGGTTAATTCTCGTGTGTTACGCAGCATGTTTGAGCTTCTGCAAGAGGTTTGTTCTCACGTGTCAAGCAGGTTTGGTTGAGCTTCTATTTATGTTCATGATCAATATTTATATGTGAAAAATAAGCAAATTAACAAATTAAATTTGTTCATCATATAAAGCGATTGTGTCTCTTCAGAAAATTTGGATTAAATTCACTCAATTCATACACACATCTTGTTACACACTTTTTGAATATTTCAGAATAAAAACTTGTACCTTTAACTTCTACACTTATCTACACTTAACTGTAGCACCAGTGCTTTGTGCAGAACATTTTTTTTTACATGCAGCCCTGCATGCCCTATTTGCCAAAATGAGCTTAGCAACAAATATAGTCTACATCTGTCATGGCTTATTCAACATAACATATATGAAATTTGGCCAAGCAATCATGTATTTTTATGGTCTTGACAGGAATTAAGTCATTGGAGATTCTGACAGCAAAATAGAATAATTAGAAGCTGGTAATTACAGTACAAAAACCTACGTACTGCCTATGGCTCTGACAATTTCATGTGAAAGCAGTCTCTAGTATTTGGCGTGATACTGAATGTAAAGCATATACCTCGGTATAATTAGATCACAACTCAAGCTGCCCTAGAGTGTTAAAGAGAGGTTACAAAAGGGGATGACTTTATCTGCAGAATGCTTAAACTATCAAAGCAGGGCAAAGTTAGATGCAATATGAATAAAATAAGCCCTTGACCTGTTGCCCTGCATATTTCTTATATAAAACTTCTATAAAATTACTTTTTTCCAGTTGTTTGTTCAACTGTAAGTGAGTACACCTTTTATGGCAAATTCATACTATGGCTCAACTATGCTACAGCTATATTTCTTGGAGAGATTTAAGCATATCAAGAAACTTTTGAGCCAGACATAATGTCTGCTTGCTCCTGGGTTGGCAGCTGAGGAAGTCCGCTCTGAAGGCTGTAATTTGTTAGATGCAGGGGTGAATGTAATTCAAAATGTAAATGTTTAAATCATGAGCCTCATCCATTAAAAGCTGTACTTTCAAGTACTGAACAAGAGTTAAGCATTAAAGGAATATTCCAAGTTTAATACAAGTTAGGCCTAATCTACAGCACTTACCACAAACATGAAGAAGCGGAAAACTGTTACAGTGAGGCACTAAAAATAGAAATGAATGAGGCTAATCTGTAATCGTTGAAATATTCACCATTTCAGTGTATAGCCACAAGATGTAAAAATGTGCATTAACATGATTTTAGTGTGAGAAAAAAATCACTTACCAAACTTTTTGGTGTAAATTTATATGCAATTTTACAACTTCACTGACAACATAACCATAAAACACAGATAATGACAATTTACAGCTTAAATAATAGACAACTTGTAGCAGAATTACTGTTTTTAAATTATAAACTTTTCATTTCTGCTTTTAAATATTCCAAAAATTGGCCACTTTTACCTCCACTTTAAGTTCCTAAGTGAGTATTTATTATTAATCAGATGACATGTTTATTAGGGAAGCATTTATAAAAAAAATATATAAAAAACCCTTTTGACATAACCATGCACAGGAATACACACCTGTAAAATAAACCCATTAAAAAATATTCCAATACGTTTTAGCGTATTTAAGGCAGTGTGCAGACTGTAAATGTACATGGGCTGATAACTTAAAATGTGTGAGCAGTATGCTGGAAATGTGTTATATATTTCCATAAATATGCCTCAGAAAATAGCTTCCAAATCATTGTCAAAAATCCCCCTGACAAGACCTTATTTATTTTTTACCTGCCAGGAATATGGCGTGCATAATCAGAAATGTTATTAGAAGAACAGACCCCTCGCCTGTTAGCCCTGTTACCGGAGCTCGTAATAACTCTGAAAATGCAAATGAACTCTGGGTAATCTATTAACGTCACTTCAATTTTATATCAGCACTCCAATTTAGCAGATCCTGACACATTCCTGCGAACTGTCTCCGTACACGGGTTCATTTTGCCAGGAAAGAGCGGGCACACAGCAAGCAGGGTGGAGGAGCCATGTGCCATCTGTCTATTCCCGACTTTATTACCCGACTCCATGATGAAGCCCCCGTCGCCGAGGCCTCACACACACTCGACTTTCAGATGACAAAAACAACTTTCCCGGCTTTATTTTTCCTTGTAGCAATTATTGTCATTCACACCTTCTTTCATGGAAGGGAGGCGGTAGGCTATGGACGACTCAACGTTAATTACCCCAATAGTCACTTCAAGTAGACTTGCTAATTTCAACAATGTAACAATTCTTTTGTCAGCAGCAGAAGGCAGGGAGCTTTGTAATATGGTTTGCCAGCATCTGGTTTGAAGACTTGAAGGGGGGATTCGCCTGCTTGTAGCCTACTGGCCATAGAGTCAAAGACCCCATTAGTGAAAAAAACACTAACTCCGTAATCCAATGAGATTTGTCCAATCCATGCGAATGAGTTATCATTGCCAATTTGTGGACAAAACAACGTCAGCGAGTAGGCTAGTAGTCTTAAATTATTCAAAGTTAAATTGAAAAATTAGATAATTTCTGGAATATACATACAATATTCTTGAGGGAAAACTTCCATGAGCTTTCATGAAATGTTTATAGTTGAGAAGGTGAAGGATTTGTCTCGCCTCACATGGCCTTTCGACTAATTTATTCTTTGGTCTCTCGAGGCTTTGATGATCTTGGAGATTACTGATGACATTACGCAAAGTACATCCGAGCATTATTTGTATTGTAATTTATGTGATGCGATCTGGAAAAACCCACATATTTGACATATTACAGATTCTGAGACCATATCAAAGCTGGTTTCAAGCCCTTTCCAAATCTGTTTTTATTTCTTTTATCGTTTGTCTGTAAAAAAAGTTATGGTTATCTGAAGTCGGCTGATCGCTGTGATTTTCAGAAACGGAATTTTGAGAAAAACAGGTTTAGTTAACTGTCACGTCCTGCTAGCGGGACGACTGGAGCTCTTTTTTATTGCCTTTTTTTTCATATCACATATTTTAGTAATCATCATAGGTTAGGTATCATTCGAAAGCTTACGAACTCAAAATTCATCCTGTGAAACCTGTTTTAAAATAGGACGATTGAGTTGCGAGCAAGATCTTTTAAGCGAGCAGCGGACTCTGTTGTTCTTTTGTGCTCCGCATCACACCACACGATGACGCTGGATAAAAATAAATAAAGAAAAATTTGCATGCCATTCTAGTTTACACAGGACTGGCGGGACCTTTATTCTGTTATGTGGTTTATTTTGATTGGCTAAACTGTCTTTGTAGTGTTAAGAGAAGGAGAGCTAAATGGGCGATTTTGATTTTTTGCCCCTCCGCTCCGCCGTTTGTGTTCTTAAAGAGAAAGACAGTCTTTTCAGCTTGCCACTATAAATCGCTATTTTTCTGCACTAAACTAGTGAATTTTCCCAAGATATATTCAGAGATGATAAACAAGATGTTATAGGATAATAATTTATTGAAAACCCAATTTTGACAAACAACTGACATTCAATTTATTTTTAGAGCCTACTGAAAACAAACCAGCGCGTCATCCGATGGGTTTTCCCAGATCGCATCACATATTGCATTATTTTACTTATACATACTATCCAACTAAAAACAACTTCATCAATCATTAGTTTGAGCGATTACTTCACGCTACCATTGGTTTCTCTTTCTCTTTAAGTGGGTTTATTTTTCATTATAAAAACACTATAACAAACTAGTGTTGTTACAACACTGGAATTTTTTTACTTCAATATAGTACCTAAAAATATAAATATTCAATATTATATAGTATTATGTAGTAATATTCAATACCCGATAACACAGGGACAAGATTATTTACTTTTGACCACACTCAAAGTTGATTCATCATGCCCAGTAGCTCTGTCTAAAAAAAATGTTGCAAATCATGTGAATGTGAAAATAAAAGAGACTTGTCTACTTACAGAGAGAGCGAGAAAGCAGGTGAGTATCGATACTGTGGAAAAGGATCCGTGTTGGGTTTAATTTATTACAAGTAATGCGATTTACGTAATCAGATTACTTTTTTCATGTAACTAGTAATGTAATGCATTACTTTTAAATTTACAAATGTTACAAAAAAATTACTTTGTTTTCCCTTTTATTGATTGACACCTCTCCTGTCCCTATGTTGACATAAATTGTGAGTAAGTGCAGAGGCGTTGTGTGCACTGCACATTGTGAACATAATGGTTATTGTAGTTCTTGAATAAATGAGTTTGCCAAAATTTGCCAACATTTTTCAAAAATATGACGTTTGCGTTTTTGTTATTAAAAACAAACAAGCAAGACCAGCCCAGGTGAGACAAATGAATGCAAAATAAAAATTCAATAAAAAGTTAATAAGTATTGCAATTAGTTACTTTTTTAGGGAGTAACGCAATATTGTAAAGCATTACTTTTTAAAAGAACTTTACCCAATGCTGAAAATAAGTAAATAATAATAATAATAAGCAAATATTCTGAAATGTATCGAAATATCAACATTTTGAGAAGACTAATGTAAACACAGTTATAGCCAAATACTTTAATATTGAGTTTAACTTTCCCTGCCAGCGTTTTTTTTTTTTTTTTAAGGGCCCCTATCAAAAAGACCTTTCATGTAGTGTGTAATATAGCTCTAAGTGAATGAAAACTTCCTGCAAAGTTTTAAATCTGAAAGTGCACTGTATATAACGTTATTATCTTTCAAAATTAAGTTGACTCTGAGTCAATGAAATTAATAGTTTTTCAAACAAGTCATAAGCTGTTTCGTTGTGACGTCAAGACGAAACATTAGCCCGGCCACTTATTGCGCGCGCACCAGGGAAACTTAAACCTCAAACCGGCAGCTGATCCTGTGGATACTGAAGAGATCATGTCAAGGAGACGCTGTGCTCTACAATGTGACGGTAAATAAAAAAATTTCCCACTGCCAATGTTTGTTACATCAGTCATTCACGCTAGAGCTCAGCTATTAGTTTCCTCAAACTGAGTAGTGAATCAATGAAACATCCTGCTAAAGTCGTCCTTGCGATGGAGGTTCGGGTTGAATGAATGGTTCTTCTTCTAGTGTTTCATCATCGGACTCGCGCTCGGATTGATATGGTAAAATCGATGTCATTGTTCGTTTCTGTGTTTAGTTTACGGTGTAGGAAGCCTCAGGACACGCAGAGCTGTCGGTGTTATGACAATGGGAATAACGCTGTAAACCAATCACAACAGACTGAGCTGTCTGGCGAATCAGAGCAGAGTAGCTCGCGGAAAGGAGGGATTTAGAGAGATTGATTCATTTGAGAATCATTGAAAATGTATATTATGAGAAAATTAAACAGTTTTTTTTTTATGTTTGATGCATGCAAACCTGTTGTAGGAGACTCCAAAAACAACATTAGGAAACTTAAAAAAATCCATGATGGGGCTCTTTAAATGTTGGCAGACAGCTTTTTTTTAATCATTTTCACAAAATTGTCATGGCCCCCAGAATATTTTGCTGTATGAATATCTGAACATGCAATATATCAAAAGAAAGAACAGTCCCTCGGCTTAAAAAAAAAGTGAATGCATTCTTTTTTTATCAACACTTGAATGTAGGTAAGTTTCATATAAAAAAGTCACATTTTCAGCAAAAAGCTGAGAAAATCGCATTCTTTGTCAAAGGCTGCATCAAGATCGGATTCAGTACGATAATCTAAACATAGATAAAGTCGATCGAGTTAATCAACACCCCCAAAGGATGCACAGTCCTATACCTTGTCCTGAGTCGACATTTCATTCAGTAACATTAAGCAGTTCTGATTTATATCCTGTTTAATGTTGATGATTGCGTTATTTTACATATTATTTTATATTATACATCTGCTTACATGTGCTATCGTTTGTTTCTGCTTCTTCTTCAAATGTCTTTTGATCAGGAGATTCAGTACTCTTTCACAAGGTGCCTAATAGCGCCCCCTATAACACATCTTCTGAACTTAAGAAACCCAAACAAACCTCACAACTTCTTCACAAAACTTAATGTCAGACCTTTATTAGAAAACAAATCATGCGAGATCAGGGTGAGAAGTAAACTTCTGTGATTTGTGTACATGAGTCTTCCTCATTTGTCTGTTTGTTGTTTTTCTCTCCCAGCCAAAGAGCTTTTGATTCTCTCTATGAGTGTCTCCCACAACATAAATACTTTATAAGACCAAAACAAGTCATTGAGAATGCCTTTCAAGCAAACAAGAGAACATCAGCTAATGTTTAATTGATCAGCAGTGACAAAAGGAAAGAACAATCGTGAAAGAATTCAACTTCAGGCATCTTTTTCTGTATTCCCCTTCCTGCCCTCCTCCATCATCACTGTGCTTTTCACCCTCACCGTCTGCTGTATCCCACACTTCACTGTCAAATCCCTCAGAAAACTACACGGAGGATTTCAATTGAGTGCATTAGTCTGAAAGCAGAACAGAGAGAAATACTCTCACCTATAGCTCCAATTCTGTATGCTCTAAGTGCTCAGAAAATATGACAGAACAAACGGAGAGGAGAAAATGCCCATATGAAGAAGTC
Source organism: Semotilus atromaculatus (assembly GCA_031834385.1). Taxonomy (NCBI): domain Eukaryota; kingdom Metazoa; phylum Chordata; class Actinopteri; order Cypriniformes; family Leuciscidae; genus Semotilus; species Semotilus atromaculatus. Next base: position 11,683,132 of record JAULUF010000009.1, on the reverse strand, counting down.
AAGGTTTTAAAGGAAACAAGGGAGCCCTGTGTTACACATGAATGGGTTATAATGTACCTGAAGAAGAGCGATATTCCCCCAACTACTTTCTAGACTTCAAAATAAAGCATTGGGTCGGGAGTTAACAAACACTTGAAGCACAGGGCAGCTTTAGTTCTGTTTTCCATTCATAATTTTATTAATGGCGCATCCTGAAACTCCATGTACTCTCATCTATAATCTATATTAATGAATATAGTTATCCTGTCTGCATTACATTACTTCATGTTGTGTATAAACCATAAACAGCAAAAAAAAAAAAAAAATCTTGAGTTTAGATTCTTTATACAGTAATTTGTTTGCAAAAGAGTTGAAAAACACACAACAGCCTTCTGTATACTTTCCTGAGAAAATGGGATTTCTCAGCATAACACAACATGCAGTGAACATTGCAGCACAACACGGCTTTCAGAATGTCATGGGGGTTATAATGAATCCCTTAAGTGGCACTATTATGAGATTCCCTTGACCGCCTTACTCGAACTCAAGATCCATCTCAAGGTCAGGCACAGGATAGTACGGAGAAAGCTCACGCAGGCTTGGTCAACTGAGTATGAGCTCTATTTAAAACTAGTCTTAAGGAGACATTCATTAGAATGCATTGCTACAAATGCGTGAGAACTTATGAATAGATTATAGTATGTAGCTTGAAAAACAAAAAGCTTTTTTATGGTGAAACTGGACAATCTCAGTGGTGGACCCCATTATGCATAAATGCTGAACTTTGTTCACTAGTTTGTAAGCTTGTAAAAGACAACTGGAGATGATGAAAGGAGATCACTCACCCACTTGGGACATCTCTGGCACTGAACCTTTGTAAGGCCCCTCAATGAACTGTGGGGGGTTGTCATTGATGTCTTGCACTTTGATGATGAACTCTGATGGTGGTTCCAGAGGATGGTCAGAGTCTCTGTCGACGACCTGCGCCGTGAGCGTGTACTCGGCCTTCTCCTCCCGGTCTAGCCTTTTCATGGCGTGAATGTCCCCCGTCCTCTCATTGATGGCAAAGATGGTGCCCGCCCCTTCCCCTGCCAGCACATACTTGATGTTCTTATTCCCCACGTCCAAATCCGTATGGAGCTGAAAAGAGAAACAAAGGAGGAGGTTTGAGGCTACTTCCAGATGTAGCTGACACCACTCGAGCAGGACCAGATCAATGCCTGTAATCAATTGCATAAAAGAATTAAAGCCCACCGCCAAGTGCAGAGCTGCATAGTCTCTTCGAAATTCTAGTGCTTTACTGTGACGATTGAATTGTAAAAAAAAAAAAAAAAAAAAATTGGTAAAAGGACAGGCTAAGTCCTGGATTTCCAGGTAATGCTTGGGTTGTGTATCCCATCTATCTGTCATTCACTTCTTCATACATCGCTAGTAGAGAGTGGAGGTCAAAGCGTTCTGCTCACACCTGCCTCAGGGCCCTGTTACCAACTTGAAACCAGTCATCAGGTCACAGTTCCAGAACGAGAAGGCAATTGGGCTGAAAAAAAAAGGAAAAAAAAAAAGAAGGAGGAGGAGGGGGGAGGGGGGCGAATTGACGGATAAATATCTGCCAAACAAAAAGGAAAGAAGCTTAAAAAAATATTATCTCACATTTGTTTTTAGCTCACTTTATTTATTTAAAAAAATTTGTTTGTTGTATTTTTTCTTTACAATGCATTAATTGAGCTTTTTTTTATTTTGTATTATATATGACACTATAGAAACCATGTATCAGTGGAAAGTTGGTAGAAACTAGAACAATTGAATCACTGATCATCTAGGCTACAGTTCTTATTTGTTTATGTCATGTACCATGTTCAATTCAGAAATCATATTTTAAAATATACTAAAAAGCAGTTATTTTAATTTGTATACTGTAAAAAATCTGATTTAGAAGGAAGAGTCTATTTGAGTGAACTAAACAAGAATACTCTCTAAATGTGCTGCCAAAAAAAGTTCTTTTGTTGAACATAGGCGGTTACTCATCGGATGAACAGTTTTAAAAAAATTTTTTAAATGACTTTAAATGGAGCAAATTAGTTGAGGTAATTTAAGTTGACTGTGTTTAGTTGCCTTATTTTTGAGGTAGCCTATGTCACTTTTTTTACAGTGTAATAATATTTCACAATATTGTTATTTTACTGTATTTTTGATAATATAACTGCAACCTTTTGAATAGCCTTCAAATGATCTTCTTTTGTATTCCACAAATAATAATTAAAATATATGGGTTCAGATGACATGAGTGTGAGTAAATAATGAGAGAATATTCAGTTTGGGTGAACCATCGCCTTAACATTATTTTTCCTCCCAAAACATCTGTACAGCAACTTTAGTTCCATTTATTGAGGTAATATATACAACCTGGTCCGAGGTCGAAGTACACTTGAGAATGCAGAAACAAGGACAGCGTGAGCTTTGAAATGCAGACTTCAAGAAGAAAAAAAGGGGGGAAAAAAACTATTTTAATAACTATAGTTGGATGCATATGTTGTCTCAGCGGTGCCGTTTCCAGACACTGACAAAGCACACACACTTAAATTGTCACACCTTGCACTTTTGTTCTCCTAATTGTCCTATCATTCCACATGAAATATCTATCTCATTAACACATCAGCTTCACAACAGTCTTCATTCTACGAAAAACCCTAAATGAGCCCAAATTAATTATGTGCATTTTCTGATGGGAAACTTTTTTTTTTCTTTCCAGTGATTTTCACTTCATGCATTCAATAAAATTAACGATAATAAATATTAGTATGGATTTCCGCAATGAACAAAATGCCAAAGCTGCAAAACTTCACTTCCTCCATTTGTTCACCCCTATGCCCTATGTATACATACAACATTGCAAGGTTGTGCTCACACCAGTACCATTCTGACTAGTGATCGCTTAATCTTAATGTGCAAACAATCAACTGAAAGTACGACTGCGGAGGGGAGGCAGTCTGTTATCATCCGGGTTGCCAAGGCAACACCAGTGCGCTAACATCTGACGGCGTCCATATTTTTTCTGTCAAATCTTTTAACACACATGGTCTGGTAATGTTTTTGTGAATAGATTTGTTTTAATACTCCTATACTAATGAAGAAAAATCATTTCATTAAAGGTGAAAGAAAACAACAACATACCAATGTTGTGTTAAACTCATAACAGAAAACTTTGAGTATGACACTGAAAAATATGCAGCTAAAGAATAACAGCAAAAGTGGGATATGTAAAATCCTAGGCCATCTTAAATCTGCCAGCACACTTGTGTGGATTAGCATTCAGAGCTGCCCGACTGGAGCCGAAGAGAAACAACGGTTGGTTTTACACCCGTCTCTGTCTGTACCACTGCCGTGGAGTACAGCTTTTATTGTCAGATCGGGAGAAAATATGTCAGTGGCTGCTAGAGATGAACCTTTATAGTAGCCTGAGGAACAATCACCGGCTCCGTAATGAGGACCCCTCAATCCCCCTACGCCTACCGGCTGCACACTAAAGTGGAGCGTTAAGCCGGACATTGCAAATTAATGATTTTGCCTCTTGTCAGGGCAATTGGCAGAGATGACGTGAGTGGAGAAGAGAAGATTCACATCACCTACAGAGATATGGTGTCACTCAGCTTTAAAAAATGTCAGCGGAGCCCCAACCCAAGGACTATCTCAACAGTCAATTACGCATGGTTTAAGTATAGGGCTCTACTTCGTGCACAAACTATGCACCAAAGTTTGTGCATAGTGCCAACTGAAAGGGTTTGTGGAGATCATGCATGTTGCAAGAGTAAATCCGCATAATGGATTTCAGAAGCAATGTCATCTATATTTTAACAGCCACTAATGACATTAAATTACTTCTGCTCATTATCAGCATCGCTATAATTCATGTCAATGCTATATAGGCAATATGTAGTGCAACACGCCTTCCCTACTATATTATCTTTTCATTTTGACTATCTAGATGAAGCTACAGCCCTTGTGTTTGGCACCTGGTGCTCATGTGGGAGATGTGGGTTCAAATCTAGTCGTGTGTCGAGTCCAATACTCATTTCCCTCTTCCCCTTATTATTTCTCAACTATCTACTTTCACCATCTGCTATGTAATTTCACAAACCAAAACTACGAATAACGGCAAGAATATATAATTCAACAACACTATACTTTATTTATTAATTATGTTTTTTATAAGTCTTTTTTATTAAAGTGTCGTTCATGTTATCAGTCATTCAAAACCTGTTAATATAACTCTTTGTTTAGCATTATTTATGCATAAGCATGAATGTAAGACTTGTTTCTCCTTCTCATATATAATTCATTCTGTTTCAGACACTGAAAATGGGCAGTATGGAAAAAGGTAAGTGTAGATATACTTACAAAATGAATGGATGAATGACACCTAAATCACCTAAAGAAACTGAATGCTGCCTGATTAGTCTATTCTTAAATTCTTGCATTACCCATTGAGAATTGTTTTGTCAAAAGAGATGTCTGCTTCACTCTTCTGCCAATAAAAACCTGTTTCGTTTAATAGGTTCCACCAAACACAATGTGCAATTGAAATAATTATATATGCAATTAAATGAGTGTATATAATATGTTTTTTTGATTTTTATGTTTCATACTGGATGCATTCAATAAAACAAGAATCCTACCTTTGGAGAAAATTAAAAATGCCCTGATGCAAAACAATGAGAGTAAGCATGCATGCTTGACTAATGAATACCACACGGTGCCTTGAATGGAGTGGCTTTCTCCGTAACCTTCCTGGGTACATGATTACCCTTCCCGTGCTCCTGATTTATTCCTACTGTGCTGAGAAGGAACCAAAAAGAGAAATTGTTATTGCCACGCAAAGCTAATGTAATCAAATCAAAAACAGATAGATTTGCATGAAGAAGATCCAGCTAGACATCAAGATACAAGACTTCGTAAAGGAGCTTTATTTTTGTCCAGATAATAGACATTGAGATTCTAATTTCATATTTCATTGTAGTCTGTTCTTTTCCCCACTTCATTTACTGAGTGGCTGAATGGACCGTGGACTGCTACAGGATGTGATTACCAATTCTCCTGTTAAAAGATGCATTGATTTCACACAAGTAACACCATCACAAGCAACACGTCAGGTCTGGCCCGGGACGGCTCCTGTTTAAGACTGGCTGTGACTCTGAACTTCTGGTGTGCTAAAAAATGATCTGATATTCAAAGATCTGCCAACCACTAACATTGCACAACAACTAATACTACTACTAGGCAACTACTACTAATAATAATACGTATTTAAATAGGAGAATTGGTAATATACTGTACATCGTGTAGACATCCAGTCCATAAATCAGTAAATAAGTAAATAAATCAAGGAAAAACTGACTAAATTGAACTAATATGAAATTAAATTGTCAACTGTATTACTAATACTTTAATAGTACTGGAATGTCAGGTGGGTGTGATGAGATTAAAGGTGCATTATGTTATTTCTTAAAGTAGTTGCTGAAAATTGATGATATTTGAAATCAACCCAAACAAACACACCCTCTCTTTATTGCTCCGCCTTCAATCCTAATCCTGAGTCGGTCTCAAACCGTGATTGCATACCCTGATGCTAAACAGTAAACAACGCATTCTCTAGCAGTCATCAGCCTGCACAACTCTCACTAGCTGGTCAGCCTGCAAGAGTGGATGTCTATTTTATAGCAGAAGTGCAACAAAACAATTCTTCATAAACAATAAAGTGAAGATGATGAACGAACGACAAGGAAGCACAAACAATTAACATACATACACAAGAGTAAATACAAACAAGAGTTTGTTGTTAGTTGCCAACAGCACAGCAGCTCCAGACAAACAATGACACTCAAACCCAGTGTTACTCACATATGGAGCGGAATCAAAAGCATGGAGCGGGTCCTAAAGCTCTTTCCTGATCATAATCCTTCCTTTTTCCAGTGATATTCTTATGAGCTTTTCTCTTTTGCAATGTCTCTCAGCCATCTCTCATTCTACAGTCTTTCTTCAAATATTCCTCTTGCTCGTTCTCTCCCCTCCACCGTCACACGCCCTCTAATGCTGATTGGCTGCTTGTTTGTTGTTGTGTCGGTCAGACCAACTTTCAAACAGCATTTTTCAAATATTCCTTACCCAAACATTTAAGAGCAGAGATAATAATAATAATAACAATAATAATAATAACAATTATCATTATTATTGTTAAATATCATTATTATATATTTGTATTTATACACTATTGTTCAAAAGTTTGGGGTCAGTACCATTTAAATTTTTTTATGTAAGAAAGTAATGATTTTATTTAGCAAGGACACATTGATTTCCCATCAAAGTGACGGTAAAGACAATGTTACAAAAGCTTTGGTCACACTTTAGTTTGGGATCCAATTCTCACTATTAACTAGTTGCTTATTAGCATGCATATTACTAGGATGTTGGCTGTTTATTAGTAATAAAGCACATATTAATACCTTATTATACATGACCAAATTCTGCATCCCCAATCTTACCCAATTCCTAAACTTAACAGCTACCTTACTAACTATTAATAATTAGCAGTAATTAGAAGTTTATTGAGGCAAAAGTCATAGTTAATAGTTAGTTGAACGTGAGAAATGGACCCTAATCTAAAGTAACCAAAGTTTACTATTTCAAATAAAAGCTATTCTTTTCAACATTCTATTAATTAAAAATGAAAAAAAAAAAGTATGACAGTTTTTATTAAATATTAAGCAGCACAACTGCTTTCAAGCTTGTTGATGATAACAAATGTTTCTTGAGCAGCAAACCAGCATATTAAAATGATTTCTGAAGGATCACATGACACTGAAGACTAGTAATGTGTAATGATGCGGAAAATTCAGCTTTGTCATCACGGGAATAAATTACATTGTAAAATATATTGAAATAGAAAACAGTCATTTTATATAGTAATATTTTTATGAAATTGTATTTTTTGATTAAACAAATGCCTTGGTAAAAATCACACTGACCTGAAAATGACATGCCACTATGTCATGTTCATTTTTATTTTCCAGCATTTCCCTAAGGCCATGAAGTTACTACAGAGTCATTAGACATGCAAATAACTCATCCATCTCTCCTTGGCAGAGACCAATGGACTGATAGGAGCTGCAATTATCATGTTCTTTTATATAAAGTGTCTATTGGATGTCCCTACAAAAGGCTTCAGGGACAGAGGGGGGTTCAGTGCTCAGGCAGCACTATCTATGCTCGCTGTCTGTTCGAATGTAGAATTACATAGAACTCTGTTTTAACATGTCACATCATGACAGAGTAGATGTGGCAACAAGCAGTTCCTTTGTCTCACAGACTGAAGACTGCATGCAAACCAAATATGTGTGCGCCCGTTGTGTGCGTGTGCACACATGCGTATGTGCGACTAAGTCTCGAGTTTAGAAACCAGCAGGCAAGAGGCAAGGGGTAGATTCATACACAGGAATACAAAGAGGGAGCATCCTTTCTTGTTTTCCCCTTAAGGTGTAGTGTACATTTCATGAAAGCCATACTAAATGATGAAAGCATCTTACACATTTCACAGGTCCCAAAACATCATTGTGTTGCTGCACTGTTTTAGCACCTTTATTTCTAGATTTTTTTTTGTTGGTGTTTTGCCGAGGGCAAAATTGAGCACTTTCCCCAGCATAGAAATTCCCACAGCAGATATTTATTTTACTTTAATCTTCTTTCTTTGGGAAGACACATATAGAGGTAATCTCTATCAATTTTAGAGCTTAATTACTTTTGAGCCCATCATCACTGTGAAAAACAGCCTGAAGAATATACTAAATGTTATATTATGAGATTGTTTAACATATACATCAATTGTGAAAAGAACATTCCTAAATGTAACACATTCAGATTCCTGAAAGTTCAGCTGGACCTATTGGCAAAATATAGTGCTTGTTGATGGAGAGAAGACGAAAAAAAAAACATAAAAATAGACCCTTCAAAATGAACATGGTCAAATTACGCATCCATTTTTATTCTTTGTCTGAAATGCCCATTGGTAGTGTCAACAGAGATTTCACGCTGCACTGATGGCACATCAGCTGACAGCAGCTTTCCCCCTTACCTGCAATTTACATCAGAGTGCATGCATAGTGAGATTAGCGGTACTGGTGAATGGACTGGTATGACTGAAAACTCTAACAATGTGTCATCTACTCACCACTGTGAAGAGAATTTACTGCCTTCCTGCTTTTAGGCCCTGCACCATAAAGTCAGCATTTTACCATTTACAGGCTCCGGATTAAAAAAAACACACACAACAACAACAACAACAGTGGGGTGGATTCAAGCCTTTGTTGTTTTTTAAGCTATATAGAAATTCATGAAAAAAAAAAAAATCCTGTTTTTAATTTCACAGTAAATAAAATAATTTAAAATCTCTCATCAATTGCTTTTCTTAGATTTGATGCACTATCAGCATAGTTGTGCAGCATTCGAATTTGAATATTGAACATCCTTTCAATTCCAATTTGATTCCCAAATTTGAAATCAATTTTAATGGAGGTAGCCAACAGGATGCAGAATAAAAACTTCCTTATATTGAAATCTGAATTATGTCAAATTTCAAAGTAACAGTATAGAATTACATGTAATTGAATTTCATATAAGCCAAATAAGCCAAGCCTAGGTTTGAATGTTGGCTTGACAAAGCCTTGTTATTTTCAAGCAATAAAGCTTTAGTTACACACAGACAGAACAATAAAATGAAAGACCAAAACAATGATAGATAGAACAGACAGACAGACAGATCTATTACAGGCCAGTATGTTTGGGCAGGGTGGAGCTAAACTGTGCAGGACATTTGCCCTCCAGGAGCAGGATTGGAAACCCCTTCTCATATCAAAGGGACTAACAGCGAAGGCCACTCGAACACATGGGGCCCTTCCTGCCAATGAAGGCCAACTGGAAGGAGGACGGTTGGGGGTGTCCCTGTATGCACGGCCCCTTCATGTTGCCCCTGACTGGGAGATGGATGCTGGCTGTCACACTCGCCTGCCTTTGTTCTTGCCAGATGCAAAGGGGTCTCAAGGAAAGTGCCCAAACACTCATCAATCTCACTTTTGCCCTGTGCTCCTGCCTTTGCTCTTACAGGTTCCAATAACAATTTAGTCACAACATGAGAAAAAAAAATGCTTCCATCCACAGAACCAGGGCACTAATCCGTTGACCTGAGTAACAGAAAAGCAAATAAGAAAGTGAGAATGAGAGAGTAATAGCCAAGAAACCTTCCATGGCACTGATCTGCTATCAGGCTATGAAAAGATGCAAATGTCACGAGAGGAATTTTCTCTCTCCCCATTTCTCATAATTTGTCCTCTCTCTCACTAAGAAAAATAATGTATCGAAGGGATGATGGAGATCTGTTTTCACATTTTTTTCCTCTTTTTGTTTCTTTTTTCATCTTTGTTCTCCGCCAGAATGGAAAACCTATATCATGCGTCCCACACATATTTAATTACAGAAAAACAGGATGTCAGCGAATTCCCCTCTGTACGCATTCACTTTGATTCTGTCACTCACACTGTGATGCTTTTGATTAGTGTCACTGTAACCCAGCACACTTACATCTACAGTCCCCAAGCCTTATTAAAATAGCTTACAAAAGCTCTGATAGCAACACCCCTTCTTAAAAAATGGGTCACTAAATAGACCTCAAACCACCTCGCCATTGGAGCGGTCTCAAACCTATAATCTTCATCCAGCAAAACACAAGGAAAAAAAAATGGTGACATGTACTAAAGCAAAATGGCTGTCTTGGAACATCTGACTAAAAAAAAAAAAAAAAAAAAAAAAAAAAGTATTTAAGTAAAGTAATTCTGGCATGGACTGTCATCTTGCAGTGAGATTAGTATTAATGGACTTTGGCATAGATTTGATTTGTACTTTCGTGAAGCGTGTTCAGGCATTTAATATTATTAAACGTATCATTATCTGAAAGAAATTTAAATTTTCTTAGCTTGAATAGAAATTATGAAAAAAAAAGAGAGCAAAATTGCAAGGGCAAATGTTAGAATACATTATCCTTTCAGATAAGTATTAGGGGATAATCTTGGACATCTATGAAGCATAAACAGGTCACTTGTAATGACATTTGCATGAGGACAAGTGAATCCACCTAGAATACACGCATATATGGCCAGTAAAATGAGAAAGCATCAATTATCTACAAAGATTCTCCACATAGATTTAAACCAGACATCTCAATGTGGTTAAACACAAAATTTTGGAAGAACCCCTTGGAGCATAGCAAGTTTATCCATTTACTTAAGTTCCAGAATTTATTTCTCCACCCATATGCAGTCTTGATGTACTACTCTGACCTTTAGCATACAAATTCAATCTCATGGAGTTAGTCATTTAGTGGGGGCCAGCCCGGGCAGGCAGTAAATGTGATGATCCCAGATGGCCCGCCCCCACCACAAATAAATCAGCGAGGAAGCCGTGAAGGGAAGTCACAGGCAGAGTCTGTCTTCACTGTCTAAAAAGATTGGGAAGACACTCCGTAGCAAGTCATCCGTCTGTTGTGACACTGATGCCGTAAAATTTGTCCTCAGGCAAGGATTCGGAATATACAACCTGCTTTTTTCCTCTTTTTTGGGGAGAGGGTTAACTTTTTCCTTATCTTTAATCCTCCACACGCTTAGTGATGCACAGACAATGTAAAATCAATGGAGTGGAAGGTGCCGACTCTGAGCTGTCAGTCAAGTCATTCATGGGATGTCATCCAAAGTCGTATTGGGTATCAAATTACAGGATTTTTCTTTTATAATTTGCCAAGCCAGGTTTTAAAGACGGCATGAAACGGAAGTTGTTGCTGTCTTTTCTTTACTTCTGTGATGTATATCTGAGTGAAATGGCTGTATGTAGGGAGGGACTTAATTTTTTTCCCATCAGGAACTGATTGGATTGTTGGATATGTTTTTTTCTAATTGCTGTGATCTCATGTGACTGACATATTTTCTCATCCTTGGACTTGTAAACATGTCACATGAATTTTTAAAATATATAATGACGTAAATGGATATATCAAATATAATAAACATAGCAATAATACAGCAGTCAACATTTGAAGTGGATCAAAACCTTTCATCAAAGTTATACATGAATTTTGAACAATACCCGTTCTTTTGTCTTAGGACAACTTTTTTGATCCACTTCAAATGTTGACTACAAAAGACAAAAATAGTAAATTATGATTTCATGGTGACTTTAAAATGAACAGTGCTGTGGTTTAGTACAACAAACAAACACACACACACACACACACACACACAAACCTAATGATAAACGTAGGGAAAAGGATGGTCTGTTAATGCAAAAGCCTGATGCCAAACCATTGAGATACATCAGTCCGAGAGCTCATAGAAAAAGGACTTGAGTCCGTTCAAAATGCACTCTAACAAATTGCATTTTGAAGTTGCAAGCCAGTTTGTGAGAGAAATGAGGTGAAGGAGCAAAAATCTCAATACTGTATGCTATTAATAATGCAAAAGATCAATAATGCATTTAAAATTGCTGCCTAAAATAGTATGATAAGCATATCACAAGTGTTTCTGCTCACTAGAAGCTTTGAAACACACACAAAAAAGGGCAAATATGGGCCCCAGGACAATATGCAGCTCAAAATATTCTGTAATAAAAAAAATAAAAAAATAAAAAAAACTCTTGCATGAAGAATTCCAGATTCACAAATTTACCAAAATACATCAAATCAAAGTTTTCCACCATTTTGCTCTTATGCGGGCATCTGGGAGGACCGTGTTTTTTTATATCCCCCTTTGAGCCTGGCACTTTAAAAACCACGCTGAAATTAAGCTGGCGACAAAACACAGCTCTATTGTAAGGAAATGAAGATATTCCTCCTTTGTTAGGATGAAAGAAAAAAAGACTGTTCCATTTATAAGCAGTCATATATTATACTGTTTACAAATCACTTTAATGCTTACGGTGAAATCTCAGTGCTCCCATACATTTTTAAAGTCCATCTCTCTGCCTCGCAGTCATAGACCAGCCAATACTTTTCAATTTGAGAAAAAGGAATCACTGAGGTAAAAAGCCGCTGCTCAAGACGATTACATCTATTCTACCTCATTACTTGCCTTTTGGGAGACAGAGGAGGGCAGAGAGGCAGACTGCTATCTGTTTACATTTACTGTACAAGATATCGGAATTATAATTGTGTTCTTCTTTCAGCGCGTGGTTCTGTTTAAAGGTCCCGTGGTCCCAAGGAGATGAAGAAAAATGAATTCCACTGCACAGGCAAAAAATGCTGCAACACAACTTATTTATTTTTCATCTCTTTCTTTCTCACTTATTATCTTTTCTTCATTTGGGGGATGCTCCCAACTCAGGAAGATAAAAAGAGAGAGAGAGAGAAAGAGAGAGAGAGAGAGAGAGAGAGAGAGAATTCAAATCAGTGGGAGCTATATTTGAAGGGGACAGATGTATATTGGACAGAGTCATATAATCATATTGAAGTAACAGTTCCCTCATTATGAAAATTCTGGCATCATTTACTTACCCTGATGTATGACTTCCTTTCCTTCATGAAATACTATAGGAGTTATTTATAGCAGAATATGCTCTTTTCCTGATGCTTGGAGAGGCATTTTGGGTGAACAATACATTTAAATGGCTTTTTATTTTCCCGTTCAAAGCAAGAGGTTATGCCTACACCAATTTGTATTCCCCTTCTTTGTTGCTCACCATTTATGATTTGGGCAAGATGATACACATGGTTTTCTAGTCCAGACGTGGTAAAGAATGTAATATTTTGTACAGTAGGGGCCAAAATTATGTCCGGCCAAGGAAAATGTACATCTTCACCCTTTATTTAAATATTGTTACAAATGTTGTTAAAGATTGTGTGAGCATAGTTGTGCTTGAGAGATCCGGAATATCAATAACTGATTATGTAGTAGTCAATGTGTGCTTTTTTTCCCGTGAGCCTTTTGTTTATCTATCCATTTTTTTTTTTTTTTTTTTTTTTTGCATAGTCAAATAAAACCTGTAACTGTAGTTTGCCTTTTTTGCCAATTAAATAACTTAACCAAGCTTAGTGGTTGTTTTTTTCTTAACATTTAACATATTTAAAGGATCTACAATATTTTGATTTAATCAAATATGTAGGACAATTAAACAAATATGTACATATATATATTATATATCCCCACCGGACATCAATTCTGGCCACTGTTGTATATGGAGGATGAAGGATCACTGTATAGACTAACGTATAACTCAAAACACCATCTGTATTACTTCATAATAATGCGGCTGTATTCCAAAGTCTAATTCCAAATAGCATTCTTGTTATATCTGTACTACAGTACACAGGCATTCATTTTTTTTAACATTTTTTAACATGGCATGTTTCTATCCAACGCACGGATGAGAGGACAGACATAAAGATGTAGGGCAATAAACCGCCTGCTGTCTTTTCATTCAGTACAAGCCTACATATTTACAATACATCTGCTGGTTTATTATTCGCACATGTACTGCAGAAGATGCATCATCATATGGGTCTGCTTTAATTAGTCTTTTCCATGATTAATTATGGTTTTAGTTTGTGTATATCTATAAGCCAATCTGAGATATTTGTTTAAAGGGCCCTATCATGGCATTTGAAATGTTTCTATTTTTGTTTTGGGAGTTCCCAAACACAGTTTTACATGCATGCAAGGAAAAAAACACTTTCATTGTCTTATAAAATGCATTTATTTTTACCTGATTTGCTCAATGACTCCCAAATAATTCGTTCAACGATTCATTTTCCCAAACACCTCCTTTGCGTGACGCTAAGCTGCGGTGATTGGTCAGCGGTGTTTACAGACAAAATACTTCTACTGATTAACACGGAGTACAGTATACAGTGCTTGCATCATGTACATTGTGTTATAATAATGATGGTGTCCCGCTTTGTTGTAAAAAATATAAACTCAGATAGGGAATAAGTTGATTTATGTGTATGTTAGCACCTATAGCCCACAGCTCAGTGGTAAACACCCATTCAAGTCATTGTTTACGTTAGCCCCCCAACGCAGAAACATATTGATAAAGCACTGCAGTAGTACACCAAAGTATTGCTCTATTCTTTATCACAACTCCAAATAATAACAACGATAAACATTTGACATATTTCTAAACAATTGAGAGCGAACACATTGCTGTTAGATGGATACCTTGAAGCTGCACGGAGCGTACACAACACACACAACAAAATACGTATTGAGTATGCTACAAAAAACATAACAGCAAAAATTATTAATAATACTTACAGGTTCTGATTCGGAGGAAGAAGCTGATCCATATAAACTGGGTACTCACCCCTCCTTCAGTAACAACCGGCTTGCGAATCCACAGTTGATAGCATTTATGTTGGTGAAGCAATCGTAAATAAAATGATGGGAACACAGCACAAGGTTCAGGCTATACTGCTCTGGCTAACAAACTGGCTCTAGCTTTGCATTGTATAACACAGTGTCCTCTCGACGTGATGCTATTCAGCTAAAGTATTAAAATTTGCGTTTAAGTTTTCACTTGACTTGTGTCTGCGCGCACAATAAGTGGGCGGCTAATGTTTCGTATTGATGTCACTACGAAACGGCTAATGACTCGTTTGAAAAACAATTAATTTCATTGACTCAGTTTCGACTCTTACTTTTAAGAGACAATAACTTTATATACGGTGCACTTTCAGGTTTAAAACTTTGCAGGATGTTTTCATTCACTTAGAGAACAAGGACTCTCAACTAATATACAATGTTTGTTTAACAGGATCTCACAGCTTGGTTTATATGGCAATCAATATGAAACTGATTATTACCTCAAATAATTATTCAATAATAATTCAACATAAGGATTGATGAGTCTAAATATTAAATAATCAATAAATGTCTGATAAGTTATATGGGGTGCACGTGACACACAAGATTATTCATCATCCACCCACTTTCAACTCTCAATCTCCATCATTCCGCTCGGCCTGAAATTGAATGTGAGTTTACCCAGTAAACACGATTATATGGTTTATGCTAAACCTATGCCATTAGCATACCAGAGGCGAGAGAACATGTCCAGGCGTGTATGACATGGTCTTATCCCTCCCAGCCCTTGTCCAATTATGGATTAATCAGAACACATCAAAAGTGGTCCTGTGTGTACCTCATGTGATCTTTTCGGTAATACTGCTCCATCAAAAACGAATTGCTTTGGCTGTAATTTACTTCACAAGAGGCCAAATCCAAGAAGAAAGATATATGAACTGTGTATATATATATATATATATATATATATATATATACACTACCGGTCAAAAGTTCGGGGTCAGTAAGATGTTTTATGTTTTTAAATGAAGTCTCTTCTGCTCAAAAAGGCTGCAATTATTTGATAAAAAAAAAAAAGAAAAAAAAAAAAGTAATATTGTGAAATATTATTACAATTTAAAACAGCGGTTTTCTATGTGAATATATAGTGAAGTGTAATTTATTCCTGTGATCAAAGCTGAATTTACAGCATCATTACTCCAGTCTTCAGTGTCACATTTTTTAAAATTATTATAATATGATGCTCAAGAAACATTTATGATTATTATCCATGTTGAAAACAGTTTTTTACATTTTTATTTCAGGATTCTTTGATGAATAGAAAGTTCAAAAGAACAGCATTGATCTGAAATGGAAAGCTTTTGTAACATTAATCACTACCATTCAAAAGTTTGGGGTCAGTAAAAATTATTTTTTTATTTTTGGGGGAAAGAAATTAGAAAATACTTTTATTCATCAAGGATGAGTTAAATTGATCAAAAGTTACAGTAAAGACATTTATAATGTTAGAAAAGATTATATTTTAAATAAACGCTGTTCTTTTGAACTTTCTATTCATCAAAGAATCCTGAAATAAAAATGTAAAAAACTGTTTTCAACATGGATAATAATCATAAATGTTTCTTGAGCATCATATTATAATAATTTCATATTATAATAATTAAAAAAATGTGACACTGAAGACTGGAGTAATGATGCTGTAAATTCAGCTTTGATCACAGGAATAAATTACACTTCACTATATATTCACATAGAAAACCGCTGTTTTAAATTGTAATAATATTTCACAATATTACTTTTTTTTTTATTTATTTATTTTTTTTATCAAATAATTGCAGCCTTGGTGAGCAGAAGAGACTTCATTTAAAAACATAAAAAATCGTACTGACCCCGAACTTTTGACCGGTAGTGTATATATATATATATATACATATATATATGTATGTGTGTGTGTATGTAAGCAATAAGGTACGAGAGGCTGTGCTGTATCGTGAATAAGTCACGGCTGAAGGGCGTTGTGAGGCATGATGCGAAGCGGAGTGTTAAACTGTTAACTGTTAACCTTAACTGTTAAGAGGACAAGATATCGCAGCGGAAATTCAAACGGATTTTTGTATTATCAATATAGGACTGACCTGAAGGAAAATGTAATGTCTACTGTAAATGCAGGTACAGTCGCTTACTCGATCTCTCACAATACTCTACTCTATGAGCTTCAATGAACAATATCAATGAGATCAAACATGTGTTTAAGTTGCTAAGGGTGCATGGTTGCTAGGGGTCTTGTGTAATGATACATATAACCGTTGGGTGAAGCGGTCATAGCCGTGTTTTATCGTGAATAAAACACAGCTATTGACCAATCAGAATCAAGGATTGGAACTAACTGTTTTATAAATATACATATATATATATATATGGTTTATTTGCATATGCAATTAAGCAGGGCTAGTGGAAAAGCAACACGAGCAGCGTTTGAGTAAGGGATAATGTACATCCAGCCAGTTCAATGTACATCACCGACAGGGTGATCAGGACCCCGAAAAAGGGGTTTTACACAGCTACTTGCCACATAAGTAAATAATTAGATATGAAATATTGATCTGATTTTATTAGCTTCAGCGGGAAAAAAAACTGTTGCTAGCAAGTGGCAAGTTAAAACTAGACGGACTTTTAAGGGATACAATACTGTCAAACCACTTATTACACAGCATTTCACCACATAAATAATTATGGGGATAAGATATATTGATTTGAGATTAAACTCTTGTTTTATTCCTGTTTGTTATCTTATAATCCATTACAGTGTACAAAACAATAGTTGCAAAATGGCAGCAGCTGCGTTTGTATGAAACAAGAGAGAGCGAGTCCGCCATACCGGATAACATAGGCCTAATTAAACAACTGTACAAAATAACAAAATATTGATTTGACTGAGTCTTAATATTTTATTAGCTCATGAAACACAAAACTTCCACGAGGAAAAAACGTTCCTAGCAAAAAAAAAAAAAAAAAAAAAACAACGTTACTAGCGATCCTATAGCGCCGACTTCAGTGACAGATACCCGGATGAGCCTGTGTTATTAGTTTTTAGCGGTTGCTATTGGGGAATAACATCCCATCGGATGGTGTGATTGACCAATCGGAATCAAATATTCCACAGAGCCATGTAATAAGTAGGGTTTCAAAGGGGTGGAAAATATCCGGTACATTTTCAGAAACTTTCCATGGGAACTTAATCTGGGGAATTAGCAAATATTCCAAGTTGGAAACTTAACAGGAATTTATGGAAATTTATGAGAATTTATGGGAATTAATTGGAAATTTGTGGAAATGTATATAAACTGCATCACATACAAAACATAAATATAAACATTTTGTTGTTAGTTCATTTTTGTGCATATTGATATATTTTCCAATTAATTAAAATTTTGTAATATATGTACAATGTATTTTTATAGCAGCAATTGTTATGCATATGTTATTTATTGCAGTGTCACCTGATCTTTCAGAAATCATTCTAAAATGCTGATTTGATACTCAGTTATATTCAATGTTTGTTGATTGGTTGCTGTTGCATCAGAGTCCAATGAGCTGCGGCTCAACATTCAAACAAATACCGGGGTGATGCTGGTAGCAGCATGCAGCGCACTTTCAGAAACCCTCCATATATATATATATATATATATATATATATATATACAGTATATACACTCACCGGCCACTTTATTAGGTACCCCATGCTAGTAACGGGTTGGACCCCCTTTTGCCTTCAGAACTGCCTCAATTCTTCGTGGCATAGATTCAACAAGGTGCTGGAAGCATTCCTCAGGGAGTTTGGTCCATATTGACATGATGGCATCACACAGTTGCCGCAGATTTGTCGGCTGCACATCCATGATGCGAATCTCCCGTTCCACCACATCCCAAAGATGCTCTATTGGATTGAGATCTGGTGACTGTGGAGGCCATTTGAGTACAGCGAACTCATTGTCATGTTCAAGAAACCAGTCTGAGATGATTCCAGCTTTATGACATGGCGCATTATCCTGCTGAAAGTAGCCATCAGAAGTTGGGTACATTGTGGTCATAAAGGGATGGACATGGTCAGCAACAATACTCAGGTAGGCTGTGGCGTTGCAACGATGCTCAATTGGTACCAAGGGGCCCAAAGAGTGCCAAGAAAATATTCCCCACACCATGACACCACCACCACCAGCCTGAACCGTTGATACAAGGCAGGATGGATCCATGCTTTCATGTTGTAGACGCCAAATTCTGACCCTACCATCCGAATGTCGCAGCAGAAATCGAGACTCATCAGACCAGGCAACGTTTTTCCAATCTTCTATTGTCCAATTTCGATGAGCTTGTGCAAATTGTAGCCTCAGTTTCCTGTTCTTAGCTGAAAGGAGTGGCACCCGGTGTGGTCTTCTGCTGCTGTAGCCCATCTGCCTCAAAGTTCGACGTACTGTGCGTTCAGAGATGCTCTTCTGCCCACCTTGGTTGTAACGGGCGGTTATTTGAGTCACTGTTGCCCTTCTATCAGCTCGAACCAGTCTGGCCATTCTCCTCTGACCTCTGGCATCAACAAGGCATTTCCGCCCACAGAACTGCCGCTCACTGGATGTTTTTTCTTTTTCGGACCATTCTCTGTAAACCCTAGAGATGGTTGTGCGTGAAAATCCCAGTAGATTAGCAGTTTCTGAAATACTCAGACCAGCCCTTCTGGCACCAACAATCATGCCACGTTCAAAGTCACTCAAATCACCTTTCTTCCCCATACTGATGCTCGGTTTGAACTGCAGGAGATTGTCTTGACCATGTCTACATGCCTAAATGCACTGAGTTGCCGCCATGTGATTGGCTGCTTAGAAATTAAGTGTTAAGGAGCAGTTGGACAGGTGTACCTAATAAAGTGGCCGGTGAGTGTATGTATAGATCTGCTACGGGTGTTAAACCATGTATGTTACATGTGCAGCAGCAGCAGCATGTCTTACATGCACACAGCAATGTCTGTGAATGTATTGGCAGTAGCAATTCTCGGTACTTGCTCTGCAGCAGGAGCAGCATAGCAGATCTATTCCAACAAGACCAAACTACATTAACATTGCCATATCCATTACAATGGCAATCTCTATTACCATACCAATCTCCTGAGCAATCTCTCCTCTTTTGCAAATTCCCAGTTTATTCCAATTAACTCCTGTTAATTCCCATATATTCCCGTTAATTCCCATGGAAAGTTTCCAGGCTTGAAAATTCCCGGAATTTTGCAACCCTAGTAATAAGGAAAGTGATGTGTGTGGTGGATCCGAGGATGTGTGGTGTTTGCGGTGGGATGGGGAGGTGGCTCAATTTTTGATATTATCTGTAAGTGGTTCCGTATATGAGGGCTCACATTAGCTCAGGCTGAACTCTGTGCTGCTCCATTAGTCTTCCCCAGATAATGCTACACTTCTCAGTCCCGTTTACTTAACATGCTGGATCCGGCCTCCTCGATTTGCACTAATCAACTGATAAGGCGAAAGCCCTTTCACCAATCCCTGGAGGGTGAAAACTGAACTCCTAATGGTCATTAGTAGTAATTATGTTCCCTAACAGACACATCCAGCTCAGCCCCTCTCACACGTAAGCAGTTAGTTCCCATCGGCATCCAACCTCTTTTGGGTCCAGATTGTACTCCTGCACACAGGATGTGTCCTATCACCAAGCACTGATATCACTCACACATAGGATAAAATAAAAGTTAGTTTTCCATTATAAAGTGTTGCCATATATAATATATTGAGAGGAGCAGTACAACTATATGACTATATTTGTAAGACTCTCTCTTACTCTCTCTCTCTCTCTCTCTCTCTCTCTCTCTCTCTCTCTCTCTCTCTCAGTTCGTTCAGATCAAACAACATTGTGACCTATTCCCCAGAGTCTGACCTATAGAGTATGATCTGTATTGACAAGGAAAAACTCCTGGCAAGAGATCCAAAAAATCCAATAGCATGTGTACAGGCCCTTCCAACAGCCTGAGCATCACTACTGTAATCTCCTTTTCCTCCTCGTCATTTCTCCATCATATCACCTGATAGGCTTATTACAGATTCAAGCATACAGGCAAGGACAGAGCATATAGAGTGTCCGATAAAGATAAAGGGGGCAAAAAGGAAGCAACAAAATATTTCAAAAAATGTATTTTCTTTTTCTAAACAACATACTTTTACATCTTGCTGAAAAAAAAAATCACATTTGATTTTTTTATGTAGGAAAACACCTAGAGGTCAAGATTAAAATATACTGCAGATCATGTATATTACTTTGCAATAAGATGTAGCGTAACTTCCTTATTTACTTTTTAAATATATACTACGGTTCAAAAGTTTGGGGTCGGTAAGATGTTTTAAATATTTTAAAAGATGTTCTTCTGCACAACAGGGCTGCATTTTTTAAAATCAAAAATACAGAAAAAATCTGTAATATTGTGAAATATTATTAAAATTTCCTAAGAGGAGGCATGCAGGGGGGAGTGAGTTTTTGGCCCTGCAGCAATGTAGCCCATTGTCAGGAAACTAATAAAGAGGCCGGGTGTGAAGGAACGCAGTAATTATCAAGTCTGCGATATCAGCACGGTATTTATGAAAACACTATGCGTTAACAAAAGAACAAGGTCATGCACACGGGCAGGTCGTCTCAGAGATTGATTTCTGGCAAGCAGACAGGACACGTTCACAACCGACTGATAAGCAAAACTTACATTCCCATTTAACTGCAGTCCGCGGTTGAGGTTTGGGAGAAAAACAACACACCACAGTGCCTTCTTGAACTGGAGAAACATGCCCCGGAACGTTTATAAAAGTATCTGAGAGACACAGACAAATGGGCTGAAACATGGCAATGTGAGATTGCATCGATCCGCAGGAGCGCAATTGGCTAGCCTGGTCATCCCCTTTGACTACCTGTAAGTGTTTTTAGTTTCAGGATTTGTGAAAATATTGAGCCATACAGCTAGCCGAGCATGAGAAAGACTACCTGACATGTTGTTTTCAGCTTCCTCCACATAGATAAAAATACACAGCGGCAGCACGACAGTGACCTTGCATTTGTAATGTGAGCACCTGTAATGTTTGGCATGACATCACAGATGTGTTATTGGCCAAGAATTTCCGCCGCACAGTCTGTCTCCACTTATGTGTTCATGTTCCTATGTGATTGCACGTCAGGCTTTACGTATGTGTTTGTGTTTGCCTGAGAGCATGCTGTAATAAAAAAGGAAGGCAGTCAAAGAACATGAGAATTTAAACATTTGCACTCTGAACACATATGAATTTCCTGTAGCAAGGACATACAACAGATACCCAATATCATTTTGAAAATGCCGATAGCTCTCTAACACTGAGGAAATCATACACCATCTGGAGAAATTGCACAATGTGTCTCAACGCCATGCCATGCCATGTGTGTGTGTTCTTTCAGAAAACTGCTTTTATTACATGTTGTAACCAGTCAGTTTGGCACCTCAATAGAAAATGTGATTCTTGGAAAGTCCTAAATAACAGTAATCATAGATACTAATGATTTTGACATCTCTGTTTTTTGACACATTAGTGTAGGAGGTGAGAGAGAGAGAGAGAGAGAGAGAGAAAAGAGAGAGATACCACACTTCCTTTATACAGTACATCTTTTCACACCATCATACACATCCACTACAGCAGCACAAGCTAATGAACTTTAAAGGTAAGCTACAATATGTATTTTTCCGCTAAGGGACGCTAACCTCTTAGCGTGTAATCATGGAACTTTTCGTCATGCCGATGGATCTTATAATGTTTATGGAGAAATAATGTTTATGGGGAAATAATGTTTATGGATGAGTGAATACATTCACGTATTTTAACATGACTGTGGTATGAAGCAGATTGTTAATGAGAGACTTATCAATGCCACACGGATTTAAAGGAATGAGGACATTTCAGTCTACAAACTAACTGTTACTTGCAAGTGCTGAACTACTCAATGCTATCTCACGATCAATTCGTACGAATTTGTACGAGTGATTAAAAGGTGGCTAATTCATACGAATTCATACGACCTCACGATTTGTCTAAACCCACGTGATGGGTAGGTTTAGTGGGGGGGGATCAGGGGTAGGTCATTCGTATGAATTCATACAAATTTGGAATTCGTAAAATATGTACGATTTAGCAACAATCGTACAAATTCGTACGAGTGAGGTCAAATGAATTGTTACGAATTAGCCACTCGTACGAATTGCTCGTGAGATCGGGCTGGAACTACTATATATAGGTCAGTTTATTTGACAAATAAAAATTGTGAGGTACTGCAGTGCTGTTTCACTTGGTCTACACTATCACACTAAACTGCATTTGAGTGTGTTACAAGTTATAATGTTATTCTATGTGTTAGTTATCAACAGTTTGAATAATATCAAACTGATCATATTCTAACATTTCATCATGTTGAGCTATAACATTGATCCGTTTTATTTACATCTGCTGACCTGTATAATAAAGAACATGCAAGAATGGCATCTCTTGTCGGGAAGCTCTTGCCATCTCGAAAACGCCACACCAATATTTATCCACCTTTTATTTATCATTTTGATCAAAGTCTGCTTTCCATGGTCTATAATGTTTGAACGAAACAACAACAGTGTGCCACTAGACATTATAGGGGAACTGAAACGAAATAGGAAGTAAAGGTGTGAACAGATGTGTTATCATTGTTTTTTGTGGTAGGACACTTAAAACTGCGGAAGTAGTTACAAGGGGGGAGAACGGTGATTTTAGTTTGCTGTTTTGTTACTAAGGCGCCGCCTTGAGTTTCAATGGTCCGTGACGTCACTGGCATGGTAGGCTACCTTGACAGCTCCAGCTGTCCAGCTAAATAAGAGCATAACAGATCGAAAATTTTTTTGATCTGTCCAACAGGCGAATATAACACCTCCGATGCCATCAAGGACCGAATAACCTATTTGCAAAATGACTTTGGCAAGGTGACCATGGCGGGTCCTGTAAACAAGTTCCACTCACCCCTTAGTTGTTATCGCCATGTTCACCCTTACCGTAGATCACCTTGCTAATCCAACATCGAGGATGCTATCCGATATAAGCAATATCCATAGATGACAAGACACTGGTTAGTTACTGTAATTTCAGCCGCTTTCAAATTGTGTATGAGAGATGCGGCGACGCGCCTGGCCAGTTTAAACTTGATGAGCGCACACGCCTAAACGCAATGCACAGACAGCCAGCTGTCACAGCGCGTGCACTAAACTAAATTCTCTTCATCGTCTTATTGCATTTAAAGTGTCAAAAACACAAGGTTTACATAAACAGTTGGTTTTGTCTTAAGTAAATGTAAACATCTGTAAGAAATCATGTATGTGTATCAGTATATTCTAAAGTGACAGCAGTAGCCTATATACGAATCAGTATACGTTTCATTCATACAGTGAAGAATATGGAGTTTTATTATTTCATTTGATGATTCAATTTCTTACTTAAATGCTGTTTTTAGTGTTAACTTGTCATAATCAGTCAGTTCAGTCAGAGTAGCAGAAGAGTAGCCTGACATAACGTTAGTAGCCTACTAACAGTGGTACCATGCCAGTCACGTCATCGAACACGGCTGCGCTCTGATGACAATTTGAATATTGAAAAAATTTATTTTATATGTATATAATACTATATAAAAATTTTAAAAAAAAAGACAATTTCAATATTGGGAAAAACTTCATATAGGTTTTTAATATTATTTTTTAATTAATTTGTTTACAATTTTAATAACCAACATGTTATCGAATATTTTTTTTTTCCGTTTCAGTTCCCCTTTATGCAGTTATCAACATATGTTGCCATGGTTATTATGGCAGTACAAGTGGAAACCAGGGATAACACAGATATTACGTCATTGACAGACGACAAGTGACAAGGGACGGGCACTATTTAAAATTGTGAATTTGCTCTGAATTTACTAATTCTTGGAAACATTTAGGATAATGTATACGCAATTGAGCAAAATATATAAAACTGTGTGCAAGTGGTTTTCGTATATTTTAATACAAAAATCTTTCATATTTTACCTTTAAGACAAAAACCGATACATGTGGAGTGGTGTGTCTCCAATCCTTTTCTCTGTCTCTATAGCATGCAGGTGTAAGCTCACATCTGATGAACAGCACAACAGAGGTCCTTGTTCTGTTTCTCACACTACAATACTCCTCACACACATATACAAAGACACAGACAACTGACCCAGTACAAAGAAAGTCATCATTCTTTGAGTGTAATTCCAGAGGCAGGCCTATACAAGCCTGATAGCCATTAAGGATTCATGATTCATCTGGATCTCATATTATAACGGCTTGAATTTTTTATGCAACCCCTCAATGCCAAGAAGAGAAAAAGAGGAATTGAAATTAGATTAAATGTTGTCTGCAAAACCCACCCAGCGCATTAACATGTTAAAACCTTTTACTATTACAACAGGACCTGTGACGAGATTTGCTTCGTTTTGTTGGATTTAATCAGTATTTTTTAGGATGGCTGGACAAGAATGGATCATGTTTGGACATTGTCGGGATGGAGATGTGAGAAAAGTCATTTGCGACTGATATGTGTGTGAGCGAGCGCGTGTATGTGTGCATAATGGCATTTGGCCTGATTATATGCAGCGTTATGAGACTATTTTATTGTCAAAGGGATGGTCCACCCATAAAATTACAATTTTTCATAATTTACTCATCCTCATGTTGATACAAACCTGCATGCATTTAACAATTTCTGTAGAACCTACTGTCCAAGACCACCCATTGCCCACCACAATATTCAATAGCTCCCTGGCCCGAGTTTTTATTTCAAAACATATTCATTTATAGGCCTAGTTTCTTTAAGTTAATTAAATAATTAAAATAACTATAATTAACTAAATTAAAATGTATTTAAGAGCTGCATGCTCTTCAGGGTTCCCACTCTTCTTTACCGATTCATTTATATGACTCTTCCAGTCACTCATGATTTGGCAGATACATATTTAACACAAACATTTTTTACAAATATTTTATTTACAATTTTTAAATATTATAGAGCTTTGCATAAATAGTAATGATAAAAATGCACATGGCATTTTAACATTTGAAGCAATCATTGTCTTATTTGAAATAAGACCCTCTGTGGTATAAATCTAAATTTGAATGTTTATATGTCTGTGGTGTTTTTAATGGTTTAAGACAAGCCATGTGGTAATTCATAAGTCAACTCCATTGCTGAGTATTTTTTCCTTAAAACTGCAGTGAACCAAAGACAGTCTTAAAAACAAATGCGTCTCTATAACACGCATGGTGTATTGTCGTGTAATATATACGCGAAAATTAGTTTTTACGTGCAAATGATACGCAGTTTTTCGCGTGCATTTGATACGCAGTTCATTTGCGTGTAATACATACGCACCCCACACCATTAATTCTACCCAAGCGTATAATACACACGCACCCCACACCACACCTAAACCTACCCTAACCAACCAATGCGCATCATATGCACGTAAAAACTCACTTTAGCGTATAAATTACACGACAATACACATGCGTGCTATAAAGGCGCATTTAGTGTGATCGGGTTGCATCTCGTCAACGTGCGGGTAGGCTTTAGTACATCATTACTGTGCTGCGAACCAGGAGAGTCTCAAGAGAATCCAGGATATCCCTGTATATGTTTCTGTTGATATGAAAAATCATGCACATTTAGCAATATTGCGGGTGAATTATGTATATGATGTATATTACGATGTTAAATGATGAACCATATGCCTTTCTCCACTGAAAGTTTCTAAGTTGTTCAAAGCG
This sequence comes from Semotilus atromaculatus, assembly GCA_031834385.1. NCBI lineage: Eukaryota > Metazoa > Chordata > Actinopteri > Cypriniformes > Leuciscidae > Semotilus > Semotilus atromaculatus. The sequence continues at coordinate 11,656,909 of JAULUF010000009.1, read as the reverse complement.
TTTCTAAGGATGTTGATTTTTAGAAAGCAGCTGTCTGACTGAGATGGCGAATGGGAACATGGTTTGTGTAACATTATTAGCTTTTTGATAAAGTAGTCAAGCAAAAGGCTAATCATAATAATTACTGTTATGTCTCCAACGTTGTAAAGGCCGATACAAAAAAACACAATACAATTATGATACATTGACTTGACGACCCTGTACAATTCACTCTTCCACTTCTTCTGAATCAGTTTCTGTATCAAACATATATGGCTGAATTAAACCAGTATTGCCATTTTATTGCCACGTCCACTTGCCAAGCATTTTCTACTGTAAAGTTAAGCGAGTGGATCTCTGAGCTTGTGTGGTTGAGTGGAGGTGGAGCTCATTTGCATTTTCATGAATCCACGTATACATGAAACAAGGGTTTAGACTTACATTTAAGCTATTTTAAGGCACAAATAAAACATTTCTTCACAGTAAAAAAAAAGAAAATAATAATTCCTGTTCGTGTTAATCGGAGTCTTAAGGGATAAAATGTTTGACTACAGGGGGACTTTAAGTCATCTTGAGGTCCACTTGGAAGTTTGCTAAGGCCCCCTATAGTGGGTCCTTGACCCCTAGTTGAGAAGTGCTGATCTACATGCTGTACAATCTGCATAAAAGCAGGAAAATACACAGTTTACACAGACTTATTAATGCAGCACAAAGGAGGCTTAATTTACACAGAATCACAATGGCGTGAAACAATATATCACATGCTGATTATTGATTTACGTGCACAAGCACGTCACACAAGGCCTTTGCTTACTTTCTGGGTTATTTTCCAGCTCTCTCAAGCAGTATCATTAAACAAAAATAGTTAATTTTCAATAAAGGTTAGTGCCACACTTCACTGGCTCCCAGACAATCTCGCAGGTGTGTCACTAAGACAACCGGGGGCAATCGATTCTCCATGGTTACTTTTTGTCCTTCTCAAAATGGCTGGCAAGCAGTAACTGACATTAACAACAGGAACAATGCCAGAATGCACCGGAAGAAGGGTTTTACTTCCTCTTTTGTTGTTATTTTGGAGCTCGGGCAGGCGACAGAGTATGGTGGCTGTTTTTAAAGATCTCGAAATAGGCCTCTCCTCCCACCCGCTCCCATTGTCTACACCTCGCCTGCCCATGTTTACTCCCAGTTAACCATGCGGCCAACTACACATCAAAAAGCACAATAGCAACATCCATTCTCAAGAAGATTACTCTATCTTCCCAGTTTGGCTCCTAGGCTTTTCATGGGATGAGGGAGCCTGGGATAAGCCCTTCCGCCTGCAGTTCCCCTGACGCAGGGTGCCGTCTGCAGAAGCGAGCTGCTCAGCCCTGCCAAGCATCCACTGACTCACTGGATGACGACTTAGCAGCCCACAATGACTATACTAGTGAGCAATTAGAAGGTTTAAATAATTATAATCAAGTGTTAAAGTAATCAGGATTGAATAATTGCAATCCGAAAATGATGGAGAAATTAGCCTAGCTGCCAGAGCTTAAACTAAACCATGTGCTCTCAGCAATAGTGCAGTAAGTTCGGGTTTGTTCTGGTCAGATATAATCCAACAGAACTGAATGGGAAAAAATAGTAAGTATATTGTAAAATTTTCATAGAATTAAGCTCTTTTTTTTGGTCTTTTTTTCTGTCTCTTAATGAAAAAGCCTCATAAAATGTAGTCATTATTTAAGTGCTATTCGTTAATTATAGTCCATTTTATTCTGACAGATATTACATATAATATTAGTCTATGAAAATAACTTTGAAAACACTGTTTTCTTGAGCAGCAAATCAGCATATTAGAATTATTTCTGAACAATGATCATGTGGCACTGAAGACTGGAGAAATAATGCTGAAAATTCAGCTTTGCAATCATGCAATTTGCATATTGAAATAAAAAAAAACATTTGTATTAAATTGTAAAAAAAATTATAATAATAAAAAATATATATATATATTATTGATTTAATGTTTTCAGTCACTTTGGTAATTCAAGACATTTTCAAAACTGTTACAAATCTTACCGACACCAAAACTTTTGAACGGCAGTGTTTAGGAATCATGCAACAATGTATTTACCATTCATTCATACAGTTCATTCCATCAAATATTTCATTAATTAAAATCATTATCACTGTGGCGAACAGGACGAGGCCGAGAGACGTGAGAGAACGGCGCGAGGCCGGTGGCGTGAGAGACCTCCGTGAGAGATGCGAGACCGGTGCGTCTCACAGGTGACGTTCATTAGCACTCACGCCACCGGCCTCGTGCCGTTCTCTCACGTCCCTCGGCCTCGTCCTGTTCACCACAATCACCTTGTTGCCTTTTCCCCCCTTATTTGTCCTCAAAGATGAGACATCAACAAACATATTAGCAATTTCACTGAACAGATTAACACTGACCCCTGTGTGTCACTGCTGACCATAACTCTGCTATGCAGTATAGCAATACACACATTCAAAATGCTCATTCCAGCAATGACTTAGATAAATAAATAAATAAATAAGAAGAACAAGCTAACTAAATAGTCACTCATAATACCTTCAGTCAGTTTGTATAGCGAGTTGACTACAGTAAACACAGTGTGATACAGAGGTTCTCACAGCGCTGAGTGAAAGGGCCATATAACACGCTTTAGCAGTGAAAGATTGAGCCCAGGCGACACAGTAAAGGTTAACTACTTAATTCCAGTGATTAGTCCACGCAGAGTTCAAGGCGCTCTGCCAAAAGCCTTCATTTAGCAGCTACATGCACCACCTCCACGTTCTCTCAACAGCCAAAACCCAGAGACTGCTGGCAAACAAAGGTAACATCAGGTATGTGAAGTACCCAGGTGGGTATATGTCGTCTCCACCATCCTGTTCAAGGCCAGATCACCATCAGTGTCTCATAACTCCTCTAAAGGAGGCTGTAATACTTAACCTAAGATGTTTTGTTCCATTGAGCATGCACAAATTAAATCAAACAGCAGAAATGTGATAGAATCCACCACAGCCTCTGAGCAAGGTTAAAGCAAGGCATCAAAAAGCATGTGCTTTCTGGCCCACAGAGAAAGACGCGGTTATAAAAGGTTTGTCGATGTATGGATTTTCTTCCTCGCCTGTAAGAATCGAGGTGGGCGGCCTTTGTACAGATGATATGTTTTCACTTAATGAACAGAGATGAGCAGAAAAGATGGCTTTGGATATTCAGTACTACGCGCTGCCATTACCTGACAGCGTGAATGAAATTGTCTCCGTGTACAGTTGGTTGAGTCTGGATTTTTTCCGCCCGTGTAATCTCACTCTTCCTCATTGGTGTGACTATAAGACCGCGCTTGCTCCTGCCTCTTACGCGTAGCAGGGAAAGAAAAAAAAAATAACGGTTTACACAGCATTCATTGTGGATTCCCACAACGTCCCGAGGAGGACAGATGAGGACGGCAAGCAGATTCCTCATCCCAAGCCCTGGTGTCACTTAGGAAGAGGATTCAGAGCAGAGGGACAAAGTGTGCCTATGTTTGTTTGTTTGTGTTCTTGTTACTACCGAGGGATGTGGGATTTACACCTCAAACAACTCTCGCCTCGACCAGACCCTATAAGTCACTGCAAAGGTGCTCTGGTGTTGTCACACCTCTACCACACTGGCTCATTACACCTCCTGGAGCTGTATATCATATGATCTGTGTGTGTGTGTGCGCGTGTGTGTGTGTGTGTGTGTGTGAGAGAGAGAGAGAGAGAGAGGGCGAGAGAGCAGAGATGCTGCAAGAGGGGTATTAAGACATGCCAGTCGGAGAGAGAAATAAAATGCCAGCAGTTATTTATTTAAATGTTGGCCAGTATACATATTTAATGATTCAAGAGCACCTGCTGAAAGGCAGACGGAAAAGGCCTTTTGTCTGTAATTGGGATTGTACAGTGACCTCTGTGTTGTAATGGAAATATGCTTAGCTCAAGAAATGCTCTTCACACATGTAGCAATCACACACATACAAGCAGACCTTATTAATGGGGACAAAGACAACAACACAGAGCTATAGACAAGCTGTCGGGCTGGTCCGAGAGGTGTTAATGTGATCCCACAGCTCAGCTGGACCCTGTGCAGGGTCCTGGTGTTTTATTACAGCACTGTGTGGAGAGAGAGAGAGAGAGAGAGAGAGAGAGAGAGAGAGTGTGTGAGTGAGTGAGTGAGTGAGTGAGAGAGAGAGAGAGAGAGAGTGAGAGTGAGTGAGTGAGTGAGAGAGAGAGAGAGAGAGAGAGAGAGAGGTACAACAGGTACAATGACTTTAAGGGCCCGCAGGACCCACAGCTCTTGGGTGGAATAACACATTGAATAAGAGGCATGAAATAGATAGAAAGAACAGAATGTGCTGAATTTAATGGGGAGGCAATGAGAACAAGAGGAGCACTGACTTGTGCTGAAGGATTCTTGGATGTGTATTGATAAGATTGCACTGATATATAAACCACTTTGAGATATTTATTTTGATAACAGTAAAACGGAGCAGGAGTTGGTCAGTCAGTGGTTAAGCTCATGCAAACAATATGAATTTGTATCTAGGCTTTCATTTCGTCATTGTCCAATCCTGCTGCCCTCATTATTTACTGCTTGATCTAATTAGTATTTGCAGGTATTTGTACCATACATGTCTATACAATTGGATATACAGTGAAATACTGGACATATTGACAGCATCTAAGAATAAATATGCACAGCTGTAGAAACAAAACATTTAAAAACAAAATGTGTGAATAAATGTAGTTAAAAAAAAAAAAAGAAGAAATTACTAGTTTTATTCAGCAACAATTAAAATGATTAAACTGTGTAAGTTTCTGTAATTATAGTGTACTTCTGTGTAGGTATAAGGGAACAATATGTTAAGTTGTGGGTAATAAAGGGGTAACAAGCAGATATATAACCTGCAAAGAACTTCGTAAGTAAACCGAAATTTCGGTGTACGTTTCTGTAATAATAGTGTACCTCCGTGTAGGTATAAGGGAACAATATGTTAAGTTGTGGGTAATAAAGGGGTACAACCAGATATATAAGCAAATTATTTATGATGTAATTATTTTAAAACTAACAGGTACCTATTCTGTTAATATATTCCAGGCAAAAATCTCTGTCTGTTGAATATAAAAGTTTTTATCACATTTCTGGCAAAATATGTTCTTGTGCAATGTAGTTACAGGGTAATTTTGACATCTGTGGGTTGTAAATTCAACACACACATATACACTCACCGGCCACTTTATTAGGTACCCCATGCTAGTAACGGGTTGGACCCCCTTTTGCCTTCAGAACTGCCTCAATTCTTCGTGGCATAGATTCAACAAGGTGCTGGAAGCATTCCTCAGGGAGTTTGGTCCATATTGACATGATGGCATCACACAGTTGCCGCAGATTTGTCGGCTGCACATCCATGATGCGAATCTCCCGTTCCACCACATCCCAAAGATGCTCTATTGGATCTGGTGATTGTGGAGGCCATTTGAGTACAGCAAACTCATTGTCATGTTCAAGAAACCAGTCTGAGATGATTCCAGCTTTATGACATGGCGCATTATCCTGCTGAAAGTAGCCATCAGAAGTTGGGTACATTGTGGTCATAAAGGGATGGACATGGTCAGCAACAATACTCAGGTAGGCTGTGGCGTTGCAATGATGCTCAATTGGTACCAAGGGGCCCAAAGAGTGCCAAGAAAATATTCCCCACACCATGACACCACCACCACCAGCCTGAACCGTTGATACAAGGCAGGATGGATCCATGCTTTCATGTTGTAGACGCCAAATTCTGACCCTACCATCCGAATGTCGCAGCAGAAATCGAGACTCATCAGACCAGGCAACGTTTTTCCAATCTTCTATTGTCCAATTTCAATGAGCTTGTGCAAATTGTAGCCTCAGTTTCCTGTTCTTAGCTGAAAGGAGTGGCACCCGGTGTGGTCTTCTGCTGCTGTAGCCCATCTGCCTCAAAGTTCGACGTACTGTGCGTTCAGAGATGCTCTTCTGCCCACCTTGGTTGTAACGGGTGGTTATTTGAGTCACTGTTGCCCTTCTATCTGCTCGAACCAGTCTGGCCATTCTCCTCTGACCTCTGGCATCAACAAGGCATTTCCGCCCACAGAACTGCCGCTCACTGGATGTTTTTTCTTTTTCGGACCATTCTCTGTAAACCCTAGAGATGGTTGTGCGTGAAAATCCCAGTAGATTAGCAGTTTCTGAAATACTCAGACCAGCCCTTCTGGCACCAACAATCATGCCACGTTCAAAGTCACTCAAATCACCTTTCTTCCCAATACTGATGCTCGGTTTGAACTGCAGGAGATTGTCTTGACCATGTCTACATGCCTAAATGCACTGAGTTGCCGCCATGTGATTGGCTGCTTAGAAATTAAGTGTTAACGAGCAGTTGGACAGGTGTACCTAATAAAGTGGCCGGTGAGTGTATATATATATATATATATATATATATATATATATATATATATATATATATATATATATATATGGCTGTATGTAAGCACAGTATGATAAAAAATTTAATTTATTGGCTTTTCTTACTAAACTACTTAACGTTAAGCCAAAAAATTTTTTTTTCTGCAATGATTTTAATTTAGAACGTAACATGTAGTACTTTATCACATTGTATTGTAATGACAATTAAATGTCAGGGCAAATATAGCCTACTGTGTAAATTTTTGTTTTGTTTTGTTTTCTTAATAAGAGTACATTTCTCTGTACTGTGCAAATCGTGTTGTTTCGTATTGTTTGTAAGTAGTGTTTGTTACCCGTTTCAACTGTATTTACAGGGTAAGTGTGACTCCTGCGGGCTGTAAATTAAAGTGGCGCTTGTTACTCCTTTATAACCCAAAACTTAACATATTGTTCCCTTATACCTACACAGAAGTACACTATAATTACAGAAATGTACACCGTAATTTCGGTTTACTTACGCAGTTGTTTGCGGGTCGAAATATAAAGTGTTACCCAAAAGATTGCTATTTCAAAATTAATTAAGTTGGTTAACATTCTATTTGTCAAAGAATCCAGAAAAAAAAAAAGTGCTACTGTTTTCACAACAGTATTAATCTGAATGATTATGTAACACTGAAGACTGGAGTAATAGCTACTAAAAAAATTAGCTTTGCCATCAAAGGAATGAAATATACTAAAATAGAAATTAAATAGAAATTGTAATAATATTTCATTATATCTAAGTTGTGTATTATGATCATATAAATCCTTGGTGAGCATAAGAGATGATAAATAAACAAATAAAACCTATTAATTTGATAAGTTCAATATTCTATGAACCTAAAAGTATTCGTAAACATTTGTACTTCTAAAGTTGTAGTTTCCATGCTGTCAAAATGCTATTATTTACATTTCACTGTCAATGTGTTTCACTACTAATGAGATCACGTTGTCATTACCTGTCCTATCTTCACCAGCCCTATCCATAAAAGTGGTACAAAGTTCAAAAAGGAAGACAGTCCATTCTGCATCACCAATGACACAATCCCAATCACAGGTCAGATCAAGAGCTTCAGATGGATGCAGTGGCCAGTGGTGATGATCAGCATCTCATTACTTCGGTTACTGATAAGTCCACTAATACCCTCGTTAGTGCCCACTCGCCGAGCCTTCAATCACACGCAACTGCTCGATATCCATTACAACATGCGCTGCCTCCTTCCTAACCTGAGCACATTCAGATTAACGCAAAAGACTGTCTCAGATCAGACTGTGTGTTGGCAGCGGTAAATCGTGAGGGGATCAGGAGGTGGACCTTTGATCTGCTAAAAATCCCCTCGTCTGATAGCAGCAAGGAACAAAGTTGTGTGATGCACCATAAACATGTGATGAAATGGAAGGACCGGCTCATACTTCACAGCAGTATCCTGGACCCACTGGTTATAATCTTGTGACATATATAATCACTTGAACCAAACATTAAAGAGAGAAGCTATAGACCAATTTTCAGGTCAATACAAATACTGACACATCACATTTTAAAGGGATAGCTCACACACACATGAAAGTGGTGTCATAATTGACTCACCCTCATGTCGTTCCAAACCTGTATGACTTCCTTTCTACTGAAAAACATGGAAGAAGACTCGAGTTGTTCCAACTCCGATGCTAGTATCGGAAATGCCGCCGATACCAATACAAATTCTGGCATCGGCATCGGTGAGTACTTCTACCCATGTACCATTTTCTTAAACAATACCTAGTTATGCACGCTAGCTTTGCTTAACGCTGCAAATCAGAGATCAGTTCTTCTTCGCTGCTCCAAACAGTGGTTGTTTGTGGCAACACAGGAAGTTGTGCTGTTACCACTAGCAACCACATAGATCAGCGAAGAAGAAAACGTGCGCTCGCTAACAGTACATCCGCAGTTTGGCAATATTTCAGACTGGACCAACCAGCCAGCAAAACGGCGACATGTCTCATATGCCATACTGCAATTTCGAGGGGTGGAACAAGTATTAGCAACTTCAACACAAGTAACTTAAAGCATTTGAAGACGTGTCACCCTGCCGCAGAACACGATGGTTACACAAAGGCAAGGGCAGAGAAGAATGAGCCGTGCCATAATCAACAATCACTGGAAGCTTCATTCAAATGAAGAGAAAAGTTTTCAAAAGACAACCAACGAGCGATAAATATAACCAACAAAATTATCGAGTTTATTGTTCTGGATGACCAGCCGCTGTCAAAACTGAAATGCCGTTTATTTAACAAAATTGTTTCTGGACTTAAGTTATAAAGAGATTATTTTCTTATATTATTCATATATCATTTTTTAGATTCCTAGATTTATTTGCTGGACTTTTTTTATACAGTTATATTGTAAAACTAAAATACCTTCTTCAGTTTACAGTATTAGATGTGTGGCTGCATTTGATGTTCTTTTTCACTTAAAGCTGCAGTCCGTAACTTTTTTTGAGTAAAAAATAATCCAAAATAACATATTCAGCCAGTGTTCAAAACTATCTGCTTGCCGTAGCTCGATTCAAACCGGTTAGCTTGTAATAATGATTTTAATTCCAGTGGTACTGGTGGATTCCCGCGGGAAATTCGAGCATGTATTTGCGTCATTACGTCACATCCGTACACATAAAGAAGGTGTCTCGGCTAGCCGGCTATACTGCGCGTTAGGATGTTGACGTGGGAGATGTATAGCCTTTTCTCGCAGCACTTTACATAATTAGACTTATGGCGGATCCAGAAAGGTCCAAACAACAATCATCAGTGTCAACTGGAGATTCACCAGTTATAAAACCCAAAAGACTTTTTACTTCGGATTTAAAGTGGCTAGTGAAAAACAGAGACAGCAACCGGCTCATGCAAACGAAAGGATAAACATCGGCAGGGCTTTTGAAAGGTGCGTGAACTGTGTGTTTTGAAGGGGTTTATAACGGTGGCAACCTTAATTTTATTTGGAAATTAAATCCGCCAAAATAATTCCATGTAACAAATTAACCCCGATACTAACCACCAATTACACTATATTAAATACAATTATGAAATTGTTTGTACCAAAAAAAAAAAAACACGCACACAATAGATTCAATGACAATTTGTAATATTCAAATGTTACAACAAGAAAAAAAAACAACTAATTTTTCACACAGAGAAGCAATGCAAATACACAAAGCGAACACACAAATCACAAATCTTTTGATGCGGCGTAGGATTATTCATTCAAAAAGAGAGTTCATGAATTCAATCACAAAGGAGAAAAAGAAAAAAGAAAAACACTTTGTTTCAATAATCAGGAAAAAAAAATGCTGTTGGTGCGTGTGTGTACTGTGTGTGTGTGTGTTTGTGTGTGTTTGCGCAATGGCTCTGCACAGGGAAGCTTGCGTTAAGTAGTGAGTGTTGTAAGGAGTCTCTCAATAGCTCAATAATGGGGAATTGTATGATTGACACTTGATTCATATTTCATAATCAATAATCATACGGGTTATGAGTTATCACTTACAGAATAAAAATTCCCCGTAAGAGAATCGTTGCCACTATCTCTATGGGCAAAATTAGGGCAGTTGTGTACATTCACATTCAATCATAACGCATTATAATTAAATATCAATATATCAACTGTCTATGATAGATAACTCCTAAAGTAATTAATTAGTTATCGAATAATCTGTTCGCCAGCGAACTGACCATCAATCTGTTATTAAACCTCAAAGAAGTTATTCTTAGAAAAGCAGACTATCCTCCCTGGCCACGGGAAAAAACAGCCTCCTTGTTCTATAGGCTAAACAAAATACTAATTAAAGTATCTTTAAATCGTAAAGTTTGTAGCTAGATCTAACATTATCAGTGACTTAATCATGAGCAAGTAGGCAGTTTTCAATGCATGCATATACTGGACTTTAATAGGTAACTACGTGTATATAGGTTATACAGTTACACGGAATACATGTATTTACACACTATAAACAAAACGCACGTGAAAGCTTAAGAAAGAGATAGAGAGAGAGAGAGGAAGAGAGAGTTGCGGTTATGCAAGAGGGAGTTAGAAAGATCCGAGGATCTTTAGAATAGCAAAATCACACTGGACATTTAAACTTTGAGAGACAACAAGTATTCAACAAATCTTAAACCTTAAAAGCGTGATCAAACACGAATACTTGCACATGTAACTCTTTGCATGGCTGGTATGAAGAAGCGTGTGTCTCTGGTACTGCTAGGTCACGTGGTCTTCCGGCGCGCATGTCTCGTTCAGCGGCAAGTTTGAACGTCCTTTGTGGATGGACGTGAACTCTTGTGTGGCTGGTATGAAGAAAGCGCGTGTCTCAGTCCTGAGTGTCACGTGGTCACGCGGTCCTTCAGAGCAAATGTCTGTTCGATGTGGAGTTGCAGTTGCTTTCAGCTAAGTTCATTTTCCTCGCAAGAGTAGATGAACAAAGTAGAATTCAAAAAAGGAAAAACAAAACTTAAAAACAAACAAAGGAAAACGTGACAGTGCCCGAAGGCGCAGCGTTACATGATGAGGCAGGAAGAAGAAGAAGAGGAGTAAGAGAGAGAAGTAAGAGCGTCACGCATCCTTTAAATACACTTCGATTCACGCCTTCTCTGAAGCGGACTGTCCAATCATTGTTCAGAAAATCTTGAGCGGGAAAGTTGTCTTTGTTTGGTCTGACAGCTTATCTGCATAAATTATGACAGAGGCCGAACTCCGTCATTTTTCCCCAAAGATGATTAAACATAACAAGACACATTGTATCCTAATCTAGTACATATATCTGGCTCAGTCAGACAAAGAGGAGTACAACAAACTCAAACATGACATGTCACAATGATAGGGAGACAACGTTGCATTTCAAGTATTTATAATTCCCTTGATACTATGATATGATCAAATTCCACTGTGGCATGGGCAACAGACACACATAAAAACATATCAAATATTTTTTAGTAACTGTCTTTAAATGGGTAAATTCGTAACAGTTCATGTATGCGTGTGTGTGTGTGTGTGTGTGTGTGTGGACGGAGAGGTCCTGCATGCAGGCCACCTGGGTTTGCCTGCAGTGGGGGAGAGGTCAGTTGATTAAGATCTTCTTGAAGCCAGGGAAAGTGGTGAAAATCTCTGTGAGGGTCGAACCTAGAGTTGGGGGGATGTTCGTGAGATGTTCTGGTACACATAACAGAGTCGTAACTGTTGTCAGAAACAGTCTAAACCGTAGACTCTCTGGTGCCATCCGCATGAGTTATGGAACAAGAGTCAAAGATACAAGCTTTGGATTTAAAGAGGAATGTGCATTTAGTTGTTCAGATGAACGAGTGGGGATATATGTTCAGAATTAAAGATTCCTGGATCTTGTCATCGCACCCATACCCTACAGTGTCTTTAATGAGTACATGCGGTAAGTCAGCAGTCTAGGTATCACTCAGGAGAGGAGAGGAGAACCGAAACATACAATGCCTCATTGTCCATTGAACCCGAACATGCATCGACGAAACACCCACGGTCGGATCCGGCATGCTCTGCAGGCGGCTTCGGTAACGCAGGATCAGTCGCTCAGTCAGCATACAGTCTCTCGGAAGGGAACCAGCAATTTTCCATGTCTCGTGCCCGGCAACGCTCCATACTCAGCAACAAAACAAGCGCTAAACTCTGCTATGAAGTTCCGCACACCAACTCGGCGGCATGTAGGCTGATCCTGTTTGATTTGAATCTGCCCGCGACTAGACTCCGCACCCTCAATACAACTCAACACATCATTACTTTCTCTCGATACTCCTCCCACATCCGCTTTTATTCGTTCATTTCCTCTGAATATCCTACACATCTTTCTCCCGATTGGCTCATGCATTTTTACATGCATAAAACAGTGCGGTTCATACTGAATTTCATCACAGGTTCAAAACGGAAGAGATGCTTTTTTCTGCTGGACAAGTAAGACATTTCAATAGTTCAATCGTGTAACAGTCCCACAATTGTTTGCTTAATTCACACAGTTATGGAGTTTCCTTTGTTGTGCCTTTCTCGTAGCTATTATTATGGAGAATATGAATTCTGAACTGTAACCGTAAAACACATTAAATGTAGTCACGCAATGCTGATAGTTAAAGGGTTATTTCACCCAAAAAGAAAATTCTGTAATTTACGGAGTGAATTATGTGCCATAATTAAACAAATCCAGCATTTTGCAAACAAACTCGATCTGCTTGGCAAAAGAAAACTCGACTCGTAAACAAACTCGATCTGCTTTGCAAAGAAAAACTGGATTCGCAAACAAACAGAAAGTAATGTGCAAGTACAAAGGTAAATTTGAGCGAAAATGCAGTGGAGTAAGACATATCAACTGGATTTTCTCACAAATGCGTCCTGGCAGATTTTCTCACAAATGCAGTCTTCTAAAACAGTAGATGGCGCTAAGATGTAGGGATCAATTTAGCGCTAGTCTCTCGGGAGAAGCACTGATTTGAAACTCGTGCTTGCCTTTGCCTACGGCCAGTGTTGGGGAGTAACGGAATACATGAACATGTATTCAGATCAGAATATAAATTATGAGTAGGCTAACTGTATTCCGTTACAATTTAATTTGGTATGTATTTAGAATACAGTTACATTGTTGAAATCAATGGATTACATGACGATACTTCTCTGTTTCACGCGATTCACTCTCTAAATAAATGAAGGCAACTCCATGCATTTCCCAGAAGCCCCAATATGAAAACGAAAGAATTTGCGGTTTGCGTGATCAGTCACAATGGAGTCGGAAGAGGAGCGCGCAAGCTAGAGGTAGATGGAGCCGAAACAACAGAGCCAGCCAGGGCAATAATGCGTTTCTATCTGGGAAATTCAAACAACATTCACATTAAAGAAAGAGAAAGGACGATCTTCCTGCTGGATCTTCCCGTCCAGATCCAATGCTACCACATCTTCAAATTAGCTATTAGTATTATTTGAAGTTAACATTATAAAATAAGTAGACCTACACCACAAAACTAGTTGAAGATAAATTCTTTAAAATTGGTCAATTCCAGCGTTATGGACGTGACATTTGCAGTCAAAACTTAAAATATAAATATAAATATAAATTCTCAGAAAATGCATTTAATACCATATTGAAACGTCTGTATATTCCCATAGGCTACTCCCTTAATAAAGGAGTCCAGACATTAGACAAATATTTGTCTACACTGCGTTATATATTTAATATGAAGGGAAATAAACATGCGTGACACAAAACAATCTTTAACTTTTAGGTGGCAAAATATGTTTAGTAATTATGTGAATTACACTGCGCAAACCAAAGTAATACTATACCCACCGGATGAAGAAGGGTTGGCTCTCAGTCTCCACAGAACATAAAATATTAATTTTATCTTATTTTATTTTATTTTATTTTATTTTATTTTTCGTGTTGGCATTTATGAGGAAAAAACAATGTTACGGATGTGACCGCTCTGAAAGCGGCACTAAAAGATGCTTTAAAACTTTCACAGATACCTCAAACAGAAAGCACAAAACCTTTCTTTAAATTGAATTTCGTTTTGTAGTAATTGTATCTTAATTTTAACCAATGTTTCATCAACCAATTGCCTGGATTTAATAAATAAGTAGGCTAAATATAGCAGACGATAGATAATCACAAAACGGAGGCGCCGGCGCGTGAACTGGAGCTCGTCTCATAAATGAACTGAAACTCAGCGTAGCCTATAAGGTAGCTCTCTCACAGACATGTCTACCTTGAAACAGAACAATTCAAAATGAAAGAAAACAGACACAGACTGCTCTCTGCTTATGTAATAAGTATGAAATGTTCATTTCTCTCTGGCGCGTTCACTACTGCGAAGATCGCGAGCCAGCATCGTCAACTTCATCTTTGCAGTCGACACACTGACAAAGAATACACTTGTTTATTAATAAACAATTAAAATATCTCCTTGCTATATTTTACATATTCATAATCTTTGCCGGTTCTTTGTGACAGCTTTACGGTGCTTAATTGGCAGCGCCACCCTACATGTTACACGCGTCACCACCGCATCACCGCACCCACCAGAATAGGCCTGTTTAGTAAACAGGATTAGATGGCCGCATTCTTACACTTATAAAAGGCAATTACGTCCGCATTGAATCCCAAGTATACTCAGATTGAGTAATGTAACGGAATACGTTACAAACTACATTTTTGGGCATGTATTCTGTATTCTGTAACGAAATAAGTTTTCCCAACACTTCCTACAGCTGAGGAAAATGAGCAGTGAACAGGTGTGTTTCTGTCTTACTTTATCTATAGGCTAATTAACCTTATTGAGGTTTTCTTTTGCAAAATGTTTATTACATCTAGACAAAAATCCATATTACGCTAGTAGCACTTCACTCTCTCTAGGATAGGGGAATCTAAGCTGAAAGAGTCATATTTTGTTTAAAAGAAAAAAAAAATCTACATAAGACTCGTGTGAAATGACTAAATTAGTGATTATGTACACTGAACGAGTCTATTTCTTTCGTTCTCCATAAATTAATGAATTTAATTTAATTGAAAGGAGGGTTTCATTTGTCTGTCCAAAATAATAATTTGGCCAATACGTCACAGGGAAGTTAAGAAACAATTGTATATTATTTGTTTTGTTCATTCATTATTTTATTACATTAACAGTTGCGCTGACTGAATTCCAACTAAATAAATGAATAAGTGGGACCCTCCTTTCAATTAAATGAAATGTTCTCATTAATTTATGGAGAACGAAAGAAATAGACTCATTCAGTAAATGAAACGTTTTTACAAAAATATAAAAGCAACATGATGGCAGAGCTTTCAGCTTATAGATTATCCTAGAGTGGAGTGCTACGCTAATGTGGATTTATGTCTATATAATAAAGATTTAGCAAAACCTCAATAAGGTTAATTATAGATAAAGTAAGACAGAAACACACCTGTTCACCGCTCATTTTCCCATGGGCAAAGGCAAGCACGCGTTTCAAATCAGTGCTCCTCCCTAAAGCGCTAAATTGATCCCCTATCTTAGCGCCATCTACTGTTTTAGAAGAGGAAGTTGCTCAACTGCATTTGTGAGAAAATCTGCCTGGACGCATTTGTGAGAAAATCTGCCAGGACGCATTTGTGAGAAAATCCAGCTGATATGTCTTCATGCATTTTCGCTCAAATTGACCTTTGTACTCGCACATTGCTTTCTGTTTGTTTGCGAATCGAGTTTTTCTTTGCAAAGCAGATCGAGTTTGTTTGCAAAATGCTGGATTTGTTTGTTTAATTATGGCACATAATTCACTCCATAGTAATTACTCACCCTCATGTTGTTCCAACCCCGTAATACTTTCGTTCATCTTCGGAACACGAATTAAGATATTTTTGATTAAATTTTAGAGCTGGATCACTCCTCCATAGGCTTCTGAGGCTTCTGATAATTTACTCACCCCCATGTCATCCAAGATGTCCATGTCTTTCTTTCTTCAGTCGAAAAGAAATTAAGGTTTTTGATAAAAACATTCCGGGATTTTTCCTCCATATAATGGACTTCATTGGGTACCAAATGGTTCAAGGTCAAAAGGAGAGTTTCAGTGCAGCTTACCAGACGATAAATGATACCAGACGATGAATAAGGGTCTTATCTAGCGAAACGATCGGTCATTTAAAAAATAAATAAAAAAGTTTAAGTTTTATAAGCACAAATGCTCGCCTTGCTCTGTTCTGTGATGGCGTTGGTGACGTCACGTAATACGGAATTACGTTGAAAAGGTCAGGCTTCTGTCCTGACGAAAATTTTCTTTTAGCCTTTTTAATATTACAACACCCAGGATACACACACGAAATGGGCATTTAAACGATAAACTGACACAAAGACATTTGAATATGTGTATATATGGTCCTCTTTCCTTACATTTGTAAACACTGACTCGGTACGTCAAGCGTGACGTTTTGAACGTAATTGCGTATTACGTGAGTCGCTAACGCGCATCACAGAACAGAGCAAGGCGAGCATTATAGAAGCTATATAGATGGAAATGAATAGTTGAATAAAGTCGATATTTTAGTTTTTTTTCGCACAAAAAGTATTCTCGTCGCTTGATAAACTTAAGATTGAGCCACTGTAGTCACTTGGACTATTTTTACGATGTCTTTAATAACTTTTCGGGAGAACAAGTTTCAATCCCTCAGAAGCCTATGGAGGAGTGATCTAGCTCTCATATTTAATAAAAAATATCTTTCATGCGCTGTTTCATGCCGATGTACAACCCACGTAAAGATCATATTTCCGCGAATAACTGCAATTGCAGATTTCAAACAGAGATGGTGACAAAGAGGAAAAGCGACGGACTGCAGCTTTAAGAAAAATAAATAATATATTGCTGTGAAATGTATGTCAGATAATAAAAATACTTTAGTTCACTGTATGTATTTGTTCATGTTTAATTAAGGGATAAGTCTGAAGCACACCATTAAATAATTCATTCAGGGCTGGTGTGAATTGCAGCTGTATACACACCCAGGTATCGGATCAGTACTCGGTATCGGCCGATACTCTGAGACTAGACATCAGAATCGGTATCGGGAAGGGAAAAGGGTATCAGAACATCTCTAAAGAAGACAATTTAGAGACATTTCCATGCAATGAAAGTCAATGGTTTTTCTAAATATCTTATTTTGTGTCCTGCAGAACAAAAGATAAAAAAATCACATAGGTTTGGAATGACATGAAGATGAGTAAACGACAGTTTTCATTTTTGGGGTGAACAATACATTCAATAATAAAAAAGGTAAGAGCCAAAAAGGAGTTAACAGATGAAGTTAGTCAGACTTATGAATACCACAACATAATATAAATACTTTGTAGTCATTTTCAGTATACACAAATTTTACAAATGCGAATACATCTTATCACATCAATACATTAATCCAGAATATGTAGTTTCAAGTGTGAATGTCTATTTTAATTGCCTCACGTAAAACTCAAAATCTCAAACAAGCAAATCCATGATTATTTATAATTATACTCAATATATTTGTATGCATTTGTTTCCAAAAATAACGTATTAAAACGCACATGCACGCACACACACACACACACACACCTCTGTGACCTTACTCTCACAAGTTGTGTAAAATCACCCAGTCAGGATGTAATTTACTTGATAAAGTGCTTTCCAGATTTGTATTCAACATGCATCCGATGGAAAATGTCTGTGGGTGGTTCGTAGGCATTCAGTCTGAGGCTAGGTGACTGGTAAACAGGTTCAGATACCTGAAAGTGAGAAGCTGTAGCATTTTTCAGAGCACCAGAAACACAGAGCAAAACAGCTGAGAGTTAGAGCTGTAACTCTCCAGAGTGGATCAGTGGGAGGAATATAGATAATTCATGAGGTGTCAAGAAGGTTGAACAGGGCAAGTACTGTTCTGTGGTCTAACTTGCACCACTCAGTACAGACTGTGACCAGGAGCGAATGAACCAGAGAACTGCTCATTGTGCGCATATATTACGATTGTAGCAATATAAAAGGTTGTACTTGTTGTGATGAACCATAGCTTCATCAAGAAATCTTCTGAAACAATCATTGAGATATTGTTTTCCACAGAGATTATCTCTCCTTGAAAAAGAAGGAGTAGAACAGTTGGGACAGTTTCACTGGATTCCCAGTCATGGTAGCAAAAAAACAAAGTGGCAGTTAACAGCAAATCCCATCAAAGGCAGCACAGAGAACATGAATCGATTGTCCGTTTCAGGGATTCACTGCACCTTACATTCAAACTGTCACAATATTTTTCTTTTCTCCATAGCTATGGGGCACACTTACAAATGCCACTAAAGCATTTTTAGAAACCAGCATTTCTACAGTGTCCCCCGACTGTAAAACGGCTATTTTATTTTGGAATTAGAGAAGTGTAGCTTTAACGCGGGCCGACGTTAGATTTATATCCCTTCTCAGCTCCAGTCATTGTGCTCAGTGAAACTAATCCACTCTGGCTTTCATTACAAAATGACAGAGCGCTACTAATTAATATTTGATAGCAAAGTTATTCATATTTAATATTGTAATGTAATTAATAATAACATAATGAATATTTCAGGGTTAAGTTGTAGGCTCGCTTTTAATGAAGCGTTGGAGAATAATGCTGTGCTCACACGCTTATTTACATGGATGCATTATTGCTTAATTTGTGTTGAATGGAGAAAATGAGAGATAATAATATGGGTTTAAACTCAAAATGGAGTCGTGCCTTTATGTAGGCCAAATCTGTGCTGGTAAATGTCCCTTTAATTTCCTCCCCTCCCCCTTAAAAAAAATATGTTCCAAAAGCATAGAATGAGCAGTAATTCTGGCTTTAATGCTGAAATCAGCTTCACAGTACACTGGACATCAGCATAAAGAAGACATGTGTCAAATCAACTTTGCTTGAGCAAAACTCAATTTCTTTATCTATCTTTCTATAATATAAGTAACAGGGAAATGTCCAAAGTCTGGTTGATGGCTTTCCAGTTCATGCACACTATCTATCAAGTGTTGTCATTCCCTCCTGTAAAGCAAACAAATGTCCACAGACACATTTTCTTTTGTGAATAAAGAATCACTGCCATTCTCTTGTATTCATTTCCAGTGAACTTGTTCTTTAGCTCGGATTGCTAAATACGAATCGCATATTATCCATTCACTTTATGCTACAAACACACATAATCCCGTCACTGATAAGAGCACAGCATGGCAAGACAAGACATCACACAGCAGTGCTATTAATTTTTGTAGAGTACATCTGCACTCCAAAGAAAATAATGATGTCCATTGTGATTAGCCATCAAAACACGCTGCAGATGAAAGAGGGGGAACAAAGCCATGTGTGAGATAGCATCTAACTGACATATGCTGTAATAAAACTGACAATACTTTTAAGTAAACACATCCATGTCGCTCTTTGTTGGGCAAAGACTACAATTTGTTCTGTTCTGTCCATCACTGTTATGAGTGTTTATATAAAAATGTCCTTTATTCAAATGTAATACAACTACTACATAGATATAAATCCCATGTATATCCCAGCATATCATACAGGAGACCGGGGATAGTTGTTACACTGGGATGCAGTGTTATTTCTCAGTAAGGTTTTGACTTAATAGTCGAATTACGCAAAATAGATAACAGATCATTTTTGCAAATTGTACAAACCAAAATTCATACCCATAAATGTGTTTTAAATGTAATAAATCTAAAATATGTTTTTGGCCATCAAAAATAATTTATAATTTGTCACATTTGAACTGTTTCTGATTCATTTTACTAAAAAGTCTGTTTAAAGGAAGGTTGTTAAAACTTACCCTGTGTAGTGTACTAATGTGTACTACGCAAGGTGTACCATATTTAAACTAGGTACACTTACTTTTACACAAACTTTGATTGAGCAATGTGGCATTATATTGATCAAAAGTGACAGACTTGTTACAGAAAATGTCTACTACAATTGAAAATAAATGCTGTTTTCTATATATGAAACAATTATTTTAGAAAAAAATGACCACGGTTTCTGAACCATTAATTTCTTGAGCAGAAAATCAGCATGTTAGAAGGATCATGTGACATTGAAGAATGGAGTAATGGCTGCTGAAAATTCAGCTTTGCAATCACATGAATAAATATATTAAATATAATATACATAAAAAATGTATTATACGTATTGTAATAATCTTTCACATTATTACTGTTTTTACTGTCTTTGTTCCACCAAATAAAGGCAGACTTAGAAGACGTCTTTCAAAAACATGTTAAAAATATTACCGACCACAAACTTTTGAACGGTAGTGTAAGTGTCTACACAGAAATTGACTTTCAAACAAACCCTTAGAATTACTATTAGAGTAACAAGTGTGACAGCTAGCCCTGGATATAATTCCACAACCACCTACAGTCTTGTTAAAGGAATTTGCCATGTGTTTGACGCACCTTTAAGAACCAGGTGACAGTGAGCTGCATTTCCAGCCCAGTGAGTCAGACCACCGAGACCATGTGAAACAGTGAGAAGCGCGCTGTCATCTACCGTAGCGAACTCTTCCTCTCTACTGTCTCTCTTAGCCCTGCCATGCCCACTTCTACACATATGCTAATCGTCTCCTCCGACTGGCAGCTGGTGCTCAAGGGGAGTTCGGGCACTGACAAGACAGGAGCCGGGTGTATAATTAAACATCAGACCGACACGTAATAAAAGCTAAAGGATGAAATGAGTGTAATCTCGGCCTGAGGTTCCTCGGTAATCAGCCCACAACCACATGCCTGGCAGAGATGGCAGAAAAAAAAAAAAAAAGGAAAAAAAAAACCATGCTGATTCGAATGACCCATTTGAATCACACACCTCCCACTCTTTATTTGATTCATTTTTTAATTAGAGAGACAGAGTGAGGGAGGATTGCAGATCTTAGGTGATGGAGTGAGGCGGTGAGAGAGAGGAGCAGCGTTCAATCTCTTCTAACAGCATGGCTTCCTATCTCGCTGCAACATGGAACTTATCTGAGCTCTGCAAGCCATTCTCTTGAGCACTTAACCTTGTGGTTTGTAAATAAAAAAGAAGAAAAAAACAGCAATAAAAATGAGGCTCAATCAATACTGGCCCAACCAATGAAGCAGAGTAGAGTCTGCACCCCTTATGTCCAACCATTCACCACCACTCTCCATGCATTGTCCTCCTACAAACAATCATTCTGCTCACCGGCACAAATACAGTACTCCATGACCTTAAAAACAGCACAACACATTAGAGAAGAGCAGAACGGCACATCACCGTTTGAACACTCCCAGCTGTCTCCATCACACACAGAGAGCCCTATAGCATTGTGAATGTGTCAGTCTGAAAGCATCATATTCATTTGCCCTTATACCTTGGAGATCATCATGGGGAGCCCATTTGTTGTGTTTGTTTATGCATTTCTGCTGATCAAAAGCTACGGCAGAATCCAACAAAGGCTGCTTAATTGCAGCTCTTGAAAATTTGATGCTGCTCTTAAGGACTTTTTTGTGTCACGCCGATATTGGGAAAACACAGGTGTAAAGGCCACATGAGAGCGCATGTTTTATTCACATGCTTGAGTGACAGGAGGGGGAAAGCAGAAACAGTAGAGAATTCAAGCGAGAGGCCTTAATTAGCTGAGGTCCTGCCAAATTTTGGACACACTAAGGATGTTATTTTCCACCTCACTGATGGTGGAGATGGTGTTCATTTGTTGCAGTGAAGCTAATGCAACCTTACAGAAACCTATTTTTAATTAAAAGTTGTTTTAATTAGAAAAATAGATAAATAAAAAAATTATAACAATATATATGTATAAATTGTTAGCATTTTTATTTATTTGTTTTTTCTATATAATTTTATTTATTTATAAAAATCTCTCAAGGCAACCTTTTTACAATATATATATATATATATATATATAATAAATAAGGTTGTCTTAAGAGATTTTATTAACAACTAATTTCTATGAAATGTCAAACCAGCCCTATAAAAATTAGTTGTCAATGAAAGATAGTAATATGAAAGATTCATCTAGTTTCAAGAAAAAACTAAATTATATTTTGAGGAACGTGGATTGTCTTGTAGGCTACGGTAATGTGCTCGTGGTTGGGCAAGCATGTGCCAGTTTGGGCTCCCGAGGTTCACGCTTGCAGTGATCTGTGAACAAGCTGCTTTGGCCTGCTCATACGACAGTCCTCTCAGGATCCAGAGCTCTCTGCACAGGTCCGGTGCCAGGTCACTCTCCTATCCCCTAATTATCTCCTTACCATCTCACCTCTCTGCATACACACATATGCATGCAGCACGTTGCACATTACACCTGTAAAATTATATTTGGGGCAACCCTTCATACTATATGTGTTGCAGAACTTTCTCAGACTGTGAAATACAACACCATGCATAAATTAGCATCCAGAGCAGTATTTTCCTAATTGAACTGTAAAAGATGGAAAGTGTGCGAGAGTCAGCAATGCCAACCTTGCCCTCTTCTTCATGGCAATTATTGCTCCTTCACAAAATGTCAAACGAAAAGGCATTGAGGCAGCAGAATTAATGTTTCCACATGATAAGTAAGCTTAATATTCAGCCGACAATTAGACAACTCACCCTGCCAACCAGAATTGGATCGGGTCCAGAGAACTCCTCCAACACAAACATTTGATTCCAAACCCATCCTCTCTTGGCACGACTGAGGATTCTTTGTCCTTCGCTTGGCCGGTTTCGCGGGATCATGGCTGATGCCGTTTGTAAACTTTGTGACTGATTGTTTAACGAAGCCATGGAAGAGTACGGCACACAAGTAATCCATACTAGCAGGAGAGAAGTCCATAGATCTCGCTGCATCTCCTCTCCTCGTTTTAGCATTTTTGTAAAATTTTATTTTTGCCTTTTTTTTTCTTCTTTTGCTTCCCCTCCAAAATTCAGGGGTTGACCAGCTGACAGACAGCTGAATGGTTACTCTTTTGTTCTACGTATCCCCCAGGTTGAGTTCATGTTGTGAGGAGGGTCACGGATGTACTCTGATCTGTCTCCAGAACACAGAGCGGGAAGGCGCGCCGCAAAATGTGACATCCATTAGTTTTTTCATCAATGTAAGAGATCTAGAGGGGAGAGACAAATGCAGACTTACAGGAAGTGCATGTAAATAAAACTGACAAGCTTGAGAGTGAAGTCTCAAGGTCAGTTTGATATGACATCAGAATGCCAAATAAACAAGGCACATCTGTCTTCTTTATGAGTATATAGTACAGCACAAACATGTTTACTCTCTAAGCTAATGGAAACATATAGGAACTATAAAATCAAGCCAATTAATGTTTCAGATTGCAATGCTTGTTATGTGAAAACAACATCCTGCAGTAATTTTGAGGTAAAAAAAGAAATTAATTTCCGACACATGACTGCAGCATAAAGTATAAATGCAGTAAACTTGAAAATCACAGGGTAGATACAAAAGACAATATCTCATCATGCTCATGAGCTGCTTTCATTTCCCAAAACCAATTGCTTTCAATGCCCTTGACATATTATCACAATACGGTATAATTTAGAGGTTGGAGAATGATTAAAAAAACATGATTTTTATATCTGAAAACATAACATGATATAACTATTTTTAATGATATACTCTGCAATGCTTATAAGAAGAGAGTCTGTACTTACACTTTTTTTTTTTTTTTTTTGCAATTTGTTCATGCACTTGATTTCAATTCAAATACAAACAGCAAGTCCTTTTTTTCTTGGTTGACCATACAAAAATCATAATCTGCATTTCACTAAACCGGATTATTTCGCTGAATGGTTTCAAGCAGCACCCTCCGGAGAACTCTGTTATCTATTATTTCATATGTTCCCAGGCATCAATAGGTAGCAGTAAGAAGGTTAAGAGAAATTCAGTCTTTAGATCGTTTTAATGCAGACAAGTACACAGCAGACAAGTACATGTTTTCTGAAAGAGTTGTGCACACAATTAATTTAAATAATTGCCATGTAAGCTAGTAATCAATCCGCACATTTGAAACATGCACCACTTATTCTTCCTTCCACAGTGTAACTTCAGCGAGCAGTAAAGCTTTATTGCACTCTAACACCATATAGAGACTCGGCGAGCAAAGACGATGCTTAAATCACTAGCGATTTCAGCACCACTATGAGTGGACAGCTCCTCTAAAAAAAAAAAGTCGCTTACTATATTTATGGTCGCTTTCTGCCTCTTTTGAATGAGTAAGAGAACCATGATTTCGATGCTTAAAAGCAGAAAATTGCACTCTAGAAGCAGTAGAGAACTGCCAAAACATACATGGCACGACGAGTTGACCAAGTTGATTAACCAAGACCTTCGCAGACCACGTTCATCTGTAAAGTGAACACAATTAATTCGATGCACGACATTCCTGAACGATGCAAAACAAATGATGGACAACGGGTGCTTATGGTCTGGTCTGCAGGCTGTCAATCTGTCTCGCTTTCGGATCAATCACTGTAGCGCAAACAGAATCAAACGAAACATCTAGTATTTAAGGCGAGCAAAAATGCATGCGCCTTCCGCCAAACGACATATACTGTGTAAAACCTCTCCTCCGCCTGTTAATAAGTCTTGAGTACTTACTGTATATCATCCGGACGTCCGTTCCATGTCATTCACAGGGGATAGAACATATCAGAGAAGGAAAAGAAAAAGACGTGACTTGTTTCGCAATATTGCTGGTACTTGTCTTTTTTGTCAATGATCTGTCAACTGAATATAGTCAAGAAAATAATAAGGAGAATAAGTTGACAGACGCGGTTGGGAACAATTAGAATCCGTAGAGTTTAGTGGCTTGGCGTTGACAGGGTGTCGGTGAGCTCCGGCAAGCCTGCTCGCTGAGTGGAGGAGTGAGGAGAGATGGACGAGAGGTGTTTGGTGGGAAGAGCCTCCCCTCTGTCGCGCTCATTGGGCTGATAAAGAGGCAGGTCCTCAGCCCTGGCAATGAATGCACGCGCCCTACCTTGGGAATACTGAACTTTTATGTCAGTGCGTTTGTGTTTTTCCCTACCTTTATCAAACGCATTCGGCTAACAAAGCATCCGTACGTGTGACGCGTCTGGACAGTTGTGCGACGGTCCTCTTTTTTCCTCTTTCCCGTCTCATTCCGGCTCGTGCATGGAATGCAATGATATTTTACATAACAAGTCTATAGGCTACTGTTTAAGCATCTCAGCGCCACGATTACTTTTGGCCAGGTGAGCAAATGAAAATGTTTCACTTTTAAGTTATTTTCGCATTGTACAATCATTTTAAATAGGCTATATGCCACATTATTAAATGTAAATGTAAATGTAAATGTTGGCGTGATTGCATACTTTTATGTGATGCAATAGCATCAATTAAAAAATATTTTATAATTATAATTCGGCGCCACTGCAGTCAATTATGCATCTTTAAGACTTTAAAAAAAAAAAACTTTCTTCTAAGACACGTTTATAAAATATACTTAAATGTCTTAATTGAACTAAGGCCTAATCCTGGCTTAATATAAGCCTTTTCTGTGAAACCAAGCCTTTTTGGCACAGATCATCAGAGAGTATCGAATTGACATCTACAGGAATAAAAATGAGTCGACTATTCTAAAACAAAAGACTCCAGAATTTGGCATTAGGCACCCAATCTGACAATTTTATGTTTAAACCTACAACTATACAGCTAAACGTTCTGATCACACGAACAATAATCTGCTGTTTTATCTTCACACACTGAATTGATGCTGTGAGGTGCTCTGTTAAATATCAACTCCTAATAAGCTGAATGCATTATTTGCAAACATTCAGGCCAATTTACTCTAAGAGAAAATGCATTGAAATAAACCCACCATCTCCTCAGCATTCATTAGTGCACACAGGATTTATCTTGACACGTGTCTTGTCCACATGAATTGAAGACTCTTCAGGTAGAGATACAGACAAAGCTCTGCTTCAACTGGCTCCCTCTAGTGGTCAAACATCAACCAGACATCAGGAGTTTTCTGGACTGTGGTCAGTTAAATCTCAGAGATTAAACCTTGCAGATTCAGATGTTCAATAAATTCTTAGCCTCACTGCAAGATATTGAGACATCTGTATTAAAAATAATATGAATAATACATACATATAAATAATTGCACCCATCATACAACACCTGCAAGTCACAGCAGCCTTCACAGATGAATAAAACAAGATATTATCTAAACAAGATAACTATCATAATAGTTCAGATGCCAAATCTTGAAGATGGTGACGATAATGCTTGAGCACCAAAAATATTGTTATCTACATATCTTAATATTACTCAAATAAGTTTATTCCTCACCCTTACATGGTTGACAAAGTCACAATGTGCACCACAATATCACCATTATCAATCACAATCCAAACAATGTCATTTATATCCCTGTTTTTTCTTTACTAATATTATAGTTTACTTGTGATTGTCAACTCACAAAATGATCATAGGTATAAAACTGCTCACATTTGCATCCTACCCGACATCCTATTTAACTCTATTTCAGCTCTGCTGCGCAGTTTGTCAAGCTGCTCTCCAGTGGTTCTTTCTCTCTGTCATTGATTAATTCCACTGACACAGCCTTTACCGGTGATCAAAATATCAGACGTCTTCTGAAAAAGGCAAAGTAAGTGAAGGGGAAACGGTCTTTACAGCCCAAGCTTCCTCAATCGATCATTGGTTACTACATTGTCAGTGGAATTAATCACAGGCCTGGTGCGCCGTGAACTGCTGGCACCCTTCTCCACACACCTCAGCCCTGTCATTTGCAAATGGCGACAACAGCCTCTGCAAACAAACAGGAAACAAGCCGTGATTTATTCATTTGTCTCTAAATTTACATCAAATCATTTAGAGAGGCAATTACTTGGGGATTTTCCCAGCTGTTTCACATAGATGTGAGGCTATGTCTAAAACAATTGTCTTTCTTACTGAAGACTTGTGCCTGCCATGCATTCTAATCTCTTGTGATTCATAAATCATAGCGTTGGCATGTCTCAATATTTTGTACCCTCATGCTTCTTCCAATATGGCATGTTGGAAGCAATTTATAGTACTCTTCAAAGATGCAAAAATGCATGCAAAGATTATAAATAAATACACATAGGATGTTTAAATGCCCTTTTTCATATCTGAGATTGAACTGTGAAATGTCTGATGGCCATGTTCAAGCATGTGCAGTATTTAATGACATGTGCAGTTGTGCAACTATTAACTTTTCCACAGCTCTGGTGGTAAATGTGCATCACCGTTGGACTCTCCATTAAAAACACAATCCTACAAGACAAGTAGATAATGGACTGTGTTTATCGATTTCACCTCAACCAAAGCAAGAAAGAGACACTATTCTTTAAAGAGCAGTCTCAACTGTATAATAACGGTTTCAGGTGGATGACTCTCCATCCTTGCAAAGTGAGTGTTCATTCAGTGTAATAGAATCTCTATGACACACATAACAAATAAAGGTACGCGGTCTGAAACTAGATAGAACCTACAGCAACCTCTTTCTATCTCCATCCTAACTTATTTAAGGGGATGAGTAAAACTAGATTTGAATTTCCTGAAAGATATGCAAGCGCTTGCAAAGCAGCAAAAGATCAGTGTTCAAGTTTTAGGTAAGATTAGATTTCATTGGCTTTGTTTCTGTGTAAACGATTTTATGTAAATTAAATCCCAAATCGGAGCTGCTTTGCCATTGTCATGACACTAAGCAAATGTCTTGTTTTCTGCCAGCTGTGCACAAGAATCTACACTGTAACTGTGCCTCATAATGGCAAGTTTAAACAGATAAAGGTGGGGTAAGCAATATTTGAAAAACACTGTTTGAAATTTGGTCGGACCGACACAACCAGACACAACAACAAACAAGCAGCCAGTCAGCATAAGGGGGCGTGTGACGGTGGAGGGGAGAGAACGAGCAAGAAAGAAAGACTGTAGAAAGAGAGATGGCTGAGAGACATTACAAAAAGAGAAAAACTCATAAGAATATCACTGGAAAAATTAAGGGTTATGATCAGGAAAGAGCTTTAGGACTCGCGTAAATATTAGAAAAGCTTTCCCGCGCTACAGAGAGCGAAGTGGGAAAGCCTGAACACAGACGCGGAGGTTGCCTTGATTACGCTCCATACGTGAGTAACACTGGGTTTGAGAGTCATTGTTTGTCTGGAGCTGCTGTGCTGTTGGCAACTAACAACAAACTCTTGTTTGTATTTACTCTTCTGTACTGTATGTTCATTTGCTGTCCTTCCTTGTCGTTTATTCACTTCTGCAACAATAAATAGGCATCCTCTCTTGCATTGCGTGAGGCCAGCTAGTGAGAATTGTGAGGCTGATGACTGCTAGATAATGAGTTGTTTACTGTTTATCGTCCTTGTTAGTGCACCAGCCTCGCATGCTAGCGATCAGGATTCGAGACCGACTCGGAGCAGGGCGGTTAGGATTGGAGGGTGAGCTTTGGAGGCAGAGCAATGAAGAGAGGGGTGTGTTTGTCTGTGTTGATTTCAAATATCAACAATATTCAGCAACGACTTTGAGAAATAACACACTGCACCATACACATATGCAATTTTACCGTGATCACTTAAGCCAGGTTCACACGGCAGGATAATTAGGCCGATTTTAGCCCCGATTCACCCCTTCCGACCATCTTAAGGATGCTCTGATTATCATAAAATAATCTGATCAGATATTCCTGCCGTGGACCGCTCCGATCTCAAATCGGGGATATCCAACATGTTGGATTTTTTTGGCCCGATTTCTCCTCGTGTGTGGTGTCCCCCAGGGACAAACGAACACGCAGCCTGTGGACTGTGGCGTGTAGCCAATCAGAAAGTGAGGTGACGAGGTGCAGAGGAAGCACTGGGAAACAAAATCAAAACAGCCGGCGGCATGGCGCACCAGAAAGTCCGGTGGACGTCGGTTAAAAACAAACTACAAACTATCATCACTGCATCCTCTTCGTCCTCCATGATTGTTTACTCTGAACTCACGTTTGGTCTCGAGGGATTTTGTGAGATTTTCCGTCTGACCTGGGAATGCTTGTGAGTCAAACCGGTTCGTTTGTGTGATGTGTTGATTTTGCCGTGTGGCTGCGCACCACACACTGTACGACCAAAACTGTTAGACCCGTGATTTTTTATCGCCGTGTGTGGGGTCTCTCAGGTTCGGAAAATCGGCCGACAACTTTAAAATCGTCCCGTGTGAACCAGGCATTAGAACATGCAAAATTGCTCATTACGTCACCTGTGATGTTTAGATCCTCTATTGGTCAAGTGTCCCTTAGCTATGCAAATTTGTAGGTCAGCTCACACCAAACAAAACTTCTTCACATGCTTATGTTTCTGATCTCTCACATTCAAATCAATGGAAAAAAAGTAATGTATGACCTAGACTCAGCCTCAGATGTCACACCCACGGAACGTGGGCTGAACATCTGATGCATATGGTACACACAATTGGAAACACTGGTCATCTGATTGGTTGAATTCTACAGGATTTCCAGGAGACATGCGTGTCGCATTCTTTAACGGTCTGCCAGGAAACAAAGATGTCATGATGCCAAACCCCCTTATGGAAGAAGAAAGGTATTGTGTTTACTGTGACAATGAGCACTTATCAGGATAAAATAACTGCTGGATTAAAGTTCACAGCTTATACTCTTTAAAATGCATCCAAGAGTTTTACACTGCAGACTGTTATTGTAGGGACATCGACATTATATTTGATTGCCCCTAAACATGATTCTAAATAAAACGAACAGTGATTAGTTGTTTTTCATGGAAGTCAGGCAGCCTCTGGGCGGTCCTTAGCCAATGAAAGCTGCTATGGAGCCCAGACCTTCTGCAGTCAGTCTGAAGGTCTGGCTACGTGAGACTAAGTATGACCATACCATTTATAACATGTTCAGCATTCAAAATCTAAGTTAATAGGTAGTTTTCAAACATACTCTATAATTGTTTTTTTTTAAAAGTTTTTAACAAAAAACAGCAAAAAAAAAAAAAAGATAACACACTAAGATGACATTATCTACAAACAAGCTTAAAAGTAGTCAGTATGTTAAGTGGTTTGGGCTCAACACAAATAAATATTGCATTGCAATGCATAGCAAGCACTGTGATCACTTACAAATTCACGGTCATAAAAGTCCCACAATATGTTGACTGTTTTTTCCATGTTATTTTGGAAAATCTAGTCATACAGCCATCAAGTGTACAGTCATAACATCTGTTCACCCGAATTCCAAAGGTCGCTCACCAATGCAGCAAAGGAATTAAATAGTCAAAGTTCACTCCAAATGCATGAATAATGATTTACAAATTTATGACAAGACTTCCCACCATCGCTTCCCCATCTTTCTGTGCTGACACACAAACACACACACACATGCTTCCATTCATGGCCTCGGGGGCCTGTGATGTGTAAACAGTTTCCAGCATAGGTTTAGTGCCATGATTAGCATATTAACACTCCTAAAAGTCAAATTTTAATTGGTAGCAAATTAAAGTTAATTGGTTTTTACGTTGATGATTTTAAAGCTCTGCAGATAATTAAGTGCAGTGTTCAGAATTTTGATATGTTGACATTTTGAGAATGAACAACCTGGATTCTAAACGAACAACACTACTAAGATCTTAATCACGCAAATTGAAAAACACACCAGATTTGATTATCATGGGTTTCATATTGGCCCTCCTATTAATTACACTTAACTTATTTATTTATTTATTTACATCCACTTATGTTTACTGCAATTATTCCCCACTTGCAAATTGTCCTCCGATAATCCCAAAACTTAGAGTACACAAATGGACCCGTGTCAAATAGGTTGCTGGGGATACCAGGTACAACCATGCATTTTGCACAAGATGATATCTTGGCAGTGAACTTTTTTCACTAAGAAGGTATGATGTGAACAGAATTAGTATGAGCATATGGTGGGCCACAAGCCTCACTCACATTTAGCCATGAGCCAAGTGCTCATTCTTTGGCACCGAGATTCATAAACTGTCATGTGGCTGAATGAATCACTCCTCGGGGCAAAACTGGTCCGTCTACCTGTCTTAATAAGTTGTACAAGTTGATTAGAATAGGATACAGTAGCAGATCTCCCATCATGAGAGGAAGCAACTGGACATGAAAAACCGTTTAACATGATCCAATTTGAGCTGGGCTTCTAAAAGTAGGCTTTGATGATTGCCATAAATAACAGAGGTGGCGTGATAATGGCACAAGTTACCTTTAATAGCGCTCATTAAGACTGACACCTTCTCCATTTGGGAGGAGATGAGAGGAGGCTCATTATGAACGCTCCGCATGCACAATTCAGACTCTAAAGAGAATGTTTCTGTGTGTGTGTGTGTGTGTTTGTTTGGGCAAGTATTGTAAGACAACTAACAAGACAATTGCAGTGGCATGTGTTAAAACGAAGGAATAAACTTGAAATGATGACTTAAGTTTATGGATTGTCTATGGCAAAGAGACTAGCAGAGACTATTTTTAGATCAGACATTCATTGATGTGTGTGTCATTAAAAATGCCAAGCTTTATGAAATATGTACTTCCCCTCAGATGAAATTAGAATGTTTTAGTCAATTTATAAATTGTATCATTATAAAAATACAACATGATTTTAACAACAATAACCTTTTACCAGATGCACTGACAAACAAAATTTCTAATATTAAAACAGAATTTAAAAAGATAATGATCTCTGTATGTGCTCATAACACAACACAGTACAATAAGGTTCAATTTAATCTAATGTGAATTTATACAACTTAAAAATGTTAAAAAGTTCATGAATAAATGAATATTAACCAGGGATAAATAAACAAGGATAGGTGAAATAGTGTTCATTAACACCTAATGCATTAAATAATGTTAAAATTAACCTTACTTTAAAGTGTTAACATGTTTATTTATATACATGCTAGGGATTGATAGTATGTCATAATAATACTTACATGGAGACCTGAATTTTAATTATATTGCAAGTGCAAAAGCCTTGGCACTTAGTTTATTTTAGTTACATTTTCTACAAATGTCATTGTTCGGCTGAAGCCACAAACACGTCAAGCTGACGTGCTCAAAGACAGTTATTCATCTGACAGTGTAAACAGTGTTGTCGCCTCCTGCTCATGTGTTGTTGTTGTTTTTTTCTTTTTCTTTTGGAAGTTTTTCTTTTTGACAGACACAGACTATGAGCTGTTGTTTGTAACAGAGACTGAAGTGGATCTATCAATCTTTCTCTGTGCTGAATATTAACATATTTAGATCAACTCTGCTGGACAGCTCAGCCATTTATAAGCATTCCAGAAAAAAAGAAAAAGAAAAAAAAAAGACATGCTCTGTAGGACTGCAGATTTGCAGAGAACAAACGACTACCTCGGAAACACTGCAGTGCCACCATTTTGAACATCTAATCCTCTATGACAGTCACCCTGAGAATATTACCCTGTGAACCCCCCACACTGAGGATTCAGCCATGTGCGGAGATTGCTTGCTGTGCTTACACAAAGCTTTAAGCAGGACTTTTCCGTGCAGATGGGGATTGAGGCTCCTCTCATGTTCACTGAAAAAAAAGAAGTCCACAGTGGGATTCCTATCTTCTAATTAATAAGTGGTTTATGTGGTCTACACCCAATAAGATTGGTACAAAATACGTTAGAACAGCCACTTCTAACATTGCAACCAAGGTTCTCGGGACGCCTCTGGGAATGCACCACTGCACCAAAAGCGTTTTGTTCTAGAAATTTAATTGCACAATCTACAGACTTGTTCCTGTGAGCATTACAACATAATGACTCAGTTTGAACATGAAATTAAAAGGAAATAACTTTTCTATGAGCTGAGATAATCTTAACAGAACAATATTATTGTCAAGCAAGGAGTCCTGCTTAGCTTTAAAGTCCATTGCTATTGTTCGGTGATTAAAACTCCCATTGGTATACATTGTCAGACACATCCAGATACTCCAGATATATTCAGTTCCACCATCCATAGGGAGATTCCATAAACCTTTTCTCTGAAGGACAGAGTAGGCTGTTCTGCAGAGACAACCAATTCCCTTTATACTCTATGTGGGATGAACATTCAGAAGTGTGATTTCTATTTTTGACAGATTTGTCTTCCATCTGATTCAATTCATTCCGTTTGCAGATTCCAAAAGCACCATTTATGTGTATCCTAAACTCAGCAATCAGACAAAAACAGTTTATATGTGCATTGTAAACATTCTGGACACAATTTCAACCAGCTGAAAAATGTATGTGCTAAGTGTACTAAAATTTAGCATACTTGTGTGTACTTCAAGACACACTAATCATCATTTTACTCCAATTGTGTTCATGATTAGTTAAATTGAAGCATGCTATTTTGGAACAACTAATTTTGTACTAAATATATTTTAGTAGTAATTAAATTGAAGAAAAGCTCAACTTGAACTGTATTTAGTGTACTTTTATGTGCTAAAGTGGAACAACTTGAAGTATATTTTTTGTATATTTTAAGTATATGCCTGTGTAGGGATTAATTACATGCTTAAAGTGTACTTTATTTGTGTTACAAGTACATTACAAATTCATTATGAGTGTCTCCGAGACATTTGTACTATATTTTTTATATACTAAATTGTGCTAAAATTGAACCACTTTCAGTACATTTAAATGTATTTCTTTACAGTTCAATAAAAATATACTTTCATGTCTTAAACTAGTTATAATATATGTGAAGCTTAATTTGAATGTACTTTTTGTTAATGTAAATTTAAATAGCATTAAAAGTGTATTAGCATTACACTTATAGCTTATTATAAAGCAGTTTTATTCAGTATTTAAAATGGTATATTAAAAGTGCAAAAATAATTAAATATAAACATTAAGACATACAGACTTTGAAATCAAGAAAACTTTAATATAGTATATTGTGTAAGTTACAAAATAAATACATAAGAGTAAAAAAATAAATAAAAGTAAATTAAAAAGATCAGTAAAATGCTATGGCAGAGCTTTGTAGAACATTTCAGTTATGTATTACTGAAAATTACACTATGCATTTTACGTCTGCTTCTGAAAAAATAAAAATAAGTTTCAGTAAAACAATGCGCAGAAGTGAATAATGCATTATGTACAAACTTAGGCCTACAAATGGCTGAACCAAAGAAAGAGAAGAGTTTGAATGTCACATCATCTTCAAGTGGACGATCACTTCTTTGAGTACGACTCATTTTCTGCAATTGGGGCTTGTAGTATTTGAAGACTGCTTTATCAGAAGATCTTTGACAGGGAAGAAAAATTAATATAAAATTAACCAATGATTAACATTTTTGTATCCATGTTTGAATATATGTATAATAATTTAAATAGAAATGCAGTAGAATTCCGTTGACTTCTCAGTTTACCTTTAAAAGCTTTGGCCATATCCTCCTCATCAAGCTGGACATGAGTGTCCACTTTTATCCTGTTGTCTGTCGTTTCTATACAGCACTCTATGAGTTACATTGAACATGAGATTAGAAGAAGCTAAACACAATTTACAGTGAGCAAAGTTCATTCAAAAAGTTACTGATATAGTTATTTGCACCAATAAAGCAACCTGTGAGTATTAGAGAGTATATGTTGTATATTGATAATTGTGGTTTATTTAAACCTAGGGTATTTCCCATGAACCTGTCTATTGTGAAGATCTAAGGATTTAAGGAAATTAGAAGTTGTTCAAAATACTGTATGCCAGGACAACTAGGACAAGTGACTTGCAGCTTTACTTAAAAACAAAACGATTACATAAACAGATTTTTACATGAATGACTCAAAGGCAGCACAAATTAGACACATGAAATACTTCTCTCTTCTTCGCTTGTGTATGCACTCAGATTTAAGTTTTTCCTTCTATAGCAGCTGGTCTGAAAAACAACAAATATTAATATGAAAGAAAAAGAATAATATGCATAAATACGGCAATAAGGCTCTCAAGCTTGAACAACTATAAGCACCAATCAACACACACTACCATAATTGGCTGGTCAGCTCAAGACAAAGTAACTTTGTTCATAACATGTTTTTTTCCCCAAACTTTTCAAAGATAAATTTGTCTTCATTGTTATGATGTAAATTTTCAGGAAATCAGAAATACATACACAGCTTATTTTAGCAAATAAAACTAATGTTAATGCAAAGTTGTAGGCCTACATGTTATAATGACTAATTATGTTTTTGCAGATGCATTGGACTGTTTTATATTTGTTTTAAGACAAACAAATGTCTCCACATACATTTTAAAAAGACTTAAGATTAAAAAAGCTGAACAGTAAGCTTTTTATTTATGCAAACAGCAACTAAAACTTACCAGTAACTTCTGAGGCAGTATCTTCATCTCATCGAGTCTGCTTCGACGTAGACTCGACAAGCTTGGCTCTGATTGGTCAAATTGAATGTAGCTGAACTGAAAAAGACGTGCTGTTACACTTTATGTCAAAAATACGACCGGCAAAGACAAGTAACGTTAATGCAATACAAATCTTACCTAGAATCACAACATAATGAGGTTCCAAATGTCACACGCCATGCAAACTTGAAGAAGCTGGGTAAAATCAACACTTTCTCAAAACGCTACGTTTCAAAAAGTTAATCACAGAAAATATCACATAAGCCAAATTAATCGCGTGGTTTCCTCCTAGTCCTCTTAAGAGACACGATCACTCTATATATATTTAACAGTTTAAATTTAGACTTCTAAATATAGATTGCTGACGCGAAACAGACGTTCCGAAGCTTTGCGAGATCCCGAAGCGCAGATGTTTCGAAACACTAAAATTCGAAGCGTGATTCAAAACACCCCATGTCACGTGACTATGGCCAAACGAAGCCTCGAAGTGTTTCACTAAGTGTTTCATCAGGTGTGATCCGCCGAATCAGCGTTTGATTGACACGGTCGGAAACAGACCACACAATCGCACATCTGTATAAAAGTGAAATCAACGCATATAATGACCTCGTGGGTTTTTGTGAGAGGAGTTTGATTTTGAGATAGCGGATTTTTGGTGATATAGTGACATTTATAGTGCGATTTGTTTAGTTATATTTAGGCTTACATTTAAATTTACACAACACATTGACTGATAGGCTAGAGACACAGAGTATACATATAGTGACACATTAATAGATACATAGATATACATAGACAGCTAGATTAATAGATAGATAGATAGATAGATACATATAGGCTATAGTTAGATTAAAGATAGGCTACATATACAAATACTTAGATTATAGATACATAGATTATAGATACATATCTAAATACATAGATAGATTATAGATACATATATCTAATTACATAGATAGATTAGAGATACATATCTAGATAGATTTGGATAGATAGATAAAATGGAGGCTCCCCAGAAGAGATGCCGTACATCTGTACATACTGTGCAAAAGTGTTAGGCTTGTTAGATTCTTCAACAAAAAAGTGATATATTTTGCTTTAGTGTGCCAGCTGTTTTATAGACAAGGGGGTGATCATACCAGTTCCCATAAACTGTCCTGTGTTTTATGGATGATGTATTGTTCCAGTAGGCGAGCTGCCGATCACAATACACACATCTCACTTTATTTGGGGTTTCTAAATGGAAATGCTATATCTAAAACCATGTAACGTTGACATTTGGTAATCTTTCCTCATTTGTATGTCCTAGCTAAAAAATATCTTTGCATGCCAGCAATAAGTGTCCCTTGTGAGAGGATTTTTTCAAAGGCTGGAGAAATTATCTTTAAAAAAAGAAGTAGGCTAAGTCCTTCGACAGCAGATAAATAAATATTTTGGAAAAAAATCTATAAGAAAGTGAGATATTGTGGCTTGATTTCTTTTATTAATATTCATTTTTAATGACCAAAATAACATTATGCACTGTGAGGAGCCTAGGTTACAAGCTTCACATATTAGAAAAATACAATAATAAAAAAAAAATTTTTAATGGCTCGTTGTCAAGGTTGTTTCAGATCAACACCTGCAAGTGACCACTAGGTGTCGCCGTGGAGACGGGTGTCGGATTGATTCGAAGCTTCGAAACAATATGGCACATACTGTATGCTTCAACTGTTTCATTGCTTCACAAAGCCTCGATCTGCCCTCCACTACTTCTAAATCGAATCACATTCAAGTAACATACACGCACAGCATCTGATAAACGGAAGCTCCAGCCCGTTCTCATCCCAGGGCGTAATATAATGACGCTTTTGCCAAAGCGTCTATATCGAACGCGCATGGTACCCTTTAGCGTCAATATGAGACGCCGATATATATGGGTCAGAAGGCGCCTCCTAGCGGTCTAACCCTAACCCTACACCATACCTAAACCTACCCATCTCTCTGCGTGTTATATTGACGCTAAAGGGTTCCATGGGCGTTGGATTTAGACGCTTTGTCAAAGTGTCAGAATATGACGCCTTGGGATGAGGATGCGTTGCAAGCTCTGAGGTGCGACCGACCACAGTGAGAGGCGAGCTCATTATCATAAGACCCAATCACAAACATTTAACGGGTCTGGAACCAATCAGGACTAGTCACATGTATTAGGCTATTGTTCGAATTTAAACAAGTACAAACTTTTTTTTTGCATCTCTGGAAAATGTTTGTTTATCATTTTGATACAGATTATTTGTTACTTAAATGAGATTTGTTTCAATTCTCTATCTATTGGGTGATATTTATTTATTTATTTATTCATTTATTTTATTCTTTATGAAAAGTGAACTGTAACTAAATGATTTTTGTATTACAAGTTAAATTTCTTTTCTTTTTTTTTGTCAAATTGTGACAAATGTGATCTGCAATAAAAATTAATTAAAAAATGTTTTTAAAAATAATCTCTTGAAAATGTATCTATGATCAATTTCAAATAATATGATGTTGAAATCCTTGTGGGATTTGTATTAGTGCAAATGTAGCATGCAGTGGACAACAGCCTTTTAAGTAGCCTACAAACAAGTAGCCTACAAACAAGTAAAAGTGAACAACATTAATTTTAGGTATGCTTATTGCAATGCTTAATACTAGTTGACAAATGTTTTTAATAAATTATAAGTTGGTACATTGTAATTTTTTTTATTTTTTTATATTAAAATGATAAATACATAAATATTTAAAATATATTGCAGTAGGCTAAGTGTGAATAAAGTTCATATATTTTAAACACACTAAAAGAGTAATCATTTTGCTATGTTCTTACACAAAGTACTCAACAAATGTATTGTAAGTAAGAGCAACATATGTTTTCTTTAAATTCACTAAAACTTCACTAAAAGTATGCTTGTGTTTAGCGTATTTCTTAAAAATTGAACTAAGCATATATTTATTACCAATGTACTTATAGTGCACTTGTTAGAAATATGTTAAAAGTATGCTTGTTTTTCAATATACTTTTAGAAAATATACTAAAGTAATAATTTTGAAGTGTGTTACATTAAAAGTTGTATTGTAAAAATAGGTAAAAACCATGATGCTAATATACTTTTAATATATTTAAAGATAGTAAATTTTTTGTTAGAATATTTGCAATGTACTATTGAAAAAGGGAATATATTTCAAATACAATTAAGTATATATTTTTTTCCACTTGGGCAGTTCATGCAAAGAACAGCATTACTGTTACCATAACAACTGTTTTGTCTGTCTGCCTATAAGTTAGTCAAGAATGAAAAGGTCTATAAAAAGGTGAGAATTAGAATTGGCATATTTCCCCCCTTTTCCCCCAATAACTAAACATGTCTGAATGAATGCAAAATTTGCGGCAAAAAATCCTGCAGGAATGCATTTGGAAAGGGACGTTTTAGAATGACACACGTTTGGTTGTGTGTCATAAGGTTGTATGCAAGAAAATAGTACAGTAAGTAAGAAAACTAATAACAATACAACAATTACATTATGAGCTTCTCTTACTAATGGATGTGGCATCTCCAAAGAAACACATTATAATATGCCAGGATTTTCTGAGTCTGATTGTGAAAGTCATTAGGAAACCAGTCTAGATTATTAGGCTGCATGAAAACAGTTATTGAGTTAATTCACCCCTTCATTTTATAAGGATAAGGATGAAGTAATAATTAGAATGTGCTAAACATCAAAATGTACTTGTTTCTATCAATCTCTGCGACAGC
Source organism: Semotilus atromaculatus (assembly GCA_031834385.1). Taxonomy (NCBI): domain Eukaryota; kingdom Metazoa; phylum Chordata; class Actinopteri; order Cypriniformes; family Leuciscidae; genus Semotilus; species Semotilus atromaculatus. The sequence continues at coordinate 11,617,765 of JAULUF010000009.1, read as the reverse complement.
CTCAATTACATAATAAAATGGTAAGTGTATATGCTGTGAATTATCACTAGACAAAGTGAGAGAGCAAGAGGATGAGGGGGAGAGAGAGGAGAGAGAAAGACAGATAAGCAGAAAGAGGGTGAGAGAGGAATATAAAGCACTGGGACAAACAAATGTGAGTTATTGATTTATTGGGGGGAATAGTATTTGTGACAGGTGCGAGATTGATCAAATGGAAGGTTATCCTTACTCACAAAAGCAAGCTGTTTGCCAATATCCATCAGTGCAGATTCAAAATGCCTGCAACAACCCTTGACATTCAAACACAGTGCAACAATTTATGTAAAAGGCCACATAACCAGATGAGAGGCTGATGCTAAATTAAGGGAAAGTTTGATTTATGTCAGAGGGTATGTGAAACTACTAGTCAGATTAGCCCATAGTTGTTAGTTATAGGCTTAATCAATTAACATTTTTTTTAAGTGTTAGTGAATCTTGTTCAGCTGACAGTTTGTATCTCTGATAGCAGAATGTTTCTCAGTGTGGGATTTTAAATGCCCAGATATCAGTTTCTTTAGTCTCTTCAACTCTTTAGTCTCTTTAGTACATACAAAGCATTCGCTGAGGTTGAAGGTGGAGATTTTGACGAAGTTGCAAATACTAAATCGTGAAAAACTCACTGCATTTTTTGTCACTGTTCAACCCTTTTAAGCCTTTAGATTTATTCTTTTAGCAGATGCCTTTATCCAAAGCAACTGACAAATGTGGAACGCAACACAAGTATTTCACCCTGAATAGACTAAGAAGAACTAGAATGCAGAATTGAAAAGTAAAGAATGTGTGACAAAGCAACACTAAAGTGTTTTTTAAAGTATAATACATATGCAAAAAAAGTGTTAAGTGATTCCAGATCAAGAGCATGTAGAACTATTTTCAGTTTCTTGAATATTATGAACTTTTAAGGAAAGTTGAATGAAAATGAAGAGGAAAAGGAATAGGAGAAAACTTTCCTTCCCATCAGCCTCAGTACGTGTAGTGTACACATTATGTGGCCGTACAGAAGCACCAATACTTTGAAATTGATGCAGGCAGATAGTAGAATCCAGTGGAGCAAGACAAAGAGTGTTGTGACTCTGCCCCTACAGATGCTATGTGGTTGTCAGACTGAAATGACAGGTAGGTCTACATGTCATCAGCCTATAGGTGGAAAATCTATAGGTGTCTGAATGGTTGGACCGAGTGAGGTTGGACAAATTGAGAGAAGGAGGCCAATCCCTAAAGTGGTTAGAAGTTTTCAGACCTGTAGATCGTTTGCTTTGTTCCAAAAAATGGACCTTTGTTCCGGTCAGAGTTCCCTAAATGGATTGACAAATTTACTCTGTGACCTACATTTAATTATATTTAAGATAAAAATGTTAATATACAACATTTTTATCTTAAATATAATTAAATGTAGGTCATGGAGCGAATTTGTCAATCCTTCTTGTTTTTTTGTTTTTTTCACATAAAACATATAAAAAAATGTTTATGATTCAATTATGAAAACGCTTGGTCCGTTGGGTCATATTGGTTTCTCACCTTATCCGAACTGCCCCCGGGTTAATTTTTAATGAGGCCAAGACCCCCTTATTCAGGCCATTGATTTGGTGCGGATCCCAGCGCAATTGCAGTGTTCATAAATACCTTAATTAAATTAACAAAGGGAGAAAACGGACCAGGTTCTGAAACAAATGGTCAAGTTACCTTGAAAGGATCTACCTCTGCGGTAGGTCTCAAACCAAGTGCGGTTCCTGTGATGTATCCAAGAGTAGACAGGGTCATACACTGATGTACTGCTCAGAGGGCAGACAGGTCCAGCTAAGTGTGGACAGATGATTTGGGAGCACTTCTCACCACTCAAAGGGTTTTTCACCAAGAGCTGGTCTGTACGAAATGGGCAATTTTGAGTCCCGATTGTTTGTCATCCAGCAGGTTGTTCAAAGAAAGAAAATGAGAGACCTTACTAACAATAATTTGTTCAAGAATTTTTGTTTTGCCAAGAACAGGTAGGTAGGTCTGTAATCTTAGGTCTGTAGGTCTGTAATCTTCCACTAGTTTTTGAGCAGTAAGGTTAGCCGAGCCTGCTTAAATGTGCTGGGAAAGATGTCAGTGTCAAGTGATGTGTTTGCAGATTTGTGCGATTGCTGAGAGGACGGTTGCCTTTTAGAAGTTGATTTGGGGTTGAAGAAAAGCAGTTGTTTGTGGAGTTTGTGAATGTGTGAAAAGTGGCTGCTGTATGTTACAAATAAAAAGTCCTCAACAGTCAGTGAGGTGGTGATGATGGTGGGGGGCAGAGAAGAGAATCGGATGTCTTGAACAGGTAGCTCGATGTCAAAGTCATGTTGATCTTGTCATGGTGTGGCATTGGCAAAGTTGGCAAAAACTGATACATACTCAAATCAACAGCATCTTTAGAATTGCTCCCTTTCCTTTTAGCTGCCCTGAGCTTGGACTGATTCTTCAATGTGATCTTATTAGTACTTGTAGTTGTTTATAAGCAAGTAAGTGTATTTTATTTTCATACATTAAATGTGCAATGCCATCTCACGCAGTAACCTGGTTTGACATTAGAATGGCTCTGCTTTCAGTGATTTCTGATTTCATACTCAACTTCTTTAAAGGATTCCATTACTTTACTCAAACCTAAACTTTAAAATGTCAAAATAAAAATATAGTTTTTCTTTTAACAATTTTCATAATAGTATATTGTATCACATTATATTATTAAACAGAATATATATATATAAAAAAAACACAATGCAAATATAATAAAAATAAATATAAACAATACAAAAGGATTCATAAAGATTTGTACTTTTCTAAAGGTTTTGTCAATATTTTCATATTTAGTGAATGTCAAAATGTCAGTGTAAACGTTAAATGCCAATACCTACAAATCCCCAAAAGATCACCATTGAGGATTTTTTTAAGCATGGGCGTAATTCTATGGGGGGACAGGGGGACACGTCCCCCCCCAATATTCAAAGAAGGACAATTTGTCCCCCCCAATATTTGATCATACTGTATAGTTATGCGGGCAATATGTGATTGCAAAAATGTCTTTCTTTCCAGCTCTGAAAATAAAAAATCCCGGCCGGCCCATTTCCCAAATCCATTCGACTTGCCTTACACTATACATTAACAAAACCTATTTCTTCTGAAATCCATGTCATGTCATGTCATGTCATCACTGACGGTGCACGAGCTACTAAAGGTATAGGGAAAACATGACATGGATTTCAGAAGAAATAGGTTTTGTTAATGTATAGTGTAAGGCAAGTCGAATGGATTTGGGAAATGGACCGGCCGGGATTTTTTATTATCTTATTATTCTATTATTTAGTCAAAACCAAACAGAAGAAGAGTTAGGAGCGCGAAATTTGACAGACATTTGGGACTTATGAATGGTAAATATCCTGTATTTGGCTGACATAATCATAATGCAGATATCTAAATCAGAGAATTCATAAGGTTTGTCGATTGGCGGGTGGATTATTTATTTTCATAAGTGGATTTGGATGACTCAAAGTGCACCAGATAAATTCATTTATCTTTAAAATGTAATACAATTTCTTACGGGGGTGCATGCCCCCGGACCCCCCTAGAGGTACTGGGCTACACCTACAAAAATACTGTGGGAATAACAGCCTATATGGTCTGTGAAAAATAAAATTCTAATTAAAATCCTAAAATCGCCCCTGCCCTGGTCCCCCCCAATGTTAAACTCATTCCTACGCCCCTGTTTTTAAGTGTCACAAACCAGTTTTTACAGTTGAATACACACATAATAATACAATGAGCAATACAAAGACTACAACACAGGGCTCTCAAGTTTTGAAGACAGGCAAGACTGGTGACTTAGTACTGACACTAAAACACTGAAAACCTGAATTTTTTTTAGGTGAACAATACTCAATGTATATTGTCACTATCCACAATACATAATTGCATTTTTGTTTGTTACACCCCTACAAGGGACTGACCCCTTTAGTCGACAAGAGACTTTTGTCAGGCTACAAAGTTAAAAACAAGTGAAACGAATAGAGTAAAGCAGGCAAATGGAAGAAGAAAGAAGGTTTGAATGATGAAATAGCCCAACTCAGCCTGAACCTGTCCCCTTTCAGCTACACTGTGGCAAAATCCCGCAGGAATCTAACTAAATGGTCTATTCATTTCTCAGTGTTCATGTTGACAAAAATTACAACTAGTTTTATGTGTGGGTGCAAAATGATGGGAGAGAGTTGTAAAAAGACGAAAAGAAAAAGAGGATGCAATTAATCTCTGTGATCTGAAATCCCTTTTTCCCATTGATCTTTAATTGTAAAGAGAAGAGTATCTGAGGCTGTGGCGATCTGTCAGAAGTGGGGAAGAGTGCCTGGGGGGATGTAGAGGCTCTAGAGGCCATATTCGCTGATTGAGCATAACATATCTAACAACCACAACTTATGCCTCATTATGAACTCCTACCTTTTTAAAATCCCAGTTGGGATCCAGGTCAGCATGACTTGCATTTCTTAACTCTGTACATACGGGTGAGGAAACGTCAAAAGGTGCATAGCTACTGTAGTATTTTCAACCGTGCCTGTGTGCATTTATGTAAAACGATATTATGTTGCTGCTTGCATGTTTTGCGACACTTTAAAAGTGAAATACCGTGAGTGGCAATAGCACATTCAGTTTTCTCCACAACAGATGAATGTGAATCTGGCAATGTTTTATTATGTTGGTTCGGAAATGAAATGCCCGGCGAATGCCGCTAAAGGGTTCATTCTCTACCGCTTTTGAAAATAACGTACCAACTACACTAAACGCTAAACCTAACCAATTGGTAACAAAAGCAAACGTTAGATAAAAACACATTTGCTGACGCTAAAAAAATATGAAAGCTTTTATTGAACATTGATTTTAAACAGATTTTGTGTGAAAATATAACAACAACAAAAAAAGGTTTATGTTTAAAAATCTTATACATGTATAAGGTGGCAAAGTGGGCCATTTACCCCACACACAGGGTAAAAGGCTCACCAGCAAGGGGCAAAATGCACAAAATATAGTTTAGCCAATATAATAATAAAAACTAAAAACAAAGTTGATAGTTGTTCAAAACAAATCACTGAAGTTTGTACCATTTTCTGTTTATTTTGAAGAAAAAAACAAACATTTTTATTCAATAAATTATAGTCATAAAAATATGTTCATTTTAAAAATACAGACAATTATTTTAAAAAGTAAACATTCTGATACTGATCCCAATAATTTAATATAGCATTACAATAGTAACAATACATATATTTTATTATATAATATGATAAATATCACATTTTTAAATATGATCATTATAATAATACTGCCGTGCTAAGGCAAAAGACCGTAACTTCGTGTTTGGTCGAAAATGAGTTTTTTATATTTTTGGCACATTCAAGACCTGCTGTATCATGTGGATAAGTATCTTGAGTCAATTATTTTATTTTTACGAGAAAATTATGTGTTGTCTTAACAGTAACTTCCAAAAGCCCATGAGAAACTAAGGCAGAACACCGTAACATCAGTTACGGCTCTTTGACTTTGTTTTGGAACGCTCATTTTGAGTTACGGTGCTGCCTTTGTTTAGCCGCGCGTAAATATGAAGTTACTGTGCCGAAGTTCTATCAAATAATCCTACCTTTCAGATTGTACGGTGTTCTGCCTTTGTTTTACTCTCCATTAAAATTTCAATTACGATGTACCGTGTGTACTTTGTACAGCTGCCATCAGTCCCTGTAACTTCTGATGTCCTCAGAGCTTTGTCCTGCACAAACGCGGTCAGACTCAGAACATAGTATCTGAACCCGCTCCATCGACAAACGATAGACTATATATCATCGCGAATGATATGCAGAGTTGACAGAAAAATGTTACACACGCCGTAGCAGGTGAATACAACAAAGAACTAAAGCCCCGCCTCACCCTGTTCGGTTACCGTGCGCGTGTGTGTGCGCAGAAGCGCATGTATATGTGTGTGTGTGAGAGAGAGGCGCGGGCGCGATCGAACAGTGGAAACATATAAACATACTCCATAATTTTGTACAGGACATCATTCAAACTGCAAATAGTTTGCTTATATTTGTGTACACTCACAATAAAACACAACATTGTGCATTGTTTTTAATTTCAGTTTTTTTTTAAGTTACACATTCTACATTGATTAAAAAAGAAAATCAAATGTGTTTTTAATGGTAGTATTATTTTATACAGAAATAAATGATTTATAATTCAGATGAGAATAAAGTTAGTATTAATAAATGTTAAGTCATCTGCAAAATTACTGTGAGAATGAAGAATAGGGAGGGGAACAATCAGGCCTCATGCCCTTCTGCAGACTCACACAGCTCTGATCTTTAAACACACACACACACACACACACACACACACACACACACACACACACACACACACACACACACACACACTTCAGTTTTAGAATCAACTTTTCAAAAAACCTTTAAATATTCCACATCTTTTATACATTAGTGGTGTTAATCAACTTTGTTTTATGAAATGCATGTTAATTAAAACCATTCATACTTTTCCAACTATTCTCACTACTTCAACTTCTTGTTGATACATGTGAAGCCATTTTTATCATGAGTCCAATAGGGTTAATATTGCTTACACTTTAAGTGTTATCATAACATTGTGCTATAAAATAGAAGTTAAGGTCTTTTGCCTTGGTATGACCGATTGTCATTTTGTGGGCAATGCTAAGACAGAATACAGTAACTTCCGAAAAAGGGTCAAAGGTCAAATTTGAGGTAATTTTTTTTTGTAGATAGGTTAATACAGGTATACACTACAAAATGTGAAAATTACAATATTATACCTATAACTCAATTGTCAGGACATTAAGATAACTTTAAAGTCATTTTTCTCAGTTTCACACTCAGGCGAGTTAAGGTCTTTTGCCTTAGTAGGGCAGAATAAATATATTTATATTAAAATGATTCTTTATTAATTAATAATTTGCACCTGTAAACATAATCTCTGTGAAAAGGAATACAAGTTGTTGTATTGGCACTAGCGTCATGGAAACTGCAGTGATTTGTATAGTTACGTTTATTTTTTTGAGTTTTGCAAAAATTAAGGTAGAGGCACATTTTTCCAGTGAGCTTATATATTTCAACAGTACAGTGAGAAGTTTGTCGTGGCTTCAAACAAACCTGATAGTTTGCTTCACATCAATGCAAGCAGTGAGCCTGTGGACGGGGGAGTTATTTATTAAGCCTTTGCTGCTTTTCGTTTGACCAGGGGTAATCTGAGTCTGAGGTTATTAATTTGCCTGGACAGTTGTTACTGTGGCAGTTTTTTTTTTTTTTTTTTTTTGTGGCCATTCTCTGCCCCTCTGATACCCGTTCTCAGGACAAATCTGTAATATTTTTAGCATGGCAGATAATGAATTCTGGCAGCTAAAGCAGAACCACAAACACTGGACACAACAGCAACAAATTGAGAAAGAGAGCATGGTGTGTCCAAATATTACTGACTTGCAAATGATTTCAGGGGATGTTTATGAAACCAGCAGTCTGTGTAACACGTTCAAAACGAGCCCGGTCCAAAAGGGAAAACTGACATCTTACATTATCCTACAGCTAAGCCGAGCGCATAATGTCTCCAACCATCCGTCATAAAATGAAAGCATGGCCATAAAGCATTTTTTCAGATATTTTATTTTCTCCTCTTGTTTTGAAACCAGAAAAGCTTTACAACATCGTCCCCTCAAGTATTTTCCCCTTACAGGAATGCCACTGGCCCATTGGGAGACTAGTCAAGCATGTTTATTGGTCATTTTTATGGCTGTTTATTAAATATTCCCTAAGGGTTCCCCACAACCCATAAAACACCATCTGACTAGAGCTCATGAGAATCCCATGACTCTGTCATAGACAAGATTGACTGCGAATAGGGGATATTTCTTCTGACTGATGTTTATGGTTTCACATTATGACCCTCATCTTAAATAGCACTATATGAGAGGTGTACCATGAACTTAATTCATCAGGACAGGATCTGCTTCAGTCAGTGCCAACATCACATTGATGGCATGTGACAGGTGAAAAACACAGCTTTGAGTGCTATGATGATATTGGATTCAGTGGGATGATAATATGGACACTTGAAGAAATCCAGCTCCAGAAATTCATGGCCTGATGAGGGGAGCTGCTTATCACAGCGTCATGGCCTGACTGGACTGGTGATATATGCCCGTAGTGATGGAGTGATATTAAACACAAGGGAGGTAGACAAACAGAGGGAGCGACAGAAGGTGCTGCCTGAACTCTTCCTGACTTCATAACGGTGTTGGCTTTAAAATAAATGCATTGCAGGATCAGTTGTTTCAGTTCTATATACATATTCCTCTAAGCATAAATGTTTAAATGTTAAAGGTGATGTTGTTTTTTCAATATTAAAATACTTTTTTCTTCCCCTGCTAATTGTGGACAAATTATAAGTGAGCCATTTATAGGTCGGTTTTTGCAGGTTGAACATTAAAAAAAATCCCCTGGGGAGAGCAGGCACGGTTGTAAAAACCCTCAGTTTAACAATTAGAAAGAAGTATACACAGATGAAATAACTATTCAAAGTTGTTGTTTTTTTTTGTAAGACATTAATACTTTTATTTGGAAAGCACACATCACATTGTTCAGAAAAGACAGTAAATGCATTTGTAATGTTATATTTCATTGAAAGCATTTCTATTTCAAATAAATTAAAAAAATATATATTTTGAACTTTCTATTCAAAGACTTCAAAGACAAAGACACGGCAGCAAAAGCATTAAAGTAGAGGTGTACTCCTGTTCATGTCAAAATCAAATTAAGTATTTCATACTATGCCAATTTCCTCTCCAAATACTCTTAAGTTTTGTTCACATTAATGCAACATGTCTCATGACTCACACAGGATATTTAGTAGCAAATGCAGGAGAGGCAAACTATAAACAAAGCTTTAATGTATATTTCAATACCCTTCTGGAAGGTTTTCTAACATTTTAAAACAGGATCTGACAGGCATCACTGATTACAGCATGGAATCCCAATGCCCACAAGCCATAATGTAGTGTTGTAATTGGCTGGTAATGCTGATTTTTAATACCCAGTGCCCCAGATTATCTGTTTTTGTATTCACTTTGGGCTCAGTCTCAAAAAGCTCCACTAATAACTCAATAGAATGTCTCTGAATCTTAAAGAAAATAGTGGAATCTCAAACTCCAACCTATAGGTCACCATTACCAACATGTTTTGCACAAATCTTTCTCTGTCATATACATCAATTTCAGTAGAAACCCAGGAAGCATGAATTAGAAATTAAGTAAAATAGATCACGGAATTGATACTATAATGTGTATGAAGCATCCGTACTGAGGTTGTAAATTGAATCGTATTTTAAGCATCTAGAAAATTCACACCGATTCACCAATGAGCAAACTCATAATCAAGAGAGTAAACACGATCAGCTTTGAATGAGATAAATGAAAAGGCATCATTAGTAGTATTAATATTTCTCAGTTAATGTAAAACACAACTATGTAGTTTGCATATGTTTCTGCCATGTTTCTCATAAATGATTACTTGACTTCAAAAAAGCAGGGCAAAACAAACAGAAGAGACAGAAGATTCTGCAATGTATATAAATGTAAATAATAATAATAATAAAAATAAAGTTTTTTTTTTAAATATAGTAACTCACTTAGAGGTGCACATTAATCTGTGTCCAGAAAACCTATAAATGATCAGCCCATTCATTAATCGTCTAGGAACTAAACAATAGGAAAAAGATAAGAAACATATCAAAGAAAGTTATTTTGCTATGTCTTTGATTTTTTGGCAGTATCAGTTCAAGGGGCACATTGCTGAAGGAGAGCTGTGAGATCAAGCATGTCCTTCATAATCTTGTTCAAGCTCGCCCTGTCCTCCCCAGCTCTGTCACTCATTCAATATTCCACCTTTCTCTGAGCCTCATTCCCATCATGTCACCTCGCCCAGCACCCGTTTTGCACATTCACTCAGTGTTAAAAGGAATCAGCACTGGAGTGTGGTGGGGTGATGATGCCCTAATGAAGATGAATATTCAGCTTGAGAAAGGTTCCTGGAATGATTCCCAGCTTGCCTGCTGTCCCACTCCAACTGCCAGCACGGTAAGAGAGGAGAAGCGACAAAGTCTCAGAGAAGCCGGTACAGCTACCTCTAGAACATGTGTGTGATGACAACAAAATCAAGGGAAACACAATGTCTCCGTTTTGGATTTAATGACTTACACTGTGGTAGGCAGCTGAGTGGGGAGTCTTTGTTCAGTCAATTTAATACATGTTGCACATAGGGCTGGGTGATATGGCCAAAATAATGTATCACAATAATTTTTTTATATCAGTCGATATCGATAATTATCACGCTAAATGTCAAATCTTTATTTCTTTCAAGTTTAAAGGCAGATTTTTGCTCCTAGTGAAAGTTGTAGAAACCAGAGCGTTAATTGTGGTTTTAAACTACTCTTTATTGTCAGAACATATCATGACACACACTTGCCAAACAGGTGAACATTTGCCAAATCTGAGTTAGAGCATTCAAACATTTGTCATTTTTCCTTAACAAAATAAATATCTTAATAGAAACAAAATATTTCTTATAGTTTCTGCATGTGCTAATTTTTATTTGGTAAAATGTAATATTCTGACAGTTTGAGTTTTCTTAAAATTAACCATTGGTCATCCAGCATCATGCATTTAGATCATGATAACCACAGATAAAACCAGGCATAGCCTATAGCCAGGGGCGGATCTAGAAAAATATTTATGGGGTGGCGAGAGGGGGGCAGGAATTTTTGAGGGGTGGCAACATATGGCAGAGCTATATTGAATTTAATCACAGTTTGATGAGAAATAGTATGTAGGCTACACACTACAAAAGGGCACAGGATGCCATTTACAAACTCATACAGACAAACTTAATCCCATGCAATCAATGTATTGCATTTGAGGTTTCATGTGAAACAGTTCATTTTAGAAATAAGTGACCATACAATGGCACAAACATGATTTTTATCACCTCAAAATCAGCATCACAACTGTGCTAGCATTGTGCTATCATTATAATTTAATTTCTTGATAGATAGTTTTTGCCTCTTTCCTCTTCAGGGCTCAACGCTAACATTTTTCATTAGGAGCACTTATGATCAATAACAGACAGCAACTTTCCCATTACAGGGCGATATTTACCCCTTTAAATTAATTTCCAGGGGCATTTTTTTTACCATTAGGATATAAGAGCAATTTTTCTAATCTTAAATGTCTGTGCATCACCTTTTGTCAATTTCTTAAATTAAAACAGAAATTTTGTTTTTAAATGTTAATTTAAACAAATTCAGTTTGAACAATAATACCCAATCAGACTTTTAATGTCAAATGAAATCATCATCATCATCAAAAAAAAAAAAAAAAAATCTATCTTTGCTCTGCAAAAATGCCACAGAAGCTCCATCTGAAGTGGTATTTAGACTCATTTACATCAACTGTTTAATGCAGCTCAATCATTCAAAACGCAAATCATTCAAGAATCACCGTTGCTTGGAGATGCAAAACTGCACGAAATAGAGCAAAAACAGACAGTATTGTCACTTAAAGGTTGTATCAGGGATTTCAGGCCCACAAATAAATGATCACATTCATCTAATCTTTCCTAACGATCCGCTAGCTGCCCGCCCCATAAGCAGGCTGCCAAAAAAACGTGTGTCTGTAGGCAGCCTAGGCTCTGAGATCTGCACACAAAAACAAATGGGACAACCACCACTCAAAACCAAAATAAACAGTGTTCCAACCAATCACCGACAGGGGCGGGTGTTGCTCCGACTTCGCGTCCAGCCGTGCACGAGTGCAAAACCTCACAACACCCGCGCCCGTGCTGATTAGTTGGAACACTGTTTATTTTGGTTTTGAGTGGTGGTTGTCCCATTTGTTTTTGTGTGCAGATCTCAGAGCCTAGGCTGCATACAGAGACACGTTTTTTTGACAGCCTGCTTATGGGGCGGGCAGCTAGCGGGTCGTCAGAAAAGATTAGATGAATGTGATCATTTATTTTTGGGCCTGAAATCACTGATACAACCTTTAATATAACTTTATTGGACTTTTGACCAAAATCAGTAGGCCTATCACATGCAATCATGCCAATACTCGGAGAAACAGGAGTCTACTCGTGTGATTTTGCTTAGGCTACTATATTGCTGCGATAGTCGGTGGATACATCACTTGCCCACCGTGACCACGGCACAGCCCTCACAGTCGTTTTGATTTTTTTTTTTTATAGTGATAAATAATTTAGTTCACTTACGAAAACGGACACTACAGTTAAAAACCTGAACGCCTCCCCTCACTTCACCTCACTCTTGACTGACAAGACGATTGTGAACAATCTTTGAATTGCTGTCCGTCGAGCATGTCTTTTGCACTTGCTCTGACTGAAGCAAAGTCCCTACTAAGTTACCTTTAGTAGCTTCTTGGTTTACGAGTCACGACTCCTTGCTCCCTCGCTTCGCGCCACTCAGTTTAAAAAAAAAAAAAACAGTCTCCTTCCGCTCTGGCGTCATCACATGCTGCATTCACTGCAGTCGGACATTGGAGATTCGCGCTCGTAAATTGTCAAATTGGCCATAACTTTTAATTTGTTGCTGCCAACTGGGGTGGCAGCAGGGGTGGCAAGGCTTTCTTTTAGGTTGGCATTTGCCACCCTATGCCACCCCGGTAGATCCGCCCCTGCCTGCAGCATCTCACTATCATGGCAAAATGTTACTTTATGGTTTCTATGGTATTTGTATGGAAAAACAGTAGCTTAAATACATTATTAAATAATGTAATTATATTCCATTAGTCATTTAATACATTGTCTACATTAATAATATAATACAATTCAATATGTATATACACATTTCATAGTCCAGTTAATATTAGTAGGCTAACGTTACAGTAAATCCGTGATAAATTATGGGAATTTGTAGACGGAAAAGCTTTCTGACTGTATCGTTGCGCACAGTGTTTCTCCTGTTCGTCAGCGCTGTTTCAAAAATATGAGGAATAATCCAAAATGTTTTTTTTATTATTATTTTTTTAAATCTGCTACTGTCCTGAATAACCTATTTCACATAACAAGTTTTTACATATAGTCCACGAAACAAAAAAATAATGTTTACATTTAAATCATAAATGGATAGTTCCTTTCAACAAACATAAAACTCACATTAATCCTATTAAAATAAAACTCACATTAAATGTGCCATTATTTTGTAGAGTGAAATAACTCCATATGGACCACATTGTCATTGCTTCAGGCAATAATGTCTCTCAAATGTGGCCTATGAGTGTGTGCTGCCTGTGGATATTTGCGTTTTAAGTATATTAAAATGAACAGAGAGGAGGAGGAAGGAGAAATATCTCCACAACTACAGTATGTATGCACACTTTTCTTTTATGATATGGTTCCATTTTCACTCTAAATTAATTAGAAAACCACTAATTAAAACACTTATAATCCATATTATGGGGTGAGTAGCAGTTATCATCCCCGTTATTATCATCAGACTGGCATGTAACAAGTGTTTTAGATGTCATCAGCTGTAGATGATATGTACTGTACATTTCCCAATACAACCTCACATGTACTTATTATTATTATCCCCACCACAATCATACTAGCCCAGTGCCCAAATGTCAAATACGTAACCTAAAAAACTGCCAAATATTCTCCCCGAGATTGGGAGAAAGTTGTGACAGCTATAATACATCCAGATAGAAAACCTTGCCTCAACGTATATGTCCACTCATCATCTTCTTACTTTGAAACCTCTCATTTTCTCTTCATGGGATTTAATACTTCTTTATAGTGCTGAGCAAGCTCTCTGGGATGAGAGGGCCAGGGACTTAGTCTATGTTGCCGTTGCAGTCCAGTGAAGGGAATTGGCAGATTATTTGGTCAACTGCGATCAGTTCCACCACAGATTAAATGTCTCAGAGTTCCCCAGGACGTGCCCTGAGTTTATACTTTTTTTAAGCTCATCAAAGTCAGATGCGCAGTGTGTGGTGAAACTGCATATCAAGAAACGGAAAACCATGAGTCTCTTTTGTCACTGTAGCAGTGGATGATTTTATTTTATTGTTTTTGCATTCCCACACCAAACACTAACCGCCCCCTGACTTTCAACTCTCTCTTAAAAGCATGTTACATTGCACTCCAATTTTGTCCCTAATTTTAAGCCCAACAATAAGGAGGAAGAAACTGAAATAAGAAAGTGAAATGGGGAGCTGAAATACTTACTAAACTTTACACTGGGTTTCTCCACTTTCCTGTTCCTAATGTAAAAACCGGATGTGTGACATTTAATATAAAATACTATCTTGTGAGGATTATTCTACTTTATAGTTATACGAAAATGTCATCATAATATTATAAAAGAACAAAAGGCAAATGTGAAGAATAAGTATACAATTAAATTCCCTATAAACATTATTAATATGGCTCAATATATAATGTATTAGTCTTGCCTGCAAAGCAATGTTAGTAATGGCCCTGACATGACAGGATTTCCAGAAGACCCAAATATCTACTTCCATATTTTAAAAAGATTAATGTTAGAAATTACAGTACAGAATGGAAAACTAATTGGAAATACCAAGGGAGGGGAGCTACAATGCAAACTTTTATCTGGGTACTGTTAAAAAAAAAAAAAAAATCTGCACTTTCATTTAGTTTCAACTGTCCATATGTACTATGTTATTCTAAAATTCATCAACTGGATAATAAAAAATAAAAACCCAACTAAACATTGAAAAATTAAAAATAAACATTAAAAGGTAACACACTTTGTAAACTGTGTTCACAAATCTTTAATGAATGGCAAGAAAGTTGCATAAATTCTTGAAAGAAAGGAAAGTCAGGCATAAGCAGGTTAAAGTAACTCAAATCAGAAAAAAATATATAATAACTAGTGACGGGATGGTTGATACCGGGGCTCCGATGCTCCAATGCAGTTTTCAAAGCACTATTGTATTACACACTGTACCGATACTTGTATCAAAATGACACTACCACGTGACTGATGACGTTTGAAGCTTTGAACATCGTGCAAAAAAATTTAAAAACCCCACCTGATGCATAAAAGGGAAATGATTATCCTGTCACTTCGAGGGCTGTCAGTAGGAGATCAAGACACGTGAACGACTGTATTTTGAGAGAGCAGAAACTGAATGCACGTCACACCTCTATTGCATTTAATGTTTTATAGCAAGGGTCTCAGAGACCCCGAACATAACATAAGGGTTAAACAGCTCACCCAACATATTGTATTAACTACTCACGTCAATTATTAATTTTGATCACACACTTGTATATTTTATATTTATGATCAATATGTGAATCCATTGACCAAGCTACACATGAGTTGTGGTCTCATTGGCACAATTTAATTTAGATTAGATCAGATTATATAAAAGTGTGTTGATCCCAGATTGATTCCACTCTTGTATGTCACAGACTTCTGAAGCTTTGTTTGGTCGCGTGCTTTTCAAACCGTATATCCTCTGCTCTGCCATAATTTGTTAGATATGGTGGAGAAAACACGTCTGACCACCAGATTTCGCTAATGCGCATTGTGTCAAAAAGCTTTGAGTTATAATGAATTGTTTTTCAGGCACAATTTCATTAAAGCCTCAAATGCTTTGGAAAGCCTCAGTTCCCTTTCAGTCACTCACGTTTGACATTACATCGACGTGACGACGTAGTTGTGATAACTTCAGGGATCCCTATCATCTTCGAGTGTCTATAGAATGAGCCAATGAATGTTGGCATGCGTGAATCGCGACACGCGCCCTGCAGGTATAAACAGGAAGTGGGTGCACGCACCTTTGTCTTTAGAAGAGAGCTTCCTGTTGGTCTTCTGAATACAGACTCCAATTGCGTTGGAGGCCTCAAAGGGACCTCAAACAGGGCGTGCTGGTCCTTCTCATGGACAACCAGTCATTTCCTTCGGTGCCCCAGCTGATGATCAGATGTCAGTCGCAGGATCAGAGGGGGAGCTTCAGTCCTCTGGAGATGAGGACTCGGCTGCGTTACCCACTTCAGGGAGTGTAGCGTCATCCGAGTCAGATCCAGCATGCTTTGCTTCGCATACTAGGATGTGGACGGCGCTGTATAGTTCCAGAAGCCATCCTAGTGACTCCTCCATCCTCACCAGCCTCGTTGGTGGAGCAGCTAAGGGGTATGTGGATATCTCGCCAGTGTGCCGTCGCAATGCAATGCAGCCGTGTCCGGCGTCCGGCTATGCGATTTGGTTCGCCCGGCGCCCCCCATCCTTCAGGGGCATTCAGTTCACCCGTGTTCTGGCAGACAATGCCCCTGTGCTCCGGGCAGAGATTGCAGTCCTACTGGGGAAGGACGCGATTGAGCTGGTCCCTCCAGACGATATGAAGACAGCCCGTCCTTCTATAGCCCGTACTTCAGTGCATCCATCCCCAAGATTGGTTTTCAGCGATCGACCTGAAGGACACTTACATGTCTTGATTCTCTCTCAATACAGACTGTTTCTTTGCTTTGGGTTCAAAGGGCGGGCATATCAGTACAAAGTCTTACCCTTCAGGCTGACCCTGTCACCCCGTGTCTTCACGAAAGTCACGGAGGTGGCCATTGCTCCCATGTGCAAGCGGGGTGTTCACATTCTCAACTACCTTGACGACTGGCTCATTCTGGCTCAGTCGAGAGAGCAGTTGTGCGAACACAGGGACATGGTGCTCAGTCACCTCAACCACCTAGGGTTTCAGGTCAACTGGGAAAAGAGCAAACTCACCCCCGGGCAGAGTATCTCTTTTTTTGGTATGGAGCTGGACTCGATCAACATGACAGGGCGCCTCACCGAAGCCCGCGTCCAGTCATTTTCGGACTACATGAGCACGCTCAGACGCAGGACAGCAGCACCACTGAAACTATTTCAGAGGCTCCTGGGGTATATGGCATCTGCAGCCGTGGTGACGCACCTCAGATTGCTTCATATGAGGCGCCTTCAACACTGGCTCCATGATCGAGTCCCAAGATGGGCGTGGCAGAGCGGCTTGTGCCGAGTTTCTATCACTCCGCACTCTGTCCGTAGTTGGACCCTTCGTTTCTTTGGGCAGGTGTTCCCTAGAACAAATGTCCAGTTATGTTGTGGTCTCCACAGATGCCTCTGCCACTGGCTGGGGGGCCACCTTTGGAGTCAGAAGCATCTGAGATCGCATTGTGTCGTTCATATTCCGGGCCTGCTTAACCATGCAGCAGACGAGCTCTCACGGCAGCAGGTGCTACCGGAAGAATGGCGACTCCATCCCCAGGTGGTCCAGCTGATATGGAGGCACTTCAGGACCACATAGGTAGATCTGTTTGCCACCCCAGACACGTCCCACTGCCAGCTGTTCTAAATTCTGTTCTAAAGCTGTCCGCCTCGCCCGCTCCTGATACATTCTTGGGATTTGTTTCTGGTCCTTTCGGCACTTCAGAGACCACCCTTTGAGCCCTTGCAATCAGCAGAGTTAAAGAGTTAAAGACAGTACTTCTGGTGGCATTGTCCTCTATCAAGAGGGTAGAGGACCTGCATGCATTTTCGGTCGACGAATCGTGCCTAGAATTTGGCCCGGGTAACTCTCACACAGCCTCAGGATCTCAGGCCGGCTCTTCGTCTGTTCGCCTAAACACTGAACAACTGCCACGCTCCGCTCGTTTGCAAGCCATGATGTCTCTTGTGGAAAAAAACAATATTGCGCTCGCATGGTCATAGCTCATCTCCTCATGAGAGAAAGGGATGGTAGCCTTTCCCCGTATGACCACGTATAGGGAAGATTCCAGATTGGCCCATCTGAGCCTGGGAGACCATAGGCCGGCTAGGGGGAACTCATATTAATGTTAAAAAACCTCAAAGTGAAATTTTCATGCCATGGGACCTTTAAAGTTACATAATGTTGTTTTGGAGTCTCCTACAACAGATGTACATGCATCAACGGTAAAAAAAAAAAAAATAATAAAAAAAAAAACAAACCTTTCATTTTCTCATAAAATACATTTGCACACCACATTTTCAATGATTCTCAAACGACTCGTCAGATGAATCAATCTCTCTAAATCCCTCCTTTCCACAAGCTACTCTGCTCTGATTGACCAGACCGCTCAGTCTCCTGTGATTGGTTTACAGCGTACAGCACGTGTGTCAAAAACAAAAATGCCCATTGCCATAACAATGTCAGCTCTGCTTGTCCTGAGGCTTCCAGTAATGAACAATGACGTTGATTTTACCATATCAATACGAGCGCAAGTGCGATAAAGAAACATTGGAAGAACTAGTCATTCAAACCGAACCTCCATCCCAAGGAAACCTCGCGCAGGACATTTCTCAGTGATACACTACTCAGTTTGAGGTACGCTATGAGATGTTGCAACTGTAATTCCTCACCATAAGCATTAACAAGTGCATATACATCAACAACCGATCAACCGATTATTTTACTTGTACTTATTTATTAACAGAGTATTTTTCTAATTTATTGTGGTGAACATGTGGAAACTATCAATAACAGAGCATGTACTGTATACATTTGCCAAGCTTTAGCGTGAAAAAATGATGTAACAAACGTTGGTAACAAAAATCTTGCTCCATGCTTAATCTTTCCTCAAAGTAGTGCGAGCAACAGACAATCTGCATTAATAAACACAGTTTTAGGTAATAGTGGGCCTCAGCTGATTAGCATAAGTTTTTCAGTAAGAGAGTAATAAAGTGAGTCAACCAGTTAGCAGGAGACCTACACAATATAAAACTCAAAACTAAGTATTTTGAACACCATCTTTCAAGAGCAAGCGGTTTGCGAATCCTGCATTGAACTCTGAGATTTGAGAAGCAGTCGTCGTCAGAAAAAAATAATGGGAACACTGCAACAATTTAGGATTATACTGCTGTGTTATTGTGGTAAAGATTAATTTTAACCACTGATTCTTCACAGTGTAATTGATTCTTCACTTGGGCAGTGTAAAAAAAGTCTCAGGTTACGACTGTAACCTATGTTCCCTGAGAACAGGGAACGAGACACTGCATTGAATGACACTTTAAGGGAACGCCTCAGGCGTAACAGCTGTCTGAAATCACTATCAAATCATGGCAATCATGTTGACCAGCGACAGCCTGTGAATCATTAGTGTGAATGATTAACGTGCGACCTAGATACATATACATATATATATATATATATATATATATATAAGGGCAGCTTGCAAATATGACAATATCCTTTCGTCTGAAGGGACTGTCTGGTAGGCAGGCCCCGAGGCATGGCAGGAGGACACAGTGTCTCGTTCCCTGCTCTCAGGGAACATAGGTTACAGTCGTAACCTGAGACGTTCCCTATCGAAAGGGAACTCGCACTGCGTGAAATTACTCTTTGGGGAACGATATACCAGCGCCACCATGCTAAGGGGAGTGCATGCCCATTGGCAGTGACAACTGTCAGAACCAGCAATTCAATGAAGCGGTATAACCACTCATCCTCAGGTCACACTGAGCTGTCAGTGACAGCATTCCATATGGTCATAGCCCAAGCTATATATTCCACAGGAAAACGTCCATTAACATAGGTTTAATGAAAGGCCTACCTGGGCCTGATCAAGGGCCTAGGACCACAAATTAAAATTAGAAGGAGTCCCTTCTAGGGAATGTGGCTAGGGAACCCAAAGGAACCCCAGCCGTTCGGGGACATACCACCCGAAATGCCACCAGGACGGCCTAACCTGGTGTCACTTACATAGACAATTCAGTCTGGCCACTTCCTGTCTGTCCGAAGACAGAGCCTCTGGACACTTGCCTTTAGGTAAGGCATCCAACACGAGAGACTGCAAAGCTGGGAGTGAACCACTCGGCCCGGATCTCAGAGACGGGGTATACTGGAGAGCATGACACAACATAGTGCTTACAACCCTTGCTAGCGAGGGAAGTTACTCTGCTCGATCTACGGATCTACCCAGTGCTTATGTTTCAAAACACTGAGGAGGCCTGAGAAAGCTTAAGGACTGATCTAACTGGGAGGCCTCACGAGAGGTCTACGACCGTCTGACCAGACTCAGGAGTTTGCATGCTCATAGTGACTCTCAGTGAGGGGAGCACATGGTCCGCCTGGTAGGCAAACCAGGTTGTAGGCAGGAAAAAGAGGTTCTGGGAGGGAACCAGTAGCAGAGAATGAACACTTAAGTCGAGCCAGGGCGCGAGCTCGCCTTCAGCAGCTGACTGCAAGCGGCCACTAGCTTCCGGAACCCAGCACCACTGGGACACCACTCACAGGGTGGCCTGGTGAGCCCTAGTACCTGACAACTACCATAAGTGGAAACTTCATCCTTCAGAGAGGCCTGGTGAGGCCTACTACCTGATAACCACCACGTGTGGAAACTCACCTTCAGGGGGGCCTGGTGAGGCCTACTACCTGACAACCACATTATGTGGGAGCTCACATTCAGGGAGGCCTGGTTAGGCCTACTACCCGATAGCAAGACAGGCTGGCTGTCCAGTTGTCTGTCCTTGGGGCTTTGCCTTCAGGGAGGTCTGGTGAGGTCTACTACCTGATAGCCACCATATGTGGGAATTCAACTTCAGGGAGGCCTGGTGAAGCCTACTACCTGATGACCACAACATGTGGGGGCTCACCTTCAGGGGGGGCTGATGAGGCCTACTACCTGACAACCACAATATGTGGGAGCCCACCTTCAAGGAGGCCTGAAGGAGCCTAATACCTGATAGCAATCTAAACAACTTGATGCTATGAGCCCTGAATCTGGGTGACAGTCCCAGGGCAGCCTTGCTATGGCAAGCCAGTCCTGGGGCCCAGTCTTGGAGCGCCCTGTTCAAACCAGCTTCCTGAAAGTCTTCTCAAGAGAGAAACTAACTACCACGGACCAGAGGTGTCAGGACTGAGCTACATGGTGGCCTGATAAGGTGGCCATGGTGGCCTGACTCAATTCCGAAGAGGCCTGTTAAGGCCTACTACCCATCAGTGAGTCTACTGCCAGAACTACTAAGGCCAACCACCTGAGGTAAGCTGGCCTAAAGAGCCCTATTGGGGGCTGCCCAGTCAAGGAGGCCTGCTAAGGCCTACTACCTAACCACGCAGCCTTCATTGGCAGAAAAGCTGTTAATACAGAACCTACAGCATCCTGATACCCAATCACATTGCCAAAGGCAGTGTACTCAGAAACAAAGCAATACCCTTAAAGCAGAGAAGTACAACATACGCCACTCTGCCTAGTGGGCGTGGCCCACTATCTATCAGCATGGGTGTCAACTTATGGCAATGTTCTGGCTTCAATGGTGTGTAATTCAAGAACCAGAATAAAATTAAGTTTAGAACTCTGCGCTCAACCCGAGCCATCATGGGGTGAGATAGATTGACACAGAGTTGCGCTCATCCCGAGCCATCATGGTGTGAGGTAGATTGATACAGAGTTGAGAATGGAGTACTCAGAACTACCTTAAGTCAACGGGGGAGTGACATCCATCTGTCCCTGATCATTTTAACAGGGTGCGGGCCTGCCAGTGGCTCTAGAGGTGACAAGGATTCTCCTGTGACCAGCATAAGTGAGTGGGACTCGCTTGCAAGACAACCATCTTCAGCCCATTGCTTGAGCAGTAGCTCGGCGAGCTGAGTGGAGCCAACTCTGGAGGCCCACGTCCATATGCTAGCTCTGTACGGTGGGGTCTGGCAATAAACAAACTCTTTGCAGAGCGAAAGAAGTTGGCCTAGCCCTGCCCGAAAGACCCATAGCAATGTTTATGCCTTACTGGAGGCCTAACCCTAGATCTTTAACAATCATGCCTCGACTACCAACCTGCATTACTCTTAACACCCCTGAAGGCATATAAGGGGGCAGGCCTTGGCCGAACGACTCCCTATTATGGGAGGAGGCTGTAATCTAGGGAAGAAGGAAGCCTAAGCTCACGTAATGAATGGCCAGAGGCAGAAATGCTTCAGCAGAATGCCTCCACCAACCCTAGCATAGCCTGGGCCACCTACAGAGGTGTACCTCACCTACTGTAAGCATAGATCTACCTGAGGGCTCAGAGGAGCCACAGCCTTACAAATTTTTTTTTCTTTTTTTTCGAGGGACTGCAGAACCGCTCAGCCTACTGAAAACCCAACAGAGCTCAAGGGGGCAATGTACTCAGGACAAAAAATGCCAGACGGATAAAAAAAAAAAAGGATTTTAAATACAGAAATGTCGGCCCTCTGAAAAGTATAATCATGCATATGTACATAGTTATATATACTAAACATATTAGTTTCACCTTTTAATTTTAACTACTGAAATACATGAACTTTTGCACAATATTAAAATTTTTCTAGTTTCACCTGTATATCCAGGTCGCACGTTAATCATTCACGCTAATGATTCATGGGCTGTCGCCGGTCACCATGATTGTCGTGATTTGATAGTGATTTCAGACACTTGCCACGCCTGAGGCGTTCCCCAAAGCGTCCTTTTACGTTGTGCGAGTTCCCTTTCGAAAGGGAACTGGCTTTATCTTCACATTGTAGAGCACAGCGTCTTCTCGACATGATGCTATCCAGTATCCACAGGAATCAGTTGGCGGTTTGAGGTTCAAGTTTTCCCTGGTGTCTGCGCGTGCAATAAGTGGGCGGCAATATGCTAATGTTATCGTCTTGACGTCACACCGAAACGGCTAATGACTCGTTTGAAAAATTATTTATTTCATTGACTCAGAGTCGACTCTTACTTTTGAAAGACAATAACTTTATATACGGTGCACTTTAAGATTTAAAATTTTGCAGAATTTTTTCATTCACTTAGAGCTATGTTACACACGTACCTTTACATACATGAAAGGTAATTTTCAAAAATCCATAATAAGGGCACTTTAAACAATCAGTTTTTGACACTAATTGAACACAATCAACATGTAATACAAAACAACACACTCTATGAATAAAAATGTAGGCTATATACAACTGGGGGAAAAAAAAGGACTAACAGGGAATGCAAACACTAACAAAAACAACTTCACTCTTACCTCACAGTTCTCTGGTCTCTCGCCAATTAAACTAGGAATTGAGTCAGCAAGATGTAGTACAACTTGGGCTGTCCATTTTGTCACAGTTGATGTATTAGTAAAAAAAAAAAGTGCAACCTAAAAAAAAAAGTACTACTTTTAGTCAAATTAAACAGAGAAAAAAATAAATAAAAATCAACTGATCTTCACATTTACTTTGATTTACATGCAACATTTGGGATATTTTTGCATTATACCACAAAAGTTGGCAAGAAAAAAAACAAACAACAACAACACACCAGCACTTCTGAATCTCCACAATAAAACATTTTAAAATACCAGGGCCTATGTTTAAGAATTCATGAGGACAAGGAAGAAAAAAGTCCCAAAAGTCTCCAAATAGGGAGAAAGATCTGTTGACAAATGTGGTGTCTGATCATGACGCCATTGTATTTGTCACCATACATCCTGAGGGGCTTATAATGCAGTTTAATGTAAACAAGCAGATAACAGGCCAACAGCCCAGACTTCACCACACTAGGAACAACCCAGCAAGATTTATATGGACTGTCAAGCTCATTTGTGCAAGCAGTTTGTATTTTGGACTTTTTCTTTTGTAAGTGCTGCTTCACAATGCATATACATACAGGGATTTTGAGCCCTACCTGTTCCAGAACAGTGGCCCGGTCACTATGTGATGCCGGTGAAGGAAAACGTTTCCCGACTTGCTCCTCCAAGTGACCAAAGGTTTGGCTATTGCAGCCCAACCATGAATATCGACTCTGTGGAGGACTCAACAAACAGTTTTGGTGTGGAGTCGAGGTGCACATTTAATTCTGCAGTGAGTCAATATATTAAGGATTATTTTATAAGGATTAAAAAAAATCTGCTAATGCTGTAAACGATATAGAGGCTACCGCACATTAGGCTACTATAACATTAAAGGCTAACAACAGAGTTTTAGCCTAAATTCAGATGCTATTTATTTTTTAGATATAATAATCAACACCCAACACATTGTATGAAAACATGTAAACTGAGCATAAGGCAGTTTTTGCATTAACTTATGTTTTACTCTAATTCGTTATTGAAATATAATATTTTCACAGTTGCTGTCATTTTGATGAAAGCTATTTTAAACATACATTAAATAATCAAGATATCATTAACAGGTTAAGAAAAATATAATATATAGGCTAATATAGTGCATTAGTGCAATAGTTAATTTCTCTAGGAACCAACAAGTTGTGGACACTGGATGACTTCTGCTGAGGTAAATATAATGCTACTGTATGTGACAAACTAAGCTCTTTTATTGAAGTCGTTCCGCTGCTGAAACACTGATTGAGCGATTCATGTTTATTCTATAACTGAGGAAGAGATGATCGCGTTTACTCGCGCTACGCGCTGCCACTTGAAATGAGGAGCCTAGTACAGTGATCTGTCACGCCACATCAAAGAGCACCAAAACGCCATTTATTGTTTGAATTTTGTGATACACCTTGCTTATTATCGAAAGTAACAAAACACGGAGCTTGCTATTATATGGTGTTAATGGTGGTTAGGCTACAAAACTGAATTAGTTGTGTACACATAAGACATCAGGTCCAATGAGACAGGGCGGAGCCGGGGTAGCAGGGGGTGGGGCGTGTTCGGTACGCCATGAGAGTATTGCAATACGAATCGTGGGTTCTGTATCGCAGTTTTTCGGAACACCTAAAGAATTATTAGGAACATCATACTAATACTGTCTTTGACCCCCTTTCGCCTTCAGAACTGCCTTAATTCTACGTGGCATTGATTCAACAAGATGCTGAAAGCATTCTTTAGAAATGTTGGCCCATATTGATAGGATAGCACCTTGCAGTTGATGGAGATTTGTGGGATGCACATCCAGGGCACGAAGCTTCCCTTCCACCACATCCCAAAGATGCTCTATTGGGTTGATATCTGGTGACTGTGGGGGCCATTTTAGTACAGTGAACTCATTGTCATGTTCTAGAAACCAATTTGAAATGATTCGAGCTTTGTAACATGGTGCATTATCCTGCTTGAAGTAGCCATCAGAGGATGGGTACATGGTGGCCATAAAGGGATGGACATGGTCAGAAACAACATGGTCAGGTAGGCCGTGGCATTTAAACGATGCCCAATTGGCACTAAGGGGCCTAAAGTGTGCCAAGAAAACATCCCCCACACCATTACACCACCACCACCACCAGCCTGCACAGTGGTAACAAGGCATGATGGATCCATGTTCTCATTCTGTTTACGCCAAATTCTGACTCTACCATCTGAATGTCTTAACAGAAATCAAGACTCATCAGACCAGGCAACATTTTTCCAGTCTTCAACTGTCCAATTTTGGTGAGCTCTTGCAAATTGTAGCCTCTTTTTCCTATTTGTAGTGGAGATGAGTGGTAGCCGGTGGGGTCTTCGGCTGTTGTAGCCCATCCGCCTCAATGTTGTGCGTGTTGTGACTTCACAAATGCTTCGCTGCATACCTCGGTTGTAACGAGTGGTTATTTCAGTCAAAGTTGCTCTTCTATCAGCTTGAATCAGTCGGCCAATTCTCCTCTGACCTCTAACATCAACAAGGCATTTTCGCCCACGGGACTGCCGCATACTGTATGTTTTTCCCTTTTCACACCATTCTTTGTAAACCCAAGAAATGGTTGTGCGTGAAAATCCCAGTAACTGAGCAGATTGTGAAATACTCAGTCAAAATTGCTTAAATCACCTTTCTTTCCCATTCTGACATTCAGTTTGGAGTTCAGGAGATTGTCTTGACCAGGACCATGCCCCTAAATGCATTGAAGCAACTGCCATGTGATTGGTTGATTAGATAATTGCATTAATGAGAAATTGAACAGGTGTTCCTAATAATCCTTTAGGCGAGTATATATATATACTCTATATATATTATGGTAGCCAAAAGGAAACATGGCCCTCACTATTGCGTCATAGTCGGTATTATGTTGAGATTCGCCTGTTTTTCAGGGGTCTTTTTCAAAAACGAGATTTAAGTAAGAAGGAGAAAGCATTGGTGTTTGAGACTCATTGTATGTCATGTCCATGTACTAAACTATTGTTATTTAACTATGCCAAAATAATTTCAATTTCACATTCTAGGGCACCTTTAAACAGAGAATATTTGTTTTTGATATGACTTACGTCATTTAAAAATAGAGACTCAATGCGTTGTAAAGACATACGTTTCAGGTCTGTGTGACAAACATTTACTGAGTTACAGATCATTTCCTGTCGCGTTTCAGAATGAGCTTCACATTGAGAGAGACGGCAGAACGCGCATCATGTTTATTTTCTTTATTTTACGAAAAACACAACATTTTGTTTTTATTATGAGTGTACACAAATAAAAGAAGACATTTAACAGTTTTGAATGATGTATAACACTTACATGTAAGATACAAATCAACAGAGTATTTTGAGTCTCTTTTGCACTGATAAGAAAAAAAGTGAGCTGGTATCGCCGGCGTGACCGCAGACCCCAGGGGGTTAACAAAACTCTTAAACAAATGTTAAAGAAAGTGATTGATGTTGATGGGGAAAATTGGGATCAGCTCTTACCATATGTCTTGTTCTCTGTTCGAGAAGTACCACAGAGTTCCACTGGCTTCTCACTGAACTCCTCTATGGACGACGATCACGGAGGATGCTGGATCTTGCCAAAGAGAGTTGGGAACAGCAACCGTCACCCCATCGCACCGTTATTGAGCATGTTGAACAGATGCACGACCGAATGACGAAGGTCTGGCCAATCATTAGGGGACACATGCAGCAGGCCCAACAACAGCAGGCCAGGATATACAATAGAGGGGCACAGAATGTGATTAGAACATTTCACCCTGGTGAAAAGGTATTAGTTCTAATCCCATCCAACAAATGCAAATTCCTGGCCAGCTGGTTGGGACCCTATGCAGTTATAGAGCAGACAGGACCAGACAACTACAGACGCCAACCCGGCCGGAGGAAGGGCCAACAAATCCACCATAGAAACCTCTTGAAACCGTGGAGTGACCCGGTTGCCCCGTCAAGGGATGTCCTCACAGCCAGTGTTCTTTCCCCTGTAACCCCAGACATGAAGATGGTAACCAGCTCTCCCTTAGGCAAAAGCAGGAATTATGAGAGTTTTTGTGGCGAAACCGTGATGTCTTCTCTGATCTCCCAGGCCAGACCTCTCTTATAACCCATAATATAGTAACAGAACCTGGGAAGATTGTTAGACTTCGACCTTACAGGATTCCAGAAGCTAAAAGGGAAGCCATCCAGAAGGAGGTGAGGAAAATGCTTGAATTAGGAGTGATCAAAGACTCCCAAAGTGCTTGGTCAAGTCCCATTGTCCTAGTCCCAAAACCAGATGGAAGCACACGATTCTGCAATGATTACAGAAAACTGAATGAGATCTCACAATTTGACACTTACCCTATGCCAAGAATAGCTGAGCTGATCGAGCGGTTGGGCCCCGCACGATTCATCACAACCCTTGACTTGACAAAAGGGTACTGACAAGTACCTCTAACCTCTCAAGCAAAACCAAAAACCGCCTTCTCCACTCCTGAGGGAGCCTTTCAATACCGGGTCCTTCCTTTTGGGGTCCATGGGGCACCAGCCACATTTCAAAGACACATGGATAGAGTCCTCCGTCCCCACCAACAGTACGCTGCCGCCTTTCTGGACAATATAGTTGTCCATGACAAGACTTGGGAAGAACATCTTCACCATCTAGAGGCTGTCTTACAGGCATTAGGGTCAGCGGCTCTCACGGCAAACCCAAGCAAGTGTTCCCTCGCCCAAGAAGAGGCCAACTATCTGGGATACACTGTTGGGAGGAGAAATGTGAAGCCCCAACCTAAGAAAATT
This sequence comes from Semotilus atromaculatus, assembly GCA_031834385.1. Taxonomy (NCBI): domain Eukaryota; kingdom Metazoa; phylum Chordata; class Actinopteri; order Cypriniformes; family Leuciscidae; genus Semotilus; species Semotilus atromaculatus. The sequence goes on along the minus strand of JAULUF010000009.1, from coordinate 11,589,784 downwards.
TATTCCATACTCACCTGGCCCCGGCCTCAAACCAAGAAACAGTTAAGAACCTTCCTCGGGCTAGTTGGTTAGTACCGAACATTCATCCCTGGCTTTGCCACAAAAGCAGCCCCCCTAACCGAATTGACTCGCAAATACCTCCCAAATCAGGTAAAGTGGACAAAAGAAGCAGAGCAGGCCTTCATCGAGCTAAAGCAATCCCTCTGTTGCGAGCCCATCCTGCAAGCCCCAAACTTCAACAAACTCTTTGCTCTACAAACAGACGCCTCGGAGGTAGGGATTGAAGCCATGCTATCTCAGTTGCAGGATGGTATGGAGCACCCAGTCATGTTTATTAGCCGTAAGTTACTGCCCCCTGAGAAGAATTATGCCACAATTGAAAAGGAATGTCTGGCTGTCAAATGGGTTATTGAAAAATTTAGATATTACCTGTTGGGCCGAAAATTTGTCTTAGTAACTGATCATGCTCCGCTAAAATGGATGTCTCAAAACAAAGGGAAAAATGCACGAATTACTCGCTGGTTTCTTCAATTGCAGGACTTCCAGTTTACAGTGGAACACCGGGCTGGGAACTCTCATGCAAAAGCGGATGCCATGTCTAGGAGGCATGATGGCTCTGGAACATACACTCCAAGTGGAAGCTTGGAGCTGAGAAAGGGGGTATGTGGTAGCCAAAAGGAAACATGGCCCTCACATCACAGCACAATCACCTGCAACACCATGGAGAGCACCAACAGAGTAAGACACAAGGTAGAGGCTGCACATTGAGGTTCAGCAACAAGGATAGCTCTAGCACAGGTGTGCACAATTTCCCCCTCTGACAGGGAGCCTCAGCTGCAAGTTGTTGGGCCAATTAGCAGCCACATAAGAGAGAGCTAAGCAGCCGCAGTAGGGTGAAAAACAAAGGAGATATAAATTTGGTGCCACAAGGAGCTACCTAAGAAAGAAGGAAAACCTGAGTTCCAGTTTGGCCACTTCCCCTCCCACGTTTTTTGAAGAATAAAAGTTAAGTTTGTTGCATTGAAACTCTGCCTGGTGAATTGTTTTGAGCTAAACCCTCCAAGTCTGGTCTGTGAAGGTTACAATACACACACACACACACACACACACACACAAGAAAATAAGTATTTGAACACTCTGCTATTTTGCAAGTTCTCCCACTTATAAATCATGGAGGGGTCTGAAATTGTCATCGTAGGTGCATGTCCACTGTGAGAGACATTTTTTTTTTTTAAATCCAGAAATTACAACTATTTATTTGTAAGATACAGCTGAAAATAAGTGAACACCTGTCTATCAGCTAGAATTCTGACCCTCAAAGACCTGTTAGTCTTCCTTTAAAATGTCCACCTCCACTCCATTTATTATCCTAAATTAGATGCACCTGTTTGAGGTTGTTAGCTGCATAAAGACCCCTGTCCACCCCATACAATCAATAAGAATCCAACTACTAACATGGCCAAGACCAAAGAGCTGTCCAAAGACACTAGAGACAAAATTGTACACCTCCACAAGGCTGGAAAGGGCTACGGGGAAAATTGCCAAGCAGCTTGGAGAAAAAAGGTCCACTGTTGGAGCAATCATTAGAAAATGGAAGAAGCTAAACATGACTGTCAATCTCCCTCGGACTGGGGCTCTATGCAAGATCTCACCTCGTGGGGTCTCAATGATCCTAAGAAAGGTGAGAAATCAGCCCAGAACTACACGGGAGGAGCTGGTCAATGACCTGAAAAGAGCTGGGACCACCGTTTCCAAGGTTACTGTTGGTAATACGTCATGGTTTGAAATCATGCATGGCACGGAAGGGTTCCCCTGCAGGGTTCCCCTGCTTAAACCAGCACATGTCAAGGCCCGTCTTAAGTTTGCCAATGACCATTTGGATGATCCAGAGGAGTCATGGGAGAAAGTCATGTGGTCAGATGAGACCAAAATAGAACTTTTTGGTCATAATTCCACTAACCGTGTTTGGAGGAAGAAGAATGATGAGTACCATTCCAAGAACACCATCCCCACTGAGAAGCATGGGGGTGGTAGCATCATGCTTTGGGGGTGTTTTTCTGCCCTTGGGACAGGGTGACTGCACTGTATTAAGGAGAGGATGACCGGGGCCATGTATTGCGAGATTTTGGTGGAACAACCTCCTTCCCTCAGTTAGAGCATTGAAGATGGGTCGAGGCTGGGTCTTCCAACATGACAATGACCCGAAGCACACAGCCAGGATAACCAAGGAGTGGCTCTGTAAGAAGCATATCAAGGTTCTGGCGTGGCCTAGCCAGTCTCCAAACCTAAACCCAATAGAGAATCTTTGGAGGGAGCTCAAACTCCGTGTTTCTCAGCGACAGCCCAGAAACCTGACTGATCTAGAGAAGATCTGTGTGGAGGAGTGGGCCAAAATCCCTCCTGCAGTGTGTGCAAACCTGGTGAAAACCTACAGGAAACATTTGACCTCTGTAATTGCAAACAAAGGCTACTGTACCAAATATTAACATTGATTTTCTCAGGTGTTCAAATACTTATTTGCAGCTGTATCATACAAATAAATAGTTAAAAAATCATACATTGTGATTTCTGGATATTTTTTTTTAGATTATGTCTCTCACAGTGGACATGCACCTACGATGACAATTTCAGACCCCTCCATGATTAAAAACAACTGTACCTTACCAAACCCAACCTTGTATGTTCCATAAGACCTTGATAATTTTTAACGAGTATCCATTTTATCATTAAACCGTTAAATCTGGTACCACTGACTTGTCAAGTCAAGTCAAGTCACCTTTATTTATATAGCGCTTTTTACAATACAAATTGTTTCAAAGCAGCTTTACAGAGATAACAGGAAAACAATGTTGTAATAGTATTGTTAAATTCAAAATTAAATGTTAAATGTCCCCAACTAAGCAAGCCAAAAGCCAATGGCGACAAAAGCGAAGAGAGGCGAAAAAGGCAACAGTGGCAAGGAACCAAAACTCCATCAGATGACAGAATGGAGAAAAAAAACCTTGGGAGAACCCAGGCTCAGTCAGGGGGCCAGTCCTCCTTTGGCCAACGAACGAACAGTGTATGATTATGAGTTAGGCAGCATAATGTCAGGAGTCAGATGTGATCAGAACTTTCACGATATTTATCCAGTTCATCTGGTTGGGTTGGGTCATCCGGCCGGTGAGGATGACTGTGTTGAGGTGTTCATGGACCTTCACAGTGTTGATGGGGCTGGCTCATCAGGGATGCGTTGTCGTCGTGTCCATGTGATGGTCCTTCCTCAGATCTGGATATGGCCTGAATCCGGCGGTTCGCGGTAAACCTCGGGATAAGCAGAGAGACTAATATTAGCGTAGACGCCATCCTTCTTATGATGTACAAAGTACATCAGGAATTATGGGAAGTGTTCCCGGTTCCGGCTGATCTAAACTATGCAGCCTAACATTGAATTATAGAAATCTATAATGTGTTATGTGTATGCTAAGCCAAAGAGATGTGTTTTTAGTCTAGATTTAAACTGTTTACTTGTTGAACTTGTTGAACTTGTTTACTTCTTTCAGTAAGCCTATGTTCGCAACTGCTGCTATACACTGAAAATGTACATCAGAATGTCAAACTTAGGGACAGCAGAAAGCATTGACTCTGGCTGCTGTTTTTCATTGTGTTGCACTTGTCTAGCACCGTGTTAGCAATGCAGGTGTTGGACTTGCATTTTAAATGGCACATGCATACTAATTTGTGTTGTAATAAGATCTTTGAAGTGTAAAACACATAACGGTCACAGAATCATAATGCACAATTCCTCTTTGATTCTGGCCTCAAACATTTCACCAATGCAACAAGAGTCCTCCCTCTCTCTGTCGGTCTCTCTCTCTCTCTGTCTCTTGCTTTCACATCCACATACACACACACACACGCACAATTCTGCCAACATTTTTCAATGTTACAAGACAATTTTGGTTACAAGTCCCTCATGTATTCTTTAAAATGATTATTTTTTCTTTACTGGCGGTTTTGACCAGCAGTTATGACTTGCATGACAACGAAGGGTTCCACAGAACAGCATTTAAAGTGTATCAATTCATAGGAAATAGATGGTAGTAAACCCATTGAGAGGGGACTACTGGGACTAGGAGAGGTCTTTGTGTGGGCAAATATGTGTAGGTCTTATTCAGAGAATCTAAATTATTTAAGAAACATGATTTATGAGATGTAATACCATAACATCCAACATCAATAACAATATTTTAAGGCTAAGATAAATATTTTGGACACTATTTTGAGAGAATACTGCAAGGTAGACCAGTACCTATTTTGAATAACATCCTTAAATCAGCCATCATTCACAATGGATGGAAAATGCAGTAGAATTTGTTTTATATCAGTGTTTTCCTAGCATACTATTTGTGTGTGTGTGTATATATATATATATATATATATAGATATTACATACAATATGACAAGGGGGTAGACAGGACAGGAAGACAGAGCATTGAGGAAGAAAATACAGCATAACATGAGGAGAGGTGAGGAGAAAATAAAAAAAGCAACCCTTTTAACCCCCAGACTATGCTCCTATATATGAGGGCTGGGCAAGTTAACGCATTATAGCGTTAACGCATTAATTAATTACCGCAGACACTTATTTTATCGCACTTTAACATGCTTTTTTATTATTATTATTATTATTTTGAAAGTCCGTTGCTCACTGCCTCTGAATACACATACAAACTAACACAGGAGGGGTGGGATGTTGATCAGTACTGGCTTGGGGTGGGCGTCATCACGCGTCTCAACCAATAAGGGCATTTGTGGTGAGCCTTGACTGCTGCAGCACGGAACATAAAATATCTGATGAGGACGGAAAAATAAAAAAAGGTACCAAACTCTTAAATGAACATTTTCATTTTAAATCTCTTCCGGACGGCAGAGATGATAGAAGCAAAGTTATTTGTAACCACTGCAAAGCTGAATTTTCTTATCACCGGAGTACTTCGAGCCTGAAGTATCACTTAAATGCAATTCACACCATTGATGCCAGCAAATCACCCACCCAAACAAACAGTGGAGGGAGGCTTCAGCAGACTACGCTGGATGCAGCGTGTGGGAGAACTATAGATAAACAAAAGAAAGACAAGCTAACAAATGCATTAGCGAAGTGGGTAGCTACAAACTGCAGGCCGATTAGTATTGTGGAAGATGTCGGTCTGAAGAATGTTCTTAGGATCGCAACGAATGACTCCACGTATGAGCCTCCCACAAGACGCACCATCACACGAAGAATACATGAATTGTATGAAAAGGAGAAGACTACAAAGGTCGATGGCGTTACAATGTGCACCAACTGTTGACTACTGGACATCGCTGGGCAACCATAATTACCTTACAGTGCATTACATTGATGAACAGTGGGAACTGCATTCACATGCTCTGACAGTAATGAAAACACAAGAGAGACATTTTGCTGAAACGTGCACTGAACATTTTATTCATGTTGCACAGCAGTGGAACGTTTCAAATAAAGTCAGCACACTTAGCACAGATAGTGCAAGAAATATGATCGCTGCTGCGAGACATCTGCCTTTTGAACACATCCCCTGTGTCGCGCACAGTCTCCAGCGTTCTGTCACAGTATCTCTGCACAACAGTGCGTTTGACAATGTCCGATTATACAAGAAATTCCAACTAGATGGAATTCGACTCTGGACGTGATAAAAAAAGTGTCCGCAGAAACGAACAGCCACTGAGGGATGTCCTCACCACACACAACACCAAGATCGCCATGCCTACTACAGCTGAAATGGACAAACTACAGAAGTTGGAAATGCTACTGGAGCCCTGCAGGTATATTTTACATCATATATTTCTCACTCTCCTGTCTGAGTGCATGTGAGAGAGAAATAGTGTGTCTATGTGTGTGTGTAAATATAGCATGAACATGTAGAGGACATTTTTATAAGTGAATGCAAAACGTTTGGGTGAAATGGGTTTGATTTTTTTGCAGGTATGTGACTGAACTTCTGGGAGGAGAAAAGTATATTTCATGCTCTGTTCTGCCTGCTTTATGCCATCTCTTTCTGGTGATGGAGAGTTTAGATGATGACCCTGCCTATGTGGTCAAATTCAAGTCTACATTCAGAACAGACCTGTAGACACGCAAGGAAAATGCCAACATTGCATATCTGAAGATTGCTACCGCATTGGACCTGATATTTAAAGACCTCAAGTGTATACCTAGAGCTGAGAGAGGTGAGGTGTGGGTCTCAGTCACTAACTTACTCAAGGAACGGAGGGTTGTTGCAGAGAAACCTGTAGTAGTTTGTAGTTTAGTAGTTTATTTGAACATGTAAAAAACATAAAAATAAGAAATATACAAACATGCATTCATATATAACAATAAAATTAAAATAATAGTTATATTAGGTAATGTGCTTCTCAGCACAAACTTCCCAAATTAATATAGAAATTCCCATGTTCAAAAAGGAGTAGGAAGAAGTTCATAACAAACTTTTCAGGTCCTACCCCTTTCTCTATTTTTATCCTTTAGTTAAATACAAAACAATATGACGCTTCTCTTATACATACTTCTTTACATAAACTGTATATCAACTTACCTACTGTTCACATAAACCCATGCATTCACATAGAAACAAATGCAAACCTACTTGCATGCAATACGATACTATTGTACAATACTATCACCTCGAGGCCTTTTTATATTCATTTAATATCTTCAGTTTAAATAGTTTTTTAAATTTACTCATTGTTGTACATGATTTCATCTCTTCACTGCAGCTATTCCATACATTCACTCCTTTTGTAGTGATGCAGTGATATTTAGAATTTGTTCTTATACGTTTCTTTTTAAATAAAAATGTTCCTCTTAAGTGATGTTTACTCTCTCTCATTTGGAACAACCCTTGAATACTGGTTGATAGCTGTGGATTTTTTATTTTATACATAATTTGTGCAGTTTTAAAGTCAATAATATCTCTAAATTTTAATGCTTTTAATCTAATAAACAATGGAGTAGTTGGTGCTCTATAAGTGGTTTTATTAACAATTCTTATGGCTCTCTTTTGAAGGATAAATATAGATTCAGTGTTGGTTTTGTAAGTGTTTCCCCATACTTCCAAACAATAAGTAATGTATGGAAGTATGAAGGAACAATACAACATGTACAATGTTTGTTGATTTAATAAGTAATTGATTTTACACAATATAGCAATTGATTTGGATATTTTTGTCTTGATATAATGTATATGTGACTTCCAACATAATTTTCCATCGATTATTACTCCCAGAAATTTTAGTTCTTTTACTCTTTCTATTTCAATATCATTTATCATAAGTTTTTATTTGTTATTGTAGCACGATTACCAAAAATGATAAATTTAGTTTTACTTAAGTTCAGTGTTAGTTTATTTGCATCAAACCAGCTCTTCATCTTTTTTAATTCATTTTCCCCTGTATTCAATAGTTGTTGCAGATTTTCTCCAGAACAAATTAAACTAGTATCATCAGCAAATAAAATGGTTTTCAGTGTTTTTGATACCTCCCATACATTATTTATATACAAATTAAACAACAATGGTCCCAATACTGACCCCTGGGGAACCCCGCAGGTAATTTTCTTTAACTTTGAATTATGGTTTTGCAATTCAACATATTGTTGTCGATTATGTAAGTAGCTATTTAACCAGGAGAGTGCCGTCCCCCTAATTCCATATTTGTGTAATTTCATAATCAATAAATTGTGGTCTACTGTATCAAATGCCTTCTTAAGATCCAAAAATATCCCCACTGCATATTTTTTTTGTTCTATTGCTTTTGTTATTTCTTCCACAAATTGAATAAGTGCATGTGAAGTTGTCCTATTTGCCCTGAAACCATATTGCTGATCACACAGTATATTATGTTTAGTAATGAAATCATCAAGCCTTTTAGAGAATATTTTTTCTAGTATTTTTGAAAATTGGGAGAGCAGTGAAACAGGTCTGTAGTTTGAAAGTGTATGTCTTCCATCAGCCTTATATACAGGTATCACTTTTGCCATTTTCATTTTATCTGGAAAGACTCCAGTTTTCAGAGATAGATTGCATACATGCGTTAGAGGTTTAACAACACAACCAATAATACTTTTTACCATGAACATGTCAATTCCATTCCAATCAGTTGACTTTTTACTCTTAAATGTTTCAACAATCTCTATAATTTCTTTTTCATCTGTTTCCTTAACAAACATAGATTCAATAATATTTACATTCAGAGAAACCTGTGAAAGCAACAACAGCAAAGCCACCAAAGAGAAAGTTTGCCCTATTGGCTGCTTCATCAGAGTCTGATTCTGAACATGAGGAAGACTCAGTTGAGAACACTGTGCGTCGATACAGAGCAGAGGCCACCATCAGTACAGAGGCCTGTCCGTTACAGTGGTGGTCCAAACATGCAGGCTCACACAGCAGGCTGGCCTCCATTGCACAGAAGTACTTGGCCACACCTGCAACATCTGTACTTGCTGGTCATATTGTACAGAAGAAGAGAGTTTTTTTATCATCTGAAAACGTGAATGACCTTGTGTGTCTTAGCAACTGGCTTGGTGCAGATGAGACCCCTTGTGGGCCTGAGACGTGAGAACTGAGTAACAAGTAACAAGAAGTAGTAGAAGAAGAACGTCCTCTTCTCAGTTCTCGCGCATGCGTCGTGGAAATCTCTTGAACTCAGGCCCACAAGGAAGAAAAGGAATAGTCGAATAAAGTCGTTATTTTTGTTTTTTTTCCACACAAAAAGTATTCTCGTCGCTTGATAAACTTATAGTTGAGCCACTGTACTCACATGGAATATTTAAAAATTTTCTTCAATGACTTTCTGGGTCGTCAAGTTTCAATCCCTTAGGAAGCCTATGGAGGAGTAATACAGCTCTCAAATTTAATAAAAAATATCTTCATTTGTGTTCCGAAGATGAACGAGGGTCTTACGGGGTTGGTACAGCATGGGGGTGAGTAATTCATGACTTAAGTTTTATTTTTGGGTGAACTATCCCTTTAACTTCAATGTTACAAACTGTAGTGCCACCCAATTCAGTTTATACATTATACACATTAGTGACCCACTGGTCATCCTACACTGCTTTTGCACATTTTATATTATGAAACATATTCAATAACTTCACTGTGACACCAAATTTAGTCCACACTAGAGCTTAGATCGGGCCCGAAAAAATATAGCCCGACCCTACCCGAGCCCGTGCTCGTTGTGTCCGAGCCCGGCCCGACCCGACACATAAACTGTAATTATAAGCCCGAGCCCGATTTAAACCCAATGTGGGTCGTTATAACGGACGTTCTCAACTACTTTCTATGTTACTTTCTCCTGCCCGCAACATTCATGTTTTGTCCCGCTCCCGCCTGCAGCTGATTTTTTTTCTGTACCTCCAGATACTTTCAAGTTAGCCTACGTGTCGCCACCATACACATCAGCATGCTCCTGATAAATTATTTGTTATTTAAGCATTAACATTCACAAACCACTGTTAATTTAACATAAAAGCATAGGCTACTACGTGCATGGTTTGGCATGACTGATTGCGCGCAAAGTGTGCTCCCTTAATAATTCCTAAAAAGCTGACATCAGTTCATCGCGATCTCACACATCTCTGTTATTATTGCTTGTTACTTTTCTGCAACAGATGAATAACAATTTATTAGTTTTTATGTTTTGTTCATAGATATTTCTATTTTGCGGGAGTCCCGTGAATCGTTTTATTCTCCCACAACCTGCACACACTGAGTGAGTGCATTACTGCCCGCGCTCGCACTCGGCCATCAAATCTAGTCCCGCGCCGCACTCTATTGCGTTGGGAGTGCACGTCTCTAGATCAAGGGCATGAGGATTGTGGCGGGAAATATCGGCCCGACCCGGCCCGGGCCAGCAGCCATATCACCCTGTAGCCCAAGGCTGGTTGCCCACTGAAGCTAAGCAGGGCTGAGCCTGGTTAGTACCTGGATGGGAGACCTCATGAGAAAACCAGGTTGCTGCTGGAAGAGGTGTTATGAGGCCAGCAGGGGGCGCTCTCCTTGTGGTCTGTGTGGGTCCTAACGCCCCAGTAGTGATGGGGACACTATACTGTCAAAGAGCACCGTCCTTCGGATGAGACGTTAAACCGAGGTCCTGACTCTCTGTGGTCATTAAAAATCCCATGATGTCTTTCGAAAAGAGTAGGGGTGTAACCCCGGCATCCTGGCCAAATCTGCCCATTGGCCTCTGTCCATCATGGCCTCCTAATCATCCCCGTATACTGATTGGCTTCATCACTCTGTCTCCTCTCCACCAGTAAGCTGGTGTGTGGTGGGCATACTGGCGCAATATGGCTGTCGTTGCATCATCCAGGTGGATGCTGCACATTGGTGGTGGTTGAGGAGATTCCCCCCTTCCTTGTAAAGCGCTTTGAGGTCCCAGATAAAGTGCTATAAAAATGTAACGAATTATTAATTATTATTATTATTAAGTTCGGGCTCGGGCTCGGGCTCGGGCAGAGAATCTAAGCTCTAATCCACACATCACTGCTCTGATGTTGGTTATACAACACTTAGTTTGGGAAGTAATTGCACATAAAAAATAAGTAGGCCTATTCTTTACACAACTTATATCGGTACCGTACGCAGCTAACATAATAGTTACAACCATAGCTTTTGCATTATATTTGCTTACTGAATTTGATGGCATTACATTATATAACAGTGTGAAGTTATTGAAATTTTTTTCTAAAAAGGGTGATTTTCAATTGACCATTTATTTTTATAATTGATCATCAATTGTTTACTCCCTCAACATTTCCTAGTATTTGATCAAAAGTTTTAACACTACTTTTTATGGGCATATACAAGAAAAGTGATGCTCAATATCATAGAGAAGTCAAATATAGTGACAGTACTTACGGACCACATGCTATATGATCCCCTGCACTGAGTCAGAGATGATGTTCGTGGAGAAGTGAAGTTGGCATGAAAGTGCAACGCAAGCTGTAGAGAGAACTAAGACAAGCTTTTAGCAGAAGTCCTATAATCCTATTGATCTTAAAGCCTAGAGTCCAGAGTGAGAATCTTATGCCTCTCATAGGGTATCAGAGCACAGGGAGCATCCAGACAGCTTTATGAACATGCCACCTACAGCCCCTCCATCATCTTCCGGCCTCACACTAGAGCTATTTCCCCTAAATCCCCTCTCCCAGCCCCTCACCCATGAGTCCCATCAATATAAACCACAATCAATTTTCACCCACCTAAAACAGAGTCTCGCCTGTAGGCCATTTCCTACATATTAGTTTCAAAGATATCGAACATGGTAAGCCCATGGTAAAAGCCATGCACGTGTTAATGAGTTCATCTGTGACTAACATGTTGTAATGTAGATGGAGCCATTCCAAAACACAAAGATCTGACCTTCTTTAGCTCTAATTTTCCGAATGGCAAGAGGAAAATTCCAAAGCCTACCGGTGAGTGATCTCAACAGTGCAGGTGACCTCCCATGTTGCTCATCATCTACCGACGAGCCCTGCTAACTCTTTGGATTGAACGCCTGGTGGGAAGAAATAGTGTGACAGCCTGTCGTCTCCAACATTTGCAGTTTAAAATGCTACGCGCCACTCCTCCAGTACACCCTGTCAGTTTGCACTGCCTTCTTGTTGGTATTTCTTAAATGCCAGTGCCAGTCACGAATAGGTCAGTACAGACTATTGCAGCGAGCTTTGTCACTAATAAATGGGAGGTTGGCAGTAAAGTAGGAAATATTGCCCCACAAACAGCTACAGACAACATAAACAGCCACAGGTCCCATATGGCAAAGCATCACGTCGGGGAAGTGACAGCTCCTCCAGGGAATGAAGAAACACGTGTTTCCTCATAGTAGCAGGGTACAATCTAATTTTATACTGAGGGGATGGGCTTTCCCCTCACTGGCAATCTGAAAGCTTTTAGATGTACTTCTTAATGGGGTTTGGATTTGGGAGCTCAGCCAAAAGCTGAAAGACAAGCATTTTAGTAGCAACACCAAACATGTTACGAAGAATGTTTCCTGCTCACACTTAAAATAATGCATGAAAATCCAACACAGGGGTGTTCTAGACAGGGCATATTTACATTCTCTTAAGACAGAAAATTACAGTGTAATAAGTGCACAAGAAAGTGACTGTTTTTAAACTGTAAAGCATTATATCTAATGAGAATGAAGAGGCTAATGGCCAATAACAAATACTATGAAAAGCAAAATGTGAAATCAATCAAACGAGGTCTGAATTGTAAAAGTGGCTGGTTCCTTTTTATGCTTTTGTTTCAGTCTGGCTGCTGACAATGTCAAAGCTGAGTCTCCAAAACAGTAAAGCGGCATGAATAAAGTAATTGACTCTGGCGCAGAAGCGACTTCCACGCTGTGGCTAATGGATTCACAAAAAGCCACACGCTCAGGATTAAGAGAGGCGAGGTGTGAGCAGACTGCGTTCTCTAATGCTAATTAATAGCCATTTAAGGAAGACACTCACACAGACTCACAGCTGCCCCAGCCAAGTCAATTACAGCGTGGGAGGAGTACACAGAGGCAAGTGCTGTCAATCACTGTGGCTGCATCCGAAATCGCATACTTCCCTACTATATAGTAGGCCAAAAAGAGTATGTGACAAAAGTAGTATGTCCGAATTCACAGTACTCATAAAAGAGCAAGGCAAGGCAAGTTTATTTATATAGCACATGTCATAAACAATGTTAATTCAAAGTGCTTTACATAGAAAAATAATAAAAATAGTCATAAAATAACAATAAATGCAGAGAATAAAAAAGATTAAGTACAAGTTATAAAAATAATTAAGAGAGTAGAAAATATGTGCGAGACATTCCACCACTAATATCATTGGACATTGGACAAAGATGGACAAATTTTAGCAACCCTACTGAATTCTTTGATTCATTATGAATTATATAAAAGGGGGCTTGGGATGCCAACCTATTTAGCTAATTTCCTAGTATGCGCTGCATGTACCTAAAGAGGCATCCAACAATCACAGGATTCAGAAAACAAAGAGGATCAAAGGCTTCTATATAATAATTAGGACAACCACACAGGTGCCCATGGGAATTAAAATTAATTCTCAGCCTATAGCACTAAACAGCATTTTACTCGATGATAGCACTGGAAAATGAAAAATTACTTACTCACCCTCAAGTTGTTCCAAACCTGTATACGTTTCTGTTGGAAACAAAAGAAGAGATTTTAAAGAATGTTGGTAGTCAGACAGTTGACGGCACCCATTGACTTCCACAGTAGGAAAAAAATCAAAGGGTGCCATCAACTGTCTGGTTCAACAGAAGAACGTAAATTTAAATTTTTGGGTGAACTAACCATTTAGGTTAACTAACTAGTATTCAAAAAGCCATGCTTGTCGATAGGCTTTATAGTCTGCATGAAATTCAAATTCACCCTATTATTTTGTAAATGCATGTTATAGATCTTATTGTGAACGATTCATTCATGTATTTAATTAATTTATTTTAATTTAAACGTATTAATATTTTATAAAAATGCCATAAATCGAGGAAAAAACAACAGTCTTTCTATCTGGTAACACATGTCTTGTCCAATCGTTTAGTCTACTTAAACCCCACCCCTCCACAATCGACCTTTTAAAGTGAAACACACGTCTCAAAATCCAATTAACAACTGATGGATATAATGAAGTCCTATACAATTTATTGTTTTTCGAGAAACAGTATTATCAAGACGTATGTAACAAAACGGAAGAATGATTCATCAAGACTTTAACAACTAGCATAAACCAGCCTTGTCTTTAATAAACCAGTCCAAGCTAGCATTTTTAGCTGGAGTTCAGGCATAACCGTTTCTGGCACTTAATGTTTGAAATAGCCTGTGAAATGCAAATCTGACAATTCTTACGGTGTGTGAAGTACCACAAAACGCATTTCCACTCTCAAGTCTCAAACACAGAAATTTTGTATTTATATTAAAGTGTACATCTGTACACAGACCCTGCTTCAAAACTCAAAGAGCTCTTTTTAAACATTATGGTATATGTTTGACGCAGATGTGAAGAGTCTCGCTTTTGTGTGAGCATGTATACAGCTGCACTAATGCCTGTAGGGTGTGTGTACTCTTCACAGAGATATATAGTGTAGCTTTAAGGCATTAAGATGATACTTCCTGCCCTCTTGCTGCGTTCCCGGCATCCTCTCAAGGACGAGTGTCAGAAAGCAATTGCTATTAGTCTGAGTATGCTTTGCTAGTGGATAAATTTAGGTAGCTTTTAGCAGATGAGTAACGGTGTCATCGATTAAGATTAGCGCCAGTTCTAGCATTGTGTCATAAAAACACAAATAGAACCCCTTCAATGTCGAAGGTAAGATGAACTGTAAGAATAATGAAAAAAGGGAAGTGAGAATGAGTGTGTGAAAGATAGAAAGAGAAAGAGAAGCAAACATCTCATATACATAATGTGGTGTATTAATAAACTACTCAAGCCTCCACTGCTTGATGGATGTGAGTGACATAGCTCGCTTGGCAGTTATAGGATTTGGCAATTGATGTCCTCTTTACAAGATGAAACCTCATCTAAAACCCCTGAGGAACAATTTGGCAGTTAGCTTTCTCCCAAGGCAAACTGAACTACGTCAGATCAAAACAAACTGTTTTGCTAAAGTATATAAAAGTAATTATGAGGTTCACATCTCACTTAATAATGCTTATGGTGTTTAAACAGTAAGAAAGCCACACTGGTATGTCTCAAAATGATTCCTGAACGTCATTTGTGAGCCTTGATTTGCATTACACTTAATAGTATTAGTGCCTTGTGAAGCAAGATCAGACATATGGGTTGAATATGGCAAATGATAGGTTATTTAACAGTGAAATGCACTGAGTTAAGGCATTAGGTGATTAGTCACCTAATGTGCGGGTATAAATACGGAAGATGATGCACGCACCACTTGCCTTTCGCTTCGGACCCGAGCTTTATGTTCAGGTCTTCTGAAGAGTGTTGTTATACAACGAGAGAGTGTGCCTGTGCTTCTTCTGAAAGTCTCTCCCGGTGTTTGTGTACAGCACGAGTGCAGCTGTGATCACAAGCTTTCGAGCTCTCAACTGCTGTTCTCACAGCACCCAAATTTGTGTATGTGTTTGTTTGTCTGACGGTCAGTTGATGGTGGAGAAAGTGAGTGCTTCACTGGTACAGGCTGCACCATCCCTGTAGCAGTGTTGCTGCAGTCATTCCCCTGTATGCTCCGGCACTGGTGAGAGTTTTCACTTCAAGAGCAACACATGTGCGATTGGGTCTTTTTCAAGATGTCATTCCGCCCTTGCATTTCTGGATGAGGTTGTTCCCTGTCTCTCTCTGACGGTCACAATTGTTGCATCACGCTTACAACACGCTGAAGCAGCTTTTGTGGAAAGTTCATGTTCCCATTGTGGAAATATGACTGTCGCGGTGTTGAGATCGAGACTCGCCTTCGTCCACAAAGCGTGAGTCCCCATTACCAGGCCCACCCTTGGGTGCTGCGTGGGATGGGTGATAGGAGGATAGTGTTGGATGTCTCGCCCGGTAACCATTCCCTTTGGTCCACCGCAGCCAGTGGAGTCCCCTGTGGAGCATGCTGGTCCATCTGTAATGGGTGGGCCGGCCGTTTCTCCCCCAGAGGACAGGACACCGATTGCAGCATCGGAGGGTGAGCTGGCCTCTGGAGATGACAATTGTTACAGTGTTATCTCCCTCTGGGAGCAAACGTTGCCCGAGCCGGAACCAGAATTGTCAGCTATGCTGAAATGGGCCGCCAAAGTTGTCAGGCTCGAGTGTAACTCATTCACCATGTCCTGCTCAGTCTCGGTTGGATGATTGGTATTCCGGGGCTGGCCGTGCTGGTTCTCAGCCCACCACCCCATTGCAAGTGCATGGAGAGCTTACTAGGTCGTGGACGGCACCTTTTACTGCCGAAAACTGCCTGAGTGGTTCTTTCACCCTCGCTACCCTTGAGGGAGGAGCGGTGAAGGGTTATGAGGCTATCCCTCTAGTGGAGCAGTCTGTTGCGGCACACCTGTGTCCAACGGCTGCTGCATCTGGGGGATCCTTGTCTCCCATCGCAGGCCTGTGATCTCGCGTCAGATTTGACGGTCATACCTTACAAAACTTGCAGGCAAGCCACCGCCTCTTTGCATGCCATGGCGTTGTTGCAGGTCTATCAGGCCAAGACACTCATGGACATGCACAAGGGTAGTCTAAACTGTGCGCTCTTGAGTGAGGTCCGCATTTTTCCCATGTTGGGTTTTTCGGTGACGCAGTGGAGAGCTGCCCCCAACAGCTCTACGCCACCCAGGCTCAGACGGAGAACACCTGGCACATCCTGCCCCAGTGGCCCCCTGTTTCCTCCACCCCACCACTAATGGCAGTTACTCCGCCTGCTCGTTGCCGAAGGCGTCCCCCTGCCGCTGCCTCCGGTTCTGCTAGGACCCCGCAGCAGTCTCCACCAGGGCCGTGGGAACTAGGGGTGCTGAGGGTGCGACCCCTGACGACAGCCATTTCATTACATTGGCATTTAAGATGACATGACTTTAAATAACTTTGTTTATCAACATGTTTTTTTAGAACACCTTCCACCTTTATAAAATTATTCTAAAGATTATTTCGTTTTTATATTTTGTTGAATATGGTTTTATGACTCTAAAATAAATTAATATATCAAAAGGCAAAAGCCGATCTCGCATGGAGTGAGTTACGTGACTGGTTGAGGAGCATCTCAGAACTCATTTGACACTCATTTAACCCTCTGGCGTCTGAGGTGTTTTCTGAGTCCTGGAGGTGTTCTGACATGCTCTGACATTTGTGCTTATTTCTGATACTTGTGACATTTTCATTGCTAAAGTCTGATTACACTGTATTCAGCACAAACTCTGCTACAGTAATATGTCAGCAGCATGTATGTAAAAGATTTTAGTTTTGAGATAATGGCGTTTATGCGTGGTTTGTGAAAAAACTAAAAAACATTTTCACTGAAATAAGGTCATAAAACCCACACTAATTATTTATTCACAAGACTTTTGAAAATTGTATCACGTGGCCTAGAATATTTGCTTCAAAACTATGTGAAAATCATCCTGACTACTTATTCAGATAAGACAATATATTGACTTAAAATTTGTAAGACGTGTTTTGTGTAAGAAAGCTTTATGCGGAGGGGCGTTAACAACCCATTAATATATAGTGTTTTCACACCTAAGAAAGACAAAGGCCCTCCCCTAATGGCCCTATAAGGTGCTATCAGGTGCTGTCATTGTGAGAAGCCTTGCACAAAGAATCAGGAGAGACTTAAAAAAGAATGGCTTTTAGATTGTTTGGATTTATTTACAACACAACCAATTTATTTACAACACAACCAAAAAGTTACACAATCAAAGACAAAAAAGCACATTAGTAAAACACAATGATATAAAGACAGAGACTTGGACAGTCACACACCTTTGTGCCATTCCTAAAACATATAGGTTACATATCTGTCATCTCCAAGGTGTTTGATTTTTCACCATGATCATGTACAGAGACTCACGTGAATGTCAGCTGGACTCAGTGCTGGTCCCTGTAAAAACATTTTTTAGAAAAAAACCCAGCTGTGAACATGCTGATATCAGGAGAAACTATTTTAGATTTTTCTGGTTCAAATTATGAAATTTACTAAATACATACATACACTATATATATGAACTCCCAAGTGTGTTGTGCCTTAGGTATATGTGTAGGGCTGCATGAAATAATAACAATAGCCTATAGCAGGCAGCCTATAAATCACTAAAAAGTTCAGTAACACTACATTAGAGAAAACCATAAGGATTATCATGTTACTTCAAACTTTCCATTCGTTATGACGTTATGAAATGAGATTGCTGGAGTAAAAACATGAAGCCTAATGTTTGTTTTGTTTTGCTTTTCAAACCCACAGCGCGCGTGACTCAAACTCAGCGCGTGCAAACATTTACTGAATGCGATCGAGCCGGACCAAACTATGAAGCATTATTCTGACATAATTATACATATCTACGTGTGAGCAGATATCCACATTCCACTAACACAGTATTTAACAATAAACACAGGTCTAAACATTATAATATTCACAATCATATGAGCCTTCTGTTATATTGTGCTGTGTTTAATTATCGAACATAAAAACATTCGTAGCCTATGACACAAGAATGTTTTTATGTATATGAAAGCTTTAGCGCAAGTTCTGCCAGGAAGACTCAATTGTTACGTCATTCATTACCTTCTCATCTGTCCAATTACGTTCTAATATTTGTGGTATAAAAGATGGGTACTTACACATGTCTGAGTTCGCAGATGCTGACGCTTACATTCACCTCCACCCTCCCCACCACCAAGATGGTTCCTTCCATCCATCCTCCCCACCACCACCAGGATGGTCCCTTCCTACGGGGGGTCGGCTCCGCCCCTGCCTTCATCTTCAGGCAGGAAATGCAGAATCCGTACCCTCGGATCGCGAGTTACGGACGGGGCCTACGCCAAAGAACTCTATTGCATATATTGCTTGCTGGGCTGTTAATAAATGGTTTATTGTTTCAATATTATTTTCCCGAGTCTTCTTGGTAGAAATACATTTAGCATTAGGTTTCATGTTTTATTCCAATCACATTTTATAACGTACATTTTAGTCTGGCACCAGTTTAACTAGTAGCTACAAGTTTATGCAACAATAACATGCTGCTAACATGCTACAAACAATAACATGTCTTACCTTAAAAATTGTTCTCATAATCAAATCGTGTTGTTCTAACTCTTCTGAGGAGAAATCCAAGATAAACAGCACAGTATTCCACACTCATGAAAAGCAGAGCAGGACTGAAGACTGAAGTCGCGGATTATCTGTTTTGAGGTCGGTAACAGTTTGCGTTCCTCCACGTGGCTCATTAGTATGTGAGCAGCTGTTGCGTGTGGGCGTGGTCACAATAACGTTAATGAGCTCAGGCTGGAGAAACTGTACATGTCGTTGCTTTCATACGAATTACTTAAACAGAGAATATTTGTTTTTGATATGATTTACATCATTTAAAAATAGAGACTCAAAGCGTTGTAAAGACATACGTTTCAGCTCTGTGTGACAAACATTTACTGAGTTACAGATCATTTACTGTCGCGTTTCAGAATGAGCTTCACATTGAGAGAGACGGCAGAATGCGCATCATGTTTATTTTCTTTATTTTATGAAAAACACAACATTTTGTTTTTATTATGAGTGTACACAAATAAAAGAAGACATTTAACAGTTTTGAATGATGTAAAACACTTGCCTGTATGACAAAAATAGACGGAGTTATTTGAGTCTATTTTGCACTGATAAGAAAAAAAGCGAGACAATCGAGCCGGCGCGATAGCCGACCCCAGAGGGTTAATGCATGTTCACTCAGACGTCGGTGAAAAAATTAAATAACTTGCATTCTTTGGCATTAGGGGCTGTTCACACAGAACGTGTTTTTCCATTACACTCTGCTACTTTTCCATTTTTTTCAGTGTGAACGCACTAGCCGTGTTTAACTGTTGTGCTCGCGTCTCGCGCATGACACCGCATTCTCAAAATGCAGCAAGTTAAAATACCGGTAAGTTAAACTAAAACGCGCCTCAAGATCTTGCTTTTTTCCCTCGTTCCACTGCCCGCATTTGGCGTCTTGCTTTTTCGCTTTAAAAGATTGTGCATTCTGTGTGAACCGGCACAACTCCTCCTGAGCGTGTATTATAAGGTAAGATGCAGATTTTTGTGCTGTGTTTTTAAAATGTATCATGAGTTCTGAGCGTTCTCACATAACTCTGTCCTTATTCATTTGTATGTTCATCTTTTTGTTTGGGCTGTTTAATATTAGGATTTTCTTTAAAATACTCTACTACCAGAACCACCCCGCAATATCAAGCCCTGCCCCATTAAGCCCCGCCCCCAGCACCCCCTTGATAAAATACACTCACCGGCCACTTTATTAGGTACACCTGTCCAACTGCTCGTTAACACTTAATTTCTAAGCAGCCAATCACATGGCGGCAACTCAGTGCATTTAGGCATGTAGACATGGTCAAGACAATCTCCTGCAGTTCAAACCGAGCATCAGTATGGGGAAGAAAGGTGATTTGAGTGACTTTGAACGTGGCATGATTGTTGGTGCCAGAAGGGCTGGTCTGAGTATTTCAGAAACTGCTAATCTACTGGGATTTTCATGCACAACCATCTCTAGGGTTTACAGAGAATGGTCCGAAAAAGAAAAAACATCCAGTGAGCGGCAGTTCTGTGGGCGGAAATGCCTTGTTGATGCCAGAGGTCAGAGGAGAATGGCCAGACTGGTTCGAGCTGATAGAAGGGCAACAGTGACTCAAATAACCACCCGTTACAACCAAGGTGGGCAGAAGAGCATCTCTGAACGCACAGTACGTCGAACTTTGAGGCAGATGGGCTACAGCAGCAGAAGACCACACCGGGTGCCACTCCTTTCAGCTAAGAACAGGAAACTAAGGCTACAATTTGCACAAGCTCATCGAAATTGGACAATAGAAGATTGGAAAAACGTTGCCTGGTCTGATGAGTCTCGATTTCTGCTGCGACATTCGGATTGTAGGGTCAGAATTTGGCGTCTACAACATGAAAGCATGGATCCATCCTGCCTTGTATCAACGGTTCAGGCTGGTGGTGGTGGTGTCATGGTGTGGGGAATATTTTCTTGGCACTCTTTGGGCCCCTTGGTACCAATTGAGCATCGTTGCAACGCCACAGCCTACCTGAGTATTGTTGCTGACCATGTCCATGCCTTTATGACCACAATGTACCCAACTTCTGATGGCTACTTTCAGCAGGATAATGCGCCATGTCATAAAGCTGGAATCATCTCAGACTGGTTTCTTGAACATGTCAATGAGTTCGCTGTACTCAAATGGCCTCCACAGTCACCAGATCTCAATCCAATAGAGCATCTTTGGGATGTGGTGGAACGGGAGATTCGCATCATGGATGTGCAGCCGACAAATCTGCGGCAACTGTGTGATGCCATCATGTCAATATGGACCAAACTCCCTGAGGAATGCTTCCAGCACCTTGTTGAATCTATGCCACGAAGAATTGAGGCAGTTCTGAAGGCAAAAGGGGGTCCAACCCGTTACTAGCATGGGGTACCAAATATAGTGGCCGGTGAGTGTATGTTCCCACGGCTATGGTCTCCACCCAGGCCCCAGCATAGAGCCAACAGCAGGCAGGCAGTCTGTCTCAGGCACTGCAAAGCCAGGGGGCAAGTGTCAGACGAAGCGTTCATGAGAAAGGCCACCCAGGGATGGGAGGGCGAAGCTGGGTACCTGGGTCCCAAGAGGGCGAGGATGGTGGTGTGCGACCCTGTAGAACAGCCTTGCACCCATCAGCCCCCCCTTGTTCGCCAGCCGGCAGCACAGTGCGTTCGAGGACCCGGTTATCCGCCTTCTCACGCATCCCCTGTTGCCCCGGGGAGACAGGTAAGTGTTGCACCGCACACTAAGACCCCGCTTCGGGCCGCCCCCGGGCCTTATGAGCCAGATCCCTGTCTATTGCCTCGAGTTGTTGCAGTTAACCTCGCTTTGAGCCACCGCTGCTCAGCGAGCTGGTACTGGTCTGAAAAGACAGCATTGCGACCATTGCGCTAAGCTTCCCTCGCCTGTCACCTCCTCCTTGGAGTCAGAAGCTTCTGAGGTCGCTTCATTCCACTATTTCTTCCGGCCTGCTCAATCGTGCCGCCAATGAGCGTCATGACAATCTATGGCCAGGGAGAGAGGGGACTCCATCCCCGGGCGGTCCAGCTGGGCAGGGACCACTTCGGGGACGCACAGTTATCTGTTTGCCTCTCCGGATTCGTCAATTGTGTTATTTCTGTCCGAGCGGACAACCCTTGGACAGACACTGGCTCTAAGCTGAGTGGGGCTGAACACAGTGAGTGTTCAGTGATTTTCATCACACTCAGGTGTTGAGCAGAGATGCACCTGTCTTGTGCGCGCAAGTAGCTTGCACGTACTGTGCTAGGTCAGGAGGGGAGCAGGTCTTGATAGTTGCCCCTTATTGGCCCAACCAGGCCTAGTTCTTTTGAACTTATTCCCCTCGACAGCCCTTCCTGACTTTCCCCTGAAAACATTCTCAGGCACTGGGCATGATGGCACCCGCGTTCAGACCCCTGGAGGGATTTCAGGCCTGACCTAAAATTGGACACGGAGGTTCAGGTAACTACCGTAGGATTACGTGGTTGTCACCATCACTTCTGCGAGAGCACCCCCTAAAGTTTTGCTTACGTCAAATAGAAGTGGAATCCATTTGTTGAGTGATTATTCTCTCCGTGAGGAGATCCTGAAGGTGTTCGGTCATTTCAGTGCTCTCTTTCATGCAAGAAAGGGGTGGAGTGAGGGCTGTGTCCTCCACCCTCAAAATGATGTTGCCTCTTTTTTATTTATTTTTTTTACGCACATGATGCAGTAGCATGGGAAGCACGTCCTGATCGTCAGGTTCCTGGGGGAGCAAGGAAAATGAATCTGCCTTGCACTTCTCTTTATCCTCTTGGGCCTTATCTCTGGTGCTACTGCACTGCAGTGACCGCCCTTGAAGCCACTGCAGGCAGTGAGTTAAAAATTCTGTTTTTAAAGAAACCGTTCTCCTGCTCGTCTGGTTTCTACTACAGGGCAGGGACTTGCTCGCTTTCTGTCAACTAGTTGTGCCAGGAATTTGGGCTAGCTAACTCTCACAAGCTGAGACCCCAGCCTGGATATGTGCCCAAGTTCCTACCTCTCCCTAAAGGTGGGAACAGGTAGTGAGCCTGCAAGCGCAGCTCCGGAGAAGGCAGACCCAGCCCTGGCTTTCTCTGTCCGTCCGCTTCATTGCGGTTAACCGTGCACAGAACACAAGCCTTAGGACCTCTCACCAGCTCTTGTCTGATAAGGAAATCAGCAGAAAGGGAAGGCTGTTTCCAAGCGAGGTTGGCCCACTGAAATGGTGGCTGCCTTTATTTTGGTGAAATCCCAAGATGCATGTGTCCACCTAGGTGGTGAGCTCCTCTGAAGTGATCCCTACGGTGATCCCATATGTGTATTCTCCCAAGATACGGCTCCCTGTGGCGAGCCCGTGTCTTCCCTTGGCAGCGCTTTCTGCCGTCACTGTCTGGTTAGTAGCTCCCTGCTGTTATAGGCTGGAGCCTCCCCAGTGACATTCCATATGTTGTACTGCCCGTAAATTATCCCAGTCCATATGTGTATTCTCCACGTTACCTCCCTGGGGGTAGGATGTGACTTCCGCAGCATCCCTTCCTTCCATGTACAGATAACGCTTTCCCAGTGGTCATGTAGGAACAGCAGTGACTTCCCTGGCCTAGAGCCCTGTCCCTTCCCTGCCTTAAATCCAGGGGGATCAGGAGGCTTCTGTCTAGGCACTGGAAGGTGGCAGCACCAGTGGCGTTTTCAATATATCCCCATTCAGTCTACATCAACTACGTCTGATGTTCTCAACTGAAAGGGAATGTCCTGGTTGCGTATGCAACCCACCGTTTCCTGAAGGACTACTAATACCATCACCACTATTGCTGGACCACCGCTGACTCCGGGTTCTGTTCGGCTCCTCAGCGAAAAGCAAGTGGTGCATGCATCTACTTCCGTATTTATACCCGCACCGCGGGCGGAGTGTGAGATGCAGATCTCGCACGCCAATGTGCATTGGCTCGTTCTAAAGATACTCGAAGACGATTGGCTCCCTAGCGTGATTCCCCATTCAGTCAATGACGACTACATCCTCCGTTCCCTCCTTCAGGGAACTGTGGGTTGCATATGCAACCAGGACGTTTTAATGGGCCTAGGATCTCTGGAAATACCTTAAATATTTTCACTTTGATAAATTATGTTATAAACGGTTAACCTTGCCCTGTCATTCCCCGTGTATGTGTTGTAAACAGTAGTAAGGAACTGATCAGTCAGCCTCACTGACATTCTGATATCCTTCCGAATTTCTGACAGCTGAATCTTTCTGTCTTTCATAGCAAAATGGAAGTTGATAATGATTATACATTTGTCATGCTAGGTCAGAGAGAAAGAGATGAATTGTTTTATTGGTGTCACTATTTAAATATTTTAAGTATGAGGGTGATTTATTGTTATGGGGCTAACATCTCAAATTCTCTCTCAATAGATGATTAATCACTTTTAAGGCCTATTATTTGGATGTGTGGCCCTTCAAAACTGATTAATGGCAACTGCTAAAAACAGGGTACAGTTGTAAGAGCCATTCATAAGGTCTCACTTAAATTGGGACTTAAACAGCTGATGTTGTTGAATCATTATTTGAACACAGGAATCAACCACATAAAATGCACTGAATTGTTGTTCTTTAATAATGTAGCTATGATTAAACTAATATCTCTGATTACTCTTTTAAAACTGGCTCACACTATGCTTTGCTTATCATTTTCATGACAATTCATGTTTTCTCAACTGTGCTCAAGAATCGCAAATCAAGTACAAAGGAGCAGTACCCCCACCATTTGCTTCCCGTCACAAAAAGACAACAAAATGTAGTTCAATACTTAAAGCTCCAGTCCGTAACTTTTTTGGGTTAAAAAATATCCCAAAATCAATTTGAGCAAGTACATAACCAGCCAGTGATCAAAATTAATGGCTGAATACCTTAGCTCGATTAAAAACGGTAAGCTTGTAATAATGTTTTTAATTCCAGTGTTACTGGTGGATTTCCGCAGATAACTGCAATTGCAATTGCAATTGCGACAAAGAGGAAAAACTGTGGACTGCAGCTTTAAAGTAATTTCCTTTCAGAGGAAAATAACACTCAAACAAAACGAGAGAAGACAAAAAAAAGTGATCTCACCAAAGCCCCTTTCGCACAGCACGTTGATCCCGGGAAAATGCCATAACATTGCTAGAGTGCCTTCTGTGTGAACGCAAACACGTCTCGGGATTGATGCCGGGATGGGGACCTAGTAACATTGCCGGGATCAGTAACATTGCCGGGATCAGTCCCGGAACGCGCCCTGTGTGAACAAAAGCCAGGACCAATGCCGTAAAAGGTGTGTCGTAGTGATGACACATATGCCATCACGCGACTCAGTTGCTCTTAGAAGAAAGTATCTGTTCGTCATCAACAAAAAAAGAACTAAAAAAAGTCTGCAAACTTTAATGAAGCAGAGACCAGGGAGCTCCTTACTATCCGCGCTGAAGCGGAGATCGTTCGCCAGCTTTGTGGAACGGTACGCAATGCGTTAGTGTACATGTTTTTGATGCGTACGTTACATGTCACATCCTAATGTCACGAGTCTTTACAGGATCTTTATGGGATGTGTGTGAACGCACTCACAGATTTTGGAAATTTACTAGCAATGTGAAGTCAAACGATCCCAGACAAATCCCAGAACACATTATCCGCATATTTTCCGGAATCTCTATGTGAAAGGGGCTCAAGACTGTTGTTTCCTTGTCCTGGTGTCCAAAATAATCTACTACACAATTACTTTAAAAAACAAAACAAAAAACAAAGGTAAATGCAAGATCGCACGTGAATTTCCATTCCCATTGGAAAGATACTTGACCCCTCGATTTTGACAGAGGGAGTGAGATGACTCGTACAGTATGTGCACTTCAGGCAGATCCATAGACCACAATGCAACATGATTGTGACGTCACAACAGCAACTCGCACTGCTCACACTTAATTTACCCACAAATGATCAAGGGCTTAGGGTGTTCCATTTAAAAACATTGCAAGAGTTCCGCCAGTAGTGTGTACTTGTGCAATATAAGCAATTGCATACATCTGAACGAGACGGAGGGAAGTTGGGAAGGGAAGGGCATTAAAAAACTTACACGCAGCCAGAAATTAATAATGTTGGCCATATTGCCTGTCCATACCCTGCATGTATCTGATCATTTTAGAGATACAGTAATGGCCCCTTGTGCTAAACAAAGATTTTTTTTATTTTTATATGTCAATAAACCGTCTTACCATGCTGGTCAAAATTTGTGAACCTGTGATGCGCTTCATTCAGAGTAAAAATGACGACAAGGAAGCCATCACTGCAGCGCTCGTTTTTATTTATATTTCAATCATCTTTTTTCCATACAAAATTGGAGGCCCCGCTAGGATGATTGTTGGGTGGTCTGACTTCATCAGCAAGAACCACCCAGTCACATTCTCATTTTACCCAGACGTACAGCAGTGAGGCTGCAGAGTGAAGTGGAGAGACTGGAAAATTGTGTTCGCCTCACAAGAAGATGAATCTGGGCTAAAGTATGACCCTGTTTTAGTGCAGAACATGTTTCTGAATTCAGTTTTAACGGCCTTGCAAAATGACAGTGTTCAGAGCGACTTACAGCCGTATCTTTCTGTCGCTGCGATTTCCAAAGAAGTATTGCTGGAAAAACTAAACGTTGCATGCTTTCATGAGTTGGAGAGGCAGAAAAAGCGGAAAACAGAACGCCAAGACGTTCTTCACGCCAGCCAGCTAGATGAGCCCATCCCTGAACAAAAATGTCTGCCTAAACAGTCTAAAAAGCTAAAACATTATGCAGATCAAAGAGAAAATTCAGTAGCCACAAGTTGCATCACAGCAGTGCTCTGCAGTTAACAACAAAGAGTTAGCAGTGACAGCCGCACACCGTCATCCGCAGAACATGACACAGATCAGCCAGCTGCTGCCAGAGTGGAGCCCAGGGCCAGGTCATAAAGCCGAGAGGCCGGATTCAGTCACACATGAACAACAACATTATCAATTTCAATCGCAACATCCTCAATTTGGTACTGTATCACAGCAACAGTACACAACACCACAACCGCTCCATGCCTTGACACATTTTGCTCAACAACAGCAGCCCCAGCTCCATCACTTTCAAATACCCCCCAAAGCCAGTCAGTCACTATACCCGGTCACACGACCCAAATAAACGGTTGTCGCAACCCCAACGCCAGTTTCAACAGCCCAGACGCCAGCAAACTAGACAATGTTTTCACTGCCAACTAGGGGTGGGGAAAAATTTGATTCTTAGATGCAGCAGGAGCGAACATTATGCAGCTGGTTGCAGAATACGGGGTACGAGAAACCCGAGGGAGATTCAGTCAAACGGGGAAGGGTTGTTCCAAAGGGACAGGGAGTGACCCAAGAGACAAGCACGTCCCGACGACGCACAACACGACAGTTCAAAACCAAACTGCAACACCCTGTGCCTCATGACATAGGCAGCATAATAATAGCACAATGCAGAGTTAATCAGCACTCCCAGTAACCTCCCTAGTTAGCAGGCAATGCCTGGTGGCCTGCTATTTTCAATGAGATGAGACAGAGGCTTTATGGATCACAGGCTCCCAGGTGTGTATATTTCCGAAGCCACAGAAACACCTGAATGCCTACACCTTGTGGTACGGAGGATGGGTTGAGGTGAAGTTGGCCTCCCCTGCTGAAAGAGTGAAAGAATTAGTCATTCCTATAATTGTTCTAAAGGGTCAGCAACTCCATAAACCTATTTGTGGATTTAATGAAATCAAACAAGTGATGAAACAAGAAGATACAGACTATTCTGAAAAAGTGACTAACAGGCAGTTGCACCAAACTGTTGTAAGTGCCTTTTCCGACCTGAAAAGAGGCAAAGTGCATATCTTCATCAATCTGGTGACAGCTGATGATCTTGGCGAGTATAGGGTGAGTACTGCCAAGGGATCTGTGAACATACCAAGGCACAATCATGCAAATACAGTGCCAAGTTCAAATGCCATATGTGAGACAAGACAGTGTGTTGCTGTTTGAGCCATGTGTCAACCCTCAACACGCTGAGGGCCTAGAACTGTTTGACACTCTGCTGGAGCTGAAAAAAGGTGCCCACCCTTCAGGTCACTCTGAGCATGCAGAACGAGACTGAAAACAATATTATCCTAGGAGGTAGAGTGGAGCTGGGCATAGTGCAACCAGTTAAATCAGTCTTACCTGCGGTGATGATCTCTTTAAGGGGAACAGGATCTGTGACTCAGATTATGGTCAAGGAAACACCAAGGGGAACAGAGGAAGACAGCCTGTGGGACTCACCCGTCGACTTGAGCCATAGAACTGCACGGCAACAATAACAAGTGAAGCAGATGTTAAGGGAGGAGTGCCAGGCTTTCTCAAAATCCGACGACGACATTGGTTGTGCAAAGGGACTTCAAATGAGTCTTTCCTTGAACTAGGGCTGTAATCTCCCAGTCGACTAGTCGATTTATTGGTCGATACGTTATTCCTCGACCAAAATTCTGATAGATTGATAGATTTGATAGATTTTTTGCCGTGTTCATTTTATCTGGTGGAAAGCACTAATTGCTAATGGGGGTGTTTTCAGAGCACCCCTGTTTCACAGGTAACAGTCTGTCTTCAGAACACCCCCCTTGTTTTCGAGATGAGAAGCGCAGCACTGCGCCACACAGTGTCATGTTATTAAAATTCGAACACATTCTCTGAGTGTACACGCACCGGCGGCGCCATTCAGCGTCTGTTCATGGTGTCCAGCAACGGCTCAGGACCATGTTCAAAATCCTGCCGCACTACAGAGCGCTATTTACATAGTTTTCATATTTAATTGATATTATATTTGTCTCAAATCATCATTAATGTATACTGACTTCACAATGTGCTGCAATATACATTTAGTTTTACATTCATTCACAGAAATGAGCTGATTGAATGAAAATTCTCAGGTAAAGCGTTTTGACTGCAGACTTAGCAACGATTGTATTTAATTGTACAGTACAATCAGAACATAGTACAGACATTATCTTAATTTCATAATATCCTTAAACATAACAAAATTGCTGGCCATACACTGAGAAACACTGCGCGTCCGGTGTGAGATACCTCGCGTTGTCCTAGACGCTTCTCCTCCCTCCTCTATCATCCAAACACAAAAATAATATCACGGAAGGAATTGTCGACATTATTGCTCAGGATATAAGGATATATTTTGAGCCTATGCTTTATTTTTCAGTTATGCACTTTATTCAGTTTCTGCTCTCGTCTTGATCTGGTTTGTTTAATAAATAAATATATTTTTATTAAAGAGGACATGTCTTTTGTGTTTAAGAGTAAAAGCTTTAACACTAGAACTACCAAGGCGGTCATTTTGACCGTTTTTAAATTTTACAGTGTAATAACTTTGTTAAAATAAAATCAATGTGGCTGTAGGACTCTGACTTTTCCTAAATATGTGTATATTTTATTCTGACACTGTTATTTTATTAAAATCACAAAACACAAAACAGTTCTGACTATTTCTACCTAGAATGGCCATGGCGGTCATTTTGACCGCACGCATTATAGATATCATAAGTCCGCTACATTTCCCGCCATCAACGCGCACATATTGTTCAAGAAGTGCACAAATGAGCAAGTTTCTCGGAGGGACTTCATCACGCGACTGGCAAGCGAACTTCGCTCTGACCACATGAAATCAAAAGCCCCACGACTGGTGGTGCGATAGCCGGGCCCGGGCAGGAGCAGCAGCTGATGGAGAGAACGCGGCAGTGCCAAGTAAGGAGGAACTGCGAAAAAATAAAACCAAGGAGACATGTGCCAAATGTCACAAAGTAGCCTAGTGTGTGGGAGCTGCACACGAAATGCGGTGTTTGTGTGGACTGCGTACGCGTTAGTGAATGATGCGGGGGTTTTTTTTTGCGCCGTTCAAATTAGCCCTTTATTATTATTAGGCTATACCTATCGTAACATTGTATATCCATTTATTTTTAGATTTTGAATTGATTATTGAACTTATTTACAAACAGTGCTGTACTAAACGGTATGAAGCTTTGACGTTGTCTATTCACGTGGTGAGTGTGGTGAAAAATATATTTTTGACGCACATTTTCCTTAGGCTACATTTCCTTAGACCTGTCGGGGCAATCTTTCTTTTGTGCTTGTTTTAAGGGCGATGATGTTATAACATGACGACTGGAATTAAAAGCATCATTGGAAAAATTAAAGAGAAAGGTTCAAATGTAGATATGACATGACGAAAATTATGTTCAGTACGGCCATATGACCGTCAAAGTATGAACGGTCAGAATGACCGCTGTGGTCGTTCTAGTAGTTATGGAATTCCGGTAGTTCTAGTGTTAAGTTAATAGTCTATTCGTGTCTCAGCCGCGAAACTGAGCTCCTATGTTCAGCCTCGCTCTGTGCATGTCCTGAAATTATAGTGTCTGTCAGTTATTATAACGTATGACAAAAACTATTGTCTAAATTGTTGCACGTTATGCAACGCTGTCAGAGCCGACAGGCTCGTGTGTCATTTCAGTGCAAAATAAAACGATTTAATATACTGCAAATAGCCTACTAGTTTTGGCAGACATGGCTACCAAGTACTGCACAGCTAATTAATCTTTTAAGCTAATTAATTTTTTACGTCATCTAACGTTATTTTTAGTAGAAATTTCTGGACTTCAGTCGGCCAAGATTTTCTTTGGTTGATTACAGCCCTACCTTGAACGGCAGTACACCAGTAGCTCGGACATACAATTCAGTTCCAAAGCCCTTGTACCAGGAGATGAAAGACTACCTACAGGACTTAATAGCTCAGGGGTGGGTAGAAAAGTCCAACTCCTCTCATTCTTCACCATGAGGGTCCAGAACATTGACAGAGGCTGAGAAGAACTACCACCTCCACAGCGGGAAGCTGGAATCCCTCACCCTACAGTAGGCTGTGACTGAAAAATTTAGGAACTATTTGTATTACGCCCCAACTTTTACTGTGTACAGTGATAATGATCCATTGATCTACACGTTGTCTAGAAAACCGTTGGACGTAGAGACTGTGATGAAAGAGTACACAGAGGAGCTTCCATCAGATTGATTCGGAGCAATGATACAAGCAGTCGAAATCCATGACGACCTGGGTCCCAACATGACTGTCAGATGTGAGGATGTAATGGCATGGAGAGACACAGATGAAGTACCACCAATGTCATTGTCAAAAGAGGAGAATCGACAGGCACAGAATGACGATAAGGACGTCAAAGTGATCATCGATCACTTACAATCTGGGTCCCGGCCAGGCTCAAAGCAGGGGCGGGCAGGCAACCCAAAGGTCAGAGGTTTAATCCAAGAATAGGACAAGTTACAGTTAGATGAATATGGAATACTGTAAAGTAAAACATCACAGCGGAATCAGCTTGTGTTACCGGCCAAGTTCAAGCATATCGTCCTGAGTGAACTACCCGATGAGATGGGCCACCAAGGGCTGAATCAGACAACAAGCTTTATAAGAGATAATTTTTTCTGGCCACAGATGCAGAAGGACATTGAGCATTAAGTCCTAAGGGCGTGTCCATGCATTAAGCAGAAAAAAAACATGCCGGGAGATACGAGCAACCCCTAAAGAGCATCAAGACAACTTACCTATTTGAGCTAGTCTCGATTGGCTTCCTCCATCTGGATAAGTGCAAAGGAGGATATGAGTACATTCTCGTTGTCATCGATCACTTTAGTCGATTTGTTCAAGCCTATCCTACCACATAAAAATCAGGCAAAACGGTGGCTGATCGACTGTTCAATGATTTTGCCCTTAAGTTCGAAGACCAAGGTGGAGAATTTGAGAACCAGTTGTTTGACCAACTATAGAAGTACAGTGATATTACAGCGTCAAGAATAACCCCTTATCATCCTCAGGGAAACAGCCAGGTGGAAAGGTTCAATCGAACAATACTACATATGCTCAAGACTCAAGACTGGAAAGAGAAATCCAATTGTAAGGAGGCCCTTAAAGGTCTTTGCATAAAACTGCACTAAATGTGAGATTACTGGCTTCTCGACATTTTACCTGTTGTTCGGTCGCTCCCCAAGGCTCCCCGTTGATGTGTTTTTCGGACTTGACCAGGACCGTGGCACCACTAATCAGCCGTAGTGTTGTCAAAGTACCGGTACTTCGGTACCAAGTCGGTACTGAAAATGTGACGATACCAGCAT
Source organism: Semotilus atromaculatus (assembly GCA_031834385.1). Lineage (NCBI taxonomy): Eukaryota > Metazoa > Chordata > Actinopteri > Cypriniformes > Leuciscidae > Semotilus > Semotilus atromaculatus. The sequence goes on along the minus strand of JAULUF010000009.1, from coordinate 11,557,790 downwards.
TTCTGTAGTACCGGGTATATTCGGTACCCACTAATAGGAGCTGCTTTCAGTCACTTTATCTAAGTGTTTATCTAAGCGCGGGGCTCCAGACTAACTTTTTTACTGGGAGCACTGTAGCCAAGATATACCACAATATAGTGTCTGTGTATATTAAACTGCACAAAGATTCTTTAAATATTAACCCTGCATGTTCTGCTTGTCTCTGTGTAAATGAATGGCACAGATGCACAGTTTCATTTAACGTTACCTCAAACACACACACACACACACACACACACATACTGAAGCACGAGTGACGGTCGCGCTGTTTTCAGTCTCTGCTGCCTCACGATATGATGACATGATTCATGATTCCATTAATCTCCAGAGCCATTCTAAGAATTAGAGCTGCACGATATATCGGATGACATTATTATGCGCATCTCGTCAGTAAAGCCGGTTCCTTGATTAGTAGTAAATCGCCATCACCTGCTATCAGATGGAGTGGCATTTACTATACAGAGCCGTAGTTCACTGACAAGCTGAGCCATATCGCATTAATTATCGCGGACATATCACCTGCGATAATTAATGCGATATGGCTCAGCTTGTCAGGCTCTGTGTAGTATGCCACTCCATCTGATAGCGGGTGATGCCGATTTACTACTAATCAAGGAACCGGCTTTACTGACGAGATGCGCATAACAATGTCATCCAATATATCATGCAGCCCTACTAAGAATCACTTCATGAGCATTCTACCGTTTCATTTGAGAAAAACTATAGTCATATCATACACACACACAAACTCAAAGGTCTTCACGACAACCCGTCAAAATAAAAGTTCGGTTTAACTTAAAGAAATAATTACATTAGGCTACTGTACAATAGATGTAGCTATGTCTCCATTCATTAAAAATACTACTACTAATAGTAATAATGTGTGCACAGAAGGTCCTTATTTTTCACTTGATTTTTTATAAGCAATATTTCTCAGTATCATCAATATTTTCATTTAAACAGCATGTAGCCTTCAATGCTTTCATAAATTTACCTTCATAAATAATAAAGTCATTGAATTGAATTGAAATTTTTTTTTCAAATAGTTAAATAAATTGGAAAATAGTTTTTGCTGTGGTACTGAAATTGGTACTGAGAACCGTAAAAATGTAATGATATCGGTACCGACTACTGGAATTTGGTACCGAGACATCCCTAAGCGAGAGTATGTAGAACACTGGACAAAGGGAATGCAAGGGGCTTACGAGATTGCACGAGACCATGCAAAAAAGTCTGCTGAAAGGAACAAGCGAAACTATGACCACAAATTAAGATTTGCTGACCTGTATCCTGGAAGCTGAGTTCTTGTGAAAATCTCAACCCGCGAGGGGATCCTGGAAAGCTAAGGAACTACTGGGAGGACGAAGTTCATGTTGTAATCCGCCAACCCATGGAGGATGTCCCTATTTACGAAGTGAAACTTGAGCAGGGGAAAGGAAGGTCAAGAGTCAACGATTACTTACCATCAGCCATTGCAGAGAAAAAAGACTCCACACCACACCTAACCAACAGAGGAAAAGAGGGGTCAGCTCGGAAGGAACAGAGACTATGTGCCAGAGACCAATAGTGAAAGTGACGAAAGTGAGTTGGCGATATATCGGTTGACCACACTTACCTGAATCATCAGTATGTACCCATGAACTAGCTCGTGAACCACATCCACAGTCAACCCAAGCTGAATTGGAAACTGAGCCTAGAGAAGAGAGACAAGTAGATGACAAGAGACAGGCAGGGAGCAACTGCTGAGTCTGAGGAAATAGAGTTAGTTGAGAGAGGAGCACCAGCAACACAAGAACAGAGAAAAATGCACTCGGGAACAAAACAGTTTCAAGTAAACAACGAACCAAAAAAGTTCACTTACAACACCTTTGGGACACCAGTATGTCGCAATGTGCAGAACATGAGTGGTGACTATTATCAGGATTTCAGAGTTCCAAACACTTGGTCAACAATGTCCTTTTCTTATCACCAAGCCCCAGCTTTTTGCTACTAACTGTGATTTACCGTTTAAGTTGATCCACTGTTTTGATTATACTACCAAGTGCCTTTGGGGTGCAAATAATATGGACTGTTGATATGTGTTCATACACACTGCAACATTTGATAAGCTATGAACTGCCCTTTCTAATATGCACACTGAAGAGCCTGAAAAACATACATGAACAATGGACAATCAATAGTGAACTCAAGTGAAGAGCAAAGCAGACACTGCTGTGGGATTTAGGGAACATGGACTGTTTTAGGGCTCTGAACACAGCCACGTAAGCTGTTCTAAGCTTCAAATGGACTGTTCTAGTTTGGCATAAGTGATATGTCCCTTTAGCTGTCCTTTCCTGACAACAATTCTGCCAAATGTACTATTGTTGCTGAACTTTGAGACTCTTGTCAATATAAAAAAAGAGAGGACCATCAGTCTTAGTGCCATTGTAATTGTAATGTATCCATTGAAGAATGTGGAAAAAAATAGATGTTAATTATCACTGTGGTATGAGTGTGTAAAAAAAGAAAAAAGAAGAATAAAAAAGTTGCTTAACAGAAAGCAATATAAATTTAAAAGGACATTGGAAGATGTCAGGACGACATCTTTTCCTGTAGAAGAGAGTGTAATATAGTGAGTAATATAGTAAAGCAAGCCGTTTATGTTTGTACAATTTCTCCAACTCCATTACAATATAGTACAATTTTATCTTTCTAAAACTTGTAAATACTGTTCAATTTTCTTACGTGTGCTTTATGTTAAAACAAGTGTTATGTGCATAGTGAATTAGTTTAATTTGGAAAACCTGCGTCATGACGTCATCGCACGCCCTAGTAGGTGGCGCACCTGTGATGCGCTTCGTTCAGAGTAAATACGATGACAAGGAAGACAACTGCACTGCAGCGCTCGCTTTTATTTAAATTTTAATCATCTTTTTCCATAATTCTTTTCAGGAGTACTACATTAACTGCATGGATGTTTCAACCCATGGTTGGGTCAAATATGGACAAACCCATCCGTTGGTTTAAAAATTTAAATTACATTCATCTTTAAAAACAAACGAAAGCCATGTCCCTGTATGGCCTGGGGGATATAGATCTTGGTTTATAATGAGAAGTCTGAATTTTGGACAGGATGATCAAGATGTTTTTCTATTTCTTGACTTTGCCTTATACTGAGTACAATGAAGTCTGAGCTTATGAGCTGATAGTTCTATTGTGCTTTGCCTTGGGATTGCTGCTTCTAGCTATATTTATTATCATCACAATCATCAAAATTAATATGATTGTTTTGTATTTCTTTTTCCCCCCTTTTTTTTCTAACTGGACCTTATTTATTAATTGTCCTGCCAGACTTGATACAGAAAGTGGTTAATCAAAGTGATCTGCTGTGGGGACAAACACAAAGTGCTGGACACATCTCAGGCGGCTTCTAAGTAAAGGCCATCAGTCTCCTTAATTAGGTCTTCTCATTTGAGCTGCGTCTAAAATCACCTCAGTGCAACTCCTTTTCTCAAGCTTTCACCAATTTTAATTAGGCCCACTGGAATGTTAGGCCTGTTTTTCCTCTGTTCGTGCTCATTATAAAATTAAACAAATGAATATTTGACTTTCGTATGTGTCCTCTCCACCCAGTCACACAATGCTCATCTTCTCAAACCCTCTTACTGTGAGGGGTAAAGAGAAATTAATTCCCTAAAGTGGAATAGTAAATGGACCTGAGAATAAGAGTGTGATATATGATCAACCTCTCTTCCCTCTAACCTGGGCTAATTAACCATGTCAACACAGGAGATTATACCCTTCTGTACTGCTCTTGAACACTGTCCAAACCTCCTGTCCTTCTGCCATCCTCTATTTCAACATCCTTTAATTAAGGTCCACCACATGCCCGCAACAACGGAGGACACACATAAAAAAAGGGATCGATACTTATTTTGAAAATAAATGGCACTTTTAATGAACGAAGTACAAAATGGCCTAAAAATGTGAAGCACTTCTTCTTAAAATCTTTTGAAAGGAGGTATTTAACTGTGAACCACTTTACTGAAACATATTTCCAGATGTCTCTCAATTCTTAGCATTCCGGACAACACTCGGTTTGTGGCAGTGATTCAATACAGGCCCTAAATTGGATGTGTGTTTTGTCGAGTAGAGACAAGTGGAAGCATCTGTTGAAGATCTAAACTAGAGAATATCTCATGTTGCTTGTTAAGGGTGCTCAACTGGCCAACATAGGGCTGCTTTTCCATAGTCATCACTTATAATTGTAATAAATGACCATAAGTTTAACAGTAAGTTTCTAATGAGCTGAATTATAGCTGTCATAAGAGTGGGATGTTGATAAATTAGCCAAAACGAAGAAAACTTTTTTTCCATTTGACAAAGCAAAATGCTGGAAATGAATGATTTAGAAGATCTGACCGGAAATGAATTAGATGTATATGATTGTTATCTATATCTTCCTAAATTAAATGGCTGAATGTCAGAGTTTAATATGCAGCTATACACAGTTTCTCAATTTCCACACCTGCTAAAGCCATTTGAATTGATTGATGGCAGCAGCCTCCAGCTCTCCATTGAATTTGAGATATCCCACTTTAATAGCTTCAAGTTTTCCCCCCAGGTTTTTCGCTTGTTTATTTATTTATGTTGTGTCTCAAAAAATCTGATTTTCCTTTTTACCAGTGTTCTTATTTTGTTTGATCATCTAGATTACATGCTGTGAGCTAGTCTGCTTCAAAGGAGTACATTCCGTTCATGTCCTCGTTCTCCTTTGTATTACAATTACGTCAAAGAAGTGAGATGACAGTTAATTTTATTCCTCTCCAGAGGTATAAAAAGTACCTAAAAACCATACTTAAGAAAAAATACAGATACCTCACAGAAAAAAAGTCACCAATTTCAAAACCACTTCAGTAAAAGTCATGCCTGATTTCACAGACAGGTAGGGCTGGGCGATAAAACGATAACGATAATTATTGCAATATAATTTTTCTCGATAAAACAATATCAAGAGTTCGATAAATGTTCGATAATGTTTTTGCACCAAAAGCGGAACGAAACTCATTTGAACCGCACGCCACACGGACCATTTATCCGCTCGGCTCAAAGTCCAAACAGCAGCGCGAGCTCATTAGAGCAGATGCTTTTACTCTGATCGGTCTCAGTCACGAGATCCAGTGAAAAGTGCTTGAATTCAGCGAAGAACACAAATGTCTCAGTGATTTAAACCAGTTTAAAGGCAGAAACAGCGCTGACGAACAGGAGAAACACTGTGCGCCACGATACAGTCAGAAGCCTTTTCCATCTACAAATTCCCATCATTTACCATGGTTAGATTAATACATTAACTGCACCATGAAATGTGGGATGTACATATTGAATTGTATTATATTATTAATGTAGACAATGTATTAAAGGACTAATGGAATTTACTTAAAATTTTTAGGCTACTGTTTTTCATACAAATACCAAATACCACCGCCCCGGTCGGTGATTGGTTGAAACACTGTTTGTTTTGGTTTTGAATGGTGGTGTACCCATTTGTTTTTGTGTGCAGATTTCAGAGCCTAGGCTGCATACAGAGACGCGGTTTTTGGACGGCATGCTTATGGGGCGGGCAGCTAGCGGATCGTTAGGAAAGATTAGGTGAATGTGATCATTTATGTTTCGGCCTTTTTTGGGCCTGAAATGACTGATACAACCTTTAAAGCAAATAAGTGACTCTAACAGGGTCTCTAAACCAAATGTCAAATTCCCTGACTTTTCACTGACTAAAAAGAGGAATTTCCATGACCTATAATGAACGGCAAAACAGGCGCAGCTTGTGCGATGATGGACAGGAATCCTACTCTCTGTATTACACAAGGTCTCTCTGCCGTGCGAGCGCGCTACGCGGTTTGAAGCACAGAATCAAGGCCGTAACCAGGGTTTGAAAATTAGTGAGGTCTGGGGTGAGGTGTAAAGAATTGTGCTATAATAACATCCACAAATGCAATATACACTTCATATAGCCTAAACTTAAAAAAAGACAGACATGTAGATGTTTGTGAAAAGCAATACCAGTGTTTCTCACAGAATTTTTTGGTAAAGCTGTGAGTGGACCTCTGTCCCTCTAGGGGGGTTGTGGGGCATGCTCCCCCGTAAGAAAATGTTGTGTTTTTAATGTTAAATTCATCAATTTGGTGCACTCTGAGAGTTCAAAATAAAAAGCTCTGGATAGCTAACGTTAGCACTTGTTGGGCATGTTCATTAGCTTTGTTTGCATTGAAATCCGTGTGAACGTAACGTTAGGTGTATAAACATATCCAGATGAAGGGATGAAGTTCGGCTTTTTGGAAGAATGTTGATGGATGCTGATGAGACGGGCACGTTCACAGAAAATCTGGTGCACACGCACTGACGAGCACAAACTCTGTGGGAGGGTATTCGTTGGTAGTGGGGGAGGGGCATGAGAGTTGTAAACATTAAAAAATTTGCCTAAGGCCCCGTCCACACTACTGCGTTTTCGTTTAAAAACGGAGAATTAAAATGAATACGATCTGTTTCGTATTTAACGAATTTAATGAATACGATCTGTTTCGAGAATTAAAATGAATACGGTGTAAAACCACACCAGCGTTTTATCTGCGTATTAGAATTGATCTCCGTCCACATTAAAACGACTGAAAACGCGGATCACGTGACCATTCACCAACACTGGGCATGCCTGTGCCGGTGTAAACATGCATTGTAAAATGCAGAATTTACTTGCACAACAGCTGCTAGCAAAGACATCAAAGTCAGTAACGCTTGTAATTCGTTATCCATGTTGCACTCACTAACATTACTTAGTCCAGGATGTTTTTGTATGTTTTCTTCCGGGAACGGGTCATGTGATGGGTGGCTGACGAATCAGGGAAGGACACGTCATGACTGATGACACCCAATCATAGAGCCGAGCGTGAGCCTCTGCGTCATCGTTTCTAAAGTCCTCCGTTTTGTCCCGTCTTCACTAACACGCCCTCCGGAGATTCAAAACGCAAAACGGAGCTGCAGCGTTTCTAAACTTCTCCGGTTTAGGTTTTCGTTTTTTCCGTTTTAGTCTGGACGGGAGGTGCAAACGTAGCAAAAGGTCTCCGTTTTTAAACGAAAACGCAGTAGTGTGGACGGGGCCTAAGTCCACTCAATCTGCCAGACTTGCCGACTGCAGCTTCAAGACCGAGTGTGCAGATGATCATTGCGTTTCTCTTACCGAATGTGGTATCTTCCTGTCAGCAATTACAGTTTTTCTATAAACTTTTTTTTTTTTAATACCGACAGTAAAATGTTGCCATATATTGCTACAAAAAAACAAGCAAAAAAATATAATAATCCGAAATAAGTTCAAAGCATGTGTTTAGGAAATAAGATTGATCACGAACCATAACATGCAACTTTTCCAATTAAATAACTTCCTAAAGTGTGACATTAAATCAGAAAAACAAGTCCAGAAGACTACTGCCACCTTTCCATTAGGTGGATCTGGCAACATGGGATCTGGCACTCGCGCCCTCACAATGCGCTCTCAAAGCCCCGTTCACTGCGCAGCAAAATGAATTGCAAACCCTCATATGAGGTGGTTTAAACCTCTAATTAATCATTCAGAGAGCTTGAAATTTTTATTTTTGAAGGAAAAAAAATGACAGAGGTCCGGACCTCGGTGACCTCATAGCTGGCTACGGCCATGAGCACAGTCTGTCTCGCATGCACGCTCGCTCTAGATTCCGGGATATTTTAACTAAATTGCGGTATAACTAGTCGATCACGAGTTGCTCAACACATAGATCTATAGATAAACTCATCTTTCAGGCATATGAGCGACCGGGTTGACACTTCAGCGTGAAAAATCGGGGGGGGGGGGGGGTGGCGTGTGAGACCATTCAAATGCGGGTGTCTCACGCCCAATGCGTGAGAGTTGCCAGCTAGGCTATGAGTTAACTAAGGGATTTCCAATTGAGCGGGAAAGGAATAAATGGCGCTCAAAATAGCCTAAGATACAGAAAGATAGCCTATTTTATCATAAAAAATAAAAATATTTAAAAAAATCGGTACAGAAAAATTACATTTTGATAAAAAGAAACAAAAATTGAAAGCAACAAACTAAATTCCCTGATATTCCATGACTTGGACAAAAAATATATAAAATTCCCTGACTTTCAATTACTGGAAAAGACCTTTTAAAATTCAATACCGTTCCAGAAATTCCATGACCCGTGGGAACCCTGCTCTAAAAAATCTAACACCCAGCAATGTGTAATTTATTTGCATCTCCTTTCGAATACAACATTAAAATCACTAGACAAAAAATGATATCCTGAGAAAAGTGAATTTTGAGGGGTATAGCTCCATTGAGCTCCATTCATTCTGCACTCGTCCTGTGAGCGCCCTCATATATAATCAGTGGAACTGCAACCAGTTCAGAACCCGGAAGTTTACTGAGAGTGGGAGTTCTCGCCATATTAGACATTCTCTGCTGTAATTAAGATTTACAGTACATAACCGTATTTCAGTTTTACAGTAACTACATGGTTACTGTAATTGTGTAATACAGTGCATTACTGTACAAATCAAGCTGGAGAAAATTGGGGATAAAATTCCATTTTAGTGTTTCTTTTTTTTTTCTTTTACATTTTTATTGTTATTTTTACTAAAACTTAAGAATATATATTTGTAAACAGCTTTTTGTCAATTGCATTTTCAAACATTTCAGATGAACTAAATTAAATTATGCCAGATTAAATTTTAATACATCCTAAATTGCCTTTTTAAACAAACAAAATTGCAGTAAATATTAAATTCCATTAAAAAAATAAATGCTAACTAATGCTAAGAAAGGTGGCCGCTAGCCATAAAACATGTTAGCCAACATAGGCCTATTTTCTCAACAGTAGGCCAACATTGCTACAACCAAAACAGAATTTCACATTAGTTAATTTTTAATGTTAATGTAAACTAATCGTTGCTCCTCTGTTTTAACAATTCAATAATCTAATTCAATTAAAAAATCCAACAAAGTATGTAAAACTAAACGTTAGCGCAGTTTACCGTGGTAAAGTTCGTTAACTTACTGCCATGTTGACGAATATGTTAAACTAGGGAGCACTACCTGTCAACACAGAATGTTGGTTTTTTTTAGTTTTTTTTACCTTGCTTTCTGGTCTTCTCGGTGAAGTGAATTCCGTCTCTTCCCCGGGCCAGGCACGAACAGCGCGGTCCAACAAAAGACAGCCAGAACCCTGATATTACACTGAATGCTCCGGCGCAACACGACAATCGGTGTATGATGCGCTGTTATATTTCTGAAGTGCGGTACTCCGACTCCGAGTCCAAGCGCTCGTGCTATTTCTGACAAGGGACAGGTTTGCATTTTGCATTAGTCCGGTCGCTTCAATGTGTCCAATATAGAAAGCCTGTTATAACGTAGACACACTGTGTAAGGCAAAAATTAGGAAATAAAAAGCACGATGGAATGGTGCCAAACAGGTTAACCACTGGGAGAAAGTACGCCCCCCTTGTGGCACAAACCCGCCACTACGGCCTGTCTTCTCCCGGGTTTCATCTTACTTTACTACCTTTTAGTTATTCATTTTTATTAATAAAAAAAAACATTTTTTTTTTTTCTCCTTTTATTTTTACCAGTGTTTAGTGAAGACTCTTGCCTTTGTTTTCTGCATGCATAATTACAGTACTCAATTTGGTTTAAACAAGGAAACCTTAATTCACCTTAAAGAGGCTATATGCGTTTTTCTGAAATTTAAACTCGCGACTGACACCTGTGGCCAAAAAACAGAACTGCTCTTCCTTTTTGCTCGCTCTCGCAGCGCGCTCGTACGTGCACACTTCAGAAGTCATCTGCTGCAAGGAGGTCAACATTATGTTTACAGAGGTAAGAACAGTCAAATACATATATTCCATTGCACTGCTTGCGAGTGTAGGCTACTTGCTGACTAGCGGTAGTGGCAGAGTGATCTGAAACGTTTAACATGAACGCGCTCGACGTTCTGCAGACAGCGCGGGAAAAATCTGACCCGACAGAAAATAGGAAAAATAGGATACAGGCTTATAGGTGCACCCACTGTGAGCGGACAAGGTGTCAGAATGCTCAACAGGAGATGTTTGAGTCATAAATGGTAAAATAAAAAGGCTATTGTTACGTTTATTTTGGGGGAAAAGCTGCATATAGCCCCTTTAAGTTTCATCTGTTTCTTCCTCTTCTGTGTTTATTGTGTAGAAATCCCTAGTGCGCAGTGGTGAGTTGACGGTCACATCTGCTTGGCTTCCAGCTGCGGATTGTCTGACCAGCGTTGAATGACACTGGCCGTGAGTGAGTCGCAGACTCTTCTGTCTCTATCCACGAGCGGCATGCTGTCAAGTGTTCGGAAAAGCTGGAAGGACCGATCACGCGCTGATTCCAACCAGAGTGACTTCAATTTCACCCCAGGCAAACAAAAAATTAGGTAAAAACCCATCTACTTAGTATAGGCCCCAGAATATTACATATTCCCCCGGCCATGTAAATGTGTGTGTGGCCCACCTTCTCTTCTCCAAGCCACACCCCCTTTCATAGGTTTGCCGCCGACAGCCGGCTTAGACGACCTTACTCTCTGTAATACTTCCTTGTGTTATTATCTGCTCCATCCTCATTAGACCTATTCAATTTTATTTTACTCTAATCTTTTCTATCTTGCTATTTCTCTGTTCTGTTGTGATTTGTTCCTTTCAGTTCACCTAGAGACCGAACCTACGAGAGACACCAAGGAAAGCTAGATAACAGAACGACAACCAAGCAGCTGGCGTCATCACATGACCCCATAAGGCTACAGCCTGCCAAATTCTTTATTTAGATCCACGCAAATTGACCCACCTAATTATCTAACTGTCTACATCAGTTAGTCAAAATTACGGCTCACATAGCCGCATAGTATTATAGCTCGTTAAACGTAGAACGAACTTGCACTGGTCTTTCTGTGTGTGTTGTGTTCCTCTCGCCCACAGTGAAGCCAGTATGTTCCGGTCCTACAGTCCCACAACCTGCCGGGACAACCTGGAGACATGGCTGAGACTCATGACACCTCCATTCCTGCCCAGGTCGCCAGTGACTCAGAGCCCCGAGCCAAGAGCAGCTGGACGCAGACGTGGACCAGCTTGACGGCGCACAAACTAAGCCAAAGCACCCATGACAAGACCGGGCCAGACACGTCAAAACCTCGCTTGCCAGCTCGTCGCACAAGCACGCCTTCAAAACCTCGCTTGCCAGCTCGTCGCACAAGCACGCCTTCACGAAAGGAGCCGCATCGCCCTGGAGCACGAAGTTGCAACGCTAAGGATGCAAGCCGAGGATGACAACGACCCCGGGCTACAGAAGGAAGTGGAAAGACTTCAAACTGCCCTGCCTGATCCTCATCTGCACATAGACCGAAGAGAGCAGTCAGAGAAAAGAACCAGAGAGGAACTCAATGAGAAACTCCGACAAAGTGAAGCTTTTGCAAAGAGGAAGCATTGACTTCCAGCAAATCTATTTCCTTACTCTGTAAACAAATAGAATAAGACGAGCTTTGACTTACAGCAAATCTATTTCATTACTCTGTAAACAAATAGAATAAGACGAGCTTTGACTTACAGCAAATCTATTTCCTTTGTGAACAAATAGAATAAGTTGTGTAAAGTAAAGAGAATAGTTCCATGAGTAAAATTAGCAAATGCCAAAACACATTTGCATTTTACTGAATGTAACATCAAGTTCTTGAAAGACTTAAAGTATAGGCGCCTCCTTGTAACCCGTTTAAACGTGCATGATTCATGTAAAACGTATAGACATTCTTCAGGTACTGTTGAATTGTTCTGACATGCTCTGGTTCCCATGACAACGACTTGTCACAGGAAGTGCTAACTCGTAATGTCACTTTGTAAACAAACCAGTTTAGGTGACTAAGCTAACCTAACCTAGCATCCATCCAGCTTAGTCTAAACTAAGCTAACCTAGCATCCATCCAACTTAGTCTAAACTAACCTAACCCAGCATCCATCCAACTTAGGCTAAGCTAACCTAACCCAGCATCCATCCAACTTAGGCTAAGCTAACCTAACCTAGCATCCATCCAGCTTAAGCTAAGCTAAATAATAACTTCCACAGCTAGCAGTTAGCATCATTTACTTGAACCCTTAATTTCCGCTTGTGTTTACACAGTGCAAAGTATTCTAGAATGCTTTCTTTAACACCAGTTAGGGTTTCTAATTATTCACTTTCCGTGTTAGCAATCCTTCGCAGCTAAAGTTCACCTTCACTAGTTTAGGCATCGTCCTTGCTAACCGTCGAAGGCTAAATTTGCAGATGCCCTGTTAATTAAATTTAAATTTAACTATATGTAAACTGTGTAGCTAGAGAAGAATTCATATAGCAATAGGTATTTGCATCAGCATGTGACTAAACCTTTGAAGGGACACACACGGTGTGGTCTTGAACACGCAACCGCTGTAACCCACTATGGAGTGTTGGTCTAGGCAAATCCAAAGTTTAGTCACTAATGCCACTGATTATTCTCGCCTTCAGATCATTCCCGTTGTTTTGATCACTTTATTCCTTTTTGCTTTTAATTTTTTCTCGTTAATTCTTTCATTTTCTTTGACTTTGATAATAATAGCAGTCAGCTATTCCCTTGGCTATTCAGTCATCTACATGATTTAATTTAATTTCCTCTCTTGTTCAAATGTGGTTCCATTTCCCATAGGGCCCAGAAAGGAAACAGAGACACCCTTATTTGTTATTTTGGCTTAGTTTCAACCAGTGCACTCATTTTCGTGACCCTGCAACACAAGTAATTTCAACAATTTACTAGGGCACAACTATAGTCCTGAGGATTGATAATAAGCAGAATTTAAATAAGAAAGCTGTCCTTTTCCCTCTTATCCTTCACTTCGTCAAGCCGTAGTGAACCACCAGTTAAGTCCAGAGAAATAATTTAGTCAAAAGAACCATCTTACATCACTTATTTCATCTCGGCTATGCCCTCTCCAGGAAATACTCTCAGAACCACACAAGTCTTAGCCTCCTAACATCCACACCTAAGATTATAAGGACACAAGAGACACTTAGCTTTATGCAAAATATCTAGCGAACCCATTAAGCAGTAGTTCTGAACTTTTAGGGCCAAGCATTAGTCACTCACCACAAGTGTGCCAAAATGTCACAGAGCCCCTGCTTAACCTGACCTCAACCTTCCAGAGCGGAACCCCTCTCGACCTGCCACTGGTCAGCACAAGTCTGAACACACATCAGACGAAAACAGTGCTGCCACGTCCGAGACGGCCGAGATCCTGAAGTTGCTGAAAGAGCTTCTTCACAAAAGACTTTACAAAGACAACTAGAGGGACGAGTATGACATCCTATGCCTCAGCATAAGACCTGCAACAGGCACACAGAACACTGCCCGTCAACAACAGACCACAGAGCTAACTGTCACATCACAAAGTGACAGCAGCAGACAGCCAACACAGCTGACAGCTGCACAGCCTGAGCAAGATAGCACAACTTCCCACAACTGGGACCAAAATCCCAAAAGACCCAGAAATGCTGCTTTGTCTGTCTGTCTCCGCAAAGAACTACACAAGACCGGCCCTAACCGCCCGTCGATCACCACACCAGCCCCGACGCCAAGAATCCTCGGGCACATGATCGAACAGGGGGTGGCCCGGAAACACTATCTAGACCTCACTTTGATATCAACTGAACTCTTTGAAAGACTCTGAGAGACAAGATCGAACTCTTACATCTCAAACATGCGACCTGACTGTGCAGTCACACAGCCAGGACGACATCCGGCTCGAACAGGTAGCTCACATTCACCTGACAATTGGTTCTTTAAGTCTGAAACACCCTGTGTACATCTCACAAATGGACACTTACCCCCTTTCTGATTGGCAAAGATCTGCTAGAGCGCCTGACAGTCTGGGCCCAAGTTCAAGAACCCCTCCCCCCTCCAGTCACACAGGTCACCAAAGCCAGACTGGCAGGTCACAGAGGTCACGAGAACTACAACAAAGCCAGACTCTAAGGTCACAGAGTTCATGGAACTCCAGCAGCCATCCATGGGTACACAGCCTCAACACCAAGTCAAGGTTCAAGTTCGCTACCATGCACCTTCCAGCTCGCCAAAGACCATAACAACTTAATGAACATTGGGAGTCACCACCACTTAGACCCCTCCAACCACCCTAGCACACTGTCTGCACCCACCGATGACCGGTACCCCAAACACCTGCAATACACCTTGCACATGCTGTGTGCATGAGACTACATTCAGCGTTCTGCACCTGATGCCATCACTGCGCCACAGCTTATGGTGCCACAGTGCAAAAGGGGGGTCATGCCATTGTATGCCCATGACACACTATGTGCTGCACTCCGCAGCACCAGAGACACTTGCAAGACACCGAAGCAAGTGGCATACCGGCGTCCTCAAAGCGAAAAGACTGTCCCAGCCAACCAAGGACGACACTCGCTGAAATTTTTCCTCCCTTTCTCTTTCTCTCTCCCTTTCACTTTTACCAGGATGCTGCTGTGGTTCGCCATCCTGTGCCTCCAGGCAACCAGAGGGCAGCCGCAATCGGACATCTCACCAGGTCCGGCATCAGGCATCGTCCTAAGGGAACAACCAGGACTCCTCATCACCAATGGCTGGACCCACACTCAGAAAGCATTAATGCGCCACCTGAAGCTTTCTCCTGAACTTGCCCATCCTAGAGTCAAGCCGAATTCACCGGCTGGACCCACACTCAGAAAGCATGTATGCACCACCTGATCCTCACAACGTCTACAGAGCACACTACCCCAGAGCAAAAACACAATACAGCTGGGTAGGTGCCCGATGGACAGAGGACTCCCTCACTCACGCTGAGGCCGATGTTGAACACATGCTCAACCAACTTGAGAAAATGACTGTCACGCTAGCGGAGCCAGGTGGCCACAACCGCCGCTCCCAACGGTTCCTACGAGCTTTGCTCGGAGCCGCCACTGCCGTCAGAACTCTGTTTAACACTTGTATGCCCAGCGTGAATGCAGTGAACCTAGCCAACGTGAGGCGGCATGTAGCCGAAATTCAGACTGAGATTCCACAGATAAAAGAGCAACTCACAACACAACGTTGTCCCAAACTGCACAACGATGCAGACCATCGACAGGACCCTAAAGGGAACTGTGAATGACTTTGCTCAAAATCAGCTGGTAAAAGCCCTGAGAACTGTGAACTCCACAGACTGGAGGTGAACTCCTCCAGTGACAGCCTAGCCATGGGTAGAATTCCACCGCACCTGAGACCCTTAAGCCTCGTGCAAACCGTGCTGGCCTCCACCATCACCACGCCAACTGACTCTCTACAAATACACTTTGCCTACTCCCTAGGTAGTGCCATCCCACTCTGCGTCGACCACAAGCAGAGAAAAGTGGGCTTTCTCCTGAACTTGCCCATCCTAGAGTCAAGCCGAATCCACCGGCTCAAGAACATTGTCAATGTCAGATTTTGAAAAGTAACACTCACATCAAGATATGCACGGCGGACGTGGATGCCTTACACGACAGCGACACAAAGCTGTCCCCAGCTCCAAATCCGCACATGTGCACATTGACCAAAGACTATCACTATCTCTGCCCTAACAAACCTTTCCTCAGAGACAACCCTGATGGAATCTGCGGGCTGCAGATCAGTGGCACACGCTGCCCTGCTAAAGCCAAGCCTCGCACTCAAGTCACGAGACCCAAGCAGAGATTGTAGGTGACAGGTGGATCGTTAACTCTCCTGTGCGCACCGCTGCACTCACTTACGACCAGAATGACACTGCCACCCATGTCACCTTGCTCAACCCGAGCATGTGAATTCAAGTACCAAAAAGTGCCAGGACGACCTGGCATCGTACCCTCTTCCAAGTGAAGAGTACCAGTCAGAACTGGAAATCCCATCTTTCTTCAAGGACCACGACTTCACCCTAGATCCTGAACTTGAACTGCGAAATGCAAGCATCTACAGCCAAGCTCACGGGACCCTCAGGAAGAGGGTACCACGCCGGAGGCTGCGTCGAACCTCATCAAGCTGAGCCCTCAGCCTCAGCACTAACAGCCACCTGCTACCCGATCATCATGATTCACCTGTCATCCGTCCATTGTGATGATTAGTGTCCGATGATGTCCACACAGGGACTCCATCGGACAAAAGGGGGGACTGTAAGGACTGGGCGGAATGGTGAATCATCTGAGTAAATAAATGCATCCTTGCTAAAGTCCAAAAGCCTTCAGACTCAAAAGGCCTGAATGGAAATTAACACACACACCCACACCCACAAGTGAAGCCAGCTCAGGACAGAGCGTGGTTTCGAGTTACAAGACATTTTATGACCCCTTCGGAATCCCCAGAGACTGTGATTCTTGCTATAGAAGAAAGGAATTTCCCCATTAAAGACATTTTAATGAGATATATTTTATGTTGTTATGTGGGTCTGAGTGCCCAGGGCCTATGAAGATACCTGTGAGTGTATTGTAGTTCTAAACGAACGATAAATGCCTGTATTATGCATTTTAATGAATAATCCAGCTAACACTGGCCGAAGTGTCCTGTTACAAGCTTACGACCCAAAAGAATGTGCATGCAGGACCTCTCTGTCCACACGACACACACACATAAGAACTTTCAAGGAATTTCCAGTTAAAAAGACATTTAACAATACGTATTTGATATGTTTTATTTGTGTTTGATGGCCTACGTCCGATTGCAAGATCTGGGAATGTTTTGTAGTTTAAAAGGAACCACAAATGCCTATATTATGTATTTGAGATGTAAACCTGAATTCCTCTCATTGTTACATGTCGTGTTTGAGGTCGTTTTAAAACTCTTTGTCTGACGCAGCCAGATATATGTATTGGCTTACCGTAAAAAGTATGATTGCCTGTATAACATCTCTCCTGTTATGTTTAAGAATCTGTGGAAGAAAATGACGAGGTCCTGCCTCTGTCATAATTTATGTAGATAAAGCTGTCAGACCAAACAAAGACAACTTTCCCGCTCAAGATTTCCTGAACAATGATTGGACAATCCGCTTCAGAGGAGGCGGAAACGTCAGGTTTTCAAAAGGACTGGCCGACCTTCTCTTCTCTCTCTTACGCTCATACCTCTCACCTCCTCAACTTCGCAAAGATGTAACTCCGTGTGATTCCCCGTCGGGGATCTTTATCTTTTTCTTTGTTAGTTAAAGTTTCGTTTTCCGTATTCGACTCTGTTCACTTCCACGAATTGAAATGAACTCAGCCTGAATTATTCCTTTGGTAATTTTACCTCAAAGACTTTTAACCTGTTAAGCTGCAACCCCACTTTCGAAAAATCCCCAGAAATGGCATACCCAAACTAAAACAGATACAGTTCATAAACCATTTGTTCTAAAAGCACAAGTATGATCTCATTTGAAAGCTGACACCTGGCAGTTTATTGTAAATGTACAATTAATTATTGTCATAATGAAAAAAAATTGTTATAAATAGCTTAAAAGTTTTGTCAAGTTATTAGAAATTTATTTTTATTAAATATTTTCATGAAAATAAAATTGAAGTTGGCATTGTATCAATCTAGAAATGCACTGCAGCTAAAGCCACATATCTGACCATGTTATATTTAAAATCTGAAGATGACAAGTCTAAAACTCTTTATTTAGTTAAATGTTTTTCAAGATCATGTCATACAACTTTATTTTGATTAGACTCTAAAATGCAAACTGATGTTTATTGGCATGTTCTAAGCATCTATTCAGTCTATTGTCTCTGTTTATTTATGTGGTGTAAACGATCTCCATTCAGTGTCAGTCTCCCCTGCACACATTCACACCTCTTCGGCCTGGTTATGGCTCTAAATATGCTTTTCTTTTGTCTGCATTATAATTACTAACGACTGGCTATTCACACTGTTTCAATCCCTAACCTCTTTTAGGGAAAGTTCTCACCTTACATTTTAAACTATATAAAATGACCTTCTTGAAAAAAGAAACATTTCAGCAAGCAGTCCTATTTAAAAATATTCATAAAAATAACAGCTAGGTAGCAGGTGCACCAAGCTAGCTAGCATATTAGCTTAGCACACCACCAATACACGACAATTTATGAGATTAAAACCATGTTTGTGCTCTAAAACTTACTTTATACCACAAGTCGAGTGTTTTAAATAACAATTTGTGCTCTGATTTGGCTTCAGATAAAAAAATCAGATAGAAAATATATTATTTTATAGTATTCTGCACGATGATCAAGTCTATATCGATTAGCATTACATTATCAATATAATCTATTATTATGAAAATACCTGACATGTCTCGAAGAACATTGGTAAATCAAATATCATTGCAATCATGGATAACACTTTATAATAACTGCACACTATTAATCATTAGTTAAGCATTAGTAAACAATTAATTCATCATTTATTAAGCATTAATTGACATTAATAAGCAGTTTATAAATACAGCTATAAATGCTTTATTCTTGATTTAAAAGCATATCTATAATGTGTTTAATAATTGTATTTTCATACTTTATTAATGATCAATTTATCATTTCTAAATGAAGTATTACATTATTTATAAACCATTTATTTAAGAGTTGTCAGTGGTTCATAAGATCACTTAGAAAGTGTAAGTAAATGATTAATAAACTATTTAAATGTACATTCATACATCTTATTATTCAGACATATAGTAATAGTTACTCAGTGTGTTAATAAATGCTTTATTAACATGTATTTATACTGTAATTCAGGGTTAATTCGGGTAGTTATAAAGCATTTAGTAGTGGTCAGTTAACTATTTGTGTGAGCTCATCTAAAGTGAGGACTATTCATGCCTTGTAAAGCATTTACAGAGGAGATTTGTGTTGTTTCACTGTGTTGTGTTTGTTTCATTTTTTTGTTTAGAAGACAAATTAGCCTTTAAATCTCCTTTGTAAATGCTTTACAAAAACAGTTAACTAACCACTACTAAATGCTTTATAACTACCCGAATTTACTCCATTTACTTACACTTTCTAAGTGATCTTATGAATCACTGACAACTCTTAAATAACTGGTTTGTAAATAATGTAATACTTTATTTAGAAATTATTTATTGATCATTAACAAAGTATGAAAATACAGTTATTAAACACATTATATATATGCTTATAAAACAAGAAAAAAACATTTATAGCTGTATTTATAAACTGCTTATTAATGTCTATTAATGCTTTATAAATGATGAATTAACTGTTTACTCATGCTTAACTAATGATTAATAGCGTGCAGTTATTATAAAGTGTTACCCAATCATGTTTATTGTCTTCAAAACATCTGTATATGCATGTTACAGCGATCTCTGTTAGCTTTGTTTTGTTTTTTTTTTTTGTTTTTTTTTTTTCTCTGTTAGCTTTGTTGTGTCATGGAGTTCCTGGGATGTCACATGATTATGGCACTTCTTCATGTGTTCCATATATGGACTATTATACTGTGCACAGAGCGCCGGCGCCCTCAGGCTGCCAGTATGGATTGATAACACAGTACATCAGAGTCTCCAGCGCTCATAATGATTACATCGACGCATTTGGGTATATATTCAATAAATATGATTCCTGTCTATATAAATCTGATGTAAACCTATGAGAATCTATCAATATTTCTCCAAATCTACACATTTTTGAGCTAAAAGCCCTGATGGACGTTGTTTTGTCAAGCTCTGTCATGACGATCTCACTGGAGTTTTTTTCTGAATGAGAGCGGCTGATGCTCATAATTCATATTAAAGGTATCGACTCATTTTTTGATTACATAACTCCAGACACAAATTAAGACATAACTGTCACTATAAGTTTATCAGAATACAATAGTGGTCAAATACTGAACCTTGAGTCTTATATCTTTTTAATGATGTATAGTTTGTCAAGGTAATAACATTAAATCTGATAGTAACTTTGAACCATTTAAAAAAAAAAAATGCTTCAGTGCGCCGGCGCCTGCTCAAATGACGAGGGCCTGCTCAAATGAACGCATCCATTCAGCCACACAAAAGAGAGCCAAGTTCACTTGCAAGTATATCTCTTTATCAAGCTTTTAGAGCATTACAAGTGTGTTTTTCAGTGTTGTCTCTTGAAAGGTTGATTGTCTGGGTGAATTTGCCAAGCTGGGATCCGTACGGATCTCCGCACTTCTCTCTCTCTCTCTCTCTCTCTCTCTCACTCACATGTTTCTTTCACTTTCAATGTCTGTGTTTTGTCCGTATTTGTCTGTATATACATATACCCCATGTAACGTTAGTAATTGTATACGTAGTATGCCTTTTATTAAATACATTATTCATTGATGGATTCATCTCTTTTGCTCATATCCGAGTCACTAAAGTGCAAGATCAAAGCTACGAGCTTTACAAATTAAAGATACTTTAAAGAGTATGTTTTTATAGAACAGGAAGGGCAACCTGGTGGCCACAGGTTGGTTTTCCTGTAAACCTATAAAGTAGAATAATATTGTGGGTGTTGACGGAGATCGAACGATCAAGCTTGCGGGACAAGCAGATGGGTCGATCATAAATTAATCTATTAATCTACAAATACTATTCTGACAATTGAGCTAATAAAATTTTACCTGTTTGTAAAACGTGATCTGTGTAGCTAATCGCAATCAACTTGTGGTTAGTTACTAAGATACACATGCATGCATGCAGGTAAAATAACATATCATCCTTTATTGGGAGATGTATTAACATGTAAGACTGATCTGATACAAACCTGTATGAATAATTATTAATTATTAATTATGCTATGCAAATTCCCCGTAATCAGATCCGCCCATGAGTCTTTACAGAAGAGCATGCTCTAGGGGAGAGCCATGAAAAAGTAACAGACGGACAAGCAATGTAGACGAGCAGAGACGATGACCCAAAGCAAGATCAGGGTTTAAAACAGCTTCATTCAAGCCATCTAACTCGTCTCACTTTCCTTTCTTTTCCTTTGTTTTCTTTTTCGTTAAAAGTCTCGGTTCTAAGTTAAGTTGCTGCAAAGTTTCGTTTAAACGTTTCGACTGCTACGCGCTTCCAACTTCAAAGACTTTCATCCATCCGCCAACACACCACGTGATTGGCTGCCCAAGATCTAGCAGGCACGAAGAGACGCCAGCCAAGCGACGGACCCGGGAAACACCTTTACACCGACAAAAGGGAATCCCAAAGCAAACCAAAGACGAGCAAGTAGCCTTCAGACTCGTAACTGAACTGGTGCATTAATATAAAATTGAATAACCTGCCTAAGAAACGATAGAAGTGTTAAATCAATGATTGATGGTTCGTTCAGGTCATGTCTTTTAAGTGCATATAGAAACTTGGAATTTCATTGTCTCACTCCTAAAACTCATTTTCCCACACTCTCTTACTTTCTGCAACTCGTATGAATGTGTTTATGTGTGTCACATTCCTCATCTGCACCAGTCTGTCCTTGTCTCTTCACTACACTTCCCAGAATCCTCCTCGACTCCACACCTTTATTCACTCCCTCACTTACTAGCCTGTTCCTCGTTATCATCATCTGTGTCACCTGTCTTCATATCATTATGGTTCATTTGTTTCTGTATTTAGTTTGCCTCAGTTCATTCAGCCTTTGTCGGTCGTTACCTATGTTATTGTAGCGACAACGAGAATGGACCCAAACACAATTGAAGCTTTTGGGTGATTTTGTTCATACTTCATACGTAATCCCACAAAGAGTCTTCACATTCCAGATTCAAATCACCAGACCCAGAGAGTCTACAACCAAAAAGACCTTTTATTGTTTAACTAAAGGAATAATGTTGTCTACATTTGGTAATTGTGAAAGACAGATCTGTTCAGAAATGGTACTGCTCAGGGCCCTAGCAGGGGTCACCTGCGACTAACAGACCCCTTCTTTCTTAAGGACCAAGAGATGTCACGGGATAGGACCTACTAAATTAACGCCACGAGGTCAGGAGATCCCATGACAGAGATGTAAAACAGACTGCCCCCTTCTTGAAGACCGTTGAATGACCTCAGTGTTGAGATCCATTAAAACCCACAGAGACACGAGACTTTACATATCAAAATCCATAAAACTCATCCCAAAACAATTCTTGATGGACTTGATATAATCAAATATAATCGTTCAACCATATTTCTATGTGTTTCTACAATATATGACCCCTATGTGTCTATTATGCTTAGATCACATAAAAGTCGTGTGATTGTTGTAACCATTACCTGTGTGAATGAAAGTGTATCGTGTATCAATGCGACCACATGTTTTTAATTCAGACGATGGCTTGATTGAAATCTGTGTAAAATGTTTATGGTCTTAAAATGGAAATTATGTCTAAACTAAAGCCTCTGCTCAGCTGCAGAGTAAAGCAGACCACAGATAACACATGATTTACGATGCGAGGGGGATGATGGAAAATACCCCCTTCTCAAATAACCTTACAAGTATCTTATTGTCCGAATTCCTCCAGGAGGCGGGACAAACATTTGAGATAAAATCTTAGACCCGAACACAGAAGTCGGGCGATCTCTCTCTCGAAAAAGTCTCGGCAGAACAAGAAGTCGGGTGGAGACAGCAGACGATAGTAACCATGTAGACGCGTAGAGACAAAAGAACCCAATTTAAGATCAGAAGAACGGGTTCAACAGCTTCATTCAAGCCATCATCATCTACTCTCGTCTCAATTTTCTTTCTTTCCTAAGTTTTCCTTTATTTTCCGTTGTGAGTCTCGGTTCTAAGTTAAGTTTGCTGCAAAGTTTCGTTTTAACGTTTCAACTGCAAAGCCTGCTTCAACTTCAAAGACTTCATTCATCCGCTCCAACACGCCACGTGATTGGCCGCCCCAAGACGTCTCCAGGCACAGCCAGCCAAGCAACGGACGGGAAACCCCCTTTACGCCGAAAAGGGAATTCCCTAAGCAACGCAAAGACAAGCAAGTACTCTAGACTCTAACTGAACTGGTGCTGTAATGTAAATTAAATAACCTGTCTAAGAAACGAAGGTTTAAATTAATGCTTGGTAGTTCGTTCAGGTTATGTCTTACAAAGTGCATCTCACTCTGCAAACTCACTCTTTCTCTCTCTTCTTTCTGCAACTTGTATGAATGCGTGTGCGTGTGTTTGTGTTAGATATTAGTTTTATGTTTTAGAATAATCAATAAAGTCTTGTTTATATTTTAAAGATAATTGTCTTGTGTTATGTGCTTACAGATTTATTGTCTTGAACTTCGATCTAAGTTACCTATGCTTTTACCCTTGATTTATTTCTTAATTTAGCTGTTAGCTGGGAATGAGTCTTTCTTGGCCAGGAAGATATTATATTTCCTAGAATTAATAATTGTTTATGCTTTCCGTTCATTGGATGAACTGATAAAATGATCATACTATTGATTCTGCTACAGTAAATTCTGAAAATAATTAAATTATTAATTATTGATCATAATCCGTTATGAATAATGATTAGTTATATTTATACGGGCGTATAAACGCTACATTATGTTGTTGTGCTACCTGCCAGTCTATGTTTGTGAGTAATTGTAATTAAAATAGTACTTTGAACCTTCTTCCTTCTCGTCATCTTCTGCCTGCACAAAACCCTGACAGAACGACCGACCGCCCTAAGTTGGATGATAGGGTAAGAATTCTCGTCCTGGCTGACAGAAGAACTGGCCCTAGAAAAATGAGTTGGAAACTCGCTGAACAGATCGCGGCGATCGCTCAGGACAGCCGCGATCTGTTTGAGTATACAGAGTCTTTCTACCATCTCGCCATCACCTGCAGTTTGGAGAACGAAGCGATCAAGACCTGTTACCGGTTGGGGGCGAATTTTGTCGACCCGAGGGAGCTCCCAGATCTCTCCGGTCTGGACTGGAGAGAGGCACTCTCCAGTTGTCTGGAGAGCTTCCTCCCGTGGCACGTCATGTCACCACCGGATCTGAGCGTCTCTCCTCCTGTGTTCATCCAAAGCCCCCAGCCAGAGACCGTCCAGCCAGAGACCATCCGTTCAAACCCCTCTTCACCGCTGGTTCCGTCCAGCCCAGCCGAGCCCTCACCGCTGGTTCCGTCCAGCCCAGCCGAGCCTTCACCGCTGGTGCACGACAGCCACACAGAGACTGTTCACGTCCCGTCTGCCCAGCCAGAGACTGTTCACGTCCTGTCTGCCCAGCCAGCGACTGTTCCTGAGCCTGTCCCCGACCCTGAGTCGTTGTTGGACTCCGTCACGCTCCCCAATACATTTTTTTTTGGGGGGGGGGGCATAGGTCCTCGCCATGGCCACCCGCAGGGTCTGCACCGCCATGGCCACCCGAAGGGTCTGCACCGCCATGGCCACCCGAAGGGTCTGCACCGCCATGGCCACCCGAAGGGTCTGCACCGCCATGGCCACCCGAAGGGTCTGCACCGCCATGGCCACCTGAAGGGTCTTCACCGCCGTGGCCGCCAGAAGGGTCCTCCCCGCAGTGGCCGCCTGAAGGGTCCTCACTGCCGTGGTTGCCCGAAGGTCCGACTGCTCCGCCCTGGCCACGCCCGTGTATTGCTCCGCCCAGGCCACCTGCAAGTCCTGCTCCGCCCTGGCCGCCCCCTTGTCCTGCTCCGCCTGGACCATCCTGGAGTCCGTCCAGCTGCCCCCTGTCCACCTCCCCGTCACGGACTCTAGGATGCCCACCCCCCCTCCCGTGTTCTGCCTTGTACGGCGCGGGTCGCGCCTAGCGGGAGGGGGGAGTTATGTCACATTCCTCATCTGCACCAGTCTGTCCTTGTCTCTTCACTACACTTCCCAGAATCCTCCTCGTCTCCACACCTTTATTCACTCCCTCACTTACCAGCCTGTTCCTCGTTATCATCATCTGTGTCACCTGTCTTCACATCATTATGGTTCATTTGTTTCTGTATTTAGTTTGCCTCAGTTCATTCAGCCTTTGTCGGTCGTTACCTATGTTATGTTGTTGTGCTACCTGCCAGTCTATGTTTGTGAGTAATTGTAATTAAAATAGTACTTTGAACCTTCTTCCTTCTCGTCATCTTCTGCCTGCACAAAACCCTGACAATGTGTGTGTGTGTGTTAGATATTAGTTTTATGTTGTAGGATAATCAATAAAGTCTTGCTTATATTTTAAATATAATTGTCTTGTGTTATGTGCTTACAGATTTAATGTCTTGAACTTCTGATCTAAGTTACCTTGCTAATAAATAGTGTTTCACTATAGTTTGGATATTTATATCCGCTGCAGAGGTTATTACGGCCCGTTCGAATGAACGCTAAACGAATCATTTGCTCGGCCGTATAAGTGATTCTTTTAAGAATTGATAATTCCTTTTGAGCTAAATTGGCCTTCTGGCCCCCTTTATGCATATTATTATTATATGTACCCAAATTCGTTACAACTGTATTTAGCTGTAATAGTAAAAACGTATAATATCTGTAGTAAATGTATTCGAGAGAGTTTCACATGTAATACGTAGCTATTTCATATGCAAGCATGTCAGCCAATCACAGCAGAGGCCGGTTACACACAGCAGACACGCCCCTTGAAACAGAGCTTTCAAATCAGAGTTTAAAATCAGGCTAGGAAAAATGCCTTTTATTTCTAAATTATGACTATTTTGATCTAAAAAACATACTAACATTATAAGGGCAACCCAGAAAACATTATACAATAAAAATAAAAACCATTCTAGGGCACCTTTAACATAGCCTAATTGATTGTTTACTGATTTATGTATTTATAGTGCATTCCTAAATTCCTAGGATTTTCATTAGAAGCCCCTTTGGATCCATTTTTGCATTATAATTTTGAGTACATTTTCAGTACATTTGCATTGAGTAGCCTACTGGCAGCAGCTGTTCAGCTGTGACTAGGTGATGATGACTCAGGACGAGATGTCAGCATTATTGTTTTATTCATGTTTTTGTCACTTTGGATTTACCACGAAAACTTTATATACACAGAACAGTGCTTGTTTTTTTCTGCCACAGGGGTATTGCAAGAAATGTGATGCCAGCTGCTCTCCCAAGGTAGTGTATTCTGAGAGAATGCAATGAGTAATGCAAAGTGTAATCTAGAGTATGCAAAGATGTGAATATTTCGTCATCAATAGCTAATTTTTGTGTTCATAACAACTGCAAACCACACTGACAATCATCTTAACTTTACCTCAGGCCACATTTTCTTTTACATACCTCAGCTGTCAGTCTCCAAAAAAACAAAAAACACAAAAAAAACATACTACTTTTTAGCTACATACCAAGTCATGGCAAGTGTCGCGACCAAGCATTTAATTATATCCGACACGTGGACATATGAGACATATGATAGCTGAAGTGCAAAATGCACAACTATCAAACAACTTTAGCATATAACATACAAGTCTCAAGGATTACTTGCATGGAAAATAACTGAAACTGTCATGCTCCAAAAAGAAGATAAAGATGTCATTAACATATTATTCATGACAAGATAAACTATGCCTGTTTGGTTGCCATGCCCTGCCTTGACCTTATGGTTATGCTCAGTCAGGCTGTGTGCCCTGCACAGTGGGTCACTACTACACATTTGATCATTTCAACAGTATCAAGATGGCAGATAAAGTGGTTTGAGAACCAGTATTTAAAGACTGACTCTAGACCTTAATTGAAAATGTGACAAGCTTTTTTGCAAATACTGCAAAATCATACTTTGTGCAAATAGATTTTCAGAGAGAAAAAAATGACAATATACGTATCTCTATGCCACTTGAGCAGTACTCTATAAAATACTTTGTACCAGAAAACACATCCTTTTTGGTGTATTGGGAACTGAAGCTGAAGATACCTTTTGCATGTATCAGCAATTCTTAATAAAGATGAGGGGTCTGAGTCTTCAGATGATGTCCTGAAAGTAAAAATAAAATGAAAAATAAACGTATTTTTCAACATTTGGATAGTGGTCTTTGGAAGATTTGCACATCTGAAACTGTACGTCATGACTCCTTGCAGCTTCCTGCTGCTTCCAGCTTCTGCGGTCAAATGGTAGGTGGAATGTTGTCGGCAGTCGAAAGACTCCTAAAGATAATCAAAGGCAAGCGAGAGACAGCCACCAGAGCTCACTGACAGCCTTAAAAGTGCATATGTAAGTACATTTCACACAAAGGCCTGTATGTTTTATTTTTTTCATTTCTTCAAGCTTATAGCAATTTTGTCTGACAATCCTGCTTGGTCCATAAGACATTTTGTTGCACATTTATACCTCTGCTCATAGACACACAACTTTATAGTCTATATGACTCATGCAATAATGCATGCTTGAGAGTCTAATCACATTTCATTTGAACATGTTTTGCATTTTATCATGTACTTTAATTTCTTAAAGCTGCAGTCCATAACTTTTTTGGGTTCAAAATTGCTTGTAATAATTTTTTTAATTCCAGTGGTACTGGTGGATTTCCATGGGAAATTCGAGCATGTCTTTGCGTCATTACGTCACATCTGTACACAGGGCCGTGGGAACTAGGGGTCCTGAGGGTGCGGCAGCACCCCCTAACGACAGCCGTTTCATTACATTGGCATTTAAGATGACATGACTTTAAATAACTTTTTGTTTTTCAACATGTTTTTTAAGAACACCTTCCACCTTTATAAAATTATTCTAAAGATTATTTTGTTTTTATATTTTGTCGAATATGGTTTTATGACTCTAAAATAAATTAATATATCAAAAGGCAAAAGCCGATCTCGCATGGAGTGAGTTACGTGACTGGTTGAGGAGCATCTCAGAACTCATTTGACACTCACTTAATGCATGTTCACTCAGACGAAAAAATTAAATATCTTGCATTCTTTGGCATTAGGGGCTGTTCACACAGAACGTGTTTTTCCATTACACTCTGCTACTTTTCCATTGTTTTTCAGTGTGAACGCACTAGCCGTGTTTAACTGTCGCATGACACCGCATTCTCAAAACGCAGCAAGTTAAAATACCGGTAAGTTAAACTAAAACGCGCCTCGAGACCTAGCTTTTTTCCCTCGTTCCACTGCCCGCGTTTGGCGTCTTGCGTTTTCGCTTTAAAAGATTGTGCATTCTGTGTGAACCGGCACTAACTCCTCCTGAGCGTGTATTATAAGGTAAGATGCAGATTTTTGTGCTGTGTTTTTAAAATGTATCATGAGTTCTGAGCGTTCTCACATAACTCTGTCCTCATTCATTTGTATGTTGATCTTTTTGTTTGGGCTGTTTAATATTAGGATTTTCTCTAAAATACTCTACCAGAACCACCCCGCAATATCAAGCCCCGCCCCATTAAGCCCCGCCCCCAGCACCCCCTTGATAAAATATGTTCCCACGGCTATGTCTGTACACATAAAGAAGGTGTCTCGGTTAGTAGGCTATATTGCGTGTGAGGATGTTGGAGGTGGAGATTTATTGGCTTTTCTCACAGCACTTGATATAATTGAACTTTTCAATTTGATTGCGGATCCAGAAAGATTCAAATGACAATCACCAGTGACAACTGGAGATTCACCCGTTGTAAAATGCAAAATACTTCAGAGTGGCTAAACAGAAAAAAAGAGACTGCAACCGGCGCTGGCCCATGCGAAAAGGATATCAAAAGGGCTTTTGAAAGGTGGCGTGAACTCTGTTTTGAAGGGGTTCAAAACGAACGCAGAGAAGGCAATTTTTTTCTGCTGGACAGGTAAGACATTTCAATGGTTCAATTATTTAAGAGTAGCACTTGTTCGCTTAATTCATACAGTTACGGAGTAAGTTACTGAACTACATGTAGCCCTAATACACATTACATGTAGTCACGCAATGCTGATGTTGTTAATATGAACAATTTGAGAACAAAGTATAATTTGCACAGTTTGACGTGATATAAGCGATCGTTAACGTAGATTTAATCAGCGCGATTTACTGCAATACTTTTTCCCCCTTGTTGGTCACAACAAAAGTGGATGTCACTTGTTCAGATGACATTTTCCAGTGAAAATTCTTATGTTGGTTATACTTTCAAAAAGTAGAATCTGTTATTCCGAATGCCAGTCTCCACACCAGCCGCAACGCGGCGACTGACAGCACATTCTCCTCAAAACATTGGATTCATCCGCGCTGTGCCTTGCACAACCCACGTAAAGTTGATAATTCCGCGAATAACTGTAATTGCAGATTTCGAACAGAGATGGCGACAAAGAGGAAAAGCTACGGAGTGCAGGTTTAACAAGGGAATTATCTAAGTGATGTGTTGTGAGATTTGACTGAATGTGGTTGCATTGCAGTGGTATAGACCTTATTCACAGTAGCGCCATCTTTGATTTTTAACAGGAATGAAAGCGAGGCTGTGATCTCTTCAGTGGGTTGTACTGCTATTAAATGTGTTTGTGGATTGTTCTGCTGACGAAACCATGCAAAAATATGTTTCTGAGAAATTCCAGTAGACCAAATAATCCAGACAATATGATCTGTTCAAAATTTTAAGTGATCTAGGAGCTTTATACAGCTTTTTACAGCGGATCCCATTGAAAACACAGTAAGTCTATCCCTCACAGCCTCACTTTCATCATGGCGCTGGTCTAAATAAGGTCTATACTACTCTCTAAAAATACTTTTTCTAGTTTGTGGCATTGATTCAGAATTTTTACATTTAATTAACATATTTCTTTAACCAGTTTCACATATTGTCTGTAATCTTCCCGTGGCATACTGGAGACCTTTTATTGCTAATCACTATACAGTATATATATATTCAATGTTAATTCAAAATGTCAATGTTATTTACTTCCTGGAGTAATTCACTTAATCTATAATTAACTTACTGTTCTGCTGGCAGCAGAATAAGTGCCGTTAGGAAAGTTTGACCAAAATAGGAACACTAACTATGGGGAATGGTGAAGGGACAATTGAGAGTGCAGTATTGATATCTGCTTGCGATGGGATATAACTGTAGTGATGACTGACATCAGCCACTTGAAGAAGGAATAACATTTAGAGTATCAAGAACTTTGAAGAACAACCAAGTCTTAAAAATATATATGTTGCAAAATGCATAATATCAAACAAGAGTAAACCCAATCCCAAGCATTAATCTTTGCCTTATCCCGCATTGTTTGTGCTACACTGTAGCAACTATTGGAATAAGTGACAGTTCACCCAAAATCAGTGGTCGGCAACAGGTGGTTAGCCAGTGCCCGCAGCCAGATTATTTTGATAGCGACTGGTTCTGAAATAGATCTGTCATGACAGCAAAGTTAAAAAATTTGAAAAGTTCTAAAAGACATTCAAAAGAGTATTTGAATCGCTAGACACACCACTAAAATAGCCGCTATGAAATGTCTAATATTATATTCTTTGTAAACAGCGACAATGTTGTTGCAGGATGCTAAAAGTAGGCTACGTCAAATAATTATTACAATAAATTAGGCTCCATTGTGTAACAAGCAAATTAAAATGATACACATTTATTATTCACAATATGGAAAGAGGAAATAAAACATTGTCTGTTAAGAGCATGACTCAAACATGCCATTGATGGGCTTATTCAAGTCCTCTTTTAATTTTTTTATTTATTTTTATCCATTCCGCATCTCCCACATATGTGTGTTTTAACAAGGCGGTCTGTGTTGCAAGTTGGTGAATGAAGATACTTGCCAGGTTACATGTCACTACTGCTTTATTAATTTATCCAGTGTAAAACCCAGACAACGCCACACAAATGTGGCTTTTTGTTAATGACTGTCCTACTACAAGATTTTCCAAAGAGTAACAGCTCACTACCAGTTACAAAACACACTGTAAAAGTCTGTTACATGCGTGTGATGATGAACCAGGTCAATGACATCATCACTTGAGTGCCAGCCTACACTGTAAAAAGAAAAGGTGCCTGGAGGAACCTTTTAGGGTTCTTCACTTTGCCACACCGGCGGAACCGTCTGTAGATCCTCTAGGAACCCTTTAAAAAGGGGCGGTTCTCTGAGGAACCACCCAGGTTTCCTGAGGAACTCTTATATAAGGCACTGTGTGGAATCGCTTTGGGTGCCTCCAGGAACCAATTTTTATTTATTTATTATTATTTCATGTTGTTACTATACACTGTAAAAACTAAAGGTGCCTCAAATATCCTGTTGGATACTCAAGGAACTTAAAAATGCAATTTAAGTGCCTCAAAGCTCTTTCTCCTATAGTAGGGTTACTGGTGGAGCCATTGACAATCTGTGTGGTTCTTGCAGGGACTTATGGGATCCTATCAGCACTTTGTATTCAGTTCAGAGGTTCTGGAGTCACCTTTTCACTACCATGAGACCTTTTATGTTAAAGCCAGCATCTGGAGGAACCCAATGGTTCTGTGAGGCCAGAAATAAGATTATTATTATCCTATTATTATTATTATTATTATACTTAAGTTTTAAAAAATATATATTTATAAATATATTTCATAAATTATACTTCTGATTCAGTATACATAGTCTTATATTTATTTAGTAGCCTATAGGCCTGTTTTATTGATTAATTTAAACCTTAAACAACAACAACAATAAATAGTAGGCTATTAAGGCTAATATTAATAATATGAAGCAGAAGAAGAAGAAGAAGAAGAAGAAGAAGAAAGTATTTAGACTTATTGTGTTATAGTGTTAATAAGTTTAAAAAAAGGTAACTTTAAGGATATTGTGATGGTGTGTCCAGTCAGTGTCATGAATATGCATAAATGCTTGCACTTTGAGACATCATTTTTGATCCTGTTAAGGAAACTGACGCTAGTAGAGTAAAAGAGCGCTCAGAATGTAATGAGTGAGTTCGAGTGCACACGCTACAGAGAGTGTTCTTGCTCTAACCTGTCTTTTTCATACTTTCATACAGAAATACATGTGTTGCACCAAGGAAGAGCACCGCCTAATTTTTGAAAAGTGTAACACAACATCAAAGAGAGGATCGCTTGGAAAGGGAGGCACAGCGCCAAGAGCATAAATGGCAGATGCTTCACCATCAGTTTACACAGCTACAGTCAGAAGTTCATCAAGACCAACAACAACGACAGTCAGTGGCAGCAACTACGTCAGTAGGTACAGCTGGGCATCGGTCTTCAACCATCTGTTCAGGTCGTCAGCCGTTACAGGATGTTGCAAGGTTCCAATTGAGGGACAAGGACATGCAATGCCGTGTTTTCCACCTCCCAGAATGCTTCCTTGGACTCATGATGAGGCCATAAAACATTTGACAACTTTCGAACGCATTGCTCAGACATGCACATGGCCAAGACAAGACTGGGTGTTGCATTTGTTGCCTCTCTTATCTGGGAAGGCGAGATCACCTTATGTGGCCATGGAGCCTGACAACTCACTAAACTATGATTTTGTCAAACAGACTATTCTTTACAAGTTTGAAATCAATGTTGAAATGTATAGACAACGCTTCAGATCATACAGTGCCCGAGAAGATGAGACTCCAAGAGAGCTGCAAGTGAGGCTAAGAGACTTGTATGAGAAAAGGATGAATCCTAAGAGTCGAAAGGAGGAGGAGATCGGTGACCAGATAGTTTTAGAGCAGTTCCTCAAGTTAATCAACCCAGAGACAAGAACATGGGTGAGACCGAATAACCCTACCTCATCTAAACAAGCAGCAGAGATGGCAGAGACCTTTATGGCTGCAAGACGATCAGTGTATCAACCAAGACGATGGCGGAGCTATAACAACAGCCCAACCGGTAAGTCTGGGGATGGTTGGGGTAGTGGTCTGAGCAATTTTGGTTCTAATACTGGTGTATCGCAAATAAGTTCTGGTACGAACAGCAGTAAACATCAGGGGGTAGTTAATCAGTATAAGGGTAAAGCTGTGATTGTTTGTCATGGATGTAGCCAGCCAGGGCATAAGAAAGCAGATTGCCCTTTACAGAAAGTTACTAATACCCGCCTTTGTTATGTACCAAGATCTTCTCCGGAATTAAATGAAGTTGAGTTGAATACAGACACTGTAATTGAGGTAAAGATGGGGACTAAATTCTTTAAAGCTTTAGTTGACTCTGGTTCAAGCCAAACGTTAGTAAGGACTGAATGTTTGGGTGAAGGTAATGTACTGATGCAGGACAAATTGAGAGTTCGCTGTATTCATGGTGATGAAAAAGAATACCCCAAAATTGATGTGGTTATTGAAATAAATGGTCAGGCTTATTATCTGTCAGTTGGTGTAATGGACCAGGCACCCTATCCAGTTATTTTAGGTAGAGATGTACCCGTGCTTGTAGATCTTTTGCATAATGACAGTGAGATAGCTGAAGCTAGATGATATTGAATGCATTCCTCATGATATAGAGGAACTTCGAAGGCTGTGATATAGTAAAACTCTGAAACCCTTGTTTGAGAAGGTAGACAAGGGAAACGCTGTGTTAGCTTTGCTTCAGAAAGCTCATTTGTAGCTTAAAGATGATAGGCTATACCTGGTAAGTGCTGAGGGAGAGAGGTTGGTGGTCCCAGAATCCATGAGACTGAAGGTATTACAGTTAGGTCATTCTGTTCTGTGGGCAGGGCATTTAGGACAGCAGAAAACGCTAGATAGAAATTGCTAGTAGATTGTATTGGCCCAGTCTGTATGTGGACGTTATGGATTTGTGTAAGTCTTGTCCAGAGTGTCAGCTGGTGAGTCCAGCTAGAAAGGGCGATAGAGCACCGCTGGTGAGACTCCCTATTATTGACATCCCGTTTTCTGGCATTGCTATGAATATTGTGGGTCCTTTAGAAAAGAGTAGTACAGGAAAGCAGTATATTCTGGTTGTTGCAGATTATGCTACTAGATATCCAGAGGCTTTTCCCCTTAAAAACACGAAGACGAGACAAATTGTGAATGCCCTTGTTCAGCTCTTTTCTCGGGTATGCCCTTGTTCAGCTCTTTTCTCGGGTAGGTTTATCCAAAGAAATAATTACAGACCAGGGAACCAACTTTACTTCCAGACAAATTAAGCAAGTGTATTCAATGTTGCATGCACAGCCTATTAAGACCACTCCTTATCCTCAGACTGACGGTATGGTAGAAAGATTCAATCAGACATTGAAATCAATGTTGCACAAGTTTGTGTCTGATACAGGTGTAGACTGGGACCAATGGTTGCCGTACTTGATGTTTGCCTATCGAGAAGTTCCACAATCATCTACAGGCTATTCACCCTTTGAACTGCTCTACGGGCGTCAGGTTCGTGGACCTTTGGATGTCTTAAAGGAGGCCTCGGAAGGAGACAATGCAAGTGAAAAAAACAAATATTTTGTCGTATGTCATTAAAATGAGGGAGAAGATGGACTCGATGGCAGAGTTGGTAAGAGTCAATATGACTGAGGCGCAACAATGTCAAAAACAATGGTACGATCAGTCAAGTAGGAAGAGAACATTATGTCCAGGTCAAAAGGTGCTACTGCTTCTTCCTACATCTGACGGTTCATTACTGGCCAAGTGGCAGGGGCCATATGAAGTGATTCGGAAACTAAGTGCTACTAACTATGAGATCTCTCTAGCGGATCGCAGGAAGAAATCTCAAGTTTTTTATATTAACCCTCTGGAGTCGAGAAACGCGCCGGCGCGTTTTGCGCGATTTTTTTCACATAGGAGCAAAATAGACTTAAAATACTCCATCACTTTTGGTCATACACACTTAAGAAATATGAAAAAATAAACTGTTAAATGTCTACTTTTTTTATGGGTCCACTTACAATCGAAATAAAACATTGTGCTTTTGTAAAATAAGGAAAATAAACAGGA
Source organism: Semotilus atromaculatus (assembly GCA_031834385.1). NCBI lineage: Eukaryota > Metazoa > Chordata > Actinopteri > Cypriniformes > Leuciscidae > Semotilus > Semotilus atromaculatus. The sequence continues at coordinate 11,523,006 of JAULUF010000009.1, read as the reverse complement.
TGTGCTTTCTGCCTCTCCGTCTCCTCCATGAACTTTTTTTCTGGAGCACGTCTCTAAACGTAAACAAAACTGTCACACAGGCATGATCAATATATCTTTATAATCATTTAAGTGTGTACTTTTAAATTATCTAATTCAAAACTAAAACAAATATTCTGTGTTTATGTAATCTATATAAAAAGAGAGAGATGTCAGGCGTTCTCATTTCAGCTAATTATCTTTTAATGTGACCACGCCCACAGAGAGCGCGCGCCATTCAAACGCAAAAAATCTGAAACTTGCCACCGCCCACACGAGCTCGATAAAACACCAATGTACCGGTAGTCCGAGGCTGTGAGGAATAATTCTGGATAATTTACCTCAGAAGTGCTGGATTAATTTCACACTATAAATAAACTTCATACTAGACATGTTTACCTTGGAAATTATACAATTTGAATGTATAAAAAATTTGTGAAAAAATACCTAATTCTGTAGAATGGTCCATGATATAGCCTATTTGAACAGGATATGTTTCCAGGTATGACTATGTACTAAAAATGTGCTTTTGACTTTCATTTGGATTTTATATATATATATTTATTTTTGTCCTCGCATTCTTTCTTGTGTGATACACCTGAATGAAAGGCTCATTAATATGCAGGGTCATTAGTATGCAGGGTCTTTGTCTTCTCAGGTGTGAATCACAGCAAGTCACACCCCTGCGCGTTTTAAAAAATTTAAATCAATGTATTGTTTTATGTGAATGATTAGGCAGGATGATTTTCAGATCATTTTGAAGCAAAAACACTAGGCAACTACATTCATTAGTCAAAAGTCTTGTGGACACATGTTAAGTATGTGTTTTGTGGCCTTATTTCAGAAACTTTAAAGGGCTCATGACATGGTTTTTAGTTTTGTTTTATTATGTTCCCTTAGGTGCAATTATAGTGTTACTATAGTTTTTTGTACACATTTTTTTTTTTAAATGTAGTGATTTATGACATTTTCCCACCCTGTTTCTCACCTCTGATTCAAACAGTCTGTTTTGGGGTGTTTCCCCTTTAAGACTTCAGTGTTAACGCCTATACTGTTATGATTGGCTAACGTCAGTGCTACTTATGAATCAATTATTAACGTTAATCATTTTGTATCACATGTAGGCTACACAATGCTCCACCACGTGAAACTTTCTTCCAATCTTTTACCATCGTGTCAATTCTCAATTGATTTTGATTCATTTGCGGGAGGGCGGGAGGGACGGAGAGAGAGAGAGAGAGAGAGAGAGAGAGAGAGAGAGAGAGAGAGAGAGAGAGATAGAGTTTGAAGGCGCGCACGCGGCCGGGGCTCTTTCTCTCTCTCTCTCTCTCTCTCTCTCTCACGTTCTTTCAGTAACATGCCCTGTCACACTCATCTGATCACTCACCGTTCAAATAAGGCTTTGGCGCGCTGCATATGCTGCAAATAAACTGCATCCAACTGCTTTCCCTGACGTCTGGATCGTTCGGCAGCGTATTCAAACATGTTGTATCTTGCAAACAGACTCACTCGCTGCACGACAACGCATGAGATGATGTGAAATGAGGCGTAGTTGTCCTGCGGTGGAGGCGGTCATATGCAAACGACTGGTACATCACTTCGCACCGTGACGTCACTTCTTACCATGGATCCAGAACGAGCTGTATTTAGAGCTTGATTAAATAAACGCTTCGTTTATATTGGGGAGGACGTCTTAAGCTATGAATCTTGCAGGAAGTTTTAATAGTACATAGATCTCTTATATACCAAAAGATCAAGGCAAATTTGGTTTCTCATGTCATGACCCCTTTAATTTTTAGTTTTTTGAATAACCATGCATAAACATCATTCCCTCAAAAATACAAACATGTACATACATGTTGCTCACATATATTGCCCTATTTGTGCTAAATATAGTGTAATTACACCTTTGCCATTAATATGTTTATAAGCAACTGAAAAAAGCACAAATGTCAGGGCATGTCAAAACATCTCAAGGACCTCAAAAACCCCTTAGACCCCAGAGGGTTAACCTCTTAAGATCGTGGCATGAGAGAAAAGGCTCGTGGTCAGAGTAGCTGTGGGCAAGAAAGGTAGATGAAGACGAGTAACTAGAGGAGCAATACTTCCCAGTTGATCAAAATTCAATTACCCTTACAGCAGTAAATCATCTTACACCTGAACAGCAGAGAGAGTTCTTGAAACAAGTACCAGATAATCTTTTCAGGGATCAGCCGGGGAAAACAGATCTTATACAGCATGATATTCGCCTTCTGCCAACAGAGCCCATTATGCAGACTCATTGTAGAGTGCCCGCCCACCTGATTCCTGCTTTGAAAGAGGAAGTGAAAGTGATGCTTGATTTGGACATCATAGCACCATCTAGGAGCGAATGGTGTAGTCCAGTGGTACTGGTACCAAAAAAGGATGGTTCACTCAGGTTCTGCATGGACTTTTCAAAGCTTAATGCAGTGTCCGACTTTGATCCATACCCGATGCCAAGAGTTGATGAGCTAATTGAATGACTGGGCAAAGCTAAGTATTTAAAAACTCTCGACTTATGCAAAGGGTATTGACAAGTGCCATTGACTGACTCTGCTAAAGAAATTACTGCTTTCCGTGTTCCTTCTGGATTGTATCATTTTAAGTTTATGCCTTTTGGCCTGCAAGGGGGAGCAGCAACCTTTCAGCATTTGGTGGACCAGGTGCTGAGAGGAGTGGACAGTTTTGCAGCAGCTTATATAGATGACATTATCATTTTCAGCGATTCGTGGGAAGAACATCTAGAGCATCTCGCTGAAGTGTTCAATAAGATCCATCACGCAGGTCTGGTTGTCAATGCCAAAAAGTGCCAGATTGCCAAGCAGGAAGTCACTTATTTAGGTTACATCATGGGAGGAGGATCAATCAGGCCTCAGGTAGATAAAATGCAAGCTATCTTATTTACACACGCCACTGCTCCACTGACCATACACTGGTCACTCCACTGCACACCTCTGACCACTTCCTCCTCACTCTCAGCCTCAACCTACCTCAGAACACAACACGCACTCCTCCACAGGTCACCTTTCGGCGAAACCTACGCTCTCTCTCTCTCTCACCCTCTCGTCTATCCTCTTTGGTCTCATCCACACTTCCTCCACCTGACAAGTTCTTAACACTTGATACTAACAGTGCAACTGACTCTCTTTTCTCCACTCTAACACACTGCTTGGACAACTTCTGCCCCCTTTCTTCCAGGCCAGCCCGCACCACACCCTCTGCCCCCTGGTTATCCGATGTTCTCCGTGAACATCGTTCTAAACTCAGGGGTGCAGAGAGGAAGTGGCGCAAATCGAAAAATCCTACTGACCTTGGTCTTTATCAATCCCTCCTCTCTTCCTTCTCTGCTAATGTCTCTACTGCTAAAATGACTTACTATCACAACAAAATTAACAATTCCTCTGACTCTCGCATGCTTTTTAAAACCTTCTCCTCTCTCCTCAACCCTCCTCCTCCTCCTCCTTCATCAACCCTAACAGCTGACGACTTTGCCACATTCTTCACAAATAAAACAACCACCATCAGCGGCCAATTTAACAATCCACAAACTGACACACACATTTTACCAACAAATACACACATTCTACCCTCATTCTCTCTGCTTTCAGAGGCAGAAGTCTCCAAACTACTCCTTTCCAATCGCCCTACTACCTGTCCGCTTGATCCTATTCCTACTAACCTACTCCAAGCCATTTCTTCCTCAGTTACACCCGCACTCACGCACATCATAAACACCTCTCTTCACACTGGTACCTTTCCCACAGCGTTTAAGCAGGCTCGGGTAACCCCACTGCTTAAGAAACCTACTCTTAATCCAGCACATCTGGATAATTATAGACCGGTATCCCTTCTTCCATTCGTCGCGAAGACACTTGAACGAGTTGTTTTCAACCAGATCTCTTCCTTTCTCACACAGAACAACCTCCTGGACAACAATCAGTCTGGTTTCAAAAGTGGACACTCAACTGAGACTGCGCTGCTCTCAGTAATCGAAGCTCTGAAACTGGCTAGAGCAGCTTCCAAATCCTCAGTTCTCATCCTGCTAGATCTGTCTGCCGCCTTTGACACTGTTAACCACCAGATCCTCCTGTCAATCCTAAAGACGAAGGGAATCTCGGGAACCGCACTCCAATGGTTCAAGTCTTACCTCTCAGGTAGGTCCTTCAGGGTGTCGTGGAGGAGTGAGGTGTCGAAGTCACAACATCTATCTACTGGAGTGCCTCAGGGCTCAGTGCTTGGACCACTTCTCTTCTCCATCTACATGACATCACTAGGAACTGTGATTCAGAAACATGGCTTTTCCTATCACTGCTACGCTGATGACACACAAATCTACCTCTCATTTCAGCCTGATGATCCGACGGTAGCTGCTCGCATCTCAGCATGCCTGACAGACATCTCTGGCTGGATGAAAGACCACCACCTTCAACTTAACCTTGCGAAGACAGAGCTACTTGTGATCCCGGCCAATCCAACACTTTGTCACAACTTCACTATTCAGCTAGGCCCGTCATCCTTAACTCCATCACGGTCAGCCAGGAACCTTGGAGTTGTTATTGATGATCAATTGAACTTCACAGACCACATCACTAGAACTGCCCGGTCCTGCAGATTTGCTTTGTATAACATTAGGAAGATCAGGCGCTTCCTATCAGAGCATGCTACACAACTCCTTGTTCAAGCGCTTGTTCTATCCAGACTGGACTATTGCAATGCTCTCCTGGCTGGTCTTCCAGCTTGCACGATCAAACCTCTGCAGCTAATCCAAAATGCTGCAGCTAGAGTGGTCTTTAACGAGCCGAAGAGAGCACACGTCACTCCTCTCCTCACAAAATTGTACTGGCTGCCAGTTGCAGCTCGCATCAAATTCAAGTCACTGACGCTTGCTTACAGAACAACCACTGGCTCTGCTCCCTTTTACCTAAACTCACTACTTCAGACTTATGTCCCTTCCAGAAATTTGCGCTCTGCAAGCGAACGGCGTCTTGTGGTGCCACGTCAAAGAGGCACAAGATCTCTTTCTCAGACCTTTACCATGACTGTTCCTTGCTGGTGGAATGACCTACCGGAGTCCGTAGTCATTTTTAAGAAACGGTTGAAGACGCATCTCTTTCGGCAGCACTTGTTCCAGTAATACTAACACTTTCTCTTCCTTTCTATAAAAAAAAATAATAATAATTAAAAAAAAAATAAAAATTTTTTTTTTACGGGTTCTACGTTGGATTAAACTGTGAAAGGTTATAGCACTTACATTTTGTTGTCCTGCTGTTAGTTTAACTGCTTCTATGGTTCTCATTTGTAAGTCGCTTTGGATAAAAGCGTCTGCTAAATGAATAAATGTAAATGTAAATGTATCTTGTTATGTGCATCCCCAACGACGAAGAAGAGGGTTCGATCATTTCTGGGCTTGGTGGGCTGGTATAGGAGATTTGTTCCCAATTTTGCCAGCAGAGCAGCAGTGTTAACTGACCTTACAAGGAAGAGTAGCCCCATAAAATGTAAGTGGACATTAGAGTGTGAGCAAGCTTTTCAAGATTTAAAGGCTTGTCTGTGCAAAGACCCTGTCCTACAGAGCCCAAACTTTGACCTTCCTTTCGTAGTTCAAACAGATGCATCTGGACAAGGATTGGGTGCAGTACTGTTACAGGGTGATGGACAAGATCGACACCCAGTGCAGTACATTAGCAGGAAGCTGTTTCCATGTGAGACTAACTATTCAACCGTTGAAAAAGAGGCTCTGGCCATTAAATTGGCCCTGGACACTCTAAAATATTATTTGATTGGTAAAGACTTTGTTCTGGAGATTGATCATAGGGCTTTGCAATGGATCAATAAAATGAGAGACAGTAATGCAAGAATTACACGGTGGTATCTTTCCCTCCAACCTTTTAAGTTCAAAGTCCTATATAGGGCTGGAACATTAAACGTTATTGCAGACTTTTTGTCACGCCTCTTTTGAAGAGTGGCTATCTTGAGGAGGGGGGTATGTGATGATGAACCAGGTCAATGACATCATCACTTGAGTGCCAGCCTAGTGCTATTTTGAATTTACTTGGTGTGCTGATTACAGGAAGAGTTTAGTATGTATTGTATATGTTGACAATATATATATGTGGATGGACAATTCCAAAATTAAGTGTTCAACTTGTTAATGTTTTGACTGATGACAGAGAGCTATTGTTTTATAGTATTTCTTTATTGTATACATTTACAGATTATAGCACATGAAAGATCTTACCTGTTTGATCCAGGGTTTTGGAGGTGGGTTCTGGTAGTGCGCATAGCCAGAACGTACCATGTTTCAAGATGGAGAGAGACATTCGTGTTATGAGGTGTTAAATGTATGAGTTTGTGGTTATGTTATACATGTTTGTATTATGATTATTGTATGTCAGAATGAGTTCATGAACATTAGTTATATGTGCCAATGTTTTGCTGTGGAATTCCGTCAGTGTTATGGGGAAAGTTCCACCTGTGATTATGGTTTGTCCCACTAGTGTTTGGTGGGAAACTTGTGTATTTAAACCATTGACTGACCAAGATTAAGGAGGATGTTGCATCCTGTGTATACTGTGCAAATGGTTGCACATGTTTGAGGTGAGACATGCTAATAATTGTGTGGATGTGCCACTAGTCATTGTTTAGTGCCAGTTTTTGCTGCTCACAGCATTTTTTTCTTTTGTTTGTAGCACCAGATATGTTGCATTAAGTTTTAGTTTTATTTTTCTTGTTTCTTTTTCTTTTTCTTTTTTTTTTTATGTGGACTGCACCTTCATTTTTCATCAATTCATTTCTTAAATGATCATTTGAATATGTTCTGGCCCGCCATCTAGTGGCAACAATTTTTTTTGGACCCAATGCCAAACTTTCAGACCCCTGACTTAGATGTTCCCTTTCGAGGGAACTCAATGGTGTGTAATAATGTTGACACTATGGTCATGTTAATACCCAATTTGCCATGCTGAACAAGTGCCTGCCTCACTAAGCTGTGAAGCTATGCACAAGCATAGTGAGCTAGAACCTGTACTCAAAGACGGGAAAGTCCCTTCAGGTTTATTACTGTGACCTCTTGAGGAAGGGCATTATTAACATCAACACATACCCGGGGAGCCTATAAACTCCACTTTAACAACCAAACATGCTTGGAGAGGGCCACCTCATCGGCTAATGATTGTCTATTCCCATAGCTCTAGCAAAGAGGACAAGAGAGTAGGCTACCACAGCACAATGCCACTTTTGTTCTCTCTGTTCATTCTCCTCACAGACTTTAGGAAACGTGTTACATACTGTAGATCCACTATGTCCACATGGGTGGGGCGACAGTTTATGAAGTGGGACACTAAAAATTAAATACGGAAAGAGCATGTTACTACAACTTCCAAATTCACAACACTGGTTAGACAATAGCTGATGAATTGGGACGCGAGAAGCAGAATTGCCCATCTTCCTTCAGCTGTCTCTAATCAACCCTTCATATGAACGTCATACTCCAGCAGCGTTACTAAGTGGAGATTAGACATATCCTATATTCTGCAGAGCCCCATGGCCAGACCTGCTGCCACACATGCCTTGCTATAAACTGCTTACTTTTGGCAGTTATGACACCCCGTACACTGTTACAGTGGGAGAAGGGAATAACATCCGCCTACGCTGCTCTCAGCTGATCAAAATTGCCACGTTGCACAAGCAAACACGGAGCACGAGCTGCCAGATGCAGACGAGTTGATTCTGATCTCTAAAGAAAAGAATCAAGCGAGAGCTCCGCTCTCTCGCAATGTTCCGTCACAGTGAATGCATTTAGCAAGGCAAAGAGAATACAGCGTGTGGAGAGATAGCTCACAAGCAACTCTCAACCCAGTGCATTCTTGCATATCGCTGCTCGCACACCACCACACAAACTGTTTGTCTGTGTGGGAGCAATACAGCCGCAGTGTTGTACACACAATACACACAATGTCATGATTTTGACATAACAATGTGGAAATACAGAAGAAATTAAGGCTCACACAATTGTGACGTCATGGGGCTGCCATCTCACATGCTTCAGACACCGGTCACGCAAGGGGCGTTCCCATAGTGTCAACATTATGATGCAGTGTTGAGTTCCCTTAAAAATGAACAGGTTTAAGTTATTGTCAAATGCATTGTATTACATCTCAAATACCAGGAGAATTACAAATTCAGATTTAGTCTCTGAAGAGATCTGATAACATATTAATAACCAATTAAAGCATAATCCCCTCAAGTAGCCAGCTAACTCTCCAAGGGACATTTATGTAATTCATAGCTGTATTAGTTGATTATATGAGATATGATTTATCTCTGAACTCAGTCCTCATTGTCAGTCATCTCATATTAACAAGGGCTTGTCTTTTTGTCTTTTTGAATTTATTATTGTTGTTTCTTAATTGTTATATCCACCCGATTCAATTTGCCTTGGGCCTAGACCTGAAGGGATAAATACACCAGCGATGTATTTATCATGATTTCATTACATTCATCAAAAGATGAGAGAAAAACAGTAATCAGTAAGTGGAAAATTCATGTGTGTAATTGAAGTAAAATAAATGAATTCATTTACAGAAATGTGAAAAAATAAACTAATATAAATTAATGGAAAAGGGAATGGATTTGTATTTAAATTGTCCATGTGTGCTTACAAGTTAATTTTCTATATTCCATATTCTTATTTTGAATGCCATTTCTTGTTCCAATACTTCATTTCTCTATTTTATATTTTCAAAATAAATCAGTAGTTCACTTCAGGGCTTTAGCATTTAAATAAACAAAACATGACAATTTTAGGGCAGGTCCATACTTTTAAACTGACATTTTTGATGAATCGAAATTGTCCTATGCTTTCTAATTTGGGGAAAATAAACAAAGACTGCAGTTGTCCTGGTGTGCTTCTACAAAGAAAGCAAACACATTGCCAGTATTTATCTGTATTTCATGTCATTTTTACACGGGAAGTACATCCCACCGAGTACTCCACATAGAGAATTGTCTCAGTGATTTAATACACTGCCATGCAGTGTGTGTGTGTGTGTGTGTGTTTGTGTGTGTGTGTGTGTGTGTGTGTGTGTGTTTTGACAGCACGGCAGTGAGAGTTAGAGGCTTGGTGAGTAATAGGTGATGGTACTTTGCCAGACTTGCTCTAACGTTCATAAATTATAAATCGAGCAATTATGGCTTTTTCCAGAAATTAGCCTAGGGAAGCTGAGTGTATTTCTATACACTATGTATACTGTTCCACACCTGGGCTTCCAGTAAGCACCCAGTGTCAATAATTTATGCTTCCCTGTCTGTGCAATGTGTATAAGCAGCACATTATCATAGCGTCTGTGGTGATAATGGCAATGATGCTATTCCGTGAAATGTTTCTCTGGTTTATTAGTTCATCCCTGGAAATCAGAGGCCAGCCAAAAATATATCAATTTGACAATGACCAGTTTTTGTTTTGTAATTGTATGTGGATATATTTAATGTAAATGCCTGCTTTAGAACACATTTGAAATTCCCACTAAAACCTTCATGATTGTGATGAACATTGCTTTGCCATTATTATTATTAATAATATAATGTGCTGAAAGAAATTGAGATTGAATGCAGTGATTAAAGACTGAACAAATATCTAGTACATTAATGCAAAGGTAAAATCTTTGCATGTGTTTAAAAAAGGAGATTTTAAAAATTATTTTATCATTTTAGCACAATTATTCATTGTAGCGAGCAGGACGAGGCACCTGCACGACGGATGCACTTTGTTTGGGCTTCAAAATCTCAGTTACTATTTACTTCCATTATAAAGCTTGGAAGCTTGGAAGAGCCAGGATATTTTTAATATAACTCTGATTGTGTTTGGCTGAAAGAAGAAAGTTATATACATCTAGGATAGCTTGAGGGTGAGAACATTATGGAATCATTTTTATTTGTGGGTGAACTAACCCTTTAACCTTGCTCTTTGGAATACCTCCCTGGAAAGTTAATTAGTATTATATAGGTTGCAGTGAGAATAAACTCTATTTACCTTGAGATTACCTTTTGCCAAATGCATAAGGTAGATACCGATATGCAGTTGTTTTTTGTTTTGTTTTTTTGGAAACAGTAACTCTCTCCTGTAGCGATTATAAATGAATTATTTTTATTTCAGTTCGTTTTGAGCAAAACATTTATTTTTTTAATTCCAGTTTCAGAGTTCTGAGGTTTCCTTACCAAAAGGATAGGCTACTCAGGCCCGTCGGAACAGGACAGGCAAACCAAGCAATTGCTTGGGGCCCCGAGCTGGACTGGGGCCCCAAGACAACGACTGTTTAAGAATAAAATGCAACGACAAACTGTGAGCGCCCCTTTGACAGTCCATTTGACAGTCCATGTCCATTTTGCTTGGGGCCCCCAAATTCCTTCAAACGGCCCTGAGGCTACTTGTTAGGACTAAATAAACATTAATAAAGATATTTTCATAATGAGAGTGCTTTTAAAATAACGATAAATCACAGCTGTTTTTGTCCCAGACAGTTGTAACCTGCTGATAATGTTTATTAATAATGACGATTTGTTCAAAAGCGTCAACTTGCTGGCTGTTGTTGTAAAGTATGTGTTTTGACCAGCCCAATCTCATGAAAGTGCGGTTCTATAGCATAAATTGTATTTATTGTGCAATTTATATGCAACAATTTTTTTTTTTTACATGCAAGTGTAATGCATTTTTCATACATGCATTACACTTTATGGTGTGTAATATGCACATACTCAACACCTCTAATCCTACCCAAGGGGTTCACAGTGCGTATCATGCATGTAAAAACTCTTCTTTTTTTCAGTATAAAATGCACAATAAATACAATTTGTGCTATAGATAGATAGTTTTGACCAGTTCCAGATCACTACTTTGTAAGGAATGCTCAAAGGTTCATAAGCTTTTTAGTCAATTTTAATTTCGGGGAAGAATATTCAACAGTTATTAATCTATGATCAACAAATTATCGAATATAGTCTGAACCGAGTCCTTACGTACATAAATAACCCACGAGGGGTTATACAGCACACGTCTGCTTCGGGTATGTATATAACAATTAAACACAACGAATTATGATTAATTAGGAATATACATCCTACACAGACCGATGGCTGTTGATCTTTAAAATTACCAAAGCAATTGAAACCCCCTTTTTTAATAACAAAACTACACTACTGGTAAAACACAGATATAGATAAACAAAGTAAACTAAAACAAATAATAAAAGAAACGTAGGAACATAAGGAAAACACAATTGCTAGCACAATTAGACCCTCAGAGACAGCCACAGGATACACACTTTAAAACGTCTAAATTTGAGATGGAACACTTGCATTCAGACCTGTTGTGGTGTAGAAGAGAGCTTGCGGCGTCTTGGAAATGGGAGGCGGACTTCTTTGATACTTCCGAACGTGGATGTTTCGCGGGAAATTCAAACGTCCTAAAACAGTTCTGTATGCGCAAAGACAGTCTTATCACCGGGATGCTGGAAGACTGACGAAACACACGTGGGTAACTCGGTCGGAGGTAGAGAACCGCACGGAGAACAGACTAGCTATACGCAAAATAAAACAAAGACAAACTAAAAACAGGAACAAAAGAAAGCACACGAAGGTTACATCTGGGAGGAGCAGGATACACAGCGCAAGACTGGTGGAATGAACCGCTGCACGGCTTTTTACCGGGAAGAGTCCACGCCCACTTTGGAAAGAACTCTCCAATGAGATCCTTTCTTGCTTTGGCGGGGTTCCGTGGCCTTTGTCTTGTCGGAACGCCCAACTTTCGGATTTATGGCCGTTATGAATATGGACAGAAACATTACAGAGATGGAAAAACATAGCAGAGTACATTTTAACGGAACCTCGTTTATATGGTTAGTTAGTCCACGTTGGGAGCTTTCATTTGCTATCATGAAAGACGTGTTTGACGCACATACAAGTGAATATATGCTCTTAGGCTCTTTATACGGGCCCTTAGAGTTTTAACTACACAACTAACAATCTTAATTGGCATGATACACAAACAGGAATATACCAGAATACAGGAATATATCATATTTCTCTTAGAATCACCCATTTCTCTGGGTTTTCCCTAAGGGCTGCATCGGCGCGTGTCCATAGGTGTGTGTGTGCGTGTATCCATGGGTGCGAGCGTGGATATGTGTGTGTGTTTTCATTTCACACATCTGGCTTCGTTCTCTCCGCAGAGATGGGAGTTAACCCTCTGGGGTCTGCGGTGTTTTTGGGGCTATTGGGATGTTCTGACATGCTCTGACATTTGTGCTTTTTTCAGTTATTTATAAACATGTTAATGGCAAAGGTGTAAATTCACTCTATATAGCACAAACGGGGTTACGATAATATGTGATTAACATCTACGTACATGTTTGCATTTTTAAGAGAATAATGTTTATGCGTGGTTATTGAAAAAAATAAAAATGAAACTTGCTGAAATAAGACCACAAAACAAATACTAAATATGTGTCCACAAGACTTTTGACAAATGGATGTTGTAGCTTCGAGTTCTGGCTTCAAAATGATGTGAAAATCATCCCATCTAATCGTTCACATAAAACGAAACACTAATTTATACTTTGTATGACAGTTTTTTTGTCTGAAGAGGTTTATGCGTGGGAGTGGTAATAGCCCATGAATATTAATGAGATTCAGACCAGGGGTGTGACAGACACTCCCCCAATGACCCATTAGGGTGAAGCAGCCTGAACAAAGAATGAGAGGAGATTCAAAGGTTTTGTTTTTCAATCTGTTTTATTGTAATTCCTCTGTGTGGAGAAACTAAATGTTCTAAATTTGCTCTAAGCAAATCAAATGTGAGTAAAATAAATAAATAATCAGTCAGCTATAAACAAAGCAATTGTGAGCGATAAATAAACAAAAGTAAAGGCAGGCATCTCACAGTAAATGCTTATGCCCCGTTGAATGACATCTGTCCATTTATATTTGCAGCCTTTTGCCAGCTGCCTTAGCAGCCTGAGCATTGGTGTTGTGGCACAGAGTAGACACAGCACTTTCTGAAAAAAATAGTTTGAATAGACTCATGGGCGAATGCGAGTCTACAGAACTCAGTTGCGGTCCAGCTTCCCGTGCAGGAAGGAATCGCACAGTCTGTGGAACCATGTCAACATCAGTCTCTGTTTTCCATGACAGAGTGGACTGCCTGTTGCTTGCCTGCTTGTTTGCCTTGGCTCTCTTCGGGACAGGTGCCTGGACATGTTCATTGTCACATCTGTAAAAAACAAGTGTGCGCTGTTACACAGTACAAGAGCACTGAAGAGACTGCTAGCATTATACAGAGCGAGAGGACACATAACAAACTCACTGGCTGAGTTGTTTACGTTAACACGTGAGGCAGCACGAGCACGGAGATTACAAGCTGCACGGAGTGTGCATGTGGTGCATGTGTATGAAGTGTCTTTCGTTCGTGATTTTTTTCAGTTTTTTTCTAAATAAAAATCAGAAAATGTATTCTCGTTTTTTTTATTTTTGTCTATTTAAATTCTATTTACAAACTCACCACACACAATAATGGTCAATAACTGTAATTTGCTGAAAGCTAATCTGTTTCTGAAAAAAATGACACCTTGCACATGAAGATAGCACTTTGTTTTAGAATTTTACAGTCCAAAAATCTAAATATGTGAAAAACACCAATTTTAGCTTCAGGTTCTAAAGGGTTAATAAATGTTGTAGAAGTATCATTCATTGTTAGTTTTTTAATTTCAACATTTACTTAAACATTTTAAATTGAGTTTAATTTTTTTATTGTATCTGTTATTACCTTAGATAATGTAGGCCTACTATGAACTAACAAGAATGATCGAGGTACAATTGTATTGCTCAAATATTCATTCATGTAGTAAAAACTTAATTTCTTAGTAACTAGCACAACACAGATCACTAATGTAAATATTACGTCTGTGCACTTACTCAGTATGATTCTCGATCGCACGGAGAACTGAACGACGCCTGCGTTCCCCTCTGCGAGGTGCTGGAGAAGGAGTGCGTGATGCAGACACATTTCTATAAAACAACAACAACAACAACAAAACTGTTAGCATACATAATCCAAAGTAAACTGATGGGCAATTAATGGGTATGGACCCACAATGTATATCTGTTGATGGGCCATAGGACGGAGAAATATCTATATCTATACACCGCGCGTGTTGATGGGCCATATAGACCGCACACATTTAGAGCATTTCAAACATTTACACTGTATTCACAATCATCTGTGCATAAGGCAGTATTTTAGCAAGATAAGCAGTGTCATAGGCTAACCAAAACAGAACATTTATATATAAACATATAATGTCTAGTATTTAGACAGTATTTTCCCGGAGGCTGAAATATATTTGCACTAAATCACATTATATTTACACCTAAGCAGATATTCGCAAATAAGCTACATTATGCATAAGCTAATCAAAACTGAGTGAAATATATTTAATATACAAATGTTTAGAGAGTAACGTTATCACATTGAAAGTTTACACTTGAGCATACACGAATGTTAGGGATATTGTAAGGCAATCTTTCACGTAGTATGTCAAAAGCTAGCCAAAACGAAGCAAAATATAGTCTGAAAATTCATATGAGTTCTATATTATCAGAATAAGAAGTATATAACACTAAACAACTTACTCTAAACTTGTATCCTCGGCGGGATCAACTCGCTCTTCAAAATGCAGCCGTTTGTCGTCTGTGTTGCACTCTGAGGAAAAGGTGAATTCTTCCTCGCTGTCCAGAATCATCTGACGGGCTTCTTCACCGGAGTAGCGTGCCATCCTCAAAACGCGATGAACTATCAGTGAATCTCATGAAGAATCTTTGTGTGTTCATTGCATTGATCGGGGGCGTGTGCGATGCATATAGATCACCTAAACTAATTACATGTGAATAGCGCCGGGGGCGTGGCGGCCTCAACTCATTAAAAATAATGAGGGGAGAAAGAAAAAACAGGACCTCTCCTTGGTTTCAAACGGATTGCATAAACTGAGAATATTTGTTTTTTATATAAATTACTTCATTTAAAAGAAGAGAATTCAAGCTTCATAAAGAAAAATATCTCGTGCCTGTGTGACAAGTAATCGCGGAGTTACAGTTAATCTTAGGACGCGTTTCAGAATGGACTTCACAGACAGAGAGAACGCAGAACTCGCATCATGTTTGTTTTTCTTTATTTGGTGAAAAGCACAACACTTTGTTTTTATTGTGAGTATCCACAAAAAAAAATAGACACTTAACACGATCTAATGATGTACAACACTTATATGTACGATCAAAATCAACCGAGTATTTTAAGTCTCTTTTGCACTGATAAGAAAAAAAGCGACCAGATCACGCCGGCGTGATCTCAGACCCCAGAGGGTTAAGTGATAGCAATCTGTTTGAAAAACCTAGGTCCGCATTTTTATGGCCATTTGTGTAAACCATTTCGGACCCTAAACGTGTCAATAGGCGAGCTCTTATCCAGACCCAATGTCGCCAGAGGGTGATTTTCATCGAATGACCAAGGAGAAAATTTAAGCTTATTTCAAAAGGAAAACATATACCTGTGATTATACATTTCACGATATTGATATACAGCTTAAAAGATAGATCAGATTGGGAGGATTGTAACGATATCAAACATCACACGTCACAGACATAATACTGCAGAGTTACCTCTTAACGCATACATACAGGCATTTTATAATTCTCTTACACGCATGATGACATTCTTAGGACAAGTTTACACATTACAGCTCTCCTACATGTATTTCGACACATCGGATATGTTTTAGTAACAATTTAATATATGGAAAGTCATGTTTCCTGCATGTGTGTTTGGGTGGATGTGTATCGAGCACACGTGGTGAGAGGAGACAATGGAAACATCTGTTTTTCGCTTCTCCCGCCCGATTTCCGCCAGGGGGGAGTAAATCAAGGCCGGTTTGTTGTCTTAAGAGTGAGAATTCGCTGTTTGTAACGATATTCAAGACATTCATCAACATAAATGACCAAGAAGGGCAATCTCATCGCAGACTTTGAGACGCCTGGTTTGGTTAAGAGAAGTCCGTATCAGTTGACCACATGGTCGTTGGAATGTGGTTAGTTAAGGCTCTTTGTTCTTGCGAGTTAATGATTTAATAAAAGATAATTAATGATTGTCCGTTCAATCTCTACAGTCCCCCCTTTTCGGGAGATGACGTCTCTGGGGAGACATCGTCTGCCGACAATCATTGCATGGGAAGATGGAAGGTGAATCATGAATTCGGGTAGCAGGTGATTATCAGGGCTGAGGGCTTAACTCAATGAGGTCGCTGGCAGCCTCTAGCGTGTTACTCTCTTTCCGGGGGTTTCGCCGGAAGCCTCCGGACACGGCTTTTGTAAGCCTGACGTTAGATGCTCGCATTTCATTGAGTCGCCGGTACAGGAGGAAAGCCACGCCCAGTGTTAGGATGTGGCCGACTACCATAGAGAGGCACAGCGCCGTGTCGGCGGCGGTCCAGGCTCGGACAACAGGTGAGGCAGTCAGGGTGGGCTGCCGAGACAAAGCTTGTAGTGCGGAGTCGAGAGGAGCGATGTCAATCAGTTGTGACCCCCCTGTCTCAATTTCCAGTTCCAGTTCTGGACCCAGGGTGAAGTTGTGGTCCGAAAAAGAAGGAGGGGATTTATAGTTCTGTTTCGTACTCGTGGCTCTGGAGATGATACAATGCCAGATCATCTACGTGGAGGATGGCCCCTTTAGGTACTTGAATCCACATGCTTTGGTTGAGCAGGCTGACACGGGTGGCGGTGTCATGCTGGTCGTAGGTCAGAGTAGCGGTGAGTACTGGAGTATTAACAAGCCACCGGTCACCAATGATCTCTGCTCGTGTTTCTTCCACTTGCATGCGAGGCTTGGCTTCAGCAGGGCATCGGTTGTCGCTGGACATGGCCTGCAACCCACAGATTCCATCAGTGTTATCTCTGAGGAAGGGTTTGCTAGGGCAGAGATAATGAATGTCTTTAGTCAGTGTACACATGTGCAGGTTTGGGGCCAGGTACAGCTGCGGATCGCTGTCGTGGTAGGCTACCACATCTGGGGTTCGGATCTTGACGTGCGTGTTACCTTTCCAAAACCCGACATTGACAATGTCCTTTAGTCTGTAAATTCGGTTTGACTCGATGATGGGTAGATTCAGGAGGAATCCCATTTCTCTCTGCTCTGGGTTGACATAGAGTGGGATGGCGCTGCCCAAAGAGTAGGCCAGGTGTACTTGGAGCGGATCAGCTGGCGTGGTGATGGCAGAAGCCAGCACAGTTTGGACAAGGCTCAAAGGTATGAGGTAGGGTGGGATCCTACCCATGGCCAGGCTGTCAATGGAGGAACTCACTTCTCTCAACATATCCGACATCAGGGCGGTGACCAGCTGTGTTTGGGCAAAGTCATTCTGAAAAACAGTGAACAGCTGTTTCATGGAGTTCACAGTCTGATTCAGCAGGACGCTGTGGGTGTTGAGAACGACTATAGTTCCCCTCAAGGTCCTTCCGACGGTCTGCAGGGAGGCACTCTGCAAGGTGAGCTGCTCTTATAACTGGGGAATCTCGGTTTGAATTTCAGCCACATGTCGTCTCACGGTGGCTAGGTTAACTGCGTTAATGCTTGACATACCGATGTTGAACAGGGTTCCCACCGCTGCTGCGGCTCCGAGTAGAGCTCCCAGGAACCGTTTGGGGCGGCGGTTGTGTCCGCCTAGTTCCGCTTGGGTGACGGTCATCTTTTCAAGTTGGTTTAGCATGTGCCTGACATCGGCCTCCGCGTGGGCAAGGGAATCCTCTGTCCA
Source organism: Semotilus atromaculatus (assembly GCA_031834385.1). Taxonomy (NCBI): domain Eukaryota; kingdom Metazoa; phylum Chordata; class Actinopteri; order Cypriniformes; family Leuciscidae; genus Semotilus; species Semotilus atromaculatus. The sequence continues at coordinate 11,505,118 of JAULUF010000009.1, read as the reverse complement.
TCGGGCACCGGCCCAGCTGTACTGGGCTACTGCGCTGGGGTAGTGTGCTCTGTAGACGTTGCGGGGATCGAGTCGGACATACACCTTCTGGGTGTGGGTCCGACAGTTGGTTATCAAGAGACCTGGTTGCTCCCTCAACACGATGCCTGACGCCGGGCCTGTTGCGATGACGTCAGGTGGCGGTTGCCCTCTGGTCGACTGAAGGCACAGGATGGCGAACCACAGCAGCATCCTAGTAGAGGTAAAAGGGAGACGTGGAGAGAAAGGGGGAGAGAGAGAGAGAGGCAGTGTGTCAGCGAGAGTTGTCCTTGGTTTGGCAGGACAGTCTTTTCGCTCCTAGGATGGTAATCAGGTTAGTTTGCATTGGCCCCTCCCCGCCTTTCTCTGCCAGCAGCCGAATGTCTTTTAATTTGGTTGCGGTGGACCCATTTGAGCACTGGGTCTTTCTGTCCCCGACTCAATTGGATTCGGTACGCCACCGGAGAAAGTTTGTCAACAATTTCGTGAGGTCCTGTCCAATGGGGCAGGAATTTCTTGGACAGCCGATGGGAGGCTGTGCGAAGCTGTAACACCAGACTCTGTCACCCACGGCTAATTCCTGGTGTGACGCTTTCCGGTCATAGTATGCTTTCTGGCCCTCGGCACTTTTTTGAAGCTGTTGTTGGGCGAAAGCAAAGGTTGCTTTCAGATGCCGGTGCAGCTCATCGAGGTACTGGTGAGTGGTGCAGGCTGTGATGAGACTGGAGTCTCCTGGCTGATACAACAGGTGCAGCTGCAGTGTCATCTGTCGTCCCGTCATTAGTTCAAAGGGAGACACCTGAGTTGAGTCTTGTGGAGTGGCCCTGAGGGCCATTAGCACCAGCGGGAGTTTCACATCCCAGTCTTTCTGGTTGGCGGCCACATACTTTTTCAGCATACTAACCACAGTCCTATTCGACCGTTCAACTTGGCCTGATGAGATCGGATGATGGCTCACGTGTAGTTGAACTTGGACCCCCAGGAGTTTCCAGATCTGCTGCATAATCTCAGCTGTAAAGTGGGTACCTCTGTCTGAGTTGACACTCATTGGCAATCCGAATCTGGAGAAGATGTGGTTCATCAGGAGGTATGCCGTGGTCTGAGAGGTGTCGTTGGGTGCTGGAAGACACTCAACCCATTTTGTAAACTGGCACACGACTGTGAGGAAGTACTTGTTGCCCCTTGTTGACCTGGGCAGAGGCCCTACCCAGTCGATTTGGAGGTCTGACCACGGGAATGTGACTCTCCTGCGTTGTAGCGGAGCTCTGTGGTTTGGATTTGCAGGTTGGAACTGGCAGCAAATTAGGCATTCTTTGACATATTCCGCCACATGTTCTTGCATGCGGGGCCAATATGCCACTTGCTTCAGTGTCTTATAAGTGGCTCTGGTGCCGTGGTGGCCAGCACATGGCGCGTCGTGGGCGTATATTAACATGACCCCCCTTAGGCACTGTGGCACCACAAGCCTTGGCGCTGTGTTGTCATCAGGTGCATACCACAGAATGTTGTCTATCACACGCAACATGTGCTTGATGTCATGCAGGCGTTTGAGACATGAGTCGTCAGCGAGGTCAGACGGTGTGAGTGGGTGGTTGGAGGGGTCAGAGAGGTGGTTTAGAAAAGTCTTTATGGACGTGTCAGAGGCTTGCATGTCCGCTATGTCGTTGTTTGAAATCTGCGGAGTCAGAGTGAGAGGCTGAGAGGTGGGCAGAGCGGCAGGAAGAGTTCGTTTGCTGCGGGTTAGCACTGCCACATCAAAGGCTGGTGGTTGGGCTGGAGGTGACCATAGATTACCGTGCAGTGCGCCAGTCTTGGCAAGGGCATCGGTTTGGTCATTCAGGTCCTTGTCGAGGCCCGGTTGTTTGGAGTGTCCTTTCACCTTCTTCCAGTAGACAATCATGTCGTGTTGTGTAGTCAGGTCATCACATGCTTGAAACAAGTGTTGGTGTTTGACAGGCTTGCCGTTTGAAGTCTTAAAGCCATTTTGTTTCCAACCTGGAAGGTGGCATGTGAAACTTAGTCTGGCATAGTTCGAGTCTGTGCAGATAAGGAGTTCTTTGATGTTATGGGTCGCTGCGATTTGCATAGTTATTAGAATGGCTGCCACCTCAGGATATTGTGACGACTGAGGTCCCAGCTTGAAGTGTTGTGGTTGGCAAGGCAGATCATTTACCCATAACACACCCGCACCTGCTTGGCGGATGCCCTCTGGGTTGAAGGAGCATCCATCGACGTAGGCTGTGGGCATACCTTGGCACGTATTGTCGTCGAAGTATCTGTGACATGTCTGTTGTGGTGGTTCTTCCACAGTAGCTGTAACAGGTGGTGCGTTCTCAGAGCAGTTCTGGCAGGCAGCCAGGCCGTTGCCTAGTGCTGACTTGTGGCTCTGAGCATATCTTGCTTCAACGTTGCGTCCCTGGAGGGCCATCAACCACGTGGCGATGCGGGAATTGGTGACCACGCCATCACGTATGCGTTGGCTGTTGAGGAACATGACAGGCTGGTGACAAGTCTCTATGATAACTTTCTGAGCTCCAATATAGTTGGAGAATCTTTGTATGGCCCATACAGTGCAAAACAGCGCTTTTTCACAGTCTGAGAATTTAGTCTCTGGTGGGAGGAGTGTCTTGCTGGCATACGCAACTACTCTTTTGTCTTGATCGTGTCGTTGGTACAGGCCAGCGCTGAGACAGTGGTTGGAGAATCCAGCTTCTAAGTAGAATTCTCTTTGTGGGTCGGGGTATGCCAGACAGGGAGCTGTGCATAGGTGACGTTTCAGCTCAGACATGGCATCGTTCTGGACGGTTGTCCAGACGAATGGGCAGTCTTTTTTCAGCAGGGCAGTCAGAGGCTTTGCAATGTCTGAATAGCTTTCGATGAACTGCCGTGAGTAGTTGCACACTCCCAGAAAACTTCTCAGTTCTGAGACGTTGGTGGGTGGTTTGATGTTTTGAACAGCTTGAATGCGGCTGGACTGTGGTTCGATGCCCTGTGACCCAATCAGTAGACCCACGTAGTTGACCTTGGTTCGACACCATTGTCCTTTGTGGAGAGCGATCTTAGCGCCTGCAGCTGATAACTGGTTCAAAACATAGTCTATTTCTGTCAGGTGATCAGTTACTGTTGTGCTCTTCATCAGCACGTCGTCTACATAGATGAGATTTCCTCTCATTCTTGCATCGGGGCATGCTTTGTTTAGGAAGATGTTAAACTCAGCGGGTGAGTTAGCATAGCCGAATGGACACCTGGTGAAAGTGAATTGTCTGTTACCGAACGTGAAAGCTAGCTTGTGCTGGTCTTCTGGATGCACTGGTATGGTCCAGAATCCCGAGGCCACGTCAAGTGTAGAGAAGATGGTGGCTCCCCTGATTCTGGGTATTTCCTGCTCCAGCTGGGTCATGGGCCATCGTGACAGTGGCACCTGTTGATTCAGTTTCCTGTAGTCGATGGTGGGTCGCCACTTGCCGTTTGGTTTGATTACCGGCCAGATAGGAGCAGAATAGGTGCTGTTGCATGGGCGAATTACACCTTTTTCAAGCATAGAGTCAATGATTTCTTGCACTGGTTCGTGTGAGGCGATGGGGATCTTGTACTGCCTGACGAAGGTGGGAGGAGCCTTAGGGTGCGTTGGGATGCGCACGGTGTGAAGGTGGGTGAGACCACAATCTAAAGAGTCTTTGGCAAATGACGCTTTGAATTTGTAAAGGACTTGTCTGAGTCTTTGTAGATCTGCGTCCTCTTTGATTGCATCGGCATCTTTTAAAATTTGCTGAACTTGGGACTCAAATCCAGGATATGGCTCCTCTGTGGGTGAGTCGCCTGTTGTGTTTGCAGGCGTAGGTGCAGCTGTTTCATCAGTCTCGTAGGCAGGTTCTTTGGAAACTGTGTATACGGCAAGGTGTCGGTCCTCCGTCAGTTCCGTTCTGCATACTTGATCTTTGTCCATCGGCATGACTGAGGCGATGGAGATGGTTTTGAAGGGTGCTGTGCGTAGTGTGTCGTCTGTGTACCCTTCGGGTGTCATTGAAGCTGGAATGGGCCCAATGACTGGCAGAGTCAGTTCAAAATCAGGGAAGTCATGGCTCACTAGCCATCCTAGCCGATAGGCTTTTGGAATTGTGATGTCCACTGCTATGCAGTTGTTGAAAAGGATGTAGACTGCCCGAGATGATACTTCAGTGAGGGGTGTGGCCTCAAGGGTGAGGCCAAGTTCAACACATTCGGGTGAAGGTTGAAAGAAACCCAGTGTGTTGTTAAGATTTTGGCCCCGTCGTATGTTGAGCCTTACAGTGACCCCTTTGGTGTAAGCAGGTACCACAGTTTCCTGTTCGCTGATTAGGGTGCAAACCTCTGGAATGGTTTGGCCTGACAGAAGATTGTCAGTGTGTGTATGAACAACAGCTGGCTGCAAAGTCAGTGGGGCCCACAGTACCTCATTAATAAAATCCACATGAGCCTGGAGGCGAATCAGAACGTCTGCTCCAATGTAGACATCGTGGGGCAGGTCCGGAAGGACCAAGAAGTAGTGGGTCAGGCACCGCTGGTTCCAGTTCAAGTTCAAAGCGCAGATACCTTTTGCCGTCACCAGGTTTGATGGGCATGAGTTCAGAAGGAAACGTGTGCGCTTGCTTGCATAAGAAAGGTCTGGTGTGACTTTAATTAGCTCGTTGAAAAGTGATAGGCTTATGGCAGAGTTGTCTGCACATATCGCGAGTACAATGTCTGTAGTGGTGATACCATTCAGCTGCAGGTTGTCGTTGACCTTGGGACAGAAAGGCTCAGAGTCTTTGGTAAGTTGAAACGTGCAGAGTAACGAACTTGAATCTCGCTCAGGTGCTGAGTCTGTATCCCCGTGGCTGGTGGCGAAAGTTCCCGTGACCTTGGTGGCCTGACAGCCTGGCTCCGTTGACCTGGGTGGCTGACAGGGGAGAGGTTCTCGCACTTGAGCCCAAATTTTCAGCTGTCTGAAGTCCAGCAGGGGCTCGAAGTGGTCTAGCAGATCTTTGCCGATAAGGAGGGGATACGTGTCCACCGGTGAGATGTATATCGGGTGGATCAAAGTCATGGGGCCAATTGTTAGTTGAATGGGAGCTATTTGTTCAAGCCGGATGTCAGTTTGGCTGTATGATTGCACATTCAGCCCACAAGTCTGAGATTTTAGAGTTCTGTTCTGCCTGTTAGCTTCAAATCTGAGTCTTTCAAAGAGTTCGGCTGATATCAAAGTGAGGTCCGATCCGGTGTCCACCAGAGCTTCGAGCTTCACTTCACTTTCCAGTGTGATAGAAAGATAAAGCTTGCGTGCTAGCCCTTTTTCGACCAGGTTCCCCAGGAGTTTTAGTGTCGGGGCTTGTGTGGTGACCGATAAACAGTCAGGGTCAGTGTCTTGGGATTCGTTGCAGAGACACACAACCAAAACAGCACTTTCTGGTATCTCAGGGGTTTGCTCGCTGGTGTGATGGGTTGGGTTGTCCGCTTCTGGATGTGCGGTTGTCAACAGCACTGAGTGGGTGTCATTGTTACTTTGTGTTGTGACGGTTGGCTCTGTGGTCTGTGTCAGGAGAACAGTGTTCGGGGTGCTTGGTTCAGTAGGAGGGCTGTCAGGAAGGGTCTTAGTCCTTACCCTTAGTCATGAGGAACCAGGCTTGTCCTCTTTGTCAGTTTTTTTGTGAAGAAGCTCTTTCAGGATTTTCAGGATCTCTGCGGTCTCTGCCGTGGACTCACTGTTTCCTTTGGCGGCAGGCTCGGATTTGGACTTGAACTTGCTTGGGGCCTGCCGAGAGGGGTTTTGCTGCGGGCTGCCTGGACTAGGCGTTCTCGTCGCTGGAGTTCGGCTCCGTCTGGGCCGTCGGCTGGCTTCCCACGTGGCTCCCCCCTTTTGGTTGTGGGGGGGCCGTGGGTTGCCGTATGGTCTTTCAGAGCGCCCGCTCTGGTGCTTAGGACGAGCGCCGTCGCGGTTGCGTTGCCCTCTGCTGGCTTGAAACGGTCTTGACTCGTTATTAGAAAGTCTGTTAGTGTGGTGTTGTTGGGCTCCCTCTAATGCCAGCTCTGAGTGCTGATTGGTGATAGGGCAGATAGAGGGAGTTTTTACAGTCTTTTCAGAAACAATTTTCTGCTTGATGAACGCCTTGTGGGCTAAGTCTCTCAGTTGTTGGGTAGTCATGGTGCGAGGACAGGCCAGGACCCCTAAGTGATGGCTCACAGTGGGATGCAGGTTTCGGAGGAACAAAGTTCGGAAGTTAAAGTCTTCCTCCATCCCCGGATCATTCCGGGCACCGAAGTAGGCTTGTCGGATGCGATTATAAAAGGCCTGGGGAGTTTCCAGTCGTGCCTGCTTGAGGTTCATCGCGGTGATGAGTCCTTGATCTGTTTCTGGATCAGAAAATTCCCTGATGAACGCCTGTCGCAGTTGCTGGTAGTCCGACTTGACAGTATCTGGTTGGCGATCCAGAAAACTGCGTACGTCCCGGCTAGACGTAATTCGAAGCAGGTATAATCTGTCCCAAGGGGTCACATGGGGAACAGTGTACAAGTGGAAGTCAATGTCTTTCAGGTAGGCATGCACATCGTGGCCTCCTGCAGGGTTTGGGGTGAAGGTAGGAATGTTCCTGGCCAGCTTGTCAAGTTCTTTAAGCGCCATGCCGTAGTAAGTGGCAGGGGTTGGCTGGGAAGCCCCTCCTTTTCCTGAGGGCGAGGGCTCTTGTAGGCTGTCCGTTGATGTCTGGGACGGTGGACGTTCGTTTCCCTTCACAGTTCTTTGTTCTTGGCTGAAGTGTGCGGACTGACCGGTCAGGGGAAACTTTGTAGTGTGCGTCTCCCTTTCCCGGTCACTCTGCAGTTTATAGGAGTGTTTTAACTCACGGTGGACCAAGTCGAGCTCATTTTTATAAAGGTCTCTTTGCTGTATAAGTTCATTGATTTCAGCTCTGGCCGCTTTTAAGTGTTTCTCACAGGCTTTGGTCTTTGCGTCTCTTTCTTTTAGTTCAGCCTCTGCTCTTGCAAGCAGAGCGTCACCTTGATGCAGTTTTTCGGTGAGTGTCTCTCTGGCTTTTCTTTCTTTCAGTTCCTTTTGGTTGGTGTCTAGACGAAGGCTTTCCAGAGCATTTTGAAGTTTTTCTACTTCCTTCTGTAGCTCTGGGTCCGTTTCCTCGTCGTCGTCCTCCTCGTTCTCGAGTAGTAGCTGATCTAGCCGACTCTGGGTTTCTGCTTGGTCGCGCCGGGCCTCCTCCGCTTGGAGTCGCAGAGTTGCCGTCTCCTGTTCCAGGTCGATGGCATTTCTTTCGTGAAGGCGGGCTTGTGCGATGAGCGTGTGGGCCAGGTTTCCCACGATTCGGGCCCATTCTTTGTGGTTGTAGCTCTGAGTTGGGTCATGCCTCATCAGCAGGTCCAGGTCTGCGTCCAGCTGCGCCTGGTTCCGGGGCTCGGAGTCGCCGGTATCCTTGGGCAGGAAGGTGGCTGTCATGGCACTCAACCATGTCTCGAGGCTGTCCCAGTGGGCTGCTGGGCTGGGAGACCGGGACATGCTGGCTTACTGTAGGGCGAAACGGAGCACAACACACACAAACACAAACAGACCAAATGCAGGTTCGATCTATAATTTATGCGCTATACCTTTAATACGGCGATGCCGTTTACAGGAATTTCGACTAACTGATGCAGACAGTTAGGCAGTTTAGGCAGGGACAAATTGTTTAGGTCAGCGCAGGGCCGAAATAAAGATTTTGACAGGGCCGGAGCCTAGTAGGTCACGGTTAACGCTAATGGCTCGGTTGTCAATCTGTTATTTAGCTTTCCGGGGGTGTCTCTGTGGGCTTTGTCTCTGGGTGATCTGAAACGCACAGTTCACACAGAATAGAGAGAATTAACAGAAGAATAGCAGGATAAACTTAAAGTAAGGTTAGACAATAGAAATGAATGGGTCTGCAGAGCCAGAGTGAAATAATAGCACAGAAAGTGTTAATCTGTTACTAAAAGGGCTGGACACGACTATGTGTGGTTTTCTGAGAAAAGGATGGCCACAGTTAAATGTCACGGGAGAATCTAATATTCTTGTGGCTTATACTAAGTGGATGACTTTTCCTTCTTTACCTTATTTCAGCTTGCCTGTGGTGACCTGAAATCACACTGGCCGGAGCCAGCGTCGAGGTCAGTCTTTTCGTTGCCCCAAACACGTAACCGAGGTGTCCGCGGGCCTCTCCTGTGCATCGACCACGGTGCGCCCACTCAAACAATTTCGACTTTAAACACAACCGGCACTACCGAGGAGATAACCTGCTTACGACACTGCAAAGAGGACTGTTCCCCAGAACCCTCGTTACGAGTGGTCCCGATTTAGACCCTGGTTTGAGTAATAGGTCCGAAATTGCCTTGTGTCGCTTTAGCGTGGTTAACTTCCCCTTTATGGAAGTGCCAAATTGCTGATGTCTTATTGCGTGCCGCACCGATGGAAAGAGACAGGAAGGTCCGAGACTCACCCACAGCAAGTGTTGGTAGCGCCGGCCAGACGACCCCGCCCGCTGGAAACAAACCAGGGATGACGGTCAAATCACCACAGCGCAAGAGAGTTCTACCTGTAAATACCAAATGAGATAGAGAAAAGTGACTCTAAAATTACTTAAAGCTTACTTTGTCTGAACCCAATTGAGTATCTGTGTGTGTAGAAAATACAGAGCTTTGCTAACTAATGGGAGAGAAGGAAAATAGAAAGGGAATTATGACAATGTTGGTAATTATCAGAATAACCTGAGGAGAGGGGTCAGTGAGTAAGGCAGGATAAACACAGGAGTAAGTAAGCTGTAGTGGCGGGTTTGGGCCAAAAAGGGCGTACTTTCCAGTGGTTAGCCTGTAGAAAAGACAACTTAATTGAAATTGCAAGTCAACTGGTTTAAATTCAATTCGGGTAAGCATATACAGAGAGGTTGAATAACACCTAAGATAGTGCGGGTGTAGTTGTGATAAAAAAAAACAAAATCACTAAGAGACAGAAGGAAAGAAAGAAGAAAATTTTTTTTTAATAAAAGTTATCAATTTATTAAAAACAAATTAACAAACTTATTAATTTATTGAAAAGGGGGAAATTAAAAGATTAATAAGACTTATTGATTTATCTAAGGGAAAATCAATTAACTTATCTGGAGAGAAAACGAGATTAAGTAGAATTATTCGTAACCTAATTCATAAAATTGAGTGGAAATTGAATTCAAACCTTTTTTTTTTCAAAGTTGTTCTTCAAATCAAATCTGGATGAGATTACGAAAATTAACGGATGGGATTACTTCTAATGCTAATCACGATCGCTGTAAGGTATCAGTGACAGCCTAGAACAAACCCAACTGAAAAACAGACTGAAATCTCAAACAGAATGCAAAAACCACCAGAAACTGACTCAGCGTTGGAGGCCGCGAAGAGGGCGTCACTTCAACTGTGAAGAATTAAAAATGACTGGAAAAGAAAATTCAGGAAAGCATGACCTATCTGTCGGCGTCCACACAGTGGCGCTTTTGCGCTCAAGTCGATGAAGAGGGTGTGGCGGTAATTTGAGACTGAGGCGCTAGGCTGCGCTCTAGTGTTCAGCAACAGAATCACAACCAATCTGCTTCAATTGTACCTTAGGTGGGACGCGCAGAATCTGAACTGTACACAATTTAAATCCAGGCGGATTTTTACGGTGCTATGTTTCACGGGTTCGTGAGGCGGAATTATTGCACTACACTTACACGTAAACTGTACCAACAGGAATTGACGTCTGTGGTTTTACTCCAAACACATTTATCATTTAGCACTTAATGATTGACATGTTCTGTTTTAACATTTGGTTAGCTAAATCAAAGTTGAAAAACAGGAGTTTTCGTTAATCTAACGACTATCATATGATATCAGGCCTTGTTAGGTTGAATTACAGGAACATCGCTGTATTCAAATCCTCTATCGCTTCTGCTCAGAAGATTCTCGTTCTGAAAGCAGGCTGGTTAAAAAAAACAAATATCTTAACATGTAAACGTCTTTACAGAGGTAATACTTCTTTTTCTTACGAACTACAGTTTACTTTCAACACTTAACAGTGAATATCAGTATTATGAACTGCAATTTATTTTAGCAATTACCACGACTAAAACGTTTAGACGAATTTAGCAGTTTGTAATGTGCTCGGCTGAAGCTCAGCTTTCGACGTGCGTCGGCGCGCTTGTATCTTACTCAAACACAACAAAATACACAAAATTGACACTGCATTAATTGCTCACACAACAAAGCTTAAAATATTCCCAATAAGTCTCCACCATATAATATGTAAGGAATGCTCAAAGGTTCATAAGCTTTTTAGTCAATTTTAATTTCGGGGAAGAATATTCAACAGTTATTAATCTATGATCAACAAATTATCTGAATATAGTCTGAACCGAGTCCTTACGTACATAAATAACCCACGAGGGGTTATACAGCACACGTCTGCTTCGGGTATGTATATAACAATTAAACACAACAAATTATGATTAATTAGGAATATACATCCTACACAGACCGATGGCTGTTGATCTTTAAAATTACCAAAGCAATTGAAACCCCCTTTCTCAGTCAGCACGTCCGCCATGCTGTTCGGTTGAAAGTTATCAATAGCTTGTGGCCTATTTTAGCTTAACTTTACTGACACTGTTTAGTGCACTTAACAATATCAGATTGTAGCGTTTAGGATCTTGTATATTAAAGAGGCTTTGCTATGTGGTCAACAACAACAGAGGCAATAAGGTATAACTGAGGTTTTTAATAACAAAACTACACTACTGGTAAAACACAGATATAGATAAACAAAGTAAACTAAAACAAATAATAAAAGAAACGTAGGAACATAAGGAAAACACAATTGCTAGCACAATTAGACCCTCAGAGACAGCCACAGGATACACACTTTAAAACGTCTAAATTTGAGATGGAACACTTGCATTCAGACCTGTTGTGGTGTAGAAGAGAGCTTGCGGCGTCTTGGAAATGGGAGGCGGACTTCTTTGATACTTCCGAACGTGGATGTTTCGCGGGAAATTCAAACGTCCTAAAACAGTTCTGTATGCGCAAAGACAGTCTTATCACCGGGATGCTGGAAGACTGACGAAACACACGTGGGTAACTCGGTCGGAGGACGAGAACCGCACGGAGAACAGACTAGCTATACGCAAAATAAAACAAAGACAAACTAAAAACAGGAACAAAAGAAAGCACACGAAGGTTACATCTGGGAGGAGCAGGATACACAGCGCAAGACTGGTGGAATGAACCGCTGCACGGCTTTTTACCGGGAAGAGTCCACGCCCACTTTGGAAAGAACTCTCCAATGAGATCCTTTCTTGCTTTGGCGGGGTTCCGTGGCCTTTGTCTTGTCGGAACGCCCAACTTTCGGATTTATGGCCGTTATGAATATGGACAGAAACATTACAGAGATGGAAAAACATAGCAGAGTACATTTTAACGGAACCTCATTTATATGGTTAGTTAGACCACGTTGGGAGCTTTCATTTGCTATCATGAAAGACGTGTTTGACGCACATACAAGTGAATATATGCTCTTAGGCTCTTTATACGGGCCCTTAGAGTTTTAACTACACAACTAACAATCTTAATTGGCATGATACACAAACAGGAATATACCAGAATACAGGAATATATCATATTTCTCTTAGAATCACCCATTTCTCTGGGTTTTCCCTAAGGGCTGCATCGGCGCGTGTCCATAGGTGTGTGTGTGCGTGTATCCATGGGTGCGAGCGTGGATATGTGTGTGTGTTTTCATTTCACACATCTGGCTTCGTTCTCTCCGCAGAGATGGGTGTTAAGTGATAGCAATCTGTTTGAAAAACCTAGGTCCGCATTTTTATGGCCATTTGTGTAAACCATTTCGGACCCTAAACGTGTCAATAGGCGAGCTCTTATCCAGACCCAATGTCGCCAGAGGGTGATTTGCATCGAATGACCAAGGAGAAAATGTAAGCTTATTTCAAAAGGAAAACATATACCTGTGATTATACATTTCACGATATTGATATACAGCTTAATAGATAAATCAGATTGGGAGGATTGTAACGATATCAAACATCACACGTCACAGACATAATACTGCAGAGTTACCTCTTAACGCATACGTACAGGCATTTTATAATTCTCTTACACGCATGATGACATTCTTAGGACAAGTTTACACATTACAGCTCTCCTACATGTATTTCGACACATCGGATATGTTTTAGTAACAATTTAATATATGGAAAGTCATGTTTCCTGCATGTGTGTTTGGGTGGATGTGTATCGAGCACACGTGGTGAGAGGAGACAATGGAAACATCTGTTTTTCGCTTCTCCCGCCCGATTTCCGCCAGGGGGGAGTAAATCAAGGCCGGTTTGTTGTCTTAAGAGTGAGAATTCGCTGTTTGTAACGATATTCAAGACATTCATCAACATAAATGACCAAGAAGGGCAATCTCGTCGCAGACTTTGAGACGCCTGGTTTGGTTAAGAGAAGTCCGTATCAGTTGACCACATGGTCGTTGGAATGTGGTTAGTTAAGGCTCTTTGTTCTTGCGAGTTAATGATTTAATAAAAGAGAATTAATGATTGTCCGTTCAATCTCTACAACTTTGTATTGATGTTAAGGCCCCGATATACTTGCAGTGAAGTTTTTTTTTTCTTGCAGCAAACGTCTTTTTCGTTCTTCGTTTAGGGCTCAAACGAAGTTTAAAATACGTGACCAGCGATATACTAGCTACACACTATCAAACACACTGCTGAGAGTGGCGTCAGAAAAGCATCTGATCATAGCATCATTGATATGTTTGCATGATCTCTATGGCGCTCCAGAAAAGTCACATTTATTTATATATCACCTTATACAATAGAAAGCTTGAAATCAAGCAGCTTTACGGTATTAAACATGAAAAAACAGTGTCAGTGTCTCATTCTATCAGAAGTACAACTTCATTTTTCTTTTTTAATGCGATGGTGCGTTCACACCGTTCGGGTCTACCGCGTCTAGTTTGACGCTTGACCACTTTTACGCTTGACCACCGTGTTAATTCGCGTGTCAAGAGTGAAACTGATTTGCCAACCGATTTGGAATCTGACGCGCGTACATTTCGCTTCAAACTTTTGTTTTTACGCGCGTCAGATTCCAAATCGGTTGGTGGCCATCTTTTTTATGTTGATCGAGCATTTATCGAGAGAGTCACCGCTCTGTATTTGCTCTGAAAAGCAGAACAGCGGCGTAGGGATCATCGTCGCTGTATTTGGGTCCACCAGACCATTCGGAGGCGAACTCAGTTTGGTCAGTTTCACCATTTCCTCGCTCCAGGAGCAGCGCCTGGATGACGGCCGCTTTCAGCGGTACTTCCGCCTGTCCCGCGCCCAGTTTGATGACCTGTTGTCCCGCATCGGAGCGAGGATCACCCTCGCCCTCACCAACCTAATCTGTCAAATTTAGAAATATACAGGCCGGACACCGTCGGGTCTAGAATAATATATGTGTCAGTAACAAATCCAACATAATATACTATTGGTCTGACTAATCTGTCACTTATTTTTGTTTTGATGATAAATGGAGCCAGCCTCCAAAAGTGATTAACCTCCTGTGATTTTTCTCTCTCTCACACAACACTGTCCAGACACGAACTATGTTCATATGTACTATGTTGGTTGTCTTTACAGTAGAATAATAATGTTTCATATAATCTAGAAATGGAATAAAAAGCATTCAATACAAAATGACTATGTCTCATATATTTAAATCAAGTTTTTATGTGATCAAATATTTGCTTTGTTGTGCATTAGAACAGAATAGAATAAAATAGTAATTTTATTCCATTTTGTCATATTACAAAATAATGTATTGAGGCATCCAGCATCCAGATACTTCACCATGTGACAGCAAGCAGGCTCCTGATTGGTTAACGCGGCGCGAATTGACGCAGAAGTTCAAATTTTTCAACTCGGCCGTCAGACGCGAATTTGCGTCAAACGCGTGAATGCACAAATAGCACTAACGAAATCATTTGCGCTTAACGCACCATACGCTTAATTCACGCGAACTTGACGCGCGAATGAGGCGTATTCGCGGCTACCGCGCCACGCTCTACGCCTCATTCGCGCCGCAGGAATTTTTTACGCACATAACGCATCTTTGCATTGACTTAACATTGAAATCACTCGCGCCTGACACGCTATTCGTGTCCAGTGTGAACGCATCATTAAGCAGCTCTTCAATTTGTTTATGTTTTCACTCACTGATGTCTGACCAGGACCAACTGAACAGGCCAAATATACAAGAAAAGGTGTTCACGTGGAAGAAGGCGGAGCATCCGCGCACACCTACCTATAACGTAATTGCCACAGACCAATGGTAGTACGAAGGTGTTTAGCAGGAGCAAACTTTTCCGAAAAGTATGCTTTAGTAAGCTGTTTCAAACTTCCAAAATCAACTCCAAACAAATGTAGTTTCATCCTGATCTTGTTTCAAAATGGGCCTGTTTACACCTGGTCACTTCATGCGTTTTCTCATCCGATCTTGAAAAGACTAGGTATAAATGCCCTCCAAAACGCATTCAAGATGGATTTAAATCCGATCTCAAAAAACCACTTCAGTAGAGGTCTGGGCCGCATTCCAGACGAAACTGGACAAGTCTAAATGCATCTGGTTGTTGAAACCATATCTGTAAAGTTTACTCCTCCCAAAATGTTAGAAAATAAACGTCTGAGAGCGTGTTATAGGCTATTATATCATAGCCAGATATTACGGTGCTGCCGCAACACGCACCACCGCAGATGAATCTGTGATCTTCAGCAAGCCAACGTGCAAACTGCTGTAAATAAAACAGAAAGTCACAGACGCTCAGCACACAATCATCTTCATTAAGAGTAGACTAAATGATCTTACCAGTGCTGATGCCTCTCTCTCTTATTACGACCTTTGATCTTGAAATTAGCTCATATCTGTTGCTTTCGCTGACGTGAACTCCGTTAAATTTGCATATAGCGCAGGAATTGAAGATCGGATTTATATCCGTTTTGCGGAAACGCATTTATGTGGGCAAGTGTAAACGGATCCGTTTTAACAAATCAGTAGCTATCCAATCAGTAAAAACGCATGAAATGACCAAGTGTAAACAGGCCCAATGACATCACAATCCTTCGATTTCGCTTGAAGTAAATTGGGGCCTTGAATGGTATGTTTCATTCGATTTCTAAATATCACATGCTTTTTATCCATTCACTACCTTGTCCTCAATTTTATTTAGGAAGGAAAAACTTGAATTTGTTGTTGAGCTAAAAAGTTTGTTGCAACCATAAACAGGATGTTGAGTTGCATGTTCAGGTTGAAAAGTTGTTTATTTAAACCTGTGACACTCATCATTAAAGCATTGCAACAGTTCAGGAAAACAGCAACTATGTTACTATATTATTGTGTTCTGCATTCTACAAGCATAGACATGCTTGTCAGTGAGAGATCAGGATGCCTTAATTGGCTGGCAAGTTTGACCAAGGAGCCTCGCTGGCTATCAGTTTGCCACAGTGTCTTGAGAGGGCACATTCAACACTGCACTGACATCACTGCTTGAGCCTAGGGGAGAATAAAGCCTAAGTGCTGTCTGACAAGCTGATTATCTTCTCTTCCTCTCGTGGTAAAGGATACACAAGAGAGAACCATAGTGGCAACTCCGCCAAGGACATGCTTCTCTCACCACGGGAGTCTTTGGAAGTGAACTAATGATTTGAAGAAAAGGTGAATGAGAAGCATACTGTGAAACATAGAGATACTGTATAAATAAATACAATTCTGCCCATGACATGCTGTTTTGCCTATCGTCAAAATCAACAGAAGTGTGGGTGGAACAAAACATTGGGCATGCAGTTGAAGTGTTCTGTGACTTTGTTTGCATTCACAACAGTAAAAACCTGTCCCTTGAAAGAGCAGTTGAGAGTATCTCCATATTTTGTGGACATACTGAATTGAGGAAATACTTGCTGAGTAAGGAAGTAACATAGAAATGATTTGTTTCCCTTAAAACCAGTCTCTATTTAATGGGTGAACAATGCTGTAGCTTTAAGTGTGTCAACATTTTAAATGCTGGTAGTTTGCTGTTAGCAGTCAGGGGTGGGCGATATGGCAAATATATAAAGATTTTTTCAGGAAAATCACGATTCACGTTTTTTTTAATCACGATTATTTTTCAAGTTGGTTTTACTTTTTGCAAGTGACTCCCTGCTATTTTGAACACCCTGCTATTTTGCAAGTTCTCCCACTTAGAAATCATGGAGGGGTCTGAAATTGTCATTGTAGGTGCATGTCCACTGTGAGAGACATAATCTAAAAAAAAAAAATTCCAGAAATCACAATGTATGATTTTTTACTATTTATTTGTATGATACAGCTGCAAATAAGTATTTGAACACCTGAGAAAATCAATGTTAATATTTGGTACAGTAGCCTTTGTTTGCAATTACAGAGGTCAAACGTTTCCTGTAGTTTTTCACCAGGTTTGCACACACTGCAGGAGGGATTTTGGCCCACTCCTCCAAACAGATCTTCTCTAGATCAGTCAGGTTTCTGGGCTGTCGCTGAGAAACACGGAGTTTGAGCTCCCTCCAAAGATTCTCTATTGGGTTTAGGTCTGGAGACTGGCTAGGCCACGCCAGAACCTTGATATGCTTCTTACAGAGCCACTCCTTGGTTATCCTGGCTGTGTGCTTCGGGTCATTGTCATGTTGGAAGACCCAGCCTCGACCCATCTTCAATGCTCTAACTGAGGGAAGGAGGTTGTTCCCCAAAATCTCAATACATGACCCCGGTCATCCTCTCCTTGATACAGTGCAGTCGCCCTGTCCCATGTGCAGAAAAACACCCCCAAAGCATGATGCTACCACCCTCATGCTTCACAGTAGGGATGGTGTTCTTGGGATGGTACTCATCATTCTTCTTCCTCCAAACACGGTTAGTGGAATTATGACCAAAAAGTTATATTTTGGTCTCATCTGACCACATGACTTTCTCCCATGACTCCTCTGGATCATCCAAATGGTCATTGGCAAACTTAAGACGGGCCTTGACATGTGCTGGTTTAAGCAGGGGAACCTTCCGTGCCATGCATGATTTTAAACCATGACGTCTTAGTGTATTACCAACAGTAACCTTGGAAACGGTGGTCCCAGCTCTTTTCAGGTCATTGACCAGCTCCTCCCATGTAGTTCTGGGCTGATTTCTCACCTTTCTTAGGATCATTGAGACCCCACGAGGTGAGATCTTGCATGGAGCCCCAGTCCGAGGGAGATTGACAGTCATGTTTAGCTTCTTCCATTTTCTAATGATTGCTCCAACAGTGGACCTTTTTTCACCAAGCTGCTTGGCAATTTCCCCGTAGCCCTTTCCAGCCTTGTGGAGGTGTACAATTTTGTCTCTAGTGTCTTTGGACAGCTCTTTGGTCTTGGCCATGTTAGTAGTTGGATTCTTACTGATTGTATGGGGTGGACAGGTGTCTTTATGCAGCTAACGACCTCAAACAGTAGCATCTAATTTAGTATAGTAAATGGAGTGGAGGTGGACATTTTAAAGGCAGACTAACAGGTCTTTGAGGGTCAGAATTCTAGCTAATAGACAGGTGTTCAAATACTTATTTGCAGCTGTATGATACAAATAAATAGTTAAAAAATCATATATTGTGATTTCTGGATTTTTTTTTTAGATTATGTCTCTCACAGTGGACATGCACCTACGATGACAATTTCAGACCCCTCCATGAGTTCCAAGTGGGAGAACTTGCAAAATAGCAGGGTGTTCAAATACTTATTTTCCTCACTGTAAGTGCTGTGGTGTAATTCGTCAAAACATCCCGCCGAATCCGCCCCCTTAATGGAGAAAAATCCCGTTCAACGTGCAGGCGCGCTGATCCTATGATTGACATAAATACACATATTTTTTGGTAAAAAAATATTTATTAATTGGTAAATTGTCTGATCATGTGAATCTACGTATATTTTAAAAACAGAAGTGGTTACATTTACAAAAAAAATAAGAATTGAATTTCCAAATGGGCAAGGCAAAAAACTGTGGTCAATTAACGTACAAGTCTGTTGTATTGACAAAACGTTATAGTCCATTGATCTAGGCTGAATTTAAGTCACAAAAAATAGTGATATGATCTGAACAATATATATTTTCAAGGTGGTTGTTGTGAATGCAGTTTGCATGAATTATTGATGTTGTAATATTAAGTATATTATTGAGAATTGTTTTATGTAAAGAGAAATGATAAAGATCATATTTCAATTTGCACACAGCTTTTATATTATATATTTTAAATCATAAAAGTAAAATGACAATACGGAAAAGACGTGTGCAATTAAGCCTGCAAAGAATGCTGTCTATCCATAGGTGAAAATATAAAATAAATATATGTCAATCCAGAGGTGAAAATATAAAATAAATATATGTCAATCCAGAGGTGAAAATATAAAATAAATATATGTCAATCCAGTGGTGAAAACGGAAATGACGGAGAAAATGGAAATGACGTCTGCTGTCCATCCACTGGTGTCTAGCCACTGGTGTCTAGCAAGAAGTGAGTCTGCGGGGCTGCAGCAGTTGCTGTTCCCCAGTTTATAGTCTGTTCTCCTATGGAAGTCAATAGGGACCAGCAACTCTTTGGTTACCCACATTCTTCAAAATATCTTCCTTTGTGTTCAGCACAATAAATACATTAATACAGGTTTGTAACAACATTAGAGTGAGTAAATTATGACAGAATTGTCATTTTTTGGTGAACTATCCCTTTAAGGACAAGCGGCAGCATGTTTACTGTTAGGCTTTACTAACAGTCTTGTGGCGTGATTCTAGTCATATAACTGCAGCATTTACGCAATTGTGTTCATGTAGCAGCAAGCATCTATTGTATGTTATTGCTGTGAGGAGGATACAAGTTACGGATATGAGAAAAGGTTAAAGTGAAATAAGAATTCACACTTTCAACGGCGTTACCACTGATCATGCTGCATAACATGCAAACCCGCCCACAAACCCGCACACAAAAGTGCACATCGAGGGTGCAAATTGACCACAAAGAGGGCTCTGGTGAGCACCCTTCTGAAACCAAAAAATAAATGGGACACTCTACCGTCTCATGGACTTAACGGACACTTAACTCCACATGACAGAAAGTGCATATGAAGTGTGCCATTTGGGACAGGGCCCAAGCCGATACGTTTGATTACACACAGGAGAGTGTCACCGATGTTAAGGCCTTGGGTTATTTACCACACTCCGGAGGAGCAGACACCAGAGACAGACAACCAAAGTGGATTTTAAAGGTAAGTTTTTATTAAGTTTAAAAAGGGATAAACGCAGGAGCCGGGACGTTCGTGGCTGTGGCTTTGGGGAGACGAGGTAATACTTACAGGTAAGTATATCCCTCTCCGGGTGGCTCGTGGGACAAACAGTGACTTCTCTCGTCGTCAGACTCGTCGAATAGCTCGTGGGACAGACAGTGACTTCTCTCGTCGTCAGACTCGTCGAATAGCTCGTGGGACAGACAGTGACTTCCCTCGTCGTCAGACTCGTTGCATAAGCTCGTGGGACAGACAGTGACTTCTCTCGTCGTCAGACTCGTCGAATAGCTCGTGGGACAGACAGTGATTTCTCTTTACTTCCTGCAAGGAGCAGACAGTTTGACAGTGAGACGGACAGCAGTAAGGGGAACAGAGACGAGGTACTTTACCAGCCTTCGCTCTCGTTCTGTGTGTGATAGAACGGCGTCGTTGGGAGAAATAGTGAGACTGGACTTTCTTTAGTGTGGGAAACAGTGCTCGTGGATGACAATAAAGGTGTGTTGCTTTTCTCCTCCGCACCATGCACACAATCTCAGAAACCTGGACACAGCTGAGGGGACAGATCAGTTCGAAAGAATCTTCAAAGTTATAGGTCAATTTCATCCATCAGAGACTCAAAGAAACCACAGTTGTTCGTTCTCACCACACTCGTGCATAAATCACTCTTGTAAAGCTCCACACGTGTTATGTTTCACTCTTTCAGACACTGCAAACTCACAGCGATTAATCAACTCGTTTCTCTTCTCTTCATAGGATGGATGAACCAAAGAATAGTAGTCTCAGAAAATGAACATGGATTCAGCGATCTTCCCAGCCGTTACTGTTACTGTCAATGGATAACACACACTGCCCACAAACACAGGTTAGTAGTACACTGGTGATGGCAAATCTTTACATGTGGTTTTCTCCAGAAGGTGAATCATAAAAAGGGGCACTTAACTTTTCCTCTGTGAATCACATGAATCCTACAGCGGGTTTCCACTCTCTTTTCTGCCAGTCACTCTCCTTCTTCCTCTGTATGATTTTCTCACTTACTTTGTTGCGTTGCTGTTCGTGGTTTCTAAAAGGACTCACTTAATGAGCATGCCTCGGGGGACCCAACGTGGAACACCGATCAGGCATTAAACCTCAGCTTTCCGCACTTGCCGCCGCTCACGGTCACTGCTGCCATCCACTCGAACACTCCTGTGGAGCTTTCTTACTGCCAGGGCATTCTTTCGCAACCTCTTTATACTCCTTTTTCCCCAGACACATGCTTCAATGAAGCGCTACTCACTGGCTTCAGCTGGCGCTTATGGCCCTGTCCCAAATGGAACCCTAAGCACTCACGGTCTTCCTCTGAGTCCGCACTTTCGCGACGTAACACCGCTTTGAATGTCGGGAAGAAGTCTGCTGTGGAGTCCGCATCAGCGTGGGCTCGGCAAAAGTGCGCATCAAGGGCGCAAATCGACCGCAGAGGGGGCGCTCGCAAGCACCCTTTGAGATCTAAAAATGACAAATGGGACACACTGCGGTCTCACGGACTTAACGGACACGCGCACGCGGCAGCCATTGTAAGTCCACAAGACCGAAAGTGCACATGAAGTGTGCCATTTGGGATTGGGCCTCTTATGGTCGGCGGCCGGTGTTACACCGGCATTTCTTCCCCCATGGAAACGAGTCTAAAATTTTTTTGGTTCCTGGTTTATTCACCCGGTGACAAGAGCATCCAGTTTAAGTCCATTTTATAATAATAAAGTTATAATACTTAAATAATTAGGTTTCTAATCCAGTTTGTTTTGTTTTAAATGCGGCTGTCATAAAAGCTTGACAGATTCATACGCGTTAAATATTAAAGAACAATATTAAAAAAATATATATCCTCCAAAATGCTCCTCTACAGTTATTTTTTCTTGCTGACAATCAAGTTAATGGTCATCAAATGGCTTTTCTGAGGTAATGACGTGATATTGTTTGCAACACTGATAGTAATTATGTCACAAGGTGACGAAGTAGAGGCGGAACTGAACAGTCCGCGGAGGGATGTTTCCACCCGGAACGTTTTCAACTGAACACCCAGCCAGCCTTGTAGGCATCGCTGCCATGGCAACAGCAGCCGCTGATGGCAGATTGACAGCAGGTGCGGCGCATTAAGGGATTGTTTGGTGATTGGGACACGCAGCTTTTAGGAACAGTTAAAAGCAAAGCTTGGGAAAGCACAGGGGAGAGCAGCAGCATGGCGTGAGCAGGCGGGAACCGCGAGCGCAGCAGCGCGCTCCCCTGCGACGAGGTGGGCTGAGAGTTTTCCTGTGGGATAAATCGGCTGGTGAGATCGACCCGCGGAAGGGAATCTACTACGAAGAACTGGGTGGCGTGGAACAGAAAGAGGCAGAAGAGAAGTAATCTGGAAGATATCAAGTCCCCTTACCTGGGTGAAGATAAGTACAAACCTTCTACTGGCTGTATTTTATGTGATTTATACACCAAGATATTAGAGATGAAGAGAAGCGATACAGGAAAAGGAGTCTAGACCCTGGGATGAGAAAACCGCTGTTGTGATGCATGATTGAGGTTGCTAAATTTCTTCCGTTTTATCGCCCCCACTGTTCAGAGAGCGAGGAGGTGGGCCGTGGCCCTAAATTTCACGGAGTGGTGGAGAGTGACGTGTGTAAATACTGTGTCCCACTGAGTGTGGTTGAGGTGAAGTGCTGCACGCAGAATGTAAGTTTTGCTGAGGAAGAGATTAGGCGATTGGGAGGTTTGAGCCTTCTGTACATGCTGTGCTGGGAGGAACCAACCGTACCCGCAATACTCACCTGCTGTCCGGTCGACGCCCCTTTCACAGCCGTAAGCTTTCTGCACCTGTTAACCAGGGAAGAACCAACCGTACCCGCAATGCGCACTTGCTGTCCAGTCGACGTCCCCTGCAGCCACTGGATCCTGAAGAGGAAAGAAGAAGCTTTTTAAATAGGATTTACAAATTATTTTAAGACAATAAAGACTGTCAAATTTTCACTCTTCTCTGTCTGCGTGGTTTCTGGTCGTGCTCCTCAGTGGTACTCGCTCCAAAGGGAGGGGGTAGACTCCGTCGACCCTCCCGACCTGTGACAATTACATGAGACATGACATGGATTTCAGTAAGTTGTACTGTATCTTTCAACACATTTTCTGATGTTCATTCATGTTTATTTTGTTCTGTAACATAGTAAAGAGAATGGGATCTCAATCACGATCCGTGACAACTGTTCAAGATGAAAACTGATGCATAAATGACCAAATACATTAACATAGCCATATCCATTACCATGCCAATCTCTATTACCCTGCCAATCTCTCAGAGTTGTCAAGACAAATACCTAGG
Source organism: Semotilus atromaculatus (assembly GCA_031834385.1). Lineage (NCBI taxonomy): Eukaryota > Metazoa > Chordata > Actinopteri > Cypriniformes > Leuciscidae > Semotilus > Semotilus atromaculatus. The sequence continues at coordinate 11,482,414 of JAULUF010000009.1, read as the reverse complement.
CATGAACCTCTTGATGGCACAGGCTGATAGGTCCTTAACTTATTTGTTATCTGCATAGCAGTGATGGAGTACTCGAGTCCTGGACTCAGACTCGAGTCCGACTCGAGACTCCATTCTCTGGACTCGTGAATCGACTTGGACTCGCGGACTGATGACTAGTACTTGGACTCGAGAATATATAAAATCGGACTTGAGCATTCATTAAATAAATTACGTTGTTTCTGACTAAATAGGTTATAAAAATGTTATATAAGATGTTACACTTTTCCTGTTTCGGGGTCCAAGACCGGCCGTGATCTATTTTTTCCCTCACAGACACTGCTAACCGCTCGCTCTCCTTGCTTGACAACACACTCACTGACGTCACTCACTTTACGCTGCATTCTCGTGCATTATTCGCGGGGGAGAGAGATAACGTAACACTCATTTAACAATTCATAGATGCCACCTACGTCACTACAAATAGAACGCCGCCATATTTGCGACCGATCTCGCCCGAACTGCCCAATTGAATGAGAGAGAGAGACAGAGATACCTGGAGAAAATATCAATTTTAGGCTCCAATCCTTATTTGTTACCCCCAGTTTTCTTTTGTCCATTATTATCTGCCTCAGTCTTGCCCACATTGAAAGAACACAAAGGGAAGGGAAACGAAACGAGGCGATTGTGACTTTATGTGAACAGTCTGTCTGTGGTGGGTTACTCTGATCATTGTGGATTGTCAGTGCTGCTAGTGAGTTGAGATGGGAATTGAAAACCGGTTCCACTGGAGAACCGGTTCTAAGTTTTATGAACCATCGATATTGTATGCCCAGCTCCTGCTCAAAAGCGAATTTTTGTCCCGCAGCAGGGCGCATGTTTAACTGAAGAACGAGCAGAGAGAGAGCGAGCCCTGGTCGCGCGCGCGCGCCATGCACTTTTTCTCTTTGGAAGGCGAATGTATAAACAAGGCTTCACCGTCTCCTAAGCGCTGTCTTGCTCTCTCTCCCTGGCACATATTAATCTAAATAAATCGACACGATGGTAAACGGTCGGAAGACCATAGTATCATGTGGAGCATTCGGATATATTATTTTCCTGAATTACCGCTGGGTGTGAATTGTGCTAAAATACCTTATCTTATCTGAAAGCGTTCCGCACATTACCTTTGCCGTTATCTGGTCGGCAAAACTCCGAACTTCCTTAACTTCTCCGAAAACTTAAACTTAATTTTTTAAGAATGATTTCAGTGCTGTTCCCAGCAGCAGCAGGTATAAGCCCGTCCAGCCCACCGACTCTATACACGATGTGATTGGCCTGGCTAGAGTTAGTTTTTTCCAGCTCGCAAGCCAACGGAGAGTGCCTAGACCCCCCTGACAGCAAACCACTTCTTTCTTCTATCCTTTTCTTTTGGTATAGAATGAAATACCAGTTCGGGGTTCCTCTTTCGGCTGTTTGTGCAGCCAACTGCACAATATATTGCAGGCATTACTGAGACCGTCGGTCGCAAAGATGGCGGCGCTAAGCTACAGTGACGTCATGTGACCCAAATGAATAGATAAGTTCCTCTACATCTAATCAGCAATTTCGATTTTGGCACGCTTTGCAGCAGCTGAGCTGACCACTAAGGAGCGAATGTACAGTGACGTGACATAACTGCCAGATTTAAACTGTGCTTTCGTGCTATGGCTGGCGCTGAGCCAAAGTCGGATGAGCTCAGCGCTTAATCCCGTTTATCATACAATAACACAATCATGTTTATTTTAGCTAACAAACTAGACGGCGACCTTGACTATGTCACACATCGCAACCACTCTTTACCTGCGGTGTTACAACTGCTTATAGCACTGCATTTTCTGTTTTTTGCCACAGTTACATTGGGATTTAGTTTGATTTTCAAAATTTCAAAATAGTTTTTCTTTTACCATATTCGTCAAGAAGAATGCATTTCTCCTCCTCTGTCCAATTAGGCTTTTATTTTTTGTTTTCTTTATCCATTCCAGTTGCCTGATCATCCAAAAAATCAATGTTTTGAATAAAGTTAAAAATCAATGAACCTCTTTTATAAATTTTATCAGCTCTTTAAAGGTGCCAGAGTGGAGACATGTAGGCACTGGGGACTCGGACTCGAACACGGGACTCGAGACTCGACTCAGACTTGAACTCAGGTAATGGTGACTCGACTTGGACTCGACTCGGACTCTTCTTAGGTGACTCGGACTTGGACTCGGACTCGAACACTGAGACTCGACTCGGACACGACAGTTGGTGACTCGACTACAACACTGCTGCATAGTGTATGGCGTTATTTTCCTGTCAAATGTCGAGAGCGCATTATTGTAGCGCGAAAGTATGTTAACACTAGAACTACCAAGGCGGTCATTTTGACCGTTTTAAAATTTTACAGTGTAATAACTTTGTTAAAATAAAATCAATGTGGCTGTAGGACTCTGACTTTTCCTAAATATGTGTATATTTTATTCTGACACTGTTATTTTATTAAAATCACAAAACACAAAACAGTTCTGACTATTTCTACCTAGAATGGCCATGGCGGTCATTTTGACCGCACGCATTATAGATATCATAAGTCCGCTACATTTCCCGCCATCAACGCGCACATATTGTTCAAGAAGTGCACAAATGAGCAAGTTTCTCAGAGGGACTTCATCACGCGACTGGCAAGCGAACTTCGCTCCGACCACATGAAATCAAAAGCCCCACGACTGGTGGTGCGATAGCCAGGACGCGGGCAGGAGCAGCAGCTGATGGAGAGAACGATCAGTGCCAAGTAAGGAGGAACTGCAAAAAAAATAAAACCCAAGGAGACATGTGCCCAATGTCACAAAGTAGTGTGTGGGAGCTGCACACGAAATGCGGTGTTTGTGTGGACTGCGTACGCGTTAGTGAATGATGCGGGGGGTTTTTGTGCCGTTCAAATTAGCCCTTTATTATTACCTATCGTAACATTGTATATCCATTTATTTTTAGATTTTGTATTGATTATTGAACTTATTTACAAACAGGGCTGTACTAAACGGTATGAAGCTTTGACGTTTCCTAACTTTTTTGCATGTCTATTCACGTAGTGAGTGTGGTGAAAAATATATTTTTGACGCAAAATTTTCCTTACATTTCCTTAGACCTGTCGGGGCAATCTTTCTTTTGTGCTTGTTTTAAGTGCGATGACGTTATAACATGACGACAGGAATTAAAAGCATCATTGGAAAACTTAAAGAGAAAGGTTAAAATGTAGATATGACATGACGAAAATTATGTTCAGTACGGCCATATGACCGTCAAAGTATGAACGGTCAGAATGACCGCTGTGGTCGTTCTAGTAGTTATGGAATTCCGGTAGTTCTAGTGATAATATAATGCGCGAGCGCGAATCTCTCTGCTCGCGCACGGAATATAATGAGTGAGCAGGAAATTTCTCTGCTCGCGCGCGGAATTAATGTGCCGAGTGTGAATCTCTCTGCTCGTGCACGGGAACTGGGCGCACGCTCTCAGATACACGCTGCTCTTGTAAGAATGTTCTCTGGGCTCGCTTGGAGAATATGCCTGCACTTAAAACGTGGTCAGTGCAATTGTGAATCTCTCCTCTTCGCTTAAAGGTTCGCTCCTCTGAGCTACACGCATCAAAAGAATGAGAAGAAATAAGGGGGATGATTATAGTGCTGCCGAGATATAAACCTGAATTAGCATGCTAAATTACTAGCCCCGTCCCGACAAGAGTCATAATACCAGTTTTATAAGTGCCAAACAGTAATACATGAATAACTCGCACGGCTTGTGGGCGTAAGTTACTTGAACCTGATGTTAATCGTGTGAAAATTACAGCCCACTGCTACATTTCAGTTCAGGGAAGAATGGCTTAAGCCCTTGGCAATAGACCCACAACAACCACCCGCTGCAGGGAAAAAACCGCGCTTGGAATCACAGATAAAATCGGATAAAAAAAGGAGCAGAACCAGAGTAAACATTGGCACTGCTTTCCATCGCTGGAGACAACTAATGGACATGAAAGAAATGAGGTTCGACTCCGAACTTGAAACATTTCTCTTTTTTTCTTGCCAACTACGTGACCTATATTATGTTTATTAAATGTCTTTCCTGAGGTAAATCTGACATATTCTCCAGCTATGTTATTGACCTCTGCACTCTGATAAAAAAAAAATAAAAAAAATTATTGGTCAATATTATGTATGAGGAATATGTCACAGGTCGGGGTGGTCGACTGAGACCCTGCCCACCCCTAGGACCCAGTACCACCTCAAGGAGCTAACAGGGACCAGACAGACGAGGCAACAGACCGAGTGAAATGCAAAGTAATCTTTTATTTATTAAAAAGGAAAAGGTCCTGACTAAAATTCTCTTGGGTCTTCTCTAGACAAACTTCAAGTGACAGGCAGGGGCATACGCTGGATGGACTCGCTCCAGCCAGGCGAGGTGAGTAGGCCGGTATGGTTCCTCTTTAGACGAGCTTCAAGTGACAGATAGGGGCATACGCTGGATGGACACACTCAGGCCAAGCGAGGTGAGTAGGCCGGTATGGTTCCTCTTCAGAAAAACTTCGAGTGACGGAACAGGGGCATACGCTGGATGGGCTCGCTCCAGCCAAGACGAGGTGAGTAGGCCGGTATAGTTCCTCTTTGGATGTACTTCAAGTGACAGACAGGGGCATATGCTGGATGGATTCGCTTAGGCCAAGCGAGGTGAGTAGGCCGGTATGGTTTCTCTTCAGACGAACTTCGAGTGACGAGACAGGGGCATACGCTGGATGGACTCGCTCAAGCCAAGACGAGGTGAGTAGGCTGGTATGGTTCCTCTTCAGACGAACTTCGAGTGACGAGACAGGGGCATACGCTGGATGGACTCGCTCAAGCCAAGATGAGGGGAGTAGGCCGGTATGGTTCCTCTTCAGACGAACTTCAAGTGACAAATAGGGGCATACGCTGGATGGACACACTCAGGCCAAGACGAGGTGAGTAGGCCGGTATGGTTCCTCTTCAGACGAACTTCAAGTGACAGACAGGGGCATATGCTGGATGGACTCGCTCAGGCCAAGCGAGGTTGGTAGGCCGGTATGGTTTCTCTTCAGACGAACTTCGAGTGACGAGACAGGGGCATACGCTGGATGGGCTCGCTCCAGTCAAGACGAGGTGAGTAGGCCGGTATGGTTCCTCTTCAGACTAACTTCAAGATAACACGGGACAGAGACTTACAATTAAATTAACCTACTTCTGTCAAAGTGTCGGTATTACATTGGTCCTCAGCGAACACACCCTCAGGCTAGGCTGGTCCTCTCCATTCCCCTGTGACCGGACATCACCGTGAGGGTCAGAATCATGAGCGACAGCAAGGTTATGTTCCACACTCAATACTTCTCCACTTCAACAAAAACTTCCGTGATACACATCAAACTTCAACACTGCACTCCGCACACTGGGTGAAATAAGGCCACCGCTCACACTCTAACCTGACTCTGCCACAATCCTGAACGGGGTCGGGGTTGTCAGAGGGGTGCACTGGAGACCCGGGAGACACACGATTACGATTTAATTTTCAGCACTTTGTCCAAGCACACTGAGACAGCAATCTGGGATAGAGGTGATGCACACACATAAATACTGAGAGAAGAGAGAGCAAAATATCATAACCCAGTTATCCTCAAGATTGGATTTTACGCAGTATTTCTTTCTCCATAAACACATCTTCCATTCCTCATATTCATCTAACAGCAGTACTGGAAGCTTTGAATAAAGTCAATGAGTATCTTTCTCAAGTGCATCGATGTTTTCCAGTTCACCCAATTTCTCTCTCTCCAGTTGGAACAACACTCCTCAATAATCTTCCTTGGATGCAATGAATAAAAAGTCCAATAGCCAGCCCGTGAACAACAACTCCAACTGTATCGTCCTGTCTCTCCAGCTGAATTGACTCCCTCTTCAGTCTCAGCGATCCCTTTTTATCAGCCGGATTCCTCATACGTGTCCCAATCATTGATCGCGGGGCTCTCGTGCACACCTGTTGTGTGTTTCCTCATCAATGGCCGCTCTTCCGATGACTTGCAAGCGGCCGGAACCAGCCTGGTGTTACATCGGGCCCGTTCCGATGGGGAAACATTTGCCGCAAAATGTTAGTTCCGCTTGTTTCGGGTCACCCTGTGACAAATAAATTTTGGTAAGTAACGTTAGCCTACTGTATCTTTCAACAGTGTTCGTGTTTTTTTACTATTAGCTAGTAGAGATGATCGGTTCACGTGCGCTAGGGATCTGTCATGTAAAATTTACAAGCGGCAAAGGTAGGCTATTTATTGTTTGAAATGCTAATAAAATTGACAGAATCTGAGAGCTGAGATTTTTTTTTTATATCATAACTAACCTGCTCTCTCTGTCTAGTCTGTCGGTCTCCGTGTCCTCTTTGCTTTGCGATTTTTCTGTGCGTGAGAAAATTAATGTGAGAGCGTGTGAAAAGTGTCAATTGCGTGTGTCTCACGGTGAATTTGTGAGAGTTGGCAACATCAGCGAACGCTGTCTGTCAAATTAATGTAATTCAAACTAACAATAAAAATGTAATATGAACAAAATGAATATGAACATATTCACTGGTGAAGGGGAGTAGCTTGAAGATGTCATATTTAAAAATCACTTGACATCAACCAACGTTGCTCTGGAGTCAAAACGTCCTCTATAGCCCCTTTTCCACCGAAGCATTTTGAGAGCCGGTTCGGAGCCGGTGCCTGCGCGCGAACCAGTTCTTTGTGTTTCGACAGCCAAAGAACCGGTTCTCGGCCAGGAAAACTGGTTCCAAAGCGGCACCAACTCTTTGCTGGACTAGAACCGTTCTTTTACCACGTCATGCTTACGTCGGGGGCTGGGGGCGGGTTTAGATGTGTTCTAAACATCTTTTCTGACCATAATATAGCCTAGGATCGCAAAGCCAGGAGAAACATTTGCAGAAACATGATGTAGTCCGCCGTTGTAATTGTTATGCTTGAAGTTGGCGCAAGCGTTTCTAGTTTTTTTTATACTTTTTTTTATTGAAAACATTATGTAAGCAAAGAAGAAAATAGTCACAATATAGAACAAATAAATGGAAAGAAAAAAAGACACAAGACATGGGTACATAACATATAAAATATTAAATACCAAAAGGAAAAGATTAAAAGACTTACATATCTGGGGAGCACGAGTTCACCACCCGGCCGAACGCTGAATGAACTTTGCACACACACACTCACACACAGTTTAACTTTTAAGGAATTCCCATTTAAAGACATTTCCTAAGATATATTTTGATATGTTTTATGTGTGTCTGATGGCCTACGTCCGATTGGAAGATCTGGGAATGTTTTGTAGTTCTAAAGGAACACAAATGCCTATATTATGTATTTGAGATGTAAACATGAATTCCTCTAATTGTCATATGTCGTGTTTGAGGTCGTTTTCCTCCCCTTTGTCTGACGCAGCCAGATATATGTATTAGGTTATGATAAAATGTGTCTTGTTATGTTTAATCATCTTCCTAAAGAAAAATGAGAATTTAACATCCCTCATAAACCATGTAGATTTAGCTGTCAGAGCAGACAAAGCAATTCTCCCGCTGACCGATCTCTCTAAGGGGATTGGCTCCTCTCCCAAAAGGAGGCGGAAACTTCAGATCCTTAAGAGGACTGAAATCCAGTTTATCTTTCTCTTACTCCTGTCTTCTCCTCGCTTCATCATGTAACCTTATAGGGCGAATGCCCGTCTTTCTTTTGTTTGTTTCTAGTCTAGTTTTTGTTTTAAGTCTTAGATAATTCTCCGTAGTTTATTTCCACCGACGGGTGGAGAGAACCTAGCTTGAATTATCCCTTCGGCAAATTCATCTACAAAGGACTTTCAAACGAACCGCGTTTCGCTTTCAAAGAGGACACGCGCATCAAAGACCACGTGACCTCCCAGGACCGAGACACATGCTTTCTTCATATCAGCCACGCAAAGAGTTAAACCTGTGCAAGTATAAGTTTGATCACGCTTTTAAGGTTTAAGATTTGTTGAATTCTTGTTGTCTCTCAAAGGTTAACTCAAATGTCCCTGTGATTTTTGCTATTCTGAAGATTCTCCCCGATCTTCCCTCTCTCTCTCTTGCATAACTGCAACTACATATCTCTCTCTCTCTCTCTCTCTCTCTCTCTCTCTCTCTCTCTCTCTCTCTCTCTCTCTCTCTCTCTCTCTCTCTCTCTCTCTCTCTCTCTCTCTCTCTCTCTCTCTCTCATCCTATTGTAATTCGTGTTTGTAATGTTTTTCGTTTTGTTTGTTTCGGGTGTATACACATATACACTCACTGGCCACTTTATTAGGTACCCCATGCTAGTAACGGGTTGGACCCCCTTTTGCCTTCAGAACTGCCTCAATTCTTCGTGGCATAGATTCAACAAGGTGCTGGAAGCATTCCTCAGGGAGTTTGGTCCATATTGACATGATGGCATCACACAGTTGCCGCAGATTTGTCGGCTGCACATCCATGATGCGAATCTCCCGTTCCACCACATCCCAAAGATGCTCTATTGGATTGAGATCTGGTGACTGTGGAGGCCGCATTATCCTGCTGAAAGTAGCCATCAGAAGTTGGGTACATTGTGGTCATAAAGGGATGGACATGGTCAGCAACAATACTCAGGTAGGCTGTGGCGTTGCAACGATGCTCAATTGGTACCAAGGGGCCCAAAGAGTGCCAAGAAAATATTCCCCACACCATGACACCACCACCACCAGCCTGAACCGTTGATACAAGGCAGGATGGATCCATGCTTTCATGTTGTAGACGCCAAATTCTGACCCTACCATCCGAATGTCGCAGCAGAAATCGAGACTCATCAGACCAGGCAACGTTTTTCCAATCTTCTATTGTCCAATTTCGATGAGCTTGTGCAAATTGTAGCCTCAGTTTCCTGTTCTTAGCTGAAAGGAGTGGCACCCGGTGTGGTCTTCTGCTGCTGTAGCCCATCTGCCTCAAAGCTCGACGTACTGTGCGTTCAGAGATGCTCTTCTGCCCACCTTGGTTGTAACGGGTGGTTATTTGAGTCACTGTTGCCCTTCTATCAGCTCGAACCAGTCTGGCCATTCTCCTCTGACCTCTGGCATCAACAAGGCATTTCCGCCCACAGAACTGCCGCTCACTGGATGTTTTTTCTTTTTCGGACCATTCTCTGTAAACCATAGAGATGGTTGTGCGTGAAAATCCCAGTAGATTAGCAGTTTCTGAAATACTCAGACCAGCCCTTCTGGCACCAACAATCATGCCACGTTCAAAGTCACTCAAATCACCTTTCTTCCCCATACTGATGCTCGGTTTGAACTGCAGGAGATTGTCTTGACCATGTCTACATGCCTAAATGCACTGAGTTGCCGCCATGTGATTGGCTGCTTAGAAATTAAGTGTTAAGGAGCAGTTGGACAGGTGTACCTAATAAAGTGGCCGGTGAGTGTATATTCTGTGTGAATTGTAGTTCGATGTAGTATTAGTCCAATTATTAAAGCCACTATATTCTTGATTGCTTCTGTCTAAAATGCTAATTTTTACAAAGTCAATGAAGTGTTTGATCCTAGCTACAAAGCTTTTATTATTGACTACTTTGAGTAGTTTAATTCTATAAACACAGGAAAATTAATGTTCACGGCCAGAAAATTTATATTTCTTGGAGTTCATAAGAAGGGATAACTTTGTTGAGGAGTTGATAAGTTAATCTTACGGCCGTTTGCTGGACAAACAGTTCGATAGCTAAATGAATTCCCTTAAAGGTTATCTCATATTTAATCGATCTGGAAAGAGACCATTTATATATGAATGAGGAATTATAATTCGTTGTGATTGATCATTCATATCTCCAATCAATCTATTTTCAACTTCGATAATTTAACTGTAAAATGCAATATATTAATCATATTCATGATTAATTATTAAAATTCCCTACATATAATTTGAGCTAATTTAATGTAATACCCAATGTTGTTACAACGCGGACAAATAAAGGCCGGTCTCAAATTAAGGCCGGGGGGAAATTAGTGTGGATAATCTGCCTTTCATTGAAGAGATGTTACACTTGGCCATTTCATGCGTTTTCTGTGATCAGATAGCTATTTGATCGTGAAAAGACCAGGAATAAATGCCATCCAAATAGCATTAGAGACGATTTAAATCCGATCGCTCAATCCACTTCTTCAGGAGGAAACTGGACAAGTAAATGCATCTGGTTGTTGAAACCACATATAAATTTTACTCCTCCCAAAAACGCAAAAAAATAAACGTGTGAGAGCGTGTTATATGCATAGGGTTATTATATGTAATTTTATAGCAAGATGTGACGACGCGACGGCAGCTGAGCATCTAGTAATAAAGCCAACGTGCAAACTATTGCAAATCAAAGTGCTAGTAAGTCGCAGACAACACAATCCTCATCAATAAAAGTAAAGAAATGAAATGATCTTACCAGGGCTTTGCATCTCTCTTATTGAGGTCTTTGATATTGAAATTAGCTGATCAATCAAATGCAGCTCTGTTGCTTTCGGTGACGTGAACTCCATGAATCTGCATATAGCGCAAAAATTTAAGATTTATATCCGTTTTGCAAAAACACATTTGTGACCAGGATTAAATGGAATTGTTTTGATAAATCAGATAGCTTTCCGATCTGAGAAACGCATGAAGTGGCCGGGTGTAAACAGCCCCTAATGTGCATTCAAGTTCATCGTAATGCAATGCTGTAGCTAAACGGATGTAACGGGTATCATTTAGTGCTGCTAGAGTAACGGACTTTTCTACAACGTTATTGAAAACAAACTTGTCTTGAGGAGAATGGAAACCAGACGGAAATTTGATTTACATTTTTTTTTAAATAAAGGCCTGCCTCTAATAAAAGCCTGCTTCAAATAAAAGCCGGTTACCTTCTGCAGTTCAGGTAAATAAAGGCCCCGGCTTTTATTTGAGGAATTACGGTAGTTAATACTACATTAATGTTATATAATTAATGTGATTAATGTAATAATTAATGTATGTATGTTAAAGGTAGGGTATGGGATTTGCAAAACGGCCGGCAGATTTTGAAAATACACAATTCAAATGGTCCTACCTTCTTTCCTCCAACGCTGGCCCTGACTCCACCCATTCGAAGAACATGGATTGGACGCGCAATCATGCACTTTCTATGCGCACGAAGGGGTCATGTCACAGGTCGGGAGGGTCGACGGAGTCTACCCCCTCCCTTTGGAGCGAGTACCACTGAGGAGCACGACCAGAAACCACGCAGACAGAGAAGAGTGAAAATTTGACAGTCTTTATTGTCTTAAAATAATTTGTAAATCCTATTTAAAAAGCTTCTTCTTTCCTCTTCAGGATCCAGTGGCTGCAGGGGACGTCGACTGGACAGCAAGTGCACATTGCGGGTACGGTTGGTTCTTCCCTGGTTAACAGGTGCAGAAAGCTTACGGCTGTGAAAGGGGCGTCGACCAGACAGCAGGTGAGAATTGCGGGTACGGTTGGTTCCTCCCAGCACAGCATGTACAGAAGGCTCAAACCTCCCAATCGCCTAATCTCTTCCTCAGCAAAACTCCAGACTGTAACACAGACAAGGACGATGAACACGTGACAGGGTTCGTTACATTCTGCGTGCAGCACTTCACCTCAACCACACTCAGTGGGACACAGCATTTACACACGTCACTCTCCACCACTCCGTGAAATTTAGGGCCACGGCCCACCTCCTCGCTCTCTGAACAGTGGGGGCGATAAAACGGAAGAAATTTAGCGACCTCAATCTTGCATCACAAAAGCGGTTTTCTCATCCCGGTGTCTAGACTCCTTTTCCTGTATCGCTTCTCTTCATCTCTAATATCTTGGTGTATAAATCACATAAAATACGGCCAGTAGAAGGTTTGTACTTATCTTCACCCAGGTAAGGGGACTTGATATCTTCCAGATTACTTCTCTTCTGCCTCTTTCTGTTCCACGCCACCCAGTTCTTCGTAGTAGATTCCCTCGATCTCACCAGCCGATTTATCCCACAGGAAAATTTTCAGCCCACCTCGTCGCAGGGGAGCGCGCTGCTGCGCTCGCGGTTCCCGCCTGCTCACGCCATGCTGCTGCTCTCCCCTGTGCTTTCCCAAGCTTTGCTTTTAACTGTTCCTAAAAGCTGTGTGTCCCAATCACCAAACAATCCCTTAATGCGCCACACCTGCTGTCAATCTGCCATCAGCGGCTGCTGTTGCCATGGCAGCGATGCCTACAAGGCTGGCTGGGTGTTCAGTTGAAAACGTTCCGGGTGGAAACATCCCTCCGCGGACTGTTCAGTTCCGCCTCTACTTCGTCACCTTGTGACAGTCACGTGCGTGAGGGGGTATGGTACGACCGTTTGATTGACGAACTTACTGTCCAATGATTCTAGGTGGTCTTGGAAATGATTGGCTGGAGTTTGGCTGGAGTCCTGCCCGTTCCACAGATGATTAAATTGCTTCAGTGCTTTTGACTCGGTGGCTGTAATTGGGTTATGAATAGGATTTCAAGTGATTTTGAAAAAATGGACAAAAAAGAGAATCACATACCCCACCTTTAATGTCTACTAAGAATAATATACGAATGCAAACTTTTTTTTTTTTTTCAGTGACCTTTGTCCCACTTGTCAAAGTCAAAGTTTTCAATACATTAGACATTACCACAAGTTTAAAACGGTCTCAATCTGCAAATGTTTCAATGACATTATAGACCAATTTAGACACATTTCTCACTTAATCTGGAAATAAATGACAAGCTCATCAGCTCACCTTTAAACCCTGCAGTCCTTAAACATGGCAGCAATGGTATATTTTTTCAGCCTGACACAAATCACCTTTTTTGCATGAGATGCCTTAAGAGCTCATGAAAGACTTGATATGCTGGTCACACAATAAGCCTAGCTGTTAGCTTTTGTGTGTGACCTCCATAACATCTGCCCTACAAAAAAGACATGTCTTTAAAGTTCAAGCGGGAATTGTTTATTTAACTTAAAAGAGGGAAATGTATGTCTTCCTATGCAATGTCTGTTTCTATGGTAATGTTGCACCCTCAAGGTTTGTTTTCTCTTTGGAAACAATGGATGGAAATACAGAGCTAAACTGAAGTTAGGTTTATCAAGCTGGCAAATGTGACAAAATGTTGTTATAGAAGTTGGCAGGACCATTCACAATCTGGAAATCCTTTACTAGTATTGTAAAAATCGAATAGCATTGACAGGTGTGTTTGTGTAATCTTTCTTACCAAAGTGACTCAATAAAATACACATACACAGCTGGGAATACACATTATGCAAGCTACTCCATGACCATAAGAAACCCAAGGCTGAGCAAATAAATTGCATTTCTTAACTAATAGAACGCAAAATACTGCTATACAGCCATTTTATTACATGTTTTATAATCACTTTATTCATGTGAGGTAAATTTGAGATGTGAGACTAAGTTGGTTTTGAAGACATCTTGAAGCTTGTTTGGTTGTGAGAATCAGCTGGTCTTACAGCTATTTGGAATGCGTTTTTTTATCCATTCAGAGGAAACAAACTGTTACAGTACATCCTGCACAGAAAAGAAAATCGCTTCCAAGCCTATATATTTAGTGTATACAAAAATCAGTGAAGATATGTAGAAGCAATTTGGAAATATAGTTTATCAATTCAAAAAAGCTTTTTATTCGTTTTTATTGTTTTAAACCTTAAGGCTGCTTTCTCATATTCACATCAGGTTTTCTTTCCTTTTATCTTTTCAAGGCAACCCACTGGCAAAAGTTAAACTACCATGCTGGAATTTCCCTCAAATTATTTGATGTGAGGTTACACAGATGTGCTGTTCTTTAACCTTACCTAATCGTTTACAGTATGTATATACACTGCCCTAAAGGATTATTAGGAACACCATACTAATACTGTGTTTGACCCCCTTTCGCCTTCAGAACTGCCTTAATTCTACGTGGCATTGATTCAACAAGGTGCTGAAAGCATTCTTTAGAAATGTTGGTCCATATTGATAGGATAGCATCTTGCAGTTGATGGAGATTTGTGGGATGCACATCTAGGGCACGAAGCTCCCGTTCCACCACATTTCAAAGATGCTCTATTGGGTTGAGATCTGGTGACTGTGGGGGCCATTTTAGTACAGTGAACTCATTGTCATGTTCAAGAAACCAATTTGAAATGATTCGAGCTTTGTGACATGGTGCATTATCCTGCAGGAAGTAGCCATCAGAGGATGGGTACATGGTGGCCATAAAGGGGAACATGGTCAGAAACAATGCTCAGGTAGGCCGTGGCATTTAAACGATGCCCAATTGGCACTAAGGGGCCTAAAGTGTGCCAAGAAAACATCCCCCACACCATTACACCACCACCACCAGCCTGCACAGTGGTAACAAGGCATCATGGATCCATGTTCTCATTCTGTTTACGCCAAATTCTGACTCTACCATCTGAATGTCTCAACAGAAATCGAGACTCATCAGACCAGGCAACATTTTTCCAGTCTTCAACTGTCCAATTTTGGTGAGCTCTTGCAAATTGTAGCCTCTTTTTCCTATTTGTAGTGGAGATGAGTGGTACCCGTTGGGGTCTTCTGCTGTTGTAGCCCATCCGCCTCAAGGTTGTGCGTGTTGTGGCTTCACAAATGCTTTGCTGCATACCTCGGTTGTAACGAGTGGTTATTTCAGTCAAAGTTGCTCTTCTATCAGCTTGAATCAGTCGGCCCATTCTCCTCTGACCTCTAGCATCAACAAGGCATTTTCGCCAGACCAGACTCAGCCCTGCTTAGCTTCAGTGGGCAACCAGTCTTGGGCTACAAGACTGATTATATCTCATAATTATCAATTATGATTTAATTATTAATATTTGGGTCAGTTAATTGGATGAACTTGAGGTGGCTTCATTAATATTACAATCAATTAATCAGTTCCAGCGAACTCTTTTGATTATTCATTTATTCTAAGAAAAGCGTACATTTCATGGCCACTGAAAAATAATTATTTCTTAGCATGTAGGCTACAGCGCTGAGAGCATGTAACAAGATGTTGCAACCAGAGAATCAGAAGCAAATACATATTGTGCACAAGACATGCATACATACATACATGGCATTTGCAGGGAAACATATTGTGAAATTTCTGAAGAAGGATTATTGATGGTTCCATGGGTCTCAATCGATTTCTTTCTGTGTTGACTGAAGAAATGGTGATGAACTTTCAGACTGAACTTTTGGTTAGTTCGACTCGGTTCTGGTTGAAGGTTTTCTCTTTCTCCATGAGCACATGGTGGAGTATATGCAGATTGTGACCTGCCAGCCCTGGGCTGGAGAGGCCACACATGCAACCAAGGAGTGAGGAAGTCGGAGGAGTAGATGGCTGCCCATTCAGTAATGGAAAAGTTGCAGTTTTCCTCTGAGTTGGATTGAAGAAAATACAGTCTAACTCTGTTGGGAGAGTGAAGAGCTTAAGGCTGTGGTCACAGCCTGCAGGGGCCTATGGGCCCTAGTGGCATCAACTGCCCCACAGACATCAAAGCAGCAGTGAAAGCCAGAAACAAGAGAGAGGCTTATCTTGTGATCAGTGATTTTTAAAGCGTGAAGATGTCACACCCTCAGGGGGTCTGTGAGCCAATAAGAAGAGTTTCCTTTGGAGGGAAACTTTCACGACCCATTGTGTTCTAGGAGGCATTTGAATATGTTTAAGAGAAGAATCTTCAAAGTTCTTATAATACTAATGTCACGACACACACACGGGAAAAGGTAAAATCCAAGAGCAGCTTTATTGGGAAATCCGTACTCACAATCCAGCCAGGCAAACGGTCAAAATCCAGTAAATCAATCCGAAGACACAAGACATGAACAAGGAACAGAGTGGGGACATTAAACAAGGACTCCGTGACAAACACTGAAACTGACAGGGTATACACAAGTGCTAAACGAGGTGACGAGAAACAGCTGAACACAATGAACACTCAGTGACAGACAGGATCATGGGAAATGTAGTAACAGAGTGTAGGACACCGTGCGGGAAGAGGACCTCTTGTGGTTACCCAGGAAACACAACCCAGACACTGTGACAACTAATGTGTCACAAAGTTAGCAAAATGTAATGTAAATTAACAAATGGGAGACAAAATTTGGAGTTTATAGAGAGCAAACATGCCACACATGATTTTGGTTAACCATAGTTTGCAAAGTCTGAAATATTAACCCATTAGAGTTTACAAGAAAACATAGACCATGAGATGGGAAAAATAGATACATGTTTATACTTAAGTGTATATATATATATATATATAGAGAGAGAGAGAGAGAGAGAGAGAGAGAGAGAGAGAGAGAGAGAGAGAGAATATAGGATTAACAGGGTTTATTTCTCCTCCTCAGCTAGAATTAAGAGGAAATTACCACTCTGAAAATTCCTTTTGAGGTCGGAAAACTCTTATCAGTCTTACTGTGTCCTGTAACAGGGCACCGAGTTCTGCCAGTGTGTTCGCTTCATTTGGGATGTTAGTTTCGGGGGAGTTTCATAGACCTTTGTTGGAAGAGTGAGTTTGCTGGAATATTCATTAAATATAATGAATAATTAGTGTGTGTCTGATTGGTCCAGACGTTACAGCAGTAATGTTGTTGAATGCGCATGAAGGCAAGATGCCTGAAGGGGTCTTAGCAGTTTCTTCACTTCCAGTGGTATTTTAACAACTGTTTGTAGCCTAGTAAGAACAACACATCCAAACTAATATACTCCACTTTTTAACGATAGAGAGCAACTCATTTTGAGATGTCTCATCTCTGGGAGGGGAGAAAGAGAATGCAAGAGATTTTTATCTCTGAAAGTTGCATTGAGTTATACTATATTTTCAATAATAATTTACCTATAGTGTAAGGGATATGGAAATTCACAGTCAACCTTTTTATATTTTCTAAACTGAAAGTATGGCTTAGACAATGAAGTGCTTTGCCTCCAGCCTCCTCTAAGTGGAACATTAACAGTATAACAGAGGACAGAGATTGATGAGTTCAACCAATCACAGAGATTTAACGGCAGACTTTCTCACTCATTTCCCATACAGCTTACAATTATGCTCTAAGGATTGTTCTTTTTGTAACCGCGGCGTTACCCAAAGGTCACACCTGATCTGGACTACGCCACCAGGGTTTTATACCCACGGAAATAACTTAACAGCAACACAAGTTCAAATAGCCAGTACTTGATATAAGAACAAAGACGTGACCTTCGAGCTCAATACTTTTACATTTAACAATTAGTCATGAAAACTCTGAATCAACAATCAGCTTTAATTTGTGAATATTATAAAAAGAGGAATCACAATTTAAGAAATAGACTAATTTCCCCGACTTATTTACGCCCCTAGGGCTGGGCTTCGTGCCAACTTTCACGTCAAAGTTCACACGTGTGCCGGGCCTCGGGCCTGTTTTAGCTTATCCTCCTTTTTATAGCCTATTTTAGACATTCATTCAAATAAAATGTGAGAAGTTGACGATTGAAAAACAAACATAGAAAGACAGTTTATAACCTATCACACTGATATGACTGACACATGACAGTCTGCTCATGCACACAGGTTTCCCGGCAGCGCGACTGGCTCACTCTGTGTATGGTGTCCCTGCCAGCAGCAGTAGTAGCGAGCGTGTCTTCAGCGCAGCTGGAAGAGTTATAGTAGAAAGTACTACACTATACTATACTAAATCCAGTATAGTACGACTGGATTAAAACATTCCACTGTGGATGCTGTGCTTCACGATTCTCTATAAGAGACTGTTCTTAGCCATGTTAGGAGGCTGTCTTGTTATTTTTCATTTGATTGGACTTTATTTTCATTAGTCTAACCGTTGGAAACTATTGGAAATAAGAATGGCCATGTTCTGTAGTGAAGACTTAATTTTTGAGGTAAGAACCTCAGGCTAGGGCCTGAGCATCTCAGGCCTGGGCCGGGCTCGGGCCTAGATTTGAGGCCCGTGCAGGGCTCTACGTCACATGCAGTGAAGAGGCCTGGATGACCCCGGAGGAAAGTACTCTCACACAGGCTGGCTCCTAAAACACAGAATATATGGATCCTCTTTACACATCACATAACATAGACCTCAGCGGTTGGTCCAAAACGGACTCAAATAGTAAAATCAATTACAAAAATAACAAACAATCACTTCAGAACAAAAAAAAAAAAAAAAAAAAAGTATATTATATAAACTTAAGATTTGTATAACAAAAATAAATCTTAAGCAAAACAGCAGGGCCTAGATGTCAGAGGTTCATATGCATAGAACTCCACAAAGAAAGATCTGTCAAGTAAAACAAAAGCATAAATACAAAACAAACTAAATATATATATGAAATACAAACCCAAATAAACCACTTGTCATGACGCATATCCCACACAGTGTCATGAACATTAAAAATGCACAATTCTTTAGATAACCCAACAATTATACATAAAATGTTACCAATGTGACGAACCTAACAATCTAACACACACACATATCAGATGGAAAAGGTCAAAACTTCAGGAAGTTACGCAGTTTACTAACCTTTGCGCTATTTATAGAGCAAAATAAATACACACGCCCCACACATACACAATCCTTATTATTCACTCGGTCACATTTTATTTTGATCTGCTTCCCTGAGCATAAATCATAACCTTGAGCTTTTATAGAGGTATATAAACACTGGACTCCCTGGTGAAAAAATCCTTTACCAAAATGTATTTAAAATATTTATTTCATACTAAGGGCCAGATTTAGATTTCATATTCAGATTCCAGATACATTCTAACTGGCAAATTAGCGTGAGAGCACAATTCCACAAATGTGCCAATGGGAGTGGCAAGTTTTGCACGTGTTCTACTGCTGACGTGCATATTAAAGAACACAGACGCAGTCAAATCATTTACATAATGACCAACACAATCTACTAAGAGCAGCGCAAATTAGCATTGTGACCATGGATAACACAGGTGAAAATGTGGACTGAAATCCCAGCTAAATAAGAGCACAGTACAAAACATTAGGGGTTGCAATAAGCACCAGGTATTGTGTGACTCCTTGTAGTTGAGGGTTCCAACATACACTCACCTAAAGGATTATTATGAACACCATACTAATACAGTGTTTGACCCCCTTTCGCCAGAAAGGGGGTCCCCCAGAATTGCCTTAATTCTACGTGGCATTAATTCAACAAGGTGCTGAAAGCATTCTTTAGAAATGTTGGCCCATATTGATAGGATAGCATCTTGCAGTTGATGGAGATTTGTGGGATGCACATCCAGGGCACGAAGCTCCCGTTCCACCACATCCCAAAGATGCTCTATTGGGTTGATATCTGGTGACTGTGGGGGCCATTTTAGTACAGTGAATTTATTGTCATGTTCAAGAAACCATTTTGAAATGATTCAAGCTTTGTGACATGGTGCATTATCCTGCTGGAAGTAGCCATCAGAGGATGGGTACATGGTGGCCATAAAGGGATGGACATGGTCAGAAACAATGCTCAGGTAGGCCGTGGCATTTAAACGATGCCCAATTGGCACTAAGGGGCCTAAAGTTTGCCAAGAAAACATCCCCCACACCATCACACCACCACCACCAGCCTGCACAGTGGTAAAAAGGCATGATGGATCCATGTTCTCATTCTGTTTACGCCAAATTCTGACTCTACCATCTGAATGTCTCAACAGAAATCGAGACTCATCAGACCAGGCAACATTTTTTCAGTCTTCATCTGTCCAATTTTGGTGAGCTCTTGCAAATTGTAGCCTCTTTTTCCTATTTGTAGTGGAGATGAGTGGTACCCGGTGGGGTCTTCTGCTGTTGTAGCCCATCAGCCTCAAGGTTGTGCGTGTTGTGGCTTCACAAATGCTTTGCTGCATACCTCGGTTGTAACGAGTGGTTATTTCAGTCAAAGTTGCTCTTCTATCAGCTTGAATCAGTCGGCCCATTCTCCTCTGACCTCTAGCATCAACAAGACATTTTCACCCACAGGACTGCCGCATACTGGATGTTTTTCCCTTTTCACACCATTCTTTGTAAACCCTGGAAATGGTTGTGCGTGAAAATCTCAGTAACTGAGCAGATTGTGAAATACTCAGACCGGCCCGTCTGGCACCAACAACCATGCCAAGCTCAAAATTGCTTAAATCACCTTTCTTTCCCATTCTGACATTCCGTTTGGAGTTCAGGAGATTGTCTTGACCAGGAGCACACCCCTAAATGCATTGAAGCAACTGCCATGTAATTGGTTGATTAGATAATTGCATTAATGAGAATTTGAACAGGTGTTCCTAATTATCCTTTAGGTAAGTGTAAGTCATCTTTTATTTCCTGCAGCAAATTAAAAATAACATGGCTTGGCAAACGATATGTTCGGATAACGTCTTCATCCGGCATTCCACATAAATAAATGCGAGTGGAACATATTTTCTCCCTTCTACCACGTGCTCTCTGTTCTCTGCAGTCTCCTCCTAGCAGCAACAATTGCAGCCATGTCACAAAATGGGTTAAGACATGCTTTTTTTGGGGCGTTAAATAATTGCGCATATAAATCCAGTGTTTCCCCTACCGTTATATAAGGGGGGCGCCCCGCCCTCCTAACGCCTCGCGTTCACGCCTCGCGACTTGAAGGTCAAGTCAATTTGATTTGATTCTTTTTAGCGCCAGATTACAATTTGTTATTTTATTAAACAAACTAAATAGCCCTTAAGTAATAAGTTATTTATCTTATTTCCACAATGGCATTGCTTTTATGTCCGTGTTTGCGCTAAGGGTGTGCAATATCATGGTTTATGATCGTGGATGATTAAAATGCCTCCACGATCTGCTTTTGAAGAAATATCGTAGTATCGTGTTACAGTGCATTTTATCAGTTCAGTTCTGGCGGCTCCGTCTCCACATATTCAACGTGACATTAATTCACACATCACGTTAACGCAGCGGTAGAGTTACACTCACGGGACACTGCAGTACAAGTTCATAATTTGCCTGTACATTAAAGCTTCGCCTGTTAAACATTTAATTTGCGTGCTGTTGCGCGGGTCTAACTAACATGCGCTTTTCTGAGCGCAAACACCCGAACCACACATAGCAAAACGTCAAACAGCGCCTGACTACTGGACTAAGTTATCTGTCAAGTCTTATTGCGTTAATAATGTCAAATACATACACATACACACAAGGTTTACATAAACAGTTGGTTATGTCTAAAATGAAAGCACACATTTTTGAGAGAAAATGGGGCGCATGTCATATGCGTGTCCATTAGATACGCCGGTCTTAAAAGTGACCACTTGTCCTTAAAGGGATAGTTCACCCAAAAATTTTAATTCTGTCATTATTTGCTCACTCTAATGCTGTTCCAAACCTGTGTTAATTTCTTTCTTGTGTTGAACAAAAATTATATATTTTTATGTTTTGAAGAATGTGGCAATCCAAACAGTTGCTGATCCTCATTGACTTCCATAGGAAAAATATATACTATAGAAGTCACTGGGGACCAGCAACTGTTTGGTTACCCAGATTCTTCAAAATAACTTATTTTCAACAGAAGAAAGAAACTTATTCAGGTTTTAAACAACTTGAGAGAGTAAATTATGACAATTTTCATTTTGGGGGGGAACTAATCCTTTAATGTTAATAAAACAACAAAACACAATCAGAGAAAAATCACTCACTGCACTTGACTGAGAACTTTAAAAGTAGCTTTAATAGAATCAATGTATAACTTATACAGTGATGTCTATGAAGTGTTTTATTTTATTTATTTCATTTCTTTTTGAAGCTGAAAAAATAAAGCTCTGTTTATGTCATTTGTATATTATGTTGTGTAGCCTATTTTTATTTGTGCCACTTTGGCCTAAATGGATGGTATGATCTCTGTATAATGTCAGTATTTAAAGTGTAGGCCTACCTAAAGTATGGTTGCAATAGTTCCACTTTAGCACAATCAAATATACTTAAATGTATCTTTAGTTAGACCTTAGCACTATTTCTGGGTAACTAAAGTGCATTAAGGCGAGACACTACTGACAAAAACTGTTTTTTCATGCATCTGTCACTTTTGAGATTTTTGGCTTTTCATAAAGTGTTTTTTTTCAGATGACTGGACAGAAAACATCCAAAATAGACTTTTAACTGTATCTTTTAGAGCACTTTATCTATTTGTGTCTGTAGATTTCAATGACAGTATATCTTTAAATGCTGCTTTCTCAAAATGAGTTTTTCCTCCTACATTGAGCCAGAAATCTCCACTTCAGTAGCACTTACAAAGCACCAAATTTTACACTTTTATTCTTATCTATATTCTGAAGCTTTTTACAGAGGAGTTTGTTCATATATAATTTTCAGTTTTTATACAACATTTTATTCCTATTAAAATGGAGAAAACGTATTTATTTTTGGCGGTTGATAGTATTTTCTGATTTGTGGAGTGATAGAGATATCCAAAATCCCCTCTGTAAAAACCTTTGACTCTAATATATATATATAAAAAATACTTCATCCAATGTTACATTTTTGTTCTAGAAATGTATTTTTATAAATATATAAATATATCTCAATATGTTATTTAATTAGATAATGCCTAATTTGCATATTTAAACATAACATTTCAGAAAACTTTTAATACACATGTATTTATGAAGTTACATATTAAGTTAATTATACTTAGCATCAAATAAATGTATTTCAAATATATTTGATTATATTTATTTTTCACTAGGGCTCATAACCTCATCAATTTGTTCATATTGAGTTTTCTTTTTTTATCAGACTTTAAATAACTGGCACTTAGAATTAAGTAATAAATCAAATATTCTCTTGAGAAGTATTCATCTTTTCAATTAAGGACATAACATTTAAAGAAAATGTATTTATTTATTATTATATTATTACAAATATTGTACTAAAATGTATTATCACATTCATATTTCTTCATCATTCTCATGTGTAAATAAGTAGTACTGCTGACTTGTATGTTTGCAGTTATATTTACCACAGTATACATCACAAACCAATAACTTGCATTTCATGAGCATGCTAATGATGCCATTCTAATCATTTGCTTTCATGAAATGTAATATGTGAGAGAAATGCACGAGTATTATTTAAACAATTGTGTAATAGCAAACAACAGCAGATAAACAAAAACTAATTAGTAGGATGTAGACAAAAAGAAGAGGCACATGCAAGAGAGAAAGGGTGATAAAAAGAGACGTGAGACGTACTGAAGTTTGTTTGGACCCCAGCTGTGTGTTTGCTTGTGACTCACAAAACCCATTAGAAATTGGTTGGGGGGTCAAAGTTCTGCTTTAGCCAGAATAGATTGGCAGTGTAGAACAGCAGAGTCCACCTCCAGCTCATTTTCTCTCCCTCTGTGTCACCACAAAAGCAATCTCACATCACAGGCCTCATGGCTGTGTGGCCACACAAAATCAAAAAAGGTCTGGATCATACTCTGTGTCATAACCATCCTGGTGAGCAAGAGAGGCATGCAACTTAGTGCAGGAAACACTTGGGACCGAATATTTCCATTTTTACACTGCGTGACTGATATAGTAAGTGCATTCCAAAAAATGGAAAGTGCTTTAAAAATAAAATGTTGCTTCCTGTGTTTTATAGGCTATAAGAATTACATTTTAAAATAGGCTATAATATTAGCAATTTTACCTTTTTAAGAGCTTACTGACTCCAAACCCTTGAATAGTAATAGTAGTGTTTTATATCTGTTATAATTGACTAGCAAAACAGTGTTGGACTTTACCTATCATTTGTGGAAACCAATAGGGACAATGACTACGTTTACATGCACATCAATAATGAGATGTTTTAGTCAGGGTAAGGAGGACTCAATCGCAGTAAGATGTTTACATGACACAAGCAAAGTTTTTCCCTCCTGTTTATGTCACAAGGTGACGAAGTAGAGGCGGAACTAAAAAGTCCACGGAGGAATGTTCCACCCGGAGCGGTTTTAACCGAACACCAAGCCAGCCCCGGGTGTATTGCTCCCATGACAACAGCAGCCGCGGATGGCAAAGTGACAGCAGGTGCGGCGGATTAAGCGGCCGCTTGATGATTGGGACACGTAGCCTGGAGAAACATATAAAAACAGAGCTTTGAGAGACAGAGGGTGTGGTGTGCTGTGTTGGGTTGTTGTTGCGTCCTGATTCTTGTTCCTGACGAGGTAGGCTGAGAGATTGCTGTGGGACAAATCGGCTGGCGAGATCGATCCGTGGAAAAGGAATCCGCTATGAAGAACTGGGTGGCGGAAAACAGAGAGGCAGAGGGCGAAGTCACCCGTAACATATCATCGAGTCCACTCACCTGGGTAAAGATAAGTACCAACTTTCTACTGGCTGTATTGGATAGATATTATATATGAGGAGAAGTGATATAGAAAAAGGAGTCCAGACGCCTGAATGAGAAGACAGCTGTTGTGACTCGTGATTGTTGTCGCTAAATTCTTCCGTCTTACTGTCCCCGCTGTCCAGAGCGAGGAGGTGGGCCGTGGCCTTAAATTTCACGGAGTGGATGAGAGTGACGTGTGTTAATGCTGTGTCCCACCGTGTGTGGTTGAAGTGAAGTTACTGCATGCTTACTGTACAGAATTCTGTCACATGCCCATCGGTCTTGCATTGTGTTACAGTCTGGAGCTTTCTGAGGAAGAGATTTGGTGGCAGTGGATTTTGAGCCTGCTGACTTTAGGAGCTGGCCGACTGTCTGGACTTGCCCATCTGCCAAACGGTCAACGTTCTCGCCATCCCTCCGAACCTTCTGTACCTGTTGTATTGGGAGGAAGCCAACCGTACTTGAAGTACTCACTTGCTGTCCAGCCGACGCCCCTTCTACAGCCATAAGCCTTCTGCATCTGACGTATTGGGAAGAGCCAACCGTACTTGAAGTACTCACTTGCTGTCCAGTCAACGCCCCCTTCACAGCCGCAAGCTTTCTGCATCTGACGTATTGGGAAGGACCAACTGTACCTGGAGTACCTACTTGCTGTCCAGTCGATGCCCCTTCTACAGCCGTAAGCCTGCTGTACCTGATATTACAGGGAAGAGCCAACCGTACTTGAAGTACTCACTTGCTGTCCAGTCAACGCCCCCTTCACAGCCGTAATCTTTCTGCATCTGATGTATTGGGAAGGACCAACTGTACCTGGAGTTCCTACTTGCTGTCTAGTCGACGCCCCTTCTACAGCCGTAAGCCTGCTGTACCTGATATAACAGGGAAGAGTCAACCGTACTTGGAGTACTCACTTGCCGCCCAGTCGACGTCTCCCTTCACCGCCGTAAGCTTTCTGCACCTGCTATACTGGGAAGAACCAACCGTACTTAGAATATTTACTTGTTGTCCAGTCGACGTCCTCCTTCACAGCCGTAAGCTTCCTGCACCTGCTATACTGGCAAGAACCAACCATACTTAGAATATTTACCTGCTGTCCAGTCGACGCCTCCTTCACAGCTGTAAGCTTTCTGCATCTGACGTATTGGGAAGGACCAACTGTACTTGGAGTACCTACTTGCTGTCCAGTCGACGCCCCTTCTACAGCCGTAAGCCTGCTGTACCTGATATAACAGGGAACTTGGAGTACTCACTTGCTGTCCAGTCAACACCCCCTTCACAGCCGTAAGCCTCCTACACCTGACGTATTGGGAAGAACCAACAGTACTTAGAGTACTTACCTGCTGTCCAGTAGACGCCTCCTTCACAGCCATGAGCCTTCTACAACTGAGAGACTAAGGAGAGTCAACTGTACTTAAAGTACTTACCTGCTGTCTAGTCGACGCCCCCTTCACAGCCATAAGCCTTTGGCACCTGAGAGACTGAGAAGAGTCAACCGTACTGAGAGTACTCACCTGCTGTCCAGTCGACGCCCCCTTCACAGCCGTAAGCCTTTGGCACCTGTAGCGACAACGAGAATGGACCCAAACACAATTGAAGCTTTTGGGTGATTTTGTTCATACTTCATACATAATCCCACAAAGAGTCTTCACATTCCAGATTCAAATCACCAGACCCAGAGAGTCTACAACCAAAAAGACCTTTTATTGTTTAACTAAAGGAATAATGTTGTCTACATTTGGTAATTGTGAAAGACAGATCTGTTCAGAAATGGTACTGCTCAGGGCCCTAGCAGGGGTCACCTGCGACTAACAGACCCCTTCTTTCTTAAGGACCAAGAGATGTCACGGGATAGGACCTACTAAATTAACGCCACGAGGTCAGGAGATCCCATGACAGAGATGTAAAACAGACTTCCCCCTTCTTGAAGACCGTTGAATGACCTCAGTGTTGAGATCCATTAAAACCCACAGAGACACGAGACTTTACATATCAAAATCCATAAAACTCATCCCAAAACAATTCTTGATGGACTTGATATAATCAAATATAATCGTTCAACCATATTTCTATGTGTTTCTACAATATATGACCCCTATGTGTCTATTATGCTTAGATCACATAAAAGTCGTGTGATTGTTGTAACCATTACCTGTGTGAATGAAAGTGTATCGTGTATCAATGCGACCACATGTTTTTAATTCAGACGATGGCTTGATTGAAATCTATGTAAAATGTTTATGGTCTTAAAATGGAAATTATGTCTAAACTAAAACCTCTGCTCAGCTGCAGAGTAAAGCAGACCACAGATAACACATGATTTACGATGCGAGGGGGGATGATGGAAAATACCCCCTTCTCAAATAACCTTCCAAGTATCTTATTGTCCGAATTCCTCCAGGAGGCGGGACAAAACACTTGAGTTTAAAATCTTAGACCCGAACACAGAAGTCGGGCGATCTCTCTCTCGAAAAGGTCTCGGCAGAACAAGAAGTCGGGTGGAGACAGCAGACGATAGTAACCATGTAGACGCGTAGAGACAAAAGAACCCAATTTAAGATCAGAAGAACGGGTTCAACAGCTTCATTCAAGCCATCATCATCTACTCTCGTCTCAATTTTCTTTGTTTCCTAAGTTTTCCTTTATTTTCCGTTGTGAGTCTCGGTTCTAAGTTAAGTTTGCTGCAAAGTTTCGTTTTAACGTTTCAACTGCAAAGCCTGCTTCAACTTCAAAGACTTCATTCATCCGCGCCAACACGCCACGTGATTGGCCGCCCCAAGACGTCTCCAGGCACAGCCAGCCAAGCAACGGACGGGAAACCCCCTTTACGCCGAAAAGGGAATTCCCTAAGCAACGCAAAGACAAGCAAGTACTCTAGACTCTAACTGAACTGGTGCTGTAATGTAAATTAAATAACCTGTCTAAGAAACGAAGGTTTAAATTAATGCTTGCAGTTCGTTCAGGTTATGTCTTACAAAGTGCATCTCACTCTGCAAACTCACTCTTTCTCTCTCTTCTTTCTGCAACTTGTATGAATGCGTGTGCGTGTGTTTGTGTTAGATATTAGTTTTATGTTTTAGAATAATCAATAAAGTCTTGTTTATATTTTAAAGATAATTGTCTTGTGTTATGTGCTTTACAGATTTATTGTCTTGAACTTCGATCTAAGTTACCTATGCTTTTACCCTTGATTTATTTCTTAATTTAGCTGTTAGCTGGGAATTAGTCTTTCTTGGCCAGGAAGATATTATATTTCCTAGAATTAATAATTGTTTATGCTTTCCGTTCATTGGATGAACTGATAAAATGATCATACTATTGATTCTGCTACAGTAAATTCTGAAAATAATTAAATTATTAATTATTGATCATAATCCGTTATGAATAATGATTAGTTATATTTATACGGGCGTATAAACGCTACACACCTGAGAGACTGAGAAGAGTCAACTGTACTGGTTACTTACCTGCTGTCCCGTTGACGCCCCCTGCAGTCATTGGATGCTGAGAAGGAAGAAGTTTTAAATTAGGATTTTCAAATTCTTTTAAGTCAATAAATCCTGTTCAAATTTTACCTCGTTGTTCTGCTTGGTTTCTGGTCTGCTCCTCAGTGGTACTGGTTAAAAGGAGGGTGTAGACTGAGTCGACCCTCCGACCTGTGACATTTACATGCAATTTTCATTATTCTGATTATTCGCTAAGAAGTGTTGTTATTTTTACCACCATTCTTCACATAGCCTACCCCAATGCACAGCACAAATGATGAACTCACATACAGTAGGTGTTACTAGCCACTTTTGTAATCCACCACGTCAAATGCAAAATAATTTTTTTATGGACATATTAAATGTTATTTGGCACTGTGATCAGCATAGCCATGCCGTTGGTGTAACGCTGCCATCTCTGGATGAAGGTAAGAAGCAGAGTTTGCGCAGCGAGTTGTGTCGACAGAGTTCAGCGATTCGGAGAGAAGGGAAACCTTCAGAATAACGCCACAGAGTTTTTATTTTATTTATTTAACCTTTATTTAACCAGGTAGGCACATAGAGGACTCTCATTAAAATTCTCATTAAAAACGGCGACCTGGCCAAGATAAAGCGTTAAGGTGCAGACAACAAGAAGTTACACAATAAAGGACAAAACAATGGGTCAAGGATACAATCAGTTATACAATCAAAAATCCAGTCTACAACATAATTCCAGATACAATACCTAGGCAAGTGGCCTAGTATGGCAGCAATACAATACAATACAATATAATACAAGAATAGAATAAATAAATAACAAAAAAGACGATAAAGGTAATGCATTAGTTTGCACAGAGGAAGAATGCTGACGCTAACAAGAACAATGATGTGACATAGGTTGGAGATCAATCTTTTGAAAGAGGATAACTGGACAATAGATCCCAGTCTTAAAGATTTTTGCAATTCATTCCAATCGTTTGCTGCCGAAACCTGAAAAGAGAGTCTGCCAAAGGAAGTACGGACTTTGGTGGTATTCAAACAGACTTGAACGTAAATTGCGAGATGGAGAAGCTACAGAAATTAAATTTCTTAAATAGGTAGGGGCTTTGCCTAAGATAATTTTGTAAATGAGGAGAAAACAGTGTGTTTGACGTCGAATGTAAAGGGAGGGCCAGCCAATGAGTGTGTAGAGATTACAATGATGAGTACGAAACGGAGCGTTAATTGCAAAGCGGATGGCAGTTCAGTCATGAAGTTGTGTAAACAAAAACACATCATCCGTGTATGCCCGAGCACATGGGTAATAATGGCATTAAGGTGTTTACATGCCTGTTTATTGCGTTTGCAAATAGGCATACACTGCATAGTTTAACACGATTATGGTTACTATGAGAATGAGCTTAACCGCATTAGTTTGATCGAAGCATTTTTTTTTTTTTTAAATGAGGTAGTTGAATCTCAATAGTGCCAAAATCCCTTTATAATTGCAGTAAACAATGTTGTCCTGCAAGAATCTATTTAAAGCTTTTTTTCCCACAGCTCGTTTTCCCTCAAAACGTGAACAGCTGTGTCATAGTCCTGATATTAAAATATTGATTTATTACAATAACAATGCAATCATTCATAAATGCAATTTTTTGCTCCCCAATCTCCCCAAATTCATAGCATGCAACTTAAGTCAAATACCAGACCAAGACACGCTTATAGTTTATTTGCTGATCCCATGTATTTTTCTAAAACCCCTCTCTACCACTTTTTTTTTTTTTTTAACAAAGTGATGCCAATGATGCTGAGGTTGTAAAAGGAAGATTAAAACAGACTGACTACATTTTCTTTTTTTTATGTGGCAGGTATGTGTTTTGTCTTGTTCATGCATAGCAAACCTACAGAAGAAGGTGAACTCCCATAGCGCTGAGTGATTGAGGTGCTCTGTGGGGGGTGTCATAGTGGCTTCCTGCTGTGCGCAGGCAGGTGTGCTGACACCTGAGGGGGCATTTAGAGGACATCAGAGACATATTTGTCAAAGCGATGCGCAAATCCTTGCATCTGGCCACTTCCTAACAAAACTTCAGACACGGTTCACAGGACATGTCAGCATTAAATCTTGACGTGTAGATAAAAAAAATGTGATCATTTGGAGTGGTGTTGGAGTGGTGTTCCTCCATAGGAATATTCAGATAGGCCTATAGGGAAACAAGTCAACTTAAGAAAGTGCCAGAGTCAGCTCATTATAAACGCTATTTACCACACTCCAAAAACACACCTCACTTTTACAGTCATATCACTGCACATTCTGAACCAACCAAGATAAAAGGAACAGCAAACAAAGGTGGCTCTTTCAGGGAATAAATAATACCTTTCAGTTGACAGACATTCATCTCCGCTTGATGACACTTTATCAATGGCAATATGAGCGGAAATAATTTCCCACTCATTTACACTCTTTTCAAAGGTGACTTCATCACCGGTGTCTGAAAGACACGGTGCCCCTTAGTAACAAATGATTACCGCTAAATGAATCCCAGAGGTTCCGTCACTAATGCAGAACAAAAGGGAGTGCGAACAAGGAGGCAGAGCGGCTTCAAGATCTATTTTTCAGCTCTGCATCATTTCTTGCTTCACTGATCTATCACTAAACAACAGCTGCTGTGCCGCAGCCAGCGCAGTGCTTGCTAGGGATGGTGATCAAGAAATAAACAGGCAGGGAAGAGGGAAAAAAAGAATGGGGAAAGGAGACATTTAAACGGTGAGGTCACGTGTGATAGCCTGGAGCTCTCGACAGTGTTGCAATGAGAGAAGAAAAATTGGGAACTCGTGGCAGGTCTGTGTCACATGTGATGGATAACATGTCACCTGTAATGGCTGACTAGGTAGCTGCATTAGACAGGCATTTTGCAATCATTCCTCTTTATTTTCTCTCCCTTTCCTACTTTTCCTCATTCATTGTGTCTCTCTCTCTCTTACCCAGAACTTTACACACTTTAGGTGTTTGAGTAACACAGTCTCATCCCAAGAAGTCATATAACTGACGTCTTGGGACGTCTTTTGACCATACGTCAATATCCGCCTTTTTAGGCTACCCTTAAACGTCGGTTAGATGACGATCCTGGGACGTCATACAACTGACGCTTTACCTTTAACGTCAGTTAGGTGACGGGGTAGGTTTAGGGGTAGGTTTAGGTCTGGGGTAGAGTTAGGATCCGATAACGTAATCTAACCGACGTTTAAGGGTACCCTAAAAAGGCGGATATTGACGTATGGTCAAAAGACTGCGCTGGTTTGAGTGGCAGAGACATGGCAAGTGAATTCATATGATTTGCACATCTCTAAAGGATCGCTATAAATTTTCCCTGCCTATAAGATTTTAATTTGGTCCCATTAGCAACACTTCTTTAAAGTGACACGGCTGAAATCTTAAAACTTTGTATGACCAATAAAATGCAGCAGTTGTATAATTTTGTTACGGGAATGAATTTTATTACCATCAGTCATTACCATAAATTTTTTTTAATTTAAGTTATACTTTTCTTTCCTCCAGTCTTTGTCCAAACACTATAATCCCCATTTCTTCTTGCTCATCGTCCACCATGTTTGTTAACTCTCACGTTTGACCGCAAGAGATTTAGTGAGATTTTCCATGTTCACAGTCGAGACTCAGAATCTCTTAAGCCAGGCTCAGACAACAGGAGTTTTTAAATCTCTCAAACCTCCACACACTACAAGATTTGAAATTCGGGGCACATCACACACGGCAAGATATTCTTAAGACTATCATGCACCTCACATGATCTCACGAGGAAACGGATGCAAACAAAATTTATATTAATTCTTTGTAAATGAAGAAAATGGTTGGGGAGACAGGGTCTGCATGGATTGTCTGTTCTTCAGCGTGAAACTGAAGGTTTCTGAAGGAGGTAATACTCATTATAAAGACAGTCGTTTGTTGCCACATTTCAACCAGCCGTTCCTCCATCTCCGTTGTCCACCGGACTTGTACAGCTGCTTGTTGTTTCGCGGTCACCATTTCAAAAGTTCTGTCCCTTCAGTCTCCTTGTAGACTTGTCTTTAATGGGCTATTGTGGAAGTACTGACGTAATCACAGTCGTAATCATCATGATTTAAAATCCTAAATATCAAACATGTTTGATTTTGTCGGGACGGGCCGATGTGTCTGTGAACTGATCAGGAGGTTTAAGATTTGATTTGTAAACACCTCACATTACCAGATTGTCTGGGCTAGCCATCGGAATCGGCCAATGCCCTTTATGTAATTTTTTTTTCTCCGAATTTCGGGAGGGGTAAATCGGTCATAAAGCGGCCTGAAACTCCTCTAGTCTGAGAACGGCTTTAGTGTGTGGTGTATTGTCTTGGTTACATCACAAACTCCACACTCTTTAGGTGTCACGTGTGTTGAAGAAGAAGGCACAAAGATGATAAATAATGTTCCAAAACAAATTAAATAAAGATCGACAGGCAAACAAACGGTAGTGACACATCAAACGTAAATGAAAACCGACCAAGAGAATTGAAAACACAGGAACCTAATACACAGGCAGACAGATTAATTAAAGATCTGAACTGATTAACTAATCATACCTGTAACCAAGACAACTAAAGAGTGGCGGGAAACTGAACAAAGGAACACGTTACTGAAAATAACCAACTAAAAGTCCATGAAAATGAAAGTAAGATCAAAATAAATGAATGTACGTGACAATAGGAACAAACCTGTTATCTATTTTTTTTTTTATTGTCATGTCCGTGGTCTGATAAGATTTAATATATATATATTAGGGCTGTCAAATGATTAATCCCGATTAATCGCATCCAAAATAAAAGTTTGTGTTTACATAATAAATGTGTGTGTACTGTGTATAATTATTTTATATATATAAGTACACACACGTGCATTTATATATTTAAGAAAAATGTGTTATTTATATATAAAATATTTATATTTATATATAATATAAATTATATATAAATCTATATATAGTATATACATGCAAATATTTCTTAAATATATACCAGCATGTGTATGTATTTATATATATATAAAATAATTATACACAGTACACACACATTTATTATGTAAACACAAACTTTTATTTTGGATGCGATTAATCGCGATTAATCATTTGACAGCCCTAATATATATATATATATATATATATATATATATATATATATATATATATATATATTGGTCCCACTTTATATTAAGTGGCTTTAAGTACTATGTACTTACATAGAAAAATAAGTACAATGTACTTATTGTGTTCAGGTTGTATTGTAAAACACTTTTGCTGCTATTGAGATGTGATACGGATAAGGTTAGGGACAGGTGTGCTGGTGTGGGTCGATTTAAGGGTAGGTGAGGGTGTAAGGGAAGGGTCAACTGTGTAATTACAAATGTAATTACATCAATTAATTACAGTTGTAATTACATGCAGGTATTTTCAAAATATAAGTACAATGTAAAAACATGTATGTACATAATAAGTCCATTGTATCAAAGTAGTAACTTCAATGTAAGTACATAGTACTTAAAGCCACTTAATACCCGTTAAGTGTAATACTTTAGTTTAGGGTCCAATTCTCACTATTAACTAATTGCTTATTAGCATGCATATTACTAGGATATTGGCTGTTTGTAGTACTGTAGCAGGGTGAAGTTTACTCGTGTCGATGATTGGCCAGTGTCATGTAAGAACGTTGCACCTATCAGCAGTTTGCTGTCAGGGTATAAAATGAGGACGTTTCTGTCACCTGGGATGCGTTGTCATCCGTACCGCCCCTTTACGGAAGTTACGATTTATGAATGGGAGAGTGGCTGGAGTGCCGTCTCTCCGTTCTGTTGCTGTGCATATAGGCTGCCCCTGGCATTGAGGTTGGTTCGGTTGTTTTAAGTCAATTGATTTTTTTTCGTTAATGGAATGTTTGTTTACTATAAGTTTTTGTGTAGTTCGTCAACGAAAACCCACTGCGTGTTATGGTCCACGACCACGCATAGTACCGTGTTAGGAACATCATCTGGTATGTATGAGAGCCATTCGCGTGGTTTGTCTTTTTTTATTGTTTCGTTGGTCATTTTTCTGTTTCATGTTTGACAGATTGAGTGACAGGATCAAGGGTTTCACCTCTATTATGGGACGAGATGCGCGTCTGTTGATCTAACGCACTGCTGTCTTGCCTGGGCTTATTTGCGTCTTTTTCTGTTGGAGCGAACTTAAACTCTCATAACAGCGAGCCGGGACGATTGCTCGCTGAGGCGTGAGCATTAATGGGCAAGCGTGTTCTCTCGCTGGCTTGCTCTGCTCTTTGAGTGTACGGCCGATCGTGGCCTGGTTGTTTCATTTTGATTTGTTTCTTGCTTTGCTCCGAATTGTCATTTATAGTTCCTTTTGTTATTTGTCTTGTGCTCATTTTTGCGTATTTTGTAATATCATTTATTTTTCTTTTGTTTAGGCTTAAGTTTGGTTGAGTTACAAAACGAGACTGACATTAATATATTGTGTTTCTTATTTTTTTGTTTGTGAACTGGAAACTTCTTTTTTTTTGGCGCTGGCTTTTGCCGGTAAATCATTATTGTTTGAGACTTTTCTTTTCTTCATAAACAGCGTGACGAAGAAAGTTTATATGGAGGAGGGGTTTAGCCGCTGTTTAACAGGGTTCACATGAGTGCTGTGCATTGAGTGACTTGACTTCACCAGACTGGGTGTGTGTAGATCTTATGTGTGTTGTGTGAATTGAGGGTCACAGCAGGCCATCTCCCTTCCAATTAAGCTTTCTTGTGTATTTGTTTTGTTGTATTTATTTTGAAGTTTTGTAACGTATTGTTTGTTTTCTTTCTTTTTGACATGTGAATATTGAGCCCTTGATGTTCATCTATTTGATGGTTTTAACTTTTGTAGCCTATTTGAATAAAGCTGTTTCATATCTGGTACTCCTTGGCCTATGTCTCTCTGCTCACCCATTCCTTTTGGTTACGAACCTGTGTGCCCCTTGTCTTGGGGCTGAGTTCCCTATATATATATATAGCCTACCGGGTGGCGTAGTCGACAACTATATAATTGTTTCATACATTTCCCTCAAGTACCTGATGCCACTGGCCACAGTACTTATAAAGAATTTATTCTGCATGACCATATTCTACATCCCTTTATCCTACCCAATACCTATACTTAGCAACTACATTACTAACTATTAATGAGCAGGTATTAGGAGTTTATTGAGGCACAATTTGTGGTAAGTAGTTAGTTTGAGAATTGGACCCTAATCTAAAGTGTGACCTTGTTAAGAAATGGAAACTTTTATTAAAGTGCTGTTGCTTAAAGCATTATGGATTTCAATCGCATCCCATTTGTATTTATCTTTTAAGATTGAACATTAGTCTGGGGAGTGTGCTCTGTATTTTCTACTGTACATAAGGAGTGATCAATGGGCATAGTTAAAATGACTCTGTATGCAATTGGATAGTCCTTCAACCAATCAGACCAACGTTCCGGGTGACGTATTTTTACAGAGTGACGCGAAAACTCCAGGCAAGAAATATGTCAACAAACGTGTTGGTTTATAGCATTGATCAGCGGTTTGCAGAAGCAGCAATGGCATCAAATGATATTTGCAGGTTGAGCAAAAAAAAAAAAAAAAAAAAGTGAGTGGTATTAACACCCACTGTAGCGATTTGGTTGCTAAACTAAAGAATCCATTGAGCATCGTCGAGGGGTTAAAAATAAATGTATTGACGGTGGCATCTCTGTCGTCATCATGTTAAACCCGCCAATAGCGTGCCAGGTGGATAAGCCAGTTTGTGATTGGTCCCCGCAGATTTGTAACGGAAGCAGGATAGAAAAATCAAATCAAATCACCAGCAGATCGGGCTGGGTTTACCCAGTCTAATTTGTATTCTGTTTGCATTTAAATCTGTATAATTTTTTTTTCTAAATCATGTTTGGTTTTGAATTGGCATTCTCACTTCAATTGTAAAAACACAATCCTGATCATCACAGGGGTCTTAATATGACTTTTTGCCACTGATTCACAGATAAAGTTTACAAAGTTAAGTAAAACAATTATGCAACATAATCAATTTCATCCCATGTAATATGAAATGCTTAAATCATCATTAGTGCAGCCAATGGGTTTTAGAAGCCACACATATAGTTCACTTGTGTGCACTTATGGCTTCAGTTGATTGTAGTATAAACACACCTCTAGAAATGTCACCTTCTGATGAGTCTGTGTTCTTACAGAACATCATGAAAAAAAGAATGTTCCACACAATGTGTAAAGTGGAGACATGCGAGAAGATTTGTAAGTAATTGAAGATCCCTTTAGTACAATTAAATCAATGATTAAGAAATGAAAATAGTCCAGCTATAAACCTGTGCATTCTATACATTTTGCCCTTGTGTTTCACTAGTCACACTTTTAAGGGAGAAGGGTGAAGTGA
Source organism: Semotilus atromaculatus (assembly GCA_031834385.1). Taxonomy (NCBI): domain Eukaryota; kingdom Metazoa; phylum Chordata; class Actinopteri; order Cypriniformes; family Leuciscidae; genus Semotilus; species Semotilus atromaculatus. The sequence continues at coordinate 11,446,139 of JAULUF010000009.1, read as the reverse complement.
AAGCCACTGTTAAAAATGTCATATGACATCTCGGCTACAGTTTGCCTCAAGGCATGTGGGGAACTCTATAGCCAGCTGGATGAAGAGTTTATGGTCTGATGAGACCACGATTGAGCGTTTTGGCCATCAGAGTAAACGGCATGTTTGGCATAAACTACACTGCACATCATCAGAAATACACAATGAAGCAAGATAGTGGCAGCTATCACGCTGTCTCTGCAGCAGGTCCTAGAAGCCTTATGAAGTAAATGGTAAAGCAAATCCAGCAAGATACAGATAGATCCTTAAGGAAATCCTGATGGTGTCTTCAGAACACCTGCGACCTGAGATTTTTCTTTTCCACCAGGTCAATGTCCCCAAGCATAAAGCCAAAGCTACACAATAATGGCTTAAAAACAACAACAATAATGTCCTATGGCCTCGTGTATAATGTAGATTTCTTCTTAAGTGCATGTGTAAGTGTACAAGATTTTGTACATGTCCAAAAGTGTCCAGATTTATAGAGTTATAAATGTTTATATATATGTACATATAGATGTATATATCAGGGCTGTCAAATGATTAATCGCATCCAAAATAAAAGTTTGTGTTTACATAATAAATGTGTGTGGACTGTGTATAATTATTTTATATATATAAATACATACACATGCTTGTATATATTAAAGAAATATTTGCATGTATATACTATATATAGATTTGTATATAATTTATATTATATATAAATATAAATATTTTATATATAAATAACACATTTTTCTTAAATATATAAATGCACGTGTGTGTACTTATATAAAATAATTTTACACAGTACAAACACATTTATTATGTAAACACAAACTTTTATTTTGGATGCGATTAATTGTGATTAATCATTTGACAGCCCTGATAATTACAGATGTATAGCTATTTATTTTCATTTTGACATGAGATAATATATCAAAATAAGAAAATACAATTGGAAAACTGATGTTCACCATGGAGACCTGTGAAACACATCCTCATTTTTTTTCATGGAGATGTCTGTTTCCTTTCAGACTTGACACAGAGTTTACAGGTGCCTCATATTGATCTATACACTCACCTAAAGGGTTATTAGGAACACCATACTAATACTGTGTTTGACCCCCTTTCGCCTTCAGAACTGCCTTAATTCTACGTGGCATTGATTCAACAAGGTGCTGAAAGCATTCTTTAGAAATGTTGGTCCATATTGATAGGATAGCATCTTGCAGTTGATGGAGATTTGTGGGATCCACATCCAGGGCACGAAGCTCCCGTTCCACCACATCCCAAATATGCTCTATTGGGTTGAGATCTGGTGACTGTGGGGGCCATTTTAGTACAGTGAACTCATTGTCATGTTCAAGAAACCAATTTGAAATGATTCGAGCTTTGTGACATGGTGCATTATCCTGCTGGAAGTAGCCATCAGAGGATGGGTACATGGTGGCCATAAAGGGATGGACATGGTCAGAAACAATGCTCAGGTAGGCTGTGGCATTTAAACGATGCACAATTGGCACACCACCAGCCTGCACAGTGGTAACAAGGCATGATGGATCCATGTTCTCATTCTGTTTACGCCAAATTCTGACTCTACCATCTGAATGTCTCAACAGAAATCGAGACTCATCAGACCAGGCAACATTTTTCCAGTCTTCAACTGTCCAATTTTGGTGAGCTATTGCAAATTGTAGCCTCTTTTTCTTATTTGTAGTGGAGATGAGGGGTAGCCGGTGGGGTCTTCTGCTGTTGTAGCCCATCCGCCTTGTTGTGCGTGTTGTGGCTTCACAAATGCTTTGCTGCATACCTCGGTTGGAACGAGTGGTTATTTCAGTCAAAGTTGCTCTTCTATCAGCTTGAATCAGTCGGCCCATTCTCCTCTGACCTCTAGCATCAACAAGGCATTTTCGCCCACAGGACTGCCGCATACTGGATGTTTTTCCCTTTTCACACCTTTTCTTTGGGTTTTCTTTGTAAACCCTGGAAATGGTTGTGCGTGATAATCCCAGTAACTGAGCAGATTGTGAAATACTCAGACCGGCCCGTCTGGCACCAACAACCATGCCACTCTCAAAATTGCTTAAATCCCCTTTCTTTCCCATTCTGACATTCAGTTTGGAGTTCAGGAGATTGTTTTGACCAGGACCACGCCGCTAAATGCATTGAAGCAACTGCCATGTGATTGGTTGATTAGATAATTGCATTAATGAGAAATTGAACAGGTGTTCCTAATAATCCTTTAGGTGAGTATATATCAATCATGTGTGTGTGGACATATGTCTGTGTATGACCTTGAGAATTCTTCCACCTTTTTCCTTTGGGCTTGTGTTCACTGTAACATATAGTGATGTACATGGGCATAATAAGGTCCCCCAAAGCTTAGTAGCCTACAGTAGCGGCAGCCTACTATGGTGATGTTCGTTCATTCATTTTAATCACTACACTGTTCGAGGAAAAGGTACGAATTATGTATGCGTTAACATTTAGCCAGCTATATGTAAAAAATAGAGTAAAAAAATATGAAGCATTAACTACTGTTAAATGGTTACATTTACACAGTTTGTCTTTGGGATTGACAACCATAATAATAGATGTGACTCAAAATGACCTGTTATTTTACAGGAGTGGCTTAGTATATCTGTATGAACTAATAACCAAATTCAAGCCACTTTTTAATTTTACTGTGATTAAAGTAAATACTGAAGATTGTGACGTTCAAAGACTGGCAAAAATTATTACACAGTACACAAACATGGGACAAGCGCGTGTGCATTGAAGAGTGACATACAACTTATTCTCAATATACGGTTATAAGTCCTGAAAATGTAAGGTAGTCTGTTCAGTTATAGAGTGCAATTGTCACTCTCTGTTTCCATCCACCTTTTTTCTTCTCATTTTGGGATTAGCATTAAAAATGCTGGATGGAAACACCAAGATTCGCTTGAATTCTAAAAACGTGCATAAACATCTCGCTCAACTGAGTCAGATAACTTTTGGTAACACTTATTTTACAGTGTCCTTTTTACATTACATGTACTCACCATAGCAATAATTACCCAGGGGGCAAAACACCTGTTTTTTAGGAAATCAGACATGGGCTGCAGTAAAAGGTTGTCAAATAAAAATTAAATCTATGATGTCTGAGGATCACAACCTGGGTGGACAACCCGGTCAACAAGCTGCTGGAAACTTGTAATTAGGGTCAAAACAATGATGCCTCAAATTCTGCTTTAACTCCCTGGAATCACCCAATGAATGAATAGGGTAAAATTTGCATCTAGCAGATATCACCATGAAACTTTCCCAGTTGATTAACTAGATTAAGATGAGAAAAAAAAAAAATATTAAAAGTTTTCTGTATTTTAATATTTAAATATGCAAAATAGGCATTCTCTAATTAAAAAATGCACCATGAAACTTTCCCTGCCAATATTTCCCTGCCTCAATATTTAATTAGAGAATGCCTATTTTGCATATTTAAACATTAAATTACAGAAACCTTGTAATCCATTTTTTTTCTCATCTTAAAGGGTACATATCATGCTTTTAAATTCCTTTTTACATATAAATCATACATTTGTGGTCTATATAAAACGGAACTGCAATGCTTGGGTCTGAATTCCTCATTATTATAGCTCCACAGGCCCCTTTTCTACCCCTTTTCTGATGTGCGTCTGAAAGCAACTCGTTTTGGTGCGGTCTCTTTAAATCCAGGCTGCAGAGGTGACACCCGGGTCAACTCCACCCCGTTCGGACATTTTTGTAGTTTGATAGCAGAGATACGATTATCTAGCGGCACAGAAACCTTTTATTCCACACGTTATTAACAAAATGTCAACAACGGAAGACTTGTCCATCAAGCCTTAAGTTACATGTTCGAGCCAGAGTCGGAGCGAGATGAAAATAAAGACGACGAACCTGCAGAACAACGTCTTCATATGGATGTATCGCAATGGTGTGTTACTGTTTACAGTTACACCAGTAAACTGTTACTATTTACAGTAACTTCTCCATCCATGCCCACTACTACAATACTGCATGTTTTACAACGACTATTTATTAACAATCACGATTGTTTCTCTTGTTAAAACAAGCACACTAACAAGACAACTGCTAAACCATGACCACCGTGTTTTAGGAAAGTAGTACTTTAGTTTTATTAACGTTATTTACAGCTTACCGAAGTGCTCTGTTCGTCGTCTCCAAAGATAGAAGGAATTTAGTCCTCAATCAGACGAAGTCTATCGGCAAATCCTTCTTGGGGGAGGTTGCTGAAGTAACGTTAGTTATCATTGAAGTGCTTCGCGCACACAAAAATGACTTTACCCACAGATGTGGGTACATTTCCGTGAAAAATAAAACTCAACCAGGCACTTCGAAGAGGTTCTGATGCTGGGAGACGGTGTAATGAAGCGTGTGGGTTACTACATCCAACAACCGAACATTTTGACGTACCCTCGCGCTACAGCGGTCCGTCACATTTAAAAGCACCAAAAACTGTATTTATTGTTTGAATCTCGTAAAAATATCTCGACAGAATATGAGAGCAGAGAATTTGTTCCATTTCAAAAGTAGCCTATAACTTTCTCTGTCTTGTCTGTTGGTGTCAGTGTCCTCTTTGACTCGCGATTTTTCTCTGCTTGAGAAAGATGTGTGCCGTGAGCCCGTGTGAAAAGGGTAAATTACGGTCACGGACGTCACTGACGTCACTGACGTAACAACGACAAATGTTTCCAGCGAATTGACTATCAGAGAAAGGCATTAGAAACAGCAGTGGTCCAATCAGTAGTTAAGAGCCTGAATTTATTTAGTAATTCGGAAATTAGCGCACATGAGGAAAAAAAAAATACAGCACAGAAGAATGTCTCGTTTAGCGTGAGATTTCTTTGTCGAGCGCGAGAGCGTGAGATTGAGGCTGAATGCGTGACTGTCACGCCAGATGCGTGACTGTCACGCCAGATGCGTGAGAGTTGGCAACCCTGACTACAGATCAATTAGAGAGATGCAATGGTGGACTATAACAAACATACGTGGAGGGTAGGGCTGTAATCTCCCAGTCGATTAGTTGATTATTGGTCGATACGTTCTGGCTCGACTAAAATTCTGATTGGTCGATTTTTGCCACGTTCATTTCATCAGTTTTGCCGTGTTTATTTCATCAGTTTTGCCACGTTGATTTCATCAGTTTTGCCGCATTCATTTCATCAGGTGGAAAGCACTAATTGCTAATGGGGGTGTTTTCAGAGCACACCTGTTTCACAGGTAACGGTCTGTCTTCAGAACACACCCCTTGTTTTAACTTCTTTTGGATTAGCCCAACACACTGGAGAAGAGAGACAGATTGAAGAAAGTAGGCTACTAGAAGGTTTGCTGAATAGTTTAATTCATAGTCAGTCGTCTTCTATCATGTCAACAAAGACATCGGCAGTGTGTCAGCATTTATTTATGCAAATTTTGCAAGCAACAGTTTGCATGTCACAGGTCGATGACAAATATGTCATATCACCTAAAAATACATATGACAAAAACAATTGTCTAAATTATGTTGCATATTCCTCAAAGGTTCTTGTGATGATATCACTAGTTGACAACATAGTACTATTTTTGGAAATCATAGGCTATGATATTGTGCAGGTGCACGTGATGCAACTCTGCCAGACTCGTGTGTCAGACTCATTTCAGTGCAAAATAATTACGTCAAAAATGATTTAATATACTGCAAATAGCCTACTAGTTTTTTATGTTTATTTATAATTCATTTAGGCGGACAATAAGACTTCCAAGTAGCTACAGTGCGCAGCTAATTAATACAAATAAATTAATTTCCTAATGTAATTTTTAGTCGAAAATTTCAGGACTTCAGTCGACCAAGATTTTGTTTTGGTTGATTACAGCCCTAGTGGAGGGTAAACAGTAGATGCACTTCCCCTTTAAAAACACATTTAAATAGATTTCCATAAAATAGTTTTCCATAAAATAGTTTTCTATAAAATAGTTTTACACAAAATAGTTTTACATAAAATAGTTTCAAGTTGGTGGTTGCAACAACTAGCAACAACTTGCACGTCCCAGCATAAATGCTTCAGATTAAATGATTTGTTATTAAAGTGTCTATGTTCACTAAACACTGATAATTTGAACAGAAATGCAAGCATACTATATACGTGATTTTGCATGGCATCCTTTATCATCGCTAACAAGCTGTCACTCATCTTAGTTCATCGCAATCTCACAAAGGCCAGTTGTAATCCGTGAAGCGGACTGCACAATGAATCTCTTAAAGGGGTCATGACATGTTTTTTTGTTTTGTTTTATTATGTTCCCTTAGGTGCAATTATAGTATTACTATAGATTTTTGTACAAAAAAACTTTAAAAATTGTAGTGATTTATGACCTTTTCCCACCCTATTTCTCAACCTCTGATTCAAACAGTCTGTTTTGGAGGTGCTTCCCCTTTAAGAGTTCAGTATTAACGCCTATACTGTTATGATTGGCTAACGTCAGTGCTGCTTATGCATAAATTATTAACGTTAATCATTTTGTATCACATGTAGGCTACACAATGCTCCACCACGTGAAACTTCGGTCTTCCGATCTTTAACCATCTTGTCAATTCTCAATTGATTTTGATTCATATGCGCGAGAGGAGGGAGAGAGAGAGCAAGACAGTTTGAAGGCGCGCGCGGCCGGGGATCTCTCTCTCTCTGCTCGTTCTTTCAGTAACATGCGCGCTGTCACACTCATCTACATCACTCACCGATCAAATAAGGCTTTGGCAGGGTGCATATCTCTACTCACTCTGGCCACATCAAAGGCATTCCCAAACTTCTTCCCCCACTGCTGGACCTCTCAGAGATGTCCAACGCACACACATACACAAACTTTTACATTAAAACTTAGAATATAAGCCTGCCAAATGTATACAATGACTCCTGTGTGTTTCCCAGTCCATAATAGTCTAGCTATGATTTCCTAGTGTATCAGTGGAACTCTTAAGAGCATCTAGTTGTATTAAGATGTATCTTTGTAGTTATATTATGTATATTCTCCTTGGTACCGTTTTAATTCTCTCGGTCCAGCTGAATTGATCAAATACAGGAGATTACAGTAAAATGTATGATTCTATGTTCACCAGATTTTTGGGACAAGAAGGACCAAAAACTAACATCACTGTCAGAGTCTGGTGTCTCCTTACAGGAAACCTTAACACTGATAACAGGTTCCCTTTCGAGAGTACTCTCGTGTTGCGTAAGCTAGCTTACGCTACGGGAAAGCCCCTTTCTCGAGAAGATTGAAGCCTAAAAATTATCCTTATAAGTTGCTTTAATATAAAACGCACTTGCTGCAGCAAGCAGACCTAAGCGGGGCAGCTAGCGTGCTTATTGGCTGCTCTGCGGCAATTGCTGCAACCTATGGGAAGATGCGGCTAGCCTGTGAGCCAATAGGTGAGCAACGCATCCTCTATGGGACAGAGCCCGCCGAAGGGGCGTGGCTTAACACTATAAAGGCCCGCGTCACCCATAGGTGCCTTGATTTTATCTCCTTCAGCGAAGACCTCCTCTTCGCTGACTCTGGAAGAAGCCTTCGCGCCGTCGAACAGCATTCAGCGGGACTGCAGAGCTGAGGACACCGGCTAGGAGTCTCTCCCCAACGCCGCCTTAACGCCGTTCCAGCTGCGCTATCCGGCGCGATATATCCTTTTCACTGCTGCTGTCTGTGTCGCCGTCGCGTCACTTTCAGTTTTTTCCTAAAAGAGCAAATTGCGGGCGTTGTTGCAAATGCCCCGCGATTCCTGTGCTTCATGTCGGTCTCCCCTCGTGGCCGGGGACCGCCACCTGATTTGCGCCTCCTGCCTGGGGAAGGACCACGCCGAGTTCGCGCTCTCCAGGGGCGGCTGCCCGGAGTGCGACCAAATGGATCTATCGACCCTGCGGGCTCGACTAGCTTCCTTCGGCGAAGACACCATACTGCCGCTCTCTCTCGGGCCGCGCCGTAAGAAGCGCCGCTCTCAGAGAGCTCCAGAGGCCTCAGCGACCCGCGAGCTGACGCCGGCTCTCTCCCCGCGTGCCTCGCTCTCACAGTCGCCTTCACCAAGCGTTCCTGATGGCCAACGCTCCCCCGCCGCGCCCCTCATTACCTTCGGTGCGCCTGAAAATGAGGACGTCGACGAGGACTGCTGTTCACTCGCCGCTTCGGGAAGCAAGGGCTGGTCAGGCTCCATTCCAGATCCCGCCCCCTCAACCCAAGCCAGCGCTAGCGGAGTTCGGGCCAGCGTGGACACAGAGCTCGTTCGCCTGCTGACCAGGGCCGTCGACGACCTCTGTCTCGAGTGGTCTCCCCCCGTGGAGCCCACACGCAACAGGCTCGACGAATGGTTCTTACAGGGGCGCCGCCCGGCACCTCAACAAAGGCCCGCCCCGTTCCTCCCTGAGCTGCACGAGGAGCTGACGAAATCGTGGAAGGCGCCATTTTCTGCCAGGCTCAAATCCTCCGCTTCCTCAACGCTCTCTACTGTTGACGGCGCCCTGGAAAAAGGATACCAGCATCTTCCGCCTATCGAAGACGCTGTTTCGACGCACCTTTGCCCGCCCTCCTCTGGATGGCAGTCTAAGGCCGCACACCCGTCGAATGGATGGCAGTCTAAGGCCGCACACCCGTCGAAAGCCTGCCGAACCACGTCAGCCCTTGCCGGTCGCGCTTACGCCGCCGCCGGCCAGTCTGCATCGGCTCTCCACACCATGGCGGTGCTTTAGGTTTTTCAGGCTAACCTTCTCCGCACACTGGACGAGGCTGGCTCTGACCCTGAGGCATTCAGAGACCTGCGCAGCGCAACGGACTTGGCCCTGCGGGCTACCAAGACCACCGCGCAGGCGATTGGACGTAACATGGCAGTTCTCACTGTTTTAGAGCGTCACCTGTGGTTAACGCTCACAGACATGAAAGACGCTGACAGAGCCTCTTTCCTGGATTCTCCCATCACGCCAGCCGGTCTGTTCGGACAGTCAGTAAAGGGTTTCGCGGAGCGCTTCACAGAAGCCCAGAAAGCATCACAGGCCTTGCGACACTTTCTGCCACGGCGCTCGAGTTCTGCGTCAGGCCGCTCTAAGAAGCCGCTTGCTCAGACTTCAAAGGCGCCGCCGCCTCCGCCGCCAGCTTTTCAGCGCCGACAGCCCTCCGACCCTCACCAGCGCTCGCGCTCGTCGAGCCGTCGAAGACCACCTCCTCCGGGCGGTCCGAGACCGAGGACTGCGGTGAACCCTGAGCCTCCTAAGCCCTCCTAGCCACGGGGGGAAAAAGGCGACGGTTAAGTCTCGCTGCGGCCGGACCACCGTCGAAGAGCTCGCGCACTATTTCCTCAGTTCCGGCCACGGCGGTGACTGCTTATCTCGCAGCAAACGAGCCAGTTATTCAACATGTTCGCCTGCACACAAACGCCGTTTTCACGGCGACCCAAAGAAATCTGAAAAAGAGCAAAATGTCTGTCTTTATTCCGGTTTATGCCAAATGTGTTATAAATGTAGGAAATGTGCCCACTATTCAGTGCTCACCCCTACTCATAAACACTGCCCATTCAGTGTCCCACACACACTCAGGGCCCCCCTTCATAAATCATTTCCCCGGTTCGGCGGCATGTGTAACATATGCAGAGCAGTCGCCCATAGCGCTATGCGCGCCGCCTCATATAAGCGCTGTAAACACAGTGTCACAAGCACAAACCCTTACACACAGCGATCCGAACCTAGACATCATTCTGCCCCTATCTATACATGCAAATGCATGGGAAATCATTCCGGGTATATCAGAATGGGTGCTAAAGATAATAAAACGAGGCTACTCGCTGCAGTTCGCACGCAGGCCACCGCGCTTCCGAGCCGTGGTCGAAACTACGGTGAAATCAGAAGTAGCACATCTGCTTCGCGCCGAAATAGCGAAACTGCTAAGAAAAAGGGCTATAGAAGCCGTCCCTCTCACTCAGAGAGCGACGGGTTTTTACAGCCGTTATTTTCTCGTTCCGAAAAAAGACGGCGGTCTCCGTCCCATTCTAGATCTCAGACTTTTGAACAAAGCTCTCATGAGGCGATCGTTCAAAATGCTGACGACCAAACAGATCCTCGCGCAAATTCGCCCGGGGGACTGGTTTATGTCAGTGGATCTGAAGGATGCATATTTTCAAATACAAATAGCACCCCATCACAGGCCATTCTTGAGATTCGCCTTCGAGGGTCGAGCTTATCAGTACACTGTCCTGCCGTTCGGCCTGTCTTTAGCACCACGTACGTTCACGAAGTGCATGGACGCGGCGGCGCTCGCACCCCTGAGACAACAGGCCGTGCGAGTTCTGAACTATTTAGACGACTGGCTAATTCTAGCTCAGTCGGAGGCGGAACTGATATCACACAAAATTTTGTTACTCAGTCATTTGAACTGTCTGGGTCTCAGAATCAACTGGAACAAGAGCTCGTTATCGCCCAGTCAGAAAATCTATTTTCTGGGGATAGAGACACGGTTACGTTCCTAAAGTGCTTGCCACCCCGTTCAGGACGCAAGTCATTTCACTTTCAGCTCTCCCTGCTTCTGACTGTGAGAGGGATGTGAATTTTCTCTGCCCTGTTAGGGCTTTGAGGATTTATGTAGAGCGCTCCGCTTTGTTCAGACAGACGGAGCAACTCTTTGTATCTTTTGGTGGCCGTACTAAGGGTTTGGCTACCACAAAACAGAGTCTTTCACGTTGGATAGTCGATGCTATTTCATTGGCTTATGCCTCCAAAGGTCTCTGCTGCCCTCTGGGCATTAGAGCTCACTCGACGAGAGGCATGGCCTCTTCGTGGGCATGGTCCAGTGGGGTTTCATTACAAGATATTTGTACGGCGGCAGGCTGGGCCTCTCCGTCTACCTTTATCAGGTTCTGTAACCTAGAAGTTCCCGCACTACAGGCTAAACTACTTTCAGTTTAGCCGTGTTATAACAGTTATACTGCCGATTACGATTGGCAGACTGTATTACAATGTGTAAGCATTAATCATGTAGCACTTAGGGTCCATGTATTTCGGCCCCATCCTACACATTCCCAGTTCAGCCCCCCCTGTGGCTTGAACTTAATTAATCATCTATGAGCCCCGGGCTCTGCCCTGGGACGGTGATTAGGGTTTTTCCTTCTGAGCACACACGGCGTTTTACACGGGGTTCCCGTAGCGTAAGCTAGCTTACGCAACACGAGAGTACTCTCGAAAGGGAACGCCTCGGTTACTAACGTAACCTCGGTTCCCTGAGATGAGGGAACGATTGTTGCGTAACCTTGCCGTGTTGTGCTTAGTATGTATCGCTTCAGTCGATTAATTCAAGGCACCTATGGGTGATGCGGGCCTTTATAGTGTTAAGCCACGCCCCTTCGGCGGGCTCTGTCCCATAGAGGATGCGTTGCTCCCCTATTGGCTCACAGGCTAGCCGCATCTTCCCATAAGTTGCAGCAATTGCCGCAGAGCAGCCAATAAGCGCGCTAGCTGGATAAAGGATAAAGCCCAGAATGGGAACCGCTGTGTTGAGATGTTATGATGTGCGGTTCACCACCTGTAAATACATGCTTGTAGTCTGAATAAAGCTTTGTTTCATGTGTGTTGTCTTGTATATGCATTTGTTTATTGTGATGGTTACTTTTATTTGTTCTTTTACTCATTTATTCATGTTTCTTATTGTTGTCAGTAAATAAAATATAATTCTATTTAGCTTAATGTATGCATTAAGTCATTGCTTGACTGACAATTGAAATGTTTCACTGCATTTATAGTGTGTAGCTATTCATGTATAACTATCATATGACAAAACAAATGACATTTTGCTTGTTTTATTAAATTATATCATTTTTAGTATATAAAAAAGTAATATAATTAAGTATTTGCAAAGCAATTCACTCTGAGGTAATATTAATTTTTAAGGAGCGATACTTAGGCCTATATAAAGTATAAAATCAACAGTTTTCTCCAAAGGAGAGATCTTCGAGCAGCCGCACGTCTCCTTTGTGCCGACATTACAAACGCTGAGGAAAACTGTTCTAAGTTGTGCTGTCGAGTTACTGATGTTATGAGGTGTTAGTGCACCTGTCGCTCATATCATTTAAACTTATAAACTCATTACATACAAGATCGTGGAAAGATACCATAGTTGTATCTAACAATAATGAACAATCATAATGGCAAAACAGAAAACATAAAGATAATTGGTTTGTGTACATCATAATATGATATTTATACACAGGAAAAAAGAACAATAACAAGGCTATATATCTTTAAATAGTTCTTCATAGTAAAAAAATAGGAAAACTTAAAGGAAATAATGAAATTAACAACATATTCAAGAGATGACGATTTTGGGGTTTCTTAATAAAAAAATATCGTTATAAGGATACAACTGCTTAAATCAACCCTAAATGTATTCACAAAATAAACGTGCAGCTGTTTCTTCAACAATACCACAAAATGAGCAAATTTCATTAATATCAAGATATTTACAGATATAGATGAATTAAACGTGTCGTTCATCTTTTAAGTCGTTGCGGGTGTGACAACCCATCGTAGGTCACGTGATAACGTCAACATGGCGATGATGTCCGGATCGCATTCATACTCAACGAGATTTAGCTATAAAGTACCTACTCTTTTAGCGCTCGTTAAGTACGTACTTATTGAAATTAAGTACCTACTCATTGAGTATGCGGTTTGGAACGCAGCCATAGGGTCGTAAAATCTCCCTCCAAAGGGACAACTCCTGATTGGATCCTCTTCCAAAAGAAGGCGGAAACGTCAGGTCTTCAAATGGACTGAACACCAGTTTATCGCTCTCTTACCTCTTACTTCTTGCTCCTGTCCTGCTTCATCATGTAACCGTAGGGCGAATGCCCGTCTTTCTTTGTTTGTTTCTAGTTTAGTTTTTGTTTTCAGTCTTAGATAATTCTCCGTGTTTATTTCCACCGGCGAGTGGAAAGAACTTAGCCTGAATTATCCCTTCAGCAAATTCATCCACAAGGGACTTTCAAACGAACCGCGTTTCGCTTTGAAAGAGGACACGCGCACCGAAAGACCACGCGACCTCCCAGGACCGAGACACATGCTTTCTTCATATCAGCCACGCAAAGAGTTACCTGTGCAAGTATCCGTGTTTGATCACGCTTTTAAGGTTTAAGATTTGTTGAATTCTTGTTGTCTCTCAAAGGTTAACTTAAATGTCCCTGTGATTTTGCTATTCTGAAGATCCTCCCGGATCTTCCCTCTCTCTTTTTTTACTTTCTCCCTCTCTCCCTGTATCTATGTATTCTCGTTCGTCGATGTCTTATTCTGTTGTAAATACATTTATTACGTGTAACTGTAGTCACAATATATATAAGTAGTTTGCCTGTATTAAATAACTATATTCACTGATCGAAACTGCCTGCCTGCTCATGATTACGAGTCACTGATAATGTTAAAGATCTAGCTACAAGCTTTACAATTGTGAATACTTTAAAACAGTATTATACTGTTATAGATTATACGTTATAGAACAGGGACGTTTTTTCTTGTGGCCAAGATAAATAGTCTGCCTTTTCTAAGTTAACTTCCTTGAGGTTTAATAACAGATTGATGGTCAGTTCGCTGGCGAACAGATTATTTGATAACAAATTAATTTCCTTAGGAGTTATCTATCATAGACAGTTGATATATTGATATTTAATTATAATGCGTTACGATTGAATGTGAATGTACACAACTGCCCTAATTTTGCCCTCCTGTATGTACAGCTAAATACAATCCGTTATGTTTGGTTGCCCATAGGGATAGTGGCAACGTTCCCCTTTACAGGGAATGTTTATTCTGTAAGTGATAACTAATAACCCGTATGATTATTGATTATGAAATATTAATCAAGTGTTTATCATAATAATCACCATTGCTGAGCTATTGTGAGACTTCTTACATATGTTTTGGATTGGCTACATTGCTCAACTCTGTAAAAACAAACATTGTAAATAGAAACCTTTGACACTTTCCAGAGCGAAAACACAGATACACACAGGACAGTTTGCAAATATATTCCGCTTGCAGTTATGGGCAGCAGCAGGCAGTGGTTTGCTAAACTCAGTCCCTGGCATAGGGAAGGCCTTGCCCAGCCTCTCGCAATCCGTTTCCACACACTACGGTAACAATGTATTTATACTTTGTTATTGTACTCAGGTACTGCATTTCTCAAGAATCTGTACTTTATCATAGTATATATATATATTTTTTGGGAAACTTTTACTACTATTCTCATTATTTTTAACTGAAGAATTAGCCAACCCCTCTGAGATACAAGAACTCCGGGCAATTTTTAAGTTAATCTTGATCGTTAGACCTTTGTGAGTACTGTCTATAGAAAAAAAAAAAACGAACCGGATTGGTGCTTGCGACGCGGAGCTGCGACAGCAAATCCCCAGAGCTCCCACTCAGCTAAAATGGCAGCTATGGGGGCATAACATAAAAAGCGTTTTTGTGCCTTTGTTCACGCGCGATGCGTTTCATGCTTGGGACTCGACCACGCGGAGAAGGCCTTCTCCTCCGGCGGATGTTCGGCCCGTCACTGCTTCTCAGCCAGCATCCAGCGCGCCTGCGACCAGGACTAACTCCGACGCAGAGATGCTTCGAATCCTGACACAGGCCGTCGCGGACCTCAAGCTCGAGTGGGCCGCGCCCGCTGAGCCTCCTCGGAGTCGGCTGGACGGTTGGTTTCTGCCGGGGCACCAACAGGCCCCTCGTCACAAGCCAGCTCCGTTCTTCTCTGAAGTTCACGAGGAGCTAACCAAGGCATGGCGCACTCCTTACTCCACACGAGGTGCTGCAGTTACCGCGACCCTCTCCTCTGTGGACGGCGCGGCGGAAAAGGGCTATGAGTCGTTGCCGCCTCTAGAAGAGGCCGTAGCCGCTCATCTTTGCCCAAACACGGCCGCTAGCTGGCGAACCAGAGCCATGCACCCTAACAAACCGTGCAGAAGCACGTCAGGCCTCCTCGGACGTGCGTATTCTACCTCCGGGCAGGCTGCTTCAGCCCTGCACACGATGGCCGTGCTGCAGGTCTACCAGGCCAAACTCCTCCAGTCTATGGACGAGGCGGGCCCGGATCCAGAGGCTTTTCGGGACCTCCACAGCGCAACGGACCTAGCCCTGAGGGCTACCAAGGTCACAGCGCAAGCGATCGGGAGGAGCATGGCGAGCTTGGTCGTGACTGAACACCACCTCTGGCTAAACCTCACCGACATTAAGGACTCGGAGAAGACGAGGTTCCTCGACGCCCCAGTTTCCAGCGCTGGTCTCTTCGGCCCAGCAGTGAAGGGATTCGCGGAGAGGTACACTGAGGCACAGAAGGCGTCTCAGGCTATGCGACACTTCCTGCCCAAACGCTCTAGCTCCGCTTCGAGCAAACCGAAACCAGCTCAGTTTGCGCCTCAGTCAGCAAAACCGAAGCAACAGGCCCCTCAGCCCCGCCCTGCGGCTGATGCCTAGCGCCAGTCGAGAGCTGCAAAGCGCTTCCCAATGCCCTGGCGCCAAGGCCTGGTGCCGCCGAAGTCATCCTAGCACGCTGCACGAAGAGAGAGGGCGAGTGTCCCGCACCGGCCGGACCACCCTCGAAGAACACCCCCATTCGGTGTGTCAGTCCCTAGCCACACGGGTTTTAGCCTGGCAAGCTATCCCCGATGTGTCGAGTTGGGTCTTAAATATTATAAAGCGAGGCTACTCGCTCCAATTCGCTCGCAGACCCCTAAAGTTTCAGGCGGTCATCGAGACCTTGGTGAGAAGCGACGTGGGTCACGTGCTTCGCACCGAAGTGCAAAAGTTATTGCCGAAAGGGGCGATAGAATTAGTCAAGCGGGTTTTTACAGCTGTTATTTTCAAGTCCCGAAGAAAGACGGCAGTCTCAGACCCATTCTAGATTTGAGGCATTTGAACAAGGCTCCCATGCGATGGCCCTTCAAAATATTAACCATCAAACATATCCTCGTGCAGATTCGCATGGGGGATTGGTTTGTGACAATGGATCTGAAAGATGCTTACTTTCACATTCAAATAAACCCTCGCCCATTCTTGAGATTCGCCTTCGAGGGGCAGGCTTATCAATACACAGTTCTACCGTACGGTCTGTCTTTGGCACCCCGCACATTCATGAAGTGTGTGGATGCAGCACTCTCTCCTCTGAGACAGAGAGGAGTGCGCGTGCTAAATTACCTCGACGACTGGCTGGTGCTAGCGCAGTCGAGAGACGAACTAATAGTTCACAGGGATCTGATTCTCGGCCATTTAAATTGCCTGGGTCTCACGATGAATGTTTCAAAGAGCAAACTATCCCCCTGCCAGAGTGTGATCTTTCTGGGCATAGTTTTAGACTCGGTGACGATGAGAGCGCAGCTCACACCAGCGCGCGCCTCTGAAGAAATTTCAGAAACTGCTGGGTCTCATGGCAGCAGCGTCACCAGTGCTCCGCATGGGATTACTACGCATGCGCCCACTGCAGCACTGGCTGAGACGCCGGGTACCAACACATGCATGGCAGTCAGGCAGCTTACGCATCAGGGTGAATCACGGTTGTTTAAGGACCCTGGTTCCCTGGCGGGCTCAGGACTGGTACCAGGAGGGTGTGGCAATGGGGACAATTTCCAGAAGGAAAGTGGTCTTTACAGATGCGTCCAACCTGGGTTGGGGGGCATTACACGAGGGCGCGCCTGCATCCGGCCTCTGGTCGAGCGCGGAGCAGAGCTTACACATCAACTGTCTGGAAATGAAAGCAGTTGGGTTGGCCCTGAGTGCATTTCTATCGAGCCTCAGGGGTCATCACGTCTTAGTCCGTACAGACAACATGTCAGTGGTGGCCTACATAAATCGCCAAGGGGGCGTCAGGTCAGGCGACCTGCATGCTATGGCGAGAGATCTCATCTTATGGGCACAGAACAATCTGAGCTCTTTGAGGGCTGCACAAATCCCGGGCGTCCAGAATTTGGGCGCAGATATGCTCTCACGGGGCAACACTCCCCTCAGCGAGTGGTCCCTAAACCCAGGGACAGTCAGTCTGATATGGGAGGTGTTTGGCAGGGCCAAAATCGACCTGTTCGCCTCGGAAATCCGAAATCCAGAAATCAACACCCATTGCAAAATGTTCTTCTCGAAGGACAGGGATGCGTTGGCCCACGCCTGGCCCAACCGTCCCCTGTATGCTTTTCCCCCCGTCTCAATGATTCCGCAAGTCATCAAACAGGTCAGAGAGAGCGAGTGCCCAGTCCTTCTGGTGGCTCCTCTTTGGAAGTCCAAGCCGTAGTTTCTGGAGCTGGTCCAGATGTCGGACACAGCTCCATGGCCTGTCCCGATGAGGAAAGACCTTCTCACACAGGCGAAGGGATCGTTGTGGCATCCGCGACCCGACCTATGGGCCCTCCATGTGTGGCCTTTGAACGCGTATCCAGGGACCTTCCTGTGAAGGTGTTGAACACTATATCTGAAGCTAGGGCCCTGTCGACTCGGCGCCTTTATGCTTTGAAATGGGCGTTTTTTTCCAGCTGGTGCTTGGAAAGCCATTTTAACCTAGAGTCATGTGAGATATCAGTGGTTCTCTCTTTCCTGCAGGAGCTGTTGGATGCGGGTCGCTCCCCGTCCACACTCAAGGTGAATGTGGCAGCTATTGCAGCGCACCATGCTCTGGTAGCTGGCCAGTCACTGGGAAGGAACGACCTGGTCGTGAGATTTTTGAAGGGTGCTAGGAGGATTAACCCCTTCAGACTTCCTTCTGTGCCCTCTTGGGACATCTCTACGGTCCTAGGGGCTTTGAGGGGTCCACCTTTAGAGCCACTCCAGTCGGTTGATCTTAAACCTCTCTCGCTGAAAACTGCTCTCCTGTTGGCATTGGCATCTATCAAGCGAGTGGGAGATCTACAGGCTCTCTCTGTGAGCCCGGCATGCCTGGAGTTTGGTCCTGACGACTCCAAAGTCATCCTCAAGCCCAGGCATGGCTATGTACCCAAAGTGCTCTCAACGCCATTCAGAGCACAGGTGGTGACATTGTTAGCCCTTCCCCCTTACACAGAGGATGGGGAGGTTAATCTTCTCTGCCCTGTCAGGGCGCTGAGAATCTATCTGGAGCGTTCTGCATTGTTTAGGCAATCAGAACAGCTTTTTGTCTGCTTTGGCGGTAAAAAAAAAAAAAAAAAAAAAAACTTTGGCGGTAGATCCAAGGGGGATCCTGTCACTAAGCAGAGACTGTCTAGATGGATAGTGGAAGCCATTTCTATGGCTTATACCTCAGTGGGTCAGGTTTGCCCTATGGGTGTCAAAGCCCATTCGACCAGAG
This sequence comes from Semotilus atromaculatus, assembly GCA_031834385.1. Classification (NCBI taxonomy): domain Eukaryota; kingdom Metazoa; phylum Chordata; class Actinopteri; order Cypriniformes; family Leuciscidae; genus Semotilus; species Semotilus atromaculatus. The sequence goes on along the minus strand of JAULUF010000009.1, from coordinate 11,427,794 downwards.
GCATGGCCTCGTCGTGGGCGTGGTCATCTGGCTTTCCCATTCAAGACATTTGTGATGCGGCCGGCTGGGCCTCGCCGTCCACATTTATGAAATTCTATAATTTGGAGGTACCTTCCCTGCAGGCGAGGGTGCTTTCGGTATGATTAGGGCCCGACGGAGTCCGGTCTTATAATTAATCGTTACTGTGCACAACCACAAAAAAAAAAAAAAAAAAAAAAAAAAAACTTGCTTTTTGCCAGTTATATTTTCTCATTATAAACCCGCTTAGGCTGGTGGTGTTATCATATTCTATGACCCAGACGGTGTCTGGGTTCATGGGTATGGTATGTTGTGATTACTGATGTATTCTCCTAGACCTGACGGTGTCTGGTCTGGTATATACATATTTAGTGTTTATGGCTTGTTCTGTGTGCTCAGGGGTCCTGAGTTGCAGTGGCAACCAGTTCCTCAGTGCGGCGTTTTACATAGCGTTCCCACTGCGTATAGCTATGCAATACGAAGTGACCAGTCGAAAGGGAGCTACTTGGTTACTCACGTAACCTCAGTTCCCTTAGTTAGGGAACTAAGTATTGCGTAGCCGGCCGCACTGTTTTAACTGGATTTGTCGCTTCAGTCGTATAAACCTGCTATTATGGCGAATTCAGGGGCTTATATAGGCTGAGGCCTCGCCCTATGACGGGCCCTGACGTGTAATGACGTAGAGTGATCTCATTGGTCGCACGTCAGAGGCGCCCGCGCCATTGGATGTGCAGTTGCTGCAGCACAGCCTATGAGCGAGCCAGACGCTCAATGTGCTAGCTGTGCAGCTGCAAATGCATTTTACATAAAGGTTCAGTAAATTAAGAAAAAGGAGTTTTCTCACTGCGTATAGCTACGCAATACTTCGTTCCCTAACTCAGGGAACTGAGGTTACGTGAGTAACCAAGTAGTTTTCTCACATTTGAGATTGCCCACTGTCTTCATTCATCTTCCTTCGTCTTTGTCACAGTGTCTGGTTTGTGTTTCCCTGGTGTCCACTAGAGGTCCTTATTCCCCACGGTGTATTTGACATTAAGAACTGCATTCCCCACAATCCTTGTCTGCACTCATCACTGGTTATTGCACTCAGCTGTTCCCCATCATGGTGTTTAGTCTCTGTGTATAAATACCCGCCATGTTTTAGTGTTTGTTACGGAGTCGTTGTTAAATGTCACTACACTTCTTGAAGGTCTGTCTTGTTTCCTGTTTTATCCTTGTTTTGGATCCAGAGACTGCTCATGTCACGTCTGCCGATCCAGAGACTGTTCACGTCACGTCTGCCGATCCAGAGACTGTTCACGTCACGTGTGCCGATCCAGAGACTGTTCACGTCACGTCTGCCGGTATAGAGACCGTCACGTCACGTCTGACGATCCAGGGACTGTTCACGTCACGTCTGCCGATCCAGAGACTGTTCACGTCACGTGTGCCGATCCAGAGACTGTTCATGTCACGTCTGCCGGTCCAGAGACCGTCACGTCACGTCTGACGATCCAGAGACTGTTCACGTCACGTCTGCCGATCCAGAGACTGTTCACGTCACGTCTGCCGGTCCAGAGACCGCCACGTCTGCCGATCCAGAGACTGTTCACGTCACGTCTGCCGATCCAGAGACTGTTCACGTCACGTCTGCCGATCCAGAGACTGTTCACGTCACGTCTGCCGGTCCAGAGACCGTCACGTCTGTCGATCCAGAGACTGTTCACGTCACGTCTGCCGATCCAGAGACTGTTCACGTCACGTCTGCCGATCCAGAGACTGTTCACGTCACGTCTGCCGGTCCAGAGACTGTTCACGTCACGTCTGCCGATCCAGAGACTGTTCACGTCACGTCTGCCGATCCAGAGACTGTTCACGTCACGTCTGCCGATCCAGAGACTGTTCACGTCACGTCTGCCGGTCCAGAGACCGCCACGTCTGCCGATCCAGAGACTGTTCACGTCACGTCTGCCGATCCAGAGACTGTTCACGTCACGTCTGCCGGTCCAGAGACCGTCACGTCTGCCGATCCAGAGACTGTTCACGTCACGTCTGCCGATCCAGAGACTGTTCACGTCACGTCTGCCAATCCAGAGACTGTTCACGTCACGTCTGTCGATCCAGAGACTGTTCACGTCACGTCTGCCGATCCAGAGACTGTTCACGTCACGTCTGCCGATCCAGAGACTGTTCACGTCACGTCTGCCGGTCCAGAGACTGTTCACGTCACGTCTGCCGATCCAGAGACTGTTCACGTCACGTCTGCCGATCCAGAGACTGTTCACGTCACGTCTGCCGATCCAGAGACTGCTCACGTCTGTCAATCCAGAGACTGTTCATGTCACGTCTGTCGTTCCAGAGACTGTTCACGTCACGGAGACCATCCCCGAACAACCCGCTCTGCCAGCACAGCCTATGAGCGAGCCAGACGCTCAATGTGCTAGCTGTGCAGCTGCAAATGCATTTTACATAAAGGTTCAGTAAATTAAGGAAAAGGAGTTTTCTCACTGCGTATAGCTACGCAATACTTCGTTCCCTAACTCAGGGAACTGAGGTTACGTGAGTAACCAAGTAGTTTTCTCACATTTGAGATTGCCCACTGTCTTCATTCATCTTCCTTCGTCTTTGTCACAGTGTCTGGTTTGTGTTTCCCTGGTGTCCACTAGAGGTCCTTATTCCCCACGGTGTATTTGACATTAAGAACTGCATTCCCCACAATCCTTGTCTGCACTCATCACTGGTTATTGCACTCAGCTGTTCCCCATCATGGTGTTTAGTCTCTGTGTATAAATACCCGCCATGTTTTAGTGTTTGTTACGGAGTCGTTGTTAAATGTCACTACACTTCTTGAAGGTCTGTCTTGTTTCCTGTTTTATCCTTGTTTTGGATCCAGAGACTGCTCATGTCACGTCTGCCGATCCAGAGACTGTTCACGTCACGTCTGCCGATCCAGAGACTGTTCACGTCACGTGTGCCGATCCAGAGACTGTTCACGTCACGTCTGCCGGTATAGAGACCGTCACGTCACGTCTGACGATCCAGGGACTGTTCACGTCACGTCTGCCGATCCAGAGACTGTTCACGTCACGTCTGCCGATCCAGAGACTGTTCACGTCACGTCTGCCGGTCCAGAGACTGTTCACGTCACGTCTGCCGATCCAGAGACTGTTCACGTCACGTCTGCCGATCCAGAGACTGTTCACGTCACGTCTGCCGATCCAGAGACTGCTCACGTCTGTCAATCCAGAGACTGTTCATGTCACGTCTGTCGTTCCAGAGACTGTTCACGTCACGGAGACCATCCCCGAACAACCCGCTCTGCCAGCACAGCCTATGAGCGAGCCAGACGCTCAATGTGCTAGCTGTGCAGCTGCAAATGCATTTTACATAAAGGTTCAGTAAATTAAGGAAAAGGAGTTTTCTCACTGCGTATAGCTACGCAATACTTCGTTCCCTAACTCAGGGAACTGAGGTTACGTGAGTAACCAAGTAGTTTTCTCACATTTGAGATTGCCCACTGTCTTCATTCATCTTCCTTCGTCTTTGTCACAGTGTCTGGTTTGTGTTTCCCTGGTGTCCACTAGAGGTCCTTATTCCCCACGGTGTATTTGACATTAAGAACTGCATTCCCCACAATCCTTGTCTGCACTCATCACTGGTTATTGCACTCAGCTGTTCCCCATCATGGTGTTTAGTCTCTGTGTATAAATACCCGCCATGTTTTAGTGTTTGTTACGGAGTCGTTGTTAAATGTCACTACACTTCTTGAAGGTCTGTCTTGTTTCCTGTTTTATCCTTGTTTTGGATCCAGAGACTGCTCATGTCACGTCTGCCGATCCAGAGACTGTTCACGTCACGTCTGCCGATCCAGAGACTGTTCACGTCACGTGTGCCGATCCAGAGACTGTTCACGTCACGTCTGCCGGTATAGAGACCGTCACGTCACGTCTGACGATCCAGGGACTGTTCACGTCACGTCTGACGATCCAGAGACTGTTCACGTCACGTCTGCCGATCCAGAGACTGTTCACGTCACGTCTGCCGGTCCAGAGACCGCCACGTCTGCCGATCCAGAGACTGTTCACGTCACGTCTGCCGATCCAGAGACTGTTCACGTCACGTCTGCCGATCCAGAGACTGTTCACGTCACGTCTGCCGGTCCAGAGACCGTCACGTCTGTCGATCCAGAGACTGTTCACGTCACGTCTGCCGATCCAGAGACTGTTCACGTCACGTCTGCCGATCCAGAGACTGTTCACGTCACGTCTGCCGGTCCAGAGACTTTTCACGTCACGTCTGCCGATCCAGAGACTGTTCACGTCACGTCTGCCGATCCAGAGACTGTTCACGTCACGTCTGCCGATCCAGAGACTGTTCACGTCACGTGTGCCGATCCAGAGACTGTTCACGTCACGTCTGCCGGTATAGAGACTGTTCACGTCACGTCTGCCGATCCAGAGACTGTTCACGTCACGTGTGCCGATCCAGAGACTGTTCACGTCACGTCTGCCGGTATAGAGACCGTCACGTCACGTCTGACGATCCAGAGACTGTTCACGTCACGTCTGCCGATCCAGAGACTGTTCACGTCACGTGTGCCGGTCCAGAGAACGTCACGTCTGCCGATCCAGAGACTGTTCACGTCACGTCTGCCGATCCAGAGACTGTTCACGTCACGTCTGCCGGTCCAGAGACTGTTCACGTCACGTCTGCCGATCCAGAGACTGTTCACGTCACGTCTGCCGATCCAGAGACTGTTCACGTCACGTCTGCTGATCCAGAGACTGTTCACGTCACGTGTGCCGATCCAGAGACTGTTCACGTCACGTCTGCCGGTATAGAGACTGTTCACGTCACGTCTGCCGATCCAGAGACTGTTCACGTCACGTGTGCCGATCCAGAGACTATTCATGTCACGTCTGCCGGTATAGAGACCGTCACGTCACGTCTGACGATCCAGAGACTGTTCACGTCACGTCTGCCGATCCAGAGACTGTTCACGTCACGTGTGCCGATCCAGAGACTGTTCACGTCACGTCTGCCGGTCCAGAGACCGCCACGTCACGTCTGACGATCCAGAGACTGTTCACGTCACGTCTGCCGATCCAGAGACTGTTCACGTCACGTCTGCCGGTCCAGAGACCGTCACGTCTGCCGATCCAGAGACTGTTCACGTCACGTCTGCCGATCCAGAGACTGTTCACGTCACGTCTGCCAATCCAGAGACTGTTCACGTCACGTCTGTCGATCCAGAGACTGTTCACGTCACGTCTGCCGATCCAGAGACTGTTCACGTCACGTCTGCCGATCCAGAGACTGTTCACGTCACGTCTGCCGGTCCAGAGACTGTTCACGTCACGTCTGCCGATCCAGAGACTGTTCACGTCACGTCTGCCGATCCAGAGACTGTTCACGTCACGTCTGCCGATCCAGAGACTGCTCACGTCTGTCAATCCAGAGACTGTTCATGTCACGTCTGTCGTTCCAGAGACTGTTCACGTCACGGAGACCATCCCCGAACAACCCGCTCTGCCAGCACAGCCTATGAGCGAGCCAGACGCTCAATGTGCTAGCTGTGCAGCTGCAAATGCATTTTACATAAAGGTTCAGTAAATTAAGGAAAAGGAGTTTTCTCACTGCGTATAGCTACGCAATACTTCGTTCCCTAACTCAGGGAACTGAGGTTACGTGAGTAACCAAGTAGTTTTCTCACATTTGAGATTGCCCACTGTCTTCATTCATCTTCCTTCGTCTTTGTCACAGTGTCTGGTTTGTGTTTCCCTGGTGTCCACTAGAGGTCCTTATTCCCCACGGTGTATTTGACATTAAGAACTGCATTCCCCACAATCCTTGTCTGCACTCATCACTGGTTATTGCACTCAGCTGTTCCCCATCATGGTGTTTAGTCTCTGTGTATAAATACCCGCCATGTTTTAGTGTTTGTTACGGAGTCGTTGTTAAATGTCACTACACTTCTTGAAGGTCTGTCTTGTTTCCTGTTTTATCCTTGTTTTGGATCCAGAGACTGCTCACGTCACGTCTGCCGATCCAGAGACTGTTCACGTCACGTGTGCCGATCCAGAGACTGTTCACGTCACGTGTGCCGATCCAGAGACTGTTCACGTCACGTCTGCCGGTCCAGAGACCGTCACGTCACGTCTGACGATCCAGAGACTGTTCACGTCACGTCTGCCGGTCCAGAGACCGTCACGTCTGCCGATCCAGAGACTGTTCACGTCAAGTCTGCCGATCCAGAGACTGTTCACGTCACGTCTGCCGATCCAGAGACTGTTCACGTCACGTCTGCCGGTCCAGAGACCGTCACGTCTGTCGATCCAGAGACTGTTCACGTCACGTCTGCCGATCCAGAGACTGTTCACGTCACGTCTGCCGATCCAGAGACTGTTCACGTCACGTCTGCCGGTCCAGAGACTGTTCACGTCACGTCTGCCGATCCAGAGACTGTTCACGTCACGTCTGCCGGTCCAGAGACTGTTCACGTCACGTCTGCCGATCCAGAGACTGTTCACGTCACGTGTGCCGATCCAGAGACTGTTCACGTCACGTCTGCCGGTATAGAGACTGTTCACGTCACGTCTGCCGATCCAGAGACTGTTCACGTCACGTCTGCCGATCCAGAGACTGCTCACGTCTGTCAATCCAGAGACTGTTCATGTCACGTCTGTCGTTCCAGAGACTGTTCACGTCACGGAGACCATCCCCGAACAACCCGCTCTGCCAGCACAGCCTATGAGCGAGCCAGACGCTCAATGTGCTAGCTGTGCAGCTGCAAATGCATTTTACATAAAGGTTCAGTAAATTAAGGAAAAGGAGTTTTCTCACTGCGTATAGCTACGCAATACTTCGTTCCCTAACTCAGGGAACTGAGGTTACGTGAGTAACCAAGTAGTTTTCTCACATTTGAGATTGCCCACTGTCTTCATTCATCTTCCTTCGTCTTTGTCACAGTGTCTGGTTTGTGTTTCCCTGGTGTCCACTAGAGGTCCTTATTCCCCACGGTGTATTTGACATTAAGAACTGCATTCCCCACAATCCTTGTCTGCACTCATCACTGGTTATTGCACTCAGCTGTTCCCCATCATGGTGTTTAGTCTCTGTGTATAAATACCCGCCATGTTTTAGTGTTTGTTACGGAGTCGTTGTTAAATGTCACTACACTTCTTGAAGGTCTGTCTTGTTTCCTGTTTTATCCTTGTTTTGGATCCAGAGACTGCTCACGTCACGTCTGCCGATCCAGAGACTGTTCACGTCACGTGTGCCGATCCAGAGACTGTTCACGTCACGTGTGCCGATCCAGAGACTGTTCACGTCACGTCTGCCGGTCCAGAGACCGTCACGTCACGTCTGACGATCCAGAGACTGTTCACGTCACGTCTGCCGGTCCAGAGACCGTCACGTCTGCCGATCCAGAGACTGTTCACGTCAAGTCTGCCGATCCAGAGACTGTTCACGTCACGTCTGCCGATCCAGAGACTGTTCACGTCACGTCTGCCGGTCCAGAGACCGTCACGTCTGTCGATCCAGAGACTGTTCACGTCACGTCTGCCGATCCAGAGACTGTTCACGTCACGTGTGCCGATCCAGAGACTGTTCACGTCACGTCTGCCGGTATAGAGACTGCTCACGTCACGTCTGCCGATCCAGAGACTGTTCACGTCACGTCTGCCGGTATAGAGACCGTCACGTCACGTCTGACGATCCAGAGACTGTTCATGTCACGTCTGCCGAACCAGAGACTGTTCACGTCACGTGTGCCGATCCAGAGACTGTTCACGTCACGTCTGCCGATCCAGAGACTGTTCACGTCACGTCTGTCGGTCCAGAGACCGTCACGTCTGTCGATCCAGAGACTGTTCACGTCACGTCTGCCGATCCAGAGACTGTTCACGTCACGTCTGCCGATCCAGAGACTGTTCACGTCACGTCTGCCGATCCAGAGACTGTTCACGTCACGTCTGCCGATCCAGAGACTGTTCACGTCACGTCTGCCGGTCCAGAGACTGTTCACGTCACGTCTGCCGATCCAGAGACTGTTCACGTCACGTCTGCCGATCCAGAGACTGTTCACGTCACGTCTGCCGATCCAGAGACTGTTCACGTCACGTGTGCCGATCCAGAGACTGTTCACGTCACGTCTGCCGATCCAGAGACTGTTCACGTCACGTCTGTCGGTCCAGAGACTGTTCACGTCACGTGTGCCGATCCAGAGACTGTTCACGTCACGTGTGCCGATCCAGAGACTGTTCACGTCACGTCTGCCGGTATAGAGACCGTCACGTCACGTCTGACGATCCAGGGACTGTTCACGTCACGTCTGCCGATCCAGAGACTGTTCACGTCACGTCTGCCGATCCAGAGACTGTTCACGTCACGTCTGCCGGTCCAGAGACTGTTCACGTCACGTCTGCCGATCCAGAGACTGTTCACGTCACGTCTGCCGATCCAGAGACTGTTCACGTCACGTCTGCCGGTCCAGAGACTGTCCACGTCACGTCTGACGATCCAGAGACTGTTCACGTCACGTCTGCCGATCCAGAGACTGTTCACGTCACGTCTGCCGATCCAGAGACTGGTCACGTCTGTCGTGGAGCGTCTGGTAGCCGCTCCGTAGAGAGGGGGTTATGTCACAGTGTCTGGTTTGTGTTTCCCTGGTGTCCACTAGAGGCCCTTATTCCCCACGGTGTCTTTCACATTAAGAACTGCATTCCCCACAATCCTTGTCTGCACTCATCACTGGTTATTGCACTCAGCTGTTCCCCATCATGATGTTTAGTCTCTGTGTATATATACCTCCATGTTTTAGTGTTTGTTACGGAGTCGTTGTTATGTCACCACACTTCTTGAAGCTCTGTCTTGTTTCCTGTTTTATCCTTGTTTTTGGATTGCTTTGTATGGTTTTGACCCTTGTCTGGACTGGATAACGTTTTAAGGATTACCCAATAAATAACGCTATTGGATCTCTACGTTTCCTGTGTGTGTGTTCGTGACAGTCTTCACTTTATATCATCTTCTCATCTTCAGCCATCACGATCGCTTTACCTGCAAAAACATAAACAATTACTATTCAGCTAAGTTGATTCAACTAGTCATCATTCAAAACACTCACCTGTTTATTCTTCTTGATCTCTGCCCACTGTCAATAAACCTTGTGATTTGAGTTACCTATGTTGTCTCCTCCTCCACATTTAAAATCAAATAATTTTGTACTTTTAGTGAATAAGCAATACATAAAAAAAAAAAATTTGTCACGGCTAGGGCCGAGAACAACCACCACTCCGGAGGAGCAACACCAAAGGACACCAACGAGGCCAGACAACGACGTGATAAAAAAGCTTGATTCTTTTTATTAGATAAAAACAGCTTTAAGAAAATGTCACTGATGCAGGACTCTTCCTAGGGGGCGCTCGTTGAAACAGGTCAAAGGAGTCGTCAATGAAGGGAGACTCGGGCCAGCCGACAGTTGGCCATCTCTTGGCACAGAACGACAGTGTGGAGGAACGAGGGCGTTAGCTTTCCAGTAGGTAGCGGCGGATGGCTGGGTCTCTCTGTTCGCCGAACAGCAATGGTGAGTACCGAATCCAGCGGTTAGTGACTGAGTCTTCTCTTACCACAGGGCAGTAATGGCAGAATGCAGCAGCGGACGACAGGCTCTCTCTGTTCACAGAACAGCAATGGTGAGTACAAAATACAGCAGTTAACAACCGAGTCTTCTTTTACCACAGGACAGCAATGGCAGAATGCAGCGGCGGACGACCGGCTCTACTAGTAGTATTTAACCCTTTAGGCGCCAGAGTTTTTTTCCTAAAACGTACGATTTTGACATCTTAATTTCAAAAGGCTATATCTTAAAAGTGATAAAAGATAGACTTTCTGTAAATTAGAGAAATATTAAGGATGACCCAAAGTTTATGAAGGGATTACATTTTCCCATCTAATTTGCATATTATGACGTCATGTGGTGGCGGCCCTCTTGGATTATAGAATTTTCATGTAAAGTCATATCGTCCTCTTGGAATTATAAGGTTCTATCTGACATTTTTGTCAAAATTGAGTTATTCACATATTCTTATTCTGTGACAACTTATTTACATTATGTGATGTGTTTTGTACATTTAGAGTCCCTGTTACTTTTATGTGTGAAAGAAACTTGTTCCCCATACACATTTTCCTATATGCAATGCAAAAACTTGAAGCTCAATATCTCAAAACTGCTCAGAACGCAGATAGAACCTTATAATTCCAAGGGGACGATATGTTTAAATGATAAAATGCAGCACTTCTTTCCCCCCAAAATGTCCCTCACCTTCTGTATGCTATATTGCACAATACTGAATGCTCAGGTAAATAGTAAGTAGTAAACAAACTGCATAAATCATTACTAATAAGGTATAAACAAACCGAATGCATGTAGCGGTTGGCATTTTGTTGTAGAGATTTTCCATTTACTACATAGAGTAGGCACTCTGATTCCATGTATGGGGCACATATATATTATTCATATGACACACAAACACAAGTAGACAAGACCTGTTTAGTTCAAAAGCTCACTCTACGAGAAGCGCGGCCAGATCTGCCTCGCGCGCGTGCCGAGTGTGCACAGCTTGGACTATTGTCATTGTCATTTCGACTCCCCACCCTGCCTCCACGTTACCCCCTAAATGTCCAATGAACAGTGGTGGAAAGAGTACTGACAAATTGTACTTAAGTAAAAGTATTGCTACTTAAGTAATAATTTACTTGAGTACAAGTAGAAGTACTGAAATAAAATATGACTCAAGTAAGAGTAAATAAGTAGCTTGCTTAAAAACTACTCAAGTAACTACGTTACAAAGTACTTTAGTATTTTTCTATTTTTACCCAAAATGGGGAGATGATAGCGAAATGGAGCACTAAACACTCTCATGTCTTCTGTTTCATTCATACTGGAAGCCCAGTACTGATGCATAGAAGTATTAAACTTATGACATTTCAGGAAATGCCTTATATGGATATAATAACATGCACATAGTGATGTTTTGACTGATGAAACATGAAGACAAACACATTATAGCTATAATATATCTGTGTTCATCAAACTATCTCAGGTATTTTCAAAAGAATGATGTATGTCTTTAAAGGGTTAGTTCACTCAAAAATGAAAATTAGCCCATGATTTACTCAGTAGAGAGTCCCGAATGAATCAGGTGAATGAATGATTCAATGACTCTCCTAAAGACCATCATGTGTTTCGTTCATAAATTAATGGATTTGTTTGACATTTTTGGATTTGTTTGCCTCTATTCTCTTATAATGCACTATTTGAAGGGACAGCCATTTGTATTAGTGTTCAAAACCATAATGAATATTTTCGAGTGCACTAATTTAATCCCATAAGGAGTTTACAGTATGTACACTCAATGGATAGCCTCAATACCCTTGCACTGTGAGGGTTATGCCAATAGAATTACTGCATCTTGGCAGGTGGAAGATAGCATCCGCAGCCGTTCCGACACACTCAGTGTCCGAATTCGCTCACCTGTTTTCATTCACTCCTTCCAAGATCAAGAGGACTATGCAGGTAGAAATGTAGGGAATTGTGAATGAGGGTACATCTAGTGTTTCTGAATGAAATGACTCACTGGATAACTCATAAAGACAGTTACTTGTCGCCACCTACTTGCCTAACTATGTAACCAGCAGACTAAGTGACTGAAAAAACATCACTACTGTAATATTATACTAATATTATACAATGTACAATTGCAATGCTGTTAGACTATGTTAACACTCTTGGAACACTGCGCAAGCAAATCAAATTCGAGGACCAGAACTCTTATTTCCCAGTTTGGTCGTTCCTTTGTGAACTGTTCCACAAATATACTTTGTGGGATTTTTTATTTTACTTTTTTTATTTAGCTGCATAAGTCACAGTAGGGTGGGTTTGAAGGGAAAGAAAACAACACAAAACAGATTAAGACCTTTTAAGGTCAATACATAGTGTATTTTCTACGGTTGAAGAGGAGTATCAACTAATCCTTTGCCATCCAGTATTGTTGCACAGCTTGGACTATTGTCATTGTCATTTCGACTCCCCACCCTGCCTCCACGTTACCCCCTAAATGTCCAATGAACAGTGGTGGAAAGAGTACTGACAAATTGTACTTAAGTAAAAGTATTGCTACTTAAGTAATAATTTACTTGAGTACAAGTAGAAGTACTGAAATAAAATATGACTCAAGTAAGAGTAAATAAGTAGCTTGCTTAAAAACTACTCAAGTAACTACGTTACAAAGTACTTTAGTATTTTTCTATTTTTACCCAAAATGGGGAGATGATAGCGAAATGGAGCACTAAACACTCTCATGTCTTCTGTTTCATTCATACTGGAAGCCCAGTACTGATGCATAGAAGTATTAAACTTATGACATTTCAGGAAATGCCTTATATGGATATAATAACATGCACATAGTGATGTTTTGACTGATGAAACATGAAGACAAACACATTATAGCTATAATATATCTGTGTTCATCAAACTATCTCAGGTATTTTCAAAAGAATGATGTATGTCTTTAAAGGGTTAGTTCACTCAAAAATGAAAATTAGCCCATGATTTACTCTCCCTCAAAGTCATCCTAGAATATGACTTTCTTCTTTCAGTCGAATACAATCAGAGTTATATTAAAAAATGACCTGGCTCTTCCAAACTTTATAATGGCAGTGAATGACTGGAGAAAATTTGAAGCCCAAAAAAGTGCATCCATCCATGATAAATGTGCTCCACATATAGACTACGTTTACAAGCTGTCAATATTCGTGTTATGGTCGGGTTTCTGAAACATTCGGAATAACCCGTTTACATGGGTGAGCAGAGAGAGTTACTCCTGTATACATGGAATTTGTAATCGATTGGCAATATCCCGACGTAAACGGCGACGCACGGTTAGCGTCTGGACGTACTGACAACCTTAAGACATATGCGTCAGTTCCGATTCTTCTTCCTGTATCCAAAGACAACAACAACAGCAGCAGCACGCGGATAATGGATAGTTCGGGGCAGATAGCGATCGCCTTTGAAATAGATTGAAATTAATTTCCTCCTCGCTCCAAAAGTATGGTGCTGTGCTGCGTCTCGCCATGTTTACCTCTTCTTGTTTACTTCCGGTATATTGCACGCAGGTTTTTGTATGCGCCAGACGGAAGTTCCTCTACTCAAAAGACCAAGATTCTTTGCGAATAGAACATGCGCAGAACCCAAATCAATGTTCCTTTTGATGGGGATATGCCGATATGCGTTTACATGACTAAATATTCGGGTTAGAAAAGGGGTACCCCAAGTATAATATTCGGGTTTTTAAAAAACGATTTATGAGCATATTCGGGTTTTTGCCGGTGTTTACATGGCCGTGCGCGACCGGGTTAAAGCTAATATTCCGGTTTTGAACGGGTCATTGGCTGCATGTAAACGTAGTGAGTGTTCCTTTTGATGGGGATATGCCGATACGCGTTTACATGACCAAATATTTGGGTTAGAAAAGGGGTACCCCAGGTATAATATTCGGGTTTTTAAAAACCGGCATATGAGCATATTCGGGTTATTGCCGGTGTTTACATGGCCGTGCGCGACCGGGTTATTGCTAATATTCCGGTTTTGAACGGGTTATTGGCTGCATGTAAACGTAGTCATAGACTACATGCTTTCTCTGTTATCAATAGCAATTTTTTATCACTAATTTTGAAAAGTAAGTCCAGGTAAGATCATTTGATTTGAATCATTTCATAATTGAAAGCAAAGAAGGTTAAGTGAGAGGTCCGATTAAAAAAAAGGTGAGATTTGTGAATAAAACAGTATAAATAAAAAATTCCCTGTAAAATTTTTTTTAAGTGGGGTATGGGTAACATGTTAAATTAAATTATCTTTTTTCCGTTGTACCGAAAATGTGCTGGGAGCCCTCTGTTGTTGTAGAAACGAACTACACTTTTACATGCATCTGATTGACAGATAAAACATGCGATCTTATTTCACTGTTTTTTCTGCTTTGTACTAAGTTTGCTTCGTATATTTAGTTTCACTGTATTGTTAAACAGGGCGAGCTTTACCATTAATTGAATTGTGTGCATGTATTTTAGACACTTACATTGTTCTTGTTCCGTCCATGCAATAACTGCGTCCATGTTATGAGCTGAGCTTTTTTATTTACTTCAGCCTTTAACTGCTCAGTGCTCTGGTATTATCAATGGGATGACCCATTTCAGTAGTTGCCATAATTAAATATGAGCAGAATACTCACTTGTTACATTCACTGAAATATTGAAACGTTAGCGCTACTGATTCAAAACACGAGCGCCAGTGATTGAATGTCAAAGCGCGGTTTGAACGCCCCGCCCCCCAGCCGAACTGGAAGTTTTGATTGGTTTTGCACCCGAGTCAGACCTGTCTGTTATTGGCTGAACTGCTTCAGATATGGCTGTTATTGGCTGAAGCGCAGGGCTCCACCGCAGTAGTATGAAAAGCGTCTGTCAAATGACAGCTTACCCTGTTGCTCCGTCGGCACCTTTGTCAAAGTACTTTGTACTTTTTATAAAAAATAAATGTAGAGAAGTTGAATATTTTATTTTTATTTTACTCAAGTAAGAGTAAAAGTACCACATTTTAATTATACTCAAGAAAGTAGAAAAAATTGAAAAATCTACTCAAGTACTGTAACGAAAGTATTTGTAATTAGTTACTTTCCACCGTGACTGCCAATGAATACTTCGACCTCGTCTAACATACCCAGTGACATTAGACAAAGTCTCCACCACAATACTGTCGCCGCCATTGTGGAGAGACACGGCCAGAAGACAAAGTTACATGGCGAGCGCGCGCCTCGTTCCCCACAACACTAACAGGCCTGCTAACTTAGTGATGAACACTCCGACCCCGGGAAACATTGTTACCACCACTGACATTGGGCAAAGGACCATACATTGGGCAAAGGATTCACTGTTTGTGCTTGGTGTAGGGCTATACTTTCACTTTCAGAATCACCGTCATCTTCTGAAGGCAGATATTCCCCTTCAGATCAGGGTTCGCGAAGCTTTATTGATGCCATTAGATAATAATTATAATAATAATAATAATGATAAATAATAATGCAAACACTCGCTGTTGTTGACAATATTGCTCTTATAAAATGGTTCACTCGCACACTAGCTCCGCTTTTGTTCGCTCTGATTCAATGCGCTCTAAATCGAAGATTTTGTATAGAAACATGACGTTTTTTGAGTCAGGGATGTAGTATGACATGTCTACCATCTAGTGGAGGGGAGGATGAACAAAATTTGACACCCTATTTGACAAAATCTGCCGTTTTATTCAGTGCCGCATCTTGTCGAGTAAACTCGACCGTGGCGCCAAGAGGGTTAATTTTCTCATACTCGTGCATGCATCAAACCGCTGTAATTCTTCACCCGTGCTCACTTCAATCTTCAGACACTGCAATAACACACCACTTCACAGTGAAAAGTATACCCTCACTCCACCTCATCGGGGCCGGCCAATCCACCGTCGTGCTCTTCAAAAGGAGAACATCAGGTTCGACGAACGATCCAAAGATCGGAGCCCCTCGTCTCTCTCACGACAGCGACCTGTACATTCAACAATGCTTCCTCTCGTTCCGTTCTCAATTTCAATCCTGCCCTGCGCCTCGACCGCACTTTATCCTTCCCTTCTCTGTTTTCGTCGCTGTCCCATCGCTCTTGCCTTCTCTTTCTCTCATACCTCACATTCTGATTCCCGACCGCTCTTCTCCTCTCTTGTCCCACCGCTCTTGCCTCACATCTTGATCCCGACCGCTCTTCCTCGTTGCGGTCCCACCGCTCTTGCCTCTCTTGTCCCACCGCTCTTCTCCTTTTCGTTTTGATGTGTCCCCGTTTTCCTCTTCAAGCCGACGCTTTTAAATCCCCCGTTGGAGGCGCGCGCTCCAATAGCTGCTTGATTAGCCGCTGCAGCTGCTGCTTGTCAACACGGTCGGCCATGACAGGTCGCCGGAACCGGCCTGGTGTCGCACCGGAAGTCTCCCCCCAGGGCAACTCATTCCTCTCTCAAAGTTCCTTCTAGGTCACCCGGTGACATAAGCACATACTTTTCTGGAGTCTTGATATGGTATGTTTTGATTGGGTATCTGTACTTTTACTCAAGTACTTGACTTGTGTACTTCCTCCACCACTGTGGAAAACCTAAATGTGTGTGTGTGTATATATATATATATATATATATATATATATATACACACATACACCTTAAATGTGGACCTTGAGGTATTATTCCTTAATAGGCATTTGACTTGAAATGCATTTAACAGGACTACAAACAGTACACTGTATTTTTTAAACTGAGACATGATATTTCTAATGTCTAAAATGGGCCATATGTTGCTGTTACTGGCAGATTCCAGTCTCGTTAATGGTAATATGCAAAACTTGCATACACAATATAGGACAAAAACTCTCTCAAAACCACAAAGAGCGAGATCGCAAGAATGACTTTTTTTACTTTACATGTATCAATTCATTATCCACACAATTTCTCTGTTACATCTGTAGACTTTGTCCACCATAATATAGCTGCTTAGTAATGAACAATGGTGGCTGAGAGCTTAAAGCCATGATTAGATTAGGTAATTAGCATGGTCCAGAACATCACACATGTATTAAGACATAACACTGGTGTTATACTTGATATTCTTTCTTTTCAATGCTGCACTTTCTCTATTTGTTATTTATTTATGTTTTGAATGGAGTGTATCTCTGTGCTGTTTAATATGTATTGCTCTTACACTGTGTGGTGCAGAACTCAACAACTCTAACAATAAAAGGTCAGACAGGTACTTTAGCCATTGCCAAAATGTCAGTGAATGAGGTATTTGGTGACCTGTTCAACTGATAACTGCTGCATGAGTCTTTTCATTTATGTGGGATGTCAGGGATGTTTATTGCTGCACCACCATAATATGCAATATATCTTCTCTTAAAAACTATATGTTGACAACAGTGGAGCAGACAAAGGAAAGGAAAGGTAAAGGATGATGTAACTGTGTTTGGTGATATATACAAATATTTGCCTCTTACAAACATCAAATATAACATTACAATAATAAATGTTGATACAAATTAGGTATAGAACACATTATAACAGATGTCAATCTATATGCAGTTGTGTTATTTTAAAAGTTTGAATTAAAATTCGGAAGGTGTCTTTTGTGTTTGGTTTTGCAGGGCTCTTTTATTTGTAGAACATCTGGAACATTTACTGTCTAACATGATATTTAGTCTCCATGGGTTCCCAATCCAATGCAGTTGAAACAAACATGTATTTTACACTAGAGTGAGGATAACAGTGCATTATGATTGTGAAAAATCTCTGGTTAAAACATCCACTAATGGTACTGTGATAGCCTCTGTGGCCAGATAAGCATTATATCACTGGGTTTGCCAACTGCAGACTGAAGGAAAGGTTTGTCTTCATTCTAGAGCAACTGGCAATATAGCCGGGTGTCACTGTGTTGTATTTGGCTTGCTCAACTGCACCACATAATGCCTTAGAAACCACCTTAATTAGAGTCGACTGTGCATTCTAATGCAGTTTTGCTTGGCAGTATTTAGGAACATTTCCCCATGGTCTAATCCCTTGTGATACAGACTGTTGGATCTCTCCTTGAAAGGAAGAGAGAGCGGTATTACTGCAAGCCTCATTGACCAAAACCCTCACAGCTTTTTCTCAAACAAAAGCCTAGTAAGACTAAAGAGTTGATGTCAAACATGAAATGTGATTATTTTTGAAAGATAATCAACAATTCCCATAAACAACCTTTTTTTTATGTTCAACATTCACATTAAATCACAAAAAGTTAAGCTCTGCTCAACCTTGTTGCGGCACCAATGGTCTGTCACACGACCGTGGAAATCAGCAACCCTTGTAAAATGGCTTTAATAGTTCAATAAACAAGTTGTTAATATTGAGTAACTTACATTGTATACACAGCATTTCCTTGAATTGACTCAATATTGATTTGTTGCACATCTCTGAGCAGCACACAGTAGAGAGTCCCGAATGAATCAGGTGAATGAATGATTCAATGACTCTCCTAAAGACCATCATGTGTTTCGTTCATAAATGAATGGATTTGTTTGACATTTTTGGATTTGTTTGCCTCTATTCTCTTATAATGCACTATTTGAAGGGACAGCCATTTGTATTAGTGTTCAAAACCATAATGAATATTTTCGAGTGCACTAATTTAATCCCATAAGGAGTTTACAGTATGTACACTCAATGGATAGCCTCAATACCCTTGCACTGTGAGGGTTATGCCAATAGAATTACTGCATCTTGGCAGGTGGAAGATAGCATCCGCAGCCGTTCCGACACACTCAGTGTCCGAATTCGCTCACCTGTTTTCATTCACTCCTTCCAAGATCAAGAGGACTATGCAGGTAGAAATGTAGGGAATTGTGAATGAGGGTACATCTAGTGTTTCTGAATGAAATGACTCACTGGATAACTCATAAAGACAGTTACTTGTCGCCACCTACTTGCCTAACTATGTAACCAGCAGACTAAGTGACTGAAAAAACATCACTACTGTAATATTATACTAATATTATACAATGTACAATTGCAATGCTGTTAGACTATGTTAACACTCTTGGAACACTGCGCAAGCAAATCAAATTCGAGGACCAGAACTCTTATTTCCCAGTTTGATCGTTCCTTTGTGAACTGTTCCACAAATATACTTTGTGGGATTTTTTATTTTACTTTTTTTATTTAGCTGCATAAGTCACAGTAGGGTGGGTTTGAAGGGAAAGAAAACAACACAAAACAGATTAAGACCTTTTAAGGTCAATACATAGTGTATTTTCTACGGTTGAAGAGGAGTATCAACTAATCCTTTGCCATCCAGTATTGTTTATGACAAAGCTGCAATCAAAAGTTCAAGCTATGATGATATTAAAGGAAACCTATTATGCAAAATTCACTTTTACATGGCATTTGAACCTAAATGTGTGTTTGCAGTGTGTGTACACAACCACCCTATAAAAATAAAACCAATGTTTTTTTTTTGTTTTTTTTTTATCCCTATAAATCATAAACACTGAATCAGAACAAGCTGTTCTCAGATTTGGGGCAATGTGACGTACTTTTGCACAAGCCCCGCCTACGACTGTTGATCTATAATCATAAGAGTCACAACACGTCAGCTTCATACTGTAGTCCTTGGATGACTTTGGAGATAGCTGAAGAATACAGTTGTTACTTGTGTTGTAAGGCGGTTTCATTTCACCAGAGCTCAGAACTTCATCCAATATTTTTTTTTACAATTGCACTTATCTATTCGACCTTAAATACTTTGTTAATTGTCTGATGAAATATTTCCATTGTCCTGCACCCCAGCTCGATATGCTGCTCAAGGGAAGTCTGCTCTGCAGTTATCTGCTATGTGAGAGAGTGGAAGGAGGAGTTAGGAAAGAGAGAGACGAGAGAAAAGGTAGAGATTGAGCTGCCTGATCTCAAGCGGCAAATTAGAGCTCCCTACGATCGATAGCTGGAGGAGCTTTGCACAGATTTCATTAGCTAGCAGAGGCGCACAGTTAAAGCAATGCTAAGGGGTATTGATGCTGCCGATTGATTGCTCAGTCTTATTTAAAAAAAAAAAAAGACAAAAAAAAGTATACATTAAGACATGATGCTGGGTCTGGATTTGTACCTTACCATCCATAGTCAGCTGTAATTACTGTTGATTCAGCTTATCCGGGCATCTTAGAGATCACACATTCAAAGATTTAAAAATCTCAGAGATGAATATTGAAAACCTGACATTGGTTTTATTTCCAAAGTGGGATTCGAATTCCCCCTTCTTTTCTTTTACTTAGAGAAATTGCCATGTCTCATCTGTTCTCCTTTAAGCACTTATTTATTTAAAAGGGTAACCTCTCAGACGGTGATCCGTTGGAGAATGTTTTATTCTGTTTGGGCCAAAAGCCACAAAGTAAAAATCACATTGAGGTCCTCTGTTAACTTAAACAAGAGAACCCAATTTACTCTTGTCAGTCTTGTATTCACTGTGAGCTATCGATCTCATCGCGGCTGAAGCCCTCAATCAGACCCAAATGAAGGAATGGTAAAGATAGTAGGCTAATTGTTTTAAGAAGCCTGAACAACACATCAGGGGAGACGATGTAGGCAGATGCTTTCTGAAGTTTTTTTTGTTGTTGTGGTGTTGTAATAATCAATGCAAGTGCTTGTCAGAGGGAACCTCCAAAAATCCGTAAAATCTATCGAAAATAAAACTTTGATGTTTTAACTTTGAACACAAGTGAGATACGGACCTCAATTGATCATACTTTATTGAGATTGATTCCTGCACTTTGAGTGATCAATCTACAGTAGGCCAAAAAGACCAGAGGAATGATATGCACATATGTAAATGATTCATTATTGTTATGATTTATGACTAGACTGTGTAATGTTGGTCTTGCGACTTTAATATTTCATAACTTCTTTGATTTTTGCAGTCATCTGATAAATGTGTTATTAAGGTGGTGTTAAATGATTAATAGATAGTGAATGTATGTACCTCTCTCGCTCTCTCTCTCTCTCCGTCTCTCTCTCTGTCTCTTTTTCATTACAATGTGTCACATTTCATCAGGGTAGTACTTAATCTTATTCCATATGCATTTTAATAGTTACAATGCTACCTGTATCGTGGAACGGGCTGATGTGATGTAAATGTCTTTGGCTGTTTTGGCTGACTGCTCTGAGCTCAGTAATGTATGACATGTTAGCGACTCTAAACAAAAGAGGGACTTTCTGGTTAATTATTTTAAGCTTTATTCGTTTTTTAACCATTTTTGACTGTAAAGAGAAGATGTTGTGGGGTGGAGAGCAATAGTAAGGAATAGAAAAGAGACTGGAAGCTTAATTCTAGCATGTGTGAGCAGAAGAATGGGTTTCATATAATAAAATCTGCAGATTCATATAGTCTGTCCAATATATATCAAGTATCTGCAAGGAGGATCAGGAATCTCTCTCTAGGAATATATCTCATTCATTATGAACTGATTATAGATAAACACCTGCAGTCTGATAGAGACTCACTTTTACCTCAGAGAGCTCATAAGCTCAACTGAACAAAACTATCCCCACCATCAGGCATATTGAACATGCGAAAGGAAGCTGATCCTAATCAGAAATCTTTATGCAGGTCGTCGTGGCAGGTTCGTTTCCATTTTCTAAAGAAGCAGTTGCACGGTAGAATGTAGAATGATAGATGACTGCTCTGGCAGACGGAGGTTGGATGAACGTGTGCATTCCATCCCAGGGGAAACCCCAACGGGGAGAGACTTTTCTCTGTGGGACGTCAATCTATTTTTCCTGTGTCTCCTGCAGAGAGCAAGTCTATTACAACTCTATTACGCCAAAACGCAGATCATTTTTATTCTGTCCTTATTACCTTACTCAGGGAGGAATCACATGGCCAGCCTTTCCCATTTCTCTCTGCTTCTTTTAAAGGTGAGAAAGACTAATCCTCGCCCTCTCCAGAGATCAAAGACTAACCTTTAGCCACATGAACAGGGATTTATTTGACACTTTGAAGCATCAGCAACATTTTCTGGTGTACTATTTGCTCCTACGAGTGTCCGATAGGGTGTGAGCTTTCAAGATGTGTCATGTCAAAACTGTTTTTGAAGTATTTTAGCTTATTAAACAGTATTATGATTATTAGGTAACTGTCACGCTCAGGCTTGGACACAATGACCAGAACTGAGGTACAACTCAAACAGGTAGGTTTATTTGCAGGTATGGCAAGAACACAATGTATAAACAGGTAAGTAATTATACTTGAGATCATTAACACATGAGCTACAATTTTATTGGTATAGAAAAAACTGAGTTTTTGTCTTACAGAAACGTTGGAGCACATACACATGAGGGAGCAACGTTGAGATGAGAGATGATGATCTTGAATCTTGGAAGACTTCTTGGATAACGTGATGACTGGAGGATGACTAGGATGACTGGAGATAGCATTACCTAGCAAGGTAGTCAGGAACATCAAGCAGGTAAGTCACAAGGTAGGTCTGTAACATCAGACAACCATAACCCATACAATGGGTCCACTAGTCTAGTTTTTTTTTTTAGCCAAGGGCCCCCGGATATGATGAACCCTTTTGTGATGGACCTCTTTCCTAAAGAATATATATACATAGGAGAGAGCTAAGTGGAAAGGCCTGAAATCAGATGTGGAGGTTGCTTTGATTCCTCTCCCTACGTGAGTAACACAGGTTTGTAATCACATACAACAGGGAAAACTATACTTAAAGCAAATATTAAAACTAAATCAATAAATCAATATCAATAATAATAATAATAATAATAACAATAATCCAAATTTGACACCAAGCAAACTGAAACAACCTCCCAATGATTTGTACAAGTTATGACGTTAGCTTCTGCTGTTGTTTTCACAAAATTGTATTTACTATGCGTTTTTACAAATTTCCTTGTCGTCTCAGATTTATCATATTACATAACTTCTTGTAAATGTTTATAAATTTGTTTAGGTTTAGGTTAAGTTCAGGTTAAGGCCATTTTTTGTTTTGCCTTTGTGCAGTAAAAACAACTTTAGTAATGTGTCACCACATGATCTGCTGTAAAATATAGGTCTTGAAGCAAAATCATTTTAGAGCCACTGCACTAGGGTTGCTGGAATCAAGAGTGCTGCTGTCTCTTTTCTGTTGGGGGATTTTGTTCCCACTCTACACAAGTACACTATACATGAGTGTCGAGATAAAGCCTACAGTAGATAAATGTGTACCTGTGCTTTTTTTTCTCCTCTATTCTTTCTTCATAATCCCTCGGTTCTATCTATAGAGTGCATCTGTAATGGAAACAAAGCACTTTTATCTCTCCTCAACATTCTAAGAGTTTTCCTGCCTGCTGGTCTTCTCTTCATTGGCGATGCCTTAACCCTGTGTACAATACGTGTGTGTGTGTGTGTGTGAGAGAGAGAGAGAGAGAGAGAGAGAGAGAGAGAGAGAGAGATGCTGAGAGTAAACAAGAGCTGGGAGTTGCCCTTGGTCTGCTTAAAGTCTGTGCTATAGGATCGATACTCGAGAGTGGGGCCTCTCCCCTTTCTCCACTCAGGCATTGGGGATTCCTCCCCCATTACACAGTTACAAGGAACAAAGTCTAGAAGAAGTCTATTGATCCCTGTGGCCACGTTTCAATGAACAATACAGTGCTGTTGGGGGAGGGGTCTCTCTCTCTCTCTCTCTCTCTCTATATATATATATATATATATATATATAAGAATCGAAATGGGCATTTTCAAACAGATTCTCTGACCATTTGTGGTTATAAAACACAAACTCTACAGTGTACCTGTGATTAAATGGTCATTACTTCCTGTTTCAATGGTGTTTAAATTAGAACAGTAAGACAGAGCAAAATGTTATTAACTATCAATGCATTAAAGCAGTGGAGCTGAAATGGTATCATTCATTTAGGGACTGTTTGATTGCCAAGCAGTTTGATTATGAGAATCAAGTTCTATAAGCCACCATCGGAAATGCTATTTTGTTGGTAATGAGATGCAATGACAATGCTGATTAACAAAAAGACATAGAGCTCAGAAGTCGGATCGTGTGCACGCACTGCGTTATGCAAAATATGTACGTGGAGTGTGACTACAATCAAATATTTCCCTTGTAATTGTTTTCAGCCAAGGATATCACAACAAATACAAATGGGTTATGAGTTTAATTAAAAGCACAATGGAAAAAAGCATGTCCCTTTTTGGCTGCATCCCACTGCCATTGAGCTGTCCTTGCCCATTATGTGGTTTAACTATTCGACTCCAGATGTTGGTATGTGTGTGCGTGCACAGAAGCGTGTGCGTTTGTGATGCCCATTTTGGTTTGAGAATAGATAGACGGACAGTCTGAATGGGAAAAATGTCTCCCCTGCAATGTTAATCTCGTCCTCTCCAGCATCCAGTGTGTCACCATAATGAAGCCCCTACAGACAGATACTTAAAAAGAGTTAAGAGTAAATTAACCTTCAGGACTTTGCACTTCGTTTTTAATACACTTTATGCATCCATGTCCCGTACACATCCCTGCCAAGGACAACCCCTCTTTGAACAGAAGGAGGTCGGAACAAAAACGTCCCTTACTAGTGGCAACCTTGTGCTGCACCAATGTGTGAGAGAGTAAAGAAAGTAGAGGATATTGAGAGTGAATTTCTTCTGAGAAAAAAAAAAAATCAATCAGTCAATCAATATACCACCAACTGATTTTTTTATTTTATTTGCACCATTTAATTATGTTTTTAATGACAGGTTGATCTTCAATATTGGTTTATTGACTTCAGTCACCATGAAATCCAAAATGACAGTTCTAATACTTTCATGGAATGTTGCATGAATTTATTGTTGCATTTATCAGTAAATATTATTTTTATTGTTTGAAAAATATGTTCTTTATTCAAAATCATTAAAATGTCCTCCCCGTTGCTGTGACATCTCTTCTCATGATGATGAGTATCCACCTTGTTTTTAGCGTAAAAGTGGACGTTGCTTCCATGTCAGCCACTAAGGCTATAGTTATTTAGCTGTACGCTATGATATCCGTTATCGTAATCATAAATACACAGTTTTTTATCTACATTTGTTTAACCACTGCTCTGATCTTCTATCTATTTACTTGCAGCAGCTAAAGAATCTGAAGTTTTGCACATTCACAGGAAATGGCTCAGAATCCATCCCCTCCATTTAGTTTGCAACAACGTTTTCTACGATCCTATCAATTCCCGATGGATATGTCCCACCCTACATTTTTTCTCATTCACTAATTTTCCTTTTTTTCTCATTTCATTCTATCAGTTTTACACAGATATTTGTCACAATAGGGAAGAAACGTCATTGCAATTTCAGTTTCATGCCAACTTTAAATATGCATCACAGACAGACATGCAATTCATCATTTAAGCATGACAGATCAATGGAAAATACCTGTAATATTCACACAATATGAAATTGAATAATCCACCCAAAGGGAACAAATGCCTGTCAGGTGCTGTATATTAAATTAAATGTCCCATACTCAGACTTCAGGAACTGTGTGTTCAAGACATGACATAACTAGAATTTAGAGCTGGGTACTGTCCTATCACTTTCTCGCAGCCTTTCTTGTATGACATGAGCTAATTCTGGCTTAGCTTGAATGAACGACTGCCTTTTTATCTCTGGCCCTTAGTCAGCTGCTATTTAACACTGCTGATTCCATTGTGTAAATGCTTTTCAGCAGGCTAAAACTGAGCTGTGTTACTACTGCTTTTTTTGTTGCTTTTTTTCTTTTTTTTATGAGTTTAGGGATGGAAAGGCACACCAGGACTTTTAATACACCTAGTATTTAAATAATCCTAGCTTTTTTCAATCCTTTTGATGCCTTTGTTCACTTTGAGAAAGTTATCATTATGCAGGCCACACTGTTGGTGGAGAGTGAAATGTAGAATCACTCTGCCTACCTTTTCTTCCACATCCTTTCCCAGCAAAGAACATCTACATATCCCTTTCTTCCTCTTATCTCTGACTGCAGTCGCTGAAGTGAATTCCCTGCGCCACCATGCACCCAAAGCTCTGCAAACTCAAAAAGAATCAGCCACGCTTATCTGTGACTGCTACGGAGGGAACTAGAACGACAGTCGGTTATCCCCAGTGAAGAGCTTAATAATTCAATGGCGCATGCATGTAGGTGAAGTCATTTCACATTACCACCACTGGTTTATTCTGTATGCGTTGGATTTTGGGAAGTTTCAGGAAATGTTGCATGAATATAATAAATCATATTTAACTACAAAAATAAACAAACTTAGTTTGTATTTATTGTTAACTAGCCCTTTACATGGATAATGATTAATTAGAACATGTTAATGCATTAAGTAACAATGAGAAATACTTTTAAGCTACATAATTTATGTAGGTTATAAATTTTATTTTATTTTATATTTCATAATTGTCAAATTAACAATAATTTACAATGCCAGTATAGCTAGTATGTGTACATTAACATGAACCTAGATTAATTAATAGGTTACTGTAAAAGAAGTTGCTTATTATTATTATTAGTTAATGATGAATTTATTTTAATTTATTTTTCTATAATGACCAGTTGACTGGCATTATTCTTCTCATAGCATGGCTGCTAACCAAATAAATAAATAAGATAAGAAAGGATTATTTAATTTTAAGTTGAGATACTTTTATAATCGTATACCTGTATGTTATCTTAACTTCCGCTAAGAAAGTTTTTCTACATCACAATGTACAAAACTATTGACCTAGTGACAAGATGAACACTGCATTACACTGTATTTAGTATTCCAGTTGGTCACACTTTAGTTTAGGTTTAGTCTCACAATTAACTAACTATTAACTGCAACTTTTATGTAAAACTCAAAATTACTGCTTATTAATAGTTCGTAAGGTAGTTATGTTTAGGTATTGGAGAATAAGAGTAAACGGAGAATAAGGCATTAATATGTGCTTTATGAGTTCTAATCAACAGTAAATATCATATGCACTAGGATATGCTAATATGCTAATAAGTAACTAGCTAATAGTGAGAATTGGACCCTAAAGTGTTACTAAAGTGTTACCTTACAGTTATATAAAGTTCTCCGACGTAATTTCATTACAATAAATTATTTCAATACAATAATTGACCTGCAAGATGGTTCCAGTTTGTATTAATTCATATAAAATACAATAAATTATGTAAATACAATAATTGACCTGCAAGATGGTTCCAGTTTGTATGAATTTGTATGAAATAAAAAAGAGAGTCCGCAGAGTGATATGGAAAATGTTAATAAACTCAACCTTATTGTATAGTGTTACCTATATAAATTATAATTTATATTGTAGGCTACTACAGAGGGTCATATAAAAATATGATTGGATTGCATTAAGTATTTAAATTTTCTTAATAAATGTTTATGTAAATGAGTGATAGCTAAAAATAATAATACTGCTATACTAATACTACTACTAAAACTGCAACTTTGAATATTTCACATAATAACTAAAACCTTCTGCAGGATAATTTTATCCTCCTACTCTTGTCTGCCATCTATTTTTGAGGACATATCTAACAGTGTCAAAAGCATTTTTTTGTTTTTCACGGATAATGAAATCGGACCCGGTGTTACTCAGCAGTCACTTCAAACAAATCAACAACAAACCGAAAACAATAGACATACCAAGTCAGTACAAACATGGCTGTGACTCAGCTCTCAGACAGAACAGGCAAAACTAAAACAGATCTGTCTGTGCAGAACGTCTTCTGTTGTCAAAGACTGAAGCTACCATCCTCAAATAGCCAAGTTACAGAGACACGTGTCAAATCATCCAACATCATCCTTGCTTCCCTTTAGTCACACTAAATATTTCATGGGGGAATGTTTGAAATTATGTGGGATACTCTAAATTTAATACTGTTATTTCTAGCCCTGACATGAGAGACTAGATGTGCCCTTTCTAATCTTTTATGATGGGGGAGCTTTCAAAGGGGTGGAGATGCACAAGCTAAAAGTCACACATAGTTACATGCGGTCTCACACATATACACAGGTGCTATTTTTTTCCGGTTCTTGAACCCCATCCAAGAGCGCTGTGACTAATCAGAGGGAGTAATGTGTAAACATTTATACAAACATGTCAGTCACATCTTCACGTTCTCAGCTTCAATCAGCGGTTTATTTGTCTTTGTCTGGAATGAGATGCACAGTGAAAGGAGGATGAGTGCTTGTCATCTCACACCAAGGCAACCTGGGAGAGAAGAGGATCTCGTTTTCATTTTTACCATCTCGTTTGATTGAACCTTTAACTTAAAAATATCTTTTCATTTATTACAGAATCGTTTGGCATAAAAATTGTAATAATTTATTGACAGATTTAAGTTCTTAAGAACTTCGTCTACATCTACACAAATTATTAAATGAGAAAATCTGTCTGTTTGACTTCATTCGGTCTATCGGTTATTCTGTCTAGTGTTCTATCATTCATTCTGTCCAGCGTTCTGTTGTTTGTTCTGTCTAGCATTCTATCGTTCATTCTGTTTAGCGTTCTATCGTTCATTCTCTGGACTACTGGACTAGAACCGTTCTTTTACCATGTCATGCATACGTCGGGGGCTGGGGTTATTGTGACCAACAACACAACGGGAAAGGCTGTCACCGCCATTGCTAAAAACACAGCGCTACTAGAAAGATAGTACAAAGATTGAAGAAAGATGGATTCTAAAGTGAAACAGTGGTCGGTGGAGAAAGACTATGTAGTTCGCCATTGTAATTGTTATGCTTGAAGTTGGCGCAAGCGTTTCTAGGAAAAGCTAAGACGTATGGCGACGTACACAGTGACGTAACAACGTAGTTCGCTGGACTCTCTAGTCAGTGTAAAAACGAACAGGTTCTGAGAAGGTTCGCAAGTTGAACCAAATTTGAACCAGCACCAGTTCCGAACCGGTTCTTTTTTGGTGGAAATGAGATATCAGGTATCTATACTCGGCTGAGTTATGAGTGCTAGCATTCACGGACGTTCGTACGGAATAGACTTTGCTACAACCCACTTCTGCCTTTTATTGAAACTGTTATGTCTTGTAGTCAACAAAGTGAACCATAGCATATTGTTAGAAGGTTTCAAAGCCTCTTTTGGGTTTAGCGGCCAAATAAGGCCAGAGAAAAAATGACGGATTTTTTGGATGACGGAAGTCTATTTTGCTGCTATGTGAAAAAAATCATGCAAATCGCGCCGGCGCGATTTCAGACCCCAGAGGGTTAAGCATGCTCTCCACCCAGTCAGTTTGTGTACAAAATGTCAATGCATATTCTGCTGCGGTACTCTTGCACTGGCATAACGCAAGCAGTTCATCAGCTCTCCTACCTCCCTCCGGGTGTTCGAATATTTCCCGGAAGCGTTGAAGAAAGATGTCAAACGAAGGGAAAGCAGTACCATTCTCTCCAAACCACAGTCACCCATTCTAATGCCCTGCCAGTGAGAAGTGAGCATACCAGGGAAATCTTGCTGGTATTGGTGGAATACATTGCTAGTTGTTGATTAAACTGCTCTTTCGCAAGGGACTCAGCTTGGAGTTACAATCTGAACTGGCTTGATGGGATGAAGGGAGATCACTGAATCAATTCATCAAGCTATTTATTCAGATTGACAATCTGATTCGTTCACGTCGTCCCATCAGAACTGTACCACCCAGCAAACAATATCGAGTTACCTCTTCTCAAATTTAACCCATGCAGCTTGGATATACTCATCTGATTCCTGAGGAACGAGAATGCCGCATACGTCAAAATATCTGCCTTTACTGCGGTCAAGCGGGCCATCTGAGGGCTTCTTGTCCCACAAGACCACCCCCTCGTAGTTCCTTTACGGTGAGTCCATGTATTCAGGCACATCACTCCAGTTCTTGCATTAAAATACCTGTAGTCCTGTCACTAGAGGGCAATAGTATATACGCCAACATAATCCCCTCATTTCATGGAAGGAGGGTCAGATCATCAAATGGGACTCGTCATGTCACTCCAATTGTTTAACTGGCAGCTCTTCACTCTACGTTCAGACCGTCACGTTAAAGGACGAACCTTCTCTTCTTCCTACTCTTCCCATTGAGTACTCCGACCTCGTCGAGGCTTTTAGCAAGACCAAGGCATTAAAACTTCCTCCTCACTGCTCAAGCGACTGCTCCATTTAACTTTTACCAGGCACAGCACCACCTAAGAGTCAAAATTTTCCCCTATCACAACCCGAATCCGAAACCATGAGGAACTACATAGAGGAGGAACTTTCATCAGAGCATCTACATCCCCTATATCCTCTGGCTTTTTCTTTGTTAAAAGGAAGGATGGCGGTCTACGCCCTTGTATCGATTACTGTGGTCTCAACGACATCACCGTCAAGCTGAAATATCCATTACCTCTGGTACCAGCTGCCCTAGAACAACTTCGCAATGCCAAGTACTTTTCCAAACTAGACCTCCGCAACGCTTATCTCATTCGCATCAGGGAGGGTGATGAATGGAAGACAGCCTTTTCTACCAGCACTGGGCACTATGCATATTTGGTTATGCCCTTCGGGCTTGCCAACAGTCTTTCAATCATTCATCAATAACGTCTTTCGAGACATACTTGACCGTTGTGTAATCGTTTACATCAATGACATTCTCATTTATTCCAACACCTATGAGGAACACGTGCAAGACGTAAGGACAGTTTTACAACAACTTATTGATCACCAGTTATATGCCAAAGCAGAGAAGTGCAAATTTCACCTGACTGCCATGTCAGTTTTGGGCTACATCATCAGTCAGGAGGGAGTCGCAATGGACGAGAAGAAAGTCAAAGCTGTTCTAGACTGGCCACAACCGGCTACCTAAAAGGAATTAGAACGATTCTTGGGATTTGATCATTTCTACCGACGCTTTATCAGAAATTTCAGTTCGGTGGCTTCTCCCTTAACCTCTATGACTAAAAGAAATTCATCACATCTCACATGGTCAACTGCAGCCCAGGAGCCTTTCGTATAAATTAAATCATGTTTCACATCTGCTCCCATCCTTCATCACCCTAATCTGGAACTCCCATTCATAGTTGAGGTGGATGCCTCAAAGATGGTCATTGGAGCAATCCTCTCACAGCAGCACGGTTCCCCCACCCAAGCTCTATCCTTGCGCCTATTATTCCCGCAAATTCAATCCAGCCGAACAGAACTTTGACATCGGAAACCGGGAATTGTTAGCCATGAAATCAGCTAGGGAGGCATCATTGGCTGGAGGGGTCTAAACATCCTTTTGTGATTCTAACTGACCACAAGAATTTGTAATATTTGCAATCTGCCAAAAGACTGAATCCCGGACAGGCTCTCTTCTTTACAGGGTTTGATTTTACTGTGTAGCGTATGAATGAAGAATCATGATTTCAGTAATTCTGAACGCCGTACACACATTCTTACGAACGGGTCATAAAGCCCACACCTCACGAACTCCCCTATCTAGATCATTAGTTAGCGCCAGCTAGTCTGAAGTTTTAAGTGATTCCTGACACCTTTACAACATAACGATTTTAACCAGAGATCAACACACACACTCCGATGCATCCGTGAGATAACATCAAAGGAAAAACCGTTATCTTCAAACCCCTCCCCAGTGGGGAGGAATGCCAGATGCGGCAGATGAAGACTCAAACACACACACACACACACACACACCGATGCATTCCTGACATTAAAACCCAGAAATGAATGATTCTGAAATGTATATATGATGTATTCCTGTATGTTTGAGTGTTATACTGTTGTATCAAGTTAGCTAGAATCGTTACTCGTGTAGTCGAATTCTAAAAAGCTTCTATTAAGAATTTAAGAGCTTATATACCCTTGTCTGCATGCCATACCCCAGCTGATTAACATCAAACGAAATGTCTTGACTCGCTCGAACCAAATATATGAAAAAGACCACGGTAAAAAGTAGTCCACTATGTTTTTTCCAGCTTTAAAGTAAAAGATCCAAACTTGACATCTCATAGAAACACGCAAATGACGTCACAAGGGGAAGACAAAGGAACTTTTGCGTGCCCAAACGTGTGAGACTCTATTGGTTTGTTCCGCCAAAGAAGGGGCGTTAAATTTCACTTTAAAAGATCACGACGCAGGTCTCTCTGTCTCTTCTTCTTCGTGTCACCTTTTTGTTCGTGCTGCCCCCGTCTCGTCTTATTTGTCTTTTGTTTATTTTGCGTTTAGCTCAGTCTTCTTTTCGTTAGTGCTCCGTTCACGTCTCCGGACCGAACTACGCACTTTAACTTTCATCAGTCCGATATCCTCCGGGTGAACAGGCTGTCCTCCACTGCGTACCGTTAGGACGTTTTTGAACTTCCCGCGAGCAAGACACGCTCTGAAAGGACGCCTCTATCCCGAGCAAAGAGGACATCCACACACGCCCCGTCTTGTTCAGCAACACCAAGGTCCATGTGCAAGTATTGTTCTATCCAAATTTAGATGCGTTAAAGTGTGTATTGTTCCTTGTTGTCTCTTAAGTTCGCCTCGGGTAGAAATTGTACTCTACTGTTTCCATTTCTCTTTCTTCCTGTTTTTGTTTACATTATTCTATGCTAGTTGTTAGATGTAGTTGCATATTCTAGTTCATTTTATTAAACTCCATTATACTCTTGATTGTCTCTGTTTGTTGATCATAGAACAAAGCCTCTTTAATGTGTGATCTTAAGCTACGAGCTGATGTTAAGTAAACTGATTTGATTAGTAAACTTACGCTAAGAAGAAACCTTCTTGAGAATTGATAAAGAGTACCCATCAAAGCAGTTCGGCGGACGAACTGATTGTTTGAGGTGCGATTAATTCTATTAAGGTATTCTGAAAATTAATATAGCCTGTCTGCATATGATATATATTCTTAATTAATTACAATTCGTTGTGTTAATTACCTATGTATATCTGAAGCAGACGTGTGGACTATATCATCCTTTTTGGTTGATTTTTATGTATGGTTAATCTGGTTCAACCCGTGTCCTATAATTGTTGATCATGAATCAATAAGTATTGCATATGTATTCCCCAAATTTGAGCTAGTTTCGTTACAACTGTTACCTATCGTCCCGGTTCAAAGAACACTAAAGCAAATGCCTTATCATGCCCATTAACTGTTTCCCAGTTCAAAGAACACTAAAGCAGACGCCTTATCACGCCCATTAATTGTTTAACTCCCATTAAGCCCAAGTTTACAAGGAAGCCCTTCTTCCAGAGTCATTAATTGTGGTTCCGATTCAGTTGGACATCATGACAGAGCTCACTCAAGCCAATTCACAAGAGACCCTCCCTCCCAAATGCCCTCCTGACAGAACTTTTGTACCTCAGGATCTCCGTAAGAAAGTGTTACAGCAAGTCCATTCCTCGCTCAGCTCCTGTCATCCTGGAATTTCTGACAATTTTCACCTGCTTCAGAACAGCTTCTGGTGGCCAACCATGCGAGCAGACACAATATAATTTATTCACGAATGCATCACCTGTAACACGACCAAGCATTCCAAACAATTACCATCCGGCTTACTCCATCCATTGCCAGTTCCTCACCGACCATGGTCCCATCTTTCCATAGACTTTATTACTGATATCCCCAAATCCAATGGTAATACCACTGTACTCACTGTCATATATCGCTTCTCCAAGGTCTGTTGTTTTATTCCACTTCCCAAGCTGCCCACAGCTTTTGAGACAGCTGAACTCATGTGCAACTTTGTGTTTCGCTTATATGGCCTCCCTGAGGACATTGTGTCAGATCGAGGCTCCCAATTCACACCTAGAGTATGGTCAGTATTTTTCCAACAACTCAATATCAGCATTAGCCTAACTTCAGGATGTCACCATCTATCCAATGGTCAAACAGAACATCTTAATTAGGAGATCACCAAGTTCCTCATAACGTATTGTCATCAGAATCAAACAGATTGGAGTCGATACCTGGGCAGAGTATGCGCAGAATTCGCTTCAAAAACCCTCCACCGGACTAACTCCATTCAATGTGTAATGGGCTTCCAACCTCCTCTATTTCCATGGTCAGGGGAACCTTCCGAGGTACTCTCTGTCAACGATTGGCTCCAGAGAAATGGAGAAATTGGCTCATCTCTAACAAATGAGACTCCTGCGGTTCCTTCTGCTCGCCACCAGAGGGATCCCTCTCCAGATTAATAAATCTCTTTGAACTACATTTCCCTCTCACATACCTGGCACTGATTACCCTTGCACCTGACTTTCAGTGATCAGTGGATAATTTAAGATGCTCTCAGACTCTGCCTCATTGCGAAGTTTTGTTTTGCCCTGGTGAATCTCTGAACTTTTGTTTTGCCCTGATGAATCTCTGAGCGTTTCTTTCTGTGTTTTGTCTTCCCATGAATTACTCTTGGACTGTTTATTCTCTTTGGTATTCTTTGCTGCCTGCCCTGGACTGTTTTCTATTGTGGACTAATTTATGAATATTTGCTGCCTGCCCTGACCTTATGCCTGTTTTTGGATTGCGAGTTGCTTTATTTCTACTGTTGTGTTTGCTAGTGATTGACCCTGATTGTATGACCAAGATAACAATAAAGCTGCAAATGGATCCTCACCTTGCTGAAGCATCATTACAGTATCACTGATCCTGAAAGTGATGGTGACTTTTTCATGTTTTTTTTTACGGCGGTTGGCAAGCATAGGGCCATATTTAATTCCCGCTATGAGGAAAACACTGTCAAGATAAAAGGCTGGTTTAACCTTTGAAAACAAGTTTTGCTTAAATCATTACATTTTAAATCATTGTTATTACAATTTAATTAAACCATTAAAATGGAATCAAGAAAAAAAAAAAAAGAAAAAAAGAAAACATAATTTGGTATAATAAAATATTTGTAACCAGGAACTGCCTGTGTTAAAAATATCATTGTAAGGGCCCCCTATCCCGGAAAAGTGGGGGTGGCGTAGTCAATTTGGTCGACATTTCTAACAGCCATATACTTGAGGTTACATACGTTTTGTAAATTTTTTACACAAAAAAAGTTACAGACCGCAGCTTTAATTCTGTCTAGCGTTCAAATTCGAATGGCAATTGAATTCTTCACAATCATGTTCATAAGTCCTCAGTCCTCATAAGAGCCTCATTCATTTGTGTCACGGTGGGTATTTTAAACATTCAAACTAGGGTATGCATAGATAATGTCATGCACCTGGTGTAAAGGCTACATACATTAATTTGGAGAAGTTATGTACCCAGGGGTTTTACAGCACTCAGACTCACTGATATTCCACTCTCAATCTCGCATGTGTTATTCCGGCCTGTGGGCAGTCTGGCCTGGCCACGCAGTCCAGCGATCACTCACTTGCGCCACATCTCTGAGGCCCCTGTGGCGATACTTTGGTGAGTCAGCAAGGCAAGTTGCTTATTTGAGCTTTGACTCTGCTCTACCAGTAAAAAAAAGTAATTCCTGTATTTTTCCCCTGCCCTCTATCCCTATCACATTTTCTCACCCTAAACACGTTTAGTACTTTTTCCTCATACCAGGGTCAATTATAAAATTTTGAGAGCATTTTGACAACTTGAGTGCAAAAGTGCAAAACTAAAGAAAATATTTAAACATTCTATTTATTATGTATTTAGATATTTGAATGTCACCAGAGGACACTTCTCCTGTCGTCTTTATCAAATTTTGAACTGCATTTCCCATGACTCATTGCCTGGACTCCTGTGCTGATTGCTTCCACCTGTGTATTATCTTGTTTATGTTCTCTTCTCACATACAGGTCCTTCTCAAAAAATTTGCATATTGTGATAAAGTTCATTATTTTCCATAATGTAATGATAAAAATTAAACTTTCATATATTTTAGATTCATTGCACACCAACTGAAATATTTCAGGTCTTTTATTGTTTTAATACTGATGATTTTGGCATACAGCTCATGAAAACCCCAAATTCCTATCTCAAAAAATGTGCATATCATGAAAAGGTTCTCTAAACAAGCTATTAACCTAATCATCTGAATCAACTAATTAACTCTAAACACCTGCAAAAGATTCCTGAGGCTTTTAAAAACTCCCAGCCTGTTTCATTTCTCAAAACCGCAATCATGGGTAAGACTGCCGACCTGACTGCTGTCCAGAAGGCCATCATTGACACCCTCAAGCAAGAGGGTAAGACACAGAAAGAAATTTCTGAACAAATAGGCTGTTCCCAGAGTGCTGTATCAAGGCACCTCAGTGG
The DNA here is from genome assembly GCA_031834385.1 of Semotilus atromaculatus. Classification (NCBI taxonomy): domain Eukaryota; kingdom Metazoa; phylum Chordata; class Actinopteri; order Cypriniformes; family Leuciscidae; genus Semotilus; species Semotilus atromaculatus. Next base: position 11,391,941 of record JAULUF010000009.1, on the reverse strand, counting down.
GAAGTCTGTGGGAAGGAAAAAGTGTGGCAAAAAACGCTGCACAACGAGAAGAGGTGACCGGACCCTGAGGAAGATTGTGGAGAAGGACCGATTCCAGACCTTGGGGGACCTGCGGAAGCAGTGGACTGAGTCTGGAGTAGAAACATCCAGAGCCACCGTGCACAGGCGTGTGCAGGAAATAGGCTACAGGTGCCGCATTCCCCAGGTCAAGCCACTTTTGAACCAGAAACAGCGGCAGAAGCGCCTGACCTGGGCTACAGAGAAGCAGCACTGGACTGTTGCTCAGTGGTCCAAAGTACTTTTTTCGGATGAAAGCAAATTTGGCATGTCATTCGGAAATCAAGGTGCCAGAGTCTGGAGGAAGACTGGGGAGAAGGAAATGCCAAAATGCCTGAAGTCCAGTGTCAAGTACCCACAGTCAGTGATGGTCTGGGGTGCCATGTCAGCTGCTGGTGTTGGTCCACTGTGTTTTATCAAGGGCAGGGTCAATGCAGCTAGCTATCAGGAGATTTTGGAGCACTTCATGCTTCCATCTGCTGAAAAGCTTTATGGAGATGAAGATTCCCTTTTTTTTAATTTATTTATTTATTTTTATTTGAGCTGTTCACAATCATGTTTGTTACAGAAGTCTTAAGATTACACAATAATGGAAGCTCAAAAGGGGTAGGCTGAATCAAGGAAGCTTATGTGCGCCTACCCCTAAGTTCAATACTCTCAGTACTCATAAGAAGATTTACACCTGATGTTAGCGAAAACAAAAACAAAACAAGAAAACAAAACAGAAACAACAACAACAACAAAAAACAGAAACAATCATAACTGACACAACTGACGTGACCAGTCTCCATATTGTTTGTTTCTTTCAAATATTGTTATTATTATTATTGTAATTTTTGGTTATAATTATAATTTTGATCCAATCTATTATGCCAGTATTAGATTCAAAAGTATCATCAAGTAACAGTAATGTGTAAAAATAATATATATATATATTTTTTTTCTTATACACATTATTTCTTGTTATTACCTTGTTGTCATTACCATCTCTACATCAACTGGGTATACATTTGCAACTTTCATTTTAATTATGAGGTGTATCCTATCTTGTGTTGTGCGTTAAAAAGCCAGGGTGTGGGCCAGTTGAGAGTGGGTCTTAGCCCCCATCCAACAGGCTCGCCCAGCGACCCTAAATAATTGTCTAGGCGGGTGATGTTTGCAACCTGTGCTGTGTGATGCGTTTAAGAAGACAGTGTTTCATGAGCCAGTCTGGAGAAGGGTGCCCTTCACCCGACAGGTCCATGTCTCGTCTGCCCTAATTCTCTTTTGTTTATTGTGTGTTGCAATAGTAATGACAATGGTAATAAATAGCGTTAGTTTAACTAGTTTCTGAATTTTAAATATGACAGATCATGTGGAGACATTGGTGACAGTAGCTGTGTCAGCATGATATGATATTTTATACTCATTTTAATAGACAGTGACAGAAATCCTGCTTAGCAGTTACATTTGACATATTGCGTTTAACATTATATATTCATTTTAATAGACAGTGATATAAATACTGCTTAGTGGTTACATGTGACATATTGCGTTAAAATACTTTTCTTATATTGTTTTTTGAAATGATGGAAATTTACAGCATTCTTTAATTCATCCTTTAAGCCATTCCATAAGTTCACACCTCTCCGAGTGACACATTGACTCCTAAGGGTAGTACGAACACGTTGCACTTTAAAATTAAGCGTTCCCCGCAAATTATATCCGCCTTCTCTGTTGATGAATAATTGCTGGATGTTGTTAGGAAGTTGGTTAGCTCTAGCTTTAAATACAATTAAAAGCACTTTTAGCCTTATTAAATCTTCAAGTTTTAGAAGGTTAGATTTTATAAACAGTGTGTTAGTATGGTCCCTGTACCCAGCATTGTGAACTATCCTAATAGCTTTCTTTTGTAATTTAAATACAGTCACTAGATGGCTACTGTAGGTATTTCCCCAGATCTCCGTGCAGTAACTGAGATAAGGAAGTATGAGCGAATAGTACAAGATAAGGAGAGCTTGTTGGTTCAGTAGATATCTACACTTATCCATAATAGCAATATTTTTTTACTAATTTAGTACGCATGCTGTTTATTTGTGGTCTCCAGCTAATATTGTGTCTAAGAATCACTCCTAGGAATTTATATTCTTTTACTCTTTCTATTTCTATTTCGTTAATTTTGATTTGGAACTGTACATCCTTATGTTTACCAAATAACATCACTTTTGTTTTCATTATATTTAATGATAATTTGTTTTGATTGAACCATTTTTTAAGTTTATCTAACTCCGTTGTGATCTCATTCACAAGTAGCTGAAGATTTTTGCCCGAGCATAATATTGTGGTGTCGTCTGCAAATAATATAAGTTTAAGTTTAGATGATACATAACATAGATCATTTATGTACAACAGAAACAATATTGGTCCCAAAACCGAACCTTGAGGGACTCCACAAGTGCTGCTTCTCCACCTTGACCTTTGCTCACCTATCTGTACAAATTGCTGTCTATCAGTTAAGTAAGATTTAACCCAGTTATATGCAAGACCCCTTATCCCATTTTGTTGTAGTTTCTGTCAAAGCATTTCATGGTCTATAGTATCGAACGCTTTTTGGAGATCAATGAATATACCCACCGAGTACACTTTGCTGTCAATTTTGTCACTTATATATTCTATTAGATCAATCAATGCATGAGCAGTTGACCTATTTTTTCTAAAACCGTATTGACTATCGTGAAGTAAGTTATGGTTACTAATAAAGCCATTCAGGCGTGCAACAAAAAGTTTTTCCAATATTTTTGATAATTGAGAAAGTATAGAAATAGGTCGATAGTTTGTGAATTGATGACTATCCCCGTTTTTATAAATTGGAGTGACCTTTGCGATTTTCATGAGCTGAGGGACTTCTCCATTTAAAAAAGATGTGTTGCAGATATAGGTTAGAGGTGTTGCTATATTACATATTACTTTCTTAATTATGGCCATATCGAGGTCTTTCCAATCTGTGGACTTTTTATTTTTACAGTCATTGACAATTTTAATGATTTCATTCTCATTTGTTGCAGTCAGAAACAGTGAGTGTACAATTTTATTTGTGTAGCCAGCGTAATTATGATCTGTGGTGGCAATCTTTGATGCCAATTGTGGGCCGATGTTAACAAAAAAATCATTGAATGCGTTAACAAGTTTATCTATATTTGTTACTTTTTGGTCATCTTTAATCATGTAATCAGGAAACGTAGCATATTTATAGTCCTTATTAATTTTGGACTATTAATTTTCAGCACGACCTGGCACCTGCTCACAGTGCCAAAACCACTGGTAAATGGTTTACTGTGCTCAATTGGCCTGCCAACTCTCCTGACCTGAACCCCATAGAGAATCTGTGGGATATTGTGAAGAGAAAGTTGAGAGACGCAAGACCCAACACTCTGGATGAGCTTAAGGCCGCTATCGAAGCATCCTGGGCCTCCATAACACCTCAGCAGTGCCACAGGCTGATTGCCTCCATGCCACACCGCATTGAAGCAGTCATTTCTGCAAAAGGATTCCCGACCAAGTATTGAGTGCATAACTGAACATAATTATTTGAAGGTTGACTTTTTTTTGTATTAAAAACACTTATTTTATTGGTCGGATGAAATATGCTAATTTTTTTAGATAGGAATTTTGGGTTTTCATGAGCTGTATGCCAAAATCATCAGTATTAAAACAATAAAAGACCTGAAATATTTCAGTTGGTGTGCAATGAATCTAAAATATATGAAAGTTTCATTTTTAGCATTACGTTATGGAAAATAATGAACTTTATCACAATATGCTAATTTTTTTAGAAGGACCTGTATAAGCCCTGTGTGTTCAGTCATTCTTTGTGAATTCTTGCTGTATGTTATACTGTATTTTGGGATGCTATCTCTGCTTTCCTTGTCCTGGTTCTTTTCTTCTGCCTGTCTCCCTGGAGTGCCCTGTTTACCTGTGCCTTGGACCTATTATTATCTGGATGATTACCCTGTGGCAATCCTAGTCACGTCTCTGAGCAGTACACCTAACAAATTTAATGAACACATTCTTTCTGTATTGTTTTAATTTTCTTGGATCTATCTTGCAGTGTTATTTTTTCAAACATTATATTTTAGTTAAACATTATGTGTTAGTTTAATTAATATAGACAAAAAAAACACACAAAAAAACACTTCATTACCTTACATTTTTATTGTCAGTAATTTTGGTAACGCAACTTGAGTGTACATGTACACCTTTAAGCATTTCTGTCTCCTCACAACTCTGTGAAAATGTTTCCATCTGAACTTTCTCAGTCATTTACCATGCACATTCAAGCAATGGCATATGCTCCATAACTAGTGCTTTTATGCTTTTTAAAATGCCATAACGCTCTCTCTCATAACTCACTCCATGGGAAGCTGTCGACTTTAGACGATGGCAGGGCTGGGTCTGGTCTGTGACCTCTGGCATTGTATGTGGAGACATGTCCCAGATGAGCTGGCTGGCGGCCCGTGATTCCACCTCGGCAGGGGCCCGGGCTGAAGCAGCTTGGCAGAAGCAACGGTGGGCAGAATGACCTTGCTTAGCACTCTAATAGAGAGTCTGGCTCAAATCCACCTCTCAGCCTCAGCATAGAGGCTGTTTCCCAATCAGAGGCCATGATCCCCTGCTTGCCTCAACTGCCCCTTCACACATCATACTACTGACACTAATTGTCACCAGCAAGTGCAGCTGATAAAAGCTTTGCTTTACAGAAGAGATGATGAGTGAGGAAACTGGCAATTATCTAGGAACCTGGAAAGTATACTGAATCCTCAAGATTCAGTTTCTCTGGATCTCAGACTGACACAAGACAAACAAACAAGAATATTCTCATTAAGTTATGTATTTGCCATTGCTTTTGGATTCCCCTTTGGCATTTAAGGCCTTGATTTTGTTTATGCATGGGGGCTTTTATAAGACAATGGGATCAGGGTAGGCACACACGAGACACGACCTCCCGTCACTTTATTTGTGGGTTTCTCAGTTCTCTGTCACATTTTGTAACATTTGTGTTGTTTTGTTTTTGTAATATCGATTATTTTCTCAGATATACATACATACATATATATATATATTATATAAAGATATGTTCTTGAAATGCTCTGCTTCAGGTGCAGACTTAAATGGATTACATAATGTAATATATTATTTCTGGACTCAAAATAGAATAAGACAGCAACTGTGACAGTCAATTATATGCATTAGGAAGATTATTGGAAAGGCTCTAAGAGCATTCACTGCACAAGGACATCTGACCATTTTTCCACCTTTCAACACTTTTAACACATCTCTTTATTGATATGCTGACAATATAAGAAGCCTGTTTGTACAGAGACTTTATAACAATCAATGCACATCTAGACATTACTGTATAAACTGTATAGCCAATCCTCTGAAACAAAAATTACATCTTTAAGAGGTAGGCCTATATTGTTTCTATGCATAAATTAGACAAATGTGTTAGGCCATTGTGAGATATCTTGCTGATTTTTCTTTGTTCTTTCATGAGCGTCACATTTTTAGATGCTTTGTCAGGTTAAAAACAGTTCAACTTTTAAAAGCCCACCTCGAGACATGTGTCTTTGTTTAATTTCATTGCACTCCATCTAGCTTTTTAAATGCAATAAAACATCCTGTGTGAACACTTGGACTTTGAAGATTTAAAGGTCTACCTTTAACTAAATCTAGTAAAAAGTGTTACATTGGCATTTATGACATGTTCTCCTCAAAGTATGTCTTTAAATAACGTTATAAGGCCATGAATTGTTTCAGAAGCCTAAATAGAAGAAAAAAAAAACTAAAAAAACATGCAGGTTGCAATATTTTCTCTGTAGTAGCAATTACTTTTTTTTTAATGCAGGCACTTAACCTAGAGACATTCTTATAAAATGAGAACATATTTGCCTAATTGTGAATGAGAAATGTGTAGTAATGTGTAAAATCAGTCATCGCTAATTAGCTAAATTAGAACAAAGCAATAAACCAAATGTTTTTGATCCCTCATTTCAGAATTGGAATAAGAAAAACCCAGTGGACTTGCTTGCTATTAAAATCATTGCCACTAACGTGCCTATGGCTTTTAATAATTTTTTTTAAGGGTATAACAGAACCTAAGGTCAATTATACTGTTTCCAATTCTGTCAATTGACCACATTCTTTCTTTTAAACAAAACATCCTTTTACACAGATGTGATTTATTAATTTGTATGGGATTCGCTATAATGTGTGGGAGAAGGTGATCTCTGAAGAGCTTGAACTAGTAATCTATCATCATGAGTTCATTAAAGGCACATCATTCTCAAAACAAAAAAGGTAATTATATAATAATCAATTAAAAAGTCAGTGTACCATACTTAAATGTGCATTAAATACATAACTGAATATTGCCTGTCATTTATTTGTGGTAAAGGTTTGGTATAATCACAAACATCATGGATGGAAAAATACAGTAGATATGATGTTACATTACCAATAGTAATGTTCTATAAGGTGTAATCCTTTCTTTCTTTCTTTCTTTCTTTCTTTCTTTCTTTCTTTCTTTCTTTCTTTCTTTCTTTCTTTCTTTCGTCTGTTTATTAACCTATTTATAATGGTAATTCATGATGTGACTGTCATCTTTGTTAGTCTGAGTGATTGATAACCCAGAAGTGACTGGAGTCTCATAATGAGATTCGTTAAGAGGACAGAGTATCTGACAGAGCTTAATTTGTGAATAGGTCAATTAAATATGACAGCTATCAATAGCTTGTATGCATGAAATCACAAGTTCAGCACAGACTCCTGTCCTTGGAAACGTAATATGGCATTGTATGGTAATGTAAAGTACGATAAGAGGAGTTAAAACTCAGATTAAAATAACAAATTCTATTAGACAAAGACATTCAAAGTGAGCAAGTTTCCCAAGAGTCTTTCAGGGAGCTTTTTCAAGTTAATGTTCAGTTTTTAGTGGAAAGGAATCTTGCATGTGAAATGTGCGCTAGTTGATGTATTTTTCCAGTTGCTTAGGGATAAATGGCTATATTTTAGTGAGTGTGACACATTGAGGTAGGATGGAAGCTGCAGAAGTGATAAGGTGAGTCTGGGTGGTGTCCATGTGCACTCACCAATTCAAACACTGAAGAGTCAGCTGACAAATTCCATTGCTTCTGTTGACCATATTGGTTTTGATGTCATATCATCTCTGCCCATAGCTCTCCTGCTCTCACACCTCAGATGCCTCAGTGAATGCCTGCGAGGGCAACTTGAAAGCTTGAGGTGATAGAGAGAGACAGTAGTAGCTGCCGAACAGTGGTACTGACTTAAGCAGAATCTCGAGAGCCTTCCTGTCAAATTGTACCAAGCTGTTAAAAAAAAAAAAAAAAAAAAAAAACCTGAATCGCTTGGTCACATTTTTTTTCTCACATCCCTCCTTTCACTCAGCTGAAAAAAGGAGAGGGATTTCTCTCCTGAAGGAGAAAGTTTCATAGATGTCCCTGAGAGTGGGTAGAAAGAGACCCTATTCCAGGTGCAAGCGTCACCGCTGCAAATCAATCATTCCATTTCAGAGAGATAATTTATTATGGGTGCAGAGGGTTACGGATTCAATCTCCACCATGTTCTGACTGCCATGTCCAATGCTTAAGCCTGTCATCAGTCTTCATCTGGCTAACTTTTACTCCTCTGTCACCACCATTATTAAAGTGGCAATTCGTCCCCTCTATAATGAAATATGACAGCATACATACAAATGGTGAGGTGGCTAAATGTGATAAATCACTTCGTTCGAAAAATTAGCATTGATTATGCACTTTTTAATAACTCGCATTGACTGAAAAATTTAATGTTGCTTGAATGTGAAAACCTACTTTACAATAACTTGCAACATAGCACTAAAAGGTTTTATTATTAGGAATCATGTATATTAGCATGTATACATTGATAATTTGAATACAAATTGACACTACATCTCTGTTTAAAAAGAACCTGTGCCATTGCTTTTGAACACTGCAATGCTAAGGTTCCCTCTTGTCCTTATTTTTGGGTTCTTTTATCTTTTCTTTCAGTAACATTTCTCATTCAGTGCATCACTTATCTTAGACCACTTTGAAATTCCTGACAGTGTTTTGATTTCAAAGTAGAATTGAATAGGCTACTAGTCGAGGGCGTGTGTTGGGCTTATAACTCAAACTTTTAATGTAATATGGGAATAATTGTGCTAATATTCGGCTGATCTTTCTGAAAGCCGCTCTGCCAAATCATATAACGGGTTTGACAAAAAAGCAATTAAGGTTCATTGAAACATGTAATTTAATCAGTCAGAAATTGATGTTTTTGATGGGTAAGACATAATTACCTTTCTCCCCCCTTCTATTTAAGGTGTTTTCTATAGAGTCTACACATGTATAAGCCTAGCGAATTTGTGGGTTGATGCCATAATTATGCTGAAAATGTGCTATATTTGGGGCTGGACTGACAGCATAATTACGGCCACACATTCTGCTGAGGAGAAAGCATTCAGACTGGGTATTACTGCAGCCGAAGTTATTTCCTTTTTGACATATTGATGTTCATGTAAGAAATACAATGGATAAGACAAAGCTAAACAGTATGATTTTTTTCATTGCTATTTAATATGTAATTCAGCACCCACAGTCCACCTCAATTAGACTTGTCCTACAACAATCTAAACAGTATGCCCTCTCTTTTCCAAGTCATAATGTCGATTCCTCACAAATTACAACAAATCATCAGGAAACTTGCATAGAATGAAATAATGGCTTAATTATATTCCATGTGTGGCCCTGACAGACTAGAATTAGCTATCATGACAGCTGTGCAAATGATTGGGTGTACATTCCAGCTTTTCTGATAAACTGCAGGCATTTTATTTGCTCTAGATGTTGATACAATTTTAAAATATTATCTCTTGGTTTATTAATTTTAGGTGTGTTTCATTCCATTTCTTAGCCTACTGCATTTTCAAATAAGGCTTAGAATACTTTCCTACTCATATGTGAATGTACGGTAATACACACACACACATCAGCACTGCGTTTGACTCGCTGCCCAGTCACTATCTCCCGGTTTTAGATTTCCTGTTTGATTGACAGCTCTGGTACCTTTAATAGGGTTTGTAATAGATTTGTGATGCCTCTCATGCTCCTCTGGAGAACATCCCAATAGCTCTCCATTCAGTCGTCTCATGTCATTCCCGACGCCTCAGCTTAGATTGACTTATCTCTGCCTCGGTCTCGCTGCTGACTCTCATAGACAGATTAGTACAGATGTTATCTTCTATTTACAGTAAAACCTTCTATTATTTCTGTACAAGATTTAACATACAGTAATTGAATTATAGAACCATTGTGTTACTCCCCTTAAGGAATAGTTTCAATGTGCTTCCCTCAGCATTTATTGATCTTTTTTAATATTAAAACAAATAATAATTTGATTTGCTTGTTTCACTCCATTGTCCTCTTCTATATTAATATCATAGTGTTTTACTGCATTACCAGCATAACACAATCCGATTCTTAGTCTTTAAAATGGTGCAATAAACTCAAAAGGCTGAATGTATTTACAATCATCAAAAAGCATAGTGTGCTTTTACAGTCGTCCGTGTTTGTTTCCAAGAAGCCTGGAACATTTTAAATGAAGGAATGATGATCTCAAGAATAGTCTCTCAAGTAGATTCTCAGTAGTCTTGACAGTGGCCTTGTTCTCAGTCTTGTGAAACTATGAATAAACGGGAAAGGAGAGATTGATTACTGGAATTTTCACATTGCTTTTTTCTTCTGTCTTCTGGTGGTCTTTTACTGCATTCAGGGATAGACCAAATTGGCCACATGTGCCTTCAATTATCCTGCAGCAGGTGCTGGAATCTGCGCTGTCTGTGATTCTGAAGAGCCACTGATTACAGTGACAGTTCTGCTCTCTCATAATCTAAATTGAGAAAGCTATGTGTTGCATGTCGTTGAATGATTTGCATCTTTGATTCCCTATTGCTGCTTGGTTTGAAATAACTCATCACTCTAAATAATACATTGTCTCTCAATAAATCTATAAGGTTTATTACGAGATTGATTATTTGTTCCAGTATACATAGATATACAAAGTAATTAGTGGTTCTAGGTCAGTATTATACAAGAACATTGATTGATCCCTTGGTAAGCCTCACCCTAAAATGTTACCTTAGCAACTGTTGCTGCCTACCATATTCTCAGACAACTCTTTCGCTTTTTTATTTAAATTTAATGAGGCATTATCTGTAAATACTGTATAAGTCTATAGTCAAAAGTCTGGCTTTTGAGGCATCTGAGGTTTTTAATTGTGGCTAAATTTAGCTATCAATTGACTTGTAAATTAAAATGGACTAGTGCAGTCCATGGATACAGTTCATCAAATAAAGCTGGTTTATAGTTTCAATATTTATATGTATTAATTATGTATTGGTGGACATAATGAATATCTGTTCCAGAATAATCATGAAACACACATATTTTTTTTAAATAAAGTGTCATTTAAATATGTAAAGAGAGTAAGACAAGGAGATACATATTATAGAGTGCTGAGCTCATGTTAGAAGGTGCTTAATTGTTCCATATAGCAAAGCATGCGCCATGAAGTTCTTCAAAGTTTTAGCTTTGAATATTGTTAGTTTTCATATTACTAGCTTGCACCAATTCAGTGGATTTCTTGGAACTGTGGACATTGTTATCTAACAGCTTGAACAATACATTGGAATGGACAAATCGCTTTCATCTCTCCTTACTTTTGTGGAACACTGTCAAGTGATGAACAAAAAGTGTCCTTTTCGAAGTATTAAAAAAGTGAGGCAGCGGTTGAATAAATGGATTTAGAGCAGTGTTCCTCGTTCAGGCGCCAGACTGCTGATCAGGGTGAGTATGTGAAGTCTGTCTCAGTCTAGTTCCATTCCTCAGTGCCTGTCACAGGCAGCCAATACTTAGTTCCATCTCCATGATAGATTGCTGTATTATCATGGTGTGACACCCCACTACCACCATGCTGAAGAGAGCACCAGCAAAATGCTTGAGTCAGCTTGATTGATCCTCTGATTTTTGTGGCTGGATACCTCAGAGATTTGATAAAGTTTTTGACAGTTTTCCTTTGTAAGGTCAGCATGTTTGAATCATCGGGCACTTTGTTGAGGGGAAGCAGCCAGCTCATTGTCATAATGACACAGTGTAACCCTCAAATGATACTACAATACTTTAAGGTCAGGTTCATCTGAGGTGATTAAAGACTACAGTCAATTGACCCACTATAAGCTCTGTGTAGGCTCTATTCGATGAGGTATAGTTGAAGATTGATTTGTCCCTGCTACTTTATGATATGCCAGATCACTCTAGAGAGTGCAGCATGGATTGTTAATAGAAAAACTTTAAATGAAACACAATGAAATGCCTGGGCAATGCAATTGTATAAAACTTGACTTGAATACCAAATTGCCTTATTAGAGGAAACAAAAACGATAGACTAGTAAAACTAGACCTTTCCATTCAAAAAAGACACTGGTCTCTTTTAATGTTAACAATACATGTATGTTCTGATTATTTCAATTAAGTTATGGTGTGATATATATATATATATATATATATATATATTTTTTTTTTTTTTTTTTTGCAGTACCTTGCGGTTCATTAGATTGTAGTTTCTAATATTTTAGTCGAGAGCAGCAACAGTGCTCAACAGTCTGGAGAAACACACATAGGCCTACTGCTTTTAGCATTTCTTTGATTCATTTGGCAACTTACACTAGTTTGAGGTCAGTAAGATTTCTTTCTTTTTATCCTTTTTTGAAATAAATTAATACTTTTATTCAGCAAGGACACATGATATTGATCAAAATTGATAGTTATAAATCAATATAGACATTAAAGTCAAGTCAAGTCAAATATATTTATATAGCGCTTTTCACAATACAGATTGTATCAAAGCAGCTTCACAATATCAATCAAAACAACATAACAATGTTTGTTTATTACTAGAAAAAAGACGTCCACGTTTGGTAGAGCTGATCAATGATATTAATGATTGGTTATTTAATTTGAAAATCCCCAACTGACAAGCCAAAGGCAACAGTGGCAAGGAACCGAAAAACTCCATCAAGTGACCTAATGGTGTCCTAAAACTCCATCAGATGACCCAATGGAGAAAAAAAAACCTTGGGAGAACCCAGGCTCAGTTCTCCTCTGGCGTTTATGAACTAGAGGCCGGATTTACAGTAACTGTAAGATGAACAATTTATTTGAATGCCTGGCTGAATAGATGCGTCTTTAGTCTAGTTTTAAACTGGGAGAGAGAGTCTGAGCAACGAACAATATCAGGAAGGCTATTCCAGAGCTTTGGAGCTAAATGTGAAAATGCTCTCCCTCCTTTGGTGGATCTGGATATCCTAGGTATGACCAGAAGCCTCGAATTTAGTGATCTTAAAGAGCGCGATGGATTATAGGGCGATAGAAGATCCGTTAAATAGACTGGAGCTAAACCATTTAGAGCTTTATAAGTCAGAAGCAATACCTTGTAATTAATACGGAACTTTATAGGTAACCAATGAAGAGATGATAAAATCGGTGTTATATGATCATATTTTCTTGATCTAGTAAGAACTCTAGCGGCTGCATTTTGGACTGTAGCTTGTTTATTGAAGATGCAGGACAACCAGCTAATAAAGCATTACAGTAATCTAGTCTCGAGGTCATGAATGCATGAACTAACTTTTCTGCATCAGAGACTGATAGCATATTACGTAGCTTAGCAATGTTTCTAAGGTTTCTAAATTCAATTTCAAACAAATGTTGTATTTTTGTTTCAAAGAATCCTGAAAAGAAATGTATTATGGTTTCCACGAAAATATAAGCACCACAACTTTAACATTGGTAATAATAAGAAATGTTTTATGACCATCAAATCAGCATATTAGAATGATTTCTGAAAAAGATGAAAATTCAGCTTTGCCACCACATTTATAAATTCCATTATAAAATATACTAAATTAGAAAACAGTTATTTAAAATTCTAATATTTCACAATAGTACTGTATTTACTGTGTTTTGATATAAGAATGCAGCCTTGGTAAGCATAAAATGTTTGTTTTATTACTCTTAAAAAAACTTTTAAAATGTACACTGTAAAAAAGAAAAAAAAGTGTCAAATGACAGTAAAAAGTCTGGCAGCAAAGTTGCCAACCACTTACCGTCAAATAACAGTAAAAAACCTTAAATTATTTTAGGGAAAAATGTTGTTTTTTGAAAACGGATATTTACCGTAAATATTTTCTGTATTTTTACAGTCAAACTGCTGTAGAAAACTCATAAAAAGAAAAATTCATTTTCATTTGTACAGATCCAACTTGACAACTTTGACCAATCTCTAATTAAGTACTTAATAGCAAATTTACAGTCAATTTCTGTTAAATGAACTAAATGTATGAGTACAGAATACCTGCACATTTACAGTATTAGTAATTGAACAAACACTGAACATCAAGATAAGTGATTGATAGAAAATACAAGCTTAGTATATCATTTTGAACATGTACAAATATCCACATTAAAAAGCAATTGCTGTATACCTTTATACTCTAATAGAACTTATTTCAAACATGTACAATTACATTTTATCCAAAGTGACTTACCAATTAAAATAACAATAAAAGCAACAAGTGCAGTGACAAGTGTCCCAGTTAGTCTAGCACAGTACACAGCAAAGTTTTTTTTTTTTTTTTTAAAACAAAGGTTTAGTATTATTGGGTCAAGTGTTTACGAAAAAAGATGGATCTTTCGCAGTTTATTGAAAATGTGTTGAGTTGCGCCGGTCATTCCACCAGCAGGAAACAGACCAGGTAAAGTTTGTGTGGAATGAAAGTGGTTTTGTGTCTCTTTGGGATGATGGCACCACAAGGCGCCGTTCACTTGCAGAACACAAGCTTCTGGAGGACACATAGATATGAAGCAGTGAGTTTTATGTATAGGGCTACCTTTAAAGACCACTCTTGCTGCTGCAACTGATCCAGATGCTGAGGTTTGACTGATGCTGGAAGGCCTGCCAATAGAGCATTACAATAGTCCAGTCTGAATAAAACAAGAGCTTAGACCAGGTGTTGTGTAGCTCCGATAGGAAGGGCCTGATCCTCCTAATGATGTATAAGGCAAATCAACAGGATCACAGCAAGTATGGTTTCGCTGAAGCCATAAGCAGTTCTGTCTTGGCAAGGTTGAGTTGAAGCTGAAGGTCATTCATCCAGCAAGAATTATCCAGCAGCTAGGCCGAGATGTGAGCAGCCGTCAGATCATCTGGCTGGAATGAAAGGTAGAGATACGTGTCATTAAGATGGAAAAGTGATAGGAAAAGCCATGTTTCTAAATGACAGAGCCTAGTTATAAAAAAACTAAAATAATAGATGGGTGGAATCTAACACAATCGTGGTCTTACTGTAGCAAAACCAAACCTTGAGCACACTTTTAGTGCAAACATATGGAATCAAAAGACTCGTGTAGCGACAACGAGAATGGACCCAAACACAATTGAAGCTTTTGGGTGATTTTGTTCATACTTCATACATAATCCCACAAAGAGTCTTCACATTCCAGATTCAAATCACCAGACCCAGAGAGTCTACAACCAAAAAGACCTTTTATTGTTTAACTAAAGGAATAATGTTGTCTACATTTGGTAATTGTGAAAGACAGATCTGTTCAGAAATGGTACTGCTCAGGGCCCTAGCAGGGGTCACCTGCGACTAACAGACCCCTTCTTTCTTAAGGACCAAGAGATGTCACGGGATAGGACCTACTAAATTAACGCCACGAGGTCAGGAGATCCCATGACAGAGATGTAAAACAGACTTCCCCCTTTTTGAAGACCGTTGAATGACCTCAGTGTTGAGATCCATTAAAACCCACAGAGACACGAGACTTTACATATCAAAATCCATAAAACTCATCCCAAAACAATTCTTGATGGACTTGATATAATCAAATATAATCGTTCAACCATATTTCTATGTGTTTCTACAATATATGACCCCTATGTGTCTATTATGCTTAGATCACATATAAATCATGTAATTGTGTTATAACCGTGTGTATGAATGAAAGAGTACCGTGCTTCCAATCAAAAGAATCGTATGCCCTTAATTCAAAAGATGGCTTGATTGAAATCTGTGTAAAATGTTTATGGTCTTAAAATGGAAATTATGTCTAAACTAAAGCCTCTGCTCAGCTGCAGAGTAAAGCAAACCACAGATACCACATGATTTACGATGCGAGGGGGATGATGGAAAATACCCCCTTCTCAAACAACCTTACAAGTATCTTATTGTCCAAATTCCTCCAGGAGGCGGGACAAACATTTGAGTTTAAAATCTTAGACCCGAACACAGAAGTCGGGCGGGCTCTCTCTCTCTCGAAAAGGTCTCGGCAGAACAACAAGTCGGGTGGAGACAGCAGACGATGGTTGTGGTAGCCTAACCATGTAGACGCATAGAGACAAAGAACCCAAATTAAGATCAGAAGAACGGGTTCAACAGCTTCATTTCAAGCCATCTAACTCGTCTCACTTTCTTTCTTTCCTAAGTTTTCCTTTATTTTCCGTTGTGAGTCTCGGTTCTAAGTTAAGTTTTGCTGCAAAGTTTTGTTTTAACGTTTCAACTGCAAAGCCTGCTTCAACTTCAAAGACTTAATTCATCCGCGCCAACACGCCACGTGATTGGCCGCCCCAAGACGTCTCCAGGCACAGCCAGCCAAGCCACGGCCGGGAAACCCCTTTGACGAAGCACCGCAAACAGGGAATTCCCTAAGCCACGCAAGGACATGCAAGTAACACTCCAGACTCTTAACTGAACTGGTGCATTAATGTAATATCTAATAACCTGCCTGAGAAACGATAGAAGGGTTAAATTAATGATTAATGGTTCGTTCAGGTCATGTCTTATAAGTGCATATAGAAACTTGGGATTTCACTATCTCACTCTTAAAACTCATTCTTTCCTCACTCTCTTTCTTTCTGCAACTTGTATGAATGCGTGTGCGTGTGTTTGTGTTAGATATTAGTTTTATGTTTTAGGATAATCAATAAAGTCTTGTTTATATTTGAAAAGATATTTGCCTTGTGTTGTGCTTGCACATTTAATGTCTTGTACTGTCGATCTAAAGTTACCTTGCTAATACATAGTGTTTCACTATAGATTGGATATTTATATCTGTGCCAAGGTTATAATTACGGCCCGTTCAAATGAACTCTAAACGAGTCATTTGCTCGGTTCCATAGTGATTCGGTCAAGATTCATTGCAAATCGATGAATCATTCCTTTTGAGCTAAATTGGCCTTCCGGCCCCCCTTAAATACATTTTATGTATATTATTATTGATGTACATTCGTTACACTCGTCATTACGATTTTTTAAAGTTAATTCTTCCCATACCTTTTTTTGCCATGATCATCTGCTTTCCACATGACCTGAAATCACACACACAAGTTATTTTAAAACTCAGTATTACATTGATTTACACATGTCAGAATATGTTCCATTGGGACAATGCAAAACCTCAACTGACTATGATCTGGAAGCTGAGCAGGAATGGTTAACAATATGTGTTGAGCTGCCATATGTGATTTTAGCTACATTTATAGAAAGTAAAACTGAATATGATCTGCATCAGTTACACCTGGGGTTCATCATGTTATATTCATATTTTAGTCTTCCTGTTCTAGGCTTTGCTGTATTATTATCATCAACAAGTACAGAACTGAATTCGATTTCTTGACGGTCTTGATAGAGTTAGTCATGTTAACCATTACAAAAATGAACCATGGTTTAACTACAAAAAAAAAAAAAAAAAAAACACAGTAGGCCTATTTTTAGTAAAACTGTGGTTATTAAAATGGTAATAAATCCACCAAAACCGTGGTTACTACTACAAGGATGTTTTTTTAAGAAATGAGTTTTCAATGTTTCAAAATGTCCCACCGTTTAAGAGATTGATTGACGGACGAAGCTTGTTTTGTCTAGTAAAGCTTGTTTTAGGTCTTTAGAGATGTGGGTTCAACTGATATCTTTCTTAAAACAGATGGGAAATTAAAAGAAGCATGCTGCAGTGTTTTGCCCTCCAGCTCTCGAGGCCAGTTATGACTGAACATTTAAGAATGCTAACGTTAGCTTGGAAACTGTCAACGAACACAAATGTAATAAAATATCGTTCATATTATGTAGTATAGGAGACTCTTACCTCAGCCGGTGATCGGTTGTTGGTGTGGCATAAGCGGTGGTGGGATTCTCGTGAATAATTTTAGTTGATGGTAATAATTGTCGACTACGCCACCCTGAATCAATCAGGGAAAATCAAAATTCACTTGCTGGCTTCCAAAATAATACAATACTGTAAATTACAACAGAGATAATAATAATAAAAATAAAAAAAACATGAACAAAACGATTACTCTTTGTAAACACTGTCTCGTGCCAAATGCTCGAACATGACCTGTCATTTACGGCATCACCCGGGAGTTGATAGCGCACGAGCGCAGGCGAGACCTGAACTGCAGACGTTACCATCGGTGTTTAAAATAAACTCATTTAAACTTTGCCAATGTAAACATTCAAGACGCGAAAGAACTCGCATCTAGAAGATTTGTGCGGGCGTCCGTGTGTGTGTGTGCGCGCGTGCCCGCCGCGTGTGTGTGTGTGTCACACTGTGTCTGTGTGTGTAGGCTACTCATCTCAGACAGCACGCAAATATTGAGTTCTTTTTCAAGTCTTTCACTTGAATGGACAAATTCACACAAAAAGTATGTCAACATGTCCGTCTTGAGTATCCTATAGCAGATCGTCTGTTATGCCTTAAGTGAACTTATATGGTCAAGAAAGACACTCATAGTATTGGTGTATAGGCCTACTGAATCAGCTCTGAATTGAATAGCTTTTGTAACTTTAAGGATTAGTCTTTAATTTATACAGTCAAATATGCAATGTTATTTTACACTTGATTATTTTATTCAATTTCTGTACCTGAAAACTAATGTTAGACCTCCCCGAAGCATACATTATTTTATTAGTATCTTTGCTTTATTGTATTTATTTGAGCTTTTGCTTGTGGTTAGATTATTTGTTTCTTTATTTTATTTGACAGCAGTCTTTTTTTCCCTGAACATAGCACATACCGAATCATACCGAAACTGTGAACCTAAAACCATGATACAAACTGAACCGTGAGCTATTTGAAACGTTGCAGAACTAGTGCAGTGTCACAGTCGGATGATGATTCAGAGTAAGAGGTTTGTATCAGGCCAAACCCCGAGAGTTCAGCTGGTTGGGGTAGTACTGTAGACGAATTCCATGAACTGCTATTGTTGCAGTCGCTACCCCATAACTGCGGGGAACACAAAGTTTGCCAACAGTGCAGGCACTTCACAGTTTAAACACAATACGCTAGTTAAACACAATCTTAGCCTCAAGCATAGAGTATGCGGTGACATGTTAATAAATCAAAAAGCAATGCCACTGCCCGTTTTCGAAAACAAACGGTGTGTGCTCCTAAATTTTCTGGTTGTGCCCCTAAAAATTTCAGTTGGGGGCCACTGTGCTCCTAGTGAAAAAAGTTAGTCTGGAGCCCTGAATGTTCTTTATTGACGTACAAAAATATTATTTAAAATTGTAAGTTGTTAAAAGAGCGCACAGCGCTAGATGTACAGATTAATAGCAATTAACAGGAGAGGTAATCACAGCGGGCAATAATGGCCACATCAACAGTCCTCTACCAACGAGGGTAGGAGGAGCAGCAAGAAGATCTACAAATCTTAATTCACCGGTTAGACAAACAAACAAATAATTATACCAAATCACCCGGCTGAGTCTGCCGGCAGAAGGACCACTTAATGGCTTTTCCAAAAGCGCAATCCTACTCACGCACACACACACGTCACCGTGCACTAGATCACACACACATGCACTTCAAAAAGTGTCACCCACTACAACACCACCACTATCGCCATGCTCGAGAAGGTCCTTCCGCCTGGCCACCACAGTTCCTGAGAAAACATACACTGAATTTAGTAAAACCCCAAAATAACCACAGACAATATCACAAACAAGAGAAAATAAAAATATACAATGATCAAGGTCGATGATGACACACACACCCTTAGATAACAGCAGAATCTAAACAATATCCACACAATAGAACTAAAGAAAAGATATACAGCAAAAATCAAGCTAATGCAGCACACACACCCACACACTGGTTCTCATACAAATAACAGTCAGGTTATAACTTTGCGATTACTCTAGAAGGAAAGGAAGTAGACGATACAAATCCTGTTGCTGGCCCATCGGCGCGATCGCAGCGTAAACACGTGGTTCTCAAATGCACTCAGGTTATACTAGCGCAAATCACTGCAGAAACGGGAGGAAGATCGTGCTGAAGACGAGAGCGAAGAGCGGTCCGGAGGACTAGAGAGAAGACCCACGCCTTAAAGGAAGCGAGATGTTACTAATGCTCTTTTACTACAATTTCCATCCATCTTACATAACACTTACCACAAGAGAATATTCCTCACATATAATTCCCACCGGCTACTGATTACAGCAATCATCAAGACCGCCGATTAACTGGGGCACAGAAAGCAACACATTAATAGTAACATAGCGACCCACTATTACCGCACCCCAGTACTCAATACAGACACAGAACATACCTGAAGGGTGAACAGACACTCACTCTGAACTGATAACGTGCACCATCGGAAAAGTGCTAATGGACCGCTACAATTTGAAGGGATGACAACACATCAGTGTTCTAAACACTTGATTTAAACCAGCCGCTATCAAAACATACCTGAGACTCAAGTGACTGACGCACGAGGGGGGCGGAGCAAAGACGTGACGCATCTCCGGATACAGCCAACCCGCATTAAATAGACCATACTCTCCCCTGATAGGACACCCCAACCGTCAATCACTTAACTGATTATGTCACATTGGCATGATGACCGCTGTGATGAACCAGGCTCACTGAAAAAGGTGCGTTATTTCCGGACGGACTGACTGACACCTGGACCATAACTCATGTGTTCAGCACTCCTGCTCACGGCTGCTCCTGAGTCCTGACGAATACGATTAGCTTTGAACAGTGGCGTAACTTTACTTTGAACTGTGATCACAATAATCCACTTCACGAGCGTAGACTGAATTCAAATCTCCCGCTTCCCCTTGACACAGATCCAAACTTGACGAGACAGATCTGAGCTAACCGTTGTGGGCGGGACTAATGGTGCGTTCTATTATTTATCCGTCTCGGAGATCCGAATCGGAAGACAGACGTTGCCTAGCAACACGCCACCTTTCCTCGGATTTCTCCTCTCGGACGTCGGACAACCGTGAGGACACCGAGCAAGAATACCGTTACGGAATTCAAGATGGCTGCGCCCTCTGTGACTTGTAAACTTACAAGTATGAATTGGTTTCATTGTTTTTGAACCGCATTGGTATTTTAAATGACGATTTTAATCACTCGTATTACTGCGTCTGTATAAATTCCTGTGGGTATGGGAATCGGTTGTTGTGAGTGCATTATTGAATGAAGCCTTGTTTCAAACGGGTGTTACTAACGGGGCTAGGGTTGCTAACAGAAGATTAACATGAAATAAAGTGAACATTTCAAGTTCAAGTGGCTGGCTTTTGATAAGGTGTAGTCTTAATCATAATAATTTATGCGTGCATGTTTTTTCTCCGACTCGGACGCGCAAAACATAATAGAACGCTTGAAGTGTGGACGTGACGTCATATCCGAGGTCCGAGTCGGTTCATTGGCTATAATAGAACGCACCATAAACAACGGAAAAGTAATGGCGGATAATTTGAATCTGCGTCATCGCGCGCGTGCGAACACACACACACAAAGCCACGCAAAGTGCTGCAACAAAGATTTGTAAAAATATTCATAAAAGACATAAAATATACATGAAATTAGGTGAGAATAATACAAATGATAATCAAAACGAGCATCTATTTGCAAGACAAGATTAAAAGACTCAATAGAATCAAAGATGAATGATTCAATAGGCCTGCCTACTGTATGTAGCCTTATATCTTCTTTTCTTTGTTTTCTAATTTCACAGAAATAATCTGTAAAATATTACTTAATATTTTATGTAAAATTACACATAACCTTGTAAAAATACAGACAATTTCCTTTAAAAAAAAACCTTAAAATTGATGTAAACCCAAAATACAAGCAATTACCTGTAAATTTAATAGTGGACCTTTAAACTAGAGCAAATATCTGTAAAATAACAGGCATTCACTGTATAATGACAAAACTGCAAAATTCTGTAAAAAAAAATGCAGGCCGTTACCTGTAAATAATTTTTTTTTTTACAGTGTAGTCTATTTTCTGAGTTAAGTTTTGTTGTTGTTGTTGTAGTTTTTGTCATTTTGAAACAGGTCCTAAATGAATATTCAAGTAACACACATACAAGAAGCTTACTAGAAGCTTATGTAGCATATATGTAGTAATAACTGATTTTTAGCATTTTTAACTTTTTACCTAGATTTTTCATACAATTATGTTCTATATTTCATTTGTTCATTTGTTTTGTTTTGTTTAATACTTTTCAGTTATTTTGAAGTGTATAGATATATCAGTCTTACTCTGACAGTTGTGTCTGTTAACCGGTGATTTCTGCCATCAATAACACTTTTCACCCGTCCCCATTAACGCAGCACAAATACATACGCGCTGGAGATGACACTTTGTGATGTAAATGATGAAGCAAGCATTCAATTCCACAAATTGGCATAATCATTCCATTCTTGAAATCCTGCTGCGTTTAACCTGGGTCTCAGCTGTGCCTCACCTTGTCTGTTCAGTGAGGACGGGCACTCCATCTTGGTGAGAAATGGAGACGTTTTAACGGGCCGCTCGTGCTTTGCATGTCTGCTGCAACCCTCCTGCTCCCCTCACATCTGCCTTGCTCATCGCCATTGATTGCTTGATGCAACCAATAGGCGAGTTTTGCCACTCTGATCGTTAATCCTGCACCAGCAACACACTTAAAAAACAGGGGTGTTCTCTCTCCCCTTTAACACATTACCTCTTTCTGGCATCGATTCGGAGCGTAAAAAAAAAAAAAGAAAAAACACATGCCGTAAACACAGGTTAGGGAATGAGTGTACTGGCCTTGTCAGCCAGAGGTCTTTGATCGTGTCTGAGCTAATGCCCTCCTGCAGGAAAAAGGAAGACCCCTGTTCCTCTCAGAGCCCAAACCAAAGAACAGAAAAATACCTCCCTGGCAGACGCTGCACACTGACATATCATCCATCCAAACCGGCTTAATAGACGTCACCCACCCAGCTCACCCCTCCTTTTTTCATTTTTGCTATTTCTCCGACTGCATAATTATCAACCGTTTTCAACCCATTTTAAATGGAGGGGTGGGTGTTCCTCCTACCCTTGAGCTGGTGGGTGAGAATTGCATGCCTCTCAGAAGACCAGACATGCACCCGAACTAATCAAGCAAGAGGAAAACACATTTGCGTTTCTCTCAATGTCGTTCTGTATAGATTGGACATCAATGCACAGGTCACATCATTGTGCGTAAGGTGCTTTGGTGCCAAATATCTGCTGAAATCAACTCTGTGACAACGGGTTCATCTTGTCAGCAATGCTTCATACACTCATTAATATATATATTATATAAGTATATATATATATATATATAAAATCTTTGTAAGTCATTGAAAGTGATTCAGTTATGGACAGTGGTTCCACACAATGGAAACATGTTATTTTTTCTCAAACTTCATGTAGGATTAACTAAACTGAATTGCGTACACATTAAAATTAGCATAAACTTAAATTTAGATTTAGCTTACTAATATAGAAAACATATCCAAATAACTTATAATAAGTACTGATAATGTACAATGACTTATTTGGCAAGCTAAATATTAGTGATGTGCGCTTTCAAAGCATGGTTTGCGAATCATTTGTTTCGAGCCAGTGATTCGGAACATGTATCAAATGGCCTAAATCACATGATTTCAATAAACGAGGCTTCGTTAGGTCATTATTGTTTCAATTCTTTTATACATTTTAATAGTTAACTGCTAGGGGCAATGATCTCTGAGAACCCATAAACCAGTGTCTATATGGTTTTTACCTGATCTAAGATAAATTGTATTAGTTTGCAGACATTTAAGGACACATAATTAAAAGTTGTAGTTACAAGTCTCTTATTTATTTGATCAACCAAGCTCTACATAAAACAAACACAAGTCATACAATTTGATAAAATAACTCATTAAAACACTTAATATTTAATCAATATGTGTGTGTGTGTGTGTGTGTGTGTGTGTGTTCTTAACACTCTTGGCAGCCCAAATGATACTGGTCACATCCATAGAACTATCATAGTTGTTGTGTTTTTTACCAAACCAAATTTAATTTTGTTTCCATGTCCTGAACCCAAGCACACGCTTGACTTCACCACAGTGGTAACCCCCCAAAAAGCCAATATAATAGAACATCAAACATTCTCAAAATTGTTTGAAATGAGAGAAAATAACATTTCAACATTACTCTTCCTATCTAGGCCTGTGGTAAGCATGATGATAAGTGGAAATCCTGTTCCCCCTGTTTTCTTTAATACAATATGTAGCTCAAATGGATTATGTCAGGGTTCGGCAAGTAAGTCTGGCATCGGGCCAAAAAAATTTTTTCCCACTAGATGGCGGGCCAGAGCATAGTCTACGGATAATTTAAGAAATTAACTGATGAAAAATGCGAATTGCCTGCTGTGACAGACTGGTACAGTGTATTTTGTAACTGGTACTGGGCTGTTACTCTGTGTTAAATCCTGTAGTAAAACAGTAATTAACAAAAAGCCACATAGACATATGTGTGGCGGTGTCCGGGTTTTACACTGACGAATATTCGATTAGTTTATTTAATTATAGATTTTCGAATAGGTTGTGTGATTATTGTCTAAAAAATCCCCATGTTTGCGGTGTTGATTCGGTGGTGACGCGTTCATGTAACGAGAGGGTGACGCTGTCAATAGCCTAACGCAAAAGCTGTCACAAGGGACCGGCAAAAGTAATGATTATGAATGCTACAAATGTAGGAGACATTTTTATTGTTTTTAATAAACAAGCTTTCTATATGCAAGTCCCGAGGTAGATAGCGTTCGTCAGCTCCAGTTTGTATCCAGCCTCTCACGGAGACTTCAGATGATCCAACACCTGTGATGAGACGACAAAACGCCTGTGGAGAGACGACTCAACGCCGGCGATATGTTATGCCCTAAATTAATACATGATGAACTAACTGTATTTTCTATGTAGGCTACATTTCTAATGCACTTTCTGTAAAGCTGCTTTGAAACAATGTGTATTGTGAAAAGCGCTATACAAATAAATTTGAATTGAATTGAATAGAATATATATATTTCTCGTGTCTGTGAGGGAGCTAAAACGCTGAATTTCGGTTCATTTATAAGACGAGCTCCAGTTCACAAGCAATCGCGGCGGCGCCTCCATGTCCTGTTATTTTGTCTGCTATTTGCTTTTTATTCATTAAATCCAGGGAATTGGTTGTTGAAACCTTGATTAAAATTAAGATACAATTGATACAAAACGAAAATTTAAAATTCACATTTTAAACAGGCTTTCTACAAAACAAAACTTAATGAAGAGGTCAAATCATGTCTGACACACGTCTCCCGAAATATTGCGGCATCTTACAACACATCCCGTCTTGCTAAAACACACAATGTGGGCTATCCAATCTTTTGTCAAGCAACATTGTCTTTATTTTAGATTTAAAAGACGAAAGACGACATTAAAAATTGCTACAAAAATGGTTGTTTCTTTGTCTGTTTGCGCCCGCAGTAGGCAAATAATCGTGGAATATGATGGGTCCGTGTATCATTCGTTCAATCATTTTTTCAAATTAAAACCAAAAATAAAATAATGAAAAACGACTTGTTTTTCCATTATATATTTGCTGAACTATAAAATGAAAAAAACGAATAACAACGAATTTTCTGATTGTGTGCTCAGATAAAAAAAATAAAAAATAATTAGCCTAGCCTATACTGAATTAGACACATTTTTATTTTTAATTTAACACCGTAGTAGGCATATATCAAAGTAGGCATTTTAAACAGATCAAGTACCAAAACGATTGAACGAATGATACACGGGGCATTTGTAAACCGTTATTGTAAAATAAAAATAGGCAAAAAAAAAAAAAAAAACAGACTTCCAAAATAATCCGGCGGGCCAGAAAATATTGCTGGCGGGCCAGTTTTGGCCCGCGGGCCGCCTGTTGCCGACCCCTGGATTATGTGAACTGGATGAACAATTATTTTGTTGGATTAATTTGTTTTCTCTAAGTAAAATGAACAAATTTTTATTTTATTTTAACTAAAGATCACAGTTTAAAATATCAGTTCAATATGTTTATCTTTCAAAAAAGTCAAATGTATTTGTAACATCAGAATCAGAATCAGCTTTATTGGCCATGTTTGCAGAAACAAACTAGGAATTTGACTTGGTAACAACAAGACTCTCAAATTACAACACGCTACAACACTCACATGACATAAACACATAAAAAAATGTATATTAAAAACAGAATACTGTTATATATTTAGTCTCTGGCAATACAGTGGAAATTACAAAGTGCAGTATCAGTTGTCTTAAAATTTTAAATAAAGTAAAATAGAAGATTGCAGGTCCATACAATGATAATATATTAATTAGTGCATTAAATAGAAGATTGAAGATATGAGGTAAATAAATAGAATAATATTGGTTGACTATGTCCAGTATAAGGGTAGGGGCAGTCTGCCAGTTAAATTATCCCATTCAACAATAAACAACGAGAACTCAAGTAGAACTCAAGTAGATCCACGCACATCATGGATTAGATGGAGATTATTAAATGTCAAGCCTTAAGTCCAATACTTTTCTCTGCCTTGAAGTAAATCAATACTACTTATCTTTGATAAAAGAGGCCACTGAGGCACAGTAGATTTCCCTGTAATGGAGCAATGACTCTCTTTCTCTCTGTATCTCTCTTTTTTGAGAAAAAAGAATAAACAACACATCTCCATGTGTTGTTATATTTCAGACAGTGCTCTAGCAAAAGGTAGTGTCACATTTCAAGATTACATTAGCTAGTCAATTTTAATACATGAGAAGAAAAATTGTGGATAAATAACAGAGCATTGGCTGTATGGACTAAGTCAGTGTGAGTCTGCTTATAATGCAAGAGTTGTTTATTTTTTCTTCATGCTCTTAGATGAACTGAGACACAATGTAATATGCCTCGACAGGCTCATATGACTTCAAATGATGAGCAGAAAGAACCTATGTGCTCCTTGGTTCCCACTCCGAAATAATCTTCGCGATTACTGCCTGCACCAAGTGTGTATTTGCCAGTTCTCTGTGATTGAGTCGGCTTGATAATTACTACGTAATCGTATGCACTGAGCACCATCCCTGCTGATGTTTCTCTCCCTTCCCTCTTTTTCTTCTCCATGAATATCAAATGCCTCCATGCTGGGGTATGAAAGCAGTGCATCTCTTCTGTAGACACACAGACATGAAAAGAGAGAAAGTACACCACACACTGACAAGAGAAAGCAGCAGGCTTCAGACATGAGGCAGCCACTCGTGTCTGGCCTACTGCTTTCATTCAGGTACTTATTCTCTCGTTCTTCCTTTTTTCCTGTCGTGTTTCAGAATCAGGGCATTTTCCATTCTGCTTCTTGAACTCGCGCTGCATCCCAGCAAATAGCCATATAACCACTCTGCGCACAATGTTGGAAGACCAAAGCTGCCTGTAGCCATCTGCTAGGATGCCACATGTGGACGTGAAGACACGAATCTACATGCAAATTACCATTTTGTGTTAATATTTTATCAGCTTTCCTTTACAAACATCTTTAAACTTTATAGATTCAGTGATGATATGTGAATGATAGATAGCCAATGGTTGTACATTTTAAGACTGAGGGAAAAAAACTCACTATTTTATTAACTGTAGGTTAACTAAAAGAGGTATTTTTTACCCGAGCTTGCAAGAACACATTTGCCAGCTGCAAATTAATCTGTTCCATTGAGGTTTCACAGCCTTGTGTCCAGTTTGATGAATAACCCCATGGAAAATTCAGATTTTCAGCGGTAAAAACGGTTAGCTCCTCGCACATGGCTAATTAGTCTACTTTTCTGTTGACAGGCTCACTTGAATCTCTTCTGTTTCCTGCTTTAAGAGCCAACAGTTTCTCCTCTCATTACCAACAACATGCTTTGCATATATTCTTAAGTCCAGTTAATAAGAGGACTGTCACTTAATACACTTAGCATACAGTACATTACTTTATTAAATGGTAAAATGGACTGCATTTATATAGCGGTGTCATAGACCCAATGGCCATCAAAGCGCTTTACATTTTGCCTCTCATTCATCCATTCACTCACACATTCATACACCGACGGCGGTGTCAGACATGTGAGGCGCCATCCAGCTCGTCGGGAGCAGCCGGGGGTTAGGTGTCTTGCTCATGGACACCTCGACACTTGGTCAGGTGGAACCGGGGATGGAACATACATGAACCACTGAGCCACTGCCGCCCCAGTGTTATAAGTACTGAGTAATATTACTCAAATAAGTACTGAGTAATATTAATTAACTATACGTATTATAGAGTTACAGTTAGGGTTATGTTTTGGTTTAATGTTAGTTACTTGTAATTATGCATCATTTACTGTCATTACTGTAGTAATGTGTAACTACGTCACCTTAAAATAAAGTGTTACCTCATTTGCCATTTACTCTTCTGTATAACTGAAATTAAGTCTTGACCCTTTAGTCACTGGTCAACCTGTTCAGGCCAGATACATTTTTAACAATGAAGAAGTTGTCAGCAATGTCCTTATTTATGTGGGTGACCTTTTTGTATACAGACAGAAAGTTTGGGGTTTGTAAGATTTTTTTTATGTTAATGTTAGACTTTATGTTAAGTCTATTATGCTCACCAAGGCTGCATTTATTTGATCAAAATATTGTCACAATTTTAAATAACTGTTTTGTGGAAACTGTGATACAATTTTTTTTCAGCATTCTTTGAATAGAATGTTAAAGAACAGCATTTATTTGAAATGGAAATATTGCAACAATACTTTAACATTGTCAATTTAATATGTCCTCACTGAATAAATGTGAGTCTTTTTGAGTCTTTTTATAGCAATATTAAACTGTGGTGTGGTTGTGTTGTGTGAACTTGGCAGAAACGGGATCTGTATCTGTTGTTTACATTTCAAAATATACCGTTCATTTTTCCACACCATTAACAGGAAATGATGTGCTTTATATTTGCATTTAATGCGCAAAACCATTTGCCGTAAAGACTTCGACTATGAGGATGTCAAAACACTGAGGACACAAATAACAGTTGCTTGGCTCACTGTCAATACAACTGTAAACAGTAGCTTCATCCTAGTAGTATCAAGACTGCGGCAGAGTGTTATTCACTCTAAATGTAAATGAGAGGGGTTCCGAGTGTGGTCAGGTAATGTGTGAGCTGAATGCACTGGCTCATTCTCGTCCTAAAAAAGACTATTTGGAGTAGGAAGAGGAAAAATATAAGACACAGATATGCATTTATTCAAGTTATAAAAAAATAAATTAACACATAAAAATCACATACAGTAAACCAATCTTCAAAAACAAAAATGTGTAGCTTTTAAGGTTATTAAAAATGGTTTGTCTGAGGAAACCACGTCAGTAACTGCAGGTGGCATGTGTTCTTTTGTGTAGATGGCAGAGCTGGGGAACATGTTCACTGGTGGTTTATGTGCAAAGACATAGTGAGAGAGCTGAAATTTCCCTCAGAGCAACACCTGGAGTCTTACCCCATGACACAGCCTCCCTAGGAGACTTCCACTCTGCCATTCAACTCTGCATAACTACAGTCTGATTTTCTCTGAACTTTTTTCAGACAGAAGGATGAGAGGAAGGATTCTCTCTGTAAAACTTTGCCTGTTCAAAACCTCATGAGACCTCAGGAAGAAAAGTGAATTAAGAAATGTTGTGCACTGTATATATGAAATATTAGGTGTGTGTGTGTTTGTGTGTATGTGTGTGTCTGTCTGTGTCTGTGTCTGTCTCTCTGTGTGTGTGTGTGTGTGTGTGTGTGTGTGTGTGTGTGTGTGTGTGTGTGTGTGTGTGTGTGTTGTTTTCCATACAATGAAAGTCACTGTTGTTTTGGACTCCACTGGGTGATACAAAATCTTCTTTTGCTTTTTATGGAGGAAAGAATGTGGGACAAAGGATGAGTAATTTTCATTGTTGGGAAAACATAGATACAAAATACCCAAAATCAGTAAACAAAACTTTATTTTGTCTGTCATAACGTATGGCATTAGGGACCAAGGGAGGTGATGGGAAGGCATAGGCAAAAACCAGGATAATCCAAAGAGAGTGAATTTTATTAATCAAATAGCAAGAATTGGTATACAAATTACAAGTTTGTGAAAAACAGTCTGTAAAAAAGAAAAGTAAATTTGCTTAAAATAGCACAAATAATGCAAATTCAGCTTAACCCTGTCTTCTATCAGTCTGAAAGGTTGACAGAGGAAGCCTGAAATGCAGGAAGCTGGTAATTAATACATTTAAAAAAATAAGCAGGATTTATTGAACAAACTTGTGTTATTGAATAAAAGTTGTGTTTGTCTTAATGCTCAGACTTTGTCTAAACTTAATTTCTACCTCATCTGGATTTCAGACTTTGTGACTGGACCTTTTGTATACTTTCATTCTTGTACTTTGTCTGACCAGCACAAATCCAAGTGTTATAAGTGTTATTATACCTAAGCAAAAGTAATGGAAAATGACTGCTTCACAACATCGTTCTGGGATGTTAAAAATGTAAAAATGGAGGCATTCTCTTATCTCTTACTCGTAAAGATAAATATCCCTACACAATTGTAAGATTAAACAACATAGCAAGCATTGCAAGAGCAAGGAAAACAACTAAAATAATATGTAATATAATAAAAAAAGAATACATGAGTATGCTATTTAATTTAATAATGAAATGATTAAATCATAAGTATGATTAATTTATTAAAAATGTATAAATAAAAAAAATAGACAAATGGTCACTTAAACACTCAGAGGTTGCTATCGAGTATCCTTAGTGGCGTTTACAATTTATTGTATATGAAGGATCTGACACGTTGATCAATAAAATAACAGTTTGACAATTGAACATAAGCAATCTTATGTAGGCCTGCATAATGTGTTTTACACTTTATACTTTCGACTCAAAAGAAAAGAGATAAGATGCTTACAAATATTGACACATCTGACCTTGCACATCACTTAAATAAGACAATCTTTAGAGCTTGATAAAGCCAGCTTAGAAGAAAAGCTTCTACCTGTAATTGTGCAGGTGCCGCTGTGGGCTCTGTTACTCTCCTCTATATGTCAATGGGCTTTTGACAGAGGTGAAAATATATGGTCGTAGAGGGTAACCACTGTCACGGAACAGCCGCCTCCCATAAAACTGGCCTCACAAAACCATCATACGCATTACTGAGCCATCTGGCAACAATGTTTAGTTTCACACCCCACAGTTTCACATGACTTACATGTTACGTGGGCAAAACTTTCCCTGCAGATGACCAACTGACCAACTGACCACCCTAGAGTGAACGGTCAGTGTATTGGTTGGGGTTTTTCAGTGACTCTTTGGTGACAAGTCTTTATGAGTGAGTTATGAATCATTAATTTAACCTATTTGTTATAAAACTGATAAATTCATACAAGTAGCTTAATGAGCTTTATGTAGCTTAAATGTATTTATGCTTTGAATACAGTTGCATCTATGATGGAGGAAATAGAGTACACAAACTAACTATCTATAATGGTTCTAAATTGTAAGTTTATATAGATGGTGAATGATCTGTTTGCTGGAATACATGCTTCTCATGTAGACCTCAGGTCTAGGACAAAGGGGCCTTGAGATGATGCCTGTGCACACATACCTGACAATCACCCGGTTGATCACTGAAGAGGAGGTCAAAGATCCAAAAAATCTGAGTCAGCAGGTAAACAGGAAAACCGCCAGCTTTGCACTGCTAATGCTATGACCTACAGACAAGGCTGTTCGAAACTCTCAATGCAGGAATAATAACTAAAAAGCCATTACTTTTGTGATGTCTACCCTCTTCACTGACTTTCACTGTCATACATGTTAGGACATTTCAATTTTAGCTTTATCCATTTTGCTGAATAATCTAAGAGTTAGTATTTGAAGATGAGAACTCATGTAGGTCTATACCATAGTGGGGGAAAAAAACTATACCAAAATGTATTTATAAATATATTTGATTCATGATACGTATACTACAAGTCCATTAACATATTTACTGACATTTCACTTGAGACTTACTGATACAAATATTATAATTAAACTTTATTTGGAGTTCTTCTTTATTACACAATGCACATTTCTTACTATTAAGCCTAAAATGTGTTTTAATATCATATTAGTTAGGATAGTATATGATCACTGTATAATATCAGTCTTTAAATGCAAGATATTTAAACTGTACTTTACGAATACTTGCAATAGTTCCACTTTAACACAATCAAATATACTTATAGTATATCTTTAGTTGGACCTCAGCTTTACTTCCAGATAACTAAAGTGCATTCAGTACAAAATTAGCTGTTCCAATTAAGCATTAAGTAGATCCATATACTTAGCATAAAATAAATACATTTTGGTACTTTTATTTTTCTAGGTTACTGTATGAAAGACTCTAGATTTTCCTTAGAGAAATTAGCAGATCAAAGCAGAGGCAAAGAAAAAAATGTGCTTAAGGTGTGCGGATGTTTAGTGCAACAGATGACAACATCTTGGTACTGCTACAATAATAATATGAGGCCTGTTTTCACCTGGTTACTTCATGTCTTTTCTCTGATCGGAAAGCTGTCCTATCATGAAAAGACAGGTGTAAATGACCTCCAAAATGCATTTGAGATGGATATTAAATATTAAATATGATCACTCAAACCACTTCAGGAAGAGAACAGCTAAACAGCAAATTAGCTTGCAGTAGCCAAATCTGACAGCAATTAGCTTTGCCACAGATACGGGCCACCGCAGAGAGTGAGTTTCTCTTCAGCAACCTGACGCGCATACTGACAAATGAAAAGTGCAGCGTCACGTCCTTAAGCTAAACACGCTATCATCTTCATTCAAGGTAGTGAGACTAAATTGACTTAGTGCTTTCTCATCTATTGTGTTTTTTTATTATATTTTTTTTATCTTGAAATAGCTGATGATAAATACAATGAATTTCATATCCGCTGCTTTCATTAAATTTGTATCCGTTAAATCTGCATATAGTGCAGGAATTGAAGATCAGACTTATATTAGTTTTTGCGGAGACACATTTATGTGGCCAAGTGTAAATTGAAGAGTTTAAACAAAATGGATAGTGATCTGATCAGTAAAAACGCATGAAGTGAACAGGTGTAAACAGTCCCAACAGTTAAATAAAAAAAAAAATATACAAATATGTAAAGAATAATACTATAAGTATAATAGTAAAATAATTAGGTTAAACAAGATGTTAATATTAATAAGTTAAACAAGATGTTAATATAAATTAACTCACTTTGTTCAATACAATAGCTGCCAGCTACTGTGGTCAAAGCGAAATCCAAGCAAAATTAACTTTCCCACAACTTTTTCTCTTGGAATAATACCCAACCCTTGCATAGTTGCCATGTCCTCTTTTTATAAGCATTATTGTGATTGTTGTTTGGTTTTGGCTCATAAAGTGATAAGTGATTAAGTTTATAGAATTATTAGGAAAGTGGGGAACATGATTTTCCTGTCTTATTTTCAACATAAAGCATTTCTATTTTTTTCTGGTTTATTACTGTTTTTTTTTATTTTTATTATTATAAATATCTGGCAACACAAATAAGTCATGGCTCTTTTATAGATTTTTTGCACCGTGAATAGGAATGAGAGATGAGTCTCTGATGCACATTTAAATATGTAATGTATGATGCCTTCATGTGCTATCAGAAATGCTTCAATTTCTGCTTCAAGAAATGCTTGGTTATAACACAGAGACAAGGCGATGTAGCTGTTGTGGAAAAAAACTAATCGTAAACACAACCGCAATCGTTCTCCGCTCCAAGTTTAAAGATTATGGCACAACCAGCTCTGAAACTAGGATATGAAAATTATCTCAGAGTTTTCTAGTAGTAAATAATACTTGAGAATGCTGTCATGTACACATCAAGCAGTATTGTATAACTATTTGTTCAGTTTGGTTACGTACACACTTTTTGTATGCAAGGATTAAGCAACAAATGCATGGTGAATTAAATGACAAACAATAAACAGTTGAATTAATGATTTAACGACTCATTCATAAAGGTAGTACCTTGTTTTGTTCCTGAATAAATCAGTGTTGATAGAATCGTTTGAATGATGGATTCATCTACTCACTCATAAAGACAGTCACTTGTCGCCACCTATTGGTGTAACCCATTATTAATACACAGACTGACAGTCTGTCTCAAACAAATGCAGACAATCAGAGTTATGTAATAGTAAAAAGCAGAAATTCTGCAAATATGAGTTATACTTATATGTCTATTAGACAAGACAGTTATGGTCATGTGCACAAAACATTAGTGCACATGCCTGAGTTGTTCAAAAGCATAGCAAGATGTGGCATATAAAAAATAGAGGGCTGTATTTATTGAACCTAAATATAAACCTACCTGAACCAAAACATCTTTTAAAGCAACATCAGAACTCAGCAGGATAAAATAGTAGCCTGTTCGAGCTTGAATAGGTATCCAGTCGATGTTGTCAGAAAAAGAGAACATTGAGAAAGCAAATCCAGAAGAACAAAACATAGTTTTGTAATTATCTCCCTGCTGATGGTAAACAAATGAATGATTACTGTTAAATATTCAAGATGTTATTTTAAATCTGTAATGTCTCAGAAAAATGCAATAAAATGCAATAAATAGAGGCAGATAATCAAAATAACTAACCAAACAAATAAATAAACAGCTAACAACCTAAGCAAATAAATTAAAAGAATACCTACATTTTTGTTGAAAATTAGGTTTTTGCTACAACATACTGCCTGGACATTATGATTTTGTAAAACTTTGCAGACTGGCATCTCATTAAGGCAGATTGTAGGAATTTAATGGTGTTTGTAATACGCAATTTCTCCTACCACATACTGATTTTGCACTGTGGATTACTTTCATGTGACCATTGCTCACGCGCATCTAAAATATACAAGAGAGAAAAACACCCATTACACTAGACTGCTGTAATCATTTAGCAGCTTCAGTATCATGATTGCCCCAAGGCCAGTGGAGGAGAGAACACTGCAAACAAAGTCAGCGTGTTTAGTACCAGAAGTTGATCCCAAGGGTTTTGGGTCAGCCAAGACTCACTGGAGAACAAAAGCTCTATACATACACAATGTCCTGGAAAGTGCCTTCAATAATTCATCATCTCGTACATGTGCATCTTTTTAACCTCATAATTACTGGTGAAGTGCATAGGCTGTTTACAAGTGTACAAACTAACGAAATCTAATTAAAATAAATAAATGTATTTGAGTGAAGCATTTGCATTTACCCCATTTTTGGAGCCCAGATTATTTTCCTACTCATTAACTTGCTTGCAAATAATTTGGTTTTATGATTTTATGTAGCATGGACATCTTCACTCAAAGTTTTAACAGTATCTTAAGAATGTAATTTAATTAACTTAATCAGTAAATTATCTTTAAGTGCTAAACAATTAATTTGCTTAATACACTTATGACAGAAACATAACATACACTCACCGGCCACTTTATTAGGTACCCCATGCTAGTAACGGGTTGGACCCCCTTTTGCCTTCAGAACTGCCTCAGTTCTTCGTGGCATAGATTCAACAAGGTGCTGGAAGCATTCCTCAGGGAGTTTGGTCCATATTGACATGATGGCATCACACAGTTGCCGCAGATTTGTCGGCTGCACATCCATGATGCGAATCTCCCGTTCCACCACATCCCAAAGATGCTCTATTGGATTGAGATCTGGTGACTGTGGAGGCCATTTGAGTACAGCGAACTCATTGTCATGTTCAAGAAACCAGTCTGAGATGATTCCAGCTTTATGACATGGCGCATTATCCTGCTGAAAGTAGCCATCAGAAGTTGGGTACATTGTGGTCATAAAGGGATGGACATGGTCAGCAACAATACTCAGGTAGGCTGTGGCGTTGCAACGATGCTCAATTGGTACCAAGGGGCCCAAAGAGTGCCAAGAAAATATTCCCCACACCATGACACCACCACCACCAGCCTGAACCGTTGATACAAGGCAGGATGGATCCATGCTTTCATGTTGTAGACGCCAAATTCTGACCCTACCATCCGAATGTCGCAGCAGAAATCGAGACTCATCAGACCAGGCAACGTTTTTCCAATCTTCTATTGTCCAATTTCGATGAGCTTGTGCAAATTGTAGCCTCAGTTTCCTGTTCTTAGCTGAAAGGAGTGGCACCCGGTGTGGTCTTCTGCTGCTGTAGCCCATCTGCCTCAAAGTTCGACGTACTGTGCGTTCAGAGATGCTCTTCTGCCCACCTTGGTTGTAACGGGTGGTTATTTGAGTCACTGTTGCCCTTCTATCAGCTCGAACCAGTCTGGCCATTCTCCTCTGACCTCTGGCATCAACAAGGCATTTCCGCCCACAGAACTGCCGCTCACTGGATGTTTTTTCTTTTTCGGACCATTCTCTGTAAACCCTAGAGATGGTTGTGCGTGAAAATCCCAGTAGATTAGCAGTTTCTGAAATACTCAGACCAGCCCTTCTGGCACCAACAATCATGCCACGTTCAAAGTCACTCAAATCACCTTTCTTCCCCATACTGATGCTCGGTTTGAACTGCAGGAGATTGTCTTGACCATGTCTACATGCCTAAATGCACTGAGTTGCCGCCATGTGATTGGCTGCTTAGAAATTAAGTGTTAAGGAGCAGTTGGACAGGTGTACCTAATAAAGTGGCCGGTGAGTGTATATCACCATTCAGAGCCTTAAAATACATTTTGTTCTTAAAATATTTCAGTTGAAATGCTGTAGTGCTTGTTTATACTTGTAATAAATATCACTGACAGGACATTATTAAACTGTACTGCCCTATACATGTAAAGTCAAATAAATACCAATGCTATAAAGCAAGTAAAATGGCTTCAACTTTTTGATTGAATTTTGATTTGATGTGATTTCCATGCTCTGTTTTTTTTATTTTATTTTTTTTATTCAAAGTTGAGCCAAACCCATCTCACAGACAGAACAAATCATAATCCTAGAGATACGATTTTTGCCATAACTTGCTACAACAAATGATATAGTAGTTGTAGGTCAGAGTGCATTTAAATATGTTTTTTATATTAGTTAAATTAAATGCATTAAATATTACACACCATTTATAGTTTAATGTGATTTTGGAAATTATTTGTATTAAGCGTCAAATGTGCAATTTACATTCTCACATACACATATTGGCATATAGGCATTTATGTTCTTCTCTCTTTCTCTGCCTCAAAAAATAAATCCTTATAGTTTTATTTGGCAGTGTCTTGATTCAATTTTGCTGGATGCATTTTCTCGCTAATAGACAGAATCCTGGAGACTTTTCACTCCAGAGTTGGTAATGAAGACAGCATGAGGATTTGCAGATGTAGATTAAAAGGTTAAGATACCATCTGTTGTCAATAAGATGAGGATAAGAGAGTCAGAGAACCATGTTCTGAAGCCACGGATGCTCTTGAAGAGCAAGCTGCTGTTGATTTCAAAGGATGCAACTGATTTTCAAAAAAACAAAACATCATCCTTCATACTCGTTGAATCTGAATGTATTGTATACACACTATAACCAAAGATGACAACCGACAAGCACAACTGAAACTGATATATACAAGGTTAGAACAAAGAAAACCAAACTAGCCTCAAGGGCAACCAATATGTATAGAAACAATCAAGGACATAATCAGTAATCAAAAAAACGTCTCAGGCTACGCTGGGGAACAAGATGCTGCATCCAATAGCGACACTTTGAGAGGTGCCTTTGTGTGACTGTGTCTGAAGCACGTGTGCAACTACGTCAATCCTACTTGCTGTGATACCTCGTGACGTGTGACGGCATAAAACGGAAGCTACAAAGGGAAACGGTCAACACAGCAGCGTTAGCTTCTGATAGGCTGATGCAAGCCGCTCCCAGGCATGCAGGAAGTATGGCAAGGGGATGCAGCATCCCCTCTCAGGTAACCATGGTTACATGCATAACCTGAGATGTTCCCTTTCGCAGGAACTCACGCTGCGTAAATGATGACACTTTGGTGAATGAAATACCCGCTTCACCATACAGACAAATGCCTATCCTTGTGTGAAGCTGTCCAGGGAAAACTCTTGAGATGATATCACAATAACATTTTTTAATTAATAGACCAGAAAATAAAAACAAAAATATTGGATGGTAAAGTTCTTTGGCGCAGGCCCCGTCTGTAGTTCACATTCGGAGGGTAGCGGACTCTGCATATCCTGCCTGAAGATGAAGGCAGGAGCGCAGCCAACCCCCGGGGACAGGGACCATCCTGGTGCTGGTGGGGAGGATGGAGGTAAATGTTTGCGTCATCATCTCCGAACTCAAACATGTGTATGTAACAATCATTTATTGGGTAGGAATTGGATAGCCCATTCTCACCCCAAGGCGTCATTTAATTGAGACTTTTGACCATGCTTCAATAACTGACGCTAAAGGGTGCCTTTAGCGTCAGTTGGATGACGCTCATCCTCGAGCGTCATGTAAATGACGCTTTTGACCACCGGAACCCTTTAGCGTCAATATGAGACGCGCCTACCTACCCATACCTAAACCTACCCATAACAGAAGCGTCATCCAACTGACACTAAAGGCACCCTTTAGCGTCAGTTATTGAAGCATGGTCAAAAGTCTCAATTAAATGACGCCTTGGGGTGAGAATGCGTTGAGAACAAAGGCCCGGTCACACCAAGGACGATAACGACATAGATAACAATAAAGATTTACAAAATCGTTCTTAGTATTAAAGAATAGCAGAGTTCACACAACAGCTATAATGGCACAGAGAAACAATATCGTTGGAATCACTTTCAGACTGATTTTATCCAGCTAGATGAATGATAAAAACATAGACAGCCAATCATAATCCATCCTACTGTAACAAGCTCGAGCATTTAAAGTGACAGACAAGCACACACTTAGAATAAACAGAACAAATCGCCTATTGGTGTGGACGCTAATAAAGTTATCTTTATAGTTATTGTTCTTGGTGTGAATGGGCCTTAAAGCATTAATATGTTAATGAGCAACTAGTTAAAAGTGAGAATTGGACCCTAAACTAAGGTGTTACCATACATTAAAATACTTTTGTACTAAAGTACAGTATAACGTATTACAAGTATTATTCTTTTGCTGGAGTAATATTTCATTCAGGGTATCTTTACTTCAAGTCACATTTGATTTATTTACCTGCAGTTATAGTCTGCAGGTGTGTTCAGAAAACTTGTTTGAAATCAGTCATTATTTTTGCAATTCCATATTGTGCCGCTAGTATTGCAAAAATTACACACTTCACCTTTAATGCAGTGGTATGTTTATAAAGAAGGAGAAAAAATAACCCTATCTCCTCTATGCAGAAGGCTCCAGAGAATTTTATTCCTTTTCATGTGTCAGAATGAAGGTGTTATTCTCCTCCTCAAGGTTTTTATCACCTCACATGCCCTGACAGCTTCAAGCCGCTTTCTCAAGAACATTCATAAACAGTATTATAGGACACATTGAGAAGAGAGAAAAGGGAAGCGAAATAGGAAGACGGAAACATCAATTGTTTAAATATTCTGACTCATGTTTTTTTATTAAATCCATTTTCATTATCCATGCAAACACACTGTTAACATGCATTGAGGATTAGTGTAAAGAAATTTGTTGACAGTTTTTTTTTTTGTGTGTGTGTAAGTGTGAGTGAGAGATGAATGATTTCCTTTCCTCTTTGCCCTTCTTCTCTTTTTCAATTTACCATGACAATGATTTCAAAGGGGTTTTGTGCCGTTAAGTCCTGAACAAAACTAATCCGACATTTTTGACACCTGTTTATGCTCCCGTGTCCATCACCGATTCTTCGGACTATAAATGCAGCTTGAAAGTTTTTTTTTTTATGTCATTGTGTATATCGTCATTCATAACCAGAAGTTCAATATAATGGTGAGATAAGTCCAAAGGAATTGGCTTGCAGAACTTCCACAGAATTTCAACACATTAAAGAGGTTTAGTTTTT
Source organism: Semotilus atromaculatus (assembly GCA_031834385.1). Taxonomy (NCBI): domain Eukaryota; kingdom Metazoa; phylum Chordata; class Actinopteri; order Cypriniformes; family Leuciscidae; genus Semotilus; species Semotilus atromaculatus. Next base: position 11,352,430 of record JAULUF010000009.1, on the reverse strand, counting down.
TCAGACATAAAGGTTTAATAATATTACTTTCACTGGCCAAGCAGACAGGTTTGATGTGTGTCTCAGTATAGAAGTCTCTGTGAAATACACTGTAGCCTGCTTTCCCTCATCACCATTAAAGCCTGTCAGAAGCAGAGCTTAAGCAATAACATGGCAGACATACACAGAGTAATTCCACACATCAGACACATGACCTGCACCCCAGAATGTAAGGAGATTAGTCAGGCACATGTATTTGCATTTGTGTGTTTATTAGGAATGTTTCTTTCTGCTTTATCTGCAATGTTAGCTGACACTGAGCTGGATAGCAAAGATCAACCTGTGCTGGAATTACAGTGTCGTAGGTTTGTTACCTGAACATGCAGAACGATAGCAGATGGTGCAGTATTAGAAACTTATTCTTGAATTTCCATAGAGACACATAAATTGCACACTTCATTCTAAAACAAGATGATGAAACATGACCTTCATGCATTTACAGAAAAAAGTTAAAGCATTACAGGGATTTACAAAAATCTATTTCTTTAAAAAAAGAAACAGTTATGTACATCATTCAATAATAATATTTGTACAACATGATTACCCACTCTTCCTACATACACTACCGTTCAAGATGTTCAGTCTCGTATGCTCACCAAGGCTGCATTTATGCAATCAAAATACACTAAACAAATGACTAATGCACTAAAGAAATATTATTATTTAAACATTTCTATTGCTATATTTTTTTTAATGTAATTCCAAGCAAAATAGAATTTTCAGCATCATTACTCCAGTCTTCAGTGTCACATGATTCTTCAGAAATCATTATAATGCTGATTTTCTGCTTAAGACACATTTCTTATTATTATCAATGTTGAAAACTTGTTCCCCGTAGAAACCATGATATTTTTTTCAGGATTACTTGAATAGAATGCTTAAAAGAAAAATTATTTGAAATATAAATGTTCTGTATTATACATGGCTTTACTATTAGCTTTGATCTATTTAATACATCATTGCTGGATAAAAGTATGAATTTCTTTAACACTTACTGGACCCAAAACATGTGTTTTACATGAATATTGTACATAGCCATTCAAGCAAAAGAGGGAATCACAGGTGTGGTATTTCTATGGTGGCCGAGAGAGCTCAACGCGCTGCAACTAAAGAAAACAAATGCATATAGAAAAAAACACATGCAAATAGAAAAAAACACCCGCAAATTAAACATCTTCATCAGTTTCACAACACACGTGTGCTCCAAATACTCACAAAACATCCAAATACAGAAACGCGCTGCAAAAGATCACAACACATCCAAATACAGAAACGCACTGCAAAAGTTCACAACACACCCAAACACAAAAAAGCGCTGCAAATAACACAGACCACAATGGAAATGTTTCTAGGGGACCCCAAAAAGTGACGAACCCAATGTTTAAGATTGAAGAAGTAGAGGACCATAAGGGATTGTACAGTCATAGTTCTAGATGATGTCACTATACAAATATAGACAGCATCAAAGAGACATCCCCAAATATATGTGCAGGGTTGGAAGGCTATAGAGCTGGTTTCTGAAGAGAGGATTATATTATACAAGGATAATATTTACTGACTATAATGATTCATTCTGCTTTAAATCTAAACCTGCAAATAGTCAAACAGTTTTACCCCAGAAGATATTCAGAAGGAAGCATGAAAAAATTATGAAAAAGAAACATTGCATTGCTAAATGAATGACCTGACAAATCTGTAATTATAACCTACCTGCGATATATGATGATAACTTTCTTAGGCTGACCATACAGTCCTGGTGCCAGCAATGTACATGTTTTTTAGTGTGTGTCCCACATTTTTTTAAATAAAGCTTAATGTGGCAAAACACTAGCCTGGATGCCAGTCGAACTTAGCCCCGCCCACAACATTTGAGGATGGGAAATTCGGTCTGGACTTGATCCGCTGTGAAGCAAGCATGCCCGAACCAAAGCTGTTCGGACCAATCAAATTGTCAGGGCTGGCTTTGTACGATGATGGACAGATGTGATCAACAGTAACGTAATCATCCACGTCACCAAAGAGCGCTTGGGTTCAATTCATTTACAACAAAGAATGGCTGCCGCTGGAGAATTTAGATTCAGCGATCGCGTTTGTTATAGAAGATCTAGACAGCGCATTCATTTTAAAAGAGGAACAGAACCGCGATCAAGGCATTTGTCGATCGGAAAGATGTTTTTGCCGTCCTTCCTACGGGATTCGGTCTATCCAATTGAGTGCAGAGGCATTTTTTTCCTGGTTCGGTTGAAACACGCCCCATAATCACAGCCGAACAGAGCAGTATCAGACTCACATTCTGACTAGAATCTGAGTATAACGAGTCAGGCTAGCAAAACACAGCAGCAGAGTCTGATGTTCGTTTAGACCAGTAGAGGGAGCTGCTCATTATTTCAGCCTTAAGTTATCTGTTCTGTATTAAGTACTTTCGTACTAATTTTGCTATTGAAAACTGGATCAGAATGGACAATATAAGAATGACCACCAGAGCATCATCATGCCATCATTTACTAGCAATATTACTCTCAAAAATGTTTACAGTTCATAAGAATTATGTTGACTAAATGTACAAAATGTCAAAACAACACAAAGCCAGAATTTCCCCCTTTCAAAATCATAATTGGAACATTTTATGATACATTAACCACAGAACCAGGAATGTTCCTTATTTTAATTCAGAGATTTGGTCACCTTTATATTCAGCCCATTCTCACCCCAAGGCGTCATTTTTTGACCATGCTTCAATAACTGACCCTAAAGGGTGCCTTTAGCGTCAGTTAGATGACGCTCATCCTCGAGCGTCATCTAAGTGACGCTTTTGACCATGCGTCTAAATTAGACGCACACGGAACCCTTTAGCGTCAATATGAGACGCGCCTACCTACCCATACCTAAACCTACCCATAACAGAAGCGTCATCCAACTGACGCTAAACGCACCCTTTAGCGTCAATTATTGAAGCATGGTCAAAGTCTCAATTAAATGACGCCTTGGGGTGAGAACGCGTTGTTATATTGCACTTTCTTTTGGACGTGGATCCAGCAACTACAGACAATATTCAACTGCAGATGTTTTCAAATCATTTTAATTCTTAGCCTTTTTACCCATGCAAATTGTACCCTTTTTTTGTGTGTTTTTATTATCTTAATAATAATTATTATTAGTAGTAGTAGTATTATTAAATGTTGTTTTATTTTATTTGTACATGCCATATCTATAATCACATATATTGGCTGCAGTGCAAACAAATGCGTTGATGTGAAATTGCAGTGATGAAGGTCTGTTAGCTTCATGTTAAGTGCTAATCGCATTCAGTAGGTTGTAACATGCAACATTTAATGACTAAAAGTTTAGAATACTAATATTCCCTGAATAGAATGTACACACAGCAGGAAATGCAGCACATTTTTTTTATATATAAATAAATAAAACACTAATGGGGAACATTAAAAATTTAAAAATGCAAGTGTTATATCTTTATGTATGTTTGTATCCTACTAAATATTAATTTGCTGTTCTGATTCGATTTAGCAGTTTTTGGAAAAATGTGAACCCTTGGAAAAATGTGAAATTTTTAGTCCAGTGTCCCTATATTAGAAAAATGTCTGTCTGTCAAGTTAATGACCTTTCCATTTGTCAGTTAGAAATGTCAGTTAATTTTAAAATGGACTTTTCCAGGCTTAGAGTGTTAATTAAATTTATAAAACCTTAAAAATAATTGAAACCTCATGGGAATTTCTGTTGTGAATAATCAGCTCAGCAAAATATTTCATTTGTTTAGATATTGTTCTTATTTTAAGAGAAAAGCTTACTTCCATGATGATTTCCAAATTGTCAAATCTGAATAATGTGTTAATTCAGCCTAAATCAAAATGCATTTGAAAAAATCCAGATATAGTAATATTAGAATTAGAAACATTAAAAACATGGAAAAGTCATGGGAATTCATTGCTCAAAATAAATAAAAATGGCGGTGTTTAAATGTGTTACATTACTGACAAAACTAATACAATAAAATAACCACAATTTCTAGACTATCTTAGATGTTCATAAACTTTATACAGTTATTTTATTGGGAACCTTTTCTGGGGAAAAAAGGAGGAAAGATAACAATACACCACATAATAAAGGGCTTTCATAAAACCTATAGAAGTTATTTTTACTTGAACTCTAAAGGCATTTGATCTCTTTTAAGAATCTCTTTTGAGATTCTTAAGCTGAAGAAAGCAGCCCATCCACCTCTGGGCTAAGGCTATTCCAAAGTTATACACTATCAGGTTATCAGCAGAATAAAAGCTTTGTGGCCTTAATGAGCATGGCAGTGCATTAATCTGTGTACAGTGTTTATAATGGGGTCACAAGCACAATAATATGTTGCCTAATGTCTGTGAGCTTTTCTTAAGCTAATTGTAGGGAACGAGGCAGAGTCTGCTCTGAGCTCTGGTGACAGAAGTGCAAGGGAGGAAAGAGTTTTGTGAGAGGTAGCCATGCCATAGAATGACACTCAAGCAGACGCCCGTGCTAATAGGTTTCATGTGGCTGCCCCTCCACCAGCTCTGAGGGGGATGTGTCACACATGAACTCCTTTAGCTGCTCACGCTGTCTCTCTCCCTTGCCACTCTACTCCATCACAGTCCCTTGTGCAATTCTCTGTGGGTGTGTGTGTGTGTGTGTGGGTTTGTGCTTGCATGTGCATTAATTTGAGTAAAAGGCTTCTACAAAGGTGGGGTGGAAGTGCACCACAGATACAGGCTGGAATTGTGATCATACAAATTTCATGTTGTATCGATACATCTACGTGTCTGTCTGCATTAGTGCCTTTGTCTAACTAGTAATATAATATAGACCCTAGTCTGTAGATGCCATGTGACATGTATTTTTTATTTTCTTTGCCATACGTTTAGTCAGCAATGTTAAAATTTTGGTTTGTGACTGTTTCTCATGATCCAAAGTCCACATTGAGTTGGTGTGTCCAACTTTTGAATGGTAATGGTCTTATTTCCAAAAAAAAAAGAAAAAAAAAAGAACAGCAGTAAAATCTGCCCAAAAGCCATGAAAAGAAAAATGAAAACATTTTGTGTGAAATCTGCTCGTCCTGTCCTCAGGAAGTGGATAGTGATAGTGAAATAATTAGTAAAACTGCCAACAAACATGACACATAATTGTGAGAATTTTTATAATTATATCAAATTATCAAACAAATATGTTTGGGGGTCAAGCACTCTTCCATTAAGACAATACATTTTAATTTGTAAAATACCCATCCCAATAAAATTCTGATAATATAAATAAGCCACAAGCAAGTCTCTGAAATGCCATGTATTCTACAAATAAATATTATACACCTATATGGATTGGAATGAAAAATGGATGTTGTAATTGACTTCATTGAGCATATACATGTTTCATTAAAGGTAAGAAAGGGAGGAATAATGTGCTGTAGGTGCAGTATCATGTGTCTGATTGCTTTGGAGTGTAGAAAGATGAGGAAAAGATGTGAATGGGGTTGAAAGGAGAAAATGAGTACTGCTAGAAACATGAATGGATTTGACCTCATAAAACCCTTGAAGCAGTCTCAGGTTTCTCATTAAGACTGAGTGAAGGGAATAATCAGCGCAATGGGACAGCAAAATCATCTTATTATTGAATGATCTATGCCAGTACACAGTTTAAGCATCTATATTAGAAGTAAATTTGATGATTTATATGTCATGATTACACAATGAGCTTATAATTGACCTTGGTAGAAACAAATTATTATTGATGATGCGCTGTATCAAAATCACTAAGAAGCCAATGATGGGTATTCACAAGGTTAGCATAAAACCAGAGCATGAATATCTTGTTATTAATTATTCGCACTCAGGTTTACTGTGCCACTCTAAACACACAGAGCTGTTTGGTGACTCTGGCACATTGTGTTGTGATGGTTTGGGTGCTGCCAACAACAGACTCATTATTCCCAATTATGCCTCCCCTAACATCCATCATAAAGTCCTGTTGTAAAGCATGTGGAAGGCCCATTAAAGGGTGCTATTAAAGAAGTCCACATGGGGTTGATGGAGATTGAGTGTGGGCTGGGTAGTGGGGCTAAGGAACGCTAGCTAACTGTACCCTCTGGGCTCCTCTGGAAAGTTTTACAGCTCCTGTGAGGAGGATTGAGGTAGTAAGGCTGGCTTGAAGATCCACGGCACACCAGAGGCGCAGTGGGCTGGATTTATTGCTCGATCAAGTTTAGTTTCATAATTAGGAACTCAGTCCTGGGAGTACTGAGATACTGTGCACATTCTAATATGTTCTGAATTATTCAGTGAGTCATCAGTTATTTTAGATTTAAGGTGATGCCATTCCATAAGTTTGTGAAGGGTATGTCTCATGTGTTAAGAGCAGTTTCATACAAGGTGCAGTGGAACCAGAATAATGAATATTGTGTCTGTTATCATATGAATGTATACATATGATCTGTACATGTGCATCGTTCTTAAGTTTGGCATCAGTGCGATTTTTCAATGTTTTTAAAAAGAAGTCTCATACTCATGTATGCACATTAAGACTGTATTTAGCCTATGACTACTGTACATTAATGCAGATACATTTGAAAATGGCGTTTTCATTTCAAAACGCTCTCCGTCCACACTAGCATTTTCCAAAAGTTTCTAAATTCACCTTTACTGTGCATGCGTATGTAACAATGCAGGGAAGCTGAAGACAGAAGACTCAGGTTCTCACAAAACACTAATAAGTTTAATTATTATTTAAAAAGCAAGCAAACAGGCAGTGCAAACACATCTTAACATAACAGAGACTGGACCCAGAGTGAAGGCAAGGGTGAGGCTTAAATAACAAACTGAAACCAATGAACTAATAATGACTGTAACCATGGAAACTGAACAAAGGCGGGAAACTAAACAAAGGAACATGTAAAACTCAGACATGAACAAAACAGGGAAACAGATCAAAAACAAACATAACCCTGACAGCATAAACCTTCATAAAAGCTCACTGAGATCATACAGACAGAACAGACATAATAAAGTTCTCATGCTATACCTATGGCAGAATCATTTTATTTAGCAAAATATCGCACCATTCACTGATGCATCAGGTTGCAGGTCACTCACCATTATATGTCTAAAATCTGCTCTCGTGTTTTGCCTCAGGAAAGCAATTACGAGTACATTTTCTGTCATCTTTGCAGGACTGTGATATGAAGAGTGTGCAAAGTAATGTATTTTAGCAACTGTGTGAAAGTGAATAGCACATAACAGGTACAATAACGGTATAAACATGAACATCTATAGGTACAATATGCGGTCATGGCTAAACATGCATCATCGTTTTCAAACAGCCTACCTCAGTTTTCACAGTCCACACTACAACTCGAAAACGGCGTTTTCAAATTTATCCACTTTGCAGAGCATTTTCAAACGAAAACGTACTAGTTTAGACAAGGCCATATTTGATAAAAATACAGTAAAAACAGTCATATTGTGAAATAATATTATACTGTTAACATTAGTTGAATTTGAATATTTGAAATTCTATTTTATTCCTGTGATGGCAAAGCTGAATTCTCAGCAACCATTATTACAGTCTATAATATTATCATTATCATTATTATAACAATTTTATTACATACAAATATATAATATATGTACACATATATACCAATATGTTATATTTGTGCTGTGGGCAAAATATAGCTGCAGTAATGATATTTCCAAGCATATACTCTGTCTTTGTGTTTGTTATTTTGGCTCTATATTTTGCTTCCAAAACCGCTTAGTCGGCAACCTGCTGTCCTCTTGCTGGGAATGTTTTGCTGTTACAGCCAAAGGTAGCACTCACCTGACTTTATCTTCCTGTGCACTGTCCGCTTATGGTCTGATTAGACGTGAGACCTGTGATCTCACACTAAGGTGCCCTTAATGCAAAATGCTCTTAGAAGAGGCAGGGAAGAAATCCGATTACTCCCCTAAAACTGGGGGGCATTCAAGACACCTGTGACAGACAGCCCAGCAGAGCATCGCCTATGAAGGTCAGTCTCAGCTGACCTGCGCATCACTATATTCATGTTTGCTGTTGCCTTCCAGCACAAACCCAATTACTACTGTCTGCTTTGACAGTCAGATCCTGATATGCACAGCATGGTCACCTTCATTTAAATCATTTTAGGCAACACAGAACCATGATTAAAAAAAATTGGGAGAGAAAAAGGTTAGGAGGTTATTACAAATATATATATACAGTGGCCACAAAAACAGTTTGGACACATTGGCCATGCATTATGTATGAATGTTTTTGTACTATAGAAATATATCAAACCAAGTAGTATTTATTAAAATATATATATATATATATATATATAGACACTGCTGATGAAAAGTTTGGAATAATTAATAATTATTTTTCAATGTTTTTTGAAAGAAGTCTGTTATGCTCACCATGGCTAAAGTTATTTGATGAAATTGATTGAAAGTGACAGTAAATACATTTATAGTGTTACATAAGATATATTATTTGAAATTTCAGTTCATCAAATAATCCTGACAAAAATGTATCACGGTTTCCACAAAAACATTAAGCAGCAAAAACGCCTCAGTTACGACTAACCTTGGTTCTCTGAAGAGGCAATGACACGCTGCGTCATAATTTTATGGGGAATTTTACTATGGGAATGCTTCTGCGTGATTGTGTGCAGAGAGGACCAGCCCATACATCATGATGGAAAGCCCCAGAAAGCAAGGCTTTTGAAGCTGCCTCTCCTAGTAGAATGGGCCCGAACAGCCAAAAGAGAAGGATATATACACTGAAAAAAATGTTATGTTGAATTTGCTTAATTTTATTATGTCAAGGGGTTGCACAAAATAAATTTATCTAAATCCAGATATATTTAAGTTGAATGTACTTATATTTTATAAGTAATTTCAGATGAATTATATTCATAATTTTAGCTAAATTATTTTGAGTTGAATTTACTCAATTTTTTCAAGAATCCGCCTGTGAATCTCAACAATGGTGACAATTATATGTAGGGACTGGGCTAAGAGTGAATCTGAATAAATAAAAATATCCGTGCTAAAGTCCCAAAACCTTCAGGCACCGAAAGACTGAATTTTACACACACACACACACACGAGCCCTTCCCTCCCCCAACACACGAGGGAAGCTCCTGTTACGAGACTGTATAACCCATCGGAATGTCGCAGAATGTCTCTGAACAAAGAGACGGGCATTTCTGTTGTGTAAAGACATAAAAACCATTAAATATATTTTGTTAAATGTATGTGTTTTTCCCCATGTCACAGTGAAATATCTTTGTTTGGCCACGGCATAAATAGACATTAGAAATACCTTCTTTATGCATTTTAAATACCTCTGTATTTTTCCTTTGACTTTCATTTGATGTGTTTGACACCTCTAAAATGCTCATGGAACGGGCTATCTGAATATGCACAGAGATATAAAGTAAAGTGTATTTTTAATAGGTTTTACCGCCATTGAAGATTCAAACTGTTAAACTATACACCCTCCTTGAACACACCCCTGTACCACGAGGGGCATGTTCTCCCAAACAAAGGACAATAAACCGAGGGTTCCCGCGTGCAACATCCATTCCCCGATTGGCCAGCCAACAGGAAGGGGATGGAATTCTACAAGGTGATAAATGTAGGAGCGCGGCTCCGCCCAACTCTCTTGAACTTTCCAGCACGTCAGAAACATGTAATTCACGCGGAGGTCCCCTCAGGAGATCAGATCATATCCTGGATGTTTTCTTTACTTTCTAGCCTAAAATCTGTTTTCTGTATTCAACTTGTTTCACTTCCACGAAGTGAAATGACCTGAGCCGAACTATTTCCGTTGGTAACGTGACTTAAAAGTCTTCCGACCGCTGTTCAAAGACTCGCGCCGCATCACGTGACTCCACGGAACCAAAGACTCAGCTCACGCACGCAGCTAAACCATGCGGGCCGCACGCGCACGGAGAACAAAAGATCTGCCGTCCAAAACGCGGCTAGACCATGCAGGCCGCTCAAGGAACGCAGCAACACATGAGAGAACCCTTCCACATGCAAGTAAATTTGGGTTACCCTGTTTTCAGAGCATTAAGAATGTGTTTTCGTGTTGTTTCAGGAAAGTTGACTGTCTAGGTGAACGTAACCCTATTTCTCTCTCTCTTACCCGCTCTCACGCGTGTAATTTATCCATATCTCTATATCTCACACACTTTCTCGTTCATTGATGTCTTATTGTGTTGTTTATGTCCTTTTTGTTTGTAAATATATATATATTCCTGTACCGTAGTAAATATATAAGTAGACATGCCTTTATTAAATCCATTATATTCATTTTGATTGATGTTACTGTGTCTGCTCATACTCCAGGTCTCTGAAATGACTAGATCAAGCTACAGCTTTATAAATTAAAGATACTTTAAAGAGTATGTGTTTATAGGGCAGAAAACCCAGTTCTTCTGGCCAGAGAATTGCGTTTCCTGAAATCCTATGAAGTAAGATGATATGTGGGATTCCCTCAATATTAATCTGACAACTGAGCTAATTAAATTTTACCTGTCTGTAAAACGTGATCTATGCAATCAACTTGTAGTTGAAATGCAAGGATACACGTATGCATGCAGATAAAAGGACAGATCCTCCCTTAGAGGGAGATTAAATTTAATGTAAGACTGATCTAATCCAAAATTGTATGAATAATGGTTAATTACCAATTATTAACTATGATATGCAAAATTCCCCACGGATTAGATCCGCCCCTTAGTCTTTACATATATGTTGCAGTGCATTCTGCGTGCCACCAATCAAAACGCATTCATGGCTCCCATCATGCATTGCTGCATGAATAAATAATGAGATCAGAGGTGATCTATTTGTCACCATTGCTGAGATTCATACACTAATTCTTGATGTCTGTGTGTGCCTACATAAAAAGAAAATGTTGATGTTTTTTTTATTGATTTGATCATTTGGATTTCATTGAAAAGGCTAAAAATAAAATGTTGTACAAGGCCAGTGCTGCTGTAATTAATAAAGTAAACCTAAATTGGTATCTATGTGAGTTCAGGTCAAACGATTGTGAATTAACGATTATGTTAAAACACAACCAACACTATCAGATGACCTTTATGTTCATCTGGCTGTTATAACTCACGTAGATCAGTCAAACAAAAAAGAAAGTTAATGTTTTAAGGGTCCAGAGCCCAACTAAAACACACACTTATCTCCATAATGGTGACTTAAAATTACGGTTTTAACATCAGGTGTTAACCATTATGTTTTTAAATGGTTAACTTTTAAGGAATTCATTTGATTAATTATTACTCAATTCTAATGTGTTAAATTTAATAAATAATATTGCTTGTAATCTGCACAATTTTATTGAGTAGATATAGCGTATTCATTTTATTAAATTAAACAAAATTTTTTCTAATGACTTTTAACTGAATGAAATTAACTTGTTTTAAACAAGGCCAGTGAATTAGAAAATTAATAATAAAAAATAAGTAGCATTAAATAACACAATAAAATCAGTGAAATTAACCAGATAAAAACATGTAACATTTACAAGGGGTCTGAATCATATTTTTCAGTGTATATGTTAAAACGCCTTATTTGACGGCGTTTGGCTGTAAACGCGATTAATTTATGGCGTAATTCTGAACCTCTTGGCTTGCCATAGTAATCCTAACTGAACATATACACACTCACCCCACACCACTACTAAACCTACCCATGCGTATCCTATGCACGTAAATAAAATGTTCGCGTATATATTGCACGATAAACACACTGCATGCTATAGAGACGCATTTAGTGTGACCGGTTTGTTATATCTATGGCAACCAAACTTCACTGGTGACGAACGGACAGTCAGGATGACGTTTTGGCAAGCGAAAAACTGATCAGAAAATGTAACGAAAATGTAACAGAACGTTTTAGAAACATAGTGGAGTAGAAAATATAATAATTGCTGCAAAATGTAACGAAGTAAAAGTAAAAAGTATGCACTATTGAAGTAAAGTACAGATATGTGAAAAATGTACTTAAGTAAAGTAACAAAGTATTTGTACCCTTTTCTAGTTGACCCAAAGCATACAAATGGCAGCTATATGAATGTAACATCAAGTGCCCTCACTGGGGAAAGCAGATTTAATTTATCCTGCTCTGACATACTATGGGGCAGAAGACAGAAGGCCTGCAATACTATAGATCTGGCCATATTAGTGGGGACCTTAGAAACATAACCCAGCTTAGGATGAAGAAAAGTACAGACGCAGACCTCCTGATGATTTAAGTAAGCGATCACTGATGTATTGTCTGATTGGACAAGAACATGATGGCCTCTTAGATCTGGGAGAACATTTTTCAATTTCAATTAGGCAATTTCTATGCCATGATAAATGATGGCACTTCCACAGACCCTGAGTCGAGCAGGACTCCAGGACCGCTCCCCAACCTGTGAGAGAAGCATATGCCGTAAGCATCACGAGACGACAAGGGGCTCCCAACACTGAGCTTTGAGACAAGAACCAGGGTTTCCTTAACATTGTCAAGGTACGAAGACATCTCCTTGTAACCTTAATTGTGCGGTATGGATTGCCCCTCTGAGAAAACCTCCTGGTCTTGAGCCACCACTGCAGGGGTCTCATGTACAACAGGCCAAAAGGTACAACATTGGCTGCAGTTTCCATTAGACGGGCATAGCTTCCATTCTTTTACTGCTGAGAGTATTACATATTACATCTATGCGTGATGGAGACAATCATGCCTGCATCTTTATAGAATCCCATATTACGTTTAAAAATGTAAGGTTGTTCTCTGTGCTGGAGAAAGTACACTTATTAAACTAATGTGTTTAATAATTATTGGCGTTTAGCCTCAACCCCTAGCTCTTTGAGCGAAAACAACATCTCGATGTTGAACTGCCAAGTGCTCCCCGCCTCCTGCACACATCGCTAAACTGAGTGGCTTTGTGTTTTCTTTCTAACTTGTGAGAGGCTGTAGTTACATGGTTGTGCGAAGCGGCAAAACTCCACCGAAGGAAACCTAGAGATAAGGTAAGCGACGGAGAAATCAACAGTTTTCTGCTCAAGAATACGGGGTAAATCGCGTCAAATATTGATTTGGGGACAGCCGTTTTTACAATATACTGTATGACAATCGTGGGATAAGTGGCAAAGTTAGTGAGTGTGTGAGAGAAAGAGTGTGTGAGAGAGAGAGAGAGAGAAGATTTCGATCTTAAATCGAAATCGATCGAAATTATGTCACAATCTCGAACTTCGAATTCAAAAATGTAATCGTCGATGCTGTCACGCCCCCATGTCACGTCCAGTCGGTTTGCAAAGCGGAAAAAAAACACTCGTGTTGAAGTGCTGCGAGTCCTCTACCTTAGTGTTCACATTCGCGTTCAAAGCACTTAAAAAAAGCCACAGTTTGCAAGCTCTGCTACTGTATGTGCGTGTAGCCTACCATATTCTAAAACTTTATAATTTAAAACTTTAAATTTACAAAAACTGCAGACTCTGACTCAGAACAGTATAAATCTTTATACAATAAATCTTCCATGTCACAAATAACTTGATTTTCCACCTCCACGAATGAGTGTCGTTCACACCGATTCTATTTTTGCTGTGCTGCACGGCAGAGTTAAAGTGACAGCGCACAGTTCGTGGTCACAATGAACACAAATTGACATGAAAATGTTGTAATTTCATCATAAAGGCATTTAATTAAATACTACATTAAATACTAATATTTTTCACAGTCATGTTTTTACTTTAAGACCGAGGTAAAGCAAGATAAACATAGATGTATCTGTTAAACCGTGTTTGCACTGCAAAAAAAAGCTTTTCTTATTTAGTATTTGTGTCTTGTTTCCAGTCCAAATATCTAAAAAGTCTTAAATCAAGATGCATTTACTAGATGAGTAAAAGCCATAAGATATTTGTTTTCTGGGGAAATACATAAAAAATTATTGAAATTATCTGCCAATGGAATAAGAAAAATAATCTTGTTTTTGTTTGAATTAAAATTATTTTTCTTATTCCATTGGCAGATAATTTTGCTTTTTTTAAAGCAAAAACTCGATTATTTGTATTTATTTCCCCTGAAAACAAGACTCTCTTTTACTCATCTAGTAAATGCATCTTGATTTAAGACTTTTTAGATATTTGGACTGGAAACAAGACAAATACAAATAAGAAAAGCTTTTTGTTGTGAACTTGAATGTCATCTTCTGTGAATAAGACTGTAGTTACCAAAGAGGGTAACACTTTATTTGAAGGGGTGTGCATAAGACTGACATGACACTGTCATAAACATGACATAACACCTGTCATGAACATGAAGGAGTCTTTATGAATGTTTATGACTGTTGTCATTAAGTGTCATTCGGTAAATTATGACACTTTTAATGCAAAGTTGACATTGTTTAAAATGTCTTTGTTATGACAACTTGACATTACCCAAGACAAAAATGTCTTGATTATGACAACTTGACATTAACAAAGACAGAAATGTCTTTGTTATGACAACTTGACATTAATCAAGAAATCATAACCTGAAATCATAACCCAAATATGTCATAACAGGTCTAATTATCAAACTTAAAGCATTTGCCAGTGTAAGAACCCTTAATGACATCTTTATAACTAGTACAATGTGTTCCACTTTACTTGAGGACAAGTAAAATATTCATGACACAGTTATAATGGTGTCGTGACGGCCAAAGTTGTGACAGGTTGACAGGTTATGATTTCTTGGTTAATGTCAAGTTGTCATAACAAAGACATTTCTGTCTTTGTTAATGTCAAATTGTCATAATTAAGACATTTCTGTCTTGGGTAATGTCAAGTTGTCATAACAAAGACATTTTAAACAATGTCAACTTTGCATTAAAAGTGCCATAATTTACCGAATGACACTTAATGACAACAGTCATAAACATTCATAAAGACTCCTTCATGTTCATGACAGGTGTTATGTCATGTTTATGACGGTGTCATGTCAGTCTTATGCACACCCCTTCAAATAAAGTGTTACCCAAAAGGGAAACTACATGGCAGGTTATTTTGCTTAAGTTTCCAATTGACTGAAGATATAAGTTATTGTGACATTATTCTTTTAATAAATGTTTTAAATTTGACAATGTAGTGTGGTACATTGCGAACAAAGGTCATATATTATATTGCATAAAAGTCTAGTCTTAAATGGCATAGCAAACTGTGCTTTAATAAAATAAATGTAAAAATCGAGAATCGAATCGAATCGTGACCTTAGAATCGAAAATGTAATCGAATCGAGGATTTGGAGAATCGTGTGTGTGTGTGTGTGTGTGTGTGTGCAACCCTACATTACAGGGTCAAAATATCCCCACAAAGATGGCAATATCCGAAATCCTTGTCCTTGTGGGTAATTTTTTTTTTTTGGAAAACAGCTTAAACTGTGAAGTGAAAATGTAAAAATGCAGAAAGTTTTCTGTGATCGGTGATTCTATCTTCCGCTTCATGAAACACGTTAATGCTCAGTAGTACACATATGGTTTGCATTGTACTGAAATTTAAATTGAAAGGGAGCTTGCTTATCACTGCCCAAGTTGAAATGGGGGCAAGGAGGAGAACACGCTCTAAATGCTTTCTAATACGCCACAATATATATATATTATGATATATACAGAGGTGGAAGTAACGAATTACAACTACTCAAGTTACTGTTATTAAGTAGTTTTTTCGGGTACTTGTACTTTGAGTATATTTTTAAATCTGTAATTTTACCATCATAACGGTAACTTTCAAGGCCCAGAAAAATAGTAAAGACATCACATAGAACAGCATCCGAGAAGTAAAGGGAAGAGAATAAATTGTTTGAAAAAAGTCTTTCTTGTCGTTATTTTTTTATTTTATTTTTTTGTACAAAAAGTATTCTCGTTGCTTCATAACATTAAAGTTGAACCACTGTAGTAACTTGGACTATTGTATTGAAATCTTCACTAACTATCTGGGCCTTGAAAGTGGTCATGACGTTGCAGTCTATGTGGGGTCAGAAAGCTCTCGGATTTCATCAAAAAAATATCAGTAACACTTTATAATAACTGCACGCTATTAATCATTAGTTAAAGCTACACTGTGTGATTTTTACCCCCATCTAGCGGTGAAAATGTATATGACCATCCATTGAATATTAGTTTCTGTTCCTCTCAATTCCGATTTCGTTTTAACTCCTACGGTGGCCAATGTAGTCCAAGATTAACATGGCTTCCAGTTCGACCTCCTCGACACGGTGCCATTGAGTGTTAAAACGCGAAAGGCGAAGCTTGTTGTCCCTCTTTGGCTAATGTACTTTCAAGATGGAGGGGCAACATGGCGGCCGACATTAGAACCCCTCACCCGTATGTATTTTCAATGGCATATTATACACTCACGAGAATACTTTATTACTTGAACGAAGTAAATATACATTAATGAGCACATATATTTTTGAAAGAACTAAGTGTTTTTAGCTAAGAATAAACAAAAAAAGTTACACAGTGTAGCTTTAAGCATTAGTAAACAGTTAATTCATAATTTATAAAGCATAGACATTAATAAGCAGTTTATATATACAGCTATAAATGCTTTATTTTTTATTTAAAAGCATATCTATAATGTGTTTAATAATTGTATTTTCATACTTTATTAATGATCAATTTATCATTTCTAAATTAAGTATTGCATTATTTATAAACCAGTTATTTAAGAGTTGTCAGTGGTTCATAAGATTACTTAGAAAGTGTAAGTAAATGATTAATAAACTATTTAAATGTACATTCATACATATTATTCAGACATAGTGTAGCTTTAAGCATTAGTAAACAGTTAATTCATAATTTATAAAGCATAGACATTAATAAGCAGTTTATATATACAGCTATAAATGCTTTATTTTTTATTTAAAAGCATATCTATAATGTGTTTAATAATTGTATTTTCATACTTTATTAATGATCAATTTATCATTTCTAAATTAAGTATTGCATTATTTATAAACCAGTTATTTAAGAGTTGTCAGTGGTTCATAAGATTACTTAGAAAGTGTAAGTAAATGATTAATAAACTATTTAAATGTACATTCATACATATTATTCAGACATATAGTAAAAGTTACTTAGTGTGTTAATAAATGCTTTATTAACATGTATTTATACTGTAATTCAGGGTTATTCGGGTAGTTATAAAGCATTTAGTAGTGGTCAGTTAACTATTTTTGTGAGCTCATCTAAAGTGAGGGCTATTCATGCTTTGTAAATGTTACGATTAGCGGTTGAAGCAAGGATGAAGCAGGATCCATATGCAGCACACTTTATTCAATAGACACAAAACTTTACAAACTAGACAGGGAACGGTACTCAGGAACAGGATTTAGGAACCACCAACAAACATTCAACAAGAACTCACAAAAGACAGGGCTGAAACACAGGGCTTAAATACAGAGGTAAATGAGCTAGACAAGATAACAAGGGGGCGTGGCTAATAAGAAACACCTGGGAAGACTAATCAACATACCGGGAACAGCTGAACATGGAAAGACAGGGGAACACATGACAGACAAGAACAAGATACAAAACCCACATCGTGACAGTAAAGCATTAAATATTTCTATGTTCTGTATCAATGTGTTGTGTTTGTTTAATTTTTTTCTGTTTAGAAGATAAATGAGCCTTTAAAGGGGCATTCCACCTCTGGGAAGATGAATGTGTATTTAAAATGGGTAATTTATGTAGAAGAAATGTGAAATTATTTTTGAATTTGGAGCTTTCTAGACTGAGAAAAGCCTGAAAATGTATTTTTGGCTTATGTGGATGAAAGACAACAACTCCCAGAATGCATTTGCTACTAGGCTACTAGGTGATGAGTGTGCCCGGGTTTTCGAGATCGCCCATAATGTCCGGGATTCGGCTTTTGCGTTCTACAGTCGCCATTCATCAAGTTTACTGTGGCGAGCAGGACGAGTGAGGGCCGCGGGAGAACGGCGCGAGGCCAGTGGCGTGATTACTGATGAGCGACACCTGTGAGACGCACCGGTCTCGTATCTCTCACGGAGGAGCGGGAAATTGTCAAACCGGTCGGTCGGTCGAATCTAGAGCGAGCGTGCATGTGAGACAGACTGTGCTCCAAACCGTGTAGCGCGCGCGCACGGCAGAGAGACCGTGCGTGTGCAGATAGCATCCTGTTCATCATCACTCCAAGCTATACTCAAAAGTTGGCAGCTATGCAGATTTGGACTTGTGTAAAAAGTGGCTACGGGCTATCAATAACCCGAAGTTCGGAGAGGACACAGCCATTGAAGCACTAAAACATCTGACGTGTGCAGTCTCCATTTCAATCCAGAAGATTTTCGAACCCAAACCCTTAGGATTGAACTGAGACCCGCGCTTGTGAAAATCGCAATTCCGTCGATATTTACCTTGCCAGATGATGACGACGAACAGCCAGGTCTGGAACTAGCAGTGCTAGCAGTGCTAAACGCATTTGCCTGGAGGTAAGGTTATTTCTGACTCGACTCTATTAGCTCCTAGTGGCTACTGAGAACACACACTGACTCGTCTGCTGTAAAGCAACACATCTCCTATGATTTGTCTGTTTACAAACTAAATATCTTGTATGTTTTGCTCGACCTTCGTCCATATTTTCAAAAGGTTTCTGCCAGTGAAATCAAACGCACTGGCACTGATCTGTGATAGGTCTGTCAGCGCATTAGGTCCAACCCCCTATGGGCGGGTTTGAAAGGGTGGGAACTAGTGCTTGTAGTCTTTACAGAAATCCCCCGTCTTACACTTCCTCCTACAATGACGTAAAATGACGATTTTTGCGTCATTGTAGGAGGAAGTGAAAAAGGTAAATAGCGGATTTCTCTCGTCTCAGGGGAAAATGAGAGCGTGTTGCATGACTATTCAATAGTATGACTGGGTTTCTAACAATGGAAAGCTTAATGCAAATGGGTGGAGTGTCCCTTTAAATCTCCTTTGTAAATGCTTTACAAGGCATGAATAGTCCTCACTTTAGATGAGCTCACACAAATAGTTAACTGACCACTACTAAATGCTTTATAACTAAATATATAACTGAATTTACTCCCATTTACTTACACAAGTGATCTTATGAATCACTGACAACTCTTAAATAACTGGTTTGTAAATAATGCTATACTTAATTTAGAAACGATTAATTGATCATTAACAAAGTATGAAAATACGTAGTAGCTGTATTTATAAACTGCTTATTAATGTCTATTATGCTTTATAAATGATGAATTAACTGTTTACTCATGCTTAACTAATGATTAACAGCGTGCAGTTATTATAAAGTGTTACCAAAATATCTTAATTTGTTCCACAGATGAACAGGTTTTACGGGTTTGGAACTCAGTTCAGTTCAGTTTGAAATCAAGCTTCCTTGTGCTGTGTTAGCTATTGCAACAAAGTTACCCTATTTTAAAGACAAATACACAGTGTGAGCAAATGTTTAAGTTAGATTATTGTAATGGTTATTGATCGATGTTTAAATATGTAAACAAAAGCATCGTATAAAGCGGACGTGTCTCTTCAGAAGATTTGAACTGTTACTGTTACAATGAGTTTTGTGCTTTTTGAAGCTTGAAAATAATGATTGCCTTGATAAAATGGATGGATTTTTATATATATATATATATATATATATATATATATATATATATATTAAAATATCTATATAGTAGTACAGTATGTGGTGGTTTTCCTGATGGTATTGAAAATTATACTAAATATTGAAATTTTTCAAGGTGTCGTATTGAAGTTAGAAATTCCAGTATCATGACCACTAATTTAATGTCCTTCGTCAATTAGGTAAAAATGTGTTGGAAGTAGCTATTTTCTACATGGATCTATGACTTGATTGAATATTTATTGATAATACATTAACTATCGCCGGCTAAAAAGTAACTAGTAACTAGTACTCGGAGTAGTTTTTGAGAAGAGTAATTTGTACTTTTACTTAAGTACTTTTTTGAGACCAGTACTTTTACTTGTAGTATTACTAGTATTATTTTATTGAGTATTATTTCAGCAATGTAACAGTACTTGAGTACAAATTTTCAGTTCTCTTTCCACCATGGATATATAGAGAAAAACATCACCAAATATGACAGACAGAGTAAGCTAGGCCGCTTGCTAAAGACACATAAGCTGACATTGTTTAGTTCAGGGGTGCTTTACACCTTCCTGGTTGGTTACATTTCAACATTTTTAGGTTTTACATATTTAACTTAAATTTACAGTACATTTTTTTTTTCATTTACTGATATAATGTTAATATACCAACCTATTGAAGTTCTAATATCTGTTTTGTACCTTTGTAATACATTGACAACCACCAAAAATAGATGGTGATGAGAAAGTCGATGCTGATGAATTAAAGCTCATCACAAGAAGCTTTTTCACAAGCTGAGAATGTAAAAACTATAGACAATGTACCTACAGTGTTATTCACACAAATACAAAACACCATCATGGTAACACACATGACACTAAAATAATGCAATAAACATTAATTTTACAACATTTGATGTAACATGAAACCCTAATGTAGATAACTGATTTTTTTTTTTTAATACACGAAGAAACATGGCTATTTCAATGAAAACACATCGAATGTGAAGTGTCACGCAGGTAATTCTGGGGACATCAATTTACATATTTTTTTTCACTGTAAATTATACAATGACTTGTAGTTTTTCACTTCCAAAAATTGTTAACTTAATTAACAGTATTTTACTGTAAATCTACATTAAATGTAAGGTCAGACCTCAGGGCCTGAAATGAACATTCAAGCGTCAAATGTGAGTAAACGGTGTCACTTGTCAGGTGGCCGGTAAAATTTGTATGAATTCTAACAATGCTTGGACTTGAACAAACGTGAACACTCGGGACAATTGACTGGGCAGCGCTTCATTAACTTTTCATCCCTTTTAACTGACAAGAAGATGCAAAAGGGAGCTCATTTCGTTACTCACACACTGTGTGAAAAGTTTTGTGTGTACACATCTGAAGCATCACAAATTCACACAAAATTGACAAAAAATAGCGAGTATCCTATATGTCGGTTAATTAAATGCTTGTGTATCAGTAAGTATCAGTATATTAGATCCTTGGATTCACTGTTAAAGAGACAGCAGCTTAATATTCCTGTTGCTGTATGTGTTTTTAATGTTAATCAAACAAGAAAATAAATTGTATTTATTTGTGCTTTGTTTGTAAATTAATTATTTCTTCTTATTGTATTACTGACTGTTTACTTGTCTTTAATAATGTTTTGAATGTATATTAGTACGGCTGGTAATTTTAGCCGTCGTATCGACATTGGAATAGAGAATTGTGAATTTTCACATGGTATCTAAAATTACTGCCTGTTTTTGCAAAAATAGATCCATGGCCAGTGATTTTTCTTTAGTCTCCAGCATGTGAGTGTGACTGGTTGCTAGAGGGGACAGGTCATTGCCCTGCCCTTGTGCCAATAAACACATCATCGGAGAAGACAAGCAATGTTTTTGCAAGAGGGAGGGAGAAGTTGTTCTGATTATTTATTACGAACGCAAAGAGTTTAATATAATAAAATTTTTAATTTAAATATTAAAAACAAATATGATGTGCATGAATAAATCACTCATAATAAATACTGCAATATTCTATAAAAAATAAGAATTTTGTTTTAATGATGACTCTAAGTGTGACTTTGGCATCCAAAAGGTTTTTCTTTTTTAGTTGTATTTAAGAAAAATAAATATGACCAAGCCTTCTATTATTAAAAAGATGTGGGTTATACTCAATTCATTCGGAAAATGATTTTTTTTTTTTTTACTCTTACTATTTTATTAATATTGATGGGCATAGCACTGCATTGGTTTTGTGCCTGCCAGACACTTTAAAACAAAGTGTTATTTTCATGAGCAGGCACACAAAGCAGCATCCCAGGCACTTGAGGGAACAAACAAGGCTTGAGGGAGTGTACCATCTTAAGGTAAATATTATCAGTGAATCATGCTCAGTATGCTGTTGAATGGGTTCTGAAAGAGCTTGAATTCAAAGCTATATGCAAAGACTATATGCCAAATAGCTGAGAGGGTTTTGAAAGTATTATTAATATGTATGAGTTTGTGGAAAGGTGTGTTAGAGTATGAATGGAAAGATAGCTTTCTGTTGTATTGGAAATTGTTCAAACCAATAGTCCTATTCAATTTTAAACAAATGACAATGAATAAGATGGAAACTACTGATTTTGGACAACAAAAAAAAATTATAATAATAATAATTTAGTTTGAAAAAAAACACACTAGATGGCACAAAAAAAGAAGCTCTTTTCTAAACAACCGCTTTGATGATATTTACTTACTTATGCCCATCACCCTTGCCAAAAAGGTTGGTATTGCTGATGGTGTCAGGCCATCGGATCTGGAGAATTCTTCTGAGACAGCTGTTGATGAAGGTTTGGACCTTCCTGATGGTCATCTTGGACATACTCCGGATGTCTGCTCCATACAGCAACACTGACTTCACATTGGAGTTAAACAGGTGGATCTTTGTTGTCAAGGACAGGTCTCTGGAGTTCCAGATGTTCTTGAGCTGTATAGTAGGCCACTCTTGCTTTGCCAGTCCTTGCCTTGATATCTACATCTGTGCCGCTCTGTTGGCCAATGCCGCTGCCCAAGTAGGTGAAGGACTGGACTTCTTCCAGGGAACTTCCATTCAGCATGACTGGGTCCTTACTTGAGGATTTTATCTTCAGAATCTTGGTCTTATCTCTGTTAATGTTGAGGCCAATCTTAGATGAGATAGTTGACACTACATTTGTCTTCTCTTGCATCTGCTGTTTGTTGTGGGAGAGAAGAGCAAGGTCATCAGCAAAGTCCAGGTCCACGAGGACCACTGGATTCAATTCATTTGCTCTCTTGTGGATTTCTTCATAACCAAGTCAAAGGCAAACAGGAACAGGAAGGGTGAGAGCAGGCATCCTTGTTTCACACCAGTTTTCACCTGGAAGCTGTTGGTGAGCTGCCCTCCATGGATGACTCTACAAGACATTCTATCATAAGATTTTCTGACCAGGTTGACCAACTTAACTGGGATGCCGTAGTGTCGAAGGAGCTTCCAAAGGGTCTCTCGATCCAAGCTGTCAAATGCCTTCTCATAGTCGACAAAGTTGATACACAGAGGGGAATTCCACTCAAGGGACCGTTCAACTATGATGCGGAGTATTGCGATCTGGTCCATTCATGATCTATTCTGCCGGAAGCCTGCTTGTTGATCTCAAAGCTATGAGCTGTGAGCTTTTGATGATGTAGGTGGAAATTTTGCTGATCCTTGACGCGATTGCGGAGAGCAAAGTTGATTCTGTGCTAATTTGATCAAATATTTAATGCTATTTTAAAATGTTATGAATTTATGAAGTAAATGAAAATCAATATAATTATTGTATATGTTTTGAGACGAAGGTCTTGTTCATGTTTTTCAGTTTTGTTCAAGGTAAATAAAGTTTTTTTTCAATAATGGAAGAATGTAAAAGTATGGTATTTTATGTACTGTAAAAGGCGCCTCTGATGTGGTGGCTAAAGGCACAGTAAATATGTTAAATATATATATTAAAGGGGACCTATTATGCAAAATTCACTTTTGCATGCTGTTTGGACATAAATGTGTGTTGGCTGTGTGTGTACACAACCACCCAATAGTGATAAAAATCCACTCACTCCTTTTTTATTAATCCCCATAAAGCATAAGCAGTGTCTCCCAACGACCTGTTTTCAGAATGTGGCTTTAGTGACGTCACCAAAGCCACAGGCCCCGCCCACGAATGTTGACAGACACTGCGGTTTGAACATCGACCCGCCCTGATAAAGTTCACAGCGAGTTGTACACACATCCGCCATTGCTGCACAGGCTAGAATGTCTCCCAAGCGTTGTAGGTGTTGTGTGGCTGCGGCTGGATGTATTAATCCACATAGCTCTCTTTATTTACTCCTGAAATCTGAGGCAGCCGCTGAAGACGAGGTGGATTCATTTTGTTTTCAAAGAAAATGCTCCCTCAACTCTACCGAAACCATCTTATACTGTTTACTCAGCTCTTATGGTGATTTTCTGGAGTAAAACCGATGCTTCATCTTTTGTGTGATGTACAATAAACTTTATTAAACTCATCAGTATATTTTTGATCATCATTTGGACGGGGTCTGAAACAGTAGGCTTGTAGGCTATTAATAGTGGATATATAGTGACAAATACGTTATATCCGTAATTAAACTAAACTATACCTGTTCCATCTCCATACAGTATATTCTCTGACTCTGTAGGCATTATTGTCCAGCTCCGGGTCGAAATGAACACCGTTACTGGGAGTTTCTGATATTAGCATAATTCTGTGAGATGAAATTGTCCTTAGACTGAGCGCGAGCTCATGAAGCTCCGCCCCCTGTGCCGTGCAGCAGCTCATTTGCATTTAAAGGGCACACACTTAAACAGCGTGTTTTTTCTGAGCACCAAAAAGTGACAATTTAAACATGCTGTAAAAAATTATCAGTTGGGTATTTTGAGCTAAAACTTTACATACACACTCTGGGGACATCAAAGACTTATTTTACATCTTGTGAAAAGGGGCATAACAGGTCCCCTTTAAGTTGGGTGTCCACCTTAGAGATAATCAACATATTTATAATGCAACCATATTTGAAAATGTGATATTAATAATTGTCAGTGTTATGTTCAGTTTGTCTAGTTATCATGGACTTTTAGTTTGTTTTCATTCATTCTCATGTGTTCCTTTGTTTGATTTTCGCGCCACTCCTTTGTTTCTATGGTCACCGTCATGAGTCACTTGCTCATCTTGTTTTAGTCACTATTTAGGTTCTGTCTTCACAGTTTGTCATTGTTCGGTCACGTTTATGTGTAGTGTGTTGCTCTTGTCTGTTTGCCTGTTCTGAGGATTATTGATATTAAACTCGTGTTGGAACCGTATTCTTCATCTTCGTCTGTTTACCTGTAACCACGCATGACAGATGAACGAACCAAATATGGAATACGCTGCAAGATTTACGGTTTCTTTAGTTACACGCAACAATTTTGTCATCTTGCCATCACCAGCTCCTACTATGACGAGACTGTTCTGGATCGGGGCAAATTACCATCATCCCATTGACCTCCCAGACTCCACTGGACTGAACTGGAAAGAAGCCATCATTCGGTGTCTGGAGAGCATCCTTCCTTGATCCAGGACACAGCCAGACCCAGAGCCCGAATCACTACCATCGACCGTGGAGACCGCAGACGGAGAGCTATCACTCGCCGCGACGCGTCAGCCCGAACCCGAGGAGAAGAGTACAAAGCTGACCCTCTCCCCAGAAGTGGAGCTCCATCATGAGTCTGAGTAAGGTGGTAAGCCTGTGACATCACCAGATGAGGGAACAGTGAAGCTGGACAATGAGGACTGGCTGATAGACTTCTCTGAGGAAGTATTGACTCCCACTCTATCCCACCCGGTAACTTCATCATCGCTGTTTCTGGACAGCTTTCTGTATGTTAGGGCTGTAATGATATGCGATATGAAACCAAAATCGTGTCACTCAGATCCACAAACCTGTGTTGCAGAGAAGGCAGAATCGCGACACACCCTTATCCTTTAGAGTTATCCTTTCCGTCCAGATCCAATGCTACCACATCTTTAAATTACTATTAGTATTATTTGAAGTTAACATTATAAAATACACCACAAAACTAGTTGAGGATAAATTCTTTAATTTTACCTGTAACGGCCATTTTACACCGCAAGCGTCAGCGGCGCGTGAGCAGCGCATATTTTTTTCGCCGTGCATGTTAGTCAATTAGTGCATTTACACTGGGAGCAGGAGCAGCGCGTGAGCGTCAAGCAGGAGCATCGCGTGAGCAGCAGTGAAGTGGTGAAACCAAGTCTATTATTGCTGTGCTGCTCACGCTCAATTAAAATGAAAGCACGCTTTTGATGGACGAAATGATTTCACACAAAAAGTGCCCAAAATGCACAGAATAAACATATCTAGTGAGTTTTAACAAGAACTGGAGTAGGCAAGCAAAAAAAAAATAATACTCACAAATATTTATAGAAGATTTACTTGTAGATTTTTCAAATGTTATTTAATACAAATATTTATTTTTTTCCTCAAAATCTCTCTTTTTTTTTTTCCTCCAATCGCCCATGACCCCCATCGTGGGTTTTGTGTATCGTTACAGCCCTACTCTATGTACTATGATTCATTAATTTCACCAACTTGCATGGACTGTGTTACACTCACCGTTATTTTGTCAGGATTCTTATTGCCACCAGTACCACAAAGCTCAGCCAGTTCTCCAGCAGGTTCTGCGGCTCTGCCTCCGGCCTCTGTTCTCTTTGCTCCATCTCGGCCTGTCGGCTACGCATTAGCTCCTCCCACCTTCGGCTCCACCGGGTTCCCTCGTCCTGCTGGCTCCCCCTTGGTCAGTCGTCACTCTACTTCCACTACGGACTTACAGGCCGTCCGCTGTGCTCTGTCCCTCCACCCCTATTGCTGCAGCGGGTTCCTCCTTCCATTCAGCATTGCCTCTGTCCTCCATCACACTGGCTCCGCCTCCCACCCTCGTCACCACAGCATCGCATCCAGGAACTACAGGAATATCAATGGATTATCGATTCATAATCTCCATCTTCTGTTAGTCGACCACCACCAGCAGGTGCAAGCGCCTGACTCTCATGCCGGAGACCCGGGTTTGAGGCCCGCACAGAACGGGGCGAGTAAGACCCGGGTGGGGAGATATATATATATATATATATAGAGAGAGAGAGAGAGAGAGAGAGAGAGAGCTAATGGCCCTGATATTCATCACAAATACTTATTGAATTTTCTGAATTTTCAGGGAATTTGTAAAGCGAAGTAAAAGGGACTTAAAATTGCATGTCGAATATTATAGGTTGGATTTTTAAACGGAAATAACATTTTGGAAGTAAAATCTGAAGGTGATTATGGATTACTGAATTGAATAATGAAAATGTGTGAATGTTTTAAATTGAAATATTTACAGCTTAAATGAGCTGTATGTGAGAAATGTATTTCAATTAATCATAAAATGGCCCTGATATGTCACTAGACATTAAGAAATCATGTTTATTTCAAATACTTCACTGACAACAGTAGTCTGGCCAGGATATTGTCATTTAAAAAGTGAAGTTGCAGCCCTCAACTGATGTAGATGTTGTCATGTTGTGTTTTGGTCTGAGCGCCACCCTCCACCTATCTACCAATCACGAAGTCAGTAGTGTTGCCACTGCATGAAAAGTGGGATTTTCGTCCCCGTAAACGGCCGGAAATCTCCCTAATTTTCGTCAGTTAATGACAATTTACAGCCTGCGAACGTCGGTTCGCCTTTGCCACATACTGAAGAAAACGGACCAATGACGTATGTGGAGAGCTCGCGGAGGTGCTAATGGTTCTAATTAGCATATGAATAGCAGCACCCGTGAGCACCTTGCCAGAGAATGGCTTGAATTTCCTCACTCAGTATTGGTTGAAACCACTACATTTAAACAAGAAAAATCACTCGTGATTGGTTTGCAGATCTGTTACTATTGGTCACCCTGCCTCATAAATGTAAACCCCAAAATTTTAATAAATATAAAATTTATTATATATATTAAATGTATATGTTAAATTATTTATATATATATTCATATGATATGCTATTATGTTGTATATCCATATAATATTACCATCTATTATTACCATCAAGAAAAAATGAATGAATTTGAGGAAAATAAATTTTGCCAGAGACATGCTGTTTATTCAAAGAAAGAGCTTTATTAACACAAACAAACAACTATATGTACAAAGCGAAGGAGATCTGCCCACACAACAAATTGGAAGCTTTTGGAAACTGCAAAATTCGGTCAATTTTGCAGACGTCTGTGGTGCGTAGCCCTGTACTTTGGAAACGCCTCTAATCTCGACTTCAGCGTGGCACAGAGCTCTGTGAGCTCCTGGCTGCGAAAGGACGGAGGTCACACAATCCACCCAGACACCCCACCAACGATGCCATCTTCCTCATCAGATATCATGTCTATGGTAGCGCACTTCCAAAGGCCCACCTCATCCTCAGCTAGCACACTCGGTCAGCTAATTCATTTAACATTTTTGTTTTTCCTAACTTCATTTTTAGTCGAAAATTTCAGGACTTCAGTCGACCAATATATTCTTTGGTTGATTACAGCCCTAATACTTTCATTAAATATATAAATTTCAAGCTAAAATGTAAGAGTCTATAATTAGGCTATACTGAGCCTGATCTATTTACACCAGAGATTTTCTTAGAATGAAGTTAATACCTTTTAGAAAAATGTCACCTGGTGTAAAACTCCCCCTGCTACACTGTAAACCCAGATTTTGTTTCTAATTAAACTTACGAGTGATCATTACTTATTCTTTTATGTTTTGTAAAAACCTGCTATCATTACTAAACAACATTAGTTGTTTGTACTATTTAGCTGAAAAATTCATTGCACTAATCAAGTTTAGCAGACATTACTTGGTATGTTTAGTTTCATATGGAAGGGGAGGGGTTCAAACACCACATCACAAATCACAAGGCAGAAACCACTGGTATTCAAAAACCTGTGGTCACGTGAAAAGACCCGCGTCTAACGTGCTTCCAAGGGGCTCTACACCTGGCTGGACGAGCACAGGCCTCGGCAACAGACGGTATTAAGAATTAACAGAGGTTTAGATGTTGATGAATTATTGTTTAATTTAATTTAAAAATAGTCACCATAATGGTGATAAGTGTTGGCTTTAGTTGGGCTCTTGCCCTTGACATTTGAAAATTTGTTATTCTCTGGCTGTTTTCCCTGAATGTCTAAAAAGACTCAATTGTTGTGGCAAAAAAAGCTATAGTAAAGTGATCCAGTGATGACAGCACATTGATGTTGTCATCAATAGAGATTAAAAGTCATGAAAAATGAAAAGCTTCAAGTTCCAATACATGCTGGGTCCCTAATAGTACACCTAAACTCAAAAAGATTTAGATTGTGACCTAATGATTTTCAGTAAAGACTACTAATGTAAACTTGGGTAACACTATTTAGATAGTCCACTTTAGACATTCTACTAACTATAAGTAACTTTTCAACTACATGTCAACTAACTGTCATTAGAGTATTAGCAGACTGTCTGCTTAATATCTGCTAACACTTTATTTTGTTGCTCCCCCAACAGACATTCAACTGACTATAAGTAACTTGGCGACTACAAGTCAACTTGTTCTCCTAACCCGAACCCTAACACCTAACCATAACCTACCAGTCTACTGACAGTCTACTATAATATACTAATACTCTAATGAGAGTTAGTTGACATGTAGTTGAAAAGTTACTTATAATTAGTAGAACGTCTAAAGTGACTATCGAAATAAAGTGTAACCTAAACGTGTTTTGTCTACTGCACCTACTTAAGATTATATGTTAATACAACTCAACATGTTTAGTTTCAGCTTGTGCAAAAAGTTAGGGTTCCATGTTAATACAACTCAACATGTTTAGTTTCAGCTTGTGTAAAAACTAAAGGGGTATAAGGCAACGGGTTTCCACGCGATTTGCGAGTAAAGTCAACTAATTCGGGTTAAGAGTGTACCCTCATTTACACTGGAGGGGGAGGGGATACACCGCTCTACAGTAATTTGAAAGTGATTGCAGTACCAGTTTTGGCCACAATCTTACATACGGCTCCTTTAAATAGTCAACCATGTTGAATTTCAGCCCATAAAAATGCAAGCCCTAAAAATACAATGCATTAAAATGCAAGCACGGTTAATGCAATGCATTTTTTTATTTTTTTTTTATTAGTACAATTCAACAAGCTTTTTTTGTTTCAAAAACATTTGCCATTATTCTACTTCCATACATGCATCAGTCAAGATAAGAATTATGTTTATATAAAGCTTGTGTTACGAATTAATTAACTCTACTTAAAGAGAACAAAACCATCCGTAACAATTAGCAGGGATCTGATCAACCAGATCCCTAGAGTCTCCGCTCTCACTCCCAAGGCTTCAAAAACACAGAAACACTCTTAAAGTGCAAAAAGTATATTTATTAACATCAGTAGCTAGTAAAGAGCCACAAATGTCAGGAGGGGGAAAAGCCAAAACAAATAACAAAACAAAGCTAACTAATTTAAGGATACTAACCTAGAAATCAGATAACAAACAAAAGATACAAAAACTTCCCTCCCTACTTATAACAAACAGGAGAAAACAAATAATAAATAAAAGAAGCACCCACCTCCCTACCATGCTCCAAGAAGGTTTAACATAACAAATCACAACTTAACATAAGGTTGTGGCTCACATCAAATGTCTTTAGCATCTACTAGGAGATCACAATAACACATCTGTCCATCAAAGAAGCCATGAGAGCGGGGAGCTCTAGATCCCGGCTATCACTCCCGTCACCATCAAGGTCCCTCATTAGCAGCTCCACCTGTGAATCATTACAGAGAGAGAAAGAGAGAAAGAAACACCAGGGAAAACCCAACAACACAAAGGACTACCCTTACACAAAAAAAAGCATAGCTTAGTTTTATGAAGTATAGGCCTACTTAAGTAAAATATACTTAAAATGTTACACTTGAATAACCTAGGAATAATAATGAAAATCTCACTCTACTTGATTAATTAAAATGTAAAAAAATGATTAACATATTCCTTTTTCAAAATGTTTTGACATTGTTTCATTAAAGTTCATAAAGTTCATAATCATTCTATAAATGTTATTTTAACAGCTTCACAAAATACCCACTGTGGTTAGGGGTTTATCATGAATAATACAAAAAAAGATTATAAAACACTTTTTGTACAATATATATTCTAAGATGATCTGTTATTAGAATAGCAGCTATCTTTAGCATCTGTTCAGCACTTCATCAAACTTATGAGAAGTTATCTTAGCAGATTTAAAAGTTTTCAGGCTCATCCTCCATCCTTATGTGCCCTCTACAGGCAGACAGAGGAACTAACTGCACTGCTGTGGGTGCATTCTCTATGTTCCCAGATGAAATAAGACAAGGACATGTACATTTAATGCAGGCTCATAAAACATTTTGGAAGAGGGAGGGGTTGACCTAGAAACATGGGTTTGTCGACAGTGGGAAAAGAGCCCTAAAGCGCTTTACTGGGGCTGTGCAGAAATCCTAAATCTAAACAGTGGAGGGCAGTGAGCTCTGAGGCTTTTATACACCAAGCAAAGAATGGGTGAATTTCTTTCTTCTTGCAACCTCTGTCTCACTCAAAAAATGTTTTTCCTACTCAACCATGACAGAAAGTTTCTGACTGGATTTTTTGTGAACTTTTTTCTGAAGTTCTGTCTTCCCTCTCTTTATCTCTTCTACCAGTTATCCTCGTTTTACATATAATGGTATAACAAATAAATATATAAATAAATCAACAGTAAAAACAGTAATCAGCTCACATCTTTTCTCAGTATGATTGAGAGTGCTGCCTGACACATTAGTCTCAGACGACAGAGAGGACACTTAAGAACCCTCTTAGATTTATAATTCTCCACAGGACCTCAGATTTGTTAATGGAATGAAAGGAAAATGAGCACACAGGGCATCAGGACATCAACATGTACTTAATTTCATTTGATATAATGATATAAAAAAGTTTAATTAATATAATGATATATATGTAAAATTCTGTCATGAAACTTTAGATGGTGTAGGATAATAGGTCCCTAACTCAACTTGCTTGCAATTACATCATTATAGGGAAAAGCTGATTGGTTCCTGCTGTATTGGTAGCCAATGAGCTTGTGTGCTCAAATCTGGTTAGCATTTGCCTTAGCAGTGCAGTGCGCTTTCAGAAACCATCCACCTTATCCAGCTCCACCTGTATAGATCTGCTATGGTATGTTATGTACACCACATTGGACAGCAGCAGCAGCTGTTACTTGCTCCTACTTATAGTTTACTAATATATTATTTTTGCACTTTAAGTATACTTATATATTCCTATTTGTAATAATTTTTTTAGGTTCGTTTTTTTCTATCACTTGTTTCTGCTTCTTCGCCTGTGTTTTGATCAGGAGATCCTGTTCTATTTTAGAAGATGAGAAATTGCATCCCGAACCATATAACAGTGAAAACATAGATAACTGTAACATTCAGTCAGTGGCAGGGAAAGAGTAACTTAGATTGTATGTAAATTCCTATGTACACTACCAGTGGACTAGCCTACAAAGAAGAAAAAAAAATAGATTAGAATATACTGTATCTGAATAAATCTGAATATCTGATTAATTAGAATATACTGTATCTGTTTTCTTTATAAATCAATATTTTTAAGCAATGTAAGTTTATAAGACATTATGTACAACTATGTGAAAAAAGGGTCTCACTTTATATTAAGTGGCTTTAAGTACTATGTACTTACATTGAAATTAATAATTTGATACAATGGACTTGTGTACATAATGTTTTTACATTGTACTTATATTTTTAAAATACCAGCATTTAATTACAGCTGTAATTAGTTTATGTAATTACATTAGCAATTACACAGTTGACCCTTCCCTTACACCTCAACCCACCCTTAAACCTACCCATACCACCACACCTGTCCCTAACCATACGCATATCACATCTCAATAGCATCAAACGTGTTAGACAATACAACATGAACACAATAAGTACATTGTACTTATTTTTCGATGTAAGTACATAGTGCTTAAAGCCACTTAATATAAAGTGGGACAGAAAAAAGTATTTAATAATCAAATGAGAAAACACAACTGCAAGCCAAGTTGAGTACAAGTGCAGGCCAAATATGCTTAGACTTTTCGGTAACACTTTATTTGAAGGGGTGTGCATAAGACTGACATGGCACTGTCATAAACATGACATAACACCTGTCATGAACATGAAGGAGTCTTTATGAGTGTTTATGACTGTTGTCATTAAGTGTCATTCGGTAAATTATGACACTTTTAATGCAAAGCTGACATTGTTTAAAATGTCTTTGTTATCACAACTTGACATTACCCAAGACAAAAATGTCTTGATGACAACTTGACATTAACAAAGACAGAAATGTCTTTATGACAACTTGACATTAACAAAGACAGAAATGTCTTTGTTATGACAACTTGACATTAACCAAGAAATCATAACCTGTCAACCTGTCACAACTTTGGCCGTCACGACACCATTATAACTGTGTCATGAATATTTTACTTGTCCTCAAGTAAAGTGGAACACATTGTACTAGTTATAAAGATGTCATTAAGGGTTATTACACTGTCAAATGCTTTAAGTTTGATAATTAGACGTGTTATGACATATTTGTGATAGGTTGACAGGTTATGATTTCTTGGTTAATGTCAAGTTGTCATAATCAAGACATTTTTGTCTTGGGTAATGTCAAGTTGTCATAACGAAGACATTTTTTGTCTTTGTTAACGTCAAGTTGTCATAAAGACATTTTAAACAATGTCAACTTTGCATTAAAAGTGTCATAATTTACAGAATGACACTTAATGACAACAGTCATAAACATTCATAAAGACTCCTTCATGTTTATGACAGGTGTTATGTCATGTTTATGACAGTGCCATGTCAGTCTTATGCACACCCCTTCAAATAAAGTGTTACCGACTTTTCTGTCAGTACAAGTCAAGACTTCCGTAAGTGCAATTTGAAGTGTTTCTGAGAAATACATAAAAAGTAGACTGAAAGTATACGTTCTTATTTTTAGTTTAGAAGAAGTATACTAATAGCTCACTTGAACAAAACCCTTTTTTTTTGGTAAGGGAATTCAACCTAATTTTACAAATAATACTGTTTTTGTGTCCCAGAATGTAAAGATTATTTTTTGTTTTTTTAGGCGAGAATGCACTGTAGTTGTTTAAACTTAAAATATGGGGTTTATTTGTAAAGGTAGCACCTATTTGGATTTTTTTTTTTAATGTTTTCGGAGATGTGAGCTCTGTGCTGTCAATGGCCGTTCAGCGCTTGCACACCTGGCGAGAACAGCTTTATCTCGGCCAGTCCTTCAGGAATTTTCCGCTGGCTCTTATAGACCAATTTTGAGCCTACGTCACAGTTAAGTCACGGCGCTAGCTGGTGGCAAACCGAACAGAAAACTGGAGGCGGCCAACACAAACCAGCACAGATTCGGCTTCATAATAAGGAACTTAAATTATTATTCTTGTTATTAAATGTCATCTTGTTGTGTTGTTGGGTGCAAGAATCGAAGGAGTACAGGCTCCAATTTGAAATTATCGCATAATGTTTTCTAAATGATTGTGATTATTTGTGAATCATGATTTTATACATTGTTTTGATTGATTGTGACTATAACAGTTATTTTTTGAAGAACCTGGTAAGAAAGGGTAATCAAATACATAGTTAAAAAATGAATATGGTGTATCTGTAATTTTTATTTCTATAAAATATTCACATCGTTAAAATTGCACCGTAATGTGACTCTTTATTGTCGTCTTCTGTCTGGCCTTGGCGCTGGCCAGGCAGAACTGCAGATCGTAGGCTACCACACAAGTCTTGTGCGTAACGTGACCATGTAGTACAGTTATAGGCATTTAAAGATGTATATGCCCTCAGTTTCTATTAAGGCTCAGTTTCTCTATCAGGTAGGTGTAGAAGTCAGGCCACTCAACCGGAGGTAACGTTAGCGTTAATCCTGTCAGATCGTCCATCTATTAAGCGTGTCCGTTAAAATTAACTTTTGCAAATAACAATCGCGGTCCTGGACAGTGAGTGACCTTGCACATTAAGATAAAATCTGATTTTCTCCAGTCATTATTAAAAAAACAAGCAAACCAAACTTGCAAACTAACGTTAGTAAAGCTCCGCCCACAGAAAACGTCACCTTGTTTACCAACTGAAAATTGGTCTATATAGTGGTTCAACTTGGTATAATTCATTTTGGGTATATTGCCTACTAGAGTTGGGTACTTTTCACATTTTACCGGTACCTGCAATTCGATGCCGGTACCCAACAGTACCTTTTTTCGGTAATTGGATATTTTTCCTAACCATGTTTGAAATTTTGTATTTATTTTTGTCAAACAACATGCGGCACAACTAAGCTTTATACTGTTAAAATTACAACATAGAAGAAAAAGTGTGATTATTCCTTTAAAAATATTTTTTTAATAATAATTTATTATTATTATTATTAGTAGTATTTTTATAAAATTTAGACATCTAAATTCTGTACAACAGTAATATATTATCAAGTTCTTTTTCTTAAGTATGGTTGTTTTTTGTTTTGTTTTGTTTTTTGTTTTTTTTTGTGTGTCAAACAACATGCGGCACAACTAAGCTTTATACTGTTAAAAACGAAAACATGCAGGATTTGTATTTAAATAGTCTTACTCTCACGCCCAGATGCGTTATTCTCAGGTACCGAAATTTGGCACAGATTGAATGTAAATCGGTACTCGGTAGTACTGAAATAATTTGGTCTATACCATTAAAAGTACAGAGTTCGATAGCCAACCCTATTGCCTACGGAATCACAGTTCCAATTATAGTCTCAGGTTATGACTATATAATAATTTTTCCCAGAGAAGGGAGTGAGACGCTGCGTATTGATGCTTTGGTAACGCTTCTGTGTGATTGCGTCTGAAGCACATGTCTGAAATCAGTCCAGTGGTGAAACAGGACTTCAAGGGCAGGTGACGTCATGGCCAGGAAGCTTAACGGAATAAACGGAATTAGCTTCAAATAGCCGAAGCAAGCAGATCACATGGATGCAGGAAGTATGGCAGGGTGACACAGAATCTCTTTCCCCTTCAGGGAATAGGGGTTACATTCGTGACCCGAGACATTTCCTTTCGAGGGAACTCATGCTGCGTATTTTGTGCATGCATGCACTTTGTTATAAGTTAAGCTTTGCCGCAAAGTTTAGTCAATGGCTCTACAGCCTTTGCCCGCTTCAAAACTTCAGCAACGAGAAAGACTCTGACTCCATTAATTCGCCAACACACCAATGTGATTGGCTTCCCAAAAAAGAAGTTACTCCAGACACAACGAGATCGCCGGAGAATCAATGAACTGGGAAACCCCCTTTTCAAGCCAAAGATGCTGACTAAGGGAATCTCCAAAGACAAATGCAAGTAGCCTCCAGACTCTTAGTTTGCAAGCGCAAGCCCCGTGTTCTTTCAACCCCCTAATATCTTTCAGTTTTTTACGATTGTTTACACACTAAAATAAAAATTTCCACACAATTTCCAAAATTCTACTCCAATGAGCAAAACACCTCCACAGATTTGCACAACATTACACACAATGTCTACTTCACCCTTTTTGCAAAACATTACACACAGTGATTTGTAAAACTCTACACACATTTTCACACCTTAGACACAGATGAGGATTGTGAGGTTACTTCCTTGTCATTACAAAGCCCCAATTTGCTAATGACCACACTAATGAACGAATTGGATGATCACATCCACCAGGTGTGGAAGCACACGTGCTAATTTGAAAACGCAGCACTCAGGTGTGCTATAAAAGGCAGCAGGTGAGTTCACCTGTCTTTAACAAAAATGGAAGAAGAAGAAGAGTGAGAATGAGAGGGGGAGCTCAAAGAGGAGATGAAGGAGGTAGAGGAAGAGGAGGAGGCCCAGGTAGAGGAAGAGAAGGAGATAGAGGAAGAGGAGAAGAAGGAGATAGAGGTAGAGGAAAAGGAAAAGGAGGTAGAGGAGGAGGCCCAGGTAGAGGAAGAGGAGAAGGAGATAGAGGAAGAGGAGAAGGAGATAGAGGTAGAGGAGAAGGAGATAGAGGTAGAGGAAAAGGAAAAGGAGGTAGAGGAGGAGGCCCAGGTAGAGGAAGAGGAGAAGGAGATAGAGGAAGAGGCCCAGGAAGAGGAGGAGGAGGAGGAGAAGGAGAAGGAGATAGAGGAAGAGGCCTAGGTAGAGGAAGAGGAGAAGAGGCCCAGGTAGAGGAGGTAGAGAAGGACTTGAAGAGTTGATAGAACCTGAACAAAGAAGATGAGGACCAAATTTGACTCAAGAAATCCGTGCAATAGTATAATTATACTATAGTTTGTAGTAGACCTATTTGTGTACATTCTCTCTATATCGCAAACTAATCATGAAGAATGTTGTGGGTTTGTCACCATTTTTTGTTATTTTTTTTTAAATCGAAATTAGCCCTTACATAACATCTGGCCAACATGTTATTTCCTAAAATTAGTTTTTTTACAAATGTGTTTTTTATTTATCACAGCAGTGTGAAACTGGCTGCAACAATGAAAACTAATAACATTTTCACAAATATGTGTATATGTTATGACTGAAGTGTGTATGTTTTGACAGAAGTGTGTCATTTTGCAAACAATCTAGGATTTTTGCAAATTGAGTGTGGTATTTGGATAATTGTGATTATATTTTGAAAAAAAGAACCCGGTTTTCAAAATTGCGTGTAAACAATTGAAAAAAAAACTGTAATAGTTATATGCTTGAGGGCTGAAGAGACGGGAAGAGTAAAGTCTTGTTCATTCAGCTCTGTGCAGATCGATTGACTGCTGACTTGAAGCAGTATATTCTGGTTAGAAATTTTGTCCGACTTGATACAGTGCAGACGCCATGTGACTGTGACGTATGCCATCAAAGTATCGCGAGAGCGATTCGAGAGTAGCTGGAGAACTCATCTAGCGCAGCGTCTCAAAGCGGCTGTACGAGCTCTGATGATGACACAGCTGTTCCAAGATTGGCCGGATTCACCGCATGACAACGATTACGTGTTTCGTGTTTATTCTCACACCTTTAGTTACACTAAAGGGGCACGTTCTTCGTACGTTGCTTACAACATCTGAGATCAAATGAGACATCCAAGATTATATCATCGTGCTAATCATGATCCAGCTAATTGGGTTCTTCGAACACACCTGTTGTTTATGATTAGTATAGCTGGATTGAGTTATCTGAGATAACTGCGCGTTCATGCGTTGGTTTAACACTAGAACTACCAAGGCGGTCATTTTGACCGTTTTTAAATTTTACAGTGTAATAACTTTGTTAAAATAAAATCAATGTGGCTGTAGGACTCTGACTTTTCCTAAATATGTGTATATTTTATTCTGACACTGTTATTTTATTAAAATCACAAAACACAAAACAGTTCTGACTATTTCTACCTAGAATGGCCATGGCGGTCATTTTGACCGCACGCATTATAGATATCATAAGTCTGCTACATTTCCCGCCATCAACGCGCACATATTGTTCAAGAAGTGCACAAATGAGCAAGTTTCTCAGAGGGACTTCATCACGCGACTGGCAAGCGAACTTCGCTCCGACCACATGAAATCAAAAGCCCCACGACTGGTGGTGTGATAGCCAGGACGCGGGCAGGAGCAGCAGCTGATGGAGAGAACGATCAGTGCCAAGTAAGGAGGAACTGCGAAAAAAATAAAACCCAAGGAGACATGTGCCCAATGTCACAAAGTATAGTGTGTGGGAACTGCACACGAAATGCGGTGTTTGTGTGGACTGCGTACGCGTTAGTGAATGATGCGGGGGGTTTTTGTGCCGTTCAAATTAGCCCTTTATTATTACCTATCGTAACATTGTATATCCATTTATTTTTAGATTTTGTATTGATTATTGAACTTATTTACAAACAGGGCTGTACTAAACGGTATGAAGCTTTGACGTTTCCTAACTTTTTTGCATGTCTATTCACGTAGTGAGTGTGGTGAAAAATATATTTTTGACGCAAAATTTTCCTTACATTTCCTTAGACCTGTCGGGGCAATCTTTCTTTTGTGCTTGTTTTAAGTGCGATGACGTTATAACATGACGACAGGAATTAAAAGCATCATTGGAAAACTTAAAGAGAAAGGTTAAAATGTAGATATGACATGACGAAAATTATGTTCAGTACGGCCATATGACCGTCAAAGTATGAACGGTCAGAATGACCGCTGTGGTCGTTCTAGTAGTTATGGAATTCCGGTAGTTCTAGTGTTAAAAGGGGATATCGATAGTAGAAACGGTGATCAGCAACGCTGCTATTGGCTGTTCAGCATGGCCAAAGAACATGCCCAGTTTTTCTCCCAAGCAGAACAAGAGCTTTTAATAGAAGGTTATGCTGAATTTGAGACTTTAATTAAAACGCCAGGGAACACCTCAAAGTGTGCAAAAGCCAGGAGAGAGGGCTGGCAAAAGTAGCAGACAAATTAAATGCGTTAGTGGTGGCCATGTTAGATGTTTTAATAACTTATTTTTAAATTTTTATTTTATTTTAATAATTTCATAATTACTTTGTTCGTTGTCATGTCAGAGTCACCACATACAGTGAACATGGTGAAAGTGAAGTACAAAAATATTCTGCATAATGGTGTAGCAACATTGGGTTACTGCATTAAATTAGCTCAAATTATATATAGGGAATTCTAATAATTAATCATAAATATGATTAATATATTGCATTTTACAGTTAAATTATCGAAGTTGAAAAGAGATCGATTGGATACATGAATGATCTCCACAATGAGTTATGGTTCGTCATTAATATATCAATAGTCTCATTACAGATCGATTATATGAGACAACTTTTACAGGAATTAATTTAGTTATCAAACAATCTGTCTGTCCAGCAGACGGGAGTAAGACTAACTTATCAATTTCCCAACAAAAATTGTCTCTTTCTTATAATTCCAAAAAGCTATTTTCTGGCCATGAAAATATCACCTTCTTGTTATTATAAAGTTTAGGTTACTGAAATAGTAACGCATTGTAAAGCTTTGTAGCGAGATCAAACAATTCATTGACTTTGTAAATATGAGCATTTTAGGCAGAACCAATCAAGAATATAATGGCTTTAATAAAATGCAACTACGGATACAGAATTCTACATTTAAACACGGGATACATGTATGTACAGTAAACAGTAACACTAACGCGACAGACGAATAACAAACGGGAGTGAGAATGGGATGAGAGGAAGATAAAATGAGAGATTGAGAGAGAGAGAGAGAGAGAGAGAGAGAGAGATTCGTAGGATCTCTCAGGATGGCAAATTTCATCTAGACATTTTTAACCTTTAAGAGACAACACGGAAAAACATAATCTTAATGCTCTAGCATCTCGGTAATTCAAATATACTTGCATTGTAATGGTTCTCATGTGTCTGAGGCTGAGCTCTGCTGCGCATGTGAGCGGCTGGTCTTTGTGTGTTCCGTTGGAGCGTCACGTGGTTTGCTGCGGTCTGGAGCGCGCAGTTTCAACGAAGGCTTAAAAGTCTTTGACGTAAATTACCAAAGAAATAATTCAGAATAAGTTCATTTCTGGGGAAATGAACAAAGGAAAAACAAACTTAAGAGAAAGAAAATAAAAAGAAGAGAACACGGCGTAAAGCTCCCTAAGGAGCCATCCGGATACCTCTCACAGGGAAAAACTCTCAACATGGAACTCTCAGGAGTCA
This sequence comes from Semotilus atromaculatus, assembly GCA_031834385.1. Taxonomy (NCBI): domain Eukaryota; kingdom Metazoa; phylum Chordata; class Actinopteri; order Cypriniformes; family Leuciscidae; genus Semotilus; species Semotilus atromaculatus. Next base: position 11,311,874 of record JAULUF010000009.1, on the reverse strand, counting down.
GTCTTTTTATGGAAAGACTGGGTTCACGCCTCTGTTTGCGCGAACCCCCATGACTGTCCGAGACTCTGAAGAGGACAACGTTTCCTTTGTCCTGTGGGGGGGGGAATGCCCACTGGACTGAGGAGATGGTATTGAGCCGTTCGGCTCCAGAACCATGAGATGTGTAAAAGAATGCACATTACTGCATTCTGCTATCGGAATTCGGCTCCGTCAGATTGAGAGAATTACAGAGATATCAAACATGTCACAGAAATACATAGAAATACAGAGTTACATACGATATGCAAATTATAAGCATTTAGTTCCTTCAAAGCAAGTTCGTTCCTTCAAACAAACGTCATACATGAAGTGAATATAAACTGGGAAACACATAAGCATACAGGGATATATCGTATACAGTTGGCAATGGCTCATATTCTGAGTATAATACACAGACTTTTACATGTGTGTGTGTGTGTGTTTGGGTGTGTGTGTTAGAATGTCCTTCAGAGTTCGGCCGGGTGGTGACCTCGTGCTCACCCCCCCCCCCCCCCTCCGGGGACTCCTAAATGTATGTGCGTATTCTTTGAGTTGATGAGTTTAACACCAGAATAGTGGTTGATTATTTGTTGGAACAATGCCCATCTTGTTTGTGAGGTATCATGCAGGAAGGGTGTCCTTCAGTCAGAAGGGCGCCTCTTGGTCACATGTGATCAGAAAAAGGCACCCCTTTGTTTACTCGTTGGAGAAAAACGCTGTGTCTGCACTATAATCAGTAACTTACTCAAGTCCAACACCATACTTCTTTGTGTGTCCGTCCACAGTGAGTGGAGCTGTGTCAGTTGATTAAAAATCCCGTGATTCAATCAACTAGCAGGATTTAGCCATCTGGTTGCGGCTACAATGGTAACTTTTTCTATGGTAATTTTTACTATGGTAATGGTAATACCTACTTATAGGCCTACAACTAGTCTCTTTTAAAAAGGCACTGTTAAATAAATGATTGTCTGTTTATAAAAGCAACAAAGAAAAAGGCTAAAAAAAAACCCTGGCAGAAGAGCTGACCCTTGGGTTGAATGTGAATTGACCTGTTGTGAAGGGCATCCCAGAGTTCAGCTCTTCCAGACCCACATCCAGGGACCAGTAGCAGCAACACCTTCATTACTGGTAAATGAGATTTAAATGATCTTAGTACACTGTGAAATAATTTGTTGCTGCATTAAATTAAGTAGGCCTATAATCCAAATTGGCTGGTATAGTCATTTCAACTGTTAAATATTGAGTAATGATACATTGCTTTGACTTGTGAAAGTAAAAACTGATAAACTTGTTAAAGGTGCAGTGTGTGATTTTTAGCGACATCTAGCGGTTCGGTTGCGAGTTTGCACTAAGGGCTCAGCCCACTGCTCACCCCTCCCTTTCGAAGAAGCTACGGTGGCTAAAACGGGACAAACATCGTTGTCTAAGACAGCAGAGAATAGCCAGAGTAAACCCAGTTTCTGTACCACAGTCCATTATAAACCACATTATAGATAAAGTTGACAAAGCCATAGTCAGGTGAGGATCAAGGGTCTTAATACATAATATAATAATAGTAATCACCTGATTGTCTCACGAACGTAACCAGCACATTTCTCCCCACATAGCAAACCCATAATACAGCGAGGGAGAAGAACCACATGAAACTATGCAACTATATATTTTTTCTAACAGGGTCGTAAAAGTTTAGCTGGCTAATATGAGCTGTTACTGTGGCTGAGCTGGTTAAAGCGTAAAGCCTTGTTTATACTCGACACGTCCGCATGAGCCCAAAGGTGCGTGCGGCAAAAATGACGTGATTATAACAGCGCGCGCGCCTCCGCATCCCCTAGACACCATTTACTACACACAATAGGCTTTTTTCTCTGATTTTGGAAACTCGATCGACTTAAAATGCTTCCAAGATCGACGGGTTGGTGATTCCTGTAACTGTTTTATGGTCAATGACAAGAGTAGCCTAACTTACTAATCAGCTGTCTCACGAACGTAACCAGCACATTTATCCCCACATAGCAAAGCCATAACACAGCAAGGGAGAAGAATTAAGTTACATGAAACAATCCAACTACATATTTACACCACTGACAAGGGAAAAGTCACTACTCACGGTGTTTATGTCTAGCTTCTAGCTTTCAAGGTAGTGACGAAACGCGCTCTGTAACGCTGTTTGTTCGCTGTCGGCTACGGTAGAAACATGACGTCACAATATGTCGACCTTCATAGAAGGGGGTTCCCGTGGTTAATATGTAGATATAAATGCCTCATTCTAAGGTAATAAAAACATTACGGTTTATTAAGTAAGTTCTTTATACACCACCGAACACATAGTTATGGATGTCATATTGCATTTCTGTTAATAGATACTCAATTTTTACACATTGCACCTTTAATGTAAAAATATTTTGCCATGAGTTATTAATCACATTGCACTGGAGAGTGAAGAAACCTTCTTAGATGACTGACCTTTGGAGGAAGTAGATTATACCTGCAAGTGCATAAATAACTTTAATTGATTTATACTTTTACCTATGCCTATTATTTCTGACAGGAGTCCACATGTATAGAAAGGCCTACAGAAGAGTCTGCACAAAGCAGTGATACAGAGGTGGGCAGTGTATAGCCAACTTTTCCTTTTTATTTGTTGCATGAGGCATGTGTGACACAAACATCTCACAGATGACACAGGGTGATATTCGTTAGGAGTCTTCAACAGAAAATAGAGTATTTTGAAAAAACTAAAATCAGGGGGAGAAATAGAACTTGACTACTTAAAGAAAAAAAATTGCTCTAGAAATAGAGTTGCTTCAAAATAAACTTTTCACTATTTCACACAGAGTACTATTGCTGACCTTGCATAATCTCTTATTGCAGGCAAAAGATGACTGGATAACTGGCTTTTCTTTACAAAGAACTATTGAAATAAAACTCAAGGAACTAAGCAAATTTGTCTGGTCTTTTATTAAACATTTAGGCTTAATGAAAGTTTTTTTTTTTTTTTTTTTTTTTTTGATGTTGGCAATGTTGTGTAATATGGCACATGCAATGTCACAGGCCCTATCAGGTGCAACCCTCTGGCTTTTCAGACACTGAAATCTTCCCTTTATTTGGCCAAAGTTCATTTCATTGTGTGCCCTTGTCCTGGCTAGAGCTGCATTGTAACTGGGGTTTGGGTCAGGGAATGGGGTAATAAAACACCTGTCTCCAAGCAGGATCCTGTAATCACCTGTATAATGGAAAAATGCAGTTCTGTTAGGATCAGCATAAGTGTATGTAATACAGTGAGCTTGATATTTATAATTGTCCTTACCACGTTCAAATAATGTGCATAAATGTGAATCTCTGAAAATTCTTGAGTCATGCACAGATCCTGGCCATTTTGCTTTCACATTGATTTGTGATATGGAACAGTCACACACCATCTAAGAGATTTTACTCAGTCTACTGCCTTTTGTAAAAATTGACATAATATTACTAATCTGGAAAAATTGTAATAGTAACTTGGCTGCACATTTACATTGTGAGCCCCCTTTCGGTTCACAAAATCCCCTTCATTGAGGCCTTGATGGGAACATCTGTCCAGTCTATGGTATATAGTCTATAGCACCAATCACGTTGGTGAAGCCTGAGGGACATACTGTGAGTCATAATCGGCATGGTCATCATGATTGCATTATCTTCATTAAAAATGATAATATACCCTACTTAAGTAAAAAAAAAAAAAAAAAAAAAAACAACCCTGCTTTACCCTAAAAACTGCTTGAGTGCCAGGTAAACTTTGCGAATGGCACGACAGACAGCACATATCAAGTTCTCCGCATCTCCAATAGTGTAAAGGAAAGAGACACTCGCAAAGAATTTTAGGGCAATGCAAACATTTGTGCTGTTGTTAAAAGCCCGACATCGAATCAAACATTAATGTGCATTTCCAACAAAATAATAACGTATAAACGACACCCTCACGACGATCGTTTCACAAAAAAAAATTAAAATTAGGCTACACTATCGCGCTGCACTAAAGGACTTCCCGTATGAGCTCCGCTAAAGCCGCGATCTAATCCTGTTTAGACAGGGCACGCAGAGCAAGTGGTGATAGTGGTGATGGACTTCTTCAGCATTGAGTTGAAAACATTGTGCCAAACTCCTGAGGTCGTCCTTGGTTCTGTTGTGGAGAGTCTTCTCTCTCTCCTGAATGAGCACATGGCTGGTTGTGAGTCAAGGCCTGCTGCCCTGAACATACAGAGAAGGCCAAAGAGGAGGAAGGGCTTGTGTGAATGCCCTTTAAACTCTGAGAAAGGTCCAACCCCTAAGGGTTGACTCGACCAATAAGAAAGGTGGAATTTCCAAGCGGGAAAAATCCTCTGTGGTTAATTTATGAGTCTTTGTCCTAAGCGTGCTAATTTGCATGTGCAGCTGGATTGGTTTCTGATGAAGAAACTAGGGAAGATTTTTGTAATACTACTATTTTGCGCAGCTATCGGCATATCACAATCATTTCGATCTTCAAAGTACCAATTTATAGAGACCAAACGTTCTATAATAAAATACATAGTATCAAAGAGATAATAGTATCAACAGATAAAAGAATTAAAATACACAACATAAGACCGTAAATCATACACAAAATGTTCTGGAATGTATGTTAATTTCATGTTAATCAGTTCATCGATAAATTAATGCAGGAAAGTCTGTTCTGATGTCTGTAGGTCTTGTGGCAGGGGTCTATTCACATTGCTAACAGTCATTAAACCAACTTCTTGCACTCACTGGGGGATGGGACCACAGATCCCAGAATGAGTTATAAAGACTGTTTGGTACATATACCAAATAATTGTGACCCGTCACGGAAACCAGTGACACAAGTCGGCAGCACAGCTTTCGAGCAAAATGAGAAAGAAGTTCTCAAAATTGGTTTGAAAAAAAGAAATTTGATGTGATTTTCGCTTTTTTGCAGAATCTGTTAGTTGAGATCACGAAGAAGCCTCTCCATGTTTGAGATAGCAGTATTGGTATATTTAAAAGCGTACATTTTGAGGTTGAAATCGGCTTGTTTTTCGGAGATTCTAGCATTCAGTAGGGGCGTGTCATTGTCTGTGTATTTGCATACTGGATAAGCCAGCTTTTGCCCCCGCCCTCCAAGGGAACAGCGTGGCTACTTATTATGCAGCGCTCTGGCTGGCTCTATCTGATATCAAAATTCAATGAAGATGGACACCGCAAAGATTGTTGCAGACAAGCTGATCCGTGGCCGTTACACCGAAAATGTTTTGAAGTACTGTACTTCTTCGACAAGCTGGATGCTTATGAACAATGCGCGGCGGTGACGCGCTCATGTAACGTGGTGGCGCTGCCAATAAAGCACCTAAAAGCTGTCACAAAGAACCGGCAAAAGTAATGATTATGAATAATAAAAATATCGCCTTGCTATATTTTACATGTTTATTAATAAACAAGTGTTTTCTGTCGGCTGCAAAGGTGAAGTTGACGACGCTGATTCGCGATCTTCGCTGTAGTGAACGCGCCAGAGAGAAAATTACATTACAGAAGCAGAGAGCAGTCTATAGTCTGTTTTATTTAGTTTTGATTTGCTCTATTTAAAAGTAGATATGTCTGTGAGGCTAGGCTACCTTATACGCTGAGTTTCGCTTCATTTATGAGACTAGCTCCAGTTCACGCGCCGGTGCCTCCGTTTCGTGATTATCTATCGTCTGCTATTTACTTATTATTTATTAAATCAAGGCAATTGGTTGATGAAACATTGATTAAAATGAAGATACAATTAATACAAAATGAAATTCACTTCAAAGAAAGGTTTTGTGCTTTGTTTGATGTCTCTGTGAAAGTTTTAAAGCATGTTTTAGTACCATTTTCAGAGCGCTCACGTCCGTAACAGTGTTTTTTTTCCTCATAAATGCGAACACGAAAAATAAAATAAAATGAATGTTTTGTTCTGTGGAGACTGAGAGCCAACGTATCTTAGGTCTACGTATTTTATGATGTTAACTTCAAATAATACTAATAGTAGGAAGATGTGGTAAGATCCAGGAAGATCGTCCCTTCTCTTTCTTTAATGTGAAATGCTTTTTGATTTGAACATTCTCTAGAGTTTATCTTATTTTTTTATTCAGTGTACATAAGAGTTGCCTATACAGTTTTATCGGTAGATGCTAAGAGACATTTATTTATATATTACCTGTTTGCAAACTTTTCTTTTTCTTTGATGGCACATTTTCCTGACCTTTTTGCTCACCCCTGTGCTTTACAGGGGGTATGGCTTATCTAAATGAGATGTAAATGAGCCCTATTGTCACTCCCAGCAGCAGAGAGAGGTGAGAACTGCACAATCTTTAGAGGCCGTTTTCTCCCCTTTGAGCTTTTTTGAGTGCCTACCTTCGAAGGGCCACAACTTCTCCAAATATTATCAGATTTCCATGTGTTACACGTCGTTGGAAAGCTTGGAGACTACACTTTCAGAATCTGTGAATAACTCAAAATGCCCCAGAACCGACTTGTGTCCCTACTTTCCGTGATCGGTCACAATTGTCTGATTTGTCTCAGTCGTTACATTGCCATTATTTGTATTTGTAGCACTGAGTGCCCTTTTTTAAAACGTACTATTGTAACTATAAACATACTATTTTAACTATTTTTGTACATCAATTGTAAATTGTTTGTACTTGTGTCTCTGACCTTCCTGGCGCACACAAACCTGTGTGACCTAGTGTTAATTGCTGGGTTATTTTGATATTCCCTGATTGATTCAGGGTGGCGTAGTCGACAATTATCACCATAAGCTAAATTATTTATCAAAATTATATACCGCGTCGTCACACTTACAGTCAGCTCCCTTGAGATCCGACTGAGCTTGCTCCACTCCCAAACAAACACAAAAATCATATGTATCCCCCCCTGTAATGAAACAAGGGCAGGGATGACCACACAAATTAAATGCCTGTTTCCTCACCATAATGGTGTCTAATGCTTTCTGTACTATATCGGGACAGACAAACAATAAATAAGACAGATAATATCACACAGAGTGCTTGCTGAGGCACAGAAGCTAATGTCGTTCATTCCGGTTGTGTTTTTATGCTTCCTGGTCGTGATTGTCACGGAATGGGTAATTCAGAATGCGAGGACTCAAGTGCAGAAATAAATGGGTAATTTATTAAACAAAAAAATAAAACACAAACTACAAACAAAACTCCCTCGAGGGGGAAAATGGGAATGGAAACAGGCAGGGTCAGGAAACAAAAGGAACATGGAAACTTGGACAACGAACCAGCACAGAACTTCTTCTAGGATTTAATGGCGGTTGGCAAACCAACTTAAAAGGTGCATTCCTGCCTCATACTGAAATGGAGTGTGAAACGCATATTGGAAAGGAAGTTTAGTCTAAATCTACTCTTTCAAAAAAAAAAAAAAAAAAAAAAAAAAAAAAAAAAAAAGGGATTTTACATCCTATTAAATAATCCTGTTTCCTTTAAAAATATAAATAACTAAATAAAGATAAATTATTGATTGTTTAGTACCTTCTCCTAGGAGAACCTGTAGTGTTAGTTCATTGATTCCTATATTACTTAAAGCGTTTTTTAGCTGGAACTTCTCTCTTTCATAAGCTTCGCATTCTATAAGCACATGCTCTACAGTTTCAGCTAACCCACATTTATCACAATTTCCAGTCTCATGTTTATCAATTCTTCGTAAGCATTGATTTAATAAACAATGTCCAATACGCATTTTTGTTACTAATACGTCCTCTTTCCTGTTTCCGAATCTTCTTCTCTCTGAACCCACTTTTCCTTGAATGCAGAAAAAATGTCTACCTATCATTCCTTCATTCCATTCCTTCTGCCAAATTTCCAGCACAGGACTGCAAACACAGGGAGACTAAATAGGGAACAAACATAAGAGGGTAACGAGTAAGGCAGGTGGGACAAATTGACCAATAACCAGATAAGATGGGAGGGGCTAGACAATAGACATGGCACAAGGAAACACATGACAAGCCATGTGCTCACAACAAACAGGACTATAAAACAAGAACATGACAAACCAGGAATGTCAGAGCTCTGTAACCAAAATAAGAATTAAACCAGACAGACAGTGACAGAACCCTGACAGTGATGTCCCTTTTCGCCATTGGACTGATTTCACACACGTTCTTCAGACGCAATCACGCAGAAGTGTTCCCAAAGCATTAATACTTGATGCAGTGTGAGTTCCCTCGAAAGGGATTTTTTATATATGCACCGGTTCAGGGCATGCAGTCTCACAATGAATACATTTAGTCACAGGCCATCCACACTGCAATTCAGAAGGGGGCGCGCACGGTACTGTAATGCTATTTTCTACCAGTAAAAAGCGCAGAAGAAGAGGAAGATACGATGGACTCTTGATCTTTCAAATACATAAAGATATAAATAAAAACAGCTTGAGAATAATCTCTCACTACAGAATTTATACATATACATTTACCTCAGGCATTTAGTGTTGACAGCATGTTAGTTCGCTAGAGAAATTAACTCTAGAGAGAAGCATTTCGTATATGCACAATATTCCTATGTACACTAAATAACATTTACTTTTACATTTAATCATTTAGCAGACGCTTTTATCCAAAGTGACTAATAAATGAGGAGAGCAATAGAAGCAGTTAAACTAACAATAGGACAACAATGTGTAAGTGCTGTGACCCTTCCAGTTTAGTCTAACGCTAATATATATACTGTGAAAAAATAAAATAAAATTAATATATATATAAAATGTTTTCTTTTTTTTCTTAAACAGAATAGAGGAGAAGAGAAAAAGTGTTAGTATTAATGGATCAAGTGTTGCTGAAACTTGATCCACTGGCCGTTTCTTAAAAATGTCCTCTTGTGGCAGTTCTACTAGTTATGGAATTCTGGCACTTCTAGTGTTAATATTATAGTAATATGTAATTAAGGGCTCCCCATAAAGTTTACAGCATTAGCCATGTTTGTGTACCGTTACACTTCTAATAGTTCACCAAAAAAATGTGTGACTGGCTTCATATTTGAAGATTCATGTTGTGAAGCACTCAAAAACAGAGAAATAGCCAAAAATATAATCTAGTAGTCTATGTACACATGCAGACAGGTCTTTTTTGGCCACTTTGTAAAAGACTAACAATATCCAAACTCGACCGAATGGATAGTTTTGTATAAATTATTGTTAACAGTTTTTTTTTTTTTTTTTTTTTGCAACCATAATGTAATGTCTTTAAAGTATCTTTGTTGGGTGGCTTTTCTCATTAATTAGGGGCCAAGCACTGAAGGTGCGGAGGCACATATTGTATTGTATTGTTCCTGTTCTTATAATAATAATAATAATAATAATAATAATAATAATAATAATAATAATACATTTATTTGTAATACGCTTTTCTTAAACCCAAAGCGCTACAGTAAAATAACAAACAGCATAGACAGTACAACAATTAAAGAAAAACAGCCTTAAATAAATGTGTCTTAATCAGCTTTTTAAAGTGACCCAGTGTAGGTGCATTTCTGATGGTAGGAGGAAGCACGTTCCATAGTTTTGGGGCTTTATATGAAAAGGCTCTTTCCCCCCATGGTCTTAAGCTTACATGAAGTAGTAGGAGCGAATTAGAAGAACAGAGAGAACGAAGTGGAGTGTTAGGGCTGATGAGATCACAAAGGTACTCTGGTGCAGTCGCATGCAGTGCCTTGTATGTTAGTATAAGAATTTAAAATCAATTCTCGCATTTATAGGAAGCCAGTGCAACTGTGAAAGCACCGATGTAATGTGTTCTCGAGGAGAAGTACGAGTGAGTACGCGAGCGGCAGAATTCTGAATATACTGTAGCCTGCTCAGGGATTTAGCTGGAAGGCCAGAGAACAAGGCATTACAGTAATCTAACCTAGTTGTAATAAAGGCATGTATAAGCCTTTCTGTGTCTGCAAAAGAGAGAAAAGGTCTAAGTCGAACAATGTTTCTCAGATGGTAAAAAGCCGTTTTAGAGATGTTTTTTATATGTGCTTCAAATGTCAGCTGTGGATAAAAAAAAATGACACCAAGATTCCGCACCTGTGAATTTGGAATTACCATGCTAGAGTCAATCATCAAACTAATCTGCTCGGCCTTACGAGTAGCCGCCACTGTACCAATCTGCATCAATTCAGTTTTGGAGCTGTTCAGTTTCAGGAGGTTAGTCTGCATCCATAAACTGGTCTCTGCTAAACTACGCAAAGCTATTAGTGAGCAATGAACATCAGGACTAGTGGTGATGTAAATCTGCGTATCATCCGCGTAGTAGTGATATGCAATACCATATTTCCTGATGATCTGGCCAAGTGGAAGCATGTAAATGTTAAATAAAAGTGGACCCAACATTGAACCCTGGGGAACTCCCTGTCGAACAGGCACGGTGTCAGATGTCTCATTACCCAAGCTTACAAACTGGGCTCGATTCCGCCATGGGAGTCTATGGCAACCCATAGAACCGCTTGCGGGAAAGTTATGAAATTTGGTACACTGAACGACGACAGTCTGAAAAGTCTTCATAGCAAATTTGGAGTCTCCAACTCAATCCCTAGTGCCACTAACTGTCCAAAGTTTCACTCATGTTTATGCTAATAACTTTTGAACTATAATGGCAAGAATCACAATTCCTTGTCTTATTCCTTGGCTCAAGCCGATTCGATTGCACCCTATGACGCCATTTTCCGTCATGATAATTTGCCCGCCATTTTTAATTATATGAAAAACCTACTTTTCAAACTCCTCCTAGGCCGTTGCTCCGATTCTCAGCAAAATTTAACCAGATCATCTCCAGTCCATGCCGACAAAAGTTAGGGAATTTATAAAAACGCCTCAAATTGTTCTCGAATACCACGCAAATTAATTTTACGTCGCACTTGCAAAAACAGACACAAGGCTGTATCTCTGTAATGCTTTATCGCATTCAGACCAAACTTGGTACATGTCATCACAAGCATGACCTGAGGCTACATGCTGTGTTTTGGCGCAGTGCCATCTACTGGTTCGCAGATATGAAACATGTATATTTTTGCTCATAATTTAAAGTGGTCTCGTTAGATTCAAGGCGTCATGCCGAGTTGAGTGATATCCAATTTTCTCAGATCGGCCATTTTGGCTGTCGGCCATTTTGAATAATGTGCTAAAATGCTGTATTTTATGAACGCATGAATGAATTGTTACGAGACTCGGTATGTGTCATCAGTACGATACCTTGAGGGAGTCTGAGAAGTTTGGAAACAGTGCCACCTAGCGGTACAATTTAAATTTCAAATGCTTATAACTCTGGCTGTGGTTGACTTATTTTCAAGAGTCATCTCACTAGACTCATGAATCCTTGCCGAGTCCAACGATACCAGAATTGTCAGGTTTTGACCAATGGTTTGTGCAGCGTGTTAATTTAGCGCTTAAAAAACATTTGCGGATATCTTCGAAACAGCTTATTCGATCGAGAAAAAAAAAATCACAGTCAGAAGTTTGGAAACATAGGTCACTGGTTAAAAGCTACAACCCAAATGTCAAAATAATGATAGTAAGGGGATGTAAAATCCAATCAAATTCACATGTCAGTCATTTGTTACATGTTTTTTTTTTTTTTTTTACAAATGTCTATAACTCTGAAGCGAATTGAGATATTTTCACCAAAATTGACACACAGATGTACAGGCTCTCTCTGAAGACACATAAAAAAAACGGTGGGATTGAGCCTCTTGGATGCGCTTTAATAGAACGTAACATACTATACTTAACGAATGCATTGGTGCAACATTACAAAACTGCCATCAGATCAGATGTGCCATCAGAACCATGCCCTGAAGATACTCAAAAGATTGAGACAGTGCCACATTTTGGTCAAAAGTTATAACAAAATTTCTAAAAATGCTAATAACTTTTGAATAAATCTGCATATTTTAATGCCACTTGTCTTAAAGCTGCCGTCGGCAACTTTTTTTTGATCATATTCAGCGAATTCGACACTATATTCTGACAGAACAACATAAATAAAGTGGTTTTAGAAAAAAAACCGAGCTTCTAACTCCACCTGGAGCGTGTTATTTGTTTTGCAAAGATCCACCGCTCCCGGTTCATTGTGTCCAATCAGCGCAGGGGGGTGTGAGATATGACTGTCAATCACAAGTCGTGCATGCACTCGTCAATCACATGCGTGTGCCTGAAGTTCGCGCAGTAGCGAATAGTGATGGCGCAATAACGAGCACGAACTCGGTGGGAGGGTATTCGTTGATAGTGGGGGAGGGGCATGAGAGTTGTAAACATTCAAAATTTTTCCTAAGTCCACTCAATCAGCCAGAGTTGCCGACGGCAGCTTTAAGGTTTGTAATTGGCTTTATGCCCAGCTGCACTACTTCCTGAACTTCAGCCAGCTCCTTTGTTTCCTGTCTGCCATTATTGGACAAACTGATTAATCCAGGTGTGCCTGGCCTCAGTAACAATAATCAGGCACACCTGGATTAATCAGTTTGTCCAATAATGGCAGACAGGAAACAAAGGAGCTGGCTGAAGTTCAGGAAGTAGTGCAGCTGGGCATAAAGCCTATTGTCAACAGACTCTGACCACATAACATCGATTTTGTAACTACGCCACCTATTGGTCGAATGTGATAATTCATTAAATCACATTTTTAGTTAATCTATGTGATTTTTCAGCCGTTTTACCTAAATTCATCTTTAAATGTCTTCAATTTATCCTTGCTGCAGTTGGTCTGACATATGTTGGCATGTCTCGTCGTTTTTGCGGTTGGCCCCGGTGATTGCTGCCTGCAGCTATATTTAAATATTGATTTATTAAAGGGTTAGTTCACCCAAAAATGAAAATTCTGTCAGTAATTACTCACCCTCATGTTGTTCCAACCCCGTAATACTTTTGTTCATCTTCGGAACACGAATTAAGATATTTTTGATTGAGCTGGATCACTCCTCCATAGGCTTCTAAGGGACTGAAACTTTTTCCCCCGAAAAGCTATTAAAGACATCGTTATAATAGTCCAAGTGACTACAGTGGCTCAATCTTCAGTTTATTAAGCGACGAGAATACTTTTTGTGCGCAAAAACTAACAAAAATAACGACTTTATTTCAACTATTCATTTCCTTCTCTGTGGGCCTCGTCAGTTAACGTAGTGTGATAGCGTAGGGCTACGTCACACGTGTGACGTCCACCACAGAAGCGTTACACGTCACACGTGTGACGTCCACCACAGAAGCGTTACACAAGCGTTTTACTGCGTGAACATACTCGAGGCCGACCGAGAAGGAAATGAATAGTTGAATAAAGTCGATATTTTGAGGTTTTTTTGCACACAAAAAGTATTCTCGTCGCTTGATAAACTTAAGATTGAGCCACTGTAGTCACTTGGACTATTTTAATGATGTCTTTAATAGCTTTTCGGGGGAACAAGTTTCAGTCCCTTAGAAGCCTATAGGAGTGATCCAGCTCTCAGATTTAATCAAAAATATCTTAATTCGTGTTCCGAAGATGAACGAAAGTCTTACGGGGTTGGAACAACATGAGGGTGAGTAATTACTGACAGAATTTTCATTTTTGGGTGAACTAACCCTTTAATTAGTTCAGTTAAACCACATATCATGTAAATAATTAAAGTAAAACATGTAATTGATTGACACTCCTAATTCAACCTACTCTACTAGCCTGTATTCAGTAAAAACCAACAATATATGTTAATATGTTTTTCCTACTGGTTTCTGCTATACATAAATTATGAGACATGAAACAGCATATGCATGCCCCACTGCCACCCTTCACTTGGTTACTCTTAACTTCAAAAGACTCATACGATGCACCACAACAGATGAATGAGAATACTGCAAGCAGATGACCGCCATCTGGGAGAAAGTCTGACCACTTGGCGCAGACCTGTGGTGCATCTGATGAGATATAATGGAAAAGATGGTTTCAAAGACGCGAGACAAACTACAATCAATGGATTACTGGTGATTGAAGAAGGCAGATAATCTCAGTAATGCATTTGAGGAAATAAATACAAACTTTTCTTTGGACTTAAGGCCTGTTGATACAATGACAAAGATAACTATAAGGATGTATAAGCATCCACACCAACGCATGACAACGTTTTCATAATCAGTATGCGCTGCAGTTTAAGACTTTCCCATTCTCTTAAAATTAGAATGATTATTACAACTTTATAGTCATCATTATAGTTAGAGTCCTTTGTTTGAACAGACATATGCAAGGCCTCCATTTTTAAAATTGTAATTAACCCAAAAACAGAAATTCTGTCATGATTTACTCACCATCATTCAAACTTACTTTTTTCCCTGTAGTACACACAATAAGATATTTTGAAGAATAATGGGATCCAAACAACACTGAACCCTATTTACTTTAATTGTATGGACTGACACACATTTATCTGCCAGTCAGTCAATCAATCAACCAATCAATCAATCAGCATGTTTACATTTGCATAATATTTCATGGTGACCTATCCCTTTGACCAAATGCTAGGGACATTTCAAGAAGCAGGATATATGAAAATGAGTCAAGCTCTGCTTGCTTGAGGGAAAAACAATGGAGATTAGGTGTGCAACTAAAAAGCTGTTCCATCTGGTACACGGGCAGCCCATGAAACACCCCATACATGTGGTAGCCAGAGCATTGAGGGCAAAACACTCCAAATGGAAGCAGCATCAGCTTTCTTGGCAGCAGGATCGCAGGATGGATAACGAGTCAGAAAATGCAATGCGTATCTGCACCAGGTACACAATAGTCTTTGTCCTTCCACTCTCATGAAGCGACAAGGAGACTTCAATAAAATAATGAGGATTTACAGAGTGGCTTCTTGGTTTCATTCAGTCGGTCAGATAGAGGAAGGCTGCTGATTCCTCTCCCAGCGGGTTCTCTGTGCTCCCGAAGCATTGTGCGAGAGGAAATGATGGGGAGCAGAGGGCCATCTGTTGTGCCACTTGGCACGCCTGCTCCTGCCAGGGTCTTTTCAGGTGGGAACTGGAGAGACTCCCTCCAGTGTGATTTGAACAAGGTGCACACAAGATAAAAATCTGCTCAGTATTCACACATTTCACACCACTTACATCTCCAGATGTCCAGAAGGATTCATTTATCTGCCTGCACGTTCTTTCACCTTATGCAATGGAGTTGTTGCCGTTTGGCGAAGGATTAAGAAGATCAGTCGGAAATTAGTTACTTTTCTCAAATTTGCAATAAACTTTCCTTTTAGTTCCAAAGTGTAAAACAGCATGTGGCAGTATTTTTAGAATCCACTGGCAAAAAACAAAAAAACAAAAACAAAAAAAAAACACACGTTACACGACTTATAATGTAGCTGGCACCACATGTGTTCCATTAGCCCCATGTAAATTATACAACCATTTATAAGTAAAAAAAAAAAAAAAAAATCCTCTATGACTTCTGTCTGATGGGGAAGTTGGCCAGCGAGAAGTAGACTTAATCAGTGTTTTGAGTCCTTCACTGTTTTATCTTTGTCTGGCTGCAGTCAAGTGAGCCCTCCTGTCCTTGATGGAGGGATATGGCAGTAGTGACACAGCGGATGAGAGAGCTCCAGCCTTGGTCAGGGGAAAGTCATTTATTTCCGTTGACCTGCTCGGTCAAGTGGATTGAAGCTGAGCCTCTCGTTTCACTCTCTTTCTTTACAACCCCTGCCCCCGTCCCTCCCTTCCCCATCTCCCTCCCTTTTCTTTTCTCTTGCTGAGTGCTGACACCATTCCTGCAATTACAGCAAACAGCAAGGATGATGGGACTAAGATTTTGCTCTGTTACAAGAGTCAAGAACTCGTCCCTCACGCTGACACCATTAAGCCATGCTTTTGGGGGAGGGGCTTAAAGTGTTGAGGATGTAAAGTTGCTGCTCTTCGACAGAGCTATGAAAGCTCTGAGGATGAGTCCAGATTAGAACCCAATTTTGAAAGGTTAAAGCATCAGAAAGGATTCTGAGAGATGAGAACTGGCTCACATTTAACAGGTGTCCTGTTTCTGGACCATACTGCATGGAGGTCATTATTAAAAGTCCATTTCATCTTTAGAGGGAGTCATTTTAGAGATCATTTTTCAGCTCCAGCAGCACCTGGTGTCAAAAGATTCGCTGGTACCATCGACTCAATGCGTGAAAGTGCAGTGCAGAAGGCTCTGACAAAAGAAGGCATCAAGTGTTGTGTAGAATTTAACTCCATGTGAGTAGTATCGTCTTCCGAGGCCTAAAAGCAGACAGCGCACAAAAGGTGGAAAGCATGGAATTTGTATAAGCGCTGAAGTCGCACAAGAGGTTGTTTAACACGGATTTAATCCAGCCTTCCGTCTCTGCCTAGAGCTCTTAATCTCTTTACTGCTAAACTTATCACGCGATAACCGACTCTTCACTGATTCATTTCCAACTGCACAAATGAAAGAACTGCTGAATTACCGCTGGTGTGTAGCCTGCTTTCCTGTCTATTGAAAGTAATACCTTGCATTATTTGATTTGCTGCATACATTTATTAGCTTTTAGGGAATGTGCTAAAATCGTACAAAAATTCTAACTTTATTCATACATATTGCCTGTTCTCTTGCAGTAAGGAATCAATCTCCAAATAACTTAAATTAACAAAGTTTAAATAATGTTTTATGTATAGGTTTAAAGTGTTTTTCGTTCTGTTGATAGGCTATTTTACAGATGCACTAATCAGATCTGTGGCTTAATGGACCCTAGGCAGATCTCATCTGAACAATCAATCATAATCTAATTTTTATGCTACTAAACACACGGTGATGTCATTTACATCACTCCATTGAGATCAATCAACTTATTTTGCCAGCATCTCGGTATCATCATGCTCTCCAAATCGTGACTCCGACTGCTTGCAAAATAATCTCAGATAAAGAATAGCAGGGGTGCATTTACATTGCACACAGCAATAAAACTTGTTGAGCACAAAAATAGTCACCAACTGAATGGAAGTGATGTATTACCAAAATATTAAAAAACGGAAAGGGAAAATGGTATGGCTGAGAGAAAACTCTTAACATGGACCGTCAGCCATGAGAATGGCAGCTGAGTCAATGTCAGAGAGGACGAGTCCTTGTCATCTCAACTCTAATAGAGAATGACTCCACTGAATTGCACCAAGCAACAGCATCTGAGAGTAAGCACATTGCTATTCACCCAGCATCACAAATCAGGTTTAACAAGTTGAGACCTACAGTATATGTGGTTAGACTACAGACGAGAGGGGAGGGAGGTGAGCCGTTTCCCTCTTTCTCCTGCTTTTTCATTTGCCTCCTTTAATGTGACAGTGCCACACAGTCGTTTACAATGACACCAGAGCCTTTATTGTTTCAAACACATTGCCCTTGAACAATGTGAAATGCATACTCCATGAGGTTTGTTCAAGATCACTTTGGATAAAACCTTTGTTATTGTCAATTTGTTTCCAAGGGAATTCCTAGGAGGTTACATGTTTTGCTTTTAAATTGCAAGGTAAAAAGCTATACTTAGAGATGGACTGTTTGAGCCCAAATACGAATATGCACTGTGGGTTTCACTTTTACATGATAGTTGCAACATTACTTAAATACAATAATCACCTTATGTTACATTCATCTCTTACTGGATTTATCATTTATGTGATTGCAATTTTATTTTCACGCCCCATAGTGTATTCCTTGAGATAATCAAGGTTATGTTATTTTATTAGAGCATATGTGACCCTGGACCACAAAACCAGTCGTAAGTCGCACGGGTATATTTTTAGCAACAGCCAACAATACATTGTATGGGTCAAAATGATCGATTTTTCTTTTATGCCAAAATCATTAGTATATTCAGTAAAGATCATGTTCCATTAAGATATTTTGTAAATTTCCTACCGTAAATATATATAAAAAATATTTTTGTGAGTGGATGCAGCAAAATCGCGCAAAAAAAAGTCAGAAAACACGCCTAAAAAACTTCGCTCGCTGCTAAGTTTGGTATCGTTGTCAAACTTAGATTTCCCACTTTCGGTTTCATAACTCTCCACAACGTCATTAGAGCAGTAAGCCAATAGAGAGCGTTAAAACAAAACTTTCTCATGTAAAAAAAAAAAACAGTTTTCTTCTTAGCAACGGCCTGCTACAGCGCCTCTCATTGGCTGGCGACTTCTTCGCGTGCACAGTGTACACAATCCGCAATGGTTACGGTGCAAGCCATGGATTCTGAGATAGCGCGTTTGCTCAATTTAAACTTTAATGACAGCAATAATGTAACGAACATAGTAAATTATTTTTTCGAAAATGATTTGGAAGATGATACAGAATGTCCAGAGGCCGGCTTGGCAAAGGATATGCCCTGGAAGACGACGAATTCGATCAATGTGTGGATCTCTTCAATTGTATATGTTCCTGGTGAAATGTGATGCGATCTGGGAAAAGCCACCACATGGTGAAATTTGACATAGCCTATTACAGGTTTTGATAATCTGTTTTCCAAATCTGTTTTTATTTCTTTCATTGATTAAAATGACGATTTTTTTCTCTCTCTCCGTGCGTGTTCTTAAAGTGAAAGACAGTCTTTTCAGCTTGTCACTATAAATCATAATTTTTCTGCACTAAACTTGTAATTTTCCCAAGATATATTCAAAGAGGATAGACAAGATGTTATAGAATAACAATTTAATGAAAACCCAATTTTGACAAAAAAACTGACATTCGATCTATTTTTAGACCTTACTGAAACCGTACCAGCGCGACAGCAGATGGGTTTGCCCAGATCGCATTACAAATAGGCTATTTTAATGAGATTTTTTGTGTGTATAAAGGTTTAGTTGTGGTAAATCAATGGTGTAAATTTTATTTATTTCCCTTCAATAGTAATATGCATAGCTAAGGACTTCATTTGGACAACTTTAAAGGCGATTTTCTCAATATTTAGATTTTTTGCCCCATCAGATTCCAGATTTTCAAAAGGTTGTATTTCGGCCAAATATTGTCATATCCTAACAAACCATACATCAATGGAAAGCTTATTTATTCAGCGTTCATGTGATGTATAAATCTCAATTTAAAGAAAATGACCCATAAGACTGGTTTTGTGGTCCAGGGTCACATATGTGGTTTAATTGTGCGACTGCTTAACCTGGGGGGACTGGCTGTGATATCCCAATGATTTTTTTTATTTTTATTGCTAATTAATTCCATTGACATCAGCGTAGGCTATTTTCTATAGTCCATACACATTCACTGATACCATTGACAAAAAGGATATTGCTTTAGATGTCTGGCAAGGAAAAACATTATTTTTCCTATTGAGTTTTATGATAATACTTAATTTATTGTCACCTACAAGGCTGTGAAAGCATCTGTTTCTGAAGGCCAGCTATTGTTGGCTGGTCAAAAGAGAGGAAATAAGCACTTGGCCCCAGGCTGTTTTTCTCTCTTTTGCAACTATTTACTTTATGATAACCAAACAGTAATCCAGAATAAAAGTACATTTAAATCATGCAGCACTTCAGTGTTCAATAAAAACTTGTGACCATATGGAGTTGTAACACAATGTAACATGCAAGAGGATCATCTAAATTATTATAGCTAAACTAACATGCACTTGACTTTCCCTGCAATACAGTGGTATTGCATTTTGGGCCAGACAGGATTTGCAAGTCCTCGGGAAGTATTACATCATTTTCAATAACCCACTGCTATTGCAAAATTTTATGTTTGCTCAACTGTACATTCATATCCTTGTTATGAATGAATAAACCTCCTAGTTTGAGATGGTAAAACACTGAAAAACATGCATGAAAGCAGACAGTAGCAGTGCTAGGTCAGATGTTTGTTTGTTTTTTTGTGGAGAAAAAAAAAAGAGAGAACATTAGCTTCAGGGTTGAGCCTTTGTTCACCCTGCTTTGCTATGTGGCAGGATACGTGATTTTGCCCTCCTATTGGCCCTGTTTAAGTGTGGATTTGGCAGACCAATGAGGTGGAAGTGGACGCAATATTTAAGGACCCTTGTTTTGATGGGTGTATGGGTCCTCGTAAGTCTGGGTTCTTCGCTTCCTGGCATTTTCGTTTCTGTTCTTGTTTTGTCTAAGGTATGCTGGCACTCTCTCTGACTGTGTAATTTTGTGAATTGCTCTAGTAAAATGCTCTATTTATACACTGTAAAAAAATGTGTTCAATTTATGGCAGCTGTGGTTGCCTGAAATGTTTCTTTTGCTAACAGTGGGCTTATTTTACTGTTAAATGTTGTTTTGTGTTATTATTTTGTGGTTACTTTTTCCAGTTGATGTGGTTGTGATCTATTTTGCAGCTTTGCCATATTACTAAGCTGTGACTTGAGGTGGGTTTGGGCGACCTCCTGAGTTGCAGCCGGCCTGCCTTGACCCCACTAAGCCTGGCCCTGGATAATTATTTTTGTCAGGTTGGGAGATTCCTGAGAGCGAGAATTTTATTGGCGCTGGTGATTTTATAATTAAGTGTATTTTTGTATTGCTCCTCACGTTATCTCTGTCTTCAAATGGTAAAACTTACATTTTTGTCTTTTTATTGGGAGTTATTTCCCTGGGGCTCCACCAGGGTGGGGTAGTCGGATTAATTTAATAGTGATTAACTTTTCCCTCCACTTGAGTAATGCCGCACTAGCAAGGTTAAATCATGAATATAAGAGGCTGCTGTCTAAAGCCTTGAAGTGATCATATTTGACTATACTTATATTATTCTGTTTATTTATTCAGATTTTTCAAAAAGTCCTGTGTTTCAGCACCGCAAGGGCAGAACTAGGACTTCTTTTTATTTTTTCTTCTATACTGTCATGACTTTCCATCCCTAAATATACTTTATCCAGACCTGTTCCCTTGGCAGTTAAAAGGTAACAAAAATAATAAAGCCAAATATTCTCCCTGGATGTCTCTCATAATTGGCCATATGGACTTGTTTAGATGAAAGATTTCTCTCTTGGAGGCAGATGTGCAGGGTTATGGACTTAGCTTAGTGACTGTCATGCCATGGCATCCACTAGTCCCTGGCAATGCCATCCTACATTATGTCTCTGGAGCTACTTTAGAACTTGAGCCATATGTTCCTCAGTGTTTGAGAGGGGGGAGGTTCTTAATTATTTTACTATATTATTTTTTTCATAGTAGCTGTTCAGGCCATTGAAATGTGTACTGTTTGTCTGTGGATGTGTGTAAAACAATATTAATTATATTTAACCAAACAAACAAATAACAGATAAGTCTGTCTGTCGTTTCCTTTATAAAATATTTACTATGAGTCAGTTAAGGAGCATAGGGTACAATCAATTTTGTAGTGCTTTTACTAGTTGATTCAAGTTGACTAGAGATGTTTTTTTGTTTTTTTGTTAAGCACAAAGCTTTAATGTTTATTCAGTATTATGAATTAAAGTGAATTCGCCTCCCTGCCGAGCCACAGTAATTCAGTTTCGACAGCGTGTATTCCTTTGGCAGATCCCAGACATGGGGTCCCTTTAAGGTCTGCCCAGGTTGTGGGCTTCCAACCCTTGGTGCTATTTGCATAATGGAATTATGGCAACTATGCTGTGTCTTTAGTGGACCATTAGGCAGAACTTTGCTGGATTGTAATTAGTGGCTTCTGCCCTTAACCTTCATTAACATGCAAATGCAAATCCTACTCTGGAAGAAATGCACGGCACATTGGAGCAAAAATGCCAAAACGATTAACAGGCAATCCATGGCTAAACTGCCTATTTTTATTTATCACTTTTAAAATCTCTTGATGGAAGGATGATGAGGGAGATGATTACGTAGCATAGTTTATGTGGTTGATGTGTAACTGTTTGCTACGGCATTAATCACATCGTCTGCATTGTTATTGTATAACATTATTGTTTAATCACAAGTTAGATGTGATGGGGTAATATGCTCCCTTTAAAGGGTCATGAAACCCTCTGTTTGAGCAGCAGGCAGTTCTCACCACAGTTTTGAAAAATGCTACAAAAGTAGACGTGGTGAGCTGAAGAGGGGAGACTGACAACACAGCAACCGCTTCTGATTCAGACCGTTTTAATTTGCTCTCATTAAAAGCATCAAAGCTTCCCACAAATGAAAAATATACCATTACATTTTTTAAATTACATTACCAATATACCAACACAATACACATATGGTTTTGTAAGTTCACCGTAAATTACACAAATACATACATATCCTGTGACAGCTATGATTTAATGCACAAATAAATGCACAGCCATTCGCATTTGTTCTCTCCATTGAAAATATATATGAACATGCTGTATTGCAGCGTTTTTATAAGCAGATTGATGGGTAATTAAAGGACCGTAAAGACGTATGGAAAGTATGGACACTCGTTTGGATCTCTCACTTACTGTATGTGATCTCACTGTTTAAAGCGTCTGTCATATTAAATCAACAAATGCTGTCCTGAATAATTAAGTGAGGCATCTTCTCATAGGATAAGGACACGTAGTCTCATGACTAATTATGAGACACAGATGAGTCATCGCCATACTGTAGTTGTACAAGAAAACATCCTGTGACGCTGACACGAAGACCAATTTAAACCCGGAAGCTGAAAATAATGCAAAAAGATTTAAAATGAACTAGTTTTCTCCTACAATCAAAACTAACGGATGGTAACTGGCGAGAAACACTAGGCAGAGGGCTGTGAGAGAACGCCGTGATGCCGGTGGCGTGGTTGCTGACTGCCAACTGCGCAACGCACCGGTCTCGGATCTCTCACGGAGGAGTGGAAGCATAAAAGTTGTCTGTCTCAATCACTGTATGACCAAATGTGTCAGACTTTGAGACAGATGAGTATGTGAGAGTCTAAATCACAGGCTGTACAAACAGACGCAAACCGATGTGATTCTCTGTCGTCTCACCAGTTCAGGGAATACTTGAGCACCATAAGAAGGTCCATAAGAAATGATCCCGCTTAGGGGCTGACTGACACCTCAAGAGCACAACAGTCAGCTTGCAAAAGTAAAACAAAAAGTGTAGCAAAGTTAATTTTTATAGTAAGAAGGAGGCAGGAACCGCAAATGTTTCACAAAACTTTAAGAAATAAATAAACAAATACAAACGAAAGTAAAGGCAGCAGTCCCTCACGGACGACTGCTGCCACATATAATAAAACCAGTCTGCTCTCATGAAAATGTATCTGTATAGCACACATTGTTTTTATTGTACAATTTATTTTCTACACGAAAACTGGTTTTTACGTGCATATGATGCACAGTTTTCACGTGCATATGATACGCACTTGATTGGGTGTAATACACACCCACCCCACACCACTAATCCTACCCAAACTTATAATACATACACACCCCACACCACTACTAAACCTACCCATGCGTATCATATGCACGTAAAAACTCATTTTGCCGTATAAATTGCATGATAAACACAATGCGTGCTATAGAGGTGCATTTATTGTGACCTGGTTGAATAAAACAGACACAAAACACAACGTAAAATCCAGGCCTGGCCTCTCTCATCGCTTCTCCTTTTATGCTTCTGCTCCTCCCTGAGAGATACAAGACCGGTGCGTCATGCCAGCCCGTTCTCATCCCAAGGCGTAATATAATGACGCGTTTGCCAAAGCGTCTATATCGAACGCGCATGGTACCCTTTAGCGTCAATATGAGACGCCGATATATATGGGTCAGAAGGCGCCTCCTAGCGGTCTAACCCTAACCCTACACCATACCTAAACCTACCCATCTCTCTGCGTGTTATATTGACACTAAAGGGTTCCATGGGCGTTGGATTTAGACGCTTTGTCAAAGTGTCAGAATATGACGCCTTGGGATGAGGATGCGTTGGTCATGCGGGTGGAGCTCATCAGCAATCACGCCACCGGCCTCGCACCGTTCTCTCACGGCCCTCTGCCACGTCCTGCTTGCCACAGTAACATTGACTTCTATGTTATTCAACACACATAACTCTGTTAAAATCTCACGACACTTTAAGTTAAAAGTCCAGATAAATGTACAAATTGAAACATTGCTAAAAAAGCTGTTACAAAGCAAAATTGATAGCTACCAACAGGTCAGTTTTATAAATTGATAGCTACCAACAGGTCAGTTTTATTAGTGTATTCTTTTTATCATCAAGTAACGTCAACACATTCCCTTATATCCCTATACCTTTTCTTTGTCTTTATACTTTCTCTCTTTCTTTCTATCCCTCAGGTAACATTTTACATTACGATTAATGGTATAAGGTACGATTAATGGTATAAGTTTTTATCATCTCATACATCTATTTTGTAACTATTTTAAGGGTAACCATAACCAGATTTTGTCATTAAACACTTTCAATTACAAAGTATGTGCTAACTAGTTTTGACTCAGTATTAACTTTGATGTGCTACCCTATAACAACACTCTCCCACATATTTTTCTATCTTCTTTCCATCATTGGTATAAGTAGCAGTGGGTGGTAATAGACAAGAAATGTACAGTTTTCTATATCTTGCTGAAGGCATTTGTTTGGTCATTCGGCAACCCTGCAGCATGAACCACTGTAGGCAAACCACCCTTTCAGCACCTTCACAAAATGCATTAATGCTGCACTGGCTCTTCTGAGACTCCAGGACATTCATGTTCTCCATTATATAGACGACTGGTTGATCTTAGCCCAGTCGCGGTTGGAGCGGTTATGTGGGGGTAGACATCCTGTCAAGACAACGAGACAGTGGAGTTGATCTGAAGGAAGTTTGATCAAGCAGAAGTGAATCTATTTGCATCTTTAGAGACATCCCACTGTGCGCTGTGGTTCTCACTCACGCATACAGCTCTGCTGGGATTGGATGCCATGGTATAGGCGTGACCGAGATGATGCCTGTCTTTCCTTCCTGTTTAGAGTTCACTCCTGGGATCACTACAGCCATACTCTACCCTAGATTGGGTTATGTGCCCAAGGTGCCGATTAATGTGGCACGGTCTATTGTTCTCCTGGCCTTCCATCCTCCTCCACATGTGTCGGCGGACCAAGAGAAGCTACACCCTGTCTGTGCCCTTTTAGGACTCTGGAGGCCTGTGCGCATAGTTCCTACCCAATGAGGAAGTCTGATCAGATATTAGTGTGCTTTGGGTCTCCCAAGAAGGGTTACCCAGCTTAAAAGCAGACCATCAGTAAATGGATTGTAGACGCAATTTCTATAGTGTATGAGGCATGAGGCGTGATCAGGGCAAATATGAGGAGTGTGGCATCCTTGAAGGCTCTATTGTTGGGGGTTTCCCTTTAAGAGGTCTGTGATGCTGCGGGCTCAGTCTTCACTCACACATTTATACGATTTTATAGTCTGAACCTTCCACGCCAGGTCTCGAGTGCTCTCATCCTGAGTTGTGCTGGAAGGGAATAAGATTCGGTGTCCCTTTGCCACACCTCCTGAATGCTTAAAATCAATTCATACTCCACATTCCATACCAGATGGGGGCAGTATACCTCCACAAAGTGAGTTGGTCTACTCTAGACTAACAAACGAGAAACGGCATAGTCTCTATGCTCCGTCCCCTACCTTCACAACGACCCTAGAGCCATAGCCGAAGCCGAGCCAACTCCTAATAGAGGACGTCTTGACTCCAGAGGAACGTTGGTTGATGTCAAGTGATTTTTAAATATGACATCTTCAAGCTACTCTCCTTCACCTTTACCAGTGAATATGTTCATATTCGTTTTGTTCATATTACATTTTTATTGTTAGTTTGAATTACATTCATTTGACAGACATCATTCGCTGATGTTGACCAAGCTAGCGCCATTTAGAGCTACCAACTCTCACGAATTCACCGTGAGACAGACGCAATTGACACTTTTCACACGCTCTCACGCCACACATCAATTTTCTCACGCACAGAAAAATCGCAAAGCAAAGACGACACGGAGACCGACAGACTAGACAGAGCAGGTTATTTATGATATAGAAAAAAATCTCAGCTCTCAGATTCTGTCAATTTTATTACGCAATTCAAACAATCCGATCGTATATGGATCAGAAACTTCCCTCAATCCATTTAATAAACATAATATAGGTCACGTAGTTGGCAAGAAAAAAAGAGCTATAGAGAGTATTTTGCTATACATGTGTACGGTTAGCCATCGCTAACATTAGCACTTTTATCGAACAGCCTTCGATACATTTCTATGTTATAACTTCCCGAAAAAACTACACAAACATATAAAACAAACTTCTAGCGAAATACTAACAGCATCTTACTTACCAATCCAAAAGAAATGTTGCAAGTTCAGGTGAGCCCGGGGGGCTCTCTGCACACGCAAGGTCTCTCGCTCACTCTCCCTCTTTGCCGTGCGCGCGCTACGCGGTTTGGAGCAGTTTCTGTCTCGCATGCACGCTCACTCTAGATTCAGGGAGATTTGAACTAATTTGCGGTATAAATAGTCGATCACGAGTGGCTCAACAGGGAGATCTATAGATAAACTCATCTTTCAGGCATTTGACCGACCGGGTTGACACTTCAGCGTGAGAAATCGGGGGTGTGGCGTGTGAGCGTCTGAAACCAATCAAATCCGTGTGTCTCACGGCCAATGCGTGAGAGGTGGTAAGGCTCTCTTGCCAAGGGCTTCAGCCATTCTTCCGCTCTTTTCCCTGAACTGAAATGTAGTAGTGGGCTGTACTTTCCACACGATTGACCTCAGGTTCGAGTACGCCCACAAGCCGTGCGAGTTATTCGTGTATTGCAGTTTGGCTGATGGTTATGTTGCCCGCATACCGCCTCCCATGGCCGAAACTGGTATTATGACACCTGTCAGGCCGTGGCTAATAATTTAGCATGCTAATTCAGATTGATATCTCTACAGCACTATAACTTTTCATTTTTTTAATGACATCATCGCCCTTATTTCTTCTTATTCTTCTGATGCGTGTAGCTAATTTTTTGGATATTTTTACCTCAATTCTGACACATGGCACCTTTTAAGAGTGGCTTCCTTCAGCCAGAAGCTGATGCTATTGTGTGCCGGCTTCCCTCTGTAGCTTCCGTTGTGCTCTGTCACACGCTGCACACATGCAAACAATTTTTCATGCTGGAATGAAACACCACTGCTGTGTGTTTGCTAACTCTGTATTAATATGTATGTTTTTTATCTGGAAGATGTATTTTAAGGTGTTTGCTCATCTACAATGTCTACACTCTAAAAATGGCTGGGTTAAAAACAACCCAATTGGCAACCCTGCACTGGGTAAATATTGGACAGAACACATGCTGGGTTAAATTAACCCAGTGATATTTTAACCCAGCAGGTTGGGTTGTTGAGAAAACCCAAGATGTATGCTGCATCCGAAATCGCGTACTATGTGAGTAGGTACTACATTTAAATAAGAACGTACTTCGCGACCGTTAAAAAAGTACGTTCTATATAGTATGAATACGGGTAGTATGAATGAATCCGGACGTACTACATGCGCCATGTTGTTGTTGCGTGACATACGCGCTGTCATAACAGTGCGAAAATTTAAAGAGCCCATTCCACTGACTGCACCAACTTCGCGCTGGTTTTAGTTCTGCTTTCTGTTTTCATCTGCGTTTTTTACGTCGTCCGAGCCGATAATCAAGAGGAGGCGTCGGTCAGCTGCTCACAGATCACGGCTTTTGTGGAGTTTCTCAAATAACATTTATTTACCTAAGAAATTTTACCTCATAAAACACAACCCCTATGAACAATGACAGATGTTGATTTTTGGCAAGGAAAAAGCCATTTATTTGCTTGTGATATTACCATCGATAAATAAACATGAATGAATCAATAGAGATACGCATGTGTGTCTGTGTGTATCTCTACAGCCCATAGCTAACGTTACAGCCGCGTCTCCGGTTTCCGTCATTTTCAAATATAACGACAACAACTCCTCTCCCGTGGCATCATGGGATAGTAAAGTGTCCATCGTATGCGCACTTCAGAATCTCGCCGGAAGTAGTAGGTCATCCGGGGACTTTTCGCCTACTGTTTTTCGAATTCTATGATTTCGGACATACTACTCTGCTCGCGTACTGTTTTTCGCATACTATATAGTACGGAAGTATGCGATTTCGGACGCAGCCGTAGTCTTTTTTTTTACCATTAATGGATTTGCTATTCTGGGTTCTTTTTGCTGGGTTATTCTTATAATTTCCCCTGTGCTTTACTGTAAAACTATGAATTAAGAAATAATGAAGAACATAGACTGTTAAAATAATAATTTTTAATGCTTGTCAACTGAAATTCCCAAATGTGTTAGAGTTGGAAGCAATGACAACAAACTGCACATTCAATTTAAATGCAAAAAAATATTTAGTGCTGCAAAGTTAAATATTCTCAGTTTAATAAATAAATAAATAAGATTAATTCTTAAACTATTACATGTTTAACGGTTTAAATACAGTGACATTGACAATTATATTTTAAAGTCGGCAAATGCAAAATAATTAAAAAATACATCAAGTATTAAATAGTCAAATACAAGTAAAGAAAGGAAATTTGTTCTGAACAATGGCATTTATACGTTTAACTACTACATGAATTACATGGTTTAAAAAACGCAGTGAAATTGACAGACAATTACATTTTATAGTAAATAAAATGTGCTTGTCCATTGATGATGAAGGATTGCGATATCTGCTGGGCGTTTCCCATGGCCATGACAAAGGGATGGGTTTTCGTGGACTCTGGAAAGTAAATACAATACACATTGTTTTAATGGCAACAGTGTCATTATTCAGTTGAAGTCAGTTCAGTGTTGATTTAATTCAGTTCAATAACTGTGTAAAGTTCATCATGAAATGGAGTTCATCATGATTTCAACAATCAATATTTTTATTTGGCAAAAAGCCATATAATAAGTGGTATGCTTTACATTATTCCTTAAATGTCTTGTTTGTTTTTTGTCAAGGATCGAAGCTGCTTAATAGGAATTGTTTTGAGGTAATAAAGTTAAATGTACATCCAGGCAGTTTTCATAAAAAAAATAAACTCCTTCATGGTGATACGAGATCCCTCCACTTTGTGTTGATTACCCTGTTGAAGTTTATTCTGCAATTTCAACTGGCTGGATGTACAGTATCCCTTGCTTAATGCACAGGCAGTTCCAGTCAGGTTGCAATGAAATTTGAATAGCAGTTATGCAGTTTTATACTTACTGGTTGAAGATCAATGAAAGCCTTTCTAGCTTCGTCAAGATGGATGAAAGACTTTCTGACCAATTCTGTACACCATGGCAAGAAGAAGGACCAAAAGAGCAACATCACCTCTATTCTCTGCAGAAAAGAGACATAACATCTCAGAAACAGGACCAGCTACAAAAAATACTTAAAGCTCCTGTCCGTAACTTTTTTTAAAGTAAAAAATAATCCAAAATAATTATAAAAAAAAAAAAACATATTCAGCCAGAGTTCAAAAGTATCTGCTTGCCATAGCTAGATTCAAAACGGTTAGCTTGTAATAATGATTTTAATTCCAGTGGTACTGGTGGGTTTCTGCGGGAAATTCGAGCATGTCTTTGCGTCATTACGTCACATCCGTACACATAAAGAAGGAGTCACGGCTACAAGGAGATGTAGAGATGTATAGGCTTTTCTCGCAGCACTTTACATAATTAAACTTATGGCGGATCCAGAAAGATCCAGACAACAATCATCAGTGCCAACTGGAGATTCACCAGTTATTAAACCCAAAAGACTTCGTACTTCGGATTTAAGGTGGCTAGAGAAAGAGAAAGAAACAGTCTCATGCGAACACAAGGATTTAAACATTGGCGGGGCTTTTGGACGGTGCGTGAACTCTGTGTTTTGAAGGGGTTCGAAACGGAAGAAGAGACAGATTTTTTCTGCTTAACAAGTAAGACATTTCAATAGTTCAATCGTGTAACAGTACGTTTTCTTAATTCACACAGTTATGGAGTTTCCTTTGTTGTGACTTTCTCGTTTAGCTATTATGGAGAATATGAATTCTGAACTACACAGGTAACCATAAAACACATTAAATGTAACGTTAGTCACGCAATGCTGATGTTGTTAACATGAACAATTTAAGAACAAAGTATAATTTGCACGGTTGCTGTAAATCGCGTTGATTAAATCTAGCAATCGCTTGTCATGTCGAATGCTTTTTCCCCCTTAGTTGATCAGAACAACAATGGATGTTACTTACTTGTTCAGAAGACAGTTTCCGCTGAAAATTCTTATGTTGGTCAAACTTTCAAAAAGTGAATCTGTGATTTTGAATGACAGTATCCACACAGCGCGGTGATTGACAGCAGCACTCGCCTCAAAACATTGTGTTCATCCGCACTGTTTCATGCCGATTTACAACTCACGTAAAGATGATAATCCCGCAAATAACTGCAATTGCAGATTTTGAACAGAGATGGTGACAAAGAGGAAAAGCTACAGACTGCAGCTTTAAGTTATTGCAACAAGCTACAGACATAAACATAAATATGCAATAATGATACTAAATACCTAAAGTTGCCTTTTATGTTGTATCATTTTGAAGATCTAAAAAACTAGCCTAACCTTGCAGATCTTTTTTATGCACAAACACCATATAACACACTAACTAAAGTTGAAAAAATTATAAAGTATAATAGGGCCCCTTTAAGTAATTCTCCACCCACAAATTTAAATCTCTCATCATTTACTCGCTCTCATTCCATCCCAGATGTATTTCTTTCTTCTGTGTAATACAAATGGAGATTAACCATAACATAGGCCTAGTCCAGCTGAGAGATTTTTTTTCCTTTAAAAAAATTGACATTTGCCACTACATCTGATATTTATCCACAATGAATAGACATTGAATCAAGATCGGAATCGAATCACAAGCTTATAACGTTAAATTGCTAAACTCAGAAGTTGGCAGCCTTGTGAACTACCTTTATTTAACTATAGCACGGATGCGCTATATGTATATGCGTTACGCGAGTTGTTTATCACATGTAGTCACATAAAAGCTGCAAAAGTGTATAATAAACATGAACTTACCGTTAAACTTGTCGATAAGACTGGGTAAGCTGCCACTCGAAGAGTTTTCCCTCACAAATGTATCCATAATGCTTTTCTGACAAAAAAAAAAAAAAAAAAAAACGACATTTTGAATTACATCACTTACCAAAAACAAATGTAGCTATGTATGTAAAAATACTTTTTGTAATTGTTATTTGTAACACACATGCATCAAATCACTTCACGTGTGAGTCATATTACTCAATTGTTTTGTTTTGAGTGACTCGACTCACTTTGTTCAATTTGATTGTCGGTGAGAGAAAAGACTCTTTCCTCTGTGTTCACAGATATTCACATATTTCAGGATTCCGTGTGGTACATAATCACAAACTATATATTTAAAATAATTAATACAAAATAACAAAAAAAACCATTAAACTTACCATAAAACAGTTGCACTTGCACCCAGCTGCTTTGCCCCTTTGTCCTCTCAAAATGACAGGTTGGTAGCGAATTTAAATATCTCCATGGTGCGAAACTCGTGAAACAACCCAGCGTTGCGACTCAGCAGTTTTAACCCAACAACTGGAAAATTAAAACTACCCCAAAGGTGTTTAAAATTTGATAAATAGCCCAACAAAATTACCCAACAGACTCAACCCAGCATTCTGGGTTGAAAAACAACCCAGCATTTTTTAGAGTGTAAATGTGTCC
This sequence comes from Semotilus atromaculatus, assembly GCA_031834385.1. NCBI lineage: Eukaryota > Metazoa > Chordata > Actinopteri > Cypriniformes > Leuciscidae > Semotilus > Semotilus atromaculatus. The sequence continues at coordinate 11,280,195 of JAULUF010000009.1, read as the reverse complement.
TGTCAGATGTAAATATATTTGATAGTTAGAAGGTAAACTGATTTTTTAAATACGTGTATCAAATGTTTTCTTCAGCAGACGTCTTGGAGATGTATGAGTGCTATATGGATTCTGCTTTGATTTTGCCATCTGCCCCATTTTACCCCACCACGTCAAAACATACATCTGCAAGCCTTTCACTGTTCTGCGTGGTCATGACACTATTCTTTCTATTGTTAGAATGTTATTGTGCTTGTATTGTACATTTTGTTCTCTCAACCACAGTCAGCCTATAACAATCCCAAAAAAAATATTACCCAATATATCCAAATTCTTGACTATTTATTGATTTTTATTAGCATATCTGTGAGCTGCCAGCTCTCATTTTGTAATCATCATCTGCTCCAGGCATCATATAATGGTGTTTTAATGGCAGGCTGAGATGGCATTGACACTTTAGGGGATCAGTAAATATTATATTTTATTGGCAAGGTGCAATTTCAAATGTACTCCAGTACAAGTTTAACTGTACAGTGGAGGACTGAAATAAGAGGGCCAAGGAGTGCAATACACATTATAAGTTGTGTTATCATCATAAGATAACAATGCCGTGCAATTTACATTTTGATTAGAACAGAACTTCTCTCTACGTCTCTCTACAAGGAGCATGTTGAAATAATAAAAACCCTTATAAGAGGACAACACTGCAATATATGTCAAGCATGCTGCAAAGTAATGCTCAGAAAATGTCCAGTGGTTTCATTCATAGCTACAAAGTGAAGTATGGCTTGAAAACTTGAAAAGACAAGACATATAGAGATAAAATTATGTTTGTACATACACACCTCAATCACACAATGCATGCACACAAACTGCACATACATTCTGACATACGCGCCCACAGACCTTAGCCCCTTTAAACTAGCTTTATTTGCAATTCAGATCAGCTCATTTGAATTAAGTGCTTCTTTGCGATGAATACAGCTGGACTTTCCAGACATGTCAGACAAGAACCTTGCCAGAATTACCCCATGGACATGGACACATTAATCAAATGAGGAATTGGCCATTCGACAGCCCACTGAATTCACCCTTTAGTTAGGGTCATAGTGGAGATAGGTGCAGTCTATGGGTCGTTCTCCTTTTGTTAACCCTGTCTAATTAAAGTCTAAAACCAGTCCTCTATGACAGGGCTTTTATGGTGTTATTTAAAAATTTTTTTTTTACACCAAATTGATTTACTGAGCCATGTGTGTGGTGAGGTGTTTAAAAGAGTATTGTAAAATACAACAATCTGTACTGCATGCTTTTTAAACTGAGAAGCCATGCCATAGTTTGAGCGATAATCTGTGATAATTCTTGATGTATTTAACACCATTTTTTCTTTCATTTTTAACATGTACTTGACAACTTTGTGTTAATCTCAGACACTACAAAAACACTACATTAACACTGCACTGCTTGTGCTGGGGTAGTGAAGAAAAGTGAGAATAAGACTTCATAAAACAGCATTATGTATGACAGTAGATCTAATACTTTGAAACGTGGATGTTAGTCAGTCCTAATTTATTTATTTTGGAGTGTATCTAAGGTGATTGCATGCATGGTTCAGTTCAGGTGAAATCAGATCATCTTTCTTGAAGCTGATGAGTTTAATCTGAGAATTTACGTTTTTTTCACAAACCCATCATTGAACCTGTTTTAAAGTTCACACTTATTTTACAGATCTCTTATAATAAATGTTCTTTCAAAAAACCTTACAGGTTTGCCATTGTAATATAGCACACTGTGTAAGTAAGTAAGTAAGTAAAATTTATTTATATAGCACTTTTCACAGATAAACATCACAAAGTGCTTCACAGTAAAATGTAATACAAGAAACAATTTAAATACATTCCACAAAATACAAACAACAAACACAACAAACAACCATAACAACCCCTCGACTAACCAAAAGCCTGCTTGAAGAGCAAAGTCTTCAATTGTTTTTTAAAAGAATTAACTGAGTTTGCGCAACGTAAAACAAGAGGCAAAGCATTCCACAGCCTGGGAGCGACTGCCTGGAATGACTGGTCCCCTCTAGTTTTAAAATAGGTACGGGGAACAACTAATAACATCTGATCTAAAGACCTGAGACTCCGGGTAGGAGTGTGCAGCTGTATCAGGTCCGTGATGTAGGTAGGGACTTGGCCATGCAAGGCTCTAAAGGTAAGAACCAGGATTTTAAAATGAATTCTATACTGGACTGGTAGCCAGTGAAGTGATGCTAAAAGTGATGTATTATTGCATTTCATTATAGGGCTAAAAAAGGTCAAATATTCTATAATCTATATTATGGGTTTTATGTCTAAAATGAAATTGAATAATTTACTAGGTATCCAAGCTCCAAGGGGGTCTGGAGAAAGCTGTCTTACCCACCATTGATGCAATTTTCTGTCATTTATGACGCAAAGTGCTTCCCTGCCATTGACGAAAATTTCGGACTTTCTGTTATACGGTAGGGGGCACTATTATGCATCTTCTGAAAGAGTACAGAATCTCCGGATCAATACATAGACAAACAAGAAGCTGAAAGTAGCAATAAAACCATTGCTCATGCACATTGTACGTTTTTTAAAAAAATCGACTTTCTCAGCTTTTTGTTGCTTTTTTTAATGAAACTTACCCACATTCAAGTGTTGATAGAAAAAGAATGCATGAAGCTAGAATGCATGTTTATATATATATTTATTTATTGTTTGTTTATTTGTTTAAAAGAAGAGGCTCGGGTCTTTCTTTTGATAAATGACATGTTCATACAACAAAATATCGGGGGGCCACGAAAGTATGTGAAAATTATGACAACTTAAAAAAAAAAACTGTCAGGGGAAGAGTCTCAAATTCATTTTCCATCTTGTAATGTAATATCCCATTGATTAACAAAGACCAGTCAAGTAACATGATTTGAGAGTGAAAACAACAGCACAAACTTGTAATAAATTAGCTTTTCTTACTGTAGTTGTTTTGCAGTATAAGTTGGTTGGTAACACTTTATATTACGACCCGCAAACAACTGCGTAAGTAAACCGAAATTACGGTGTACGTTTCTCTAATTATAGTATACTTCTGTGTAGGTATAAGGGAAAAATATGTTAAGTTTTGGGTAATAAAGGGGTAACAAGCGCCACTTTAATTTACAGGCCGCAGGAGTTACACTTACCCTGTAAATACACAGTTGAAACGGGTAACAAACACTTATGGAACAATACGAAACAACACTATTTGCACAGTAATTACAGAGAAAGGTACTCTTATTATGAAAAAACAAAACAAAAAAAACCCGTCTTAATTACACAGTATATTTGCCCTGACATTTAAGTGTCATTGCAATACAATGTGATAAGGTAAGTACTAAGTACTACATGGTACGTTATAAATTAAAATCATAGCAGAAACTATTTTTTTTTTTGACGTTAAGTAGTTTAGTAAGAAAAGCCAATAAATTAAATTTTTATCATACTGTGCTTACATACTGTATGTATATATATATATATATATATATATATATATATATATATATATATATAGAGAGAGAGAGAGAGAGAGAGAGAGAGAGAGAGAGAGAGAGAGAGAGTTTAATTTACAACCCACAGATGTCAAAATTACCCTGTAACTAGATTGCAGAAGAACATATTTTGCCAGAAATGTGCTAAAAACTTTTATACAACAGACGTACAAGTTTTGCCTGGAACATATTAACAGAATACCTGTTTTAAAATAATTACATTATAATTTGCTTGTATATCTGGTTGTACCCCTTTATTACCCAAAACTTAACATATTGTTCCCATACCTACACGGAGGTACACTATAATTACAGAAACGTACACCGTAATTTCGGTTTACTTATGAAGTTCTTTGCAGGTTGTATATCTGCTTGTCACCCCTTTATTTTTTCTAATTGTCCCTCTTTATAGAAGAGGTCAGCCATCACCTTCCTCACTGCAACTGTTCTTATTACATTGGCAACCAGGAGACAGTCTGAGTCCCCTCCAACCACAGGAGGCCTCTGGAACATATGCAAGAGTTGGTAAATCACTGACACTAGTGACTTATTAGGTTAAGCTCTGGGCGCCCAACCATTTTTAGCAGCTCACAAGCTGTAATGCCATGCTGCGTCCTGTAGAGATGGTAGAGCACAGATGGTATTTAGTATGGCTAACATTTCACCTGATTGATTAAACGATCCAAAATTGTCATAAATATCTATGACCTGGGTATAAATGTGCTGCATTTAAGAAACAGTGGTAGGTAAACAATTAGCATAGCAGCCCGTTCGATGATGAAACACACGTTCCCACTCATTAAGAAGATGTGTCTTTTAACAGTTTATCCCTGCTGTTTTATGAATTCTGAATTACACCTCATTAATGTGTCATTTACATAATTACAAGGAATAGGGACAGCGCTCACAGCAGGGATGAGCCCCAATCGGAGGAGGACGTAAAGAAATAAAGATGAACTCGCATGAAATTCACTCACAGTCACATAAAACACACAAGTCTTCCCCGACCTGTTACATTAAGACTGCCGATTCTTGTACCAGCGTGACACCGGGTGCTTGATGGCAGCCAGACCTCTGAATTAGCCACTTGCTTTATCGCAGTGAAAATCGTCTTGATGTACACTGCAGAAAGAGAGGAGCAGCTGCTGATGGACCCTCAGCACAGGATGCTAGATTGTTTTGTATCTGTAATTAATCTACCTCCAATAAGGAGTCTCACGCTGCTTCTGAAACTACCACATGCATTAAAAATGCATAATTATGAAGTGTAGCACAAAAATCCAGGGAGACTTTGTGAAGGCAACCATCCGTTCTTAATTTCAAAAATGTGTATCAAACACAACGCATATTTTAACAAGAAAATTTTGTCACTTATGTAATGGGGAATAAGTAAAAGCAAATTAGGACAAACACTCCCCAAATCTACTGAATATAAAAAAGTCTCTCATTTAGCATCGTGAGGAGGTGCAGCACACCTTCTGTAGGTTATTTGTAAGATAAATGGGACCACAGAAACAGATGACAGGTCTTTAGCTCAAGTATAGAATGCAATTAACCGGCAAATGAGGCCAGGCAAACCCAAATGACCAATGAGGATGGGCAATACTTCAGAGGGAATGAATATTCAGACTCATATTGAATCTTCAGACAGCTCAGTCAGTACTACTGAGGTGTTAAATGGCATGACTGTGACATTTTAAACAGTAATCGCTGATTTGTGTATTTAAATGTATTCATCATTGTTTAAGAGAAAGGCTTTTGCTTGTTTCTTTGACCGGAAATCATAAGGCATAGAACAATAGGGCAGAAAAAAAATCCTCTCTGGATGAATGTTTTAGGTTAAAATAACACAAACAAACCAAATGTGTTGCTGTTGCTCAAACAGTAGGGTACAGTGGAAGTAATGCCAAGGTCATGGGTTTGATTTCCCAGAAAAAGCATGATTTGATAAAATGTGCACTTTGAATGCAGTGTAAGATGCTTTTGATTAAAGTGTCTGCCAGATGCCTAGCTATGAATGTGTATGTTGTAGGTTTGAAAAACAATAGTTATTTTTGAAGCCTGATCAGCTCCACCTGATCCAAACATATAATAACAGTCTTTGGAGGTCCTGCAGAGGCCCTGAAGCTCACCACTCTGAAATATCCTCCACTGTTATTGTGTGGGTGAAACAAGCTTAGCATAATGGAGACTTGGCGTGGGTGCTTTTATCTCCTGCTCTTTGCTCAATCCCCAACATTGCTTGTTTTCTTTGTACTACAGCCAAATAATATCCATGTAAGCATGTCACTGATATTAGTATGGTATTCACTAAAGTTACATGACAGTAATTTCTAGGTGTTTGAAATAACAGATGGGGCCTGTTCCGCTGAGGGGATCAACTCCAATACAGCACAACACTCAAAATGCTGAACTTTATTATTATATGCACATATTTGATTGACAAGAGGCAATGAGAGCCTACAGTGAGAGATTGCTCCTGCCCACCTCTCCCACGGGCCACAACTGCGTGACACATTGCCAAGGCGCGTTACTCCAGTTCCTAATGCATCTTTATTACACTGTTCCCATTGCTCCCGAGCATAGAACAAACTTCATTTGTCTTTATCCAAATCATGTTGGCGCCTACTTTAAATGGAAAACTCCAATGCAAAATGAATGAACGGCATCAGCAGCCCAATTAAAGCCTTGCCTGAAGAACAGCTTGGTCCGGAGACAAGAGCTCTCATGTGAAGATGAGCTCCTAAATGTTCCACAAAACACCCTAAAGAGACAACATCTATATTTCCTCTTAAATGAGCCAATTTTATCATCCACCAGCAGAAGCAGAGGGAAGTTCCTTTGTGCCACCTCATCTCATCTCTCTCTTTATCTCTCTCTCTCTCTCTCTCTCTCTCTCTCTTTCACACTCTTCTTGTCTCCTCCACAACTGAGAGTTTTTGAGATTTATGGTGGTGTCTGATGAATTGCTGGTGCAGCAATTCTTATGGGGTTTTCGCATCCCCCCATTTGTTTTTCACATTACTGATGTTTCACTTAATGTTCTCCGAGCATCCCCACGAGATGGCAAGGTAGGCTTGTTCTCAAGTTGAGCCTTCATTTGGCTTGCTTGTCTTCTCTGGAGATAAAGTCTGATGTACAGGCCCTCTCCTGAGGAGCTATTAATGCAGGGAGAGGCTTTGGGTGTTCGCAGGGAGAATGTGCATTACCTGGGAATTTTACCTGTTTGTTTCAGGAATTAATGGAAATGGGAGAAACTAGAGATGGAAGTGATCATGATAGTGATCAGTGTTAATTGCATCTTTGTGCAAGAACTCTACAGATAAAAAAAACACAAACAAATCATGAAATCCAAACCAGTAAAGGCATAAAAACTCCACACTGCAAAATGGCTCTTTTCAGCTGTAAAACTAAATGTGATTGTGAGAGTAAAAGAGAGAGAAGGAGATACAAAATGTATTCTCTGTACTTGTGTATTCTCATCTAGATGTAAAGCTCAATTTATGCATATATATTTGTATTATATATATATATATATATATATATATATATATATATATATATATATATATATATATATATAAGCATATTAGTATAATAAAATATATATTAGTTCCTAATGCTCTGTGGGGTTTAAGTAAATGCAATTAATTTCTGCAGACAGACATCTGTGAGAAACGTCCTTGGAGGTTTGTGAAATCCATTGCAGGTCAAATATAGAGCATTATGTAGGCAGTACAAGAAACTGCAAATTATCACTAATATGCTAATATCTCATGTGAATCCAAGCCTTTCAAGCAAACAAGCTCATTGTTCAATGCAGTGTAACTAAGCTTGATAGCTGGAAAATGCATGCCATTAGAAGTCACATGCTAATGCTGTCATCACTATAGTTTGACGTGCAAATCGGCGCATCCCATTTAAACACGCAGAGGGTCCAGCTCTAATTAAATTCCTTCCACAATACGAGCTGAATGACAGGTTGGACATTGTACTTTGATGAGGATTTATGACCCTTTGCCAGTTCCGCTAAATGGCAGTTTTGGAGCAGAAGCTTGTGCCGGTTTTCCCCAGCACCAGCACCTCCAAGCCCATTGTGAGTATTTTAATAAATTACACCGCTGATCCTTTCATACGAGCCTGACATAGTTCCATCAGCCGGTGAAATCTCTCCAGACCTTGGATCTTGTGGCTCCCTAGGCCAGGTTATATAACCTTCATTGTAGCTGCATGCTGGATGAGTCCCAGACCACACGCCTGAGGAGAAAGACATGGCTTTCCCATCAGGCTAAAACAAGGCTTTGCATATCATATTCCAACACCTCAACAACCCCCTGACACATGCAAGGGCTCAAATGAAAGATGTTTGATATATCTCTGCCGTGGGGATCTTGTCTGAAATAATGAAACAGTTATTCCCATCAAGTCCTTTTTGTGTGTCTACATCTATGTCAACACTCTGAGGGGTTCAAAATAGAGCTTTTTTGACAGATTCCTATTATAGCTTACTGGCCACCTTCAGATGTGTGTGTTTTTGACCTGGAGTGAGCAAGTTTGTTTCCTTGTCCCCAGTAATATGTTCAGTCAACTGCATGAATAAAGATTTATATTATTTTGAATTCTCTTTGTTTTAATGTTTGCAAAATATCAGTCCCTCAATAGTGAATAGATCAATCCCTTTTACCTGTGGTAGCATGCCATCCTTTTATTGTATAAGGTATTATTTCACCAAAAAAATAAAAAAAATAAATGAAATTCTGTCATCAATACACAATTGCTGAAAAGCTCAAACATGCATGTGTGACACATGATAACATATCTAATGGGTTTGAGTGTCAAGCAAGAAGGTTTGAGCTTCAAGTCTTCTCTTCAACATTTGAATTAAACAGATTATGTTTACAGTGTCTTTTTTGGTTGTGTGGACTTTCAATGGAGGGACATAAATCTCTCAGGTTTCATTCAAATATCTTAAATTCTGCTTCAAATGGGTTATACACCCAATTTTCATGTATGGGAATAAATCATTATTGTATTGCTATTTCATTATTATTATTATTAGATTTTTACTATTAATTTTTAATTCATGAAAATTGAGGCAGGATGCTATAGAGTAAACAAAAAGGTACTTGAAACTTTATTTCTCAAAATTGCAACTTCAATAAAAAAAAGATAAGAAACTTTTTTTTATCTTCTCTTGTTCTTCTTTCTTAATAAATATGTGTAATTGTGTGAACCTAAACTAAAGAAAGTTGTTTTAGTAAAATAGTTCAAATCAGCTTGACAATTGTTATTCTGTCAATGTTATACTGGTAAGTAAAAGACACAGATTGAACAGTGTTGGGGAAAGTTACTTTTAAAAGTAATGTGTAGAATATTATCTCACTAGCTAAAAAATAACTAATTGCATTACCTAGTTACTTTTTTATTGAAAGTAATGTGTATGTTACTTTTATTTCCTGGGCTGGGCTTGCTTGTTTGTTTTATAATAACAAAAAAATAAAATATTTTTTGGGGAAAATGTAAAAGCCCTTTCACACCAAAAGTGAAATGACAAAGAAGAAGAAAGTTCAGCAATAAAAACAAAATAATTAAACATTGTGTTCTTAGTATGTGTCACGGATGCACCTGACTCAGCGCCAGACTCCTTCACTCCGCCCACTCGATCTGCTTCACCGGAATTCTGATCATCCTCACCTGTCACCACCACCTGTCAGCAATCCTCACTCATCTACACTCACTACTTAAGCCACCTCAGTTCATTCACTCATTGTCTGGTCTCGTCGACACACACGGCAAACAGACTCCTGTTATACTGCATTCTACCCACCTGATACGTACCTGTCCGAAGTCCTCATCCAGTCCTCCGACGTCTGTCTTCTACCTCCTGCCCATCTCTGGTTCAGATCCATCTGCATAAAGATAAGAGACTCTGTTTAGCACCTGTTCAGCCTGATCTGCAAATCTCTGCTTCCAGTTCCTCACCTGCTCGTTCTGTCTTAGCCTGTTCCAATAAACTAACTGAACTTACCCATCTGTGTATTCCGGCTTTGTGACAGAAGACCAGACCAACATGCTGCAACCACCTCCTACCACGGCCTCCGCTGCTTCTCCACCGTCACCCTCAACCATTCCACGGATCGTTTCATCCTCCCCCGCTGCTTCCACCATGCCTGTTTCTTCGTCTGCCTCTGTAAGTCTCATGGCCCAGCCAGCGCCCTTTTCAGGCGAGGAGGGGGAGTGCAATGGATTTATGTTACAGTGCGAGCTATACATGGAGATGAATCCAGGTAAATTTCCTACTGAACGATCCAAGGTAGCGTTTGTCATCTCCCTGCTCAGCGGACGTGCCCTTCGCTGGGCGCACGCCCTATGGAAGGATCGTGGTCCAGTAACTCAAACCTTTTCTGCCTTCTCCGTCCATTTCCTAGAAGTTTTCTCTCAGTCTTCCAATGCTATTTCAGTCCAAGATCAAATGTTCCGGTTAAAACAGGGGAAATCATCAGTTTCATCATATGCTCTCCAATTTCGTACTCTAGCAGCCACCGTCGGATGGAATGAGTCGGCGTTGATTACTGCCTACCGACATGGATTAAATTCGGAGATCCGTCTACAGCTTGCAATCTATGATGACGTCGTGGGTCTAGAGAATATCATCCAACGATCCATTCGTATAGATCAACGCCGCACTGCCTGTCAGCTCGACTGTCCTGCACCTCCTCCTCCTCGCCCCACATCAGACTCTAGCCCTCCAGCACCAGAACCTATGGAGATCGGATCCAGTCATCTGTCTACCGCTGAACGCCAACGACGGATTACGAACCAACTTGGCTTGTACTGTGGGGCCGCCGGTCATCAACTCCTATCTTGTCCAGTTCGCCCACCACGGCCGGCGGTGAGTACAGTTCGTCTTCCACTTCCCATTTCTTCAATGAAATACACTTCAGTAACCATCACTTACCGAGAACATTCTCTTACAGTACAAGCGTTGATTGACTCCGGTTCTGCGGGAAATTTCATCTCCCTATCCACTCTCCAGCGTCTCCAAACTCGTCAAAGAGCCATTCCTCACACTCTCCAGATCCATTCCATCCTCGGAAAACCTCTGGGTGCCGGGCGAGTTAGACATCGTAGTCCGGATATGTTCATGCAGATCGGCAGTCTTCATCAAGAGGAAATTTCGTTCTTGGTGCTGGAGGGCTCTACTGCTGAGATCATCCTGGGACGCCCGTGGTTGGAGGTCCATTCACCCAACATCCAGTGGTCTACCGGGGAGATCCTGCAGTGGGGAGAAAACTGTTTCCATCATTGTCTACAGCCCGTACAGAAAACTTCACCGCCTTCACTCACTCCAGCTTCAGAGGTTCCCGTAGCCTCCACTTCGGTGGAGAGCCCCACCCCTCACCTCCAACCTGAAATCCCTCCTCCGTATCGGGCGTTCCAGGACGTCTTCAATAAGCAACTGGCTACCACTTTACCACCTCATCGGCCATGGGACTGTGCGATCGACCTACTGCCTGGAGCGGTGCTTCCGCACGGTAAGATCTATCCGTTGTCCATCCCGGAACAGAAGGCCATGGAGGAGTACATCAAGGAGGCGCTACAGCAAGGTTACATCCGTCCTTCGACTTCCCCTGCCGCTTCTAGCTTTTTCTTCGTTGGGAAAAAGGACGGAGGCTTGCGCCCCTGTATCGATTACCGGACACTCAATCAGTCAACCGTTAAGTTCCGTTATCCCCTTCCTCTGGTCCCGGCGGCTCTAGAACAACTTCGAGGTGCCCACATGTTTTCCAAACTCGACCTTCGGAGCGCATACAATCTGATTAGGATCCGTAAAGGTGACGAGTGGAAAACCGCGTTCATAACACCAGCTGGCCACTACGAATATCTTGTCATGCCCTTCGGTCTGTCTATATCACCTGCTGTCTTCCAGGGCTTCATGAATGAAATCTTCCGTGATTACTTGAATCAGTTCGTCATCATTTATATTGATGACATTCTCATCTACTCGGCCAACCTGTCAGAGCACGTCCATCATGTCCAACTGGTACTCCAGCGCCTGAGAGAACATCAGCTCTATTTGAAGCTGGAGAAGTGCGAGTTCCATCAGTCCACCATACAGTTCCTGGGTTATGTCATTACTCCTCACGGTATTGCCATGGACCAGAGGAAGGTGGACGCTGTCATCAACTGGCCTCAACCCACCACCCGTAAAGAGCTGCAACGATTCCTGGGATTTGCTAATTTCTATCGCCGCTTCGTCAAAGGTTTCAGTCAGATCAGCGCACCCATCACGTCACTACTCAAACATGGGGCCAAGTCTCTGTCCTGGACACCGGATGCCATCAACGCCTTGGAAGAACTGAAGAGGACCTTCAGTTCAGCTCCTACCCTCGTCCTTCCGGATCCAGATCTCCCCTTCCTTGTGGAAGTTGACGCTTCCACGTCAGGGGTAGGAGCTGTCCTTTCCCAGCGGCAGGGGAACCCACTTCAACTCCATCCATGTGCCTTCTTTTCCAAGAAACTGTCCCCGGCGGAGCAGAATTATGATATCGGCAACCGGGAACTATTGGCGATCAAACTCGCCTTGGAGGAATGGAGACACTGGCTGGAGGGAGCACAACACCCCTTTATATAAGATTGAACCTGGAATATCTCCGTGAAGCTCGCCGACTCAACCCTCGCCAAGCCCGCTGGGCGCTCTTCTTCACTCGCTTCAATTTCACCGTCACTTACCGCCCGGGGTACAAAAATATCAAAGCTGACGCCCTGTCCCGCCAGTCCCAACCGGACTCCAGTCCGTCTGTTTCTGAGACCATCCTCCCTCCAGCCATCGTGGTCAGTCCCATCCAGTGGAGCCTGGACGACCACATCGCTGAAGCCACCCAAACTGAACCTGCTCCGCCGGGAGGTCCTGAGGGACGGGTTTATGTACCATCACGACTACGTCTGTCCCTCATGGACTCAGTTCATACATCTCCGGGCTCTGGACATCCAGGCAGCCACCAAACCCTCTCGCTCGTACAACAACGCTACTGGTGGCCTAATATGACCCAGGATATCTCCCGATATGTCAAGAGCTGCTCAGTCTGCGCCATGTCCAAAGTACCTCGCCGACTCCCGGAGGGGAAACTCGTGCCACTGCCAATACCCACTCGACCCTGGTCTCACCTAGGAGTGGACTTCATCACCGACCTGCCTGTTTCAGACTCCCATACTTGCATCCTTGTGGTAGTAGACCGTTTCTCAAAAGCCTGTAAACTCATTCCACTCCCCGGATTACCCACCGCCTTTGAGACTGCTGAGGCGCTATTCCAACAAGTGTTCCGTCACTTCGGCACCCCCGAAGATATTGTATCTGACCGTGGACCCCAGTTCATTTCTCGAGTCTGGAAAGCCTTCTTCAACCTTCTGGGGGTCACTGTCAGCCTCACTTCCGGATACCATCCGCAGTCCAACGGCCAGACTGAGCGGAAGATCCAGGAAATCGGGAGATACCTGCGGTCATACTGCCATGACCACCAGGACAGCTGGAGTCGCTATCTGCCGTGGGCCGAGTATGCGCAGAATTCGCTCCGCCAATCCACCACCGGCCTCACCCCGTTCCAGTGCATACTCGGTTTCCAACCTCCATTATTCCCCTGGTCCGGAGAACCTTCTAGCGTCCCAGCAGTCCATCACTGGTTCCAGACGAGCGAGAGGGTCTGGGACTCAGCCCATGTCCATCTTCAGCGGGCTGTCCGGAGACACAAGAACCAAGCCGATGCCCGACGTTCCTCAATATCAGCCCGGGCAATTGGTATGGCTCTCAACTCGGGACATCCGTCTCCAGCAGCCCTGTCGTAAGCTGAGTCCCAGATACATAGGTCCGTTCGCAATACAGAGGCAGATCAACGAAGTCACCTACCGGTTATCACTCCCTGCTCATTACCGTATTTCACCGTCCTTCCATGTGTCTCTGCTCAAGCCTTACACTAATCCTCTCATTCCTTCTTCCCCAGGGTCTGGTGCTGAAGACGTGCCTCCTCCTCCCACGGACCCGGAGGACGATAACATCTATCAAGTCCATGAGATCCTCGACTCCCGACGACGGGGAGGCCACCTGGAATACCTCGTCGATTGGGAGGGCTTTGGTACCGAGGAGAGGTGTTGGGTTCCGCGTGAGGACATTCTGGATCCCGCTCTTCTTCAGGACTTCCACTCTACCCATCCAAATCGCCCAGCACCCAGAGGCCGTGGTCGTCCCCGTCGTCGGTCCTTTCCGCCAGCTGGAGCTGGCCGTGGAGGGGGGGGTACTGTCACGGATGCACCTGACTCAGCGCCAGACTCCTTCACTCCGCCCACTCGATCTGCTTCACCGGAATTCTGATCATCCTCACCTGTCACCACCACCTGTCAGCAATCCTCACTCATCTACACTCACTACTTAAGCCACCTCAGTTCATTCACTCATTGTCTGGTCTCGTCGACACACACAGCAAACAGACTCCTGTTATACTGCATTCTACCCACCTGATACGTACCTGTCCGAAGTCCTCATCCAGTCCTCCGACGTCTGTCTTCTACCTCCTGCCCATCTCTGGTTCAGATCCATCTGCATAAAGATAAGAGACTCTGTTTAGCACCTGTTCAGCCTGATCTGCAAATCTCTGCTTCCAGTTCCTCACCTGCTCGTTCTGTCTTAGCCTGTTCCAATAAACTAACTGAACTTACCCATCTGTGTATTCCGGCTTTGTGACAGTATGGTTGAATTAATTGGCAGCAAAGACATTGGTTAATAAAGTGAGTTTAAATACATATATTATATTGTACATATATATTACTATAAATATAATTATTTAACATATTTAATTACTGCAGGATTTCATATTATGAGTTTGCATTTTACTGTTTTTGTTAATTTTGAGGATTTGTTTTTGTTCAATGACTATTTTTGTTTCACCTTACACCATTTTTTTTTTTTTATCAACATGGGGACAGGAGAGGTGTCATTAAATGTGAAAGCAAAGTAACTTGCGTTACTTATTTGAGAAAGTAACAGATATTTTGTTTCAAATTTAAAAATAATGAGTTACATTACTCGTTTTCACAGCCTAACTACAGTATATTGATTTTATTTTTTAATGGACATTTGTGGAAGGGAAAAATGTAAAACTGGAAAATGGGACAGGGATGTATGGGGCATTAGATGGGACCTTCTGTAAAACCTGTAGCTTCTACCAGCTCTAAACCTTAATGATAATTTTCTGACCCATAAAATCTGTGATGGATACTAACAAAACAAAAGCCACTGCTCGTCAAGCAGCTTCGTCATTGGCAACAATAAGCTTTCATAATTCTAAATGCATCTTCTTTAAAACTGAATTTGAATGAATCTAAAAAGATCAATAATATCACATCTTTACATAATATATACTCATGTTTTAACCCCATGCTCACCTGCTTCTGGCATTTCGTACTGCCTCTCAAACAGACATGATTTAATTAAATTTTCAGAACAAAATCTAAGCACTCATCATTCAGCGCAGGAATAAATCGACTATCAAAAGGGAAGGCAATTCGCTTTCCTCTTCCCTCAGTGGACAAGGTCAATTAGAGGAGGACATGGATTGGCAATCAAAACTGACACCAAAGATTGACTATGGTGATTACAGGCATGCAGATGGGAAGCTTTAAAGGTTATTAATAATGATTTATAGAATTAATTAAAAGTAAGATAGGAAAGTGTGCTTGAAATACTTTAAATAAGTTGGGCATACGATCTGGCCGAAAACACTTGAGAACATCAAATTACTGTACTGTTACAGATTTATAAGAGGCTTTTATTGCTTTTTTTATGGAATAACAAACACTACTGGATTACAGTATTACTTATTTTCTCTCTTTGTTATGCTTCATTTCTCTTGCATGCACACCAAAGCAGTGGATTGACAAACTCTCTTTGACATGTTCATGATTTGTAACATATGCTGGATCCTCAGCCTAGGCATACTGTTTGTTTTTAGTCCAAATTGCTTTGATTGATTTTGACGAAGATCAAGCATGAATTAACCTAATGATGTATAATATTTTTTTTAAGTAAAAAAAAAAGCATTTCATAAAAAAACAGGATAAATGGTCTGACTGAGAAGATGTATTATTTATTTAGGCAACAAAAGAATATTTTTTTTTATTCTTTTTTAACTTAATTCAGAAATCACTGAAACACTGTTCTCTCTTTCAGTCACTTCGATGCTGTGTCGATTGACACTTGGGAGCCCAATACACCTCTGATATTTGAGAAAAAGCTAATGAGAATTGTTGAGTGGTATTTGCATGCCACGCCCCCGGATATATCGGTTTTAAAGGGACACGACGTGCATCCCTTGTTCAGATGTGTTCTTCGGAACTGAGCGAGTGTCATACACAAGTTCATTTCATTCATCTCTGGAAGAAACAAGTTGCTGATAAAAGTCAGCTCACAATGTGCTTCCTAAAATAATTGCCTAAGTCATTTTTTCAGGTTTCTCAGAAAACACAAAAAACGGAACCTAACTTCAGAGGCCGAATAGATTTGTGTTCTTCTTGATGCAACTGCCATCTTGAAAAGCTTGTAAAATTGCCTAAGTCTACCTTAGGCGAAATAAAACGGCCTAAGTCACACTTTTGACATAGGCCATTATACTACAGGGGTAGAATTGCATGATCTGTTCAACTAAGAATGTGGGCAATTTTAACAGAGGTGGCCAGCATCATGAGAAGATGACTTATGCAAAAAAAATCATTTTTGTCAAAAAATGACTTAGGCAATTATTTTAGGAAGGTGACGTGATGTTACGGCACATTTCAGCGATCTGTCTCCAAGCAGTGCATGGGTAAGTGCAGAGAGAGTTCACCTGTGTGATTCCACAACATCAGCCGTGAACATCGGTCTGGGTCTGAATCCTCTGCTCTGTCCCAAGAGTTTGCGGCTAGATGATTAGTATCAGGGCTTGGAATGGGACTCACAGCAGTGCCCGGCCCCAGTGCCTTTCTTCCTGGAAGTGCATGAAGAGCTGATGAAGTAATAGAGGGCATTTTTCACTGTCCAGTCCTGCTTCACAAGCTCTTTCACCATCACTACCCTCGACGGTGGGAGTATACGGACGATCCACAGGTGGATCATGCAGTTGTGGTGCATTTATTCCCGCAAAACACCTTCCACCGGCAGAATCATTCCAGACTTCTGTCCATGGTCCTGCTGGGTTCTCGCATCTTCACGAAAATTGCAAAGGCTGCTCTTGCCCCTTTAATGAAAGTGGGCATTCGCATTCTCAACTATCTTAAGTTGGATAAGATGAACCTAGCTCACTCTCGAGATTTGTTGTGTGCACTCGTGGACCTGGTGCTCAGACACTTCAGCTGTGTGGGGCTTCAGGTAAACTTGGAAAAGAGCAAGCTCTCCCCAGTGCAGAGCATCTTTTTTCTCGGGGTGGAGTTTGACTCACGAACGAGCATGCTCAGTCGATGCTGAACACCCTGAAGACGTTCAGGGATAAAACTGTGTAATTTCATTAAACAGTAATCATTTTAGAGTCTCTTGGGGCTTATAGTGTCCTTGGCAGTGTTACGTCGCTCGGGTTGATGCATTTGAGACCGCTTCAGCATTTGCTACAGACTCGAGTCCCGAGATGTTCATGGTGCAGCGGCACACATTGTGTGGCCATCAGACTGATTTGTCTGCTTGTAGGAGCCATGTAATGGGAAAGTCATGTGACCAAACGATAATGGGAGTGTCATTAATTAAGTGGGGTTAAAACACCTGTTGTGTGTGTGTGTTCATATGGAAGAATGGGGGTGAGTGCTGGAGCACATATTTTGTTGACCGTGCAAACGTGAAACCTGTACAAAATAAAACAACATGCAAGCTTCAAAGAAAAACGCGTCACAGAAGTTATTCCTCCACTCAGTTCCATAGCGGTCTTTGGATTGTTTTTATGTGCCGCTACACTGCTTATTCATCTCTTGGAGAGACCTTGCATTTCTACGGACAGGGGTTCCCCTAGAATAAGTGTCTACGTGTTAAAAATGGATGCAAACAAGATAACTCTTCCTGAGTTTTACTTCACCAATCAATGACAGGTCTGGTGCCAGTGAGCTGCATTACACGAGAGATTGAAATAGTGGCTACAAAGAAATTTCTAATGTTAATTTTGGTCATGGCTTCTCTTGAAAAGCGAAGACAATTTGACGGTTGTTGTAGGTTGTTGTTGTTGTTGTTGTAGGAGACGTCACACTGCAGGACTGTGAGTCAAATCTTCCGACACTGCCAGAATTACATCTGAGGTCAAATTTGATGGCAACAGTCATTAGTGGACTGTTAGTGAACATGTCAAACTAACGATCAAAGACTTCAGATTATAGCCTAGGGTCAGAATAATTTTTTAGGATTCGCAAATTTTGTTTCAGACAGCCAAATCGTGGCCTAAATCGTACATTGTGCACCCAGCTTAACTATTTTTTTTTTAACATTATCTATGGGAATCTGCTTTTAAGATCTTCTAGACAAAACATTGCAAATACAAACAATCAATAAATCAGGTAGAAATAGTCAGCTCTAAACCATGTTGTCTGGTACAGGAAGCAGGAGGCTAATTATACACCTGTGATACCACTGGGATTCCTGAGGGTTTGCAGATTAAAAGTGGCCACGGGCTACATAGAGACTTTGTTCCACTGTATTATGGACAGACCGGTGTTTTCATGCATGCAGTATTACCCAACAGACAACCAGTAGAACCGGATCAGTCACCTGCCCCTGTGCAGTTCATGTCTCACTGGGTTCAGATCTGGAAATGATACATTTTGCCTAGAGCAAATCTGTTCGAGGGGTTCAAACAAAATGTGTGCTTCAGCAGCATGGGAGAGCCTCTCTGACCTCCATCAAACAATCCTCTGGTTGCTGTCTTACACTAAGACTCATAATGCCTCTCTTCAATTTTGCGGGTCTGTCTCTAATGGGATCAGGGTTATATATTGAGCCTGACGACCAGTTTTTTCCATCCTCCAGCAAGCCTTACTAGTCCAGTGAGGGATATGAATTTAGAAGGCATTATGATACTTTTAGAGAGTCCAGCCGTTGAGCTACTCTCTCTAGTCAGGGTTAGTGGAGCCTTCACTGATGACCGGAAATGACAGAGAAGGTGATTTGTATTGTGTATGTGGGGTGCAATTCAGATACCTTTCACAAGCAGAGAACCTTGAAGCAAGATCACCTTTTGTCTCTGTTGCGCTGATGTGTTCAAAGGCTACCACAGACTGTTTTATTCTGATGTTCATTTGGCAATAAGTTTTGCTGGAAAAGGGCATGCTGTGCTGCCATTGATGGTGAGGTCAAATAAGTGGTTCACACATTGTATGTTTGCTCAGGGGGAACAAAGGTGATTGACAAACTGTAAACCTTAATCACTAATGTAAGTGACAGATGAATTCCCAATAGCCAGAGACTATAATTAAGCTAAGTTTTTGACCGGTAACCTTTCATCATTTCTGAAAGCACAGTAGGTGGCTTTCAGTATCGGAGAATTGATACGCAGTTTCCTGAGTTCAAAGCAACTGGGAGTTGTAATAATGCATATGTTGCACATTTTATGTCAAAGAATGGAATATCTTTGCTTAGCTTCTAAAACGTGTTGTCAAATATCAGTTAGCTTAAAAAAATGTCCGTGCTTTGTTGGTCCTGCAGGTGATTCAATCATTCAGATTTTACTACTTCACAATGTGTTGGAAATCTAATATCACTGCTTCTGTTGCATTGTAAAGTAATATTGTTCATATACATTTTCTTTGTTTAATTTGTAATGCATTTTTAAAGAATTTTTGGAGGGAGAAAAACAATAGAACTGTTACCAGAATTCAGTTATATTTGCGTAGAAGTATTATAGGAACATGTCAATAATTATAGACACACACATCACATCTTTGGTTTCATTTTAACAATAGTGGCGGCTGCTGGTCTTTCAAAGAGGGGAAGCTCATTTTTTTTAAACTCGACTGTCAGGTGTGGTCGTGTGGGGATGGTGAAAAGAGCGAAGACTCAGGTGCAGAGTTGATGGGGTTTATTTGAATAATAAAATAAAATAAAAAATACAAACAAAAACTATGAACCAGCACAGGACTGCAAACACAAGGAGAATAAATAGGGAGCAAACAAGACAGGTAACAAGGTAGGACAGGTGGGGTAAAATAACTAATAATCAGGAAACAAGATGGGAGTGACACAATCGACAGGAGAGCACATGGCACAAGGAAAACATATGACAAGCCATGTGCTCACACCAAACATGACAAAAAAACACAAGCAAATTACAAGCAATGTGCTCACACAACACTAGACATAAAGAACACTCATAAGCCACGTGTTTACACAGAACATGACAACATGAAAGCACACAGCGAGTTTAAAACACAAGCTGTGTGCTACACAGCACAAGACAAAGCACACGGCTGATGTAAACACGAACAAAACACAACACACGTGGACAGAGCGAACACGAAACCGGCTCACACGACAAGACAGAACGTTATGCACGAACGAGTGAAAGCTCATCCTGTGTGCTCACAACATAAAACAAACACGAGGAGCATTAATGTCCGAATCCCGACACAAAACTGAAACCAAACTAACAGTTAAACAGATGTGCCGTGATTCAAACACCACCTCGCCCCGCACATGTAACAAGGCACCTGACATCGACGAAGGAAATGTGGGAATTAGGTTAAACTGTGAAATGTATGATGAAAATTGCAAATACCAAGAAATATGTTACAGCAGTTTGTCTTAAGTACACTTTCAAAATCCGCGATGACACAGTGTGAGCTCGAAGTCTCGAATAGCTTCCTAACTTTTTATTGTACGAAATCGCTGTCAATCAAAAGGAGATGTAGTCCTCCAATCATCACGTAGACGCCCGGACTCCAGGCCAGCCCACTTCTCTATTCACCCCAGAGACGCTGAGCGTCCGTGGGTGGGACATAATCGCAGCATTTATCCAATGACCGTCTAGTTTCGAAGCACTGAAAAAAACTGTTAAAATCAGCCCCATTGAAGTCAATGGACGCTCGGCTTCAACGGGGAAATGCACTGTGAATGTACGGGAATGTATGAGAAGGAAATCGAGTCAGCCGAACTGCTATATGAAGCTGATTCTGAACGAACTCGTCTTCGAGATGAACGTGTTCTAACGCATTTTTAGTCAATAAAATGTTAACACAATTGAACACATTTGACCATTCATTTTTTGACATTATAGGGGAAGCTGAGCTTCCCTTGCAGTCTTAAAGAAATCGCCACTGGTACACAGTAAGAATTTAATGTATGATATGACATAATATTTGTTTTTCTGTTTGTTTTTCGGTCCAGCACATCCAGTAGAGAGACCCAGAGGTTTTTTAATCAGATGAAGTCTAGAAGCTGTGCTACTCTGCCCATTTTTAGGTGAACCAAGTAATATTGACAGAATACGCAATATGCTTCATTTTGTTTTTGTATTTCATAAAACTTAAAAAAAAAACTTTCTTCCCATGCCATCTTCCATAATTACTCAATTTTACCATATTACCATAATTACGCAATTTCCACAATTTAGTTTTGCTTTATTCTTCCCTAATGAGAAATGTATTTACGTCAGTAAATGTATTCCAAATGAAAGGTGTACGATTTAGCTTATGCTGGGGATAAAGTGCTTTTCCAGGGGTAAGTGGCATCTATTTATCAGAATATAGTGTTTGTCATACATTTAATCTTGATCCAGATGACATGTTCAGTGTCACAGCTAATTAGGAGAGAAATACATACCCTCATTAATAACTGCCATGACAGAGTAGGAGTGATTTGGCCAATAATCATGCTGGACAGCTCAGAGAGTGTGAGGGAACATGGAAGAAGAGTGTGTGGGAAGGGGGAAATAGCCAAGAGCAGTTTTCAAATCAAGTAACTCATTGCCCCAAATCTTTCCAGAAACACGCAAATCTAAAATATTCTTTATTTTCATGGCCATTCATATTTATTTGTCTCTAATCTGTTGTGATTGTAAGTGTTACACTAGCAATTTACACAATAAATTCCACTATGGGTGTTTTCTCCATAACCTGTCATGCTTGGTTAAGGCAAAGAAATGAAATGAAAGATTTTGAACATTGCTCAGTGAGCAGCTGCATGACTCAAAGAGATGTCATGGACCTTTGTCTGCATACTGCACACATACATAGATTTAAATCCATTTAATAATAGCACACTCTCAATTATGCGGGTGAGTGTGATATTGGTTTTATTCAACAGTTTAGTAAACAAGTAATTTATATTACTTGTTTACTTACATTTTCAATACGATATTGAGGTTGCATTTTCTGTTTTTGCTCCGCCAATGAAAAAAGTTCAAAATGTAGCCACAGCAGAATGTTGCACATCTCCTAAAAACACACAGTAGCGTCCCAGACCAGAACAAATCTTTTTTTTTTTTTTTTTTTTTTTTTTTTATGAAATGGTTGAGCAAATGAATCATAAAGACAATCACTTGTTGCCATCTACTGACATATCAATGTAAAATGCAAAAGAAAACATTCACTACAAAATCCCCACCACTAATGCACAGACTGACCAGTCTACCTGGAACTCACAAACACAGAC
Source organism: Semotilus atromaculatus (assembly GCA_031834385.1). Taxonomy (NCBI): domain Eukaryota; kingdom Metazoa; phylum Chordata; class Actinopteri; order Cypriniformes; family Leuciscidae; genus Semotilus; species Semotilus atromaculatus. Next base: position 11,258,029 of record JAULUF010000009.1, on the reverse strand, counting down.
GAGCGAGGAAGCATGCAGTCCCAATAGTGTTGGACTGTTATATCAGTGTTGAACTCTGAACTCAGGAAATGTGTTTAATGTTATATTATTTAGGAATGTAAAAGGGTTTCTGGTATGTCTGAGCTTTTTGGGGAATTCCATTGTACTAAAAAGTAAAGGCTGTGCACTCTTCAACACAGTGATAATGTATTTGCTAAATACTATAGTGCATTCAGGTGTGCTTGTGCTATTGTTACGTGTGTATGAAAATATGAAACGTATATAATGAAAATAATTATAAACTATAAGAAATAAATTACATTATGTGTGTGTGTGTATACTGCATGAGTAAATATATATTTTCAATATATTTATACACGCAGTTCCATATCTTATCACGTGTACATCTTTATTGTATGAAGTGTATTACTGAATATAAAATTACATATATTATGATATACACTCACCTAAAGGATTATTAGGAACACCATACTAATACTGTGTTTGCCTTCAGAACTGCCTTAAATCTACGTGGCATTGATTCAACAAGGTGCTGAAAGCATTCTTTAGAAATGTTGGCCCATATTGATAGGATAGCATCTTGGAGTTGATGGAGATTTGTGGGATGCACATCCAGGGCACGAAGCTCCCGTTCCACCACATCCCAAAGATGCTCTATTGGGTTGAGATCTGGTGACTGTGGGGGCCATTTTAGTACAGTGAACTCATTGTCATGTTCAAGAAACCAATTTGAAAAGATTTGAGCTTTGTGACATGGTGCATTATCCTGCTGGAAGTAGCCATCAGAGGATGGGTACATGGTGGCCATAAAGGGATGGACATGGTCAGAAACAATGCTCAGGTAGGCCGTGGCATTTAAACGATGCCCAATTGGCACTAAGGGGCCTAAAGTGTGCCAAGAAAACATCCCCCACACCATTACACCACCACCACCAGCCTGCACAGTGGTAACAACGCATGATGAATCCATGTTCTCATTCTGTTTACGCCAAATTTTCTCAACAGAAATCGAGACTCAGACCAGGCAACATTTTTCTAGTCTTCAGCTGTCCAATTTTGGTGAGCTCTTGCAAATTGTAGCCTCTTTTTCCTATTTGTAGTGGAGATGAGTGGTACCCGTTGGGGTCTTCTGCTGTTGTAGCCCATCCGCCTCAAGGTTGTGCGTGTTATGGCTTCACAAATGCTTTGCTGCATACCTCGGTTGTAACGAGTGGTTATTTCAGTCAAAGTTGCTCTTCTATCAGCTTGAATCAGTCGGCCCATTCTCCTCTGACCTCTAGCATCAACAAGGCATTTTCGCCCACAGGACTGAAGCATACTGGATGTTTTTCCCTTTTCACACCATTCTTTGTAAACACTAGAAATGGTTGTGCGTGAAAATCCCAGTAACTGAGCAGATTGTGAAATACTCAGACTGCTCAAAATTGCTTAGATCACCTTTCTTTCCCATTCTGACATTCAGTTTGGAGTTCAGGAGATTGTCTTGACCAGGACCACACCCCTAAATGCATTGAAGCAACTGCCATGTGATTGGTTGATTAGATAATTGCATTAATGAGAAATTGAACAGGTGTTCCTAATAATCCTTTAGGTGAGTGTGTTTTGTCAAAGATTTTCAATATATGAAAGCAGTGATTCCTTATGTATTATTCAATATATTGTAATATATTAGCACAATATATTTTTTGTATATTTCAATATACTGTTAAATAATTTAATATATTGATATATAAGGACATATATTTTCTTTGCATAAGGGGAAAGACAATTTAAGCAATGGAAACTCATTCATAAATCATGTTTGTGTAACCTTCATAGCTTGATTCGTTGTACTTTATCAGTGTAGAGCATCAATGCAGTCATTTTTGGTACTTAAGTTCCACAAATTCTCAGTCTTGGTTGAAGCTCCAGGGAGATGGGCAGGGCTTGTACACCTTTGTGAAATGGGTCTAGCCTTTTCGTGGATTAACACTTGCTAAAGAGGTCAGAAAACAAGGATACTCAATGGCATCCCCATAGCCCAGGCACATGCATATTTATGAGGAGAGAGAAACACAGGAAAAAGGAGTCCTTCAGTTTCTCCTTGACCTCAAAGAAATGAGAAGTGCGTTTATGCTAACGTTTTTCTGACTTTGTGCTCGTTGTGTGATAGATCACATTCGGTACTTTTGGTAGATTCGCTGGTACTTCAGTGGATCTTATCAAAGACTATTTCTCGCTGTTCTTTATTTTACTTTAGTGTTCTTTGGAGAAGAAAACATGTTTGCTGTTACATTATATGTCGTTTTTTTTCAGCCAGGTATAATTCTACATAAGTAGTCTATAGTTTTCTAAAGACCCATACAACTTCAAAAAGTTCCCCTATGGAATCGCAGAAACTTAAAATGTTATCCTATGGGATCAGACTGTAAAGCCTTATTTTCAGTTCATTGCTGGTTTGTGAATCCCTTGGTGCTATATTAGCTTGACATACAAATCTTATTTATCTTTGTTCTGAATTAATGACAGAGACTATACAAAAAGCAAAATACCCACATATTTTCATGTCTTTATTGAAGGCATTAATTCAACACGCATAGTTCTTATTGGAAAGGAATGTGAACTATAGGTTACTCTGCTCTATGAAGACAGTAATTTGCATCAGATGCTCCAATCAATGTAAGATGGCAGTCTTTTGTGAGTTAAAGAGCCCTTGTAAAATTACCATAAGCTTCGGAGTATGCTATAGATGACAAGCTTATGAAATAAATCATGCCGTGGTCAAAAGAGATTCCTTCATGAATATTAACAGTTCGGAAGACAAAACCGTTAATACCCTGTCTGTCATGTACCTACACAGTTAACTAAGTGTGCAAATGAAGTAAATTGACCGGCCATTATAACAAAAGGTCAAATACAATCCCTATTACAAAGGATCTGCAGATATCTTTTTCTTTGGCTGATGTCAGCATTAACAAATCGCTTGTTTCACCAGGGCACCTTTGCCAGAGGGACAGTTATAGAATTGGCACCAAGTGTAACTTTTCAAAACTGTTTTCCAACAAAAACTCAATTATGTGTACACAGTGGGTGTATCATAGCTTGAGGCTGCTTCAAAGCCTCAGGGTTTAGATGACTTACATTCAGAAAAGAAAACAATGAATTCTGGATTGTAGAAACAAATTGTTCATGAAAATATAAGGGTAAAAGCCAAAACATTGTTTTTACATAGAATATGGAAATGGATATTAGTTGCCTTTGGAGTCTTCCATATTCAAAATTCAAGTGAAACAATCTTAAATATTGTTTCATATTCAGATCCTCAGAGTTATCGTTATCAGATTGTCAAGAGAACATGTTTATACGATGACGTTCATACCACTGTGTTTATAGACAGTAGACAAGGACATACACTACTGTTCAAAATTTTGGGGTCAAGATTTTATTTATTTAAAAAATAAGTATCTTATGCCCAACAAGGTTGCATTTATTTGATAAAAAAATACAGTAAACACAGTAATATTGTAAAATGTGTTTATGGTTTAAAATAACTGTTTTTTTTATTTTAATATATTTTAAACTGTAATTTATTCATGTAATGGCAAAGGTGAATTTTCAGTGTCACATGACCATGTGCATGCATCATGCATCAATTTCTTTAAAAAAATTACTGACCCCAAACTTTGGAATGGCAGTGTATGTAAATGAGTTGCTGATCACATTCCAAATTCAAGCTTTTCTAACTTATGACTTCAACTGATACTGAGTTATAAGTTAAAAACTTTTAGGACTTTGACTTTTACAGTTAGTTAGTTAGTTAGTTAAATTTTGTTTCTGTCATGCCAAACATTTGGCACCACAAACTTATTTTACAAACATCTTCTGGTCGCATATACAAACCATTCTGAGAAATACATGAATACAAATATATATATATACGTACACACATGTATATATACACACAGACACACACACACAAACAAATCCTCATCTACAGATCATCTCAATAAAGAGCTTTTTTCCTCTTCTCCCAGGCTTTCTCAAGATAATTGGCTAATTTATATGTTATATTTACAAGTAAAAAAATTAATAAAATTATCACATATTTCCAATAGCAGCATCAATGTCATGACATGAATACAAATACAGATATTTGATTAACCTATTCTCCAATATAAACTGCAGTTAATGTATCTGGGTCCTGTAAAGGCACATTCCCAGCAAAGAGACGTCTGGAGTTCCAGGGCAGGGCAGCTTGAGAAGATCTGACAAATGAAGCCTGTCAACTTTCCCCCCACAAAGATCAGCAGTCCTTCCTCTTCCTCTTGAGGCCTGGCTGGGCAGCTGGACGGCCCATTGTGTTTTTGATCTTACCTTTCATGACGACCCCACCCCCGAGACCATCCATCTTTTGAACTGCATTGGGGGATGGCCTTTGATAGCAGGAAGAGGCCACTGCCCAGGAGCATCAGACGTGTTTCTGGCTAGAGCAGAATAAATAAATACGAGCACGGCTCACTAAGGCACGCTGGCAGGCTATTTCTGCCACAGTGCCACAAAGCGCACAATTCTAGCGTGTCCATTCAGTGTTTAATAATGCTGGGTGACTGATTCCATTTAGATAAAGGGCCGCCTGTCTGGGTGAAGTTTATTCCTGCTTCCTTTTTTCTTTTTTTTTCTTTTTTCAGAATTCAAGCCGAGAATAAAAAAAAAATGTTTTTTTTCCAATATTGAAAGCAAGTTTATGGTGTCTTTAAGAGGTGGTGGTTGATGCAAGGTCATATTTTGATGATTAGAATGAAAGTGGAGTGATTAATATGCCACTGACCTGCTGATTTTAGGCATGCTGATATGATTGGTTTGGGCCAAATCTTTAATGTTGCCGGATCATTCAACAGTTGCATTGCTGGTGGATGTAAGGTGTTGTGCTGCAGTTCCAGATTTAACATCACAGCAAGCATGTTTTGGTGCCAGATGGAGCTGGATGAGAAGCTTTTTGAAGTGCCTGGGCCTTTTGGTGATGGTAAATTAATTGTAACGGGCCCGGTGTGGGTGCCGATGACAGCGCTGGGTTAGAAAGTTCTGCCTGACGTCTGGTCTCCTTTACTCTGTGTTCTCGCCCAGAGTCAAAGCGTGAGAAGCAGCGGCGTGTTGCAGATACGAATAAACTCCAGGGACTCTCCATTGGCACTTACCTAGATCTGCATCTGTTCTGATTAATGCCAGTCTTGACCCCTCACTGTTACATGTATAAATAGGTGAAAAACAACTGGAGATTGCTTTTCTTACATCACTACATATTTCATTAAAAAAAGTGTGAAATAACAGGAGGGACAAGGTCATTGACAAATAGAAGCTGAGATTGTGGAGTTTGAGTTAATCTGTTGATTTGAATAAGATGTAGCTGAACATATCCATGCTGCCGAATCTATATGCATGAGAGTCTTTTTTTCATGCACAAATGACTTTCTTTTTTCAATAACATGTGGTGAAAATGGGTCACTTACCCAGGGTGTGTCACAAAAAAGGGGACTTTGTTTACTCCAGGCGCTATAGAAACCTGGCTCAGTGCCTTAAGAAGTAGGACAAAAAGAAGAATGTTCGAATGGAAAAAAGCATTGAGGTGAAAATGGAAATAATAATAATAAAAATAACAGTTTAAATTAATAATAAATACATATAGCCTATACAAAGAAAATCTTGTATGGATAGGTCTACTCTACACTGTTGTACCTGCGTGTATCTGATAGCAACAACAAGACTTTAAAACCAATTTCTGAGACGGAGGCTACTCAGGATTGATCAGATTATTTTATATTGGATTATGTTTCACTGCGGCTGCTACGAGGACCTTTTTTCAACAAATGTACCTTTCATGTGCTGCTATAGCATGTCTGAATGTGTGCAAGACGAGTGAGTCAAGACGTTAAGGCTCGAAGGCAAAGGTTTAAGTCAAAATAGATCAAGACTACCATCTGCTGGTGGCTAAAGGACTTTACAATTGTTAATCTGACCGCTAGATAGGTGCTCTTGGGACACCTGAATGCTGTGATCAGGCACCAGCTCATGTCACACAGAAATTAATGCCTACAAACACAAAGTGAAGTGGTCAAGGTGACTGAGGTCTCAGTGGAAATGCAGGTATACAGCCAGAGCTGTAATAGCGCTTTCAACCAAAAAAAATAAAATAAAACATGGTTCACATCCGCCTCAGATGATCCATTAAAAAAGGAGATTTTTGTTGTTGTTAAAGGGATACATGTATACTATTATTTAATCGGAAGGATTGTTAATCAGAAGGTTACTGAAGGATAATGAAACTGATTTAAATTCATAAAAATATGCTAACAAACATAAATAAGATATTTATTTGCTACTTTTTTTCTAGATGCCAATTACATTAAATAAAGAGTAACAGGAGACATGATCTCTTGTTTCTTCAACCTAATCTCACATGTTTCCTCTAGATCTTAACAATGGTATCTTGGCATATCTGTCACATGCAAAAGAAAAAAGAAAAAAAGCGCACACTAAGGTCTATATTCTGTGTTCCGCGGTTGTATGAGCCAGTGATATCCTGACAAATTTTATAATTTAAGAGACTAGACAGGCAAATGGAATTGATTAGTTCTGGTTGCTATATCCAGTAGCCTATAGATATTAATTAATGTAATTTGAGGAGGACACCTATAATTAGACATATGAGAATAGCAATTCATTTACCAACTTTTAACTGCAAGACATTCCTGCAATGGGTCATAAATCAAACTCCCACAATTCTAATTTGTGCCATTTAATTTACAAAATGCAAATATTGGATATGACTTTGTTAAAACCTTTGTAAATGTTGCGAGAGTCATTAGTCGCTGTTTGTTTTCTCAAGCTTGCCAGCATATTAGCATTTGATAAAATGCGTGTGAGATTTGATTAACCTGGTGTGTAATGGAAAGTGTCACATAGCAATGAATTATTACAATTTAGGATGGAATTTTATAGCATTTATTTCAGGTTAGCTAATTTATTTCTGTTTTTAATGAGCCAGAAGAGGTTTTTGTGATATCCCATAATTGGGACCTGCTAAATGTTGTCTTCCAATTTTCAAAATAAATGGATTAACACAAAGGCCTAGAGTTGTAAAATATATAATTTAAACATGTTTATTTACAAATGTATGCTGTTATTTATTTGATTTGCCTAATAAACATGATCTATGGTCTATGGTAGTTTCTAGCACTTACAGTTGACAAACCTCATGACAAAATACTGTGCAGCAGTTCTTCACCTCTAATAATGGCACATTCCTTCACTTCCATCCAAACCCTCTGTTCAAGATACATACGTTTTAATGTTGTAATGCAGAACTTGTAAGCTATTGCAGTGACTTATTTCATTCCTCATCCAAAAAGTCTGGTCCCATTTCAGCTCAATAAGCACTTATCGTTTTATCCAGTTCAGACAGGGAACATAAGTATCAATGTATCGAGTATCGAGTATCGAGGAAAATGTTAGAAAAATTGACAGAGTAAACAAGAAATAGAGGGGATGAAAGGTTAAACCCAATATTAACAAATTATTGTGGAAATCTTCGGGATGAAATACCTCTTTGAAGTGCTAAAATCCACTTTACTTTTTTCTCGCGATTGTAGATTAGGCATTCGCCTTATAAAGCTCAAAAATGAGATCTACCCACTGCTGCCTCAGGCCTCGAAGCACTATGGGGAACAATTCCCAGGACTGAGATATTTCAAAAAGTGACGAAGAAAATAAAACATAATGCATAACATCAGGTCTCTTCTTCAGTCAATATAACTTCTAACAGAGAAGAATCTTTTTTTCATGTGAAGTCTTGAGGAAGTATTGCATAATGAAGACACTCTCCTGCTATATTCCTTATAGACAAATTAAAATTATTTTTGTGATGGTAAAGCTGAGTTTTCAGCAGCCATTACTCCAGTCTTCAGTGATCCTTGAGAAATCATTATAATATGCTGATTTGCTGCTCAAATATTTCTTCTTATTATAAATGTTGTAAACAGTTGTGCTGTTTTTTTTTTTTTTTTTTTTTTTTTTTTTTTTTGTCTGTGGAAACCAACCGAAAGAACAGCATAAATTTGAAATATATATTTTTTCTAATGTTATAAATGTCTTTACAGTACAGTAGAGGATTAGGGCCAAGCAATAATAAAAATAATAAAAACCATCTCGAGATTAAAGTCATTAAAATGTGAGATTAAACTCGTTAAATTTCGAGAAAAGTCGAAATACAATCTTGAGAATAAACTCATTAAATATCGAGAATAAAGTCGTTGTGTTTTTCGAGAAAAAAGTCAAAATGAAATGTTGAGAATAACGCATTCGATCAGTTTTCATTGCATAGCCTACTGATAGAGGACATGGCAGAGTTGGATCACTTAAATCAAGCTATATTTTAGACTTTCTTTCAGTAACAAAGAAATACTATCTTTCACATGGAAACATGCTAACAATGGTAATTTGCATTAAGAGGGGGAAGTCAAATGTTAATTTCCAGCAAGGTCCTTTGTCTCATAGTCAGGTCTATCTCTTAAACCAGTTTTTCCAGTCTTACAAATGGCTGTATAGATGGTTACAGTCGTTCTATTCTGTGGATGGAGGCGCACACAACCAGCAACGATCCTAAAACGATCCTAAAGCAACGATCCATCCCTCAAATTGTTGGTTTGCTGTGCTTCTTCCGTAATGGAAACTCCTTTTACCGACAAAACTGTCTCCATGGTTACTTTGTAAAAACCTTTGCATTGCTGCCACACTACCTGAATGTAACAACTGTAACCATCTATACAGCCATTAATGGCAATCCCATATGGTTTTAATTTATGATAGCTGTCCATATGCCAGAGTGCATTTGGGCCAGCACAAGTGTACTGCCGTCTTCTCAAGCTTCTCCTTCGTCGAAATTCCACACCTTGAGGATCAATGAGTTTCATTATGCATCTTATGGTATCCTGGGAAACCACGAAACCTCGATGAATCGTGCGTAGGTGAAGCGAGCGATAACCTTGCATTTGTCCACTGGTTGTCATTTCACGTTGGACAAAAGCGAGAACATCGCAGAAATTGGACTGATTTTTTTCTTCTAAAAAGACCTAGCCGCTTGCAAATTCTCTTTAAAGTTTGTATGCTAATTATTATTCTGTCATAATTAGCTAAATTAGATTGCATTTAGACTTTTTTCTCTAAATTTAACGACTTTTTTCTCGAAACACAACGACTATAAAGAAATAAATGTTTTTTTTGTTAGTCATCAGAGTTGCATCCCTGTGCTTCCGAGTACTTTATTCTAGCCAACAACTGGCAAGTTGATGCGAGGTAGCTTCTTGTACATCATAGTTTCATTAAATGTTAGGCGAAATAGGCACAGCAGATGTGTTGAGGTCGTCCTAATAAAGCCAGAGCATAACTGCTGTGTATCTAGAGAGAGAAAGCAAACACTGGGAACAGGAAGGTGCTTCAGCAGTAGAACTCATTCACATCAGAGCAAAATAGCATATCATCTGGATCCAACCTAACAGCCAGCAAAGCCTTCAGGTTTTATGTGTGAAGTGTGCATATACTGAGAGAGTTTGTATCAGGATTGGCATGCCACTGCATGATGTCGTGTGTAATCGCTTCCCATGAGATACACCATGAGGTGCACAAGCATGCAATAAACACACAGAGAGTCAGAGAGTCACAGTAAGGAAACAAAGCAAATAACTTTAAAGCAATACTTGATTCTGATTGGTCAATCGTGGCATTCAGCAGTTAGAAATGTCCTAATATTTGCAGTTGTAATGCTGTATATCAGACTGCTCTGAGTAATGATGATATGTTCCACAGTAATGTAGGTACATTTCTGGACCGAAAGCTATACAGCCTATAGGGCAAATCTCATTAACCTTACTGTGTTCATTTATCTTGAAAATGGAAAACAAAAAGCATGACTGAACACCTCAAATGCAGACAATTTTGACCGATATGCTTTAGACACGTCATACGTCATACTTATACGTCATATACAATTTTAAGATTAGTTATATAGGGCTGTTGACTCATTTGTAATTATTAAATTCTGCTGGGTTTGATATTTCAAAGGAAAACAGCCTGACAGTTTTATTCTAGACTGAGTCTTAAGAAAAAAATATATTTTCAAGGCAAAACTGAATATGACTATATGCAATACATGTATGAAGAATGAAATGAAGTAAATTAATAGTAGTAGTAGCATCAGCGTGGTTTCAGTTATATACTGTAGTATAGTGGTTGTATTTGTAGTTATTGTGTTTATTTATTTATACTAATTTATTTACACAAGCGCAGCATCCTTGTATGATATTAGCAGCAGATCATTGCAAGAAAGGTCAGGACAACTTCTTCTATGTCTATGTGTTTCTATGGTTACAGTCTCAGAAGAGTCCCATTCCATAGGCCAACACTAGATGTCAGTATGAGAATTGGGATTTCATTGGGTTTGGCATGAAACATTTACTAATAGCATAAGAGGAGGCATTGGATTTTTTGGAATTTCTCTGGATGAGACAAACTGCCTGAGGCAGAAATCTATTAAAATGTTTTTTTCTTGAAGAAGATGGGGCAGTACAACAAAGAATCAGTGGACTGAACAGTGAATAGTTCTTATTTCGTTTCAAAACAGCTTCCACTCATTTAATCAAGCTCTTTCAGCTTGGAGGACCTCTTAAATGTCCCATTTGAAGGAAGAAATCTGTTCAGGTACTCAAGAGCGCTTATATCTGACACTGAAACTAAGTACTTGTGGAAAATAAAAATCTTCAATATCCACTCTCTATCACACACACATTAATCTGGAGTGAACTTTTCATCGTTAAAGAGAAATATACATTAAGCTCTTCTGTACATAGGACATTTCTGATTTCAGTTTTATTTTCCCTTATAGATTTCACACCCTATTTCACTGACAACATGCTTAAAAAGAAAAAAGAAATGTAATAAAGTCATCACAGTTTTAACAACACTAGCACTGAGGAAGCCCCGTGATTGCTGTGATGAGAGAATGTGACATTTCGTTTTGTCATTTATGTCCTGGGTCGACATGTAGAATGCATGTGAAAGCGTTTTCATTCATGTATAATTTGGACTTGGATTGGAAAATGAAACTGGAATTGTGCCACCACAAAACTCATGACAGACATGGCACATTTCCAGACTAGATTGAGACCAATGCAATTAGTTTGAGAGACCATTGACAAGGTCACAGTCAAACTGATTTTTCCTATATATTTTTTGTGCTTTGACCTTTTTTGAATTTATGTCATGGTATATAATTTGATTATTGGAGAGATTTAACAAAATGTTGCATCCACAAGGTATATGGAAGTAGTATTATATATCTGATGATTGTATCCTCACACTTTTTTTCTTAATAACTTCCTCTCAGATGAAGAGTATTTTTTGTCTTCTGTCTAAATGAAAGGTGTCTGGAAACCAGATCACCACCAGATTATTCACTCAGACAGAGATGTTGAACCAGAACTTGTAATAAATAAGCGCTGTTTTTGTAAAGAAAAGATGGCTATGAACAGCTTTCAAATTTGTGTTAATAAACCCCTTTAGCTCATTATATTTTCAAGCAGGCAATCACTTCAAAAAAATAAGCACCAACTGCCACTATCTGTGTAACAATAGAATTTGAAGTTCCTGCTGACTCTGGGATGATTGTCATATTCTACACATTCCGAGAACGGCAATCACATAAATGATTAAATAACTTTATTTGATTACGCTTTGTTGTATCTCTCCATCTTCTGCTCGTGTTGGCATCAGTTTCAATATGACTGCTTTCATCCAAAATCAGAGGCTTTTAGTAAAGCGTTGCATCTTTAAATGAAGATGCAGTCATTTATAATAACAATCTAACCAAACTTCTAATGAAAATCCTTTGAACATAGGAGGGCAGCATAGAGAAGTTGGAACAGTATAAAGGTATACGAAGTAAAAGGGAAGGGTTAAACAAATGCACCACATTGTACCATTCGGGCAATGATTACATGGCTATATCATCCTGTACTTTGTACTGTCTGTCTGAATATGCTGTCTGTCTGAATATCCTTCATTTTAGCCAGTTGCCTTAAGCAAAACTCTGTAGGACTTTGTAAATGTACAAAATAACAAAAAGTAATCGTTAATTTAAAAAGAAAAAGGATTTGCAAACAGCAGATGCCCAATTTGTTCTCACTTAAAATCAGTTTTCCTCAGACTGTGCACCAGCATGTTTGCCATTTACATCTCTCAATGTGACAAATGGCCTAAGATCCATCTAGTCCTTCAAGCTATTCCTCGACAAAATAGTGGTAAAAAATGTGTTGAGTGTTGTGTCATGTCATTGCAAGCTATCAGACTGTGAACATCACCATACTCCTTCACCAGCACAAAGTGTGCTATTTCTCGCACGCTGATGCTTCGCTTCAATGTCCATCACTTCAGCAAGATACAAATGGCACAAAGACATTTTTATATACAAGTATGCATGCAGACATATAGTTTAAACAAGAAAATCTGTCAATTATTATATTATATTTAGAACTTCAAATGGTTACATTTGTTAATTAAAGGGACACTTCACCCATTTGCTTTTATATCGTTAGAAACCCAGTCATATTTTTGAATGGTCGTGCATTATTCCCTAATTTTTCCCTGAGACGGGAGAAATAAGGATTTCAGTGTTGCAGTTCCTGCTTACAATGATGTAAAAATCATCATTTTGCGTTATTCTAAGCAGGAAGTCCCATTTTTTGGTAGAGGGGTTGAGACAACAAATACTCGTTCCTTATTTTCCCATAAGGTGGGACCCACTCACGCTAATAGACCTATTACAGATCAGTGGGTGGGACTTCACTTTCTGAAACTAAAAACAATATCCTCCATCTTGTTTGGAAGCTAACAGGCGCTGTGGAGCCAGATGTAAAGTTACGACAATGGCGAAATGTACTCAATATGATATGGAAGAAGATGATTTTGAAAGTCTGATGCTCGAATCAGATGTTGGACGAGGAGCCCGGACTGGCTCGACCTGGGGTGGACTGGGGGTGCCTGTGCTCTCACTGTGCGCCTACGGACACGGATAGAGTCCGTACGCTGCAAAGAATTTCAACAATGCCAATTTCTCCTGGACAAAATCTCGGAATCAGACGAGAACACGGACGTTTGTGTTGTGAACCATCCTAGTTTCGCACCGCATATGTTCTGACTGAACATCTGCAACATGCAATAATTCACCATTTCGAAAGAAATACAAATGAGGAGTAATTCACTAATGAGTTTGCCAACTAACTAGAAATTTTGTGTGAAATGAGTTTCACGCTCTGGTGGTAGCTAACGTTAGTCTTGTAGACGGAAGAGTGATTTCTCTGATAGGTGGATACCTCATAGGCGCTGTTCTGGATTAGTGGGAGTGGCTTGCGGAGCTGTGCAATGTGGTGCATTGTGGGAGTTGTTATCTTTCATACAAATGCGCCCTAAAGTTACTTTCTGTCTTTCCTCGGTCAAGAAGGCAGCAAATTCGAAATTTATTTCACATTTCGACTACATATATGGCCCACTTTCAATAAAGATGAATGTTCCCACGGGTGAAATGCTCCTTTAACTTTAAAGGAAGAGTTAACACAGAGTTTGCACAGGTGTGCCTTAGGCTGGCCACAATACTGCCCTACAAAGCAAAAAGGCAGTAACTACGCAGAGTGCAGAACAGAGAAAAATGACTTTAAAGTTATCCTGTCATCCAGCCTAAGTAGTTGTAGGTAGATTATTGGACATGTGACTGTTTTGTTACTTTATATTAGCTTATTCTTTGTACATATAAATCCTCATATTTAATTTGATATTTTACCCCTATTTTGCAGTTACTGTATTATTGGTTTGTATTACTTACCAAAAACGTGGCACCATACCAAGGAAAAAGGCAGTAACTACAGATTCTCCAAAAACTATTTTGCCACAACTTGGGCTCTGGGTGTTGTTAGATAGGCTACACTGTATTTGAAATAATTGGAACCATTTGGACAACATTTTCAAAAAATTTGTGTAGCGAAACGGGCGTGTTACGGATATGTGGTGTACATTTTTAGTAATCAAAAATCATGTCTAATTAATTGAAATCATGAAACTTTTATTATAAACTATTATTAAACTTATACAATAAAATACTATACAAAATTATTATATATTATTTATTATTTTAATAAAAAATATTGTTTATTTTAATCATATGAAATTAAACAAACATTTTTGGTCAAACAACATGCGCTGCACAATGAGCTTTACTGTTAAAATTAAAACATTAAAGAAAAATTGTGTTTATTCCTTTAAAAATTAAGTTTTAATCTTAATTTATTTGTATTAGTGTTAGTAGTATTATTACATTGAGACGTTTCTAAATTCTACTGTACAACAGTAATATATTTCTGTCAAGTTAAACCGAACTTTTATTTTGACGGGTTGCCGTGAAGACCTTTGAGTTTCTGTGTTTATGACATGACGATAGTTTTTCTCAAATTAAGCGGATAAATGCTCACAAAGTGACTTTAAGAGCGGATCTAGTTTGGTAGGGGAACAATTAGGGGAAACACTGTATCTCAAACAAAATTTGTGTGAAGTTAGAAGGGTGAAATCGCAAATGTTAAAACCGTCCCGTGAGGATGCCGCGAAATCAGCTGTGTGTTTACCATGGCAACAGTAACTACACTGCGCAGCAACACGGTTATTTTTTGTTAGGTAAAACATAACAAGAATACAGTAATGGATGTTACTGTACTCTTGCTTTGTTTCACTCGGGCTTTTTGCAGTTACTGTACAAACGACTATCATTTTTCTCCAAAACGACACACATTTGAGATAAGATGTTTTGTCACATAACAAAGGATGCCTTGAATGTCATGAAAATGATAATAACTCATTTTTGACCAAAAATGCAGTTACTGCCTTTTTGCTTTGTAGGGCAGAATAAAAGGCCACTCTAAAATGTGCTGTTTTACTGTTTTGGGGGGGTCCGACGGGGTACGAAAACCAGTCAGTATCTGGTGTGACCACCATTTGCCTCACGCAGTGCAACATGTCTCCTTCACATAGAGTTGATTAGATTTGTTGATTGTGGCCTGTAGAATGTTGGTCCACTCCTCTTCAATGGCTATGTGAAGTTGCTGGATATTGGCAGGACCTGGAACACCCTGTCGTATACGCTGATCCAGAGCATCCCAAACATGCTCAATGGGTAACATGTCCGGTGAGTATGCTGGCCAAACAAGAACTGGGATGTTTTCAGCTTCCAGGAATTGTGTACAGATCCTTGCAACATGGGGCCGTGCTGTATGATGCTGCAACATGAGGTAATGGTCGTGGATGAATGGCACAACAATGCCATTTATGCCAGTCTGCCTAATGGTGCACAGCTTAAGGAATCATGATTTATTTATTTAATTAACATGTATGTATGGATTAAAAGTACAATTTCGGCGACGAGAATGATACTGAACCAAATGAAGATAAAAATGTGTTCTGGAGATCGGCGTGTTTATTGAACCAATCAGAGTAAAACGAGAGTCAGCGAGAAGCTCATTTGATTGACTAAATGAAGAAGGTCGTGCTTGCAAAACTCAATGAGTGAGAGAATCGTGCCAAAACTGTAAGCGCAGCTAAAAGAAAGACGCAACTGTACAAATCGGGTTATTTGAGGAACTTTTTTGCCTCATGTAAGTCATTTAGACATTTGCACCAGTTTATTTTTTTACACAAAGTTTCATTTTACGCGATCAATCTGTTTTTGCTGTTCCTGACTCTGTAATTTTGGGTTGCAAATTGCTGTTCACAGGCTTTCAGGGATTTTGGCCGTATTTGTGCGGGAAAAAAACGTGCCAAAAGTGTAAGCGTGGAAAAATGGAAGTCAGAAAAATACAGATCCTATTTATTTTGCGTAAACATGAAGCTGCACTTTCACAATATGCATTACACTTACGAATAAGAGTAAATGCTGCAAATATTTTTTTCTTACACTTGAAAGGCGATTTTACACCTTTACAAATCTTCTCTTGCACACGCAAATTTTATTTACGCAAATTTCACAAAGCTTACCCTGCACATGCGATTCTTTATGGCATCATACCTTCATAATAGTCATCCAGGTTTGGGTAAGTGGATGATAACAGCATTTTTATGTGATGTCAACATAGTGTCCCCCTTGATGGGGGCCACGCATTCCAAGTGCTTTTTCTAGGCCATGAATCTCATGTGAATGTATATTATTTTAAACAAATTACTTTGTGCACCTTTAATTGTGTCTTGTTCCACTAAATTACATCTAGCAAATTAGATCTCAACACATCAGATCTAATTCAAATGCACAATGCAAAACACTTATTTTCATCACATGACGAGGAAAAAAATGAGGTCTGAACTACAGTGATATGAGAAAGCAAAATGCACTTCTGGTGAGTAAGACTGACGCGTGACTGACAGCTGCCTTCAAACAGTTCCTGAACTTGGCACCAGCCTATTACTTTAATGGGCTTTATCAAAGCACTAAAATGGCCATCCATTATTTGAATTCTATTATTGTGTGATGATAATATACCTGTTTGTTGATGTGCTGTCAAAAGTGTGATTAATTTGAAACACCTTAAGACCTGGCTAGAACAAAAGCAATAATGTATTTTTGCAGTTTTATGGCACATTTGAAGGGCATTCAATCGTTGATAATTTAGTGACACTAAGTAGCTTATGGACTGTGTATTTTATATATAGCCTGTGCACTTTTTTCTTCTTTTTTATCAGCTATTGATCATTTACCCCCTCTTTAAATAATACAGAATTTGATTCAGCAAATAAAACTTTTCTCACTGCTCATCTCTGACAGTCATAATTTTCATTCACATGTTGCTCAGGAAATCCAGCATGTGCTCCTCACCGAGAAGTTTGGTTGACAGAGATGAAACATCTGCTCAGGCTCTAGTGACGGTTTGCCAAAAGCAATCAGGCACCTATTTTAGGGCAGTGTGAGAGAGGTCTGTTGATTTGCATAATCGCCCGCTCACTCTTCTCCGTGGGGTCGGCTTCATGTTGCTCTCGCTGGGCAGCTGCCATTCTAAGCCATGCAGGATTACTAGAAAGTAGAACTATCTCAGGCTGGCTGCTGCTTCCATCCCTTCACCCACAGACCTGCCCATATATATATCTGAGCTCATTAGCTGAGTAATGGTGCCTAGACATCTACCTGACTGTTTTTCGGCATACAGAACATTAACAATCTGTCTCACCCCCTTTGATGTTTAACAAAAGATAGTGATTATCTGTTTCTGCCATCCACTGCACGTATCAAAATGATTTCTAAAGCAGAAACAACATACATGCTTTCAGCAGTAAGCATTCATTCAAATGACTTCATGATTACTTTTCTAACTGGTCAGGTAATCATGTCAATGGTGTCATGACAGAAATGGCTACAGACGTACTGTATACTTTGTTGCATGTACAAATTATTTGAATGCAACCCAATGGAGGATTTGGCTTTTTGGGTATGGAAACCCAGATAGCAAGCAATGTTGATCCATTAATGCTAATTTCATTGAATTAACATTACAGTGATGTTGGTTCAAAATCATGGCTGCACACAGAATAAATGTTGAAACGTTATGAAGTGATGTTGATTCAATATAAGTTTTTCACCCACAATTAAGGTTGAAGGTGTGATTTCAACAAAAATAAATCAATGATAATGTGATTGAATCAATGTTATGAAGTGATGTTGATTCAATACCATTATTGCGCGTGCAATTAATTTTGAAATAATGGTAAGATTTCAACAAGGACGTGAACAGCTCACGTATTCACAGAACGTCACGTATTCATGAAATGACGGTAATTACGACATGACGTGAACACAGCATGAGTAGAGAGGTTTAGATACAGCGGTTTGAGATTTTGATCTATAATAAAAATATTGATTTAATGTTATCCGTATTTTATCCCCTTGACGCCTGAATTTATTTACAATTATATCAAAAAAATTATTATGTGTGTTTCTGGCTCCAAGCTGATGCTAAATTAAGTTGAGATTGTTAATTTGTCCATAGCATATAGAATAGATATAAATGTAGGTCTGGTGCAAATTAGCGACAACAGGCATTTATGGTAAATTTTTTTACAAAATGGTAAAATTAATAAAACACATTTTCCCATCTCGGGTATGTAGACTTTATTCATGTCACAAAGTTGTTAGAACTTCAAAACTTTAATTGACAAATTAATGAATCTTGACAACAGCAAGAAACACAACACTCTCCTCCCTAACATTGACAGTAGATTTTATACATTCCATGTTATACTCTGTTTAACTCTTTCCTTGTTTCTCCAATGCGTAAGTGATATATTCTTATAGTGTTATATCCTAACATGATATTTAAAAAAAAAAAAAAAAAAAAAAAAATGGCTGAAATCCATCTAAATACAGCATTATTATAGGTAGCCATTATAGCCGAATTCAGCCGTTATGAACGAATGTCGCGAATTCGCTACCAACAGAAATCTACACAGAACGTAAAAAATATTCGTCACATGAAGTCTATTTGAATAACATAGCTATAGAAACATTCAATAAACTGGTAAATTGTTTTATCTTTTCACAACTTAACTAATTTTGGCCAATTTCTCCACATTTGCGGCCTTGATATGCGGATTTTGTTAACCAAAATATTAGCTTCCATGGACCGGATGTAGTTCTCACTCCAACGGTCCTACGACAAACCAGTGCGTGCAAAAGGTTCCTAGGTATGTACTGAATGTGCACAAACAGGCATTGGGGGAATACACACGCTATCTCGCCTGCAGTCTGAATGGAAGCGGTTTGATGCGAATTCGCGACAGTCGGCGTTAAGGGGATGTATATAATCTGCAACAACAATTTGAATTTATATAAAGATCTGTTTAGACATTAACTTTTAAATGCATCATTATGCAAAAATATAAAAAGAGTTCTCTGCATGGAAGACCCATGACTGGCAGATCATCATGCTACTTTTTTTTCTCTCCATACAGTAATGAAAATAAATTACATGTAGAGATGTGCAGCCCAGTGGCAAATGCATATTTGTTTTTTTTTGTATAGAAAATACAATGTGGTCTCTGGTTTGTTTTATTTATTTAGTATATAATTGTCTTTGTCTCCCACATGTCACATTTCAGTGCCTGTGGCACCATCCTCTCTGACACATATATATATATATGATGTTTTATAAACAAAGTTCAGGAGGAGCACGTTCAAATAATCATTCCAATCAACTTGTCATCAAACAATTACCATGTCTACCCTATCAGCACGATAGGAAGCATATATATATTCACTCTGTCAACTCACCTAACATTCCTTGTCAGTTTCAGCATCCCTCCACCACCCCGACTCCTCACTCTTGGCTTATTCTTCACAGCCAGGAATACGGGGGGAGTACTCTGGGTTCGGGCCGAATACAGAGCCCGGAGCCCTCTCCTCGGACAGCACGCCAAATACGCATTTATTCTATCTGACATATTTGTAAGTGTGAACTCGTGAAATATTGGGTCAGCAACAGCCTGACTGCTGTCTAAGAGAGAAAGAGGGAATGCTCAAATTAATGACTTTTGGGCTATTCCATTTAGCATCAACTGATCCTGTTCACATTTAATGCATTTTTAATGAACAGATCTTTCATGGTAAATCTAAAGCTAATTTCATAAGTTATAAATCCTGCGTAGTGGTTAGCCAGTTCACAATTTCCCTTGATCACTCTTCACAGACGGTCATGTTCTGCTGGTTGAGCTAAAAGGATCTCAAAAACCCCTGTCTCTGAATGAAACCAGATAATTGTTTACCATTTCACAGCACGAAACAATTCGCACCCATTCCATGTCCAGCAGATTATGATTAATGGCCATGTTATAAGATTTGATTTGTCACTGCAGAATATTACTTGGTAATAGGAATTGCTGTTTTGACAATGTTGGACATTTACTGAGATAACAGGCTTCAAGTAATCAGCAAGAACAATTTGAAAAATGTTTCTGTCACATCACAAAAACACAAAAGTGCAGGTTTGGCATTCAAAGTAAAGCAATATATATATAAAAAATAACATAGGTCATGTTAGAGTCTTCATATAGCAATTTGATGTCACAATCCCGCATTACCTTTGCCCCCTAAGGCTTGTTTCGTATGATGACTTTGTAATTGGTTTATGCTATTTAAAACCAGTAAGGCTTGGGGCTATTTGCACATACTTCACTCAAACTGTTATTAAAAAATCTACAGTACATCCAGAGCTGGACTTAATGTAATGAATTCTTCAAAGCATGTCTTAGAACATGATTATGAAACTTTGATCTATAGTATGTTTAATATTTGTGTGTGCGGAAAAGTAAGAAATTTATTTTCTTTCAATGATTCCAGATCACACTCATTTTATTTAGCAAACTCTGGATGGTGCAAATGTTTATCACATAGTCTCCAGGAATATGGACTACCATACTGACGGGCTGTATTTATGAAGTCTCCATGTTGGAGATGATGCCAAACAGCACTAGTTACCCAAGGGATCTGTCCTGGCTCACTTCCTTTTTACCGTCCACATGATAGATTCCCAGTACAACCCCACTGAAGCTTTCAGATGACATAGGGAGTCACACATAGAGAGAATGTGGACCACCAGCAATGTGCCAGACACATACAGTACTTGCAGACCAGACTGAGTGCACTACACTGCAAGAATGCAAAGAGGGAAAAGCACAGCAAGCACAGCTCAGAACTACCAACACCAGTATACACGAGAATGAAAACAAATATTTTTGGAACATTTACTAATGTTTTTTTGTTTTTGTTTTGTTTTTTAGAATTGAGATGAATGGTTTTGAAATACATATCTATGGATGGGCAAGTATATAGTATGAACATACAACACCCTGGGGCTATGGCAACACCAAGGCCCCCTCCATAGACTGTTTTATTTTATACTGGGGTTTTTCCTTTTATTTTATAAGACAGCTGAGAGAGACATGAAAGAGTATGAGGAAATGGGATCAGGATGTTATGCAGGCCAAATTGCATATCTGTGACAACAGTGGCTCTTTATGTGTCATGAGCACATGCACTACCCACTGTGCCATGGCTCCAATATATCACAGATTTTATATATTTTTTTGTCATATTTTCAAAAAGCACACACACAAATGAGCTTTCTGACAAAAGTGTCATGCTCTTTCAAACTGAAGGAGGACATGTGAGATCCATCAATCTCAAAAAAGATGCTGCATGGAAATAGGAATCGCCAAAACATTGACTTATATAAAAGATTATATATTACATTATCAAACCGAAAAGTCTCTTTACACTCATTCACAGTCCAGCCCGGTCTCATGAAACTGCATATTTATTCCACAAATTTAATTTCTCGTGCCATTTGTACACTAAAAATAGTTTGATAGTTATGCAGCTTTCGCGTGCATATGATACGCACTTTATGGCGTGTAATGTCACGAACTCCACACCCTAATCCTACCCATAGGGTTTACAGTGCGTAGCATATGCACACAAAAACCATTATATTTTGCCGTATAAATGGTACGAGAAATTAAATTTGTGGTATAGATACGCACTTGTATGAGATTGTGTTGCACAGTCACAGTAATTTTATATATTTCAATATTTTGTAATACATTTTTGGTGTATAATATTTTATACTTACAGTCAATGAAGTGTAGGCAATAGTCAGTGGTTTAAAAATGTTTTGATGTTAACCACCAACTCGCATAAAGCATCAGAGATCAGATGTCTGCTAACCTTGAAACAGTCAGGGATGCATTTTGGAGGCTGGTAGAAGGATGTTAGAATGCTTCTCTGTGTATACTGTATGTGTGTTTATATGCATGTCTCTGACTGTCTGTCTGTGTGCCCCCTCACAAAAATAGATGCATGACAACCCTGGTATCTGGCACAGCAGCAACATCATTACATATTTGAAAGTGTCGTACCATTCACCCTCATCTCACTGGAAAATGTAACTATGTTTCGAGGTGGTCATTTCATGGATTCGTACAATGTAAATCATACAAAAACGTATGATTATTAGAAAAAAAAGATAGCGTGAAGGTCCACCCCTAACTCCCACCCCTAAACATACCCATCACTGGGGCTTACCTACATGTACTTGAGGTTAAGGTAAGGGTTAGTGTTAGTGTCATTGTTTTATGTGTTACATATAGTAATAACTATAAATTATGCAGAATTACATGTAACTAACTCCAAATCAAAGCAAACTCTAATCCTAACACTATAATAAATACGGTAACGCTTCCTTTTACAGTACAGTACTTACAGTGTACAGTGTACTTAGCTAGAAAGTACTAGCTAATATAAGGTAAGTACATGGAATAGGGGTATAGGTTTAGGGGTAGGTTCAGGGTTAGTACCTAGTTATTACCCAGTAATTGTAACTACTAAAATAAGTACATAGTACTTAATATTACTCAGTACTTAAATGTATAATTACAGAGTAACAAAGATACCTTGAAATAAAGTGTAACTGGTTAGGGTTTGGTTTAGTTGCTTATTATGCTCAACCCGATCACACTAAATACGTGTCTATAGCACGTAATGTGTTTATCGTGTTATTTATACGCGAAAATTAGTTTTTACGTGCATTTGACACGCATGGGTTGTTAAGGGTAGGTTTAGGAGTGGTGTGGGGTGTGTGTGTATTATACGTTTGGGTAGAATTAGTGGTGTTGGGTGCATGTTACACGCAATGAAGTGCGTATCAAATGCACGCGAAAACTGCGTATCATATGCACGTAAAAACTCATTTTCGCGTATAAATAACACGATAAACACACTACGTGCTATAGACACGTATTTACGTGAGAACGGGCTGTTATGCTACATGTAACATGCAACTGTCACGTCAGCGTGTAACCATAGATGCTTTTCCATCAGATCTTTGATGTCACGGAATTCTATAGCTTTAATAATGTAACGTGTGTGGCTCAATCTCTCATGCTATAGAAGACTGCAATTGATTTTTAATCAAAGACAATCTAGAAAAGGACACCCATTAAGGCATTTATCACAGACAGAATACAATCACATGACTCTTTTTTTTTTTTTTTTTTTTTTGGATTATCAGCAATTTCTGAAACATCTATTTAACAGGAACCAGAAACGTAATTTGGAACTTCGATGAAGAATCAGGACATTTCTCCTACAATCTATTTTTTTTTTTAATCATGTAGATACAGAACAAACTAATCAGCTTATCGACAATAAATTCAGCTCCAGACTTGCAGCCAACAATGGACACCTCCTGCATGTTTGGAGCCTGGGGCTCCTAGCCCTCATAGTAGCCTAATCTTATGATTATATTATATTTATATTCAGCCCTGCTGAGGAAATATTCTGTCTTTAGTCTGCGTTATTTCCCCTGTGATTCTCAGATAATTATTATAGGTTGTAGACAGAAGATGAGACACTTCACTGTATTACCTACCTGTGAGCACTGTCCCCCTGTCCTGCAGCAATGAAAGCTCATTACTGAAATATGAGGTCTGAATCGGAAACTTGATGACCAGGTGAAAATGATGCTGTCTTAAAATTCAAAAACTATTTTATTGCAAATTCACATGGCATTAACTGAGCAAAGTGTACTGATTGAAATATTAATGTGTGCAAAAACATTAAGGTGGCATTAATAAACATTAAGGTGGCATTAATAAGGTGCAATTTCAAGTGGCAAGTATTTTTTTCGAGGTTTCACAGCGATACAACAGCCGTGCAAACCCGCCTTGTTTTAAGTAAACTTGTTGATACAAGGCACTTTCTTCTTTAAAGAGTGAACTTTCTTAATTTAAATTGGCATTTTTAATTTGCCACTGCAGTCAGTTTCATTTAAATGATGGATTGCTTTGTATGTGTATAATTGAACTTTTGAGAAGGAAATGGCTGACAAGGTATCAAAAAAAAAAAAAAAAACCTTGTGTTGCTGCTTTATTAATTAGAGTGAAAAGGTTCTGCACCCAGATTGGAAGCAAGGGCTGGCAATCATAAGAAAGGCCCAAATGAAAGGACCAAGCCAGTCTCTTCCTCTTCTGTTTTACCACTGTAATGAACACTGAGGGAAAATCGTTTTCCGTACCTTTCCCTTGTGTCCAGCCAAGTCTGACAACCAAAATGAAAAATCCTTGTCCCTTATAATTAAATAGGACAATTAAATAGCTAAAATGCTTATTTTTGGCCTAAAAAAGTACTTGTCCAGTACCAGTTAAAAGTTTAAACTCTCCATTCTTTGTTGTTATTATTCTTATTTTCCAAATTTACACTTTCATAACTAGGCCTACGGGAATTATTCCAAATCACAACTTTTAATTAGGATTTTAAAATAATAAGATAAATAATAAAATAATAATACGCTTTGCCTTGATAAGTTTTCCACAAACCTTTTACAGGTGCTTTTATCCGTTTTTCAGTTCACATGCAGTATGCTCTCTGCTATTCCTTCTGTACAAAACATAAATAAATAGTTGTTTGACTTCACATCAAAATAATAGGATCATGAGAAATATGCATCTCAGGTGTGTCCAAACTGCTTCTACCTTAGGTATTAATACATGTTTGTTATTACAGATTTATTACATATTGCAAGTGGCAATAGTACTTAAAGACATTCTGTCTTACAGTTTGTAAGAAACAGAAAACATAAACCGACAACAGCAATGTCAATGTATGTATATTCTCAGTTATTGCAGCATCAATGTTTTAAATGAATCTTTACTGGAAAATGTCAGCATTTTCTAAACTGCCAAAGTCTCTTTTAAGCACATTCTACGATAAATATATTCTTGTAGAAACTTAAAAAGCAATTCTAGTAAAATATACAGTAGTTACTTTGACTTATTCTGTCTGTGTAGCAGATGATGAGCAAGGCTATTTTCTATAATAACATTATTTTCAATGTATAAGCAGTCTCTATTTTCAGTTAAAACATGTGGTAATTATAATTTATTGGAACTAAAGATTATTTTAAAGTTTCAGTTTCAAAATATTTGCAGTATTAATATACATTACTGATGAATGCATACCATTAATAATAATATTTGTTGTTAGAAGGACAGCCAAAGTGCATATTATTTGATTTTATTCAGACCATTTAATTGGAAACAGGAGAAATTACCCTTTAATTTTTGACAATTGGTTGCAGAAAAAGAAAGGAATGTATCGCAGCCCCTTACAGTCAGAGAATCCAATTATAGGCCGTGAACTCATTCATTGACATGTGCTCTATTGTCTGTCACTTGATTAAAGAGTTCTGTTATAGCATAAGACTCCTTTCCGCAAAATAATGGTAACTCTCTTGGAGAGTACTGGCATTTCCCTTTTGACAATATTCAGCCTTTATGATTTCAAGGATCTTAACAAGTTGAGCACCGCATCGAGCAAGAATTCTCGGTGTCGGAACCAAATTAACATTTCTCTGACATGTAGCACATTCTCTTGTCTTTGTGTTCTATGACTGGTATATCAGAGCATGAACATCTGACATCAAACCCCAACCATAACCCAAAGGATTTACTATGTTTATAATGAAATAATACTTGTTGTTGTGTCTTCACGGTAAATAAAAAAATAATGACATAACCAAAACTACTTAATGTTACTTGAGTTAAAACAAATGACAGCCTCCCACTCATGTCAGGTTCTCATCACATATCTGTACTGGGTCTTCTGGGTTCATCTGAGTTCACTTGCAGTTGATTGCATCTCAGCGCTAGATTTTAGGGAGGCACTCAAACGCTGTGTGAAGCAAAAGATTCTTAGGAAAAGTATACTTGAATTTGGAACAATTTTAGGCTACTCAGAAAAAGAACCGTTGCCAACAAATCACACCCTATCTGAAAGCAGAATATTTGACCCATTTAACAATAAAAAAAAAAATAAAAAAAAAGTATTTATGTAAACACTTTAAGATCTCTTTCTGAAATGGCTTGATTTATATCCAATCCCTTTTCATTTTTGCTTGGTGTGTGTCTATCCCTCTTATTGTATGCCTGTGTATAGACAGATAAAGGTATCCAAATGTATGTTTAACAGCTATTTATAATACCTAAAAATGTACTTCAAATTCTGGCGCAAGAGCATCTACTTTAACATGCTTTTCAAACATGGAGAACATATGGATTTTTTTTTTTAAAGATGGCTTCTTTTTGTGTTAGCATCCAAAATTTGCTGCAAGGTTTGACTAGAGCAGTGCTTCTCAATTATTTTCTGTTACGCCCCCCCTAGAAAGAAGTAAACATTTTGCGCCCCCCAACTCTCCACCGCGACTGTAAATGGTATCATTTTTTCTATAAAGTTGTTATAAGTACACCTCTGCATTACATTGTATCCTTATTAACATTAAAGAAAACGAAGAAAAAAAAGAAATATAGATCAACTTACAACAAAGAATACCTTTATTAACATTGTTTTTTATTCAGTAACAGAAAAGACTTAGAGTGTTTTTTTTTTTTTTTTGCACTGAGCAATTTGGTATCCCACCTTATATGACAGTGCTCGCTGGTTTACACCGCGAGCAGGAGCGTCGCGCAAGGGCCGATTCACATATAGCGCCTAAACGCGTAGACAACGCTAGGCGCGCCGCGTTCTCATTTTACCAAAGCACTAGGGCGGTTGCGCTCCGGAGGCGTCTGTCGTTGCTAAGCTTGTTGTTGTTAAGGTTCTTGTCACGTGACCTACGGTGCGCTTGCGGCATTCTGAAAAGTCGAGATGTTTTTATCTCGATGCGGCGCGGACGCGCTTGGAAAAAACGAGCGCGTCGCACCGCGACCACGTCGCTTCCATTATGAGCGCGCATACCGCGCGCCTACATTTGAAATAACTAACTTGAGCGCGCAAAAGACGCGATATGTGAATCGGCCCTAAAGCAGCAGTGCAGCGGGGGTTTCGGCGGCGAGTCTATTTTTGCTGCACTGCTCACGCTCAATTAAAGTGAAAGCACACTTTTGATGGACAAAATTTATATGATTTCACACAAAAAGTGTCTAAAGCGCACAGAATTTGCATGTCTGGTGTGTTTTAACAAGAACTGCAGTATGTCAGAAAAGAAAATGAAGACTCAAATTTTATAGAAAATGTACCCACCCATTAAACTTGTTTAATTATTTATTCAGTTTGGGCTTTGAACAAACTTCAAGTCTATCAAGTTTATGACCAACTTCTAAAAACAAATTTAACAAAAGTCTTTGTAAAGAAATGCTTGCTTATATGTCGCCTGGGCGCCGCTGTTGTGACGCTGTACAAACGCTTCCAGTAGTTGCGCTGACGCGCTGCTCACGCGCTGCTCACGCGCCACTCATGCTTGCGGAGTGAAACGGCCGTTACGTTTGTCTCATTATCTTCGTCTCTCTCCGCCTTTCTTTTCATCCCTGTTAATTTTTTTAAATGGTGTCTCTTAAGGGTTTGTTATCTGCACTTCATATCTCCTGTGTGCTCTTTAGGTGAAAAAAAAACCTACTTCCTGCGGCAAAACCTACTTCCTGCGGCAAAAAAAAATATTTCCCGGGATCGCTCGCGCCCCCCCTATTTGAGAAGCACTGGACTAGAGGGAGCTACACTGCTGTGCAATTTACATTCTGACGTTTCTATAATAAAGCACAGAAAATGTATAAAATGTGCACTGTGGTCATTATGTGTCATTGAATATGTCTGCACTAGTTAACATACTGAAAAAAGTCAGATATGAGACACTAATATGAGGTAGTAGGTTTTTTTAAAGAAAGAGACGTGTTGTAATATGACAAATGTATTTAAAAGCTTAATTAATAAATTAAATAGAGCCATGTGGTGTCACTCTAATCATGTGCAATAATATCAAGGTAGTAAAACAAGTTACATACCACTCTAGAGGAATAAATAGTGTTAATAATCTTGAACAATAAAAGGCAGAGGATTATACCCAGAGACACACCCTTCAGGGATGTGGCTCAAAATGCCACACTTATAATGTGCATGCTAGTGAACACACTGCAAATTAGTGAACCAATAATCAAGTGCAAACCATAGCAAATGGTGAAGAAGGCTCAACAACCAGTAACTAGCCTCCTTGGGGCAGATTCAATGCATTTTCTGGAAATATACATGTAAAAAAAATCAACCACAGTGACAAAAAAACATGAAACAGCATTAACACTAGGTAGTCATTTTGACTGTTTTTATTTTTTTATTTTACGGTGTATATCTTTGTTAAAATAAAATAAATGTGGCTGTAGGACTCTGACTTTTCCTAAATATGTGTATATTTTATTCTGACACTTTTCTATCTGGAGGTCATTTTGACCGCACGCATTATAGATATCATAATCCGCTACATTTCCCGCCATTGGTAATGAGTGTCCCCGTTGCATAAGTGCCAAGTAAGGAGGAACTGCAAAAAAAAAAAAATTAAACAAGGTGACGTGCGAAATGTCACAAAGTATTGTGTGGGATCTGCACACGAAAGGCGTGTTTACCTGTGTGAACTGTGCGTAAGCGTCAGTGAATGATGCGGGGTGTTTGCGCCATTCAAATGAGCCCACTTGGAGGAAAACGTCTTAACCTGATTTTGTTTGTAATTTTTTTTGTTGACTGAAACTAATCGTTCTAAAGCAGGTCATTTTCTTGTTTAGCTAATGTTCTCATGTTTTTTTTTTGCCTGTTTTTGTGTGTACTGTATTGCTGCATGTGTCCATGAAAGTTTTTGCAATCTATTCAAATGTATATATTAAGTGTTTTTGCTATTGTATGTTATAAGTTATTGTATGATAAGATTTGTTTTTATTAAGAAAATAAGAAAATATTTATCAATTAGGCTGGAAAATACATTTTCACATTCATTTTAATTACAATGTTGTGTTCTGATCTTTATTATTACCTATCCTAACATTGTAAATCCATTTATTTTTAGATTTTGTATTGATTATTGAACGTATTTACAAACAAGGCTGTACTAAACGGTATGAAGCTTTGACGTTTCCTAACTTTTTTGCATGTCTATTCGCGTCGTGAGTGCGGTGAAAAAAAATAGTTTTGACACAAAACTTTCCTCACATAGAGAGGCAGCAACTGTCGGGGCAATCTTTCTTTAGTGCTTGTTTTAAGGGCGATGACGTCATATCATGACGACAGGAATTAAACGCTTCATTGGAAACCTTAAAGAGAAGGTTCAAATGTAGATACATGACGAAAATGACATTCAGTGCGGCCATATGAACGTCAAAGTATGAACGGTCAGAATGACCGCTATGGTCATTATGGAATTCTGGTAGTTCTAGTGTTAAATTGATAAATATTTCAGCACCACAACAGCCAGGCATTGCCCCAAGGGAATCACATGACGTCAAATCAGAGTTGAAGAACAATCCAGTAGTCTGAAATGTCACAACAACGACAAAACCTCAACTATTAAGATGATCTCTCTCTTTTTTTCTTTCTTTGTTTATAAATATATTACACTCACTCTCTCTCTCTCTCTCTCTCTCTCTCTCTCTCTCTCTCTCACTCACACACTCACACACACACACAAGCACACACACAATATAAAAGCAATAACAAAATATGAGTTGTTACATTTTAAAAACAGATATCTAAAAAAAGAAAGAAAAAAAGACATAACATACCATTTTACATTACCCTTTCCAGGAAGAAGAAGAAGAAAAAAAAAAAACACTGACTGATAACTTTAAATCAGTATTAATTATGACATTTCATTTTACTGTTAGTGGCCATTTAAGCATCATTTGCACAGATATTTTAGTTGTGCCATCTGGGTTGGCCGTTTAACATGTGGAATACAAAATGGTCATGACAGTAAACACATACAAATTAGGAGTATAAAGAATAAGAAGAGACTCCATATTTAGCAAGGTGTGTGATAAAGGGATAAAGAGCCCAGCATTTAGAAAGTCATTATCCTCAAATCGGTGAGGCAGTAATGGTGCTGTCAGAAAGAGAAGGCATGATGTACATGCTGAGAGAAGCTAGACGTTCCTCTCCGCTCGGATTAAGTCTGCTGTGAGTTCCTTCAACAAGGCTGTCCTACTGAAGGGTGTACTATTCACTGCTATTCAACATCTTTCCACCTAGAGAGCTTTGTAGTTCAAAGGTTTATTTAGTAATTCATTTCTACGTAATGTTAATTTTATTGATTCTGTCTGATTTGAGCATATAAATGTAAACACTATATACATATACACACAATGCCGTTCAAAAGTTTGGGATCAGTACAATTTATAATGTTTTTTAAAATAGGTCTCTTATGCTCACCAAGGCTGCATTTATTTGATTCAAATAGCTGAATTTTCAACATCATTATACAGTCTACAGTGTCACATGATCCTTCAGAAATCAGTATGATGATTGTCTGCTCTATTTTATGGTGGCCCGAGAGAGCTCAACGTGCCACAACTGAAGAAAACACATGCAAATCGAAAAACACCCTCAAATTAAGAAAACATCTTCATCAGTTTTACAACACATGTGTGCTCCAAATACTCACAACACAACCACATACAGAAATGCGCTGCAAACAGAACAGAACACAACAGAAATGTTTTCCAGAGGACCCCAATAAGTGACGAACCCGGCTGGGATGTGCTTACTGCTCGTGAGCATCCCTATGCCCTACTCTCTCGCAGAGCCCTTGAAGTGGGGACTTTGGAGTGAGCAGGGCACTAGTGTGTCATTATGTAGCCGTTTGGAATGCACTTGGTGAAGGGAGCAATGAAAGACAACATAATTTCCACATTATTTTCACCTGGGATGTGTGTGTGTGTGTGTGTGTGTGTGTGTGTGTGCGTGTGTGTGTGTGTGTGTGTGTGTGTGTGTGTCAGCACACCTATTATTGCACACCATCAGTGAATAATAATAACTATAATATAGCACCTTTAAAAGTAACTTTCCCAAACATTTTTACGTTATAAAAATGTCAACAACAACCACAAATTAAATAGAAACATTCATAAAACACACACAAAAGCAATACTAAAGTCAAATAAACCCATGCTGGGATAAAATGTTTTAACTGTTAAAAACACCCAGATTTTGCCTCCCTATGTCAGCTGGAAGATAATTCTACAATTTTGGGGCATGAAAAGCTGACAAAAACACTATAGGTTGAAAATTTGTGGAATATATATATATATTAGGGGTGTGCAAAGCAGCCGGAATTTGTATCTGTATTTGTATTTGTTGAGGGGGGAAAAGTATTTGTATTTGTATTTGTATTCGAGTAAAATTCGAAATAGGTGTAAAAATCCAGTTTTTTGTGTGTTACACTTCTAATTTACGTTATAGTGTAAGTATTCTTTAATTATATCCATTATAATAATTCTGTATACGCAATATTAGTTGCTGTTTTTCCATAAATCCAGCAATGAACATGTAATCCATGGTTAAACCAACAACAAAATGTTTTTAACCTTTTTAGGCGCCATAAAAACGTGTAGAAAACGAATCGGTTACCTAACGTAACCTCGGTTCTCTCTAGATGAGGGAACGAGTATTGCGTAATCTAGTTTACGCTACGGGAAAGATTCATCTTTCTGAGAAATTGAAGCCAAAAAATTATCCTATAATTTTGTATCTATTGTCAACGCAGTTCAGCTGCAGCAGAGCATGAGCGGGCTAGCTAGCAGCTCATTGGCTCGCTCACAGGGAACTGCTTAAGCCTATGAGGAGACGCGATTGAACTCTCGTCCAATGAGAGTCGTGATGCTCTCATTGCGTCATAGCCCGCCTGAGCGGGCGAGGTCAGAGAGTATAAATACTGGCGTCTTAGGCTGTAACTCTGGTTTTCATAGAATGAAGCGAGAACGCTAGTAGCACTAGCACGGCCGGGAACGCAATACTCGTTCCCTCATCTAGAGAGAACCGAGGTTACGTTAGGTAACCGATTCGTTCTCTTACGAGAGGTTCTCTCGTATTGCGTAAGCTAGCTTACGCTACGGGAACACCTGGTCAACGCCGTGCGTGCTAAGCATCCACTTATGAGTCCCAGGGGAGACCCGGGAGAACCCTTAATAGTGGGAAAAAATATATGTACATGTGACAGGGCCAGCAGAGCGGGCCGGTGATTGTGTAGTACTAAGCACTTGATAAGAGAGACAGAGCGGGAACCGGTCTGTGTGAATAACTCTTTTTGTGCAGCTTACCAGAGAAACTGTAACATACTAGATAGCTAGTAGTTTAGCCTGCAAGGCGGGAACTTCGAGATTGTAAAATCTGACAAAGGTGGAAGGGGAAGACCATCCTGCTGCCACACAGATGTCATGAATGGAAATTCCGCTGGACCATGCCCA
This sequence comes from Semotilus atromaculatus, assembly GCA_031834385.1. Taxonomy (NCBI): domain Eukaryota; kingdom Metazoa; phylum Chordata; class Actinopteri; order Cypriniformes; family Leuciscidae; genus Semotilus; species Semotilus atromaculatus. The sequence goes on along the minus strand of JAULUF010000009.1, from coordinate 11,225,662 downwards.
CGATGAGGCCATGCCTTTAGTGGGATGAGCCCTGATGCCCAGAGGGCATGGCAGGTCTTTTGACGCGTATGCGGCTGCAATGGCATCAACTATCCATCTAGATAGTGTCTGTTTCGAGGCGGCCAACACTTTGGTGCGCCCACCGGACGAAACAAACAGCTGCTCAGATCGTCTGACCGGAGCAGTGCGGGAAATGCATAATCTCAGGGCCCTGATCGGACACAGGAGATTAGAGTCAGATTCGCTATCGGATGCAGGCAGAACCGATAAAGAAATAACTTGTGCCCTGAACGGGGTACCAATCGCTTTTGGGACATAACCATGTCTAGGTTTGAGAACGACTAAGGAGTCATTGGGCCCAAACTCAAGACAGGAAGCGCTAGTTGACAGCGCGTGAAGGTCTCCCACACGTTTTACTGATGCGAGCGCAAGCAGAAAAACGACTTTGAACGAGAGGTATTTGAGGTCCACGGTGTTTAGTGGTTCGAATGGGGGGGGCTTTCATAGCTTCGAGAACTATGGAAAGATCCCAAATCGGCACCGAAGGGGCGTGAGGGGTTCATCCTTCTAGCTCCCCTGAGGAAGCGGATGACCAAACCGTCTTTGCCCAGTGACTGGCCGCGCCGGGGTTCAACGAACGCTGCGACGGCCGCCACATACACCTTGAGAGTGGACGGGGACCTGCCCTTGTCCAGCATCTCTTGGAGAAAACTTAGCAAGGAAGGAACCTCGCATGACCGTGGGTCCAAATTTTTGTCGGTGCACCATTTTGAGAACACAGACCATTTAGACGCATAGAGCCTTCTCGTAGAGGCCGCTCTAGCCTGCATGATCGTGTTTAACACTCCCTCTGGCAAAGCAACGGGTAGTTGTTGATCACCCACGCGTGTAGCGCCCAGCGCTCTGGGTGGGGGTGCCAGATCGTGCCGCGAGCTTGAGAGAGGAGATCTGCTCTGACTGGAATGGGCCACGGGGCTGTCAGTGACAGCTGAGTGAGCTCCGGAAACCAAGTCTGACCCTCCCAACACGGAGCTATGAGGAGCACCGAGTGGCGTGTTTCCCTGATTCTCTGAAGCACCTGTGGTAGCAGAGAAACCGGAGGGAATGCATAAAGCGGGCGGCTGGGCCAGGTCTGGGCTAGCGCGTCGTCGCTCTTTGAGAAAAATATTGGGCAATGGGTGTTCTCTTCTGAGGCGAAGAGGTCCACCTCTGCTCTGCCGAATATTCGCCACAGCTTTTGGATTGTAAGAGTGTGCAGGGACCATTCCCCGGGGGGAATGGGGTTCCTGGACAGACTGTCTGGGCCGTCGTTCAGATGGCCCGGCACGTGCATCGCTCTGAGCGAGAGCAGGTGACACTGCGACCAAACTAATATGCGTTTTGTCAGTCTGAAAAGATTTCTGGATCTGACTCCGCCCTGACGGTTTAGATAGGAGACCACGGCTATATTGTCCGAACGGATCAGCACGTGGTGACCGTGAACGCGCGGGAGAAAGCGCGTGAGCGCGTTCTCGACCGCCAACATCTCCAACAGTTTATGTGAAGGAGGCTCTCTTGAGCTGACCAGGGGCCGAAGGCCGGTGAGCCCTCGCAGACCGCACCCCAACCCGTGTTGGATGCGTCTGTCGAGATGACTTTTCGGCGAGAAAAAGTCCCCATGGAAACGCCCCGCTGAAACCATTCTGTCACGGTCCATGGCTGCAGAGCTATAATACAGGTCTGCGTTACCTTTATCAGCTGGCGGCCCGTGGTCCACGCACGGTGAGACACACGGCTCTTCAACCAGAGCTGAAGCGGGCGCATGCGCAGTAACCCCAGCTGGAGCACCGCGGAGGCTGAGGCCATATAGCCCAACGCCTTCTGAAAAGTTTTCAGAGGTGTGAGTCTGTTCATCTGAAAAGATGCGGCGAGACGCTGAACACGGCGCGCGCGCTGTGTTGATAGGCGAGCCGTCATCGTGACCGAGTCTAGCTCTATACCCAAGAAGGAAATAGTCTGACTGGGTTGAAGTGCGCTCTTTGTCCAGTTGACAGAGAGGCCCAAACCTTTCAGATGGTCGAGGAGAACTGTACGATGAGACAGTATCTCTCTCTGTGATTGTGCCAAAATCAGCCAGTCGTCCAAATAGTTCAGTATTCGCAGCCCCTGACTCCGCAGGGGGGCGAGCGCCGCATCCATGCACTTCGTGAACGTACGAGGTGCCAAGAATAGGCCGAACGGAAGGACTGTGTATTGATAAACCTGGCCTTCGAAGGCGAAACATAAGAATGGCCTGTGAAGGGGATTTATCTGAATCTGAAAATAAGCATCTTTCAGATCTAGTGAAATGAACCAGTCCCCCTGGCGCACATGCGCGAGGAGTTTTCTGATAGTGAGCATTTTGAATGGTCTCTTCATGAGAACTTTGTTCAGCACTCTGAGGTCTAAGATTGGTCTGAGGCCGCCGTCTTTCTTGGGAACAAGAAAATAACGGCTGTAAAAACCCTGACTCGCTCATAGACAGAGGCACTCTCTCTATAGCCCTTTTGCACAATAGTTTTGCTATCTCTGAACGGAGCAGCGTCGCCGCATCTAGGTTCACAGTAGTTTCTAGCCGCGCTCGAAAACTTGGAGGGCGGCGGTGAAACTGTAAACGATAGCCTAGCCTATTGTGTTTAGCACCCACTGGGAAATTCCCGGAATAGCTTCCCACGCTTTGAAGCGTAACGCTAGGGGGTGAATGGCTACATGGTCCCCGTCGCTGCACATAGCGGGCTGTGTGAGCGCGCTCATAGTGTTTATGACAGCGGAACTTACACTCAGAGAGGAGTTTATGGGCCGTGTAACAAAGTGAGCAGAGGGGGGACGCGCACACGGGCTCGTGTGCGCGCTTATGCTCTCTGAAACTCGAGCGGGTAGGAACCGCTCTATGAGAGTGGACTCTGTGTGAGACACGGGAGCTGCAGTGCTTTTGTGTATGAGTGAACACAGTGTTGTGGGCACATTTTCTACACAAGAGGCTTTAATGCTCTCTTTTTTGAGATTTCTCTGGGTCGCCGTGAAAACGGTGTTTGTGCACCTGCAGTGCTTTGTGTATGAGTGAACACAGTGTTGTGGGCACATTTTCTACACAGGAGGCTTTTATGCTCTTTAGATTTCTCTGGGTTGCGGTGAAAACGGCGTTTGTGCACATGCAAGCGGAAAAAGAGACCGGCTTGTTGATGGCGGTGTACACTGCTGCAGTAGCCGTGTGAACGGGGACTGACAGAGGGCGAAACTTTGACGGCGGTTCGGCCGCGGCGAGAAATAGCCGTCCTTTTCTCAGCTAAGGCTGGTCACGTGAGCGGCGGGATATATATATATATAGCCTGAATTGGCTGCACTTGTGACGCGCGTCGCATGCAAGTGCGTGTTAGAAACGTGAGCGCAGCAAGCGGGCACGAGACTATTTTTAGCCTGCAGAGGCTGGACTTGTGATGCGCGCGGCCGTGTCGTGAACGCGGCCAATTTCTCACGTAAGAAAACTGGCGCGAGCTCAGAGCTGCATAAAAAATTATCTGCGAGAGCAGGAATCGAACGCCGGTCTCTGGCGCGAAAAGCTTTGTGATCCACCACTGAGCCACAGGGGTAATGACACAAGCACAATAGCGCGAGCAGATAAGAGGGCGTGATAGCAGTAACAGGTTCGGCCTCAGCGGAACTAACACACTATAACCCATTTGTCCAGCTTTATGCTCGGAAATGAGAACGTTTCTCATGAGCGCGGGAGAGCGCGGCCGCTCTCTGTCACGTAAGAGAGCTGGGCGCGAGCTCAGAGCTGCATAAGATTATCTGCGAGAGCCGGAATCGAACACGGATCTCGGGCGCGAAAAGCTTTGTGTTCCACCACTGATCCAGGGGTAAAGACACAAACATAACAGCGCGAGCAGATAAGAGGGCGTGATAGTAGTAACAGGTTCGGTCTCGGCGGAACTGATACACTATAAACCCATTTGTCCAGCTTTATGTAGCGGCGTTATATGCAGGCGGGAGAGCGCGGCCGCTTTCTGTAACGTAAGAAAGCTGGCCGTGAGCTCAGAGCTGCATAAACAATTATCTGCGAGAGCCGGAATCGAACACGGGTTTCTGGCGCGAAAAGCTTTGTGTTCCACCACTGAGCTAGGGGGAAGACACAGGCTTAAAAGCGCGAGCAGATAAGAGGGCGTGATAGCAGCGACTAGTTCGGCCTCGACGGAACTAGCGCACTATAAACCCACTTGCCGGTGACGCGTATGCACGGGGTCGGGCTAGCTCTCTTGTAAAGTAAGAAAGCTAGCCGCGGTTGGCACAGCTGTAAGCGGCTCGTCCCCTATTCAGCGCTCGTGGGCGGTGAGAGGGGGAGGCGGCTTAACGCTTCGAGTCGAGCCCGCAGGGTCGACAACAGAAGCCCATTCGCAGAGGAAACATCCGCCGTCGGCGAGAGAAAACTCTGCGTGTTCCAGTCCCAGGCAGAGAGCGCAGAAGAAGGCGGGCTCTGGCGCTGAGAGGGACGCGGCATGAGCCGCAGGTGTGCGAGGCATCTTAAAAAAGACGCTCGCTGCTCTTTTGTGAAGGTACACAAACAAAATACAATTGAAAAGGATACGTCGTCGGATGGCGCTAGCTTGCAGGACGGCTGAAGGTGGCGAAGACGGCCGGCTTCCTCAGTCTCCCAGATGCTCGCTAGAAGGTGCCTTTTTCAACGACGACGACGGCGGCGGCGGCGGCGGCTTCTCTCAGGATCAGCAGATGCGTGTAGCCTCGCTGAAGAGATGAAAATCAGAGTTACAGCCTAAGACGCCAGTATTTATACTCTCTGACCTCGCCTGCTCAGGCGGGCTATGATGCAATGAGAGCATCACGACTCTCATTGGACGAGAGTTCAATCGCGTCTCCTCATAGGCTTAAGCAGTTCCCTGTGAGCGAGCCAATGAGCTGCTAGCTAGCCCGCTCATGCTCTGCTGCAGCTGAACTGCGTTGACAATAGATACAAAATTATAGGATAATTTTTTGGCTTCAATTTCTCAGAAAGATGAATCTTTCCCGTAGCGTAAGCTAGCTTACGCAATACGAGAGAACCTCTCGTAAGAGAACGCTAGGCGCGCCGCGTTCTCCCTTTTCCAAAGCGCTAGGGCGGTTGCGCTCCGGCGTCTGTCGTTGCTAAGCAACCATCAGCTGCGCTCTCCGTTGGTTCTTGTCACGTGACCTACGGTGCGCTTGCGGCATTCTGAAAAGTTGAGATGTTTTTTATCTTGATGCGGCGTGGACGCGCTTGGAAAAAACGGCCGCGTCGCTTCCATTATGAGCGCGCATACATTTGAAATAACGAACTTGAGCGCGCAAAAGACGCGATATGTGAACAGACCCTTAACCGATCGTTAACGTTACTCTGTCAACAGCCTATTGTCTAAATTACCGAGCTAACAGAGCTAACGATACGTAAACAGAGCGAACATGAGAGCACCCGACTGCAGACGTCAATAATGCAGCTTATGGAATAATCTCCCGATCAAACTCCAAAGTTATAAAGTTACAAAAATCTATTCAACAAAAATAGTGATGCAGTTAAGTGTTTTTTTCGCTCAGCCGAGCCCTCTCCGTTGCTGTGTGGAGCAGCCTGTATCAGTCACCTCTTCATGAACGTCATTCACGCACTCTATGCGCATAACGCGTCTTTGCATTGACCTGAAATCACTCGCGCCAGACTTTCTATTCGCGTCTGGTGTGAACGCATCATAACTCACTTATCCGGGCATGCACTGCGGTCTCATAAGGAAACACAGCTTTTTGATAGAAAGTTTTTTTTTGTTCCCGAATACAAATATTTTTAAAGTATTTGTTCGAAATAAGTTTTCGTAAAAAAAAAAACGCTATTTGTGCCTTTCCGACTACCGTATTCGGGTTCGGCTCCACCCCTAATATATATATATATATATATATATAGAGAGAGAGAGAGAGAGAGAGAGAGAGAGAGAGGAGAAACCTTTTTGAAACACAGACCAAGGAGTCTTAACGCACGCGCGAGTCAGAGGGTGTCTACGAGCCCCTACGGCGCAATGAAGGTGAAGGCCAGTGCATGCCGGCCCGGGTGGGATCCCCTCTCCCGGGAGGTGGAGTGAGAGTGTGCGCGATTGTACCCGAAAGATGGTGAACTATGCCTGGGCAGGGCAAAGGCAGAGGAAACTCTGGTGGAGGCCTGCAGCTGTCCTGACATGCAAATCGGTCATCCGACCTGGGTATAGGGGTGATGGGGTGCAGCTCTCCTTGGCATGAATAAAGCTTAAACGCCCATGGTGGAATTTTCGTCTGGAGCCAAGCTTTAAAAATGTCAAAGTCCAAAATGTTGCAGTGGCCTCAAAGATCCAGGGCCTTCAAGGCAGTGACCCAAGCCGGAGAGGGTGTGCTCTGGCTGGAGAGTGAGTTCAATCTCCACCATGGTGGGTTGTTTATGTGTAAAATGTTTACATTTTAGACATACAAAATGCACACAACACCATCTTGCCATCAAGCCCCACTTTTCAAACACCAACCTATGATTACTGATTAGATCACACTGCATTTTGAACATTTCTCTTTGAAGACAGGAGTGAAACTAAACTATCAGGCCTAACAGTGTGTGTGTTAATCCTCTATAGTTCGACAGTTTTGTTCTGTGACCTCAATCTGTCAGTGCGTGATAATGTACATTGAACTAATCTAGTGCTATGCCAGTCCACAAACAAAGAAATATTGCACTCAACACACACACAAACCAGAAATGGATAAGTTTTAAATTCAAGAAATTCACTCAATTCCCTCAGTCCAAATCCTGACTTGTGCACTGCAAACTGCTTTTAGTTTTTAGCTATCGGCAAATCAAGTTTACTGAATGCCAATGTGGGAGGTAAAACAAAAATACATATTTGTCTCTCAAAATAATCTCAGTCCTCTAAAAAGCAAAAACCTTTTCTGAGACAGCATCACTAACATCTTCAAATCTCATATAGAGAGTCAGAGAGTATAGTCAAGCATGCTGTCAATCACAATCTGTTTCCAAAGTCTGTCATTCTTCACCACATCATCAGAGTATAGCATCAGTCTCTTTTGTCACAAGGTAATTTCCCTTCTGAAATTGCTGTCATCACAAACTAAAGCTTCATATACATCAGGATGTAAATGACAGTCAGTTTGGTGACAGTCTGTCTCAGTAGGATGGTATGAGGCCATAACTACAGTAATACTTATGGTGTTCTGTTGGTGAAGATATCACTCTGGACAAGCCATAAGGTGGAGTGTCTCCTTAAACATAAAAGCTACATCTACATCTAGTTGTTCTTATCTCTGTACCAGACAAAAATACATTCTGCAGAAATCAGAGTACAAAAAGGCTATATATTATATGACTATGAAATTATGTAAATCACAGGAGTTCACTAAAGTAAACAGGATTATTAGCATATACGAGAGAATAGCTTCCTACCACTGTCATCAAAAACCCATCTCTCAACCAGTCTATGTCTGCTCTCTTTTCCACTCTCCCCCTTTCCCTCGATTTCCCTCATCTACCTCCAGGTCTGACTCTCACCTTAATTAGATTAAGACATATAGGCCTAGTACTTTTCCGACAATTCTCCCAAGACCTAACTGGAACATAAATGATTGAATCCCTATTATCTAAAGCAATTATGAATTGATACCTTGGGGAAGAGACTTCAGACATAAAACATTCAATATTCTCTTCTCCCCTGTGATCTCCTTTTTAAAATGTTTACATTCAATCATACTGCTCTGTTTTGCATCATTACATTTGTAGCATTCTTGTCAAGGGAATGTTTACACAAAGAGGGGCTCATTGAGTAAAATGACACTGACAATGCAAGGAAGAATGGAGTTGACAATATATCTGGTGGAACAAATAAGGGTTAACTGAAAGCTTTAAAAATGGATGTTATGGATGCTATGTCATGGATGTCAAAATGTTGTTGTGCATTTATTTTATGGAACAATATGTTAAGTTTTGGGTAATAAAGGGCTAACAAGCAGATATACAACCTGCAAAGAACTTCGTAAGTAACCCGAAATTACGGTGTACGTTTCTGTAATTATAGTGTACCTCCGTGTAGGTATAAGGGAACAATATGTTAAGTTTTGGGTAATAAGGGGTACAACCAGATATATAAGCAAATTATTTAAAATGTAATTATTTTAAAACTAACAGGTACCTATTCTGTTAATATATTCCAGGCAAAAATTGTCTGTTGTATATAAAAGTTTTTATCACATTTCTGGCAAAATATGTTCTTGTGCAATGTAGGTACAGGGTAATTTTGACATCTGTGGGTTGTAAATTAAACATATCTATATATATATATATGGCTGTATGTAAGCACAGTATGATAAAATTTTTTCATTTTTCATTTTTTCATTTTTAATTTATTGGCTTTTCTTACTAAACTACTTAATGTTAAGCCAAGAAAAATTTTGTTTCTGCTATGATTTTAATTTAGAACGTAACATGTAGTACGTAGTACATTAACACATTGTATTGTAATGACACTGAAATGTCAGGGCAAATATACTGTGTAAAAATGTTTTGTTGTTTTGTTTTCTTAATAAGAGTACCTTTCTCCGTACTGTGCAAATCATGTTGTTTTGTATTGTTACATATTAACTAGTGTTTGTTACCCGTTTCAACTGTATTTACAGGGTAAGTGTAACTCCTGCGGGCTGTAAATTAAAGTGGCGCTTGATACCCCCTTGTTCTGTGTATTTACAGGGTAAGTGTAACTCCTGCGGGCTGTAAATTAAAGTGGCGCTTGTTACCCCTTTATAACCCAAAACGTAACATATTGTTCCCTTATACCTACACAGAAGTACACTATAATTGCAGAAATGTACACCGTAATTTCGGTTTACTCACGCAGTTGTTTGCTGGTCGTAATATAAAGTGTTACCATTCAACTAATATATGATGTATTATTAATTAAATAGCAATTTCACAATCTGGTATCAACTTTTGTTTATTTTTTATTACTCTAATAATTTATAAGTCCATCTCACTCATAATATTAACTTATTTCAGAATGATGATTTATTGTGTTTCATTCTCTGTGTCAAACCCAAATTTAACTGTGTGTGTGTGTGTGTGTGTGTGCGTGTGTGTGTGTGTGTGTGCTCATGTTTATATTACATTGTGAGGACCAAATGTCCCCACAAAGATAGCAATATCTGAAATCCTTGTGGGGACATTTTTTGGAAACCAGCATGAGGAAACCATGAGGAAACCAGCGTATAAATCATACTAAGTGATGTTTTTTGAAATGTAAAAATGCAGAAAGTTCTGTGTGATGGGTAGGTTTAGGGATAGGGTTAGTGTAAGGGGATAGAATATACAGTTTTTACAGTATAAAACTCATTATGTCTATGGAGAGTCCCCACAAAGATAGTGGACCATATGTGTGTGTGTGTGTGTGTGTGTGTGTGTGTGTGTGTGTATGTGTGTGTGCGTGTGTGTGTGTGTGTGTGATAGTAAACAAGACCAAATGAACTGAAGACTTTCTGAAACAGCAGATTTACTCACAAAACTCAATAGTTGAATCACAATTCAACAAAACATAAAATATTAAGAATGCCCAATAAATGAACTGTCTGTGTGCTCAAACTTAATGGACGGAACCTTAAGGAAGAGCACATCAGGAGAACCTGGCAGATGGAGAGTCAAGCCTTTCAGTAATGGGGTCTATAATGCAGAACTCCAGAGTAGACCTGTCATGTTGCATACATTTAATAACAAATGGCAGGTGGGGTTGTGGTCAAGTCTGAGTTTGAACCTTTCCTTTGAACAGCACCTTTGAACTCAGGACGATATTGCCAGGCATAGCAGTATGCTGTTTTTATAAGGGAATAGTTACCAGTCACAAACAGAAGCAGACGAGCGGTCTTGGCTCTCCCTCTCTGGGGCTGGAGGTTGGACAGGTTGGAGGAAGGAAACAGATTTTTGATCCAGATGTCTCTGTGACCTTTTTGGCCACCTCCCCACCCAATATTACTGTGGGCCTTATTTGCCCCAACTGCCTATCAATCTCCAGAATTGTATGCTGCTTATTATGCTGCTTTTGGACATCATGCTGGCCATTGTCCATAGTTCACATTTCATGCACAAGCAGTTGTTGACCCAGTTATATTGTTCGCCACCCTTGTCTTTCACATATTCACTGTGGATGTGAATGTTACTTAGGCTCACCCCACTGAGAGCATATTCTTAATATTCTCATTGCCAGTTGAAATCCATGGATTAGTCTGACACATCTCCTATAATCCACCAAACATCCCGTTTTCATATCTGAAAAAAAAAAAAAACATTGACATAAGATCCTTTCCCTCAGACAAAATGAAAAGATGTGCTGACCCTGTATGCTCATAAAAACAACACAAAGTTGTTTATGAAAATCATATCATGTAATGAAAGGTCTAGCTTTGTGTTTAAGACTGTTGTGTTTTAGGCTTTTGAGGATAAGAGCGGTCATAATGCAAAATTAAAATGTCACTGCAGTTGGTCCTCTGTTTGACATATCTTTTATTTTTTTATATAACAATAATAATCCTTTTCAAATATTGTCGACCATTGAGGCTAAACAGTATTGAAAGAAAAAAAACAAAACATCAAATGATTCTACTAAAACATGAGGATCAAAATACTCCTTGTTAGTTCGACTGAAGCATTTTAAAGACGTCATATTTGCTATGTTAATGTTTCCTAAAAACAGCTTCATGCCCTTTCAGCCAACAGTTCTATGCTGTGAAATACTGTAGCCATGTGTCAGAAACAGCTCTAGTGGTTTAGTTGCAGATGTTTTTTATTGTATTTGGATTAATTCCATGTAAGCGGATATTCTCTCCATGTTAATCATCTGAGATTCTTGAAGAGCATAGAAATAGAATGTGTTTGCATATGAACATATGTTCCATGTCAACAAAAATATTATTGATCTCTGTGCAATGTAAGAAGGTCTATAATACCTAGATAATTATAATAAATAAATAAAACTTTTTATATGTAAATTATAAAAATAACTAGACGTACATTTTCTGAAGAAAATTTCATTTCAGAATTTCATTTCATTTCAAGATTTCAGAAAATCTTCACATTTCTGAAGAAAATGTGAGGGGTGCTTTCCGTGACAAAACTCTGCACTGTTCAGAGCGATTGCAAGAGAGCCTATACCACCATTTTGGAGCTAAGATATGGCTTATTCATGTATTTGTACATTGCTAGAGAACTATAAATGGTTGCTACGGTGTGGCTATACAGTTTATAGGGTGATATTTAAAGACAATTTGCCCGTCTATATCAAAAGATCCCAACCCTTTGTTTTTCTACAATGCTGTGATATGATATCGCTTGTTAATTTTGTTATACGGTTGCTGTGGTGCTGTAAGTGGTTGCTAGGGTGGGGCTAAAAAGTTTGAATATTACTATTTATTGGCTGCTTGATATGCCTATTCAACTGAGACAACCCCCAAGTCTCAAGGACATTCTGATGCAGAGTTATGATCTCACAAATTTCTTTACTGTGAAAACCAACCACTTGTAAAAGTCATAGCATAACTCTCCTCAATTAAGCAGACTATTTTTGACGCCTCATTCATCGGTCTATGAAAAACGTTGTGGGACAAGCACCCCTAATAATTATAATAAGTATGCAAGAAAATAATTGTGATGCTTTGCTTTGCAAAAAAAAAAAAAATTGTAACATGTATGTTTTGTTTTATTGTGTGTTTGTTATCCCTACTTACTTAGAATGTGGCTGCAAGGCTCCTCAAAAACACTAGGAAAAGGGACCATATTACCCCAGTTTTGGTTAAGCTGCACTGGCTTCCGGTTATATATCGGATTCATTATAAGATGTTACTCTACGTTTGTAAAGCTGTCCATGGCCTGGCCCCAGAATATATTACTAATTTAATTCATTTGAATTCATGTAGACCTCAACGATCACTTAATTGTTTACTTCTCGCAATTCCTAAAAATTGTGTTGCTTGAAAACTAAAGGGGATTGGGCTTTTTCTGTTGAAGGCCCAAGACTGTGGAATACCCTTCCACTTGACATTAGATCTGCACCCTCAATTGATATTTTTAAACCTCAATTGAAAACACATTTGTTTTCTATGGCTTTTAATTTTTTAATATTTTGGCAGTTGTATTTTGTTTTATTATGTGTATGCATGTCTTTTCCTCACTGCTTTTTATTTTGTGTTTGTTTGTTTTTGTTGTTTTGTGTACTGTTACTTTTTATTGTTATTTGCTATTATCTGTAGACTGATTTGAACTGTACAGCCCTTTGGTCTACTTTGTAGTGGAAAGGGCTCTATAAATAAACTAGACTTGAGACGTACCCGTGTGACCTAGGCCACATCCAGACGAAGCCAGAGCTTTACCTATCCGATCCATTTTTTTTTTTTTTCTAGTTCAAAAGAAAAATTCCGTAAACACTGTGTCGTCTCAAGAAATATCTGCATACACACAAAACCACTGAAAGAGACTCAAAATGATGTAGTATACATGCCAGACTAGTATGTGGTGCTGTAATTCTGCCACAGAGATACACTAAAAACGTAGAATAATACTCGCATGCGCATAAAGCATGCGCATAAACCTTGAGCGCTGTATAATAATATGCTCAGTAGCTTCTTCTTTTCTTTTCTTTTTTCAAAGAACTTTATTGAACAATATAAACAACCATAAATGGCCTGCTACAAAAAAGGAAATGTCTAATTACATTAACCTTAACCTTAATGTCCTTAAATGAAAAGATTTATCATCATAAGAATCATAGCACAAAAAAAGAAAATAGAAATAAATAAAGAAGTAAAATGAAGAAATAAAATACAAATACATTCAAGCATATAATAAATAGAGAAATAAAATAGGTTCATTAGCTGTTATAAAAAAAAAGGCTGATATGTCAGAACAAAACGTGATACGATAAAAATGTTTTACGTATACAGCTACAGCGTCTCCACTAGGACAAGGCCCACTCCAGACCCATAAACCAGTCAGCCTTCACCCCGCCAGATGGAGCATCAGCAAGATCCCCCGTCTCTGCCTCCAGCCACAGAGCCCCAGACTCCACCTCGGTCCTCTGATCCATCAGCTCAGCCTTGGCTCAATGCTCCCTCAGCTCCACTGTCGCTCATCATCCCACCAGCTCCACCAGGCTCCCTCATCCACCCATCATGGCCTTGGTCAGACTTCACCCCAGTTCCACCATGGGATTCCTGGCTACCGGTTGCACCTCTGCCCTCCATCTCTTCAGCTCCAACGTGTTCCACCTTCCCTCCAGCTCCAGAGTTGTCCTCGGTCGCACTGGCTACACAGCAGTCTTCCGGATCCCCGCCCTCCATCTCGATCCCATAAGCTGTCAGTTTCGCCTTTGTCCCCCGTACCTGCAGTTTCACCATGGCACCGTGTCCCCTCGGCTCCGTCGCATTAGATCACATCCCTGGTTCCATCACCTAAGCCTGGTTTCCATATCTGTGCCTGCTTCATTCTGCTCACCAGTTGTCTGTTAATTAACTAATTCCTTCACTCGTTTAGTTCTGGTAAAAGTAAGTACTCCCTGTTTTGTTCAGCTATGTAATGTGGTTGTGTTTTCCCATCCTCAAGCCTGGTTTAATATAGAGACTGTTCATTTTAAATTCTCGTTTGTTGTGCATTGTATTAAACCAGCCACTCGTGACAAATTGTCATACTACACAGATTTGAATGGCCATCAAAATAGATGCAGGTAGATGATGCAGCCAGGGGACCTACCAGCGGTTGCTAACTAGAACATGCTAACTAGTCAAACCTTGAACTCTTGGTGCAACATTTGTCTCTTTTCTCCAGTACTGCTTGTACATCAATAGATGCAGAGCCGGCGCACTGAAGGGCCGTCTGAATTAATGAAAGGGGGCGAAGATGTAACGCAAATATATCCAGCAAGAAGCACATATGTGGCCCATTCTACAACTTGGCTATGAAACTAAAAGCTACTGAGCAAATACAAATGGCAGAGCCAACATCTTCGAAAATTCATCGATATGATGAAATAAACACGTTTTAGACAACATAAATACATCTCAGAAACACAATTTCAGTGGTTTTACCATGAATATCAAATAAATGAATAAATCAAAATTGCATGTTGGAAAACAGACTGTTCTTATCCAAAATATTGCAATAGAAGCTTAATGTTAATGGTAGAAATCCGATGCACTTGCATATGCAATTTTTTTAATTAGTCTATTCTATTTCATCATTAAAATCCATTTTCACATTCTGCGCTAAATGTCTGCAAATCTGCTGTTAATGTGCTTTGGTTTGGTGGCTGCCTCCCTAATGTCAGTCTTTGTCTACCACCTCAAAGGCTCTGTTATGCACAATGCATGTCCTCTGACCTTGAAGTGGCCTTTATGACAGGCCTGCAAGAGGCACTTTAGGATTCTATGGGTGCTGAGAGGAATGCAAGACTGAGCGCTTCTCATGTTTGATCCTGAACGAGGATGACATTTCTGTCAGCAGATGGTAGCTTTACAAATTTCTATAATCCTGCAAAGGAAACATTCACTGTCAAAGGGGGCAACACCTTGGTGATTTCTAAATATTGAATTCAAACTATATGGTCAAATTCAAGTGGATGACATTCGAATGTCCCCATTAAAGGCACAATATGTACATTTTGTAAATCATGTTCATTGATGAGTTAATGTATTACAGTAGTAATTTGTGTTGCTTCCATGCCATTTATGAACCCTCAATCTCTCTGTCTCTGGCTAAATGGTATAGTAAAGTGTCTTTTCTATGCGCACTTCAAAATCTTGCAGGTAGCAGTAGGCCATCTTGGGACTTTTCGATTGCTGTTTTACGAATACAGTGAATTCCTAATGTAGATAGTCAGATATTCAGAGAGTATCCTAATGTAGCTTAATTTTTTGCTGGCATCCTTCTGATCTGTAATACACTTTGCACTACCCAATCAGTTATTTTGCACTACAGTAAGAAAAATTAAATATTGCATGAATGTTCCCCCTATTGTCACACTTCAGCCTATACTACCATAATCTGACTAGTTTCACCCTTTACAGACATATTACAGACCGAGTTTTATAAAATTATGACATAAAGGTGTTTCTATATTTTGCCATATGTTTACATGCTAAATTAATGTTTGTCCTTGGCCAGATATTGGATCCTAGTAGGGAACATGTCAGACTAACACCCAAGGAAGTATACATTATGGAATAATTTACTTGGTTTATTGGTCATGGTTAGAATGACATCTGAAGGCTGCTCCAGTAATGCTATCTTATATGAAATGTGTTCAAGAGACAGCACCACATAATATTGCAGGTTTGAATGCTAGTAAAAATGTCAGGTTGACAGTTCGTACTGCCTTGTAACAAACATAAGTCATGCCCCCCAGGCCCATTTTAATCCAGAGATAGGTTTCACAGATGTGAACCATCTTCTTTTGCCATCTAATTGTAGTGCCAATATGAAAATTATCATATTTTCGAAAGTTATTCAGCAATATGCAACCAATGAACCTGCCTCAGTGTTTGCCTCATTAAAAATTCATGACTCCCTTTCAAGGGAACTCATGCTGCGTAGATTGACTCATGAACACATGTAAAATCAGTCCAATGGTGTGGTGGAACGTCAGAGAACAGTCATAAACCAGGAAACTATAAAGCCTGCCCAAACAAAGCAGTGCTAGCTTCTGTGCACACATGTCTCCGGGGGTGCTGAGTGGGAGCAGCCCCAAACCTCAAAAGCTAGCTCCTCACACCGTGCCACACAAAAGCAGAGTGTTGCTTCCCGTGCTCCCCCACAAAAAGACTGGGGACACCGAAAGCGCTCTCAACCGCAGACTTCAAAGGGTAAGACGGATCTGAGGACTTTCATTATTTCTAATAAGGCTGCGGGGAAAAGGTCCTAACGTCCGAGGGCGCAGGCCAATGAGGGCAGTCCCCCCCCAAAGCAGAGCGGTCAACACCTCATTATACGGTGTCCATCTCCCTTCGGTGCCCTCAGGGGACCGTTATGCTAACCCTGCCACCTCGTGTGCTTCAGGACGCAGTGGCGAGCACAGCGGCAAGCACATATCTCAGGGTCCACCCGGAAACGTCCGCCCCCTCCGATGAGGGTCCCAGAGCAGTCAGTTCGGTCGTTCCCTGCCGGTTCGCCTTTACAGGGCGTCAGACTGATTGCACAACAAAAACAACATCCAGAAGCCAGTCTCGAGAGGCTGGTACCTCTAGTATAATTTTTGACAGTGTGGATGCTACTGCCAAATATTTCTCCTTGGGTCCTGCCGACCATAGAAAAGGGTTATCAAATACAGTTCGGGTCTCACCCGCCAAGGTTATGGGGGTCCTATCCACCCTGGTGGGCCCCGAGCAGGTTCTGGTAATGGAACAAGAAGTGAAAACCCTGTTGGAGAAAGGGGCCATAGAACATGTACCTCCCTCCAGACGGGAAACTGGGTTTTACAGTCAGTATTTCATCGTTCCAAAGAAGGATGGGGGGTTGCTTCCCATTTTGGATCTAAGAGTTCTAAACGAATCACTCATGCAGCTAAAGTTCAAAATGTTAACACTGAGGCAAATCGTGCCACAGATCAGATCCGAGGACTGGTTTGTCAAGATAGATCTTAAGGACGCATACTTCCACATTTCCATCCTTCCATTTCACAGGAAGTTCCTGAGGTTTGCTTTCTGGGGCAAAGCATACCAATATCGAGTTTTTCCATTCGGCCTAGCACTATCACCCCACACTTTCACGAAATGCGTAGATGCAGCTCTGGCGCCACTGCATCTGCAGGGTATGCGCATCATGAACTACATAGATGACTGGTTGATTCTAGCTGAGTCGCATAAGTTGGCGGTTTGGCATTGAGATGTCATTCTCGCCCACATGAGAGAGTTGGGGTTACGGTTAAATGCCAAAAAGAGTGTGCTTTCTCCACGACAGCGGACCACTTATCTGGGCATAGATTGGGATTCTATGTTGATGCGGGCATGCCTATCACCGGCACGCATAGAGTCTATCCTGTCATTTGTGAAAAGAATAAAGCTAGGCCAGTCAGTCACTGTCAAACAGTTTTAGAGACTTTTGGGTCTGATGGCAGCAGTGTCCAACGTGATTCCTTATGGCCTGTTGTACATTAGACCCTTGCAGTGGTGGCTAAGGACCAAAGGGTTTTCCCCCGAGGGGCAGCCTTTGTGCCCTGGTTATGTGGAAGAAACCTTGGTTCCTGTCCCAGGGTTACCAGATGCTAACAACAGATGCCTCCCTCACGAGGTGGTGGAGCAGATATGGAGGGTGTTTGGCCAGGTGGATCTGTTTGCATATCGAGAGACGTCTCACTGTCCATTCTGGTTCTCCCTCACGTATCCAGCTCCTCTCGGACTGGATGCGATGGTACAGACGTGGCGGAGGCTATGTTTGTATGCTTTTTCCTCGATCGCTCTGCTCCCGGGATTCTGGAGAGAGTTCGCAGGGACCATGTATGCCTACTTCTAATAGCCCTGATGTGGCCAGGCAGAGTTTGGTTCCCCGATTTAGTGTCTCTCCTTGACGGGCCTCCTCTGGAGCTACCCGTCAGGAGGGACCTTCTGTCCCAAGCAGAGGGCTCAATCATTCACCCTCGATCAGAACTCAGAACAGAAACCTGTTGGCTTGGCCTCTGAGGGGGTCCAGCTCACAGGGACAGGTCTCTCAACCGAGGTTGTGGAGACCATTATGCAATCCAGAGCTACCTTCACGAGGAAACTTTATGGTCTGAAGTGGAGAGTCTTCACTTCATGGTGTAGTCACTGTCAGTTGGACCTGGTTGGTACAGTGCTGGACAGTCGACCGGACAACCTTCACCTATGGCTGTCCTGTCCCACTCTACTAGGAGTATGGTGGCCTCTAAGGCTCTAATGTCAGGAGTGCCCCCCCAGGGCGGTCCTCACCGCATACATTCATCAGGTTTTACTCTTTGGACCTGTCAATCGATGAAACGTCTCGTTCCCTCTTCAGGGAACCGAGGTTACAGTCGTAACCGAGGTGTTTTTGTACAGTCACAGAAACTTTCATGCTGTTTAGCATTAGTGAATCAAGAATCTATGTGGCAACATTTCCAAAGATGGACAATAAAAAAAAAATAATATATATATAAACAGGTAGCATGCTGTTTTGATGTATAGATGTGACCTCATAAATAAGCAAATAAGAATGTTAACACTGCATTTTAAAACATTATTTGTCTGAAATCTCAAAACTGACACTAAGGATTAATTACTAGGTTAAGATTTAACTACAAAAAGTAGACTATAACTAAAAAGAAAAAAGATAAAGATGAGCAAAACTAGCAAGATTAATATTTAATCTGTTGTAAGAGTCGAAATTATATATTCTAAATGTGTTAATGTGTTAGCAAAACACCTCCAACCCAAACCCCTAAAAACTGCAGGGGGATCTAGTGCCAGGAATTTATGCTATATGTGAGTGTGACACCATATGGCAGAACTATGTGGGAGTGGGAGAGAGAAATGCTTGAGTGAAGAATCTATTGTATTCAGAACAGGGGATTTTATAATCACTGCAAAAAATTAGAAAGCTACACAGTACATTTCAACAGCCTATGTTGTTTAATGTTGGGAAAAATTAGGCCACTGATTTCAACCTTGAAACATTTGACTCCCACATGCACTGGAGCAGCTAGAGGATCTGTTTATCAAAGCCCCAGGTGCCAGCGCTCGTCAAAAGTAGAGATCTTAAGCTCATGGAAACACAAAAAATGGTCATTAGCTTATTCCACAATTGAAAGCACTAGCCGTTGGCAGATGGGCAGTCACTTTTAAAAAGAGAAACCAAGATTAAAGTGGAAAGAGCCCCATTGGTAACCAATCTGCATGCCGATAGAGAGCTCTCTATCTCTATTTCGTTCACGGTGGCACTTAATCCTCTGTTGTTGTTTTCTTTTTTCAGCTCTGATGTGATGAAATACTCCCTTTTAACATCCTACTCTTTTTTTCTTCCTCTCTCTCTCTCTTTCACTTTGTTTTTGAATATTGCAGTTTGCATTGGGTCAAAGTTATTAATAGGGCCTTTCACACTTCGCGATGTGAAAAAAATAGACAAATCACAGAATGCACATTCATGCATATCTCATACAACCGACAAATGCACATCCATGCATAATCTTAGACTATACAATTAGGCTTTCTTTATGAATATAGTTGTAGTTTATCCTTCAGTCTATCATTTATTTCGCCTTTTTACTTCTCTTTGAGTGCCTTATTTATTCCTTCCTTGCAAATAACGCTTGTGGAAAAATACTATAAAATAAATGTGTTTTTTTAGAAGCCTCTTATGGTGAGAGATTATCCTATAAATGTTTATTTTGCTCCCTTGTACTCGTGATTATGACAGTTTTTTGAATATGCAGTTACAGTTAGTGGAATGATTTAAAACTTTGAGTAATGACACACATGCTCAGTTGCGGCTTGGCTGCTTTCCTGTATTTCTCCATTTTCACTAATGGCTGGCAAAGTGAGATCTCCCATGATACTGTCACACTGTTGCTGAGCTGTGTTATAGTGCAGACAGCGCAGGATGGAATGATGACTGTTGTCTAGGAGTGAAGTATTTACACTGAAGTAACATGAGACTTTATAGACTGGTTTCACAGACAGTGCTTAGATTAAGCCATGATTAGGACATTAAAGTAGCTTTTATAAATGTTCCCAAAAATGTACTGATGTGCATTTTGGGAAAAAATAATGGCAGTGACTTTTTTAAGACATGTCAGTGCAAGTTGCTGTCAGTTAAAACCGCTCAAACATGCATTTTAGTCGGGGACTAGGATAAAGTCTATCCTCCAGCGGCTAAAAGAATGTCATCGGGAATCCAACCAACATACATGAAATACTATATTTCTGTATCCTAATTGTCATCAGCATTGTCGCTTGCGACAGAAGCATGCCAATATATAAAAAAGAGGCTTAAGTCTGTGAAACTGTGGGATGTGATGAGATATTATAAACACTATTCACTGATTTTATAAACACTGTTTTCTATTTGAATATATTTCAAAATGCAATATATTCCATCCTGGGATGACAAAGCTGAATCTTCAGCAGCCAATATTCCAGTCTTCAGTTGCATGATCCTTCAGAAATCATTTTAATATGCTAATTTGGCGCTCAGTTATGATAAATTATTTTTGACTCTCAAATATCACAAATAACTATTATCAATGTTAAAAACATTATAATATTTTTGTGGAAACAGTGATATATTTTTTTCAGGATTCTTTGATAAATAGAAAGTTAATTGAACAGTATTTATTTGAAATAGAAATATTTTGTAACATTGTAAATGTCTTTACTCTCATCATGCTAAAAAAATTATTTAATGTTATTATATATTTTTTTAATCTTACTCAAACTTTCATAAATGTTTGAATGTTATCATGGTTTATGAATCTGTTTTCAACATTGATAATACAAAGTTTCTCAAGCACCAAATCAGTAAATTAGAATGATTTATACACACAAAAATTCTTCCATGTCTGACAGACTTTTTATGTACCTACAACAGAATTTGTCTTAATTGTTATAATGTATTTCTGTTGACAATACCTCACTACTGCCATCGGCAGTCCCATGAGTTCTCTTCTAAATGACAGCGGACTGAAGTTAAAAGCAGTGTGCAATTGATAGAAAACACAGACCCAGAACATGTTTACCATTGCAATTCACAAATGACTACATAGCCACAGAGATTACTTTGCTATAAACAATAGTTATGTGCAGGAGTTTATAAAACAATATTGTGTTTTCATGTTTTATGGGGACTTTCGGTAGACATAATCATTTTTATACTGTACAAACTGTATATTATGTCCCCTTACACTAAGCATTTCCCTAAATTTACCCATCACAGAAAACTTTCTGCATTTTTACATTTTCAAAAAACATCACTTGTTTTATATGTTTTATAAGCTCTTATCCTCATGGGGACCAAATTTTTTTAAAAAGGGACAAGGATTCCGGATATCTCTGTGGGGACATTTTGTCCCCATAATGCATGGTTTACCAGGCCACACACAGAAAACCGGGCCCTCTTGAAACAATTACACGCGCACACACACACGCGCACACACACACACACGCACGCACACACACACGCACACACACACACACACTGGGTTTTATGGGGACATTCCATGAAAAATGATTTGTATACTGTACAAACTGTCTATCCCCTAACCCAACCCCCTCACACACACACACACACACAAAAATTACTTTGATAGAACTACCGGAATTCTGTAACAACTATAATGGTCATAGCAGTGATTATATGCAATTAATGTATACGTGGCCAACATTTCAATAAGCTATATCAAATTTAAGAATAAATGGATCTTTAATGCTAGGATAGGTAATAAACATAAATTGTATAAATAAACACTACATTTTAATTCTAATGTATATGTGAACATTTATCAGTTAATCGACAACCACAGAACAGCTTACAGATGCAAAGTCGAAATTGATCAATTTTCTATTATTTTCTTTGTAAAATTAAAACAAATGTATTCATCTTTGGATATTAGAATACAATAACTTACAAAAACATTGCCAATATGCATTTCAATACATTGGTAAGACCTTTCTGGGCACATATGAAACGCATAAGCCCCAAGCTGGCCAAAACAGTCATTCTGACCATCAATGGAAAATAATAGGAAATATAATAAACTGCAAGAAAACGAACTGATTTAGTAACCGAAAATATCATGCTGTAAAATTACAATGAAAATATCATACTGTTAAATCATAATGAAAGTATTCTAAGCGGGCTAACTTGGGTTGTTTTGGTGGCAAACAGCGTGCATCAATTTCACTGACGCTTGTGGATAAACCCGAACCCTAACCCTAACCCAGTTGCTTACAGTCAACACAGGTAATCTCTACCTTCCATGTGCAGCTCCCACACACAACCTTATGACATTTGTCACCAGTGTGTTTTTCTTGCAGTTTCTCCAAATGATACACGGTCTGTAATGCATACGGTCAGTATTACTGTTATATGGCCATACAAGGTAATTTGAGAAATACTCAAAACTCTTTTGTGTCTTGTAATTTTAGTAAAATAACAATGATAGAATAAAATATAGACACATTTATTATTAGGAAAAAAGTTCACAATAGGAAAAGTCAGGGTCCTATAGTTTGCATGGGTTTTATTTCAACAAAGTTATTACATTTCAAAATTTTAAACAGTCAAAATGACTGCCTTGGTAGTTCTAGTGTTAAAAGCTGTTTTTTGAAACATATTTTCATCTTTTTGAGGACATTTTGTCTCCATAACATAAGGTTTCCCAGGGCCACACACACATTACACAAATGCAGTAATACTGATGACTTTTAAAAAACAGCATTTTCTCCCGCTAATGTGTCAAGAAAGAATGAAAGAAAAAAAAAAGAAATAATTCCAGGAAGAGATGATCTCAATGGCCAGCAGTTATTCAAATTAGCACCCCAAAGCTCAAGCCTTTATAATATTTGTCCTCATTGCACGTTTAATTGGCTGGTCTATAATTTTGCGCTGAGAATTAAAATTCAATGACTGAGATAACATAGGCATCCACTTAACCTTCACCCTTCTTTTATACATTTTAATGACTGCCTTGCTTCAGTGACACCATCAGTGTTTATAGCGCTGACGGCAAGAGCAGTATCTGGAGACTGAAGAGAGAGATCTCATTTATACACACAGCCTGTCCTTGCATTTATTTTCACTTCAAATTACCAGCCCTTCTGTTTGTTAAAGCACCTCATCTGCATTGAGCGCAGTAAGAAAGGCTTCTGCGGACACTCTCGTGTCTCTCTATTTCACTCTAACTCTGGAGTCACACAGGAGAAGGAAATCAGCCCTAACACACAACTTTAATCCATCTTAAAAGCACACTAGATAAGCTGTTTAAAGCGTCCAGAAAACAGAGCCATCTTGAAACACACACATGTACATGCGCGAACACACACGCGTTTGGAGATTTTGTCAGGTTTTGGTCACTTCTGGGTACAATTTTGTCACCAAAATAGTTAAGTAGGTACACACACACACACACACACACACACACGCACACACACACACACACACACACACACACACTCAAGTACACCAAGTACAGAATAATTACTGCTCATTCTCACAGATGAGACTATAAATGCTACATTAATTGTTTTTTTATTTTTTTCCTCTTTTATGCATATCCTCTTTTATCTATAATGCATTTATTTATTTTTCATTCAATTCATCCATAATTTTCACTGCTTTAGGTATTAGTGAACTTACCATCTTTTGTAATTACATTTTGAAAATGTCGTTTCTTGGCAGAAAAACACACATCAAAATTTGCACCAGCAGCCACTATTCTAAGTAATGCATTCATTGTGTTATTGAGCTCCTAATTACTTTTGCAGATTTCCCCTGGTAACACATGGCTATATCTGAACTTCTGAACTTTGCTGGTATAACTTCTAATTTAGCTGTCATTCAGTTGAAACATCAGGACTGAGTGTCATTATTTTTCCTGTGAAGAATAACATTACAGGTATAGGGTCATACTAGCAATTATCTGTGAGGAATTACAAGGTGTCATCACCAGTACGAAGGAGAGCGAGAGAACTTTCGGTGAAAATGTTCAGAAAATGTTCAATCTCAGTCACTGCCTTTCCCCCCCTCTGTTATCATTCAGTAGCACCAAGGGAAAGAGTATGTTTGTGCCATTTCATAGTTTATGTTGACTGGTAGTAATTTATTCCACCTACTGAGCACTGGCAAGGAATAGAAGCAGGAAGGGAGAGATAAGACAAATTGATGAGCAGTTGGCTGGGATCTCAGTGACTGTAACAAAGACGTAAGAGGAAGTACCCCCAGGTCATTAGAATACTGATGGAAAGAAATTGGTTGCAACCTTGAAAAGTCAAACTGCCTCCCCACCTAAAAAAAAAACGCTGTTAAAGTTGAGCTGGAATCATGGAGTCATGCTTGAATTGTGACAAACACAAATCTATATCCGCTCCATATGCTACTTTCACACAGCAGCAAAATACAGCGCCATTTTACGTCGTAAAATTACGTCGCCATTTTTGATGTTTTCTTTAGTCACTGTCACTATGGATACAGGTGTAATCATGGATGTCATCATGAAAAAAGAAAAAATGCTTTTGCATTTTAATTTTTAGGAGCCTGACCCTAAAAGAAAATTATTCCACAGGGCAAAAAAAAGAAGAAGATAAAAGTATAAATAATGACAGTACATGAAAGAGAAGGAAATAATTGTGTCTAAAGCTCCTACTTAACATTTAAGAATATTTTAAGCAAGTGAAAACAGGTGATTTATTATTGGCATTTAAAAATGTTGGTACATTATTTCATTAGCTTTGACTACATGTTAGTCTTATTTTAACAGTCAGTGATGGCACTTCAAGAATAATATTCAAAATCGCCATGTGCATTCAAACTGAAGCGGCACATTCCGAGGGAAACAAACAGAAAAAATATACAGTATTTAAAAATGATACTATTTAAAGCAGTTTGTTTGTTTGTTTTTAAACAAGAGGCATGATAAAGCTTTCTGAGAAACAGGAGAAAGAGATATCTGAAAGGAAAAGGGAAAGTCTCCCTCTACTCTAGTCTAAAAAGCTAATGAAGTCCAACCTGTGTTATCTTTCTGATGTAAACTTATCAATTACAGAAGCCCAGTGCTAATGAGTTTCCTCGCCACTTTTAGGGGATTCATTTCAACACTAGAGAACCGATGCGGGTGTGTGTGTGTGTGTGTGTGTGTGTGTGTGTCATCTGATTAGGAGCTACCGATGTCACAAGAGAGATGGAACACTAATAAATGTTCACCTCCTAAAAAATATGGCTTAAGGCTAAATAATAAAAAAGACTATGTGCTGCAGATCAGCTCAAACCTGTGATATGAAAATATTAACAGTTTGCTCATGCTGCTTTGTGGCCTGTAGAGACTTTAAACTACAGACTAGATAATATTGCCTGAAGAGACAAACAATACAACAAACAACCTGAACATGAAACTCAAAAGTAATGATTGTAGTTACCCAATATCTCTGATCCTACACAAGAAACATTAATACACAATGGTCATTAAATCATAATAGATACACATGCCTAAAAACTCAAAGAAAATGTAATTGCTTTTGTAACAATTTAACAAGTACATGTAAGGATAGATGTCAAGGTCCAATAGAAACATTAATACAATTGCAACCAAAGAACCGCATTTGCTAATAATAAAATTGCATAGCTATAGTAGGAAATAAAATATTATTTGTTTTTGTTAGTAGAAACTTAGATTAGGGTGTTAAAAAATAAATAAATCATTTTCACAATTTCAATTCTCGCTTCTAATAACCCTAGCAACCCCGAGAATGAATAAATGTCAAACTTCAAAGATTTGAAACGGTTGTAAACTTAAAATCTGGCAAAAGATAATGCATGTAGCTGATCATCTCATTACTTAGATACAAACACAAGCTTGATACACACTACCGTTCAAAGATTTGGCCTCACTTTTTTTTTTTAAAAGAAATTAATAATTTTATTCAGCAGGCACCAATTAAATTGATCAAAAGTGACAGTAAAGAAAAAAATAAAGAAAAAATAAAAATATATAAATTTCCTACTCAATGGCTATCAAAAAATGGTTTCCACAAAATATTTTTGTGTAAAACAAAACAAAACCAAAACAGTTTTCAACATTGATAATTATAGTTAATGTTTCTTGAGCACCAAATCAGCACATTATAATGATTTCTGAGGGATCATGTGACGCTGAAGACTTGGCTGCTGAAAATTCAGCTTTGCAGGAATAAATTATATTTAAAATACAAGATTTTTAATTGTAATAATTTTTCATAACATTACTGTAATTTTATCAAATAAATGCAGCCTTGGTGAGCATAAGATAGATTAATGTAACAAAAAATAATCGTATCGATAGTCAGTACTACAGGTATTAATGGGGCACACTGATGAAAAATGCCGTTCATGATTCAAAAACAATCTGGCATTGCATACAGGTTTGATTTTGTTTCAGGAGCGCAGGGATTCCACTTCCCAGCAGTTGCCTTTGAGCACCGTTTGTAATGCTGCTCTCTCTCATACGCTCAAAATTCAACCAAAGTAAATGAGCAGACAGAGATGCTTTGATCTGCTTCTGATATCTGTTGAAATTTTCATCCCACAACAAAGGAGAGAGGGGGAGAAACAGGTAAACCCTGGCCTTTTGATCTCCAGCCTTTAGCGGGCAGTGCGGCCTCTGAAGTGGCATGGGTCATTAAAACTCTTCTGCCATGGAGGCTCGCTTGAGTGCAGATGAGAGAACAAGGTTACAG
Organism: Semotilus atromaculatus; assembly: GCA_031834385.1. Lineage (NCBI taxonomy): Eukaryota > Metazoa > Chordata > Actinopteri > Cypriniformes > Leuciscidae > Semotilus > Semotilus atromaculatus. The sequence goes on along the minus strand of JAULUF010000009.1, from coordinate 11,199,217 downwards.
GAGAGGACTGTGCTGTCAGGAGCATCCAGCTAAGAGGCTTCCGGGTCTCTGGGGGCTCTATCCATCTTTACATGAGTCCACATTTGCTCAAAAATGTTAAGTCTATAGACTGACCTCTAACCAGCAGCTCAGACTTTACCTGCAAGCTGATGACGTAGAATTTTCTATGTCAGAAATAAAACGCTCAGCCTGCAATAAACAGCTTATTAAAATCATTTAAAGTCGTAACTATTAATATGAATCTATGCTGGTGTGTCTGAAGATTTTCATGTGTCTGCTTGTTTGGTATTCTCTGTGCCATATCATTTTTCAAGACAAACCCTCCAAAATGCTTTGTGGATTGATTTGGCATTTTTATGTTGCCCAAAATCGGCCATTGTGTGTCCCACAATGAGGCTGATTCATCCAACAACTCAATTTCACTTTCAGCCTAAATGAGATTGGGTGTGAGCAAAGGCAATGAGGTCAGCGTGAAAAATAATCTCATGAGGCATAATGTTCCTCATACATATTTGAAATATGTGAATGTAATTTGAGAGGGAAGTATGCCTAATCTATTTTTTTAATGTTAGATGTCAAATCCATCCCCACCTGTCAAGATAATCAATTTCATTTTTTTTTTCCAATGAAGGGGAAACCAAGTAATAGGATTGAATAGTTTATTTCCTACACTGTCTTCGGGGCCCTTAAATGCATATTAAAGACTGAAGATCACACACAATTCTAATGATTTTGGCTTTGCAAAGTCATTACTGAATATGGGATCACAAGACGCAGTAGTTACAGATGTATTTGTACAGATGAGAAAGAAAAAAAACAGTGAAAGGCAAGAAAGATTGGAAATTATACAACACACAGCAGAAGGGAAACATAGGTTTGCTGGTCAGAATATGCTGAATGTGTTTTGGTGGCCATCTGGACATTCATTGTGGCTTTCCAATCTGGGTTTTATTCCACATATGTGGAACTAAATTTGATTTCCGACTATTGTATCAACCAGACTCACAGCTTCCCAGAAACACATTGATCATTCATTTGAGAACGAGTGAGATTTTAAATGTGCATGAGTCACTTAAGATAACTAATAACAAACTAAATAGATAGGTGGACATAGCAGTGGCAGTTTTTCAAAACCTTTAAATCTGTGTCCCATCAATTGTCCAGTATGCGTTGCATATTGTCAAGAGACTGTCTTTGAGGCTTTTACTTGGAGTTCTTAGCACCAAAACAATGAAGTGCTTGTTACATTTATTTTTTTATTCATTCATTGTCAAAATAATACATTTTAAAATAAATTTACATAGATGCTATTTGACCATCTGCAAGCACTGCAAGTATCACACCAATGTGTTCATAATAACAAACACCAAAACACAGTCTGGATGTTTATGGTGCAAAACCACCAGATATCAGTGAGTGTTTTAGCAGCAGGTGGGACAACAGACCTGAAACAGACTGCTAGTAATCTGGTAATCTGGTCTAGAGTTTCAGACTTTTCCAAGAGGAATATACTGTCTCATTTATCAAGGCTGACAGATTATATCTAAGCACCTGAGAGCTGCCATCCACTATCAAATACTCAAATCCATTCTCATCCAGACACACCAAGGGTCACATCATGTCTTCTTTCACAGGAAGACTCCCTCGCGCACATGCTTAACGGCCACTTTATCACTAGTCTTTTCACATATAACATTAACAATATACATCATGATAAGGATGATGAGTGACAAAAATTATGGTCATGATGATGATATGGGCATGCGGTTATATTGTCACTAATTTATGGAGAAGAGTTTTGTTTTAAACATGATAATGAAACATTTTAAAGTTAAAATGTTATTTTAAAGTCAAGTTAAATGAAAGTTATTTTAGATTAGGTATTCATTTATTGTAGTTTCAAAAATAATGAAAAACAAGACTGCTAATTTACCAATTTTCAGCTTTTTAAGTCAAGTCTATCATGTCAGTAAAATTAATTAAAGAGAAGCCTGGCGACTGGGTTTTAATTTCTATTTCAAACAATGCTTTTTTGTTTTTTTTATCCAATAAATGTAAATGAATTTAAATAAAAAGAGTAATCAAAGTCAAATTTTACAGAACTGGCTTTTGTTGCACCAACTATGCAGAAAACACACAGCATTAAAATCATTATTTTTTTATAGGACAGTGCAAGACTAACTGGACTGGAGATTTGCCAAGTTGATGGGGAGAATGATTTCCATCCATAAAGATGGAATTGTTTTACTCACCAGCTCCATCTTCTAGTACCAGAAACATGGACAAATTTCTCTTAAATCCAACAAACAAACAGTATCTACTTTAAAATATCTCTTGCTAAATAAATAAATAAATAAATAAATAAATAAGCATCTGTTGCATTCTTTTCCGGGGCTAATGCTCAGCCACTATACGCAACAAAGAAAGTCTCTTGCATGTCTCACTCAAGCTGGAGGAGAGTGCATGGGGGACTAATTATTCTGGCACAACCTCAACACTCAGTGGGAGAAATGTCTCTCTTGTGGAGAGTTCTGGGTACAGTTAGGCGCCCACTGGTCTGAAAGACTGGAATGGGGCATAAAGAGAAATCATTTGTGGCTTTACCAATCATTTGACTAATGGTTTGCAAAGTATTATAATCAAATCATATGAAAAGCCACAATGTTCAAAAAGATAAAAAAAATAAAAAATAAATTCAAGATGAGATATCATGCGCACACCGAATCCCAAATTATAAAGATAAGACTTAAATGTTTGAGGAGGACATGTGCAATGTCATAATGTGCCATGTTGAAAATGCATTGTAAAATTCACACCAGCATTAGCTCACATAGTACAAAACTATCTAATTAAAATGCAAAACAGGCCCTAGCATGAGGTTGCACAACACGACAGCAACTGTCTCCTCATTTTTTACTCTCTGTTTTGTTTGTTTCACCTATTGGGCAGCTTTCAGATGAGAAAATATTTTGCATCATGACCCTGATCAAAATGCAGCTGACACTGCGGAGAACAATACCAGTGCATTTAAATGGACGCCGCGTGCGGCGGCTGAAGAATGGCACTAAATGAAACAGGCTTCAAAGCAGGGTGGCTCAGCCTGCCTTTGTTACCCAGACTTTGTATGAGGATGGATAAAAACCTTGAGTTGATTCTGTGAATATGCAATGGCTTACAACAAATCCCGGGGCTGTGTCAAGAGCTCTCGTTTGAGCCGTTGTGCTTTACAACAACGGCGCTCCTCTGGGAGCAACAGTTTCAGCATATATGCCAAAGGGTTACATGAATTATCAATAACAGTGTATATTCTCTGTTCAGTCATTCTAAATGGACAGTGTGCTCTTATCACTCTCTGTTGCTGGGTAACAGCTGAAGAGAACCGTTATGCGCTTGTAGTGCTTTTAGAGGGGTCATTTTGACTCATAATTCCTGAAAAGGGTCTCTGAAAGCACCTGTGTCTTTGTGAGGTGAAACTGGCACCTTTATACACACAATGCAATGTGACCCAATAAGCCCACATCATTTAGGACTATCCTTAAGAGAGACTAATCACATAAACTCAGGAACTCAGTAACAGTGTTTTGGAGCTTTTCAAGAAATGTCCTTAGTTTTGCTTGAAAATTTCTGCAAAAGCTTAAACAGAGATTTCACTCATAAATAGAAATTCTGTCATCATTTAAATCACGCCGTTCCAATACCGTTTGGCTGTCTTTCTTTTGTTGAATACAAAGGAAGATATTCTGAATAACTATTTTGTTCATACAATGAAAGTCAATGGGGTTCAAGAACCAACAACAAAACACTGAGACATTTTCAAAATGTCTGCTTTTGTGGTCGAGAGAAGAAAGAAAGTTATATGGTTTTGGAACAACATGAGGGTGAGTCAATTCAATTTTATTTAACTTTTTTTTTTTGCAAACTATTCCTTTAGGAGTCGTCATTGTGCCTCAGCAAATACACATGATAAATCACACTCGCACATTTAGAAGATTGGCCCACAGGTCAACTCCAACAAAGCTGTACGCAAAGTGTGATGTATTAAAATAGCTTGTCTTTGACATATACAGAAAGACACCTGCATGTTTTTTGTTCTTGTTTTTTTTTCATAACAGGTCCCTGCTAACTTAACTCTCTCTGCTGACAGGCTGCTTGTGAAAAGCAAACTTAGACTATGCACCTAGCTTTGTGTCTGCAATCGATTATTCCCTTTCCTCTCATCTGCCATCCATAGGCCTGTTGCTATGATGCCATTGGTTTTCAGAATCAAGCTGAATAGGCTCTACAAAGCAACACATTTACTGAATAGAGTTGCAATGTTCTGAAGACACAGTGGGATTCATCTAGTCTTGTTATTCCATCCCTGAATTGAACGTGTCCTTCCACTCATGTCCTTTACTTTGTTATGCTCAAAGGGCAAAGAGAGTAAAATCTACTCTGGCATCCTTTCGCTTGACATCTAAACAGCTCTCTGTCAGATGTAAAGCTTCAGCTAGGTTCAATTCTATAATTTGACGATAAGAACAAGCTACATATCATGAGAGATTTAGCACCCTACTTTCCACCCACTCATTCATGATAGCTGTTTTACATATCATACCCTAAAAGACAAGACAGACATGCACAGGAAAGAAAGGTAGCTGATTTGACTTGAATACTCCAGCGGGATCATATCGATTGCCATGAAAAGGTGGGAGTAGTTAACACTTCATAAGCTCTGCATTCATGGATAATTTGCATTTGCATCTGTATATGTAATCCTGGAGAAAAGTGGAGTATACTGGAGTATGTTAGAGAGTTTTACATGAAAGGAAAACCATGATAAGTGGATTACCTATCTTTCAATATCTTATCACCTTTTTTTTAGAAAAAGTAAATACCTTGCCTGATTTTTATTTAATCAATCTTTTCATTTATTGAAAAAAAAAATATGTAAAAATAATATTTGTCTATACAACATTGATATAATCAATAGATAACACAATATAATGAATAATTCAGAACAGAGTTAATAGAATCAAATTTTAACAGAATCAAATTTAAATTTGTTTAATTTTCATTAAAAGGCAAAGTACAATTAAATGTACTTACAAATAATCTCATGGAATGCCTTTTCTCATCAGAATATGATGCATTTCTGTATATTCATTTATTTGTCTATTTATTTATTTTTAATAATCTTTAGTATTTTTAGTTTATGAGTCCACATTTTGACACTGATAATTATCTTTTAAATGTGCCTTCCCTTGGCCAAGAACTAAACACAAATGTTATTGATATTAATTAATTACCATACTGGAAATTAATGAAGGCTTTTCCTCATAATCGAATAAGATTGCAGTAACAAAATAAACAGAGCTCTAGGATACATTTGCAAGAGAAACAGTAACATGGAGAACAGTGAAGTGTGAATCTGGCAAACGATTAACAAAAGCCGTTAAAGTGTTTATGTGCAGAGGAGAGCTCTTGTGTTTTAAACATGAGAGCAGAGGTCACGCTCACACCTGTCCACACTCAAAGCTGAGAGTTTGCATGAGAATGATTTTTAGAGAGCCATCAAAACAACTCGCATTTATGTCCCTGTTATCCTCACAGGCATGGAAAGCATAACTTATTTTGTTTTCTTACTCAGACGTCGTAGGTCATTCTTTTGAGCTCTATATCTTGAACTATGATCCATTATCTGCCAGTGTGGGTCAGATTTTAAAATGTAATTGTTATTGACAGGGTCATAGGGCAGAAACACATAGGTTTAGTATTGATGCAGTGAAAATCTGCATCATTCACGTCAGTGCACCTGCAGGCCATGATGCTCACGGTCATTTATCTTCCCACCGCTAAAAGCTGACCTAGCAATCAATACGACCCAAACACACAGGTATCAAAACAAGCCAGGATCGAGCTGCTGCCCCTGATTTACTCACCACAAAAAAAACTTTTACAGTGTGCATGCAATTAACACCAGGCTGTAAACAAATCTGAGTGCCATTCTAAACAGAAGCAAGAGGTCTCAGAAAACACAGCCTCATGTTTACACATTTGACCACAAATGGAATAAACTGTGGGATTGCTAATGTAAGAATTATCACCAGCCAATGCTGTAACTGAAATGCAGTGGGAATAAATAACGTCTGTTTAATCCCTTAAAAGAGGGGCAGAAAAGAGAGGGAGTAAAAGTTACGTGATTGGGATTACAGTTGTTCCCTGAGTAGCATTTAAACATCATCTTATCAATCACTTGCTAAGCACTCAGGACATCTCTGAATACATTAATTTTCACTGATGTCAGCCACAAAGGGAGACAACATGAAATACGAGCAAAGCCCTGGTGAAGGGCTTTCTTCTTTGACTCAACTGAAACCAATCGCAAGTGCATTAATTCTGCGCAGCTGCAGAGCAGAATTGTAATCTGTACTCTGTCTCCTTTCTCTCCTTGCTCACTGATGGCAGGCTTTTGTCCACCTAAAGAAGTGTTCTCTATAAAAGGCTTCTAAAAATCAGCACAATAATGTGCTTCAGTTTACGGCTCACAATGTCTCCAATTCAGTGAGTGTTATTCGTGCAGTAAAGTCCATGAATCTCACAATAAATCTATCACTTATTGTTTTAACTCAAATGCCATGCACCCTTAACTTTCAGATGTCAGACTAAACAAATGAATAAAACAGGCATTTTGGAGTGCACAATTATTATATGTTGACCTTCTTTTGGGTGAAGATAGGCTGAGGATCCTTTTGGAGTGTTTGACGATGGTAGGGATGATAGGCACTTATTCATTTGAGCCACTCGTTGCATTCGGTCGAAAAGTGGTTCTGAAGCAATTTTTCATGGCAGCAAATATGAATAATAACAATCCCTAGTGATACATAATTACAGCGACCTTGCAGACAACAGAAAGGGCACAGAAGCAAGAGCCATCTCTTCTAAAAACTATTTACCATATTAAAGATAAAACTATGGAGCATATTTACACCAGGGTTTGGCCCATTACATATACAGTACCAGATGTGTCTAATCCCACTCCTGGAGGTCCACCTTCCTGCAATATTCCTATCCAACCCGCTGACATTTTTTTTTCCTGTATTTCCGATCAAATAAATGCAGCTTTAATGAGCATGAGAGACTTCTTTCAAAAACAATAAAACTAGTAATCTTTCCAAATTTTGACCACTACTGAATATTCATTCAATCAACTAATATTTAATATTTGTCATTTATCTTTTTTATAATGGTATTTCACAAGTTATTTTTGCATTATGTTCGTAGCAATGCATTCATGCATCACTCGTGGTAAAAAAATTAAAAATAAAATAAAATAAAATAAATCTACCAATGTATTATTTTATTTTTTTCCCATTAAAGTGATGCAGTGCAAGATATGTGATTTTGAACACCCTGCTCAGGAGGTCCCTTTGAAACATTACAGATTGCGGCCTTCCAAGGAAGAAACAGCCATTTTTTACTTTTGCTGCTTAATGCTGACAAGTGTAATTATTGTTTTTTAAACAATTCTTTAGAGTTGAACTTGCATGTTTGTTTAATTGTTTTGTTTTATTTGTTGTTGTTGAAAGAAATGATTTTTGAATGAAATAAGTGGATTTTAAAAGTATTCCATATTGATGAAATTGTATTGTCACTTTTAAATAATGTTTTTGAAGGACCGATGTTGTACTTGATAAAATCATTCACTCATATTGGATTGATGCTTTTTTGATTGACTTAATAGTTTAGGTTAGTTGAACAGACATGTTTAAGTTTGTAAATGCAATAAAACTCGAAAATGTCCTGCAGCTGGTTGCCTTAAACTTTTAAGTTCCCTTTCAGGGAACTCGAGCTGCGTGAAACGCTGTGGGAACACCCCTTGCGTTGTGCGTCATGAATCACGTATGGAATCAGTCCAATGGCGAGACGGAACGTCATAGGCGGGTGACGTCATCGACCAGGAAACTATAAAGCACCTCAAAAACTCAAGTGCGTCAGCTTCTGTGACTTCAGCAAGCGCTCTGTGTGTGAATCATTGTCCAGTGTTTTTTGTCTGTCTTTAGTTTCACTAGGCAGGAGTTTTCACATGAAAATTTTTTTAATAAAATAAAATAATAAAAAATTAAAAAACATATATATATATATATATATATATATATATATATACACTCACCGGCCACTTTATTAGGTACCCCATGCTAGTAACGGGTTGGACCCCCTTTTGCCCTCAGAACTGCCTCAATTCTTCGTGGCATAGATTCAACAAGGTGCTGGAAGCATTCCTCAGGGAGTTTGGTCCATATTGACATGATGGCATCACACAGTTGCCGCAGATTTGTCGGCTGCACATCCATGATGCGAATCTCCCGTTCCACCACATCCCAAAGATGCTCTATTGGATTGAGATCTGGTGACTGTGGAGGCCATTTGAGTACAGCGAACTCATTGTCATGTTCAAGAAACCAGTCTGAGATGATTCCAGCTTTATGACATGGCGCATTATCCTGCTGAAAGTAGCCATCAGAAGTTGGGTACATTGTGGTCATAAAGGGATGGACATGGTCAGCAACAATACTCAGGTAGGCTGTGGCGTTGCAACGATGCTCAAGGGGCCCAAAGAGTGGCAAGAAAATATTCCCCACACCATGACACCACCACCACCAGCCTGAACCGTTGATACAAGGCAGGATGGATCCATGCTTTCATGTTGTAGACGCCAAAATCTGACCCTACCATCCGAATGTCGCAGCAGAAATCGAGACTCATCAGACCAGGCAACGTTTTTCCAATCTTCTATTGTCCAATTTCGATGAGCTTGTGCAAATTGTAGCCTCAGTTTCCTGTTCTTAGCTGAAAGGAGTGGCACCCGGTGTGGTCTTCTGCTGCTGTAGCCCATCTGCCTCAAAGTTCGACGTACTGTGCGTTCAGAGATGCTCTTCTGCCCACCTTGGTTGTAACGGGTGGTTATTTGAGTCACTGTTGCCCTTCTATCAGCTCGAACCAGTCTGGCCATTCTCCTCTGACCTCTGGCATCAACAAGGCATTTCCGCCCACAGACACTGGATGTTTTTTCTTTTTCGGACCATTCTCTGTAAACCCTAGAGATGGTTGTGCGTGAAAATCCCAGTAGATTAGCAGTTTCTGAAATACTCAGACCAGCCCTTCTGGCACCAACAATCATGCCACGTTCAAAGTCACTCAAATCACCTTTCTTCCCCATACTGATGCTCGGTTTGAACTGCAGGAGATTGTCTTGACCATGTCTACATGCCTAAATGCACCGAGTTGCCGCCATGTGATTGGCTGCTTAGAAATTAAGTGTTAACGAGCAGTTGGACAGGTGTACCTAATAAAGTGGCCGGTGAGTGTATATATATATATATATATATATATATATATTCACTTTGGCGAGCGAACAACTATATAGGAAGTGTGTTCCTCTCTATACTCTCTATATTACGGGTGGGGATACACACCAACTATGTGTTGTTTGTTTGGGAGTGCAGATGCCCAGTCAGTTCTCGAGGGGGCTGATTGTGAGCATTGTGAACGTTTCTCATTAAAAATAAGACAAAAAAATAGGACGCTTCGCTCCCGCTGGGCACTCTTTGAGGAGAGTGGTTCGGCACGCACTCCTCGCGGTTCGGGTCCCGCTTCTGCCAAGGAAGGAAGGAAGGAGTTTACCGCATCACACGGTGCCCATTCTCTCTCTGTGCCCTCAGAGGCCCGTTCTACCAACCCTGCCTTTATGCCGGGGCGTAGACGGTCCCAGCGAGCGTATTCCTGAGGGACGCTCGCCCCTGACAGAGTGTCGCGTCTCGGGCTCCCCTGCAAAACAGAGGGACCAGGCGCAGCTTTCTCATGCGAAGTCTTCTGGCGGTAAAACTGATTTGAGGACAGTTTTTGCGGCCAAGAAGGCTTTGTCTAATCCCGACGCCAGAGGCATCAGGATGCTGAGGGTTGTCCCCACCACAAGAGGAAGGAGTTCACCGCATCTCACGGTGCCCATTCTCTCTCTGTGCCCTCAGGGGACCGTTCTACCAACCCTGCCTTTATGCTGGGGTGTAGACGGCCCCAGCGAGCGTTTTCCCGACGGATTGTTGTTCCCTGCCGGCGCGCTGTTAAAGGGCGCTGTGTTTGCTGCTCAAAAGGCCAGTCTCGAGAGGCTGGTACCTTTAGTAGATTTCCTGGCAGAGTGGAAAAGCCTTACAAGAGTATCTCTGTGGGTCCTGCAATCGTTAGTAAGAGGTTATGCTATTCATTTCAGATCTCATCCAATTTGATTCAGAGGGGTCCTGCCCACTGTGGTAGGCCCCGAGCAGGCTCTGGTAATGGAACAGAAGGTGAAAATGCTCCTGCAAAAGGAGGCTATAGAACGAGTTCCTCCTCATCGGAAGGTCCGTCCTGATCGGAATCTCCAGAGGAGAGCCGACAAGGAGAGATATTAGGTCCGAAAACCAAACTCGGGCCGGCCAGTACGAGGCTACCAACAGTAGACTGACCTCGTCCCGGCGAACCCTCTTCAGAACTCCTGAGAGCAGAGCAATCGGGGAAAATGCATACAGATGTGACCTCGGCCACACCTGTACCATAGCGTCCAAACCCATAGGGGCTGGATGGCTTAGAGAGAACCACAGTAGACAGTGTGATGTCTGCCGAGATGTAAACAGGTCTACCTCGGCACAACCTAAATGTTTCCAAAGGAGCTCCACCACATCAGGGTGGAGTCTCCATTCCCCGGACTTCGGCCCCTGCCTCGACAGGATGTCTGCCCCCTGATTTAGATACCCTGGGATGTAAATCGCCCTCAATGAAAGAAGGTTCCCCTGGGACCATAGAAGGATCTGGCGAGCCAGTTTGTAAAACGGGCGCGAACGCAGACCTCCCTGGTGATATATATATATATATATATATATATATATGGGAGGAAGTGTATCAGTGAAACACCGCCAAAACTACTAGACAATTCAATGCCATGATAGATGATGGTCCTACCACAGACCCTGGGCTGGACGACCACTCATGATCGCCCCGCAACCTGTGAGGGAAGCATCTGTCATTAGCATTATACGATGACAAAGAGATCCCAAAACAAGTCCTTAGGACCGGAACCAAGGTTCTTTCCACACGACTAGAGCACGGAGGTAACGCCGCCTGACTCTGATCGTGCGGAGCGGGTTTCCCCTCGGGGAGAACCCCTTGGTCCTGAGCCACCACTGTAATAGCCTCATGTACAGCAGGCCGCAAGGTATAACGTTGGACGCTGCTGCCATCAGAACCAATAGTCTCTGAAACCGTTTTACAGTGAGCAACTGGTCCAGTTTAATCTCGTGAAGCTAGACCGAACGGAAGAACACGATATTGGTATGCTTTGGCCCCGGAAGCGAACCTCAGGAACTACCTATGTTGCAGAAGGATGGAAATGTGGAAATACATGTCCTTTAGATCTATCGTGACAAACCAGTCCTCGGATCTGATTTGTAACACAATCTGCTTAAGAGAGAGCATCTAGAAATCGAGCTTCACTACTGAGCGATTAAACGGGCACAGATCTAAGATTGGACGCAACCCCCCATCCTTCTTTGGAACGATGAAACATCGGCTGTAAAAACCTGACTCCTTGCTGGGAGGAGGAACTCGTTCTATAGCCTGTTCCATTACCAGTGCCTGCTTGGGGCCTACCACGGTGGGCAGGACCCCCCTGAATTGAATTGGATGAGATCTGAACTGAATAGCATAACCTCTTACTAACAATTGCAGGACCCACAGAGATAATCTTGGAAGTCTTTTCCACTCTGCCAGGAAATCTACAAAGGGTACCAGCCTCTTGAGGCTGGCCTCTGGAATATTTTGAGCAGCAAACACAGCGCCCTGTAACACTGCACCGGCAGGGAACAACTGGTTTGACTGCTCTAAACCCCTCCTCAGAGGGGGCGAGCGTCCCTTGGGAAAGCACTCGCTGGGCCCGTCTACGCCCCGGCACGAAGGCGGGGTTGGCAGAAGGGACCCCTGAGGGCACAGTGAGAGAATGGACACCGTCTGATGCAGTGAACACCTTTCTCTCACGGTGGGGACCACCCTCAGCATCCTGAAACCGGTGGCGTCAGAACTACCTTTTTAAAAAAAATTTTTTTTAGATGAAGACACTTGGCTATAATAACTATCCTTAGATCAGTTATACCCCAAAAACTTAATCTGAGAGTGTCACGTCTGGTCCCACTGTTTTGCAGGGGGAGCACGAGACGCGACGCTCTGCTTTTGAAGGGGCGAGCGTCCCTCGGGAACGCGCTCGCTGGGACCGTCTACGCCCCGGCATAAAGGCAGGGTTGATAGAATGGGCCCCTGAGGGCACAGAGAGAGAATGGGCACCTTGTGATGCGGTGAACTCCTTCCTCTCATGGTGGAGACTACCCTCAACACCCTGATGGCGGTGGCGTCAGAACTACTTTTTAGATGAAGCCACTTGGCTATAATAACTATCCTTAGATCAGTTATAACCCAAAAACTTCATCTGAGAGTGTCACGTCTGGTCCCACTGTTTGCAGGGGGAACACGAGATGCGACGCTCAGCTTTTGTTGTGCCCATGCGAGGAGCTTATCGACAGCCAGGACTGACCCGCCCAGCAGTCCCTGTTTTTAAACGCCGGTGCCTAGGCATCGCCCCATAACCAAGAAATAAAGCCCCAGCAATATTGAAATATTTTTCGTGAAGGTCTGAGGACTGAAAATACAGTATGAAATCTTTTTTTCTCTAGGACTTCGACACCTCGGTGTGGAGGTCCGGAAAACGGCAGGCACCGTCGTGGAGGTTGCAATTGGAAAGGCAAAAATAGTTCATACAATATTTTTATATATAAACTCATGCCAAACTGCTGACCACTCAATGCTTAATTTTTCTACAGCATGAGTAAGCACCTCTATAAGCTCCTCATTTATTTCTGTTCAGGGAAATGAGGTGGAGAGTCCTCATTATCCCCTTATTTTATATAATAATTATTTATTTATTATTTATTATTATTATTTTAATACCAACAACATCCAGCTCCTCAGAACTGGATAGTTGCAATATTGAGGCCACAGCCTGGGCAGAAGAAACCGCTGAGCGTGCTTCCAAACCCTGAACTGAGGCACTGAATCTGGCAGGAAAAGGCTGAGATAGGGGTCTCGAACCCCACTGTCAGATCCATACGCATATATATATATATATGTGTGTGTGTGTGAAATCTCTTGCCTAGTGAAACTAAAGACAGACAAAAAACACCACAGGACAATGATTCACACACAGAGTGCTTGCTGAAGACAACAGAAGCTGTCGCAGTTGTGATTTTGGGGTGCTTTATAGTTTCCTGGTCGATGACATCACCCGCCTATGACGTTCCATCTCGCCATTGGACTGATTTCATACATGCTTCATGACGCACAACGCAAGAAGCGTTCCCCCAGCGTTTTCCACGCAGCTAGAGTTCCTGATACGGAACTGGATTCAATGAAAAGTGAAACCCTCAGAAACAGAAGGTGTTGTTTATACACTTTTACGGAGCCGACTTTTACGGAGCCGCTCAGATTACGGAGCAGCTACAGGTGAAAATCAAAAAATTTGAATATCGTGCAAAAGTTATAATTTTGATGATTATGGCTTACAGGTTATAAAAAATGTCCTCGGGATATGACTGTAACCCTTGTTTCCTGAGAGGGGAACCAGAACTGCGTCCAATGACACTTTGGGGGGAAGCCCCTCAGCGTAGCGCCTCTGAAGTATGAATGAAACTAAGCCAATCTCCGATTGGTGTTGCGTCATGACGTAATGTGTGACAGCATATGTGCGGAAGCTATAAAGGGACGCCGGCACACATGAGATGTTAGCTTCTGTGATAAAGCAAGCGCTCCCAGGCAGGGGAAGGCGTGGCGAAGGGACGCAGTTCTCGTTCCCCTCTCAGGGAACAAGGGTTACAGTCGTAACCCGAGGACGTTCCCTTTCGAAGGGAATTCCACTGCGTCCAATGACACTTTGGGGGAACGAGTACCCACTATGCCACAACGCACCCCGCCTGTCCTAGTGTGAAGCTGCTCACAGGCACACTTAGGACGAGAGTGCCAGGTGTCAACGGAATGTCCAGGCTATACAACCTAATAAAGGTATGAGGGGTGGCCCATCCAGCTGCATCGCAGACCTTCTGGATGGGGACCCCCGCGAGAAGGGCTCTAGAGGACGCCATGCCTCTGGTCGAATGAGTCCTCACAGCCAAAGGTGAAGGCAGATTGCGCACCTGGTAGGCCATGGAAATCGCTCGGACAAACCAGTTGCTGGTCCGACTTCCACCATGAAGAGGACCTCTGGATGTAAATTTTAAGCGCTCTGACAGGGCAGAGCAGATGAAGTCTCTCATCATCCACTGTCACGTGAGGCGGAGGATGAAAAGCCTGCAGAACCACCGGCCGCGCCACATTAGATGGCACCTTAGGCAAATGGCCTGGCCTGGGATGTAAGATGGCCTAAATGTTGCCTGGTGCAAACTCCAGGCACCCATTGGATATAGAGAGCGCCTGGAGATCTCCTACCCTCCTCAAAGAAGTAATGGCCAACAAAAAGGCCACCTTAAGGGAAAGGTTCTTGGCCTCAGCCGACTCCAGTGGTTCGAAGGGGGCCTCAGCCAGCTCTTCAAGAACCACAGCCAGGTCCCATGTGGGAACCCTGGTATGAGCCGCAGGTCTCATCCTCCAAGCCCCACAGAGGAAACGTACGACCAACTGGTGTCTCCCCAGAGGCCCATCACTCAGAGGAGCGTGGAAAGCTGCAATGGCAGCCACGTACACCTTGAGTGTGGACGGGGTAAGACCAGTGGAGAAGCGATCTTGGAGGAACTCCAGCACTGAAGCCACTGGGCAGTTAACTGGGTCCACCTCACGCTCTCTACACCAAATGGTGAAGACATTTCACTTCAAGCTGTACAATTTCCTCATGGAGGGAGCTCTAGAGCTGAGTATGGTCTCCACCACTCCTACTGACAGGCCGGCCTCTCGCTACTGCCCCCCCTCAGGGGCCAGACCCACAGTTTCCATAACTCCGGCCGAGGGTGAAATATTGAGCCCTCTGCCTGTGTCAGCAGGTCCCTCCTGATGGGAATCTCCCATGGAGGGCCGTCGAGGAGCAAAATTATGTCGGAGAACCATACTCGGGCCGGCCACAACGGGGCTACCAGCAGAAGACTGATCCCATCATGACGGACCCTTTACAGAACTCTGGGGAGGAGAGCGATCGGTGGAAATACCCCAGCGGGGCTGGATGAGTGAGGGAGAACCACAGTGGACAGTGGGTAGTCTCTTGAGACGCAAATAGATCCACTTCCACTGGGCCGAACCTCTGACATATTGACTCCACCACCTCGGGGATGTATGTTGCTCTGAGAGACAACAGTTTCCCCTGGGACCACAGGAGGATCTGATGGGCCAGTCTGCATAGAGGGCGAGACCTCAGACCCCCCTGATGGTTTATATAGGCCACTACTGACATATTGTTTGACCTCACGAGGACATGATGTCCCTTGAGGTCCGGCAGGAAGCTCCTCAGAGCTCAGAACACCGCCAACATTTCCAGGCAGTTTATGGGATGAATGATGGTCCTGCCATAGGCCTGTCATAAAGTGGCCGTCCATGACCACACCCCAGCCCGTGAGGGAGGCGTCTGTCGAAACAGATTTCCGGCGACATGACGCTCCCAATGCGGGACCTTGGGACAAAAACCAAGCTTTCCTCCACAAAGATAGGGAACAAAGGCACCTGCGCGTAACCCTGATCATGCGGAATGGGTTCCCCTTCGGGGAGAACCCCTTGGTTTTCAGCCACCACTGAAGGGCCCTCATGTGCAGCAGGCCAAATGGAATGATGTTGGACGCTGCTGCCATGAGTCCCAGCACTCTCTGAAAGTATTTGACAGTGATGGCTTGGCCTAGCTTTATCCTGGTCATGGTGGCCAGGATGGACTCGACCCGTGCAGGAGATAATATTGCGCGCATCGTGACTGAGTCCCACACCACTCCCAGGAACGTGGTTTTCTGGCTGGTGTCAACACGCTCTTTTTCGTGTTGAGTCTCAACCCCAGGCTCTGGATGTGGGCGAGGACGACATCTCGATGCCGAACCGCCAGCTCTTATGACTGCGCTAAAATCAGCCAGTCGTCGATGTAATTGAGCACCCTGAAGCCTCAGAGGTGCCAGAGCCGCATCCATGCATTTGGTAAATGTGCGAGGGGAGAGAGCTAGGCTGAACGGAAGAACCCGATATTGGTACGCTTTGCCCCCGAAAGCGAACCTCAGGAACTTCCTGTGGGATGGAAGGATGGATATGTGGAAGTATCCGTCCTTCAGATCTATTGTGACAAACCAGTCCTCGGATTGGATTTGACTCACGATAATGGGAATCGTGAGCATCTTGAACCTGAACCTCCTCAGAGAACGATTCAAGTGCCTGAGATCTATTATTGGATGCAACCCCCCATCCTTCTTGGGAACAATAAAGAAGCGGCTGTAAAACCCAGACTCCCTGTACGGTGGAGGAATACGTTCTATAGCCTCCTTTGCCAGCAGGGAGTTTACTTCCTGTTCTAATACCCAACCCTGCAATGGGTCGACTACAGTCCGGACCACCCTGTTGAATTTTGTTGGGCGGAAACCGAACTGCAGTCTGTACCCATTCTGTTAAAAACTGGTAGAAAGTGGTCAGCAAAGAAATCTGTAGTAGAGGCAAAGGCTGACCTTCAAATAGGGGATATCGTGGGACAGGTACAGCATGGAAGAGGGGGTTTTGGGCTCAGTTTAGCTCCTCCTAAATGGCACAAGGCAGGCCTAGCTCAAAAGAGGAAGCTGGTAGTCAACGAGGTGCGAAAGCAGGAGGAGAGGATGAGGAGTATAAAGGCCATTTCCCAGGCCAAGCAGGGAGAGTGGATGAGATGGGAGAGTGTGGAACAACGCAAAATGGGCTGGCAAGACCTTTGGTCAATGGAAGAGAGTAGGATCAGTTTCCTTATTAGGTCAACATATGATGTTCTCCCATCACCGCAGAACCTAAACCTCTGGGTAGGAGAGGATCCCTCTTGTCCTTTGTGTTCATCACCTGCCACATTAAGGCACATTTTGACAGGATGTAAGGTGGCTCTTAGCCAAGGTCGGTTTACTTGGCGCCATGACCAAGTACTGAGATGTTTGGCTGTAGCATTGGAAGGCAAGCGTAGTATGACCAATAAGTTGCCGCCTGTTCTAGCAAAACATTACACGCAGAAGACAACATTCCTCCGCCCAGGCGAGCAACCACCAAGAAAAGGTGTTAACACCAATTCTCGGCCAGGACAACTGGAAGCTGCTAGGGACTGGAAGATGCTGGCTGATCTTGATCAATGGCTTATTTTTCCACCTGAGATTGCCACCACTAACCTACGACCAGACATTGTTTTGTGGTCTGGATCAGCACGCATTGTTCAACTGATAGAGTTGACAGTGCCATGGGAGGATGCTGTAGATGAGGCATATGAGAGGAAGAAACTGCGGTATGCTCATTTGGCCACTGATGCAGAACAGCGAGGATGGAGAGTCCAGGTTTATCCAGTGGAAGTGGGTTGTCGAGGTTTTGTGGCACACTCTACAACCCGGTTCCTCAGAGACGTCGGATTCAGCGGCCAAGAGTTGCGTCGCACAGTAAAGAACTTATCTGAAGCAGCAGAAAGGAGCAGCAACTGGCTGTGGTTGAGACTGAAAGATTCTAGCTGGCAAGGTACAGGCCGCCACGCTACGGTTTCGTAGAATTCTTGAAAAACTTAAAGAGTCTGTTGGTTTATTTGTATAGGTTGTACAGTATAGGTTGTATAGTATACTATACAATTTGTATAGGTTGTATAGTATAGAATGACGGGTGGTTGGGCAGATATTGTGTTTTGCGGTAGGTGGTATGCCATACGGAACCATTGCCACTGTAACTGCTTTAACGCACCAGTGGGGCTCGACAGCCTTAGTCAATCGGGTTGGCGCGTATGGTTGGGTTGCGGAGAGATTGTGAGATTGTGGTTAGGTCTCAGCAGCAGGAGGGATGTAGAGGTCAGTAAGCTGGGCTGAGTTGAGTGGGGGACGGAGGGGGGTGACTCTGGGACGCCAGAGTCACTGTCGAGCCCTCTTGAGGTGTCGTGGGCTAGTCGACGAAACACTGAGGACGGAAGGTGCCCACTTGAAGACCCTAGAGATGTCCCCTACTCGGCTCAATCCAGACGGTTGTCGTGCTGGTCCACTAGGGAGACCACACTGTAGTTGCAGCCGTCGTGTGTGCTGACGCGCCAAGTACACTGCAGCCGTTAACGCCGGACAGAAGGGGAGTCACACCCTCATATGGAAAGAAACGTAAATGGATGGAGAAGCATAGTTTACTGTAAAGCTACGTCTTAGTGTTGCTTATCTTGGCGAAAGCCGAGTACAAATCAGCATGAAGTTTTAACATCTACTCTCGTGTAATGGAAATCATGAATGGTGCACAGGGCCCATGGAGAAATATTCACGAGATTTTTCCATGCATTTAAATATTTTACCAAGGGAACCAGGCTCTCGAGCCTGGCTTCGGGTATTAATCGAGGTTCGTTTTCGAACCCCCTGAAGCGGATTTCCGGCAGGGCTCGACCGAAATCGATTCTCGATGGGCGGACGCGAATGCTGCCTGGCCGCAAGCCTGTGGGCTCCGCCAATTTCCTGCGGGCTTCGCGAAGGAGCCGACCTCGGTCGCTCCACCACGAGTGGGGCCGCCCGCAGAGAATCTAGACTGGCTAGCATCTCTTTTGACAAAGCCTTTTTAGCCTGCAGGACGGCCCTCAGGTCGCCCTGCTTCTGTTTAGGCTTTGTCTGAGAGTGCCGTCTATGCCCCCAAGCTCCTTGAGGGGGAGCTCTAGACGAGACGCTCTCTTTTTGTGCAGGGGAGCTGGTGGATGGCTGCGGCTGCCCACTAGGGGCATACTTCTTGGATTTGGTACGGCGAGGGAGATACTGCTTAACCCCCTGGGGTCGGCTATCGCGCCGGCGCGATAGGCGCACTTTTTTTCTTATCAGTGCAAAAGAGATTTAAAATACTCTGTTGACTTTGATCTTACATATAAGTGTTATACATAATTCGATCCTGTTAAGTGTCTATTATTTTTCTGTATACTCACAATAAAAACAAAGTGTTGTGCTTTTTGTAAAATAAAGAAAAATAAACATGATGCGAGTTTTGCCTTCTCTCTGTCAGTGCAGTCCATTCTGAAACCCGTCCGAAAATTAACTATAACTCAGCTAATACTCAGTCAAACAGGTATACAGGCACGCAGGCATGAAGCCTGAATTATCTTCTTTTAAATGAAGTAATTTATATAAAAAACAAATTTTTACATTTTATGTAATCTGTACGAAAAGAGAGAGTTGTCAGTCGTTCTCGTCTCAGCTCATTAAAAGTTAATCTGACCACGCCCACTGAGAGCGCGTGCTATTCAAACACAAATGATCTGAGGCGATCCACGCCCACCCACATCAGCTGGATAAACCCACCGAGTTTACTCAGAGACTCATATTTACGACGCTGTGAGGAATAATTATATCGTAATAATAATCCTGGAAATATACCTCAGAAGTGCAGGTTCATTTGAGCAACGGATCCAGCTGAGGAATAGGTAAGTTCTTTATTCTCAAGTGCTTTGTTCTAATCGCGATGTGGAATAATGTCTGTAAACACAAAAAGACTGTTTGAATATGAATCGCGTTTTTGTGTGTGGTATAGCCTACTGAGATGAGTAAAAATCGACTGAAATATGTTGAAATAAAATATTTTTGTATAAGCAACGAATTAAACTGCAAATGAACATTTTATATGCCCTAATATATCATAAAAACGATGAAAGATATGAAAGACAACATGTCGTTGACAATTTTTTGATAGATTGTATTATGTTTTGTCAAAATAAAGTCATCAACTAAGATGTTATTATAGTGTTTGTTCTATATAGGCTATATTCAAACTAATTAATCCATAACTGTGAAATATGTATGATAAAATGTATACTTTAGTTTATACAAAGAAAGATTAATTGTAACCTTTTTAATAAAATAGCAAAAATATATGTAGGCCTACAAGGTAGATGTAAACAAAATCTTAAAAGGTTAATATAGCCTTCTCTTTAAATGATTTGTATTGTGTTTTATTAATGACACATTTTGGATATATTCCAAAACTTTCTGTAAATACAGTATGAGAATTAACTGCACAATTACTAGAAATGTTTACCTTGGATATTATACAATTTGTAAGCACAGTTTGGAAAAAAATGGAACAGTGAACCAATTTTGTATTTTATATATACATATACATATACACTCACCGGCCACTTTATTAGGTACACCTGTCCAACTGCTCCTTAACACTTAATTTCTAAGCAGCCAATCACATGGCGGCAACTCAGTGCATTTAGGCATGTAGACATGGTCAAGACAATCTCCTGCAGTTCAAACCGAGCATCAGTATGGGGAAGAAAGGTGATTTGAGTGACTTTGAACGTGGCATGATTGTTGGTGCCAGAAGGGCTGGTCTGAGTATTTCAGAAACTGCTAATCTACTGGGATTTTCACGCACAACCATCTCTAGGGTTTACAGAGAATGGTCCGAAAAAGAAAAAACATCCAGTGAGCGGCAGTTCTGTGGGCGGAAATGCCTTGTTGATGCCAGAGGTCAGAGGAGAATGGCCAGAATGGTTCGAGCTGATAGAAGGGCAACAGTGACTCAAATAACCACCCGTTACAACCAAGGTGGGCAGAAGAGCATCTCTGAACGCACAGTACGTCGAACTTTGAGGCAGATGGGCTACAGCAGCAGAAGACCACACCGGGTGCCACTCCTTTCAGCTAAGAACAGGAAACTGAGGCTACAATTTGCACAAGCTCATCGAAATTGGACAATAGAAGATTGGAAAAACGTTGCCTGGTCTGATGAGTCTCGATTTCTGCTGCGACATTCGGATGGTAGGGTCAGAATTTGGCGTCTACAACATGAAAGCATGGATCCATCCTGCCTTGTATCAACGGTTCAGGCTGGTGGTGGTGGTGTCATGGTGTGGGGAATATTTTCTTGGCACTCTTTGGGCCCCTTGGTACCAATTGAGCATCGTTGCAACGCCACAGCCTACCTGAGTATTGTTGCTGACCATGTCCATCCCTTTATGACCACAATGTACCCAACTTCTGATGGCTACTTTCAGCAGGATAATGCGCCATGTCATAAAGCTGGAATCATCTCAGACTGGTTTCTTGAACATGACAATGAGTTCGCTGTACTCAAATGGCCTCCACAGTCACCAGATCTCAATCCAATAGAGCATCTTTGGGATGTGGTGGAACGGGAGATTCGCATCATGGATGTGCAGCCGACAAATCTGCGGCAACTGTGTGATGCCATCATGTCAATATGGACCAAACTCCCTGAGGAATGCTTCCAGCACCTTGAATCTATGCCACGAAGAATTGAGGCAGTTCTGAAGGCAAAAGGGGGTCCAACCCGTTACTAGCATGGGGTACCTAATAAAGTGGCCGGTGAGTGTATATTGTCCTTGCATTCTTGTGGCTCAGTGACACACCTGAATGAAAGGCTCATTAGTATGCAGCCCCATTATGCACTCATTATGCGGGGCCATTGTCTTCTCAGGTGGGAATCACGCCTTTCTCACAGCAAGTCACGCCCCTGTGCATATTGGCTTTCCAAACAAAAAGTGTGTTACAAAATGTAAAGTAATGTATTGTGTTATGTGAATAATTAGGCAGGATGATTTTCAGATCATTTTGAAGAAAAAACTCTAGGCGACTACATCCATTAGTCAAAAGTCTTGTGGACAGATATTTAGTATGCGTTTTGTGGCCTTATTTCAGAAACGTTAGTTTTTAGTTTTTTCAATAACCACGCATAAACAATATTCTCTCAAAAATACAAACATGTACATACATGTTGCTCAGATATTATGGTAGTCCTATTTGTGCTAAATATAGTGTAATTTCACCTGTGCCATTAATATGTTTATAAGCAACTGAAAAAAGCACAAATGTCAGAGCATGTCAAAACATCTCAAGGACCCCCAAAACACCTTAGACCCCAGAGGGTTAACCCTCTGGGGTCTGAAATCACGCCGGCGTGATTTGCTCGCTTTTTTTCTTATCAGTGCAAAAGAGACTCAAAATACTCTGTTGATTTTGATCTTACATTTAAGTGTTATACATCATTAGATCCTGTTAAGTGTCTATTTTTTTGTGGATACTCGCAATAAAAACAAAGTGTTGTGCTTTTCGCCAAATAAAGAAAAACGAACATGATGCGAGTTCTGCGTTCTCTCTGTCTGTGAAGTCCATTCTGAAACACGTCCTAAGATTAACTGTAACTCCGCGAATACTTGTCACACAGGCACGAGAGATTTTTCTTTATGAAGCTTGAATTCTCTTCTTTTAAATGAAGTAATTTATATAAAAAACAAATACTCACAGTTTATGTAATCCGTTTGAAACCAAGGAGAGGTCCAGTTTTTTCTTTCTCCCCTCATTATTTTTAATGAGTTGAGGCCGCCACGCCCCCGGCGCTATTCACATGTAAATAGTTTAGGTGATCTATATGCATCGCACACGCCCCCGATCAATGCCATAAAACACAAAATTTCTTCATGAGATTCGCTGATAGTTCATCGCGTTTTGAGGATGGCACAGCGGGCACGCTACTCCGGTAAAGAGGCCGCCAGATGATTCTGTACAGCGAGGAAGAATTCACCTTTTTTCCTCAGGGGAAGATTATTGCAACTCAAGACGACGAACGGCTGCATTTTGAAGAGAGAATTGATCCCGCCGAGGATACAAGTTCGGAGTAAGTGTTATATTGTTTAGTGTTATATAATTATTTTTCTGATCATATAGAACTCATGTTTTCAGACTATATTTTGCTTAGTATTGCCTTACAATATAACATTCGTGTACATGCTCAAGTGTAAACTTTCAATATGATAACGTTACTCTCTAAACATTTGTATATTAAATATATTTCACTCAGTTTTGATTAGCTTATGCGTAATGTAGCTTATTTGCGAATATCTGCTTAGGTGTAGCCTAAATATAATGTGATTTAGTGCAAATATATTTCAGCTTCCGGTAAAATACTGTCTAAATACTAGACATTATATTTTTATATATAAATGTTCTGTTTTGGTTAGCCTATGACACTGCTTATCCTGCTAAAATACTGCACAGATGATTGTGAATACAGGTGTAAATGTTTGAAATGCTCTAAATGCGCGCGGTCTATGCGTTATGGCCCATCAGCAGATTCTCGCGGTGTATGGCCCATAAATAGATATTTCTCCGTCCTATGGCCCATCAAGAGATATACATTGTGCGTCCATACCCATTAATTGCCCACAGTTTACTTTGGATTATGTATGCTAACGGTTTTTGTTGTTGTTGTAGGATTGTGTCTGCATCACGCTCTCCTTCTCCAGCACCGCAGAGGAGCACGCAGGTATCGTTCAGTTCTCAGTGCGATCGAGAATCATACTGAGTAAGTGCACAGACGTAATATTTACAGATGAAATGTAATTGTGTTTACATCGTCATAATATACAAGTACCCATTCTTGTGTGAAATTACAAAAACTTTTTGTCTTTTTTTTTATCCATGGCCATTAGTGATTGATAATGATAATAATACAGCTTCTTTGATTGTGTTATCAGCAAATATAAATGGATGGGTATATGTAGAATTTTATACAGGTATCCATCAAAAGTTTGCAAACTTTTTTAATGTTTTAGAAGTCTCTGATGCTCATCACGTCTGCGTATATTTGATTAAAAAACAAACAAACAAAAAACCCAGTAATATTGTGAAATAGTATTACAGTCTAAAATAGCCTAACTGTGTATTTTAAAATGTTATTCATTTCTGTGATTCATCATTACTTCAGTCTTCAGTGTCACATGATCCTTCAGAAATCATTCTGATATGATGATTTATTTAAAAAAAATCAATGTTGAAAACAGTTGTGCTGCTTAATATTTTAAAAAATATAAAAAATAGTAATGTGTTCTAGGAATTACAATAAAACAGATTGAAAAAACAAACCTTTGGATCTCCTGTCATTCTTTGTTCAGGTTGCCTCACAGCACATTGATGGGGCATTAGCCTTTGGGGGAGTGTCTTTTGTCTCCCCTGGTGTGAATCTCATTAATATTCATGGCCATTGACACTCCCACGCATACAGCAGTACTGACACAAAAACTGACTTACAAAATTTTAATTGTTATATTGTTGTTTGTGAAAGAGTGGTCAGAATGATTTTCACATCATTTTGTAGTAAAAATTCTAGCCTACAAGAATAGTAACTCAAAAGTCTTGTGGACAACTGTTCAGTATGTGTTATATGGCCTTATTGCGGCGACAATTTTTTTCCCAAAACTTACTAACCACGCATAATATTTTTTTTCTATAAAATGCAAACATGTACATCTATTTTGCTCACATATTATTGTAGCAGAGTTTGTGCTGAATACAGCCAAATTACATGTTGGCCAATGGTATGTTGTAAGTAGCTGAAATAAGCACAAATGTCAGAGCATGTCAAAACACCTCAAAGGCCTTAAAAACACCTCAGACCCCAGAGGGTTAAACACTGCAGACTGTTTCTTCGCCCAAATTCTAAATCTCAGAACATTTTAATATTACATGGCATTAAAAAAAAAAAAAAAAGGATTTTAAATACAGAAATGTCACCCTCTGAAAAGTATTATGATGCATAGGTATAGTTATATATACTAAATATATTAGTTTTAACTTTTAATTTGAATTACTGAAATACATGCACTTTTGCACAATATTCAAATTTTGAGTTTCACCTGTATCTTTTATAAGATACATGCTCGGTAATTGGTAAAACCAGATCGAGCGTTTGAAAAAGTAGTTTCTGAAGGGAGGAATTCAGAATAAAATGTGCCCCACTGACAGAGTTGTTTATTTGCACATGCTGTCTGCATTGTTTCAGTAAGTGATTCACCAAAGGAATTGTGCAAATCAGGTAATGCAACAAACATGCCCCCCAAAATTGTGCTAAATGCAATTTGCTGCGTTTTGCACTGAATACATTTTCTCGGTTCCATTCGATAAGCTTTTCTTTGTTCATCCCATGTCATGATAATTCAGATTAGCATAGGTGGTTTTAAATTAATCTAGTTTATTTTAGTTCAGGACTCCATGGTCCAGGTGTTAGTAATCTGTACTTAATCTTTTTTTCAGAAACCCACTTTTTTTTACGCGAAGATCATCCATTCTAGATTAAGGCCTACTCCTGGCTTAATTCAAACCCTGTCCTGGAAACTGCCCCTATATACACACACACACAAAATTTTTTTCACCATATGACCACAAAACTTCATTACACTCTTGGCTGTAGACCATTTGTTATATCTTTGAAGTGCTTTATTGTGAGTAATATCTTGCCAATTAATTAATTAAGCCTTAATTGTTGTACTATGCGTTTGGACAAGTTAAAAAAATTGGACAAGTAAAAAAAAAGTCACCACAGAAAAGTCATTGGCATGCCCACGTCTCTGAGATAATTCCCACCTATGTAATGCTCACATTCTGTCCTCAAAGTGTAGCTAAAAAAAAATTCACCGAAATGAATGGCTAGAAACACTAACTCAACTGTAAGTGAGACTTTCTTTTTTTTTATTTAAGCATACAGTGTAAAAATGCATGAAATCACATGAGACCTAAATATTGACACATTTAGAGGCAAAGTGTCTGAACACTTTTTTTTTCCACAATGCTAAAAAGTTCAACAAACTCATACTTCTCACCTCCACCTCCACCATTTCCATTTTGATACCCATCATTTTATTTTGCACTCAAGAGACATGTCTTACTTTTAGTGAAGCCTTAAGGGGGAAACCTTCAGGATCACTTCCGCTGATTTCCCAAACCTCCCACTATTGTTATCAACCTAACCCAACCCTCTTCCCTTGACAGAGAAATACTTACTGTAAGATGTGTTGCTCCATTACGTGGCTATTTAAGTCCTGACGAATTTACACTCTGATCATTCAGATGTGAGGTGGAAAAAATATTATTTATTCACCAAAACAATGTGGGTGTGGAGCACAACTCTGCCATCTTTCTGGCCTGGGGGGAGCTGTGTCCTTATAATGCAAATTAGGCATTGTGCCGCCTGAGTTTCCGAAAGCTCTGCAGGGCCATACCTTTGTCCTCTGGGCAAATGTTTAGTTTGCACACGTTTAAAACAAATGTTGTGTCAAGTTAGACAAGTTCAACACTATAGTGACCCATCCCACTTTGATGTTTTGACCTATTTAAAGACTTGTTGTTCTGACAGCATGTTACTTCTACTGAAAATTATCTCATCGTTTACTTACATCTCTTTCTTCTGCAGAACACAAAATAAAATGTTTTAAAGAATTGTCTTTATCGATAGAATAAAAGTCAGTGGTTGTCCAGAACAACACTGGACTAATAACTAACTAACTAACTAACTAACTAACTAACTAACTAACTAACTAACTAACTAACTACAGATACAGAATGACATGATGATGAGTAAATAATAACATAATTTTCATTTTTTGTGAACCTTTATATAAGTGAACCTTTATAACTGAAAGGTCAAATTAACGTCTTGGGTTGTGACTGTAACCCTTGTTCCCTGAAAAGGGAACAAGATACTGGGTCGATACGACACTTTGGTGAATGTCCTTAGTATAATGCATCTGAAGTATGAAACTAATCCAATCCTGATTGGTGCTGCGTTATGACAGCATGTGACTGCATACATGGAAGCTACAAAGGGGCCCCGGCACACAACAGAGTTAGCTTCAGCAATGAAGCAAGTCATTCCCAAGAAGGGGAAGGCGTGGTGGAGGGACGCAGTGTCTCTTTCCCTTCTCAGGGAACAAGGGTTACAGTCGTAACCTAAGATGTTCCCTTTCGAGGGAACTTGAACTGCGTGGAAAAGGAACAAGTGCACACTATGCCACAATGAGCCCTACCTGTCCCAGTGTGAAGCTGCGCACGGGCACACTTAGGACGAGAGCACTAGAGTGCCTAGCGTAGAAAATCTGGCTATAAAAGGCTATAATAAGGATATCCAGGCTATAAAATCTGATAAATAATGGGGCTGGATGGGTGAGAGAAAACCACAGTGGACATTGGGACATCCCTCGAGCCGCAAACACATCCACTTCCACTGGGCCAAACCTCTCACATATCGACTTCACCACCTCGGAATGAAGTCTCCATTCCCCGGGCCTCAGCCCCTGCCTCGACAGGATGTCTGCTCTCTGATTCTGGTCCCCTGGGACGTGCATTGCTCTGAGAGATAACAATTTCCCCTGGGACCACAGGAGGATCTGATGCGCCAATCTGGACATAGGGTGCGATCTCAGAACCCCCTGATTAATCAAATAGGAGACCAACGACACATTGTCTGCATGGTGACACCTGAGGTCTGGTAGGAAGCTCCTCAGACCCCTGCCATCCATGGCACGTGAGGGAGGTGTCTGTCGAAATGGTTTTCCAGCGACATGATGCTCTCAGCACCATTCATTTCTGGTTTTCAACCACCACTACTGGGCCCTCATGTGCAGAAGGCTGAATGGAATGACATTGGACGCTACTGCCATGAGCCCAAACACTCTCTGAAAATGTTTTACAGTGATGGCTTGGCCTAGGTTTATCCTGGTCACCGTGGCCAGGATGGACTCGATCTGTGCAGGAGACAATTGTGCCTGCATCTCATCTGAGTTCCACACAACTCCCAGGATCGTGGTTCTCTGGCCTGGTGCCAACACACATTTTTTCGTGTTGAGTCTCAACCCCAGGCTCTGGATGTGGGCAAGGACGACATCTCGATGCCGAACTGCCAGCTCTTGTGACTGGGCCATAATAAGCCAGTCATCAATTTAATTTAGCACCCTGATACCCTGAGGCCTCAGCGGAGCTAGAGCTGCATCCATGCATTTGGTAAACATGGGGAGAGAGCTAGGCAGAACGGAAGAACCCAATATTGTAATGCTTTGCCCCAAAAGCGAACCTCAGAAACTTCCTGTGAGATGTAAGGATGGATATGTGGAACCCTTAGATCTATCGTGACAAAACAATCCTGAGATTTGATCTGACTCACGATGATGGGAATAGTGAGCATCTTGAACCTGAATCTCCTCAGAGACCGATTCAAGTGGCTTAGATCTAAAATTGGCGTAACCCCCAATCCTTCTTGTGAACTATGATGTAGCGGCTGTAGAACCTGGACTCCCTGTCTGGCGGAGGAACATGCTCTATGGCCTCCTTTACCAGGAGGGAGTTTACTTCCTGTTCCAATACCCAACTCTGCACTGGGTCGACCACAGTCCACACCACCCCGCTGAATTTCGGTGGACGGAATCAAACTGCAGCCTGTAACCCTTCTCTATTGTGCACAGTACCCAAGGAGAAATATTTGGCAGGTCTTGCCATGCTTGGTCATGCCTCTCAAGACTGACTTCAGGTATTATTCGAGATTCATTCTCAATCCCCTGATGCGGCTCTCCGGCAGGCTTTGTCCGAAACAATTCTCGATGAGTGGACGCAAGCGCTGCCTGGCCGCAAACCTGTGAGGCAGACAGAGCAGCGTGCATTCGCTGGAAACCAATGTGTCCTGAAGTGCACTTGACAGCGGGATATAGACATGATCTTTCGGTTTCATTCTTGACACCCTGAAGTAGAGGACCGGCAGGGAATAATCAAAAACAGTTTCCGATGAGCGGACACGAACATTTCTGAGGGCTCTGCGGAGGAGCGATTCTCGCTCGGCCCTCCATGGGGGGACAGCCCTGAAATTTGTGTCTCCTTTTTAGATACCCTGAAGCGGAGGACCGGCCGGGAAAAATGTGTCGATGTGCGGACGGAACACTGCCTGGGCGCAAGCCTGTGGGGCAGACAGAGCAGCGTGCGTTTGCTGCTCATCATTTTAATTCCTCAGAATTAAATGCAGCCATAAACACTGAATAAGTGAAACACTGTCTGAATGGTAGGCTGAATTAAAATATCTAACTTATTAAAGTCAGATAGTATTCTCTTAATTTCTTAGAATTACATGCAGCCATAATCATCAGACAATACTGTTTTAATATTTATTTATACAGTCTCGTAATCAACACACTACCTTGGCAAACGCAAGATTCTAGCCGTTACAATATATTTGGTTTTCATCCCTCTAGCAGAAAGTCAACAGGTGCAAGGCTGAAACATCCGACAGCGCACGGATGTAGGGGTCAAGATATTTCTCAATGAACACTGCCAGCATCCTCAGGAGCTGACTGTGAATGCCTCGCACCCAAACAGTATTATTTCACAGATTACGTGTGTCCCTTATGGCAGACTCGTAATCTACGCGCTGATTCGACTCGTTCACAATATACACTGAACAGAATTATAAATGCAACACTTTTGTTTTTGCCCCCATTTTTCAGGAGCAGTACTCAAAGATCTAAGACTTTTTCTATGTACACAAAAGGCACTTCTTTTCCGAGATAATCCATCCACCTCACAGGTGTGGTATTTCAAGATGTTGATTAGACAGCATTATTATTGCACATGTCTGCCTTAGGCTGGTCACAATAAAAAGGCCACTCTAAGCAGTTTTATCACACAAAACAATGCCACAGATGTTGCAAGTTTTGAGGGAGCGTGCAATTGGGATGCTGAAAGCAGGAATGTCAACCAGAGCTGTTGCCCGTGAATTGAATGTTCATTTCTCTACCATAAGCCGTCTCCAAAGGCCTTTCAGAGAATTTGGCAGTACATCCAACCGGCCTCACAACTGCAGACCACGTGTAACCACACCAGCCCAGGACCTCCACATCCAGCATCTTCACCTCCAAGATAGTCTGAGAACAGCAACCCGGACAGCTGCTGCAACAATCAGTTTGCATAACCAAATAATTTCTGCACAAACTGTCAGAAACCGTCTCAGGGAAGCTCATCTGCTTGCTCGTCATCCTCATCGGGGTCTCTACCTGACTGCAGTTTGTTGTCATAACTGACTTGAGTGGGCAAATACTCACATTCGATGGCGTCTGGCACTTTGGAGAGGTATGGGCAGGTGTATGTTATGGACAACGAACACAGGTGCATTTTATTGATGGCATTTTGAATGCACAGAGATACCGTGACGAGATCCTGAGGCACATTGTTGTGCCAATCATCCACAACCATCACCTCATGTTGCAGCATGATAATGCACGACCCCATGTTGCAAGAATCTGTACACAATTCCTGAAAGCTGAAAACATCCCAGTTCTTGCACGGTGTAACAACAATCAGATGGCCAAATTCTGCCAGTTGATGAAATTAACTAGATTCTAATTATACAAACAAAGCCTCCATTCTTCCATTCAGAGACCAGAACACAGAGAACATGTCTTGGGACTTTTAAATAAGTTAATGATCTTCTAACTAAGATAAAGAAGTGTTCTGTCACATTGACACGTGACAAAGGCCGCCAATCGATCTAGAGATCCCATGGGGAACCTCGAGACCCTCGAGATCCTCGCATGGCCGGAGGGTGACACTTTACAAGATGGACATTGTCTCAACAAACAATCAACCACTATCCTGATGTTAAACTCATCAACTCAAAAGAGTACACACATACATGCACATACATATAGGATTCCCCGGAAAGGAAGAGGAGGGGGGGATGAAGCACGAGTTCCCCCCCACTGTTGAACGCTCAACGAACTCTGCACACACACACACACACACACACACAGAGACAATCATTTTGTGACAATCGTTCATGCTTTAAATGTATGAAAAGTTTTTCTTGTTGTGTTTTATTATCCCCATGTAACCAATCCTATAATCATAATCTTTATGGTATGTAATCAACCCTGATATGCGCTAATCACGAAGAAACATGTATATCTGTCTCGCTAGCTTACAATTATACCATGCGTGGTATTATTGTGATCAGATAAATCTAATGGTACTGAATTCTTGACCCAAAGTGCAACATTAGGCATTCTTTTATTAAATACCAGTTTAGAAGTGTATTTTTGACTTAGTTATCTTCTCTGCACATTGCCCGGAGGACGGGTATTTTGCAAACATAGAAGGTTGCCGCCACGCCTCCTCCCAAACGATTGGACCAGGCGCGCAAGAAAGGCGTGCCTCTAGCTCCTTCAAAACTTGGAGCGTCCCGTCTGTTCGGCGCAAGTTCACGCCAGAGAGAGTTACAACTTTCCTGAACTCCAGCCGGAGTTTCTTCTTTTTCTTATTCGTCGTTTTTCTACTTTGTTTTAATCTAAGTTTCTTTCTTTTTCGATCTACCTCAGTTTGATCATTTGCCTTCGTTCAGTGTATTCACGAACGAAACGAGTTTAAAATTAACCATCTCGTACGGACCGCAGCTGAAGCACTCGCAAACATCTGCCTCCTACCGGAAGACTTCCAGACACTGCGACCAAGCTGCCTTTATGAACGCAACCGCACAAAAAGGGGCCTAAAACGCAAGTAATTAACGTACAATCTAAACTCAAGTGCTGTTTTAAGGTTGTTTAGAGCTTACTAAGCCTTTGGGTCTCGTGTTGGAACTGTTTGAACTGTGTTCTCTCTCACTCTCACTCTCTCTCTCTCTCTCTCTCTCTCTCTCTCTCCAAATATTTCGTATTGCAATCGTTGTTGTTAATTGTTTGTTTTGCTATGCATATTTACTCCTGCGTGATTTAATAGTTTATGTAATCTTTAGTTGTGTTTATTAAATTTCATAATCATTTTGAATCAAGTCTGTCTCATGGTTCCATACTTTGAAGCCTCTGAAAATGTCGATATAAGTTACCTGCTCTACCTGATTTAACTAGTGAAATATTTAAAAGTGCCTTACACGAAATATCATATTCTTTGTGGCCACAGAAATGATATAATCGCTGTTTACAGGCCGATAAATTGTGATAAAGAATTAAGTCTCGCTCCAGTCCGCCGGACGGACAGATTGCTTGATAGATTTTAATCACATCAAAATTTACTCTGATAATTGACCGAATCTTACCTATAGGAATAATTACTATGAGCAATCGTGTTAATTATTCATATACGGTGAGGTTAGCCTCGTCCCTATTCGGGATAATCAAATTCGTGTATGCGATAATACATATTCATTATCTCATGAATAGTATTCCCCATTTGAGTTAACAATTTCCCCAAAACAAAAGTCATTGTCGCTACAACGGCCAGCATATGTCACATGGTAATCAGGAAACATAAACGAGGACTCAATTGCAGGAAAACAAAAAGGTAAGATTTTAATTATCAAGCTAAGCAAAATACAAAGTACAAACAAAACTCCCACGTGGGGGAAAAACCAGAACAAATACTAACAAGGCAAAAACACTAAGACCAAGAAACAGGAACTTAGACAAACGAACCAGCACCAGACTGAAAACACAAATGAGGCTATAAAGGAAACACACAGGAGGGTAACGAGACAACAGGTGAGGAATGTTAATTACTAAACAGATAACGAGAAGGGAGGAGCTAACAATTAGACAAAGCACATGGCACAGGAATAATCAGGAGCCATGTGCTCACATGAAACTAGACTAAGATAAACACGAGACAGACAGGAAATGTCACCACACAGAACTAGTAACAAAAGCAGAACCATGACATTACTCCCCCTCAAAGGGGACGCCACCTGGCGTCCCCCACTCAGGAACATCAAACAAAACCAAAAACACACAAGAAAACAAACAGACCAGACAACCACATCAGAAACACTAAAACAGGGAGGGAACCCAAACCAGTCCATAATCGCATAGCGGTAAAAAGTCCAAGAAGGCCAGGGAGGGATGGGAGGGTTAAACCAGGTAGTGCAGGCCTACAGGGCGAAGCAGGCTGTGTAGGCGGCCAGGGCGGAACAGGTCGTGCAGGCGGCCAGGGCGGAGCAGATTGCACAGACGACCCGGGCGAAGCAGGCTGTGCAGACGACCAAGGCGGAGCAGGTCGTGCAGATGACCAGGGCGGAGCAGATTGCACAGACGACCCGGGCGAAGCAGGCTGTGCAGACGACCAAGGCGGAACAAGCTGTTCGGGCGATCCTGGTGAAGAAACCCTCTCGGACGGCCCAAGAACAGTCTCTGGATCGGCAGACATAGCATGAACAGTCTCTCTATCAGCAGATGTGACGGTAACAGTCTCTGAATCCTCAGACTTGACCTGAACGATCTCTGGATCAACAGACGTGACCTGAACAGTCGTCTCTGGACCATCAGACATGACGGGAACATTCTCTGAATCATCAGACGTGACCTGAACAGTCGTCTCTGGACCATCAGACGTGACGGGAACATTCTCTGAATCATCAGACGTGACCTGAACAGTCGTCTCTGGACCATCAGACGTGACCTGAACAGTCGTCTCTGGACCATCAGACGTGACGGGAACATTCTCTGAATCATCAGACGTGACCTGAACAGTCGTCTCTGGACCATCAGACGTGACCTGAACTCTCTTCTTCCTCCGCTTTCGTGAGCGGGTAGTCTCCACCAGCTGCTCTACAACCCCTGAGGTCTTAGCAGGAAGAGTAAAGCCCTCTGGAACCCTTGAAGGAGGATCATCCAGGACCACTGGGGTTGGGACCGCCGAAGTCGAAACCTCCAGGACCACCGGAGTCTTCTTCCTCCTGCGATGATCAGTACAAGACGGTACAGGCAACCCCGCCTCTGGGGATGCAATGGCTGGCCACTCTGGAAGTTTCCTCTCGGGATCCAGAGCATTGATGAAACCCCAGAAGTCAAACTCCTTCAGTACCCCCATCTCCACTGCACTGAGTGGTTTGTCAAGTGCAAAATTAAACAGGTCCTTGAGGGCCATCTTCCCCAGGCTCAGTCCCTCAGCCGCTGAGCTGAATCTTAGGGCAAAGTCTCGGATCTTCATACCCTCCTGATGGAGAGAAACCAACGCGTTGAATTTCATTACCCGTTCAAATTGAGGGCAGGTAATTGAAGGGCCTGGTGACTGGTATGACGTTTTCCGCTGAGTCCTCATTCTAGGCTGGTTCGTTCTGTCACGTGGTAATCAGGAAACATAAACGAGGACTCAATTGCAGGAAAACAAAAGGTAAGATTTTAATTATCAAGCTAAGCAAAATACAAAGTACAAACAAAACTCCCACGTGGGGGAAAAACCAGAACAAATACTAACAAGGCAAAAACACTAAGTCCAAGAAACAGGAACTTAGACAAACGAACCAGCACCAGACTGAAAACACAAAGGAGGCTATAAAGGAAACACACAGGAGGGTAACGAGACAACAGGTGAGGAATGTTAATTACTAAACAGATAACGAGAAGGGAGGAGCTAACAATTAGACAAAGCACATGGCACAGGAATAATCAGGAGCCATGTGCTCACATGAAACTAGACTAAGATAAACACGAGACAGACAGGAAATGTCACCACACAGAACTAGTAACAAAAGCAGAACCATGACAGCATACTACTCACCGGACTAGTCACCCATTGAGCATGTTTGGGATGCTCTGGATTGGCGTATACGACAGTGTGTTCCAGGTCCTGCCAATATCCAGCAACTTCGCACAGCCATTTAAGAGGACTGGACCAACATTCCACATGCCACAATCAACAATCTAATCAACTCTATGCAAAGGAGACATGTTGCACTGCGTGAGGCAAATGGTGGTCACACCAGATACTGACTGGTTTTTGGACACCGCCCAGACCCCCCGGGAGGTTCTTACGGGACAAACAACACCAAATAGGACAGACAGTTTGACACAGAGCGCTTGCTGAAGAGCAAAAACCTAACTATGTTGTGTGCCGGCATCCCTTTGTAGCTTCAGTGTATGCCGTCACATGTTACTTCATGACGCAGTACCAATCAGTATTGGATTAGTTCTACCAGAAAGACTCGGGACATAAAATGATGTAACAAAGCATCCATTTAATGGCAGCCCAGCAAGCAATTGTATATAAAGTTATTTGGCGTAGCCCCGTCCATAGTTCGTAATCCAAGGGTAGCGGATCAGCATCTCCTGCCTGAAGACGAAGGCAGGGGCGCAGCCGACCCCCCAGGGAGGTATGGACAGGACCATCCTGGTGGTGGTGGGGAGGGTGGAGGTTGTTGTCGCGTCAGCATCTGCGAACTCAAACATGTGTAAGTACCAATCTTTTATACAGTAAGAATAATGACATGATTGGATAGATGTGAAGGTAATAAGTGACGCAGTAATTAAGTCTTCCTTGCAGAACTTATGCTAAAGCTTTCATTTTCATTCACACTTACGCTAAGGGCGTGTCCCCAAAGTATTGTATTTACGCAGTTTGAGTTCTCTCGAAAGGGAACTGTGTGGTGATCAAAATCCAGTTCAAACCAGAGTTTGTAAAGAAAAACCTAGAAAAGAGAAATGCAGCTAATTTTCACATGATCTCATGCAAATATAGAGAAGATCCATAAGTGAATGCATCCAGTGAGATGGACTAGTCATTTCAACTAATTAGGTCAGGAGGACAATTATGAGTGATTAGGGGAATCCTGTATGTTTTCGACACTGCTCTCTTTTATGGGGGGGGGGGGGGGGGGGGTCTTCAGCAGGAAACCAAAGGTACTTATTTCCCCTGAGTGAAAGATGCCCTATCGATCACACTCTCTCTGCCTCACTCCTGAGATAAAGGCTGGCATATGGCTGGTGCCTTGAGCCCTTGGAACATGGTGCATGCATTATGTTGCCATTATTGCACCAGGGTCCCTCCACACCAAAGATGTCGATTAAAAAGAGGCCGAGTGCTTTCACTGTGCAGTGTTGAGAGACAAATTACACTGGCGAATGGTAGGATGTTGATGTGCTATGAAGAAAAAAAAAATGTTGACATAACTGTATATTCAAACACTATTCCTTTAAGTATATTAGTAAAATGCAGTGAGCAGTTTATATATATATATATATATATATATATGAAGAGTTCAGATGCAAAAGCCTCTAAATGCCATCTGAAATTTTCTTCTAGAATGATAATTTTTATGAAGCTTGTATATTTAAGTTCAGTAATTTCACTTAAATGACAATTAATCGGTAATCTTCATTGCCATTTAAGTGAAATTATTGAATTTAAATATACGAGCTTGATAAAAATTATCATTCTATAAGAAAATTTCAGATGGCATTTAGAGGCTTTTGCATCTGAACTCTTCATATATATACTGTATATATATATTCATAGTTTTATTACACACAGAAAATGGTTTTAGCTTGCAGTTGTGATCATGTCTGGAATTGGGTGTCACTTGTAAGGTAAGCTAAAGATTATCTTTCTATAAAGAGAAATTGTCCATTGCTGCATTCAATGAATCTGTTATTATTCATCTCCACAAATCAGCACAGAAGAGAATTGAAAGGCTCTGCAATGAGAACATTTCTTTTCCAAATGCCACGACTTCAGTTTCAATGCATGTAGGATTTATCAGCTTATTAATAGCCTCCCTTTTAAAAGCAGAGGAAAATGATGATCGTGTCCACGTGACTGGATTTATAATCATTATGTCACCTTAAAACAGTCTCTTTTTTTATACATTGTTTGATCTATATTCTTTTTTTACTATTTATTTTCTGTTTTTGTGTAATATACCCCGAGCCTGGTTCTGGGGGTTGGGTTGAAGTTAGTACTCTGTGCAGTCTGACAGGGAATTGCTTGATGCTGTGCTAAAGCCTGTCTGTCTCTGTTTAAAGCTAAATGGGTGTTTTTAGGCTTGTCCAAATCCAGCCAGCCACTCTACCATATGATATTTTTGGTTGTAGTCTTTTGCATGACTGGACTTGGCCAAAAGTTTAAGCACTTTATTTAAAATTAATTTTCCTGCATCTGTGCCAAATACTGTACAATATGATTATATTCGTTATGCAGACTCACTTGAATGAAGAATTTTATGGAACCAGCTAATCACACTTAACTGATAACTGATGGGATATGATGGGATACCAGCGTAGATTATTCCAATTGAAATATACATATAAGTTGTATTCCAGTAGATATACAGCTCAACATTGTTTGATCTAAGTACAGTGCATGAGTACTTGATGATTGGAATTGAACCGCATGACGATCCCTTTCTTTTGCTTTGTTCTGTTCATAAAATGCTGCTGCCATATATTTAATGAAGTAATGCAATACCCTCAACCTTGGTCCATTGGTCCTCAGAGGCTTTGTTTTATCCTCAATAACTTATTTCAGGCATTAAATTAGCCCTGCTGTCACTGGAAACACCAAAGATCACAGGCTAATAGTTTATCTATAGCTAAATGCTTCATTCATCTTTTGCCATGAGGAAATATTGACAGCAAACCTTGCCATCCATCAGAGCTGACAGCTCACAATATTGCCATCCACACCCATCCCATTATCATCCTAAAACGAGACGAGCCACTCCTGATTACCCAAATTATCTATTACATTTGCAATAAGAGGCAATTCTTTATTGATGTACAATATATAGTGATCACTGTGTCTACAGGATTTGTCATACTACAGATCTGATGACTTGATCAGGGATGGTTTGATATGCACAGAAGTGGACAGGCAAAAACAAATGA
The DNA here is from genome assembly GCA_031834385.1 of Semotilus atromaculatus. Classification (NCBI taxonomy): domain Eukaryota; kingdom Metazoa; phylum Chordata; class Actinopteri; order Cypriniformes; family Leuciscidae; genus Semotilus; species Semotilus atromaculatus. The sequence continues at coordinate 11,161,569 of JAULUF010000009.1, read as the reverse complement.
AACTGTTAAGGGGTTCGCACACCGGATAAGAAGCCCAGCACCACGTCTTAAAAATTTTAACACATTATTTTCTAAGAATGAACACACACCGGCAGCGCCATTCGGCGTCTGTCCGTGGCGCCCAGCTACAGCTCAGAACCTTGTTCAAAATCATGCCACGCCACAGAGCGCCATAGTTTTATGTATGTTTGATGTTAATGTATACTGACTTCACCCTGTGCTGCAAGATACATTTAGTTTAACAGAAATCAGCTGCGTGGATGAAAATTGCTGATGTTATCATATTTTCACGTGAGATTCTCAATTAATTCAGTACAGTACAGTGGATACAGTATGTTTTAATAGCAATGTATCTATGTCAATGGGGTATCATAATGCAATTTTCATTCTGATTCTCTTTGCAATTTATTTTTCAATTTCACTAATTTTAGTATTGATATATTATTTTATGAAAGCATTTGCAGGTAATGCATAACATTGGAGCCTTCCTGTAGCTCAATCAGTATAGCCCGGCACTAATAACGCCAGGTCATGCATGGGTTCGAAAACGAGAATTGAACAAATATGTATATTGAATGCAATGCAAAGTAAGTCACTTTGGATAAAAGTGTCTGTCAAATAAATAAATGGAATAATGTTAATTTCCCTGAGCTATAATAGGTCACATCCAAGAATGAACTAAAAAGAAATTCTGTGGCCATGGGTTTTCAGATTTGGTGTAATTTGTCAAAATTGTCTCTAAAAAAGGAGTCGTCTATTTTTGATTTGAAAAACTAGGGCGTGAGACCTCCCGTGTGTTAAGTCCAAACCTTTGCAAGTAAGAAAACAAAGACATTTCCGCAGGATGTCATCCACCCATTCCATACCAGCGCTAAAAGCAAATGGAATGCCACAAAGCAAAACAGTTAAAAAGTTCACTCTCTTTTTTTCCTAGGGACACTGTGGATTGCTACTCTGCAAAAGTATGTGTGCAAACTTGACACCTGGAAGGGATTAGTTAATGATCACTGGAGTCAGATCAAACACATAGCGAATGGTTCAAGATGGGCCGTCTGCTATCGATCATCCTTCTTATTCTTTACAGTGAAAACCATTTCAGTTGTTTGTGTATAGTGCTAGAATAAAGTCATTCCTCTTTTATGTCAACATATTAAATAGTGTGGCCATTTGTGCCCATGCAGGGGTTCTTTAAACCAAAGCATCAGAAATCAAAGCAAAGCAGAGGACAAAGAACACAAAAACAGACCCCCACCCCCAATCGCCCCACAAACCACAGCACCAACAGCATCTCTTACAATGTCACACATGTCTGGGAAGCTGTCAAACCTCCAAGAAGATAAATGTCCTTTATTTACTGTAGGAAAAGCAGAGGACGCAATCAGTCATAATTAAATATTTAGAAAGCTTAAGCTTAAATGGCCCGTTAAAAATTATTTCCAAACCGCTTTACACATGCACTTGGTTGAAAGTGTCCAAATCTGAGGGTCTTTGCTTGACCTTACTCACAGCTCAAATTGTGAAATCGTTGAAGCACTCACTTGCTTAGGTCATGGCTTGTCATATATTACGAATTAAATTGACATCTAAAATCAGTTTAAATGTGATTTAGCCTACGTGTAAATCTAACCTTACCCATAATTTATCCCTGAAATCAGAGGAAAATTGTAGTTGAATAAGAATTTTATAGAAACCAATAACCAATGTTGTTAATCTCAACTTTACATAAAAAATCTGTCCTTCAAAACGAATTGGTTCATTAGAATGTTGTTCCAGGATAAACAAGGATATTGATCAAGAAACATGTTCTACTTGGTGAAATCACATTAGACTCCACTATACAGAATGTTTTATTTAATTTTTTTATTCTAATATTTGTATTAGATTTAAGAAATTAATTGAGCCTAAATTATCCATGTAAAACAATTGGAATTAAGATAAGATAATACATGAATACTGAATAAACAAAGATTTGTTTTCTTATTTTTTTTTTAATGCACATTTAGATCCCTCACTCTTTTCTGTTCCACTGTGTCTAGCTGTTTTTGAACACAAGAACATGTCTTGTTGGAACGGACCCCTAAGTCTTTGAAATCAAAATGAGATTGAGTCTTCATAGCAGGTGCAGAGTTTAAATTCAAGACATTAAGCCTGAATGAATTATTTGCCTCTTGTGCCACCATAGGTCAGCTCTGAATCAAAGTAATCGGACCATAAAATGTTTTTTTCTTTTTTCTTTTTGTTCCATTCCTCTCTCTACTTTCCCATCTCTCCCACTCTCCCTTTGTTTTGAACCCTTTTCTCTCCAATTATCTCATTATATTTTGAATAGAATCATTTCCAGTAAAAGACAACGTATTATGGATAATTTCTGTGAACATTAAACACGTTCTCTAGCTTTTACCAACCTAGCTCAAAACCATAAAGAATTCCTATTTTTACGGGCGATCTAAGAATTATGCCTAATTTTAACAGTGAAATAATGGCTTAACATTCTCCCCAATATTAATTTTGATGTATTTATGTACATATTTATTTATTGTCATGTCAAAGGATGGTGATGAAGGAAGGAGATGGATATAATTACAGCTGTTATTATCAAACCAAAAATACAGAAAGCAATACAAATATGACCTTAAAACTCAGGAGTAGAAGAAAACATAACAGCTTAGCTACACAGGAGACTGCACTCCAAACGCGGGAGGGTTTAAATACACATAATGAGGGGTAACAAGGCACAGGTGTTGACTAACTAATCAAACTAATGAATCACTGACAACAAATGAAAAGCAAGAACATAGGGAACAAAGGCAGTAACAAAACCAAAACAGAATATACACATGGCATTTATATCAGTATTGAAATCATGATACTTCAATTTTAGCACAGAAAGATAAATGCCAGTCTCATCACTAATAGACCACTGATTTCCAATTAAATGCTGGATAAGAAACCTTCAACTGCTCTGAGTGAAAGTACAAATTGTTTTAACCTCAGAAAGAAAGAAGGGTGAATGACAGCATGAATACAGAAATGAGCTCATGGCCCCTGCTAATGGGAAACACTGGTGATATATACATCTTCTGTGGAATGGAAGTGAGAAAAGGAATGTCATAAAGGCTACCCTGTCACATCACTATCAGCAGATTAGTCTGATGGCTTCTGGTCACTTTGTCTGATCTGAAGATAGCTGAAGTCTAATGACCTGTGTCAGAATCTGAGCATTTTTGTCAAAAGACCTCTGAAGTTCCATTGAGTAAGGGTGGTTGTTTCATCAGATATTTCAATAGGACTTCATAATATCATCTCTAGCCAATGTGATTAAGTCAGAGTAGTAGTCTAGACATAAAAAGTGTTACATTTATCCAAATAGAAGTAAAAACCCAACAAGAGATCTTTCAGTGTATACTACTTACATACTCATTAAGTATGTAACTCGTTTATTTTTCTAATTGTAATGTACATGCGTGCAAATTTAGTGCATAATAATTTGTAAGCATGGGTTTAAAAAAAGAAAAAGAAAAAAAAGACAAAGAATGAGGCAATTCCAACCCAACTCCCCCCCATACCCCATCCCTATCCTAATCTTATCCTCATATGTAACCACTTTGAAAGCAACAAAAATGAATTACTTTGTTGGAGGAGATGACTAGATAGTTATCTTTTTAGGTTGCTGGTGATAATCCGATTGTTAGCTAGATACAGAAAAAGGAAAGCTTAAGAAGAGAGACTGAGAAAATGAAGATGCATGACAGCCAACAACTTTTAAAAAGTGCAGAATGAGGGTATGATTTAACATATTGACAATGCAGATATTTCCTGGACTGTCAAACAGAAGTTACATGAAACTTTTTTGTCAAATATATATTCTAAAATATCTAGATGTCAAAATACACTAAGTATTCATTTTACAAACACACATCCAGCAATGTAAAATATTATTAATGGTCCTAAAAATCAGAAGCCCAATTTCTTTCTTTTTGTTATGTGAATACATATTTTTTTATTTCATTAAAAAATACAGAATCTGATTATGGAAGAATTGCAATAGGTTTTGCCATTTTATAAATCTTGCTTAATTTTAAGATTTTTCTTTAAAGATTTTAAGAGATACAATTAAGTTTAGCGTGAATTCCCCTTTTGTAAGTGTTTTTTTTTTTTTTTTGAGAACTGAAAGGCAGTTCAAATGCATTTTATTGAGTGTGTCAATGTAACATCCCAGAACCACACAAATGTTTCCACTGTCCATTGTCATTTTATATGACAGTTTTTCACCCTTGAACAAACATGATATCATGAAATTAAATTGATGATTATGTAGTCCTGTACTGGAGGTTTAATATTTTTCCCATATGTTCTTTAACTGCAGAGTCAGTTAATCAAACGATTGACAAAGCCATTTACAGCTAATTATTCATCAGCTGTTTAGTGCCTTTCCTCTATGGTTCTTATAAACAAGTAAATACAAATATTTGACAAAAGAGTTCCAAACTGGGTAGGACTATTTGTATGTGAAAAATTAGCTAGTTGAACCTAATTCATGGAATCTCAGAACTCACAGCAATTTATGTTAATCCATGTAATTCAACTAAATACAAATGTTCCCCGATAAATCCTGGTTTTCATCTAATGCCCTTCTACAAAAATTATGATAGTAGGAAAGATTTTTTTAGGTTGTCTTTGAAGAAATATTTAAACTATATTACTCAAGAAAAGAACACACTGACCATTTGATCAAATGTATTGTCAGCCATTTTCATTGGCAGTGTTGTGAGTGTTGATATTCATTGTCAGTGTTTTGACTACATAATCATCAACATGATCTCATTAGTATTCTATATATTTTATAGGGTGAATTCAGGTTGATTGTGAATGTTTTTGGCATTGATCTGACTGGGAAAAAAAGTGTCCCAATCAACCTGAATTCACCCTGTCACCCCAAACATAATCTGTGACATGTTTTTCACTTGTAAAGTCTTCTTTCTTGTCAAGCCAAGGTTTAAATCTGTGCACCCCTCTTGGCTGGATATATCTGCATGCCTCATGTGAATAGTTCCAGCTCTAAATTGGATGGGGTATTAAAACTGAAACGTACCTTTACAAATGTATAAATTATTGATAGTCTTGGGAGGGGACACAGCCACTTTGTTCTGACCTTCACTGAGCTAAAATTGGGTTTTAAGGGCCCACATCTCTCCTTTTAATTCTTTTCTTTGACAAAAGAAGGTCACTAGAACCAGTATATAGTAATTAGCAAAATTCTCTAACCTTGTGAAGGTCATTTAGGCAGAACATTATTTCAGTATGTCCCAACTGTTGAAATCTCTTGTCAGATATCCTGTAACATATTATACGTTTTGAATCAAAATATGTTCAGCAGGCAGGTGAGTAGAGTTTTACAGTCCTTATTATTTTGACATACTGTGGAAAGCACACAACAAAGGACTCTAGATTGAACCCATCTACTCTGTAACTTTTCAGTTTAAGCCAAATCACATGGCTCATATTATTGCCCTATTTCGTCATTTCTGATGCTGTCAATCTTTCTCTCCACTCCACAATCTCACATCGATTGAGTGTCCACAGATGGCAGTCCCCTCTGGGTTTGAGCCCACATCTCCACAGGCTGAGCCTTCACTACACCAAGAAATCAATTTGCCACTAATGCAGAACTCAAGCAGGTGACAGATTCAGAGAGAAACCCACCCTTCCAAGTGAGGTACACTTACTTAATCCTGTATGTGATCCACACTACTGGCTGTATATCTGGTGGAATGATCTCAGCAAAGAGGACATGGTTTCCAACTTTTCCAGATCCCATTTAGACATTTGAAATGTATTCAGATATTTGACAAGCATATCAAATTGCTGGAAAGCAGGAACTGTTTGCTTCTACAATGGCTAAAGTAGATGCCTAATATCCATTGCACACTGGCTGCCACTTCATCCTTCGGCTGGGAGTCTGCCCTCTATTTAGAATAAGTTCTTGAAATCCAATAGCAAGTGCAGCACAGTGCATGTGTAATAATAATAATAATTATTATTATTTCTTTAAAGGTTACAATCTTTCCATTTTATTCACCACGGGGGGGAAAAAAATCAGTAAGGGACTGGAATGTTGAGAAGGCTCTGGATTGATGTGCACCTCTACTCAGAGAATTTTAAGTCCAACTCAGAATTCAAAAACTGTTTCAGCCATTTGTAACAAAACCACTTTTCTTTGCTTTTAATCTTAATTATTTTAGTCTCGGCAGTATAACGCTACACTGTTTATCATTTTAGTGTGAAATTACAGTATATTACAGGTCAGTAATTGCATTACTTTCACAGTAGGACCTCTGTTTTGTAGAAGTTTTGTACATAGCTGTACAAAAAAAAAAAAAAAAAAAAAACTGTTTCACAGTGAGTTTACAGTATTGCAAAACACAATTTACTGTAAACAAACAACATCATACTGTATTTCTACAGTGCATATGTGACCCTGGATCACAAAACCAGTCTTAAGTCGCACGGGTATATTTGTGGCAATAGCCAACAAAACATTGTATGGGTCAAAATGATCAATTTCTCTTTTATGCCAAAAATCATTAGGATATTAAGTAAAGATCACGATCCAGGAAGATATTTAGTAAATGTCCTACCTTAAAGCTACAGTCCGTAGCTTTTCCTCTTTGTCACCATCTCTGTTCGAAATCTGCAATTGCAGTTATTCGCGGAATTATCATCTTTACGTGAGTTGTAAATTGGCATGAAACAGCGCGGATGAACACAATGTTTTGAAGCGAGTGCTGCAGTCAATCACCGCGCTGTGTGGATACTGTCATTCAGAATCACAGATTAACTTTTTTGAAAGTTTGACCAACATAAGAATTTTCACCGGAAGATGTCTTCTGAACAAGTAACATCCATTTTTGTTCTGATCAACTAAGGGGGAAAAAGCATTCAACATGACAAGCGATCGTTAGATTTAATCAACGCGATTTACAGCAACCGAGCAAATTATAGCCTACTTTGTTCTCAAATTGTTCATGTTAACAACATCAGCATTGCGTAAATTTAATGTGTTTTATGGTTACCTGTGTAGTTCAGAATTCATATTCTCCATAATAGCAAAACGAGAAAGGCACAACAAATGAAACTCCATAACTGTGTGAATTAAGAAAACGTACTGTTACACGATTGAACTATTGAAATGTCTTACTTGTTCAGCAGGAAAAAGCCGTCTCTTCTTCCGTTTCGAACCCCTTCAAAACACGCAGTTCACACACCTTTCAAAAGCCCCGCCGATGTGTATCCTTGTGTTCGCATGAGACGGTTTCTTTCTCTTTCTCTAGCCACCTTAAATCCGAAGTATGAAGTCTTTTGGGTTTTATAACTGGTGAATCTCCAGTTGACACTGATGATTGTTGTTTGGCTCTTTCTGGATCCGCCATAAGTTTAATTATGTAAAGTGCTGCGAGAAAAGCCTATCTCTACATCTCCTCACGTGCAGTATAGCCGTCTAGCCGAAACTCCTTCTTTATGTGTACGGGTGTGACGTAATTACGCAAAGACATGCTTGAATTTCCCGCGGAAACCCACCAGTACCACTGGAATTAAAATCATTATTACAAGCTAACCGTTTTGAATCTAGCTACGGCAAGCAGATAGCTTTGACCACTGGCAGAATATATATTTTTTTTATAATTATTTTGGATTATTTTTAACTTAAAAAAGTTGCGGACAGCAGCTTTAAATATATCAACATTTTATTTTTGTAAGTGGATGCAGCACAATCACCAACAGAAATGGAAACCTTTAAAGGCGATTTTCTCAATATTTACATTTTTTTTAACCCTCAGATTCCCAATTTCAAATAGTTGCATCTCGACCAAATATTGTCCTATCCTAACAAACAATACATCAATGGAAAGCTTATTTGTGCAGCTTTCATGTGATGTATAAATCTCAATTTTAAAAAATGGACACATAAGACTGCTTTTGTGGACCAGGGTCACATATGTAATATGAAGGTACCCAGCATGCATCATTTCTTGATTCTTGGTTCGTGGGTTTTATCTGTGTTGCTAAACTTATTTTTGTTTCGCTTTTAGTACTTTGTGTTGTTGGCTTATTTTGTCATTTTAATTTATGTTGTATAAGTGTTTTTATTATTTGTTAAACATTGTTATGTTTTGTATGTCAAGTATTGATGTCTGTGCATCATTAGGTGATGTCACATCTTTCAAAGATGAATCTAAGCAGTTGCTTCATTATTGTGAAAGATCCATCTACAAACAGTTATGAATTTGAAATAAGTTACTGGTAAATCTTCATGCTTAAAGGTGGTGTAGGACTTGGAAAATGCTAACTTTAGCCTGATAGCAGTAAAAGCGTACGTCCCACCCTCCCTGCAAATCGCCGTCCAAAGCCACGCCTCCTGAAAGCATGAACGCGCACAGCCAAGAAGACCGGAAACATTACTGCAATACATCATGTGTCATTCACCAGTGAGAAAGTAACACTACCAAACGTAAACAAAATTAGATGCAGCAAGGTTTGTTTAGCTATCAAAAGTGTGTAAAAATAGTTCTTGAATTAAAGGGTTTCCGCAATGAGAATCTGCTTGGCTCCGATGAAGATACTGTATGCAGATCATAGATCCTTTGCCAGTGCCACTTGTTGTCGGTTCAGAAGGAAAGCTAGGTTGTTGCTGGTTGCCTGCCATTCTCGCTCTGTCTGCACAGCGTACGTGAACGCGCTGATGACTCATTATGTCTGCGTACACAGCCTGCGCAGTGGTATACAAACACACATTGACCGACAGGGAACACATGATGCTGCATTTGGACCGAACGCAACGATTGAACGAACATTCTGTGGTCCTACGCCTTCCACATAAGACATGCATTTATAAAAATACATGTAGACCGCTTAACAGAGTGATTGCTATCAGGATATGAGGAGATCAACCAGCATAACAAAGAATATTTCAGCAGAGAACCACCTACAGCACCTTTAAATAATATGAAAACAAAATCTTCATATTCATGATAAGAATAGTTTGTCTAAACTTCATATTCTAGCTTGTCATCATTTTAACAATGTTTTTTGTATTTGTCACATTTCTGACCTGGCTATATAGAAATTTGAATGTGAATGCAGAGGGACCAAGATCAGAGGCAAATGGAATAGTAATTATTATGGCAACTTCAAACCAATTACAGTGGTAAGTATATATATATATATATACACAGTGAAGAAAATAAGTATTTGAACACCCTGCTATTTTGCAAGTTCTCCCACTTAGAAATCATGGAGGGGTCTGAAATTGTCATCGTAGGTGCATGTCCACTGTGAGAGACATCATATAAAAAAAAAATCCAGAAATCACAATGTATGATTTTTTAACTATTTATTTGTAAGATACAGCTGCAAATAAGTATTTGAACACCTGTCTATCAGCTAGAATTCTGACCTTCAAAGACTTGTTAGTCTGCCTTTAAAATGTCCACCTCCACTCCATTTATTATCCTAAATTAGAGATGCACCTGTTTGAGGTCGTTAGCTGCATAAAGACCCCTGTCCACCCCATACAATCAGTAAGAATCCAACTACTAACATGGCCAAGACCAAAGAGCTGTCCAAAGACACTAGAGACAAAATTGTACACCTCCAAAAGGCTGGAAAGGGCTACAGGGAAATTGCCAAGCAGCTTGGTGAAAAAAGGTCCACTGTTGGAGCAATCATTAGAAAATGGAAGAAGCTAAACATGACCGTCAATCTCCCTCGGACTGGGGCTCCATGCAAGATCTCACCTCGTGGGGTCTTAATTATCCTAAGAAAGGTGAGAAATCAGCCCAGAACTACACGGGAGGAGCTGGTCAATGACCTGAAAAGAGCTGGGACCACTGTTTCCAAGGTTACTGTCGGTAATACACTAAGACGTCATGGTCTGAAATCATGCGTGGCACGGAAGGTTCCCCTGCTTAAACCAGCACATGTCAAGGCCCGTCTTAAGTCTGCCAATGACCATTTGGATGATCCAGAGGAGTCATGGGAGAAAGTCATGTGGTCAGATGAGACCAAAATAGAACTTTTTGGTCATAATTCCACTAACCGTGTTTGGAGGAAGAAGAATGATGAGTACCATCCCAAGAACACCATCCCTACTGTGAAGCATGGGGGTGGTAGCATCATGCTTTGGGGGTGTTTTTCTGCACATGGGACAGGGCGACTGCACTGTATTAAGGAGAGGATGACCGGGGCCATGTATTGCGAGATTTTGGGGAACAACCTCCTTCCATTGAAGATGGGTCGAGGCTGGGTCTTCCAACATGACAATGACCCGAAGCACACAGCCTGGATAACCAAGGAGTGGCTCTGTAAGAAGCATAGCAAGGTTCTGGCATGGCCTAGCCAGTCTCCAGACCTAAACCCAATAGAGAATCTTTGGAGGGAGCTCAAACTCCGTGTTTCTCAGCGACAGCCCAGAAACCTGACTGATCTAGAGAAGATCTGTGTGGAGGAGTGGGCCAAAATCCCTCCTGCAGTGTGTGCAAACCTGGTGAAAAACTACAGGAAAACGTTTGACCTCTGTAATTGCAAACAAAGGCTACTGTACCAAATATTAACATTGATTTTCTGAGGTGTTCAAATACTTATTTGCAGCTGTATCTTACAAATAAATAGTTAAAAAATCATACATTGTGATTTCTGGATCTTTTTTTTTTAGATTATGTCTCTCACAGTGGACATACACCTACGATGACAATTTCAGACCCCTCCATGATTTCTAAGTGGGAGAACTTGCAAAATAGCAGGGTGTTCAAATACTTATTTTCTTCACTGTATTTCTACCAGAAAGACTCGGGAGATAAAATTATGTAACAAAGCATTCATTAAATGGCAGCCCAGCAAGCAATTGTATATAAAGTTCTTTGGCGTAGGCCCCGTCCATAGTTCGTAATCCGAGGGTAGCGGATCAGCATCTCCTGCCTGAAGACGAAGGCAGGGGCGCAGCCGACCCCCCAGGGAGGTATAGACAGGACCATCCTGGTGGTGGTGGGGAGGGTGGAGGTTGTTGTCGCGTCAGCATCTGAGAACTCAAACATGTGGAAGTACCAATCTTTTATACAGTAAGAATAAGGACGTGATTGGATAGATGTGAAGGTAATGAATTATGCAGTAATTAAGTCTACCTGGCAGAACTTATCCTAAAGCTTTCATATATATATATAGATATAGTGAAGAAAATCAGTATTTGAACACCCTGCTATTTTGCAAGTTCTCAAACTTAGAAATCATGGAGCGGTCTGAAATTGTCATCGTAGGTGCATGTCCACTGTGAGAGACATAATCTTAAACCAGAAATCACAATGTATGATTTTTTAACTATTTATTTGTAAGATACAGCTGCAAATAAGTATTTGAACACCTGTCTATCTGCTAGAATTCTTACCCTCAAAGACCTGTTAGTCTGCCTTTAAAATGTCCACCTACACTCAATTTATTATCCTAAATTAGAGATGCACCTGTTTGAGGTTGTTAGCTGCATAAAGACCCCTGTCCACCCCATACAATCAGTAAGAATCCAACTACTAACATGGCCAAGACCATAGAGCTGTCCAAAGACACTAGAGACAAAATTGTACACCTCCACAAGGCTGGAAAGGGCTATGGGGAAATTGCAAAGTAGCTTGGTAAAAAAAGGTCCACTGTTGGAGCAATCATTAGAAAATGGAAGAAGCTAAACATGACTGTCAATCTCCCTCGGACTGGGGCTTCATGCAAGATCTCACCTCGTGGGGTCTCAATGATCCTAAGAAAGGTGAGAAATCAGCCCAGAACTACACGGGAGGAGCTGGTCAATGACCTGAAAAGAGCTGGGACCACCGTTTCCAAGGTTACTGTCGGTAATACACTAAGACGTCATGGTTTGAAATCATACATGCCACGGAAGGTTCCCCTGCTTAAACCAGCACATGTCAAGGCCCGTCTTAAGTTTGCCAATGACCATTTGGATGATCCAGAGGAGTCATGGGAGAAAGTCATGTGGTCAGATGAGACCAAAATAGAACTTTTTGGTCATAATTGCGCTAACCATGTTTGGAGGAAGAAGAATGATGAGTACCATCCCAAGAACACCATCCCTACTGTGAAGCATGGGGGTGGTAGCATCATGCTTTGGGGGTGTTTTTCTGCACATGGGACAGGGTGACTGCACTGTATTAAGGAGAGGATGACCGGGGCCATGTATTGCGAGATTTTGGGGAACAACCTCCTTCCCTCAGTTAGAGCATTGAAGATGGGTCGAGGCTGGGTCTTCCAACATGACAATGACCCGAAGCACACAGCCAGGATAACCAAGGAGTGGCTCTGTAAGAAGCATAGCAAGGTTCTGGCGTGGCCTAGCCAGTCTCCAGACCTAAACCCAATAGAGAATCTTTGGAGGGAGCTCAAACTCCGTGTTTCTCAGCGACAGCCCAGAAACCTGACTGATCTAGAGAAGATCTGTGTGGAGGAGTGGGCCAAAATCCCTCCTGCAGTGTGTGCAAACCTGGTGAAAAACTACAGGAAACGTTTGACCTCTGTAATTGCAAACAAAGGCTACTGTACCAAATATTAACATTGATTTTCTCAGGTGTTCAAATACTTATTTCCAGCTGTATCTTACAAATTAATAGTTAAATCATACATTGTGATTTCTGGATTTTTTTTTTTAGATTATGTCTCTCACAGTGGGCATGCACCTACGATGACAATTTCAGACCCCTCCATTAATTCTAAGTGGGAGAACTTGCAAAATAGCAGGGTGTTCAAATACTTATTTTCTTCACTGTATATTACATTGGCATGGTTAAAGACAACATTATAATGTGAAACAACAGTAAAACAAGAGCAGCAAGTTACTTACTGAACTTACGGCTGTAAGTTCTGCTGTTAATTCACAGTAATTTGTAAGAAAATGACCCAGCATGCATTGACGTCACAGTACATTTCTGATTCTAGTAAATAATACTCTTTAATCCTGTAAATTCCTGGCAATTTTTTTTTTTATATAGTGTAGGCTGGCAAGCCAATTAAGTGTGGAGACGTCATTACAGCATGAAATAAAGTAAAATAAATCCTTGTTGTAAGATAATATGCATGTAGTCTGGGTTGTCAATATAATACCATACCTAATGACAAATACAAATGATGAATTTCTGTACAGGACAATTTGATTATATTATATTATGTAGTTTAGCATGAATTACTATTTAGACTGTAAGACTAGCAGAAAACAAAGAGAGTGCCTGATGAAGTACTTATGTTTATAACTGGTAACAATCCATGCATTTCAGGTGCAATATTATACTCTGTATTATACCATATGTAAGGTTGCACTGATAGTTTAGTTCAACTGATATTATTCTATGTGATTTAGATTAATTATCTTTCTTTAGGTCAGCTATATATGTGACTGAGTTGATGTAACGTTGATAAATCTAAAAGAACAAGTTGTGAAACAACATGTAAGTTCTTTAGGTCCAACTCCAACCTCTGCCCTTTATAAGATGGTAGAATTGAACGCTCCTCATTTGAAAGTTTGAAGATTTGTACATACCTTAAAGTGTTCAAATATCTCAGACTTTGCTTTTTGAAAACATTATTGATGTGAGGCAGTGGAATGAAGTGCATCAGATGCAGCGGAAGTTGAAAAGGGAGGTTGTATCTCAGTAATTTTATCGTGCCACACTGCATCTTTGATTCATTGTTCGGATCAGCTGAGTTAAGCCAAAATCGATCCCTCTTCTCTTTTATCCTGCATACCTTATCTATGATGGATTGACTTTGTCCTACAAATGCTAATAAATATATTACTAGCTCTAATCAGCCAGAAACTCTTGCTTCCTCTACTAGATGTTATTAGTCAGAGTGAAAAGGGCAGCCACTATGTTCTACTTCATTTAGAACCAAGAGAAATGAACTCTAGATGCTGTTCAACGAAACAAAGTAATTTGCGACTATCTCATAATCATTATAGGCCTACACTAGCTAAACCTATTGTGGGCCCTTGTGAGCTGGATTATATTACAACTCCGGTGTACTTTGTGAGGGTTATTTTGAAGTACTGAGCCATTTACTGATCTGTCCTGATATTTAATTTCATATAACCCTGTCTGATAAGATTTAATCTCTCTAAATATTAGATGCATGTACAGGTTTTTGGCCCTCACTGTAAATCATTTCGGAATCTTATTTTTGGTTTGCACATGTAATTCCACCTAAGCTCATTGTGGGCCCTTCAGTATTTTTCATCAAAGAGTAAACAAGAATAATTATGGATAGATTGTGGCTGATTAATCGCTGGGGCTTTGGATGACAGTGGATTAACCTGCCGCTTCTGAGCAGGCATGAGGTATTTACTCATAAGACATGGATGGAAATCCATACAAGGACATTTCATTGGGATTGTGGTGGACTTCAAGTCATTTGCAGGGTTGTAGCAGCCTGTCTTTTATATGTTTGTGTGAGACTTTATGTCTGCACCATTGTTAAAACATGGATAAGTGTGTTTCAACATGAATATAAATGGAGAATGTGTTGTGTAATGTTTTGTACAGAACCAAGAGCAACATTATATAAAACTACAAAAAATCTTTTTTTGCCGTTGCGTGGTAATGGTACTTTACTCTTATTATTAAAGTGCCGCTATTATACTTTTGTTTGTGAATATGAAAGATCTGCAAAGTTTTAAAGATCAAAATGTATAAAAATAAAGTAATTTTCCTCCTAAAAGAAAGAATTGATTCTGAACTATCGAAACAATTCTTCAGCATTTCCAGTCTCACTTCCTGTTACATACCTACGTAACAATGTAGCACATTTGCATAATGCCAGCCCATGGGATTCATTGTCTGCTGACAGAGGCCCACATGCAACTACTTTTTTAGATATGTTTTGCCTTCATTGTCTTTATTTTCATGTCTCACAGCTAAGTTGACATTTTGAAAACCAGAGATTCGATCCACCAGAACACCAGATTCCAATTGAACAAATGCATGCCAAATACAAACAATTAAAACAGTACTGCACAGCATAATAATACAGTAACTCCAATATATCTTACTCTTATCTTACGTGGCTTGGATGCAAAAATTAATCCATCAATCATGAATCACATATCTAGATGAGTGTAAATTGGATTTTTTATATTTTTTTTGGCAAGAATTCTAATGACCAAACAAGCAAATAATGTCTAGACCCCAAATAAATATGTCTGTTTGAAATAATATGACCACATATAATCAAATGAATTCTTAAAAAAAAAAAACATCAGTTAAATGACTAATAAGCTGATTATTTGTTAAATAAGATAAAATGATATATGGAAAAGGTGGATAAATTATAGGCATTGTGCATTGTATTGATTTGCTGCTGATTTATGGCATATGTCTTTGGTATGTTAATCACTGTGTGCAATTTGAAAGGTCTATAATGACTTGATTAACAAAATATAGGCCTATATATTTTGGTGATTTACATATGCAATCTAGAATATAATATAATATAAAATGTAACATTACTATTTTAGTTGTAATTTCAACCAATGGCAGGTTTATTTGTGAAGTTAAAGTGTACGGGGGAAAAAAATCTTGACAATATAACTGTGCCTTTCTTTTGTTGTTCTCATTTTGCCACCAACATGCTTTGCACTTGTCAAACAGCTCAAGGGGCTCAAAGTGCTGGGGAAAAAAAAATCTAACAATAAATAAATAAATAAATCAAATCCCTAATGAGAAGAAGGAATCAGGCAGTAGGGAGACAGAATAATAATGTGTCATTTACAAATGATGAAACAGCGAAGACGATTGTGTGGGGGTAGAAAGTGTCTTGTTTCGCCCCAGGAATCTGACAGCATTGTCAAGCAAGAGTCCCTATGTAACTTCAGCACTGCAGAAGAACTTCCGATCAAAACAAGCTGGCAACACGGGGTAGTTAACCTTCTGCCTCTTGTTTGTGTTGCACTAATTTGGTCATCACTATGCTCAGTGTGGTGCCATGGTGCTAATTACATCAGTTGGGTTTAGAGAAAGAATGATGGGACGAGTACCTGAGGCAGGCTTCAGGCTTACTGTCTGTGCCTCCATGATTGAGGGTGTGTCACATGAGCTCCCTTCCCCTTTCGAAATTCAAAACCAAATTGAAAAATACATATATATTGCAAATGGGACAATTTTGAGTACTGTGAAAATAATCAAGATAGATGTACCAGATAGTCAGACAGACAGACACAGAGAGACAGACACAGAGAGAGAGAGAGAGAGAGAGAGAGACAAACGGACGGACGGATGGAGCTTATTCAATTCAGTTCTGGCTGCTTGCCGTGATGGTATACATATTGTTTATATTTTAAAGGTACAAATGAATGCATCTTGATATCACAGCTGTTTCAGCTAATAGAATATTCACATTTCTGCAGCAAACATCTTAATGACTTAGCAGAAGTTGTTTATAGTGTAACCAGATATATATTTTTTAAATTGTTCTGAAAGCATTGCAATTTCATTGTCATGTTGTAATTCTTTTCAGAGGTTAAAAGATGATGGAATTTTTGATGAGGATTTTATGAGAGGACTTGATAGAATTCCTCATTCTTTTGAAATGTATCTGGTAATCCTATCACATAAAGGTTGAGTGGAATGTTTTTTCCTTAATTGAACTTTTGGAGCATGACCATTCAGTCTATAACTGTGATGCTTTTTCATCTGTGGAGTGCGGGAGCAATGATCAACGATGAAGCAGAATTATGTTTAAAGATGCGTGTTGAATTCAGTTGAGCCACATTAGTATGCATTCAAATCTGTGGGGTCAGTAAATTTTTTCAAATGTTTTTGAAAGCCTATTATGCTCATCAAAAATCGTCCCTCCCCCTGACCACCAGACAGACATCTGTCTTCCAGTTTAGAGTGTTTGGGGGGTATCTTGTTTGCATGGCCAGTCTAGCTGTAATCTGGCCACAGCGCGAGTAACCACTTGAGTAATTCCTCAACCGCTTTATCATCACGCGAGAAATGCGCAGAGGTAGGCAAATCGTAATCCAAACCAGATCCAAGAGATTCGTCGTCCTCCGCACGAGACGAAGAGGTGCCGAGGCGCACTTCAGGATCATGCGGGAGGACATCTGGATCTGGAGAGAGTGCGAGCCATAGAGATGGACCCGTCTCTCTCCCCTCAGCCAGATCCATTTGCGAGCCACACGATGGAATGGTGGGTGCTGGCCCTTGGAAGTAGGCAAGACGAGCACGTAGCATCTTTACTGTTAATAACTCACAATGCACGCACTCGCCTCGTTCTAATTCAAAGGCAGCATGCTCTTCCCCCAAACAAACAAAACAGTATTGGTGTTTCATCCGATTCATCCATAGGACATGAACACGGAGGCACACACCGTTTGTTTTGTAAATGGCTAATTTCCTTTGTTTCTTTTTCTTTCGCTTGTCAGACAGAGTGTAGAGGAAAAAGATAAACATTTTCTGCGCACTGCAAAAACTAACTCCTGACAGAAAAACAGGGAGCTTGAGAAGCGATGGTCTGAAGAAAAAAGACCTGTCGATGCACCTGTGGCACATCTAATTATAGCCTCTGACGCGCGCGCATTACAATGACGTTACTGTCCGATGCTATAAAAGTTCAAAGTCAATTCCACTAACGTGTTGCACACATTCACAGCCGGACACACAAAAGTGTTCCTGAATCAAGGGCAGCATTAAGTGTTGCTTTTGAAAGTATTTGTGACTATATCTGCTACTGTCACAGGAATCTTCATGTGAGTGTAGCCTACATGATTTAATCATATCTGACAGAAGTACTATTTATTTCCCAAACACTTTACACTTAAGGTTTCACTAGTTAAAGGAGAATTCCGGTATTTAACACTTTGAGACTATTTTCTAGTTTGTTTTGGATGAACTAGAGTGGTGGACACAGAAATTTTGACGATGGGTCCTGTCTCGACTTTTTGACTCTTTTAGAATCGCCTTTGACCACTTCAGAGTGGCTGTCTATGGGCATGCACAAACATGTCCTTAAAACAACCCTTAAAGGGTACATATCATGCTTTTAAATCGTTCCTTTTTACATAAAAATCATACATTTGTGGTCTATATAAAACGGAACTGCAATGCTTGGGTCTGAATTCCTCATTATTATAGCTCCACAGGCCCCTTTTCTACCCCTTTTCTGATGTGCGTCTGAAAGCAACTCATTTTGGTGCGGTCTCTTTAAATCCAGGCTGCAGAGGTGACACCCGGGTCAACTCCACCCCGTTCGGACATTTTTGTAGTTTGATAGCAGAGATACGATTATCTAGCGGCACAGATACTTTTTATTCCACACGTTATTAACAAAATGTCAACAACGGAAGACTTGTCCATCAAGCCTTACATGTTCGAACCAGAGTCGGAGCGAGATGAAAATAAAGACGACGAACCTGCAGAACAACGTCTTCATATGGATGTATCGCAATGGTGTGTTACTGTATTTACAGTAACTTCTCCATCCATGCCCACTACTACAATACTGCATGTTTTACAACGACTATTTATTAACACTCACGATTGTTTCTCATGTTAAAATAAGCACACTAACAAGACAACTGCTAAACCATGACCACCGTGTTTTAAGAAAGTAGTACTTTATTTTTATTAACGTTATTTACAGCTTACCGAAGTGCTCTGTTCGTCGTCTCCAAAGATAGAAGGAATTTAGCCCTCAATCAGACGAAGTCTATCGGCAAATCCTTCTTTATACTGGCGGAGGTTGCTGAAGTAACGTTAGTTATCATTGAAGTGCTTCGCGCACACAAAAATGACTTTACCCACAGATGTGGGTACATTTCCGTGAAAAATAAAACTCAACCAGGCACTTCGAAGAGGTTCTGATGCTGGGAGATGGTGTAATGAAGCGTGTGGGTTACTACATCCAACAACCGAACATTTTGACGTACCCTCTCGTAACTTCTGCATCCTTGAACTTGGACTACAAAATTGCCGCGAGAAATAAAAATGGCGGATTGCTCGAAGTGTTGGGCCGGAAGTCGATGTCCTTATTTGGCAGTTCCGCTGCAAATACTGTGACGTAATAGTTCAAAAAACGTCATAGATTACAGAAAAATCTAAACCGGTTGAAAAATGTGACCAAAACAGAATATAATAATATCAACGAAGTTCCTGAAGAGACTAATTTCAACTTTTCTGTACTTATAAACTCTCCAAATATACAACAAAAGGCATTTAAGGGCTAAAAAAGTAGATTTAGCATGATATGTCCCCTTTAAAGGCAGGGTCCTCAAACTCGGTCCTGGAGGGCCAATGTCCTGCAGAGTTTAGCTCCAACCCTGATCAAACACACCTACCTGTGAGTTTCTAGTGATCCTGAAGACCTTGATTAGCTTGCTCAGGTGTGTGATCAGGGTTGGAGATAAACTCTGCAGGACAGCGGCCCTCCAGGACCGAGTTTGAGGAACCCTGCTAAAAGGGATACTCCATCAGGTTTTCATATTAAACTATGTTATTCCCTTAACTAAGACGAGTTGATACATACCTCTCTCGTCTCAGTGCGTGCACTAAATCGCTCTGTCTTGCGGCGAAACTTTGTTAGCTTAGCTTAGCCCAGTTCATTCAATAGGATCCAAGCAGAGAAACAAACAAACACCTCCACGTTTTCCCTATTTAAATACAATTACTCGAGTAGTGTAACTCGACCAAGAACGGCGACACAAAATAAAACATTGCGCTTTTCTAAGCATGTAAAATGGATAACTATATTGTATGGCGGAATACCATAGCAAGTGCTTGGGAGCACTTCGACTCTGAATCGAACGAGTCTACGCAGAGTCGAAGTGCTCCCAAGCACTTGCTATGGTATTCCGCCGTACAATATAGTGATATGATTGAAATCATACATTGTGCAGATATATTTGTTTTTAATCATCAACGAACACCACTAACCACTCAGTAAGTTTATGAAAACTAACGTTAAGGGTTGTTTTAAGGACATGTTTGTGCATGCCCATAGACAGCCACTCTGAAGCGGTCAGAGGCGATTCTAAAAGTGTCAAAAAGTCGAGACAGGACCCATTGTCAAATAGAAAATAGACCCAAAGTGTTAAATACCGGAATTCTCCTTTAACATTAACTAATAATGAACTGCACTTCTACAGCATTATTTATCTTATTTAATGTTAATTTCAACATTTACTTACACATTATTAAAATCAAAAGTTATATTTGTTAACATTATATTTGTTAACATCTGTGTACTAACATGAACATGGGTGGTGATGGCGCAGTGGATAAGACACATGCCTTTGGTGTGAGAGACCTGGGTTAAAATCCACTGTGAGACACCAATGTGTCCCTGAGAAAGACACTTAACCCCTAGTTGTTACAGAGGCGTGCGACTTCTGACATATATAGCAATTGTAAGTCGCTTTGGCTAAAAACGTCAGCTAAATGAAAAAAATGAATAAATGAACAAACAATGGACGGCTGTATTTTATTAACTAACTTTGACAAAGATTAACACATACTGTAAAAAAAAAGTATTGCTCATGGTTGGTTCAGGATAGTTAATACATTAACTAATGAAACCTTATTGTAAAGTGTTACCATTATTTCTTTATGTCTAAAGCTTATTAATGAGAAAAAAAAATCTGAATGACCGTTAAGGGTAGCCTGACTAAAGGATACTGCCAATAAAATATGCTAAATTCAGTAAATTGTGGTGTTAATTTAGACATATGGATTAACAGTTTAACAATTAACAATGTTTCCCTTCAACTGTGAAGATATTGATGAGAAATCAAACGAACATCTTCAAATGACACCCTTCAAAAGTATCAGTAAGAGGCTGCAGATTTCCAGTTGTTATTCATCAAGCTAAGTGACAAAATGCTAAAGATGAGCTGTCTTTGTTATCCTCAAACTACATATAGTATACTGCACATAAGCCTGTTGTTCTGTAATCGCTCTTGTCATGATGGATCTAATGTGTGATATGCAGAAATTTTAAAACTAATAGCATACATTTTCTCTCATAAGGATTGTTA
This sequence comes from Semotilus atromaculatus, assembly GCA_031834385.1. Classification (NCBI taxonomy): domain Eukaryota; kingdom Metazoa; phylum Chordata; class Actinopteri; order Cypriniformes; family Leuciscidae; genus Semotilus; species Semotilus atromaculatus. The sequence continues at coordinate 11,140,496 of JAULUF010000009.1, read as the reverse complement.
TGACTGGACGACCAATTATATATGGCGAACACTTAAAGGCTTCATCCGTCATCACCGGGATTGTTTGTAATGTATATTCTGAGCTAATTCTCATGTAGCAGATGAGCCGTGGAGAGAGAAGTCCATAAAATATCCTCATTATTGTCGTAGTAGTCATTAAATGCTGCAGGAAGACGAATGGCAGTGACACTCACCCTCCAGCTCTTCAGAAGAGAAATTGCTTCATCTCTATCATGCCTTCCACATCAACCATACGGACTGTGCAATCTGAAGGTGTTTGTAAAACCCACTTAGCAAATGCTGTATTCTCCTCGGGTGCTATAGGTTTAAGACATAATCATATAGCGAATAAAAGAGCAGCATGAGGTAATAAATGAGTAATTTAATCTGGTCTCTTTTTTGCAGATGAAAGATGAAGTGAAGTAATTGGAAGAGTTACAATGAGCTGTGACACTATATAGAAAGCTTGGCAGCGGAATAATTGGCCCACATTTAAGAGTGATGGAATAAAGACTGTCAAGACCCTTGACCAAAAAGACTATGGGCACATTTCTCTGGTCAGCTTCCCTAAAACACACTTACTGTACTGTGATTTACCTGTAGCAAACAGAACTAATGTCCTCCAGATCCCTTGAGATTGTGTGTCATGTGTCTCCTACATTGATGCTTGATGTGGGCAAACAGTGGGGGATGTAGAGAATTCAGCAAAGCCCAACACAGATGTCCAGAGTGATCGCCACATCTCCAAAGTCCCAGTCCCTCCAAATCCAAAAGCTTTATTCTTATCTATAAGGGAAAGCTTATCAAAACGATTGGATAGTCTGGAACAAATGAAACATTTGACAGAAAGAAACTCAGCACAAAGGACAAAGAATATCCCAAATCCAAGATCTTTTTTTTTTTTTTTTCATCTTGGCTTTAAGATACATACCCAGCTGCTTACAATTCATCAAACAATAAAACAAATAACATAAAGACCATTTGCTTATCTAATATGTTCATGAAGCCTGACGTCTAATCATGCATTTACATGGAAACACATCAGATTAAACAGGGAATTGTTGGATTTGCACTTCTAAACGGCGAAATCTATCTAGAGATTCCTCAAATGCATTCAGTGTTTGATGTGGCTTTCAAGCATCTCTTTGCTGTATGGTTCCTTCATCCACAAAATGATGTTAATATCACTCCAGTATAACAGGTCTGGATGTTATTTACAGTATGATAAATTTTGCCTGTCATTGTATATTATTATTATTTTGCGTTTATCAGTCCACATATATATATACACACACACACACACACACACACACACACACACACGATCTATCGTTTTTACTATATTTTTACAGTACTGTTCAAAAGGGTTGGAGTAAGTAAAGACTTTACATTGTTGCCAAAAAATAATTTTCAAATAATTGTAAAAAAAAAAAAGGATATCTTAATAGATAAAATAATGTACCTGAAAAAAAAAAAAAAAAATACTGCTCATTCTTTTACAAGCTTGTAAATTATGGATAAAGAATGTGTATATGGACACATGTACTTTAAATAAGGATTATAAAACATTTTTCTAAAACTGAGCAAAAAAGCCTTATTGGAAAGACAAAGATTGCAGTCATCACATGAAAAGATTGTAATTTGGTGTGCAGTGTAATCCAGTTACACATTTAGGCTTTGCTGGATAAACATCTGAGGTGGATCGGCTGTTGGTGCCCAGGGAGTCGATTGTGAAGCCAGTTTAGTAATGACTTGTTTCATTGCCATGACAGCCTGGCACAAGTAAAGACAGTTCGTCCCCCACCTTGGCGGTTTGAAGCAATTCTCAGACCCAAACCAACACTCATGCTGAGACCAACCATCTCCCCTCAGCCCACATGCAGACTTTCCTTAAACAAATAGACTTTCCTTAAACAAATAACAAGTGTATAGGTTTTATTGCAATGTGTTTATGGCTGAACACTGACCTGATTTAGATTACAACACATTCAAAACATAGAGGGAAAACTGGGTCTGTTTGTGAATCAAATTAAAATCAGTGTTTATGCTCACTGCATGCACCATCTCACTTTGCCACATAACTTTTTATTTGTTTTGTGATGAAACATTTGGCTGGAGAACTAACTAGAATCTGACAGCAATAATGTTTGTTGTCAAGTAGAATAACCAGAGCTCAGAGATACTCAGAAGTCAGTATCACATAAAATCACATGAATACGCATCTCACCATTGCATGATTATTAAAGCATAAGTGGTCATTTGCGACTGTGAGGGGGAATGAAAGTAGAGCACCACAGGCCTTAACCTCATCATGTCCCTGGGGTGTGATTTGATGCCATTGTGCATAAGAAGAAGAAGAATTTGCTACTGTTGCGTACCAGCGATATATCCCCATGGTGACTCGCAGAAGACGTTCACTGGTTCTGTCTTGCTCATTTTTGTTTTAATTCTCTCCTCACCTTCTCCTCATCCACACTCAGACTGAGATGTGGCTTCTATTACAGAGGGGGCAGCTGAATATGTTAATTTGCTGAATTCTGTTTTTTTTTCTCCTGTTTTTTTATTTCATCTATAACTCATCGATAAATTCCCTCCTAAAATGCATACGTGGGTCAAAAATGTCTTACATAGGCTATGTGTGATGCAATTAGATTCATATGGTTTAAATACTGCTTGTTTTATACTGTAAAAAATAAAAAAAATAATAATTGGATAGTTAATCTTGTTTTTCTGCGAATCACTGCGAATTATTTTTCTTAATAAATTTAAATCTGAACATAAATTCAGTATTGCTCACATGTAATAATGTTGACAATTTTGACAAGCATACCAAAGTGCATGGACGCCCATTTCTAATTAGCAGCTTTGGCTATTTGGCTCTCTTTCCTTTTAATTAAACAAATGTGAAAAGACACCTTAATTGAGACATTCCTACAATGTCAGCTGAGAAGATTGCAGATAAAACAATGAGATGCATATACTTGGTGAACTGTGTGTGTATATTAAGGTTACATTCTTAAAAATGGAAATTAGTCCCTGAGAATGATGTATTCTTAAAAATAAAATCTATTTTGTGTTCATGCTACTGGCAGGCTACAATTGTAAAATTGATTTTCTGACCAAGCGTGTCACAATTATACATTTTGGAGTGTGAGCGGCTGCAACAGTGTATAACAAATAAAAAAAGGGTTAAAGAAGGGTTAAATGAATAAATACATATTTATTTTATGTAAATAGCATTTAGATGTAGCTATATGAAATAAGGCAGAGTTGTTCAAATATATTGTAAGTCAGGCTTACAATAAAAAAAAATAAAACATACATTTTCATATTGACTATCACTGAAAGGTCTGGTTCAAGTTCATTTTGTGATTTGGTGAACATGTCCAGTTTTAAATTACTTCACTTTTGAGAACTGATTTAATTGACCTAGTTTATAATAATACATTTGAAATGCCCAAACTAGAATTAGGTTAATAATTAGCATAATTAGATACAAATGAGATTCCAGCTTGTATTGGCTACTTAATATTATGTACTTGATCATCACGTCTTTTCACTGATCATTTTAGTCCCTGATATCGTATATTAGGTCATGTTCTTGCATAGGGGTTGACAAGGGACCTGAACAACCCCAATTGACAAGTCAGAACATTTCCAGAACGTGGAACAGTGTGGAAAGACATGCCAGCTTAGATCTATCATATCAGTATGCATAGTGTGCCAACTTATTAAGAGTTTGAAGGATATATGTTTTAATTAGCCATACCTCTAGCGATTAAGACCTGGGAGACAATTATATTAACTAAAATGTTAATTAAAGTCACAAAAAAATTCTTAATTGTTTTCACACCGCTGGTCCTCTGTGAGTCCAGAAATAATTCTCATAAGCTTTTCCCCAATCCAGCATATGCTGGCCTAAATATGCTAACTCCCATGTCACAGTGGCTGCTGTCACACATAACACTACCTGTTCTGACATGGGAACACAAAGAATGTCAGGACATTTCATACTGAAGAACTGGAACAAAGTGGAAAGCTACAGAAAAGTTACTGTTAAGCAGTTATGATAGATCATTTGGTTTATACGGCACTATATATATATATATATATATATATATATATATATATATATATATATATATATATATATAAAAGGTTTAAAAGGATTAATGATATTCTATCCACAAACATCATTTTCATGGCAAACCAAATGGTAGCACTGAGACGTTCACTTGGTTTTACAGCACCACAGTACAGTAAATGTGTTAGATAGTAATACCATGGTACTAAAAGATTGCCATATTCAAGTAACATTAAAATAAGACAATACTCCAACATACTTCATATGTGTCACGGGTGGTGTATGGAGAGGAAGATGAGGAGAACAGGATTGCAAATAAACAAACTTTACTTGATAAACAAAATAACAAACAAAGGCAGGCAGACGAATGGAGAATACAACACCGGGTAACGTTCACATAACATGAAACAAGAACCGACAAAGACTAACTGAACAGAAGGAAACTAAATACAGATACCAATGAAACACTAATGAGGTGAGGACAGGTGACACAGATGATGATAACGATGAACAGGCTGGTAAGTGAGGGAGTGAGTTCAGGTGTGGAGACAAGGAGGATTCTGGGTAGTGTAGTGAAGATGACGAAGACAGACTGGTGCAGACGAGGACTGTGACAATATGGCAGCAACAATAAATAAATACATAAATAAAAATAAAACCTGGTGCCTGTTCAAAAAACACAATTGTATGTTTTTGTTGGTGTTGCTAATTCCAATTTTTAAAATGTATGATTACACAATTATATAGAACGTTGTTATAGAATAGTATATAAAGATAATTATATTGAAAAATATTTCAAGATATTTCAAACTTGTAAGTGTGAAGTTTGAAACTTGACAAAAAGGAGCTGGTGCCATTATGTATTCTAGACATGAGTCTGAGAGGTCAGATGGGTTTAACTCAGTTTAAAGGAGGAGGGGGGAATGCTGCTGGACTTGTATCCTTACCGTGCTTTGAGGTAAATGTTGGTCCCATGTGACTGTCCCAGGTGTTCTCTACGTATTTTGTGAAGAACAACAAAAAGTGTGCAATATTGTTGGGGCACAACAATAAATTTATCCCTGCATCCCTGTGGGTGAGGGACACAAAACAGAAAAGCAATATGGCCCTGAAGCTTTGCAAGGATCCTGTGGTGAGTTATGGAAGCTAAGCTATTGCTAGTTTCCTGCGACACACCATTAATCATAGAACAGGTTTGAACTTTTATATTTATTTTCTACACCCTCATTTTTTGCCATCCTACAACTACAAGGATGAGGAGCAACTCCCGTGGAAGCATTTTATACGTTGTGCAAAAATGATCATGGACATAATTCCACAAGCCTTTAGTTCCAACCTCCTCCCTAGGTCAAATATGCTCTCCCACCATCCTTCTCTCTCTCTCTCTCTCTCTCTCTCTCTCTCTCTCTCTCTCTCTAAACTTCTGAAGCAACTGCCTTTGCTTTAGCAGTATCTCAGCATTTCAGGCTTACAAGCTTAACAATCAGCTTGTAACAATCAAACAACAGTAAATCTTCTTGAATTTCCTGTTAAAAGCAATCCTATAAAGCAAACAAGACAAAATCAGTCAGAGCAGTTACAATTCTTAATCGAGGGCTTAGTGCTGAATGACAACACAAAGGGAATAATGGTTTCTGCCAGTGATAGAAGAAAAAACTAATATTAAGCAGGATTTATTCAGTTACACAAAGGCAAGTAAATTAACATAAGAAATAACTATTTTAGTAATATACACAAAGGTGCCATGTTCTATAATTCATTTGACAACAGATCATGTTCCTATATCATTTCAGGCATATAATAATATAATACAATTTAAATAAAATGTAAATTATATGTAATACTACTACTATTCGCTCTTATAATAATAAAGCATTGCTAAACTTAAGATGTGTGATATGTTTCACTCCCAAACTCCCACATACACAAACAGTCAGAGAAACTGTTTGTCCCTCAGATATGTAATACAAATGCATCACTACTATGAGACAATGTGACCCTCTTGCAAAATCATTTTGATCTTGAACCCTCATTGACACTGGAATTGATTTTGATAAGTATGCATTGTTGTTTTCTCTGATTAGTTGTTGTGTTTCTGACATTTACAAAGAAAGTTCACCTCTAATTTTTATCTTGTCTGTCATATTATGCAACGACAGGTTTCTAGGGCTTTCGAGCATTTTGTACAGGTCTTTCCTTCACCCTGTTCTCTATCTCAGGTACATCGCAGTGCACCCAACCACACTTAATGCTTGCAGCGCCAGTGTCAGGAAGGAACTATTGATTCATAGTACCCAGGGAAGAATCTGACACTTTTTGTATAGATCCTTGAGATACGAGTCAGAGCTGCAGTCTGCCCCATCCCCACGCGCTCCCTAGACACTGAGGAGAAACAGAGGTTGTACGAATCACCCGGGCCCTGTTAGTAGGACCTAAAGGGCACAGAGGGTGGCAGGATAATCACCAGCACAGTAAGGCTATTGGTAAGTGGGTTTGGTTGAGAGAACCGGTTAGCCAGAAAATAGCCTGAGAGGCCTATACCGACCATCATCCAGTTGGATTAGGTGACGTTATAAAAAAAAATTTAAAAAAAACCTTGACTCAGTACTTTGTGTGTAATGTGACATTTATCTTTATCTGTAAATAAATCTTTATCTGTATTGCTTTACCGAACAAAATTTTGTACAGGGCAGTTTTTCAGCAACAGTAAACCGCATTTCAAAACAATCAGCCACGTTGGTGGAAATCCGGCAATTCCCGATTGACATATATCCGTGGAGCAGTGGTTTGAAATCCCTAATCAGCTAACAAGCGGATGCCACCCACTGCTAGTGCACCTCCGTAATCTAGTTCTTTGACAGAACATGTCTAGCGACATGACATGAAAACTGCACAGCTGCTGTCATGTGACCTTTTTTTTCTTCTGCTCAGAATCGCAGATAGCCATATCCTTTCTGACAAAAACTCAGGTAAAAATAAACCAAAACCAGTATTTTTAAAGGTCATGTGTTTTAGCTGCTTGTTAAGAGGACACCTAGCATCGAGGATAGCTAAGGGCAACGGTTCCACATGGTACGGTTTGTCATCAGAAGCTATTTTCTGTGCTTCACTCCATACAGGGCTACGGCATGTGTAGTCTTCCTGCATGGGCGAGAAGAGCCTGCAGCAGTGCTCTTCTGTTTATTTCCAAGCCCCTTCAGGGAAATTGGTGTCCAATCTTATTCAGGTGGGCTGAAGTTCAGTTTTATGTAATGCTATTTTTCTTTTCAATCTTTTTCTTTTTTTAACAAAGTGCACATTGACCTTTCAGTGTGCGGCTACCCTGGGAGAGGAAGAATGCGAGCCTCTCTAGTTGGAGACAATGGAGAGACCTACCACTGGAAAGCACCGAAGCCGCTGGTGAAAAGCTCTGCACGTCTCTGCTAGTGTGAATGCAAAAAAACTCGAAGGCTCTGTATTCGCGTTCAACCTTTGTGTTTCCATCATGGCTTGTGCAACAGCGATTAGCACCAATAGATTTTCTTCACACAAATGTATTACCACCATCAATCATTTTTATAAAAAGAGCATTTATTTCAAAGTTTTTGCTTCTTAGATTGAAGCACATAATAAAGCAACAGTACAATGTTCATAAAATATAAGTGTGATGCTGTAATAGTTTCCTTACATGTTGAAATACTGATATTTGTATGTATACTAAAATAAGAACTTTTAAAATTGTACAAATAGTTACCATAAAATCGACATAGAAATTAGCCATTTCTCACTGCGACAGGACAGACTGCTATTTTCTCACCAAGGAGAATAACATAAGCCATTAAAGAAAATGAGAAATGAAGAAAACATTAAAAAAAAATTATAGTCATAATGATATCATCAAAATAGAAAAAAAGAGAAAGATTTACATAATCTGATCGGTGTAAGATTGATCCTCAAGAGACATATTTTGCACATTGTACTGTACATACGTTATAAGGACTTTAGCTTGCTTTAGGATATAGCTTTCAAGTTACAAAAATGCACTAAGTTGCAAGAGTGTCCATTAGTTAAGGCGATTTTTGAGCTCACAGGTCTTTCTTTGTGATTGTTCGTAGATGGAACTGGGCTGAAGTTTTTTTTTTTTATTCTAGATGACAGAAAAACACAGTCTATTTTTGCTGAATCCATCTGCTTCCTTATATCTATCTATCTATCTAGTATAACTATCTATCTATCTATCTATCTATATATATATATATATATATATATATATATATATATATATATAAATAAGCAGACCGGTCTGGACAATGTCTCCAAAGACAATATGGAGGCGCTACAGAAGCTACAGAAGTTTAAGAGTACGTTTACACGACATCGATGTACTAAAAACCGAAAAAAGCTTTTCCTTTGCGTTTTTTGTATACAGAAGACAACGTTGTCAAATGATCCCTGTTCACACTGATTCGCGAAAACTATTAAAAATGCTGTACTATGCATGCCAGGCCAGTAGGTGGCGAGGTCACTTTGTAAAGAAAAACTATGTGCCTATAGACTGAACATGTAATACGCATGCGCGGATGTCACTGTTTTCACAAATTCGCATAACGGTATCAGTTTCAAAAACTTGCACTTTGAAGCGTTTTCAAAAGTTTGCGTTTTCAGGCCCCCAAAACACAGATGTCGTGTAAATAAACAGACAAACGCACAAAAAAAAAGTTTTGCGTTTTTAGTTAAAAATGGTGTCGTGTAAACGGCCCCTTAATTTGCTGACGTTCGCTCCAGATTACTTAAGGCAACTGTTTTTGTTTTTTATTTCTTTGTGAGCTTGTTCACAGTATCAACAAATCCATGTCTCTCTGTGATCCACATCCATAACCTCAAACCTGTAGGAACCTACAAACATCAAAAGTGTAACAGAACGTTCTTCAGTTCTTAAACAATATTGTCACATATTTCTTCATTTCATACACACCACAGAGACACGTCCACCACAGATGTGTCTATGTGTCTCTTTTGTCTTTTTATTTTTATTTTTGTATTTTTTTTTATATCCACCCTTCTGGCTCCCGCATAGCACATTGTGAGGCTCCCAGCATCTAGTATACTGTGCGTATACTTACAAACAAGCTAAAGTTTACTATAAAGTGACAAACTCATGGAATACTTATAGTAAACTTCACAAAACACACAGTTAGTGGAGGTGGGCCGGGTGGAGGGAGATGAAAAAGGACATATTTGAGCGAACGTTAAGAGTTGTCATCAGCAGAGTCTTTGGTGCCATAAAGATCGGCAAGTTTCTTGAAGCGCGGCCCCCAGCTTTGGAGGTAATCGTAGTCCAGGTCTGAATCTGTGGTCACCGACTCTAAGGAACTGAGAGAGCCGGCGATAGAGCCTCTACCTTCATAACCGTAGATCTGAATGGAGTCATACGGGGGCGCTGTGGGGTCATTGTCCGCGTCAGAAATCCGAGATTTGATGAAATCATCCACATCCACGCTGTTGCCGATGGGCCTCAGGCCGGGGCGCATAGCATACTGCAGCTCGGGCTTGATGTCCTTACGGGGCAGGAAGCCGTTGGCACCATCTGGGTTCTGTAGGGTGGCGATGTCAAACGCTTCTGTGTCCTCCTCTCCACCTCCCTCATCATCATAGGTGATGATGTTCTCCCGAATGTCTTCCTCCTCAAATACAATCAAAGGCTCCTTCTTCTGGCGCCGCAGGGCCACAAACAGCACCACGATTGCTGCAGACATACAGACAAATGTCAGGCCAATGCGAACAGCATCTCTCACTATCGATACTTCTGTATATAAGTAATCACACCAGAAACTGTTTTATTAAATGTACTTGCTGGAAATGTTTCATTACAAAGATAAAGTGTTCCTGTTACATGCAATGTTTTAATACTGCTTTGGTAAGTCCACATAACTTGAGGCAGCTAATATATTTTGTGAAATGATGAAGGGTAATTTTATAGTTATTCAATATGGCTTGACAGGCTTTACACATTAGAATACATTTTGAATCCCTCTTGAGAGTGTTTTCTATGTGCAAAATCGTGCTCAACACGATTGTGTGTGTATATGGAAACATAAAAGCTACACAAATATAATCGGTTACTTTTTATTGTAAGGTGACAGAAACATTGTACTTACTCAAATAAGTACTGAGTAATATTAATTAACTACTATACATGTACTCATTATAGAGTTGCAGTTTGGGTTAGGTTTAAGGTTAGAAACTTGTGATTATGCATAATTTACTGATATTACTTTACTAAGTGGATGTAGTTACGTGTATCTTCTTCAACTTAAAATAAAGTGTTATAATCTAATCTGTTTATACATTTTATACAGTCTCACCAATTTGAGATATTAACTTTTTATTTTTATTTTTATTTTATGCATTGTTTTTTTTTTTTTTTTAAATTGTATTGGTTAAAAGAATGCTTACAATGTGTATGTGTAATTTTGCGGTTGTCCAACAGGTAACTGCATGAGTTTGCCTACTTACAATGTATTTTAGCACTACAATTACTCTAAAGCATTCATCTCTGACAATTTGAAATATTAATTTTGCAAATGATCATCTTTACAACCTACAAAGGCTCACTTTGCTTTTAGGAAACAAAGCTCTGATTAATTTTTAGAGACAAGCAAAGTAAATAAACTATGTACTCTGTGAAGCACTGTATCTGATCTATAAATATGCTTCTGTAGTTGTAGTTTTTGGGGTAAAATGCAAATATTGACAAGCATCAGGTCCCTATAAGAATGTTTAAACCAACCAAGCAAGACCCCAATTATTTGCACATGGTTGCTTGTATATTCTTATATAAATATAATTAGGCTCACCTAGTAGAATAACAATACAGGCCAAGATGGCAATAAGAGCTCCAGTGCTCAGCCCTGCAGACAGGATGAAAGGTTCCACATTGCAGGAGAGGATGGTGTCTTTGCTGTCGCAGCTGCACACGCGGATTATAAGAGTATTGGTGCTGCTCATCGAGGGTACGCCATTGTCATTAATCTCAATAGGAAGGTGGTACACATCCTGGTTCATTCGACTGAAGCCCTTCCGGATCACAAAGATGCTCGCGGTGCTGTCTGTGGAAGCAACAGAGGAACATTGATGGAATGTTTAGTTCAACGGATGAGGGGATTGTAAGATTTTAGTAAATTCACAACAGAGTTGTTAATGTGCTGAACAGAATTACAAAGTTTTCCCCTCCCTGGAGTTTAGGTGCCATGAGAACTACCCACAGCCACCGGTGAGAGTCAATGAGCTGTGAATCTTCCAATATTAAATTCATGTTTAATATTGTGAACATTTATCACCTTTTGGAAGTGTAATCAAAGTTAGAGCGGAGGGAGCGGTATTGGTTTTATTTGCAACTGGGAGGGATGGATCAGTGCCAGTGTATTTCCCTGACTCAGTGCAAGGTCACGCTGAAGGCGTAGATGGAGTGAGTTCATTTAGGGGCCTGGGGTTTAGTCATTTTCACTCCCTCTGGCACTACTTTCTTCAACCTTCAGTGGCTCTGTCAGGGAAGGCCGCTAATGATATGGCTACAACGCTCATATAGCACGATGCTGCCGACAGGCTCGATCAATCTAATGCTATCCATTATATTTCTATATCATATTCTGTCAGTGAGATTACCATGGGCTGTGTGAAGTATTAATTTCCCACATTTGAACCAGAAACAGCTCCTCTGGGTCCTTGTTTTCGATGTTGTGTTGTTGGGCCACATTTATTGGAGAATGCAGAAATCTAAAGGAAGCATGCATGCGTATGATACACTGGCCACATACTCTTGATGTATGGCAAACATATTGAGTCTGATATTACAAACATGTTGTGCATCTTAAGACAAAACAATGGCACTGACATATTTTAAGATATGTCAGAGCAGTTTGTTTTCAGTTAAAACAGCTCAAACATGCATTTTAGTCTGGGACTGGCTTAATTCTTGTCTGTGAAACCAGGGGCAATTTTATATCCATTAGTATAATACTGCAATATACGGTACTGTATACCAGCAGAGGAAGTTCATACAGACCTAAAAAAAAAAATGGATCACAAAAATAGAATTTACTAAAAAGATGCAATTGCTGGATGTTTAATTCCCACATTAAAATGCAGTTGGCACTTTCACAAGCTTGCAGCCTGTAAAACGAACACATTTATAACCAGATATGATGCCATTTTTATTACAACTAAACAGATAATATGCCATACTCTTAATATTTAGAGTTCATGCACATATATAATCAGCAGGCCTTCATTACGTCCGTCTGATAAGAGGAGCCATGTCAGAGCCTCTGTGCAGAGAGTGGAGCATAATGGAGCTTCAGATAAATGGATGGGCAAAGCTGTTGAAAACTGTATCCATTTGAAAGGCTCTGGATCCTGATAAAGCCAGTCATTCTGAGTAGCCTAATCTGTCTCCCTAATATTGTTGGCTTTTGAAATGGCCTGCTAAAAAGGGCTCATCTCCTTTCTCATTAAAGCAGACCAAATGGGAAAGACAGTCATTTCTCTTTCACTCCCTCATATTCTCTGTTCACATGGGTTCACTCTATTAATTTAAGAATTTACAAAAAGCCTAAACAGATCTCTGATTGTAAACATTTACACTTTAAATACAATTAACACGTTTCACTCAGTCAGGCTACAATTATGTGAAGATACCAGCATCAGTTACAGACAGCTTTATTGTATTTCATGATCTATCCAGTCTATTGGTGGTCAAAGAGAAATATAGCACAATCAAAAATTAGCCAGTGGAACAGAGAGATTCAATCATGACGTCAATTTGTAGTCAACCTGCAAGGCTATTTCGCCATGGGGTCTCTTGGGGTGTTTAGGATAGAAAAGGTTTCGATTTTTGAGTAAAATAAAGTCTGTGGTTAAATAAATTAAATGAAGCTACAGTTGTCTGATTTGTTAAGCACATAAAGTCACAGATAGTGGTCCTTATTTAGCGATGAACAAATAGCAGCTTCCACAAGTTTAATTTATGTAAACAAAACAGGAAAATCTGAAGGAATTCTGAAAAACTATTGGAAATTTCTGAACCCATGGGTCGAAAATGCAAAATTTTTACCAGGTTTTACGACTACAAACTCAACAGCTCTAGAGGTGGGAAACAGTTTAGTTTGTTAGCATATATGGACTACAATTCATTATCATATCATAGCAGTCGAACTGAGCGTTCTGAAATAACACCAAAGCTCCTTGTAAGCAAAGTAAACACTATTTACAGTTTCTTTGAAACATACATAATTCAGCATGTAATCTACCTAGAGCCACAATATAATGAGTTCATATAAAAGCAGCAAATTCCCCTCAAACGGAGCACCACCCAGTCACGATGGCGCTCCTCAGAGAGGCTCTTCAGTGAGCTTAAACTTCAGACTTCTCATTTCCCAGCAATTGAGTCTCACACATTACAGTAGGCCCCTATACGGCTCTTATATGTGGTCTTCAAAACTGCATCTACCTGTTTGGGCAAAGACTATTAGACTAAAGTATGGTGATGTTTTTTAGTTTTTTTTGGTGCACCAAGCAGGATGCCTGAGAAGCAGATATAAATGCGGCTGCCTACCAGCTGGGCCTCACCCACGTTTCCAATCCACAGATGGAGAAGCTCAAATGAGAGTGACGCCTCCATAATTAATAAGAGAGGAAGTTGACTTGAATTTGCCCACCTCATCATGACCTAATTATCAACACGAGGTTGGTTGGGCGACACTGCACACACTCACTCCTACGCATGGATAAACTCATTTGGTTTGGAAAGAGACTAAAATATTTCGTGTTTCAATTGGCGTATTTCCTGAGGCATTGTACTTGGCTTGAAAGAAGCAGTTCTTTAGTGGAAATTATTCTATTATGGGGTGTTTTGTGTGTCACTCACCTCTGTTGTCCTTGAGGGAGAAACTGTGGTTGTTAGCGACCTCAGGGGCCAGGCTGAAGTGGAAGTGCTGGCGGTGGGCCATTTCGTCCTTATCCGTAGCACTAACTGTCTCAATGAGCTGTGGAACAGAGAGTTCATATCAGGTCATGTTAAATTGGTTAAAATCACCAGGGCATGCCTTTAAATAAATGTATGCCTCTTTTATCTCTCTTTCATTCTCTCTCTCTCTTTTTCTGTCAGTCACTCAAACTTTTAACTGCCCAACAAAGGGAAAGTGAACACAGCATTGATTAAATTTCTACATCAATTTAATCTTTTTTTTGTGCTCATTTAAAGGTTTTGATGGAAGTTGTGACCTCTTTTAGGAATTAGCTAATTCATTAACAGTTTTCTGTAAGCATTTAAAGACAGTTTTAAATTTAACAGTTACATATTAATACGGTACATTTAAATAAATTACATTAAGCAACAGCATTTAAGCTAAAACTTCACCACTAGTCTAAAATATTATCTGGTAACACAAGATTTGTTGTCGGAAAGATTGTTTAATTCTTTTGAAAAAGTCAGAATTTATTAAATCAAAAATACAGTAAAAGAAAAAACTGTAATATTGTGAAATATTATTGCACTTTAAAATAACTGTTTTATTTTTTAATATAATTTAACATTTATAAAAATAAAAACAAAATCTTAATGACCCTTTAATGTGTACTGTATGTTAACATGAATGCAATATCTAACTAAATACTATATAAAAAAAAATAACTAATAACTAATATTAAACTACAGGGCTGCTGAATGCTTGAATCTGATTGGTTAACAAACATTCTAAGTTGTGCAATTATTTTCAGGGAAATGCACTGCTTAAGTATCACTTCATCAAATTATTTCAGTTATTTCAAAGGTCTTTACAGCCTACAACAGCACAAAAAAAAAAAAAAAAAAAAAAAAACTCAATGACACTGACCAAGCAAATAAATATAGTAAACAATAGGATAAAAATGACCAATTATTTCCATGTTTTTCTCACAAAATTATGTTGTATTATGTACTGAAAGCACATACTCTTTTTCTCCCCTACTAGAAAAACCAGCATGACCAGCTCATGGTAGCTGGTAAGACCACCCAAGCTGGTTCCTCAGCTTGGTGGAGCTGGATTTAAGATTGCCCTTTGTCAATTATTCCTCACTTAATGAACCTTACGGTAAAGTGTTACTGATGATTTAATTAGTTGTTTATTTAATTAGCCCAACAAATATTTAATTGGTTCTCAAGTATAAACAGTTAGTTTACCTTTCCAGGGCTGACATTCTCACAGACAAGCACTTCGTTTTGAGAGGCAAATTCTGGAGCATTGTCATTCATATCTTTGACTTTGATATTGACTCGTACTTTTGCATCTTGGTGATGGCCGCCTGGAACAACAACAGAAATAAAACAAAAAAGACAAATTATTTGAGATTTATCTATAATCAGTGTGCTGTATACATTTAAGTTAGCCCTTAGTGGAAGGACATGAGTGACAAGACTAAAAAAAGACTGAAGCGTGCTTCACTCACAGCTCCTATCTGAAATGATCAGGTTTAGTGAAAGCATTGATATTATGCTTTCAGACACAAGAGTCTTCCACATAACAAAATAATGTTTTCTATGTAGTTTTCTATATTCTATTTTTATTTTGTATGGTTGAAATGATCAAAGACAGTGGAATGAAAAGGAAAATGTATCAGGCAGAAACCTTGAATTCAACCAGAAACAAACACTAACTGCACCTCAAGGAAATCACATACACACAAAAATAAATATATAACATTTATGGCCAATTACACTCTGTTCACTGAACTGAGGGTATCATTTGAAGTTTGAAGAGGTAATCTGTGGCTGTCTCTTCTGAAATCATGCAGGAGGCCTGGCGACACTACAACCACATAAGAGCAGGGTGGAGGGAGAGCTGGAGTGCTTGGTTAGGGAAAAAATGAGAAACATGCACGGCTACTCTGTTATTTAAAAGCCAGAAAAAGGAGATGAGTGACCTACCAATCTCTGTAGCACTGACAGAGATATTGTGCCAAGCCTGTGCTTCCCGATCTAAGGGCCTTGTGGTCTTAATAATGCCGTCCTCTGGATTAATGGTGAAAAACTCTTCCAAGTCTGTGTAGCGTGGGATCATATATCTGGGATGAAAGAGAAAAAATATATAATGTGAAAACTTTCTTTTGGGGGGTTTCTCTCTCTCTCTCTCTCTCTCTCTCTCTCTCTCTCTCTACATATTTATATATATATATATATATATATATATATATATATATATATATAATTTTGTATAATAAATCAAGATTCCCAGAACAGTACAAAACCTTACCGACTGTCATCAAACACAAAGCATTTATCATACTTCTGTACAAGTAAAAAACAGGCAAAGCAAAAGTAATATGTTTCTTTTTTTTTTTTTTTTATGAAGGAGGTGCTACCTGATGGGGTTGTTTATGATGTCGGTGTCTTTGGCATGTACACGGCCAACCGGAGTGCCTGCTGGGGCGTTCTCCTCCACCTCAAAGTTGTAGCCGGGAGCCATGAAGGTCGGGGGCTCGTCTGCATCTTCGACTGATATTTTCACAATGGTAGTATCTTTGTATGGACCCCAGGCGATGAAACGGGGGTCCATATGTGGGTTGGAAGCTTCTACCTTCAGTGTGTACGATCGCTTTGTCTCAAAGTCCACATGCTGAAAACAAGAGGACACAATTTGGTTATTCAATTTGATAGAGGCTATCAATATATTTAAAAAAAATAAATAAATAAAAAATCAGGAATCACTGTACATGTTTGAACATTATTGCACTGTACATGTGTCCAGATATATTCTGGACTACATGGAGAACCAAAGGGGAATTACTGGATAGATAAGTTTGAGGAAATAAATAAACATGAATAGATCACCAATAAATCAACCGTAATTAATTAGAACATAAAGAAACACTGGAATATATCTAACCAGATTTAAAAAGGGGGAAAACTTTAAAAGACACAGACTAGAGGGCACTGTTGTTATACATTTGGGAAGGAGACTGTCTCCACAAAGATGCCCATATGAGAAATAATACAAATAGCTCTTGCAAACGTATTTCAGTTACAGATTGCACTTTTCCAAAATTATCCACTGGCACAACTCTTGTGCCATTTAGGTGTAAGCAAATAAAATAACATTTAACAAACAACTGTGCTCAAATGCAGCCAATCATTTGGTCTGCCTGTGTCCTCTCGAATCGCCAGTTTTCACACGTCTGCCCGTGTTCTGATCAGCCTGTCTCACCCGTCACACCTCTCGGCCACAAATTACCAAGTGAGAATTACACATAAAGGGTACATATCAACTCAAACACACACTCACACATACACATGCCAGCTAGCTGTGTGTTGATTGGTTAAAAATTGTTTTTCTTGCTTCCTCAATCTCTTTTCTCCCTTTTTCTTTTCTTTGGATCTCTTTAATGGAGCTGCCAACGCTGAAACAACTATGACCCAGTTCTTTTCTCCAACAGGTTGGAAACTATTCTCTGTTTATCCTGACAACTGTGGTCCCTCTTCTCCCTTTCCCCCAACTACAATCCTTTATTTGGCACCTAATAACTCCCGACTGAACCTAATCAGAAGCTGATAATATTCACAATAATGCTACGTCTCTGCTTAATATTCAGCCTGCGTCGCCTGCCCGCAGTTGAAACAGAATACTTGATTAAAACCCTGGCAATTCCGTCAGTAATTTCGACTTTAATTTTCAACATGCTTTGAAGAGCAAAAGGTGATGATTTCCCAAGAGGTGTATCAGCGAGGCATTGTGTTATTGAGTGAAGCAGCATTGCATCAGGCTGATTGTTGTTGGCATGCCATATTGTCTGTTCTCTCACCCTTACTCCTGATTTATCCCCGCCTTATAACGTTGTCTGCAATCTGAAAATGCACTGTTGTGGCAATGACGCTTAAGAAAAAAAACAAAAAAAAAAACAAACAAGCGAGGCTGACACAATGCCCCAATCCTTCACCCTACAAACATCCTTTACACAAACAACATCCACAATATGCTGATGCTTCACCAGATAACACAGCTCAAACAGCAATAATTCTTCATCAATATGCTTCCTTTTCTGACGATCATTTTGTGGATGATCATTACAGATCTCAAGCTGTAGGGTGAAGGGTAAAAGATCACCAGCAGGTGGCAGTGGTACGGCTGCAGACTGGGTCTCTTTGGCTCTCAGGCTAAAGCTGGTTGGTGGTGAGTAGGCTCCTCAAGGCGATGTGGGAATTTGCCTCGTCCACAGGAGGTGGGGGTACGGACGGCCGGCAGCCTAACCCGAGTGGCTGTGTAATTGTCTGCATAATCCAGGGCCTCACAGCAGGGGAGGAATAACCCGGGCAGCCCAGCCCAGATGAGTTCTCCTCACATGGACAGAGAGAAGCAGCCATGAAAGTCAATGCTCATCTCAGATATAATAGGGAAGGGATGGGCAATGTCATTGCAATTACAGAGTGAAAATGGTGAAAAATCACTCTAGCTTCCCAGTAGTCCTACACCTGAACACACAACCTTGTATATATGAGCGTCCATGCAAATGGGGACACAAATTAATAAGCAAATAAGCTAAATGCAAACGATTCCTCAAGAAGAGAAAAGACAAAGGGATGGCCAGAAATTTACAGTAATGATATCTGAAAAGAATACCCCTCCCTTTCTCAGGCGCACACTTGCCTCCATTCACAAGCTCACTTACATAACGAGAGGTCGCATTCAAACATACTTATTTGGCACTCGCTTTTCCTCCCTTACACACTTCACCTTTTTTAGTTTGACGACTGCCTCCTGGGTCTCAGAGTCCTTGGTGATCTCGAAGAGGTTCATACCGTCTCCCTCCAAGATGCGATAATCCACCAGTCCGTTCTCCCCTAGATCAAGATCTCTGGCCTTCAGTCGGCCCACCTCCTCCCCGGGAACCTTGTCCTCTGAGACCGCCATGGCGTAAACACCTGTAAAGTAGGAGAGTGAGTCCCGGGAGCTCTCAGGAAAGTAGGAGTAGAAGGTAATATGGTTTATAATATCCCAGGCGAGAAAATCCTGATCACACTGCCCACCCGGGAATGGAGAGTCAGTTCACTGCATGATACCAGTGCTACCTTCAGCTAGCTGCCTGGCACCTGTGAGCTCTTAGATTGTGAGAACACAAGTGCATGTGTGAAATTTATATTTGTGTGCTCGAGTGAGCCTGTAGTGTACGTGTATGTGGGTGGGAGTATGAAGACTATAACAGACACCTGCCTGAGGCTGGAGCTCACAGAAAGACCATATGGCTCCACTCCCTGTCTGCTGAGAGCCAAAGGCTTCAGCTGCATTTACAAAAATAACTCCCACATGGGGAGGAGGTCCTCGTGAAGAAAGGCCAGGGCGTGCAAAAAGGTCTATTTTTTCAATCAGACCCTCGACAGACAAAAAAAGAAAGGGAGCATTTTCATCTACACGTTTTTCGGGAGCTAAGTTTGAAGTGAGTCATGTGTCGAAGTCTGTTTTGGATAGGGCAAACATCTCTGGAAATCAATATTGATCCTAAAAAGAGACAGCCTACTGCTCAAGCTTCATTTTCGGGGCGACCAGAACCACATTACATATCTGAAACTCACATCTTCAATCCTGCTCACTGAAATCTGTCTTGCTCCTGAAATGTTACATTTTGCAGTTGGCTCCAAACTATCGGTGAGGTAGATTTAAGGATATGCTGGTCTAAGCTACTCATTGTGGGCAATAACCTTGCAATGTACAGTTTATTTTGGTCCATGAATAACGGTTTCTACCAGCACCAAAAACAGGGCTTATGTAGGAGCTGGAGCACTGGGACCATGCTGCATTCTGCTTAAGTCAGGGAAAAGCTTGAAGGCCCTTTGCTACTGAGCCTGAGGCTCAGAGCACACAAAAAAGCGAAAGCTAGAAGGAGATTTATAGGGCCGATTTCTGGAACAAAAAGACAGATAAAATCTATGTGCTTAGTGTGCAGTTTAATGTCACATTGGCAATGCATGAGCGCAAGCTCACACAAGCGCGTTCCCACTCTCTTCGGTGTACGCAAACATGGTAAATATTTCATCCAGCCTTTCACGCTTGAGAGACTTGATGTCATTGTGCTCGTGCTGAACGTTTAAAGAACATTTAAATAATTAAGTTGTGATATTTTCATGTTAACATCTGTAGCTCATATTAGCAAATTCTGACTTGGTCCCTCAGGGCTTGTCAATGTTAATATGTGGTTTGAGGATTGAAGTGTGGAAAAGAAAGAGCTGTACACTGGCTAAAAGCAAACTCTCCTCCCTTGGTGCATGCATAGCAGAGGTCAGATTAATGTTGTGTGTAGCCAGCCAAAGAGCAAGGCATGGCCACAGTGACTATAATAAAACCTGACAAGGATAGAGGGGGACAAAAATGATGGATGGAGGAGAGATAGAGATAGGGAAAGAGAGAAAGACAAAGAAGGAGAGAACATTCACAGCTGGAAGAATAAATTCGCTCACCCTGAGCGAACTTTGGAGGGTTGTCATTGACATCAGTCAGGGTGATTTTAACCTGAGTGGTCCCTGACAGGCCGCCCATGTGTCCACCCATGTCCTTGGCCTGGATGACAACATCATATTCCTGCCTGGCCTCCCTGTCCATGTTGGGAAGAGCTGTTCGAATGATTCCTATAGACACAAGTAGAGGCATTTATCAAAATTGAGTAAGATGTCCTCCAGACCATTCATTTGTGCTCTTGGTTCACAGGTGTCATAAAATCTGATCCGCTTATGCTCTTATTAATTGACTTGACTTTTCATCAACATTTGTGAAATGTATTCCATCTAAAGAGTTTTTTAGTTGTGGTAGTAATTAGAAAACCATTGAAGTTAGATGCCCCCCTCAGAAACTAATGAATTACATTTCAAACATTTTCATTATTCATTATAACCAATAGGCTAATTGAGAGGAATCATTCAGTCTAAATGATTAGATTATTGATTTTATGCAAAAGTTAAATTCAATTATTCAACGGATCAGTCAAAATGCATACATTTGCATTTAATAACTGATTTCATATTAATGACAACTTATTAAAAACATTTTTAAATCATATTCTAATTCAGTAGTAAAAAATGTGTCAAATTTATTTGATATATATTTTCCTTAATATACTGTATGATCATCACCAATATCAATATATCATTATATGCTTCTGTAATGCATCTGTAAATGTATTACAATTAGCAGTAAATGCATACTGTTCTTAATGGGGGCATCTTCCCCTACCATGTACACGTCATACACAGTCAGCTTTTATCTAATAGGGCAACTGACCTTGGCCTTACACTTCAGAATACTGCTGTACAATAAAAAAAAAATTCATTCATCTTTCAGACAAGAAAAATATTTGGCTATTTTGCTCATTATTGAGGCTCATAAAGCATGTAACAAATGCATTCCTGCATAGTCCAAAGAGTATATATGTGAAATAGTTGTATGATGGCTTTGTTAGTACCACACAGATGAGCCGCACTGAACAGGATCAAGAAAAAAACATCCAGCGTTAGTTTATCAGCAGCATCTGTTACATCTCCTCTGACTGCTGTAGGGGTTTCCACTGCCACCGGGACATTGTAGGACTAATGTGACCACAAATTAATTTAGCTCAGAGAAAGCTAAGGTGCTCTCGCGAAGCGTGAAAGGACTACCCTCTTCATTCCCAATCCTCATACGGTGGTAATTGAATTGAAGCTAAACATGACTTGAAATTGCACATGATGCATTTTTGAATGCATGGCTGGCTCCACAGAACTAACACTGAACCAGTGAAAATATCCTTATTGACAACTGTACCTGTCTGCGGCTCCACAGAAAAATAAGGTTGGCCCTGCAGGATGCTGTAGACCAGCCTGGCGCTGTTGCCATACGTGGGGTCATCTGCGTCAGTAGCTGTGACCTTTATCACTGAAGTACCTGTAGAGCAAGAACATCACCAATCAGCCATGAGAGGGAACCGACATATTGGATGTTACACAGATCTCACAGTCTGGGATACACCTCCCATTGAGGCAGCAAAGATAACAGAGATTCTGCAACTTTGCTATTTCTCAGGATGTAAAGTTGAGCTTGAATAACCTTTTTTAAAGGCAGCAAGAGTATTTCAGAATCTAAAGCTAGAGGATACAACCCGTTGCCTCAGGTTTTGTCTCAGTCTAATTTCCATGAAATCTGATTCTGTTTAGACACTAAAAATAATTTACCCAGCATGTTTACCAACTTATCTAGAAGAATAAGGAATTGGCCAGGACAAAACTAGCCATTCGAGGTTCCCAGTAGTATTATGTGAGCTGTGAGCGGGAGTATTGGGGTAACAGATTGTTACCCCGTGACAGGTGAGCATTACTGATGATGTATTGCACAGTGAAAATGCAGTAAACACACAAACACATGCACACAAACAAATGCAGGCACACACGCACACACACCCAGACAAGTCAGCAGTCGCAAAACAACAATTGCAACAAGGCTAGCGACTCACTTTCTGAGAGTCAGATTTCAGCTCTTTTGAATAATGCATGAGGAACAAGCTGTCAGGCGTGGGCTCATAGAGAAAGAGAAGAAGCTGACAAATATGCTTTTCCAGAGGCTCGCACTCACCAACATTGGACATCTCAGCTACTCGCGCATAGTAAGGGCCGTGAAGGAACTCTGGAGGATTGTCGTTGATGTCCTGCACCTTGACAATGAACTCTGAGGGAGGCTCTAGGGGTTTGTTGGTGTCTCGATCTACAGCCTGGGCGGTCAGTGTGTACTGGGCCTGTTCTTCTCTGTCCAGAGTCTTTGTGGCGTGAATGTTGCCCGTTTTGTCATCAATGACAAAAATAGTGCCTGCCCCCTCCCCTGA
The DNA here is from genome assembly GCA_031834385.1 of Semotilus atromaculatus. Taxonomy (NCBI): domain Eukaryota; kingdom Metazoa; phylum Chordata; class Actinopteri; order Cypriniformes; family Leuciscidae; genus Semotilus; species Semotilus atromaculatus. Next base: position 11,117,566 of record JAULUF010000009.1, on the reverse strand, counting down.
AAGGATGTATTTAATGTTTCCAATTCCTGAATCTACATCCGAATGAAGCTGGAGAGAGAGAAAGAGAGGTTTTCAACAACAACGAGCAGGTCAAACAGGAATGCTGACTCGAAGTAGAAAGCTTTTTGGCTGGTCTTCAGCGACCTATGATAGCATCATATCTTACAGTAATATCTAACCTGATGGCTGCTGCATTGACAGCGAATTCCATAGGGGAACATCCCTCTCCTAAGTGCAAGTCTACATTACTCTTGAGCAAACGTCATTGTTTCATATTAAAATGAGAACGAACCTCGTGTTTGTGATGTTTATAAGTTGCACTCATACAGTATCATATATAGCTGATGCGAATTAAGGGATGTTGATTATGCTGGTTAAAATGAAATTAAACTCCTGACACAGAATATCCCCACTCAATAAGTCTAAACCTCCAGTTGGGTTCAGGTGGGAATTTAAAGGCCAACGTGCTGAAGGTTCGCCATGTAACTATCCGGCAGGCCCATAAATCGTCCATTTCCCCTATGCAAGAACCATAGGGGACTGCACCGTTATTAAAAAGGAAATCCAATTTATAACCTTTAATCAAGTGGGCCACTGATTGCTTTTGTGGAACAAATGGAGGATATTGCAAGGACTCTGTAAGGTCTGTAATGAAAACCCCAATGACTTTCATTCACAGCATAACCTTAAGAGAAAAATAAGAGGGAGGGAGATGGAGAACGGGGAACAGGACAAAAAGAAATGGATGTAGAAGCTGCTTCTTTCTACTTACCCGACCTACTAAGACCGGATCTGGTCCTGTGTATTCCTCAATGACAAAGAACTGGTTCCAGACCCATCCTCGTTTAGAGCGGTGAAGCACCTGGCCTTCTTTGCCTCTCTCCCTGTGTCTGTGCAAAGAGAGATGACGGCGGTGGCCGCGCTCCCGTAGACCTGAGCCCCTGTACGTCGCTGCAGCGCTCCATAGTGCAGCCCCCAAACACAAGAAGAACACATGCAGTCTCAGTCCCTCCCACATCCTGCCCACACTGTCCACTTCCTCTGGGCCTTCCTGTTCACACCCCTCCTGTGGGTATCAGGGTCCAGAGAGAATCCTTGAAACGGTGTCCCCTGGATGGTGTGGTCTCTTAAGGGGTTTAGGGGGAAAGGAGGAGACCTCACTGGATTTGACTTCCCACGCTGCGAAACATTACAAAGTCATACTTTGCCTCTCTTTTCTTACTTCTCATTTATCCCTCTCTGATTCTGAAACAAAAAAAAGACAAAATACATCATTGGTCACATGAGGGAGTATTAAGTAGGGTACAAAGATCTACATTTTCTAAATAAAATGTAATTCAAACCTGGAAATAAACAGAAAATTGTAGGATATTAAAACGATCAAAGACATCAAAGACAAGAGATCTCTAATCAAATAAGAAAATTTGTGTCATTGATCATATAGCGTTCTTTGTATTGGTCAGATGTCCTTGCTTCTATTGAAGCACATGATGCTCTTTGGCTTGAATCATGCTGGAGAACATTATAGGTTTTACAAACACACCTGGGGAGTTAATGGGAGCAGCACTCGAGCTTCATAAAAGCAAAAGGGGACAAATCAAATACAAAGCCAATCTGAAAGTAATTTTAGTATTTCATTTCAAATTTTAGCTCAAATTGTTATGCTTACAATATAATTTTAATTAGAACAATTCATTATATGAGAAAAAAATAACTGTCTCAGACTTTTGTAGTCCACTATATACAACATGATTACTTTTGTCAGACCACACTGGAATCAAGTTAGATTGATTGTGTTGAAATGTATTAATTCATTTTGTAACAGTGTACCCTGAACTAATTAAGCATCAGAGGTTGTAAGCCCATTTGCGCCTATTCAATTAGACATTACGCAACCACCAGTCTACCAGCAAACCAATGTTGCGGTATGCTATTCTCTATGTTTCAGAATATAAACCACATGGCACTGCAGGTCTCATGACTGTTTATATGAAAATGTAATAAAAAAAATAACTTGGGATGAAATTAAACTCCCTCTCTATACAATTCAAAGGATAGGGGTCAGTAAGATTTTTTTAAAGTATATTCATACTTTTATTTAGCAAGGACATTCCTAAAAATGGAAATTTCCGTAATTTGTGAGACAATGCTTCTCCGCATTGTTGGAAATATCCAGCTTTCCGTGTTTTTACTGTTATACGGTAGGGAGCACTATTGGGCACCTTCTGAAAGATGGCAACCCAAAGCTTTTTGCTCAAAATGTTGCTTTTTAATGGAACTTACCCAGATTCAATTGTTGATAAAAAAGGAATGCATGGCGCTAGAATAATTTTTTTTTTTTTTTAAAGCAGAGGGTCTGTTATTCCTTTTGATACAATGGCATATTCAGATATTCATACAACAAAATATTCTGGGGGCCATGAAACTTGTGAAAACAATCAAAAATACTGGCGATGGCTGGCAACTTTTTTAGAAAGAGAAAGACTTAATTTGCCTTAAAGACATTTTAAATAAATACTGTTTTTTCTCTCTCTCTCTCTCTCTCTCTCTCTCTCTCTCTCTCTCTCTCTGTGTATACATATATATATATATATATATATATATATATATATATATATATATATATATAACCTTTAATATTACTTAAATTATAAATATATCACAAAATTCATATCAATATAACACAAGACCTGTTCTCCAACAGCTGTCAATAACATCCCTTTCCAGAACTTTATCCAGTGTAAACACTTGTCATGTTACACATCCCGTAATTAACCACTTGAGGTGTTGGGTGAAATCCCATAAAGGCCGTTCATCGCTCTCTGTCTGGGTGTAGGCGGACATGGTATGGGAGTGAGGCCCGTCGGGTATTTTCTCATTCACTGAGCCACTAACAACCTTCAGCTCTGACAACAACAGTCACGGTGGCCCTCTGCACCCACACACACACGCACACACGCACACACGCTGCACCATCCTTACCTTAATCATGGTAAGTCAAATTCTCACTTCACACACGCACGGAGGAGGGGTTTGGAGAGTGTGAAAGGCGCCAGAGGGGCAGATAAGCGAGACAGAAGACTAAACCCAACCCATCACTAGTCTACAAAGTAAAGCCCTAAATATTTTCCAAATAAAGTGCATCCAGCAGAGAACTTGGGAAGTGAGTGCCTTAACTCAGCCAGACCTCCGCACTGTCAGGCCCTATAATGATTACATTATATTGCTTCACGCTCTTCTCAGTCTTGGCTGTAAATTGGCAGCGGTGATAGAGAAAGAAGACATTCTATTCCCTCCTTTCATTACTGACAGGCCACCAAAACGTCAAAATGCCCTGTTAGTTGGGGTGGTTTTACAGGCTATAGGACGTTTGGGGCAGTAATATTTTATATACATTTCTGAAAAAAGGCTCATATGCTCTCCAAGGCAGCATTTATTTGATAAAAAATACAGTAAAAAAAATATTGTGAAAATTTATTATTTATTACATTCATTAATATCGAAAAGTATATGACTGTACATTCAACAATGATTATTGATTGGTTTTGCAATGTAAGCACGATTAATCATATTTTAATCATGATAATGATTTCTGCTTCTCTCGATTAATTAAAAATAATCGTTGCAATTTTTTCCCTGCTGATTATTTTACAGGTTTTTTATTTTATTTATTTTTTTACATTTGGCATTGGTAACAACAAAAGCCTCCACTATCTTTCCTATTTGGGGTAGCCAGTTGTCATTAATATCTCTTCAAAATACACATTCTTTGCCCAGTGATTTACTTAATCTTATCAATCTGGCAATCATGCTCATGCACTCTCTCTGTGCTGCTGGTGCTGCTGCTTCTTTTACTGGTGCTGCTACTACTGCTACAGCTGCTGCTGCTGCTACTACTGCTGCTGCTGCTACTGCTGCTGCTGCTACTACTGTTGCTGCTACTGCTACTGCTGCTGCTACTACTGCTGCTGCTACTACTGCTGCTGCTGCTACTGCTGCTGCTGCTACTACTGTTGCTACTACTGCTACTGCTGCTACTACTGCTGCTACTGCTGCTGCTACTGCTACTGCTGCTGCTACTACTGCTGCTGCTACTGCTACTGCTGCTACTGCTACTGCTACTGCTGCTGCTACTACTGCTACTGCTGCTGCTACTGCTGCTGCTACTACTGCTACTGCTACTGCTACTGCTACTGCTGCTGCTGCTGCTACTGCTACTGCTGCTGCTACTACTGCTGCTGCTACTGCTGCTGCTACTACTGCTGCTGCTGATACTGCTGCTACTGCTACTGCTGCTACTGCTGCTGCTACTACTGCTGCTACTGCTGCTGCTGCTGCTACTGCTGCTGCTACTACTGCTGCTACTGCTACTGCTGCTGCTGCTACTACTGCTGCTACTACTGCTGCTGCTACTGCTACTGCTGCTGCTACTGCTACTGCTGCTGCTACTGCTGCTGCTGCTGCTACTGCTACTGCTGCTGCTACTGCTGCTGCTGCTGATACTGCTGCTGCTGCTGCTACTGCTGCTGCTACTGCAAAAAAGAAAAGAAAAAAAAACACGCTGATGACCTGACAACACCGGCAAACATGTATGTTTGAGTTTAACGATGTCGTCTGTGAAATTCTGCTCAAATAAAAGTGTCACTGTCGGTCTCTGATCTGAATCTGTGGTTTGTCTCATTTGGAACTGAATTGCTTATCATAAAATATCTAATGTGAAGACAAATTACAAAGAATGGCCAGAACACATTAAAAGTTATCTGTTTTCAGTTGAAAACTATGTCGTGTAAGCGGCCACTAAGTTAATATCTAATGATTTGAACAACGGAAATTAATCAAAACCCTACTTAAGCTAGACAATGACTTTCTTCTAGTGCTGGTGTACAACCAAAACAATATTTGTAGCATTCATTTTCTATTATCAAAGTAAAGCTGCTTTGAAACAATTTGTATTATAAAAAGCGCTATATAGAAGAAGGTGACTTGACTTGACAAATAACTCACTAAAACAATGCATTACCAGAAGTCATATTAATGGTAAGTAGTATTCAATTTACTCTTATCAATACAATTGTAATCAATATTTTTGGTATTGATTTCACGTGTGATGAAGCTATCGAGTTTATTAAATGTCAGGAGATCCCTGCTCTGTCTCTCACTCCACTGTCCTACCTACAACATTCATCTAAGAATAGTTGTCAGCCTTTTCTTATTCTTCTGGGGTGCATGCTCTTTGTCTCAAGCACCAAACCACTAGATGATAAAAAAAAAAAAAAAACATTCTGAAATTACAGTAAACGGTCTACCCCCTAAAGTGAGTTATTCTTGCCCTGACTGAAACATTTGTATAACAAACCAAGTAGGTTCAGCCTACACCTTTTTCAGTAATTATGTATATTTTGTCTTTATTGTGGAGAATTATCTGTGAGGGCCAACATACATTTTTGTTGAATTTAATTAAATTGAATTGAATTGAAGTGTAGAGTCATTCAAAGATGGTAAGTGATTCACCAACCCTGCAATGTCTGTACCATCTGTTAATATGATACAGTTATCTATCAAGCCCTCTTATCGGCCAGAATTGTATCTCTGTTGAAGTGATTCAAGCTCTAGCATCTTAAAACATATTTGACGAAGGAAATAAAATGCAGATATTGTATTTTAAGAGCAGTTCTAGTTTTACTCTGGAACAAAAACTAAGAAAATGCTAGCGTGTACCATTACGCTTAATGCAGGGCAAGGGAAAAAAATGCCTCTGTGTTTTGCAATCACAAATGATCGCTCTGCCTCACAGCCTATAATTACTAGTTTAGTGGGATATATTCAGTGGAATATGTTACACGTGCCTTAAACTAAATATTAAATTCTGCACTATAAAATACCAAGACCTCAATCATAATGCAGAGTTATGGACTCAGTTGCCACTGCAAGAGCCTTGGGATGAAATGAAGCAACTGCAGAATCTGAAAGGCACTGGAAGTGATCCTTTGGCCCAACCAGTATAAAGATATAAAACAAATAAACGGATGAATGGATGAATAGATTTAAAATTCTTAGGAGAGATGTCAAACTGGATCCAGAAGCTCTGTCATGGCCTATTGCAAGCATTCAGAAGCCTGAGAAGAATCTAATTTCCTATCATATTTTCTCACAGCGGAAGGATCAAGAGAAGGAAACAGAGAGCAAAAGAGGAAGGGTTACGGAATGACACTTGAAATCAAACAGAAATGAAGCTATATTTCAGTAAAAAAACTGAAACATGAGAGAAAGTTATTCTGTTCTTTGCACTGTATTTTCAGATAACAGCCACTTACCCTGTTGGTTTCTGAATTTTAGTAGGTAAATTACAGCAATTCAGCAGCGAGCACACTCTGCTACTCTGGATCTTCAACCACAAATGTAGTATCTAATGAAAACTGGCTTGAGATTAAACACTAATGTGAAAATGGTGTGGTCAGATCTACTCAATTTTCACTCATTTCTTTTTTCACTCACTTTAACTCTCAGTAGCACTTATGATGTAAGACTGTGAAGAAGCACACAAGGATTGACGTGGTGTGTAGCAATAAAGATGATTCATCTAGGTGTATTTTTAATGCTATTTTCTGCTTGGATCACCAGCAGCTACGCTCAATGTTTTCACCCAAGTCTCTGAGACTGTATTTGTGTCATGTGTCATATGTTCACACACATATACATTAGATATTAAACTTAAGTGGCTTTTTGTGCTAAACATCCAGAGATTTCCTTTCCTTGTTTTTTTTTTGTTTTTTGTTTTTGTTTGTTTTTTACCATTACTTACAGGATTTCTATTTAGCTGGCAAAGTGAAATAAAGATGACTAAGATGCTGTCTAGCAATTTCCCATCATGCTGACAGTTAGATTGTGTAAATGTGTTCTTGTTAAAGTAGCCTATGTGTATACTGTGTTGTTGTTGTTTTTTTGACTGTTTCTTTAAAACACTGATCTTGTGTGTTTATGTATTTGGCTATGCACTTCATCCTACACATTAATCACGGTGATATCTACATGACTGCATTTATGTATTATGGGATGAACAGCTTTGCCGTAAGCCTACACTTCTAGCGCATCTCTCTTTTTAAGACAGACACTCTCAGGCACTTTTACCAAGATTTACAAGACAGTGACAATACACTGTAAACATTATTTGCAATTTTTACAACAACAACAACAAAAAAGACCAAGATCAAAAATGCTCCAGTAAAAACCTGTTATATGCAAGTTTATATGCAATTATAGGCATCCCATAATACCAACCATAGCTGCCATTTTTACTGTAAACAAAATATGTACCAATGCTGTATCACTCATACACTCCTACAGTTACCTGTTGCTCAAAAGTATACAGTACATGGTGTTTCATATAAAATGATCCACCTTTGCTAATGTCACAGGTTTTGATGGTCTGTTAGGATTGGTATTTTAAAACCATGTTTGACTTTACATTTCTGTATATTCTACCTATATTTGTAAGAGCTTCCTGAAAGATATCTCAAGTACTTCCAGCCTGTTTGGTGGCTGGCTTTGAAGATGTTTCGAAGAGCCCTGGGTGCATGTTACCTTGGTGTATATTAAGAGGAGGAATTTCAACAGCATCTACCGAAAGTAGCCTGTTTTTTTTCCCCTTCTTTTTTTACCATCATCCTACCGCCCTAATGGATATACAGAGCAGACCCCACTGCATGGCTGCAATCTGTATAATAGTGCTACACCTCAGATTTCAGCCTTCATAAACAGAGATAATTGCACTTTTCACCTCCATTGAATCTAATGAATCACAGCGTTTATAATAGTACATTTTACAGGCATGCTTAATGGTTCAAGCAACAGCACTATGCGTAATTAACATCACAAAATAATGACAGTACAAACAGATTGTCCAGACCCTGACTTATGCCACTGGTCAACCAACAAATGTCTGACTTAAGGTGCGGTCACATTTATCGATTTTCGACGAATTAATTCAGGCAAAATCCAGTAATTTCAATAGGAGTGAGAGCTTTGTTCTAGCTTTGTATTTTCAAAGCCAGTGTGACTTTTGAACTTATGTGAAGGTTGCTCCTCTCTCATTCTACTCCTCCATCCTCACATTTTCCTCAGGCACTCAGAGATCCACTCTCAAGACGCAAAGATCTGAATGCCGCTACATCATAGAGAGCTCTCTTATAAGCAAACCGGGTCAAGTGTTTAGTACTGGCAATGTGCAATTTTAAGGATCTCAGAGTGACATTCAAACATTCACATAACATTTCTGGTCTCACCCTAAAAAAAAGTGTGATGAAAGTCAAAACTTTTAGTACTTTCTACCATAATTCTGAGAACAAAAGTCAGAAATAAAAAGTCAGAAATTTTCTTTCAAATGACTACTTTATATTTGAGCCATAGAAAAAAAGAAGGCTTTTAAAAAGTGGCAATGTAACAGGAAGTCATAACCTCTAAACACTACATGTGCTCATGATGGACCTGGGAATTGAGATGCGTATCTATTCACTTCAAAGTTCTGCCATCAAAGCCTTTCCCGATGCTGTCACGGAGAAAAGAGCTTTTTGGTTTCTCATTACCCAGCAGTACTTCCCCTGGTCAGCGATTGTGCTCACAGGGCGAAACCTGACTCTTAATTGCCGTTCAATTACAGAGACTAATCGGTGGAGGTGTTTCGCAAACAAAAATCCCTCAGCCTGGCTCACTGCAGTGCATGGCTAAAAGGGCTGATTTGTATTCTAAAAAGGTGACTAATGTTCATGTCTTTTTCTCCTTTCCTGCCTCCCGCACTTCCTCTGAGAGGTCTGGATTATGAATATGCTAACAGTTGTGGCCATGGTTCTTAGTTATTGAGGTGAGGGAACGTGATGGAACACGTTCTGCCTTTGCTTTTGCTGTCATTTGTGATGTTGATGCTGCTGCTGCTGCTGCCGCCACCATGGCATATTAGTGGAAAACCGCAATTGCTAACAACTGGTGAGCTTCTTAAAGAACGGTGGTGGAGTCTTGCAAGTCTGACTACAGAGTTGAACGCCCTTACACTTTCTCATGATGTTATTTCAGAAGAGCCCAAGGCTCCGCCACTGTCTGTTCTGCAGCACGTGCCCTTGGAGAAGTGAACTGAGTATCGCCTTACTAGGGCAAACAAGGCTCAGCACTCTGCTTATATTACCTAGAACAACATGAAGGTTAGACGCCTAAAGGCAACAGTGTGTGCCTTGTATTCCCCGCATACCTTGATTATCCACTCTACACTCTACTATTTATTTCCAATAGAACATCAACTTCCGTCAAACAGGTGAATCAAAACAGAATGTCGTGATAACAAACAATTTCTAACAAACAGGGTCATTGGTGTGGACGCAGGTGGACCTACATTTGGTGTGGACGTGTGTTTGAGTCACTCAACCAGATCATTAAAACTCATTATGGCTTTAGCCATATTTATTAACCACACGAATCAGCTTTTGCACATGCCTGGTAATGATAATTCTTCTCATTATTCATCTCCGCTAACACATTATCCTCCTGTTTATTCATGCAAGCACAAATACAGGCATATTAATATCAATTTGTAAAGTACTCCCAGCCAGCCTTTGCTTTTCCTGGCCCAAATTAAATAATAACACAAAAATGAATACAGCACTACAATACAAACTGTTAATTTTGACGAATGCTTAAATTGAGTAAAATATTATATATTTGCATATATTGTAGATGATGGCATGGAAAATGAAAGCAATGCAAGAATAATATTCGAGAAATTATCAGGGAAAAGGAGAACAAATACACAAAAAGATGACAGATAATCAGTTCAAGGTTGCATACATAACAGTATTATGAATAGTATAATGGAGTCATTGAGGTCTATGCATGACTGGCATGCATGACTGACTTTAAAATATTCAGCCATGAATGATGATTCCTAAGTTCTATAGCCTCTCACTTGACTTATTGGATGTCATTTAACATGGATTCTAATTATTAAAGATAATTGTTCCTTTCTTCTTTTTCCCCCTCTTTACACATCAATAACATCCTAATTATGTCTTCAGTTATTATGCTATTCCAATAAGCACTTCATAGCTTCACTGTATATCCAAGAATACTAATGACTAGGTTATAAAATACACTGACTAAAGACAGCTGCATCTCCTCAGAGCTTCAATCACCCGCAAGACACTTCATCCATTATTAAAATGTACAAGGCTAATAAAGGGCCTGTGTCTTCTTTTTTGTCTCATGCACAAGGCCGCAGAATACTCTTGTCACTGTGGTAGATGTGCTTGCATGTTTTTCTTTTAGCAGCTACATTACAAAGAGGTGAATAGTGAGGCCCTGCCAAAGCCTCTCATTCCCAAACCTTTTCATTTCCTGGAAAATGGAGGACTAGTCAGGGTTTTCAGACAGCCTCGTCTCGGAGGATCCGGGGAGCAGGAAACTGCGGTGTCTGGAATTGATTTGAGGCAAAGGGAAAATAAAATACTTGGGATTCCTGAGGTTTGGGGGACAGCAGGCAAAAAGTCATGGATCCCACCAATGCAATGCAGGGAGACATTGGAGTGAGCGCAAAATGAGACTATAAAGCTTATGTGACAAACTTGGGTGAATTTAGGGAGCCATTTCAAGTCCCAGACCCTAGACAACTTATTAGACCATGCCACCACCGATATTTAAAGTCTCTAGGCATGTTTCAATAAAGCTCCCTCCTCTGAATTTCTGTGTAGGTTGTTTATTTTTTAAAACCATCCTCTTTACCGGTAGCATCTGCAAGGTACTCTCATGCTTAAGATATACTTGACTGACAGCTTTATTGTTTGACTTTTCCAGAGATGATTGAAAAGCAAATGGTGCATTGATAAACATCACTCGGTTTGCAATACCTTTTCACCAAGCATCTCTGAGGAGAGGTTAATTCATTGAATTGGTAAACAGAGAAATTAAACCTTCAATAGTGTGCACAACTGAAAAGGAGAGAGACTGAAAATGATTATCCAGCTGCTCTGGCACAGAACTGCTTAAAACTGAGAATGAAAAGGAGGCATGTGTGTCTCATTCATTTGAAAACTATATAATAATCCAGAGCTGTATAATATATATATATATATATATATATATATATATATATATATATATATATATATTCAAAATACATATTAATATTTCTTTCAATTATCCAAAATACCACAATGGATTTCGTAAATATATGCCACTTTTTCAGTAAATGAGTGAAAATGTCCATGATTTGCTTCTTTTGCTCATTCGCATAGTCTGTACAGGATAAATATGCACAATATAAATACACTATACAGCTATACAGGCAACCTGTTTAAAAGATTCCCACATCAAATCAAAATATAATTGAATGGAGAACTTGTGAATCTGAATCGAACCTAAGCAGGACAATAGCCAATACAACTGACATGTCCAATCAGCAAACATCACAGCCCTTATGCTCACTCTTTACCAGCTGATAAAAAAATATAGAGTGAAAACATGGAATTAATTATTTGAAACTGTCTCACAGCGAAGATCGCCCATTGGAAAATTTAGAGAGGTTTTTTTTATTTATTTATTGTTGTGTCAGGATGGCTTTGCAGCAGGATTGAGGAGAAAATATATGGGGATCAAACATAGAAAAGATACAAAGCAACATGTTAAACTTACAATTTCATAGCCACTGAACAGATTTCATTCATGGGTGCGGGCAGCAGAACCAAAACTGTCTCTATGGTTGTTAAACAAACACAGAAGACGTCAAGGTGATGAGCAAGAAGATGTGAAAAGGAAGCAAGGGTTGAGGGTAAACAACATGAGCAAAGGGAAATCAAAAGCAGAGAAAATAAAGCACTGTCAGAGAGCACTTCACTGCGTCCAATTTCCTCTTATCATTGATGAAGACATAGACTCTTTTGAACAGAAGGCTGTGCCACTGAACCTATATCCCTAACCCCCCCCCACCCCCACAGATAGGTGCACAGTGGGAGGCTGGCACTAAAAAAAAGTATGACATTTTACCAGCCTGTTTCTAGATCGAGCAAATACTTTGCACTTTTAAATGTGTATCAATAAATAAATGTTCCAAATGTGAAAGTAGCTTAAAGTCATAAAATAAACCAACAAACAAACACAACTACAATATCAGAGGCATCAGAGTCTGAATTTTATCCTTGAGAAAAAAAAGAAAACAAACAAAAGATTCTGTTTTTGGACCATTTCTTAGGGCATTAGAGAAAATGCATCTGTCTCTCACCACAAGCAATTTGAAGCTCAAGCTTCCCTCTAACTATGGCTTAGAGACCTTGAGAGGTGGTTAAAACAAGGAGATGCCTGTCCTCAATCCTTCGACCCAATCCACCCCTGTCATGCACTGCTGACTCAACAAAGATTCTCTGTCTTCCTTAAACCATCTGGTGACAACTACCTACCAGCAGGACTCCTTTGAGACAGATTCAAGCCAAATATTAGGTGTAAATGACTCAAAATGGGAAAAGTCAGTGATTAAATAACTCAAACCTTGGGACATGCAGACCAGCAGGGAATAAACAAATGTAGACGGGGGAACACAATTACACTTGTTATCAATCATCTCAGGACCTTTCTGGATGAAATCAGATGTTAAGTTATAACTTTCCCATCTGCAACCTGTATGTCTATTATTAAATGATATCCTTGCAAATCTGAAACTGCACAGCTTCAGGTTGATGAGTCATATTTCAGAGTCAATTTGAAAAATCTCTTGTCTTTCAGGGCTACAATTAAGGAAATCACACATGTCAAGGCACTTTGGTGATATAGGTGATCTTACTGAGTCATATTGAACTGCTATAACGGTCTTCACTGAGGATGACATGACAGTTTAAATGTTTAATAAATAAAAAGTATTTTAGTCTAATACTTTAAACCTACAGGTAAAAAAAAGTTTTTTTTTTTCTTTTTCTAAATTAGAATGCTCAAATATCTGACCATTTTAGAAATGACTAATAAACCTATTCCCACATAATTATGTAGAAATCGTAAAGTTAATTACAAAATTAATTAGATCTTTAAACTGTGACTCTGCTGCCCTGGCAGAGATGTGCTTCCCTGTCACTTCTCATTATTTTGGGAAAATCTCAAAGGTAATGACAGCAATGTTAGGGACAATGATATATTTATATTTGATATACATACATACAAATTAAAATGAGCTATAGAGTAAAACTGAAAAAGCCTGCACAAGGAACAAGCCTTAAAATTGGCAAATTATTAAAATTGATGGTTTGAAAAAAGAACACCCCCCCTCCCCCGAGCTTTAAATTGACTGTTGAGCAATATGTTTTTTTTTTTACTATTCTTCAATACCATAAGCAGTCCCAACACATTCACAACAATATCAAATCTACATCAAATGACATTCATGTCACATTTCTGTTGTACCGAGCAGAATAACCTTTCAATTGCTGCAAGGCACATGATATCGTCTTATCAGGTCTCTTCTGTTGAGGAGTATCTTCCCCAACCAATCCTTCACTGAGTTGAGCATTACTGCCTGTAAATCTTACCCAGTGCTTTTTCACCTTTACATAATGACCTTTGCACACACTTGCACACACATCCAGACACACACGTGAATGTGCCTCATGAGGCTTTCAACTGCAGTTGACACAATCCACCATTTCAAGAGCAGCACAAAAGGTGGCTCATATGCCTGGTTGGTTCTGAGCGGAGCTCCCAGGCCCCAGTGCACACCGTCACGCCTACTGTGCAGCAGAAGAAATTAAGAAGATAGTCATTTGGAAGGTATCAAAGGAAGCAGGGCAATCCTCTTTTTATTCTAGCAAAATGGAAAATGAGATTGTTAATCCTCTGGGGCTTGAATTTGTTTTCTGTGTCTCTAAGTTTGATTCCTCTGGGATTTATGAACCATTATAATCTCATGACAAGGGAGATGTATATTATTTATTTATCTGGGCCTTCATTTCATTGTCTTTGTACCTGTATTCAACACAATGAAAGCTAAATCTAATCTAATCTAAAATGTACTTATTTAGTACATTTAATATTTACAGGCTATTAAACATTATCCTTTGTATTCCTTTAACGGAGAGTCTATTTAAACTAAGTGTCAAATAGCCCACCTTATTAGCAGAGGCTTTTTACACTAACTCCGCCCACTGATATGTGGTTGGACCAGACAAAATTACGGAAGACTCTGGATTGCAAATGGTATCAATAGTGTAGGGGGTGTCGCCTTTTACCGAACTCACTCTACTTACTTTTTCCCATCACATATCAGATCGAAAATGCATTTATTGGTAACACTTTACAATACGGGTGCACTAATAAGCATTGATTCATGCTTAACTAATGCACAGCTAATCATGTGTTAATGTATAACTCATGAAGAACTAAACCATTAATTAATGATTACTGCATCAGCAACTAATAAAGAGTATATTTGGTTAATATATTAAGTAATATATGAATTGTTATTAATTGAATGTGTCATAATGTATTAATTCCTTAATAACATATTTGATTAACTAAAAGTGTAAATTAATGTGTTGAATAATTACCACAATTGGTCAAAGCAATGTACTTCAACTTCGAATTGTCTGCTTTAATTAATCATTAGGTAATGATTTGTACATGTATCATAATGTTATGACTTTACTTGTTGAGGCACATGACTATTAACTAATTGTTAAGTAACGGTTAGTTAATAGTCATGTGCCTCAACAAGTAAATTCATAACATAATGATACATTTGCAAAATCATTAGCGAACGATTAATTAAAGCAGCCAATTCGAAGTTGAAGTACATGACTTCAACCCATTGTGGTAATTAATTTAATTTACTCTATTAGTTAAGAAAATATGTTATGAAGGAATTAATACATTATGACAGATTTAATGAATAACAATTCATATATTACTTAATATTTTAATCATTTAGAATATTTATTAGTTACTGATGCAATAATCATTAATTAATTGTTTATTTCTCCATGAGTTATACATTAACACATGATTAGCTGTGCATTAGTTAAGCATGAATTAATGCTTATTAGTGCACCCGTATTGTAAAGTGTTACCCATTTATTTTCAACAAAAATTAAGAAAATATTTAAAAAGTGGAAATAAAGTGTCTAATGTGTTTAATAATAAAGTGTTTATCAGTTAGGGTTAGGAGTAGGTGTAGGGAGGGCTGTATTGTTCCAATAAGGCGGCATCCATTAAATAATTTTAATAAATATAAGAATTTACACTCTGTTATTATTGCATACCGTTTAATGTACAACAACACTGATGTGCAAATAATATCTGTCACAATTCATAAGTATAAATAGCATCTACTGTAACTAGTATTTACACTTATTGCCAAGAAAATACTGCTATTTTTACATAGAGTAAATGTAATATTTTGCTATTTAAACTTAGTTTAAAGTAACTATAACTATTTGTGCTTTGTGTAAATAGTATCTATTGTTATTTGCACTAGTAAAAATACCCATTGCCTTTATTTATTGTTTCTTCTAATATTCAGAAACATCACTATTTTGTAATTATCTGGATAATAATGAGTCATTATTTAAAATGCAATACTTGAACCACTTCTCTGAAAACAATCTGTAGTGAACAGCATAGACTATGTTCTGTCAGGGCATCTGGTGTTTGTAAGCTAAAGGGTACATTTCAAATTTGAGTGTACAAATTTCATCAAAATGGCACAAATATCAGCAATTGCTTTGAACTAGCACTACTATTGATTTGTCATCTTTGTATCTCAGTTTAATCAAAACTCTTGCTTACAATCAATAGTTCCAGCGGGTTTGAAAAACACCCTTAACATCAAGAATCAAGGAAAATCCTTCTAGGGGGAAGATCTGGATGGATGGGAGCCTGCTTAACTATTTATAGCAATAAACTGCAAACTAGTTGGGAGGAAATCTGTATTCTACCATGGCAACGAGACAATAAATCTAGTCGTTTAACCTGCATGGCTAGAATAAAACGTATAATCTCTGTTTAAAATCCAGAAGGCTAAGTGTTTTGTTTTCGATGCCCATGTGTGTCAAGCGAATGCCTGATCCTTCGGTCAATGGTTAAAAACAACAGAATCATTATCATCTGCACATGAAGAGACGAACTCCTCCATAAATGTCACCAGCGCTCTGATTTATCCTAAGCCGGGGCCAGGGTCAGGGGTTAAGTCTCAGAGGGGTTCTAACTGCTGAAAATGTTGACATTAGCATCCAACTCCCAGGGCATTCGCTTAAATCGGGCATCTCTCTTTTTTTTCCATTCTTCTCACATTGTAGACAGGAGAGGATTAGTGGCTGCTGACAATCATGACATATGGCAAAGCTAGGCTACGAGCCACGATCAAAATCACACCACGCATTATTCTTAGTTCATGCTCTGGCAACAGAGTTTCATGAAAACGCACGGTTGCTAAAACAGCTAGAAGTCAGTGCACATTAATGCATGTTGCTTTGTGAGAGTGCATATCTCAACTGTGATGTGAGCTGTCACATCTTGATGCAATGAAATAATGGGAGGGGAGCGCTTGCTTACCCACAGGAGTCATTTTCAGAACGCCGGTTTGAGGATGTGCATTCTTTAACCACCTGACATTTACATGCATCACACATCAATCAGTCAAAACTACACCCTACTACAAGATGCATGGGGAAAACTGAACCAAAATGTAGGCAATGCTAAAATCAAATGTCTGACAATACATTGATATACAATGGCTTTTGTGTTTGGTACAGACCAATTGAAATTCATATCCTAGCATTTATATCTTATCTTCAATAAATAAATAAACACAAAAGGAACCAAATGCAATGTCATGAACAAAACCATGACTAAAACCAACCAAAACAAGAAAATCTTCTTTGATTATTTCCAAGTTACATTAGTCATGTTTTTGCTGACAAATGGCATTTATACAAATCCAGTCTATGAAAAGAACAATATGAGAGTGAGAGCACACTGACAAAAATGTCAGTCACGTTATGGAAGCAGTTCTCCCATGAATTCCACATTCTGCATGTCTGTGAATCCCTTTGGCAAACCCTTTTTTTTTTTTTTTTTTGAGGGTTCCAGTAGCTGTTTGATTCACAGAGGTCATGCTGTGAAAAACAAAAAGCCCAATTCAATCCTGATAACCCAAGTGGAAAAATAATTTAGTTAAATGGACGGGTTTGCCTGCAAGCTTATAAAGAAGAAAGTCGTATATACGCAAGTGCTGTGGCTATTAGGACCAGAGGAATTACTGTGGTGTGGGAAATGTTGCTAAGTTTGAGCAATTTAGGTTCACATCATTTTTGTTGAGGTTTTTCCTTTACCTTTTTTTTACTTTTGTACCTATACAATTAACTTCTGTTTCCAGATGAAATACACACTAGTGATCGTAAAATAACAATAACTTTGTATTCCTTTTCACACTAGATTAATTTTATGTTATGTTTCTTTCACAATATAATGTTATGGCCTAAAAAAAAAAACACTTTCCATAATACATGATTTGTAAACTAATGTATGGCTTTTCGACATAGTAAAATTGCTTGGTAGTGTCAAACTACAACTTGTGGTTGAAACAGACAAGGAAGTAGGATCCATTTGCAGTATTATTTTATTACACAAACTCAAACATAAACTCAGACTCAGGAAACAAGACTCGGGAACAGAACAACCAGCAAACAAACATTGAGGACTGACAAAGACTGAACTAGACACAGAGGCTTAAATACAAGGGCAAACAAGCTAAACAAGATAACAAGAGGGTGTGGCTAATAAGAAACACCTGGGAAGACTAATAAACATAACTGGAAGCTGCTAAACATGAAACAAGACAGAAACAAAGACTAGACTTCTGACAGGTAGCTCACATAGTACAGTATTGCATTTGTGACAGTCATTTCTGAACTTCTGATATACGTACAACAACCAGCATTGCCAGATTCACATTGTTCTGTGTCTGATAAAACAGGACAAACTTTTAGTGCCACTCACTTATGCTGGGTACACACCTAAAGATAATCGGGCTGATTTTGGGCCGATTTCCCCCCTTCCGACAATCCTAGGTATGTCCCGATTATCTTGATGGTTCTAAAGATTATCTTATCAGATTTTTCTGTGGTGTGAGGTGTGTTAAGAGTGTCCGAACCTGCTCGGAAGAACATCGGAGCCGCCCCGATCGCGAATCGTAAAAATTCAACATGTTGAATATTTACGATCAGAAATCCTAATGTGTGGGGGGAACCCCGAGGACAAACGCGCACACGCTCTGGAGATTGTCAAGTGAAACGAAACAATATCCAATCAGAAAGCGAGATGATGGAAGACGGAAGCATAACAAACGCAGTCATGGCCAGCACAAAGTCTAAAACCTACCATAATAGACTGGAAAAGGAGAAGAGATGGTCAGAAATAGTTTCTGCAATGTTATTACCAGGTAGCTAACAAATAGCAACAGAGTAGATTTTTTATGTGTGTGATTGTGTTCTGGTTTGACCTACATTATGAGGACCCATATTCAAATGTAAAAATGCTGACATTTTTCTGTGTTAGGATAGGTTGGGGCTAGAAAATGTAATTAGCTCAGTAAAAAAAAACATATAAGTATAGGTGTACCAGTACATATAATGTGTGTGTGTGTGTGTGAGAGAGAGAGAGAAAGAGAGAGAGAGAGAGAGAGAGAGAGAGAGAGAGAGAGAGAGAGAGAGAGAGAGAGAGAGAAAATTAACCATGGTTTTCTCCCAAAAGGGGGCGTGGACAAAATTGACAGTTAAGTTCCCGGATGTGCCGGTTGTGCGTATGGTACATTTTTATAAGGGGAGAGAGACAGGACCAGTGTGTGTGCATAACAGAACATCTGAGAAGGTCACTAAATTCCCGCCGTCTCCACGACTTTACCTAAACCCTTTTCTTTTTTTCTCGTACATTTTCTGTGAAAATCATTCCAAACACTATCATCGCAATTTCTTCCTGCATATTGTCCACCATGCTTATTCTGAAGTCTCACGAGATTTTACGAGATTTCCTGTGTTTACAGTTAAGACTCAGGTTGAAAATCTGTTAGTGTGTGGTGTGCTGTCTTTGTCACATCATGGCACACCACACACTATAGGAGCAAAACGGTTCAATCTAGGATTTTTTATCCTCATGTTTGTGGTCTATCACATTTTGCCCATCATTACATTTCACTTTCAAAATGTTGTAATATCATCTTGCAGAAATGTTGCCACACGCACGTTTTTCCAATGCTCCAGGTTTCTTTTTTTCTTTTTCTTTTTAAATGATTATATTATTAATTATTAATTAATTATACATTTTATACTTGTAATTGTTTATGCTAACAATAATTATATTATTGTTAAGTTTTAATATAATTATTTAAATATATATATATTTTATAGAGTTGTACTTTCGGGTGCTTTTCACAATTTTTACAGGTGAGTTTGTTCTGGAAAACATTTTTGACAAATACATCACGCAGTAAGTGCTTGTTATGACAAACTGCAGAAACGCTCAGTCTTTCAGCCAATTAGAGAATGGGAAAGCACAGAGAGAAACTCACTATAGCCTTCATTCTTACACACCGCTACAACCTAGAACGGCGTTTGAAGGTGGAGAAAGTTTAAACTATTAAATGCTATATGCTCTGGGCCCACAAATGACTCCTGCTGACATATTGAATTTCATTTAGTGCTATGCTAGCATCAAATCAACTTTGGGAACTAGGAGGCAGACTCACAGTCACTTCTCTGAACTCAATGAATATCAATGATGGCCACAGATTCTGTACAGTAATGAGAGAACATGAGAAATATTATTGAAGGAAAGGCACAGTGGAGTTTGAATTAACAGACATTAATTCTAAAGGGATAATAGCACTTGTGCTACAACCTGGCACAATGCATCTCTCCTTGTTTTTATACAAGGTTAATGTTAACTTGTGCATTGTCCCTGTTTAAATAAATGAAAAAAAAATGAAAAAACAAAACAGATCAGCATCATCAAGAAATATGACTGGCCTAACTATTCTGTAAGCAGACGCTCTATAAAATGTAATTTAAACTAGGGATGTGGGTTGCCTAAATTACTAGACTAATCAACAATTAGGCTGGTTTCATATTCAACATTAGAACATGCATTTAATACAAACTATATGTGGAGCGCAGAGAATTGGAACAGAATGTGTTTTTAGATGTTGGACTTTTTTAAATGTGCATGCTGTCTGAATGTGTATGGCTATAGTGGTGGTGCTTTAAAGGGGATGTATTTGAAGACTTTAACTTTTATGAGAAGGTTTTACAAACCGTTCTTCAGTGCACATTCTATCAATTGCAGTTCTGGCACTCCAATCCCAACATTCTGTACAATGTACATTCACATCACATTTTTAGCAATGCAGTGGTAGGCTTATGTACATGTGAAATTACAGTTCTTCGCCATCACGAAAGTTTACTATTTGTATGCATTTTGCATATTTTTATTTTATTTTATGCATTTCTAAAAATGTTAAACTTTTTAGTTTCACTTTATTTTGATGGACACTTTGACACAATTCTGTTGACTATAAGTATACATGTACATGTCTACTAACTCTCATTAGAGTGTTAGTAGAATATTAGTAGACTTGTAGGGTTAGGGTTACAATAAGTTGATATGTAGTTGCAAAGTTACTTAAAGTCAGTAGAATGTCTGTTGAGGAGAATCACAATAAAGAGTTAGCAGATATTAAGCAGACAGTCTACTAATACTCTAATGACAGTTAGTTTACATGTAGCTGCAAAGCTACTTATAGTCAACAGAATGTTCAAAAGGGACGATCAAAATAAAGTATTACCAACTTTTTATTTGCACGCTGACATAAGCTTTTCTGAACATCCACACTAAATGCCTGTCACACAGCCCGATTACTGAACAAAATTCTCTTTCGCATCTTATTGCGCTTAAACGGTTAAATGCACACAGGTTTACATAAAGTAATTAAATATCTTAAATGAATGTGAACAGTTTGACGGATGTGTGTCAGTAGTATATGTGCAACAGGTCTTGATGTGACATCAGCCTAATATACCTGCTGCTTTGTGTCATCTCATTAATGTTAATCAAACAACAAAATATGTAGAGAAAATAATTCAATGCTCTAGACTGAATAACTTCTGTAGCTTTAAGAAGCAGTCTATATTTAATCGATTCAGTGATGTCTATGTAGTTTTATTTTCACATTTGTTTATTACATTTCTTGCTTGAATGCTACTGTTACAGTAAATACACCTACTGTAGCTGAAAACATTAATGCACTGTTTATTTCATTTCATTTGTATGTTAAATTGTAATTGTCCTATTATTTGTAATGTGCGTTTTTGTTCTAAGAACACATGTTCCCCTTTCAAAAAAAAAAAAAAAAAAAAGTCAGATGTGTCTATGGACCCATAATATATTTATTTACCCATTAATAGTATTATAAATATGTGTAAAATATTATCTGGAAATGATTTACTTTCTATAAAATTTCAATGAAAAATTCTATTCATTTTTACATACTATTTATATTTTTTCTACTAACTTTTTTATCATTATTAGAATACGTTTTTTTTTTAAACATGAATGAGCCAACTTTGAAAACTCCCAGACTAGACCATTATTTTATTATTGTGATTTAAAATCTATCCATGCGACCACGTGTATAGCTAAAAGAAAAATATGTTTTGTATTTAGTCAATGCAGAACTCAATTTGAAAAAAAAAAGTCAAATGTGGACTCATATCCCCAAAGCTTTGATGCAGATGTTTGTCTATATTTGCAAATGCAAGTAGAAAGAAAACTGCCAGCATATATATATATCCAATCACAGCCCATTGAGTTTTGCTGTTCCCCAGCTGCAAGACTGCAAATCTTAAGGCATGAGAAGGGTAATTAACAGCCTAGTCGTGAAGCCTGGCAGAGCAAGTTATCCTCATAATTACAGCGAATAGGACCTCCGATCAGCCGTCAGCTTGAAAAAAAAATTTAAAAAATGCTCCAGCTCTCCTTCACATAAACATGAAAACCTGCCAAAAAATAACTGAGATACACATTTCAAATAGAGGCATCTCTTTAAATAAGCATAGACAGTGTGTGTGCATCAGTTATGTTCTGTATTGATGAACTGCATTTTTATCTTGTGTGGTACAGTCCAACCTCGGTGAATCAGGACAAAGGATGAAATTGGGTTTGGGCAAACATGGAGCACGGGTAGACAGATTAGACTTGTTTATATGGTAAATATGCAGGTCACAGCTGTGTGGAGCCGGTGCCACAGTCTTCATCTTTGCTACACGTGACAGAGGAGTCCTGCCAGACACTACTGTTATATGTGGCAGAGATGTTAGACAGAACTAAATAACTCATTCTCAAAGCTCTGTGTTTTTTTTTTTTTTTTTAGTTCTGTGTTTGTTATCGCTGTCCAATTACAACCATTCAAAATTGTCTGTTCTGAATAGCAATGACCAGAAATATCCCTGGGACCAAAACACAACAAGTGGACATTGTGAAAAAATTCTAAATATGATCAAAACGCACAATAAAAAGCAACCTTAAAGGACGTGCTCATCTATAGCTCTGCATCCTAACAACACCGTCTGGGCTTGATTCCCAGCACTTCAAACCAGACAGAGGGAACAAACTACATACATAAGCATCCTCAAACACCATGCATGGCGCCCAATACAGGCAGCACAAAAAACAATATCTGCCACCCAATCTCCCAGAGACTTGAGGAACAATCAAAAGCTTCTTAAACACAAGCACGGCCGGCACTTCTAATTGACAGTTTATGTGTATTTGTGTAAGCGAGGAGAGGAATAAAATGTGCAGACTACTTCACTCTGATTTTCTGTTGGGAAATATGGACACAATTCAATTAGTAATCTAAGGACATTTTCTCAGAAACGAAAACATCAGCGTTTCAACAGCAGAGAGAAAAAAGTCAAACAGTGAGGTCACCTTGTCAAACCGTCTCACTCGCCTCTATTCACCTCTAACAATACATATTCAGTGAACTGTTGATAAGACATTTTCAAAGTTGAGCCATATTCTAGCTTTTACGCTTCTTGTATGGGAGACATCAGTGGCGTGAAATGAGTGGCTGATGAATGGCTATCCTCTTTTCACAGCTAGTCATCTATTCTGGTTTTTCATTTCTTTTCCAGGCTATTTTTTCCTCCTCAAGAGGAACCTCAATTGAGGGTTCAGTCCAAGTAATGACTTTGTCTCTGATGCCTCAAACCCGAAGCATCATCACAAACAGCGTGAACACTTTTCCTCTCGGTGAGGAGGCGATTACAGAGGCATACCTGGCCTAAGCATGCAAGTTAATATTTATATGCCTATGCATGTTTGTGTGTGTGAGTACCACAATATGAGGTCAAATAATGAGACTATGATTGCATTGGTAATATATGTAAAAGTGCAGAAGCTTAAGCAAAGCATGGGTCAATGGAACGCTGATATTCCTGGCACCACTTCTCTCTCGTGGGTGATGTTTATGGATAAGCTCTTGAATATGTATTCCACAGATTATGAGATGTGCCTCACAATGACTGTCCTTTATTTCCCCCGAAAAAGGTCACTGACCCTCCGTTGCCGGCGATCACCTGACTCGAGGCCAAATTAAATCACTCCACTTTTCCTCCTTGACTGTCATTTATTTTGAAGAAGAGGCTCCTAGTGCATCATATTACCTGTGCGAAAACCCGCAGTTGAGGGAAATTCAATATGCTTTCAACATGCATTTAGCCTCTGCGGGACTGGTGTCAGATTTGCTATTGTGTATATCTGATAAAAAAAAGCAATGTTTCTCCCGGTATGCTCATCGAATTATTGCAGTTCCACCTATCTGACCCTAATTTTGTAAATCATTAGGTTTTTATTATTTGTCTATAGTTCTTCACATCAAACTGCAAATTATTTTCTCCACTCTGGTGCTTTCTAATAGGATTTGTGCAGCAGCATATTTGATTGTAGTAATCTATTTACAGAAATCTTTAGAAATGAAGAGAGCTGGAGAACAAGCTGTGAAAATTGTAAATTGCTATTAAATGGGGCTTTGTGTCTGCACGTCATTGATGCCCTGTTTGCATAGCCGAGGTGCATTCTGATAAAATCATCATTAATAGAAAATACGGCCAAGCAACGAGTCCATTGATACATGGGAGATAAACCAATATTTAGATAGGCTGGGAGATAAGTAAAGGACGCTTGAAAAAATATATGTCTTCAAGCCGAAACAAGCATTGGTAATGAGATAAGCCTGAAGGTAGTCTGCTACGGTTTTAATTCCTGAACTTTTGGGGATAATAATGTAGCAGTCAATATAAACCTTGTGATTAATTATCACTTGAACTTTCATGCTAGCAGTGCATTATGGGTGCCGGGAGCTAAACGTAAGAAACATCATCTCACAGAGATAAGGCATCACCCCTTTCCTTATGATAAGAACATACTATTCTTCTTCTTTCCTTGGTCGTTGTCATTGGAAAGTGACCTATAGAATGCACTTTTTTAAATTTATTTACAGAGTTTTTTTTTTTTTTTTTTTTGCTCTATTTCTTTCAGCACTCAAAAGCTGTGAGCAGCTGAATGGTTATCTTGATAAGAGTAGTCCCTGAGCTGCATGCGTTGTGACAGCCTCCAATGAATATCAAGTGACGTGCGTCACAGTCTGCAGCCATTCCGGAGGGGATAAAAAAAAAACCCTCCCATTATAATCGCCGCCTCCTTTTAAACAGCCATTACCTCGGGGCGCAGTAGCCAGAGGTGAGGTAGGGGCACTGACATACACCCACTGTCGCCCGCCAAATTAAAAGAGGCTCTGGCCTACGTTCGTGAATACTAAATGCATCCTGGAATGCCTAATGTGGATTTGAGTCATTCGCTCGGACGGCCTGAGGAGAACGGAATCCTTCCACAACCTTCTGTGCGTTTGATAAAATAAATAAATAAAAAAACGAGAATGAAATCAATAAGCTTGAATTATCAATAAACACAGCTTTAAAAGGCAACACAAGTGTAAACAGTCACTGAAAAAGCTTGCTGGCCGGGCTGCTGAGAAATATATTTCTAGAGGACGATCTGGCTTCTGCATCTCACCCACTTGGACGCTCCGCTAATCGGCAGCAGTCGAGCCTCATTCATCAAGGCAGTGGCTCTCACACCCCTCACTCCTGGGGGAGAGGCAGATGTAACTCCCGACGTGTGCTCCATACTGTGGCTAATGACTAAATCGGTCATTTTCGGCATTATAAAGGTTTCTGTTCTTTATGTGTACAATCTCCATCATGCTTGATTAGTTGTGGTATGCTAAGATTCAATGGCTTCCTGGTCCTTTTGCCCAGCAACCCTCCATCTTTCTTTTTCTCAGTCCTACTCTGATATTCAGTTCGGTCTTTCAGTGGCTCTTCACTGACATTCTTTTCATTCCGCAATCATTTGCCCAATTATTAGAGATACTACAATATGGAATAATTCATGAAAATGAATTATTCCAGTGGTTTAATGAAAGTGAGCCTAGACTCGCATACTCTGACTGTATAGACACAGTAATCTTCCATAGTAACGGTAAGAAGTCAGTGATAATGAGAGAATATATTACACTGAACACATTGTGTGTAACCTAAAATATAATACACTATTGAGGAAGCTACTTTGAAACAGTATATTGCAAAGATATAATTAGTAGATTTACTAAACCCTTTTTATTTCAAAAAAAGCTTTGATTTAAAGCTTTGAACTACAAATGAAGATTAGCTGATAGCTTACTGGTTACATATGTTACATGATTACATGTTGTCAGGATTCATTGATGTACAGCATTTATTTACTAAATAAATCTTTTGTAACATTATAAATGTATTTACTGTCACTTTTGATCAATTTAATGCATCCTTGCTGATTAAAGTTGTCTTTAAAAAAAAACAGTTCCCAAAAATTTTGAACAGTAGTTTATATTAATATGTAGTTAAATAAATAATTTAATATAATATAATATAAACCTAGTGAAAAATAAATATACTAACATTATTTGAAATACATTTATTTTATGCTGAGTATAATACACATATATTTACTTATTTGTGTACTGTATATAAATACCCTGTATTTGTACTTTAGGTTCACTTTCATACTATCCTTACTAATAGTGATTAACACTAAGTTCTAAACACATTTTAGGCTTAATATTAAGAAATGTGCATTGTGCAGTAAAGAAGTGCAAATAAAGTGCAATTAAAATATATATATATATTTATCAGTAAGTCTCAAGCGATATGTCAGTAAATATGTTAATAGATTTGTAGAATACTTAGTATGAAAATGTATTTTAAATACATTTTGGGAAGTTTACTTGTATACTAATATAACAGATTCAAACTAAGCATATTACATCAAAAATATGTAACAGGAGTTAAAATGAATCATTTAATCGCACAGTGATTTGTTTAAATCACTGTGCAATTAAATGATTTAAACAAATCACTGTGCAATTAAATGATTCTGAACTGAACTTAAAGGTTGTCTCAGTCATTTCAGGCCCAAAAAAGGCAGAAACATAAATGATCACATTCATCTAATCTTTCCTAACGGTCCGCTAGCTGCCCGCCCCATAAGCATGCCGTCCAAAAAACATGTCTCTGTATGCAGCCTAGGCTCTGAGATCTGCACACAAAAACAAATGGGTACAACCACCACTCAAAGCCAAAATAAACAGTTTCGGCCTTTTTTGGGCCTGAAATCACTGATACAACCTTTAAATGATTCCCTATAATGTAGACGTCTCAATGATATGCAACAGAGGACAGTGCTTGTTTGAGTTTTGCCTCAGATTATTCTTCTCCACAGCTGCGGGTATAATAAAATATGATGAAAAATACAGTGATGTGTTTTTCAACAATACACCGAATCGAAAAAAGGTCCTTGTTAATGTTTTAAAAAGAGCTGAGCTACTGTCATATTACTGAAACATTTAGTTTGTAGAATCAATTACTGACTAACACTGAATACACATTTGTGCAGTTTTATTTACCTCTCCCTCTCATACAAAGTCTCCACCAGTAGCTCTGAAATATGACAAGTTCATAGGCCTACATTTTTTCAACGGGTTCACAAACCCTATGCATTTCTACACAGATTTAAGTGTCTTTTTAAAATGTTATCCCTGGACTCAGTGAGGTGCCACTAGCCAGTCATAATCTGTTATTGTGTGCCTGAAACCATGTGTGATTAATTTCTCTTTTAAATGAACCGTCCAGCCCGCTTTGGCATTGGGGCCATGATGGAGCCGCACTATAAATGGTTTATGTCATGGCTTTTGTCAAGCTCCTTTCCCCCGCAGCCTCGCTCAGTAATTGAAAAGCCACCTCCGACGGAGGGACTGAGCGACTGTGTTTGTAGCATACAGACGACAGGGACCGGGGGAAAATGGTCCGAGTGGGTCTTACCACTTCAGTGTGAATAGCTACCCAACAGGATTTCCAGGGACACCTGCACTGACCCATAATGACCCACCGGGCACCCTCCATCCAAGCAATAACGTTTTGTGTTCAGGCTGGACGGGAGGTGGAATAACTGGATGGCGGAATGAATACCAATGTTAATAATGTAGCTCTCGTCGAGCTTTGTGTTAGTATCAGATGTGTTCATTGTGAATTTGATTTAATCTCAGAGGCGACTATATCTGTCAGCGTGGCCTCAACAGGCATGGAAATCGCTCTCTTTTTCGTCCCTCTCTTTCTGTTCTTAGCCTCAGGATTTGCTTCGCTTGCATACAGAAGGGCTGTGATAAATGATAGCATCTGCCTGCCTTCTTCACCACCTGCATTTAGAAATTTCTTATGGGTCCTCACTGGGAAAAGGCTGGCACTGCTGTGCAAACTGCACATAAAAAAAAAAAAAAAAAACATTTTAAGAAAAAGAATATAGACTCTACATAACACCTTTCATCTCAGTGTTTTGAATGCATAACTGCAATCATATTTTTCTCCCTTATTATGGAAACATCTTAGGTCTTGTCACATTGGGTGACCCAATCACAACTGGTCAGCTGAGACAGATTGTTATTTTAATTAAGTTAAAATTATTACTTAATTACTTAAAATTACAATTATCCACTTAGCAGACACATTTATTGTACGTAGGCTATATCAATAAGCTAGTGAGCTGGTTTTGAAATAAGTTCCTTAGGCTCACTAAGGCTGCATTTATTTGATCAAAAATACATTTTATTATTATTACAATTAAAAACTTTTCTTTCCTGTGTGAAGATATAATAATATTAATAATATAATAATAATAACTGTATTTTTATATAGCGCCTTTAAAGTGAATTTCTCAAGCGAACAAGAAAATAGTTAAAACAAATATTGATAATAAGAGAATAAAATAAAATAAAATCTAGCCTAAAAACATATGTCTTAAGATTTAAATAAATTGTAAACATGTCAGCTTTAAAACCCTTCTTTTAGTGGTTTACCATATGGGTCTCATCAGGAAAGATTAGTGTTTATGGAGTGAACAGATAGCAAAATGTTACCATGATTATCGTTTATCACTGATCTTAATACCAGGTCTGAGCTTTCTGTGAAACACGTACTGCACACATAATGCTTGACTTGACCTTCAGGTTAAAAAAAAAAAGAAGAAAAAACTTCCATTGACAATACGCTGTGCCCCAAATAACCCTCAGAAGCAAGTTAAGAACTTATAGAATTGTCTGCTTACATGCCACTCAAAATATCAAATGCTGCTCGGAGCAGTGCTTTTGAAATCCCCTATTTGGTGACGCACATGCCTCTATTCTGTGTTAAGACACTTCTGACAAACAATGCACACTCACTGGCTAATCCTGATCTGTCCCCATATAAAACACAGCAGAGTTCGGCACTAAAAGTATTGCAAATATTTTTGTTTTAAATGTCAGCAGCTACGGTTCTGATCAAAGCATGAATGAGAGAAGCAGAATCAAGAAATAAGTAGAGTCGAATTACTTTAGTATATATATATATATATATGTGTGTGTGTGTGTGTGTTAGGTATGTAAAAACGGACATCACATCAAGAAGTGTATGATGCAATTCATAAGCAATTGATATTATACTAGGCAGCACAGTCAGTGCTTCAGCACTTCCATACACACATTCCCGACTGTTACCATGGAGAGCCATTCAAATACAGACAGCTGTCAGGTCAACAATCATGCGAGTGGGCATCAAAGAAAAGATGGTTTGCTCTGGGGTAAGAGGTGCATACAGAAGGTGAATAGGCGAATAGCAAAAAAAGAAAAGGACTGTGTGGATGGGAACAGGTCTTTATGGCATAAAATGAAAGACAGTGTTTTACATGACAGTTGAAGGAAGTACAGCTTGTTTGCTCTTCGTGGGAGTGGTGGGATTTGTATGTAGGGTGGTCTCTAGTGTGGTCTCACACTGTCCTGGTCGCTTAGCAGGGGCCGGGCTCCTCTATTACAAGCCGGTTCGGTTTTACGACCCAGGGCTAACTGTCATGTTAATGAACGCCTTGCTGGCCTTCACGAGCCCTGTGTCCTTGTGGAAGTGACAAGCAGTGTACAACCCTTTACCGTTCTCACTGAAAAGGCCATTACTTCCCTTCTCCTCTAACAGTTGTAGTGCTAATGTTCAACAGCCTAATTAGAAAGGGAACCGGCTGCTTTCCTTAAAAGACTGTCCACCCATGGGCCACCCACAATGGCAGGCAGCTGGAAATTATTTCTGCCTTCACTGTAACCTACAAAGCCCAGCAAACAGGGGTCAACAGGATGTGGACACCCCTGCATTAAATTATAACAATTAAAACCTTAGGCTGGACGAGTCCCTGAGGCCCAAAACTATTTACTGCAGAGCTTGTCCGTGACAGAAAGAGGTCTAAAAAGAGCTTTCCTGACACTACAGAATTTACAGAGGTGTGAAATTAAGTGCAATTTGGCATTACAGTGATCCAGCCAAACCTAATATGCCTTAATGCGTTTTCCTATTGCGAGAGTGAAGAATGATTCCGAAAGGATATAAGCAATAGAAAAGCTGTTGCATCAAAGACAAACAGCCCCACAAATGGAATGACAATGTCTGCGCTACAGAGGTAGCACTGCAACGCTGACAGATTCCTGAGGGTGCTGCTGGCTCCAGGAGTGTGAATGAGTTTACTGATGCAAACACACATTGACAGGCACTAAACAAAAATGGGCCACTAGATGGAGGGATAAACTCCCTTTCTGGTGCATTCGGTTTTCATGCTTTTTTTTTTTTTTTTTATATATATATTTTTTTAATATATTTCTAATTTAATTAATTTTTTGGTTAGTTTTACAGAAAACATTCAAATACTCAAAATAACTGGCAATCAAACCTTATCAAATATATTAAGGTGAGTGAGTATGTATTAGTTGAATAATCTCTGAAAAATCTCATTTATTTTACAGGTTTAAAATTAAATTTAAATTAAATTTATAAAGTTAAACAAAGAAAACCATACCCTACTAAAATCATATCGTTCATAGGAAATGTATTATTATATTCATCAATTACTAACTTTTCAAAAGATAAGAAACGCAACATTTGCTGAAGCCACATTTAAAACTGAAAGGTGAAGTAGAAAAAGTTGGAATTCGTCTGCAGATTTACAGAGAAGCAGGATACATTTTCTTGCATACTAAGAATTAATGGTCATTACAGTTTATTTTTATCTGAACTTAGATCATGCACTTATGTACATCTGAGTATATCTGTACATGTTATCGTGTAAAAATGATGTAACATTATGTAAATGTTTCAGAAAAAAATCATCCGGCTTAAGATGAAAAAATACAATTTACATCATTTTATTTTATATTTCAAATATTTTACTTATCAGCAGTATGGTTTGTTGTGGTCTGTTGTTAGCATGATTTCAATATCTTCTTAATTTTCACCCTTGAGCACTTGTGAAAACGTTGTGCTCTGAGGCTGGTTGAGGTTAGACGCTGGTCAGTTTGAAGCGTCTGCCTCCTGGTCTTGATCTCGCCGGCAAGGCTGAAGACTGAATCCACCATTGTGGCTGCCTGATAAAGAGATTAGGGCACTGTGAAAGGAGGCGGGACAGCATCGCCGTGCATCTGAGATGCTTAGCTGAAAGGCCCATTGTAGGCCCAGTACACATCCTGCCTTCCCAGAGTACTTGACAACCAAAACAGCCAACAACAGAATTCCTGTGTCAAACAAAACGCTCCTTGTCTACCCAAAGGTTTATCTGCCTCATTTACAAATGTATGCCTTTGTGACCAAAACGCTTCCCCTTAACCCAGCCACTAGAAGCAGAACTAAATAAATGATTCACTCATTCCATGCTATTTTTGTTGATCTCAAGGTTAAAAACGAAAATGACACAAATAACGTTTTGAGAGATGGGCTGACTGAATGCCCCTCTTTCTTTAAAACGTCAATAGGAAGGAAAAGCAGGATCCAAGAATATGTGCTGGGACTGTCCCACTACTCTTTTGAGCATTTTTTCCGTTTTTTGACAAAAAAAAAAAAAATTAGCATATCAAGTCAAAAGAGTTTTGGAACACCAGATGTTCCAACCCAATTGGGTTCATACATATCTTTCTTTCTTTCTTTCTTTCTTTCTTTCTTTCTTTCTTTCTTTCTTTCTTTCTTTCTTTCTTTCTTTTTTTTCTTTCATAAAAAAAATCATCCCTGCTAATTTAGTTGCAATTTCCCTCTGAGGAAATGAGCTCTTCAGATAGTTAAATTTAGATAAATACATGTAATCAATCATGCATCTTGTCCTATTATAATTCTCAGAAGGAGGAAAAAAGCTAAGAGGTATAATAGAGAAACTAATATAATTTACATATCTTTTCAAGTCTTCAGATCCTGGCAGAGAAAGGACCACATCACAGTCTGAATCTGGGGCCCTGCGATTGGCTAAAGTAAACAAAATTTTTGATTACAAACCCCAGGGATTATTTTTGCATCATAATTCATTCGAGACAGATTTCCATCCAAAAGTTAATATGACCTTGGAGATCAAGGGTACACAGCTATGAATGCCAAGGACTGCAGAAGGTTATCAGTGCCGCACTTGTTAAACTCCCAAGCTCAATTTATCCTGCTTATTATGTATAAACACAAAAATTGGAAGCCTAGGCTTTATCCTCATACCTCACCTGAAATATTGGCCCACCAGGTTATTCAACAAATTATTTTATCTTCCACATCATCTGTTCCATAAACCTAGTTTTCTCTCACTGTTTGGAAGTTGCTGTTACTCACAGCCTTTTCCACTGTTCTTTTGGTAACTGAGTTGTAATTGGCCTGCTTGTTATTCACTGTTGACAAAGCCCCAGTGCTGCTAGATTTGGACCTCTTGTTTTCTCTGAGTGAAGCAGCCAAACGCTAGTATTGTGGCCAGGTCTTTAGAGAAGGCTGCCCATCAGATGGTCAGTGGATTGGAACATAGCCTGATTCTTCACACACCATTGTGTCAGCTTAGGGATTAAATGGATGAATATTTTATCGAGGCCACCAAAATGGCCAAGATCATACAAAACTGAAACACTAAGTCCGGGAGGTGATGAGTTATGTCTTTCTGCCAAAAGAAATTACTGTGTCCTCAGGGGTCCAAAAAAAATAATAATTACAAAACAAACAAAGAGCTCTGTTCAAGAAGAAACATCCTGTGCGGCCATCCATAACCACATCACACGTGTCAAATTCATTTTGTTTTGGAGGATTTTCTCCGTCTTTCATCAGATAAGAAAAAAAGGGGAAGATGAGTGATAGAAAAAAAAGGCTGATGAGGTGGTAATATAACATGGAAAAAGCTCAGGCTATGGCTGAGTGGAGGCCAGGGCTCTGAGATGAATTCTGGCGAAGGTTTGCGGAGATAGAGGGAGCAAAAGAGTGGGCAGTGATGAAGAGAAATAAGAGATGACTGACTGAGATAGACGGGGGAAAGTTCAGACTGTTTTCTCACAGCCCGTCTGACATTTACAGGGCCAGTTTGGAGGAAAGGAGCTGGAGGAAGCTCTTGACCTCCACTTCATTACAAGCCCAAAAGACCCTCCACCACATTAAATATTGAGAACAGGTGAGGCAGCAGCTCTGAGGAAATACAACAGAGTAAAAGGACAGCAAGCAATGAGAAAAGCACTGAACTGTGAGAACAGCAATGCACTCACTCTCTCTCTCTCTCAGTCTCTCTACAGCAAACTTAAAATCCAATTTCATGCCTCATGTCTTAAAGTGAGCTAATTTTAAGAGATTTCCTTTTATTATTTTGTTTCTGCATTTCAACAATCTGCAGCAATTTTCATTACCATTAAGTAGGAAACAATAAGCCACTTGAATGTTGCTACAAAAACCCACGTGACGAAGTGGCACTTGCAAACCTTAAGAGACAACTAGCTACGGAGACAAATGCCAGACATTAGCCGCTGTCATCGTGACTGCCATTCTCTGTCTTTTTCTTTTTGTTCTGGTAATTTCTAGACTGGTGAGGCAACAAATAAACATTTAAAGACAGAAAAACGCTGTGATTTACGCGCCCCACACATTTAGAGACCCTCCAATACACGTTATGCGAAATTACAACAATCAGGTTGTGAGTCAAGGTGTGTTCTTCCCTATTCCTTCATTACATTCAAAGACTTAATTAGACAAAAGAACAATGAGTATCTCAGGGAAAAGTTTAATTGCACAAAATCATACATTGCCAATAGCACAGTGATAGATAGGACAGAGTTGGAGTAAGTATTAGCGTATTATGCAAATGCATCACCATATGCCACCCGATAATGAACCTAGAGCACTTAACGCTCTGATTGCAGGCTATATGGTTGATCTATAAATTAAAAGATGTTAGTTCACTTTCAGAAGGAACAGGGTATTTGTGATAAATTTGTGCCAGTGCGCTCTTTCTGATTGGTCTGCGAGAAATGCAGCCATGCTCATTGTCTTCAGTGTCTTCTTTGGATATTAGTGTGAATGTGCATTGTGGCAACGCTGGGCTTAAACATGGGAAACCCAACAATTAGCTTTATTGCAGATGCAAAGAAGGAGTAATGGAGCATGTCATTGCAGATCAGTTCATCCTCCCACCCCTTTGCCACTCCAAAAGGAAGAGTTGTAAACCTGTGCAAACCCTTAGCAACACTAACCAGATGGCTGGTATCTGGACTCACAAATAAACTACTTGTTTACCAGGATTTCTTGGTACGACAGGAAGAACTAATGCATAGAAAACCATATTAATGCAACCACATGTTTTCACCTTTATGTGTAGAACGTTATGTGAGAAAAAAAAAAAAAAATCCTGTGCTTACTTTATCTAACCCATCGCGTGTGTTTTATTATTGGTATTACGACTGGAATTCAAAATTAGAGGAAAAAAAGAGGGAGGAGGTGTTAAAGCACTTCTGTCTCAGGATGCATTATTGAAGAAAAGGTTACACGTCTCATGTCTAATTGCGTTGTGTGGAAATGGGTTCAGGATAATGTTATCTGCTGTTTTGCGGCCAAGCAAGTCTGAGAGAAGAATCAGGCCTATTACTGGCCATATACCCCAGTCACATCACTTATGACCAGTGCTTTCTTTCTAAAGGTCAGCTCTATGAGAACGCAGCATGATTTGGTATTTTGGTTTAATTTCAGCAAAAAATAGTTCAAGTTTTTTAATGACTAGGTCTATAGGACAAAATATCAATGGCAAAAATTAGTCAACAGAATTTAATTTTAAAGATATGATAGATTAAGAAATATGTGCAATTAAAGCAAACACAAAACACATGTTAAACCACACAGATAATGGCAATCCTAAATGAACTAGCTTACCATTAACAATTCCATGTGTGAGGTAATACCACAAATACAAATAAAATATGTGCTTGATAGTCCCTCAACAAAATAAAATATATAAAAAGTATTTGTTAATAAATTAATTTAATGACTGCATTCTTTTTTCATCATTTCAAAATAAATGCAAGCATGAGAACACCAATGGAATTGAATAATTTGTAAATATGTGCTGTACGTTATCTATGTATTTTCATCCATAAAAGAATAGAGGATACAACAGTCAAAGAAGGTTGAGTTACATCATGGTCTTCAAAGGCAAAGGTTAAAAAAACAGTATTATGATATAGTGCTAGATCAAAGACTGGTCTTGACATCAGAAAAAAGAAGGATTTCCAAACTGCTTTGACAAAAATCTACTTGGCTTGTCACACTCCAGGCCATCCAGGGTAAATGAAGAATATTAACAGTGAAGCCCAGTAAAACCAGCAAGCCATACCGTTGGCAGTAAATTCACAATGCATGCCTGATGTATTCATTCATAATCCAAAGCATTTTCAGAGCAGAACAATAAACTGGCTTCAGATTGCCAACATTTAGATAACATATCATACCAAATCTCATAAAACAAAAAACACCCAACTGCAACTGACACAATGAGATTGCTCATCTCACACTGTTCATATCAATTCATCCTCACAAATATCTGTATCACTAAGATCCTCTCAGGTGTTGTTCATTAGGCATTTTTTCCACAATCGCAACATCTCCCCACTGCATTAGTTGTGAGATCATGAATGATGAGTTATGTTTGTCATTGCACCGCCTTGTAAAGTAAGGCATTAAAAGAATAAATGAAAGAAAAGAAAAGCACCCCTGCTCTAACAGTTAGCATATAAAAGGGTGTATGATTTTCTGCTTTGCTAATTGCTCCTCATAAGGGTGAATGGATGTTTTCCAGCACCCACGCAGTGATTAGTGCAACCACGTTCAGCATGAAGGCTGCTTTGTATAAATGAAGCTATAATTCTCCACTGTCAAATACTCTATTAATAATTATTTAATGGGGAATAAAAAAAAAAACGTCCACATCCAATTTATTCTCCTGTTGCCATTTTTCATCCACTGTATTTCATAGTGGCTATTGTCTCAATGACTCTTTGTAAAAAGCACTTCACAGTTGAAGATGAAGGCCCCCGTCCAAACAAGCTATATATATATATATATATATATATATATATATATATTAAATGAAGTACTTTTAGGCATGCTTGGCATCTGCATGAGGGATCCCAAGCAATCCCCAAGAAGAAGAAAAAACTTTATATATACAATAGAAAGTGTAGACTTATCATACAGTACCAAGCCACCAGTCAGAAAATTGTATTTATGTGTTCCAAGGTCACTAACAGATGGCATGAGATTCCTGCACTGGAGACAGTTGGCACAAACAACTTGGTCCTGTCCAAGTGCTGGTATAATCATCATTATTCTGCGCGTAAGTAGAAACCACCACAATGAGACCAAACTGGCGAGGAGACTTAAAGTCGGAAAGACTTTCTTCATGCATGAACATGACTGAATTTATAGGTGTGGAGATTAATTTACTTTTTTTTCCCCCACCAAAGCCCAATTGATGTGCAAAAGCACTGTTTGTCTGATCGTAACTTCACTTTTGCTTTTCAAAAGATCTGCTTTAATGAAACCTATAATTAAATGCTCCCTCACAGAATATGGATCAGATGAGCTCCGAAAATCAGTTCTAGCTGAGGTATTCTTTTCTTTAATTGAAAATTAAACTCAGCAAAAAAGGACTCCCGGCCTTGTTTGGATGTGGCTGGTGGTGGAAAAGGGGATCTTTGAGAAGCTTCACAAGTCACCATAACAAATGCCTTTATTTGTTGAAAATGACTGCGTCTCTTCCTCTATCGACCCGCAGTGATGTGGGACTGGAGCAGCGCAGCACCCAGCACAATGCAAGAGCAAGATACCGGGGCTTCATTTTTTCTCACTGCACACAACTCCAAGGTGGTAATGTGACACCAAAGGTAACAGAAGCTACTGACTAGAAAGATGTTAATCCTGACAAAGTGCCACAGCATTAGCCAGAGCCTCTGCTAGATTGAATTCTGCATCCCTGGGGAGCATGAGCAACACAGACGATGGCGCTCAATCTTTTTGAGTGGCCCTCCGAGACAAAACTGTGGTAAGCAAACTAGGCCAGGACTGAAAAGAACAACAGCACCCTCTATTGAATGCATGTGAGCATGCATGGTGTTCTTCAATCAATCATCATCATCATCATTATTATTATTATTAAATAATTATTGTTGTTTAATACCCACACATTTATCTCTAAGTAGTGGATTGCTGAGATTAGGAAATTTGGTCTTAGTCTTTGTGTAATGTATAATTTCTATATCTCTTGTTAGGCCTATGTAACTGCAACACAGTCACAGACAATCATACAGGCTACCTATCACATTGCATTGAGTCTGACAACACATTTCTAAAAAAAAACATTTAAGATAATAAAAAAAAAATCAAACCTAATTTAAAAATGTACAATCCTTAGCATTTCGATCCAAACACACACACTCACACAGACACGCACTAATTCGCTTCACTGAATCACTCACTATCTTGACAAGTTCTGCGTGTCCTAGAGAGGAAATACAGAGCTGATATTGTTCATAACGGATTTGTGTAATGATTCATGGTGTGATTCTCACAATGGGGGGTATATGACTGTTTTTATGCCCGGGGTTCTGCTCTCTCACCACCCTCACGACTCCTCCATTCCCCGCCGTGAATGCTGAGGCGTTGTGGATTCACTCCAGCGACAGGCGACGCGCATTCCTTTCAACAAACCAAAAGCTCGTGACGGGGGGAAAGCCTCATCCCTTGTATAGCCTAAATAAAAAATATTCTTGAATAAATAAATGAATAAACAAACAGCGGACACCATGCCTGCACTGTGCACCAGATGGAATCGGTATTCTGGATGTTAGGCTATATTAAAGCTGCATGGAAAGTTGTTCACAACACTCTCTATGATCGACAGTCCCAAATATATTGCCAAAGTCACGAAAATAAATCAAATAGCCTAAACTAAGATACTGACGACGTCGTATAACCACGAAAAAAATAAATAAACTGATGGGTTTCTTCTGCACTAGAAGAAAACGTGATTTTATCATCTTTCTTTTTTCTTTTTTTTTTTTGCTCAGGCTCAGTGGAACGCAATGTATCTCCACCACGTCGTGCTAATTGTCGTGAGGAACAGCAAAAAACTAAAAGTTGAGCTTCTCGCTGAGCTCCATCCAACTGAAAGCAAAACGCTTCTCTGATTGTCATCATAAGCGCTCACATTTGCAACTGACTAAAGTGTGCATGGTTTACAATAGGTGTGCAGTCACTGCACAAGAGCTGTCTGCTGAGGGATGGAGAAAAGCTTAGGTGAGAACAGCTGACCCGTCCTCTCCATTCCTCTGAAGACAGCTCTTGCAGTCCAGCATTGATGTGATGCGCATTTCAGTCGTAAACACCATCATCACTTCCTACCTTTGAACACTTTCAGACACGACACCGGTTGTCCAGTGGTGGTCCCAACAGCGGCTAAACGCTGCCACTTCTTCTCTTTGACCAACAATCAACATCCAACAAGAGCAGTCTGTGTATTAGCACTCCAGACGCAGGGTCCTCCTTGGAAAAGTCCTCTCCCAGAATTGAAGCAAAACGTAAAAGCCAGGTTGATTTCTTTCTTTTCTTTTCCCTTCTTCAAGTAAGTATCGAGGGCAACTGTTAAATGAAGACTAGCGAAATAAAACTGAGATATGTCCACGATCAGTCAGGTGCAGCTGTTCTGCGCGCACGTTCGCTCTGCTCCTCCAACAGCCGGAATGATGATGACCGGTGCGATGTAACGCAAGTAGGATGTGTGTGTCTTACTGCCGGTGACTGTTTCGAGTCAACCCTCCTTCTCTCCCTGCATTTCCAGATGGAAGCAGTTTCTCATCTGTCCTGTCGCGCGGTCCCATCCGAAACGAGCGGCCAACGCAACTGTTAAACCGGCCTCTAAAATCCTCCTCCAATCAAAACAGGCGGATGAAAGCTGAGCCCCCACTGGGGGATGAAAAACCTTCTCGTCTCAATCAAAATAAATAAATAAAAATAAAATAATATATAAAAAGTGACACATTTCTCATTGAGGAAATCCAACTGATAAAACGAATAAAGAAATGTGGAAAATTTTGGATATACATAATATCTCTCTCACTATCTCTTAACCGCTTTGGTTTGTTTTATTTAGTTGATATGACAGCCATATGGAAAACCAGAGACTGGACATATTTTGTTTAATCGTCTGTAACGTACTTTTTTTTTCTTCTTTAACTATCTCTTTGATATAATATTTCCATACCTGTCTGATACAAATTACTTTACACAAATTGTTTATATTGCTATATAGCAAAGTTGTGGGTATTTATTGCCAGTACCTTTACATTTTAGTTACAATATAGTCATGTTCTCCACTTTAATTAAAACAAACAAACATTTTAATATATTTTAAAACATTTAATCAAATATGTTATCTTAATTATTTGTTGGTTTGTTTTTAACACCATTTTAACACCATGTCCATCTAACACCATTTTTAACAATGAATACAGTGTTGCGCACATAAAATCAGCACTATGCTCAGAAAAACTAATTTTGGAAATAAGTCATTATGTTGTAAGACCATTACTCTGGTCATCATGTAAGAGCTTAATTGTAGGTTAGGTCTATAATTATGGTATCCATTACTGCCCTGTTAATTGGAATGTCTACTACCATTGTGCTTTGTTGATTGGAATTGGTGGTCTATTGAAACTGCAGTTTGACCCACTTCTTTTCCATTTGTGGCTTAAGGTTGAAGCAGGAAAGTTTCTTTTTCTGTGTATGTGGATCATGCTGAAAATAAAACTGATCTAATATCACTATTCAGAATCCCATTTGAAGTCTATCAAGAGAAATGCAAAACACTCAGTTTAGATGTTGAGTTTAATGGGATAAAAATAATTAGTTTCCTTCTGTTCAGTGTTGTATTTGCAACAACGTTATAATAATGGGAGACAACACTGGTCGTTCGCTACAAAAAAAATGTCTTAAGCATATTTATGGTTGGGGTTCCACCCTCTCAGATTGAGGAAGAGTAGTGTTCATTAAGAACAGCTCCTGGTCATAATCAGCATGTGCTCTATTCCTGTCTTTAAGGCAATCCCAAACATGGTCCTCTCTCCATCAGCCATTTGACTGGGGATATAGTGAACAATCAATTCAGTCAGATTATCAGCCCGTCTAATAATTGAATTGATCTGTCACTCGGGTAATGGATTCACTGCTCACACGGTCGCTTCAGCCAAGGCTGGTTTAAAGAAGTGTGTGTGAGAGAGAAGTAGAAGAGGAGGACGGGGGTGTGGATGGAATAGAAAAAAGCACAAAAAAGGAGAGCGACAACGTTAGCAGTGTTACCTCAGGATGGCAGAGCAATCAGATCCATGTCAGTTTTTAATCAGGCTCCTTGGAGGCACAAATTAGCCGTCACATAAGGAAAACGTCTTGCTTTGCCTTTCCATATCACAATTGCATGTACGTACAATTTTACATCTGAGTAGAGCCTGTCAAGGCTCCTCGGGAGGATTATATGGCATGCTTTATACAGTTTGTCTTAACTTTCCACCAGAGATTACATGACAGTGGCAATAATGTTTTGATGTCACACATTACAAAAACCCCTGCTAAGCCACCATTTAACACTTTAAAAAGCCAAAGATGCACATGTCTTTTGTTGTTTTATCATTCATTCGCTCAAACAAATGACTGCCAATATCAATTGCATGGTCTTACTGGGGCACAGTTGGATAAATAAAATCAGACACCTATGCTAATGTGCATCCCAGCAGCTGAATCAAACATGTTGCACCACAGCTTGGATTCCGACACACTTCAGAACTATTATTTCTCCGTGTTGTTTTGATCACGTATTCGCTGCAAAAACAGAGGAAGTGCACTCTTTGATATAATATCCATTTTGTCTAACCCTATTTTAATCCATTAAGAGACACAGATATCTGTTGGTGGATCAGAGACCTGGCAGGGGTCTTCGCACAGAGCACGGAGAGGAGCTGATTACTCACTCTATTGCTGTGGGGGTTCAAATGAAAGAAAAACAGAACAACCTCAGTCACAGCAATGAAGTGGTACATCTGACACCTTATCAGTTGGAGGTGCTCATCAGAGAGAGAGAGAGCTTTATTTTCTTTAAGAGATTCTCCACAGATATGGTTGCAAGTGGGGTGCCTCCTTTCTACTTTAGGTGATTCTGGAAACATGGGGGCCTTGCTCTTTATCAGGTCATGTCACATCAGACGAGACACGGATAGACAGTGAACAAAGCAAACAAACAAAGTCATGTTTTTCTCACTCTACTTTTTAATCTTGCTTTGTAAAGTCTGAAGTTTTTCCATCCTTTATTCTCACTCTTTTCTCACTTGTGGTCCATAACTTGAGTGTGTGGTTTTGTTCCAGAAAATCAGAAAAGACCCTGTAAAAAGAGTTACACAAAAATATGTCAGGAGCTTCATCTTCATAATGAACCTTGTCATTCCAAATGGAAAATATACAAGCAAGAGGAAGCTCTATGAATAATTTAATGAGGAAATCATGAGGAAGGTCTTTCACATTACTGCAAATGATTACTTTTTTCTGCTGATACGAGTCTTTATGATGAAACTGGCTAATTGCTGGTGCAGCTGGATGACAGTTTCACTCTCAGGCATATATGCTAATAAGGAAAGCTTTCGGTGTCATTTACGGAGAATTCTTTAAAAAGAACACAAGCAACTTCTACAGAAACCTTTGTCTTCTAAATTACAGCGTACACAGACAAATGCTTCTTAAACGTATATATACTGTATATCACACACACACACACACACACACACACACACACACACACACACACACACACACACACACACACACACTTCTTAAATGCACTACCACAATATCCAGAAAAGTTGGTACATTTTGTAAAATGCAATACAATCAAGACTCTATGATTTAACCTTCATTAACCATTGACCTTTATTTAACTGACAAAAGTACAAATTAACTCTGTGTATTTTGTAAATAAATATTTTGATGGCTGCAATACAAAAAAAATATTTTGATGGCTGCAATACACTCTTTAAATGTTGGGACAGAAGCATGTATACCACTGCGTCACATAACCTGTCCTTATAATTATACTTTTTGAATTTTTGGAAATTGAGGATACTACTTCAATAGTAAAACTCAATACTTCAATACTAAAACTCGCCTGATACAAGACAGCTGCTCAACAGTCTGTGGTCTTCGTTGTCTGATTCTCCTTTTCATGGTGCGCCATACATTTTCAATAACAGACAGATCTGGAATGTAGGCAGGAAGTCAAGCACATCGCTTCTACGGTGTAGATTGTCTAGATCCCACTCTGTTTTAGCATGTGCAGAATGATGCCTGGCATTGTCTTGCTTCCCAGGAAATATGTTATCTTGATGGTAGTTTATGTCTCTGTACAATCTTAATATATGCCTCCACATCAATGGTACCTTCACACAATGCAAGTAACCCATACATTTTCTATTAATGCACCACCATGCCATGACAGATGTGTGCTTTTGCACCTGTCACTGATGAAAGTCTGGATGATCCTTTCCATCTTTGGGACGGAGAACTCAAAGTCAGTTTTTCCCCAAAACAAGCTGAAATGTGGACTCATCTGACCACAACACACATTTCCAATGTCTTTTAGATGATCTGAGATGAGTTCAGGCCAGGAGAACTCAGGCGTCATCTCTGCATTGAACAGATGTATAGCTTTCTTCTTGCGTAACAGAGATTAAAGTTGCATTTCTTGATGCACAAGCAGACTGTGTTAGGTGAAAATGGCTTTCCAAAGAACTCCTGAGTCCATGTGGATATATTTAACAGAGTAGGGAGACGGTTTCTCATGCAATGCCATCTGCGGGCTCAAAGGTCATGCACATTCAACAGAGGTTTCCTGCCTTGCCCTAGACAGACTTTTGATTTCTCTGTATTCCCTGGATTTTTTTCATTATGGTAGAAGGTGAAATACCTGAATAGTTTGCAATCTTGCATTGTGAAATGTGATTATTAAATTGTTTGACAATTCTCTCTTGAAATTTGGCACAAAGAGGTGAGCCATGCCCCAGTTTTGCTGGCAAAAACATAGCCTTTAGTGAATGCTCCTTTTATACCCGGATACGATTCCCTCACTTATTACCAATTCATCTGCTATTTGTGAACTGTTTCAACACAGTTTAATATGGATATTCTATAGTCTTATTCACATACACTTTTATTTTACCTCTGTCCCAACATTTTTGGATTGTGTTGCAGTCATCAAAATTTAAATTTAATTTGCCCAGTGAAAACATTGGAATTTTTTCTTTGTACATTTATCAGTTAAATAAAGGTGAAAGAGAATGCACAAATTGCAGGGTGCAACTGTACACAGGTTTTGTACCCGGTTCTGTACGGTTCGTCCCAGTTTCCTTCCCGTGAAGTTTGTGGAGCGCGTCACAAAAAGTAATAACAACTCAGGATATAGGCTACTAGCAAGCTCTTGCGTGCCATCTGAACTCTTGTTATGGGTGGTGCATAGATCATCTCTTCTTCTGCTGCTCTTTTTCCTGTTGTGGCAGTTGGCAAACAGCATTGCATTATCGAGCGCGCCCCCCTCTGGGTTGGAGTATGGATGGTCTGTGACTGTATTCAGCGAACTGTGACATCCGTACCATGTCAGTTCGGGACGAAGAAAAGTACCGTTACCCCTCCACAGAGAAAAAAACCCAGAATACAATGAAAGTCAATAGTGTCCAATCCAATGTTGTTTTGGACCCCATCGACTTTAATTGTATGTGCAAAAACAGCTGAAACAGCCCTCAACATATCTTCCTTGGTGTTCCACAGGAGAAAGAAATTCACACACGTTGGAACAACATGAGGATGAGTAATGACATAGTTTTGATTAATGGCTAAATCCCTTTAATCTATTTTCTTTTTTTGCAAGTCAAGCTAAGTATTGCCACTCTACTCTCTATTTGGTGCTTACAGTCCCTAAATTTAAATTGGTAAAAGTTAGGTCTGCTGTGTACAGTTGGCAATGAGTGCAGGACATTGGCAGG
Organism: Semotilus atromaculatus; assembly: GCA_031834385.1. Lineage (NCBI taxonomy): Eukaryota > Metazoa > Chordata > Actinopteri > Cypriniformes > Leuciscidae > Semotilus > Semotilus atromaculatus. Next base: position 11,073,504 of record JAULUF010000009.1, on the reverse strand, counting down.
TATAGCGGATATAATTGAATGGGGCTGTTCTGCAGTAGCTAATGGAAAGGAAACAGGCTGCTGGGCTCAAATGGGAATCTTTGCCACCATACGGAGGGCTCCTGCTGCTTTGGTGATATCCGGTAAATAGGATTGAACCCAATGGGGTTTCGTCTACTGGATGCCATGGAGTCTCCCCAGCCCCTCGGCCATGTGTCACCCACTAATCTGATCACAAGAAGCATGATACCCCGAGACCACTTCTGAGGGCATACAAGGAGAATGATATCATGCTCCAACAAATGGATCACCAAGGCAATACAAATATAGTGTTAGCATAACATCATTAGGACTTATTTCAATATTTTGCAAACATTTTTCTCAAATTAGTGACTGCATAATTCAGCATATTCTCAGCTTTATGACATTCTCCAGATTTGAGCTTTATATTTATATGAATAAAAAGAGATAGTAGCACACTTATTTTCTTCTTCTTCTTTTTTTTTTTTTTTTTTTTTTTAAGCAACAAAATGGCATTGTATTCAATTGATTATTTAGACAGTTTATCAGAGACCAGCACACATACTCTGACTTATAGCCCCAGGAAGTCTTATTTTATTGTTTCAAGCAATTTGGTTGTTATACTTCATTCATGGGAGCATGGCCCTGAAATGGCATAAGGAATAAACTAGTTTCTGTAAGCTCTATGATGTTGATTATACTTTGATGAAAACTAGGTCTTGGCCCCAGGCAAGCATTTAGTAAAAATTAGTTTATCCAACACTGTCCATCCCAAAATGAGGGCTCTCTTTTTCAACTCTACCAACAATAGGATTGTAAAGCTCATTCATTCATTCATTCATTCTCTTGTAAGAAGTACATTTCTTGAGAAGGATCCCATCTATTTGATCCTAGTTCGTCCAAACATCATGTTCTGTTCTGTCTTTAATACAAAGCTAGTTTAAAGGTCCATCAAACCAACTACAGTGAAACCAGACACAAAGCAATGAGAAATACTAAAGATGTCTCTCTTTTTTTGCAAATGTATGATGAGATTTTACAGGCAGATACAGTCAAACCTAAAAGAAACATGTGAGTGGTTGAGTAGCATCTTTCTGTCTTTCTCACTATCTCACCATCTGTCTCACCATCTATCTATCTATAGGGAATACTTAGTAAATTAATCAAGTTAAATCAAGTTTTTGCTCTATCATATATCCAGCTTACTGAACAATGTCCTGCTTTGCTGTGGGAGCTGAGCGTAGCATGTTAACATTTGTGACTGTCTTAAACAAGGTGGATGAGATGTGCACTTCCTTTCAAGCACCATCCCAGAGTCACCTCAGACAGTGTCTGGGCCATACCTGTCACTCAGTTGCCTTGTTTTTTTTCACTAAAGTTTCCCCTCACCCAGTGGGGGACACACAATCGAGCCCTGCTGTAACAACCTATTGCCCCTTCAGTCTAACTCATCCATCAATCTGATCAGAGACACTACGCACCACAGAGCCAAAGACGTATACGATCTCTTCCGAAATTCATCTGCCAGTTAGTGCTGCTAAAATTAGATTTCCTTTAACCCTTTGCTATTGCTAAATGTCCTCAAATCCAAGCCTTGTGACTATAAGCATGCACATATTATTAACAGAGACTAAAATGAGCAAACTTCAGGAAATATCTTAAACTGTAAACTGTTAACATTTGATACGAAAAGTGGTTACCCGTAATTATATCTTAAAGAGCCATTTCTACCTGATTTATTCCATAAAATTGATTGATTTTTGTATGAATACAACCAATTACAGTTTTTCTCAGTTGCTTTGGTGCATTTCTCACATCACTATTTACATTTGCACAACAGTTAATTCAGTTCTCAAAACAAGTATTACGAACTGCAAAACCTAGTTGATAACCTGCAAAAGCGTGTCACTTGCTCAAAATGGATAGCTCATTCCTCAAAAGCAGGTATTCATGTCAATGAAAGTGTCAGTGTCATCAAGATGAAAAGTCCTGACACCATTGTTCATGAAAAAGATAGTCAAATGGCTTTGTCATGTTTTCATTATGACAGTTTACTTTCATTATGACATTATGACAGTTTACAAAAACTCAGATCTAGGTGACACTACCTGAAAATGCTCAAGACAGCACTATACTATTTGCAGAACAATTTGAAAAGTAAAGTTACAGATTACTGCATTTAGTCAGGTAACTGAGTACAAGACACTGAAAAAGTATGTTTCACATTTTTACAGCATATGCTCTTTGCAATTCTAATTTGTTCACAGCATTGTGCAAAAGAAAAAAATACACCCTTATTTACAACAAACATAAACTCCCTTTGGGTAGAGCTGTGCACAACTGTAAACAATATTGCAGTACATATTGGAACTGAACATACAACATACATAGTACTGTAAATCATTCATGCACATCCAGGCGTTCCTCTCTGTCTGGCCACATAAGTTCACCTGAGAGAAATTGTTCAATTTAGGAGACATTTTCAGGAAGGAAGAAAAAAAGATTAAAAAATGTGTACAATTTGTTTGACAGATTTTGACAACTAGTTCAACATGTTTGTATGTGATGACTCAAGCAATGAGATGAGGACTAGTTTTATATGGAATGACTATTCAGCATTCACAAGTATAATTAATTTTGACTGACATGACATAAGCAAATGATAATGTTATAAATCAGCAGAGAGTTGTATGAACGCAATTGATGCATGTCCAAAAGTATTTGCAATTTGTTGGAAGGAATGAGAAACTGCTACTATGATGTCCACAAATGACTAAATGTTGTGGAGGTTGAACTAACTGTTGTGCAAATGTAAATAGTGATGTGAGAAATGCACCAAAGCAACTGAGAAAAACTGTAATATAGATGTTATAATTTTTAGCTTACGATGTTTTCAGTGTACAGATGTCAACGCAAAGAGCTTCTGAATGATTCAGTATTTTGTTCTTCCATCCCATAATAACAGAGAGATGCAACAAGCCAAGGTTTCAGTATTCCGAAATCCCTGTTTCAGACTGAAGGGGATCGAGACATCCAGGGCCAGCTGGCGTGCTCTAACGCTCATCTGCAATGCCAAGAAGTGGCATGGGGCATTTCCTTAGTGACAAGACTGGACCACCGTGGCTAATCACTAGACAGCTTGGATAAAATTTGGAGCGTTATTTGCAGGGAAGGAAGAACCAACACCCCAGATTGGAGAGCTGCGAATCATCCTCTCTTGTGCTCTATTTTAATTTAATAAAAAAATGTGTCATGCAAATATATGGTTGGATGAGGTTTGTGTGTAATATATGTGACATGGATACACATTTCCCTCTATTCACTTAAAGAGATAGTTGTGGTAGATTTTTCCCCTTCACCCCTGACTTAGGTTGAACCTGGTGTCCTTGGCACCTGAAAATATTATACTCAGTTGAGTTACCTCTGAACATGCGACGCCTAAGGCCGCAATCTAACCCCTAAGAGTCTCACAAAGAGTCGAACGACGTCTCGCCCCCTATCGAACACTATCACTTGGGAATAAGGTCTCTAGTGTTCTTAACTTTCCCCATTGAGAATCCCACCAGTTAACACAAATACAACAGTTTTTATAGAATAGAGACAGACACAACAAATAAGATCATCGTGACTAACATGTTGTCACCTTCTATCAATATGATTGGTTTATTGATTGATTAATGATTATTAATGATTGGTTAAATTTGTAAAGTAAGCCCCCACCTTTTTTCCCTCTGTGACTGGCATAAACAAAATTATCTTGAATCATCAAAAAGAAATGGAAAGTTTTAAGAGTTCAGTTGATTGCTCAATATATCATTAAATACTGACAGTACATTTTTGATATCGTCATGGTCAGCACTTCAGAATTTTCCATAGACACAATTAGAAAAAGCAGAACGTTTAGTCCATTGTTTTTCAGAGTGTTAGAATGTGTTAGAATATAGTTTACTATCTTATCTATTAAAATCCACCACATAGTTCACCAACAAATTTAAATTCTGTCATAATTTACTCACTCTCATATCGTTACAAATGTATATGACTTACTTACACACACACACACACACACACGCGTAAATGATGAATTTTTTTTTTATTTTGACAAACTATCCTTTTAAGTCTAAGTGCAATGTACTGTACCAACTATGACTTTTTAGCATGCCCTCTCTTAACCTCTCTTGTCCCACACACACACACAACATTTGCATGGCTTTTATGCTCTAACTTGTCAAAACAGACGAAAAAAAACATGTGGCAGGTGGCTCTGTCCTCTCATCTCGGTACTTCTCATAATAGGAGCACAGGGCTGCTATGCAAACTATAGTGTTAATCTGCTGTTCATAATTCCTCTCATCCTATTGTTATTTCAACAGGCGGATGATGAAAAGGTGAAAACTCATTATAGGCTCTGTTAGCTGATTGCTCACTGTTCTAACCTTGTCCATGAAAAAAAAAAAAAAAAAAAAAAAAGATTCTGCTGTTAGTGTGTAAGTATAGCCTATTTCAGCATATGTATTTGTCTATGCACATGCTAGAGTATGTGTAAGTTGCTATCTAGAAAGCTCATAGATATCAAGATTTAAATGTAAATGCATTCCCTTAATGAAATGGGCAAAAACAGGTTTTTAATTGTTTCTCAATGGTGATATATGCCCCCTCAGCATATTGTAACATTTGTCAACACCTGCTTCATGTGCTCAGTTTCCACAGAGTGAAACTACTCTGTGAACACACAGTGAGTGTCTGAGAGGAAAGCTTATAAGGCTGATCCTGAACCAGATGGTGACATAAATGCCTCACAGGAGCACAGCAAGATCGCTCAAATCATTTTTGAAATTCACAATAGTGATTTGGATTTGTAACAGTGGATCAAAGTTAGATACTATGTAATTATGTGCAAGTACATGCATGTGTGTGTGTGTGTGTGTGTGTGTGTGTGTGTGTAGCCATATGTCTGTATTTAAGTCTATGAAATGTTACTTTCTTCCAGAAATCTTTATGTCTTTGTGATAAACACACATACATATTTGTTTTATGATAAGGGTTAACATCTGACAGATTAAGCTAGACAATCATTATGTACTATCCAATCAGACTTAACTACAGCATCATTATTGCTTAACTACAACATCAATTTTATTGGGATGGAGTCAACCACACAAAAATATGTGGATTTAAAGTTACAAGAAACTATAGCAACACTGTTAGTTAAGGAACATGTACCATCATTTTTAATTACATGTGAAATATGGAAACTGGTCATTTTAAGTAACCAAGTTACCAGCTTCCTTTCATTAAAAAAAAAGAACACAATGCGTTATGCTGCGATTGATCGTAACTGAAATGGCACATATGTGACACAAATGCTTTGGCCAACCTAGCATAATTTTTGCCCACATTCTCTAAGGGCACCAAAACAAAATAATTGGATCATTTAATTACTTGCAGGGGCACTCCAATGAGTTCAATCTATCAAGGTCTCAAGACCTTGTTTGTGGCCTCTGTCTTTAATTCGGTCCGGATAAAACACCAGGTGACTTGGAATACACATGGCTGTGCTAAATTAGCAATTGATCTTCACCCCTATCAGAACAAATAATAATTTTAATACATTGAAGCTTGATAGAAACATGGGAGGCGACTGAAATTTGGAGTTTCAAAAAAAGATGAACTCTCTAGCTTTAAAAAAAAGTATCGGTTTTAAATAAATTTTTAAAATAAAAAACACATCCTATAAAAAAGAAAGGTTTGAGTTTCTCTAATAAAGCCTCGTGATGATTAAAACATGCATACATTTCGCAAATCAAATAAACTTTATGATTAACTTATAACATTAAAAATATTAAAGTCGTACACTAGCTAACTTTAGAAAAGCAAAATGAGAGCATTAGTCTACATTTAAAATGTAAGCAATATTATTACATCAGTCTATATTTAGTAAAATGCCACTGCAAACACAGCAGTCCAAAAACACATGCAAGTCAGGACATCAATCTTATAAAAATAAAAACACCCCTCTGGCAACATTTACAGGATAACTAACTACATGAAGAATAATGTATATATATATAAAAAAATTTAAACTACAGGGCTGTTGAATGCTTAAATCTCTGGTTGGTTGATGAACGTTCCAAGTTGAAACGGACGGCTAAAGTAGTTCCAGGCAGGTCTTGACCGCATTACAGTTCCACTTCATCATATTATTTCAGTTATTTCAAAGGTCTTTACAGCCTACAAAAGTAAAATAACCAATAACCACAATGACACTGACCAATCAAATCAATATGGTAAACAATAGGGTAAAAAATGACAAATTATTTACATATTTATTGCCACAAAATTACGTTTTATTATGTACGGAAAGGACATACTTTGTTTATCCCACTCTCTCTCCCACTCAAACCCCCACACATACAGTACGGACACACACTCGCACAGAAACATGTTGGCTGTTCTGAAGATTTTATCGGTAAAATACTTTAGGACCCTAATATGTGTAATTTCTCACTAGCAAGGTAAAAACAGCTCTGTTCTTGAAGCAGATAAACTTACAGGTTCGCTATAAGTAGAAAAGCTGCTGTCGAACACTGTTGAGAGACATGCAATTCACACACACCAACCCTCTCTCTCTCTCTCTCACTCTCTCTCTTACCTGCAATAATAACTGCATTAATAACTGCATTAGTCTCATTAGTCAATGGCTCAAGCCTCCACTACTAGCTCTACAATTATGTTTCACGAGTCCATACTTACAAATAAGTCAGATAAAATAAATGCGTATTTGGCGTGCTGTCCGAGGAGAGGGCTCCGGGCTCGGTATTCGTCCTGAACCCAGAGTACTCCCCCCATATTCCTGGCTGTGAAGAAAAAGCCAAGTTAGCACGGAGTAACGGAGCTCCTGCGGGAGCGGAGTAGATGACACTGCTGCGGCAGTGGAGAAAGATGGGACAGAGTAACGGAGCTCCTGTGGGAGCGGAGTAGATGACACTGCTGCAGCAGTGGACCGGACTTGCTTTCCAACTTGCTTTTAAATATCCCAAACAATTTGGACATAAAAATGAGCTCCTGCGGGAGCGGAGCAGATGACACTACTGCAACAGTGGACAAACTTGCTTTCGACTTACCATAGGATACCAGGAAGCCGATAGTGAGTTGAAAGGAGAATTGGGCACTTGCTGGAGCTGAAGAGATAATGGTTCCACAGGAATGGAGTGAGTTGGAAGAAGAAAATGGAACTCCTGCGGGAGTGGAAGAGATGACACTGCTGCGGTAGTGGGCCAAACTTGCTTTCTCAACTGTCCAAAAGGTAAGTTGGACTAAGGACTGGGCTCCTGCAGGAGCGGAGTAGATTGTGTTGTAGTTCTTTCTAACTAACCAATGAGCCAGTTGGGTGGAGAATGAGCTCCTGCTGGAAAGGAAGAAATGATGCTGCTGCTGCTGTGTTGGAACCAAACTTGCTTTCGAATTTGCTTTCTAGGCTATCCAAAAGAAAAGCTGGAAGGAGAGCTGAGCTCCTGTGGGACCGGAGGATATGGTGATGCTGTGGCAGTGGAGCGAGTTGGAGTTGGGAAACGTAGCTCCTGGGGGAGCAGAGTAGATAATGTTGCAACGGGAGTGGAACTCAACTTGCTCTCCAGCGGCCTAAGGGTGGGGTGGAAGAGAAAAAGGTGAGCTCTTGCGGGAGCGGAGAGATAGCACTGCTGTGGCAGTGGAGCCAGTTAGGATGTGGGACGGGGCTCCTGCGGGAGTGGTGGGCCTGTAAGGTTGGGTGTATGAGAAAGTTGATACTGGAGAATTTTAGCTGATGAGGGTTTGTTGAGCTTCTTTGGTATGGAAGTGGTTTGAACAGATGTAACTCTTAAAAAGCCTCCAACAACCAGTGGCCAAGTTCTTGAAACTGCTGCTGGGAAAGGCCTTTTGGGCAGCCTTTTTTCATTTGGTCTAACTTACTTAGCTTTATGAAGTAAGAGATGGTTTCGTTGTCTAGCACAGATAGCTCTGTGATTGTGGGATGGACTTTTGGGTTAAAGCTGGAAGTGATGGTGAGTTCTGAGCATCTGAGGAAACTGAGAGAGCCAATATGAACATTGCATCCAGTGTGCGGGCGGTGTTGGTGGAGTGGTAGCCTCGGTGGAGGGTGGAGAAACATTATGCGAGGAAGAGGAGATGTGAGATGAAAGGGCGGACTTGCAGGATAATGCGCATCGCAAAGTTTAAGAGGCAGAGCAGAGATAGAAGCTCGCGTTTGGAACAATTTGGAATTTCTAGGAGGGTGGATGCGACCAGAATAATCCTGTCTTTTTGTCTTTTTTTTTTATATGTATTTTTTTATATTGGTATACAGGTTGGAAGCGGAATTGTCCATTACCGCTGTCGTAAATAATGTAGCCTACCGCAGCCTTCTGTCGCACGCATGCTCGTTGTTTATCCAGCACCGGCTTTGGAATGAACGATGTCCACAGACAAGGTAGAGTATGTTGCATGATTTCATGAAAGAATGATGTATTGCGACATCAGAAATGAAGAAAAGCAAAATAATGACAATTGTAACGCTTGACGTAAAGCAGTCGAATTTTGTAGTTCTTTTTGTGCTCGGGTTACTACCCGAAACCTGAAGTTACATAGTGCCAGTAAAAGCGATACAGACCACGTCAGGCTATGACAGACGTTTCATCTAACCTAAGTCGATGTACCATCACAAGGGTCTTGGAAATATATTATGAAGGTTGAAAAACTACATAGTGTTACTTTAAGTAAGGAATTGATTAGTTATTGTTTATAGACTCTCTACATTGTACTTATCCAAACACAACAATAAACTTCCTCAACATATACAAAATGCATATACACACAAAATAAATTAAAATTTATCGCCAGTACTGCAAGCGTGAGGTCTTAAACCATTATTATAAACTGAAGTACCGACAAATTAGGCAGAAAGCAAATACGACGCGATGACGTCATTAATATGCTAATGACGCATGACATCGTCTGGCGACATTTCGAGCAGGCTTTAGCTACTTTCCATTGAAAATAGTTGGCAATGGCAAGACTGCGCGTGAGCGCCACCCAAATGTGTAGATAACGGCAGCGTTGCCGTGAGCAACGTCCTGAGTTGAAGTTATTACAAACTTGATTGGATATGAAGGTGTGTTTTTTTTTTGTTTTTTTGTTTGCTGGCCGCGGGACGTAACTGGTTCATTTTGCAGCTGGTGAATCTGGGCAGGGAGGATTTGGCGGGTTAATCAAAGGACAAGCTGCGGTGGAATGAGAAACGGATCTGCAAACAGCGCATATGTTACGGCAGCCTAGAAACACTATTGTGTAGTTCCGTGTCTAGGGCGACCAAGTAAGGGCAACTGGTTCCACTGGGCTACACGGACGGCGCATTGCTGAGAACAATTTGTGGCATGTATAGAAGTGGGTTCCTCCGTATGATAACGTGAGCTCCGCGATTATCGCGAGATAGTCGTCTAATTCGCATCTCCTGTGGGGAAGTGCGGCGCAGATTATTTCGGTATACCAGCTGAAAGCAATAGCAAATTCAGAAAACGTAAGAATGCGGGATGAATTATGAACTGGATTACAGGGGAAAGAATTGGAAAAGGTGACAGGAGAAGTCTGAGGTAGCTGACCCTGCGCCGTTGGCCGTTGGCCTGCTTCGGTGGGAAACTGGCATTGTGACATGAGGCACGGTGCTTGGAAAAGCTGCGGTCTGTAGCTTGGCGGAGCGGAGAGAATCTGGGGCGCGGCCCAGGCTAGCTGAAGGCCTGCTGCGGCCCGATGCTCGCGGAAGACTGGGACAGGTTGTACAGTTGTGCTTTATTCATTCTCTTGGAAAAAATAAACATCAGCGTTGATTAGTGCTTGTCTCAACCTTGTCCATTTCTCTATTGCAGGAATGGTGGGTTGAGCTGAAGTGTAGGAAGATGCTGGAGATGGCGGTGGAAGTCTTGATGGTAGAGTTGAGGGCAAGCCACGGCGCCTCAGGGTTCGGGAAGCGGCTCGGCTAGGCCGGCGGCCGAGTTGCTGAAGTTCAGTTGCGGTGTCCTGTTGAACAAGAGTGCTCGTTGCAGCATTGAGATGCTCCGATGGATCCTGGGCAACGAAGGAGTCATCATCAGATGGGAAGAGTTCAATCTCTGACATTGCAAAACAACTAGGCGGGACCAAATGCTGAAAACTGTCAAGGAATGTTAGGTGAGTTGACAGTGAATATATATGCTTCCTCTCGTGCTGATAGGGTAGACATGGTAATTGTTTGATGACAAGTTGATTGGAATGATTATTTGAATGTGCTCCTCCTGAACTTTGTTTATCAAAACATCATTTTGGAATTAGCAACGGAGGTCCCTTTGATGGTTTGATGGTCCCTTTTGAACATTCTCTTGACTATAAGTGACTTTGGAACTACATGTCTAGGAACTCTCATTAGAGTATTAGTAGACTGTCTGCTTAAGATCTGCTAACTCTATTGTGATGGTCCCCCATCAGACATTCTACTGACAATAAGTAACTTTGTAAGTACATGTCAACTTATTCTGTCCCTAACCCTACCAGTCTGCTAATATAAACCATCAAAATAAAGTGAAACTGAAATTAGTCCTACACAAAAGAGTGTTTTAAGGACAAAAACCTGACAGAAGTGTTCAGTTTCATCACTGTGATTGGTTTAGAGATTAAAGGAATCAGGAGATCAGAGTACAAGTGAAAGAGAGAAAAAAACAACAACAACAATGGATTGATATAAGACACTCTGCGTTAACAAACAAGGCAAACTAATGTAATGTTCCCTGCTAAAAGTACCCTGAATTACATTCACTTTCCAAGTTGTGTATGGTTTAATGACCACCTGACTTTACTAAAGAAGTTCATTACTGGGATAAATGTGAATTTAAAGAATAATACTATATTTAACAAAAACTATAAATAAATAAATATAATTAGTCAACTTATAATAGTCACATGTGAACAATTCAAACTGAAGAATATGAACATCAGATTTACAAATGCTTTCCACATGTCCATGTGCTGATATTATTCTAGAAGAGTACATCTGAAACATCCGACTGTTATCCAAATGTGCTGATGTAATTTCCTGTCAACACACAAGAATATGAATGAATCATGGCCTTGTTCAGCTGAAAGTCTGCAGACATCATCCATACACAATGATGATTCCAACCATCTGGGTTGGAGGAAGAGCATTTCTGGAAAGCTGGACATTGCCTCAAGGTCTCGCCAAAAGAAGCTCATCTAAATGTGAGTACCACATTCTTGAAAATGCTTCAGTGAGGACACTCATGCAGAGTTCATTCATGAAGCTACATTATCTATATCCCTGCCTCTGTCTGGTCTCAAAGTCCAATTATCTTTCATTTGTTTCCTATTTTTCCTGCATGCCTTGTTAAAGGACAGATTTTCTATAATAATCTCAACTGTCTTTTTTAGAGTGTTTTATCTCCGCTTTGAGATTGACATCATATGGATCTTGTTAGCAAGGTCCGGACAGAAGACGGCTGACTATTTGAGGAAATTGAATTGGAGGATGGGTCACCGCAGATACCATTGAGAAAATTAAATTGATTTGCAAGTGGTAGTAAAAAGGAATATTTATATTATGACAAAAGCTCTTTGAAATTATTTAGTATAGTATTATTCCCTAACTGTATTCTGCTGTTTAGCTGATTTAGCTACCTCTGTCATGGTCAATAGATCTTTGTTCTGCTTTTAACGGGGACCGATTAAACTTTGTCCTGGAGAAAATGATATTGTCAATGTGGATTCTCCATCAAATGTCCCATTTAGCTCTCTATTAGGTTTAATCTGTGTCTGGGAAAGCAGCCCTTCTAGTATCAATGCTTGGTAAACACACCTTGTCTGTTTTCCTGTTCTGTGTCCAGGCCTCGTGTTGCAAGTTTAATATCCTGTTCCTATTTATCACTGTCATAATGCAATTATTCACAGCATAACATAGTCAAAGCCAGCTGTCTCTCAAGGAAGATGAAATTCCCCTAAACATGGGCTTGGTCTGCCATTTCTGAGAGGAAGCGAGGGTTAAGAAGCGGGCACGTCTCTTCCATACTCAAAAACAGACAAGAGAGGCCTGTTTTAGACAGCAGGACACTAGTCTTACAGATTGGTATCAAGCGGCAAGCTTACGTGTCACATCCAAAGGACATTTACAAGACAGATATTTAAATTTTGCATAAAGTGTGCCCTTCTCTTAAGCAGCAGAGACAACAGTGTTGATGAAACACTTTTAACTCCCTTCTCTACCCTCCCTAATTCTTATTTAGCAGAAAAGAGAAGCCAAACACTGCTTCTGGCTGGCAGTGCTTTGAATCAGCTGGACGGCTGGTAACAAATTAGGGGATGTCAGTGTGGGAAATGGGCTGGCCAGGATGATTAGTGTTGTTCTACAATCTGGTAAGGTTTGACCTTTCAGGGCTGCCATCATTCTAAACCCAAGTCAACTTGAGAGGGGGACCAGATGTAAAATGGAGGTTGTTAAAAACCCGTCAGTCTGTGTGAGCCTCAAACGTCAATTCACTTCACACTCTTTTGTTTTCTTTACACCCTGAGTTGAAACTCATCCTCATTTGAAGCCAACATGAGGCATCTAGAGAAATGACACTGTCAAAAGCCCCAAGTAACAGCCACCTATGGAATGAAAACAGATGATGTGTCAACTCAGCACTAAAGTTCTGATATAATTTTTGTTTCCAAAACTCAAGCTCAAAAGATACTTACGCTTTGAAAAAAATAAAAAGATGATGATGATGATCAAGATGCTTTAAGTATAATTTCCATGAAAGCACTGTTGACCCTAATTAGCCCTCTTCGGTTTTTTTAACAGTTGTCATGGCTGAGGGATAAAATAGAAAATGGTTCAAATCAATGGCCAAAAACTGGAGACCTGCAGGCAGCGGGGCTGACACTGTGGACTGTGGGCTTCCTGCCAGTGTGATGCGATATAGTAAGAGTGTTCTCACTGCCAGCTGCAAGAGCAGAGACAACAAAGATTCCCCTGTGACCCACACAGCAGCAGATTCAGAAAAAGATGGACGCCGCAGGCCCTAACCTCTGCCAGCGTTAATTGCCTTAAATTATTCAATTGCATCTGAAGCCAAAGAGGGTGCAGCACGCTGGGCGTGCAGCTGCAGGGGGAGCTCACTCGGTCCAGCCCCTCGTTCACACTTACTGCCTGCTCTCTGCTCTCCCCGCCACCAAGATAAGAGCAGAGGAGAAAAACTGAATGGCCCATCCTTCACCTTCAGCCGGGCTGGGTGAGTCGAGGCAATGGAAAGCCAAAGTACGTATAGCTCAGTGATTTAAAAGGGTCAAAAACAAGCATGCGTGTGTTCGGTCATTCAAATGTTCATTTAAATCTTTGTTTGTTTGAATTTGTGTTATTTCAAATGTTTTTGTTCAAATGTGCATTCATTCAAATTTATGTATTTTTTTTCAAAGATGCATTTTTTTGGTCTGTTAAAATGTGAGATTGTTCAAATCTGTTTGTTTGTTCATTAAAATGTTCATTAGTTTCTTTGATTCTTTCAAATGTGCTATTTTAAATGTGTTATTTCAAATGTGCGTTCGTTCAAATATGCATTTGTTTGTTCGTTCAAATGTGCATTTGTTTGTTTGTTTGTTCATGTGTTCGCTCAAATGTGTATTTGTTTCTTCGTTCAAATGTCAATTTGTTCAAATGTGCATTCGTTCAAATGTCCATCTGTTCATTTGTTCAAATATGAGTTATTTCAAAAGAGTTAATTCAAATGTGTGAATGTTTGTTTGTTCAAATGTGTGAACGTTTGTTTGTTCAAATGAGTGAACGTTTGTTTGTTCAAATGTGCTTGCATTCATTCAACACTTTCTTCCTTCCTTCCTTCCTTCCTTCCTTCCTTCCTTCCTTCCACAGTGAATCTAAAGTATATACTTTAAAGTCTTAAGGTGCGTTCCATTCGACAGGGTCCCTACACAAGTGTTCACTGCTCCCTAATCCCTGAGCACGGTATATCAGTTGAAGTGGACTTCGCTGAGAGTAACCGCTCATTTGCCCTGCAAACGTCAAAGTACGTTAACGACGGGGTCGCACAGCTTATGATATAACATATATATGGGCTTACATTCATGTTTTTATTTAATTTTTCTTTACTTTACTTCACAAACTAGCTAAGCTGGCTACATTCACTGAGGTAAATTGTTATGATAATCGTTTATAAATAAAGTGCCTAGGACATACAAAAACAATTTCTGTAAATGTAATATTCACCCCAATAACCGTTAAAAATACTATAACATTTTTTATAATAATGACAAAATGTATGAAAACTACACATATGTAAACTCCTCCGTTGCTATTTATAACCGCTCTGACTGGTGATGACGTCGTGCGCAATGACAGTTGGGTGAACATCGCTCTCCACTTCCGGTGAAGTGATGTATCGATGTTCCCTTATTCCCTATGCCGTTTGCAGTGCCCTTCGAACTGAACATGTTCATTCCCTTCGGATTGGAATCTCACTTAAGATGGCGAAATACCCTGTGAAGTCCACGTCGCAGTCCACTTACTGTCAAATGGAACGCACCTTTAGACTTCACCCTGTGACCCTCCACTACCATAAACAACATACTCTCCACAGTATCTCCCTTTCTGACCTGATTAAAATAAACACTTCTGGGATGACATTTGCAAATCACTTTTTACACAGTATTAGCACAAAGCCAAACTTTAAATTTATATTGTGAATTTAAAGCCATTACAAACAACATGGAATTTAGAGAAAGAGAGACACACTTTTGAGCATTCTTATGTATGTATGAGTGCATTCATAATTCATGGATATTTCTTCCATGCAGGCTATATGAATGCAGCCAGAGAGAAAGGGAAACATTTCATCCCATGTCATATTATCTACGTAAGAAGATAATGTGTTCATTCAGACATGATACATTTAAGAGGATGGGTCTATGTTAGTCAATTTTGTTGCAAGACTTCCTCTGTACTCTAATCGTTAGGCTGAATCCTCCTATGGCATTAGAGAAGCTCGTACAGTAAGTGCATAACAAGGCTCATATAGCAACAGTCAAAATTAATTGGGCGTTTGTGTAAACATGGGACTAATAAGGCAAATTAAAAATAATAACTCATAAAAATATCAAACATTTAGAATGCCTGTGTGGAATCATGACTGAAGGTCACTTTGGTTCACATGACCTCACCTTTGTGTCTCTGCTCAGTATTGTCAGTGACTCAGAGCAGCCTGAGGCCTGTGGTAGAAGGATGTGGTGATGGGCACTGAATTTCGCAGCTCCACCCAGAACATTTTCTCAGTTTTTGCAGGCAACAGAGTGTAAAGGGCCCAAGAGTGGTGCCCTCTCATCTGAGACTGCAGGCTCACCGTTTGGATGTAGAGCTCCTGGTCCCCTTCGTCGAGAAAAACAGGAAGCTTTTTGCGACCTGTCACCGAATATCTCACAGTGTCCTTGTTTTATATTTTTTTATTTGTTGTTAAAAGAAACATTTCTCCCACTACCAGGGACCAGCGCGTCACATCCACTGGGAGTTCAGCTTCATTCTGTCCCATTCGTTTTATTGCTCTTTTTGCTTTTCACCTAGACAAACAGAGGCTATGGGATCAGCTGTCTCTATTTTGCAGTATAATTATTGGCTAAAATTGGAGAACATTTAACATTTAGAAATGAAGAATTGCCTCCCTTTAAATTCTTGAACTTGAATTTAAATCAAATTAGCCAACAGGAAGCTGAATTGGAATTTGAATGACAACTAGAGGAATTTAATTTAATAAATTGTCAGTCCGTCCATCCATCCATCCATCCATCCATATTTACTCTCAAAAGCAGTGGCTTGCAGTGGTGTTTTGAAATTAGAATGAGAAACCGTTGTTTTCATAAATCAAATGTAAATTCAAGTTCATGCAGATACATTTAATGTTGTCACATTTTCCTGGTTGAAAAAACATTAATTTGCATAAATAATAATATAATCTATAACTATGCAATTAATAATCTATTAAAGGTGCCCTAGAATGGTTTTTATTTTTATTGTATAATGTTTTCTGGGTTGCCCTTATAATGTTAGTATGTTTTTTAGATCAAAACTAGTCATAATTTAGAAATAAAAGGCATTTTTCCTAGCCTGATTTTAGCCTCTGATGTGAACGCTCTGTTTGAAGGGCCAACAGGTGCTGTGTGTAAACGGCCTCTGCTGTGATTGGCTGACATGCTTGCATATGAAATAGCTACGTATTTGTTAGGAAATTGGTCGGATACAAATGCAAGTAAAAGACGTTTATTAGCGTTGGTCAGATGAACAATGACAAAACACAGGCCGGGGACAAACACTCAGATGTTGACGACACAGGGACGTTGATGGGCAACCCGGAGACTGGTGGTGGTGTTCAGCGTGCTCAGGAATCAGGAAACAATAAACAATCCAAATGGTGAAGACAGCGACGAACATCCACGAAGACTGGAATCCACACGAGGAGACGAAGAGAGCCACACGGGAACAAGACACGACACCGGGGAAGCCACAACGATCTGACAACACGAGATGGAATTTACTGGACATATAAAGGGAATGGTGATGAACTGCAGCTGGTGCAGACAATCAACGATATTGGTAACCACGCCCACACAAACACACGTGCACACACAAAACACCAGAATGAGACAGTGGATTCATGAACCGTGACAGTATTACATGTCAAACTCTCTCGAATACTTTTACTACAGATATTATACGTTTTTACTATTACAGCTATCGAGATTAACGAATCGTGAGATGTTTTTAAAGTATTTAGATCTATTCCCATCACATAAAATGTTGCGGTGATGAGCATTGAGCAAACAGATGACAGTCTGTTGATCGCAAGAATGAAGATCTTATCATTGCAACGCAGTTTCTGCACTCTCTCTAATGCTTTCACCAATGTAAACACGATGATGTAAATACAGTAAGAGCTTCTTTGTGCAGTGTAACGTGCGTCATTGAATTCATAACGAGTTTGGCAGGTGTCCAGAAACTCGCGCCGTGGAAAGATTGTTCTTTTGATCGTTTTCTGTATATAATTTATTCACAATTTAAATAAGTTTTTTTTCATCCTACTAAAATAAACGATGAAGTTGATATTTTAGTCACTGGCTTGACTTACTGATGCATAAACAGTATTGAACGATTTTGAGAGAAAGATTACCTGTCTGAACTTGAACAATTACACATCAGAAAGTGTTGCTTGGTAGCTCGATCGATTTATTTTTATACGTTCATCGAGGTCAGCTCTGTATTGGCCCAAGTTGAGGAAACAGTCGTCGGTGAAATGTTTGGAAATTTCCAGAGAAAATAAAATTAACCCATTGTTTCTTCAGAGGCTCGGATGAAGGAACTAAAAAATACTTTTGTGTTCATTTGTACATCCAAACACTGATCAACTGCCATGCTTCGGCTGCGCAGTTCCGCCTGTCATTGAACATGGGCTGGCATATGCAGATTTTTGGAGTCGTATATATTAATGATCCCGACTGTTGCGTCACAGTCGGTGTTATGTGGAGATTCACCTATTTTTCAGGGGTGTTTTTCAAAAACTAGATTTAAGTAAGAAGGAGAAAACAATGGTGTTTGAGACTCACTGTACGTCATGTGCATGTACTGAACTCTTGTTATTTAACTATGCCAAAATAAATTCAATTTCACATTCTAGGGCACCTTTATTTAAAATTAAATTAATGTGAATAAATACTCTCTTAATTACATTTATTAAAACCAAGGATAGATCTCAAGTTAGGGTTTTAAAGCATTTTAACTGAAGGCAGTAACAATTTAAACAATATATTTTATTTGCGAACTGATGTTCAGCTGTTCTTTTCAACAGTCAACTTAAATTTGGATCATTATTCACTCACTAGACTGCTCATGAGAGATGTATACACTTTTAATGTTATTTTTTTATTTGCTTTTCAAATTCAAAAAAATCGATTTTTCAGCTCTCTCTATACTCTGACTTTCTAAAGGAGAAAATTAGAAGTTCATAAATTAAGAAGTGCCTCCCTTTAAAATCATGACTGTGAATTTAAATCAAATTGGTCACAACAGGAAGCTGAATTGTCTGTTCAAAAACAAGATAGTCAAAATGTTATTAATATAATACTGAACTTGCTTAGTATTCCTAAGGCTGAAGCTACAGTGATGACAAAGAATGAAAATGCATTTTTATTTTTTTCACTTTTTCTGTATGGCATATTAATTTATACAAATTTATACAAATTTAAGGACCCAATATACTTCAAGCAAAATCAGAGAATTAACTAGTATGACGTCATTTCGATAAAAATCAGGCAAAAAAAAGGTCTAATTAAAAGCAACACTGAAAGT
This sequence comes from Semotilus atromaculatus, assembly GCA_031834385.1. Taxonomy (NCBI): domain Eukaryota; kingdom Metazoa; phylum Chordata; class Actinopteri; order Cypriniformes; family Leuciscidae; genus Semotilus; species Semotilus atromaculatus. The sequence goes on along the minus strand of JAULUF010000009.1, from coordinate 11,055,104 downwards.
GTTTTTTTTTTAATTTATTTTTTTTATGTTTAATACCGTAAAGCTACTTGCAATCTAAAGAGCTATATAAATGTGATTTGGCCTGACTGGAGTGCTGGTGCAGTCTTTCCCCCTTCATTAGTGAAAGTCAAGATTTACCTGAGAGCAACTGATCAATTCAAAACACATTTGCAAAAAAGTCTAAAAATGCTTGACAGATTTTGACAACTGGTTCAACCATTTTGCATTTAATGACGTATGCAACTAACTAATGCCTAGATGTTTTGGGAGTAAAACTATTCAAAAAAAAAAAAAAAATTTATAATATAATATTTTGATCAATATGACACATAGGCATAATAACATAATGACATAAGCGTAATGACAATGTAGGAAACAGCAGACAATTGAATGTAATCAAATGCATGAATGTACCAAAGCTCATCAGACCTCAGCCTTTAGTTCCCTCCGTCCCCCATCAGCCCCTCGGCCACATCCACTTTGGGCCAGCCGTTTACCAGCGCCGCCTGAATGTACAGATCCCCTGGCTCCACCTCCAGCCACTGTTCCTAACACTCTACCTCGGCCTGTCTTCCAGGCTCCTCCACTTCGCTCCCTCCTCCCTGAGGCTCCACCAGGGAGCATAAAACTTTTGGCTCCACCAAGCACCCTAGATCCTCTGGCTCCATCTAGGTCAGACGACACTGCATCTATGCCACGGACTTACGAGCCGTCCGCTATGCTCTGTCTCTCCACTCCTACGGCTCCGGCTCCACCCTCCCTCCGGTTCTACTTCGGCCCTCAGGGTCTCTGGTACTCTGGCTTTACCTCAGGGGATCGTCGCCGCTGCTCCGTCACGGGCTCCAAAGCCTGCAATATAGCTCTGGACCATCTGCTCTTCATCTGTGCGTTTGGGCTTCCACCATTGGCTCCGTCATCGTTCATCATTCCCATGCCGTCAAGTCCACCTCCATAGCTCCTCCCTACTCCGATTTCATCCAGGCTGAGCTCTCGGCTCACGTCAGCCTACGCCTGCTCCTAGATCCTCCATGGCTCCCCTCGCCGCCTGTGCAACCGTGACTGTTTCTGCCTGTATCTCATTGGCCAGCTTTTCACCAGCTTCTCGTCCTCCTCCAGAACCCCCACCCTCCCACCCTCCCACCCTCCCACCCTCCCACCCTTCCACCCTTCCACCCTTCCACCCTTCTTCCTTAGTTGAACCTTCCGTCCATTCATGTTTTGTTTCTGTTGGTTATTTCCCCATTTGTCTGCCTTTTGAGTTCTCATTAGTCGCATTTGTTACTGATTGATTAGTTATTCTGTTCAGCTGTGTCCTGATTCCTTCCCTTTGTTTGCCTCATGCATTAATACCCTGGATTTCTGTCTGTTCCTTTGTCTGTTCTCGTTTACAAGTGGCTTTGTATTCTGATTCTCCTGAGTTTTCCAAAGTGTTATATTAAAAGATAGTTGTTATTTTATTCCTGTCGTCGTAAGCTTCATTCGCCAGAGCTACCCATTCCAATAACAGAATTAAACTTCAAGAACAAAATAATAATTAGGCTATATAGAGTTTGTCTCAAGAGTATTTCGAGAAGGAACCAGCAAGGATCCCACTGCCAGTAAGTGTCAGAAGGAAAAGAGTATGAGGGCCTCTCCTACAGATGCCTGGCAATCCAACAACAAGACTCTTGCCACTCACATGGGACTATTTGTCATGCAACTGAGAGGCTGAGCACACTTGTGGAAAAACTGTTCCAGCTCGTCATCAATTTGAGCAAAATAAACAGTGACAGTCTGGCATATCCAGAAAGTGACTTGAAAAAGTCAGATCTGATTCTGTCAAGATGAAGCCCTTGGTCCCCTGTGTGATTGGCAGAGAAGGGTGGATCTCCTCCATCACATAAGACAATGAGGAATTGCTCTCTCACCTTGAAAGAGGGTTTGGAACACACAAAACATCCAAGTGCAGGAATCCCAGTAGACCACATGATTATTCTGCTTGACACACAACTCTTGCCAAACTGTTTAGTGAGAGGGCACCGTTCCAAGAAAACAGTTGGGTAAAGTGAAGGAAAACCTCTGTCCTTAACTGAGTGTGAATGGAATGGAAACAATTTGATGGTATGAAGGTTTGTGCAGGAGTTTGAGGTTAAGCTTTCATCTATGCAGTCATATAATATTATTCATTATTGATTGTGAGATCATGGGGCACATTTAAAATGATCACTAATTCACATAGTTCACATTGGGATTAAGCTCATGGTTATCTCCACTCTTAAGTTGTTAAATAAAAAGAGGACCTTTTATAAAAAGAAGTCCTTTTATATTGGCTTCTGCCATATCAACCTTATAGAAAGTTCCAATTGTTTTTGATTATTTGAAACATTTTACAGTAAATTGCTCTTTCACATCTCACAGGAGATGTGATCATTTTCGCCCACATACAATCGCAGCTAGTAAATGAAAACAACCTTGTCTTTATATTTCTTATACAGAACTGATTATTCAAGCTCTCAAGGTAGTTCTAGTCAAAGGTTTGTCAAAGCTCAGTTTTCTTTACTTTCAAATACCTCTCGAGCAGCCTAGCTAACTGAAAACCATGCTTAGACTGAACAATGCCAGTTGCCAACTGAGAAGTTAAAGGTGGTGTCAGTTGTGAATATAATCCTATAGCAGCATACAGCAACATAAAGTAACATTGCTTGTTTTTTATTTAAACGTTCGATTTTAATTAGTAGATTTTCACCTCACAGGAAACTAACATTAAAGGGGACATAAAACACTAGTTTCTGGTCAAAAGAATTGCATCCTTCATATCTCTGAACCCTTATGAAAAGAAAATAGTTTTCCCTATATATGAATGATCAATATATTATATGGTTTAACAATATATTTGAAAATATACTGAAAAATATATTTAGTATATTACAATACATTTAATAATACATAAGGAATTGCCACTTTTCATATATTGAAAAAACATGTGACATAATTTACTAATATATCATAATGTATGTCATTTTATATTCAGTAATACACTGCATAATATATAGATGAATGTGTACTATATTGCATGTGTATGTGTAATATATTGCAGATATTTACTCATATATTTACTCATGCAGCATAAACACACATATATAGAGAAATCTATAATGTAAAACACTTAATTTACATGCTTTCATTATTTACATTATAAGTGTTTCATATAAGCTAGTTAACAAAAGCACAAGTACACCTGCATGTACTAAAGTATTTAGCCAAGAGACTATCACTGTGCTGAGGAGTGCACAGCCATTACTTTTAAAATATATAGTCTTAAAGGGGACATATCATGAAAATCTGACTTTTTCCATGTTTAAGTGCTATAATCAATGAGCCACGGTGCATCTACCAACCTTGAAAACGTGAAAAGTGACAACCCAGTAACTTTGTTTTGGAAATCCTTTCTCTGCAAGCATGCAAAAAAAATAAGCCGATCAGATTTCACTCCCCTTCTGACATAGGAAGGGGATCTTATTATATATTACCGTCCCCAGAATCTGCACATTTCCACCCATGGCGCCGCCATTTGGTTTTCGCAAGCGACAGTTGTGTTCTTTACAACAGTGTAACCAGTTCTAACGCAAAGCATGCAAACTTTTCTGTTGTTGGCTGCACAGATGAGCACAGAACACTTTTTGATCAAAAAAGTTCACAGCTCTCTTATAAAGACCTCAGGGAACTCTGTCAACTTGTGTAAAAGTTAAACATGGCAGTATATGCAAGTCAATAAGATGGAACTCCACAGCAACTACATAAATGTATCCACTAACCATTCAGGAACGTCCATGTGCGTCTAAAAGAGTGTTCTCTCTGTCGGGCTGCACTCCGCTACTGGTTATTTCTGAGATTTTGAATGAGTGAGATTATTTGCAGTGTTTGTTATTGTATCCGAAGCTCGTGTCAAGGATTGGCTGTCTTCTGAACGGAGGTGGAGCAGCAGCTCATTTGCATTTAAAGGGATAAACACAAAAACGGCACGTTTTTACTTACACCCAAAAAGGGGCAACTTTGACAAGCTATAATAAATTTCACAGACATATTGTGGGGACCCCATAGATTTATATAACATATTGTAAAAAGGGGCATAATATCTTGATTTTAACGGCATTTGGCCAATCGTCAAACAAACCACAGGCCCTACTCTTCAGCAGGTAACCCCAAAAACTCACACATACCAGAAACATTTAAATTAATATTAATATTTTACATAAATATGAAAGAAAATTGAGCAAAAATATTTCCGAAACTTATACGAATCATGAATGAGTGTAATTTGGCTCAGAAATAATTTGTTTTTTGAAACTTTGTCCATGTTTAGCATGATAATCCAACTCTTAAACAGTAAATAAGTCAGAATGCATGAAATAGCATTAGACATCCCCTTTAAATGTTTGCTTTATATATTGCTTTTTCACTTTCCCTTTATTAATCAAAGCACTTCTTCCCTGACGGGCAGGTTGGGCAGGAACATACTCTCTCACACAATTACTGTCCACTGAGATGCATCCACGTCCACCAGTGAATCACCACTACAGGATCAGATGTGATGTTTCTATTCCTCAGAGTATGATAACTCATGGTATTTATCACCTCGTTTAGCATCCTTGCATTGAAAGCTGGGCAGCAAAGATAATTAATCTTCCTCGAGGTGCTGCTCTTTCAAGAGCAAGCAGGGACAAGGTGCACATAAACTGCACCGCTGCCCGTTATCTGTGTCTTTTTAGGTAGGTTGAATGACAAATGGTTGTGTCTAAGAAGATGATGCTTGCAAACAAACATAAAACTTGTGGATTGAGAGGCTACAGTTGACATCTCCCAACTGCTGAGACTGATAAGCAAAGGGTTAAAGGTCAACAAACAAGAGGTACCCATGCATATTCCTACATACCATCTATCCATGCTAACTAATTAGTAATTTGATAAAGGTCAGAGAGGTGTAGACTGAGCAACTTCTTCTTAAAGTTTTTTTGGCTTTTAGTATGAATATGTCAGCCTTCCTGTTATCTATTGTGTGCTAGTGTGCTATTATAAGATAGTGTGCTCCAAAACAATGAAAGAAATCACATTTAAATTATATAAACATTTAAAACCTACCCACATAGCAAAATTGAGGTGGCCCAGTGATGGGCCACACAACCCACTTTCACTTGGCCCATGTACCGCAATGAATTACGGTACATGACTGGACCAGGTCTGGTTGCCAGAACTCGGGCCATAAATGGCCCATGGCATAGCCATATCTAAGCCAAATGTATGACTAATAGCTGGCCCTATTCTGGCCCAGAATAGGGCCAGCTATTAGTCATACATCTGGCCCTACAAAGGGCCAGAATAGGGCCAGCTATAGTCATACATCTGGCCCTACAAAGGGCCAGAATAGGGCTAGCTATAGTCATACATTTGGCTGAGAAATGGCTATGCCATGGGCCATTTGTGGCCCAAACAATTTATTCTACATGTCAGCCTCAACTAAACCTTGATCTAGCCACTTTATACACACCCTTGGCCCAGCTAAAGAACGTCTGAAAAACAACAGTATTCTTAACAAATTTTTATTGTTTCACATAAACAAAACAATTAACAAACATCCTAAATGTATATGATGACATTCTTCTTTCAGACGAATACATTCTTCTTTCAGTCCTGGCTCTTCCTAGCTTTATAATGGCAGTGAATGGCTGTTTCTGTTTTAAAGTGCAAACAGAATAGTCCATAATAGTGCAAACAAAATCCCATTCAAAGTCTGCAAGTTTTCACAGAAGTAAGGAAACCTGTAGGCAGGGGTGTTCCTTTTTTTTGCACAATTTGGCCAGTTTTCTTTGAAGTTACTTGTCCTTTCTTTGTTTTTGATCCACGTTCAGGATTGATGACAAGAAAGCACCTAAAAGGCAGAAAAGAAAAAAAAGACAATGAAAAATTATGGACTGAGTGTATATTTTTTGACAGAGAGAGAGAGAGAGAGAGAGAGAGACAGCACAGATGATATGTAAATAGAAACCAGATATCTATTTAACGATTAGTTTGTTTGGATAAAACTGAACATGAAAAAAAAAAATGCATGTTGGATTTTTTGTGCAAACTTTTTGTGCACAAAAAAAATAAAATAAAAAAATAAAGGTTTGTGACACAGTTTAGTGTAATATGTCACGCTTGCGCTCATCCATATAAAGGCAATTAATAGGAACCAGCATGGATAGTATGTGACAAATGCCATATATTCCAAACATTCTGGGGTATACAATTGAGTTTGGTAAAAATCAAACCAAAATGTAATGTAATATTTTATGAAAATCCTGAGGGTCTTCTGTACTTGACAGATGTGAACGTGAAAACTTGTTACAACGAACACAATAGATATAAATATTCTCATTAAATAATGTACATGGATAGTATATTTGTTTGTTGTGAATTTTAATTTCTCACAACTGCGGCACTAATAGTCTCATGAACAAGCATTTGAGCACAGAATACCAACAATAAACGTCAGGATTTTCATTTAAAAAAATATGTTAACACTTTATAATAAGGTTCATTAGTTAATGTATTAACTAACATGAACTAACAATGAGCAATACATTTGTTACAGTATTTATTCATCTCTGTTAATGTTAGTTAATAAATATCCAGCTGTTCATTGTTTGTTCATGTCAGTTCAGAGCATTAACTAATGTTAGCAAATACAACCTTTGATTTTAATAATATATTAGTAAATGCTGAAATTAATTTAATCTAAGATTAATAAATGCTGAAGTAGTATTGTTCATGCTTAGTTCATTTTAACTACTGATTTTAATTAATGCACCTTATTGTAAAGTATTACCAAAAATACATTAAATGACAGTTTATTTTTCATCAAACCCTATCGTATGGCACATTGCATGGGATCATTCTGTGATAGTTTTGCATCTTTTTATTTTTTTAAATCTTGATGCTAGTCACTATTCACTGATATTATATGGATGAAGGCAAGTGTGACAGTTTTTTGTATTCTCCTTTAGTGGTCAGAAAAGAAAGAAAAAAAAGTAATACGATATTGAAACAACACCCCACTGCAAAAAACACTGTACTTTCCAGACTAAATATCTAAGTAACAATGATTTTCTTGTTTTCTGAAAAATAAATAAATAAATGTGCGTAACGCACTGACATATTATTTTGCTTGTTTTAAGCATAAACTCACTTAATTTTGACTTATTTTTTCAGAAAACAAGACAATTTTTAATTGTCTATTAAATGCTTCATGTAAGAATTTTAGATATCTGGACTGGAAAAAAGAAAAACACTAATAAAGAAAAAAAAAACATTTGCAATGGGGTGAGTAAATGGCTTTTCATTTTAGGGTAAAACTACCCCTGTATAATGTTTACATACCAATAAATACAAAGCGTGGACTCTGGCAAATGTAGATTGCTGGACATCAGAGTTGCAAATTCCTGAAACAATTTTTTAAAAAGAACAGCACAACCATGATCAACAGAACCAAAACATAAAAAATATTATAACGTTAAATGAATGAGATGTTGAACAATCTGTAGCTGCTACTTATCTGCTTGAAGGATAGCACCGTCTCTTCTATTTGAAGTGGGCGAGTAGTTGTAGGACCATGGCATAGCAATCAGGAATAGGCCTACCACATTTGAAAACAGCATTAGGAACATGGATTTTCATGTGCTGGCAAAATGACAACGATTCAAAAGTACGATCACAGAACTGATCTGACGCCATAGCATTTTTTGTTACCACGTAGATAGACTATAACTGTAACACTATGTTATTTAAACGCACTTACGTTAGCACTGGACCGTCATCAGATTAGAAAGCCTGAAACGAAAAATCACATCAATAAGTTATATAACATGGTAAATGTCGCCTATGTGAAATACTTAAGTTACTTGGTAAACAGGTGGGACAGAGTGAATTGTTTGCGCGGTCGTAAACCGCGTTCGCAAATCAAACTAAATTCGTGGAAACAATATAGAAATGCGAACCCCAAAAAAATATATTGGCTTACCGTATCACTCAGTTGAACAATTTTCCATCTTCTCAAACTCTAAACCCCACTTATCGTCAGTCACACGGGCAAGTTAACGTTTCAGATGATAAATTCTTCCACCCGTCTTCATGCCGTTAACGTCCTCCATTTCCTGCTGCGTCACAGGCAACTAATATTTGAAACACGAACTGAAGCTCACAAAAGCTTACAAATTGCTCACAAATTCTGTTTATCTTGATAACAGGAATGATTATGCTGTTCAGTTGAGTTCCGCTGACAAATCAAGTTTGCCTGTAGGCCTACTGTCTGCTCGCGTGTCGCGTCACGTTTTGATTTGAATTGAGCGCGAAAAAAAACAATCCCACAATGCAACGCATTTAGTATGATAATGATTTATGAATTTATCAGGATGAAAACAGAAATGTGCTGTATATTTACAGCTGTTCTGTAAAAGATACAGCCTAATACTGTATTATGGAAATACTGAAAGAATAGCCTACCTGTAAATTTACAGTAACGTCTTATATATATATAATATACACACACTTCTTTGGGTACTGTGTTAGACTAACTGTGTTAGTACATATTCATCTTATGTTGGTTTACTTACTTCTGTTGTCCATTTATCTCTTTTGAAAAAAGTGTTTGCTAAATGATTAGCCTATGTAAATTTAAAGTTTGGTGTTGCATAATTAAAATTATTATGAATTAAGCCTGGTTGATAGAGAGCAATAAACACACGCTGCAAACAGGAATAGGGGAAACAGCGGTGTGTATGAAAATATTATGAAATATCTGAAATTATATTTTAACTTTGGGAAAAGTCTGGCCACACAGATGTGGGCCACATTTCTATATTTTACATGTGGGCCAAATAATACACTTAACCACTGGCCCATATCCTGTTTGCCGCCTTAAAGATGGTACCATCTCCCCATAACCGGGCCATGTTTGGTTCACATGCCTCATGCCAGTGCCGGCTTCATGCCAAATCTGGGCCAGAACAGGATATACTATTCTACAATATAAGATATAATATCATACATCATCGCCTGTCATATGAGGCATGAATATCATTTTACATAGAAACACACATAATTAAATAAGCTAAATGAGCTTTGTGTTATGCATTTTAAAAATATATTTTCAAAATGTATTTCAACTTTGGGATTTTACTCAAAAATATTTGAAAAGGATTTTAAATGTGGCTCAAGATCGGCCATACATATATGGCCCACATATCTATATTTGACATCTGGGCCAAATACTCAATTTGACATCTGGCCCATGTCTTGGGTGCCATCTTAAATCCAGTGCCATCTCTGCCAAACCCGGGCCATGTTTGGCCCACATGCTGTATGCCAGTGCCGGATGAATGCCAGCTGTGCCAGACATATGCCAAATCTGGGCCAAATTTGTTTGCTGACTGGGTATAGTCTCTCACTTCGCCATATATGGGTTGGTGGTTTTGATGACATCACTCTGCATTTCACCTTCTCATCAGATTGTCAGTCCAATCAAATACTCTCTAATCTAAAGCGTCCCACCCCCTATAAATAGACGCTGAAGCTGTGACTAAAATCGATCACTTTACTATGTTCTACATGGTGAATGGCACATAGTGTACTATAGGGGATAGGGAACGATTCAGACAGTGTAAATATGCTTTCCATTGGAAGTCTGGTTTTACGTTATTGTAACGCGAACAGCCGCAGTGCGCACACATTCTGCTTCGGTCTAGATACACAATAGCACAGGGCGGGTCATATGCTCGAGTCGGCGCATACCAGGAAAAGTATCAGACCCATTTGAATTCTACACAGAATGCTGTATTTTAAAGCAATATGGAGGAGATTAGGAGGTGAAACGGTTAGAGATTAGAAGGAAACTGTGGCTTTACTGAATTCAACGGCTCTGGCCAAGCTGTGATAAACTATTGGCTATTTTGAAAAAGGATAGGCTGTTCGATATGTCATACCCTGTCTTCTTGTTTCAGTGGAAATTACGTCAACACATTGAATAATGTTGTGCGTTTCAAGGCACTTTAGGCCTTCAAGCCGTCCTCTATGGGCAAGGAAAAATTAGACAGAAAAACGATTATCTCAAAACTATCACTACAAGCCTACATAGGACAAGATGTTTGGAGAATGGATACAAATATATATATATATATATATATATATATTTTTTTTTTTTTATTAAAAAAAATAGTAATAATAAAATATATGCTTTACAAAACAGAATAACACACAACACATAAACACCAATTAACTGCTAATATGTAAATATAATTATGTAAGAAAATTAGAATGTAATAATATAAATTTAATGTATCTTGCATTTTATTTCAGGATATATGCTATCAATTTGTCATGGTCACACCAGGCTCTCCAGTCACACACACACACACACACACACACACACACACACACACAGCATTCACTCTCTCCTGAGTTCTAATCACCATCACCTGTTTCTCATAACCTCAGCACCAGTACTAAAGTGCACACCTTTCAGTCATTCTTCGTCTGGCCTTGAATGTGGAAACAGACTCCTTACGTGTTCTGCTTACCTTGGTGGTTCAGCTAGTAAGCCATGTTTATCTCCTGTGTCGATTCCCCTGCGTTTCCTTCACCTCTCTAATGATCTACTTTGTCTTCGTGCATGAGGCCTGTGGGTTAAAGATTACCTGTATACTCTTCATATTCATCAAGAGGTGTGCGCTTCATCCAGTTCCTCTACCACCATCGCCATTCACGACCTGCAACGAAAAGCAATGCGAGTTTGTTATATTAAGGAAGCAACACTGTTTAATCGCTGACACATCTTACCCTACTCTCCATTAGGGCTGCACTGTGTCTGACTTAACTGAAGAGATGCTGGAAATATTCTCAACCCCCCAGCAACTGGGCAAAAATGCTATGTAACTCAATAAACTAAATAATATGCAATGTAACTCAATAAACTAAATAATATGCAACGTAACTCAATAAACTAAATATTATCACATCATAATGGCTTAAAAAGACAAACATAAACAAGTACATTCTGTACGTTCATTGAAAAAACACTGAAGCACAATATTGTGTAGATATACACGGTTACATTTCAATGTTGTATCCTATTCCGGTTGTATATTTCCAAATACGGCTGTAACGAATAAACAGATGACACAGATGAAGTAGAGAAGAGCTAAATGTGCTCTAAAGTAGGCAGTGATCAAGACTTGAAAGCAGAAAAAGGAAATTCACTCAGCTCATGCAAAGCATAATCTGCTGAATAAGTCAGTCCAAACATAGGAGCTCATTTTCCACCCAAGAGCAACACAGATGTGATCCTTAAACATATCGCTGCTTTAGCCACCGTTATTATAACCGTTTTGCTTTCATTCTAACTGGGATGGAATATACATAATCTGATGCCAGGAGCAAAAATAGAAGCTGAGGATAGGGAGAGTTTGATGGCCTGTGATTCAGAGTGCTCTTGTTTAGCAGCGACCAAGCTGTGTGATGTGAAGCCATCTAGTCCTAAGCCGACTGGTTGGCTTCTGCAGATATGTTATGTGGGTCCTGTGAAGATATTCCAGCCAGAATCATTGATTTTGTACCATAAGTGCTCAAGATATATATATATATATATATGCAAATGAACAGAATCAGATATCTACAGAAGATGTGCTGGGGACCATTGATCAAGCCCCGGAATACAATCTCTCCTTGGTAACAATTTAATGCTATTTGATCTATGGCACCTGATTGGATGCAAGCAGGTAAGACAAACCTATTTGTCTGTGCAGTTCCTTCAGAATTTACACTTCTGGTTTTTGTAGTCAAATCTACAAAAGGGGAGACGATAGCCAGCATTACATTTGAATTTATACTTTGGATAGTAGGAAGTTCCTTGAGGTCCTCTTCTCCTCTTTTACCAACCAATGGACATTTTGCAACAAATTGTCAAACTGTTGAATACTAAACAATTGTCACTTGGCCTACTACAACCTGCTGTTTTCTTTGCATTTACTTTGGAAGCATTGCATTATGGGAAGCAGGAAACTGGCTAGTGAATGTGGGAAAAAAAATCTGCCAAATGTACTGCATGAAAACAAAGCATATTAAAAAGTTTGGGTCTGAAGTTTTTCTTTTTTCTTTGAATACTTCTCTTCAGCGAGAACCAAAAAAAAGAATGATGATCATTATCAAAAAAATTATCAAAATTGACAGTAAAGATCTTTGCATTGTTACAAAAGATTTCCATAACAAATAAATGCTGTTCTTTTGAACTGTCTATTCTTCAAAGAATTTTAAATTGTAAGAACACTTAACTTTATTACTGTTTTACTGTGTTTCAGACCTAATAAATATAGCATAAGAGACTTTCAAAAACATAAAAATTACTAAACAAATAAAAATCTTACTAACCTCAAACAGTTGTGTATATTCATGAATAATCCAGTATAATCCATAATGAAATAAAGAGCTTTACTTCAAAATGTCAAATGGCAGTAACCAGTTTACAATATCGGAGTCTGAGCTTGCATGTACTGTCAGAGTAGGTAATACATTTAAAGAAATATGTTCTATAAAGTATGTGTGTATAAATGCACACAACATGCATATATACTCCATCCATCATGTTGGTATTGACTTACTGTATGATGGCATTCTTGTCACTGTTCCTCTACTTACCAGTCTTTTCCTCATCAGATAGTAAAGAATCCATCTGACATATACTTCAGAATCTCAGTGGAAGTAGGTCATTCAGGTATTTTCACCTACTGTTAATAATAATTCTCATAGCCAAGTACTAAACTACTTGATGTACTGCTTTTCACATAGTATAGTACAGAAGTAGGCATATTAGGTCACGAAGAGTTAGCTCCATATGTGCTAATAGCACGTTTGCCACTGGACATGACCTGCTTGACAGAGACAGATGTTTTTGCCAAACTCGAAGATATCCGAAAACAAGAGCTATTTGATATGCAGGTCTCTACTGAGAACAAATTTTCCTGACGATTTCTTTTCTATTCCTCTGCGCTCTTAAGTCTCTGAGCACTTCTGGAGAAGTAAACAAACAAAGACTGGTTTCGGTTTATTTCTTTACTTATTTATTATTTTTCCGTCTGTTCCATTTCAAAGGTAAAGATATCACTCATAAAGAAAGAGACATTTAATGGAACACAGGCTCCCATGTGTCCGGCTCTGTGGAGTGGTTGCCCAGCAGTACTATTCATAAATATAAAAAATGCATGGAGAAATCTGATCCAAAGCATGTGTCATACATTCAGCTGTGAATTAATCATTCATTTAATGATGGGGGGGGGGGGGGGGGGGGGGGATGCTCAATTGTGGATATGCATTGGCATTTAGGTCAATAACTAGAGATTAGATTTTTTTATTTATTTGTTGCTTTGTTTTTTTCATATTTTTGCATTACTTGCATGTTTTTTAGTGTTTTTTCCTCCTTCAAGCAATGGAGTCATGCCTGCGCTCAATTGAAGTACCTTCAGAAAAATATAGCACCTAATTTGTCAAAAGAAATATAATCAATATTGAATTATGTGATTACCTTTAAGACAGAGCTAGGAGAAAGATGTGCTTCAAAGGCAGAGATATAGAAATTAATCAAAATACATAGCAGGAGTAGCAAAGACTTAAATAAAAGTCATGGGAGAGGATACATTAAATAGATGAAGATGACATGAAAAGGCACCAACACTCTAAGCCTTTAAATTAGGAATCATACAGAGAGACCTATGGAGACACGGGCATGAAGGGGTCATGGATGAAATGTTTTGTTGTTTGTAAGGTATAAATCAGTCCAATAAATAATTCACCAAGGTGGAGCAATGGTAGGATACACATGCAAACGTGTAATGTTATATTCTATTATTTTTCTTAGCAATAATCATAGCTTGAAGTATACAAATGTAAATATATGTGATTATAATAATGACAAAGTCAATTAATTATTTTGATATTTAGTTTATAATTATTTTAATTATGGTGATGATGTCTGAGTGAATTAAAATTGGCATAATTAATTACTTCTTACACAATATTTAAGCTCACACTGTGGCTCTTGTGTGATAGATAATGATTATTCATCAGTGATGATTAATTGGTTGTAGCTACTAATCCAAAGTTTCAACCATGAATTGTGTCATCTCAGTCTTTCATAGGCGCAGGCACACTACACCAAGGCTAATTGTAGTCTAAATAATGTGTTAACATGCTGGATGAAGATAAGCTACAATCTCATAATCCATGTCAGTTAGTCTGACTTCACAAAAACTGGACTAGTCCAATTTCAAGTATTTACATGACATGTTAACAACACAAATGATTGCTTCAATCAGACTGAAATCAAAAATGTAAAGAATAGGGCTAATGCAGGGTATTTTCCCCCAGTCATCTCAATGGCAAAATGTGTCTCTATTTACCTGAATTCCCCCTGTAAACACGAATTCTGACCAGTATACAAGTAAATGTGCAGGTGATATCATTTAAAATGAGATCTGCTTCAGGCTAGATTGTTCTAGTTCCTCTATGGCAGACACTATAGGAGGTCTGAACTTACATATAGCTTCTATTTCTGTATGTGTGCCAGAAACACAAAGGAAGCCATATTATGCAATAAAGACACATTCATCACTTAGCATCAGTGAATTTTCAATCTGAACGATGACTATGTGTGTTCCAACAGTTCATTAGGGTGATGAGCAAGAAGTGTGTGCTAATCACTGATAGCAGTCGTCTGGGCAAGGCTTGATGGCGGTTTGAGAAGCTACTCGATTGGCATGGCCCAGTGAATCATTAGCTGCTGTGTCTGAATCATGTCCCATCTTCACAAATATATTTTAGAGAAGCTAATTTAAGCTGACGTGATCTTGACATAATCTAAACACAGAGGCATTTTTTTTAACACTAAGATGCTTCTGAACATGTGTTTTTTAAACACTGATGCCCAAACAACAGCTATACAGCAAGTTAAACTAACTAAACAATGTTTTTATAGTTTTACTATATATTACTAAGATAAAACAGATCCATGTTGGCACCAATAAGACATCTAAAAACTTCGGGGTTTTTTTGTTAGTTTAAGATTTTCAGGAATGTTTGAGAAGAAATGTATAGTCCACCAAACCAAAATTTGATTACTGATATAACCAGTTTTTAGTCAATTAACTCCAATACGTCTTTTATCTTACTATTATCTGTGTTTTACAGACTAGACAAGCACACAAGCATGCCACAAGCTTTGTGACAAGTGAGGATTAACACTTGCACTTCTCAGATCACGGCAGACGAAACAGCTGTCCGCTTTCTGAGAAATGATTTCTCTGCCACATCATCATTTGGAGTAGGTGAAACCGCAACATTTATCACAAGGATCAGTGTGACATTAGGCTTGACTGATACTGCCTGTGAGCAGCTACAGACACTCCTGTCATCGACCATCCCGACTTCATGGCTGCTTCCCCTCATTCTAGTGTGTTTGTAAAAAGATAAATTGATCATTCTAGTTGGGATGAAAGTACACGTATACTGTACTGCATAACAATCTAAACAAACATGTATGGTCGGCTTATTGAGCAGCCTAAATTAGAAGCTACAGAAATGGTAAAATCAGATTGTTTGTGTGTTTTGAAGACCCATATAGTGTGCTGTTTTCCGGATCTAAATTGGGACTTTAATGTGAGGCTGACAGAGTCTTAAAGGAGATGGGTGGCATCCCACAAATGCCAGGTTCAGTCAGATGCAAAAAATCATTAATTACAGCTGTGAAAAGCACAATCGCCCCTGCAGCACTAAGTGTAGAAAAAAACACAGACACAAATGGCAAAACACTCTTTAGAGGTATTTCATTCTAAATCTGTACATCCAAAATGGACCATGAACCTTTGAATTGCCCTTAATAAGGATATGACAATGAAACACATCAAACAGTCTGTCATCATTTACTCACCCTCATCAATGCTGTTGATTGAAATTAAAAAGGGACAGAAAAAAATAAAAACACAAAAGTGGTTCATTATATGATGAATTGATATGATATAATCTTCTCTTGCAGTGAGCACTTAACAGCTATGAATGGATGATTGTCAGGCAAACTCATGAACTTTGTTCTAATCCATGAAATAATAATTCAGAGCAGATTTGTGAACCAGATCGAATAAAAAAAAAAAAAAAAAAAAAAAAAAAAAAAAAACTTAAAATAAAATTGTGTTCCCAAATCAGACATCACTACTTTTCACATTAAAGCGCTAGGGTGTTTTTTCAGTGAATAACGACTGAAACTTTGGTCTATTTTTCACACAAAGCTATCACACAGCTTGGAATATGTATTATACAGTGAGGAAAATAAGTATTTGAACACCCTGCTATTTTGCAAGTTCTCCCACTTAGAAATCATGGAGGCGTCTGAAATTGTCATCGTAGGTGCATGTCCACTGTGAGAGACATAATCTAAAAAAAAAAAATCCAGAAATCACAATGTATGATTTTTTAACTATTTATTTGTATGATACAGCTGCAAATAAGTATTTGAACAGATGAGAAAATCAATGTTAATATTTGGTACAGTAGCCTTTGTTTGCAATTACAGAGGTCAAATGTTTCCTGTAGTTTTTCACCAGGTTTGCACACACTGCAGGAGGGATTTTGGCGCACTCCTCCACACAGATCTTCTCTAGATCAGTCAGGTTTTTGGGCTGTCGCTGAGAAACACGGAGTTTGAGCTCCCTCCAAAGATTCTCTACTGGGTTAAGGTCTGGAGACTGGCTAGGCCACGCCAGAACCTTGATATGCTTCTTACAGAGCCACTCCTTGGTTATCCTGGCTGTGTGCTTCGGGTCATTGTCATGTTGGAAGACCCAGCCTCGACCCATCTTCAATGCTCTAACTGAGGGAAGGAGGTTGTTCCCCAAAATCTCGCAATACATGGCCCCGGTCATCCTCTCCTTAATACAGTGCAGTCGCCCTGTCCCATGTGCAGAAAAACACCCCCAAAGCATGAAGCTACCACCCCCATGTTTCACAGTAGGGATGGTGTTCTTGGGATGGTACTCATCATTCTTCTTCCTCCAAACACGGTTAGTGGAATTATGACCAAAAAGTTATATTTTGGTCTCATCTGACCACATGACTTTCTCCCATGACTCCTCTGGATCATCCAAATGGTCATTGGCAAACTTAAGACGGGCCTTGACGTGCTGGTTTAAGCAGGGGAACCTTCCGTGCCATGCATGATTTCAAACCATGACGTCTTAGTGTATTACCAACAGTAACCTTGGAAACGGTGGTCCCAGCTCTTCTCAGGTCATTGACCAGCTCCCCCCGTGTAGTTCTGGGCTGATTTCTCACCTTTCTTAGGATCATTGAGACCCCACGAGGTGAGATCTTGCATGGAGCCCCAGTCTGAGGGAGATTGACAGTCATGTTTAGCTTCTTCCATTTTCTAATGATTGCTCCAACAGTGGACCTTTTTTCACCAAGCTGCTTGGCAATTTCCCCGTAGCCCTTTCCAGCCTTGTGGAGGTGTACAATTTTGTCTCTAGTGTCTTTGGACAGCTCTTTGGTCTTGGCCATGTTAGTAGTTGGATTCCTATTGATTGTATGGGGTGGACAGGGGTCTTTATGCAGCTAACGACCTCAAACAGGTGCATCTCTAATTTAGGATAATAAATGGAGTGGAGGTGGACATTTTAAAGGCAGACTAACAGGTCTTTGAGGGTCAGAATTCTAGCTGATAGACAGGTGTTCAAATACTTATTTGCAGCTGTATCATACAAATAAATAGTTGAAAAATCATATATTGTGATTTCTGGATTTTTTTTTTTTTTTACGATTATGTCTCTCACAGTGAACATGCACCTGCGATGACAATTTCAGACCCCTCCATGATTTCCAAGTGGGAGAACTTGCAAAATAGCAGGGTGTTCAAATACTTATTTTCCTCACTGTATATGAATATGAATATGTATGGAATATACTACTTTATTGTTTCATTTATGAAGCTTTAAAAAATCTAACATGAGGGTGATAAAATTATTACACAATTTAAAATTTTCACTTAAAAGTTCTCTTAAAGGAACACTTTTTTGGAAATAGTATAAAGAATAAAATCATTTTCCAACTCCCCTAGAGTTAAACGGTTGAGTTTTACCATTTTTGAATCCATTCAGCCAATCTCCGGGTCTGGCGGTAGCACTTTTAGCATAGCTTACCATAGATAGTTGAAACTGATTAGACCGTTAGAATCTCTCTAAAAAAACTGACCAAAGAGTTTGATATTTTTCCTATTTAAAACTTGACTCTTCTGTAGTTACATCGTGTACTAAGATCGACGGAAAATGAAAAGTTGCGATTTTCATTCCTGAGTACTAATCAAGGAACTTTGCTGCAGAACCATGGGTGCAGCAGGCGCAATGATATTACGCAGTTGAATTGAGATGGATTCAAAAACGGTAAAACTCAACTGTTTAACTCCAACTGGGGAGTTGGAAAATTAGCCTTTTTCCCAAAAAAGTGGTGTTCCTTTAAGTGAATTTCCTGGATGGATGGATGGATGGATGGATGGATGGATGGATGAATGGAACGAACAATATTACAAATCACATTTGGAAATACAGGGCAAACTCTGGTCAAAGGACCTGAAAGCCCAACTAGTGTCCTGCACTGGCCCCTCAGACAGACCTGGGATGAAGGGAGGCGAAAGCATTCAGGGGATGGGGCGAAGAGGGGACAATAGGGACATTTCTCACGATTAAACCCCTGTTATGAAAACATCACATTAATAAGATATGTACATTATGGACTTGAAACATCCTCTTAGCTTGAGATGAAAAATTAAAGAGAAGAGGAGAGCAAGGAAAGTTGTTCCTCCTGAAATAAAACGCAGAGGCAGCTTGGAACATAAGAGCTATCAATAAATCAGAGTATAAAAGACAGCTTGCAGAGGAAAAGAGTAACCCTCACTGTCCCTCACTCACTGTAGGAAGATGGGTTCTGAAATTTGCATGAAGTGCTTACCACACATACTACATCCTGTGTTGTGTTTATTAGTCCAAGTAGTGTGTGTACTTGAGTCAATGACATATTTTAAGATTTTCCATAATGAAAAAAAAATCTAGATTGACACACATGTTCCAAGTGCTTTGAAATGTACTTTAGAAATTGTATTTACAGTAGTCAACATTTGAAGTGGATCAAAACCTTTCATCAAAATTATACATTAATTTTTTAACTATACCCGGTCTTTTTTTTTTTTTTGGATCCACTTCAAATGTTGACTACTGTATTTGGTTTCACAGAGTTAAAAAAATTTTTTTTTAAATACTTAAACAATTTAATTGTTTTGGGAAATTATCATTCATTCATTAATTCATTCATGTTTATGAGAAGTTGTCTCACATGTTTTTTTTTTAAACCCCAAATTAATCTTGCCTTGTCATACAATATTTAGAATATTTTAGGCTTGTTGACATGTTCAACACACCCCAAAAATGTTAATTAATAAATAACTATAAAAAGAATAATAATGATCAAATAAATAACAAAAAAAGAATAATAAATGAATACATAAGAAAACAAACATAAAAAACATTATTATTCAAGTCAATGTATGAGAAAAAGAAGTCATGTTATTGACCCATTTGCAAGGGTGTTGATTTTGTCTCACTTTCCTGTATCTTCCTAGTCATGTTTTTTTTTTATGAATAAATCCCTCTATTTTCATTTGACCTCATGACTGGGGTTGTCATCGCATTGAGAAGTCAAGAGGTCCTTGCGGAGTAATTTAGGATATTGCTTGTGCCACGTGAGATGTACCACATGGAATTATTGACTGTTGGGGCATTTGCATGCAGTGTAAGCTTACAGCCTGGAGCAAAAGTGATCCATTCTGAGCAATATCAAGCTTTCACACGCTGCTTGAAATGTTGAGATTCGATAGCAGCAGCAGATCAAAGACTCAGCACAATTAGCTCTGACAGCCTTTATGTGTTTTCGAGAGACCTCACTTTTTTTTTTCCTCAGCAAAAGTGATTCCACATGCACCAATGCATGATAGCACATCCTGTTGGTTACGATATAGTGAAGAATTTCAGATTCTCCATTTGCAGCAAAAAAGAAGAAGAATGTGTATAAACCCACCAGCTCATCACAAGGCTTGGAATATAAATACAAAGCGGACAGGCTTAAACACTGCAATCTGAACTCTGTGTCACAGAGCTGGAAACACACAGGGCTGTGTACTGAAGCAGGAGAATGAATGCACTCTGGTAATAGTCCCGTCATCACTATCAGATGATTATGTCTGTGCCTGGCCCTCAGAGGGCATGTATGATGGCCCCCTGTCATTGTTTACGGGGGCTCTCTAAACTCAGCTAGCCAGGGGGGAAATGCATCGCTGCTTCAGTGAGCTTTGAAAACGCCTTTCCTTCTTCAATACAGCCTGGTCTCCCTGCTGACTGCAGACGGTCCCCTTCCAGACGCAGGATATACACACTATGGGGTACTAGTTGGCTCTACCTGATGGGTTTGTTGGAGGAGGGGTGCTGAGAGGAAACACAGGGCTTTGACCAAATGCCCCATGGACATGTTTTACATTCTCTGACATTCATTAGCCAAAACCTGTTACCCACTCTCCACTGCTCCTGATATGACTTGGCGGTTGTGGCTTTGATCAGGCGGCATGTTACTTGGACACAAACAGACATCACCCAGCATCACCTGACACCATTGAGTCCCTCTCCGTGGATAATTACTAGCCCTGCACGTGATATGTTTTTTTTTTTTTCTTCTCCCTAATTCTCATGTGTAATTTCCCCTTCTTTTTGGGTCACCATCTTGGATAAATGCTCAGAGACAGGGACAAAAATGCAGATACAAATGTTCCTTTTCTCCTCCAAGGAGAAAGCAATATTGTCATCAGTTTCTAAATTACATAGTCCCTCTCAGTGGAATAACATACTAAACATGCAATCAAATCTCATACCGTTTTGAACCATAGTAATTATTTCACTATGTGGAAGAAGCCACTCTAGCCCGTCCCAACCCTCAAGGGTACAGCTATTTACAGCTGGTACAGAAACAAAAATAGTCCAATAAAATGTTGCACACATGTAGGCCTACGAAAAAGAGAAAAGCACACGATTTTTCGAAATAGATAACAAGCGCGCTATTTGCACAAATGCTTGTTTAACGCGGTCGTGGGGACACAATTTTGCCACAAAATTACTCTGAATGTGTCTCAGTGTGTTAAGGATGCTAACCTTAGTTTCTGTTGAGCCAACAGGCTTTGCAAAATACTCATAATTATAAAACACACTGACAGAGGAGAGAACATCATCAAACAAATGTCACGGATGGATGCCTTACAGACAGTTCAGTGTGCCGGGTTACTAAGCACGCTGATTCACGCCACAGAGAGACTGTTACTTCTATTCTAAGTATAGAACATTGCAGTGCATTAGACAGGCCATGCATGCCAGATGCAGAAAAGGTTTTTTTATTTTATTTTTTCACTATACATCAGAATATGTAACCACAATTTTATAGCTGAAAGCAGGAAACTGCCTAAGGTGGAACTGAATGCGTGATTAATATGTGATTAAAATCAAAAAAGACAATTACAAATATATTTATGCTCAGTGTATGCAGACTATAAAAGGCTATTTTTCACACATACAAAAAGAAGGAAAAAAAAAAAAACACGACAAAATCATATTTGCATACAGAATTAAATGTTTAGAGGTCTCTGTGATTAATAAAATAACCAACAACAGCAGTATGGTTGTCAGACCTGTCTGAACTGAATGACTGTTATTTAAAGTGCTCTTCTGAAACGCTGTGTTACAGAAAACATTTAGATGTTTGCACCCATAAAACTTCTTCAGCTTGGAGTGAATGATGATTTTTTTTTGTATGACAAGATCTGTAATCTTTGAAATTGCAGTTCAGTCAGCTGTGCATAGTGGTAGAAAGTTTTGCAGAGATTATCACTGGCATAACCTTGGCAGGGGCAAGGTATATTTTAATAAAGCCTGTCTGCTGGAGTGTCTGGGAGAGGATGACACAGTGCCGATAGGAATACTGACTCACACATACTTTTAACCTCATTCACACAAAAATCTCTGTCCATCTTCCTGTCAAACATACTGAACATCATCCATTGTTTTCTTATTTTATGCAAGAACACATTCGATTAAAATGTGTCTATTATTTAAAAAGCACATCTGTCTGTCTACACAGCAAAAAAAAAAAATCAATATTAATTTAAATAAAACGTCTCTGGTTACGTATGTAACCTTAGTTCCCTGAGAGGGAATGAGCGCTGCGTTTCCACACTATGGGAACACCCCTGTGTGATTGCGTCGTGAAGCACGTGTATAATCAGTCCAATGGAAGAGCGAGACGTCATAGGCGGGTGACGTCATAGACCAGGAAACTATAAAGCACCCCTGAGAACAGACCGCGTCAGCTTCTGATAAGCCTGAAGCAAGTCGATCAGGGCATGCAGGAAGTATGGCAGGCGAACGCAGCGCTCGTTCCCTCTCAGGGAACTAAGGTTACGTAACCAGAGACGTTCCCTATGAGACGCTATGTGAACCCCATACCCACTACGCCATAATGACAAGTGCCCGTTCTGTGTGAAGTCCCTTGCACACACTAAGAAGCAAGCAACCTAGCCCCAGGAGTGGAGCTAAGGTCAAGGTCATAAAACCTGACAAATGTAAGCGGCTAAGACCAGCCTGCCGCATCACAAATGTCATGAAGGGAAACTCCCGAGATTAATGCCATAGAGGCATCCATACTCCTCATAGAATGAGCCTGGGCAGCCAAAAGTGAAGGCTGTCCGGCCGCTTCATAAGCAAATGAGATAGCCTCAGCCACCCACTTGCTCATCATCTGTTTTAGATGCAGGGCAACCTATGTTAGGTGACCTGAAGCAGACAAATAATTGCTCTGATATACGCCACAGAGCAGCTCTGTGGACATAAGCATCCAAAGCCCAGACAGGGCATAACAGATTAAGTTTTTCCTGATCTGGGGTATTAAAGGTGGAGGACAGAAGGCCTGCAGCACAAATGACCCACAAATTTAGTAGGGATCTAGGAATACAACCCGACCTGGGGTGAAGAAATACTGTCACCATACCAGGTCCAAATCCAAGTACGTGCAGGCCTCAGCCTCATGTACCACGGAAAACAAAATTAAGGATATCTCCTCAGAGATAACCCAGCAAAGAAACATTCATTACAGAAATCAAGTACTGTACCAACAGGGCAGAAACAAGATTCAGAAGGCGTTCTCCGCACTAGGCAGAGAACAGATTTAATTTCAATGTATATTTAGTCTTCTCGTGGAGGGAGCTCTAGACTGGAGTCTGGTCTCCACGACCTCAGTCGAGAGACCTGAATCTATGAGCTGGGCCCCCTCAGAGGCCGAACCCACAGTATCCAAAACTCCAGATAAGGGTGAAATATTGTATCCCATGATAGGGACAGCAAGTCCCTCCTGATCGGAATCTCTAAGGGAGAGCCGTCTAGAAGGGACGGTAGGTCCGAGAAACACATTCGGGCTAGCCAGAACGGGGCTACTAATAATCTTTTTCTAGACGAGCCCCTACCCGGCAAACCCTCTCCAGAACTCCCGGGAGCAAAGATATCGGGAAATGCGTACAGGTGTAGCGTCAACCACACCTAATACACATCACATCCAGTCCAAGCGGAGCTTGATGCATGAGGGAGAACCACATAGGGTAATGCGTTTTACAAACGATGCGAAAGGTCGACTTGAGTTTGACCAAAGTTCTCCCAAAGAAGCTCCACCACCTCGGGATGAAGTCTCCATTCCCCGGGCCTCAGCCCCTGCCTCAACAGGATATCTGCTCTGATATACGAGACCATCAGTGTGTTGTCCGAAAGGACGAGCACATGGTGACCTCTCGGGTCTGGCAGGAAGAATTGAGATTCTCTGGAATATGCCATCATCTTTAGCCAATTATGTGCTAAAAAGGCAGATGGACCTGCCAAACACCTTTCGCCAGGCGACCACTCATGATCACCCCCGACTTGTGAGAGAAGCATCCGTCGATAGCATTATGCGTCGACAAGAAGCCTGGGCTTGGGCGAGGAACCAAGGTTCTTCCACATGACCGAGGCACGTAGGCATAGCCGCGTGACCTTGATCATGCGAAAACGGATTTCCCCTCAGAGAAAACCGCTTGGTCCTGAGCCACCACTGCAGGGTCATCATGTACAGAAGGCAAAAGTAATTACGTTGGACGCAGCTGCCATGAGACACACCAGTCTGAAACTGCTACACAGTGAGTGACTGGCCTAGATTTACCCCAATTACGGCTGTGAGAACTGCATAAATACGTACTGGAGACAATCGTACCCACATTGTTGTCGAATCCCATAATACACCTAGAAAAGTGGTCCTCAGGCTGGAAGGAGCACACTCTTCTTGGCGTGAGCCGTAACCCCAACATCTTTAAATGAGACAGAATGACATCTCGATGCCAAACTGCCATATGCTCAGATTGAGCTAGGATAAACCAATCGTCGATATAATACAATATGCGAATGCCCTGGAGTCTCAGTGGAGCCAGAACTGCATCCACGCATATTGTAAAGGTGTGGGGTGATAAACCTAGGCCGAATGGAAGAACCCGATACTGGTATGCTTCGCCCCCGAAAGCAAACGTCAGGAACCTCCTGTGATGAGGATGGTAAATAAGTCAGCGTCCTTCAAGTCTATTGGGACAAACCAGTCCTCAGACTGAATCTGTAACACAATAATATTTAGCGTAAGCATTCTTAGAACTTGAGATTCTGAAACCTGCTGTTTAATTGACGCAGGTCTAAAATATGACGCAACCCCTCATCCTTTTCAGAATAAGGAAGTAACGGTTGTAAATCCCAGACTGTCTGCTGGGAGGAGGAACCCCTTCTATAACTCCTTTTTGCAGAAGTTGTTCGGATCTTTTTAGATTTTCAGCCATCCGAATGGGCTAGTGACAGGCAGCACATTGCACGACTCGTGTTTGTCATTAGTCTTGTATTTTTGTTTATTTATACAACTGACCACAGGTCATAAACCAGAAATAAGAAATAAACCAGTGTTACAAATGCATCCATTGAATATATAATGCAAAATAAACAAACATGACATAGTTACAATAAAATAACTAGATCTATTTCTGTTGTAAATAAGAATACACTATCATATAATCTCCTATACAGTTTTACATAGCTGCGTAAGAACACCGCAAAAACTACATTTCCCATCATGCATAGCATTGCTCCTGCGCAGAGTATAGCCATTACGCGAGTAAGCAGGCAAAGTGCATTAATCATTATAACACTTCAATTCAATGTTTTACTAAGAAATTCTACTAGGGGAACCATTCTCTTGAGACTGGCCTCTGGATTTGGTTGAACAGTCACTTCGGTGCCCTGAAGCGGCGAACCGGCAGGAAACAACCGGACTGACCATTCTACGACCCTCCTCGGAGGATCGTATGGGGACGCTAACACCTCTGTGCCCTGAACGTTGAACCGGCAGGGAACAACCGAACTGGCAGCGCTGCAACCCTCCTCAGAGAGTCGCTCCAGAGGGGGCCGAGGAGAAATTATTTCTCAAAACCATCCCTGCCCCGGAGGAGCCCTCAGAAGCCTGATAGCCTCGGCGACAGGACTTCTTGTCTAAGCTTTATTAGAGATGAAGACAGTCCTCAGATCTTGCCTACCTCTAACTAGCTTAGTTCCTACGACCCTCCTCGGAGGATCGTTGGAAAAAGGCAGGCACCTCGGTGCACTGAAACGGTGAACCTGCAGGAAAACCGAACTGGCAATGCTGCGACCCTCCTCAGAGAGTCACACCCCAGAGGGTTCCGAGGAGAAACGATTTCTCAAAACCATCCCTACCCTGGAGGAGACCACCCTTAGAAGCCTGATAGCCTTTCTAAGCTATTTTAGAGATAAAACAGTCCTCAGATCTTGCATATCTCTATAGACTGCGACTTTATGTATCTTACAAATAAATAGTTAAAAAATCATACATTGTGATTTCTGGATTTATTTTTTTTTTAGATTAAGTCTCTCACAGTGGACATGCACCTACGATGACAATTTCAGACCCCTCCATTATTTCTAAGTGGGAGAACTTGCAAAATAGCAGGGTGTTCAAATACTTATTTTCTTCACTGTAGATACCCTGGGATATAAATCGCCCTCAATGAAACATTTCTCCACAATTTTAGACAATTTATGTGCCACGAGAGATGATGGTCCTGCCACAGATCTGAGCTGTTAGCGTTAAGCGACGACAAGGAGCTCCCAACACGGGCCCTTGGGATAGGACCCAAGGTTCTTTCCACATGGCCCCTTGGACCTGAGCCACCACTGCAACGGTCTCATGTACAACAGGCTGCAAGGTATAAAGTTGGACGCTGCTGCCAACAGACCTAACAGTCTCTGAAACTGTTTCACAGTGAGTGACTGGCCTAGCTTTTGGTGTGGAGGTCTGGAAAGAACGGCAGACACCGGCATGGAGGCATTGTACGGGAGGGCAGGCATCTCTCATCTAATTTACTTTTTGAATGAGACTCCTGCCTGTCAGCTGGCCACTCAATACTTAATTTATCAACAGCTCGAGTGAGAACCTCCATAAGCTCCTCACTAGCAGGACACTGAAGTGATGAGTCCCCAGTCTCACCTGTGTCAATACTTTCAAAATCCAGCCCCTCAGAACTGGATAGTTGAAGTACCGGTCCCTCAACCTGGGCGGAAGAAACCACAGCGCGTGCTTCCAGACCCGGGATGAGGCACTGGATCTAACCGGTGAAGGTTGAGATAAGGCATTGCCCGTCTCAGACCCCTCTGTTAGATCCATTTGCGATCCCCACGACAAGCGCCGCCGCTCTGCCTCGACAGAAGGCACATACGTAACCTGAGATGTTTTTTTAGCACATCAATATTCAGTTAACTCAGCAACAGTGCACTAAAAGACTGGCACAGGAGAAGCAGGTACAGGAAGGGCATGATGAGGCAGGACTTAATTGTTTTCAATCCTCACATGCAGTGCAGACATTAAGTCCCTCCCCATGAGAGTTGTCCCTTTGTTCACAATGAAGAACCTGGCAGTATAATTAGTGGTCATGTAGGGAAATGTTCAGTGACAAACATCCAACCACCGGGATTTAGGCTTTTGAATATGTCACAAGCCTGGCTGTGGGTTGCCACAACAGAACGTTCCTGAAATGGCATGCATGAGTGCTGTAGGGCAGGAAAGATATGGAAGACCCACTGTCAACCACCAAATCCACCACACAAGTCTGTGAGTCTTCCTGCAGGTTGCAGTCGCAGTTGGGCAGTTCGCAGTATTAGCTAAGTGTGCCTCCAATCCACAGAGAAAGCATGACTTCCTTTTCCCCACCTGAGAAGAATTAAGAGGTGCATGTGATGGTTTCTCCCTTGTTCTGCATTCTGCACTTATTATATGTTCCTATTTCCCTTATTTAGCTGATATCAGTGAAGAGTATGTACTGCATTCATCTGAGATTTGTGTGTCTCATTTAAGACATAGCTTTGCAACCCTTATATCTAGTCTCTGAAGTGAATGCTGGGAAACTACTACATACATCCACTTTCCCTCTTTCTCCCTCATCAAAGCAATGATGGAACTTCAACCTGAAAAGGAAGGGTCTACTGATTACATTAAAGATCATGTAATGACTCTTGTATAGATTCAGGTTGCTGCTGGCACCAGTCCCCCCCAAGTATCTTAGCGAAAACAATGTCATTACCTGTGTAATTGAGGCCAATTCTCTTCATCTTTGAGCTCTTAGGGAGCTTTTATGCTGATTAGAGAAAAGGTGGCCGAGGGCAGAGAGGTAGGCTCAAGATGTGCATAGATGACTGCAGGAGTTTGGAACAGTAAACAAAGGACACTGTACTGCTTTGGCTCCATATGAACATGAGACAGCATTTGCTCTAAGGCTTGTTAGCAGAGTGATTACCAGACTCACACTGGGAATAATATTTTGTGCAGTAAAGATATGAGACGTAGTAATCTATTCATCATTTGTCAGTTTTCATCCACCTCGCTGTGGTGTTTGCTGACTGTAAACAGCATTGTGATCTTCAACAAATCATTCCAGAAATATAAATCATACTTACATCAAGAAAGACTCTACCAAAAGAAACTACCAAAGTCTGAAGTACATTAAAAAGTTATCCCAAATTAAATTTAAAGGGACAGGTCACTATATATATATATATATATATATGTGTGTGTGTATTTGTGTGTGTGTGTGTGTGTATGCGTAAATACACACACACACACACACATACATATATCGTCTCTCTCTCTCTCTCTCTCTCTCTGTGTGTGTGTGTGTGTGTGTGTGTGTGTGTTTTAATGATTTATGCTCAATTCTCCAGTTCCAGATGTTGACTCCCAGAAGGGTGAAATGGTAATGCAGGCCTAAAGCGAGAATACTCTCTACTGTTATAAACAAATGGAAATTTTGATTTGTCATAATACCAGGGTTTGTCTGTTCATTAAATATATTTGTGACTCAAATCAATTAAGGAAAACAATACAACACGCAAGCTTCCCACAATGCAGTGGACCACTTTCTCAAAGCTGTTTTCCCATTATTTGGAGCTAACAGAAGTGACTGAATTCAGACTGAAATGCCACCTCATCGGTCCTCAGGGCGAGTGATATATTGATATGGACTGTCAGTAAGCACTCCCACAACCTCTACTGGTCATCTAAACATGTAAGGCAACTCACAATCTTGGATTACACATTTCCTTTACATGTTTCACAATTTTATTTTATTTATTTTGCTCAAACTTTCCACATATGTACTCAAAGCCTGTGCAGTGCCATTGCCTGGGACTGGGCTTCCATCCATGAACGGCTCATAACTCCTCCAGCAAAAACAGGGCGTACTGGAAACCAATAAAAGGGTTGAAACCACATACAATAGAGCTGCTAGAAGAGAAGAACAGCCATGTGGCCCTCAGAGTCCCATGTGCAGTAAATTAATGCAGCACTAAAAATAGCCACGTGGATGACTGTAGGAAGATGTGATCTAAGTATGAGAAGTATTTGAGAAGTATGTTACTTTGAACCTGTTGCTTCCAGCATTGCATTTAACCTTGCAGCCTCACATGCGGGCTAAAGTCAGGCGTTTGGTTGTATTTCAGTGTTTTTCTTCTCACTCAATGCTGTCAAACCATTCATGTGGTTCATATTCTTTCTTTGAAAATCTAATTTTCTGCATCTCAAAGAGACTACCACTGACGGTAATCACATCAGGACATAAGCAGCATTGCACAAGAAGCTGGCAATGACATTAAAGGACACACAGAGACAATCCTAGTGCTTTTCAATCAGAAGCAGAAACTCGATCTGCCAATTTCAACCAATAAACAAATTTCTTGAAGTGTTGCTCGTTGAAGTGAATGGTGGGGGGGTGTATTTAGAGGTGTATACATTTGCATCATAGCAAGACAGTTTGCTCTTGTAATAAGAATACTCAATATCATTGCACAAAGAAAAAAAATATATTAGGAAGAGAAAGGGAAAGACAGTATGACACCCGTCCATCATGAAGCCCTTGGCCAAGGGAGGATATTTAAAATTCAAAACCATTCCTGAAAGCTGTATGTGTGTGAGAGAGAATACAAACAGTGTTGAATTAGTTGAGCTAGCACATACATACATTCATCAGCCTCCTTCCTCTGATGATTTCATACAAATGCATAATGTTCCCTGATAAATATTCTGCATGCTGAGGGAGGTCTGGGTGGCCTGACAGAAACATTGGCCACACTTTAAAATCCAAACGGTGACTCTTTGAATTGCGATGTCACTAAGAACCCCCAGAATCCCACAGGACACAGCTGAGGCCTACAGTCCCATGACTCAGAACATCAAGCCATTTGGCACGGAATAAAATACATTTCAACCAAAATACATAATACTCATTCCAAATTAATTTGCTCATCATCTCCCACGGTGGCATCTTTCTAGATGCACTTGGGATTCTAGTTTAGTTGGAAGAACACAATGAATGTAAGTAACTCATTAAACTTCTCAAAAAGCTTCAGCAGGGGTCTGATTGGATTTCTCCAGACTTCTTTTCAGAATAACCAACAAGAAGCTCCCTAATAATGGCCATTAATTTCCATGTCCCTCAGGCTTTCAATGATGTTGTTACTTTCTTTCTCTTTTGTATTTCTTATTTAGAGAAATCAAATTGGATGCTGCAAAGGGCTACATGTCGTGTCATGCAATTGACCCCTCAGAGCAATTGCCTTCAAGAACAACAAGGACAGGGAATAACAATGTATTCCATCCACTAATGACCAAGCCAGTGTCCAGTACCTGATACCCTGTCTTGAGCTTCTTGGTGCCACCAGAGGTCAGAGGATATGATAAGGACAGATCTCAGAGCGGGACCGAGCTGGCAGTTAGCAAGAAAGTCAGAAGGGAAGGCTGACAGATGCTTAGAGATAGACTGACTGAAGGAGTTTCCCAAAGGAGCCAGTGCCAAGGGAGTGCTTGAGATAGTCATTCCTCCGATGTCACCCCTGATGGGAGGCATGGATTAGTGCTGAAGCTCCCTGGGCGGCCATGGTGCCACACCACATCCTGTTCTGCCCAATTATCTCCTGTCTCCAGTCTATCTTCACTCCTGCTCCGTTGATCCCCAGGAAGCCACGGTGAGCCACTCAAGAAGTAGTGGCTAAAGTAGAGCTAAAGTAGAGCTATGGACTGCTTAAAAAAATAAAATAAAAAAAATAACACTCTTAAAGCTAGTGTGCAATTTCTTGCACTTTCCTTAGAATTAGCCATTACCACTTGAAATATTTTAGAGATGTTTACATCATTAAGAATTTCTCACCATTTCCAAAAGCCCCCCCCCAAAAAAAAATCAGAGTAATTACCATTTATGATGTTATGGAATGTTGAACAAATAATTTCAGCTGTTCATGTGTAACGCTGAATATGCAGAGGGAGACAATTGCTCATACAATGATAATGCGCCATTTGAGAGCTTGAATTAATTCTGGCGCCTGTCCCAAATTATAGTTTCATGTAATTTAAAAAACAGGCAGATGATAATAGAACAGAATATTTAAAACATCATTATTGTCAAATGAAAAATGTAAATATAAAACTCACAAGCAGGACATCAAACAAATAGTGTATAATTTATTTCTCTCTCTCTCAAAGGGTCATCATTGGCTTCAACGTATGTTTGGTCTATACAGTAGGTATAATGATGAAGTAGCCCTCACATGATCACAGACAGTACCCTCATTTAACTCCTGCTCTTCTCTCCCTCATCAACATGCCGTCAATATGATCCCTGTTTAAAATTGCATGATTTGTAACGAAACATTTGAATACAGTTGAGCTTTAAACGGTCGCTTAAAATTAGATGAATAAAGCAATGTGAGCTGAATAATTTTGACCTCTCTCTAGACTGCATGAATAAATGAATAATACACTGCACGCGCCCTACGTCTTAAGTAGTAGCTCATTTATGTATAAATCGTTATTCTCCTCATTCAACCCACTTGGCTCATTAAAAATTACAGAATAAAGTCTTCAAAAGTCTTAAAATAGAATGCACATTTTAATTATGATTGACTGATGATCAATAATGAAAACAACTAATTCATATTTTGAATACTTTCAAATACACTGAATGCAGCCATTTGTGTAGCAACATAGGTTCTGAACTTAACACTGAGCTGAATCTGTATTGGCTTAAACCAGTCTTACAAATGCTGATACCCTGCCACCTTGTATCTCTAACCTTCCGTATTCTTGAAATGGTTTCCTGTGATCAGAGAGCTGACCCTGGGTCTGTACTCTGTGACCAACCAAGGTTATCCTGGCAGGATAAAGCTGTTTTTTTTTTTTTTTTTTTTTCTCCAAATCCTTTTGGGCAAATGTCACCAGGCCTTGATCTGGAAAATCTATGGATGAGCTTTGAGCAGAGAAAGGAAACAGCTAACTGCTAAGACACATTGGAGGACAGATAGCATGTCACAGCCCTGATGTCAGAATGGTGTGCTTTCAGATAAGCATAGCATTAAATGTTTAATGAAGTTTATCTTAGCACTCACTTTTTCAAAGCCATTCCCAGGTTTAAATTTACAACCAGGAACATTGTTGTCTTACAAATAATGACCAATAAGGTGCTATGTGGCAGTGGTTCTCTCTTTCAAACAAACAAACAAATAGCAATTTTTGCCAAAAAAATGTTTGGAGGAGCAACATAAAAAAGTTGGTCTCACTGATTCTCACATCTTTTGTCATCGCATGTGAATGTGTGAAAGTGAACACCCCATTAACAACACCATCCCCCAGTTTACAACTAAACCAGTAACACTCAAACTCTGGAAAAAAAATCTGTATTCAAAAACATAAAAGGACCATTTGAAGAAGTAATTCCACAAAGAACATTGGGATTTTGCAGTAATAACTTTAGCTTTCAATGCAAATTGCAGTCAGATGCAAATGAGGTTAACTGTAAGGAGCTTCTAGACTAGCTAGATTCAGATGAGAAAATGCTCAAAGCTAATGCAGCTACATTTGGTATAGATAAATGACTGGTGGGAGGAATAGTCCAACTATTGACCAGAGAGAGGAAGTGGAGAACGAGGCAATGTTTTGCGGTCTTCCTCTGCACATTCATCTGAGTATAGCCCTTGCTCTGTTATCTAAACTCTTGGTTTGGGTTTTGGTTCAGTTGTTCCATTTGAATGGTGCATTTGTACTGACCTCTGAGCGAGATTGGATTTGGAATTACACTTCCTGTCCTGCTGTTTTTCTCCCCCGCTTCAACTGCCTGGCCACAACCAACTCCAACCTTTAGTGTAATTTTGTATGCATCAATAAATAAACATTTCATATCGGTATGCAGGCTGGTAGCTACTCACATTGGTAATCTGTCTATAAAAAAAGAAGAAAGAAAAAAATAAATCACACCATTGCAGTTGACACAGTTGCTTGCACTTTGGATTAATCAATTATACAGAGGTTGAAAAAAAGTATATTTTCCCTTACAGCAATAAAACCAACCGTCATGTCGTTCAGTAATCCATTTTATGAAGCATAATTCACTCTTTTGCTTCTTTAGAGTATGAAAATTAATATCCAATTCTCTGTCAGTGATTTACCCAGGCAGGGAATTAGGAATATATTACCCCCCTGGTAATGAAGGTTTAAAGTTTCTACCTTAACATACATCACAGGTCTAAATCTCTGGCTGTGAAAACAAAAAGAAAGTGTGGAAGGCATTCATTCGGCAATTTCTTTCACTTCCTTTCAGAAAATCTTGACGAGTGTTTAGGCAAAATCCATCCATCCTTTATTGGATGACTGTGCAGCCTTCAAATGTCAGACATAAAAAATTATTTTAATCTTTCAGACAAAGTTTATTCAAATTGATCTAGACAAATGTAACCTATCTATTGTTTCATTGATGTGTCAAGAATTGCACATACTGAAACCACTGAACATCAGTTTGCACTGAAGACTAAACACAGAAGGACGCAACAATTAAATTAATCGTTTTATCAATATTTGACCTTTTTTTTTTCCTTTTTAATTTTCAGTCAATTACTGTTTAGTTAATAACTATAATTTGTATAGTTATTTTGTATAGTGCCACAATTCATATAATTTCCAGCTTTACAGAAAATTACACATTAATGACAATAACACAGAATAAATAAATAAATGTTAGTTAAAAGCAGAGAAAGTCTAAAGTGAGTTTTTAAAGTGTTGTTTCTTGTGGTATCATATGGTATGGTGTCTTACTTTGATTTTGTTTTACTTGGCATCATAAAATGTCTAGACAGAAGGAGTTCCTGCTCCAGTAAAAAAAAGTGTGCATTCTGAAAGTCTTTTTTAGACCCTTTTTTTAGCATACTGAAGGCCAAATGCTGATGACAACAGCAGAGAATAAACAAAAAATGGGAGGCAAAAACTTAACCCTTATAAAAGAAAGCACATGCACACACACACACACACACACACACACACATTCGGTTTTCATGTTTTATGTGGATTTTCTATTTACAATAATTTGTATACTGTACAAACTGTATATTATGTCCCCTAACTAAGTAAGGTTAAAAATTACCCCTATTACTATCCTTGTGTGAATATTGGGTTCAGCGAATATATATATTTCTTTACATGAACTAAATCTAAACATGCAATCACATTTTTTTAAGCCTAATCATCTAACCCTAATGTTTTACATGCTTTTTTTATTTTATTTTAAAATATACACAGAGATCCATAATGCTGTATACACAGCAATACAACCATCATCACATATGATGTTGTGGGATACCTGGGGCCATCATATGGCATCCCGTGTCACCTCTCGAGCTGAAGAGGGAAAATGTGCACAAAGGAGAGGGTGAACATATTGACTCAGAAGCAATTAACATGCTCAGTATGGAAGACGTGTTCGATCTGGAATGCCAGTGTCTTCTAACACACATGCAAATATCTAAAAATGGCTCTTTCTTATTGCAAGGTTGTTGCACACAGACACACACACACACACACACACACACACACACACACACACACACACATTCGGTTTTCATGTTTTATGTGGATTTTCTATTTACAATAATTTGTATACTGTACAAACTGTATATTATGTCCCCTAACTAAGTAAGGTTAAAAATTACCCCTATTACTATCCTTGTGTGAATATTGGGTTCAGCGAATATATATATTAGAAAATATAATTTTATATTGAGTTCAGGCCAGTTTACAGTCTCTATGTTGTTTTAATTATTATTCCTTTTGTAACTATTTGCGTTAGCAGAAAACACAAATTTTGTCAGAAAAGTTAGTCAATATTAATTACTTGTTTATTGAGCTTTTGTTTATCATACTGTTATCATACTGTTATCGTACTGTTGTACTGTCGCACCCTTGTGGGATTGCTTAATTCACGTAAATATAAATATAACAAAATATATCTTCCTAAGCACTCTTAAAAAGGGAACAGGTAACCCCCCTCATAAGAGCAGGGAATTAAAGAGTTAGTTCACCCAAAAAAAAAAAAAAAAAAAAAATAATTCAACTAATTATTCACCCTCATGTTGTTCCAAACTCATTTGTAGTTTGTGTTAGTAGACCACAAATGTAGATCTTTTTTATAAAATCTGAGCGATTTCTCTCCCTCCTCTGACAATTACCATTTGACGCTTCAAAAAGTCTATAAAGAGATTATAAAACCAAAAAGTCTATAAAGAGATTCTATAATGTGAATACAAGCCTAAATTCAATCTGATCATCACATACATGCAATGCTGCCTCTTTTTACATTTTTACTAGTTTTACAATCTCTTTATAAACATTTTGAAGCATCAAAGTGGTAGCTGTGTAGCTGACAATGTAGAGACAGAAATCTTTTTCCGAAGATGAACAAAAGTCTTACGTGCTTGGAACATCTTGAGGGTGAGTAATTAAATGGCAGAATCTTTTTTTTGTTGTTGTTGTTGCAAGTTGCAAGTGCCAATTTGAGGTTGTCCTGGGAATTTGAATGTTAGAAGAAGTGCAAATTTGTATTACAAGTTTGTGTCTGTCGTTGTATCTTTGTGAATGGCATTTTACACATTTTGTGACTACTTGTCTGCAGCTTCAAATTCAGAATACAGGTTTGTGACTATTGTCTGCGAGTGCAAATCTCAGCGTTAAGTTCAGATTTTTATTTTACAGGTTTTCACATCGGAGCTGTGAGTGTAAATGTTCGTGTACAAGTACGAATATGTATTGTACAAGTTCTCAAATTTACATCTACGTGCTCTCGAGTTTTTACCTACTCTTTTACCTTCATATAATTTTTGGGTGAACTATCCCTTTAACATAAAGGCTTAGAGTAAAACACAGAGAGAGCTTATCAGAGCCCATACATGGCTTTCTCATAAGACTGCTGGACAAACAGATTTAGAGAGAAACTGCAGAAATCCCCCCAATCATTTTGCCCTATAGCTAACAAGAATGCTGCTTTGCGGCAGGCAGGCCTGTATATTGATTTGATGGTGATGCAAATGAAGATGCACCTGCTGTGTTAGCAGTTGCCTCTAAATGTGTCCACTTCCAGCGCTATTATCTTCATCTATTGCTGAGTTTAGGTAAAACAAAACAAAAAAAACTTTCTAATAGCACATGCATTAAAGGTTACAGTGTGGAGAGATTACGCCCTTAGAAACATTAAAGCAATGGAGGTACAGTATATCTGAGATGCGGGTTGACGATGCTCATTGTTTCTTGCTCTTGTCTCTCTTGTCTCTTAGACAACAGACTGAACATTCAGATGACTGTGAGAATGAGGTTTGAGATGCAATATGTTGGTGACAATACAAAGATGGGAGTTCATTGTTGAGACTGGCCTTGCAGTACTAGACAGGGACAATGCCTCGTCTAAAGGAGGGGACACACAATAGCAGTGCTTCCTCTCTTTTTATGTGAAATGGTAAACACCAGTTTGATATAGCGTAACTGATGTGCACTCTTGGCACAAACTAATAAATGACTGTCACTGTAACATTTTTATTGCAAAACACTGATCAAATGTCAAAGCTGGAACCTTAAGACCAAACGTTCGCTTCTATCATGCTCATTTTGCTATCTGTAGCATCATAAATATGATTTTCACCTGCTGATTGAAAAAATCAGCAGGTGAAAATCATATTTAGGGGGTTTTAGGGCGTTGCAAGGTTACCCGCTTGACACTATTTAACATGGTCCTGGGCACAGGAGGACCTGTGAACAGGTTAATTTGGTAAAGACCAATTGATTGTAAAAGTTTTATCTCTGTCAAATTTACTGAACATAATTCTCTAAATGTATATTTGTCCCTCAATTATAACTAGTTAGGGAAATTAGGGACATTTCTAATGCAGTGTTTATTTTTACTTTTTTTGGATGACAAAACAAAAAAAAAATTATTATCGCATCAGTCAATATTACTCTGAATAAAATGGCATGTGAACGTCTCTTATGCTCACCAAGGTGCATTTATTTGATCAAAAATACAGTAAATACAGTAATATTATGAAATATACATTTTAAAATACCTGTTTTAATGTATTTTTAAAGGAAATTTATTTATGTGATGTCAAAGCTAATTTTTTAGCAGCAATTACTCCAGTCTTCAATTTCACAGGATCCTTCAGAAAGTATTCTAATATGCTGATTTATTACTCAAGCAATAATCCTTATTATCATTCATATTTTTCATAATTTATTTGAAATATAAATATTTTATAATAATGTCTTTACTCTCACTTTTGACCAACTTAATGCACCCTTGCTGAATACAAGTATTAATTTTTTTTTTAAATCATTACTTACTCCACACTTTTGAACAGTAATGTATGGACGCATTTGGATTAATTAACCTCCTAGCAAAGCTCTTCAGTTTACCGGAGTTAATTCACTGTTCCGGTTCAGCTAGGTTAAAAACCATTCATTAACAAACATTTTCATCAGTAATTTTGGTGGGATTACCAACAGTGTCAAGGATGCAACACCATCAACACCAGACCCTTCAGCTCCACCCACTCGATCAGCTTCATCTGTCACCTGTCAATAAACCTTTCTGTGAATGATATTACCTGTTGTCTCCTTCTGTCTGTCTGCTGACAACCAGACTGTGATCTGTTTTAATACATTCAAAAACAAAAATACATAGCCTATCTTACTCATAAGCATCCACTCAACACATTTTAAAACCTAAAGAAATACATATGTCAGAGGATGTTTGGTTTGTCCACATCAAACACTCCAAAATTATAGTTTTCTGCACTCTTTGCTGCCAAAACAATTCCTATCGAGGGTCATTACTGTGATGTCTCCCCCCTTTCATCCAGCAGCCATCAGAGGGTAATGAATCCAACCAAAGACCTGTTTGTGTAGGTGCTCTTTATGGGATGTCAGTGATATGACAGGCTTGTGCATCTGACAAATTTCCTAGGACGACACTGACAGCCATTGCTATGAGCTAGCCTGATGGACAGCAACTAGATCTTATCAGCGAATGGCTATCAAGCGGTGCGACAAGCCTCTTTATCTCCCAGCCACACATTCTCCCCTATGACTGGGCCCTGGGGTGGAGTGGGAGAGAGATAGAGTGAGAGAGGCAGACAAAGGAGGTGAGGCAGAGGGAGGAATGGAAGGAGAGACAAACTTGTCATGTTAAAAATGTTTTAAAAATAAAATAAGGATGCATGACTCATTACCCTTGTGATAATGAGCAGGCACTGAACATATGTCAGTGCAATTTCTCACGAGTATAAATGAAATCACCAGCATTTACAAACAACACTCAGCGGTGACATTTCAGAGTTTTCAAAGCTGTTCAGATTAAGCATAAAATACCCTATTTTCAAAAGATTGATAGAGGTTTAGTGTTTCTGTAGATTCCAATTCTTATCTGTGAATCTGGATTTTAACATATTATGTAGCAAACAAATAAAATAAAAAAAACCGAACATATACATACAATTCAGCTTCCATCAGAAATGAACCCTAATGGCAGTGAAACACCAACTTTTATTTCTTTTCACACAAATTATGATTACTGGGGCAGGCTATCAATTAATAAAGACTGTTATGATGACCTTAAAAAAAAACAAAAAAAACATATGATTTGTAAACTAATACATTTGAGACTTGAGCTAGCTCCATATGTATAGGCTTTTCTAAGATAGTAAACTTACTCTGTAGCTCACTAGAGCGTTGCACTTAAGATGTGGAGAGCTTGGGTACGAGTCATGTGAGTCAAGATAAAAGACCTCAATGATGTGCAAACTAAAATGCTTATGTGCTTTTAGCTCACGTTTTTCTTTTTTTTTAACACTATCGGTTAAGTTTATGGTGGGGTTTAGTACATTATTTTCAGACGCAATTTAGCATTAACCTTTTAGCACCCCTCACCGTACATTTCCTTTCTGAACTGCTGCGATGTAATAACATGTTGTTCACAATCATCTGTGAACATGCTTTTGGAGCCACACTTACTGGATATTTCCAACGCTATCTTAAGACCAATCACATTTTACTCACTTGTACGAATTGGTACGAATTCGTACAAGTGAGTAAAATGTGACTGACTCGTACAAATTCGTACAATTTGTCTGAACCCCAGTGACGGTAAGGTTTAGGGGCGGGGTCAGGGGTAGAATTGGGCAATTCGTACAAATTGTCGTGAGATCGGGTTGGATATTTCACTTTGAAAGTGTTGAAAACAACAAGCCACAGGTACGTTTTTCCAATGAGACTGTGTTGGAAAATAAAGGTGTGTGTCCCAATGTACGTGTTCCTGAATGACAATTACAAACAGTTTTAAGCAGTCCAATGGAGAATGGGATGAGACTGAGAAGCCTGATTGAGTGAGTAAGCAGAAGAGTGAGCGTGTGTGGTCCCTTGACAGAGGAGAGGCTGAGGAGCAGGACTGTGGTTAACTGCTGTGCTAAGCATGTCAGATGGGCTCTATTCCCAGTCTCCAATTTCTGTCTGCCTGTCATCTCTTCTGTCTGATTCATTACATCTGTACACAAACAGTAAATCCCATATTCCTCCACAAATGAAGCTCTTTTTTACAAATGACAAAGAGGATCAATTTCATCCATTCAGATGTGTCAGGGCTAATCTTTTACTTCTCCTTGTTAACTTATCCTTTCCATGTTGTGATCTTGTTGTGGGGAGGAGTGTGCTCGAAAATCAAACATCGCCACCCTGTCAGCTATTAAAAGATCCACTTGCACCTCATCTTCACCATGCCAGTGCAGAGGGAATTTATGTCAAATTGTTCCACCGAGCGAAAATGACTGCTCATCTCAAGGGACAGGGGGTGCGTCCTGTTGCTATGGATTTCATATCATGTGGCAAAGTTTTGCAATTTCACAGAGAGCATATCTGTTTTACTCCTAGCGATCATGGGACTTTGCCTCGGCTTGTCGGGTTATATGCATGCACCACTAAGATGAGAAAAATGTTCACATTATGGAATAAATTAAAAATCAAATTTACATTTAAAATCAGTCATTTTAAATTATTCAAGTAATTTTAGGCATCAACATTATTATGTTCAAGTTATAAATTAAACAAAGAGGATTTGCTAAACAGTACTTTATTAAATTGCTAGTGTTTTAAATATAAACATTGATTGAGCATTAGACGAAATGTAAAATGTAATCTAAATGTAAAAATAGGGATATAAACATCAACTGATACCGATAATGCAGCCTGATCTCATGAAATGAGTCTCTATAGCGCGCATTGTTTTTATCGTGCAATTTATACGCGAAAATTCGTTTTTGACATACACCACACCACTAATCGTACCCAAACGTTTAATACGCAAATGCCCAACACCACTAATCCTACCCAAGGGTTTACAGTGAGTATCATATGCACGTACAAACGAATTTCTGCGTATAAATTGCACAATAAATACAATGCGTGCTATAGAGATGCAATTCATGAGATTGGGTTGGATAATGAATGAAAGATGATGACGATGATGATGAAAATGAATCCCTATATCAATCATGATAAAATGTAAGGCTATTTCAAATAGTAATAATGTTACTGCAAATTAAACCATGCAAGTATCCCAGGACAGACAGAAACACAGGAGTGAAGCTAAACATGGTCATCTTCGGTCAAATAACCCTGGTGGCTGATGATGACAAAATGACTATGTCTGTGATAACAGGGACAGATTGCAAAATGGAACAACAGCAGACAGCAAACAGCTGTCTGACACAGTTCAGAATGGCTTCAACAACAGTCAGTGCCAAAAGACAAGATTACATGGCTAAAACAAAGGCAATATGGCAGCAGCACACTCCAAACGCATAACTGTCATGTGGTCTTAGGACAGCAGCCCGCAACAAACTTTTCACTTTTAAAATGACACAGAGCCGATCTGACAACCTGACAATTTGTGAAATCAAAGGCCAGACTCACAGCAGCAGAATATGATCTCAGTCCTGTTTTAGAGTGCTAAATATGGCCATGTTCAAAGTGAACTGTATCTAGATGACTCTGTATCTGTGAAAAGAGTCTCATCTTGAGTTAATTTTTCTTTTTTGCCTCTCAGCACTTATATAATGAACTGCAACTTTTTCACATGTCTTCCGTGTCCTGTTTAATTAGTATATTTTACAGTTAATGTGAAAATGTTAATGTGGCGAGCAGGGCGTGGCCGAGGGACGTGAGAACGGCGCGAGGCCGGTGATGCGAACGCTAATGAGCGTCACCTGCGAGCACACCGGTCTCGCATCTCTCACGGAGGAGCGGAGGCATAAAGGGGGAGCGACGACGTTGAAGATCGAGAGAGGAACAGCCCTGTGTTTTGTTTTAGTGTTTTTATGTTTGTCGGTAGCAGGTATTGGTTATGTTTTATTTTGAAGCCAGCAGTCGTCCGCGAGGGGCTGCTGGCAGTTTATTTTATGTTAATAAATGTTTAAATGTTCGCCGGTTCCCGCCTCCTTCTTCCCACAATATTCAACTTTGCTACAGGTAACATGAAGACCAGGAGTTTTCAAACTTTTTCATGACAATGACAAATATGATGATCCCTGTATAAAATATAGGCTAACATTGGTGGTATATTACCATAAAAATATTAATGAAGCCATGGTCACACTATAGACTTACTTTGAACACGCACAATTTCTGCGGATACTGCAACCGTGATATGACGTCACACTCTGCAGCATCTCTTTAAAAACATAAATTCAACATATTACAAAAAATGAGTTGAAACTGTAAAAATAAAATTTACTCCACTTTACTGCAAAAAGTTAGCATTCTTTTAATTAAGCTAAGTGTATGTTTTCACGATACCAATTTCAACTGAAACCCGTTCATTTACACAACAACAACATTTTGGGGTCCTGAAGATACAAGCTTTTGAAAGGTTTTTAAAATAGGCCTTTACCGTCTCCATGTAAACAACAAAAACAAGAATTTGAAAAAGCAATGAAAATACAGATCTGAACTGTGACACCCAGTTTGAAACC
The DNA here is from genome assembly GCA_031834385.1 of Semotilus atromaculatus. Lineage (NCBI taxonomy): Eukaryota > Metazoa > Chordata > Actinopteri > Cypriniformes > Leuciscidae > Semotilus > Semotilus atromaculatus. Next base: position 11,012,973 of record JAULUF010000009.1, on the reverse strand, counting down.
CCCTAATTTAAACTATGGTATATATAGTCAAAGTACATAGTGCATTATTAGGTTCACAGTAATTGTAGTTTTATAAAAAAAAATAAAAAAAATAAAAAAAATAAATAAATAAAAAAAATCACACACTATACACATTGCAAAGAATCATTTAACACAGAATATGAATAATGCATGTCCATCTCATCCATTGCTGAGCTATTCATTTAGTGTGTCTGGTAAGAAAATAAAATGCAATGATTACAGTGAGACCTCGGATTCTTTGGTTTAGCTCAGCACCTCATTAAATCATGTGGAAAATGAACCTGCCAAACTACTGGCTCTGCAAGGCACACTTTGGTCTCCTCCTCTACTCCTAAAACAACAGCAGCCAAAGACAGACGAAAGGACAGCTTCTATCGCATCTGCATCAAAGAGCTTCACGGTAAAATTCCATATAAATGATTTATAAATTATTCACATGCATATTACAGATGAAATGTATTAAGAGCCATCAAAACTGCTAGTAAAAATTTTACACTGTAAAGTATGCTTCCAGGACTACTTCCTCCCAGAGAACACGCTGTCATCCTCTTTTATTAAAAGCTTGGCACTTCTTGTACTCAGACTAGTTTATTAGTTCTCCAGGGCTCGGTTAGCACTTCAGGGCCAACAAAGACACAAGAATAAAATTAAAAGCAAAAAACGATTCAACAAAATACTTGACCCCATTCTCCATAACCTGGACATCTCCTTTGAATTTGCTCAATGGGTTAAAATGGCTGCATTTGACCATTCATGTGAAAAGCACCTCTAATTGCCCTTTATCTTGGAATGAGTGCGGAATGTGGCTAGATAATGTCAATTAACACTGATTTAGTATTCATAGAAACAGTAACAATTTATTGCATTCATATTGGCAGAATTATCTAGTTTGCAAAGGAACTGTGCCCTTGCTCAAACTTTTAACATTTATCTTTTCATTAATTTCAGACTTTTCTTGAAGACGATTGCACTGATAGGAAACATTATTAAACTTTTGGCTCATACCAGATTATCACTATCATCACTATCTCTTCTTTGCTTGACAGACTTTTTTTTGTGTAGGATGAACAAGTATGCTAATTTTATTTAATTTTAGATATAGGAACATGTATCTTTCCACACTCTTCAATGACGAGGACCTCTGGCTTCCGGGCTACTTTGAGGAAATCAAGTGGGTTTTAGGTTAAGGCAGTGGTTGTTTCCGACTCTTCCTCTCTTTTCTGTCCTATTTCTTTTTTTCCAAAAAGACCAGGTGCTTATTTGTGTGAAATACCTACTACAGAACTCCCTTGATATGTGGTCAGGGATCTTCCTAATCAGTTCCGTGCAGCTTAACTTCACTTCATATGTAAATGTAAACTTTAAGCAGAGAATGAGGATGCAGTTTTATGGAAAATGAACTTGAAATGAACAGGAATTCATACTCGGAAATGACCAACAACAAGGACCACAAAGACTGTGCTAGATATCACCAACCGTTCATGCAAGCATTGCTTTAAACACTCTCAACTAGCTTTGTATCCTGTTCCATCTGGATAGAGAACTGGCCTGATGAGTATGACTGATTTAGGTATTACGTTGTGCATCTCGTATTGGTCAGTTACACTAGGAAACATAGCAGCAGAATGTACACATGGTAGAGCTCTGTCCATGGAATGATCCACCACAGACGTCTCTAAGCCTGTCACAAGCTGTTACAGCTCAGATTGAGTAAACATGAGCACCATTAAACAAATGATGTACTTGATGCTGCAAATTCGGAAAGAATGAGAGATAAACATTACACTAGACCATGTTGATTTGTGTTGTCTATGTGGCAGACCAGATGGAGACCGGATTTAAACACTTCTAATGCTCTGGCATTGTCATTGCTAAACAGAATATTAGCATGTCATGCATAATAACAACTGCTCCCGCCGGCATGTACAGCGTTTATCTCTGAGGTCTGCATGAGAATGTGTCATTGAAACACTATGTTCACTTCAAGGGTAAACTATTCCCCTCATGCTGCAGCTGCGCTGTCTTTAGCATTCCAGTTTCCCCTCTTGCACTTTTGACTTTTTGACAAAATAGTGTCACATGCTGAATTGTGCATGTGCAGCTTTCATAAGTAAGACAACATATTATACAGCTCTCTGGAATATTTGATTCTGCTTGGTCAATTGCTGCATTTTCCAGGCAAGTTTCCTATAGAACATAACTGTGAAAGTTTAATGTCACAGCAAAGTCTTTTTCTTCTTATATAATAAAACAAATAAACTAAATCAACATATCATGTCCATTTATCTATTTAATTAGTATGTATTTTTTTGTGATAATCTGTTATTCTGTAAAACCGTGCATACACCAGAACCTGTGCATAATTCACTTTATAAATCACAGTCAGCGAAAGATTGTGCGCACATGCGTCTCCTCCCCAAAATAACCATATATGGAGCTTACAAGCCTAGTTTTACTATGCATATCCTCATCTGGATATCATTTGCATGTGATTATTCATCCACATGATAACATGTTTAACGGTACAAGACATTAGGAAAATATGAAATATGGATGTGCCGTCACATTACATTAATAAAAATAATTTAGTAGCCTATCCTTGCCTTGTTTTTGAATAAATAAATCAAATAGTGTAAAATACATTTCAGAGAAAGTTTTTCGCAATCTTTTCCACTGGCCAAATAGAATTTTTAATTGATTAATATTTTGAATGGAAACAGATAGACCTTGTTGTGCATTATTTCCACAAAACTATTTTCTCAGACAATCTGCTATTATCATGATAACCAATTATCTCTGTAGTTAAAACATTAAAACACACCATGCCAGAGGAAAAGTGTTTCTGTGTATATTAAAATGTTTAACTCCATCAATGACAATGGCATATTTAATCTAAATATTTATATTAGTAAAATATATTTTAAATCATTATTTTATTTATTTAAACTGTTATTGTGAACATGCACTGCTTTTATGATTAGGACTCTGCCGTTAGATAGGCTATATGCGTTAGTTTCACTAAACGGCCCAACGCGCTCGCTGGCGCATACATTTAAGAAGGGATGGATATTTGCCTCAAGTGATAGGCTTGGTGAGTGAAATTATAATTGTAATATATTTCTGTATATGTATAATTTTCTTTAGATTTTCTGTCTAAAAGTGACTAAAAATACATTTAACTCCAGCTCACCATCGGTGTCGCCAATGACAAGCGTCGGCCAATAGTGAGCCTACGTGTGACGTACAACACAGAAGCGCTGCGCTGTTATATACGTGAACTCACTCGAGGCCCACAGAGAAGGAAATTAATAGTTGAATAAAGTCATTGTTTATTTTTACTTTTTTTTGACACACAAAAAGTATTCTTGTCACTTGATAAACTTAAGATTGAGCCACTGTAGTCACTTGGACTATTTTAACGATGTCTTTAATAACTTTTCTGGGCCGGCAAGTTTCAGTCCCATAGAAGCCTATGGAGGAGTGATCCAGCTCTTAGATTTAATAAAAAAATATCTTAATTTGTGTTCCAAAGATGAACGAAAGTCTTACGGGGTTGGGACAACATAAGGGTGAGTAATTACTGACAGAATTTAAATTTTTGGGTGAACTATCCCTTTAAAGTGCCCCTATCATGGCATTTGAAATGTTCCTATTTTTGTTTTGGGAGTTCCCAAAAACAGTTTCACATGCATGCAAGGACAAAAAACACTTTAATTGTCTTATAATATGCATTTATTTTTACCTGATTTGCTCAACGACTCCCAAATGATTCGTTTAACGATTCATTTTCCCAAACACCTCCTTTGCGTGACGCAAATCTGTGGTGATTGGCTCAGTTTATGTTAGCGACCATAGCCCACAGCTCGTTATTTGTGTTAGCCCAACGCAGAAGCATATTGATAAAGCACTGCAGTAGTAGCTACACCAAGTAATAACAACGACAAACATTTGACATATTTCTAAAGAATTGAGAGCGAACTGTTAGATGACTAACTGCTGTTAGATGGAGACCTAGAAGCTGAGCGGAGCGTACACAACAGCAAACACTATTAATAATACTTACAGGTTGTGATTCAGAGGAGGACGAAGCTGATCCATATACACTGGGTACTGAGCCCTCCTTCAGGAACAACCGGCTTGCGAATCCACAGTTGAATTCATTTATGTTTGTGAAGGATTCGTCATTAAAATTATGAGAACACAAGACGGTTAGGGATATACTGTTGTGGTATCATTGCAAATATGAACTTTAACCACTTATCCTTCACATGCTCGTCCCTGGGCAGTGAAAACAAAGTGGCTGTACTATCTTTGCATTGTAGAACAGCGTCTTCTCGACATGATGCTATTCAGCTGAAGTATTGAATGTGTTCAAGACTTCAAGTTTATACTTGCGTCTGTGCGCGCAATAACTGGCCGTGGCCAATATGCTAATGTTTTCGTATCTACGTCACTACGAAGCGGCTAATGACTCGTTTCAAAAACAATTCATTTCATAGACTCAGAGTCGACTCTCACTTTTGAAAGACAAAAACTTTATATACGGTGCACTTTCAGATATAAAACTTTGCAGGATGTTTTCATTCACTTAGAGCTATATTACATACTACATGAACAGTCATTTTCAAAAATCCATGAAAGGGGCTCTTTAAGACTTGCAGTGTAAACACAGCCAAAAAAATTAGTGTAATGAATTTTTAGATCTCACTTGTTGTAAATCACTAAAATGTCAGACAAACAGCAACAACTTTAAACCAACTTTATGCCCAAAACTCTGGCTTTGGCCTACACAGCAGCAGCAGGTCTTCAAGTTTTACATACATGTCAGACTCTCAGTACGAGAAAATTAAAAAAGAGAGATATGTAGTCTAGTGCAGTAAACTAGTGTGGATGAAATAAGACAAGACTAATGCCTTTCTGCTATGTGGACTAAGACGATGAGCTACATGCTGTGTTAATTTTTGAGAAAGCATTTAATGGCAGTTATTACCATTAGCAACAGATTAAATGAGAGAAATTTGCAAGAACAGAGAGCATATTCACATCTCATAATCTAACTGTGCCCTTCTTGGTTGAATAATAAGACCCATGATGGGTTAAGCACAATTAGTCTTCAATTAAAGCTTGTTAGTGTTCTTTGAGAATATATTTCTGAACTTAACATGAAGACATCAGAACAGAAAAGAAAATTTCAACAGAAATAGGTTTCGTATCTATAATCACAAGATGCTTTTCAACAGTCTACATCATCTTTTGTACATTTTGTATGTCTAAATAGGACATATGAGACCTTGTTCAATCTTTGTAATGGCAGTTCTGGAAATGTTCTCTCTCATAGAAAGATGAGATGCTATTTACTTAATTCTGCCAGTGAAATGGTGTGACTGACAGATTAATGGAAAGGTTTTTGACAGTCAGCCATGGCATCACAGTGTGGGAGACTTTCTGAAATGAAAATTAGACAGCGCTACTCTTCCGCATCCATATCATTTCACAGGTAATACCTATGATAACTAGGAGACTTTCTTTTGAAGATACTGACTAATTACTCTGTGCCATAGTTTTTTTTGTTAAAAAAAATAAATAAAAAAAAACACTAAATGGCTAATGGATTGCATGGGGACTGTGTGAAGTTACTTTTTTAGAGGAATCAAAAAACACATCAAAATGCACTGCAGCACTTGTCTTCCATTAAAACCATTTGAAAATGTTTGAAGATTGTTCATGTCATGTGATTCCATGTTCTTCTCATGTGATCTTGTCATGCGTTCATGCCATGTTAATTACCGTAACAATTCTGAACTGTAAAAAGCCTTCACATGCTTGAATAAATTACATTTTCTGAGAGCTATGACTTGTACCACCTGACCACTGCAGATTTAAGGTGTGTTCGACTTGAAGAGCCACTGTGCAGACCGATCAGTGACATCAAAGTGTTAGAGCGATTTGAAAGCATAAGGAGCGTCCTTCACAGAAATTGCAACATGGCATGAAGGCAGTATTAGTAAATGTATCATGTTCTCATAGGTTTATTGACTTGTTATCAGTTATGTATTTTCATTGGTTCATGTTCTTTAGTTGTTATTTGTTGTTGTCTTTCCCTTTGTCCATGCATTTAAAGGGTTCAGCAAAAACTTTAAATTCTGTCATTATATATATATATATATATATATATATATATATATATATATATATATAAATAATCCACCTGGATTATGCGACGGCAGCCATATTGCGCCAAAACGCCCACCACACACCAGCTTGTTGGTGGAGAGGAGACAGAGATGAAGCCAAACAGTATATAGGGGGGGTGATCATCATTTACTCATCCTCAAATTGTTCCAAACCTGTATGAATGTATTTCTTCTGCTAAACATATAACCAAACAGTTGATGGGCACCATTGACTTCTACAGTATAAAAAAATATATATATATACTATGGAATTCTGAAATGGGGTCCCATACATTTTCATTTTTGGGTGAACTATCCCTTTAAGCCCTCATGTTTGACATGTTTTCTTGTCCAGTATTGTTGTTTGTGTATTCTGCTGTCAGTGAGTCAAGTCAAGTTTATGTTTAGTCTATTCATAACATGTTCATGTTCTAAGTCTATTTATGTACAAGTTATCTTCTCATTTTGTTCACTTTGGATTATTCAAATAAACTGCACAAGGGTTCATTCTCAACTCGCCTACAGTGGACTAATATTACAGTACTAAAGTTAGAGTGCATCTTTCCATCACCTTCGCATACCTACTTGTAATATAACAGATTTTTTATCGTTTAGAAGGAAAATATTATCTATTAGCTGTTGTTACACCTTCAGTCCTCCACATACTATTACAAGCACAGAAGAATCCACATTGTCACACAGCGTAAGTAAAGTTTACTATCACAATTAGCAACTGTCACAGCTTTCCATAAAGCATCTATACACAGTTTACGCCACACCTATCAATATGCATCCTTTAATAAATAATATCTAATCTTTAGCAAGACAAATAAATAGACAAAATTAGATCAGCAATTCACAGATTTATATAGTTTTATAAATAGGACAGGCATACTCATTTTAATAATTTTTTCGCATGACAAATTGTACATTGTTTCCTACATTAATAAAACAGTTGAAATTCTAACCTCACCACCTTATAATGTAAAATTAACTAGTAAAATGTTGGGAATTCTCAAAAACAACCCTGTGCACTACTATACTAGTTCCACACACTAAAGGAACTGTATCATTTTTTAACCTGCTTTTTCATCCGGTGCTTTGTGCTCTGGTTTAAATATCAAAGAGGTCCATGTCTACTAAGGTGATAAACAGAATAAATTCCTCTTCACTTCAGAGTCTGTGGAGGTGGTAAGTTGGAGTTCTGAAAAACTGATCGTTTTCAGGAGCTGTCTGCTAAGGTGACCTTTTATAATTTAAAACACCCTGGACAGAGTTCTCTAGACAAAAAAAAAAAAAAAAAAAAAAAAAAAAAAAACTATGCAACAATTCGTTTGCCATGACATTACAATTCAGATGCAAACCTCAGGTTGAAAGTCATAATTTCATTTTGGTATGCAATAAAAACCTCTTTCTGACTGAAGCCAATTTCTGTTGCTATGAAACATATTTCAAAATGTATTTTATGTTGCACTTGACACATCTGGAATCCAAAATGTTTTACCAGTGATTTACACATTCTTCAGCAGGTGGAAGGTGTCCTGGCCGTGGAGGGTGATAAATTCAAATCTGTTCGAGGTAACACTCACCTTCCCACTGCCTGCAAAATGTATGACAAGCTGCTTACTGAATGACAATTAGACTTTTATGATTTCATGTCAGCGTGAATTTAATTGCTGTACTGTAGCAACCTGTCTCCACACTCAAATTATATTGCCATGGGCTAGAGGACAACTTGTTTTATATGCTTGAAAAGGACCATCCCATCCGTAATGCCATTTACATCAAACCTCACTGAAAGGCGTGTGATCAATTTATATACAAAAAGCCACCAAAAACACAGTTTAAAGTCAACAATTATTGCAAAGGAACAGGTTACCGGTTTGTCTGTTCATCTTAACTTTGGCTCCCAAGAGCTCCTAACATTTAGTAGTCTTTTGGTATGTGGGGACACACCAATATTAGAATTCTGAACTATAAGAGACAATTATTTTCATTAATGAATTTCATCAGTTAATATGCCCATCAAAACATTACACTACCTTTTTGTCATGATTCCTGTCTTGTGCTCTCCTTGTCTTGTGTGGACCTTTTGTTATGTCATGTCTTGTACCATGTTTTGTAGTTCTTTGTAGTTTTTCATGTTGATTAGTGTTCTCCAGTTGTGAATGTTTAACCCCTGTGTTTCCTGTGTTCTTTGTCAGGTCTTGTCCTATATGGATGTACGTTTGGTGTGTCTCAGTCTGTTCTCAGTTATAGTTTTGTTTATTTTCTTATTAAACTACTTTGCATGTGGATCCAGCTCTCCATTTGCTTCTTGAGTTTACCCTGCGTTACAATTTTGTGTCAAGATTTTTTTTTTGAAGAAATACTTCAAATCAGCTGTTTTCAACGCTGATAAGAAGAAATGTTTATTGCGTTCCAAATCAACATATTGAATGATTTCTGAAGGATCATGTGACACTGAAGACTGTTAAATTCAGCCTTGCCATCACAGGAATAAAATAAAATGTCACAATAATTCAGTAATAATTTTTCACAATATTAGTATTTTTACACTACTTTTGATCAAACAAATGCAGCATTGGTGGTAGATGTATTTAAAAAAACATTGAAAGACCTCAAACCTTTGAACGGTAGCAAATAATGTATATTAATAAATGGATTAATTTCAATAGATTTCAAAAATTTACTTTAAGTAAGCATTAGATCACAACAAAGATATGTACTATATGTACTGTAAAAATATAGCAATACCAATATATCTCTACCATCAACCAATACAAAAAAAAAAAACCTAGAAAAATGTGCCTATATACTGACCATCTCAAGTAGGCTACATCGGTAAATGTATGATATACTCCTCCAATGCAATGAAACCACACAGCCAATTAAGATCTGCAGTTCAAGGAAAGAATAGTCAGGTGACAAATGGGAGTTAAAGACCATTTCCAGTCTTTTTAACACTAGAACTACCAAGGCGGTCATTTTGACCGTTTTTAAATTTTACAGTGTAATAACTTTGTTAAAATAAAATCAATGTGGCTGTAGGACTCTGACTTTTCCTAAATATGTGTATATTTTATTCTGACACTGTTATTTTATTAAAATCACAAAACACAAAACAGTTCTGACTATTTCTACCTAGAATGGCCATGGCGGTCATTTTGACCGCACGCATTATAGATATCATAAGTCCGCTGCATTTCCCGCCATCAACGCGCACATATTGTTCAAGAAGTGCACAAATGAGCAAGTTTCTCAGAGGGACTTTATCACGCGACTGGCAAGTGAACTTCGCTCCGACCACATGAAATCAAAAGCCCCACGACTGGTGGTAGGATAGCCGGGCCCGGGCAGGAGCAGCAGCTGATGGAGAGAACGATCAGTGCCAAGTAAGGAGGAACTGCGAAAAAAATAAAACCCAAGGAGACATGTGGCCAATGTCACAAAGTATAGTGTGTGGGAACTGCACACGAAATGCGGTGTTTGTGTGGACTGCGTACGCGTTAGTGAATGATGCGGGGGTTTTTTGTGCCGTTCAAATTAGCCCTTTATTATTACCTATCGTAACATTGTATATCCATTTATTTTTAGATTTTGTATTGATTATTGAACTTATTTTCAAACAGGGCTGTACTAAACGGTATGAAGCTTTGACGTTTCCTAACTTTTTTGCATGTCTATTCACGTGGTGAGTGTGGTGAAAAATATATTTTTGACGCAAAATTTTCCTTACATTTCCTTAGACCTGTCGGGGCAATCTTTCTTTTGTGCTTGTTTTAAGTGCGATGACGTTGTAACATGACGACAGGAATTAAAAGCATCATTGGAAAACTTAAAGAGAAAGGTTAAAATGTAGATATGACATGACGAAAATTATGTTCAGTACGGCCATATGACCGTCAAAGTATGAACGGTCAGAATGACCGCTGTGGTCGTTCTAGTAGTTATGGAATTCCAGTAGTTCTAGTGTTAAGTTCATTCCATGCTGAACAAAATAATAAAAAAATATATATCTGCAGTATCTCTTATCTATCATTCTGCGTTGTACACTGAAGAGAATGAATGTTCTAGAAAGTTTTACTCTGCACCAGCATCCTCCATTATTAGATAGAGTTGCTCAGGTATACAGCTGGGAGGGGAAACTGGGACTGATTCAATCTGCTAACCTCTTGTGTTAGCCCACTGTTGATAGGAAGTCAGGTCAGTCATGCCCTAAGGTCCTGGCCTCGCTAAGAGAGTTAAAGAGCAATTCTTCTGTGAGACCTCAGCCTAAACCTCATCTGCACCGGCCTCTTTGACAGAGATGTGCTTATAAGTGATTATTTTATTGTACTTTTATTGTAGCAATTATAGTAAACTTGTTGTGAGTTCTCTGGGATAATTTCTCAACTGTCCCTCTGCAAAACAATGGCTGTGAACTGCATGGTCCTGTCAGGCTGCGACTGAGAAGATCATTTAACTTAACTTTGGCTATTTCCTATAAATTTGTCTGACAGGACTACAGTCGGCTAAAACAGAAATGGGTAATTATCGTAGTACACAACATAATCAACATATACCAGCAGTGAAATCTCTCTGCGTTTTGAGTGCAAACGTTTTGGATGCGGGGGTTTCATAGCTACTTGCAGCTGTTTATATCAATCTCTACTTCTGCATGATGGGAAGCAGAAAATGACTGATTACTATCACATATTTAAATCACTGAAGCGGTGACCCTGAGGAGGCTGGGACTGCACAAGAAGAGTGCCACCGTACTGATAGGAATCAGTTTGGATGATGAGTAATTGTGCACACAGAAACGCTCAGGCACTTCTAATTGGATCCAGAGCACTGTTGTTTCATAGGTGTGAATGAACACGTGATAACTTCACAGTTCAGGAAGTATATTCTTTTTTTCTTTTCTTTTTACCATGTAAGAAATTGTGTTTTAACTTTAAGTTTGGCATTAAAATAACATGCTACTATTGTATGTACTTAGGGTAGGGTTGCCACCTTCAGTGTGGCAAAATAAGGGACACCCATTCACGGCCCCCAATCACAATAATTTATGGTCTGATCTAGGGCTGCACGATTTGGGGAAAATGTCATATTGCGATTATTGAGGTCAATATTGCGATTGCGATATGTGATTGCGATATAATAAACAAATGGTTTCATGAGTCAACTTGTTTGGTTCTAAAGCAAATGCACTCACAGATTAGTGATGATTCTGAAATGTGTATTTCTCAACTCAAACTAGCAATAACAACTAAATAATTGATAACACCTATAATGATAAATAGCTATCAATTTTTTAAAACATTTATTAGGCTTCAAAAAATATAACAGCTTTTAATTTAAGTGAACTTCAAACAATCCTCACATAAACCCATAATAAATGTCATATTTACCTAGCTGTGACCTTCCTGTCTAACAGGACAAATACAGAAATTGAATAAAGTTATTAAACAGTCAACGCTGCATAAATTATAAATTATATATAGACTAATCCTTATTAAAGCTAATTACTGACAGAAAGCTTTATTGATAGCTGGCCCTTTAAGAGCGCTGCTGACAGAGACGCGGATCTCACACTCGCCTCATTCTCTCACAACTCTTTATGTCCATCATAAGACTGCTCTTATGTAATGAAAATACTTGACATATGACATTTTGGCATAATTGTGTGTGTTATTGTTCGTTCAAGCGCGAAAGAGAACTGTATTCTTTCGCGCGGTCTGTGCATGCGCTACTGGCGCGCGTCTTTCTGTGAGTCACATTCAGGACATTCACAAGCAGCGCGCTCTCTTTTGACTTGTCTTGCATTGGTTTAAAGCAGGTTTTAAGTTTTTATTCAACTATGTGTGGGCCTTATGTAAAATACGGGACAAATCGCGTCCCTTATTGATTTGATACGGGACGCATCATTTTACTTGTAAATACGGGACGATTCCGTATTTTAAGGGACGGGTGGCAACCCTAACTTAGGGTGAAGGAATTTCCCTTGCGGTAATTTTGAGTGGCTCAATAGCGCGACATGGGGTTTTATCGCCATTTATTTATTTAGATTTTGATTTATACATATTTATTTGTTGCTAAATAAGTGTTACGATGTGGTCAGCATGCACAAAAACGAGGACATTTTCAATGTAACCAAAACTTATTTAACATTCAATAAACATGCACAATGTTCAAAATAAGAGGGATAGCCTTATGAAAAAAGAAAACACGCGAATATCGGAGATTGGAGTCATGTTACACAAACCAATATCACTTTCTTTCTGCTGTTTTATATCTGTTTTTTTATGGAGTGGTGTTTATTTAAACTGTGCAGCTTGAATATTAGGTTTGAGGATGACCTTAGAGTCATTCGGTCCAAACTTGAGACACGCAGCGCTAACAGAAGTCCCCCACACGTTTGACTGATGACAGAGCTGTCAGAAAAACGGTTTTGAGCGAGAGGTACTTTAGATCCACCGAATCAAGCGGCTCGAAAGGAATATGTTTTCAGGGCCTCTAGGACCAACGAAAGATCCCAAGTAGGAACCGAAGGGGGCCACGGGGGATTCATCCTCCTAGCTCCTCTAAGGAAGCGGATGACGAGCTCGTTCCTTCCTATAGACTGGCCGCGCGTCGACTCAGCGAACGCTGCAACGGCCGCCACATAGACTTTGAGGGTGGAGGGGGACCTGCCCTTGTCCAACAGCTCGTGGAGGAAGTCGAGCACCTGCGAGTTCGTGGATCCAGATTTTTGTCGGTGCACCATTTGGAGAACACAGACCATTTAGACGCGTAGAGCCTACTCGTAGAGGGAGCTCTAGACTGCGTGATCGTGTTCATAACTCCTTCTGGCAGGACAACGGGTATCTGTTGATCACCCAAGCGTGCAGAGACCAGCGCTCTGGATGGGGATACCAAATTGAGCCGCAGGCTTGAGAGAGGAGATCTTTCCTCACCGGAATCGGGCCAAGGCGCTGTGCGAGACAGCCGCGTCAGCTCCGGGAACCAGACTTGGTTCTGCCATCGCGGGGCTATTATGAGCACCGAGTGGCGCGTTTCCCTGATTCTCCTGATTACCTGTGGTAACAACGAAATCGGAGGGAAAGCATATAGTGGGCGTCTGGGCCAGATTTGGGCCAGCGCGTCCTCGTTCTTCGAGAAGAACATGGGGCAGTGAGCGTTGTCTTTTGACGCAAAAAGGTCGACTTCTGCTCTGCCGAAATGGCGCCATAGTGACTGCACTGACTGGGGGTGCAGGGACCATTCTCCCGGGGGAATGATGTCCCTGGAAAGTCTGTCTGGGCCCACGTTCTAACGGCCCAGCACATGCGCTGCTCTCAGTGCTGAGTGCTGAGACCAGACGAGGAGGCGGGAAGGAGGGGGGGGGGGGGGGGGCGGAGAATGAGAGAAAAAAAGCTTGAGGGAAGGGTTCCGGCGAGCTTTTTAGGCACCACAACGGTCTCCGGTGGCCTCTGGGAGCGGCACTTCTTTCTGCACGGCCCAGCAGAGACGGGCAGAGTGACAGCTTCATCTTCGAAAGCTTCGAGTCGAGCCCGCAGGGTTGACATCGGAAGCTTTTCGCACTAAGCCTTTAATTAATTGAATCAGTTGTGCCATTTCAAGGTTTAAACAGAAACATGGCGTGTCAGGGGGTCCCTGCAGGAGAGGTTGAGAACCACTGTTCTAGGGGAACACCAGCCCGCAGGAAAGAAGGGTCTGACCACAGGCTGAAAGTTTGGCAACAGTGCTGGGTCACTTGGACACGGCACGAGCCGTTCTGCCAAGCCTATCTCTGGACTTGATCGTGGGGCCAGTGTTAGAGCGGCCTCATATTAAGCAATCCGAGTAGTGTTACCGCGGCTGCAGATGCCATATGCCCCAGGAGCCTCTGAAAAAGTTTCAGTGGTGCCGCTGTTCGACGTCTGAGTGTACTCACACAGTTCAACACTGACTGGATGCGGGCCTCTGTGAGGCGCGTTGTCATGTTGATCGAGTCCAGCTCCATACCAAGAAAAGAGATCCTCTGCCCGGGGGTGAGTTTGCTCTTTTCCCAGTTGACCCGAAGTCCTAGGTGGCTGAGGTGACTGAGCACCATGTCCCTGTGTTCGCACAACTGCTCTCTCGACTCGGCCAGGATAAGCCAGTCGTCGAGGTAGTTGAGAATGCGAACATGGGAGCATGGGAGCAATGTTAATTAAATGTAATTAATTGCAATACTGTACCAATAACAACATGCATGGTTTCTATGGTTTCCCCAACATCTCCATCTAAACACTTGAATCATTTCTGATGTAGCTTTAAGCCAGTGAAGTTGTCATATAAATAAGAAAAGTTTCAGTCTTTTTGGTACTGTATTAGAAACTTTCATACTTTCAGCATCAACAAACAAAAAAGTCTGCATTTATTCATTACATATTCAACAGATTACTGGGTTGAAGTGTGTGGATACTGTTTTCCAATGATGGAAATGTCTGAGATGCAGTCAATCAGTCATTCATTCAGGAAAGAATGTTTGCAGTAAGTTGTTTTTGTTATGTTTTTGAGTTTTTTTGCTCAGCTATACAGTAAAACAATGTCTTACTAATAAACATTCATCAACATTATATATTATTTCCAATCATATATATATATATAATATTTTCTACGTTATAGTATAACTGGTTATTTATATATTTTGCTGTAGTGTGTGGGTCAGTAGAAAATATCAGTTCGGCAGCAGCGTCTCTACTAATAGCGAAACTGTAAGTTTATCTGGTCCAAGAACAGAGCCGTTATTACATCGCTAGTGAGAAATGTCTTGTAGCTTTTCAGTTGGTAAACTATTTTACTGATAAAATCATCAGAGAAGCTTTGAAAACCTGTTTCTGTGAGAGAGAGAGCGGGAAAAAGAGAGTGTATTCTGTCCATATAATAAAATGTAATTTTGTGGTAAAATCATGAAAATAATTTGATGTTTTTATCCTATTGTTTACCATATTGATTTGCTTGGTCAGTGTCATTGTGGTTTTTGGTTCTTTTGCTGTTGTAGGCTAAGACCTTTGAAATAACTGAAATCATTTGATGAAGTGATATTGAACTGTAATGCGGTCAGGAGCTGCCTGGAACTACTTTAGCCGTGCATTTTCCCTGAAAACAAATCCACAACTTAGAACGTTCATAAACCAATCAGATTCAAGCATTTAACAGCCCAGTAGTATACAGATATTTCATTTGTGAGTTTTGATTACCAATGTTAGAGCAGTTTAAAGTTACCTAGGCCCGTCTTATTTTCTGGAATCACAAAAAAAAAGTTTAATGCTGTCACTGTGTCTACTTACAATAGGCAATGTGCCCATGTAAAACATGAGAAAATAAACAAGAAATAATCTTACAGAGACAGTAAGACATTTGTCTAAATGAGCATGTATTGCTTTGCACCTGAAAGAATGCCTGTGACATGTCATCTAACATGACAGATAATCCTAGATATCATTTTCTGGGTTAATAAACATTGTGACAAAGTGTATATTTGTGAAATGTGTCACAATAGTAATTTAAATCCTCAGATTTGTTTGATGAACCATATTTGAAAACCAACTGTACATAAAGTAGATGGAGGGCAAAGAAGCATACCAAATATAATTTAAGCAAATTTTTCTCAAGGTGTTCAGCTAAATTCATGGGAGAGACTGACAGGATTACCTCTAATTAGTTGGAAGAATTGTTTGAACCACAACAAAAGTAGCTTAAAATGTCAGAAAATCAGGGTTTCTTACTGAGCCTTATTCTCAAAGCACAAGAGAAAGCCAACATCAATGACGAGTGACGTGGCAGGCGCACATATGGAGTCTATTACTTTCCACCTCCTCCTCCGCCTCACCAAAATACAGACTGTGTCGCCACACTAACCAATTCTCATATTCCAGAAAAAAAAAAAAAAAAACACAAAAGTACATTTCAGGCTGCCAGCAGTCATGCGGTCAAGCTCCTACAAAGAAAAGGGGAACCACACGGGGACTGAGAGCCCCAACCATAAACACACTGCTAAATGCACAGCTGTGAGTGTACTAGCGTTGGTCATCTACGTCTGAGGACTACAAGATGACATTTAGCAAATGGAAATTTGAAGTTTGGGGTTAGTTTTGAGCTTAATTCAAGTGAAAACCATAACCAGTCTACTTATTTGATAAGAATCTTTGTTACAACAGTATTCTAAGCCAAATGTAAATATATTGCCTTTGGCAACACGACTGTTAACAACCCTCTTTATTCAACATCACCTCAGAAAAAATTACTTCACGTGAAGTGTGTCTAATATTTCTAATCAGAGCGGGAATGAATTTGCAGTGAGTTTTATGATGAGAATTAATAATCTGAAATAACGAGATGACTGCTTCATTAATATTTCAAATAACAATATCGAGAATACACAAACAAGGGGTGAGCGGTGCAAAGCGTAATTGTCATTTCTAATTTTCTGCCCAGACAAGACAGAATAGGCGTGCAAGACAGGGAAATATAGAAGCTTGGCAGACCTTCTTGTCTCACTGTGTAAATGTGATGTAGTCCAATTAGGTCTCAGAATACCAAGAACAGACAGTCACACGTACACACACACACACACACACACACACTTTGTGTGGAAAGACAGGAAAAGAATAAACCTTCAGTGAGTCATCAGGTGTACACAGAGACTTGAATCTCTTTTCTGCTTAGAAATACTGAGCCTGTCAATCCTCCACATCACAGTGAGACTTCTGCCGCTTCACAGGAGGTTCAGACTGGCAGGAGCAAATCTGTGTATTTTCCGCATATAAACACTGTGAGAGTTTCAAATCAATTTGCAGCAAACTTTTCCACACAAGCCTTTCGTCTTCTAAAGCATAAGACGATGAAGGTCAAAGGGAAAGAGAAAGCAGCTGCTGGGGTGACAGGATGAGGAGGGGCTGAGATTTTGTCCGTCGGCCCTGCACAGTAGAGCGGTGCTATTGGTAAACACAACGTGGAGGACCAGGAGGAATGAATAAATGCTATTTTCCATTTACCTGCACCAGTGAATCCTTGAGAGATACAGGATTGGATGGAGAGCAGAGTGACATGAGGCATATAACTGTTAGCGCAGGAATTGTGGCAAGGGATACCCGGCCCTCTCTCTCGCTCCTGAGGAGGGAAAAACACATAGAAATAAAGCCAAAAGAAAAGCTCCACATTGTGCTCAAAAGGGCTTCAGTACCGCAATCAAGCATTTTTGTTTAGCCATGGATAAGAATGGAAAATTCAGGAGGAAACACGATGTGCAGGGTGCTATTTATTAAAAGATTAGAGGACATCTACGCAAACAGAGGAGTCTTGCACTGGAATATTTGCACTTATTTTCAGGCAACATTTGGTGTTCAAATGAAGAGAAAAGGAAATTTGTGAAGGGCTATAATCATGGGAACATGTGTATAATTTTAAGCTTCAAATTCTAAGCATATTCTAATAAAAAGAGTTTTTTTTTTTTTTCTCTGTATTTTTCTATTTAGACTTTGACTTGAATGGGAAAATAACGATTGCGGTTCATCGGGGTTGCGAGTCATTATTATGGCCGCTGATTGTGTGGCAAGTACCCTGACCCAGATTGATCTTTACCATCTGTTGCTCAAGAAATAGCCCTATTAATGGTCACATTGTAGTTTGGATATTCTGCTTTCATCGCAGAGTAAACTGCCAACAAACCCCCAAAACTTATTGTGTTCTCTTCAGTGCTGGGTAGCAATTGATTATATGTAATCTGAATAAAGTAATCAAACTACAAAAATTAAATAGTTGTAATTAATTAGATTAGATTTTACAATACTCATAATCAGATTATAGTTACTTTTTTATTGATTACATAATTACTTCATATTCACAAATTGGTATAGTCAGGATTCTATATAGAAAATTGAGAGGCCACACATCATAATCAACTGATGTTTGATTATAAATGTTTATTTATTTATTTTTATTTTTGTAATTATTTTTTACTGTAAACCTTCACAAACCTGTTGCGGTAACCCTGATGTTTAAAACATTTCATGTTCTTGCAAAGAATGGAATACATTTTCTTTCGCTTTTTATATCAATATGGTACAAGATTATCATATTCAAATCAATGTGATAAACGTGATCAACGAGTTAAGTCAAAAGTAATCTAAAAGTAATCAAAAAGTAGTCCGATTATATTACAGGTGTGTAATGTATTAGATTATATTACTGATTACAATTTTCATTATGTAATTTGTAATCAATAATGGACAACAATTTGTAAGTGATCTACCCAGCACTGGTTCTCTTTCTTGCAAGGCTTTTGTCTCATTCTCAAATACACAGACACAAGCCCTCATGCGCAATTCAGATTACGACACTAGCAATGAACAAGATTGATCCCAAAACATCAGCTGTAGCTTCATGGCAACAGTACCAATAATGCCCCTTAACACACATTCATATTAATCATTGGCCTTTTGCAAATATAGAAAAGCAATCACAAAAACAATTATCCAGTAGGATATGATAAAGTAGGCAATTTCATGCCCTACTGCTTGTTTTGTTAGGTGCAAGTCAAGCTGATTTGTAAATCAAAGCCGTATATCATCTTTATTCTTAATTTTGCATCCTCAACTCCCACACTGAATTCTGGTAGAGACAGAGACATAGAGAATCATTATTATTATTATTATTATTTTGTTTAGATACTGTATCTTATAACAGTGAATCCCGTCAATATTCCAAGTATCTGCCCGGGCTTCATAATGCAATCAGGAGTGTTACTGTACATTCCACCAGTGTTTGTCCTTTCGGCAAAGTGATTTTAGTCTCTTAAATCCCAATGCGCATGGTTGAGATGCAATAGAGGTGAAGATAAAGACTTATTGGGACTGTGTTTAGATAAGGCTTTTTTTTTTTTTCTTCAATATTGAAAAAAACAACATAACTCCTAAAAAGATTTTCAACGCAATGATTTATGGACTGTGGTTGTCTGTCTTTCTTTAACTCATCAAGCTATTTAAGCACAAGAAGATATTCACTGGAATAGAATAATAATAATAATTAAAGTTCCCCTATACAGTCATCACTTACATCATTTAATAATGTAAACTTATGGACAAAAAAACAACAATACATGGTAATTAAAAGATCTTTATAAACTTGGTACAACTGTATTCTAAAAATATATGTAATGGCCTTTTCCCATAAATGTTACTAATTTCATAGTAATTACAAATTAAATTAAACCATTAATTATATTAGTCTGTGTGTTTATGTATGTGTGCTTATTATTTGATAAAACAGAACTTATTAACTCCAGTCATTTGCCAGTGATCAAATGAAAACAAATTTGTAACAGTGACAATGCAAACTTCATTGTACAAAGGGAAATAAGTTCCATTTAAGATGCTCTGATACGTATAGAGGCATTATCACCATTGGTCTCTGACTGTTTGACCCTATACTGCACATAACAGTCCTGCACTTTTTTCCCCCAGCTTAATAATAGCGGTTCTGATCTATTTACTTTGTCTTTCTCTCTATGGGATTTTCCCTAACACTTTTCTTTTTCCCTCTGCACTTGACATATTTATAGCTGCCTCATGCTGAATCTGGCTTAGAGATAGTATGTAGGTACTTTATGCATTTTTAGAGCAATTAAAAATTTTTTTTTTTTTTAATCAGTGCTGGAGTTAGTCTCAATTAAAATTATAATTGTGCAGATAACTTCATAAAGAGTACTGTAATTAAACCGGTGTGAATATTGCTTTGTGTAGTTACAGATCATAAATACAACCTACATATTAATGCATGACTGATCTGTCATATTTTACACCATATTTGCTCCGTCTTTAGACTAACATAAACTAAGAATCTTCATATCATACCCACCGACATACATCTGTAAGGCTTTCATGCATCAATGACATGCATTTCGTTGTATAATATCACACCATATGACACAAAATCAAGCATACATACGGTCTAAACTATTTTAGACCGTACGCTTTAACGTATCTCTAGTCATTTCGGAAAGTACTTTTTTTTAATTATTTTTTTATTATTCATTATCCTAATAATTTAAAGATTACCGTAATAATAAATTAACTGTGTTAATTTATAACTAACATCTTAATGTCATCATTATAATAATTACATATATACTATTTACCTAAACATAAGTTGTTGTTTTTTTTTTTCTTCTTCCTGTCACTGTAATTTTTGGCTTGCTCACTCATTATATAACAAATAAAAAATAAAAAAAATTACTTGAAAGTTTTTTTTTTTTTTTTTTAACTCAAACATACTGTCTCAGCACAGGTGGCATATGAGATGAGTTGTAGGTGGAACTGAATGGATGCCAGAGATGCAGTTGCCAGCCATTCTGCACTCATTTGGTAATCTAGCATTTATTCTCTCAGAATTAAACTGCGTGTTCTCACCTCCCCCTTTTCTCGCTGAATACCTCTCTTCACACTGATTAGGTAATAGGAGCTCATTGTCTCTCTGTTCCTGTAACCACACGTCTCAGAGGACAGTCAGACCCTTTTTTTTTTTTTACATATAGCCCCACACCCCCCTCTCTTTCTTATTTTCTCATTGGATTCAAATTATCTAAATGACTAATAGCCCCTTTTAGTGATGCATGAGTTGTGTTAGCTGAAGGGAAGCAGCCATGAGCTCAATAAACAGCTAAGCAGGATGCAGTAAATTTAAACCGCAGCTCTCTCTCCAGACTGATTCTCATTACAGGTGTTTGGCTTTAATCACACACATCTGGATCCCACTGCTATCTATTCCAAACCTGTTTGTTTATAAAAGTAAATAGGCCTGTGTTCTGACTCAACAGAAATATGTTCAACTGTCTAAAGATATTTTTGTTTTTATCATTAGGTTTTATTTTTTCAAAGAACTTATCTTAATGCTTAATTAGTGAATTGGAAGATAACACTATTTTCATTGTCCCCTTTAAACATTCTACTGACAATAAGTAACGGTTCGGGTTACTTGACTGTAACCCTGTTCCCTGAAAAAGCGGAACGAGATGCTGCGCTGCTTAGCGCATTGGGAACGTCTTTTATCGTGACCAGCTGTGAATATAGTGTGAAAACACGTCGATAGAATCGACCCGGAAGTAATATAGCCTCGGTCGGTGACGTCAACTGCGTGCACCCGCGATGCGAGACTATAAATAGATGAGCCACAGGTGAGTCATCAATATAATTTTTTCTGAAGATCAGTCCTGTGACATCATCAGCACGGCAAGATAGCGCAGCATCTCATTCCGCTTGTTCAGGGAACAGGGTTAGTCAAGTAACCCGAACCGTTCCCTTTCAAAAGCTACAATCGATGCTGTGCTGCTTAGCACATTGGGAACGAGAATACCCACGGCGCCGTGCTTGAAGGTGTCTGGACCCCTACAGGTGCAGGTGTGCTCACAAGAACGCAAGAAGGCCCTAGACACTAGCTTGTGAAGTCGACTCAAGGACATGAGAGCCCGGAGTGGCATGAACATTCAAGCTATAAAATCTTATGAATGTGTGCGGAGAGGACCAGCCTGCAGCATCACAAACATGTTGTAAGGGGGCACCCCTTGCCAAAGCAGTAAGTAAAGTTTAAGTAAAGTTTATTTCTAAAGCGCTTTTCACAGAAAAAAAAAAAAATCACAAAGTGCTGTACACGAGAAAGGTAAAAACAAAACCTTATATAAACAATATAAAAATGTATATACAGTACATATGTAAAATCAAAGTGACACTAGTTAAAACCCATCAACCAAAAGCTTTCTTAAATAAAAAAGTCTTCAGATCCTTTTTAGAATCAACAGAGCCAGCCAGACGAAGAGACTGGGGCAGGGCGTTCCACAGTCAGGGGGCAACAGACTGAAAAGACAGGTCCACCAGGTCTTATAACGAGTCCTGGGGACCACAAGTAGGTTCTGGCCAAAAGACCGAAGAGTGCGGCTAGAGGAGTGCGGACTCAAAAGGTCTGTGATGTACTGGGGGGCCTGACTATTTAAGGCCCTTTAAGTCAGCACTAAAATCTTAAAATCAATCCTACATTTTACAGGTAGCCAGTGGAGATTCAACAAAACGGGAGTGATATGAGACCTTCTGGGGGCACCAGTTAGAAGTCTAGCAGCAGAATTTTGGACCATTTGCAGTTTGTTCAGAGCAGACTTATTCAAGAAGGTAAACACAGAGTTGCAATAATCAAGTCTAGTTGATATGAAAGCATGAATAATAATTTCCAGATCTTTTTTGACAACATTTTGCGTATTTTAGAGATATTCCTGAGGTGATAAAAGCAGTTTCGGACAAGTTGTTTTGAGTGTATCTCCAAAGACATGGCCTGGTCAAACACGACCCCCAGGTTTCTGAGGCTGGATTTGACAGAAGAGCCAAGAGAGCCAAGGTGCTGTTTGATCACCGGGATCTTGTGGTCTGGAGCAAAGATCAATGTTTCAGTCTTACTTGCATTTATCTGCAAAAAGTTAGTGGCCAGCCAGTCTTTGAAAGAGGACACACACTCTAAGAACAGTGACAATCGATGGAACTCACCATCATTGAAAGAACAATACAACTGGACATCATCGACATAGAGATGATACGATACATCCTTAAAACTACCCCTAGTAGAGGAGGCGACCCCTCTGGTGGAGTGAGCTCTTAGACCCATAGGTGAAACTTGGCTGCGTGCCTCATAGGCAAGAGCAGTAGCATCCCTGACCCAATGTGACATGGTCTGTTTATTGGCGGCAGCACCCCTGTTGCTACCCCCATAACAAACGAATAGTTGCTCTGACTTACCGCCACTGGCTAGTGCGGTGGATGTAAGCCTGAAGAGCAGGGACTGGACACAGTCTGTGAGATCTTTCCTGCTCTGGCGTTAAAGGAGAACTCTGGTCAATTTACTACTGTGGACTTCGACCGAAAACAGGAAGAAAATACAGGTATGTGAGCTGGCTGAATTAACATCATTTTTATTCATATCTTTCACATCTACTGCAGTCAGATTGCCCGTTTTCACTCTTAATATCACTCACATGGCTGTGCACTTGTAATGCAACTTGCACACACCAAAATCTGCCTCGCTATTCTGTTCAAATTGCGTGAGCGCAGACCTCCCTGCGACGACATGGCGCCCTTAGAGTGGGACCCAAGGCGAGGAACCGGGGTCTGAAAGTACCAATTTTAATACTTCCTTTTGAGGGGATGTTAGATGTTCCGTGCCCTGGATGACAGCAGGAAGCCACGGAACACCTAACATTTCGCTGGAAACCGCTGCCCCCCGAAGCACCAAAGGTGGCGGGGATGGAGAGGTTTTGTGAGGGTAACGAAATGGGGCTATTTCTAGATGTAATACGCGTCCCATCCCGCAGAGGGCTTCCCCCATCAAACCGGGCGCCAGACCATCAGGACTTCCTATTCCTATTGTCCTATAGTCCTGAGGTCTGGCTTGGGAGGTTGCTGAGCCTGTCTCCAGTTCTTAGTAGGGGACGCATGACTCGCCACACTCTGCTTCTTCACCTCCCGAGGTTTTGAATGACCGGCGAGAGGTTGAGTGGCCGATGGCCCCTCCCCTTGAGTGCGGCGAGGAAGAAATTGTACAAATGCTTCCTCGTGTTTCTTAACCTCTCTGAACCTGCTGACGACTGTATTAACCGAATCGCCAAACAGGCCAGAGGGCGAGACTGGGGAATCTACCAGGAACACCCGGTCTTTATCTTTTATTCCTGTTAGATTAAGCCACAGGTGCCTCTCCGTGCTGACCAAAGCAGACATAGAACGGCCAATGGCACGGGCTGTTTGCTTGGTCGCACGAAGAGACAGATCTGTGGCTCTTCGCAGCTCCGAGAAAGACTCCTCGTCTATAGTACTGCCCGCACTCAAGTCCTTCAATAGGTCACATAATATGCACATAAATATGCACATAACACATAAAAGGCTGACCTGCAGCTTGATAAGCCTTATCCACTAATGCTGATGTAATTTTGCATGGTTTCGTGAGGAGGGTAGGTTTCTTAATCGAAAATGCCGAGGCAGGCGAGAGATAGCTCGCGAGCGTCTCTTCTGCCTGCGGCATCTCCGCATACCCCCGCGCCTTTGCACCCACGATAGTCGAAAAAGTCGACGTCGAGGGTACAAAGATACGGGAAGTATATAGTTTACTCCATGACTTGTCATGGAGGTCCTCGAAAAAGGGGAGAGATTGTTTTGGTCCCTCCCCCTGCCAACGGACAGAAACCTATCCCCTAGCTTAGATTGTTTGGGGGTCTCTTGATCGCGTGGCCAGTCAAGCTGCAACCTGGCCACCGCGCGAGTGACCACCTCGAGCAGTTCCTCGACAGATTTATTTTCGCGAGAGGAATGCTCAGAAGACGGCCGCTCACAGTCCTCAGACCCAAGAGATAAATCATCATCCCCTGCGCGAGCCGAAGAAGCAAATGAATGCGCTTTGAGATCACGCGAGGGAGCATGTGGATCTGGTGATGCAGCAAGCGAAAGGGACGGACCCGTCTCTTGCTCATCACACAGATCCATAGGAGAGCCACACGATGGTAATGTGGGTGCGGTCTGGAAATAGTTCAGACGAGAGCGCAGCATTTTCACTGTGAACATCTCACAATGCTTGCACTCGCCTTTCTCTAAAGCCAGAACCGCGTGCTCTTCCCCCAAACAAACATGAGCATGGAGGAACACAACGATTATTCTGCTGTTGACTAATTTCTTCTCTTTTTTTGCTTTTAAAACTCTTTTAACAGACTTTCAGAGAAGAAGTTTGAGAAATGAGAATTTTTCTGCACACTGCCAAGTTGAAAGCTAACTCCTAACAAAGATCTGAGAACAGAGAGTGATAGAGATAGGTTTTGACACACACATGCACAGAGTGATCTGAAGAAAAAAGATCTTGATGACTCACCTGTGGCTCATCTATTTATAGCCTCGCGTCGCGGGTGCGCACCGATGACGTCACCGACCGAGGCTATATTACTTCCGGGTCGATTCTATCGACGTGTTTTCAAACTATATTTACAGCTGGTCACGATAAAAGACGTTCCCAATGCGCTAAGCAGCGCAGGATCAATTGTAGCTTTTGAAAGGGAATAATAAGTAACACAGTACTTCGTTCAGCAGACACCGTTCACTCCCCAAATCATCTGGCCTTTCTGTTACCAACCATACAACTTACCTTGCTCCATACCCACTACGATTCCTTCTCTTCATCATCTTTTATTTTCCTCGTCTCCAGATCATCATCACTGTCACAGTACCTGCAAATTCACACAGACTGTCAATTCTCCAAGTTAAGTCTACCAAACGATCTATCTTCTGAACAGTCAACTGCTTATCTCACTTACTCTCTGCTATCTGTTAATAAACTATTCCGTTACATGTGTTGTCTCCTTCTGTATGAAAACTATAGCCCGGTTTCACAGACAGGGTTTAGATTAAGCCAGGATTAGGCATTAGTTTAATTAAGTAGCTTATAAACATGCATTAGAAAAAAAAATTATATATATATATATATATATATATATATATATATATATATATATATATATACAGTGGTGTGAAAAAGTGTTTGCCCCTTGGTAAATATGAACAAAGATGGCTGTAAAAAATAAATCTGCATTGTTAATCCTTTTGATATTTTATTTAAAAAATTATCAAAAATCTAACCTTTCATTGAAGTAAAAGAATTGAAAGTTGGGGGGAAAATCACATTATGAAATAAATGTTTTTCTCCAAAACACGTTGGGAACAATTATTTGCCCCCTTTTATTAAATACTTTTTGCAACCTCCTTTTTCCAAGATAACAGCTCTGAGTCTTCTCCTATAATGCCTGATGAGTTTGGAGAACACCTGACAAGAGATCAGAGACCATTCCTCCATACAGAATCTCTCCAGATCCTTCAGATTCCCAGATCCATGTTGATGCTTCTTCTCTTCAGTTCAGCCACTCATTTTCTATAGGGTTCAGGTCAGGGACTGGGCTGGCCATTGCAGATGCTTGGTTTTGTGCTCAGTGACACATTTTTGTTTTGATTTTGATGCTTGTTTTTGGATCACTGTCCTGTTGGAAGATCCAACCACGGCCCATTATAAGATTTCTAGCAGAGGCTGTCAGGTTTTGATTTTTTATCTATTGGTATTTGAACGAATCCATGATGCCATATATCTGAACAAGATGTCCAGGACCTCTGGCAGAAAATTAGGCCCACAACATTAAAGATACAGCAGAGTATTTCATTCTACACATGGGGTACTTTTTTATCCATGTGTGCACCAAACCCATCTTAAGTGTTTGCTTCCAAAAAAGCAATTTTTTTTGTTTCATCTGACAACACCAGATGTGTTGTTTATGGTTTTGTTTTCACCATGATCCCATAAAATAACCATTTTGAGTTCCACAAACAAACTTTCAGTGAAAATGAAACTTTTTTTTCTTAGTGTGTATACGATTTGAATAATCTAAAGAACCCCTTTCCACTATAATTACATTTTTGGAAAGGCATCGATTTTTAAAGATTCTTTATGTAACCTACCAAAATTTTATTTTTAAGAGTGTTTAGTGAAATTATAGAGACACAACTGTCTTCATACAGTTTTAATTATTCATGCTGGCACTCACATCATTGTCCAACAAGTGAACCTCAAAGACTGAAAAAAAAAAAAAAAATATGCATTTGTAGCATGTGATTTCTGTCCATCTTTTGTAGAGCAGCTGAAATAAGATCCTGGCCTCCTGTTAAAAAGCAAAGGACTGCCCTCCCGGAGCTTAACCACAAATTGTGTTTTATTAAAGCCTGTAAATCTGTTTTAGTAACTGTGTGCCACAGTCCCAGTCTGTATAAGCAAGGCCTCTTAAAAGCATCCAAAGAGGAGGAATTAGCGGCACTGGTATTCTCATAGGCCGAATGATACATGAAAAATGAGGAAAGAACGGTTGCAGTGGCTCGTGTTGTAGAATGCCACCTCTCCTCTATCACTACCGTTCTATTTATGTTTCAAAGGGAGCTAATTACTCCAGATCCAGGCTGTTAAAGACAATTACCACATAAAGAGAAAGAGAAGGGTTTACTAAAAATGTTGCCGTCCAAATTCATTCAAACTGCTAGATTGATACCAGACTTGAAAGCATCTGCACGTGGAACCAATTACAGAGTTAATTGGTTTATGATTGAGGCAAACAATTCAAACTAAAGAACTATAGATGGGTTATGAAAGGGACAACCGCTTTTTCGACTAGTTCACGTGTACAGAGCCTATACGTAGGCTTGCGAAAATATACACATTTGACTCAGAGCCACGCTGTTCCTTTAAGAAAACAATCCTTCTCATATCTGACCCCCAGAAATGGTGCAGAAAGTAAGGAAACTCTGATGTCATTTGATTTTACACCGCAACACACATTTTAAGCTTCTCTCGTCTGCAATAAAAACACAAAGTAATAACAACAAGACACCACAGTGATGGAGAGGACTTTAAAGCGTGGAAGAGCATTCCACGAGTTCACTCTTATAAGGAAATGGAAAAATAAATCGAAACAATGTGACTGCAAAGTATAACATGGGGCTGTAAAAGTGGAGAGCAAACACGCACAAAAAAATATTAAATAGTTAATAAGATGACCCAGTTTTACTATTGTGCCATTGTGCAAGATAATAAGAACTTTAAACTGCTACGTTTTGCTAACAGTAGTGCTCTCTGAAATGTTGTTCCTTCACTAAATGCACCATGGATTTTTAGGGTATGTGGAGAGTAATATTCAATCCAACTGGATTGTTATTTATTTAATTATTTGCTGCGCATAAACAGTGGATAAATAGACAACAGATGTGTCCATATAAACAGTTTTTATGCGATTACCTTTTATTAAAATAAATAAAAGTAAATAAGAAAAATAGAATAAGTGCAGAAACCCCGTAAAGACATTAAAATAGCTGATACTTTTGGGCAAATCATCTGTTAAACCTGTTGCAAATACTGTGGTGGAATAGTTTGGTAGATTGCAGAGCACATTTCCTGCATAGTGCTGAATAGTCATTTAAGAGGAAACAGCCCGTGGACATTGATTGAAGCCTTGCCACGCTCTCTCATGCAGCCAGAATGATGTGGTATATCTCTACAAGAGAAGGAAGATGGTAGAAAAAGACAGAGCGAGAAAAAAAAGCAAACCTAAACACAGCCCCTCTCTTCTGCTGGTGACACCCCTGCACATTTTTCTTCCATAAAAGTATATGTGACTGCTGGCTGGGATGGGGCGAATAAGGAGTGCTTTTGTTTGGGAAGGAAACCACAGTGAACTTGATAGGCCCTCGCGTCCATTAAATCACTGTGCTTTGCTTATTTATTTAGCCACTTGCATCATTCTCTGCTCCGGTTCTGCCCGCTTTTACAGTAGTGACAACAAAGCGAGGATAATTTTACTCAATAAAAGTCTGTGCGTAATCTAAAAGCAGCATTGTACGAGTCATGTTCCTGATTGAACTTGTATTGGCCACTGTGCACTCATACAGAGGGGAGATTCTCCAGGGAGGAGAGGCCAGAGTTTAAATCAATAGCAAATGAAACCTCCTCCCTTCAATCTTTTCTCCATTTCTCTCTTTCTCACACATATTATGTACGCTATATTTACACACTGTCTTCAGTTAGTCAGAGTTAATGCAAGTATGGTGAACTCACATAAAGTTGACCAACTTTGTTCCCCAGCAATTTGTTCCTCCTACAAAGTGAAGAATTTGAATTTTATTATTCATCTTGCATGTCTCTAATTCAACTCAGACCTTCTTTAACCTTTCATGAAAGGCAAGCAGTTACAAGCCTGAATCTAATAAGTTGGATGCTTAGAGTCTTGAGAAAATAATAAAAGCAAATTACATTAGACTCTGAAATTGATCTAATTGTGGAAGTCAAGACGTTTACTGACTTTTTTTCACCCCGTTTTGTGTGTGTGTGTGTGTGTGTGTGTGTGCGTGTGCGTGTGTGTGTGTGAGAGTGTGCATGTGTGTGCTTATCTTTCTATCCCAGAGGGGACTTCAACCTGAATGCACACAGACTCGTGGGGATGTGTCACCGTGGGGACCTAAATTGAGGCCCCTATGAGGAAACAAGCTTATGAATCATACAAAAGGGGTTTTTTTTCTTTCTGTTTTTTCTTTTTTTCTGTGAACCACTCTCTCTCTGTGTGTGTGTGTGTGTGTGTGTGTGTGTGTGTGTGTGTGTGTGTGTGTGTGTGTATGTGTGTGTGTGTTGCACTAAGACATGACATTCTTGGTATTCCAAAAAAAAAATATATATATATATATATATATGTGTGTATATATATATATAACTTTTTAATCTGATCTGATGTGACCTTGTAAACAAGACCTACAAATTAATATTTTATACTGAGGAATCAGGTTCCAGGATGTTGAAAAAATTATATAAAATAAAAATAATAATTAAATTAAATTAAAAATTAAAATAAAAAAATAAAATAAATATAGACAGAGATAGAGATACAACCTCTGAAATGCTATATTTGTTTTAGAAATTAATTTGTCACGTGCACAATCTCAATACAAAAAATAAATAAATTGTCATGTCCAAAATACCCAGCTTGGTGCTTACCACCTTAATTGTTCTTTCTCTAATACTCTCCAAAACTCTCAATATCTCTT
Organism: Semotilus atromaculatus; assembly: GCA_031834385.1. Taxonomy (NCBI): domain Eukaryota; kingdom Metazoa; phylum Chordata; class Actinopteri; order Cypriniformes; family Leuciscidae; genus Semotilus; species Semotilus atromaculatus. The sequence goes on along the minus strand of JAULUF010000009.1, from coordinate 10,983,131 downwards.
AATCTCTCCAAATCTGTTCATGTATCCCCTTGGTTGAGGTTGGTGTAGTCTAATGTTTGTTTCATGCTAAGCAAAGAAGAAATGGGAAGTGATTTGAACATGTTTTGAGGCAATTCGCACCATTCTAAATGTGATTGAGCCTAACCAGCTAATTAGACATTTGCATTTAGGGGCTAAATAAACACAACTGGCAGGCGAAACAAGAGCGGAAGACACAAGAGTCATTATCATCTCAGTCAACTGATTAGTCTGATAATGAAAAAAAGGCAATGATTCCTCAAGAAATGCTTTGAGCCTAAGCTTTATAGCCTTTAATGCCAGCCTTCTGCAATCCTGAAATCTGCGGGAGTCAAATAGAAATCATGCTATCGGCAGCAAACACTGGGAACTAATTAAAACTCTCTACCTCAAAACTGCCTCAGACATGCTACAACACAGCTGCACTAAGTACTTTCTTTCATCCACAAGATACTTTCTTTAAGAAATTCAAAAATGGAAGAAGACGAAGCAGGTGAATGGAGAGAAAAAAAAGCAATAAAAGTGGCTGATAACCTCCAGGGCTTCTGGTCTAATCTCAATGTACATTTGAGCTGTAGGCCAAGGGGCAGAGCCAAGCGCTATGATGAGCTGCAGGCCATAGAGAAAGATGACTAAGCAGGATGAGCAGCCTCAGTTTTAGGATGAAAACAGATGTAGAACTGCATGCCTCTGGGGTGCCAAGCGAGCTCTTCATTCATGAAATTTATCGCGGTCGAGCGTTGAGCCAGGCTTTGCCTCGCTGCGTTGCCTTGGCCTGTTTTGTAATTAAGTAGCAGGATGATTCGCCTCATTTCATGACATATATGTCTGAAGCTTGGTTAAGAGGAGAATTTAACCTCCAGGACTGGAAGACTGACGGGACTGCTCAGCCCCCGGGACCCGGTGACAGAAAGAGTAAAGTGACATGCTAATGGAAGCCCAAACGGAGAGGCACAAGAAGCAGCACATTCAAACAGGCTTTTACACAGGAAAGGAGAAAATACAGCTATTAACTAACATCCCAAATAGAAGCTACTGATTTGCTTGTCCAGTCTAACAAATTGTGTTTTATAATCTATTGCAGATGAACATACACTACTGTTCAAAGGTTTGGGGTTGGTAAGGTTTTTAATGCTTTAAAAAAAAAAAAGTCTCTATGGCAACCAAAGCTGCATTTAATTGATCAAAATTACATTGAAAATGTGTTTCCCGTCGTTACCAATTAGAGTTCAAATAGAGTTCAATAGAGCTTGCGACCATAGTTGGTTAACAATGCTTTTGGGAAATGCACTCCAGTTTAGGTCCTGTTTCTATTAATTCACCTTTTAAAAAAAGTGCAGTGTTACGATAAAATAAAAAGGTAAAAAATAGGTCCTTTTAAAATGTAACTTATTCCTGTGACGGAGAAGCTGAATTTTAGCAGTCTTTGGTGTCACATGATCTTCAAAATATAATATGCTGATTTGGTGATCAATAAACATTTCGTAATATCAATGTTGAAAACAGTTGTGCTGGTTACTTATATATATACTCACCGGCCACTTTATTAGGTACCCCATGCTAGTAACGGGTTGGACCCCCTTTTGCCTTCAGAACTGCCTCAATTCTTCGTGGCATAGATTCAACAAGGTGCTGGAAGCATTCCTCAGGGAGTTTGGTCCATATTGACATGATGGCATCACACAGTTGCCGCAGATTTGTCGGCTGCACATCCATGATGTGAATCTCCGTTCCACCACATCCCAAAGATGCTCTATTGGATTGAGATCTGGTGACTGTGGAGGCCATTTGAGTACAGCGAACTCATTGTCATGTTCAAGAAACCAGTCTGAGATGATTCCAGCTTTATGACATGGCACATTATCCTGCTGAAAGTAGCCATCAGAAGTTGGGTACATTGTGGTCATAAAGGGATGGACATGGTCAGCAACAATACTCAGGTAGGCTGTGGCGTTGCAACGATGCTCAATTGGTACCAAGGGGCCCAAAGAGTGCCAAGAAAATATTCCCCACACCATGACACCACCACCACCAGCCTGAACCGTTGATACAAGGCAGGATGGATCCATGCTTTCATGTTGTAGACGCCAAATTCTGACCCTACCATCCGAATGTCGCAGCAGAAATCGAGACTCATCAGACCAGGCAACGTTTTTCCAATCTTCTATTGTCCAATTTCGATGAGCTTGTGCAAATTGTAGCCTCAGTTTCCTGTTCTTAGCTGAAAGGAGTGGCACCCGGTGTGGTCTTCTGCTGCTGTAGCCCATCTGCCTCAAAGTTTGACGTACTGTGCGTTCAGAGATGCTCTTCTGCCCACCTTGGTTGTAACGGGTGGTTATTTGAGTCACCGTTGCCCTTCTATCAGCTCGAACCAGTCTGGCCATTCTCCTCTGACCTCTGGCATCAACAAGGCATTTCCGCCCACAAAACTGCCGCTCACTGGATGTTTTTTCTTTTTCGGACCATTCTCTGTAAACCCTAGAGATGGTTGTGCGTGAAAATCCCAGTAGATTAGCAGTTTCTGAAATACTCAGACCAGCCCTTCTGGCACCAACAATCATGCCACGTTCAAAGTCACTCAAATCACCTTTCTTCCCCATACTGATGCTCGGTTTGAACTGCAGGAGATTGTCTTGACCATGTCTACATGCCTAAATGCACTGAGTTGCCGCCATGTGATTGGCTGCTTAGAAATTAAGTGTTAAGGAGCAGTTGGACAGGTGTACCTAATAAAGTGGCCGGTGAGTATATATATATATATATATATATATATATACATACAGGTGAAACTCGAAAAATTTGAATATCGAGCAAAAGTGCATGTATTTCAGTAATTCAAATTAAAAGGTGAAACTAATATATTTAGTATATATATATATATATATATATATATATATATAAAACTATACATATGCAAGATTATACTTTTCATAGGGTCTTTCATAGGGTTTTCATAAATTGTAAGCCATAATCATAAAAATTATAACTTTTGCACTATATAAATTTTTTTTGAGTTTCACCTGTATGTGTATATATATATATATATATATATATATATATATATATATATACACAATCTTAGAAGAAAAGATTCTATATAGAACCTTAAAAGGTTATATCGGCGCTAAGTATTTGGAACCCCTAAAAGGTTCTATATGGAACCTTTTAGGGGTTCATTCATTATCATTTGTTTTGTCCTTTCCAGATTAAATATTTCATATTATTGACAAACATCAAGACCCTAAAATGTATTTATGAATGCATGTGAATGATCACAAAATTCAAGATATGGGGGTTAGAAAATGTATATATATTTATAGAATTTTCTGTAGTTAATCAATATCACACGAAGAGTGCCATTTCATTTTTTCTCCTCCAAAAATCAGCATGATTAAAATGTGATATTAAGTTACTACAGTTTAATAAACAATAATTTAATTACAACTAAAAATGTTGCAGAATAATATAATATATGAATGAATAATAGCCTATAAAGAACCTTTGTGCCAAAATAAATCATTATAGAACCTTTTAAGCATAAAAGGTTCTTTGGAGTTGAGTAAAGAACCCTATGGTTCTTAATACTTTTAACAAAGGTTCATTGAGAACTTTTTACTTCTTTACAGTAGTACCCACCAAAAATGTCTGAGCTGATCTATTTATGTAGTCTACTGAGGACTGTATCACACAAGCAAATTAACTTGTCTTGTATTTTTCGTAGGGTTTCCATTAATGAATAGGAAATTTGGACGTGCCTCCTTACAAGCATACAAGCAAAGTGATTTATTATGCCTGGAAGTAGTTTCGTAAATGTGTGTGCAAATTAATAGCTCTGAAAAGCAGGTATTAATCTGATTTGTTTGTGTGTATTGGCTGCTCTCACTGTGGCAAAATGAAGACAGAAGAAATATACATAGACAATCTCAATTCTGGGCTGCTGACATGCATTATTTGTGATACAGAAATTGGTTTGTTGTGCAGAACACAAAATCATAACTGAACTTAATATATTGTTGTATAAACAAACACAGCATACTATAAATCTTAGCGAGAAAAATACAACAATGCAACTGTCTTTCTTTGGTTCCACCTGTTTCTTTTAGTTAAATGAATAACTCCACTATTTGTAGATATGCCTCTGTTACTAGTTACCGTTGCCATCTCAGTGTTTGCCGTGTATACCTGACCAAAGTTTCTTTTTTTATAAATTTTTCTTCTGCATGGATGCATTGAATTGAATATACACTCTTAGAAGAAAAGGTAAAAGGTTATATCGGCGCTACGCATTTGGAACCCCTAAAAGGTTCTACACTCTTAGAAAAAAAGGGTTCATTGGGGTTCTATATAAAACCACAGATACGTTCATGACGATCTAGAACTTCATCCAAAATAGTGTTCCACACTGTAATCCACTGCTGTTTTTCTGAGGTACACAATTGTGGGGAGATTTAATTTGGCAACAAGCCTTTACTCTATGCATATTATTTATGTGCATTTCTCAGCAAACTTCAAATTGGATGACCCGATTTCAGTTTCTGATGATCCTCTACACTTAAAAAACAAATTTGTGGATCATATTTCCAGCATTAGCATTTAATGGAGGTGTGTGCCCATCTCCTCTCCAAATAATGAGGAAGTTTTGGAGCCGGCTATATAGTGGCATTTGCCACAGACACAAGCTATACAAATGCAAATGTAATCTGCCTGTCCTCCTTGAGATCCTAATTGTTTGCAGCTGCACAGCAATCTTTGGGATAAAAGCATTTGCTTCTATTAGAGTCTGCTCTGACTGGAGACCACTCTCTCACGAAGGCATATCATTTAACCATTTCTGGCGCGGTGAAAAAACAGATCAATGTCAACACCAGACGACTGCACACTAATCCAGGGATTAGACTGAAGGTCATCTGGCTAACATTACTAAAATAAATAGCTTAAAAGTTCAGGTTTTGGTGTCACAGGATTAAAGAATGTCTCACACTGAATGAGGTGCATTTTAAATACAAACAGTGAGCCAGTGATAACATAGAAGCACAATGACGTTACAATGGTTACAATGCCTAAGTCATAATAACCTTCTCTGAAGTGCATAAGGTAGGCCTACATTCATTTTTAATAATTTAACAGTCCAGAATCAATTAGTAATTTTCTACCACATGTAAATATGTTTATTGCAAGACATTTTTTAGCTTTTGACCCAACAACAGGGCTATTCAATTAGCCTAAACACACAGGTAAAAACTATACACACACACACACACCTTACACACACACAAACTGCCATAATGTCATAACAAAAATGAAATATACTGTATATTCCTATAGCCACCTAATAAATGTAATGCAATATAAATGACTATAACTGACATAGTATTCAATATAAATATTCCACATTTCTGCCCAAACCATGGTACATTACTACAGTACATTCAAGGTAATTGTAAGGGTATATTGTAATATTTGTAAGGGTGGTGAATAGGGGATTTAGTGTCTCCTAACACAATGGCACAATGTTGAGGCTGTTTCATCCGATTTAAAACTAGTTACATCTCTCTTGTGTTTAGAACTATACACCACTAATCAAGCCCAAGCCTCAGTTACTATACAAAAGCATTACCCAAGTGACAGTAACTAATAAACGCTAAGCAGTTACTGTAAAATAAGGTAGATGAGTGATCATGTCATACACACCAAAAGTAAACCAAGACACATGGGTAAAAATGCACATGTAGATGCAACAAGAGAAATAAAAAGTGAGTGAAAGCAGACTGCTGTGACGGTAGTCTGCTTGTGGTCAGGCAGGCATAAGGCTTCATGTGGGAATAAGAGAGAGATAAATGAATAGGGGACAGCGACAAGGGCAAAGCTCAATAGAGAGCAGCATGAGACGAGTGGAGCATTTTACCACGGCCTGCTTCTCATTAACATTCCTCTACATTTAGAAGAGCAAAGAAAAAGTCACCCTCTCTCACACACACACACACAATCACCCCTATCATCATCACATCTGACCTCGTTTTATACAACTTAGCCTGAACAGCTTAGCCAGTTTGAAGTAAGGGGAGAAAAAAACTAATCATAACATAATCTGAAAGCTCTACCAATTTATTCCTGGAACTGATTCATTAACAAGATGTCCATATTTCTTAATTAATCCCTCAGATATGTCAGATTCAGATGTTTACACACAAGCAAAATATCTAGAAGCAAAATCCCACAAATGAATAGCTGGGTATTACTTAAAGAGCAAAAGCCCCAGTCTATTTAATGAGAGCAATCATAATACTAAACACACCACAAAACCGTGAGACTTATAATTCTAGTCCAGTCGTTTTGGTGTATGGGGCTTGGCTGGAAAAGGATGAAGGTTTTATAATGTTTAATAGCTGACTATGTATTGCTGCATAGGCAATTTAAAACTTGTTCCGGAAAGTATGGGTGTTCTGTTAGTGTCTGTGAGCATCCCTAAAAACAGATGACTGCCCGTGTCCGTCGCAGAGGGTGTGCATCTTCATTAATGTCCAATCAAAATCCAATTACAGCCCCTATCGGTGCAAATTAAAGCCGTTTGCATTAAAATGCTACTGCGAGCTGAAATATTTCCAATCACTGCAACGCTTGATTATCACTCTGTCAGGATCAGCCTTTGGAAAATTAAGTATGGCATGTTGGGGGTTTATAAATTCCCCCGCCCATTTTCCCTGTGGCCTATTTACCATAAACTGTGTGAGAACACAAACTGCAGCGAGCATGGCAAAAAAAAAAAAAAGTCTGAGTCTGCCAGCCAGCACAAGGACATGCCCATTAACCAGATGTCCCCTGAGTGATGTCATCCAGTGCCCTCAGCAAGGCCATAGTTCCCACGGGCAATGGAGCACTAAAATTCCCATAGTTCAGATCAGGTCTGGAAGGGTCAGAGAATTAAGGATGTTTGCATTTCCCAGAGCAGTTCTGAGAGCATGAACAAAAAAACCTGATGATTGATTAGATAGATAGATAGATAGATAGATAGATAGATAGATAGATAGATAGATAGATAGATAGATAGATAGATAGATAGATAGATAGATAGATAGATAGATAGATAGATAGATAGATAGGCCTAACTGAGGCATTAAACACAGTGAGGGATTGTGTTTGTTGATGAAGGAGAAGCTGTCCCTTAGAGGACCATTGCCTCTTACTTAATTGATCAATCTAATCATTGGCAATAAGATTAGAGCTCCTTGTGAATGCTAAAAGCACATGGACACCAAAACAGCATGTGTTGTTGAACATTTAATTTCAAATCAATTGTTATTAATAGGGGGTTAACATGTTCAGGTATTCTGGGAAGACTTTTCGCTATATGTTGGAACATGGATCTGTGGGGATTTCAGTAAGCCTGAAAAAAACAGAAAAAATATATATAATTTAAAAAAAAATGATGATAATAGAAATGCTATATTAATGAAATGATACATCACATGAGCAGGAGGTGTGATATGCCATGCTATATCAGCATGGCTGTGATGTGGCCATAGAAACAGCTGTGCTGATATAGAGTCATATTGTCCTCATCAAAACAATTTCCCCGGGAACAAATAATAGATTCATGAGACCAACGATTGCACGTTAGATACATACATACAAAATTACATCTAACCACTACAGAGATATCAAAACCAGCAGCAAATGTCAGAAGGACTAGCCGAGATAAGGCTGTTCTCGGTGGGTGTACATAAGCGTTTACTGTCCGGCAATCGCACAAATCCGAAAACGTCGGAGCAAATTTTCAAATAGTTGCTATCTTTATAAATAAACCGCAAATTTTTTATTTAAACAACTATTTTCTTGCTTGAAAACTCCTGAAGCTAGATTCTGTAACACAACAACAGTATTATTTTTTAAATGATGGTGGGTTTTGCTGCCAGTCTAGAAAGCCAAGCGGAGTGATACAAACAAGGCCTCTCAGCCAAGCAGATTTCAATCAGATCATTTTATAATGCATTTATCATTTTGGTTTCAATTTATTTTGATGCTACCTTTAACACATTCTGTTGCCTATAAGTGACATTGCACCTACATGTCAACTAACTCTCATTAGAGTGTTAGTAGAGTATAAGACTGCTGGGGGTTAGGGTTAGAATAAGATATAGTCAGTATAATGTCAGATAGTTAGCAGATATTAAGCAGACAGTATAATACTCTACTGAGAGTTAGTTTACATGCAGTTTTGAACAATGTTCAAAAGGGACCATCAAATTATAGTGTTGCCAAAATGTATAATCAAGTTATATTTGATTAACAACATATAGCCTTGATTAAAGATTAAAACATATAGCCTCCTCATTTTAAGAAGGGGGTCCCTTCGCAAGGTGATCATCATATTAGGGTTTTGCCATCAAAAGGTTTAAAAACTGCTCTAAAATGTCATTGTATGGAGTAGCATACAGACAACGTTTTTTTTCTTCAATGGAATGGAGCGCCTAGCCAAACCCATTAATTAGAAGGACATGTCCATATACTTTTGGCTGTGTCTCATCATTGGGAAAGTGTCATCTTAAAAAAAACATCAAAAGGACTGGTAGTTTCTCACCAGGCTGGAGACCTCAAGGTGGCTGGTGAGTGTTTTGTGAGTGTGTTTTCGGGGCTCGCCACACTCCAGTCACGCTTCTGTCAAACAATGATGGAGTGACAGTGAAGCTCTCGCCATGCACGTCTGCCATTGCCCTAGGAAGCCTCTCCCAACAGCTTCATCATCAGCAAGCCTTAATCATAATGTAAGAAAGGGAAAACAAGAACCCTGGAAAGGGTAAAAGCTAACTTTGATACCCAGGCTGTCATTTAATCTGGTTAGCTGTAGTTGACAACAATCATCAAAAGTCTCCTTGAAACACGGCACAGAGAAGGTGAACTGCCTCCATCGCTTCTTCCATTCATTCATCAAGTGGGTTGGGGAGGGTCACAGGAAACCCCTGATCTCCAATTCTCATTTTAAAACTGAAAACAGAAGAAAAAAAAAAAAACATTAAATGTTGGAAGAATGTGTTTTTTATTGCCTCCATCTTAGATCAATTTGGCGCTTCTAATTAAGACCACATGTCCTTGAATCCATGCGTGGGCCATTGCACACAAAACAAAATCAGAATGCCTAGACACGTTTAAGAGCTAAAAACAGGTTAGTTGGTTTAGTTTGTTCTTTTAATTAATTGGGTTGACTGAGATGTGCTTCATTTTGAGTTGTGTATATAAATATTTTTTTTTTTTTTTTTTTTTTTTTTTTTTGTAGGCCATCTTCAGCCACTCTTTAAGGTTGTGTGTGCTGAGATGATGTTGTGTTAACTGGTTGAAAGAGTTTTCAGATTTCCCCCCCACAGAAAAAGAGATGGAGTGTGGCTATGCTGATATTTACATTTAATCACATATAGTCCTAGAATTTTTGGAAGAGAACAAACAAGGCATGTGACCTGAAGATGGAGGTGGTATGAGGGAGAGCCATGGGAACGTTTGTAATTGTTTATTATGTTCACTTGACAAAGACGACACACTGGTATTGTTCAAATGTGGGTTAAGTCCAATATTTCTAAATGTAACTCTTTAGCCCTATTCGGACGGGACTAGTATTCCAAATGTAGTTTGAGTTACAATTATTATCACCCAACGTCTGTGATTTCATGTACTGATTCGGACGGAACTAACATCTCCATGTTTATTAAAGAAATGGGAGTGTGTGTGTGTGTGTGTGTGTGTGTGTGTGTGTGTGTGTGTGTGTGTGTGTGTGTGTTTTCTAGACATGAGCTTATCTCCTGTGCTTGCGTGCATCATGTATAAAGTATATGTTTTTTTTTATTTTTATGAATTACTTATTGATATAACTTTTATTAATTATTAAAACCCTATTCAACTTCATATAAGTTTATAGAAGTGGCTGTTTACAATAAATCCACATAAGTGAGCAGAGGGATCCAGACAAGTATCTTACCTGACACTGATATTAAAATGGGCAGTCTTCACAGTTTACACGATTTGGAAAAAAAATTCGTCTGATACATTCATGTTGAAATTAAATGAAAGTATGGAAAAGACTGGCGCACAAATGGTAGCTCAGGTCAAAAAAACACAGAAGCATTAGGATAATACAGCATCAGCAATCACAGACATTAGCATATGGACGGGATTAGATTTCTCAGGGGACCGCTGAGTTTGCCGAAAAACAGAAGGTAATTTGCCCAGGAATTTTTACTGAAGTTGTGTGAGAAAAGCACAGAAATGGCATTCAGACAGGATTAAGTACGTCTGTGAAACAACTTCCTGAAAAACTTAGCAACTACCTAGGAATAATTCACGGCCTAGCAACTTATAGCAACTACTCAAAACACCCTAGCAACCTCTCCTTGTCTGGAAACGTCCTAGTAACCACCTGAAACACCTTAGCAACTACCTACCAAACACTCACCGCCTGTCAACATCATTGTAACCTCTCAAAACACCTTAGCAACTACTTTGCAACCACTCACATCCTAGTAACATCATAGTAATAGCAACCCCACTTTGTCTGGCAACTTCCTGGCAACCATCAAAAACACCCTTGTAACTACCTAACAACCTCTCATTGTCAGCAAACTTCCTAGTAACCACCTGCAATATCTTAGCAACTAACTAGAATGCACTTGCTACCTGGCAACTTTCTAGTAGCCAAGACACCACTCACTGCCTAGCAATGTCCTACGCACAGACCTTGACATACGCACAGACCTTGACACTTCCAATACCTCAGCAATTACCTACTGTAGCTCCCTACCTAGCAACTTCATAGCAACCTCCTAAAACACCTTAACAACTACCTAACAACCACTCACTGCCTCATAACCTCCTTGTAACCACCCATAACACCTTAGTATCTGCTCAGCGACCTCCTAGTAACATAGGAACCACTCAATCTAACTTATACTGTATATAACTTACAGTAAATAACCATCAATCTTTAAATCACATAATATATATATATATATATATATATATATATATATATATATATATATATATATATATATATATATATATATATATATATACACATATATATATTACACGTAAGAAAGGTGTCAGGAACATTTGTATGTATTATTTGTGTGATTTTTTTTTACTAAACTTATCTGAAAGCAGTGAAAACAACAGCGAGAGACACTATTTTGCTGTTTGTCAGTTGATGACGTTTCCTCGTTGCCATCTGCTCTCGCGCGCGCTCCAGACAGTCTTTCAATGCGACTCGAATGTTTACGCGCACGCGCATTAAAACACTTCAAAGGCAGGCAGCATATAAATAAACATCTAGAATTAAAATATATAACATAATTAAAAAAATCATTAATATTAAATCATGAATTTAGTTTGAGAATTTAACATAACCTTTATTTTATTTGCAAAAGGTGCTTGCAATATTTTTATACCATCAATTTGTTTTTGCTTTTATTTTTATTTTTAATTAATCTCTATATATATATTATTTATAAAATAAAGATGTCCTGAAAGTGCTTGTAAATATTAAAGTAGTATTGATTATATAATAAAAAAATACACATACATACAAAAATATATAAAAATACACACTCATAACGCATCATCTGTCTAGCACATGTTATGTGTTGCTCCTCAATGAGGTTTTTTTCTTCTTTTTTTACTTTTTTTTGATTACTTAGTAATTAAGTAGGTTTCCTTAAGGTTGTCACAAAAAAAATCTGTTTGACCAGCATCACCAGCAAGACCATGCTGGTAGACCAGCATCATTAATGAGACCTTGCTGGTTGACCAGCATCACCAGCAAGACCATGCTGGTCCACCAGCAAGACCATGCTGGTCCACCAGCTAAACCAGCACCAAACCAGCATAGACCAGCATAAGCCAGCATAAACCAGCATGGAAATTATGCTGGTCTATGCTGGTTTTTCCAGCAGGGACTGCCCAGCATTCAAATTGCATAAGGCTATCTAACCTTCAGACTAGCCTGTAAACCATAACCTCCCTGTCATTTAAGTAACTTTCATAGATTGTCTTGACAAACTCTCCTATTTTAGTTTACTTTATTTCTCTAGATTTTTTTTTTTACAATACATTGATTTTCTGTTCTAAACCAACAGAGAAAAACAAAACAATGCAGGTTTATAAATAAACATACAGTATATGTTCTTGATTTCAGTTTATCCAGTAGTAATGACTGAATAGAAGTTTTCAAATAATTAATTATTATGAATTAAATAAAAATTACACAATTTTAATTTAATTCAAATATGGCCTAATTACTTCACCGTCAGTTTGTACATGAGTACATGCGTCACCAAATGTTGCAAGGAAGACACAAAGAAAATGAAGATCAGGTATAACGTGTTTAATAATCCACGCAGAAGGAAATACAAACAAGATAAACAAATTAAACCAACCGCCATGCATAAACGTGACCAGACGATGAGTGATACAAAGCTAGGAACTTAGACAGAGATAATGAACTAAATGATCAGCAGCTGTGATGATTAATCAGTGTCCATAGAAATTAATGATTGGCTGGAAACTAAGACAAAGGGAAACATGTGACTGAGAAAGCAAATTAAAAGTCCATGAAGACCAAAATAACTGCATGTTCGTGACAACATGATTATATGTCAACTCTTGCATGGACTTGCATAATGTTTTATCATGGGTCTGATATATATATATTTTTTTTACACTGATGCACGGCTACACAAAAAAAAAAAAAAAAAAAAAACTGTTTTGTGGTTTCTTTTGTTTCCCAGAAACAGGGCAAGAGCAGTGAGATTCACAAGCACAAATTTATAAATAAATATATTCTTAGCGGTGAGGTAGAGATAAACTCACCCAGTGAGTGTACTAAAACAGCACTTTCCAAAGGCACTGAGTTAAAAGCCATGTAAACAGATTACAGAGTCTTAGGGGTAAATAACATTATGAGAAAAAAAGAAAAAAAAACATTCACAGTTTCATGTTCATTCCTGGAACTGGTGCATTGAATAGGTACTGGAAAGGTATTTCTCTCTCTCTCTCTCTCTCTAGAATAGCCAGGTTTATGGGCTCTTGTTTCACTTGATATTTCTTATATTTAATAATCACCCCTCTGAATGCTTTAAGGGCCAAAAGTTTACAGCAACGAATCAGGTTTAACCAACATATTAATATGACAATCCTGACATATGACCAGACACTGGTCACATGGGCATTTTCAGAGTAAATACAAGAGGATTTGCTTAATAAATTGCATAGGTTTGGAATGAGTGCTATGCGAGAAACTGAGTTCGAAATTTTATTTACTGCAGTTTATGTGTCACAGTCTGTCTGTCACACTGTCTCCTGGGAAGTTGATGAGCACCTATTTTATCTAGAATTGCATCATTGTACAGTTTCTGTCAGCACAGCGGAGAGTTGCTAAAAGCCCCAAAGCCATGAGGATGTCATTTTCTGCTTTTTCAATATGGAAAATTATTGATTCAGAGAAAAGTAGTTTTTAATGAAAATTTCATTGTGAAAGCACAGAATATTTGGTGTTGTTGAATAAGATGTTCTCTCTCTCTCTCTCTCTTTTTTTTTTTCTTACAAGAATTACAATTTCTGTAGATCGATGGTGCTTGTCAACTCATTAGGAATCTGGGGTGTTAAAACAGACTGCAGGTTTATGCTACATTAAAGTGAACTCCAGGATCTCGAGTCATGCTGGACATTGTAGCCTTGAGCAGGCCAGATAACCTGAGGTTGTTTCAGGGCAAGATTTCATTGTTGACTGCAATGTTAAATGAATGTTTGGTTCACCCAAAATTTTAATTCTGTCATTATTTATTCATATGCATAGTCATATTCCTTCGGATGAAACCCACATTTAATCATAATGCCCCTGGGTAGCATTATATTGTTAGCGCTAGTTTAGCTAAAAATCTATTCAGATTATCACAAATTAATGAATTAAAGTAACAGGTTTGAAATTTGCTGGTAATTTATAAATCACTAAGTTCAAACATAGGACATAATGGTACCTGATTATTTGTATTTCAAGGCATTGGTTTGGTTTTAGTTGTAATTTAATTGATTCAGATTTCACATTATTTTAAAATCTTGCGTGCCTATTCGTACTCGGTTAATTTAATTAATAAATGTTGATTTATGCAAGCTTGTTTGGCTCAATCCACACAGAAAAGGTGTGAGCAACCTCTGCTAATTGCCACATTAAACAACTGTTACTGACACAAAAGAAAATTTGATATTAAAATTATCCCTGTGGACTGGAGCTAATCTCATGCAAACAAAGGGTCTATTAATGCACTAAAGATTTGGGTTGGGAGAGAGGGTACAATGTCTCAGAGCAACTCCCAGTAGTTCACTACACAGTAGGGAAGAGGGCTGAGGGAGGTTTGAATACTTCCAGATCTCATTTCAAGTATATTGAGGCCAGACTTTAGGGTGTTGGGTAAAACAAATGAGTTCAAGGGACATATGAAGTGCCCAAGCTGACTCTATAAAACTAGTGAAGAGACCAGTATCATCTTTCCTGTCTAAAAGCGTTGACAGTAATTACCATTCTCCTTTAGCAAGGTAAACCTCCACTAACTGCAATAAATCGTGATGGTCTGTTTTCAAACAACTTTGATGGGTGGAGGATCTAACCACAAGGTTAAAAAAAGTTTTCATTTACAGTGACTCAACAACATCTCATACTGTATGTGACTAAAAAATGGTTGTGTTTTAGAGTTTTGAAGTGCCCTTAGTGACTTCATCTGAAACCAGTGGCTCAAATCAAGAATGTAAGTCACCTCCAGGGGTTAAAGTGAAAAAAAAATCCTGAGCCTGAACTTTTTTTGGGAGGGCACAGACGGACATCTGCATTTATTTTCAAGTGTTACGGCTGTATGTTAATGGCATCTTTTTATGAATGAAGGCCAGTATCACTGATATTTATATAGTTACTGATGTCTCGATGAAAATGATTTTTTCTTAAAATTTTAAACATTAGGCTTAAAAAAATATAACAACTTTTCATTTAAGTGAACTTAAAACAATCCTCACTTAAACCCATAATAAATGTCATATTTACCTGTTAATTTCCTGTCTAACAGGTATGAAATAAACAGAAATTGAATAACTCTAATTCTCTCTGTCCAAAGAACAAAGAGAACAGTGGCTGCTGTCACTTTAAGATCTGCCGCTGCTGACAGGAAGGATCTCACGCATCTCATTCTCTCACTACTATTTACTTTCATTTAAGATTTTATTTAACTCATTGAAGACTGTTCTTGTGAGGATACTCCACAAAACGTATATTTTGGCATAAATGTGTGTGTTATTGTTCGTTCAAGCACAAAAGAGAACTCAATACTGGCGCGCTGGCTGTGTGATACTGGCGAGCGTCTTTCTGTGCGGCGTGTGTGTGTGTGTGTGTGTGTGTGTGTGTCAGGAGGACATTCACTGACAGCGCGTTCTCTTTTGTCTTGCATGAACGGTTTAAAAGTATTTGCGTGATAATACATGTAATTCTAGCTAAAGGATGACAGAAAGTTAATTGCTGGATGCTGCGTTAATTGCGTTAAATATTTTAACACGTTAAAGCTGGACAAAAATTAATCGCATGCGTTAAAGTTGACAGCACTACTTGTCATACATTGCTGACAGAAAATTTACACAAACGGGATTTAAAAAAGTGGCTGTCCAGGAAATTAATTACGCCCATGGGTAGGACATCATTCCCAGGCTTCATGATTGCGCTCCATGCTTTCACCGACGACGCTAACGGGTGACATATGGAACTCAATCACACTAGGCTTGTTCGACTTGAACCGGCGCTGCACAGACCGATTGGTTATGACATCAAAATACAGCGAGAGCGATTCAAAAGCATAAGGAGCGTTTGCTCTCTCTTTTTTTTTTTTTTTTTTTTTTTGATGACCCGCCCTGCTCTGCTTTTGATAGGCTTGTAACGTTAGTTAGAGCTGCGTTCCTCTCATATGATTGGTAGGTGAAATCAATTGACTCGCAAATATTAAACCGCATGCAAGTTCCCAATTTTTTTTTCTTCTCACGGCCGCACGCCGGAGATCCGGCACAGTGCCGGAATACTTTAAGCCCTGCACCTCCCAATGAGTGCGTTTGCATGCAAATTCTAAAAACAATGCTTAACTCTTTCCCCGTCATTGATGATATCTCATCTTTAATGAGAAAATGCTTCCCAGCCGGTAGCCGCGTTTCCTTTACCCTTCAAATTGCGCAAATTGCGAATTGAAAATGCGCCTAATGAAAATACGTAAATTCCGCAAAAAGTTTTTACGCTCGCATGAGGTGATTTTTGGAATGACTTATCGCAAGAGGAAAAAATTACGTTTTAGTCACATAACATCGGTTAATGAAAACGGCGTCATTTCGCAATAATTTTTCGTCGCCATTTAGAAATAATCGCAAAAGTTTTGCACAAATCTGTAATGGAAACGGGCCTATTGATGAGATTTTACGGCTTTCTGTGTTTTCACTGTTATATGCCATTACACATCTCCTGAACGAGTACAGTATTTCAAGATCAAAACACAGGGAAAGAAGAAGCAGAAACGAGCAATCTCATTTGTAAGCAGATGCAAATGAAAAATAATGCGATCATCAACAATAAACAGCAAAACTGCCTAACATTACCGAATAAGATGTCGACCCAGGAAGTGGTAAGGACTGTAAAGCTTTGGGGGTGTTGATGGACTCGATCTACTCATGTTTTGTTTATAGTAATTCAATCTAGATGTATTCTTTGACAAAAATGCGCTTTCCTCAGCTTTTTGCTCAGAATGTTGCTGATTTTATGCTGTTTTATGAAACCTACCCACATTCACGTGTTGATAAAAACAAAATAATTAAGCTAGAATTTTCTAGCTGTTCTTTATTTTGATATATTGCATGGTCAGATATTCAAACAACAAAATATTCTGGGGGCCAAAGCGGTGGCTGGCAACTCTTTTTTTTTATTAAAGTAAAGGCCCCAATATACTAGTTATAGGAAAGTTTTTTCCTCATGGAAGTTTTGCGTTTGATGAGCTAATACAATATTAAAACTCAAATCAATATTTTGTGTACAATTATGTCATCAGGTATCGCATACTCACTCTCTCTTGTTTCAAGTACACTGTAATGGTTTAGAAGCTAACAAAGAGGTACCATTTTAAATTTCATCTCAATTCTCATAAGTTTCATCTCAAATCATTTTATCTTATCCCCATAAATATTTGTTTGGTGAAATACAGTGTAATAAGTGGTATGACAGTACCGTATCCCTTAAATGTCCATCTAGTTTGATTTTGCCAGTCTTGCTACTAATTGGTTTCTCTGCTGAAGCTTTGCATTTAAAAAGCTAATAAAATATTTTGACTCAGATATTTTGACTCTAATTATTTATTTATGTGGCAAGTAGCCATGTAATAAGCAGGATAATATACATCCAGCCGGTTATTATCACAGAATAAGGGTTTATTCTGCGACAACAACTGGCTGGATGTACATTATCCCTTACTTAATTGTTTTAGTATTAAGAGTTCCTTCAAATATTTACAAATACATTAAGCCAATCCCCAAAGCTAAACATAACCACTTAAAATAATATGTATAAATAATATGAAATGCATACAAATACCCATTAGATCACATTGTTAAAATACATCATCACTTTTTCGGAAAGTTCGCTTTGGCAAGCTGTTTCTTTTATTTCTAAACTTCGTTTTGATCTGATTTTGTTCAAAATGACGTCACATCAGTTCGTTCTTTGATTTCGCTACAGTGTATATCAGGGTCTTAAGGTCATAAACAGCTTAAGAATAAACCAATCAACAGCCTAGATTTCTGTCCATTACCCCGATTTCCCCCAGCATGAAAACACCTTAACATGTGGGGGGGGGGGTTTCAGCTTATTGAAGTGCACATGTGTGATACACTTAGGAAAATACACTTACTGCAAATTGAGTCTGCTTTCCGCTGACAATCAAACTTAAAATAAGCAGAATACCCTGATGAAAAATCAAGCAGATAAACCAGTATGAATTCCATGTTGGTCCAGGCTGGTTTATGCTAATTAGAGCTGGAACAGTGCAGGTCTAGCTGGAGGACCAACATAGTCATGCTGTTCTCAAACAAAACTGAGCTGGTGTTGCTTGTCCACCAGTACTCCCATTTCCCATACTAGTAACCAGCAAACCAACAACCAGCATCCCATGCTGGTCCCAGCATGCAAAGCATACCTTATGCTGGTCACCAACAATACAGGATTTTCAGCCGTGTAATCTGAGTGCAAAGCATGGATGCTTATGTTGACGTCAGCACCTGGAATTAAGCTGATTTTTTAAAAAGGCTTTTATGGTATTCTTTTGTTGCCAGGTCATTGGTTAGCATGTAAACCGAAACAAATGTTACATTTAAAAAAATAATGATCTGTGAATCTAATTTAAAATCAAACTACCAAGAAAATGTTCCAATTAATCTCTCACACTTTGACAGACGAGTGCGGTCTTCGACAGATTACCACTGCACTTTTGATTTCTCTGAGTTATGGATCATCACAGGAACATGAACCAGAGGAGAGAAGCAAAGGGTCATATGTGGTTCATGAAAGATCTATTATTGGCAGGCTTTTTAAAAGTCTGCAATATATTAATTAAACACATGAAATTAAATACACCATGGGCTGAGAGGACCTCTTCCGATAACCTTGAGAAACTCTGAACACAACGTCTGAAGCATAATCCCGGCTAATTAATAATGAGATATAAAGAGTGATGTAATGTTTAAGGACCAAATCAAATTTGTGTAGTGGGTTAACTCACTTAGGAACACATTACCTCTTCAGCCCAAGATGGATGCGTTCGAGAGAGGAGGCTGGAGATGTGCTGTGGTTAGAGAGAGGCCTAACCTAATTTAGAAAGAACTCTTTTTCCAGCACGCATCATCCCTGATGGATGAAATGGACCGCCGTGCCCGTTACCCTGCCCGTTGGATTGAAGGTTCCCGGAATATTCTTGTGATTGTTCCCGCTGATTGTAACACTTCTATCCCGGCAGGTCTTTAAAAAGAAACTCTATCTGCCTAGCTGAGGCTTTCTTCCTGATCTTCAAGGCTTTTAACTACAATGTCTGTATTTGTGTGGACCATGGGACATGCAGAGGGATTTCTCTAAAAGGTGAAACAGATTACGCCAGCTGAGAGAGTGTATTGATAAAGCCGGATGGTTTATCAATGGATTCTGAGATTGTTCACATGATTATTTCATCATAAGCATCTCCCATTCAGTCTCTCAGCATTTCCATTGAATAAGTGTTGAAAAACATTGTAGATGTTATTTAAGTTCAGAATAGTGAGTGACATGTCTTGTTCCTGGTACCAAAACAACAGGTATTTGTTACCTACGCAATCTGTTTTGTATCTTTGTGCTCTGTTGGGAAACAGGCTACCACTGTCTGCCGTCTGTTAAACTGCATGTTATACTAAAGTCACAGTAAGCTATATATTTTGCAAAAAATTAATTTAAAAAAAGGTTGTTGGGGGTCAAGAAAAGATGGATGGAGAGCAGTAAGTTACCAGAAATGTGCACAACCAATAAATTCCCATAAAATGGCATGTACAACAGTCCCAGCTGGAGTTTTCTGGGGTCAGCCGGTCTGAGGAATTCCAATCGTCAGCTCTAGACAAATGGAAAATGTATGCATAAGACAGCCTAACACAACCCTCCATATATAGGCCTCCTACAGTTGTCCTTTAGAACATGACAGACCATGACACACAACAGCTTTCCATCTATAGCCACATTAACAGTGTTATTTCTTTCTTTTTACTAAGGACCTGCCCAAAGCTAAATACCTTATTCATTAAGGACCAAATGATGACGTCAAAATAAATAAATACTTGTTAGACATTCATAGGAGTTGTAAAATACATATTTGCTATATGCAAAGTATAAATGGAATATATAGTTACATATCTATAACCAAAAGTGACTGTAGAGGTATTCATAACGTTACATTCGTTTTCTAATGAAAATTAACGCTGTTCTTAACTTTCTATTCACCAAAGAATCCTGAAAAAATATAAAGTTTCCACAAAAAATATTAAGCAGCACAACTGATTTCAACATTGATGAATAATAAATGTTTATTGAGCACCAAATCAGCATATTAAAATGATTTCTGATGTATCATGTGACACTGAAGACTGGAGTAATGATGCTTAAAATTCAGCTTTGCATTGATTAAATCCACAAATTTTAAACAGTTGTGTGTATATATACAGATAACTGTTTTGCAGCACATCCCTTGCAATTACCGCTTGCTTTCTCTTTTTTCTAGCAACAAAGCAAATATCAATCACTCCTCAACGGTGTAAGCTAATTATGTGAGTATTAGACTAACCCTACCCAATGATTTGTCGGAAAATAGGAATTTATTAGGTCCAGCTCCATTAATCTCTCATTCTTGATATATTATATGCTCCCTAATGACAAAAGCTGACTTATGATAATGATGATCAGATTTAAAATCCAGTTTAAAGAACATCCGCTGTCTCTCTCTTTCTCCAATTGTAAATGATTTTTTTCTGTGATCAAGCAGCAGGTCTGTCTTTTATTAAGCTACCCAGGAAATGACATTTCAGAAACTGGCCTTCTCTGTGAATGAAATCTAATTAGCACAGATTTACATATTTCTAAGTGCAGTACAGCTTTAATCAATAAACCCACCTGGATGCAGGGCTATTACAAGACTCCCCAGGGTTATACACAATCTGACCGAAACTATGACACAAACATGTGTCCAGTGATATAATACATTTTCTCAAACTTATGCAGTTTAATTACAGTTCTGTGTTAAGTGAGGAAACTGACTGTTACACCATATCCGCATGAATATGTACATGGATGATGATATTACAACTCCAGACCCTCTAGAATGTACACTTTGCACACTTCTTACATTTACTCAACTCACTGTTAACAAGGCAATTATTTAAAAATGTTCTCTCTGTACCATATTATGCAAATTGTTGCGTACAAGCACGAATTACCTATCACAAAGTCCTCAAACTGTCGCTACAAAATATCCAGGGTTCAGAGCTCATCAGTGGAAAAAAAATGATTTTTTTCTCCTCACATCACAATCCCCCAGACTATGAAGAGATGGGATTATTCTCAGAGTCTGCAGCGAGACCATTTGTGACCTACTTGAGGAGGGGAGACAGGAAGCAGCTCCCCGCATTAAACCAAAGCGAGGCTTATCTCCATGTGAGGTGCAACAAACCCACGTTGAGGCGACACACACCAGTTCCATGTCCTTAATAACACTGTCAACTTTTAAATTATATTTTGGACTGGACTGGATTGGAATTAAATTATTTTACTAATCAATGAGAAAGTACATATTTTGTAGAAAGACTTCAATCTAGGGGTGTCACAAAATACCAGCATTGAAGATTTATATATATATACACATATATATATATATATATATATATATATATATATATATATATATATATTGTTTTAATACTACACATAAATTAATACTGAAAAAAGAAAAATCCAGCAGTACTAGCAATCTGCAACATATACATGGCAAGCTTAACATTGGTTGCGATCTGTCATAACATGGAAAAAAGAAGACCGACGCAGTGGCTGTGTCCGAATTTGCATTCTCTCTTGAGTAGATATTTTGAATTAATAAGTTCTTACTTTGCAAATGCTAAAAATGATGTGTAGTACGAATGCAATCCGGACATACTACATTCGCCAAGTTGTCACTGCCATTTGACCTGCCAGCGTCAGTTACATCACTTTACTGCCATTCACAAATTCTTTCCTGTCTTTCAACGTGTCCAGAATCTCATATTGTATGCGCCCTTCAGAATCTCAGACTTTTTGCCCACTCTTTTATGAGAACTGTGAATTCAGACATAGCCTACCGTTTTTCACCAACTAATTAGTAGGGAAGTATGCGATTTTGGATGCAGCCAGTGTGTATCTACTACTGCCTCTCAAAATCATGTCAGAGAAGACAGATGAAAGCACCTCAAAAACTTCAGTGTGCAAGTTTTTTTGGATTCAGTAAAAAAAAAGATACCTCTGTCTGCATGAAGTGCTGATCAACAGTGAGATCTTTTTGTACACCTTTGCACAGTTATGGTTACAAAATATATCTTCATCTCCCTATAGCCTACTTGTATTTTGAATCTGATTCACTGGCATTATTATTTTATAATTTTTTATTTATTATTATTATTATTATTATTATTATTTCCATAGATATAGCAATAATATCATTAAAATGAATAGAAAATAAATAAAATGAATGTTGTGAAAATCTAATGTGAAAACCCTAGTTCAGACTGTATATTATTACAAGTTTCCTTTAGTCTATAAGTTTGCCACTTGTTGGTCTTGTATGCAGCGTAAATGGTGTAACAAACAACAAAGCACATCCAGACTGCCATGTAACCGTATACCCTGCCAAACACCATTTTCAGTTTCCTCCTTATTTGAGGTCTTCTAATAAAACTGCTATACGAATTTGGGAAGAAAGCATATAATACAGCAGGAAATTGTACATTTCCTGTTCATGTTAGACTGAAATAAATGTAACAGTAGTAGATCTGATCCAGCAATTTAAGTGTAACTTCAAAGAAACACAAAGACTATCGTATAGGTATGTGAATTTAAAGGCAAGTGGTGACTAATTTTATATGTGAAAGTGGAACCAGATTAATGTCCTGGGAGTGCAGCCACCAAGAACCAAGAAATAAGAAATGATATCATGCTGTAATTTAAGTAAAACGTGCATTTAGGGCATGACTAAGACACAGAATGTTGACCCGTAAAGACTGAAACTGAGCTATTACGATCTCTAATGAATGCCATCCCATGTGAGGATCCACTCTATGAAAGAGGATAAAACACAGTCCCCCCTCGCTGACATTTATGGTCTGTCTCCTCCAGCCAGACTTACCCAGGATTGCTAAATAAACACAGGCACACAGCTGAGGATCATGTTCCACTCTCCATTTCAGCTAATACCTCGCCTCTGTAACTGAAACTCCGGCATTGTTGTCTTTTTGAAGGCGACTGGAAATTGGCTACTTTTTTAGGATAACAGAGGATTTTCAAGTAAGACCCAAATTACGCCTCACCTTAACCAGGATCCGCCAACTGTCTGAGTTTAGTATTTCAAAGTCGGTGGAATGGCAGTCCCACTGTTAAAACAATGCCTTGAATACACACTGTATTTCATCGTTGCAATCTTACCCAGAGGCCTGCATCTGAATAACCAGCATGCTGTCTCACTCGGGCACAGTCTGTTGGGGGCTAATTTTGGCTGGTGCCCACTACAACCATCAGACACCAGCTGCGCTGTGCAGTTATATTTTATTTCTTTCACTTAATCATAGTAATAATCACATACAGCATAATTTCTCTTCTAAATGATGGACAAACAATATCTACAATTTACTTGCTTTAGTAAAGAAGCATCTCATCAATATCAGACTCATTAATTATTGGATCCGTTTTCCCAATTTACTTTGACAGATCATGACTGCACTTTAGCAGTCTATCTATCATTTCTCTGTAGAGGAAAAGTAATACCTATTTGATATCTAATGCCTAGCTGCCATTATTTTGATATAAGTAAATATAAAATAATAACAATGTAGTTGAAAAGATTTTACTGAGATAAAGTGCAGAGACTGGAATTGCCATTGTAATGAAAAAGATATTCTGAAAAACAAATATAAACATTATCAACAATTATTTTCATAAATAAATATTAGTTAAAAAATAATAAGGTAATTTAATTAGGTATGTAAATGCTTTTAAGGCACACACACACACACACATATACATATATATATATATATATATATATATATATATATATATATATATATATATATATATATATATATATATATATATATATATACACACACATACACATATACACACATATATACATATATGATGTATGTATAAATGTATAAATTCAGGGTCACACACAAAAAAGGTTTTTATTTCTAAACAATATTTCACATTCTACTAACTATAAGTAATTTTGCAACTACATGTCAACTTATTTTCATTAGAGTATTATACTGTCTGCTTAATATCTGCTAACACTTTATTGTGATCCTCCCCAACAGAAATTCTACGGACTATAAGTAACTTTGCAGCTACATGTCAACTTATTCTACTAGCCCAAATCCTAACACCTAACCCTAACCAAACAGTCTACTAATACTCTAATGAGAGTTAGTTGACATGTAGTTCCTAAGTCACTAATAGTTAGCAGAATGCATAAAGTGGACTATCAAAATAGTGTAACCTAACATTTGAAAACACTCTGAATGCTGTTACTCACACCTCATGTGTTCAAAGTACACTAATATAGGGCAAACTGACTGTATGATTATGGTGACATACATCTACTTTAATAAAATGACACTGGTTTTCACACATATCTCTAGAGACTTATTTTGAAGAGTGTAAAGAAAGAAAATCAGGTCATAATATGCTTAAATTGAATGTGCTCTACTTATTTCATGTTGTGGAATTCCTTGTAACACATTTTGCAATTCGTTGACATTTCTGAGGTCACAGTTTATTTATATGGGTGACAGAGAAAAATATTTTTTTTATTTTTATTATTTGTATTTTGTTTATTTATATAGTTTATCATGACTTAAATGGATAGGTCAAGAAGATATTTTGAAGAATGCTGGTAAGCAAACACTTCATGAGCACCATTGACTTCCATATTATTTTTTATTTTAATTTTTTTTCATTCTGTGGAAGTCAATCATGGTGCTCATGAAGACAGAATGCTGACATTCTTCAAAAAATCTTATTTTGTGTTCAGCAGAAGAAAGACATTCATACAGGTTTGGAACAACTTGAGGGTGAGTAAATAATGGCAGAATGTTTGGGTGAACTATCCATTTAAAAACAGACAAAAAGGTATAACTGAAATGTGTGCTAAGCAGTAAACTCTTCCATAATTTGCACAAAAGTAAACTAGTAAATGGAAACATTTAAAAACCAGAACTTAACTAGTGCCTAATGTAGATAATGAATCAAACAGCCGTATTTCTCCACAGTGTAATCACAGTTAAGAAACTTGAGTCCATGTATTTCTGATTAACCTGCAATGCTCCACAAAATGACGGAAATGGGTCTATTACAATAAAATATTCAAATCTAACACTAAGTTCCCACTTTCATTGTATGGTCATCAGAAACAGCCTATGGGGAATGTGATTTAGTAGCATTAAAGGGAGCATTAGTCGACTGCTCCAGTAAATTGGCCCCTGTGGTCGGTCCCTCAGGAAATGTGACTACATTTAGATTACTACTGGACAAATAGCCATACTGATGTCACTACACTTTATAAAGACTGTCTGAATAAGAAAACCAACAAAAAGGATGAACCAATTTTTAGAAAGTAGCAGGACTACCTAATCTTCTCATATTAGTTTTATAGTGCTCTCAAGAAAGATGGTTATAATTCTCCAGCAGGGAGTTAAAAAGACATTTGTTTTCAATTTTAAAGACCAGTCAAATTTGCAATTACTTTATGCATAGCTCAGTAGAGATCTTTTAATTAAGTTATATCTGAATACTAGAAAAATGCATTACTCTAAATACAGCTGAAATGTAAAGCCTTTCAAATATAATACCAGAAAAACGGTACATGTTTGTATATATACATTCCCACTCACTCTTCAGCAAAGTACTGTCACATAAGGTGTAAAAAAATAAAAAAAATAAAAAACTGTTCCCAAGGCCTCTGGGCTCACCTGACCAACACAGTCTCACACCCAAGGCGTCATCTTACTGACGCTTCTGACCATGCGTCAACATGCCGATGCACACACCCCCCCACAAACGTCAATATGAGACGCTCATCCTCGGGCGTCATCAAATGCCGCGCACCCTTTAGCGTCAGTTAGATGACGCTTCCGTTATGGGTAGGTTTAGGTCTGGGGTAGGGTTAGGATTAGACCACTAGGAGGCGCGTCTCATATTGACGCTTAAGGGGTGCCATGTGCGTCGGCTTATTGACGCATGGTCAAAAATGGTCCATAGCGTCAGTTAGATGACGCCTTGGGTGTGAGACTGCGTTGACCTGACACATCTAGATCATGGTAATGTGGCTTGAGCTCCTACACTGGAAGACTGGCTGACTATATAGACTGTGTACTGATGCAAATGTATATTGATACTTACAATGCACCGAGAGGCCTCCAGCCAAAACCAATGAATCACCCAGTCGGCCCTCTGGAGAATCACTAAAGATTCAACATGTCTATTCAAAAGGATCATATCAATATTATCGTTGTGCAGCCAGCCTGATACCATTAGTGAGAAGAACTGAGCGTGATACCATCTACATATGACTGCAATGCATTACATGAACTGATGAAATTCCTGTAGTCTACAATAGATACCACATGTCAGATGATTTGCCACTATTGTAATTTGAACCTCCTTTGGGAAATCTGGTCATGAATTAATTAGAGGCTTCAGCATTTAAAATTGTAGTTTGTGTCGCACCATGAGCTTGATTGTTTTAATTACTTAACGAGATTAAATAAATCTTCTAGACGACTTTCTGTTGTTTGACTTCAAAAAGCATTATACTGTAACTCAGATGCAAACAAGAAGGCCAATTCATGCTCAATGTCACATTAACAAGTCACTTCACTTTTCTCTGTAAGTTTGAGGTTAATGTGCTTCATTGCCATGAGAAATATTTAAAAACTGATATTCATCCCAAAATATTTCCATGTACAAAATTACTGCAACTGCTACTCAGTCATTTTAGAACTATTTAAATACTATTTATAATAGTATTATGTACTAATTATATATTATTTATATTATATACCAATTTTAGTTTGTTTTATTAAGTTTCTTATATTTTTGTTATTTATTTTTCTATTTAGTCTTAATTTATTTTTATTTTAGTTGTAGTAATTTTGGGACTTAAACTTATTGTACTTAGTTTTCATCTAATATTTAAATTTTATTTCAGCGGTATTTCAATTTTTTTTTATATATTTGTAAAAGCAATAACTATGTTGGTGTTAATGCAACTACTACTAGTACTACTAATAATAAATAATATCAATACTGAAATCAATATCAGTATGAACTCCAAAATTAATAATAAATAAAACTAGCACAAGCCTCTGTTAGACTGTTTCTTGCTCACTATTTCCTAACCCTCTCACCAATGTAAACACAATAACCTAGGCACACTTCCATTGTTTGTATAAGGTTTGATTTCATTAGAAGGACTTCATAGAGCTTATCAGATTAACCCTGGAAAACTGTATACATAGTAAATCCAACTGTGTCAACATGAACACTGAAGGAGGCTGAAGTTGAATTAAATCGACTCTTGCTAGCAGTGTTTTAGGATGACAAAGTCCTCATTGTAGATATGAACTTAATTGAAATGACTCTGGGGTTTATGAGGCTCAGCAAGGTCAGTGCCTTTTTGACCAGGCTCTACTGTAGTAACAACTGATGCCTCAGGGATGCTTTAAGCTAAATGTTAAGACATGATATGGGCTTCCTCGATGCTAGTGTCTTTTATACACAAAGTGAAAAAGTATGACTAATGTTAGTGTTGTCTTAGTGAATGGGTTTGACTGTCTTACCGGTCTTAGTGAAATTATTCAATTCTGTAATAAAACCTATAGTGTAAGGATCTTTTTTTTTTTTTTTGGATATGTGTATGTTTGGATTTATTCACATTCAATATGCAACTTATACATGTTTGCAATTTTATATTATTATTATTACAGTATATCTTCACCGCTTTGGTTGTTAAAAAAAAAAAAAAAAACATTTCAGCAGTTGCTCACACACTGCCACATGGCTATTTTAGGTTACACTTTATTTGAATGGTCCATTTTGACACTCTACTAACTATAAATAACTTTGCAACTACATGTCAACTGGCTCTCTTTAGAGTTTTGGTAGACCATAGTAGAATGTTAGGTTAGGGTTAGGTGTTAAGGTTCGGGTCAGTAGAAACATGCAGTTGCAAAGTTACTTATAGTCAGTAGAGTGTCTGTTGTGGGAGGATCAAAAAAAGAGTTAGCAGATATTAAGCAGACAGTCTACTAATAGTCTATTGAAAAAAAGTTGACATGTAGTTTCAAAGTAACATACAGTAATAAGTAAAATATCTAAAGTGGACCTTCAAAATTAAGTGTTACTTGATTTTTCAATGTTCTGTTGTGTCTCCCCAGTGTTACTCTCTACCATTCACATGGAAACTATGTAGCAATGAGAACCAAATGTAATCAGCATCAAGACTTCCAGGTCAATTGGCATGTGACTTGCATTACATGTCTAATGCAGTGTTAACCGAGCATGACTGGAATACAGAAATTTCGATTAAAGAGCAAAACACATATGTTCTGGTAGAAATATACCTTCTTTGCTTAGTTCCCTTTCTAATGGGAACTCATCTCACAACTCACATCTCAAGAACCCGACAGGAAGTGTTTTTTTTTTTTTTTTTTGCCCCAGTTTACAAACACTTATTTTGTCATAAGGCACCTTCAGGAGTGCTTGGAGTCTTGAGATCCTACAAAAACATTTCATTCCAAGTGGTCACATCTTGCACCCAGCTTGAAGCCTCCATTCTTAGAGCTCAGTCTGGGTGGTCACGTCGTGTTGTATGGCTTTCTGTGAGCCTCCTTGGTGGAACCACCCTTAGGAAAGCGCGGTTAGGTTTCCTCGCAATTTAGAGACCTCTGCTCCCAAGAGTTCTGCATAAGATAATGGTATTTTGGGTAAAGCTTAGTTGGGCTTCCTCTCGCTATAGAGGGTCATCATGCTGAATGTTGTAGGCTCTTTTTTGAGCCTCTTTGGTTAACTGTCTTTCGATCTTTAGATCCATTCGGATGGCAATGTCGAGTTGTCAGGCATTGTTGTGAGAGGCACCTTGGAAAGCAGTTCTTAACGTAGGCCTCCTACGCAAGGCCTCAGTTCTTAGATGTCCTCTCGGATACTATATCAGGTCGTTGGCTCTCTGCAAGCCTCTTTGATGATATTTTCTTTTTAGAGTGTTGCTAGGTCTACTCTCATTTTAGGAGTTTTCTTGAGACCACGACTCGTCAGGGGTATAGTGTCCCTTGAATTAACAGGCAGAATATTCCATATCCTTGGCTATATTCCTTTGAAGGTATTCGGAATAATACCTGGTCCTGAACTCTGCCTGCGGGGTATGTAGTCTAGGTTTTTGGCACTAGAGAATAGAGTCTCGACAGCCGCTGGTGCGTAGCCTCTAGGACGGGGAACTATGACTCTGATCTCAGCTCCGTGGAGTTATTGGCTTAATGTTAGCTGTTACAGCATTCGGGCTGTCACTTTACGTTCGAAAATGTGATTTTTTCTGACGTTCGATTGCACAATCGATCGGACCAACCAACAGAAGTTTCGAAAACGGTAAATAGGGAATCGATTTTAACGACCTTCTCTCTGAGCGTTACTCTGAGAGTCTCTCTGTTAGTTGTCCGTGGATTTGCCTATATTTTGCGTTGAACATGGAAACGCCTTTAGACATGGAAAATCAATTTTACAATCGATTCAGTTAACACTTATGTCTCAAAATTCAAACAGGATTTAAAAGTGACAGCCCTATTGAGCATTTATTCTCTCAGCATGGCGGAGTGGGTATTTGTTCCCCATAATCGTCCTAGGATGCAGTGCGAGTTCCCATTCGAAAGGGAACGTCTTGGGTTATGAATGTAACCATGGTTCCCTGAGAAGGGGAACGAGACACTGCGTCTTGCTACCATGATTCAGGTATGCCTGCCCACGTCTTGTTCAGACAAAAGAAGTTGTTGACGTGCACTACATGTGCTCTTTCATACTGTGGTTGCACCAGTAGTGATGTCATAGGCTGTGGCCGGCCAATGTTATTTTCATGACACGGGTTTCAGACACCGGTCACACTGGAGGCGTTCTCATAAGCATCCTAGAACACAATGTCTCATTCCCTTTCTCAGGGAATCATGGTTACATGTGTAACCCAAGACGTTCTTTACTTTTGTTTGTATATGAGGAATTTATCATATTCTTTTCTAATTGTATTAATTGTGCCAAAAAAAAAAAATGCCGAAAACTGCAGAAATGAATGCAAAACAATTAAATATTTTACATTTAACAGATGTACCAACACTCCAACATATTTAAAACTTTTGTCTCATATAGCACATACTTTTTTTTTGCCTAAGTGACTTCACAGTAAAGAAATGACATCCTCATGGAGCAAGCCATGGGTTAAGTGACTTTCTCAAAGGTGAAGACGTTCCAGGGCAGAAGTGGGATGCCAGTAATTCTCCAGTTATTGGATCACCCTTTTCTGGAATTGAACCTTCTAACCTCAGCATTAGAAGCCCAAATCCTTAACTATTGGCCAGAACCAACCTGCTGCACAGCTTTTTTGATACAGCAGGACACAGAGGTTACAGAAAGAGTTAACCTTTACATAAATAGCGAACTTATGTCATATTTGCAGGGCTGTGGATTTAATGTAGTCTAACTTTTCCTCAGCAGTTACCTGACTATTTTGGGTTCCGTTTAATTCAATTCAAGATTATTTGTAGAGCGCTTTTCACAATTGTTTTAAAGCATCTTTACAGAAAAGTATTGTTTCAATGTTAAAACTAGTAAGTATTCTGTCATTAAGAATTTCACATTATTATTTTAAATATTATATTCTAATAAAATCAAATATGTTAGAATGGATTACATTCAAACAATGCCAAAACTTATTTATTGCGCAGCTCACTAGAATACTTGATTGTGATTGGTGAATTAGGACATTCTGCTGATTTTTTTTTCTCCCCATTATGACCGGTTGTGACAGCCTCCATTGACGACTGTAATAGGCAGCATTACTGTGCTCATACTGTGCTCATCTCATGCCTCTCATAACACTTTTTCTAACATACATTTTTTTTTTATAATTTCAACTCAAATAAATGTTTCAAGTCCAGTTATATATTTATTTGGTAAGCAGCTGTGTAATGGCTTCACGGCAGGCTTCTGATCACTAGCCAATTGTAAATTATGCGTTAGATATGTGTGTGCATATGCAGAAAACAACCCCATTCCAGTGACGATAATTTTTCTTAGTTCTTACACGAGCATTTACTCTAATGACACCCAGCAGTATTTTTACAGTAATATAGCATAATAAATGACCCAGGATCCACATGATGAAACACAACTTTAATATTTCATTACATTAAATTCTTTAAAGTCTTTAATTTTTGTGATTTTTTTTCTCCTGCATTTATGCCTATTAAGAATTAAAGACAGAAGAAATATGATTTTCATAACTTAATGTCTCAATGTGTATTCACTAATAATATATCACTAAAATATTTAATTCTACATAATTGTCATGAACATCAGTTCAGAAGTAACAAGCACCAAAATTATATTAAATATTATATTAATTTCCTCAAAAATATTAAGCAAAACAACATGGATATTCATGTGAAAATATGGTGTTTCTTGAGCACCAAATCAACATATTAGAATGATTACAGAAGGATTATGTGACACTGAAGACTGGAGTAATGATGCTGAAAAACCTTTAAATGGAGTGTAAATGGAGAGAATGCAAACTACTTTACAGAAAACTTAAAGGCTCCCTGAAATCTTTTATTTTTTTTATTTTTTTTTTAGCTCTTAGTATAAATATGTTAGCCTTAAGGTTATGAATATGCTGGTGTGTTCCACAACAATGACAAAATTCGCATTTAGGAGATATATAAACATTCAAAACTTACAGTCTGTTGTGATGAGGCGGAGTCAGGAGGATCCATTTGCAGCATTTATTAGAATAATCAAAACAGGCAGGGTCCAAGAGTAGCAAACAGAACAGAGAAGGCAAGGCTGAGACAAACCAGGTAAACAGGCAAAGGGTCGAGGCAGGCAGAGAGAATCAGAGTTCAGTAAACAGTCAGGGCAGGCAGAGAAGGGTCAGCAATGATAAACAATCCAAGATCAAACACAGGAATCAAACTCGGGGAATAACGCTCAGAAATGATGGCCAGGGCAGATGAAGACTTCGCACTGAATGAGAGTGTGAATGAGGCTTATATGAGTGTGTGTGTGAATGAGGTGCAGGTGTGAGTGCAATCAGTCCCAGGTATGAGGCATGATGGGAATTGGAGTTCGATGGTTAAAGTTAATATTCCGGTGACGGTTCCCTCCGGTGGTGAAGAGGAGGCAAATGACGCCGGGGTCTCCCACGGTGTCGAGGGGCCGGTTTTTCCGGGCGCATCCGATGAAACTCCTCCGTGAGTGTGGGGTCTAGGATGTCTCCAGAGTTGACCCAGGATCACTCCTCCGGACCGAACCCCTCCCAGTCAACCAAATACTGGAGGACGTTACCCCGTCGCCTGGAGTCGAGCAACTCGTGCACACGATAAGCCTCGTCGTCGACCAGGATGGATGGGGGGTTTGGGCCTGTGACTTCCTCCTCCAACTCTCCTCTCGGACCACCTGCAGGTTTCAGGAGTGAAACATGGAATCTAGGAGAAATACGGTAATTAGCGGGCAGGTCTAATCGAAATGATACTGGAGAAATTTGTCTAACAATTTGAAACGGACCAACATACCTGGGACTGAGTTTGCGACATGGAAGTCGAAGTCTGAGGTCCCTGGTTGAGAGCCAAACCCATTGGTCAGGTTGATACTCTGGAGCAGTGCGGCGATGACGATTAGCCTGGAGTTCTTGGCGTCTGACGGCGTGAAGTAGGTGAGTGTGTGCTTGATCCCAGACCTCTTCGCTCCGTTGTAGCCATTCAGTGACAGAGGGTAAATCAGTGGGTTCACCAGACCATGGGAAGAGTGGGGGTTGGAAGCCCAGGATGCATTTGAATGGGGTGATTCCAGTGGCGGGTTTGATGAGGGAATTCTGAGCGTATTCGGCCCAGAATAGATACCTGCTCCACTCAGCTTGATGTTGTTGACAGTAGGATCGTAGGAAACGAATTACATCTTGGTTGAGACGTTCAGTTTGTCCGTTGGATTGGGGGTGATAACCGGAAGTGAGGCTGATGTTGACGTTGAGGTGTTTGAAGAAAGATGTCCATAACCTGGAGGTGAACTGAGGTCCTCGGTCAGAGACGATGTCTTCGGGGAGGCCATAGAAGCGGAAAACCTGGTTGCAAAGATGTTCAGCAGTTTCTAGAGCCGTAGGAAGTTTATGAAGAGGAATTAATCTGCAAGCTTTGGAGAAACGATCCACAATGGTGAGTATGACAGTGTGACCTTGTGAATTGGGTAAATCTGTGATGAAGTCGATGGCTATATGAGACCAGGGTTGGTTGCGGTATGGGGAGTGGATTTAAGAGTCCGGCTGGCAGTTGTCGGGAGGATTTGGACGTGTTACAAGTTATGCAGTTCTGGATGTGTCGGGTCGTATCAGACTGTAAAGTTGGCCACCAGAAGCGGTTCCGGAGCAGATGGGTGGTTGCGGTTATGCCGGGATGTCCAGAACTGGGTGTGGAGTGTTTCTGTTCTATGAGTCATGATCGCAAAGGTTCTGGAACTAATAAGCGACCCCCAGGACACTCGGTTGGAGGTTCTGTTTGACTGTTTACCTGCTCGATTTCTGTGATAATATCCCATTGTACCGGAGCCACTAGGAGTTTTTCTGGGATAATGTTATCTGTGACAGGGAGTTGAGCGGATTCTTCCGTCTGGTGGGAGAGAGCATCAGCTTTAATGTTCTTGGACCCTGGATGATAGGAGACAGTAAACTGAAATCTGGTGAAGAACAAGGCCCATCTGGCCTGACGGGTGTTCAAACGTTTGGCTGACCGAAGGTATTCAAGGTTCTTGTGGTCGGTAAGGATAATGAAGGGTTGGGTTGCTCCCTCCAGCCAGTGTCGCCATTCCTCGAGAGCGAGTTTCATGGCCAACAATTCACGGTTTCCTACATCGTAGTTTCGCTCCGCTGGAGACATTTTCCTGGAGTAGAAAGCACACAGGAACATTTTTTCTGGATCACCTTGGCGTTGTGAGAGAATGCCCCCACTCCTGTGTTGGAGGCATCCACCTCCACGATGAATTGAAGCGCTGGGTCTGAGTGTCGCAGAATGGGAGCAGAAGTGAACAGGGCTTTGAGTCTGTTGAATGCTTGATTTTCTTCTGAGGTCCAATGCAGCCGGTTGGTGTGGCGTTTGGTCATGGCGGTGAGAGGAGCGGCTACAGTACTGAAGTTTCGGACGAAACGTCTGTAGAAGTTGGCAAAGCCCAGAAAGCGTTGCAATTCTTTGATGGTTTGGGGTAAGGGCCAGTCCAACACTGCTTTGACTTTTTTGTCTTCCATAGCCACTCCCTCCTGACTGATAATATACCAGAGAAAAGACGTGCTGGTTTGATGAAACTCACATTTCTCTGCTTTGGCATAGAGTTGGTACTGCAGTAGACGTTTCAGGACCATTCTGACGTGTTGAATGTGTTCTTCTAGGGAATTCGTGAAAATTAGAATGTCGTCGATGTATACAATCACCCATCTATCCAACATGTCTCGAAAAACATTGTTCATGAATGACTGAAAGACAGAAGGACTGTTAGACAGGCCGAACGGCATAACCAAATATTCATAGTGGCCACTGCTGGTTGAAAATGACGTTTTCCATTCATCTCCCCCCGAATGCGAATGAGGTTATAGGCATTGCGAAGGTCCAGTTTGGTGTAATATTTGGCCTGCCGGAGTTGTTTGAAAGCGTCTGGTAAGGTAAGGGATAACGGAACTTAACAGTCACCTCATTGAGTCCACGATAGTCAATACAGGGTCTCAACCTTCCATCCTTTTTCTTAACAAAGAAGAAACCTGCTGATGCTGGAGATGTTGAGGGTCTAATGAAACCTTTGGCTAATTCCTCCTCAATGTACTGCTTGGCTTCAGATTCAGGCTGAGATAAGGGAAAAATTCAACCTTTAGGTGGAACGGCTCCGGGCATGAGTTCGATGGCACAGTCAATGGAGCGATGTTCAGGAAGTTGTGATGCTTTCCTCTTGCTGAAGGCTTCAGTTAGATCTGCATATTCTGGAAGGAGTTTTGTCTCTTGTTGATCAGTAGTGGGGTTAGTGGAAATGGGTTGAGGAACTTGAGTGATCCTAGTCAGGCAGTGCTCATGACATGTGGCATCCCATTGAGTGATTTGACCCTCTCTCCAAGAAATGTGTGGATTGTGGATGCGTAACCAAGGCAGACCAAGTATTATGCTATGATGTGGAGCTTGAATGACGTAGAATTGAATTTTCTCAGAGTGTAGGGCCCCGATGTGCATTGTGATCTCTTCGGTCACCCAGTGAATTCTTCCCCCTCCGATGGGTCGTCCGTTTAGCGCCTCCACTGTCAAAGAAGAAGAACAGAGGTTAAATTTTAAGCTGATGTAAAGAAGCGAATTTGCGGGAAATGAAGTTCCCCGCAGCTCCTGAATCGATCATAGCAGTGGTTGAAATGCTTTGGTCCCGGACGGACAAACTAATGGGTAGTAAGAGGTTGGATGTACATTGATTCTCCTTGTTACTCACCGCTTGAACGGGACAATCGATTCTCGTGTGGCCTGGCTGACCACAGTACAGGCAGAGGCGGTTTCGCTGGTGCCGTTCTCGTTCCTCTGAAGAGAGATGGGTGAATCCCAGTTGCATGGGCTCGGGTGCCGTGGCGGCTTCGTGCGTGTATCGTGATGGGGCTCTAGGGTGGCGGCGAGAACGCATCAGATTATCGACCTGAATGGTGAGATCAATGAATTCATTCAGGTTCCTGCCCTCATCTCAGCAGGCCAACTCAGACTGTAACTCGACTATTAGTCCCTTTCTGAAGAGTGTTTTAAGAGTATCCTCAACCCAGTTGGTTTGAGCCGCGAGAGTGCGAAAAGTGAGAGCATACTTGGCAGCGGTGTTTCGTCCTTGAGAGTGAGTTAACAACTGTTCTCCCGGATTCCCTTTTGCAGTGGAGTGTTCAAAGACATCACGGAATTGCTGAAGAAATCCCGTGAATGAAGGAAATGCAGAACCATCGGGTCTCCAAACTGCTGTAGCCCATTCTAATGCCTTTCCAGTGAGTAGTGAACAAACGAATGCAATGCGACCAGCGTCATTGGGGTAGAATGATGGTTGCTGATCGAGGTAAAGCGTGCACTGTAGCAGAAAACCCTTGCATTTGGTTGGGTTGCTGTCAAATTTGTCCGGGAAAGCAAGACGAGGGCGGCCGGAAGTGTTGACGGTGGGGGAAGATGCACCTTGTGAATGTTCAGCGGGCGCACTGAAGTTTGATATTCGTAAGCTTTGCAGTGATTGAACCAGATCCTCGTTGAGAGAAGTGAGTCGGCTCAGCTGATAGTGATTCAAGGATAACTGTGAAGCTTGAGCAGATACCTTGGTGGCGAGCTGCATGACTGCTGCTGGATCGAGTGTTGGCAAAGTCTTCTGTTGTGATGAGGAGGAGTCAGGAGGATCCATTTGCAGCATTTATTAGAATAATCAAAACAGGCAGGGTCCAACAGTGGCAAACAGAACAGAGAAGGCAAGGCTGAGACAAACCAGGTAAACAGGCAAAGGGTCGAGGCAGGCAGAGAGAATCAGAGTTCAGTAAACAGTCCGGGGTCAGAGCAGGTAGAGAAGGGTCAGCAATGATAAACAATCCAAGATCAAACACAGGATTCAAACTCGGGGAACAACGCTCAGAAATGATGGCCGGGGCAGATCAAGACTTTGCACTGAATGAGTGTGTGAATGAGGCCTATATGCGTGTGTGTGAATGAGGTGTAGGTGTGAGTGCAATCAGTCCCAGGTATGAGGCATGATGGGAATTGGAGTTCGATGGTTAAAGTTAATATTCCGGCGACGGTTCCCTCCGGTGGTGAAGAGGAGGTGGTGCGGGAGCCTGCTCCGTTACACAGTCTCTCACATCCACTAAAATAGATCACAGATATTTATGACATCACCGCGTACATCAAATGCTCTCTAGAATCAAAAGCTGATTGAAAAGTGACTCCCGCCCCTTTGCTATAAATACCACCTGGCCAAAGTGACCATAGTCCGTGGCTGTACCTGTATGTTCGGTAGTAAATGAATGCTCATCAGCTACTCGTGCTCATCAGTTCTCTCGGCACAACATCTCTCAGTTCAGTGAACTGTTGGAGTTACTGGAGTAGCATATACTCCAGGATATTGTTTTATTTCGAGTTGGAGGCATTGTCAGACACGTCCGAAAGCGAGTTTCTTTAGAAAACTGTGGATCAGCGTTGACTCAAGAAAGACACAAACTGTTTTGAACGATTCAGTTCGATTTGGTGAACGGTTTCAACCAGTTCACTTAAAAGAACCGGTTCAAAAGAACGATTCGTTCATTAACCACACATCACTACCATTGACACGTACGTCACAGAGCAATATGGGTTGGAGATGTGTGTTTGGTGCTCAAACACTCAAGTTTTATTCCGTTTTCCAACTGTACGTTGGAAGGTGTAGAGTTCTCGAAAATCTATAACTGGATGATATTGTAAGGTCAGTCTTGCTTAAGGCCACACTGCTGTATTTTCACATAGGTGTTTATTTCCTTCACAGTGTTTTAAAACGATTCTTTCATTAACCAATGGCAAAATTACTTAGTTAGCTAGTTTTGTAAACAGTTTATCTGTAATGCTTATCCTGTCCCCAAAGCAACAAATAACAAGGTGAGGTTAGTGATTGTGTTGCAAGCGACTCCAAGCCAGGAGTGTGAAATATTACCATGTTCTTGTACAGCTCTCCAGTGTTGTGGTCTCTTTTTTGATGCAGCTAGTTGGCATCATCCAGTGTTACATATAAACCTATTTAGTTCTATATCCAAGCAATTCTGTAAAGAATATATGCGTGTATATGTAATATTCTTCTTTAAATTTATTCTCTTGCACTCTGTTTTAAAAAACAAAAATTTTAAGTTGGTTGATTAGTAAAATGTATACGGGTAAGGTTAGGGACAGGTTTGGTGGCATGGGTTTAAGTGTGGGTTAAGGTGTAAGGGAAGAGTCAACATACAGCTCTAATTACATGCAGGTTTATTTTTATTTTTAAATATAAGTATAATGTAAATACATTATTACTTGAATAATTAATTGAAATGTTAGTACTACTGTTGGGGTACTCGAACTCGGACTCGGACTCGAGTCCAATTTTGAATGAACTCGGACTTGTCACGCACTCGGATGAATTTGTACTCGGACTTGACACTCCAGTCGAGTCCGGGCACTGGAGGACACAATATTATTCAAAAACTAAATGAAACTACTTGTGTTGTTTCCGCGTTGAGCATTTTAGCCAATCACAGACATGTATATTAAGCCCATGAACACAGTGGCAAATCAGAGGCGTTTTAGAGTCAACATGCAGAAATATTCACTCAAAATGTATGTTCAGAATCAGCACAAGCTTTATCCTTTCGCAAATCCCCTCATAAACAACAATGTCTAGATGCAATATAAATCAGAGATTTACTGTGCAGTGAGGACAACTTCAGTGTTCATGACGAGAGTTTTAGGGAGAGTGCAGAATGCGGTAAATAAGTGATGGCTTAAAGGGAGCGCTATTGACAATCTAAATAATAGTTTTGTTTTTCGTGCTTCTAGAGGACCAGTGGCTATGTTCACACAGTAAATTATAAAGAGTGGCTATGTTCACACAGTAAATTATAAAGAGTGCTAAATGCATTTAAATGTGGGAGTGAATCCGCTAAATTTTAGGCCTTGTCCACACGGACACGGGTATTTTTATAACCGGAGTTTTTCCTTCCTGCGTTTAAAAAAAAAACTCCGTCCACATGAAAACGCAAAAACACGCTATCAAGCGCTGTCACGAGCATGCAACACCAGCAGGCGGCGATATAACCCTAACCGTAAAGCCACGTTGGCCAATCAGAAGCCGCCAGCGGCGCAAAAACTCCGGTTTTACTGTCTACACGACAACACTGCAACCGGCGTTTCAGAAAATACTCACCCTGGCAGGGGTTTTCAAAAATGTTCGGTTTCAGAGACCTGATACTGCGTTTCCGTGTGGACGAACGGCTGAACCGCGTAAGAAATGTCACGGTTATAAAAATACCCGTGTCCGTGTGGACAAGGCCTTAGTCCTGTGAGTCATGAAATTGCGATGATTGACATAGTCACCATGACAACATGAGAATGTGATAACCATAGCAACATTTTGGCGTCTATTTATGATTTTTGTCACATTACACTTTAGTCCCAAGTTTACTTATACACCTTTCAGAATCTCCAAAATGTCATTTTTATTTATTTATTAATAAGGATCCTAAAAACATTGTTTCTATTTAGTACTGCACTGAAAAAGTTTTCACATAACAGTTGTTTAATAGCCTAGACCACAATTCAAAATACAAACACAAAATACAAGACAAATTACCTGATTTTAATATTGTGTGTCATTACCTGAATGATCCAAAACTGGGTTGTTGTTGTTTTTTGATTTATTTATTTTTTGTTAATGGTTGTTCATGAGGAAAAATACTCCAGCTCCTGCACATTCTTTGCTTTTCCAGCATCTTCTGCATATTTGACTCCTTACTAGCAGTGACTATGATTGTGAGATCTATCTTTTCACACTGGTGACAACTGTGGGACTCATACACAACTATTACAAGCCCTGCAAACATTTAGTGATGCTCAAGAAGGAAGCATCCATTAAGAGCGAGGGGGTGTAAACTTTTGAACTGAATGTAAATTGGTGTAAATTGTTCTTAATTTGTTTCAAAATTAATTAATTAATTTAGTCCTGCCCTTCAGAGGCTAAAAAATATATTAGCAAGTAAAATAAAATAAGAAATATTTAAACATCACCATCATCTTGCTCAAAGGTTTACCCCCCTGGCTCTTAATGCGTCGTCTTGCATTCTTGAGCATTACCTTTCAGATTCTGAAAGATGTACAGTAGGTAAACATATGACTGTGACTATACATTACAATCATTTTGTAAGGTTTAAAATATTAATTGAAGAGCTCAGTGTTGAGACCTTTCGCCGGAATTTGATTGACAGGCAATCTGACCAATCATAATGCAGATACCCACCATTTTTGTCCGACAAACAAACCAAACCAGTTTAGTAGATTAAAGTCAGTGGACTTGAACTTGAAAAATGGTGTGTATTGATTTTTTTTTTTTGCAGTTCTGATTTTCATTCATGTTTAATTCCTGCTATAACTAGAAGAGATTATCAGTTCATGTGCTGCTTGAACTGAGGCCTACACATTCAAGCACCACAAAACAGTTTTTATTGTTTGAATTTCATAATTATAAAATTTGAAAAATGAGACTTTATTTCATACCAAAAGTAGGCTGCTCTGTCTTGTATGTTGGAGCACTGTCATTGTCCTCTTTGCTCCGCAATATATTTTTCACTGTGTGAGAACATGTGGAGTGAGAGCGGAATGGCTTGTCGGACGTAGCAACAGTAACTAAGAGGGGAGGGTCTTTGTGAATGGTCAATTTCAAATCATTTAAATCTTTGTGGACTAGGCCGGACTCGACTCGGACTCGGATGTTAAGGACTCGGACTCAAGTCCGACTCGGCCCTCTTTGGACTCGGACTTGGGCTCGGACTCGATTGTTAAGGACTTGGACTCTACTTGGACTCGACAAATGTGGACTCGGACCCAACCCTAGTTAGTACATAGTTATGTGCTCCTTATCAGTCTTCTACTTGAAAACAACCTTTCTGCAACAAAGCACTCTTGGCTAAATAAAACATGCAGCTGTATTACAATTCTTTAGTAACTTTATAGCAAAGATGGAGATAAGATCAGATAGATTCTCTTCTTGAATGACTGGTCTCTGGAGCATGTCCCAGCCGTAGAGTGTATTTAATCTGTTCTAATAACAGCAGAAACCACATCTCCTGGCATCTTTCATTTTAGGGAATTCTTGATGGAACATTAAGAACATTTCATTTCATTTCATGACTGTGCACAGTAATAGGTTCTAGAGAAACACTCAGTTACTCTCAGTTGTTCAGATATTTAAACCTCAAACTAGCAGACTCAATAGAACAGAATAATATCTGTAAGTGAGCCTTTAAATGGTACAGTAAACAAATTGCAATATCAAATTGCTTTATCAATTAAATTAGTCTTATCGTCCTGCTTTGCTATTTTGGTGCACCTTGACAAATCAAATTTAATTTATAGTGCACGCAAACATCAATGAACAGCAAATGCTTATATTTAAGTATGACACTTCATTGTGCAAAACATCAAAACAAAATGCAACAATAATTCAAACATAATTATTTTTTCAGGCTTTCTAATTGTGCTAAAACAGGACAAAGTCATTTTTATCAGGCACTCAGTTTCTGAGCAACTACACCTTCAAGCAGCATATCCAATCCTGAGAGATGCATGGCTCTCAGTTACTGTATTGAGCTAGCAGAATTCAGCTTCTTTTGATTGGGACCTGCTTTTAGGAGCAAAAAGTCCAAGAAAGTAGATCTCCTATTGGGATTTCCTCTGCTACAAAAATGTCTATTGTCTCTCTAGCCTCTGGCAAAAGCCAAAGCTGAGGTACAAAGGCTGAGTTCTCATTGTTCCAAAGGTAGACTTATAAGACAGCAAACTCTGCCTAGAACAAAAGAGTGAAACTGCTTTGTATTTAAATGTCACAATGACAGAAAAAAAAGAAAAAAAAACTCTATATTTCATAATAAAGCCTGAATTTAAAAACGTGAAGTTCATGTGTTCATACAATCTGTTAAAGGTAAATAGGTTTGCTTTGGATTAATTCAATTCATGTCCATACAGTACCAAAGGTTTTGCAGTGAATTATGTGATTTACG
Organism: Semotilus atromaculatus; assembly: GCA_031834385.1. Classification (NCBI taxonomy): domain Eukaryota; kingdom Metazoa; phylum Chordata; class Actinopteri; order Cypriniformes; family Leuciscidae; genus Semotilus; species Semotilus atromaculatus. The sequence goes on along the minus strand of JAULUF010000009.1, from coordinate 10,941,201 downwards.
TATAGTAAATTCGCCTCACAAACCTGCAAAGCTCCATTTATAGTCAGGTAGGTGCTAGCCTTAAAGTATTAGTTCACTTTAAAAAAAAAACTTTAGCTGATAATTTACTCACCCCCATGTCATCCAAGATGTCCATGTCTTTCTTTCTTCAGCTGAAAAGAAATGAAGGTTTTTAAATTATTAACGAACAATTTATTTAATCAAGCTCTAAATACAGCTCGTTGTGGATCCATGGTATGAAGTGACGTCACTGTACGAATTGACGTACCAGTCGTTTGCATATGACCGCCTCAAGCGCAGGACAACTACTCCTCATTTCGCATCATCGCATCGTTGTCGCGCGGCTCACGCCCACATGTTCAGTCGACGTGCAGCGAGTGGGTCTGTTTACAAGAAGATTGCGATGCCACGCAGATGTGCTGTTCCTGGCTGTGGACAAACAACATGTTTGAATACACTGACGGCAGGGAGAAATGGAGCACAGATTATTTTTTTGTGGACGTCCCAGTCACAGCAGTGTTAATTATATACGCGTGTGCTCTCTACATTTCAAGGATGACTATTTTGAGAACAAATCGCAGTATGATGCTGGCTTTGCCAGGAAAAACTTTGCTTAAAGATCAGGCCGTGTCCACTATTCTGGGCCCAACAACGATGACGCAAACTGTAAGTAATGTATTTCATCTTAAAACTACTTTTTATGCATAAGCACTGATGTTAGCCAATCATAACAGTAGGTGTTAACACTGAACTCTGAAAGGGGAAACACCCCCAAAACAGACTGTTTGAAGCAGAGGCTGAGAAAGAGGGTGGGAAAAGGTCATAAATCACTAAATTGTAAAAGGTTTTTGTCCAAAAAACGATAGTAATACTATAATTGCACCTAAGGGAACATAATAAAACAAAAAACAAAAACCATGTCATGACCCCTTTAATTTCTTTTTGACTGAAGAAAGAAAGACATGGACATCTTGGATGACATGGGGGTGAGTAAATTATCAGCAAAAGTATTTTTTTAAAGTGAACTATCCTTTAAGTCTTTATGCATCTCACAATGTATCTTGGTTCGCAATGGTCAATTATAATACAGAAAAACTACACTGAGAAAAAAAATGATGTAGAGACAAGTCTCACTCAGAAAGTGCCAGTAAATTTCACAAATAGCATGAAATTCTGAAGTAGAAATAGTAAAATATATTTTCTTGAAAAACATACTCCAATAATCTTTGTTTTATTTACAAATGACAAAAATCATGTTTGGCAGTGTACTTTGCGCATATTTTAAGATCACACACTTCATAAGAACATATTTTTTCTGACAGACTTTAACTCTTTCCCCACCATTAATGGAAATTTCCGTCATTTGTGAGAAAACACTTCCCTGCCATTGACTGAAATTTCTGGCTTTCCATGTTTTCACTGTACTGAATCTCTTCATCAAAACACATGTGAACAAGATGCAGAAACAAGCAATATCATATGTAATCATATCCATATAACACAATCATCAACATTAAACAGCATATAAATCAAAACTGCCAAAATGTTACAAAATTATTGCAATGCTCTCCTGGCTGGTCTTCCAGCTTGCACGATCAAACCTCTGCAGCTAATCCAAAATGCTGCAGCTAGAGTGGTTTTTAACGAGCCGAAGAGAGCACACGTCACTCCTTTCCTCACAAAACTGCACTAGCTGCCAGTTGCAGCTCGCGTCAAATTCAAGTCACTGACGCTTGCTTATAGAACAACCACTGGCTCTGCTCCCTTTTACCTAAACTCATTACTTCAGACTTATGTCCCATCCAGGAATTTGCGCTCTGTAAGCGAACGGCGTCTCGTGGTGCCACGTCAAAGAGGCACAAGATCTCTTTCTCAGACCTTTACCATGACTGTTCCTTGCTGGTGGAATGACCTTCCCAACTCAACCAGAGCTGCTGAGTCCGTAGCCATTTTCAAGAAACGGTTGAAGACGCATCTCTTTCGGCAGCACTTGTTCCAGTAATACTAACACTTTCTCTTCCTTTCTATTTAAAAAAAAATAAAAAAATTGTACGGGTTCTACGTTGGATTAAACTGTGAAAGGTTATAGCACTTACATTTTGTTGTCCTGCTGTTAGTTTAACTGCTTCTATGGTTCTCATTTGTAAGTCGCTTTGGATAAAATGAATAAATGTAAATGTAAATGTAAAATGAAATGTCGATCCAGGACAAGTTATGGGGCTGTGAAGCTTTCGGGGTGTTGATGGACTCAATCGACTCGTTATGTTTTGATCATCGTTATGAATACAATATGGATGCAGTCTTTGACAAAAAAATACATTTTCTCAGCTTTTTGCTCAAAATGTTGCTTTTTTATTAAACTTACCCACATTCAAGTGTTGATAAACAAGAATGCATGAAGCTAGAATAAAACAGGTGTTTTTTGTTTTGTTTTGTGGGTCTGTTCTTTCTTTTCATATATTGCATGTTCAGATATTCAAACAACACAATATTCTAGGAGCCATGAAAATGAAAATTTTGTGAAAATGAATGCTGGTGTTGGCTGGCCACTTTAAATTTTTTTTTTTTAAATGCTGGCGGGGAAAGATTTAAATTGGATGTCACAGAAGAAAAATTCCAGTTAAGATAACATTTAAATAGAACAATAGAAGGGCAGACAGACAGATAGATAGCATGGCATAGCGCCCGGGTATGCAGGGTATGCACATGCATATATACGGATTGGGGGCCCGCAGCGAGGGGACAACCCTGGATGTGTGTATGGATGGATGGATGTATGTATGGATGGATAGATAGAGTTATGCCTTGGTGTTTCAATAGTTTTCCCCCACCAAAGCACTTGACCTTCTGTGTCATGATGATTACCAACTGCTGCGGTGTTGCTCATTTTTCCACATTAACACAGAAACAGAGGCCTGGGAGTTTAATTGCAGCCAAAGCAACAAACAACTCCATGTTGACAATCAGGTCTTATTAGATTCCCGCTTGCATTTCCCATCCCTGTCATTCAGCGGAGGCCAAGGTTGGATGAGGCCATTAATATTCACAGCATCCTAGCACATTATTGGAGCTCTAAAAGGACAGGAATATTGCTTTATCTGCCACAACTTCATGGTCAGTCTAAGAGACAGCGTGAAAAACATGGCAGAAAACAAAAAAACAAAAAAGACCCAGAGGCCCAGAAAAGGACAGGCAAATCTATGTAAGACAAAACCAAAAACAGAGCAACTGTCTGGGACAACGAGCATATTCAAAGGTTAAATTGGGATTTTGTGGTGATGTGATAATTCCACAGCCCTAGAAAAATACTCATGTTAAAACCCCTTTGTGATAATACTACCCTTACATATGCTATATGCAATGCAATAATAAATGATTGGGTGTATAAATACACAAGTATCACTAGCTGATAGTGTATGTGCGGGTATGTTGCATTACTCATGTTTTGACATGAACATGAACATAAACTGCTAATGTACATCTATGTTCATTTCAAGTAATTCCTGTCAGAATAAATGAAAGGTAATTGCAACATTTTAAAAGAAGTTTACAATAATAAATAAATAAAAACATGTGAGATATAAAGTCACAGCTGAAAAAAAATATCACAATTGTTAAATTTAAATTGCATTTCCAATAAATAGAGATCTTTTTTTTTTTTTTTTTTTTTTTTTTTTAAATCAGAGTGTCAATAATAACATACAAAACATACAAAGTCACAATGACACTCTGATATAACAATCTTTCCTCCGAGTTGGAAACCACAATTTCAATTTGCAGATGGGCTCCTGTAATTGACTGGATCAAGAATGAGGCCAGAACCACATCTGCCTTGCTAAAATAAAAGATTCCCTCGTCTCTTGTTAAAAGTGAAAATATAGATATCAACACCTGTCTAGCTATTGAGTTAATTTAATAATGCCTTAAAAGGGGTCTTACAGTTTTTTAAAACAAATATTATGCATATTATATCTGAATGACTTAAACTGATAGGCTAGCTAAAGGATTTTTAACAAAAATAGTCAAAGAATGTTAAATTGTAGTGTTCAAAAGTAGCAAAAGAAGTGAAGTGCATTGTGAATAGCACATAAAGTTCGTTTATCCCAGACATCTTTTCTAAGCAGCTCTTCCAAAGCCCTTTCAAGCAACCTCAGCCTTTGTATATTTTGGAGCCTGTTTATATAAGTGTTCCTCATTTGCATTCCGACTGGGCTCTCTCTCCCAAATGTCCAGCCTATTGAGACCAGTTGTATTGTTCTGATTCTGTCTTGTGGAAAAAAATACAAAGTGTTCCACTTTGTATTTGCTATACAAAGTATAGCCAAAAAAAGTGGCAAAGCTGTCATTTGTGCTCGCCAATTAACACTAATCTGCTGTATTTAAGACCAAAGAACCACGAGTTCTCACAAAATCTTTCATTTGTCCTCTTGCTTGGCTGTGAGTAGAACCATCTGATTAATTTCATTCAGTATTTACGGATTTATTTAACTGAGTAAAAGACAATAACTACGGTTTACTTCCTACTTGAGCAAAATTACCATTTCCATCAAATTGAAGTGATTTGTACACTGTTTAAAGGTTTGCGGTCAGTACATCTTTTAAAGAAGTTTTATGTGCTCACCAAGGCTGCATTTATTTTGATCAAAACTGTAATATTGTGAACTATTATTCAAATTTAAAATAACTGTTTGTAATATATTTCGAAAACTTTTGTCACGGGTTGGTCAGAACTGAGACGAGGATACAAGAGCAGGATGAGATGATGTTTATTAAATAATACAAAATAAAGACAAGCTATAAACAAAAACCCCGATGGGGAAAACAAGAAAGGCTTCAGGCAAAAACAGGTAACACAAGGAAACAGGAAACAGTGACAACGGACCAGCACAAGACAGCAAACACTAGTGCTGCGTCCCAATTCGCATACTATCCGTCCTAAATAGTATTCGAAAGTAGAATTAGTACGTCCCAAATCGTAGTATGTTGAAATGAGTGTTCCAAAGAGACCCGGATGGTCTACTATATCCGGTCAGAATCCGAAGTGTAGATCGATGCGCACTCTAACGGCTGATATTGCCCACAACCCATCGCGCGTTGGACGAGGATTCGATTAGAACTACAAACACGAGTGAAAAGTGTTGAAAAACTACGGACATGGAGGACGCGCGAGTCCGGCGGTTATGTTGAGAGCTTTAGATAAAGGGGTTTGAGTGATTAATTACCAGTATCTAACCTGACGAAAATTTATTTATTCAATGTTGTCTACATTATATTGCATCTGCAGCAGCATTGTGAACTTTTGTAAAGATACGTTTAACCATTAACTTTTAAATGCATCATTACATTCAAATTGCAAACACATGAGGAGAGTCTCCGCATGAAAGACCCGCGACGGGCAGATGAAAGAGCTACGTTATTACACTTCTCTCAGAAACGGTAGGAAATTAAATTAGATTGAATGGAGGATTTTAACTGTGACAAGATGATTGACAGGGCAGTTTACGGTGATGGCGCACGCGACAGAGCTGTCTGTTAAAGATGACGGAGTAGTATGTCCCAAAGCTTGCCTACTCTTTTGCTACACACTCAAAAGTATGTACTTTTTCTTCACAAAAAGAGTACATACTTTTAGGGCGTAGTATAAGTAGGCGAATCGGGACGCAGCCAGGGAGACTAAATAGGAGAACAAACAAGGAAGGTGACGAGCAACACAGGTGAGGGTGATAATCCAATGAACATGTAACGAGATGGGAGGGGCTGACAATAGACAGGAGAACACATGGCACAGAAGAAACACATGACAGCCATGTGCCCACAATAAACAGAACGCTAGGACAAAACAAACCGGGAATGTCATGGCTCTGTCACCAACTAAGAAAATACCAGACCAAGTGACAGAACCATGACAACTTTAAAGTGTCATTTATCACAGTGATGGCAAAGCTGAACATTTATTATTATCAATGTTGAAAACAGTTGTGCTGCTTAATATTTTTACTGGAAACCGTACTGATTTTTACTTTTTTCAGGATTTTTCTTTAATAAATAGAAAGAACAGCATTTATTTAAAAAAAAAATTTAACATCATAAACTTTCCGTTTTTATCAATTTAATATATTCTAGCTGAATAACAATATTAATTTCTTTCTCTAAAAAGATACTGAATCAACCTTTTTAACAATAGTACACTATTGGCACTTTTCCACTACAAAGTACCAGCTCGACTCGACTCGCCTTTGTTTGGTTTTCCACTGTGTAAAAGTTGTACCTGTACCTGCTTTCAGGTACTTTTTTTCGTATCACCTCCGGCGAGGTTCTGAGCGAGCTGAGGCGATACTAAAATGTGACGTGTAAACGTGGCAGACTGCTGATTGGTCAGAGAGAATCGTCACTATTCACTGCGTCATCATTGCACGCGCCAGATGGAGTATCCTGAATAACCCCACCATTTTTAACTAGTTTGGCCAGAGATTGCATGATATACCCATTACTACTATTATTATGGCAACTCGGAAGAATACGCCGTGGTCAAACGACGAGTGTGTGTCGCGACTCGCGTAGAAGATTATGTCACGACAGTTTCCTGCGGCGTCGCTATGACGACCAGGTACTATTGTGGAGGTACTATCTGCGATGGAAAATGAAGCGAAAAGCGAGCCGAGTCGAGGGGAGAAGGTACTGGTAATGAAAAAGCGCCATATGTTTACATTTAACATGATAAAAAAAATAAAAAAAAGAAATAGTCCCCACCACTAATAGAAAATATTTCAAGGTTGTACCTGGCATTTAAATTTAAGTGATTTTTAAAGGTGCCCTAGAATGTGAAATTGAAATTATTTTGGCATAGTTAAATAACAAGAGTTCAGTACATGGACATGACATACAGTGAGTCTCAAACACCATTGTTTTCTCCTTCTTACTTAAATCTCGTTTTTTAAAAACACCCCTGAAAAATAGGTGAATCTCCACATAACACCGACTGTGACGCAACAGTCGGAATCATTAATATGTACGACTCCAAAAATTTGCATATGCCAGCCCATGTTCAATGACAGGCGGAACTGCGCAGCCGAAGCATGACAGTTGATCAGTGTTTGGATGTACAAATGAACACAAAGGTATTTAGTTCCTTCATCCGAGCCTCTGAAGAAACAATGGGTTAATTTTTATTTTCTCTGGAAATATCCAAACATTTCACAGACGACGCGACGTTTCCTCAACTTGGGCCAATACAGAGCTGGCCTCGATCGATCGAGCTACCAAGCAACACTTTCTGAATGTGTAATTATTCAAGTTCAGACAGGTAATCTTTCTCTCAAAATCGTTCAATACTATATTTACATCATCGTGTTTGCATTGGTGAAAGCATTAAAGAGAGTGCAGAAACTGCGTTGCAATGATAAGATCTTTATTCTCGCGATCAACACACTGTCATCTGTTTGCTCAATGCTCATCATGGCAACATTTTATGTGATGGGAATAGATCTAAATACTTTAAAAACATCTCACGATTCGTTAATCTCGATAGCTGTAATAGTAAAAACGTATAATATCTGTAGTAAAAGTATTCAAGAGAGTTTCACATGTAATACGTAGCTATTTTATATGCAAGCCTGTCAGCCAATCACAGCAGAGGCCGGTTACACACACCAGACACCAAACAGAGCGTTTGGGCTCAGGGCAAAAATCAGGCTAGGAAAAATGCCTTTTATTTCTAAATTATGACTATTTTTGATCTAAAAAACATACTAACATTATAAGGGCAACCCCGAAAACATTATACAATAAAAATAAAAACCATTCTAGGGCACCTTTAAATATTTGTATATTGCATTACAGATACTTCATGCACTTCTCTGTAATGATCTGATAGCAGCAAATATCCATTTCGTAAATATTACACAACATTTGATTGTTTTCACTGATGTTCAGCTTAAAACAATAATAATATATATTATATATATATATTTTTTTTTATTTTATTTTTTTTTTATCATAAAATCTTGAAATATACATAGATGCTCACAAATGCCAGCTTCCCTCCAGTAATAAGCATAAGTATCCTGGTGAAAATCCTGCCACATCTGCTGCCCCTGCTGGCCAAACATCGATGCTGCATGGGAACTATGATATTCTCTTATTTGATGCTGCTACAGGTTTCAAAACATCTATTGAGTGTATTTGAATATATAGGATGTGAGGCTGAAACAAACATCTATCATTGTGAATCATCTATCATCTCATGTGTGTGGAGTTATAAGACTCGCATACTGCATGATGAAATGAGCTTCTCTGCTATCACAGAATTGCATGCCACTGACATCTCTATATTGTCATTCAAATCTCATTGTATTCAAGTATGACGTTTCAGTTTTCACTGCTATATTGTAAATGCTTTGCAGTTAACACAGTTATAAAGCTGCCGTATTTTAGTTCCTGTCTCGCTCTATGAGCTGAAAGATAGTCACGGGTGTGAATTGAGAGACAGGCGGCACAGACGGGCTCCCCCCACTGTCTGGTTTCACACAGAGCTGAGGTTTCAAGGTGGTCCTGTCTAATCTGCTGCCGGTTCTCAACCCAGGTTAGGCACTGTACCCGCTCTCCATCACTGTCACACAGGATATGCATGAGGTAGGGAGAGCATATCCATGCACCATTGGACTACCCCACGCACAGTGCTGAACTACTTCAAGAGATACCACATATTTTGCAAGCATTTGTATAGAGGAATGCAGGATATGCAATACTCTCTCGCTCCTGCCAAACACATGCAAATCATTTACAAAAAATATCTATTGGAAGGCGACAATAATCATATTTTCCTGCCACGCATTACATGGAAAGCTTAATTTTAAAGAAATGTAAAAACAGCCCACAAGCATCCTGCATATCTAGGTCGATAAGAGCCAGCCTCAAACCAGGTGGTGGATGTTACCGTATGCACATTTCATAAGTAATGCATTCCCTCCGTATTGTGATGTTTGCCTTTTTGCTCTTGAGCGCTTAACATTCACACTGACTCTCCAATGCATATGGAGCAAATGATGGGACGAAAGTAATCAATGGAAACGGCATTTAAATGTCACGACTATATGTGAATAAATGTAAGAAAAGCATTTGGAGATACACTTTACACCATCTCTCATTCTCACCAGAGATGCATATATTTGAACAAAAAATACAGTAAAAACAGCAATATTGTGAACTATTACATTAAAACTAGTATTACTGATTAAAAATAACAAGTTTCTATTTCAATATATTTTAAAACAGAAATACAACTGTTCAGTATTAGTTCATGTTAGCTCTGGATTGATTTCATTAATGGATTGGAAAATGTAGAAATTAACATTAAGATTAAAAAAAGCTTTAGAAGTTGTTTTTTTTAATCATTGGTAGTTCATGTTAAAGGGGTCATCACACAAGAAATCAAATTTGCCTTGATGTCATTTGACATAAAAGAGGTCTTTGTACCAGTAAAACATCCCGCAAGTTTCACAGCTTAACACGTCTTGTAAAAAAGTATTTATTTAATCAAGCTCCAAAATTGACTCGTTTTGATATTGTGGGGTCTGTGACGTCACATGGGCAAATACATTTGCATATGATATGACTGCCTCTAGAACAAAACATTGACGAATAGTTATACATCATCACACCTATGGCCCGCCCGCTGACAGGCAGCGCATCAAAAGCAAATAGAAAATAATCAAAGATGTTTGAAAAAGAACAAAGACATTTGCTTTACTGTTTCAACCCCCCTCTATTTCTTTCCACAAGGGCCATTTGTAATTCATAATGACAAAGAGGTGTTGATAGTGCTCAAGGCCTGTAAGCCAAGGTGTGTAAATCGATGGTCTGCTAATTTTCACACCTTTAGTACGGCGGGGGAAGTTTCCATCCTCTGATTGGTCAGTTTGAATGTCTCACATTTTGGGTTTCAGTCACATGGTAGAGGAAATGATAAAAGTAGACTGAACTGTTACTCTGGGCTTCTTCTTTTTCTCGCTCTTCTATTCTGGCTCTTCTTTTCGCTGGGGCTTCTGTTCTCTCTTCTGTTTTCTAAAGCCTCTCTCTCTTTCTCACTCTCTCTCAGGTAACATATATAAGCTGGGTATGATTAATGGTGTAAGTTTGTATCATCTCATACATCTATTTGTAACTATTTTAAGTGTAACCATAACTAGATATTGTCAGTGAAGCCTTTCAATTACAAATGATTTTGATTGAATATTTTCTTTGATGTGCTACCTGTTGCAATACAATATAGTCACGCAACGCTCTCCCACATATTTTGCTATTATAACTGTGCTTATTTCCATCGTTGGTATAAGTAGCAGTTGGTGGTAATAGACAAGAAATGGACAATTTTCTATCATTTTGCTGAAAACGTTTCTTTAGTCATTCGGCAATCCTGCAGCCTGAACAACTGTATGCAAACCACCCGTACATACCCATTATATCGGAGTTGGTTTGGGCTTAAAACATGAAATGTGCAGAGAGTTTAATGAGCATAAAACCGAATGTCTAACGAATGTCAAATGTTAAACTAACTTTATCAATGTTATAATCCCTGACGCTGTCTACACCGGATACAGTATATAGATGCACGGTCAACGGAGGAGTGAAAGAATGTTCGCTTTGTTTAAACAGCTCGTATGCGTCTCCCTACAGACTGAGTCAGAAACAAGTGGATGGTTTATTTTTACATCCTGGAAGCCATCAGAGGATTATATCTAGGCCTATTGAAATGGAGAGTTTGCAAAGAAACTTTTGTTGAAAGATGAGGCAGATGACCAACTCTAATGGATATGACAGCAGCTGCATCACAAACCGTAAGTAAATGATTTCATTATGCTTTGTCTGTAAATCGTGAGCTTAGAATTATAAGGTTCTATCTCCGTTTAGGGTAGTTCTGAGATATTGAGCATCAAAGTTTTTACATCCCAGCTGGCAGAACTGTTGGAACCTTTTTATTTTATTAATAACTACTAACAAAATTTTTTTTTTTACAAAAATAACACCACACAGGCATTAATAAACACCTAATGGATCAGATTATGTAAAAAACTAAATTTCGACCAAAAGTGGAGATAGAACCTTATAATTCTAAGCTCACGAAATGAAGATTTTATATGGATGATGGTTTAAAATAAAAAAATTCCAGCATATAAGCATGATCTTTATGAAAAACTTTAGCGCATGGTCTAAAGCCCAAGGCGCAAGTGCACTTTCCTGTTTAGCGACAGGAAAAAAGGTCGGCGCACCCGGCACAAGGTCTAAAAGGGTTGTCCCTATTCTCTTAATGAGTATTGGGTGTGTTTTTGGGTGTAACGTGCAATAAACCAATCAGAGTCTCATCTCCCATTCGCTTTAAAAGCCAGCTGCGCTCGCACCATGGCGGATTCACTATTTACATGGAGGAATTTGCAAGCAGAAAAACTGAACGCGTCTCCAGAGAGCAAACGGATCTGCTTGTGCACGAGGTTAAAGACCGCAAGCAGACCATCTACATGACAAGCTGGATTCCACCATATCTTTGTGTACACAATATTAATATTTTAGTTTGTGTTCTGCTGCGTGTCCCTGTGTGTGTAATAAGCAGAGTGTACACGCGTTTTAAATGAAAAAATATATATACTGCGCCATTGACTTTAGACCAGGTTTTTGTTGGTCAATGGCACAGTCTATTTCAGTTGCCTCAAAATACCAACGCGCCAACAATGCGCCTGAGCACAGCTCATTTTCAGAACAGAATTTTCATGGCCGTAAATGCATTTCCTATTTAAAATGATAACTGCATCAGGCTGAAATTAGCAACAAACACTTGTGTTGCGGCGGGTGTATGATAGGGCCCTATAAGTGAACCTCAAGGAACATATTAAAATAATTGGAAAATTCATATAATGACCCCTTTAAAGTTAACAAATATAGTTAACTAATCTGAACAAATGGAACCTTATTGTAAAGTGTGACCATGTGTTTTAACGTTGTGCAGCTTAACATTTTTTCAGGATTCTTTGATGAATTGAAAGTTTGAAAGAATATTATTTATTTGAAACAAAAATAATCTGTAAAGGTATTTGTTGTCTTTTGATCAATTTAATGTGTCCTTGCTGAATAAAAGTTTTATTTTTCTCTTAAACCTTTGAATGGTAATGTACTCGGAACAATAAGGTTTTATGTACGACTGCAATGCATTATTCTGGATGACCATTGAACAGACAAAGCAGGTCATTTACAAGTCATTCAAAGCTACAGAGCGCTGACAAATAGCCAGAGCGTAGACGACCTCTGGACTGAAAACATTCCACTAAATCTTTTTCTCTCTCTAGCTTTTGATTTTCTCATCACATTATTTATTATTCAGAAATGAAAAATATTCACCTCTGGGAGAGGTTAGACTCTTAATGACCAAGCTTTATCACTATTCCATTCAGAGGTTAAATTGGGCCGGAGCGTACCGGAGCGCAGCTCCGCCTCCTCGGGTCCACAACACACAGCATCAGATATATATATATTGTTGAGTGTATATAGGCCTATTGAAAGTTGTGAAATAATTGGCTAATATTAACTCTAATTTGGTGCTGCAGTGATTTGCCCATCGCAACGATAACGGACCTTCTCATCTGAGCTGCTTCAGCACTCAAACACCCGCTCGTCACTGTCAAAATGTTTGAGGCCAATCAAAGCAAGCGGGATTTATGTTCACAGGAGCGCGAGCCGAGAACGAATCCCAATGAGACGCTTCACTTAAGTTATAACGATCATACAGTGCGAGATAAAATGCAGGTAGCTAATATTTTTTAAAGTTTTAAATGACCCGACAGAAATAATCAGTTTGATCAAAGACCTAACACAAACACCCTATTCAATATATTTCCATTATTATTCTATAAATATATTTGTAACGTTACCTTGAATGTGTTCGACTTTTCCCTGTTTATATCACTGCGCTTGTCTGTGTTTGCGCAACTTGCATCATTAAGCCAGAAGTCGGCGACAAGTGACTGTCTTTATGAGTGAGCAATTGAACCATTGATTAAATGAACAGATTATTCCAAAATATTGATTCATTTAGGAAAGAAAAAGTAGCTGAAACTGATCTTTGATGCTCATACTATTGCTCATATGCCTCTGGACACAGAATGATTGCATTGGCGTTTGTTTGAAATCAACAAATATATAAACATCTTTGCAAAATAATCGAATCATTTCTTATTCAAGGCCATTCCCGTTTCGAATATGATTGTGCATTGTCAATAATAAGCATAAACATTCTGCATTTACATTTTATAGTGTGGATCATTCATTGCGACATTTAAACTGATTCTCATGTTTAAGAATCTGTTATCTAATAAAAATCTATTCTACTGCCTACTGACATGCTTTTAAAGCTACTGTTGTCCATTTTTTTGGCCTTCAAAGCACCTTAAAATTCATGTCGAGATCAGGAAAATCTAAATTTTCATAAACTGCCATCAACATAAACTGCCAAAGGAACTGTCCCTGATTCTCTTAAATGCATATCATTTTATTGTTTAAAAAGATGTTGTACATATTTGCTAACCAATATTTTCAAACATGTTCAATTTCATACATTTTCCGAGGGTGAAATCCGTTGCCTACCTGTTAACATTAAATGTAAATAATAATAATAAAGTAAGTGAATTGTATTTCTCTTTGTTTGAATAACTACTCAACTCAACCTTACACATTAATACTAGAAAAAAAAAGCTCCTTTGGTGTAAAAACACATGAAGTTATTTTACGGCATCATTTTAAATGATGACCATTCACCGTAAATAAGGGCTCCTCCTCCCTATAAAAGCCAATTTAACCACTGATTCCATTATAACGGTCTTTGCAGAGTGTGGCTGGGCTAAAATGATTTAAATGGAAATCATCATCTCGTGTATAGACTGGATATCATTCTGCACAATATATTTCATAGTTTATCTTTGAAACTTTTGGCTCGCCACGTCTATCCTCACTTGAACTCCACCTGGTCCACATCATGGATAAATAATACTTCATTCCACAGTAACATATGCAACTGTTGGCCAAACTCATTCTGTACTAGCCGTTTTCCACCTGCATGATCATCCTTAGAGAGATAGTAACACTCTTTCAGAATTTGCTCATTCAAATTTTTCTCTCATGTAACATACAATAGTTGTCAGTTTGCTTTTTATACTTGTTTTTCATTATGCTTTACTTTTTAGTTTCCATCAATATATCAGCCAAGAGTTACAGCTGTTTTCAGTGGTCAGCAGTCTCTCGTGAAGAGAAGGGTGACTTGAGCAGGTTATGAAACAGTTGGACTGTGGAGCGCTGTGTGAACTTTGCCTCCCATAGATGAGCATGAATCTCTGTCTTCATCTCCCCTGACTAAAAGATAGTGCAAACCACACTGATGAGACCATACTGGTGTGCCACTACAAGTACTGAAAACACAAACAAATCTTCCAGTGAGCTGTCTATGAAGACATTAATAAGGTACGTTCCTGAAATTAACACTATAGAGTTATTTCAGAGTATTACATAAGTTGAATAGCACATGAATAATATATGTATGAGACTACAGGGGCTCATATTTAAGAAAGAGCAAGAAGCTTTACCTCATTTTGTTTAATTTATCTGCTCTTATTTAGGGGGGGCATCTGCACTGGTTTAAGCAGTAACCCTGATATCATTATGCAACCAATAGAAATCTGCTATAAATTATAACATTAGCCAGTATAGAGAAACACTGAATTGCCCTCGCTGTTCTGTATTCAAATACTGGAGTGGTAAATTATAAATTGCACATTACATTTTCTCAAGAAAATGTGAATGCTGCTTGCATGTGCAACATGTATTCTATGTTGTTGCCAAGGAGTTATATGCTATCTTTAAAAGTTTGGGGTCTGATGTGTTTAATGTTGTTTTTTATTTTAATTTTTTTATACTTTTACAGTCACCAATGCAGCATTTATTTGAACAATACAGTAAAATTAGTAATATTGTGAAACAATCTTTTTTATCTTATATCTTATTATTTTATTAATATCTTTCACAATGTATTGTATTCCTGTTATGGCGAAGCGGAGTCTTCAGCATCATTACTCTAGTCTTCAGTGTCACATGGCCACATGGAAATCATTCTAATATGCTGATTTAGCGCTCAGGTATTATTTATTTTTATCAATGTTGAAATGATTTAAAAAAAAATTTGTGAAAACTGTGATATCAATTTTTCAGGATTCGTTGAAAAGTAGAAAGATCAAAAGAACAGTTTTTATTTGAAATATAAATATATTTGCAATAAAAAATAAAAAAATTACTGAGCCCAAACTTTTTATATGTGATTGCTAGGATGGTTCTTGGTGGTTGCTAAGTGGTTTAATAGTATACTTTAGTCTCTATATTACATGGAAATTTACCTAAAATAGACTGACCAATAAAAGCATTTCAAATATTGTAGATTCTTTTTTAGAGTTTATAAATAATATATATATTTCAAAAAATAAGAAATAAACTCCAGAGAGACCCATTCACCTCCCACACTCTCTATTTTTTTCTTCTTCTACTTCTTTTTTTCATAAATATGTCTAGGTAGTGTAAATTTTTTATTTTAATAGCTGTGTGGCACTGTGATTTCAGAAGCCGGAAGCCAGTGTTTTCTCTCCTTGAGTGCAAGTGAGTACAGAGAACTGCACTCATGACAGAGACTGTGGTGCCTCATAGAGGACATGATGTCAAGACTCATCAGCCTACACGGGTGGAAGGATAGACCAGAGAAACTCAATATTGTCCAGATACACTCATAAAGCAGAGCCAGGACCATAAAAATAAAAAATAAAAATAAAGCTATACCACATGCAGGCTGTTGAAAACTTGCACATCATCCCAGCTGATTCATTCTATGAGCATGTGAGGGATCTTTGTGCTTGGGAATAAAGAACGATCACATTTAACTGTAGTTCCTTGGGATCTAAAAAGGCAATGAAATAGTTTTCAAAGACCAAAAACAGCCAACACTTTGTCATTAGCATGAAAAATAATCCGCTAATTTGTGAACCGTTCCTTAGCCAAAGTCCAAAGCAGGGTGACTGACCAGCTAAATTCATCTAAATGAATAAACCTGATTACTTACACTTTCTTAAAAAGATGTAATAAGTATGCCTACACAGTAATTTCATTACATATAATTCATTTATGGATAAATGTTTGATGTAGCCTATAAGAAGATTCTAGCTTTAAAAGAAGTAATATTCTAAGGTTTAAAATGTAATACGAACTTTCAATTTACAAATTCTGCTACTATTTTCAGAAAGTACTCAAATTCTGCACCAAGGGGTGGATGAAAGAGAAAGAAAATATATAAATACACAGCCAAGAGAAGAGGCTCATACCATTCTGACACAGTCTCAGTATTTCTTCACATCAGGATTTACCGCACAAGTCGAGATCTGCGTGCTCTGCCAGAACACAATGAAAACATAATGTGGTGAGTGAACAATCTCTGAAGAGGCAGAGGAATGTGAGTCTGGGTTAAACATAAATATGTGAATAAATACATTGACACATTCCTTTGTGGTATCTATGTGGGATTTTTGGTCACTTCAGAGTAGCCATAATGACTGGCGTCAGATGTACTGCTGGAAAACATCCTAAACTGTGAAACTGAACAACAAGCTAATATAAGTGGCTTTAGTTCTTCACATTTGTATTTCTTCCAGTCCACAGTCTAGACTGCAATCGAATTTCAACACTCGTGTTTCCTATGGAACAAACATCACATGCGAACTGTGAAAAGTGAAATGCACTCAGGCAGGAATATTTGTAAGTCTAACTGGAGAAGGAAAGTGGTAAATCCAACCAAATCCATGCAAGACTTTGTATTGACACAGGAGTACTAAGAAGAGTTACAGAGCGGAATTCCCTTAGAAGATTATTCTGGATAAGCCTGTGTGCTTTGGACTGGGAGTTTGGCAGAATGTAGCTAGGCAGAGAAAGAAATATATTGAAAAATACTTTTTTACCAGATTGTCTTTTTTTCCTCCTTTTCACTGATCTGCAGTCTGAGGCTGCCAGTGGGCATAGGTTTTGTATATTCAGCACCTGATTTGCTGGGGTAAGAGGAGTGGATAGGGACAGAGAAACGAACAGGGCTGCTGAATGGATCTGGCACTCCGTTTCGTTTGTGGGAGTGAGCTGTCAAGACACAACCGTCCTCAGGGGGGACCCACAAAGAACAGGCACTTTTTCTTCTTTCATTTTTATCCCTCCATCTCTCTCTTTCTCTAGATGAAGGGACAACAGGAAAAATGCTAAAACTGGATTTTCTGTCACTCCACAGGGTTTATACAGGTTGAGAGTGGCTACCTGCCATCTTATATAAAATAATCGCTGTTCTCTATATTAATATATTTAAAATGTAATTTATTCCTGTGATGCAAAGCTGAATTTTCAGCATCATTACTCCAGTATTCAGTGTGCTGGTTTGGTACTTAAGAAACATTTCTTATTATTATTCAATGAGGGAACTGTGATACATTTTTTGATTAATAAAAAGGTCAAAAGAGCAGCATTTTTTTTTTTTTTTTTATAGAAATCTTTTGTAACATTATATAAATATTTACTGTCACTTTTTTATCAATTTAATGTGTCCTTGATGAATGAAATATTCATTTATTCAATTAACAAATCTTACTGATTTTTCAATGGTAATGTATATTGAAAGGTTGCTAAGCACAATCTTTCTGGTCTTGTCTGATACATAATATTATTTGTTCATATTTATGTTTAAAATGTTAAATACGCAGATTGGTTGCGTAAGTCTAATAAAAAAATATTAGGAAAATTAAAATTAGAAAAACCCAAAATTAAAATTACTGTGTGAAAAAAAAAATCAAGTTTACAGAGTTTTAATGTCTGTACTACATTAAACTACTGTATACATATAGTGTTGAATGTAATGTATAATAATGCAATGGGGGAATATTTGTGGGTCCTGATAATCCCAAATGTCTTTTAAAAAAGTAAAAAGTGGATTACATTATTTGAATTGATATCTAGTGAGTGACAGAGTGCAAGCATATCTATAATAAATATGTATTTTTAGCTTCAGAATCATGAATATTTTTATTTTGGTGTCACCATTTAATTTCCACTCACAATGTAATACCAAATTTAGCATTTTAATCAACAGTATTCACCTTATTCCGCCCCGCCCCGCCACTTTTAATACTTCCGCATTTTGTCATCCGACTTCCGCTAAACTGGCACGGCACATCCGGTAGCTATTTCAGTTGTTAGAAGATTGTTTTTTAGTTAGCCAAAACTTTAGCAAAATGTCAAATAACGTTAATACCATAAATGTTTTAAACTGGGAGCACGGAGAAAACTTCGTAGGACGATCAGTTGGTCTCACATTGTCTCATCCATCGTCATTGTTAACGTGGCCAGAGGTAACAGTTAACATATGTGGACATATTTAACTACTTCGTCCTGTTAGGAGTTGATGGAGCAGCAATGAAAAATTATGTGTATAATGAATGAGAATATTTACAGTGGTGTGAAAAAGTGTTTGCCCCTTGGTAAATATGAACAAAGATGGCTGTAAACAATAAATCTGCATTGTTAATCCTTTTGATATTTTATTTAAAAAATTAGCAAAAATCTAACCTTTCATTGAAGTAAAAGAATTAAAAGTTGGGGGGAAAATCACATTATGAAATAAATGTTTTTCTCCAAAACATTTATTTCTCCAGGAACAATTATTTGCCCCCTTTTATTAAATACTTTTTGCAACCTCCTTTTTCCAAGATAACAGCTCTGAGTCTTCTCCTATAATGCCTGATGAGTTTGGAGAACACCTGACAAGAGATCAGAGACCATTCCTCCATACAGAATCTCTCCAGATCCTTCAGATTCCCAGATCCATGTTGATGCTTCTTCTCTTCAGTTCAGCCACTCATTTTCTATAGGGTTCAGGTCAGGGACTGGGCTGGCCATTGCAGATGCTTGGTTTTGTGCTCAGTGACACATTTTTGTTTTGATTTTGATGCTTGTTTTTGGATCACTGTCCTGTTGGACGATCCAACCACGGCCCATTATAAGATTTCTAGCAGAGGCTGTCAGGTTTGGATTTTTTATCTATTGGTATTTGAACGAATCCATGATGCCATATATCTGAACAAGATGTCCAGGACCTCTGGCAGAAAATTAGGCCCACAACATTAAAGATACCGCAGAGTATTTCATTCTACACATGGGGTACTTTTTTATCCCTGTGTGCACCAAACCCATCTTAAGTGTTTGCTGCCAAAAAAGCTATTTTTTTTTGTTTCATCTGACCATAGAACCCGTCCCGTTTGAAGTTCCAGTAGTGTCAGTTACTTTTCAAACGTTCTATGGTCAGATGAAACAAAAAAAAGAGCTTTTTGGCACCAAACACTGAATATGGGTTTGGTGCACACAGGGATAAAAAAGTACCCCATGTGTAGAATGAAATACTCTGCTGTATCTTTAATGTTAATATCTGTAAAAAAATATTTTGTTTCTAGCTCTTACGGTTCAAAAGTTATTAGTGTAAACATGAGTACACATTTGGACAGTTGGTGGCGCCAGAGGGATCGAGTTAGAGACTCCAAATTTGCTATGGTGACAGGTCAGACTGAGTTCTATCTGTGTGCCAAATTTCATAACTTTCCCGCAAGCGGTTCTATGGGCTGCCATAGACTTCCAGAGTGGAAGAATAATAAGAATAACAGTAGGAACGACAACGATTACAAGGTGCCTACACACCTTCGGTGCTTGGGTCCCAATAATTTGATGTGACTAATTGAAGATATGTCTATTAACACATTTTCCCCAATAATGAGTTTTCATATTTGGATGTATTTTGCTGACCCTTTGGATGATAAAAATATACCACGTGCTACACGTCATTCATTTAGTTGTAGCGAACAACAGTAATGTGTGAACTAAGTCAAGCATAATCACTCTGCCAAAGCAAACCATAAATCGCAAGACGGCTTCAGCATTTCGCCATTATTTACAATTTTACAGTCTTCTGTTTCTGGATGGATGGTATCAGAACCAATGACTAGAAACTCCAGCTCAACATCTGCAGCCGGATGATTCTGGCCCACCCCTCCAGCCTCACGTGAGGCCTATCTGTCACCTCGGTGTTTCCATGCTGTTCCGCCTGCCTACTGGAGCATCTGGTCCGATCTCCGTTGGGAAGCAGGCATGAGTCCATGCCGCCTCCCGAGCCCTGCCACGGCCACTGCCACAGTATCAATTTATATCATATTAACTTTTCCCATGCAGCACCAGGTGCTCAATTAGGAGACAGGCCCAGGGCCAACAGCAAGCCAAAGCCATTCAATAAATCACTCTCCATTAGGGGCCTGGTGGCCCCTTCTAGTGCTGTTCTGTGCCATGTCTTCCTGGTGCTGAAGGGGCACTCTGAATAGAGCTCTCACACAAGATGAAGAAAAGATATATGATCTTAGCCATCGTGGAAATGCCCTTACCTTCCTAATGTTCATGTATTTAACCCTCTGAAAAAGTGAGGGCCAAAAATGACAAAATGATATTATATTATTACAGAAGTAGATTATTCCATTTTACTGCGCATAATTATATACACTACCAAGCAGAAATATGGGATTAGTATGATTGTTTAATGTTTATATGCTTCTGCTTACAAAGCATGCATTTATTTAATAAAAAAGTTTTAAAAAAGTAATACTGTGAAATATGACTACATTTTAAAATAACTGTTTTAAACCCTAACCCTATTTTAATATAGTTGAAACTTAAATTGATTCCTGTGATGGCAAAGCTGAATTTTCAGCATCTTGATCTATTCTATTCTTCAGTGTCACATGATCCTTCAGAAATCACTGCTGATTTGGTGCTCCAGAATTCTTATAATTATCAATGTTGAAAACAGTTGTGCTGGATAATATGGTTCATGTTGTTCAACATGAGTTTTTTTTTTTTAAGGATTATTTGATCAATAGAAAGTTCAAGATATCAACATTCATTTGAAATAGAAATATTTGTAACATTACAAAAGATGCATGTAAAAGTCACTTTTGATCAATTTAATGCATTTTTGTTTGACCTCAAACTTTTGAATGATAGTGCATAACACATACAGCAGGGGGCAAGAACAAAACACTACAATTAGTTAAGATATACAATTATATTATCTGAATATATTTATAAAATCCCTTTAAATAATGTTCAACTAGACTATGCAGCCTAAAAAAAAAGATTGACAAAAAAAAATGACCTTTTAATGCCCTCAATGCAAAAATGGCAAGATTTACTCATGACGCTACTGTTTGCACAGGGTCATGGTACATGACCAATAAATTTAGAGAAATGTGGGGGTAAACTATTCATTTAGACTGAAACATTAATAAAACACTTCTACTGGGCCGTATAATGCAAAAGGTTACAGAAAGAGTAAGTTTATTCATGAGTGACCCACATTTGCTCCCATAAAAGGCATCAAAAGTCTCATTGTCCCCTCTGACATGGGTATGGCTTTTTATAGGCTCACACTGACAGCCTCAGACACGCTCTTTCCAGTCTAACTTCCTAGACCATTAGTAATTGAAACCAGCGCTGCTATAAGACATCAAGTTGAGCTTTATATTTTATCATTTCACTGCACTCACCAGAAAGCTGGATTTCATTGGTAATTGTACCTGACAATACAAGATTGTTCATTTGAAACTCCTCACAATTTACCTAATGGAAGTCAGCTGTTGCAGTTTCCTGTCGAAAACGATCTCAATGTTGTTCCACCCGGACCTCTTCCAAGTAAAACAGACTGACCTGTCAGTTTGGGAGAGATGGAAAGAGAAGAATTCAGGCAGGCGGGGGAGGATAAAGGGAAGGGAGGGCTGCTCCAGTTCTGAACATTTATTTTAACTCTGAACATTTTTCGACTGTTATTCTACACTTTTAACTCCACTGCAGACTAAATACTCTGGAATGTGGGCGACATATTTTGGCATCTCAGACCAACAGCACAGCTTCAGATTACAGAAATAAATGGCCATGAAATGGGTTGAGAGCAGGGGTAAAATTAAACTATACAATTTGTCTAAATTGAAGAACATGTGATGTTTTGGCTTAGGGGGAAAAGGCCAAAATAGCCCAGTGATATCTGAGGGAGGAAATTAATCTTCTCCCATGGACACAAGTATGACTTTTAATTGCTGAGTTGCATTTTACAGCTTGATATTCAATCTGCTTTCAAGGCACTGTATTGATATTCTTCTGGTTAGGGGTTTGTTTTTAACCATTAAGTCAAGGGTATTCAATTTAAGCTCCAAGAGGTCCGGTCTCTATATTTCCTTCCGAGCAGATCCGGACAGTATTGGGGCAGCCATAGTACTTTGTAAAATACTAAACACTCAAAATAGTCATCAAAGACGAGAATCTTGGGCCCCGAGAGCCAAAGTAGTGATGTTCAGAATTTTTACCAATATTTACCAAAAAAGGTCAATATATCTCCCAACTGGATATAGTCTAATAATAAAGAGGTAAGCACCATGTTTTATCAGGCTATTTGTTTATTATTATTATTTATTTATTTTACATTTAGACACCTATGGCGCATAGAAGGCATTGAGACTGAGCAAACACAGGGGGTGCAGGTTTAGGTCTATCTCTTAAGAAAAGTATGGACCATTTTTAAATTATGCTCAAAATAATAAACTACTAAAATCAAACAACTTACATAATCTATTAACCAAAACTCTCATCATGAGCACAAAACAAAGTTAGGCTAACTATAGTAATTCTAATTTTGAAGTTTTCTATTTTCCTTGGCCATCTCTAAATCATTTTCCAAATTATAACATTTATGAAATGCTGGTTATGCTGATTAATAATGCTAAATGGAGAAGAAAAAACAAAAATCTAAAGGTGTCACACGTTAATTGTCACAAACCTGGTTTAGTTAAAATGTCGGAGTCATCTCTATGACATACAAATAATTGTATTTGTTTCAGTGTTTTAGCAAATGTATTTTGATGCTCTCGCTCGCAAGGTCTCTCCCTCTCTGCCGTGCACGCGCGCTACACGGTTTGGCGCACATACAGTTGGCTATGTTCTGTCTCGGAAGATTCAGTATGCGGGATTTTTATAGGTTATTTAAAAAAAAATAATAATTCACTCCAACTCCAAAAAGGAGGACAAATGAGTGTCCGGCTTGATGCTGCGCCGGACGCCGGACAAGGGGCTTAAAATCCGGACTGTTCGGCCAAAATCCGGACGTATGGCCACCCTAGTTCGGCCCGATGGTGGAAAAACGTCTATATTGCACCATTTGACCGTTTCTACAGTTTAAAGGGAGCAGCGCGTCAAAACAAAAGTCCACTTTGAATACCACTTTTATAAGACATCTGCAGTTAATTTAATCCAAACTGTTTATTTTGAAGACACCTTTTAAACTTTTTTAAAATACTTTTGTGGAGATAATTTCAGCCTTGGGTGTGCTAGGCTGTTTCTTGATTTGGCTAAATTAAAACTACATTTAAATGTAAAAAAAATAAAATAAATAAATAAAAATACTATACTCAATTCATAACATCCATCTATAACATTTTAAAATGTAGCCTAAAGAATAAATGCAATTCCGGACATCATCATTACTATGATATCACTATTTAAAATACAACTGACCCTAAACTCTTAATGTATGTGGTGGGTCTGAGTTTAGATGCAATTTGTTTTTCTACAGTAAAAATACAGTAAACACTATTGTCAGGTCACTTAATAATAACATTTTATAACACTTTAGTGTATGAGCTTTATTAGTAAATGATCCAATCATGTCTACGGGTTGTTCTGTGAGGCTTGTTAGCAGCAGTAACCAAGGAGGCAGAGCTCAGCGAAGGATCGACAATTGGCCTTTCTGGCATTCTCTCACTCTTTATCTCTATCAGACACAGAAACACACACAAAAGGAAGTCCATTTCTAATTTTGATGCCTTAACATTTCTGTTAATAGTCAGAAGCAAGATTAATAAACAGAATACCACGCAAGATTCCGAAGTAAGAAACATTACACATAATAAAATGGCTTACTTTGCAAGGCCCAGGGTAATTTATTGGTTACATTTAAATCCCCAAATTTTAGGTTTTTGAGAGATAAAAAAAACTTACAGTTGGACCCATGAAACCCTTAGGCGCACAAGATGGTGTCAGAGAGTGAGGAACGTAACGTCTCCAGCATGCACCTTTCCTCTGTCACAACCGGAAATGTAAATGAGACAAGACACTCTCTGTTTGACCCTGCCTCTGCCCCGAGTCTCTCTCCCTCTTATCTCAGAGTGTCCTCTGCAACGGAACACTGATTTTCATATACAATCACACACACACAGCTGTCAGGCCTAGATTAATTTATGCTGATTATCTGAGGGGCAGAAGGTAGATCACGTATACATTCTTAAGTGGAGATTAGTTGCTTAAGAGTGGCTTCTCTAACTGTCGTGCTTCTCTCTAGACATATCACAGTAATTAGAACGATACACACAATTGAATATTGTACAGAGGATACAATGCTGTTTTTTCTTTTATTTAACACCATAATCTCCCCACAATATTTTTTTTATCCAACAGTGGCATCTATATTGTCTACATATGACATGTTATGGGGCTCCCTGTGTCCTTCAGGTACTTAAAAAGATTGTCTCAAAATAACAATTCTGTCATCATTTACTAACCCCCATGACATTCCAAACCTGTATTCAATTCACAGTTTCAAAGCAGCGGGTGACTGTGTGTTTCAGAAATGTGCATATTCAAATCACACAGTTAGCTAATTTAAGGGAGAAATAATGAGCTCATTGAAGTAATAAATACATGTTTAACAAAATAATTAGGATATATAGACAATATAGCATAGGTGCATGTTGATTCAGAGCTTGAAGACCACTCAGGAGTTGAAATCATCTCTTCACAGGGTTTGGGGAATCTGAAGTCTTCATAAGAGGCTGGATCCAAACTGGAGCTGACGAACTCTAGTCACCTTGGGATGGGCATCCCGAGATAAAACAGAAAAGAAAATGGAAAATAACTAGCGTAGCTGCTGTTCATAACATTAAGCAAACATAGTCATGTGCATTTGATCTTAAATAAATGGAGTACAAGGTTATGAGATTATGTGAATGCTTGGCTTAAGAGATTTATATATAATCTAGATTTAAACTGGGAGAGTCAAATGCGAAAACTCTCTCCCTCCTTCGGGGGACTTAAATATCCTTGGTACTACCAGAAGCCCAGAGGTTTGTGACCTTAAAGAGCGTGATGGATTGTAGGGCGATAGAAGATTGGTTAAATACACAGGAGCAAAACCGTTTAGGGCCTTATTGGTCAAACATTTGTAATTGATACAGAACTTAATAGACTTGATGTACGACTTTCTTTCTTCTGCTGATTTATGTAAAAAGATATTCTGATGAATGTTTAAACTGTCTTTGTCAATAGAATTGCATTTAATGGGGTCTTCTTTTGTGTTCAGAACAACAGAAGTCATAAGAAACAGCATAAACGTGAGTAAATGATGACAGAAACTATCCCTTTAAGGATGAGAGGAGCTTGAATTGATGACCTGGCACAGCATCTACCCAAACATTGTTCTGAATATGGCTCTGTTGTGGAGTAAAGAGTACAAAAACCAACCCAGCAAGCCATCTGCAATATAGACGAATAAGATCACAGTAGCACTCAATGCTAAAACCATACAAACAATAAGGCCTCAGTTTCTCTGTGAAACACTACAAAGCATGATTAATGCAGCAACTAATCCAAAAGATACAGTACAATCAAATATTTCATATTCATGAATCCTGGGATTTGGATACAGTCAAACGGAAACACGCTCGAATCCTTTTGGCAGAATGTTCAATACCCAAACAGCTTGTGCACCAAAAATTAATAGACAATTATATGAAAAAAAAAAAAAAAAAAAGTTTATACTGCCTTTCTTGCCTGCTGCTTTATGTTTCACTGTAGGGAATTGGGGGATAGAGACATCGACTGGCCATGCCTGACTGAAGCTGTCCCTATTGCTGTTGTTTTTTCTTGCTGTTGTTCCTGTAGGGGCTTCTCACCTCTGCCACAATAAGTCGACCTGCGATCAGCCTTCGCCGTATGGTCATTATCAAGGGATCAATCTCAGGGGTCATCCCGACCTCTGGACATTATGGAGGCTAGAGACAGTGCAAAAGGCACATACCACCAGTCACTGCCCTGCAGACCACCAGTGCATGAGTAAAAATAGACACTGACCACAAATAACAACACAATGTGCAATAGATCAATTTACGCTACTGGATAAATACAGGGTTATGTCAGACTATGATGGATTCATGAAAATCTTTGGAAAGAATTCAAGAAATTTAGTAAGTAAAATTTTTAGAGGTTTGGAAGAATGTTACTGTGTGCAACTTATCAATGGTTCTTAAGTTCTTGACTCACTGATAAATTCAATGAAAAATACCTCAAAGGCAATCTTTTTATACAGCCTGCAGATTACCGTTAAATAATAAAAAAAAATTGCATACTATTTTTTGTCAGGAATGGCTTGATGGAAATTCGACACTCTGAGTTACGTTTTTAATGTGTCGTGTATTTTCAGTAGTTATTTTTAAAGAGCCAGTCTGATGGAGCAGTCTGTTACATTAATTTGTGCTCCGTCTCTCTTGCGTTTTCTCTAGAGTCAATAAATCCTGTATCTGTGTGTGTGTGCGCGTGTGTGTGTGTGTCGGGTAAACCCTACATCATGGGGACAAAATGTCCCCACAAAGATAGCAATATCTTCTGAAATCCTTGTCCTTGTGGGGACAGTTTTTGGTCCCCATGAGGAAAACATCGTATAAATCATACTAAGTGATGTTTTTTGAAAATGTAAAAATGCAGAAAGTTTTGTGTGATGGGTAGGTTTAGGGGTAGGGTTAGTGTAAGGGGATAGAATATACAGTTTGAACTGTATAAAAATCATTATGCCTATGGAGAGTCCCCTGTGTGTGCGTGTGTGTGCGCATGTGCGTGTGCGAAAGAGAGTGTGTGTGTGTGTTACTACAGTGAACACGTTCTGCGTATCGGCGCTTCCATATGCTGAATGATGTCAACAGTTAGGCTGTAATTACACAATCAAAAATTATTTGATTTTACTTTTGTAAAGTTGTTACTGTCTTTCGAATTCATCAAAAAGTCACATCACACAGATTTATGACGATCATTGTTTAAATCAATTGATCAATGTTGCCACTTCAGACTGTTCAGAGTACACGTTTACTCATATGTACAGTTGTTATATGCATAAGCTAGTGTTATGTTGCAATGCATAATATTTCAAACAACCCAATAAACATCTTATCTTTGTGGATTTTAGGCAAGTTGGAGGTTTTTCTAACTTCAAGAGTTCTTATGATGATTTTTAAGAACTTTCTTTCCAGGAACACAAATTCCTAAGTTAAGTTTTGTCTTTAGAAATGTTTTATGGGAATACAGAATCTTCTTAACTTTATTCTTAAATTACACAAGTTTTATGAATCCGACCCCAGATTGATAAATAATATCACCTGCAAGTTACTTATATTAACAAGTGGCATCTAAAAAAAGCACAACCTGGGTAATTTCCTGTCTGAGGTGAATTAATAATGTTTCCTCATTACACACCATTGAGGGGTGGATTGGATGAATTCCATCTCCGGAGTGGTTGAATTAATTAGATGTCACCCTAAAGAAGTAAATAAGACGTACCGTCACCATAATGACTATAGAGAACTGAAGAATCGAGATGATGAATTAATTGAAAATCAATCTCTTGATGAAAGGTCCCTTTTTTACTATCCATAACAAGCCAGAAACTGCATCAATAATAGAGGAGATTAGATGTCCCTGAGACATATTTGAAATCCCTCTGTGTCTGGACCTGGGTGACTGCTGTGTTGTCACAAGGGAAAACGACAAAACACAGCTTGAGCTGTCCAATGTCAAACCCATCGCAGAGTCTTAATACTCAGCTCGCTAAATAGACACTTGTGGGCAGGATATACAAAATGTGTAGAAAATGTACTTTCACAGACACTGAATAGACTGGGAGATTGTTGAGTTTAACCGTGTACGATACAAGGTTGCCAACAGAATGTAAATAGTACTGCAGTGTCCATATATAATGGCAGAATATCATAGAAATTTAAAATGCAAAGAATTAATTCACTTAAAGCACATCAAATGATTTAGTCCTAATCAAAAGAAGCGCAGACACCCACATCCAGTCGAGCACTTGTAGAAGAAATACAGCTTGATAGTTTCTGACAGTATAAATAATGAAAAGTCATCCGTCCCTGCTGTACCTGCACAAAGCAAGAACTAATCTATTCCAGGTACTTATTTCTGATTATATGTTTAATTACGGGCAGTGTCATATACAAGGAATACAACTTATGTTGCGGATCTGAGGTGTTATTGAACGATACTCAACAAACAAGACCACTTTTTGAATCGGTCTTAAACTCAGGGTGTTAAATACATGTCACCTGTCATGTTGAAGATCGTGTCTGGGTTGAATGACCTTGTTTGGACAGGGGTTGACAGCCATCCGGGTGGCTACATGTCAGAACAGTTAGTCTGAGCCAAAAATTCAAGCTGCTCCAAAATGGATACACATCACAATCAAGGTCACTGTGTGGTTTTAAATACATTAGTACATCTAGCTTTTCCTGCACATGCCGGAAAAAGAATGAATGATTATAACTGCTGTCCTCAATTCTCATACCTCCCTAATGATTTATCTAAATCCGGGGGGGGGGGGTGTGGGGAAAAAGTTGTACATACTGTGAATCACGATAATAGAAAAAGTGCATCAAAGATGTAAAGAGTGGACGACGGGGTCAATACAAATTGTAATTTCAATACAAAGATCAGCAGAAACCTGTAGAGGGAAATAAATCAGATTGAATTTGGGAACTGGAAAAGCTGCATGAGGGAAAAATTGCATAAAAGAGCTGCTTTTTGAGGAAGAGCATATTGACATGAGGCTGTGGGATAAGAGTCTGCAATCATCGGGATAAACAATAACACTGAAGAGGCTCCACTTAGGGTTGATTAGACTGACTCTATACCTCTCATCAACCCCTGACACACTTTGAAGGAGAAGTCCGTGGCATGACCCCTTTATCTTCATGTAGAAGTTGGAGGCAGTCCCACCTCACCACACACTCAAGCAGAGAGAGCTGCCATTTGCTCAAGTAGACAGTCCTACATTAAGCCCACCTGAGGGCTGCCTCTTTTGAGCACTCCCACGCTACAGAAGAATGTGCACCGTTTTGATAACTCGCTTGGTAAGTCTGAATATAGCATGTCTAAAAGTCTTATATAATAATTATGTAATATGTATAAATGTTTATATACCTTTAATACCATTAAAAATAAAATGCAATTGTGCATTAGTTTGTAATAACACACACACAATAAAAACTTAACCTGTCTACTATATAATGTTAACATTTTTTAAAATTATTTAATTTGTTAAAATTAATTATGTCATAAATAAAATAATTCTTGATGAATAATAAAAAAGTTGAATTAACTGTTTTTTTTTATTTCTTTTTTTATTAAGCAACCAGCCATTACTAATCTTTATTTTTAAATATATAAAATGTTATAATGTTGAACAGTGGCAGATAGGTTAAAGGCACTAGACTAGACACTTTCTAATATCCAAATGTCTGCAGATTTAAGTAAGCATAATATTAAACCTTGACTGAACCTTTGGTAGACTGAAGGCAATAACAGGTAAGATTTAATGTTGTAAATCAAATGTTTTATGAGTGTTCAACATCACCCCAGGTTCATGGAAAAAGACTACACTACTCAAAGAAGAAGAGGGAAAAAAAGGCAGAGGCTCTGAAACAAAGCCAAATCCTGCCAGCACAATACCATCAAAGCCAAAAGTGAGAGGGAATGGTGAGTTTCCAGCATGTGTCTGGCATGAGCTACTGTCCCGACAGGTTATCTGCTCTGAGGCAGAGATAATCAAGAAAGAAGAACTGTCTCTGGGAAGGAAGTGATTCTAATCCCAATAACCCAGACCTCTGCATGGGGAAATCTATGCCAATCTGTCACTCAGTACAGCTCTCTGGTCTTATTGACAGCTAACATGTCTCCCGGCAAATAAATTCAGCAGGGCCATGGCAAGTGGTGACATTTCTGGGTTAGCACATTCTCTTGAAATTATTAAAGACACAAAAGTTGGAATAGGGCGCTTAGAGTGTGCCCTCATTATGTTCATCACAAGCATGCGCTATATATTCCATGCAAATCGCAGCTATTTTTCTCTGTGCATTATATCCCGTTGACCAGTCAGTTGAGAAATCAGATATAATAGTGTGTTTCTGAATTCAGTACTCATTGTTTGCCAGCAGGATTTCTCTGTCCCTCTATAAGTGACTAAAAGAAATAGATAGTAACCGCACGTAATAAAAAAGCTGTTGTCAGACAATTCTCTTTTGTGTTCTCTAAAATTAAGCACAATATCGAGGATATTGAGGAAAATAAAAATATAAAAAAATATAGGGAAGAAACATATTTGAAATGTCAATCTGCGTTCAAGAAACTGCACAAACATAATCTCTGGATTGACAGACCGTGCAGACTGAAAAGTGCACAGAAGCTTTGGGAGGTGCTAGATCAACAATGTTGTCTCTCCGGGAGGGCTTGTGGGTTGTGGTAGTCTGTTTAAATTCCTGACAACATGACAGTCCATGATCATAGTCCTATGGTGAGCATCCCAGGGACCGATGAATGTTAAAGATTAATTATACGATTAGCTCTGCCTCCACACATTTCTATGATGCCTTCAAGATTCAGTAGAAGAAATGCACTGCAACACTGTCTAATCTAATTTGGTGTGCAATAAAGCCTTTGCATTGTGAGCAGAAAAAGTTCTATTTTTTTTTTTTCACAAGAAAGTCATTGGCTCTTTTTTACTGACAAAAAGAGAGCTGTTATGCTGTTTGTGCAGCCCGTTCTCATCCCAAGGCGTAATATAATGACGCTTTTGCCAAAGCGTCTATATCGAACGCGCATGGTACCCTTTAGCGTCAATATGAGACGCCGAAATATATGGGTCAGAAGGCGCCTCCTAGCGGTCTAACCCTAACCCTACACCATACCTAAACCTACCCATCTCTCTGCGTGTTATATTGACGCTAAAGGGTTCCATGCGCGTTCGATATAGACGCTTTGTCAAAGTGTCAGAATATTACGCCTTGGGATGAGAATGCGTTGGTTTGTGATGGGGAATGAGTGGAAACAGGAGCTTGCAGAACATTTGGGGTCCATCTTCCAGTGGTATCTATGGGTTCGCAAATTTTGCAAATGAGTCAACGGCAATACCTTAGAAACCAGAGTTTCTAAGTTTCAGAGTTGGCTGATAGAAAACCAAAAATAAAACATAAAATGTAGTTTAAAAAAAATACATGCAGTTGTTAACTAAAACTAATTTTTTATTTTTTATTAATTGAAATAAAGTTGAAAAAAAAATATATAAATATTAGTAAATAAATTGTTACGGGTGTGGTGCAGGTTGAATGAGAGACAGTCAAATGGCTCCAATTCCAACATTTACTAATAATCCAAACACAGGTACAGGGATGACGGGTAGAAGGTTAACACACACCTTACATAAATGAGAACCAACAAGGAATGAAGGAAAACACAGGGTTTAAATACACAAAGAACAGATAGGGAAACAAGATACAGCTGGGATATAAAAATAGGATATTTTTGAATAATAAAAAAGCTAAATAGAAATATTTGCATTTAAAAAAAAAAAATTACGAAAGCACATAACAAAACTACTAAAACTTGAAATCTGAAAATACATTTGTTACTGTATTTATTAATCTTTAACAAATCGGTCTACACAGACCGATCGGTGTATGACATCAAAGTGCCGCTTTAAGTCGAACACACCTATCACTGTATATCAATTAACCACTAGTTGCAGAGGTCCAGATGTAGCAGTGCACAGCAACTCACTATGTATTATCTTGAGTAAGTTCAAAACTCTCGAATCCAATAGCAATTAAAAAATGGATGGGCCCAAAAGATCAGTAACTAATATTGCTGAGAAAGTTTCAATATCTTGAAAAGGTTCTGTTTAGTTCTAAATGTAACCTGCACAAACCCAAATATATGATTCAGCTGAGACCCATTACTCATCATATGAAGCTTCCAATATAATGCTTTAATGATCTATGGTAGGCTCAGTACAAAAATTGCTTTACATTTTATTTTCAAAAATATCCCAGCCCATGATTACTACAAGAATATGGTGCAACAATCTTTGTGTCGCATCATTAAAACCAGTGCAGCGCCTGGTGACGATTGCCCATTTAATGAATTAGAGGGCATTCCCTGAAAGAGCTTCTGGCTGTGTTGATTACTATCTACATCTCCAGTGCAAGTAAATAATCTTACTCAAGCAATGAAGCATAAAGCATATAATGACTCTGTGTAGATAGTTGTATATTTGAAACGTGATCCAAAAACAAGCTTGAGGGTGTAAAAGCATCCCAGTCCCAGACTAATGAATCACTTATTCAGAAATGAACACAACCCACTATTTACAAGCTAATCTGACTAAACTCTACTGCGTAGATATTAACTTTCCCTAGTTTAATGTAGTACTTAAACAACAAAAAACGTCACACGATGACAAGTTTTATCAGTGAAATGCTCCAGTTATGCTACATGATGTGACAAGAAGAGAGCGGTAAACTTTGTTCATCACAATGGCTGCTGTCTGCTCTCACCAGTCTCTTGGTTGTAAATCAAACCTCATACACACACTGATTGCATCTAATTTCACCTACTGTAAACAAACATTTAGGAAAATATATCCCACAGAGCAACAGGACATAAGAACATCTTTGTATGTTCAATAAGAACATCTTTGTATGCTGTTTAAAGGGCACCTATTGTGGATTTTTGAAAATTATCTTTCATGTAGTGTGTAACATAGATCTACGTGAACAAAAACATCCTGCAAAGTTTTAAATATGAAAGTTCACCATATACAAAGTTATTGTCTCTCAAAAGTAAGAGTCGACTCTGAGTCGCTGATATGAATCGATAGACGAACAATGCTTTTTCTCTGTCTAGATGACGTCAACTTGACAAGTTATTTGAATAAGATACGCCCACTTATTGCGCTCGTAGATGGCAGGGAAACCTTGAAAACATCTGGGATGTACTGAATGTACTGGGAAATGAGCTCTGACGAGGACAGTGATGATGCAAAACATCTGCTAAAACTGAACCGCTAAGCTTACAAAATATGTTTTATTTTATTCTTCTGTAATATTGTTACTCTAATATCAGGATATTTGTGTATTACCACGGCAGGTAGAGATCAATCCGTGTTAGATATAGATCCAGGTCACTTAAGAACAGAATATGCAATAATGATTAGTGAAACATTCATGCATTTAAGGGTTAACCAAGATGAGTAAAGGTACAGTCTTGTTTATTGTTAGTTCACGTTACATAATACTAATTGAATCGTGAGTGAGTAAGAAATAAAATTCGGCTCCCGACTCCTATTAAAGATTTCTCTGTTGGCTTTCCAATATGATTTAAATTTAAGCCACACGTGTAAGGAAATCACAATCTTCCTATGATTTATGGACATACTGATTGTAGCTCTCCATTTTATCCTTCTTCCTTACTCTATCACCTCTGGCTAACATGCAATACACTGCGGCAGATGAAGTTAGTCATTTTACAGTTGTTCCCAACAGTCTGCACATGCTGGTCCTTTGGCTATGAGCTCTCACATGTCCCTTCTGGAACACAAGACAACGGTTGTGTCCAAGCCTCTTCAGCAGAAACCTGCTTCTGGCTAGGTGTCTGGCAACCCTGCTGTTGACAAGCTTCTCCCTAAACACTAACCCTCCCCTATCCAGAACCAGTGGATTTTAACAGGGCTAAAAAAACAAAAAACTATTGAGTAGAACTGGCATAAAAGTATAAGTAAAAAGAAAGGCTGTCAGGTTATTTTAAAAGAAGTAAACAGATGCTTTGTTATGAATCAGAAATCCTTCTCTCTCATGTGCCAAGTCTTTGATGGTTAAAGGTCCAATATGTAAGAATTTTGTAATAAAATATCCAAAAATCACTTGCACAGTGTGATATATTTCCTGCAGTTGTGTACTTACAATATCCCAAAAGTCCCCAAAGATTTTTTATTTCAGAGAAATTCCAATTTTAAATAAGTGGCCGTCCCGGAAAAAATGTCGCCTGTCAATGACGCAATATCCGCACTATCCTCGGTTTCCGCTCGTACTGCCATAGCCATGACGTAACCATGGTGACAGACGTGTGGACAACTGCATAGTGAGTAACGTTTAGCGGCACGCCGTTCTTGTTTCGTTCAAACATAGACCATGGCAAGCAGACTTTGGGACAAACTAGGAGAACTAAAATGAGGATCAATATCAGCATGGCGTTTTTGAGATCCCGAGAGCTAGCGTCCGAGACTGACTTCCACTCGACAGAGAGCTAGCGTCCGTGACTAATTTGGACTTGACAGAGCTTCACGAGTCACGACTTGACAGCTTTATTAGACAGGTCAGCAAATGTACATAAAACAAATCAATGTTATAACGTTAGCTCGACATGATGAAATGTTAGAATATGGTCAGTATGTTATTCTAATGTTGATCTAGCTGCTAGTTTCGTATAGCAAACGAACCAACACGTAGAGTAACATTGTAACTTTCAACACACATTTAAATGCCGTTTAGTGAGATAGTGTAACATTATACCAAGTGAAACAGCGCTGCGTTACCTCACAAGTTTAATTTGTCTAATAAACTGACCTGTGTGAGTAATCTAGCACTTGCGTGTGTAGTTCGAGGATGAAATGTCCTTATACCTTTATATCCGCGGGACTCTCGCGTGATATCTTATTAGCAATCGCGACCTGCTTCATACCACTGTAATGTTAAAAAACATGAGTGTTTTCACTCATCCATAAACATTATTAGATCCATCAGCTTGACAGCAAGTCCCACCATTCTGCTCGTCACTGCGTCATAAACATACGCCTTTGTTATTGTTGGAAACTGCGCCCTCTTGTGGCCAAAAAAGCTCCATAGTGTAGCTTTAACTTCGGCACACAACAAAATCCCCCCCCCAAAAAAATTTAACAGTGACATGCCCTTTGAATGCAAACTGGTATAGTGACACTGGTCATGTCTTTTTAATCATGGCCCATGAAAGAGGCCTTAAAGGTGCCCTAGAATGGGGTTATTTTATTATTTTATAATGTTTCCTGGGTTGCCCTTATAATGTTAGTATGTTTTTTAGATAAAAAATAGTCATAATTTAGAAATAAAAGGCATTTTTCCTAGCCTGATTTTATATTCTGATTTGAATGCTCTGTTTGAAGGGGTGTCTGCTGTGTGTAACCGGCCTCTGCTGTGATTGGCTGACAGGCTTGCATATGAAATGAACTCTCTCGAATACTTTTACTACAGCTATTGTAAGTTTTTACTATTACAGCTATCGAGATTAACGAATCGTGAGATGTTTTAAAGTATTTAGATCTATTCCATCACATAAAATGAGCATTGAGCAAGCAGATGACAGTCTGTTGATCGCGAGAATAAAGATCTTAACATCGCAACGCTGTTTCTGCACTCTCTCTAATGCTTTCACCAATCCAAACACGATGATGTAAATACAGTAAGAGTTCGTTGTGCAGTGTAACGTGCGTCACTGAATTCATAAACATAAAAATTCTCTATATAAACAGGCAATTAAGATATTTGACAAGAAACCTATGATATGGCATCATTGTGATATCATACAAAAGCACAAGCTTTTTAAAAATTTTGTAAATTTTAGTATTTTGAAATTGACTTTTAAATGTTTGAACAACTGTGTCTCACCACTGTTCTCTGGGCTCATATACCCCTTTTCCACCAGCAAGAACCAGGTGCTAGTTCAGAGCTAGTGCTATTGCCAGTTCGGAGTTGGTTCGACTGACGAGCTTTCAAAGAACCGGTTTGCCTTTCCACAGGCCAGAGAGCCACCACAGAGCCAGGTCTTACGTCACTGTATACATCTCATATTGCGCAGCAACGCTAGCGCGGCAGCGCCAAACACAAACACACTAGGCTTGTTCGAGATGCGTTGGCTTCTTGGAAAGCACAAGGAGTCGTATGCTCTCCACCCACTCCCGGAGCTCCGATCGGTCCGGGCCGCTCCGATGCATCTCGAACAAGCCTTCTATCAACAATGGCGGCCGTTGCGTTACTATTGATTCGCATGGCTTTGCGAACCTAACGTACATCGGCATCCAAACACGGCGAATACAACGTGTTCGTGCAGCTCGCCGTAACTTGCATAAAAGGAGATTACAATCGAGCTGCTATTAGCTCGATTAGCAGCTTATTAAAAAATGGCGGTCACAAGTTTCTGTTCGTCTTGTTGGCCACGTTAACCCCACCCCCAGCCGCTGACGTAAGCGGTTCTTACTTCTAGACCAGCAATGATTTGGTGCTACTTAAGAACCACTTTTACTGGTTCGGAGCTGGTGCTTTGGTGGTCGAAAACCAAAGAACCGATTTGAAACTAGGCTCTGGCTCCGAAGCAGCACCAGCTGGTGGAAAAGGGGTAATAGAGAGACGTCAGGGCTATTTAAGACCTTCCACCAGAGCCTCAGTTAGTGGGGATTGTGTGCTACCAAAGTTTAGAAAATCTTTTGGTCAGTCTAGCTTCTCCTTCAGAGGGGCTACACTATGGAATTCTCTCCCACTTGGATTCAAACTGCAGAACAATATTAACATATTTACCAGAGAGCTGTTCTTTGATCAATTGTTCTTTGATCGCTTCCTGTATATAATTTATTCACAATTTAAATAAGGTTTTTTTCATCCTTCTAAAAGAAACGACGTGAAGTTGATATTTTAGTCGCTGTTTGACTTACTGATGAATAAGCGGTATTGAACAATTTTGAGAGAACGATTACCTGTCTCGCTGTCTGAACTTGAACAATTCATCAGAAATTGTTGCTTGGTAACGTTAGCTCTATTTACGTTAGATTTATTTTCAGACGTTCATCGAGGCCAGCTCTGTATTGTCCCAAGTTGAGGAAACAGTCGTCTGTGAAATGTTTTGACCTTACACAACTTTGGGAAGTTGTGTCGGCGCATTTCCAGAGAAAATAAAATTAACCCATTGTTTCTTCAGAGGCTCGGATGAAGGAACTAAAAAATTCTTTAGTGTTCATTTGTACATCCAAACACTGATCAACTGCCATGCTTCGGCTGCGCAGTTCCGCCTGTCATTGAACATGGGCTGGCAATGAAATTTTACATCATTAAACAAAAAGAGGTTAGATCAACAGTAATCAAATTGATAGCAATTTTACAGTGTCATTTTTATTTGGGTGTTATTTTAGGACAAATTTTGCTATAAATATAGACGTGCATTGACTGCGGCATGAATGTTTTATGTACTGGGTGCCCACGTCCTGCGCTTAGAAAAGTTAAATTAATTTACTGCGAGAATGAGGAATCCACAATACAGCACAGGTTGGTAACTGCTTAATTTCAAAACTAAAATTAATATTTTGTATTTTGTTTCTGCCCTTAAAGACTTGGCATCCATAATCAAGTCATCAATCAGGAAGTGTCTTGGATCCCCCATTTTTGCTCCCTCAAAGCCACTGTATGTCATTCTCAATGGGTTTGTTCAATCAGGAGGCCTGACAGCTGAAAGAAAGAGAAACACTTCTTACAAAAAGAACCCCTACTCAACTGCCAGCCATTTAAGGAAAATATGAGCTGTAAATTTGGAGCTGTAAATTCAGCTGAGAAGCTGTCAGCATTTCAAATGCACCCACGTCCCAGAGATCACGTTGAAGAAAGGGATACATTATGTAAAATGTGATCAAGGTCTATCAGGAAAATGTATAACTCACACAGACATTTGCTTCTCTCAAAGTGAACTTTGTTTCGGTTTGGTCCGAAAGCAGACCTTAGGTTAACATGATGCACATTTATGTATTTAGCCTATATGTAATCCAGTAAAACTTCCTTTCCTGATGTTGAGCTAATGGAAGAGGGTTATTACGGGGCAATGCTGACTCAGAACTATGGATAGAAACTTAATTCCCTCATATAATTAGGAAAAAAAGCAAACTTGAAGGTCTACGAGAATTCATTTCGGTAAATGTCAATGTTCCTGTTAATCAGTCAATGCATTGATTTTTGTTTAACCTTCATTAGATGATGCTGTCATATTGACAGGACAGAAAAAAATTACTTTGGCATAAACGAAATTCCGTCAGCTCTAACCGTCTTGTTGGACAGATCTTGTTGCATTACATTTCAGGAACCTGCATTTAGCTCACCTAGCCTAAAAGTAATTAATGACCGTGAGTCTTTTTATTCCGGAACAGTATCCCTGGAAGCAGGAAGATGATATCTGTAGACTCAGAAGACAGGTTGTAAATCCTAAGTATGTCTTCAGCTCTGGCCAGTTCCTGAGAGGCTCCACACGACATTGCAGAGTACCTTGTTCGGCTAGACTAGATGGGGCGGTCGATCGGTGGTAACAGGATGCAGGTCTCTCCGCTTTCAAACAGTGGGCTGGTTTTGTGGTCAGGTTCAATTGGGTAATCAATCGTCAATTTTGCTGGCCCTCATATAAGATCATCCAGAGAGCAGATAATCAACACACTGAGTAATGAGGCGGCAGACCGCGACAACTGAAATCTCGCCCATGTTCACTCTCCGTATACGGTACTGTCGTATTGCTTGTGCAAATATCATAAAATGCATACCACCTGATGCAATGAAAAATTTATCAGCAGTCAAAATGTTGTAAGTTAATATTTCAATGTAACTGAAAACTGCCATGTTCACCTGCTCAAACTAAAATTCATCATGAGATCAAAATTGACCCATTATTTTCTAAATGCATATTAGTAGTAATTTGTTCTTCCTATACTGTAATTCACTTCTTTGCTGATATACGAATGGTTTCCCAACGTTAAGCCAAATGCATTCAGATCTCATCTGCCCAGCCAGAGACTGTTCACGTCACGTCAGCCCAGCCAGAGACTGTTCACGTCTCGTCTGCCCAGCCAGAGACGGTAAATGTGATGGTCCCCAAGCCTGTCCCTGTCCTAGAGTCTGTCCCAGAGGCTATTCCTGACTCTGTCATTCCCCCGAATATTTTTTTTTGGGGGTTAGGGTTAGGGTTAGGCTATATATCCTCGCCGTGGCCACCCAAAGGCCCACGGCCACCCGAAGGGTCCTCTCCACCATGGCCACCCGTAGGATCGTTTCCACCATGGCCGCCCGAAGGGTCGCCTCTGCCATGGCCACCTGCACAACCTGCTTCATCCTGGTCCCCTGAACAGCCAGCTCCGTCCTGGCAGTCTGCTCCTCCCTGGCCTCCTGCACTGCCTGCTCCACCCTGGACGCCTGCTCCGCCCTGGCCGCCGACTCAATCTACTCTGCCCTAGAGGCTTCCTGCTTCGGATAGGCCATGCCCTTGTCAGCCTCCAGGGCGCCCAGCCTCCAGTGTATTTATACTACAGTGACAGACAAAAAAACTATCAATCAAATTATAATTATACTTACAGAGACACAAGCATATTTTGTGTCCTTTGAGATTGTTTCTTGACAGAGAGCAAACCATTAAATAATCAAGCAAAAAAACAGGGAAAGGGTTCTGTAAAAGTAAAGGAGATTGAGGTAGTTGTTGCACTCAGGGCTGGACTGGGACAAAAAAATTGGCATTTGGCCCAGACTGGCCCACTACATATGAACAAAAACACAACCGAACTTTGCACGCCCTTGAATATGTATACCA
This sequence comes from Semotilus atromaculatus, assembly GCA_031834385.1. Lineage (NCBI taxonomy): Eukaryota > Metazoa > Chordata > Actinopteri > Cypriniformes > Leuciscidae > Semotilus > Semotilus atromaculatus. Next base: position 10,901,274 of record JAULUF010000009.1, on the reverse strand, counting down.
ACAACTCCTATTAAAACCAACGCCGTGTAATGAGTGAGTAGGAATGGGTAAGGGTTAACAGATGAAATAACTACTAAGTGTAAAATACAATTCTCCAATTGCATTGGCAATACCAGTGTTTCTCACAAGATGTTTGGTACATTTGTGGTGAGTGTACCTCTGTCCCTCTAGGGGGTTTTGGGGGCATGCTCCCCCGTAAGAAAATTGTGTGCTTTTTAATGTTAAATTCATTAATCTGGTGCACTTTTAGAGTTCAAAATAAAGAGCTCCAACCAATATTCAGTGTGCAAATTGAACAAAGAAAAACTCAAAACTCTTTTAGTTGTGATATAGCGTCTGTCTGTCTACATTACACTACTACATAATTAATCATAGTTATAATATTAATCACATGACAGTAATAGCCATATATTGTAAAACACATGCACTGAAAAATAAAAGCAACTTTCATAATTAGTTTAGAACTAATTTCTATACTTGAAAGAGATAAACACATTTACCTTTTATTTTGATGGAAACTGCATCGAGCTTTTATTTTGGCGGAAAACATGGTTTACAAACGGTTCTCATACTCTCATTACAATTAAATGCGTAATCGTTAAATATGCAGATGTGGAAATAATGCGTAACTGGGTAATGGGTTCCTTCTCATAGCCTGTGTTCTGAAAGTAGCCTAGTTCTGCTTACCACAGTTCTCTACACTCACTAATGTCTCTCCTGATCTTCCTCACTCCTCATCAGACACTTGAAGGGCCTGTTTCTTTTTTTCATGCCATTTCTCTGCACATTCCTTGCGTTTCTTCTCCATCGCTCTGACTATTTTGACAGATACAAACTGACACTGCACGCTCGCTCAGAGCCCAGAGGGGGAGGTGATTAGAGATGTGATTGGACCAGCCCAGTGTAAATCAAGAAAATAACCAATGGGCTGCTGATCTACGTGTTTCATGGGCCGGTCTGTGAGAAAGAAAAAAAACACGCTGACTTTTTTGTCCAATGCGTTTTAACGGCACAAAGATCTCAGCGCCGCCAATTAAGCAAAACTAAACGAATGGACCGCCGATACGAATTGAATGGGCCGTTAAAAATAAAATAAAAAATAATAATAATAATTAAAGTATGAGATGTATCGGCCCACAGGGAAAATGCCCGGTATGCCCGATGGCCAGTCCAGCCGTGGTTGCACTCAATAAATGTAACATAATAGCTTAATGCACAACATCAGGTACTCTACCTCTTCCCAAAATAACAGACCATTTCAGTAATGGCTGACACGTAGGCCTATATTTAGCCAGCAGCCATATCACCCTGTAGCCCAAGACTGGTTGCCCACTGAAGCTAAGCAGGGCTGAGCCTGGTTAGTACCTGGATGGGAGACCTCATGAGAAAACCAGGTTGCTGTTGGAAGAGGTGTTAGTGAGGCCACCAGGGGGTGCTCACCCTGTGGTCTGTGTGGGTCCTAACGCCCCAGTATAGTGATTGGGACACTATACCGTCAAAGAGCACCGACATTCGGATGAGACGTTAAACCGAGGTCCTGACTCTCTGTGGTCATTAAAAATCCCAATTTTTGTGGCCAAATTTGCCCCTAGTGGCCTCTATCTATCATGGCCTCCTAATCACCCCTATATATATACATATATACTAATTGGCTTCATCACTCTGTCTCCTCTCCACCAGTAAGCTGGTGTGTGGTGAGCGTACTGGCACACTATGGCTGCCGTCGCATCATCCAGGTGGATGCTGCACATTGGTGGTGGTTGAGGAGATTCCCCCCATCTATGTAAAGCGCTTTGAGTGTCTAGAAAAGCGCTATATAAATGTAATGAATTATTATTATTATTATTATATTATACAAATAATATGTTTAGTGAAGCTTTATCCAAGCATCAACTGCAACATCAACAAAACAGCATAGACTAAAAGACTGATTTTGGGATTTAATAATCAATATAAAATTAAGATTTTAACGATTCGGGGATATCCAAAGTTACCTCACATCCCCCTCACTTTTCTCTTGATATTTTTTTCCACAGCATGTGTGTGTGGTGCAAGTTAAGATGCTGACAGGCAGCTGAAATGGAGAAGAGACAATACAATGATATAGTAAGAATAGTATATTGTTGCAATGTAAACAGTGTGACGTGTCAATGCGATCAATGCAAATCGGCATACTGTATTTAGGCTACATAAACAGTGTTTTTTTTATTTGTGTCGATTCAGCACCACTTCACTTAATGTGAAAATATTCAAAATTAAAACAGGATTCAATGGAAGTTTTCAAAGATAAAAATCACTTTGAGAAATGGACCCAGGGAGAAATATAGAATGTTTAGAATATTTAGATAGATTATTTGAAGCATATGATTGGGTTGGGCTTATTTTAGTACTGTTAAATGCATCTAATTTTATTGAACAATTGAAAGACTTGCTGTAATTGTCTTTTGGAATTCTAGTAATCTAATTAGTGTGCTACAGAGGGTGAGGAACAGCAGGGTGTCAGAATACTGAGAAGAGGTGGGAATGACATCTGAAGTATGTACAGGAAGCCAGATCATCCCAGCACAAAATATGTTCAATAGAACACAGCCTCCATTTCACAGGTCTAGATGTACCATCTATTCCAAATAATAGCACCTATTTCCAGCCAAATGTAAGTGTGAAAATATGTGAGAAGGTTTGGGGAGAGGTCAGTTGAAACTGCAAAAACCCTAAAACTTTGTTGCACAGCCATTTCCCATCCATGTGTCCTTGAAAGGTGTGAGACAGAAAAAAAGCATCTTCTTCAGTTTACATGACTCTATTGTAGTATGAGGTGTTTGCCGAAGCATAATATCATTTAGAGGGAAAACATTAATTCTTTAATGTATTTTTCTCTACACATTACCAGATGTATTCAATTTATTCCTTATCATTACGTCTCTTATCATCCAACATTTCTATTAGACAATCTAATGATCCAGCTGCGGGTAGATTTATTTTTGGCTAGTAGCTCTGGGAATGTCACCGTTTTATCTTCACCGTTCCAAAAATTTCTTCTTGACTACATTCCTCAATCTCCTTAGATTATTTACAAGGCTTTTGATATTCTCTCTCTTTCTCATTATTCCCAGTCTATAATTCCCGAAGGCCGATGATCTAAGATTCAGTCTCAGGCAGCTTATTTAAACAGAGTCAGTGTCTACACTACCAACTGATACAGTTTAATTCTGCAGAATACAGAATACTAGTGAGGTTTAAGGAACAACAGAATACAATGCGAAAAGCGTAGCAAACGTCAGAAAGTAAAATCAACAACAAGAACAATGAATTATATTGCAATGTATTATTATTATTATTAATATTATTTTAAAAAAATCTAAATCCTGAATAAAACCAATAAAGCATATTATACTGAAACAACTGAACAACCTTTGCTTTCTTCAACTGTACAAATCAGCAAGGACAATGTTTCAGGATCAAACAATGAATATTTTGGTGATGCAAAGTCCTATTTGTCCTTTAGACTTTTCTGTTCTTCCTTGTAAAGAAGTTTCTAAGCATAAATGTGGACCTTGATTTTAAATGGCATCTTAGCATTGAGTATAGTTTCCTTAGTGTGATATAAATAAATGACCACAGAGGTTTAGGGACTAATGTTCTTTTAAAATGTGAATGAAATTAATTCATAGTCCTTTTACAGCTCTTCCTAGCCTGGGAAAACCCAGACAACTTCCAGCAAATTTAGATTTGCTCTGAAAGTTAGTCTGGCAAAGAGCTCATTCAAGCCCATTTCCAATCTATCGAAATCGCGGCACCAACCAGAAATGTTGGGGCGGCTTTACACGATGACGACAGCGCTGGGATTTTGAAGCCTACATTACAAAGATGGATGCCGCCGTCGAACATCACTCGTTTGAATCAGCTATCGCGTCTGTTTTAAGCGATTAAAAAATTTCCTTTTCGTTATAACCCGAGCAAAGAACAACACTCAAAGCCTTCATGTCTAAAAAAGTTATCGCTGTCTTACCGACTGGATTCGGCAAAAGTCTGATATACCAGTGTGGCGAGCAGGACGATCGAGGCAGAGGGATGTGAGAGAACGGCGTAAGTGAGGCCGGTCTCGCATCTCTCACGGAGGAGCGGAAGCATGAAAGGAGGAGCGACGACGGTGAAGATCGAGAGAGGACAGGCCTGAATTTTATTTGATGTTTTGTTTTATTATGTGTGGCGGCAGTCGACCGTGAGGGACTTTGTATTTGTTTTATTTTGTCATTAAAATGTGTGAATGTTCGCCGGTTTCCGCTGCCTCCTTCCCATAACAACGAGCCCTGTTGGTCAATACTAAACGAATGGTTGGGTCTTTAGCCATAGACGGTCTTAGCGAGAGCCCTCTGCACACGTCATCTCCTTCATCGCTCTGATTGGTTTTAGGTCTATCCAATTGCGCCAAGAGGCATTTGAGGGACGTCTGTTGGTGACGCCCTTTGGAAATGATTTGTCTATGGAGCTTTGCCAGACCCAAACTCAGTTTAAACTGAGAAGGGTCTGGTTTTAACCAGGCTAAGCTCTTCCATGATTCAAGCACACACTCACAGTGGCAAGTCACGTGAGGTGTTTTGTCTTATTGTAAACTACATGCTTCCTCAGTGATATCTCTAACAGCGGAATGAAGTAATTTGCCTTTATTCATACCTTCCCTTTTTCCGCAAGCTACTCTCGAATACTCCAATTGATGGGCCTCCGTTCAACACAGCAAACTGCCAGGACAGCAGACATCACGGCATCCTCCCTCTCCACCCGTTAAACTTGTAAAGCAACATTCATTTTTAATGGATAATTGATCTGTGTAAATCAGAGGCAGATAGGGCCCCTTTTCTCAGATAATCTGATAAAGGAAGCTTGCCGTTTTCAACAGTAGCCTGCTGGAAAGGGGTAAGCCCTGTTCTCTGCAGCTCCCTGCGCCGTAATCGAACTAGCAAGAGGCAGATCAGAGATTCAGTGGGTGTAGAGCGAGAGAAAGGGGTAGGGGTAGGTGGAGTGGGTAATCGACAAATCTATCCTCATGCTTAGCTTGGCTGGCTCTCTCATTTGGTTCAAAGTGGGTGCAGATGGATTTTAGATGGAATGGCCTTTGCAAGCGGTAGCCTGTGACACACGTCAACAGCATGGCAGCTCGGGGCTTTTGGAAAACTCTAAGCTTGTGCCAAAATCATCATACTTATCATGATTAACAATCCCTAGTCGTGATACTGAAAAGAACTAATGCAAAAGTTTCTCAGACATTTGTTTGAATGCATTACATGCCTAGAAATACTGATTACAGCTTCATTGTCCCCCTATTGCCGTTTGCACTGCAGTTCTGTCCAACTTGGCTCGTTTGAACCTGTGTGGGCTGCACACCTAATTGCTCTCTGGTTTGACAACTGTAATTGTCCTTAAGCACCTTACATGTATTACACTGTCATTTTACAGTGAATCAGTCGACTTCTTTACATCACCTTAAATGCTCACTTCTGAACCCGCTGACATGTCTCTAGACCTGGGGCATCATTGTTAAAACTTTATGTAGATTACATCCTTAAAAGTAGTGTGTCACTGTGCAGTGTCCTTGTCTTGATTTTAAAATAAATAAAGGCTATACAAATTGCATATAAGCAAAATTGTATAGTTATTCTCATTATTTTCCAATGGCCAAATAATATTTGTAATTGTTTTAAAACAATCTAATGCATGTCATTTGTATTCTATAAGGTAAACCTTTGTTTTAGGTTGTTTATAATTCTGACTTTAAAAAAACAAAGAGCACTCTGTTTTTAGATGTGCCTTATTCAAGACATGAAAGTAAAGCTCACTGCTATGAACAGTTTTGCATATTAAAACAATTTTCAAAATAACATCCCCACACATGTGGAATTGTTTTGAAAATGTATTATAAAGCCTTAGTTGAGGCAAATAAACAGCTATAACTGACAACGGTTGCTGTTTTGTTTTATTGAATGATTGTACCATTGTTTGTCACAATGTTGTTCTTATAGGCTATTCATAGTTCATCCTTTTCGATAAAGTGAAAAATGTATTTCTGTGGAGAAAGCTGAATAGTAGGGGTTACGATTCAGCTTTTGCTTTCTGCAGTCGCCATTCATTGTTTACATGCACACCTTTTGTTTCAATCTAACTGAATTAATTCCGATTGGCGAATCTGAATAGTGTTTACATGAACGCTAAACAAGTGATCGGTTGATATGCGTTTTAACATTGTCACTCACAGGTGTCACTTATTAGTAATCACGCCACCGGCCTCGCGCCGTTCTCCCGCGGCCCTCAGTCTCGTCCTGCTCGCCACAGTAAACATAATGAATGGTGACTGTAGAACGCAAAAGCCGAATCCCAGACATTTTGGGCGATCTCGTAATCCAGGGCAGACTCATCACGGAGACTCACTAGTAGCCTAGTCTTGTTGTTTAACTACTGTGCTCTGTTACCGGTAGGCGTGGCCTCCTAGGGCAGCGAAGCAAGTGCATTCTGGGAGTTGTTGTCTTTCATCCTCATAAGCCAAAAATACATTTTCTGGCATTTCTCAGTCTAGAAATCTCCAAATTCAAAAATTATTTCACATTTCTTCTACATAAATGACCCATTTTATACACATTCATCTTTCCAGAGGTGAAGTATCCCTTTAAGGATTATCAAATGGATTTGATCATTGTTGATTTCACAATATATCCGATAACCCAACGCATTAACTCCATTAATGCCAAAGCAACGGAAAGAACAGCATCACAACTATCACAACTATTCAGTTTGACTGCTTATAAATACTGAAACTAAATGTATCAAAGCAATAGTGACCAATGAATCCAATGAAGTTGGCACTGTGTCACCTTTTATTTTTAGTCTCTCTGAAAAGCTTGTGTCTTGTTTTAAAAACAAATCCACAGTAAAATGAATTGAACAAATGAACAGTGTCTTACTGATAATTCAAAATAAAGTTCATCAATGCTTTCTTTCTGTTAGGATCACAAGGATGGCAATACAAAGACTGTTTTTCCACAACTTCACACTTCAAAACGTCTTGTAATCCTCAGAGGCATCTCATCATTTTGTTGCTGGAGTAATCTCGTGTTTGTGTATCTCATATTTACTATATGCCTACATCATGACATGCGCAAATCCAGCCTGTTCTCACGTAAATGTGTCTTGATAGCACGCATTGTGTTTATCGTGCAATTTATACGCGAAAGTGAGTTTTTACGTGCATATAATACGCAGTTTTCGCGTGGATTTGATAGGAACTTCATTGCGTGTAATACACACGCACCCAACACCACTAATTCTACCCATACGTATAATACACACGCACCGCACACCACTACTAAACCTACTCTAACCAACCCATGCGTATCCTGTGCACGTAAAAACTAATTTTCACGTATAAATTGCACGATAAACACACTGCGCGCTATAGAGACACATTTAGTGTGATCGGGTTGGCAAATCGGTGTGCGGGGCTAAAGAGATAATGATGCCAAGTAGAAGTAGGCATTGATCTTCTTCTGCAGAGGCGGTCTTTCCTCACACTATGACATAATAATGTGACACAATCCGAAACAAGTCATTTTCTGAGCATGGTTTCTATAAAAACTGTTTTTGGACTAAGTCGTTTTGAGTAACTTAAAGGATATTTGTATAGCACAATGACCTCTTATATGTCAAAAGATCAAGGAAAACTGTAAAACATTCAAACATAGCATGCCACAGGAAAAGTGTTCAAAAGCAGCTCAAATGTTTATCTAAATTAATTTTTTTTTTTTTGTTCTTGTGCTTAAATCCATTAATGAGAGTGGAATATTTAATTCTAAATCTAAATCTAATCTAAATTTGTATAACAAAATGAAAACAGAGTTTCAAATAATTTTGTTTCATTGCTACACTCATTCCAGAAAAAAAAGCATATTTAAGACAAGTTTATTTTTTATTAATCATGATATGTGCGTACTCACATTTCAATATTTTTTTTTTTTTTTTTTGTGCGAACGTTTATACATCAGGCCCCTGTTGATTCATAGACCTGATGACAACCTCATTCCCACAGCAGCACAGCTGTTTCTTATTTATTCGCATCTCCTTGTTGATCTATATTTATCTCCATTCTCACATATTTCCCAAATTCTGAAATGTTGACTGTCACAGTAACATAAACAAACTACATTCTACCAAATATGCTTTCACTTTTATTCCCATGCATATGTTCAATCAATATGTTCACTGCAAAGCCTTGTGCACTGTCATTGGGAAGCTTAAACTATCAGTTTAGCATGTGGTAGAGGGAGAGAACAAAGGGCAAATTTGAGAAAGGTCAATGAGGACAGGGTCTCTGAGATGTGCGTCAGCGAGGGCTCAGATAATAGACCTAATGAAGATGTAATGCACATGGGCATTATGGGTCATGGCGTGCCCTGCATTAAAACGATGTGCGGCAATAACACTGGAAGTCGACCAATCATCTCTGTGTATTGACATGCTACGCTGTAAGGACAGATCCCCCCTTTGAATATTGAATCACACTCTGTTTTCTGTCTCTCCAAGAAAAAGGTCATATCATGAGTGTTATGTCTAAAATTTCATAGACACAAGCCTGCCATTTATATTATAGAGCTTGCAACAAAATAAAATAAAAATATAGATAGATAGATAGATAGATAGATAGATAGATAGATAGATAGATAGTCAGACAGACAGTTTATTTATCCTGTTGATCTGTTATTGTGCTACCACAACAGTCTTGGGGGCGGCTGCCTGATATGCAATGCATGTCGTAGGATAAAAGTATTTTAGCATCTGTCAGTCCATTTCCATTTGCAACTGCTGCTTTTTTTCTGCTCCATCCTCAGGTTTCAAATAGACTACTGCACATTCCTATGAATCTCATTCCTATGAATTTTACATGCTTAAAAAAAGTGCATACATTTCCCCTCACTATGTGCTTTGTTTTCCCTAAAAGGATAAATAATGACCACTATTATGGCTGGTTATGTGCCCAACTTTGCTCCCATGCATGATCAGCTGAAGAGTGTTTGATTCCTTCATCTATCGGCCTCATTAGAATAATACAAAAATAAATATGCCAACGCTGTGCAGCTGGTACTCCAGCAAAATCTATTCATTCTCTACTGCCACTTGACCACCCAGCATAAACAATGAGTATGAGATGAAATGAAATGAAAAGGGAAAGAGAACGGCTGCCTACACAAACCCAGACGAAGAGGACGCAATTCTCTTATCGTGCCAACCGCCTCGCGGCAAAACGAAGAACCCTGTTCCTGTCACTGCTGTGACAGGCGCATGTATCCCTGGCTGTAATGGCACAGGATACAACTGCCACATTGCACCCGGTGGAGATATCTGCAGAGCAATGCAGGAATCATGTGAGACAGCACATCTGACAAGTGCCATGACACCTGCCAGTCAGGCTGCTGTGTGACATGACCCAGAGCCATCCATCTGCGCCACCTGCGAAAACATACAACATGCAGCAAAATAACAGCATCCCATGTTGATACATGTCTTGACAGTTATGACACAATTTTCAGCATTTAGATAACCAACATTCATTTTTTTTTATGTAAAAATGTTTTGAATTTTTTAATGTTTGCAGTAAATAGCATTTGTCATGACAACCTGTATAGATCTAAAGCTACAAAGTAATATCTGAACAACATTAAATTCCACTCTTCCCCTAAAGGGTTTTTCTAAATACATTCAAACAAAACAATGAAACTAGAATATTGTGATGCCTAATTTTACTTTTAGCATTTAAACCAATTGGTTTTAATGTATAGTTAGAGAAATGGATATTCAACTTGAGATCTCGAAATATTACATTTAAAAAAAAAATACACAGAAAAACAGTTGCAGAAGCAAATAGTGGAAAGAATATAGAACAAATTTATTCTGTATGTAAGCTCTTTTTTGATAATATAACAGACTTGGTTGGTGGCATGAACCGAGAAAATGTATTTCTCAAAAATGTCTGTCCCACTTTACTTAACATAAACTGTGAGAATATCACTAACACTGATGAATACATTGAGTAATAGGTAAGGATCTAAACAACAGTTCCAAACTAGTTTTTCATAGTACAATAGTCAGTAAGTCTGTGTGAGCCACCACAGTCATCAAAAATATAAAAAATAGCACAATAAAATAAAGTGGTATTTTGGAATCTATGGAAACGATTATTTTTAAAAACTCCGGCCAAAGTGGAGATTTCTGAAAACGCCGGTTATGTGTTGCCGTGTCAACTGGGAGAAACGGGGTTTTCAGGTTCTCTCGTGTCGATTCTGAGGATTCTGATTGGCTTTATCCTTCTCCCTACACTGCCGCCCATAGGTTCGGCATAGTTATGATGGCGCTCGCGGCGTATTTATGCGGGTCGTGTGCACGATGTTATTATTGAAAACGGAGGAGGGGGGAATATTCGTTTCTCTAAATACCCGGCTATGTGTAAACGTAGCCTAAGATCTACACAGGCCCCTAGGCTCAGGGATTTCTAGAGGCCGAAATGTGCCGAGTACTGACCCCCACCAAAATATTATAGGTCTATAGGTCCTATTGGTCCCCAGTAGGTTTAGGATTAGGTAACCAGGTAGCGGCCTCAACGAGGGGGGTAATAATTTGGCAGGGAGTTCAAATTCAGCACAACTGAGTCACAAGCTCACAAGCTCAAGTGTGCCACAACTGAAACTGACGTAGGGAAGGGTGATGTAACATTCAGTCATGCGCCCTGTGCGCTCATCAATTGCCTGTCATTTTAAAACCTCCATCCAGTAGCACTAGTAATTACTATTACTGTAGAAAAAAAATAATCAGAAAATATTTGCTAAAAATTGCTCAACCGAGGCCCCTTGATCACGTAGGCCCCTAGACTACAGCTTATGGGGCCTATGAATTAATCCGACCCTGCCTGCATGCAAATCCATCCCAGCTAACACACAGCAACGTAGGCAACGTAACTCCAAAGTTGCATGCTCGTAATTAAATTTGCTCTCTTTATATAGTATATAATTGAAGAGTGTGCGCCGTGCGCATAGTTCTGTCAGGACCACTATCTTCAAGGATGATTAACAATTAGCATACATAGTTTGGATTGACGGTATGATTCCGTTCTACTCCCTGCCCATCCAAGCAAGCAGCCTAACATGGATAAGAGCAGGGAGTGCAGCGATAAACAGAACAGAACCAACATAAATGTATTGCAGATATCAATCACTGAATGTTGATCAGCTGAGAGTCAACTGATGCAAGCATGACTGACGTGACCTGCCAGAACTAACGCGTCACTTGATTATAACATCTAACAGGACAATCAAATGTGTTTTTCTGAGGTGAGACATTTTATTTTGTAAGATACTGAATCAGGACAACACTTTTTTTCTCAGGCACACTTTACTTAAAGAGCCCCTATCATGGCATTTGAAATGTACCTATTTTTGTTTTGGGAGTTCCCAAACACAGTTTCACATGCATGCAAGGACAAAAAAACACTAAAATTGTCTTATAATATGCATTTATTTTTACCTGATTTGCTCAACGACTCCAAAATGATTCGTTCAGCGATTCATTTTTCCAAACCCCTCCTTTGCGTGACGCTAATCTGCGGTGATTGGTCAAATTACCCAGTCAGTTGCATCATTACATTGTGTTATAATAATGATGGTCTCCCGCTTTGTTGTAAAAAATAACAACTCAGAGAGGGAATAAGTGACCATAGCCCACAGCTCGGTGGTAAACACCCAATCAAGTCATTGTTTGCGTTAGCTTAACGCAGAAACATATTGATAAAGCACTGCAGTAGTACCGTTAGCTACACCAAGTACAACTCCAAGTAATAACAACGACAAACATTTGACATATTTCTAAACAATTGAGAGCGAACACGTTGCTGTTAGATGGAGACCTAGAAGCTGCGTGGGGCGTACACAACACACAACAACAAAATACGTATTGAGCATGCTACAGAAAACATAACAGCAAACATTATTAATAATACTTACAGGTTGTGATTCGGAGGAGGACGAAGCTGATCCATATACACTGGGTACTGAGCCCTCCTTCAGGAACAACCGGCTTGCGAATCCACAGTTGAATTCATGTTTGTGAAGGATTCGTCATTAAAATGATGAGAGCACAACACAAGGTTCGAGCTATACTGTTGTGGTATCGTTGCAAATATGAACTTTAACCACTGATTCTTCACATGCTCGGGGCAGTGAAAACAAGTGGCTGTACTATCTTTGCATTGTAGAACAGCGTCTTCTCGACATGATGCTATTCAACTGAAGTATTTGAATGTGTTAGTTCAAGTCTATACTTGCGTCTGTGCACGCAGTAACTGGGCACGGCCAATATGCTAATGTTTCGTATCTACCTCACTACGAAACGGCTAATGACTCGTTTCAAAAACAATTCATTTCATTGACTCAGAGTCGACTCTAACTTTTGAAAGACAATAACTTTATATACGGTTATATACTTTCAGATATAAAACTTTGCAGGATGTTTTCATTCACTTAGAGCTATGTTACACATTACATGAACAGTCATTTTCAAATATCCATGATAGGGGCCCTTTAAATTGCTTCGAACAGAAGAGTCACTGCATAAAACTACGTTTTCACGAGTTCACACTCACAATTAATCAGATAGAGTAAAGAGTATGCGTATTTGGCGTGCTGTCCTTGGAGAGGGGTCCGAGCTCTGTATTTTGGCCCAAACCCAGAGTACTCCCCCGTATTCCTGGCTGTGGTATGAACCAGCCAAGAGGACTCAGGGTGGTGGAGGGATGGTGAAAACTCTCAAGGAATGTAGGTGAGTCGACTGTGTATATATACATATATATGTAAAAATGCAAGTAATAATCTTCAGAAGGCCTCCTCTAATGCTGCTTGTATATATATACAGTATATATATATATATATGAGTTAATTGTTGATTGGAAGGACGTGTTGATTGGATAGATCATTTGAACGTGTTCCTCCCAAACTTTGTAAATGAAACATCATTTTGTTGTTGTTTCTTTGACTACACACTCAAAACGGTCTTGTGACTCACCAGTTGAGAAACCATGCCCTACATAACTGCCAGATACTGATAATTTCTTTAGAGATTTGTACAATTAAAAACTTCATTCCCAAGTATTATCATGCTAGATGTTCAAATAAATTATTTTAGCACCATCATCAAAGATGACCTGACCTCTGAACTAAGTAAAATATTAAGGTCTCATTCTCTTTTTCCCTGCAGCCAAACATAAATCACATCTTCCCTCTTCAACTTGCTTTGGAGATAATAAATCTTCAGAGATTTAAAAATGCCTTGAGAATATTTATTGTCTCGAGTATATAGTGATTTTCCCCCCATATTACCACACTGAAAGGTCATTCTCTAGCCAGGGACAGACTTCCCATATGAACTGCGGCTGGCTAGCGGAGCTGCCGACGAGAGACTGTGCGGTAATAAACTATATAGTGGTGACAGCTCTGTTTTATGAGCTTCTTATCACATCCCTGTGGCTTTTACCCTCTCTGGATCACAGCCTGTGTTGTCCTCAACTCTGGTTGGGGCCATGATTGTGTTTTCATTTCTTCTGTAAGGCTCTATTCTCATGCTGGCTTTATCATGTAAGGCTACTTTATTGTGGCATCCGGTGAGCAGGGTCGAGACTTGGTGCTTAGTGAAGGTAAAATAAAACATTAAACTCTCCAGGGCGGCTTGTGGAGTGACTTCAAGCTCTCTTCTTAGGCCTTGACGTCCATTATATATAGTCGAAGTGCGTGCCAAATGCTAAATGAGATTATTTCACTCAATATCTCTACCAACAGAAGTGCACAATCTAAGTTATGTTTATTATGCACATTTTTATAAGGGTCAGCCAGGTACCAGGAACGTAAATGCGGCAAATGACTAGAAAAGCTGAGAGAGAACAGAAAGCCATGCTGGATGTCTGCAGCACGAATAAAGAAAGACAAATTTACTTACTATTTTTTTCTCATTTCTTTTTATTTATTACATGTTGCTGAGCTGAGCGGTGATGAAAGAATATTGGGCTTCTTTTTAGGCATTCACAAACAAACCCTCACAGCAGAATTACACATGCGGGACGTGTTTTCTGACGTGAGTGAGGGAAGTAGATCCGTTGTGTTCATATCTTTTTTCAAAGTGGCCAGGCGACAACAAATGAGTGCAGAAATCTACTCTGTTTTCCACAGATGTAATTGTAGGGTGATGGCACCCCTCTCGCAGCAGAGCTTGGAAATGAGTCTGGAGCGCGTGTGACAGCTGTGGAGGTCACCGAGCCTACGGATGAAAGCTGCCTGTCTGTTCTTTAAACATACCTTTTGATCACATTGCTGCCTCGCTTCCACCAGTGATAAGCACAAATAAACATCCTTCAGTTGTGTGCATTAGGATGCTGGCTTTTCGCACATCATCTCAAGTGTCTTGCAAACGAAGTGCTGAAATTAGCTAGCGGATCAGTACCATTAGATCTGATAGATCATGTCCTTCAAGGCTTTAACACAAGAGCTCTTGATTGTTTGACCAAACCTGTTAAAGTCTGTCACTAGGGCTGTCAAGATTGAAAGAAAGAAAGAAAGAAAGAAAGAAAGAAAGAAAGAAAGAAAGAAAGAAAGAAAGAAAGAAAGAAAGAAAGAAAGAAAGAAGTATACTGAGAACATTTCTTTTGTTTCCTCTTTTTTTGGCCAATAAATCACATAAAATATGAGAGTAGGGTGACAGAGAGAGAGTTTGTAACAATGACAGCACAAAAGCGTATAAAAAACAGAGAACTTTCAAACTAACTGTTTTATGTGCGGGTGGAGTGTTTCATTTTTGCAAGTTATCTCCTCAAACATGATTTAGTGTGCCAGTAGCTACACAGTGAATCTTTTTTTCTCTTGTACGATGGATGGCTACCAACGCAAAGGTGCAATACCACAACCTGTTGAAGCAATAACCAGATAGTTACTATAGTGCTGGGTTAGTAAAGATATTGGAAACACCTTATTTTAATTTGTCCTTGTTATACATGTTACATGTATTTATTTTAGTAATAACTATAAATTGGGCATAATTACGTGAAACTAACCCTAAACCAAACCCTAATCCTACCCTAACCCTATAGTAGATGTAGTTAATTACTATTACTCAGTACTTAAATGTATTATTACACTGTAACAGGGACACATTCAAATAAGATGTAAAAAATATATTAGCTAGGGATGCCAATTTACATAACTTCCCAAAGTAAATTCTGATTAATCTTTAACCTCAACCTTTTAAATCCGAAGTGGGTGGTGCTTTAATTATCATGTTACTCAACATCCACTTGCTTAACCAGCACCAAATAAATGTCAATTTAAATCTTTTAAGATTGGCTTTACAGTGAATATGATGGTGATTATGACCATCACTATGACCATCGCACGATCTTAATTTGCTGACATTTTAGAAGTGCTCTATCTTTTACAGCGTAAAAAAAATAACAGAAACATGAAAATGTGATCTTTAAAATCATAGTAGCCTATATCAGCCTTTTGTAATATATCGTTGAAAAGGTCTCAATTAGCAGAATACAACAAGTATATTTGTTTCAGTTAGAGGCCAAACAAAACCAAGAATTTGTATGAAAAATGCTGCCGATGCACGTGTAAACAGCATTCACATGATGCTTTTGTCCCATGTATTAGTCTGTAAGTTCCTGCAACATTAGTAAACCGTAGTAGATTGCATATCTTAATTTAGAGCAGGTGGTCTCGAATGAGCCCGAACACAACATAACACGTAGATCACGGAGTGACATGACATGCTGCTTGGCTAAAGCTATAGGACTTGTTTCCCAACGTCATTTGAAAGTTCAACCAATGGAAACTGGATCTCGGGTATGGTGGGTAGATGTAGAGGGTAGGGACGATGTGTAGAGACCAATCGGACACTGTTTTACAGCTGGAGAGTGCTTGTATTGATTACTTGAGTTACCATGCGCCGTATAATAGGAGCGGACAGCTGAAACAGCGCTGGAAAATCATCACTTCTCAACCAGGATATTATTTGTTTATTCTATGTACATTAATTCTGCCCTACAAAGGCAAAAGACCTTAACTCGCCAGAGTGTGAAACTGAGAAAAATGACTTTAAAGTTATCTTAATGTCCTGACAAATGAGTTATAGGTATAATATTGTAATTTTCACATTTTGTAGTGTATACCTGTATTAACCGATCTACAAAAAAAAATTGAACACAAATTTGACCTTTGACCCTTTTTCGGAAGTTACTGTATTCTGCCTTAGCATTGCCCACAAAATGACAATCGGTCATACCAAGGCAAAAGACCTTAACTTCTATTTTATAGCACAATGTTATGATAACACTTAAAATGTAAGCAATATTAACCCTATTGGACTCATGATAAAAATGGCTTCACATGTATCAACAAGAAGTTGAAGTAGTGAGAATAGTTGGAAGAGTATGAATGGTTTTAATTAACATGAATTTCATAAAACAAAGTTGATTAACACCACTAAAAGTATAAAAGATGTGGAATATTTAAAGATTTTTTGAAAATTTGATTCTAAAACTGAAGTGTGTGTGTGTGTGTGTGTGTGTGTGTGTGTGTGTGTGTGTGTCCGTCCCTTCTTCATTCTCACAGTCATTTTGCAGATGACCTATTATTAATACTAACTTTATTCTCATCTGAATTATAAATAATTTATTTCTGTATAAAATAATACTACCATTAAAATCACATTTGATTTTCTTTTTTAATCAATGTAGAATGTGTAACTTAAAAAATAAAACAGAAATTAAAACCAATGCACAATGTTGTGTTTTATTGTGTGTACACAAATATAAGCAAACTCTTTGCATGATTTTTGAATCATCAGTTTGAATGATGTCCTGTATAAACAAAATTATGGAGTATGTTTTTATGTTTCCACTGTTCGATCGCGCCCGTGCCTCTCTCTCTCTCTCTCTCTCTCTCTCTCTCTCTCACACACACACACACACACACACGTGCTTGCGCACACACGCACGCACGCGCCCGGGAACCGAACTGGGTGAGGCGGGGCTTTAGTTTTTTGTTGTATTCACCTGCTACAGCGTGTGTAACATTTTTCTGTCAACTCTGCATATATCATTCGCGATGGATAGCCTATCGTTTGTCGATGGAGCGGGTTCAGACTATACTACATGATCTGACCGCATTTGTGCAGGAAAGCTCTGAGGACATCAGAAATTACAGGGACTGATGGCAGCTGTACAATGTACACACGCTACATCGTAAT
Organism: Semotilus atromaculatus; assembly: GCA_031834385.1. Lineage (NCBI taxonomy): Eukaryota > Metazoa > Chordata > Actinopteri > Cypriniformes > Leuciscidae > Semotilus > Semotilus atromaculatus. The sequence goes on along the minus strand of JAULUF010000009.1, from coordinate 10,883,949 downwards.
TGAAATTTTAATGGAGAGTAAAACAAAGGCAGAACACCGTACAATCTGAAAGGTAGGATTATTTGATAGAACACCGGCACAGTAACTTCATATTGATGCGCGGCTAAACAAAGGCAGAGTATCGTAACTCAAAATGAGCGTTCCAAAACAAAGCCAAAGAGCCGTAAATTATGTTACGGTGTTCTGCCTTAGTTTCTCATGGGCTTTTGGAAGTTACTGTTAAGACAACCCATCATTTTCTCGAAAAAACAAAAGAATTGACTCAAAATACTTATCCACATGATAAAGCAGGTCTTGAATGTGCCAAAAATATAAAAAACTAATTTTCGACCAAACACGAAGTTACGGTCTTTTGCCTTTGCACGGCAGAATTGTACATAGAATAACAAGTAACAAGTAAGAAGTTCTTATGTTCAGTAAAGTCACAAGTTTGGACACTTTATTAATTATGTTTCAAAATAAACGGCTAGCTTATCCATTGCATGGCATGAACACATTAATACACTTAGAATATGTAACTATGGAGCACGCACTTCATATTTCCTTGTCTGTCTGCAGCACGTTTTACGCATGAGCCGCATACACCTCAAAACTACGCACTCTAATGATGACCTTGCTTAATCGACCATCGATACGGTTTATCGATTAAATCATTATCGACAATTAATTGATCGTCGATTAATCCTCAGCATCCCGCATACTAGCATATGAGTTGTATTAACACAGTATCAACATTTCACTTTTAAAATATCGGTATCATCAATACGAGTATATTGCAAAACCACTACCAGTCACACTTTGGACCTTAAATAATCACCTAATTTCAGCGCCTGTATCCATCAAAGCAGAATACATCGTGAAACAGCAGAGACTATGAAAATATATACATGCATCCATGTGGAATGTTCTGGAATGACTCATTTCAATGTGATTCGGCTACCTACGTGTTCTATGCATTAATTCACAGTGGCTCAGGAGACACTATTAGATTTATAGTGCCATTTCTTTTCTGTTGAGACAGACATGTAGTGCGCTATGGCACAAGGAACACAATTTACCATAATATTGTTTCATAATGGTTCAGTCAAGCTCATGTAAGTGAGTGTGAAAGTCACAACAGCAGAGAATATATCATGGCATATATGACCATGTATTAACACTAGAACTACCGGAATTCCATAACTACTAGAACGACCACAGCGGTCATTCTGACCGTTCATACTTTGACGGTCATATGGCCGTACTGAACATAATTTTCGTCATGTCATATCTACATTTGAACCTTTCTCTTTAAGTTTTCCAATGATGCTTTTAATTCCTGTCGTCATGTTATAACGTCATCGCACTTAAAACAAGCACAAAAGAAAGATTGCCCCGACAGGTCTAGGAAATGTAAGGAAAATTTTGCGTCAAAAATATATTTTTCACCACACTCACCACGTGAATAGACATGCAAAAAAGTTAGGAAACGTCAAAGCTTCATACCGTTTAGTACAGCCCTGTTTGTAAATAAGTTCAATAATCAATACAAAATCTAAAAATAAATGGATATACAATGTTACGATAGGTAATAATAAAGGGCTAATTTGAACGGCACAAAAACCCCCCGCATCATTCACTAACGCGTACGCAGTCCACACAAACACCGCATTTCGTGTGCAGTTCCCACACACTATACTTTGTGACATTGGGCACATGTCTCCTTGGGTTTTATTTTTTTCGCAGTTCCTCCTTACTTGGCACTGATCGTTCTCTCCATCAGCTGCTGCTCCTGCCCGCGTCCTGGCTATCGCACCACCAGTCGTGGGGCTTTTGATTTCATGTGGTCGGAGCGAAGTTCGCTTGCCAGTCGCGTGATGAAGTCCCTCTGAGAAACTTGCTCATTTGTACACTTCTTGAACAATATGTGCGCGTTGATGGTGGGAAATGTAGCGGACTTATGATATCTATAATGCGTGCGGTCAAAATGACCGCCATGGACATTCTAGGTAGAAATAGTCAGAACTGTTTTGTGTTTTGTGATTTTAATAAAATAACAGTGTCAGAATAAAATATACACATATTTAGGAAAAGTCAGAGTCCTACAGCCACATTGATTTTATTTTAACAAAGTTATTACACTGTAAAATTTTAAAACGGTCAAAATGACCGCCTTGGTAGTTCTAGTGTTAAAGACAGCACTTTGCGACACTGTCAATGCAAAGTCTATTTTCTAGACAGGTAATGAATAAAGAGGGATGGGGACAATTACAGAAAGCATTCATAGCAAATGGAGAACTGAGCCCTTTGTCAATTTGGACGAAATGGTGCTAGACATCGGATTAGTTAGCTTGCACTCTTAACGAGCATTTATAAAGAGTAATTCAAAGTTCTCATGGGAAAAATCTCTATATCATCAAGATAACAACGTCTGTGTAAGGCAATTTGCTAATGATTTTGATTCGACCCCCAATGTAATGTAGGCTACAAAGTTTCACCCAGCACACACAATCAATGTATGGCCCTATTTGGACCCTGCTCTGGGAGACATCTGACTGTGCTGCTACTGATTAGATCCTCATAGATTGGGCCTCATTGTGCTGTGCTGGTATGGGGCATTCAGCCAGATCTGAGAGAGAGGGGAAAAATTCAGATTCCTTGACTGAAACGAGGGAGTCAACCGTCCATCACAACCAGCACAATTAGCTGCCAAATTTGTGTCTGTGGGGAAGAGTGCAATCAGACCAGTGTCAGTGATTTACAGTCTGCATTCTCATTCTATCAGTGCCGGACACGCATTGTTTTATACAAAACAATCATTTCTCATACATTGCTGTGCCTCCAAATAATGACATATTGTTCAATCTTGCAATTCCATGCATATTGCATATAAGGCAACCTTAACCTAACCTTATCCCTAACCCCAGGATGCTGATATACACTAAGAGCACCCTAGCAACCACCCCAAACAACTAACTAAATGTTAAATGATGTCAGCACGGCTTCATATCGGCGCCCTGGCAACCACTTAGGGCCCCCTAGCAACCATAAAACAACATTTACAAGCCATATTTCAGCTCCAGAAAATTGTAGAAATATGGAGTTCGTTTTTTTTTTTTTTGACTCATACAGTTTATGAGATGATATTCAAAGACTAGATGACAAGCATGCCCTAGAAACAATATAAAGTACCCTAGCAACCATACAAACACACGAATAAGCCATATCTCACCACCAAATGAGTGCCGTACTAAAGATTTTAAGAACTCTATAAAAACTCCATAGTAACCATCTGTGACAACTACCAACCACCAATTAACACCATAGCAACCACCAAAATACCTTAGCAACCACCCTGAACACCCTAGCAACCATATAGAAACACTCTAGTAACCACCGAAAAAACCCAAGCAAACCATCCAGAACACATTAGCAACCCCCCACAACACCCTAGCAACCACCCAGAACACCTTAGCAACTGCCTAACAACGCCCTAGCAACCACCCAAAATACCTTAGCAACCACCCACAACACCCTAGCAACACCATAGCAACCACCCAGAACACCCTAGCAACCATCCAGAATACCCTAGCAACTGCCTAGAAACCACCCAGAATACCTTAGCAACACCATAGCAACTACCCAGAACACCCTAACAACCGCCTAGCAACCCCCAGAATACCATATCAACCACCCAGAACACCCTAGCAACCACCTGAACAACATGAAAAAGCCATATCTCAGCACTAGAACATCGTACAGACATGTTTGTTGGCTCGTATGCAATCATGTACCACACTCTAGCAACCGAGTGGTGAGTTTTGCCACTGCAAGCACCACTTCAAGTTTTCTTCAGGAAATGTACATTCTAGTTGATGTTATTTAATTGCACATGCTTATTCCCCCCATTTTTACATTTAGATTACCTTTGCCATCATATTCATACTTTGCAGTCCCGTGACTACCATGGATACCTGCCGGACAACAAACTGGTATTTTCAACGTAGAGTCCTGTAGTCCGGCGGTGTGAACGTACAGTTAGCCTAGCTTAGACTCAACACAAACTGCTGACTCGCCGAACCAGCTGGTGGCGTAGATTGATGAAACTACAGGGTAACTTAAAGACACGATTTATTAATTACATGATCATACACCCATTGATTGTATTCAAACAAATGTTGAAATTACCTTTGATGGAGTGTTGGAATGATCACTGCACAGACGTGATACTGTCAACTTCATCTAAATAGCGCTTTTAACAATGTGAAGGAACAATTACTGTGAAGGTTGCTTATCTCATCTGGTTAGTGCAACCAATCGCACAACTGCCTGGCATGTCGTTTACACCTCAAAACACCAACTTTTGTATAGTAAAACTGGCGACGTCCTGGCAAGATCCTTGATTAGTTTACTGGGTTTCGTTGCTGGAGAACGACGTTCTTGCCCGCCAGCCAGTACTTGTGACGTCACGTGCAAAGTATGAATAGCACTTACATAAAAAGGAACTAGTTAATCAAAAAATGAAAGTTCCTTGATCATTTACTCACCCTCATGTCATTCCAACGCAATAAAATAATTATTATTTTTTTTTTTTCAGTGGCCACCAAAAAGGTCTGGTTACCATCAATCTCCAAAACATCTTTTTGAAGAATGATGGCATCAGCAGAAGTCGTCATACAGGTTTGAAATGACATGTGAGTGAGTAAATTAAGACAATTTTCTTTTTTTGTGACCTATCCCCTTAAAAGATAAATCTGTAAAAACACTAATAATTTAATAACATTGTTAAATCTTTAGCAAATGTCAAAATTAATATCCATTTTTTTATATTGCACATTATAAAGTTGTGATGCCTAAATTACTGATATTAATTTAGAGATTAATTTATAAGTCGACAAAATAGCATCTGTAACGCTGGTGCGGTTGAAGCAGGGAGATGAGGCAAGATCCAGTTGCAGCGCACACTTTATTTAACAGATTAGAAACTATACACACACACTATACAAACTAGACTGGGAACAGAATACGAGAACCGGAACGACCAACATCAACATACACTCAAACAAGAACTCACAAAGACAAGGCTGAAAAACAGGGCTTAAATAATCAGGGACAAACGAGCTAGACAGGATAACAAGGGGGCGTGGCTAATGGGAAACACCTGGGATGACTAATAGACAGACAGGGAACCACTGAACATGACAAGACAAGACACAAACCCACATCGTGACACAGCCCACCCCCTATGGGCGGCTCCTGACGCCCATAAGAACAAAACATGAAAATTCAGGAGGGCGGTGAAGCGGAGGCGGCCTCGGGGGAGGGACGGAGGGCCAGGCCCGCACTGGGAACCGGGACCAGGACACAGGAACGGCGAGCCTGGGCCGTGGAGCATGGGTGGTCCAGGGCAGAGCAGGAAGCGCAAGCGACCCAGGCGAAAACCCCTCGGGCGGCCACAGCGGCGAAGACCCCTTGGGTGGCCACGGCGGCGAAGACCCCTCGGGCGGCCAGGGTGGAGATGACCCTTTGGGCGCCCACGACGGTGAAGACCCCTCGGGCGGCCACGGCGGTAAGACCCCTCGGGCGGCCAGGGTGGAGACGACCCTTCGGGCGGCCACGACGGTGAAGACCCCTCGGGCGGCCACGGCGGTGAAGACCCCTCGGGCGGCCACGGCGGTGAAGACCCCTCGGGCGGCCACAGCGGTGAAGAGCCTTCGGGCGGCCACGGCGGTGAAGACCCTTCAGGCGGCCTTGGCGGTGAAGACCCTGGCGGCGCGGCCCTCATGGTCCCGTCACCTGGTCAAAATTCAATGGGAAACACCTGGGATGACTAATAGACCGATAGGGAACCACTGAACATGACAAGACAAGACACGACACAAACCCACATCGTGACAGCATCAAATTGTAATAAAGGCCATTTACCAGTTATTAGTAAAGTAATAATTAGAGCATCCCTGCTCTAACATCAGTTCATTTTCTCTTTTGCCAGAAGTTTTGCTGACAGCAAAGTTATTGTTTCTTTCTATTATGACAACAGAAAACAATGAAACAAAGAATAATGAAATGATCAGTCTGGGCAGACCATTTGCTAAGTTGTTTAACATGATGCTAAATATGTCTGTCTGTGTTTAGGGATGAATAGATCATTTCTTAACAATTTTTTTTTTAACCTGTTTTTATGAAATACCCTCAGGTCTTCCATTTAAACTGGATCGGTTTTCAAGAATAACATTCCATCCCAATGATACATTTCGGAAGACACCTCATGTGGTTTATCATGCTGTTGTCTAAACCTTAGGATGTTTTAGGAGGGACACATGGCCAGGTTTGAAGCAGAGATATTAGCATTTAAATGCAGTGTTTGAAGTATCTGTGCTGGCACCTGGCCTCACTGCGTACTGAGTCAATCAATCTTTGTTTGTTATCATGCCCTTCACGACGAATTGCCTGAGAGCTCCTCTAAGTTGAAATCTGAAGAAAACAAAATGAGAGAGTGGTGCTTCATCAAAAAAAAAAAAAAAGTACAACTCCAAAAACAACCCCCACTGCTCGACTCACCTTGCAAAAAAAAAAAAAAAAATGCTTTTGTACACACAGTGCCTTTAGCACAATTCATTCAGATTCTAAATATTTATGCAGTTTCAGTTTTAAGCAGTGTTTTCATTAATTCAAAAGATCTCATGCTGATTTGTTTGACAGAAAAACATGAATATGACAGAAAAACATGAATAATACATATATTTTGAGTAAATGCATTTTGATATCTTGTGTCACCATTCACAGTTGTAAACTCAGAATTTTGTCAGGAGTATAAAAGCTTTGAAGTGTTTTAAATGTTTAACTTTTGTACTGCAACTTTTTTTCACACTCTTAAAACTATTTACATGCATTGTTTTCCTCTGTCTCACATGATGACAAACAAAACCCCAAATGTAACTAATTTGTGAATGGTTATAATATAAAAGTACATTTTGCGATAACATTCGTTATAACTGCATCACACTTACAAATCTGCAACAAGCGGCTCTGGAGAGGCCATGACGCTTACTAAAGGCTGCAAAATAATTCAAAGAACAATCAAAGAATGAATGCGTGTGGCGTCGTTGTGAACAAAATCTGACCAAAACTAAACTGTTTTGAAGTTGTTACAGTGGTTCGAAATAGATTGCCAGCAATAGCCTTCAGGAAATGTGCAATGGCTGTGTAACACATTATCGTAATTGGCATGTGCTCTGAGGCTTCTTTTTCTTTGACATGGACATTTTTTAGGTCAATCTCTGTCATGGTAAAAAAAAAAAAAAACATTAATACACTGGAGTCCTGAATTGAAATATTTGCAGTACAGCCTACCATTGCTCAGTAGTTCCAAACTTCGATTTACTTTTGAGCAAAGTACAAAGAAGAACTTTTGAGTATATTGAAGCCTTAAGAAAACAGACCAGCCACCTGATCGCCATTTATAACCACATTTTAACCAGTCATTACTTTGATAGTACACTTTCCTGAGCTGATTATTCAGAATTATAATATTACATTATCACACAACAATAAACATCCAGTGTCAACTGCTCAACCAGAAAATGTCCCAAATTTGTGAGGGTAGAAGTCTGGCTGTCAGATGGCAGCATGCTTATGATAATCTGAACATGACAACAAACCCTGAGATAACCATGTCTCCGTCTCACATGTCACATCGTCATCTAAGACCCAAACATCTGTAATATGACCAGCCATTTGCATGTCTCAGTAGTAATAATCATCTTTAAATCCATGCACCTGTCAATACACAGATAGCCATCTGCAGATTCACACTCTTCCTTTAGTAGAAACCAACACCTTAGAGACAAATTTAAGTGGAATTCACAGCAATTTAGCTGCCTGTCTGTGGGATATAGATTGAACATATTCGTCCATCAAGGTATCAATACCTGTCATACATTCGAGCAAAATATATAACAAAACACGATGGCGGTACAACATAATGTAATTTGCAAAGTAAACAAAAGCTGACGACAAGTCTGCAACAAACAGCATTAAGCCAGAATACAAATGCACTATAGAACTGATGACAATCCATCTAATATCAGAGTATTGGAGCTAGGAATATGCTTTCAACAAGAAACACTTGTTGAAAGTGTCATAAAAAATATTTGAAAGCATTTTTGAGACTGAAGATCTCAAAATATATTTCGAGACTGCTATAAAGTAACACTGTTTTATAAAATTCTAGAAACTCTCACCCAATAAGTGCCTGTTTTGCATAAACATTTTAAAGGTGATGGTCACTGTCGCTCTATCACCATTGCAGGGGATGTCATGCAAAGAACACTCAAGACCCTTTTTTCAGCATGGTATCAACTTACTCAAGTGTCTGAGCATTTGAAGTGCTAGTCTTAGGAACAAATGTCACGTGCCATGAATAACTATGAGACATGAATAATGGTGTCATACACTAGAGTGAAAAATATGTGTTATTCTACATGGAGTGGGTAAGTCTCTCATCATGACAACAGCTATGCTGAGATCATATGATCAGCCATGTTCTCCATTTCGAATTTAATAATAAGTTTGTCGGTGTAACATGTTAATCTTGACCTGTCCTTTGACTGGGATCTGTGCCAGTAGTCGCAGCACTAGAAACCCAAGAGGAAGTGAGTTGCACTAAAACAAATGCAAACTTCGATGCACCTAAGGTCCAACAGTGCTGACAGAGCGACAGTGACCATTATATTTCAAATGTTTAAAGCATTTATAAGTTGAGAGTTTTTTAGATTTTTGTAAATCAGGAATTGTACATGTATATATAATCAACAATTCAAAAATATAAAAAATGAAGCAAAAACATACATTTTAAACATGTTTTTTTTTTAATTATTGAATTCAAATGAAAAATAACCTCTATAAACTTTATGAGCCAGAGAAACAAGCGTGCAGCATTTTTACAATATTGTGTTTGAACTTCCATTTTTTGCAGTGGCTCAGTATATTTCTATGGCATCGTTGTCAAAGAGTAATTCTATATTAATTCTATATTAATTCTATAATTCTGTAAAATCTATCAGACATATCCACAAAACGTTCACACACATACTGTATGTGGCTCAAGACGTGCTGGAGTGGAACAATACTGGGATTTCCATGTCCCAGAACATGATATGTGTCTCACAGAGTAATTAATTAGTGCTAATTCTAGAGATTTTAACGTGAGATGGCAGTCCGTTCATTAAAATGTTATTTTTGTTTTATAGCCGTCTTCAAAGGGACTACTCACATTTTAAGCTCCATCAAAATAATTAACAACAAGGCCCCATGGATTAGCACACAACAGTCATTTCACAGTGACACAGTGGGGAATACACAGATAAATTCTTCATTTACTTCTTGCTGGGAGTAGACGTCCACTTCTTCATCACAATACTTGCAAATGTTAACTTCAAAGAAATTATAGCACATACTGTGATTTTATGAAATGTCCAAAATATTGGATAAGCAATTTTGACTAGAAATTGCATACTGATTTTTTCATTTTACTTTTGAATATTTTGGTTTAAATACTTAAAGCTTAAACTAAGTGTAAACTCTTATAGTTTTTACCCAATTAATAGAGCTTCAGCTTTAAAGCTGTCACAATGTCACAAGTACGGAATTAAATGAAGTGCTATAGAATTAGACTTTGTCATTTTAATTACCTCTTAATTCTTTTTTGATAATCGCCTTGTTTAAACAGTACAATCTGGCTCAGGAAGATAATGGCCAGTGCCCTATCTAAGGAGAGAGTCCAATAATTCAGAGTGACAGATTATTCTGATAAGCTTAGTCTTTGCCTAGTATGAAGTGACCGAAGGCCAAATAAATGAATCTGAATCAAATTTGAACTTTCTAAAGCCGGTGCAGTCCTTCATTTTCTTTGCCTGTCACTTGGTTAGAGGCCAGAGCACGTAATTTCCCTTCACTGTGACTGTTGATTTTGATAATGCAGAGTTCAATGAAAAGGATCATCTGCTGACCTGGGGCCAGTGTGAGAGAGTTTCAAGCCACTTGACTGAACTGTCACCTGTCCTATTAGGCCAGCACTATATATTTCATTTAATGATCATGTACAAATGAATTTCTTCTGTGACATTTGGTTGTGACTTCTGCTTGTGATTTTTTTTTTTAAGCTTCAGGCATATGTATAATGTGCTTACAGTCTGATTAAGTTGAGCTTTTGCAGTTGTCAAATTTGCAATGGTTGACTTGTGATAGTCTTGGTAGCATGAGTGATGATGGGTTAAAAATTACAAACCGATCAGTAATGTTTTGCCATCTAAGCCAGCAAAAATGCTTATAAATAATGTTTTTTTTTTTTTTTAGATGGGAGGAACCCTTAAGTTCAAAAGTAGCCACAAATCTTTTCTTCCAATTTGTGATGTATTATGAGTGTAACTGATTATTGAAAAAGAAAAATGTGGGGCAGGCCGGGACTTGGTTATACCCATCGTTTGCTGATTGGATTTTGAAAAGTGGGCGTTGCACTCCAAAATGGAGGCAAATTAATGTGAGCTTGCACGGATGGGGTTTAAGTGGACTAAATGGTCTTGCATTATACATAACCAAACAGAAGTCTGTTGATTCACCGGATAATTGAGTGATCATCCAAACTGCTTGTCCTCTGTAGATTCACAGGGATGCTGGACAAGACATGGGGGGAACATGCAAACTCCACGCAGGTCTCCTGGCTCAGCCGAAACTCAAACTGGGTCCTGTTGTGGATAGCACTATTGCGACAGTTCTATTGAGACACTGTGACGTAGATCAAGTGACATTTTGATTAAAAATACAGTGCGTATGGATAAATTGTTTCCAAAAAGGTCACGACTTTAAAAAGTAAATCTTTTTTTTTTTTTTTTTACAGTTGAAGCCCTTCTTGTAAATGTCAGCTGTACAGTTACTTTTTTTAAACAATATCACAGGTATAAATTAACAAGTATTAAAATAATAATTAATTCCTAATGCAGTCTTAAACTATCCTCTGGCATTATGATTATCACATTAACCCACTACACTACATTGACTGATCTGCTCTGGGATTAGTTCAAGATGAGTCTTACACCAGACTCACAAATGACTTTTGGGCAATATAATATTCTCAAGATGATGCTAAAACCTTTAAGATTAACCCCACTGTTGAGGTCAGCATGTCCCTAGTTCAAACCATACTGAGTAGTCCATAGCCTAAGTTTAGTCCCACCTGTGAGCATAGGTCTGTTTCACCCTGCCTGTAATGGGAAGGCCATTGTAATGTCATTTATCCAACTTACCACAGCGTCAGAGCTTGGCGCCCTCACTGCAGACTAGAGTCTCCATCATTGGGTAAACAGTGTTCCACATGAGTGTGGTCTCATCAATAAATTCTTAATGAAATTTTCAGACTGTTGCTGCCTCTGCAGCAGGACCACCCTATAATGAGCTGTGTGAAACCCGAAGGAATAGTTGGAGATGGAATGAGAGAGAGGCAATCAGTGAAAAAGTGAGAGATAAATAGAATGGAAAGACATGAGAAGAAGTGAAGTGAGTGGTAAACAATGTGCATGATCTGTAAAGCGTGTTTTGACTGCAGAGGAGCTCAGTGGTATGTTCGCCACAAATTTGGATGAATGAAATGCTCAGTGTTGATACAACAGCAAATGTGTCACAGGTGTAATAAGAAGTCCTGTGGTGAAAACTGCACATATGACTTGATCTCAAAGAAGATCATGCACGGGAAAGTGCAATGCAAATCATATGAATTTATAAAATAGAGCGAGCTTAGTTCCACCCTCATGGATGCAGAGAAGTTTATCATCACAAACGTGTTCAGCCTCAGTCTATGGATTGCCCTTTTCACTAACCATCTGATGCATAAAAACACAAAACTCGAATCCAACTGAGTTACATTCCATTTTAGGTAACATTAATAGAATGAACACTTCTGGGGATAAAGTGGATTTGGCCAAATTTACCAAGTTTTTTTTTCATCCCAAAGAAACCAATAATAAACTTGTAATGCTGGCGTCTTAGCAAGTCGTGTTGCCTACACAATCGGACACAATATTGCACAACATTTGAGTCAGCTATCTTATTACACACCACTTTCAGCATAATAACAACTGTGGGAGGATGTGTGCTATGCACTTGTTTGATTAGTTCTTTAAATATCATGCTAACAATCATGGTGACGGTCTTGAAAATAGCACACAGTGACAATGTTGGTGCTTTGTTCTAGTTAATAATACACTTCTATTAAAAGGACTTCCACAGTTGCAAATGATTGGCTTTAGCTTTATTAATCAAGCTCACTGATTAAAGCTATGCTGTTTAATCCCTATATAAACTTAAAGCTCCACATCAACCTGACATTTTATAATATGCATCTCTAATAGGTGATAAATTAAAATACACTGCGTCGTGCACGTTTCGCAACTATTTGTCCAGTGAGTGGCACTAAAAGCATGTTTATTTTTTTTCCGGAACAGATGAACGTGAATATGGCATATTTAAATTACGGTGGTGTTTGTACTTATCACCGCAGTTCTGAATAGAAATTTCCGGTGAGTGAGTTTTACATTTTAAAATAACGTACACCTACACTAAACCCTAAACCTGAGAGTGTAAACAAAAACAAAGGCGACATAAAAACAGAATCGTAGACATTGCATTTTAGCTTGTCTTTGAACTCTTTTATCATGACTCGTCTTTCACGGGATTTGTACCCGAGCTCTCCGCATCAGTACAATTTTGTACCAGCTGAGTCAGTAAAACCGAACATATGGAGCTGGTTAAAGGTGGGGTATGTGATTTCCAAAACGGCCGGCAGATTTTGAAAATACACAACTCAGAATGTCCTACCTTCTTTCCTCCAACGCTGGCCCTGACCCCACCCATTGGAACATGGACGCGCAATCATGCACGAGCGAAAACTCAGATGCGCCAGACTCAGCCCTGGCGTCTGCATCACGGATTTGCACCCAGGATCATAAAACTGCTGTTTTTAGACTTTGGTGGTACTTATACTTAATAAAATTAAAATAAATAAATAAAATTGCATCTCTAATCTGGAGCCTTTGTTTCATAATTGCAAATCCAACCTAGCCCTGATTCATTGTTCCCAGAAGACCAAGTTAGAGATGAATTCAGGAAGCAAATAAAGTACCTTAAACTATTTGCCCCTCACCAGAGACATCATCAGGTCTGTTTACAACCCTCTGCAGTCTGAGTTTGAATCATTAAGCCGACTTCCCTTTCAGGTCACAGCCCTTTGGCTCTCACCCCGCAGCCATGAATCAAAATCCGTCACACTCTCAGCCATGATCTCTCAGGCATGCATTTCAATATTTTGCCATAAATTGGAATATTAATAATTTACTGGCTGCGGAGAGAATTGCTAATTAGAAGCTTCATATGCTTGTCTGGCCAATGTGCAAAATAAACATCCTTTTGTTCTCTTTAATAGATGAGTCTGTGATAGCTTGGGGTGGAAAAAAGACAAAGGAAAAGAAGGAAAAAAACAGATATGTTCTTAACTTTGTTTCATTTTCAGCATGGATAAGCAGTAAGATCATCAGTTCGGCCTCATTTTCAGCAAGTGTGAACAAGTGGTGTTGCCTTACATAATCTTAAACTTGCACTGTGCTGTAAATCTGCAATGAAGTGCTCTGCGGTCAGAAATGAAATGCCCACAGAAAACTCTAGCCACCCATCTTGTAGTGCTGTATACAACACAACAGCATAATACGTCAAACAATTAGACACATTGCTATTTAGCCTTATCTTTAGCATGTTTACTGCTCTGATTTCTGTAGTGGTCTGACAAAAAGGGGAAGAGGAAAGAGTCACGCATTGATTGAAAGCGGCTGGTAATTACCTTGTCTGACCTAACTAATCAATGTATTGATCATCAAAACACTCCAGTTCTGTGGATTTCACCATGTCCTGTGGCACAGTAAGCAGATTCCAATTGGGCAAAGGTCATTTGAAGAGCGATCAAATTCTTAACACAGTGATTCACAGCTCATTATTGACTAAGCCTTCAGAAATGAGCAGGTGAAGGATTTGCGAATGCGTTCCTCACTGTGATTAATTGACAACGTTGTCTCATAAAGACCAGGCAGGAATGTATCCAACACTGACATCCATCGAGTGGGGATTGATGAGCACACTTTAACACAAGGTTAGCCATGACAGTTAATTACATTAGATCCCTCATTAGCTGTTATTGTCAACACGCCAGAATAGAAGACACAATTCACAATGAAATGAGCTTGTGGGATAGGCTACTAGATGAGCAAATGGTGCTCTAAGATAGATTCCTGTAAAGCTGAGTTTACATAGCACATTTTTGGCCACAATTTTGTCATCTGAGACCAATTGCAAGGAATGGAAACACATTTATTTTTTTGTAGGTCAAATGCTTTGCTCAAGTGGGCATTTATTATTATTATATCATTTTTATTTATATATTTATGGATATTATTTTACATATTTAACAAAAACATTTTGCATAAAGCAAACTATAGAAGATGAGTGATTAACTTTACATTTGTTCTCTATAAGCTTTTTCGAACAAAGTGCCTTCATTTTAGCCACTATAGGGGCTTTCGCACTGGGTAGTTCTAGGAACTTAGTTCTAGGAACTAGCCAACAGGGTGGTTGCCTGAGAACTACAGTAAATGGTTCCCCAAGGAATGTTTTCCTAGTTACATTCGCACATCCCTTTAAGTGACGTAAGCCGTGCTTCTTGTTGTGACTTTTATTTTGACTGCGCGGCAGACCTTTATTTTGATGGTGCTGAGAACGTTAGAGGCTAATCACATAGTGCTTGGTCCCCTCGAAGTTGCGTTGGATTTTCTCCTTAGCGTAAAGGTTAAGAGGCCCATCTATCACTGTTTTCCATGTTCATAGAGTTAGTTTCTGGAGTAAATATATAGGCTATAATCTGTGTGTTTGCACAGCTTTTTAAAAATGGCAGGTGCTGGTGTTTCGCATGCATTCGGCCAATCAGAATACACTAACGTCAATGGTAGTTCCTATAGTGCTGGTTTAGATCCTACTCTGAAGTAGGAGCTAAATTAGTTCCTGCAAAAGGAGTTCCTAGAACTAAAATTGTTCCTAGTTCCTGCGGTGCGAACACACCAAAATCCGGGAACTTCCACCAATAGTTCTAGGAACTACGATAAGGTTCCTCCGGTGCCCCTAATGTTTCACATAACAACACGCCAATTCCCATTCCAAGTTTCCTACAAACAACTTACTGTAAAACTTGGTCATTCATTTGTTCGAAATGTGTTTCTTTGATCTTCTTTTGATAAGGAGTCTTTGATCGCTTATTGTGTCATGTTGCAGACGATTTATTAATTTCCAATTAATCTTAAGCCAACTTTACACTATCACTGACATTAGCATACGATTTTCACATTTTGCACCTAGTGGCAGTTGCATGGAACCTTTAAATAGGTTGTGAAGCTGATGTAACCCTCCACTTCACTTTTAAACACACAATCGCCAACTTCCCTAAGCAGTTAAATTCAGGTAATAACAGATAATATTGAATGGGCACGAATGCAATTTAAGCCCTCTAAAACAAGGAGCATCTCAATAGTTAAAGGAAAGGTAGTAGATAAAACATTCTTCATTAATGGTGAGGCAATACCAACAGTTTCTGAGAAGCCAGTGAAGAGTCTTGGGAGATGGTACGATGGAGATCTAAAGGACACAGTTCGAGTGGGAGAAGTTAGACGACAAGCAGTGGAAGGGTTGAAGAGCATAAACAGCTGTGCTCTGCCAGGCAAACTAAAACTCTGGTGCTTTCAGTTTGGTCTACTGCCGAGGTTGCTGTGGCCACTGACTGTGTACGAGGTTTCTTTGACAACAGTGGATGAGCTGGAAGCGTTAATAAGTTCATACATCAGGAAATGGTTGGGAGTTCCACGCTGCCTCAGCAGAGTGGGACTTTATAGTAAAGGAATATTGCAGCTGCCAGTCTCTGCTTTAACCGAGGAGTTTAAGTGTCCCAAGGTCAGACTGGAAATGACATTAGTAGAGTCACGTGACAAATGTGTAAGGGAGGCAGCCCCTGTGTTAAAAACTGGTAGAAAGTGGTCAGCAAAGAAATCTGTAGTAGAGGCAAAGGCTGACCTTCAAATTGGGGATATCGTGGGACAGGTACAGCATGGAAGAGGGGGTTTTGGGCTCAGTTTAGCTCCTCCTAAATGGCACAAGGCAGGCCCAGCTCAAAGGAGGAAGCTGGTAGTCAACGAGGTGCGGAAGCAGGAGGAGAGGATGAGGTGTATAAAGGCCATTTCCCAGGCCAAGCAGGGAGAGTGGATGAGATGGGAGAGTGTGGAACAACGCAAGATGGGCTGGCAAGACCTTTGGTCAATGGAAGAGAGTAGGATCAGTTTCCTTATTAGGTCAACATATGATGTTCTCCCATCACCGCAGAACCTAAACCTCTGGGTAGGAGAGGATCCCTCTTGTCCTTTGTGTTCATCACCTGCCACATTAAGGCACATTTTGACAGGATGTAAGGTGGCTCTTAGCCAAGGTCGGTTTACGTGGCGCCATGACCAAGTATTGCGATGTTTGGCTTTAGCATTGGAAGGCAAGCGTAGTATGACCAATAAGTTGCCGCCTGTTCTAGCAAAACATTACACGCAGAAGACAATATTCCTCCGCCCAGGCGAGCAACCACCAAGAAAAGGTGTTAACACCAATTCTCGCCCAGGACAACTGGAAGCTGCTAGGGACTGGAAGATGCTGGCTGATCTTGATTAACGGCTTATTTTTCCACCTGAGATTGCCACCACTAACCTACGACCAGACATTGTTTTGTGGTCTGGATCAGCACGCATTGTTCAACTGATAGAGTTAACAGTGCCATGGGAGGATGCTGTAGATGAGGCATATGAGAGGAAGAAACTGCGGTATGCTCATCTGGCCACTGAAGCAGAACAGCGAGGATGGAGAGTCCAGGTTTATCCAGTGGAAGTGGGTTGTCGAGGTTTTGTGGCACACTCTACAACCCGGTTCCTCAGAGACGTCGGATTCAGCGGCCAAGAGTTGCGTCGCACAGTAAATAACTTATCTGAAGCAGCAGAAAGGAGCAGCAACTGGCTGTGGTTGAGACGGAAAGATTCTAGCTGGCTGTGTACAGGCCGCCACGCTACGGTTTCGTAGAATTCTTGAAAAACTTGAAGAGTCTGTTGGTTTATTTGTATAGTTTGTATAGTATTTACAGTCATTACGTTCTTGTGTATATTGCGTGAATGATGGGTGGTTGGGCAGATATTGTGTTTGCGGTAGGTGGTATGCCATACGGAACCGTTGCCACTGTAACTGCTTTAACGCACCAGTGGGGCTCGACAGCCTTAGTCAAACGGGTTGGCGCGTATGGTTGGGTTGCGGAGAGATTGTGAGATTGTGGTTAGGTCTCAGCAGCAGGAGGGATGTAGAGGTCAGTAAGCTGGGCTGAGCTGAGTGGGGGACGGAGGGGGGTGACTCTGGGACGCCAGAGTCACTGTCAAGCCCTCTTGAGGTGTCGTGGGCTAGTCGACGAAACACTGAGGACGGAAGGTGCCCACTTGAAGACCCTAGAGATGTCCCCTACTCGGCTCAATCCAGACGGTTGTCGTGCTGGTCCACTAGGGAGACCACACTGTAGTTGCAGCCGTCGTGTGTGCTGACCTGGCAAGTACACTGCAGCCGTTAACGCCGGACAGAAGGGGAGTCACACCCTCATATGGAAAGAAGCGTAAATGGATGGAGAAGCATAGTTTACTGTAAAGCTATGTCTTAGTGTTGCTTATCTTGGCGAAAGCCGAGTACAAATCAGCATGAAGTTTTAACATCTACTCTTGTGTGATGGAAATCAGGGAATCCCAGCAGCTTTTTTGAAACGTCTTCCACTTCGTCAAGTAGACAATGGAAGTTTAGATGAACATACCCTAGACCCCTTGATTTTGACAGAGGAAGTGAGTCTACTCATGTACACTTTAGTCAGCTCCATCTACCACAAAGCAACACAATTGTGACGTCACAGCAAACCTCTCTTAATTTACCCACACCCCACACAACTCAAGTGTATGATATATGAATTATTTAAGATTTAACCGCATAATACTTGTTGTTACCTTAAGTTGACTGTTTGTTACACAGTTTGTTTGTTTTTCGTTTGAGTAATTTAATTCTCCAACATGCATACCTATATAGTCATATAGAATTGTGCATTCATTTTTTTATTTTTTTATAAATCAGCTACATAGTGGATTCCAAATGATCTATGGCTTGGGATGTTCCAATTCAACCCATTTCAAAGGGTTCCAGCAGTAGGCACTCATGAAACGTATGCATTGATTTTCATCAGTCAAGGAGACTTAGCAGCAATTTAGCAGGAATTTGATCAAGGAATTTAGCAAGCTAAGGGCATAGAAAAGCAAAGTGGAATGCAGCCTTATTCAGTATTGTAAAATGTTTTAGGGCTAAATAAAATGAGTAATTATGGTATAACTATAAAACTATTTAACCAGCCATTTTACAGAATTAGTTTTAAAGAATAACATTTTAGTGCAATATTTGTAATTCACATAATATGAGGCACATAGTTTTGATTAAGATTTTTAACATTCAGGGGTGCGTTTCCCAAATGCATTGTGAGCCAACTACGGACGCAAGTTCAGGCGAATTGTGCTGATAACAGCGGAACTTACAACCATAGTTGGCTTGGGGAAATGTGTGGCAGTATGGCAGTTTCAAACAGTTTAGCCAGAAAAGTTAAACTATTTCAACCCAACTTAAGCTCAAATAGAACCTGAAAATTGTGCATGTTATGGTTATAACTCCATGTAGCTCCCATACTACTCTCCATTTGTAATACATGATGGACAGTGTCAAAGTTCTAAGTCACAGCTGTGCACTGACGCTCTTCCTACGAGCTGACAAGACGATTAGGACCAAAGACTTGGCAACAATGTTTTTATCAATCTGATAAATGGCTGTTGATGTCACACGGCATGACTTTTACCCAAGATCTTATTGGGATCAAATCTTACAGTCTAACACGCAACAATCATAAGACCAAAAACTTTACACTTTTAAATAAGAACAAGGCTTATGATAGAGGAGATCTGAAAAAACTTTAGTCTGTAAAGCGAAATAATTATAATTACATAATTATAATTATAATAGCAAGAGATTTTGCACAAGGAAGTCTTATTTAATGAATAAGATAAATTAATAAGATAAGAAGAAATAATTATTTAATGAAGTCTTATTTAATGAATGTCATGTATTAATGCTTCCACATGTTATGGCCTTCATGTCTCTTTCAAGGATAGTACAGTCAAAATCACTCCATGCTGATTGATTGAAGTGGCTTGAGAAATATGCGCTATTTCTATCTAGTGTGCATGACATGTCCTTCTAGAACCTGTTGATGTGAAAAGTGTTTTTCAAGAGTTGTTTGCAGTGAAGAAATATAGATTTCATGCATTTTTATTCTGACCGGCTCATTGGAGCATGGGCTGGTGAGCCGGTCAGCTGTGCAGAAACCCATCAGCTATTGAAAGGCAATCAAATAAGTGTCAATCGGCCTCTTTTGAAATCTGCCCAAACTCTCTCTCACACACACCTTTATATATCATTTTCCAGCTTAGTGGACTTGTTCATTTAAGCATCTTCCACGGGGAAAAGTATCAGATGAAAGAATGCATCATCGATAATAAAAACTAAGTCAAATTCTTAAAATAAATCTAGTGCTAATAACTAACTCTGTGGAATATCTAGCATTTAATGTTATCATGAAAGACTTTTTTTTGTAAAAAAAAAAAAGTGAAAAAAAAAGTGCCCTTAATAAATAATTAAGGGCACTGTGATTCACATGGCTGTCGATTTACAGCTTGCTGCTGCTTTCTCTGATGTTCATAAAAAGAGATGCCTCTACCAAGAATTTGGTGATTCAGATAAATATCAGAACAATCTCAACTAAAAAGAGAGTGAGGCAAGAGAGCGATAAAGGGCAGTGTGGTAGAAAATTTAAACTGAATATTAAGCTAACCATGTTTTAATATTTGACCTTGTTTAACATGCTAAATCTCTGAAACAATGTTCTGAGGCGTTCTGTATTTTAGATAAATGTTTGTGTGTCAAACCCCTGACTGTGCAGACTGTGTGTATAAATAACGAATATGGGAAATGAA
Organism: Semotilus atromaculatus; assembly: GCA_031834385.1. Lineage (NCBI taxonomy): Eukaryota > Metazoa > Chordata > Actinopteri > Cypriniformes > Leuciscidae > Semotilus > Semotilus atromaculatus. Next base: position 10,863,757 of record JAULUF010000009.1, on the reverse strand, counting down.
ACTAGACAGATGACAGATGTTAGAACTTGTGATCAATGAAGTAATCGTTAAAACAAATTCTTCACCCAGTAACAGAAGAGACTGACCGTACCTCCCTATTGTATAAAAACTGTTGTGTCCGTGTTTTCGGTGGGATTCTCAATGGAAATTGTCTGAGATCCCCCGGCCATGCTTATTGCTACTTTTTAGGAGATTCTCTGAGAACTGCTCGAGGACTCCTGGCCGTAATAAAGAGCATTCAAAGGACATTTGCTGAAGTCTGTCTGTCATTAAAGCTGCGCAGCAAGAACAAGCTTTAATATAATTTCCACAACAAATAATATTGATAATTTCCACAACAGCATGCAGGCAGGATGTTTTCTCTTAAATCACGGACTACTTACTGGCAATGAGAAAGTACAAGCAGCAGTTTTAATCAAGACAATGACTTTATTTGTGTAGACAGATGGTAATAAACATAATAGGCTATGTCCATTCAGGTTTATTAAAATAATATGTTCATTCAACAGTTGTTGCAAAATTGTCAGAGGAGCAACAAGTCACGAATAGTGGCAATCTTGTGTGGACCGAGAAGCACACCGGACTAAAAGCGTCACACAAAGTGCATGTATCCTACTAATTTCAAAACAGTCAGTCATTCTAAATCATGCTATGGAAAACAACTATAGGCTGTTTTTGCGGCAAAAAATGTGACATGAGTTCACAGGTAGCTTGGAACCTTTTTTTTTTTTTTTTTGTATATTGGGATCCAGTTGTGCCACAGGACATTTCTGATTGACCAAGCTATTGTAGCCTACAAGGTTCTAACATACAACAACCCATGTAAGTGGGTCCACAGTAACAATGTGAACTTGCCCTCACACAGACTCCTAAACAGTAATGTTACTGGTATAGGCACGAAGACAGTAAGTCAACTCTCTAGGTGATTCCTAAAAACACAATTGAGTGTAGGGTTATGCAACTACAATAAGACTGAAAACCAGTCTGCAAAACTCAGAACGTCATTAAGTTTTCAACCAATAATGAAAATTCTGTCATCATTTACTCTCATGTCATTTCAAAGCTTTGTGACTTTTCTTTATTCAGCAGAACACAAAAGAAGATGTTTACAGTGATTCTTGTCTCTGGGGTCCAGTGTTGTTTTGAACCCCACTAACTTTCACTGCATGTACGAAAAAAGTTGAAAAGTTCTTCAAACTATCTTCTTTTGTGTTCCACAGAAGAAAGTCATATAGGTTTGGAATGGGGTGGGTGAATGATGATGAATGATTTTATTTATTTATTTATTTTTACATTCAAGTGATCTTCTACAGTACACATTACTTATTATACAGTACACAACTTCCAGAAATGTATTGAAACAATTCACAGTTATCTTGTGTGTGTGTGTGTGTGGTCCTGGTATTCCCAACATTATGAGGATTAAATGTCCCCACAAGTATAGTAATACCAGTAAAGGTTGACCTTGTGGGAACATTTATTTTTGGTCCCCGTTGAGGAAGCAAGTTTATAAATCATATGTAATTATATATATATATTTTAAATATAAAATAGCAGAACGTTTTCTGTGATGGGTAGGGTTTACACAGTGTCTATTTAGACTAAGTGCAAATAGCCCACCTTGTTGGCAGAGGCTATTTACACAGTCTGACGTATGGTTGGGACATGTATACAAAAGAACGGAAGACTCTGGATTGTCACCAAGTTTAGGGGGTAATGATGCATGACAAATGTTTTGATGCAAATCGACCCGAGTTCGAATCCACCTTTTGCCAAACTTGTTCTACTCCCTTTCCCCATCACATATCAGAATGGAAAGGCATTTTTCAATGAAGGTTTTAGAAAATATTTGAAAGTGGAAATAAAGTGTCAGTATATAATAAAAAAAATAATACAGTTTTTATCAGTTAGGGTTAGGAGTAGGGAGGGCTTTATTGTCCCAATAAGTTGGCATCAATTAAATCATTTTAATAAAAATAATAATTTACGGTAACACTTTATTTTGGTCCCTTTTGAATGTGCTGTTGACTATAAGTAACTTTGCAACTGCATGTCAATTAAGTCTCATTAGAGTATTAGTAGACTGTCTGATTAATATCTGCTAACTCTTTATTGTGATGCTCCTCCAACAGACACTCTACTGACTATAAGTAACTTTGCAACTACGTCAACTTAATCTAACCCTAACCCTACCAGTCTACTAATACTCTACTAAAACTCTAATGAGAATTTGTAGACATGTAGGAGCAACGCTATTTATATTTATGTATTTATATTCTGTCTTATACTTATAGTCAACAGAATGTGTTAAAGAGACCATCAAAATAAAGTGAAACCTAATTTACACTCTCATTCATGAAACATTCGTAAATATACGAGTTAATATGTGAGTGATTTGCGCGTAAAGAGATCTTCCCGATAACTCTTCTCCTGATTCACAAATACTTCGTAAACGTCAGATGTGATAGTGAAATGTGTGTGTGTGTTAATGAATTCCAACCAGTCGTAAATGGGACGCGCGTGCACGCTCATTCTCAATTACCATAAATCCCGCCCATTATATCAGACTGACAACTATATATGGGCATCATATTATGACACAAAACGAAGGATATCAACATGTCTTGTCTTCTCAAAAGCGAATGAATAAGAAAAATTTCTCAAATGCAGAAATTGAAGTTTTATTATCAGAAGTTCATTCAAAATGGCACATTTTATTTTCAAGCATAGCCTACATGGCGTATCAGGTCCTAAAAAAAGGAAGCTTGGCAGCATATTACAGATGCAGTTAATGGAGTTTCATCTGTTAATCGAACAGTCCCAGAAATGAAAAGAAAATGATTCGACATGAAGCTTGACTGCAAAAAACGAATTAGTTCACTTCGAAAAAAAATGCTACTGGCTCTCATAATAAAAGTAAAAAGAAAATCCGAATGTAATTACTATATATAATATTTTTTCAAAATGCTGTGTAAATATGTACCCGATTAAGGTGATTTAAAATGCAGCAAAAATGCAGCAAAATGTTCGGATGTTAAACGCACTATTTACGCATGGCTGGGAGCAGGTGTAGATTTCTTTCGTACCAACTAACATTTGGAGGATACGAACATTTTAATGAATCCGAAAATTTACGCCAGAACCACTTTACACACGATTTACACAAAAATTCATGTTTCATGAATGAGACCCTATGTCATTATTGCATACCGTTTAATGTACAACAACTGAGGTTCAAAAAGTATTTGTGAAAATTCTTAAGTATAAATAGCATCTAACTACTATAATAAAAAAATAAAAAAATAAACAGAGTCTATGATCATCTACAAAAATTGATTGAACAATGCTCGACAAACAATCCTGCAGTGCAGAGCTCGAGTCTTCTCTTTGCCTTTAACTAAAAAGACCAATTTAAAAGCCTCTGCATAAATCCTTCTTACATCTAGATGTGTTTGCATTGCCATGTTTACATGTCGAGGCTGAAAAGCAATAAAGGACAAACAGTACTAGGGGAACGTTGTGTTTAATTTGACTCTGTGTTTGTGTGGGCATATGTCCACTGTGATAATACAGCCTTCTGCCACTGTGAGGGATCAGCAAAACCCTTTCAAAGCAAATGAGCCAGGGAGTTGCTGACCAGAGGTTTTAACAGATTACAACTGTCACTGGCTGCCTTTCCCATTTATTCTGGCCCTCCACGATGGGAATATGGAATGTCTGTGCAGCGTTATACCTTATTCATCCAACTGTTGTGGCAGAAAGCGGGAACACAAACAATTTACTCAAGTTATGATGGCACCTGAATAAAATTTTCACATCTCCAGGCAGAGATAACACAGTTCGACTTATTGAATTCTGCCATACCACAAACATGCATCTAGATTTTTCTGCCATGCCTAAAAGAAGGTCAGTCTTTATCCTGTCTTCGCCCAGAAGAAATCAATTTAACTTTGTGTAAAAGGCTACATTTCAGTGGGTTTTCTAAGATAAAAGCAGCTACAGAAGTACCAAAGCAACAAGTCATCTATGTTTTATAAGATAGAAGCGAAAGGAGTGATATTGTGCTTTTTACTCCTGAAAGAGAGAGTGATCTGTATTTACAGTAACCCTCAAGGAGTCCACAAAACACAGACCATTGATAGCTATTTTTGACCATTCAGTGTATTACTTTATATATTATCTGTCCTATAATATAACAGTTCTTTTAATATGCCAATGTGGTTTAGCAGAAACGTAACATGGCTGATGAAAAGGGAACACACCTAATATCTCTCGATCTACCATCTTTTATAAATATTGTGAAATATTATTAATATCTAAAATAACTGTTTTATCTTCATTTTTAAATGCAATTTATTAATGCAAAGCTTAATTTATATTTCGTGGAAACAGTGATACGTTCATGATTCTTTGATGAATAGAACATTCAAGAGTAGCATTTATTTGAAATAGAATCATTATATGTCTTTACTGTGACTTTTGATCAGTGTATTTAGTATCTTTGAAGAGTAAAAGTTTATTTCTTTACATTTTGTAAAAAATCAAAATCAAATCAAATCAAATCATTTGTCAAAGTTCAGCTTGTCTTTACTCCTCACAACAGGTTTACAAAATGGCAGTTATTGATAAAGTATCAGTTCAGTGGCTTCAGATCAAAGTGGGGCTATCCGCTCCTCAGTGTTCAAAGTGCTGAGCGTGCTGACGGGCAATGAAGCTACAACATGATCTTAGATCTTTACCAAAAGGTGGAGCACGCACCAGCCCTCAAATCAATTCAATGATGCTTAGCCTTCCACATAGCAAAGAGAGCTCCCTCTCTCCTCTCGCACAAAGCAGATCAGATCAGACACTGAGCTCATTGACAGATTAGATAATCCAACATAGCAGAAAATAGCTTTTATTTTAAGCAGAAGAGATGAGAAGAGAGAATTATGAATGTGTGCTAGTCCAGCAATGATCCTCCATCTGTTGGGAGGGGGAGGGGAGTGCATGACAGCAATCCATTATAATATTTGTTTAGAATAGTTGTCCATATTGTTCGCATTCTTGTAGGATTTAATTAATATTTGTTTTGGAGAAAATGACAGGGACTGAAATGTGTTTAACACATGTAGCCATGCATAAAAGATACACTGCCTGTTTGTTATAAAGCGCTCTCCAGCAGCATATGTCTTCATTATTTGTAGACCCATTTGCTTATGTTAAATTATTCCTGTAACCTCCTGATCCAAAATATTCCCTCTTCTATAACTCACTTCTTTATCAACAGAACATGCACTAGCTTCCAGCCACTGTGTTTTACATTATGCTAGGCCTAATGCAATGTAAATAACCATCCCTCTATTGTCTGCATCCCCTCTGGGAGAAGCCCCCTGATCCAGTCCGGATTTCCATTTATACTACATGTTACTCCAGGGTAGATTTTTTTTGCGTTACTTGGGATGGTTGCAATGCCAGGAAAAAACAACCGAAACAAATGCAGAAAAATACCAGCGTGTGTGAGTCTGTCGGCATAACATATGTGAGAGCATGTGGGTGTGTTTTTGTGGCTAAATGTATGTGTGTGTTTGTGCGTATACACATCATAGCGGCTGTCACTGCTACAAGTGGGCACAGGGAATATAATGGTCTCCCGATGGGAGAGGATCAATTATTCCAACACCGCATTTTAATACATGCTGACATGTGAGGGGGAAATGCATTCAGCTGAGGCATTTAAGAGTGATACTTCTCAGGGAGGCTTGGAAAGTGTTTTTCCAAGAGAGCTGAAGAGCACAGAAGGGAAGACCTCACCTAGCTAGCAGGCATCGGTGACAAGGACATTTGAAAAGTAAAGGAGTTAAGGGTAGGAGAGAGGGAGAGCTGTCAATCTCATCCCAACCTACTCCAGACAGCTAGGATAAAGCTGGGATGAAGCCGAGGTTAGGGTGGAAATGTCTGTCGGTATCCATTGCTGTCAGCGGGTGCCTATCAAGGAGGCCCAACAGATTGTGTCTAGCTCTCCAATGGCCACTACAGACCAGTAACAGTTATCAGCAATTTACCTTTTTAACTAATTTAACTTCTTAACACCTTAAAAGTCAGTTATTTTTGTATATGTTTGACATTTTATTCAAAGTAGCCTACATTTGCCTGTTGATGGCTTCACAAGCACCCATAAAAACTGTTGAGCTGTGTTTGAGACGAGTCAGGCGCAGTGCGCGAAATTGACAAAATATGCTGTAATTTTGTAATTCCATTATAGGTGGCAATAATGTAGCAGAAACTACATGCTTCACCTTTAAACTTACGGCGCATCGGCTGAGGACACTCATCTAAATCAGAGAAGACAAAAGAAACACCAAGGCAGGCGTCAATTTAAATGTAGATGTAAATGCAAGAAGTGTTTTTTATTTTTTTTATTAAGAGTAAAAATAACTAATAGTGAAATATTAGCAGGCTATTAGAAATAAAATACGTAAAATATAATTAGAATAAATGTAAGTATAATAAAAATAGAAGTGTTCTTTAAAATTGAAATAATGCAAGCAGAAGACTTTAACAAATGCAAAGACTAGTCTTTAACAGTTTATTGTTTTCGTTAAGTTTTGTCACTTGACTAAGTCTATTTAGTTTTGCATCAAATACAATGTGATTTTCGTAGAATAAGATCTGGCAGCAACAGCACATTTTTCCGCTTCTGATTTGCAAACAGCTTTAAATCCCCCATATGCCAGCAAACCAATGAGAACGCGGGACAGTGACGATGACATAGCAACAGAGCGTAAGCGGCAAAGCTGCTGTGATGCGCTTACCCGGAACTATTAGTGAGTGGCAGATTCGAAGAAAATTACTGTTGTTTGGCAAATAAATAAATGACAGACAATTACATACATATTACCAACATTTACAAACAAGGAACACCTCAAACATGGAAATCTATAGTGTTAATGTTAATTAGCGAGACATATACCAACATGCTTGTACACTCACATCTATTCATGGTTTAAGGACATTTTGCATTTTACTTGATTGTGCCATCACATAAAATGTTTCAAGCTAATAAATGTAAGCTTTTAAAAAATAATTGGCACAAGTTTTTCAAAGGCAACATGAATGCAAAGAGTAGGCTATATAAGGCATATGTGGCACATGTGTTTTAAACTAGATTTTTTTTCCTTTTTATCGTGGACAATAGTTATTGACCCAAATACCAATCCCTCAGCACTTCTCTTCTTCAAGATTCTAAAGGGTGGTACTAGTTTAATACTCATCTTTCACTCTCTATAGTGCTCGCTCAATGGCTTACGGCTGACATAAAGCCCACATCCAAACGTCAGTGGGAGGAAAATGACTAAAGCATATTTAACGCTATAAAGGCAGGCTCAGAAACTAAAAAAAAAAGGACTCTTAAAATGTACCATGTATATCACTGACATGGTCATCTAAAATATAATTTACGCTTAATCGTTTTTGTTTTTTATCTCTTAGATTCGTAATCTTTTTTAACATAATCATTGTCTGAGGGGAAAAACTGAAAAAAAGGGAGTTATGCGTCAGAGAACACAAACAAGACTTTCAGGTAAACAAACCAGCCTGCCGTGCATGCAAATGCTGCTGCACAGACAAAAGTGCTTGTCAGAATGTCCTTCCATTGGGTATTTCTTTGAGAACAGATTACTCTTATCTCTCATGTCACATCAGTCACATCTTATACTTGTGATTTGTAACTCATTTAGACTGGCAGTCAGTGCTAAATTAAAACATGGCTTCCGAATTTACATTCATCAAACTAATTCAATACAGCGGGTTCATTGCACCACAATACTGAGCATTATTTTGCATCTGTAAAGCATAGCGTAAACTATCATTTTTGATGATGTGACAACCAATGACTCCCGAGGTTCATTAATTTTTTTTTTTTTAAATTATTCATTTATTATTATTATTATTATTTGGTTCTTCCTGTAATGCATTAAAAAAAATGTGTGTTTCTTATACAAAGCACCCTCCTTAGAAGTCATTAACAGACTGCAATTTAGAATAAAAATAGCTGCATTTTCAGTTGACCCAAAGAAACATTAGCACGGAAGAATTTTAGATTGCCAATGTGAATGGTGATGACCTACAGTGGTCGGTCCTGCAGTTCATGTTTGGCATAATGAAAATAAGAGCAGATAGTGGCTGCAACCAGTCATGCATATAAAACAGAGTTTTTACTATTTAATGCTGTGTAAAGTCTTTTCATTAAACATGCAGAGGGAGATATGTCCATCACATCCATGTATTCTGGAATCTAAATAATTCCCCACGGTACACATGATAGAGAGCACACAACAACTCTTATCACATGTTAATCTTATTCCTAAAGCGGCCTGATATCCCCATCCATCAAAAGCCTATCTACATGCATTCATACTCATTTCCACATTCCCTATCTGTTAAACATGAGCATTACAGTCACTGGCATTTTCTAATCTCAGAGGTGCTCACGAGTATCCATCACCAGCGTGGGAGCGTCCCAGTTCCCACCTGCACATCATCACTGTACTTCAAAAATAACTTGTTGAAATCCATCATTGAAGTCTCTCGATCTGAAAAAAAAAAGAAACAAAAAAAGTTTGCATTATTTTTGACTTCACTAATAATAACCGGTCATTTTCGGTTTAACAACATTAATTGATGCAGACAACAGAAAATGAAAATTCTACATTCAAAATTCAACCATAAAAGAAACAGCTTTGAAAGAAATGGCAAATTGTTCAAGGTGTACTACTTGAGGGAATATTCTGAGGATGCAAATGTCTATATATTAGTATATCCCTTAAATGCATTAATGTTTCACCAATGATTATGACATATTCAGGCCTTTGGTGACCCGGATCTATATCTAGCATGGATGGAATTCTGCCTGTAGCAATTATATAAAACTCTCCAGATATTAGAGTAACAATTACAGAAGAATAAAATAAAGCATATTTTGTTACCTTTTGGATCTTGGAATGGTTTAGTTTGCAGATGTTGTATACCATCATCATCATCATCATCACTGTCCTTGTCAGAGCTCATTTCCCAGTACATGGAGCATCTGGCTCATTTTCATGATCTCAAACATATTCTCAAAACTATCATTTTCAACATCTTTGAAAACCAATATTTTGATCACTGACAGCTTCTTCACCAGATCCACCATCCAGTGACTGTGACACTAATATTTGATTGTGTTCAGTACTTGCTCTATAGTAAATCACTGAGCCATTTCAAGTTTTGCTGATGATACTTCCTATTTTTTTGTTTTCTGCCTGCGGTAACTGTGTGAAACGTCACTTCATCATTGTGTACCAGACATTGCCACCTTGTGAAATAAAGGCTTTATTCAGTCATCAAAGATATTTCAGTCGGTTATACACCTCGGGTCGTTAACGACCCTATAACATTTTTACAAAAAAAATATTGGGAAACCAGGTGTTATTTATATATATATATATATTGTATTGTTCAAAAGTTTGGTTTTGTTTTTTAAAGAAATAATACTTTTTTTTATCAAGTATGTGTTAAATTAATCAAAAGTAAATTTGACACTGTGACTAAAAAAATCATTAGTTAATATTTTGTTATTTTTCTCTGCAATAATTTAACAATACTTTTTTTAAATCAAATAAAGGCAGCCTTGGTGTGCATAAGAGATTTATTTCAAAAACATAAATTAATAGTACATAAAATGGTTTGTATATATGATAAAGTATTTCAGACCAATATCGAATAACGGCAACAGAATATGATGTCATGCTGGTATTCTAATGAATGTCAAACACTTCCCCACAGCACTGCAAAGTGTGCAGCAAGTTTGTTCCTGATGTCAAACCATGGACTAATAATATCAGAAGTTGGTGAGGACAGAATAATATCCTGAGCGCGTAAAGTTTTCAGAAGAAAAATAACAATTTAGTTTGCCTAGACTGATGCAAAACAAGAACAGAGTGATCCCAATAAAATCAGCCAAAATGTCTCCATGTCTACAAGCTGAGAAAAGGGCCTTGTGCTTCCCTTCCATCACAAATCAACATATATGACCTTTAGAAAAGTGAGAAGATTTACATTATGCAGTCCATATCGATTCACGTAAGCCTTTCATTTATTCCCTTTAGCATATTTAAAATTAATTGTTAAAAGGTCTCACTAGAACTGCCACAACAGGAGCTTATTTGCATGCAAGAGGAGTAATGAACGGGGAGGCGAGAACATTGCTCTGCATCAAACACACCAATCTGACTGATCTCATGTACTTATGTCATCACGGCTCAGCGCAGACTACATCATGACAGGTCCAATTTAAATCAAAAACCTCTGTGGAACTTCTCACAAGCACAAATATTATTCTCAATGGGCTCTCAATCAAAGAAGGTGGTAGAAAAATCATCTCAGCTAATGGTAGATGGCATACAACCAAGGCTGTGTGATTTTGTTCTGGATGCCAGGCACAGAACCTTTTGTTTCTGCAGCTCATAATGTATACGGTATTCATTATGCACACCAACTATTCCTTTGGTCTGAGTCACAGTTAGTCAGCATGCAATCTTGAATGCCAATGCTTTACCAACTGTAACTACTGCAGCATGTAAAATATATTAGCATGGCATTTATATTCACAAGCAATTACCTATTTTACACATGTATGTTTGGAGGTGTCAGAAAAATCATGTAGTGCGTTCGACTGTAGTCGCTTCAGACAACTGAACTAGATACTGTGAGATATGGGTTAAAGGCTGGAGTGGGACAAATGCCTCCGAGTCTTACATGACCTCTGTCTCATCTTCAAAAGGGGAACTGAAGTCAGTGAAATTTACACATGTAAAGGAGAGACCTCAAGGGTTTATACACTTGTCTCAGTAATGGCCTAAAAAGTACATTTGGCACTCAATCCAGATCTAATACTCTACGCTCTTCTATTGCTTTTAGGGATTCCATTGAAAATCACCAGGCATGGTGAAAAAATGTATTCCCTCCCAAACCACAGGCCTTTTATTCTCCTTCAAGCTTCAATCCATCCTGAAACTCTCCGTGGGTATTGAAAGGTGTGACATTAGCATTTCAGAACTTTCATTGGTCGACTCACTGAAAAATGGGCATTACATATTAATGATGTGTTGAAAGTGAAGCAATCTTTGACAAGCAATGCACAGCGTATGACATATATCTGATATATGTGTGTGTGTGTGTGTGTGTGTGTGTGTGTGTGTGTGTGTGTGTGAGTGTGTGAGAGAGAGAGAGAGAGAGAGAGAGAGAGAGAGAGAGAGATAGCATTATAGCTTGAAATGTTGAAACTGAAAAGAGGAAAAAAAATCTAATAAAAACTGTAACAAGGTTAAAGGCTCAGGGAAGGAGGAGGCGGGAACCGGAGAACATTAAACAAACTTTAATCCAAAAGTAAACAAACAACTAAACGAAAGTAAAGCGGCAGCCCCTCATGGATGACTGCCGCATAAAATAAAGGCGTACTCACACTTTGTTTGCCTTGTACCGTCCCCTGGCGCAATGGTCCCCCCTCCCCTGCTGGCCTACACTCACACGGCACTTAACTTTCCGGGCCAGAGCATGCTGTAGAGTATCTGGTCAGGTTTTGGGGAATATGTATTTAATAATTCATAATTCATAATTAGTCATTATTCATACGGGTTTGAACCAGATAACCATACATTTTAAATCGCCCAACGAGGGGGATAATATGTTACCTGCATCTGCCTTCATGGACATACATAGACAATGAACCACAAAGGATTATCATCAATTGCATATGTACACACATTGTACAGACCGGTTAAAATTAGCTCAATTGTATATACATATTCAATCACAAGGGTTGTAATTAAATACTAATATATCAATGATATCTATCATAGATCAATTCTAAGGATACCTTTTTGGAATTAATTCAGTATCGAACAATTTGTTCGTCCAGCAAACTGATTATGCGATCTTTGTCAATTCCTATAGAGCAAACCTTAGGGCTTGCAGGGAGGGCGGTCTTTCTGGCCAAGAAAGACGACCTTCCCGTTTTACAGAGATGCTAGTTAAAGTATTCTTATGATTTTCAAAGCTTGTAGCTAGATCGAAAACATTTAAGGGACTTAATATATGAGCAGATAGGCGGAGTCAATCTGTGAATACAGTCATTTAATACAGGCAAACTACTTATATATCGTGACTACAGTTGCACGGAATAAATGTATTTACAACACGATAAACAGCAAAAACACGAAAATACACAGAGACAGGGAGAGAGAGAAAGGAAGGGAGAGAGAGAATTATGCAGAGAGAGAGTTGGGTCGACTTCAAGGCAGGCGTCAATTTAAATGTAGATGTAAATGCAAGAAGTGTTGAAGGGTCGGCTTCACCTTCAAGAGACAACAAGAATCAACAAATCTTTACCCTTAAAAACGTAATCAAACACGGATACTTGCACAGGTAACTCTTTGCGTGGCTGAAGAAGCGTGTGTGTTTCTCGGTACTGGGAGGTCACATGGTCGCTCGGTGCGCGTGTCCCCTTTCAAAACGAAACGGGGTTCGTTTGAATGTCGGTGGGTGAATTTGCTGAAGAGATAATTCAGGCTAAGTTCTTTTCACTTGTAGGTGGAAATGAACACAGATAATTATCTAAGACTGAAAACAAAACTAAACTAGAACAAAACAGAAGAAAAACGGGCGTTCGCCCGAAGGCGAGGTGTTACATGATGAAGCAGGAAACGAGGACAAGAAGACAAGAGAGCGATAAACTGATGTTCAGTCCTTTTGAAGACCTGACGTTTCCGCCTTCTTTTGGAAGAGGGTCCAATCCCCTTAGAGAGATTGGTGAGCGGGAGAAATGCATTGTCTGATCCGACAGCTACAATTTACAAGGTTTATGAGGGGTGTTAACGAGAAGAATCTTCACAATTCTTATAATAATGTGTCACAAAGTTTAGCAAAACGTAATGTAAATTAACAAATGGGGAACGAAGATTGGAGTTTAGAGAGACCAAACTTACATGGATTTGGTTAACCACAGTTTGCAAAGTTTGAAACATTATCCCATTAGAGTTTTCGAGAAACATAGACCAAACCACACAAAAAGCAAATCATGAGACAGGGAAATTAGATACATTTTCATACAATTCTCAAGTGGATATATAACAGAATATATATGATTACAGGATTCATTTCTCCTCCTTAGTTAGAATTCAGAGAGAGAGTCAACACTTCTCTGAACATTCTTTCGGGAGGTCGTGAAACCTGTTATCAGTGTTAAGTTTCCTGTAAGGAGACACCAGACTCTGACAGTGATGTTAGGTTTGGTCCTTACTCTCCCAAAAAGCTGGTGCACATAGAATCATACATTTTACGGTATGTCGATATACGTATGTGGCTTGTACAGCCCCAGTGAAAGGACGGGTTTGGGAATTCCTTCGAAGCTAGGGAAGGAGTGGAGAGAGTGTAGAGGGTCTTCTGGAGAGGATCGAAAGACCCATAAAGGTGTCGGACGGTTCCTCTAAGTTCCAGACATGTTGGCACCAATGTCAGTAATTTACATTCATTCTAAAAGCTTTGGGATTTAGGAAGAATGTGCTTTATTTGTGTTCAGAGGAACGAGTCAATAATTTACCCAGATACCCTACAGTTTACATCATTTGCGATGCAACTTTTTGTTTTGAAGAAAACAGGAAGAAAAGTGCTTTCACTAATAGCCTAACAGATTTTTAATTTATGCGGCAGAGCAATTTTCACTTGATTGTCCTGAATGTATCAGAATATTATTACAGAGGCAGCTGACTTTGACGGAGGAATTTGCAGCTACAATTCCTGTTCATCAAAAAGTTTAGAACCAGACCTGTTATAAACCTAAATATACTCAAATTAATTGAATTATTCAAAAGTGTACAATCCAAGTAGTAATAGAATAAGTTTGCTGTCGTAAAGATGACAGTAGCACACACAAGAGTAGTAGCTGTTCCGTGCTCCGCTGCGGTTTGCAATCACACTACATGCGTTCCCGCCCGAGCCCAATTGAACCGCACCCACCTCTTCAATCAGGCCCGGGCATGGTACGGAGTGTCTAGGGTTAGTCCTCTCTCGTCTTCTATTGCAGTCATTCCTCCTCTTATCCTTCCGGAGCTCCTACATGGGACTCAAGTCTGGTGTGGCATGCAGGTAACGCTTATTAACCTTCGCGTCACTAGCCTCGCTCCGTTACCGCGGCTCTCAGCCCTGCCCTGCTTGCCACAAAAAACTAATTAGAAACATACACAAATTGGTCTCTGTTGGCTCAGCTTAGAAACTCATTATTTCAGAAATTCTGTGTGGTGCTACATAAATGGACTTAAAAATCTTATCACTGATCTAAGATGTGGCCCTTGTGAATTTTAATCAGCCCTGAAAAAACATTTCTTGCCTCAGTTAATATATTTTAATTTAAGAGGTTACAAAACAAATAATAACAAAAAATGTCCTACAAACAAACAAACAACTATGAGAAGAAGTTGAAACATTACAATATATTCAAATCCTAAAATGTTTATTTTAGGGTTTTGGCCAAACTGCCCTACAAAGGTGTTCGTGCACTTGCACGTGCCTTACAAGGACTTACAAGGACTTACAAAGATACATAACAGCTACAAGTTTATGCACTACTTGCTTTATGCAAGCACTAAATAGGGTAAATTACTATACAGGATTTAACCTATTATACTTTATTGACCCGAATTGATAGGGCAAACAGCCACCAACAAATAGTCTATAAAAAGGCTGTCTTTGAGTTCACATGAACAACGGTTAAATAACTCGTCAGGCTACAGACGAATATCATAAATCCTCCATTCAATTAGGCATAAGACATCGAAAGTCACACAGACCTATAACAACCCAGTCACAACACATAATTGGGAATAACATGCCTTACCTTAACACAGAATGGATTTCAAGGACTTTGCACGCGGATCAATGGCCTTCAGCGTTTATATCTTTTCTACGAATCTTTTAGTTAACATGTATTAAACATGATTGGAATTTTTGCACCGCAGCGCTACCACACCTTGATGCTCATGACAAGAATAGCATGTATAGTTATCTTTATTGAAGTGAATTAGGTTTAAATCACCGTCATGCATGAATGAATTATATTATTATTTTGCTATTTTACACACAATAATCCATGGTGAGCCCATGTCTTATTAAGGGGAGCCGAGCTCCCCCTTGCTCCCCCATAGTTCACACCCTGCACCAGTATAAAATCTAGTGATCATGGCATTTATTTTGTATGATTTACAATTACTTATAGACATCTACTTATTGCTATCCTGTGCTTTTGGTTGCATTCTGGTGGCATTATTAATACATTAGACATGACAAAGTACCTCCATAGTCGTAAGAGTCTCTTTAATTGGCACAGAGTGGCGATAAAACAGATCAAACGATAAAACAGATCCTCACGCACATTCGACCCGGGGACTGGAATAGGCCTATAGTATATTCGTGTTCGAAGGTGTCACGCTCCTCGTACGTTCACAAAAAGTACGAGGTACAAACGCAGTGCTTTCCCCCTTGAGACTCAGTTAGGAGCGCGTTCTGGACTACCTAGACGACTAATGCATGTACAGCACAACCTTCTGTGTTCTACGTCTTTTCAGTAGGCCTATGCGGTGGTTTCAGCTGTCTGCCCTGTTATGTGCTTGTGCACTTCACTCGTCCCGTGGATTTATTCCGGACGCTGTGATTGTAGGTTTAACCCCCTTGTAACAGCTGGTCTGGTGTTGTATGTACCAGCACTTCTTGCTTCATTATGTTGTATGCACCAATATGTCCTGCGTCGGCCGGACTGTGTTCAGGGCGGTGCTGAAGGCGCCGCCGAAGTATTGGCACTCTGCCAGCCAGCTATCCAAACTGGGTAAGGCCGGGCTTTAATTCTTTGTTGTATTCACCTGCTACGGCATGTGTAACATCTTTCTGTCAACTCTGCATATATCCTTCGCGATTGATATTGCACGTTTGTCGATGGAGCAGGTTCAGACCATATATTAAATGTTCTGTCCGCATTTTGTGCTGGACAAAGCTATGAGGACATCAGAAGTTACAGAGACTGATGGCAGCTGTACAAAGTACACATGCATTGCTGTGTCTTCTGTCTCCTGACTCCTGTCTTCTGCGTAAGGAGCATTGATGGTGAAAGTATGAAAGGTTGTTCCGGGTCTGCAGACACAGGTAAGAGTGGTCGTGCGTTAATAATAGCAGTAACAACTGCCATTAGTGTGCCAGAATGTCGAGGTTATCGAGTCTATGGACACGTCAAGCTGCATAAATGCCCTCAGTCGAATTTTCGCACTCAGAGGCCCTGTGAAACAGCTCTGTTCCGACTGTGGTAGCAATTTCATTGGGGCATGCAAGGAGCTTGGAATGGACAAAAAGGTGCAGAGGTACCTCAGTGAGCAAGGATGCAGCTGGGAATTCAATCCACCACACAGTTCTCACATGGGAGGCTCGTGGGCGCGTATGATCGGCATTGCCAGAAGAATCCTAGATTCAAAGTTTCTGCAGCTGAACACTCGCTTAACCCACAAAGTTCTTTGCACACTAATGGCAGAAGTTACTGCTATTATTAACGCAGAACCACTCTAACCTGTGTCTGCAGACCCGGAACAATCTTTCATACTTTCACCATCAATGCTCCTTACGCAGAAGACAGGAGTTCCACCACCCCCTGGAGACTTCTCGGATAAGGACCTGTACACAAAGCAATGGAGACAAGTTCAGGCCTTTGCAAACCAGTTCTGGACCCGCTGGAGCCGTGAATACTTACCTTACTTGCAACACAGACAGAAGTGGAAAGTACCTCGCAGAAACCTTCAAGTTGGAGATCTAGTTCTGCTCAGGGACAAGCAGACAGCCCGCAACTGCTGGCCCATGGCTGGAATCACTGCCATATTCCCTGGAAAGGATGGATATGTCAGAAAGGTAACAACAAGTGACCAAAACAATATAAAAACCTTTCTAAGGCCAATTGCAGAAGTTTTTCTTCTTCTAACCAAAGTTTGATCTAGAGAATAAGGTTCGGCACTCTCATAAATCCAAAGTGACCTCAGCTAGGTTAGGCGGGGAGTGTGTTGTCCTTTAAGGAATTTAGAGTATTTGTGTCATGTGATGATGTCACTTCCTATTAAGTCACTTCCATTTTGTCCTTTAATGGACAGTAAAACAAAGGCAGAACACTATACAATCTGATAGGTAGCATTATTTGATAGAACACCGGCACAGTAACTTCATATTGACGCGCGGATAAACAAAGTCAGAGTTCCGTAACTCAATATGAGCGTTCCAAAACAAAGCCAAAGAGCGGTAACTGGTGTTACGGTGTTTTGCCTTGGTTTCTCATGGGCTTTTGGAAGTTACTGTTAAGACAACCCATTATTTTAAAAAACAACGGAATTGACTCAAGATACTTATCCACATGACAAAGGAGGTCTTGAATGTGCCAAAAATGTCAATAACTAATTTTCGACCAAACACGAAGTATCGGTCTTTTGCCTTTGCACGGCAGCAAAGCTAATAACATAAAATGAATAGGCTACTGGACATCACAACTACAAAACAAACAACATTCCTATTCCCTGTATTCACAAACATGTATCTGACTTCAAGAATCAATAGTATAAAAATATAGAAATCCTGACTTGTGAATGTAGTCAGAAATGCATGACCACATTAAATTTGTTGGGTTAATGCTGAAGACAAAATTAGTGAAATCATTGCATCAAATCAAATGTTTTAAACCCTGTCAGCTTTAAAAGGCAATCATCTGATCTTAAAGGTGTGGTTAGCTATTTGAAAAACGCTGTTTGAAAGCTGGTTTGAAAAATGAAGGGTTATGATCAGGAAAGAGCTTTAGGACCTACGATAATATTAGAAAAGCTTTCCAGCGCTGGAGAGAGCAAAGGGTGAAGGCCTGAAAACAGAAGCGGAGGTTGCTTCCGCTCCATACGTGAGTAACACTGGGTTTGAGTGTCATTGTTTGTCTGGAGCTACTGTGCTTTTGGCAACTAACAACAACAAATTCTTGTTTGTATTTACTCTTTTGTATGCATGTTAATTTGTTGTGGTTCCTCTTAATTACTTGTGCTTTTGTGTGAAGGATTATTTTGTTTGTATTTTGTGCTTCTGCTATGATAAATAGACATTCATGGGAGCAATAAAGAGAAGGGTGTGTTTGTTTGGGTTGATTTCAAATATCAACGACTTTGAGAAATAGTTAGATCCAATCTGAACTTAAATTTACGGTTTAAAAAAAAACCTCATTTTGATAACATTTTATTTTATTGGTCCCCTTTGAACATTTTGTTGACCAAGTAACTATGCAACTACATGTCAACTAACTCTCATTAGAGTATTAATAGACTGTCTGCATAAAGGGCCTCATTATGATATTTTAAAGTATCCTAATGTTATTTTGGAGTCTCCTACAACAGGTTTGCATGCATCAAACGTAATTGTTTTTTCATTTTCTCATAATATACATTTGCACATCACCAGATTTTCAATGATTCTCAATCAACTCTCCAAATGAATCAATCTCTCTAAATCCCTCCTTTCCGCGAGCTACTCTGCTCTGATTGGCCAGACAGCTCAGTCTGTTGTGATTGGTTTACCGCGTACAGCACACGTCGAAAACAAAAATTTACATTGTCATAACACTGACAGCTCCGCGTGTCCTGAGGCTTCCTTCACCATAAACTAAGCACAGTAACGAACAATGACGTCGATTTTACCATATCAATTCGAGCGCAAGTCCGATGATGAAACACTAGAAAAAGAACCATTAATTCAACCCGAACCTCCATCGCAAGGACGTTTCAGTGATTCACTACTCAGTTTGAGGTTTTTCATTATGAGATGTTGCTATTCCTCACCATCAGCATTAACAAGTGCATGTCCATCAACCGATTATTTTACTTGTACTAATTTATTTACAGAGTATGTTTCTAATATATTGCGGTGAACACGTGGAAACTGTATCAATAACAGTGCATGTAGGCTATGCAATGTATACATTAGCCGAGCTCTAGCGTGAATGACTGATGTAACAAACATTGGTAAAACAAATCTTGCTCCATGCTTAATTTTTTCTCAAAGTAGTGATTTTCTCAATCTGCATTAATAGACAGTTTTATGTAATAGTGGTCCACAGCTGATTAGCTGACTCCGATATTTGAGAAGCAGTCGTCAGTAAAATAAAGGTAGCAGGAAACGTTAAGGATTATACTGCTGTAGTATCATGGTAAAGATTAATTTTAACCACAGATTCTTCACGTGCTCTTCCTTGGGCAGTGGAAAAAAATTTCTTTACCATCACATTGTAGAGCACAGCGTCTCCTCGACATGATGCTCTCCAGTATCCACAGGATCAGCTGCCGTTTTGAGGTTTAAGTTTCCCTGGTGTCTGCGCGCACAATAAGTGGGCGGGCTAATGTTTCATCTTGACGTCACGACGAAGCGGCTTATGACTCGTTTGAAAAACAATTCATTTCATTGAGTCAGAGTCGACTCTTACTTTTGAAAGACAATAACTTTATACGGTGCACTTTCAGATTTATAACTTTGCAGGATATTTTCATTCACCTAGAGCTATATTACACACTACAGGTCATTTTCAAAAAGCCATGATAGGGGCCCTTTGATATCTGCTAACACTATGTGATGCTCCTCAACAGACATTCTACTGACTATAAGTAACTTTGCAACTACGTGTCAACTTATTCTTACCCTAACCCTACCTAATGCCTGGTTCAGATTACACGATTTTAGCACGATTTTGGCACGATCCGTTTGACGTAGGGTGTCGTGGGGATTCGTAAACGACAATGGGCGTCGGGACGCAAGATTCGATCGTATCATCTCGTATAGTGTGTCATAGTGGGCGACAACCTACGTCGCGTCTGCGATGCTTCACGACATCACGACAAAAAGACTAGCATGTTTAATTTTTTTAACGGTCGTCCACGACGGGTCCCGTCACATGTATGAGGTTTTAACAATCTGTTTTTGTAATGTTATCGTTGTGGCAAGCTAGCAACATTATTTTACTTGTACTACTGGCTAAAAGTAAAAATATATAAGAAAACAATATTTTACCTCAAGTTCTCTTTGGAGGATTGACAGCCCATACTGTCCTGTTCGAGCAATCCAGGAACGTGTCCATAGTCGGGTTTTCTTTCTTTTTTTATGTTTTTCTGAACACAGGACAGCCAATACAACACTCACCGCTTCATCCATTGTTTGTTTACGTTCGTTTCCGGAAGTCACTCGCTAGTTTCACCTTCCCCATTACATCACGCACGTCGTTAAAGACGGCACGCGATAACTGGTCAGGAAGCAACGTGTAGTCTGACATGTTTCTTGTCCACGACACGACAAGATTTTAGGAGTCAAAATCGCGTAATCTGACACAGTGACTATCGTAACAGACAAAAAAATCGTGTAATCTGAACCAGGCATAAGGTAAATTACTTATAGTCAACAAAATGTGTTAAAGGAAGCAGCAAAATAAAGTGAAACCTATTTTTCTTTAACTGAGATTGTTAATATACCAAATTACTAATATCAGGTTTTTTTTTTTTACCTTTATATATACACTGACCTTAAAAACACAGGTGGTAAAGAGAAAACCACATGATGAATCAACGTTCATCTCAAATAGCTTATCTACAAGCTGAGGTAAATATTAATTATATAGCTGGCAGCTGATGCTGAGCAGCGTGGGTGGAAAGTCAGGATCTACCCAGTGGAGGTCGGCTGTAGAGGGTTTGTCGGCCGCTCCTTAGTCCGGTTTTTGAAGGACCTAGGAATGCGAGGTCAGGCTCTGCAGCAGATTGTGAAATCCCTTTCCAATGCAGCAGAGGAGGCCAGCCGTTGGCTGTGGTTGAAGAGAAAGGATAGTATCTGGGCCTGTAGACAGTAACAGTAGTTGAGCAAGGGGGGATCACAAGCCGAGGGGGGCACACCTGGGACGCTAGGTGTTGCCGATGAGCCCTCTGGAGGTGTTGTGGGTTAATCATCGAAACACTCGTGAAGGAGGGTGCCCACCTGATGACCCCAGTGAAGCCAGTGATCCTTGGCACTTGTCTCAATATCTCTCCTATTTCCAGCTTATAGTATATCCATCTTGGGATACGTGGATTCCGGGATTGTAACATCTAGTCCTTTACCTGAGTATAGAAAGTGCACATTGTCATTCACACAAATACAGAACACCATCATGCTAACCCACGACACTAAAATAATGCAATAAACATTTATTCTGGGAATGTCTTTTCACTTCCAAAAACTGTATACATTTAACAGTATTTTTGAAATTATTACTGTTTTTGTCGTATACAGAACTTAACCAATTAATAGGTTTTTACTGTAGCATTTTTAGTTTTTTATTGTTTAAAATTATGTTTATTTTTGTGACATATGTACTCATGAATTAAGAAAAAAATAATCATCACAAAGATCACTGGAGATGCATTAATTCCAGGTGTAATGTCAATCTGTCTCAGCTGGCCACTTGAGATCAGATCATCCGTGACAGAAGTTAACACTAGGTGTAAACAGGACCCGAGGGAGCTTTGCTGAGAAAAAGCATTTACAACCAATCTTGTTGATTGCTTCTAATCAGTCGGAAAAATGGAGATGATCAGTGTGGGTTCATTTATTTGTTTGCTTGTTTATCCAATTACTTGATACAACACCTTGGTTATCCCATTGTCATTATGATGCAAATGATCCATCTGTCAATCTTTTACTTCACTGACCAACTAAACTGCATGGCTTCACCATTCCCAGACCTTTATAATAAATGTTTGGGTCTGTTTACTTATAATTTTTTTTTTTTCTCCGAACAATATGACCAGAAGCAAAACACTTTCGTTATCTGCAACAGCCAGAACACAGCATTAAAAGGGGTCTTATTTATAATAATAAAATATACAATATTTCCCAATTTCTCCTGTGGGGCAGCACTAAAAAGAGATCTCCTCTTTCGTCCCTTCATGTCACTTGCATATTCTTTAATCTTCCTTTCACATTTTTCTCTGGATTACCCACATGGCCAGCTGTGTTGAATCACCAGGCATATGCCTTGAACATCATCAATGGTCCTTGCAGATGTTACATGGCACTCATTGGTCTCATCAGCGGTGAAATGCAAGTCATGCCAATAGATAGCCGATGGAAGAGGAAGCAGCATGCAAGGAAAGCCAGGAGTAGTTAATCCAACCCTCACTCCTTTTTAAATCTATACACTTAAGGTGTGTTTAAACTTGTAGGTCAGTTCTCTTCATCCAAAAAGTCAATTATACAATAGTCCTGGTTTGCTTAGCTTTTACAATGTCATTTTTAACATTGAACCTAAAGATACAAAAAATATGACATCTTTTTCAACAGAACTTCCCATACATCCAAAACAATGCTGTGTGCTGGGCTAAAAGTGTTTGTACTGCATACATATGATGGTATTTTTACCAGCTGAGAACTCATGAAGGGCTTATAAAATATGTAAAGGAGTCAAAACAACACCAAAAATTCCTGTTTTACTCACATAGAATTAGATCTGCTGCAAGGAGACAGCAGCTCTGACTCCTGTACTGAAATGTAATGGGTGAAGTAGCTCCTATGGCGAGAAAAGAACAGGTTTGAAGAAAGTGCTTAAGAAGAAAATGAAACCAAGTGCTTGAGCATTCTGTCCTTGTTAGGGTCGCATCTTGTGACATCACATCCTGATTAGAAGTTTGTTTAAATGTCTTTGGTCCATGTTCGTTTGCAAGCGGACCAAGACCCACCTTTACAAGTTGTTTGGTGCGCACTAGGGTTCGAATGGCAGCATTCACACTTATTCAAATTAATTACGCTAAAGTTTAATTGAACCAAACATGCCAAGACAGCTTAAGACAAATCAAGAATGTGATTGCTGATCTGTACGTTTATGGAATATGTGTACAAGGTAATGTTTTTTTTTTTTTTTGTGTGTGTGTGTTTTTTTACCTGTAGTGTATTGCTGTACTTTTCAAATAACATCATTCCTGCCCAGGGACCGCAAATTAGCTTTATAGCTAACTCTGGCATAACAACTGTGTTGTGCATGGTCCTTGTTCAAACTAAATAAAACTAAAATAACATGTGCCATTTTTCAAGGTAGGCTCCATAATGAGTTCAAGCGTGAAGAGGGTCAGTCGTACAGGCATAGCAATGTGTGCATGATGCTATTGATATGCTCTCGTCTCCACACGGGCTTCCCTGCTTGGGAGTACACATTATCAGCGCACTTGCTCACACACCACAGCAGGACTGCTTGTTAAGTCTGCTTCGACTTTTACAGATATGTTTTTAAACTGCTCTGGGAGCAAGTGGCAATGCGAAAAGATAGAGGCTAATTGATGAGAATGTGTACTGGCAGTCTGCAGAGTGCACAACGGTACAAACAAGCAGGTATGACAAGTAATTTGACAGCTTCTGTGTTTTAACTCCCCTTAACTCTGCTGATATTCTCACAACAAACCACATGAAACAGCATGCTGCTGCGAGACAGGTATCTCAAAGCCCCGACTTCACATATATCCTGCATTACCCAAACGTGTTTGCTCTCTCAGCATCAAAGACTGTGACAACTGATGGGAGTAAAAAAGAGAGACCGTAGGTGGATGAAATGCCCCTGGAGTGTGTTAAGTCACCCAGTCTAAATGTATAACACGTACTGAGCATATTGATATTCCTCTAGCTCGCTTCGTCAAACTGAAAAGACAATAAAAGGGAGGAACAATGGAGTTATGGTGGGAGAGCTCTGATATAGATGGGTCAATGATGTATGGGAGTGTTTTCAAAAGAAAACAAATCTTAAAAATCTACTTTAGAGCACGTCAGAGTTTTGATGAATATATTTGAGTTTTCATAAACTTTTAATATCTTCACACATTAAATTCATATGAGTAAACAGATCTTAATAATTATTATGGGAAAAAAAGTGTACATATATTTTTTTACAAATGGAATAATAACAACAAATTATCATTCAAAAATATATCTAGGTTATCAGGGAATTACACCACATGATTATCCTATTATCCCCTTTTACAAAGTCTTGATTTTGTTTTTGGGGTATACTAGAATATTTTTTCATGTTAGATTGTTCAAAAACACGTGATTTTTTAAAATATTTTATATTATTACAGCATCTTTCTCCCAGTCTGGCTTGAACACAGCTATTTCGATTCCCCCTCACGCCCCAATTTACGACACCCCCCTCCTTCTGAAATACAAAATGTGCTGTGATTGGTTAGCTGGCCCAGTGTGTTATGACTGGCAGGGCTTATGTGTTTGTGAAATGTCACACCCCTTCACAACCACAAGCTCTACTCAGATGTAAATATTAATTGTGCCATATATTTCAAACCACTTCGAGCCCGATTCAGACCCTGAAAATGTTAACGGATTTCACGAACAGACTTTGCAAGCAAGGATTTCACAGTACATTTCAGAATGGTATTTGTTTTGTAATTTCCTTATACATGATAGATACAATGTTATCCACCATTTAATTGTGATATTTGTCGAAAAGCTAAAGTAATACAGAAATCGATCACAAAACAAATGGTTAATCTTCATAAGGAGCTGTAAAGCATTTTACAAAAGCGAGAGCTTACAAAAGCAACAGAAAACATTACTCCATAAAATGTACAGCGTACAGATAAACATTTGGGTTAAAATTTTCAGGAACAGTGTTTAAAATAAGTTAACCACTCTAAGTTGGTCAGCCTTAGGAAGGTTAAACATGAGTTTTGGAAATGTTGTTGAAAAACGTCTCAGGTTACGTATGTAACCCTAGTTCCCTGAAGGAATTCGAGCTGCGTGGAAAACGCTGCGGGAACGCTTCTTGCGTTGTGCGTTGTGAATCACGTATGGAATCAGTCCAATGGCGAGACGGAACGTCATAGGCGGGTGATGTCATCGACCAGGAAACTATAAAGCACCCCAAAACCACAACCGCGACAGCTTCTGGAAAAAGTCTGAAGCAAGTGATCTCGGGCATGCAGGGAGTATAGCAAAGACACGCAGCATCTCGTTCCTTCAGGGAACTAGGGTTACATACGTAACCTGAGACGTTCCCTATCAGGAACTCGAGCTGCGTGGAAAACGCTGCGGGAACGCAAATACCCACGTCGCCATACGAGCAAGTGTTCGTAGTGTGAAAATAGAGCGCACAAGCTGACGAAAGCACCTGCGCCCCTGGAGTGGAGCCAAAGTCAAGTTGGTAAAACTTTACGAAAGTATGCGGCGAGGACCAGCCTGCCGCATCACAAACATCCTGGAGTGAAACTCCTGACAAAGAGCTTTAGAAGCAGCCATACTCCGAGTAGAGTGAGCTTGTGCAGCCAAAGGTGAAGGCTGACCAGCCGACTCATAAGCAAGTGAGATGGCCTCAACCACCCACTTGCTCATCCCCTGCTTAGACACTGGAGACCCCTTCTTAGGTGGTCCAAAACAAACGCACAACTGTTCAGACTTTCTCCACAGGGCAGCTCTGCAGACATAAGCGTCTAAGGCCCTAACAGGGCAGAGCAGATTAAGTTTCTCTTGGTCTGATGTCCGAAAAGAAGGAGGACAGAAAGCTTGCAGCACAACAGGTCTAACAGGATTAGTTGGGACCTTAGGAACGTAGCCCGGTCTAGGGTGAAGGAAAGCTTTTACCATGCCGGGCAAAGATTCCAAGCACGAGGGAGAAACCGAGAGAGCTTGAATATCCCGATTCTTTTTAGAGAGAAAATAGCAAGCCAAAAAGAAAGTTTTGAGAGTAATACATTTCTCAGAAACCTCTTAAATGGGCTCGAATGGAGCAAGGGAGATGCCCTGTAATACAATGGCCAGGTCCCAGGTCGGCACCCTCGTGCGGGCTGCTGGCCTCAGCCTCAAAGTGCCGTGGAGGAAACGTGATATCAGTGGGTGTCTCCCTAGAGAGGCTCCACTTAAAGGGACATGGTAAGCAGATAAGGCCGCCACGTACACCTTCAGTGTGGAGTGGGATAACCCTGTAGAGAAACGCTCCTGGAGAGCCGACGAGGAAAGATATTAGGTCCGAAAGCCAAACTCGGGCCGGCCAGTACGAGGCTACCAACAGTAGACTGACCCCGTCCCGGCGAACCCTCTCCAGAACTCCTGGGAGCCGAGCAATCTGGGAAATGCGTACAGACGTGACCTCGGCCACACCTGTACCATAGCGTCCAACCCCAGAGGGGCTGGATGGCTTAGAGAGAACCACAGTAGACAGTGTGATGTCTCCCGAGATGTAAACAGGTCTACCTCGGCACAACCGAAATGTTTCCAAAGGAGCTCCACCACATCAGGGTGGAGTCTCCATTCCCCGGGCCTCGGCCCCTGCCTCGACAGGATGTCTGCCCCCTGATTTAGATACCCTGGGATGTAAATATGTATATAGGAGACCACTGATGTGTTGTCTGACCGGACAAGAACATAATGGCCTCTCAGGTTTGGGAGGACGTGTTTCAGTGAAACACCGCCAAAACTACTAGACAATTCAATGCCATGATAGATGATGGTCCTACCACAGACCCTGAGCTGGACGACCACTCATGATCGCCCCGCAACCTGTGAGGGAAGCATCTGTTGTTAGCATTATACGACGACAAAGAGCTCCCTAAACAAGTCCTTAGGACCGGAACCAAGGTTCTTTCCACACGATTAGAGCACGGAGGTAACGCCACCTGACTCTAATCGTTCGGAGCGGGTTTCCCCTCGGGGAGAACCCCTTGGTCCTGAGCCACCACTGTAGTAGCCTCATGTACAACAGGCCGCAAGGTATAACGTTGGACGCTGCTGCCATCAGAACAGTCTCTGAAACCGTTTTACAGTGAGCAACTGGTCCAGTTTCACTCGTGAAGCTAGACCGAACGGAAGAACATGATATTGGTATGCTTGGGCCCCGGAACCGAACCTCAGGAACTTCCTATGTTGCAGAAGGATGGAAATGTGGAAATACAGGTCCTTTAGATCTATCGTGACAAACCAGTCCTCGGATCTGATTTGTGACACAATCTGCTTGAGAGAGAGCATCTAGAAATCGAGCTTCACTACTGAGCGATTAAACGGGCGCAGATCTAAGATTGGACGCAACCCCCCATCCTTCTTTGGAACGATGAAACATCGGCTGTAAAAACCTGACTCCTTGCTGGGAACCCGTTCAATAGCCTCCTTTTGCAGGAGCATTTTCACCTCCTGTTCCATTACCAGAGCCTGCTTGGGGCCTACCACGGTGGGCAGGACCCCTCTGAATCGAATTGGATGAGATCTGAACTGAATAGCATAACCTCTTATTAACGATTGCAGGACCCACAGAGATAATCTTGGAAGGCTTTTCCACTCTGCCAGGAAATCTACACAGGGTACCAGCCTCTCGAGGCTGGCCTCTGGAATATTTTGAGCAGCAAACACAGCGCCCAGTAACGGTTTACCGGCAGGGAACAACTGGTTTGACTGCCCTAAACCCCTCCTCAGAGGGGGCGAGCGTCCCTCGGGAAAGTGCTCGCTGGGCCCGTCTACGCCCCGACACGAAGGCGGGGTTGGCAGAAGGGACCCCTGAGGGCACTGGGAGAAAATGGGCACCGTCTTATGCGGTGAACACCTTTCTCTCACGGTGGGGACCACCCTCAGCATCCTGACACCGGTGGCGTCAGAACTACATTTCTTTTTTTTCTTTTTTTTTTTTAGATGAAGACACTTGGCTATAATAACTATCCTTAGATCAGTTATACCCCAAAAACTTTATCTGAGAGTTTCACGTCTGGTCCCACTGTTTTGCAGGGGGAGCACGAGACGCAACGCTCTGCTTTTGAAGGGGCGAGCGTCCCTCGGGAACGCGCTCGCTGGGACCGTCTATGCCCAGGCATAAAGACAGGGTTGGTAGAATGGGCCCCTGAGGGCACCGAGAGAGAATGGGCACCTTGTGATGCGGTGAACTCCTTCCTCTCACGGTGGAGACAACCCTCAACATCCTGACGGCGGTGGAGTCAGAACTACTTTTTAGATGAAGCCACTTGGCTATAATAACTATCCTTAGATCAGTTATAACCCAAAAACTTCATCTGAGAGTGTCACGTCTGGTCCCACTGTTTGCAGGGGGAACACGAGATGCGACGCTCAGCTTTTGTTTTGCACCCATGCGAGGAGCTTATCGACAGCCAGGACTGACCCGCCCAGCACGCAGTCCCTGTTTTTAAATGCTGGTGCCTTAAAAGACGATGTCGTTACAGCGGAGAGATGGCTGCAAGCGTCTCTTAAGCCTAGGCATCGCCCCATAACCGTGAATTAAAGCCCCAGCAACATTGAATTATTTTTCGTGAAGGTCTGATGACTAAAAATACAGTATGAAATCGTTTTTCTCTAGGACTTCGACACCTCGGTGTGGTGGTCCGGAAAACAGCAGGCACCGTCGTGGAGGTTGCAATTGGAAAGGCAAAAATAGTTCATACAATATTTTTATATATAAACTCCTGCCAAACTGCTGACCACTCAATGCTTAATTTTTCTACAGCATGAGTGAGCACCTTTATAAGCTCCTCATTTATTTCGGTTCAGGGAAATGAAGTGGAGAGTCTTCATTATCCCCTTATTTTATAGAATAATAATTTATTTATTATTTATTATTATTATTTTAATACCAACAACATCCAGCTCCTCAGAACTGGATAGTTGCAATATTGAGGCCACAGCCTGGGCAGAAGAAACCGTAGAGCGTTCTTCCAAACCCTGAACTGAGGCACTGAATCTGGCAGGAGAAGGCTGAGATAGGGGGAAGCCCGTCTCGAACCCCACTGTCAGATCCATACACGATCCCCGCGGCACGAATAACGTCCGCGCTCTGCCTCGGCAAAAGTGCGAGCCGAACCGCGGGGAGCGCGAGCCGAACCACTCTCCTCAAAGAGTGCCCGGAGGGAGCGAAGCATCCTATTTTTACTGAGAAACGCTCGCAACGCTCACAATCATCCCTCTCGAGAACTGACTGGGCATCTGCACTCCCAAACAAACAACACATAGTTGGCGTGTATCCCCACTC
Source organism: Semotilus atromaculatus (assembly GCA_031834385.1). NCBI lineage: Eukaryota > Metazoa > Chordata > Actinopteri > Cypriniformes > Leuciscidae > Semotilus > Semotilus atromaculatus. The sequence goes on along the minus strand of JAULUF010000009.1, from coordinate 10,834,656 downwards.
GTAATATCTAGAGTATAGAGAGGAACACACTTCCTATATAGTTGTTCGCTCGCCATAGTGAATATAAATATTTATGTATAGTTTTATATACATATATATATGTGAAAACTCCTGCCTAGTGAAACTAAAGACAGACAAAAAACACTGGACAATGATTCACTCAGAGTGTTTGCTGAAGACAACAGAAGCTGTCGCGGTTGTGATTTTGGGGTGCTTTAGTTTCCTGGTTGATGACGTCACCCGCCTATGACATTCCGTCTCGCCATTGAACTGATTCCATACGTGCTTCATAACGCACAACGCAAGAAGCATTCCCGCAGCGTTTTCCACGCAGCTCGAGTTCCTGATAGGGAAACAATGTTTCTTTGACATAGCGACAACACTGTCTTCTCTAATGCAACTCAACCAGGCTGCGTCCTCTTTTTTTGCATATTACCTGGGCGGGGATTATTTAAATGAGTAGCATTGTGACTTCATAAGATCCAGAAAAATCGTGTTGTAGTCCAAACGAGCCGTTCATTGTTGTTCTTGAAAAGTGGATTCTGTTAAGTAAAACATCTTCCTTTGGAGTGGACTTTGAGCTTTGTAACCTTGCAGATCTTTTTAATGCTCAAACAGCAACATTACACACTAACTAAAAAGTTGAAAAACTGGAAAAGCATAATAGGACCCCTTTAAAGGTCAAATTATCAGATGTTGACCATGACAGTCTGCAGGGATCCTTTCTATGATATAATTTTGTTTTATGTGGGATTTTTTTCATATAGTTTTATGTTTTTCTACGTGTTGGTTAGACCATATAAATTTGTGGGCAAAAATATTTTTTAAATATAAAAATATATATTTTTAAAATATAAAAATATATATTTTTAAAATATAAAAATATATATTTTTATATATATATAAATATATATTTTTATATATAAATATAAAATCCCCCCCCAAAACTGAATATCTAAAGGAATATTAACACAAATATGTTAAAAGGAATATGTTCTTCATAGAGGAGGCGTATTCAAGTCATTGTAAGCATTACATGTTATTTTACTATTCATTTTGAATAAATGTCGACAGGATAAAACAAATGAGTGTCACGTCATTGACCTAGGTGCTACTTCTAGAACAGTTAAGAAAACCAGCGTTGAATGCAGTGTTAACCTTCTCCGCCTGAACAAAGGTAAGGTCAGTGGTGTCTGATAGATGGGAGACTACTTACTCATGCAAATTTGGAGCGAGCGCAGCTAGCCATGCCAAGCAACACGCCCAACTCACTGCTCAGTCAGGGGTAACCAGACTCAGTGGGCAAATCATGCGGTGAGAAAGGGAGGAGTGGTTGAAGCAGAGGATATCAAGAGTGGAGAGGGAGCCAAACTCACCTGGTCCTGGCTGTCTCTCTGCCAGCTGAACAGCTCGGCCTGTTCTGTGCCATCTGAGGCTAGTGAGCTAGGACACTGGCCAGACCATCCTGCCTCTAATGATCTGCATTGTAGGCAAAGAGTCTGGGCTCTCTCCCTATCACTCTCCCTTGTCCACTCACACACTCTCACACCAGAAGCCTAACCTGCTATCAGCAAACCCCCACTCCCTCGAATGAAGCAATCTGCTCGCCTATTACTGTACATCACCAAGGATATTTTTCTCTCCCTGTCCCATCAGCGAACAGGCTGTAAATTAACACAGGGAAACAGGGCATTTCCTGTAATAGCAAGTTGTTTAATGATCTATGTGCTTCTTTCATCTATCTGATGCCATAATCAGGGCTTCAGATTGGTTATAAACATCCTTGTTTTTAGTTTTCTTCCCATCACCAGCTAATTGGCCAAGATGTCAGAGATTGCTTGAATGATTTAAGGTTAGTCTATTTTATTTTGTCTATGTCTCTCTGAGCTCTGAGTTACTTGGACAGACTTTTGACAAAAAAATTACAATACATGTATCCTGAGTATTCTTCCATTAATAAGGTAAGCAGAAAAGGTTGTCCCTGGGTTCTTAACTGTGAAAATTGTACAGCATAAAGAGCAAGCCGTTAGATGAACACAACCAGCACAAAAACTTGCAGATGCCTTATGAACTACTAGAGGAAACTAATATATTACCCTGCTCCATGGATGCATGAGAGCAGAATAATTTTCAATTACATCACTGCAGAATAATCAAAGGAGGTAATCTGAAATTAAATGCACGCATATAAATATGGCATAATTTTCTATTATATAATTAGAAGTCAGTATTGAGACCACAGATGTACAATTTGCAAGGTAAACACACATTTGAAATGTACATGTTATACCTAAGCAGAAACACAATGCATTTGAATAGGTTATGTTGCATGCGTGTGCAAGAAGGACGTCTAAGATAAGCCTAGATTGTTTGAATACTAATATATTGGGGTCAGCATTTTTCTTCAGGTTCCATTTTGTTTTGATGAAAATGACACAATACAAGACAACATAAAAAAAAAAAATCATACTGTTAAGCTGTAAGAAAAACATGGGTTGGCCATTGAAGAGTTAGAGCACTGTAAAAAAACTTAACTCATTATTTTGAGTTATCTTTTTGCATGTTTTTTTTTTTTAGTTTAACTAACTTATTTCAATAAGTTGAGGACAAGAAAACTTACAATTTCTTGTTGTCTGGACAATCTAGTTAAACAAATAAGTTGAAATAACTAAATTGCTAAAATATTTTTTACAGTGAGGAATTGAAGGTGTTGGAATAAACATGAAAGGTTTCGGTCTAATTTCGGTCATCATCAGGTAGCCTAGATGTCTGAGCTTGTGCAGGCGACTGGCCTAATTTGTTGCTGTGGAGAATTGATGAAGGATAATCAAGCGAAGGGTTTTTATTACTACAGTCTGCATTTTTATGTCCATAGATGGAACAATGTGTAATTTAATATTTGAAGGTTTAAATGGATAGCATATTTTCATGTTAGATTGTTAAAAAAAAAACATTATTATTTAAAATATTTCATATTATTACAGCACCTTTCTCCGCAGTCTGGCTTCAACACGGCTATTTCGATTCCCCCTCACGCCCCAATTTGCGACACCCACTGTTAACAATTCGTAATAATTAATAATAATTCGTTACATTTATAAAGCACTTTTCTGGGTACTCAAAGTGCTTTACATAGAAGGGGAGAATATCCTCAACCACCACCAATGTGCAGCATCCACCTGGATGATGCGACAGCAGCCATATTGCCCCAGAACGCCCACCACACACCAGCTTACTGGTGGAGAAGTATCCAATCCAATCAGTGTATGGGGATGATTAGGAGGTCATGATGGACAGAGACCAATGGGCAGATTTGGCCAGGATGCCAGGGTTACACTCCTACTCTTTTTTTCCAAAGGATATCCTAGGATTTTTAATGACCACAGCACCGTTAGGACCTCGGATTAACGTCTCATCCGAAGGACGGTGCTCTTTGACAGTATAGTGTCCCCATCACTATTGGGGTGTTAGGACCCGCACAGGCCACAGGGAGAGCGCCCCCTGCTGGCCTCACTAACACCTCTTCCAGCAGCAACCTGGTTTTCCCAGGAGGTCTCCCATCCAGGTACTAACCAGGCTCAGCCCTGCTTAGCTTCAGTGGACAACCAGTATTGGGCTACAGGGTGATATGGCTGCTGGCTTTTGAAGCAATACACACAATGCTGAGTCTAATTGTAGTCCGATTAGGCCTACATGCTGGACAAAGTCATGCTACACTTGCATTATCCAAGTCTGTTAGTCTGACTTCACAAAAATTGGACTAGAATGAATCAAGACAGACGAAAGCATTTACACACTATTTTACTATTTTATTATTTGCAAGCTGCCTTGAGGTCCAATGTAGTTTCTAACAACACCGTCCTTCAATAACAGGCTCTTTGCAAAGCCTGAATTACATTGTGACAGGTTCACAAAACAGCCCGCTCTCAAACATGTTACACAAACTGTAAAGGTCGGATTCAAAATTATTGTAGACCTTGTTAAAAAATAAACTTCAGCCACTCATTTCTACCCCTGCAGTCTTCCAGAAGAATAAAGCAGGAACAGCACAAGGTACACTATCATGATGAACCTCTTTAGTGTACAAGAAAATCAACAATAAATTGGCCTTTACATAAATAAATCCAGTCTAATGAGAAATTATATGTTCTATATTACATAATTCATTATATAGGCTAATTATATATTATATTAGCCTGGTCCTACCAGACTCTTGTACATTTCATTTGTACAGAGAGTCTGGCCACTCTCCATTGACAAGTGTTAACTTCCTTGAAGGTGGGTACTCTGTTTAACAGGCTAATATTACTCGGAGCCAGGCTAATATTAACCATCTGTAAAGACACAAATTCTCCATTTACATGCCTGGTGATACATTTGGATTTCAGTCTCATAAGAAACATCAAGCAACAGGGGTGTGTTGGATGGGATTTGATGAGTACAGACCAGCATATGGCCCAGCGTGTTGTTCTGGGAGCTGTTGTGAGCCCGGATGCTCCAGTAAGCAGCGTTATTGTGTCACTCAGCTACAAGAAGAAATGGGGCTCTTAAAATGCTTGACCCTCCAGATAAAACTTGACTCTTTGGGTGCTCAAGAGCCTCGCCAGTGCGTGTCTGGACTGAAGCCAAGCCTGGCACAGCTCTTTCACCTGTATTTATTGAATGGCTGATTAACCAACATATCCTCTGTAGAGCAGCAACGGGCTGTGCAGGGGAAAAAAATCCACAATAGACGCCATTATTACTTTACGAACAAATTAGAGCAGTATCCATAAAGAAATAATTTTACGTTCTAGCAATTAAGGCACATCACATTTCAAATAAATTTATAATAAAATTATATTTGTATTATTGTTCATATACTGAAGCCACTGCTATTTAGTCAAGTCGGAGTAACCTTTCAAATGTGAGATACTCTCTGAGGAAATATGGTCCCTATAATGACGAGTGTTTTGTACTTTTAATATTTTGCACTTGAAATTGTATAGATGGCAACATTTGGTTTACTAGGCAGAAACACATTAAACTACTCCCTTATTCTCTCTAATGGTGTGTTAAATTTGCTGGAGCTGCAGTCAAACAATGGAACAAAGTCATTTAAAAGGCCTATGTATCTGAATGATGAGATTTCCTTGCATTTGGAAAGTAGAAAGAAAGAAATAGTCATAAAAATGATATTATAAACAATAATCAGTGACTCTTCTCGTTTTACACATGGACTATATCACTGTTCTGGCAAGGAAACTGAGGCAAGACAACAAAAGAAGACTTTGACTCTGAGCAAACGTCAATCTGACGATACCATCATCTGACTTCCCTCAGTTATTTCAAAGACACAAACAAACAAACGGAATGTGACCAGATGATGATCAGTCCAAAACAAACGATTTTATTATTCAAACCTGTCTTTCATGAGTCAGCTAAAGCTTCCATAAGATGAACTTATTAATGAATCAGAATTCATGCACAGTTGTGTATGACATAAGAGGATTTGCTCTGCAGAATATAATATCAAGCTACAGTCAAAGCAGTGCTGTTATAGTCAACTAAATCTAAAACCATTTAAAAAGTAATTTTCAGTCATTTCAATATAGCTGAAATCAAATACATTTTTGACAAATGTAAATGATAGCTGAAAATATAAAAATAACTATTTCAAAATATGAATAAATACCAAACAACACTAAAATAACACTGATCCAAAGTACTATTTTCTGATTGATGAGAGTTTCCAATTATAAGTTACTATAATATGGTAGAACTAATAGACACAGGACTTTGGTTCTCTGATATGTGCTTCAGTAATTCTGAATACATTATAAGCATTCATCAGCTTGAAAATTCTTATTTATTAAGTATTCAAATAAGCGAAACACCAGAGGTTATACATAATGACTTGAATACTAATCACTGAGTCTAAATCATGTGTCACATCATTAATTGCTGAATATTATAATTAATCAAACTATGCTAATTATAAAAGCAGATGTGTCATGAAAAAGAATATAACTCAAATTTTGATTACATTCAGAAAGACCCTAAAATCAATTAACATACAAGTTCCGTTAATAGTGCACATTATATTTGGCAGATATGATAATAAACCACAGCCTGAAACAAGGAATTCATGTCAAAGCACAATGAAAAAAATAAATAAATAAACATCACAAGATACAAGAGACTGTTTGTGTTTTACTTTTCTAAAATGTTAAATGGGGTTATTTGCTTACATTTGGTAATTCTTGGGCTTTGGGAGACTGCAAAGTTTCCCAAAGAATTACCTAAGAGATGGGTGTATCTCTTTGTTAAACACCCAGCTCTTAGCTAAACCCGAAATGCCTGTGTGCTGAGGGTCATCCCACCCATAATGCTTCATCTCCGCTTGTTTGTTCACCTCTGATTTCACTCTACTAAAGCTGGCTTGTGTTCATCCAGCCATCAAAGCCTCTGCCACCGTATCCAGCTGCGAGGGGGAGAATCAGCCACTCGATCAAAACCTCCACAGACCTCTCCAAAGCTTTGCAGAGATCAGATGACCACTGCAAAACTGCTACGGCAACTGAAACCTGTCCACATTAGAAATCTCATATGTGGGAAAAGTGTGGGTGTCCTTTGAAGTGCAATAAAACACTAGTCCCTATGAAACAGAGGAGGGTTGCCCTCTAAAAAAGAACCTTTTCTTTAGTAGCTTACAAATCATGTCCCCAGGATTAAAGTTGAAAGACCAATTAATATGGTTTTAAAGGGTTTTGTTAATCAACGACTACAGTGGTACACACATTGTTAGTGACATTTAAGATGTAGTGTGGAATGAGAACACCTTAGCTATTACTAATTAGCACTTCACAGGAGCTCATGTAAACAGCACTTTATGCTTTAAGGCAAGAGGCTTTATTACAGACACGTTTACCATCTTAGGTGTTTGGCATATAAAGGTTTGTCTTTCATTGCCATTGCTGCCATCACAGATAATGATTGGTGTCCTCAAGAAATGATCTTGCTTATCAGTGAATTCCAGCTACCACTATAGCTGCAGTGATTTGAATGACATAAAGATGCAATACTGTATCAACAACTATAGTCAGTATCTTTATGGGACCTCTCAAACCGATCATTTGAAATTCTTACTGCAACATACATGTACTAAGCTGACACAAGATGGATCAAATACAAACTAAAACGTGAATCAAATTGTTCACACCTCAGCAGCAGGACATTTGTATGTAGTACATGATCACACAGAAAAGTAAAAAACCATAACCAAACAATGCTACAAATGCCACCATGGCACTATCAGTCAACAGTATTTTTTATATAGAACCATACTACGGAGCCATTGGATGCTTGAATCTGGTTGAAAAACGTTCTAAACTGTGCAATTATTTTCGAAACACACTGCAAAAGTAGTTACGGCAGGTCTTGACCGCATTACATGGATATACGCCAAACTATTTAAGTTATTTAAAAGGTCTTTACAGCCTACAACAGCATAAGAACAATGACACTGACCAAGCAAATAAATATAGTAAGTAAACAATAGGATAAAAAAGAAAAAGTGTTCCCATGTTTCAGTCTCTCCCACTCAAACACACACATACAGTGCGGACACACAATCGCACAGAAACCTGTTGGCTGCTCTGATGATTTTATCAGTAAAATAGTTTAGCAGCCTAAACGCTATATGACATTTCTCCCTAGAGGGGTAAAAACGGCTCTGTTCTTGAAGCGGATAAACTTAAGGTTTCTCTATTAGAGACGCCGCTGCTGAACACTGTTGAGAGATGCACTGCAATTCACACACACCAACCCTCTCTCAAGCAAATATTTAATCTTTCCTAGGGACATATTCAAGATTATGAAAAGAGTAATTGTGTGCACATCCCAGCTTCTAGCCAAGCGGCAACATTCTATTCTGAAAAATTAAGCCTACCCGGAAGTGCGAAAAACTGCAATACATCGAAAGTGCGCTAGGGGCAGGTCCCAAAAGGGAGCAAATGTCCATAGACCCCCATGTTAAAATGTCCGTTTTCACAGCATAAATTCATGTTTTTACAGGTTGGTCCCATGGAATTTTATTGTATTTTTCGATAGGTTCCGAGTGCCTGACAACTGTGAGGGGGGTGATTTTTTTTCAAACTCGTTAGTTTAGATCGTATTTAGATATAAAATGTATGACAAATAAGGGCGTGGTTAACTTTGATTGACAGCTTGATTGACAGCTGATAATGGGCTGCGCAGAGTGGAATTCCGGAAATTTGACGAAAACACATCATACATGGATTTTCCAAGATTTTCCAAGATGGCGCCGCCCATACCCCCCATAAATGGCCTCAAAACTGTTCTTCAGAAAGTCTATGGGGGACGTCACAGATGCTTTGTCCATATTTTTTTACAGTCTATGCTTCTAGCAGGTGCAGGACAAGAAGGACTAATGAAGTAAAAGGAATTATAATGTCCGCAACACTGCTTTATGCTCCCATATTTAATAAAAAACAACATTGCTATCCACAGAAGAGAAAAAAATTAGGCTACCCCACATATTCACAAGATCTACTGAAATGTAGTCAGCATATACACAAACCATTGACTATATTACAAAAATGTCTTTTTTATATTATAAAATTGATTTTTATAAGAATGGTTTAATATCAAACTCTTCATTAAGACCATACGGAGACACTGTATTTAAGAAGTGAATCCAAAAAGTTTCCTGTTGGAGAAGTCTTTTATCATAATCACCTCCTCTAGACGTTTTGTTGACCCGCTCCACCCCGATATATCTAAGGGCGCTGACGTTGTGCCCAGCTAATCTGAAATGAGTGTCGACTGGACTACGCTCATCCCCTGTTCTAATAGTAAGCTACTTCTGTGCTCACTGATTCTGGTTTGCAGCGCTCTCGTTGTTTTGCCCATAAGCCACATGAGCAACGAATTATGTAAATAACATGTGTAGTGCTACATGTAATGACACCGCAAATGGATAATGACCTGCCAGTATGCGGATGATTAAAATTGTTACATTTATGCGTGTACGAACACTGGGCACAGCTACCACATCTATAGCGTCTGGCATACTAAGAAAAGACGTTGTGAGTTCCGGACGTATATCATTTTTAAGATGGTATTTTAAGTTAGGGGCACGTTTAAAAATAAGTTTCGGTTTTTCTGGAAAGTCTCTCTTTAGTTTAGGGTCCGAATCAATAATATGGCAATGTTTGTAAACAGATTTTCTAAATTAAAGTGGGGAATGCTTCACGCAACATAAGGGGGACTTATTTTGGTCTTTAGTCCGCTTATTTGATCGAAGACAATCATCTTGTGTTATCTGATCAAAACATTTTTGGCCGAATCAACCCAATCTTGTTTATAACCTCTATTGAGGAATCTTTTTGTCAAGTCTGCAGCCTGCATTGAGTAAGATTTACTATAAATTTACTATAGTAAAGAAGTTTCACAGGCTCCAAAAAATATTAAGCAGCACAACTGTTTCAAACATTGATAATAACTGAGTATTAAATCATATAAACATACGCAATAATCAATGCACACTATGCTGTAGTGTTTACCAAAAAAATGCTGCAAATACCGTATATTAGTGAAGCTGTTGTCAGATGTATTGACACCGCTGGTTTGTTTGCAACTATTGAGAGCTCCACGGCATGAACCACACCACGAGGCGGCGACACCGATGAGAGCATGTCTGTTTTTTCAACGGCTGGCTTTAACTGGGGCGCTACAATGATAAGGGAGGCCGGGGATGGTTGTAACATGGGGAGAGTTGTAACATCATCAATTTCAACAATTAGGAATAAGGTAGGAGTCAGGTGATCACTACCCGATCACGCATGGTGATTGTCAAGGCTGGAAACAGGCAAATGCAGAATATATCCACCTTATTCCTGATGAGCTTACTGCGTTTTGAATTATTGGTGGCACTTCCGGTTTGGGGAACTTCCATTCAATATGTCTGAAACGAATAATTTCAAATCATTAGATTGCCTTACAAATAAAGCTGACCTGTCAGTTTGACTGAATGAGCTGTACATTTTCCTTCATTAATTATTTGCAGACATCATGAAAACGTAACACTTGGTATTTTTAACGTGATGTTATAACAAGAATATCTATGGCAAGAGCCCGTTTCAGTCACTGCATTCCTCGTGATAATTTTTGTGATAATTTGTGGTCTGTTCTCCCGATTTAGTTCACGATATATCCCATTAATAATTCACTGGAATGCACTAAAGAATCTCAAATTTTTCTCCTCAATCCTAACGTCTCTTCTTTCCAGGTATGTTTTCACAATTTATTTTCTGTCAAAATTACGGAAATAACTTTGAAATAGTATCACGCAATGCTGAAGTTAATGAACATTTTTGATTAAGGCAACGTTACATAATACAGATATATTACTGATATTTTACCCATCTGTTATTACCGTGGAAAGATTCGCTTTTGGGGTTATTTATGGTCTCTTGTTGAAAGTACCTTGTTGATGCTTTTACACTTTTAAATGTCCATTTAAATGTCCAATGTACATTTTCAAACAACATCACTTAGTGTGATTTATAAACTGATTTACTCATGGGGACCAAAAAATGTCCCCACACGAACAAGGATTTCGGATATTGCCATCCTTTTGGGGACATGTTGTCCCCATAACATAGGGTTTACCAGGGCACACACACACACACACACACACACACACACACACACACACACACACACAAGCCAGTTATTTAAAAAGTGTTACAACCATCCCCTTACTAAAAATATGACTTGAGGTGTCTCTGCCAGTGTTTTAAATAAAGTGGTTTGCATGGAGCAATTTAACGACTCAAAGCCAAAGAAGGTTTGGGTAAAATGCGCACTATGCAGTTTCTGAGCCCATCAAGCCTGCAGTCCAGGGTTACCAGCATCATTCATCTGTCAGCACTGTGACTCTGATTGATAATATACACACATACACACACTCACACGCACATTGACATGTTATTTTTGGTTAGACTTAAAGATGTACAAAGATATTCTTTAATCTGGTACATTGAAGTGTTTATTAATTAAACCGTAGCCCCATTTTCATTGGGTAAGTTGTGTCAAAAGGGAGGCCCACTGTCTTAGACTTTGAAAACCCATAGTAGATTAATTTACACAGGCAAGGTTTTTTTTTTTTTTTTTTTTTTTTTTTTACCCAAAGATGTACCTACAAAGATGTTATTTAATTAGGTACATTGCAGTAGCTTAGTGTTATTTTGTCTGTAAAATCTTCTCCTTCATTGGGTGTTTTTCAGAGTGCTCTTAAAACGTATTTGTTTTCTTTAGCATTTGAAAATGCTTTGTAAGCTATGTATGCCATATGTTTGCATTGTTTGTATATTTATATATATTTTTTCTCTTTTATATTTTTCTGTACATCACTTTGGTTCCACTTGTGGTGTTGAAAGTGCTCTATAAATAAAGTTGAGTTTAATTATTATTAGGTGTACTGTTAAGTAAGTTTGTTTTAGTTGACCAATTTAAACACACACACACTCACACACACACACACACACACACACACACACACACACACACACACGCCAAACAGAAATCTGTTATTGAGAGAGAGAGAGACATTGTTCTTTTATTTAAATAAATCTGGTTTTGAACAATATCATATGGGATGGTATCCATTTTTACTTCTTTTGTCTAATTGTTACAATTTACCCCAGCATGTGTTACTACCTACCTCAGTAGTGGGGTAGGTTATAACAAAGGAACACCATGTATTTTACATCAACTCACGAGGTCTGTGATATTCTTTTAGAGGGTTGAATTGGTTCCATTTGTAGTAAACAAGTGTGGTTACTTTGTACAAAAGTTTGATAACTCAAGCTAAAAGATTCAGCGAGTTATAGGTGCTGAAGCAAAACGTGTTACAACCATCCCCGGTCTCCCCTATGTTATGCCACGTTAAGTTCACCAAAACGGTATTTATTGTTTGAATTTTGTATGAAAGCTGAGACTTTGTTTCATATCAAAAGCAGGGTTTCCAATTTTGCGTGCGGTTTACTTGGGCAGAGTGAGAGCGTGAGACAGAGCCTGAAAGCGCATGTCTCAAGCCAAAAGCGTGAGGGTTGGCATTGGCAACCCATTTGAAAAAAAAAAAAAAACTGATTTACAATTATACATATAATTAAATATCCAAAAGTATATTAACACTAGAAGTGCCAGAATTCCATAACTACTAGAACTGCCACAAGCGGTAATTTCGACCGCTAGATTCCAAACTTTATGGGCCCTATCTTGCACCCGGCGCAAATGACTTTGTACACTGACGCATGTATCATTTGTATTTTGCACCCGAGCAAAGCGGACTTTTCCCTCCACAGACGCACGCCGGCAAACTAGAGAATGAACTTGCGCTCCCTGGGTGGTTCAGCGCAAAAAAAGAGGCGTGTTCCGGCGCAAACAATCCCTGGTGCTATTTTGCAGTTCCAGAAAACAATTACGCCACTGACCAGAAAAAAACTAGTCTAAAGTCAGTGGCATTGAGCGTACATTCAGATGCTATTTTAAGCGCGCATGCTTGGTCATAAACCAGAGTGTGAACAACGTGCATTCACTGTAGATGATTCTCTGATCTACACAGATGCATTTTCCTTTTTGCAAATGATACATTATTATAAGGAAAAATATTAAAACACGAGGGAAATCATTGTTGTGTCCATGCCGATGGGAAAAATAGGCATAAAGCTTTACATATTTACCCAAATTATTGTATGCATGTATAACCGAAGCTAATGGGTTTGTCCAATCCCCAATGTCACTTCTCTTTCTTTTACGGCCCTGACGAGAACATCGATCTCCTCGCCTGTGAACCGATTCTGAAGCGCGCCTGGTAAATGCGCCGTTATAATAGTATTGCGCCATGCAACAAGTGCACCTCATTCATCATGCTCTTAAAGGGAATGTGATATGATGCTCTGATTGGTTTATTTCACGTTACACCAAAACCACACATATGCATAATGAAGCTACTTCAGACCAACCCCTTTTAAACTTGCGTCGGGCGCAAGAGTCATTTATCCCTCCGGCAAAATAGCAACAGCACCCAAGACCCGCCCACAAAGTTACTTGCGCTTCGCGCTTGATACTTGCGTTTCAGATCGTTAAAATAGGGCCCTATATCTTTAATGATAAATACCCAATTGAGAGATTAATGCATTTATTGTATTAGGATATCTTTTAAAAACAAAACAACACCAAACTGTACATTTAAACAAGTTTAATTACTTATATTTATAAATAATATCATTAGTAGCCTACCGTAATTATCACATATTCACAACAGATAGGCTATATTTCCATATCCATTCAACATAACTCAGAACAAGATAATAACAACTAAAAGTATCTTATTTAATTTAAAACATTTTATTTTAATATAATAACAGAGAAAATAGGCTAATAGAAAAAAATTTAACAAAAGAATACTGCGAAATTCAGTGCGTCAATATGACCGTCTATGGCCAAAATAGTAAATATGTTTTTTTGCCTTATGTGTTATTTATATGAAAAACATTTTAAATGAAAATGCAGACACTTTTAGGAAAAGTCAGGTACCAACAGGACAAAGTAATTGCAGATATAAAATTCAAAACAGTAAAAATGACCGTCTTGGCCTTTCTAGTGTTAAATCTCCATAGTATATCATTTGTGTGCATACATATGCTTAAACAATTTGTTGAGGGATTGATTTATCTTTGGATAAATATTTTATGGATGATAAATATTTTCACATAAATTTTTAAAACAAGTCAAATAGGGTTAACTGTTATTTCACTTGCTTTATGTACACTGTAAAAAATGATCGTGATTTTAACGGTAAAAGACATGAAAAAAATGCAAAAATGCTACAGTGAAAAACTGTTAATTGGTTAACAGAAAGTTTCCTTACTATATACGGTAAATAACTGTGATATATATAATGGTACATTTAATGTAATTTTACTGTAAAATACCGTTAAATATACAGTTTTTGGAAGTGAAAAAGAACAAGTCATTGTATAATTTACAGTGAAAAAATGTAAATTGACATTCCCACAATTCCCTGCGTGACACTTCACATTTGATGTATTTTGTTTTTAAATAACTGTTTCTTCATAATTATTATTTTTTTTTTCTAATCAGTTATGTACATTAGGGTTTTATGTTACATTTAATGTTGTTAAATTAATGATTATTGCATTTTTTAAATTTCAACATGTTACCATGATGGTGTTTAATGTTTGTGTGAATGACACTGTGTAGCTTCTATATGTTAGTATTAACTTTCTTGTGGAAGAGCTGCTTATGATGATCTTTGATTGACTATTTGACTCTCATCACTGCTGCTGTGATTGTTGGCTGTCAGTGTATTACAATAGAAAAAAAAACAGATATTAATACTTCAAAAGGTCAGTAAATTAACATTATATCAGATAATGAAATACGGTTTATTGCTGTAAAATGATATACGGTTAAAAGTCTGTAAAACCTAAAACGTTGCTACCGTATTTTTAACAGGAAAACTCTGGTAACCACAGCTGCCAGGGTTTTCCTGTAAATTAAAAAAAAAAAATTACAGTGTAGCTATACAATATTTACTAATGTTTACCATAATTGACATTTTCTTGAGAGACCATCCACGTGAACCAAAACCTAAACATAATGAAGAAATGCCAGTTCCGATTGTTTAGCCAGCTGTAAACATCCTGCCAGGACTGGATGTATCTATTTATATGAATAGAGAACAGCCAGAAATGTTTAATAGACAACACAAATCATAATAATAATAGATATCCTACTAATAATAAATACTTGATAATATGTGGTTGTCTGTCTTTCAATAAGTATTTTTATAGTAATAAAGCATATAAAACTATATAAAATATCTATATAAAACCATCTGGGACCATCTGCGATAATGGAGACTTGGAGCTAGGAAGAGCCAGTGGCGATAAATCAGACATGGTGCTGGATGAAACCAGCGATGATGATGAAGATTTTATCCTGGGCTGAATCAGCGGCGAGGGAGATGACTTGGGACATGGCTTAACCAGCGGATACTGTGAAAATTTGGAACTGGGCTGAACCAGCAGAGACTGAGATGTATTGGAACTGGGCTTAACCAACAATGACAAAGATGACTTGGAACTGGACTAAACCAGCACAAACTGAGACAACTTGGAACTGGATTGGACCAGCGGAGATGGTAGACCAGAAAACATGTTCTCATCCTGATCATCCAATCTTAATTCCATTGAGATCCAGCTTTGTTTACGCACCTTAGCGACAGGAGGGTGGGCGGGGATCCAATCCATGCCGACAAACTATTCTGCCTGCTGATGCCGGCTCACACCTGAACAGACTCCGTGATGGGCTCATGCTCTGGGACGAACTTGGCCTCTGGCAATCGCTCTGGCTCTTTTTTCATAGTGGGCCCGGGCTCTGAGTCAGCGGTGAGCTCTGGCTTGTCATCCGTGGTGGACATGGCTGAAAGCGGGCTGAGCTCTGGGTCAGGAGTGGAGCTGGCGTTGTCCTCCTCTGCGATGCAAACAGTGAGTTGGGAACCACATTGTTCCAGCACCCACTCCATATGTTCGGAGAATGACCCCAGAGAACCATCTCCGGGCACGGTCATTCAGCCTGAGTTTGAAAAATACACAGAGGGAGTGATCCGGGAAGTGGGTAAGGGTAAGGCACATAGGACAGTTCAGAGCAGTTCATGATAAATTTTTTTAAAAAAGAGTAAAAACTCCTTTCAGAGATTGTTTGACCATACCACTGCCTGGAGTTTGTTTTTTGTCTGTCCTCACCTAGCGCTCCCTTTAGATAGAGTGTATATAATATCAGTAAGGGAGAGGATAGAGGTCACATCCATGGACTGAACTACACAGTAGTGTTTGTTTTTTTTCGAGTCGGATCTGTGTCCATCAACGGTCAACTCCCACAGAGAGAGCTCTGGGTCCCAGGCCACTCCTTTCCCCTGCTGCCTTTGCTGTCACCTTTCTGCTTGGCTGCACTCCCCTTTGGTAAATATACCTCCAGAGACATGCTCAGCCAATATATCACACAGCCAGATCATCAGTACATCAGCGACCCCCCCTTATTAGTTTATTTGTCTTCCCTCTTTCAATGCCAGGCCAGTGTCCTCAGCGCTGGGCTTCAGAACAAAAGAGACACTGGTGTTATTGATATGTTGGCCAGGCGTTGCACGGGGCCTTCAGTGCCCAAAGTAAGACCGCTGTCAGAACAGAGCACTATAAGGGCTCCTCTGGGTCTCAACATCAGCCAGGGGTGACAGGAGCCATCTTTTATTCCACACGGACAGGCCATGTTCAGTCGTTGCTGCTCTACACTGTACCCAACTGAGCGTTATAAACAGCTTCTTCTAAAATGACTAATGAACCATAAAAACGTATCACCTAAATGCAATAAACCTGTGTGGAATTGCTTTTCCTCTTGGTATGGTTGGTTTGTGACATGAATGGTTTGTATGCTCTACTTGACTACAAATTGTTGTACCTAATGCATGCTATTTGAAATTGATGAGGTAAAGTAAGTGTCAATAAATATCCATTCAAGTATAATGAAATAATTAAAAATATATATATAAAATATGACATAAATAGACCACAGACTACCTACTGAGTACTCAGAGACAGTTTGACATAAACAGTGTGTTTCTGTGTGATTAGCATCCTGCTATACAGTCTCTCCAAATGTGCGCAGGATGAGTTTAACCTTGCCTGAGGTGGAAAAAAATACTTTTTATTCTAAAAAATTGATTTTTTTTTCCTATTTATGATGCGCCGCTGGCATCATAGCTTTCCAACCTACACTAAATATTGCTTAGAAACAGTGTCAGCAATGATAAAACATGGTTGTGAGCAGGACAAAACTTGATGTAAGATTTTACAGGACTTTCCTAGTAGTTACTGATCAGTTATTATCTTTCAGAGTATTTGACTCATCAGTTAATTTTAGTTTTGTATTGATTACTTTGTGTAAAACAAGCCCCAAATGCTATATATGTTTAAGACTTGTAGCATAAATTCACAGAAATGCATTCATAATCCTTAACATATCTGATTAAAATCATACAGTCCCCCTGTGGTGAAAATCTAGTTTTTAATGTTGTTTATGTCCATGTGGTGTTTTTAATAAGACAAACCATTCATAAGTCAACACCATTGCAGAGTATTTTCTCTTTAAAACTGTGGTGAACCAAAGACAGTCTCAAAAACGTGGTTTGAATTGATGGTGTTCCTGACAACTTAAACTACCTTGTAACCAATCACGTTAACGTGCCGGGCTTTCACACCAGAGAAACTTTTTCATAGTTCCTAGAACTATTGACGAAAGTTCCCAGATTTTGGCGCGTTTGCACCGCAGGAACTAGGAAATATTTTAGTTCTAGGAACTCTTTTGGAGGAACTTCAGAGCTCCTACTTCAGAGTAGGATCTAAATCAAAACTTGAACTATTTGTGACATGAGTGTACGCTGATTTGCAGAAAGCACGCGAAACACCCAGCACCCGCCATTTTTAAAAAGGCTTTTAAAAAGACACAGATTATAGCCTATATATTTACTCCAGAAACTAACTCTATGAACATTGAAAACAGTGATATATGGGCATCTTAACCTTTATCCTGAGGAAATCTTTAAACTGGGAAGGGTTATAGCACTTGCATATTGTTGTCTTATTGTTAGTTTAACTGCTTCTATTGTTCTCATTTGTAAGTCACTTTGGATAAAAGCGTCTGAAAAAAATTTTTTTTCAAGTATTTCTGCTCAGCTAGCAACACTGGACATCAACCAAACGGCATATGCTACTAACTGTTCATTAGTCTACGTACTTTCTATGTATAATAGTTCTATCGAATAACATATTAGACAGGACTGTTAGACAAATAGTAAACTAATGAACACGAAAAATGTGAGCACTGTTTGTTTGCTTAGGCTCTGACTGGCGTTCTCTGCGCCATAAAAATAAAAGTCACAACAACAAGCGCGGCTTACGTCACTTCAGATACTGGCGGTGCGAATGCAACCAGAAAACGTTCCTAGGGGAACCATTAGTTCTCAGGGAACCACCCTGGTGGTTAGTTCCTAGAACTAAGTTCCTAGAACTATCTGGTGCAAAAGCCCCTATTAACAGCGAACTATCAGGGGAGTCTGGAGAGAAGCAAGGTTATTCCGATATATTTTTCTGTTATGATATAAAAAAAACGGGTAGATTTAGCAATATTGCGGGTTTATGATATTACGATGTTATGATGAACTTTATGATGAATATACCTTTCACCACTGACTTTCTGAGTTGTTCAAAGTGTTTCTGATGATTGATAGAAGGCAGCTGCCTGACTCTGAAATGGCGAACGGGAACATAGTTTGTGTATTAGCAACACATTATTAGCTGTTTGGTAACATAGTCAAGCAAAAAGCTATTAATTTCTGTTATGTGATCGATGTTGTAAAGAGCGATATCATTGTGCAGCGTTTACATAAGTAAATTGGCTGAGTGAATCTCTGAGCTGGCGTGAGCGAGTGGAGACGGGGCTAATTAGCATATGCATGGCTCCGCGTATTCTAAATGAAGCAAAGGTGTACATTCAAGCTATTTTAAGGTATGAAAACGTTTAAATATGTCATTTTGGTGATCAAAGATGCATAAGTTACCCTGAGATAAAATTATTGACTACAGGGTCAATAAGTCCTTGAGGGGAAAAATGTAAGATAGTACATAAGTAGATTCTATTATAATTAAGGATCTAATGGTTGACAAAATAATCATTAATAGGGTCTGTAAGTTTTTTTTTTTTTTTTTCTTAAAGAAATTAATACTTAATCAGCAAGGACACATTGATCAAATTTGTCACCAAGCATCCCTTTTAATTTCAAATAAATGCTGTTCTTTCAAGCTTTCTATTCATCAAAGAATCCTGAAAGAACTGATTAAATGATAATTCAATTTAAATGGTAATTATAATTTACAATATTACTGTTTTTACTGTATTAATCAAGTAAATGCCTTGGTGAGAATTAGAGACTTATTTTAAGAACTTACCTTATTCCATATTTTTTACGCAAGGTAACAGTAGAATATATCAAGTAAATTGCTTACAGAGCAAATATTTCACTTGCTTAGTGATCAATCATTTTAAAGCTGTTTTTGATGAGAAGAGTAATTTCAAAATCGCCATTAAGAAGTTCAATCTCTCTTTCTGTAGACACCAGCTCATACGACAGCATTTTAAAATAAGACTTTTTGTATAGCTGGCCTTGATGGGGCTTTTATATTCATCATCAGTTTGGGATGTACATAATTCAGGAGCCAGCATGCATATCGGGGACGATAGTGTATGCAAAAAAAAAAAAAAAAAAACACACAAATGGATGAATATTACAAGACTTTTGGTGCACACAGAGGTTCCAGCTGAATAACCACAGACCGTGTACCTGGCCCTCTCCCAGTTTATGCTTTCTGCCTGGCACTGTTCTTGGAAGAAAGAACTTAACGTGACTGCTGTGCTGCCCAACTGGTAAGTCTAAATGTTCAGTTAGTCCCTGTCCTCGAAACTAATGTTGTTCCAATCATGCTTTAATATTCAGGATTTGTTTACATAGTTGGAGTTTAAAAAGACCCGTATGTACCATTCTGAGTAATAGTCATCTCATGTCACTATACGCAGCCCACACTTTGTGTAAATAGCATGTTGCTTCTATTTTCATTTGGGGGAAAATATCAACAGATGACTATTTGCATGTATTTTAAATTGTTCATTAAACCTAAGGTAAACATGATTTTGTATAATTTTCACTTTGGTGTGAAGAGCATGTTGCCATTTACACTTCCCATTGATTTATTTAAATTTGCATGTTTGTTCATTTAAAGGAAAGAAAATTCTGTCATCATTTACTCACCCTCGTGTTGTTTCCAATTCTCTTTTCCATGCAATTACAAGGAGGCACAAATGGCAGTTATTATACTGTATGCTCCATATGACATTAACTTTGTTTAAAAAAAAAAAAAAAAAAAGACTGAAATTTAGGTTCTGATATCCGAAAAATCTGATATCTGGAAAGTTCATTAAGGCTGGTATACACCAAGCCGGTTGTAACACGGAGTGTTTCATAAACGAGGAAGAGGAGGGTCCAGGTGCAGTATAGCAGATTAACAAAATAACACAAAAGCATCCAAGCAACAAGGGACAGGATTAAATAGAAAAAAAAGGGGGTAAAACAGAACTAAAAACAACTCACACAATGCATCCAGTA
Organism: Semotilus atromaculatus; assembly: GCA_031834385.1. Lineage (NCBI taxonomy): Eukaryota > Metazoa > Chordata > Actinopteri > Cypriniformes > Leuciscidae > Semotilus > Semotilus atromaculatus. The sequence goes on along the minus strand of JAULUF010000009.1, from coordinate 10,814,351 downwards.
AGGATACCAAGAACATGAGAAACACTGGGGTACTGTATATATACTAATCAACAAGAAAAACTACAATGGACTACAAAACATGGCACAGAACAGGAAATAACATAAAAGTCCACTCATGACAAGGGGAACACAAGACAGGAATCATGTAACCGATGGTCGGCCATCTGGCAGCTTTTTAGCATCGGTCGGCTTAGTTTTTTCGATGTGTTCTGCACTGTTGGCTCTAGTTGGACACAGTCGAGGTTTTTCCGTCAACATGCTGAATTGGCATCGGGCCGTCTGTGAGAGAGAGAACTCTTATTGACTGTTCAGCTTAGCGAACAAGTCAGTGCGCGAGAAAAAAAGCAAAAGTAATGAAAGCGAGCAACGAAGTTACGATACAGACAGAAGGCTGATGAAATTTTTTGTCATCTTATCTGAACATTCAAATGCACAAATATTTTAATAATAACATGAGCCGACTGGAATGAACAAAGTGATCAGCATTATTGATATTCAAAATGGTAAGCAACCGCTGCTTTGTTTACGGTTCATATATCTGTAGTCCTAGTTTCGGTATCCCTTATTGAATGACGAACATAGACTATTGATACCTGCTGATTCAGAAAGATATGTACTTGCACACAGGCGCAGAACGCACAGCTAGTTGACAGTCGCCTTTAGTCCTTTTGGTGTGTACAAGTGCAGCTTTTTTGCTGAGACACAGCCGTTGAGAGGCTTTCGTCCCCGCTACTTCTTTGACGTAGACTTGGGTTGTCCCAGGCCTGAGAGAAGTAATGATATCTGTGATGTTTTGTGAATGTTCTGTTATTCAGAATCATTTGGTCCTTGACAGCCTGCTGACTCGATTCATTTGCAGCGTTTAACATAAAATTGTGGGATTTTCATCTACCAAAGCTATTGTGTGACTTCAAAAGGTTTGCAACTCACAAGTCAAATATAACACTATTCTTATACGTTTGTGGTGCTTGATCTGTTTTCTTTCTGTTTTAATCCTTGAATGCTTAAGCTCCCATCCATTGTAACTGCATAGAAAAAGCATGGTTTTTAGATGTTCGCCTGTTGTGTTTCACAACTGACAAAAGTTATGAGCAAGTGAGAATTTTCATCAGGGGATGAAATGTCCCTCTAATGTTTATGCACTTATTCATGTATTGATTTATTTCAAGCTAGATTATTAGCCTCCATAACATGTCTGTTTTGAAGCAGAGCTCCCGTGTGATTCACACTAGCAGGATTCTTCCTCTCAGGCTGAAGTCTACTGATAACTGAAGGAGAGGTGAGTCACTGATAGAGGTCACTAACTGCTTCACAAACTGAAATAGTATCAGCCTGCAATGGCAGGCTGGATACTTTAACCACTTCAAAGAGAACGAAGGCATTTCTGGAGATAACATGGCTTTTAAGAGAAAGACGCTAGAGTGTGAGGAATGACTGAGATATAAACGACAGACAGAAAGACAGAGGTTAGTTTCGATGCCGAGATTGTAGTGCTTGTGGAACACTGCAAATGAGACATGGAAAGAGACATTGAGAGGGGCTTGAGGGCGTTAATAGCACAATGTTGTCCTCTGCTTCCCCACCTGAAGCAGCAGGTTCTAATCGTTATCTCAAATTCCATCTTAGACAAGCATCTGGATTTAGGTGTGCGGAAACTGCATGGGTTCAGCTGGAACCCTTCCAGAGTATACCATTACACTCAGGGACTCTTCCTCCTCTATGAAAGCACCATTTATCCTCCAGCGGTGGGGGTTCAACACCTTTGGCCGGACAAGCACTTTCTTAGGGCCTCAACCTCATCCAGACCACCTGATAACAGCCATGAGATCTGCTTTAATGGAAGCTTGAATCAGCACTTTCACAACTTCCCTTTCAGCTAACTAAATGGAATGTAACCTACCGGCAGGATAGTTTGTTCTTAAATAGTTTGTTTCTGTGCCAGCAGAACAGTATGGATGTTTTTATACAACAGAAATGTAAGAAAAAAGGAAGTTTATGATATACCTTTACCAACATCGTAGCTGTTCTCGCACAGCTGTTTGAACATCAAACAGATGTATTGTTCACCCATCAGATGTGTTATTTATTGGCCTCTGATACAGTGTCAAAGAATGCCCTTGCAGAATCCAATTTAAAGGGAATGAATTGAAATGCCAGAGTAGCCAATTATTTTGTCAGAAAACACCTCACAATCATTGCATGGAGCTGCCAGGCTCCTGTGGAAAATTGTCAGAAAGCCCTTCCTGAGACAGAGAGGGCCATGGAGAACCAGCGTGGAGCCCAATAAATAAAACTCAAGCCCTCTCCGCTCATTACCTTGTCATCCCAAATAAGGATCTCTCTCAGAGAGAGGCTACTGGAAGATGTATGGCACAGTAATTAGTTGTTCTCAGCTTGTAAATTATTTATTCCCAAAATACATTTCAAGTACAAGCAAAACTGCACAACAAGCATTTGAGGAGCTTATATATTATTTACGTCTATATTCACAACATGGGAGATGGTGTTCACTTTCATCATGACAGTTTCCATCCATCCATCCATCCATTCGTCCATCCGTCCGTCCATCCATCCATCCATCCATTCGTCCGTCCGTCCATCCATCCATCCATCCATCCATATTTTTTCCATTCCATTATCTTTGCCATTATAAAATGCTCAGTTGAGTTTGATCATTAAAAATAAGTTTCATTTTATTTATTTTATTTATAAACACTGTAAAATATAACCATTATCAAATCTCAAAATTCTGAAATACATTACTGTACTGTAATGAGGAAGTTAAAGTAGCTTTTTAGATTGTTAAAATAGATTGTTTTGAATTATTTATATTCAATTTATTTAGACAAATTAGTATAGGATTTGAATATTGGCCATTTATTGGTTATTGGTCATAACATGAAAACAGCAACAACAAAAAAAAACACAGTGTTAAATTAACATTCCCAGTGTTTATATAATCCACACGGAGTTTTGCTGTTGGTATTGGCCATTTGTCAATTGACTGTCAATTTTATTTTTAATAGCTGTGCATCCCTATTCTTAACAGATTTTTTATTTTAACTCAATCAAAACTTCAGGCCAATAAGTTTTGGCCCTGTCAGCTTTAGATCAAATATCTGAAGTTTAGAACGCAATAGCAATAAGAAAAGATTGCAACTGATTTGTTTCCTGCTGAAGATGATAAAGAGATAAATATCGTCTTACTCAGAACAGAATGGATAATGTTTGCATAGTCACTTTGTTTTCACAATGAATTTATTGGCAACTTTCTGCATCTAATAAAATATTCATGTGTCCTCCTTTTCCTATTACAGATGACTTTATGGGCACAAGACTTTTTATAGTTGGAAAACTTTGTCTTTCACCACGATTGAAGAGCGCCAGGAACCGCGAGATAAAGCCATCATGTCCTTGTGCACAAAGTGCGTGAGGAGGCAACCTGATGGCACAGGCATCCAAATTGACAGTGCTTTTTGTCACAAAGCGCAAAGCAATTAAATATTTAATGAAAAAGGGGCCACGTATTTTCATCCACCTGGGATTTGCTTCTATTTTGTGATATATTTGTGAGAACTGAGTGCCACTTCTCCAAATCAATGCACACTGCACATCATGTCCCTTTGGCCAGCTACAGATGGGCAGTCCACGGCAGCAGCAATTGAAGCCTGTGAATACGCAGCATTACAAGACCTTCTAAGCCTGTTTGGTCTTTTTTTTTTTTTTTTTTACAGCAGAATTAACTAAGTGACATAAAATAACATCCATTATTCAACTGCATGTACTTTCTTTAATGGAACAAAGTGCGACGGCTTTTGATGTCTTCTTCGTCTTATAAAAGCAGATAGTTATTTCAACAAGTGCCACATCAATGTACTTCAGCGGTAAAAGTGATTCTTTCGACTGTATCAGCACATTCTGAAGTCCATTAAAGGATCATCTTCATGAACCCATTCAGCTACCAACTTTCTTTCTACATCGTTTTACTTTTTAAAGCATGTTAGCTGTATTATTTTGCACCTGAATAACAAGACAAATAAATCCCTGGTCAAAAAACAAAACAAAACAAAAAGTTCAAAAACACAGGATGCATTGTGTCAGCTTGCATCACTGTTTATATTTGCCCACTGTCTATCAGACATTGCAAGCTTGAGAACAACGTAGACGGTGACATTGACAGTCCAGTATAAACAATGAAATATCTGCAGTACTCTATGCTGTGATAATAAACGCATCCTACTATGATATTACAGCGTGTTACTGACAGCCACATTTTGCAGTCAGACAATTTGAGATTTGTTTATTCCATTATTTCAAGCTAGAGAGATGATACTGTTTTCCAGAGTGTCAGTCTAGACCTCATATACGTAAGTTTGATGTTGTCTGACCTGCAGCGTTCAGCGAGAGAGAGAGCAGAGCCATGATGGAGGAGTGTTTTATAGCTCACATAAAGACTGCACTCTTTTGCAATACTAAACAAGCTGGCGGAGCACATACTCATTCAAATCATCTCATTTAAACATCACTGTCACCTTGTTTCACCCTTCCCATAAGAATCACACAGTCTTAATAATACATTTGCTGTGTCTTCCAAGGAAAGGAGTTGTATTACGATGATGGTGATTGCTATTTAACCTTGATGGCTGATTTTGAAGGTTAATAGTTCATTTGTGCATGAGCTAATGAGCAAACTTACCCATGGAGTCCAAGCATTTCAACGGTGATTCAGCTCATTATACATACATGCTGTGTGTTTGTGTCTCTGTGTGTGAACAAGGTCAAAGGGGATTTTTGTAGAATGAGCTTGATTAAAATTTTGTTATTTTGTTTTTTCCAGCCATAGAAGAAATTAAGCTGTCAATCTCCCTTGTAAACAAAGTAAACAAAAGGGAAATTCCAGTTCAAGCCAACATCTGCAATTATTAATTTTGTTCAAAGACATTAAACTCCTTCATATTTCACTGCTTCTGATTACCATCAATGCTTCTAACAAGTGTTACACTTTAATGTCTTATTAAACAATTGCAAAAAAAAATAAAAAAAATGTCTCAAGAAGGAAAAAAGACAAAAATCTTTCTTTCAGGCTCATAAAACGGGTAAGAGAAATTGAATTTAACAAAATATTATAATAAAAACAGACAGTAAGAGTAAAAGCTGATGATACATGAACCTCAAATATTCTCAGTCACCTGTTTAGAATAATGTTTCATAGATCATTTAAAAAGAAGATATACGTTTTAACATTTTCACATCAATACATAAATTTAGCATTCCGAAAAAGAAATCTAATTAATCTCTGTCTTTGCAATAATGAAGTATGTCTCTTACGAAATGGAGTTTCATTATGTCAGTTTTAACCTCATGAAATCTGTTCATTCATCACACATTGCATTTTAATAAAGTAAAACCATAAGCGATAACTAATCTCGACATATCCTATCAATGATTCCCAAGCGCTCAAATGAAATGCCTGCCAACACCATCAGTCAATTTAGGGTAATCTAATATTTTTCTGTCAGCAAAAATAAATTCATTCCTGCTTCATTGTGATAATGATTAATGTATGTCCACTTAGACAGGCTCATGCGGACATGTCTGCACACATACATACTGTACAGTATACTGTATACACACATGGGGCCCTATCTTGCACCCGGCGCAAATGACTTTGTACACTGACGCATGTATCATTCGTATTTTGTACCCGCGCAAAGCGGGCTTTTCCCTCCACAGACGCACGCAGGCAAACTAGAGAATGAACTTGCGCTCCCTGGATGGTTCAGCGCAAAAAAGGAGGCGTGTTCCGGCGCAAACAATCCCTGGTGCTATTTTGCAGTTCCAGAAAACAATTGCGCCACTGACCAGAAAAAAAACTAGTCTAGGGCCCTATCTTGCACCCGGCGCAACTGACTTTGTACACCGACGCATGTATCATTCCTATTTTGCACCCGCGCAAAGCGGACTTTTCCCTCCACAGACACACGTCGGTTAACTAATAAATACACTTGCGCTCCCCGGGGCGGTTCAGCGCAAAGAGGAGGCGTGTTCCGGCGCAAACTTTACCTCATGCTATTTTGCAGTTCCAGAAAACAATTGCGCCACTGACCAGAAAAAAAAACAGTCTAGGGCCCTATCTTGCACTAGGCGCAAATGACTTTGTACACTGACGCATGTATCATTCCTATTTTGCACCCGCGCAAAGCGGACTTTTCCCTCCACATACACACGTCGGTTAACTAAGAAATACACTTGCGCTCCCCGGGGCGGTTCAGCGCAAAGAGGAGGCGTGTTCCGGCGCAAACAATCCCTCATGCTATTTTGCAGTTCCAGAAAACATTTGCGCCACTGACCAGAAAAAAACCTAGTCTAAAGTCATTGGCGCGTTGCGCGTACATTCAGATGCTATTTTAAGCGCGCGTGCTTGGTCATAATACAGAGTGTGAACAACGCGCATACACTGTAGATGATTCTCTCATCTACACAGATGCATTTTCTTTTTTGCAAATGATACATTATTATAAGGAAAAATATTAAAACACGAGGGAAATCATTGTTGTGTCCACGACGATGGGAAAAATAGGCATAAAGCTAAATTATTATATGCATGTATAACCGAAGCTAATTTGGGTGGGTTTGTCCCATCCCCAATGTCACTTCTCTTTCTTTTACGGCCCTGACGAGAACATCGATCTCCTCGCCTGTGAACCGATTCTGAAGCGCGTCTGGTAAATGCGCCGTTATTGCGCCATGGAACAAGCGCACCTCGTTCATCATGCTTTTAAAGGGAATGTATGAAGAAACTATATGAAGAGTTCAGATGCAAAAGCCTCTAAATGCCATCTGAAATTTTCTTCTAAAATTATAATTTTTATCAAGCTCGTATATTTAAATTCAGTAATTTCACTTAAATGACAATTAATGGGTAATTTTTCTTGCCATTTAAGTGAAATTATTGAACTTAAATATACAAGCTTGATAAAAATTATCATTTTAGAAGAAAATTTCAGATGGCATTTAGAGGCTTTTGCATCTGAACTCTTCATATATATATATATATATATATATATATATATATATGTATTTATTTATATAATAAATATATAATATAAATAATACTATTGAATATGCATTTGAGCTATTTACACAATGTACAATTGTTTGTAATGTTTACAGAAAATGGTTTTAACATCACATTATACGTTATTTCCCACCGATTCTTTGAGATATCCTTCACTCTGCACGCCAGCATTCACTTCTGCAAACATCCGCTGCTTCGTCAGTTGCCTCTGCGAGTCCCATGGCCCGACCAGCAACATTCAACGAAGTGGCAGAGGATTGCAGCATTTTTTTGCTTCAGGTATCACTATATTATCAGATGCATAAATCAATGAAAAGCTAACAAAAAAAAAAACAAAAAAAAAGAGTTTTAAGCTGAGATTTAAAGGTTCCAAAAGATTTAGCTTGCCTGATCTCAATTGGTAGAGAGTTCCAAAGTTTTGGAGCTAATGAAGAAAAAGCCCTATCTCCCATTCATTTTAAACGAGTTGAGGGAACAGTTAAAAGACCAGTTTCCGAAGAACGAAGATCACATTTTGGAGTATGTGGAGTCAAAATCTCGGTCAAATATTAAGGTGCCAAACCATGCAGTGCCTTGTAAGTAAGCATCAAAATTTTGAAGTCCACCCTAAACCTGATGGGAAGCCAGTGCAAAGACTACAAAACGGTAGTAATATGGTCTCTATGCTAGTTCTAGTAAGGATTCTGGCAGCCGAATTCTGCAAAACCTGCATTCTGTTTAAAGGTGCTCTAAGTGATGTCAGGCCAAAATGTTTTTTGTCACATACAGCAAACATCTCCTCACTATACGGTAGCTGCCTGTCCCCTGAACACACTGTAAAAAACGTGGTCTCTGTAGACACCACAGGCTCCACAAACGGCAACAAAAACAAACTTGGCTTACCTGCACCACGAAACATAACAAACAGTGTTCCAGCCAATCACTGGCAAGAAGTATTTGAGGGTCTGGGGGGTTAGTGCGCGCGCACATGAAGGGGGTGTGTGAAGGAGAGAGAAGCATCAAGAGGGAAGTTTGAATAATGGCCGACACACGACCAAAGAGACGACGTTCCGATGATCAACTTACAAAGAAGAGGGAAAAGGATAAAGAACGTGCGAAGTACCGAATTTACATCGGTAAAGCATTCGAAAGATGGCGAAAACTCCACCGGCAGAACGGCTTCCAGTCCGACATTGAGGTTGCTCTGTTTTTTCTGGTTGAGCCATCATTACAGCAGCAGCGTTAGCACGTGAGCTACTTTCCCCTTTAAGAAATGCACGTTCACGACTGTTTCAGGAAGCACGGAAGGGAGGGGGAGGAGACGAGATGCGGAGGAGGGAGGGTCTAGCTAGCCTCCGTTTTGTTTGACAATAGTTCGAACGTCAACAAGGAGTGACGTCACCCAGGATCGCTTAGAGAACCTTTAAGGTAACTTTTGACGCGCCAGCAAACAAGGCATTACAGTAATCAATATGCGAAAACACAAAAGTGTTTGTCAATCTCTCAGCAACAGTAAATTACAGCATTGGACGCAATCTGGCAATGTTTCTAAGATGGAAAAATGAAATTTTAACAGTATTCAAAACGTGGTTCAAACGTTAGATTGCCATCAGAAATTACTCCTAAATTCCTTAATTTTGTTTGGAACTCCACAGTAGAGCCATCATGAGTTAGAGTGACCGGCTCTGCTTTGCGTAGTTGGTGGGGCGAACCAACAAGCATCACCTCAGTCTTTTCACTGTTAAGACAAAGAAAATGATCTGTCATCCATTCCTTCATCTTAGAAATACACTCAGAAAGAAAATTAACAGGCACAATTTCATTACATCTAAAATGAATGCAGATCTGGGTATCATCTGCATAAAAATGAAAATTTAGACCAAGTGATCTCAAAAGCTGGCCAAGAGGATAAACATAAATATTAAATAGAAGAGGGCCCAAAATTGACCCCTGAGGGGCGCCAGACTGCACAACATTAACCTCAGATCTAAATCCACCCATGGCAACAAACTGCTTCCGATCAAAGATGTAGGACTTAAACCAATTAAGAACAGTATTTGAAACCCCAAAAACAGTTTCAAGACGAGTAATTAAAATTGAGTGATCAACAGTGTCAAAAGCGGCACTGAGATCAAGTAGGATCAAAACTGAAAGACAGCCAGAATCTGAGGCAATTAACAAGTCATTGTTGACCCTAACCAGAGCTGTTTCTGTACTATGTAATCTTATGTAAGCCTTTCAACAACTCAAAGAAGCCTTCCTGACCGCTCCAATCTTGATCCATCCTAACCCTGATATACCGTTTGTTGTTGAGGTGGACGCGTCCTCAACAGGAGTTGGAGCGGTTCTCTTCAAGCGGCAGGTGACCTTTTGTCACCAGTACCAGGACAGCTGGAGCCGGTTCCTCCCCAGGGCAGAATATGCCCAGAATCATGGTGACTCAGCACGCTGGCGACCTGCTTTCAGTTGACAGCTCGGCGCTCTGCAAGCAAGCGGATTAACGCGCTGCATGCAAGCTGATTTAGCGATCTCCCCTGCGGCTATCCAGCGAATCGAAAAGAACAAATTCATTGCAAATTTCCAGCGGCAGTGTTGCAAATGGCGTGCCACAAGTGTGGCTGAGAACTACACGTCTCTGACAAGCACAGTAAGTGCGTCTACTGTCTGAGAAAATTGCGCTCACTGAGACGAACAGCTCTCTTTGCAAAGCATGAGTTTCGCCTCTCTCCGCTCGCGGATCGCTGTCTTTTCAGAAAGCCAGAGCCAGAGAACTGAGTCGGACACGAGTGGGCCCACGCCGGAGCAGATCCCGTGTGCCTCACTCTCCCCAAAAATCGAAGTTTCATCCATGCTCTTTCTACACTCAGACCAGCACTCCTCATCCTCTTCAAGAAGCCTGGTCTCGTTCCAGGGATCTGAAGAGATGACAGCAAGTCATTAGCGGCTTGAGACGCAGAAGAGTATTCAGGCTCGTTGGATGACGCCACCCCCCTGCTGTCTAAGGATTCGAGAGACTCTAGAGCTGGGATGGATGCAGAGTTAATCCGCGTCCTCTCAAAAGCAGTCAAGTAGCATGGATTAGAGAGGAGCCCACACGCAGCCGCTTGGAGGTCCATGACGAACTCACCAAGTCGTGGCATTTCCCCTGCACGGCATGCCTTCATACTTCTATCTCCACCGCCCTCACCACAATTGACGGCGCTGAGGAAAAAGGCAACAAGAAGCTACCTCCATTGGATGAAGCAATGGCTGCGCAACTCTGCCAGCCCACAGCAATCGGATGGGAAGCGATGGTCGCCAATCCGTCCAAGCCCTGTAGGACCATCTCACCTCTCGCTGGTCATGGCTACACCTCGGCTGGAGAAGCAGGCTGTGCCCCGCCACACAATGGCGGTCCTACAAGTTTTTCAGGCGAAGCTCTTCCATTCCATGGACTAGTCCAGCTCTGACCCTGCGGCGTTTAAGGCCCTGTGTGCCACGAAAACAACAGCCCAGGCTATCGGCAGAGCAATGGCCAGTTTGGTGGTGTTGGAGCGTCACTTGCGGGTGAATCTGATGGAGATCAAGAACGCCGACAAGGGTGTTTTTCTCAATTTCCCAGTGTCTCCCATCGGCCTCTTCGGCCCCACGGTGGATGGTTTTGCCGACCGCTTCACCACTGCACAGAATCCGTCCTGATCCAACAGGAAAGAGGAGGAGGGGTATAAGTCTCGCTGCGGCTGGACCACCCCCCAAAAAAGCAGCAAGTTTGCCTCCCAAACCTCTGTTCAGTTCCGGGGGTTGGAAGCAATGTGTTTGTTGCAAGCATTGGGCCGATTCATGTTCACGCTCCCATGCAAATGACTTTTATAGCGAACAAAATAAATAAAAAAACATTTTCAAAAAGAGAGCTATTTTACTCTTCCAGTTACCACGAACGCCAACCCAACGGGCTGTCGCTCGACCCACTTCAATCCCTGGCCACCCAGGCCAAGGCTTGGGAAGCCATCCCCGAAGTGTCAAGTTGGGTGTTGAACATAGAACATGGCTCATGTCCTCTGCACCGAAGTAATGAATTTGGTAGTGAAAGGAGCTGTAGAAACAGTTACTCCGACCCACAGCGAGTAAGGCTTTTAAAGCCGCTACTTCCTTGTTCCAAAGAAGGATGGCGGCCTCAGGCCCATCCTCGCCCTTAGACATCTGAACTGCACTCTGATGAAATAGCCATTCAAGATGTTAACATTGAAACAAACCCTCTCTCAAGTGTGCCCAGGCGATTGATTTTTCTCAGTGGATCTGAAAGACAAGTACTTTCATATCCAGATAGCCCCCATCACAAAACCTTCTTGAGATTCGCATTTGACGGGGTGGCTTATCAGCATACGGTCCTTCCATTCGGACTGTCTCTAGCTCCACGCACTTTCACAAAGTGCATGGACTCTGCCCTCTCCCCTCTGAGACAAAAGGGATTACCTGTCCTGAATAATCTCGATGACTGGCTCATTCTAGCCCAGTCGGAGGCAAAGCTAGAGACTCACAGATTGTGCTCCTCTGCCATTTGGAAAGCCTGGGACTCAGGATCAATACAGCCAAGAGCTCACTGTCTTCCAGCCAGCGCATCTCATTCCTGGTAGCAGTTGTCGACTCAGCCTAAATGGGGGTCACAATCATGCCAGAACAAGCCTTGACAATTCAATGGCTCACAGCATCTTTCAAGGTTGGGTTCACACACCCCTCTGGAAGTTTCAGAGGATGCTGGGCCTCATGGCCTCCGCAGCACCAGTAGTTCAGCTGAGACTGCTTCAAATGTCTCTTTGTTTGGATCACTGCTGCATTATGGCCCTGACTATGGAGTGAATTATGTGCATTAATTAAACAAACAAATACAGCATTTTGCAAACAAACTCGATCTGCTTTGCAAAGGAAAACTCGACCCGCAAACAAACTCGATCAGCTTTGCAAAGAAAAACTGACTCGCAAACAAACTTGATTGCTTTGCAAAGGAAAACTCGCAAACAAACAGAAAGCAATTTTCAAATACAAAGGTCAATTTGAGCGAAAACGCAGTGGAGTAACAAATATTGTGTTTTAATACAGCCCATTCTTGCCTTGAGTTTGTGCTATTGATTTCGTTCAGAGCACAGGTTATCACTCTCTCTGCTTTTCCCCCATCTGAGGGTGGGTAGGAGCCTCATTTACTCTATCCTGATCGGAACTTAAGAATACAAATCAAGCACTCTGCCCCATTCAGGCAGTCAGAGCAGCTCTTTGAGTGCTTTGGTGGCCACACATTCAATAACCTGGATGTCCATGCACTACAAGCACAGGTCCTGTCTGTGTAAGCTAGGCATTGACCTCTACGTGAGCTCAACCCGTTAGAACCATCCGTGCTACTCCAACATTGTCAGAATCCCTTGTTGATGGTCTTTAAATCGCCCTATCTTAACCTTAGCACCCTTGGGCCCTTATTAATGCACCCTGGGCCAGGGCCCCAGAACGATTGTCATTCAGAATTTCTAAGCATGGTGTGATTGGACCGAGTTTCCATTGCGGTGGGCTCTGGTGGACTTTCGCCCCATAGGTTCATGCAGCTCCACTGCTCAGCCATTGGTTCTAATCTTCAGTAATCTGATAAAAAGGAGTTTTCCCATTGTGTGTACCGACGCAATACTCGTTCAGGTTATCTCAACTTACGTAATAAGTTTTAAACATACAGGCAAACCACAAGACCGAAACCATTGTTACACACATTTTTACTGTGAATTCCTGGCAACTACAGCTGATTTATTAACAATAATTTAACATTATATTTTTGGATAATTTGCTGTTCAATGGGCAGCAGTTTACTATTTTTTTCTTTTATAACTAAACATTGTTTCCCATATTGGAACAGAGGAGAGTATATATGTGAAAGAGTTAGAAAGAGTGAGTCAGTCCACATGCTCTTCAGCAAAGCTAATCACCTCAGCGGCAAGTCCCTTCACCTCAGCTCTATCGCGCACAATCAAGACTTCCAGGTGCAGACTGATAACTTTTGTGAGAAAGATGGAGTGTAGCAGCTCATTCCAATTATCACTTAATTTCTCTTCCTTTCTCCTCGTTGTCAGATTTTGACTCATGCCTCTATTAGTTCTGTGAATTATATCAGTTTTTCCCTTCAACAGTGCATTATTGTGTGTGTGTGTGTGTGTGTGTGTGTGTTTCGATTTTTTCAAATCTACTTTTAAGCAGGGATTTTTAAAACTCCTGTTCACAGTGTATGAGAAATTCATCCTTCTTCTGCAGTTTTTATTTGAGATGGATAAATGAAGTACATGCTGTGTATCTTGTCACGCAATATAAAGTTACATATCAGGTATCTTAATTGGCTTGGTGAATAAAGATTAGATGTTGGAACAACTACTGAGACATTCAATTGCTCTATTTTACCCCCAGATGATCTATAGTGCCTTTGTAATCTGTTGGATTTGTATCTGTCTGGCTGTGTAGCAAATGCCAAGATCACTGTTGATATTGTCAAGACATAGATGAAATTGAGATATGCAAATGAGAATGCATTTGCAACAGATTAACATCTTTATATGTATACCTTCCAAAAAATGTGTGGAAGTGGATGGTGAAAACATAAAAACAAGCATAGATTAGACTATAAATGCCCCTGAATTGACAATGGTTGTGATATTTGGCATTAAATTAGGAGGATATTGTGAAAAAGCTAAAACCCATCCCTGTAGCCAAACAAAGTGCACATTCTATTTCCTGTCATTTTGTAATTGGTTGAGGGCATGGTGGGATATTGAGCTGCTTTAAATGTCTTCATTTATTTGGCTGATTTCTAGCAGTCCAGAGCCATGGAGCTCCATGAGCAGCCAAAAAAACAACAACACAATAAATCCATTGAAAATGCTCCCATGTGACAGAACAACAAATGTGCTCTGCTTTTGGGTAATTGCCTCTATATTGATAAATGAACAAGTGGCAACCTCTCTAAACCATTCTCACATTAAATATTAAAACTTTTACTGAGGTCAATTCTGCTACCATGAATGCCACATCTGCTCCATTTTGAAAACAAAAAATCCCGAACTCGTGTCAATGCCTCATTCTCTAATGGTGCTTTTCCCAGATAAATCATCTTGCATTTCCTCTTGGTGCTTAACTGATTCAGATTTTTCTCCAATTACATTTTTCCAAAAAATAAATGAATGTCATATTTGCATGTGCTCTTTACTGTGGGTGGTGGAGGAAGAGTGAGAAAATGTAAGCTGGGTGTTATCTACATATTGAGGAGAAACACTCTTTATTGGAAGGACACCACACCACATTTGGACCTTATAATAAGTGCAGAGGACAGAAAATATCTGAAGAAACACAATAACTAAATGTCACAGCATTGACAATCAGTTGCCACAGGGCCTGTTTACAAAGTGTGAGCTTAAGTCACCTTCGGCTGACATGTTGCTTGCCTTGTTAACTTCTGTTGACACTGAATGTTTATGAGTTACCTTCTTCAGTGTTATGTTTCCTTCTGTGGAGCATGTTGTGTAATCCATCATGATTTCTCCACATTATTTAGTGCAGGTTTAGTTTCACTGTCAGACCACATCTCAAAATGGCTTAAATTAAGGGATGGCATTTGTCTTAATGCTGTCAACTTTTTGTCCCACTTTTCTTGTATTATTATTACCTGCGTAGTTTCCATTGGGGATTTGTGCACTACAAGTGAAAAACTTTAATTGATGGTTATTTTATGTATTAGCTTATATCCCCTAGAGACAGAAACGCTTAAAAAATGTGGCAAAAAAAAAAAAGAAAAAGAGAGCTTTGAAAAGAAAAGAGTGTGCCGTAACAGAATCCTATAGGCTATAGATCACTCTGACACATCCTGATATGGAGCCTAGTCTACCGGCTTCATTAAATATTCAGTTACCCTTCAATTACACCAGGGCCAGCATGATTTATGCTTTTATGTTTTAATTTCAATTAAGCAACCTGTTTAGCCAATGTCCCGTTGTATGCTCGCGTAACAGGCAGGGGGAAAAACTCAATTACGCCCTACAACATGTTGATTCGCTATATCAGAAATTGGCTAATACATTTCTTGTCTAGACAAATACAGCTCCTGTTCTCGCCTCCAATTCCTCCAAAATCTACTTTCAGTGTCCACTGGGCTTTGTGCACACATCAAACAAACCTGGAACAAAAACAATTAGATTAACCCTGAAAATCAGAGGTTTTATTTCATAAGTAAAACACACCATATAGTGATAGTGGATAGGAATGAGCCCGTAGAAGAAAGATAACACAATTTTATTCTAGAGGTTTTGTCTTCAGGGCAGAAGTTAAAGAGCGGCAGATACACACTATAGTCTCAGTGGAGATTCAAGCACACCAGATGGCAACAGGTAAGAGAGATTCGATCGTACTCAGACTTTTCTTTTTTCATATGGACAGTTCTTGGGCAGCAAATCAACACATTAGAATGATTTCTGAAGGATCATGTGACACTGAAGACAGCCAAGAGTAATGGCTGTTGAAAATTCAGCTTTGCCATCACAGGAATACTTTCATTTGAAAATATAATAAAATATAACTGAGTCACAAATTATACAATTATTTCACAATATTAATGTTTCTTACTGTAGCCTATATTTGATTAAATAACTCAAGAGATTTCTTTCTTTTATTTCTTTCATTTGAATGGTATATTGTCACTGTAGTAAGAGGGTAAAAAAGAAATCGGATAAATCATGCATTATTTACTTGTTGACAACATAGTATTCATCAAAAAATCTTGTAATCAAGTTTCAAATTATTATGCAATGTGTAGATAACCTGTTTAATAATTTGCTGCAACTAAAACTTTCACAAACACAATATCCATAAGCTGCATTTAATTACAAATAACCAAAAAAACACAAATCAGTTCATATTTTAATACCAGGCATTCATCTGTTTGTTTATATTGTTGCAACAGTAAACTGTAACCATGTAATGTATAAGTATGCCAAAGTGAATAATCTCATAAATCATTTTTAAATCATGTCTTATCCGTATGAAATCAGCCACCCCATGACAGTGCAGTCTCATACCACATCTAGCAGGGTGTCTTACTATTTAATAAGATTCAGCAAATCAGCAAGGGGTGGGACAGAGTCCATCCTGCTGTATGTGTGTAGCATGTTTGACTGAGTGCTCTTTCAATCTCAAATGTTCTTGCATATAGGCTGCGCAAAATAAAGTGCAGAGGGTGTTGAGTCTTGAAAAAGCTATTTTTGTGGTGCCGATTGTGCAGGCAGGGTGGCAGATGATGAAATGCCAAAAGCTGAGGCAAGGAAAATAGGTCATATACGTCAGGTTCCTGGCATCATTCTCTGACGTGTCATCACCTGAGGTGCAAAATGAAGAAAAATTGCACATTACTAGGACACATGCCTAAGGAGCTGATTGTTTTCCGGGGTTTTGGTTTGGGTGTATTTCGTATTTCTACCATCCAAAAATGGCTTAACCTTGATGACTTCCAAGCTTATTGTGTTCAAAGGCCTGCTTTAAATGTTAATCTTGGGGAGAGGTTAGAGGTGCATTACATTATGATGTGTAAGTTTCTTGGAGAGCCTCACTTGGGTTTCCTCCTTCTTTAAATTTAGATTTACATAAATAAAGGAAGTGCCAGACAAACGGCCTTCTGCCTATTAATCAGGTTATCCCAGCCTTCTCTGGGTCAGAAGAATGCTCTGTATTTATCTCCTTCACACACATGCAAAAATCTTTAAAAATGTTACTCAGCATGACCATAAGCTAGCTTTGTAAGTCTGTTATCATATCTACATACCAATGTCTTTTCTGTAAGTGATTCTTGTCTTATAAGGATTGAGTAAAAGCTTGATTTTCTGATTGATCTCAATATTGATTTTTAAAATCCCAAGATCAAACATCCTTGCACCACTTTCACTGGCAGCTCACCCCTGAAATGACTCATTTGTTTCACTCCTAAACAAATCATTGATTTTGAACGAATCAGTTGAATGAATTATTTATTGACAAGACACTTGTTTCTTTTCTGAATGAATCAGTGTTTTTGATTGAAACAGTTAAATGAAGGATTCATTGATTCACTCATAAAGAGTCACATTTTATTCTTTGATTTAATTATTTTGAACAAATCAGTTGAATAAATGGTCAATTTAATGACTCAAAGACAGTCAGTGTTTCTCAATCGGAAGATGTTATCCGTATCCCCTCAATCCCCTCTGCTGCCCTGTCATCAAGTGAAGCATCCTTTAACACTAGAACTACCAAGGCGGTCATTTTGACCGTTTTTAAATTTTACAGTGTAATAACTTTGTTAAAATAAAATCAATGTGGCTGTAGGACTCTGACTTTTCCTAAATATGTGTATATTTTATTCTGACACTGTTATTTTATTAAAATCACAAAACACAAAACAGTTCTGACTATTTCTACCTAGAATGGCCATGGCGGTCATTTTGACCGCACGCATTATAGATATCATAAGTCCGCTACATTTCCCGCCATCAACGCGCACATATTGTTCAAGAAGTGCACAAATGAGCAAGTTTCTCAGATGGACTTCATCACGCGACTGGCAAGCGAACTTCGCTCCGACCACATGAAATCAAAAGCCCCACGACTGGTGGTGCGATAGCCAGGACGCGGGCAGGAGCAGCAGCTGATGGAGAGAACGATCAGTGCCAAGTAAGGAGGAACTGCGAAAAAAATATAACCCAAGGAGACATGTGCCCAATGTCACAAAGTATAGTGTGTGGGAACTGCACACGAAATGCGGTGTTTGTGTGGACTGCGTACGCGTTAGTGAATGATGCGGGGTTTTTTTGTGCCGTTCAAATTACCCCTTTATTATTACCTATCGTAACATTGTATATCCATTTATTTTTAGATTTTGTATTGATTATTGAACTTATTTACAAACAGGGCTGTACTAAACGGTATGAAGCTTTGACGTTTCCTAACTTTTTTGCATGTCTATTCACGTGGTGAGTGTGGTGAAAAATATATTTTTGACGCAAAATTTTCCTTACATTTCCTTAGACCTGTCGGGGCAATCTTTCTTTTGTGCTTGTTCCCCTTCAGGGACTACCGCTGCGTGTAATCGCAGTGGGAACGCCCCCCAGCGTAGCGCGTCTGAATAATGAATGAAATCAGTCAATGGAGAGAATGAGCGTACGGCGAGTGACGTCATCGACCAGGAAGCTATAAATATCCCCTGAATACACAAGCCGCCAGCTTCTGTCACTTCAGCAGCGCTCTGTGTGTGTCTGGAATCTTTCAATTGTGTTTGTCTGTTTTAGTCAGGAGTTTATCACTATATATATATATTTATATATAAAAAAACCAATATGAGCGAGCAGTATAGAAAGTGTGCTCCCCCCTGTACTAGATACATCACGGGTGGGGATTCACACGAGTTATGTGTTGCTTGTTTAGGAATGCAGCATGCCCAGTCGGCTCTCGAGGGGGTCGATTGTGTGCATTGCGAGCGTTTTCCTATTAGAACTCTGCGCTCGCGGCGATCGCTCTTCGAGGAGAGCGGTATGCTGCGAGCTCCCCAAGGCTCGGGTCCCGCTTCTGTTGAGGCAGGGCGGCGGCGCTTGTCTTGGGGTTCGCAGATGGATCTCACCGGCGACGTTGAGACGGGCCCCGCCCTATCTCAGCCATCTCCGGCGGGATCCAGTGCCTCTCGCCCGGCTCTGGAAGCACGCGCTGCGGCGGTTACTTCTGCCCGGGTGGAGGCACATGATGATGTTGAATTGAGATTATCCAGTTCCGAGGAGCTGGATATCGATAGTGTTGCATCAGAAGATACAAGTTTGTCACATTATACTGCTAATGAGGAAGGGCTGATGGATGTTTTATCTCGGGCTGTTGAAAAGCTCAGCATTGAGTGGCCAGCTGATAGGCAGGAGTCTAGAAGTAAAAGCAAACTAGACGATAGATTTCTGTCTGCTCGACCTCAGCCCGCTCGTCGGTGCCTACCGTTTTTCCCTGATCTCCATGCTGAGGTTTCAAAAACCTGGGTTAGACCTGTTTCTAGCAGAATTTACACTAACCAGTCTAATGCCTATGGTAATATTGTTAGTGCTAAATCTGAGGGGTATGTGACGATGCCGAAGGTGGAAGAGACGCTCGCTAGCTATCTCTCTCCTGCTTCGTCGTCCTCACTTAAAGCACCGACTCTTCCATCCAGACCTTTAAAAAATACATCTGCGCTCGTAGGGAAGGCTTACTCGGCGGCTGGTCAGGCGGCTGCATGTATGCATACTATGGCCATTTTGCAGGTTTATCAAGCCGACCTGCTTAAAGATGCTTGTGAAGGGGGGGAAATTTCTGCTGATATGATCAATGAGCTGAGGCAGACCGCTGATCTCACTCTTCGGGCCACCAGGGAGACAGCTAAATCTATTGGTCGGTCTATGGCAGCCATGGTGGCCACAGAAAGGCATTTATGGCTGAGTCAAACTTCCATGAAGGAAAAAGATAAATCTCTTCTTTTAAATGCTCCAGTTTCGCCTGCGGGTCTCTTCGGTGACGCTCTTCTTTCTGTCACCGAGAGGTTCCAGGAATAGAAAAAACAGGCGGCTGCTTTTCATAAATTTATTCCCCTAAAAGTACGTGTCGCTGGGGCTGCTGAACGAAAAGGGCAGTCCCAGCCGCCGAGTTCATTCTCTAGCAGAGCGCAGCAGTAGCAGAGTGTCGCGTCTCGTGCCCCCCCGCAGAGAAATTGGAGGGACGAGGCGGGGCGCTCTCCGGCGCGGCCTTCTCGGGGCAGGACTGATCTGAGGACAGTCATTGTGGCCAGAAAGGCCGCGTCGAAAAAATCCTGACGTGCTGAACGTCAGGACTTTGAGGGTGGTCCCCATCGGGAAAGACTTGAGTTCA
Organism: Semotilus atromaculatus; assembly: GCA_031834385.1. NCBI lineage: Eukaryota > Metazoa > Chordata > Actinopteri > Cypriniformes > Leuciscidae > Semotilus > Semotilus atromaculatus. Next base: position 10,794,397 of record JAULUF010000009.1, on the reverse strand, counting down.
CCACACAAAAACATGGTGCCCTGTTTTTCTCGATGCCCTCAGGGGTCTGTTCTACTAACCCTGCCTATACAGGGCGTAGAGAGACTCGGCGAGTGCTTTCCCGAGGGACGCTCGCCCCCTCCGAGGAGGGTTGTGGAGTGCTCAGACCAGTTGTTTCCTGCCAGTATGTTACAGGGCGCTGTGTCTGTCACTCGGGATGTTCATCCAGAGGCCAGCCTCGAGAGGCTGGTTCCCTTAGTAGAGTTCCTGGCGGAATGGGAAATGCTTCCCAATGTTTCTCAGTGGGTCCTGAATACTATAAAGAACGGGTACGCTATTCAGTTCAGAACGCGTCCACCTCGTTTCAGAGGGGTTCTGCCTACACTGGTGGGCCCCGAGCAGGCTCTGGTATTAGAACAGGAGGTAAAAACTCTGCTACTAAAGGGAGCTATAGAACGAGTTCCTCCACCCAGCAGGGAGTTAGGATACTACAGCCGGTACTTCATCGTTCCGAAAAAAGATGGAGGGTTGCGTCCCATTTTAGATCTGCGTCTTTTAAATCGCACTGTAGGGAAGCTCAAGTTCAAGATGCTCACTCTCAAACAGATTGTGTCACAAATCAGATCCGAGGACTGGTTTGTCACAATAGATCTAAAGGACGCTTACTTCCATGTATCTATCCTCCCTCAACACAGGAAGTTCCTGAGGTTCGCTTTCGGGGACGAAGCATACCAATATCGGGTTCTTCCGTTCGGCCTAGCACTATCACCCCGCACGTTCACAAAGTGTATGGATGCAGCCATAGCCCCGCTGAGGCTGCAGGGCATCCGTATCCTGAACTATATAGACGATTGGTTAATTCTAGCTCAATCGGAACAACAGGCGGTTCGGCATCGAGATGTCGTTCTTGCTCACATCAAGAGTTTGGGGTTGAGGCTCAACGCCAAGAAGAGTGTTCTTTCTCCATTACAGAGAACCACTTTTCTCGGTGTAGTGTGGGATTCGACGACGATGCAGGCGCAATTGTCACCTGCTCGTATTGCTTCGATTCTCGCCGCAGTAGAACAGGTCAAGCTAGGCCAGTCACTCACTGTAAAACAGTTCCAGAGGCTGTTAGGTCTCATGGCAGCTGCGTCCAACGTGATACCTTTTGGCCTCTTGCACATGAGACCGTTACAGTGGTGGCTCAGAACCAAGGGGTTCTCCCCGAGGGGAAATCCGTTTCGCAGGATCGTGAGTTCGCGACGGTGTCATCGCGCCCTGATCATGTGGAAAGATCCTTGGTTTCTGTCCCAAGGTCCGGTGTTGGGGGCTCTTTGTCGTCGTGTTATGCTAACGACAGATGCCTCTCTCACGGGTTGGGGGGCGATCATGAGTGGTCGCCCAGCTCAGGGTCTGTGGGGGGACCATCACCGCCTATGGCACATAAATTGTCTAGAGATGCTGGCAGTGTTTCAGGCCCTGAAACATTTCCTCCCAGACCTAAGGGGCCACCATGTTCTTGTCCGGACAGACAACACATCGGTGGTCTCTTATATCAACCATCAGGGGGGTCTGCGTTCTCGCCCGCTTTACAAACTGGCACGTCAGATCCTTCTATGGTCCCAGGGGAAAATTCTCTCTCTCAGAGCTATTTATCTCCCGGGGTATTTAAATCAGGGAGCAGACATCCTGTCGAGGCAGGGGCCGAGGCCCGGGGAATGGAGTCTTCACCCCGAGGTGGTGGAGCTCCTATGGGAACATTTCGGTCGTGCCGAGGTAGACCTTTTTGCGTCCCGAGAGACATCACACTGTCCACTGTGGTTCTCTCTCAGCCAGCCAGCCCCACTGGGGTTGGACGCGATGGTACATCCGTGGCCGAGGTCACGCCTGTACGCTTTTCCCCCGATTGCTCTGCTCCCGGGAGTTCTGGAGAGGGTTCGCCGGGACGGGCTCAGTCTCCTGCTAATAGCCCCGTTCTGGCCGGCCCGAGTATGGTTTGCGGACCTAGTGTCTCTCCTCGACGGCTCTCCCCTGGAGATACCAATCAGGAGAGATCTACTTTCTCAGGCGAATGGGTCGATCCTTCACCCCCGCCCAGAACTATGGAGGCTGTGGGCTTGGCCTCTGAGGGGGCCCAGCTCATAGATTCTGGTCTCTCGACTGAGGTCGTTGAGACCATCCTCCAATCCAGAGCTCCTTCCACGAGGAAGTTATATGCCGCGAGGTGGAAACTTTTCACCTCTTGGTGTGGAGAGCGCCAGCAGGACCCAGTTAACTGCCCAGTTGGTACAGTGCTGGATTTCCTGCAGGACCGTCTCTCCACAGGGTTATCCCACTCTACACTGAAGGTGTATGTGGCGGCCTTAGCTGCTTACCACGCTCCTTCAAGTGGAGGTTCTCTCGGGAGACACCCACTTATATCTCGCTTCCTTCGTGGCACCTTGAGGCTGAGGCCTGCAGTTCGCACAAGGGTACCAGCTTGGGACCTGGCCATCGTCTTAGAAGGTCTCTCCCTAGCTCCTTTCGAGCCCATTGAGGAAGTTTCGGTAAAGTTTCTTACTCTAAAGACTATCCTTCTTCTCGCTATCTCATCTCTAAAAAGAATAGGAGATATTCAAGCACTTTCGGTGGCTCCCTCGTGCCTGGAATTTGCGCCTGGTATGGTTAAGGCCTTTCTCTGTCCGAGACCAGGTTACGTTCCTAAGGTACCAACTACTGTTGTTAGACCTATAGTTCTGCAGGCTTTCTGTCCTCCGCCCTTTTTGACGTCAGACCAGGAGAAACTTAATTTGCTGTGCCCAGTTAGGGCTTTACATGCTTATGTCCACAGAGCTGCCCTGTGGAGGAAATCGGAACAACTGTTTGTTTGCTTTGGGTCACCTAGGAAAGGGTGTCCTGCATCTAAGCAAAGGATGAGCAAGTGGGTGGTCGAGGCCATCTCGCTCGCTTATGGTTCGGCCCATCAGCCTTCACCTTTGGCTGTAAGGGCTCATTCCACTAGGAGTATGGCTGCCTCTACAGCTCTTCTTTCAGGAGCTTCTCTTCAGGACGTTTGTGATGCGGCAGGCTGGTCCTCACCGCACACTTTCGTCAGGTTTTATTCCCTTGACCTTAGCTCCACTCCCGGGGCTCAGGTTCTCTCGTCGGTTTGTGCCTCCTAATGACACACGACGGGGATTTGGTCGTATGGGGATGTGGGTATTGCGTTCCCACTGCGATTACACGCAGCGGTAGTCCCTGAAGGGGAACGTCCCGGGTTACGTATGTAACCCTAGTTCCCCGAAGGGACGGACGCTGCGTGTCCTGCCATACTCTCGGCATCCCCTTGGGTCGCTTGCTTCAGTGACATTAGAAGCTGGCGGCTTGTGTATTCAGGGGATATTTATAGCTTCCTGGTCGATGACGTCACTCGCCGTACGCTCATTCTCTCCATTGACTGATTTCATTCATTATTCAGACGCGCTACGCTGGGGGGCGTTCCCACTGCGATTACACGCAGCGTCCGTCCCTTCGGGGAACTAGGGTTACATACGTAACCCGGGACGTTTTAAGTGCGATGACGTTATAACATGACGACAGGAATTAAAAGCATCATTGGAAAACTTAAAGAGAAAGGTTCAAATGTAGATATGACATGACGAAAATTATGTTCAGTACGGCCATATGACCGTCAAAGTATGAACGGTCAGAATGACCGCTGTGGTCGTTCTAGTAGTTATGGAATTCCGGTAGTTCTAGTGTTAAAGGCAGCCTTCATTTTGTGTCCTTCATTTGGTATATTTTGAAGGATTAAACCAGTTTATCTTTCCCGTCCGCAAGTTTATCATGAAATGCAAGACAAAACATTTTTTAGTTTGAGGTAATTGCATTATTTTCTTTTGTTATGTTGTAAATTAAGACAAATAAATAAATAAAAATAAAACAATGTTTTCAAAAAAAAAAAAAAAAAAGATTGAAAGACAAAAGCCTTCCAAAAACATACAAGTAATACATGGTTAAATGTGTCACTGAGTGCAATTCAAACAATAATTGAGTTTGTCAGGAGCTGGAGATATGAAATGTTGCAATCTTGAGAAAACACAAAAATGATTTGTGTAAATCCTGTGATCAAATGCTGTGTTTTGCTCAGTCTTCAATAGAAACACATATAAAATTTACAAGCAATTATTTGAAGAACTGACCTTCCACAGAAAACTGAATAGCATGTTATGAGGCAGTTACACTGAGCACCAAAACAGCTTCTACAATCATATATTTGAGAATAAAATTACATAATTAAGTACTTTAAATACAAAATACAGTATCTCAGAGTATTTATTTCCAAATTAGGGGAGAGTGGGGCACAACCGAACACATTTTGGTTTTGGCTCAATTATTAAAAAAATAATTCAGTTAGATTTTTTTCTTTTCTTTTTTGTTACACAAGCAACATACACATCTCTGCTACAAATGAGAACTTAAAGTTTTTTTCTCTAGGACCTACCATTTTCATACAGTTGCACTGAAAGTGACAGAAGTGCAAATGTTTCAACTTACCCCATATGCGGGGTTAATTGTAACAGACAGAGGGGTTAGTTGTAACACTTGTGTGTAACACACATAATTCAGTATTATTTTATCTGTATAGTTTGATATTGTTTGTGCATCTGTATAGATAGATATCCATATATCCATCCATCATCCAATCATCCTTCTATTATGGATCAATATCATGGATAGAGATATAGGAAAGGGCTGCGCAGTTTTGCAATAAATAAATAAATAAAATCATCAAATATTGTAATTGAAATTGAATTATATTTGTGTGTGGCAGCAGCATGCAAAATTGTTATTATTATTATAACAGTAATAATAATAAAAACAAGCTTAAACTCATATTTTAAAGGGTTTATTGCATGAAAAACAGACTATATTTTTAATAAATAAACAGGTGATCAAAACATAGTAAACAAAATTTTTAAATTTTAATTCCAACATTGTTTGTGAAAGTCTAACAAAGTTAAAGATGGGGTATGGGATTTGCAAAATGGCCGGCAGATTTTGAAAATACACAATTCAAATGGTCCTACCATCTTTCCTCCAACGTTGGCCCTGACTCCACCTATTCGAAGAACAAGGAATAGACGCGCAATCATGCACTTACTATGCGCACAAAGCTGTCACGTGCACGAGAGGGAGGGGGGTATGGTACGACCGTTTGATTGACGAACTTACTGTCCAATGTCTAGGTGGTCTGAAATGATTGGCTGGAGTTTTTCAAGTCCTGCTCATTCCACATATGATTAAATTGCTTAATTTTCATTTCAGTGCTTCTAACTGTAAGTGGGTTAGGAATAGGATTTCAAGTGATTTAGAAAAATTTTACAAAAAAGAGAATCACATTGTGAAGGATCTGCCATGAGCTTTAGCAAATTACAACAAAAAATTTGTCCATTGCAGAAAACAAGGAGCAAAGGTCTTCAATTGTGACAGTTTATTCAATCTTGCTTACGTAAGATAAGAAGTGATCAAACCTCAGAGTTCAAAAACAACTGAATAAGTGTAACAGAACACCCCCTCCTGGAAAGCGTGACCTTGCGGCATGGAGAGGACAGGAGATGGTGAAGGGATGGTTGGATGACCCCGGTGGCAATGAAGGTAGATGCCTGACGATGCAGACCCAGAGCTCAGCAGGGATGACAGTCCATGGCGGAGTCGAGGGAGGAGCCAAGGTGTTGATGGGGCTGACGACATCCGAGTGATGACCGATGGAGAAGGAGCCGAAGGATCCCAGGGTGCAGACGGGGAGCCGATGGTACTGAGTGACATCGCTGGCACTGGAGACCTAGGCGAAGCTGCGGCGACGAGCATCTGAGGCGGAGGCAGAGTGCCCAAGGACTGAGGCGGAGCTGGTGTGACAAAAGACAGAGGCGGAACCCGCTGTAACCGTAGGGGTGGAGGGCCTGAGCGCATCGGAAGGCTTGCAAGTCCGTGGTGGAAGTAGAGGGATGACTGACCAAGGTGGAGCCGGTGGGTCTAGGGAAGACAGTGGAGCCGGCAGATGCAAAGGAATCCCTATGACAACTTATAGAGTGGCAGGAGACTGAATTAAGGAACACTTGTGACTGAAAATAACAAATGAAAAGTCCATGAAAATGAAACTGAGATCAAACACAACTCAATATCTGTAACACTCTGAGGATGCAGTCGCATTTGGATGCAGCCTTCCAATTGAGGCCCTGTCCAAAATGACACACTTCAGATTCCCTTTCAGCCTTGTGGACTTACAATGGCTGCTGCGTGCACATGTCAACTGACCCTTTGCAAAGACCCGCCCCCCTTAGTTACTGTCGCTATGTCCGACAAGCTACGCCGCTCTCACACACACACCATGTTCTCACGCATTGAAAAATACATCGTGGAGCAGAGAGGAGACTGACAACACGCCGACAGACAGGACAGACCAGGTTACTTTTCAGTTACTTTTGATATTAAACATATTAACCCTCAAACCGGTTTCACATTACAGCCCTTAATCCCGTGTTTATGGACAAATGTGGGCACAGAGGTCTCAGGCGTGATCCCACATTTTTTTTTAAATAAATGTTATATCAATCTCTTCGATAAAATAAAATCTATCAATTTATGGTGTTTTTTTAATTTTATTTTGGGGGTATTTTTGAATTTGTTTACCTCTAATAGTACCATATTTTCTATGTAATTTATGCTTATTTTTATGTTATATTTAATATTTCTTTAACTTCAGTAAAAAAAAAAATATTCCAGTAAGTTCAGATAGCTAAAACCTAAAAATGGGGTGACTTTGGTGTCATCTGGTGTCTTCTGTTGGTATAAAAATAACAAAAAAGCAATAATATCAATAGCCACCAGATGGCTAATAGTACTAAATGGCTGCAAACCATGTACTGATATTCATTTCAGTTCGCATATGAGGAAAAAAACAATGTCACGGACGTGAGCTCTGAAAACGGCACTAAAAAGATGCTTTAAAACTTTCACAGAGACATCAAACAGAAAGCAAAAAACCTTTCTTTAAAGTGAATTTCGTTTTGTATTAATTGTATCTTAATTTTAATCAATGTTTCATCAACCAATTGCCTGGATTTAATAAATAAGAATTAAATATAGCGGACTATATAATCATGAAACGGAGGTACCGGCGCGTGAACTGGAGCTCGTCTCATAAATTAACCGAAACTCAGTGTATATAGCCTACTCGTCTCACAGACATGTCTACTTAAACAAAGTCTCACCTTTCAAATTTGATCATTTTTTTAAATAAATTTAAACAATAAATACCGTTTTGTGGCTCTTTAATGTGTCGTGACAGATCGCTGTAGAGCATCAGTTAAAGCTGCTTGTCATCTGATCATCTCTTCCTTCTAGTTCATTTATGGCATCAAATTAACAGGAATGAACATAAGAAGTACACTCCGTTTTTCAAGTTTAAATCCTCCCATGTTAATCCACTATCTCTCCTGAATGCTTTGTCGGACAAAATGGCGGATGGCGAAGTATGATTGGTCACATCACCTGTCAATCAAGCTCTCTGCGAAGGGTCAATTAAGTCCATGAGACTAAAGGGTGTCCCATTTAGTCATTTTAGGTTTCAGAAGAGTGCTCACAAGTGCCCCTTTTGTGGTCGCACTGGTGCGAGCTCCGCAGCAGACAGTCAAAAAGCGGTGTTACGTCACAAAAGTGCGGACCCAGAGGAACCCGGACCCCACGTGTTTAGGGTGCCATTGGGACAGGGCCTGACAAGCACTCATTTAATTTGTTCCCAAATTAATCGTTTTTTTTAATTAATCGGCTGAATGAATCACTTAATGATTCAGACATAAAAACAGTGACTTGTCGCAATTTACTGACGTAACCAGCAGAGAGAATAATTGAAATATCCCCACCACTAATAGTTTATCTGAAACATACTAATTTATGATATTGTCAGGGCTTATCTGTGTTTGCTTTGGTATTGTTCATGTTATGGTACGTTTACATGACAACGTTATGCATAAAACGGAGAAATCTTTCCTTTTAGTTTAAGTTTTTAAGTTAGTTTAGTTTTCAAAACTTTGCATTTTCAGGCACCCAAAACGGCGTGTAAGCAAATGCCCAAACGCTTAAAAGTTTTTCTGTTTTAGTTGAAAAAAGGTGTTGCGTAAACAGCCCCTTAGTTAAGATCCAATGGTTTTCATCTGTTTCTACGGTTATTCACTGTTACATTAGTGAATGCACCTGTGATTAATTTCATTAATTGGTTTGGTTCTGAGTAATTAAGCCCTGTGTTTGTTCTTTTTATTGTCCGTTCTCGTCACATTTTAGTGCAATTGTACTGATCGCATCTTGATTCCAAAGTACTTTGTTAGATAAACAATGGGCCTATGTCACGGAAAAATTGAAGACCGGAAGTACGTCTTTTAGTAGGGATACGGGTCTTCCGGTTAGCTTTTTACAATGGCGGAGTTCGATAGATACCGCTGGACCAAATCTCTCCGCAACCTGCCTGAAGTCACATATGACGATGTGGTTCGGATGGTAAATGAAAACTCTCAAGTGTTGAGTCTATTCCGACCACTTTCCAAGACGTAGATGCTCTCCTTTTCAAAATGCAAACTGCAAACGAAAGTGCTGCCCCGGAGAATATTAAAAGAAGGCCCCTCATCCCTCCTTATTAACCTAACCCAAGACTTGCGGAGTGTTTCGTCCTTCGGGAAAGCGTGAAAGCTAAGGTATGGCTGTCTACGTCCTGATGCAGAGCAACCCGGTACACTACAACAACAGCTGCGGGTGTAGCCTGCCATTGATGTTATAGCTCCGTTCACCAGTAAGGTAAACGTTTCTAAGGTAACAGTGAGTTGGACCAATCAGCAGACGTTGCTGCTATGCTTAGGATTGTGGGTAGTGTAGTTTTTTTTTCATAAGATCGTGGATAAAACATGTCTTTCTTAGGGCCGGGATTTTAACGCATTAATTAAGATGAATTAATTACAGACTTTAACGCGTTAATTAACGCGATAACTGATTTTAATCGCTTATTTTTGCACCACGGAACGTTTCTCACTGGATGAATAACATTCTCATTTTCCACTAGATATTTTCCTATATCTCATCAGCAATTGTGATTTCGGCCCGCTCTGCACCAGCTGACCACTAAGGAGCGAATGTACAGTGAAGTGACAACTGCCAGATTCAAACTGTGCTTTCGCGCTGTGGCTGGCTGAGCCAAAGACGGACACGCTCAGCGCTTGTCATAAGCGAATCGATCACAACTGTTCAGTGTTTTAAACCACATAATGTTTATTTTAGGTTTTAGATATTAATATAATTTATAGCAAAACACATTTATAGTTTGTAAAATACACAATGGTGTCTATGGAAGCAGCAATAACAACCCAGGAAAATATATTTGCCGACGGTTTTTATTCATATCAGACACACAGTGTAAATAACTATAAAGTCAACTCTATTCTACTCCCAGTTTACCGGCCACTTACTTTCATGTATTTCGGGAGAAACTGATGAATTCACGTGCTGTAATAAATCCAACAGACAGGAATCTCTGAACTGCGGCCCAAACACGGCGCCCATCTCACGTTACAGATCAAGATCATTTATAAAGATTTTCTAAACAACAAAACAAACTCACTTACACATATTTGAAAATCGGAAAAGAAAAAAGTTGATGACATGGTGAGCAAGTTTTTTAATATTTAGAAATAAAAGCGCTACATCTGTCATGCAGCGCTATTTTGGCTTTGGTGAATCACGTGCCAGGCCTGACACGTCACCCTGGAAACCTTTTTTAACTTAAAAAAACAGTTTACAGAAGGTCTTCCTACCTATAGGCTACCCGAATTTCTAAAATGTAGGCCTATATTTCTAAATATGCTATTGCTACATTCAATGGCAAAAATTGCACTGGTCTGCTGGACTTGGTTGAACAAAAATAAACAATATTTTGTTGCTTAAGCTTATGTATTCAGTCATTATTCAATGGTATACTAAAAATCCATGTGAAAAAAATTACTTCACACTGTTCTCAGGTCAAATATTTATGCGATTAAAATGCGATTAATTTCGATTAATTAATTACAAATTCTCTAATTAATTAGATAAATTTTTTTAATCGAGTCCCGGCCCTAGTCTTTCTTAAAACAAGGTTGATTTCATACGAACTTATAGCTTCTACAGGAGCAAAAACCTTCGATTCACAACCTCACAGCTCGTGGTCAGTCTACCTCGGATGGTTTAGACATTATGGCTAATAATCTAAATCCTTATTGAGAAATACTGTTGACCGGAAGTTCTGAATCCCTACTCCGCGTTCCGGAAGCAGGAAGTGTGACATAGGCCTATGTCATTGCTGCGATTAGATCCTTTTTCCATCATCATTTCAACCCGCTGTGATAAATATATAGTATTAATAACTTCATAATAATTTTACACATTGGTATAATAACAGTTTTACACAAGAGATGCAAATTAAATTTATTTTAAACTAGTTTTTGATTGAGTTGATTATTATTTGAATCTAAATTAAGCTTGTGAATTGGAACCAAATCAAGAAATATGCATCAATATCCAGCCCTACAAAGCAGCATAAAAGATAAAGGGCTCTTAACAAACTGCTCCCACTCCCCAAACTCCCATTTTACCTCAGTCCAACTTCAATTTACTTTCTCATTCATTCTTCTCCAAACTCCAAATAAGAAAGTGGGTGAGTTCAGATGACTGCCCTTAGGGCTTTTTTTTTGTTTGTTTTTTTTGGTGCCAAGTACCCTTTCTCCCTCTCTGCATTTGCAGCCTTGCCTGGAATTTCATTTACCAGCTATATATTAAACTTATGAGCTCCACCATATTAAGGGTGGTTCTTCACAGGCCCATGTTGACCACTCGCATCAAATTGTGTCACCAATTATTAGGCCTAAGCAGAAGGGCCCAAACACAACAATTCAATTGAGAATTTATAAAGGGACCTGTCAGTGAAAGAGGATGGGAGGGTGTCAAAGGGAAATGCACAGTCACTAATTGGGACATGTCTCCCATCCCATATGGATAGCTCTGCAGTGAACAGTTGGGCTGGGAACTCAGGTACCGTGTGCTGTATGAGATACACTGAAGCCCTGTCAGTTCTAACAGACAAGCAGGAGGAGTTCCCTCACTGAATAGTGTTGCACATGAGATGAATGCATATAACGTAGATTTAGAAGTTCCTCTAACGAGAATTCCGTAGTGATTATATGATGGACAGATGAGAATGCTGTGGGATTGTAGCCTGACTTGAAAAGCATTATAAATTGTATTAGCCTGGCTCATAAATATTAATTATCTAGGTTTGCCCTAGCCAGCCTATTCTTGACGTAAGAGCAGGCCGTTTGTATTTTGAATGTGAAAGGATTCCGGTGTCATCAGCAGTTAATTTTAGTTGTACAAAACAGCCCGTTATGCAGCATAATTTTGCAAACTGGTATTTTATTTCATATTATGTTAATGTATTTAATCCCACTGGTTTGTAGCGCAAATAGTGTTACCGTTTACTACACTGTAAACTTGTAGCTGTTTACCTATAGTGGTTAATGAATCAGAAATCTCACAAATTTAAAGAAAATAGCTTACTTCCACATTGCAAAAGAAGGTGAATGGAATTAAATTGACGCAAAATGTTTGTTTGTTATTTAAAGAGTCCGTTAGTAATGTGCGCCTATAGGCGGGTCCACAACTTGCGTACACTTTGTTCCATAGATGATCCATTTTCTCGCTAGAGAAGCATTCAGTTTTTCCACTTCCACAGTTTTTCCACTTCCACAGTTTTTCCACAGTTTTTCCGACCATTTTTCCTGTCGTTAAACTAGCAAAAGTGGATTCGGACACACCCTAAGCAGACTTGCGCCGTGTGCTTTAGGCCATGCACTTAGATTGGTAAAATAGGGCCCTTAATATTATTGTTGGTTTATGTGGACAGCAAACATTTTTTTCTAGTACCATAGCCAAGCAAAACTAAAATATAATGATTATCTCTGAAAAAGTGAAGCCGACTGCTAACCCTCTGCTCTATAACAGCTTGAAGAAAAACAGGTAGACTTTATACTGCATTTTGAAGCTACAATTTGAGAAATGGGTCAGTGGAGTTTGGATTCAAGGTTCAGCCCATTCCCTCTGGCTATGTCTGGGTCAGTCAGTGGCAGTGCAAATCAGACAAGGCTTAACACATAACAAGGCTCTGTACATTTGTCACACTTCAAAAACTCATTTACTGTGTAGTGGATTTTGTAGCAAAGCAACAGTAAATATATAGTAATCAGTAAGTAAACAGTAAGATATATAATTTTTTCATCACAGTACATCTCACCAGAGCTACAATAACTAACATTTGAATTCTATATTATATAATTTGTGTCAGATGCAGTCTCTTGCACATATGCCCATCAGTACAGGAACCATATAACCAGTCTGTTTTCCAAAATTAGGCATACTTATTGGAATAATTTGAATTCATAATAAGCATACTGCCATATTTTAGTCAACATCACAAATGAGCCAGGACAAATGGATTAAGTGTCTTTTCAAAAGTAAAAGAAAAAGAAAAAGAGACACTGCATTACACTTAAGCCAGTCTCACTTATAATTTTCGTTTCAATGTTCAGTTTTATTTCCTCAATGTTGACTGTTTCTAAAATTTGAGCCTGGAAATGAGTAGAGAAGGTCATGATCATTACACAGACAAAAAGGTCCAAATGATACATGGATTAAGTCATTTTTACAGAGAAAGGTTCAGAGTGAAATTGTTTATTTCATTTAAAAATTTATATGTTTCAGTTTTCTGTAACAAAGAACATTTAGTTTGATTTTGTTGCTTAGAAAAATCACCACCCAACCTTTGGCAACAATCCTCTGCTAATATTCAATTGCTATTCGTAATTGAGGTGCCTCATCCCCATATCTGCTCACCTCAGACATTTTACAGGAAAAAGCGAATTGCCTAACTGGCTTACATGTCTTTCATAATATTGAGTCAGAAATAGCAGTTTTTGTAGTTAAAGCCATACTGGGAAGAAAGCAAGTTTAATGTCACCACATGCAATAGTTCCATAGTGTGACACATGAAACACCTGCAATTTGTTTGAACAGATCAGTTTGACAAGGTGCACAGTTAGATCTCAACCACACTGAATGAGCTGTCAATAAGAACTTGTATCTAATGATATACTGTGTAGCCAGTTTACAACACAACAGTCAAGAGGCTAATTTTGGTTAGAGGCTAAAAAAAAAATATTTCCTACTAAGAGAACAAAGCAAGATGGTAAAACCAACTAGTCTGAGTCTTGAAATATATTTTGTTTCATACAATTAATGTGGAGACTATGGGGTTATGGGTGAATAAATATTGCACCCCACATGTGTAGTAGATAAAGAATGTAATGTTTATCAATACAATGACATTTTGACAATGACTTATTGTGAATCATCATAGGTTTTGCCATCTCCTCAGGAATTAAGATAATGCAGACTACCATTTTTGTTTCTGTCGACATTGGTCATTATCTTTTGAGACCACAGAATATGCAAAGTATAATATAAGGTACTCTATCTTACAATTAAGATTTTACCTATGGGCTAATATGATTTAAATTAATATGAGACTGTTACATAAAAACTGAAACACTGAAGAGTAGTCTCTAAACAAAGTAATTAGCGTCATAATCATTACTTGCGCAAGTAAATTTCACTATCATTAAAAGTGTTTGAAATTGTTTTATCATGACTGCAGAAGCATTAGGATCTTATAAACTACAGTAGCTGTTTTTGATGCTTTAGGCAAAATGCAAAACAGATTTAGGGATCAGGCAATTAAATATTTAAATACTTGATATTAAATATCAAGCCAGACCTGAACGGGTCACAATTTAAATATAATTGAGTGAACTTTTAATTAGCAAAAGGATACAGAGATGGAAAAAAGAATGATTGTGTTTAGGAGCACCTGTCTTGATAGATCATTATCCATTTGCGCTTCAAACATGAAAGAAGAAAAAACAAAGAACCAAATCTCCTGACTCCCTTCCTGTACCCTTGTAGTATCGAGAAAAGCTTTTCACAGATTCAGCAAATCATTCCATGAGTCATCTCAGTCAAAGGATATGAAACGTAAACAAACTATAAAACCGCAAACTCGACTGTGGTTTATGCAGATCTAAAAAGAAAGAAGGTTGTTCCAATTAGAAAAGACATTTATTGACCTTAAATGTAATGAAGGATTTCACCAGTTAAGTTCAGTGTAAAAAAGAAAAAGAAAAAAAGATTAATCAGCAAGTAATCTATGGCTGGCTAGTTGAGCCTATATGTGGCTTTGCTAGAAAACCTATTACATTATTAAAGTTTGAAGTAATGTACTTTTTTTTTTTTTTTTTTTTTTCTATTCCAAAGAATAAAAGGTTGCAATGTAATTACCATATTTAACCCTTAATGGCATACCTCGGGATTTGAAAACTGAATAAATGCGTTTCACATTCATTCTACAAGGTGGCAATGTCTGATACACGCATGAAGTGACGTTTCACTCAGTTACCAGCGCAGGCAGAAAACAAAAGAATATTATCAACAGCAAAACTAGAAATGTCTCAGTGATTTACTATAGAGCAATTACTGAACACAATCAGATATTAATGTCAGTCACTGGAGATGAGGTCACCAGTCACCTTACTGGACATCTTCATTTATAAATGTATATTTATTGTAATTTATTTTTACAGTTTATTTTTTTATTTTTTTATGTGGGTGTGTGTATGTATTATTATTAATATTGTCACACCACATTTGCTTTGGATTCTCATCCACAGTTTCCTTGTTTTGGGCGCAGGAAGGGACGTTTTTACTGCTGGATAAATATAAGCAGCACAGCACAAAGCATCATGTGCTTGTTGTCTCCTATAATTATCCGAAATAGATATAAAATCACAACAAAAGTTGTCCAAGTAAACAGTTTGTATGTTTCTCAGACAAGCACAATGGTTAATTCTGCTGTGGCTGTTGTCAGAAGGAAAACAGACAAATTAACTGACAATGTTGTTTCTAAAATGGAAGATAATGTACTTCTTTAAGAACTCTAGTGTAAAAGCCATATCCGACTTGCAATCATGCTGTTTTTCTATATACAGTCAAACATTACTGTAATCTTGATATTTAAAAGGGACAGTTAGCTTCTCCACAGCTGGCTCTGGCGAAAGCTAACCTGAAATATGCTCTAGAACTACCGGAATAATGGCCATGGCTGTCATTTTGACCGCTCATAAATTATTTGCATATAATTTCAATAAGCTATATCAAATTTAAGAATAAATTGATCTGTAATGTTAGGAGAGGTAATAATAAACATCAGAACACAACATTTTAATTCTAATGTATGTGAATTATTTTTTGTTAATCGACAACCACAGTTGTTTTACTGTGTTTTACAATTATTTTCTTTGTAAAATTAAAACAAAAGTATTCATCCTTGGATATTAGAATACAATAACTTACAGAAACATTGCTAATATGCATTTCAATGCATGTAAAACCTTTATGGGCACATATGAAACGCATAAGCCCCAAACTGGCCAAAACAGTCATTCTGACCGTCAATGGAAAATAATAGGAAAATATAATAAACTGCGAGAAGACGAACTGATTTAGTAACCAAAAATATCATGCTGTAAAATTACAATGAAAATATCATGCTGTTAACTCATAATGAAAGTATTCTCCACTAAGCGGGCTAACTTGGGTTGTTTTGGGGGCAAACAGCGTGCATCAATTTCACTGACGCTTGTGGATAAACCTAAACCCGAACCCTAACCCTAACCCAGTTACTTACAGTCAACACAGGTAATCATACCTTCCATGTGCAGCTCCCACACACAACCTTATGACATTTGTCACCAGTGTGTTTTTCTTGCAGTTTCTCCAAATGATACACGGTCTGTAATGCATACGGTCAGTATTACTGTTATGGTCATTCAAGGTAATTGAGAAATACTCAAAACTCTTTTGTGCCTTGTAATTTTAATAAAATAACAATGGTAGAATAAATAAAATATAGACACATTTAGGAAAGTCCTATAGTTACATGGGTTTTATTTCAACAAATTTATTACATTAGAAAATTTTAAAACAGTCAAAATGCCTGCTGGTCGTTCTAGTGTTAAGGTCAGTTTATGTGATATTTCTGCCACTGTGATGTTTTACGATTATTCACTATGCATTATACATTTTGTATTATTTATGGCCCATAAAAGCAGACCGATTCTAAGGTCTATATAGTGCAGTAACCTTGCAATCCACCGAGGACGGGCAGGATGAGGCGGTTTAAATGTAGCTCCAGCTAAATCCCTGCTATCATCTGCTGATGCAGGTTGCCTAATGCAGTTTGAGTGTTGAGATTGTAGGGGTCAGCATTCAGAGCTGATACATGCTCAGGTCAGGCTTTAGACCTCAGATGACATCTACTGTATGATGAACTTCCTCTGGTCCTCAGTGACAAGGGCAAAGTGGACACTGTGAAATCCTTATGCTTCTGTGAGGCTTTGGCATTCGGTTTCTTTGAAGTACAGGTGTAACTGAGCTCCGCAAACGATGTATCTGTTGATCTGTTGACACATTTTACATATTAGTAGCTTATAGATGCATTTGCATGTTGGCCATATGTTTGTGTTTAACTTTGTATATTTAAAATTGAATCACAAAATATCCTTAATAAGATGATGGATTTATTTATTTATTTTCAGTTTTCGTCTTGCAGGTGGTCTGTCCCGATCAGCATGTCAATGACACATTTTAAATTAATTTATTAAAACTGATTCATATTTATTTCTTGCAGGATTAAACTGAGACTGTGGCGAGCCGGCCTCTGCCTCGTCCTGCCCGCCTCCTCCTTCCTATAACTTCTAACCTTGTTACAGAGACATACTGTAAAGAAGTAGATTTTTTGTAAAAACACATTTTGCATGGTAAATGCTGTCCAACTTTGACAGCCAGATAAACACATCAATATTGAATATGAGTCCCACCACAGAGAGATGTAATAGGTTGATCATAAATGCAATTTTAAAAGTGTTTTTGAAGTGTGTCTTACCCAAAGAATCCCTTGGGTGAGATGTTAATCTGTTTCAAATATTTGTAAAATATTTAAAATTTAAAATATAATGTTTTAAAACCAGTTTTACTTGAATCAAATGAGTTGCCACAAGCTGTAATTATGCTGCACACTGAGCAGCATCAACATATTAAATTAATTACTGTCAAAATTGCCTTAGAATCAGTGCAGTTCTCCTTTAATTTGTTCATTTTTAAGCATATTATAGTTCATAAACAAAAGCATGTGCATTACAGTCTCTGTCACAAAGACAAACAAAATGATGAGAAGCTGTGATGATTAAGCCGGATAGATTTGAAAACTGAGTTTTCGTTTCAAAACGCCCTCCGTCCACACAGTGTTTTCAAGCGTTTTCCAAAAATAGCTCTACAGACATCAGATGAATGCCTCACTCAAGTCTAGTCCCTGGGTGTCTGTGAGGTCTACTGGCTGGTGGTAGTTGGCCCCAAGACAACAGAAGTTTTCGGTGAAAACAGAAAAAATCTAGGCTCTCACGAGCCAAAACAGCAAATCGCCTTCATAGTACACATTAGGTTGGTAGATATGTCACAAAGACGAAGATGAGGATGATAACAGGTTCCATTACGAAATGACTTTTAATAATTAAATAAGCTCAGGTACAGACAGATGGTGTAACAGTGTGTGTGTGTGCAACAACGCAAACACAAACAACGAGGAGAAACTTAAGTCCATGAAAACGAAACTAACAAACGCACCTGAATACGTGTGACACACTAAGCCCCCATTAAAACAAACACAACGGCTATAGTTATACCAGACAAATGCTAGACGAAAACATGAGATATTTTAAAAGAAAGATTCATGAGGAAAAACAAATTCTTTGAAAAGACATTACATTGCACACCAGGTGTTTTGTGTTTTTCCTCGAAACTGAATATATCTGTGGTTGAGAGGGAAACATTTGGCCCAGCCCTGGGCATGTGGTGAGACATTAACAACACCTCAAAGTGACCTCTCTTCTTAACGCCGACTTCAGTTTGGAGGGCAGCACAGTTTGAGGCCAGCACACTAATAGAATCAGATCCAAAGTATGAAAAAGTATTTCACCCACCCACATAGCACAAAACAAAACAAGGTTAAACTGAAAAGTAAAGTTGACTATAAAGTTGTCTGAACTGCAGACACAGATATCAGCAATGATCTGTCTATGAAACAGCCAAACACTGCAAGATGGGCTACCAAAATATCAAAACAGATGGAATAACAGTTTGCAACACATTTACAATGACACATTTATCATTTTATTTATATGCGTTAGAACAATAAAAGGTAGTAATTAATAAACCAATAGGGTCTGGCTGCAGACATGCACAGATGCACTCAGACATGTAATCACTGCAGACAGGTATCAGATGAATGGCTCACACGTAATATTTTGATTTCTATGATCGTACGGTAATGCTGTGAGTATGATATTTGTTTTATTGCTATTCATTTGCACAATGGCTTTTATGATAATGGTCCCGTGTTCGTTAACAATGCCTTTCGTTACTAACTACTTAACTAGACTTCAGATGAGGGATTAGTACGTTTTTAATATTGTTTAAGCGATAAAACTGGTTTACTGGCTCGTTATTTATAGACTATTGCTACGAAAAGTGGCAAGGAATGTTTTAGGACATGTCTGTCGTCCACATTGCATGTGACATATAGAGAACACTCTTTATATTAATGTAAATTATTATACTTTTGATCAATGAATTTCTTAGCAGTGTTTGTTATTTTGATAACACTTTAGTGTGGGGAACGCACATTCACTATTAATGCTGCCTTCACCTGCTAACGAAATTATCGTAAATACTTGTTTCCTAGTAAAAAAAAAAAGGGACATGAATGCCCTCTCAAGTCAAAAACTGAATGACATGAGCTCATTATCACAACTTCAGAAGTGGGAGGAAGAAAATTTCCGACAGCATGTGAGGGCAGCATAATTACAACTTTTGCCTCAATAAACTCCTAATTTGCTGCTTATTAATAGTTAGTAGGTAGTTGTTATAGAGGTTAAGTTTAGGTATGGGGTAGGATTAAGGGATGTAGAATATGCATGAAAATGCATTAATATGTGCTTTATAAGTACCAATAAACAGCCAATATGCAAGCTAATCAGCAACCAGTTAAAAATGAGAATTGTTCCCCACACTTTAGTGTTAGCATTATTTGTTTAGTATAGATGCATCAACAATAGCAGTAGTGTCTTGACAACCAAACTATTTAATAATAACATTGATCTTTAAAAAAAATCAAGGTCACTTAGGCAAATGAAACATTTTGATCCTGAAGTCTGCATTGGAGAAGGCAGTAATAAGTTTGATTTGAGGTGTATCAATATCAGGACAAAGTAATAGATGAAATATTATTTTTATTTATTCTCATTTGTGTATGTATTATTATTTTTAATTTATTCTAATTAGGTGCATGTCATGGCATGAAGACTGAAGGGTGTTGTGTGCATTCAGGAGACTTTAGATATCGGTTCAGTAAAGGTGCTAACACATTTCTTCAATGCAAAAAAAGTGATACTCTAATTTAACACTCCTTGCTGAAACTGATAACAAGAAGGAACATCTCTCTCTCTCTCTCTCTCTCTCTCTCTCTCTCTCTCTCTCTCTCTCTCTCTCTCTTTATCTGTATTGTTTCTGGATGTATGGAATCATAAATATTTTCTAGTATATGAGAAACTGTTTTATGTTCATTTGGTTGAAAAAAATCTGATTTTAACAGCTTATTAGCGTATACAGTTGCAAACAAAATTGCACTTGTATCATAATTCTGTACAGAATGTACTACAGAAGGCTTTGTAATTGTTCGGCACAGTGTAATGCTTGCTTTTATGTAATGCTGTCAATTTACACTAGAATGGAAGGCTAACAAGCCTCATGCAGGCATAGTTAGTGTGCAATAATCTTGAAGGACTCAATCCTCTATGTAGGAAAGTATTTGTAAATCTTCTTAGTGGCCTGCTGGGATACAGGATTTTCAGAGAAAACGTATACCCCCGGTTTCACAGACAAGCCTTAAGCCTAGTCCCAGACTAAAATGCATGTTTGAGCTGTTTTAACTAAAAGCTACTTGCACTGAAATATCTTAAAATATGTCAGTGCCATTAGTTGTTTTAAGATGCACACCAGTAATGTTTAATTTTTTCCAAGGCACATTTATATAAAAGCTACATAAATGTCCTAATTGAATCCTGGCTTAATCTAAGCCTTGTCTGTGAAACCAGGCTGTAATGTTTAACTGCACCAGGAGCTGACAGAAGCCATGCAGGCAAGATGTGTGAAAGCTGAAAGCACTATGACTCTCCACCACCATTTATTTCCAGACACTCCACCAGCACTCTCTAATCAATCATATCTTTCCACCTAACAGCTTAACCACCAGTGCCTTCTTTGTCTTCTCACTCTTGAAACCACAGTAAAGTACTCTGAAGAACTGTAAAATACAAAAAGAAAAAAAAAAATTTCCACACTAAATGGAGAAACTATTGCTTGCCCTTTAGAAAGACCACATAAACAGATGTTGTTTAAGTTAAGTAGGATAATCTATAAAGTAAAAACATGATGCATAGTAACTTTTTGTTCACAGAACATACTGTATAAAGAATATTTTATGTGGTTGTGTGCAATTCAGAATTATATTTACTGTAGCATGTCTTTTAATTTCTGAAATAAGTCAATTTAAATTGAATTCAGGAAGCAAGCAGTATGCTAAACTGTGATTCAAATGTGAATGTGATGAATTCAAATTAAAATGACTTTAGTTCAATATTGTTTTTTCTGGTTAAAATTAATAGTTTAACAGACAGACACATAACTGTAGACGTATATTTTTATCAAATTTAATTCAGAAATTAATTCTGCGAAATAAATTGTACATCTAACTTGATATTGAATTTCTTTGAATTACAATTCAGTAAAATTTTTTCTGTAAATTCAGTTCAAATTCCAATTCAAAGATCAATTTCCTGTGTGGTGTGGCCAATTTAATTCAAATTAACACTCGTGAACTGAAAGGGAGTCAATACTTTTTTGCCCAACCCTGATGATGATGGATTTGCATGCAAATCCTGCCATTATGTTTATGAATTGTCATCATATAATTTACTGATTGTAAGCTAGTTTTGATCATTACAGAGTACAAGAGCTCTAGTGAGGTGGATTTTCCAGCCCTGACTCTTGTGTGAACAGTCTGCAGAAATTGGCAGCTATTTCAAGTATTATTTATATCCATGATTCTAAAAATTGCTTTTCGGCCATCTGCAGTTATCCTGTGATCCTAAACATTTATTAACAACATTAACATGTTTATAACATGTTTTCTTTACCTCAATGAGATCATTGTTTCTGCCTTAAATTTATACACTGTTAAATTAATACATTGTTAGCTAACTGTGTGATATATGTATATACAACGCATTCTCATCCCAAGGCGTCATATTCTGACACTTTGACAAAGCGTCTAAATCCAACGCCCATGGAACCCTTTAGCGTCAATATAACACGCAGAGAGATGGGTAGGTTTAGGTATGGTGTAGGGTTAGGGTTAGACCGCTAGGAGGCGCCTTCTGACCCATATATATCGGCGTCTCATATTGACGCTAAAGGGTGCCATGCGCGTTCGATATAGACGCTTTGGCAAAAGCGTCATTATATTACGCCTTGGGATGAGAACGGGCTGGTATATATGTATGAAATACATAACTTGGACAATTTCACCGCTGATAACAGATCACTCTAAATTGCACTCTAGACATGCATTTTGGTAACACTTTATATTACGACCCGCAAACAACTGTGTAAGTAAACCGAAATTACGGTGTACGTTTCTGTAATTATAGTGTACTTCCGTGTAGGTATACGGGAACAATAATGTTACGTTTTGGGTTATAAAGGGGTAACAAGCGCCACTTTAATTTACAGCCCGCAGGAGTTACACTTACCCTGTAACTAAACAGAACAAGGGGGTAACAAGCGCCACTTTAATTTACAGCCCGCAGGAGTTACACTTACCCTGTAAATACACAGTTGAAATGGGTAACAAACACTACTTGCATAACAATACGAAACAACACTATTTGCACAGCAATTACAGAGAAAGGTACTCTTATTAAGAAAACAAAACACAAAAACTTTTTAATTACACAGTATATTTGCCCTGACATTTAAGTGTCATTACAATACAATGTGATAAGGTAAGTACTACATGGTACGTTCTAAATTTAAGTCATAGCAGAAACTTTTTTTTTTTTTTTTTGGCTTAACGTTAAGTAGTTTAGTAAGAAAAGCCAATCAATAATTTTTTTTTCATACTGTGCTTACATACAGCCATATATATATATATATATATATATATATATATATATATATAGCCTATGTTTAATTTACAACCCACAGATGTCAAAATTACCCTGTACCTACATTGCACAAGAACATATTTTGCCAGAAATGTGATAAAAACTTTTATATACAACAGACGTACAATTGGTGCCTGGAATATATTAACAGAATAGGTAACGTTACCTGTTAGTTTTAAAATAATTACATTATAAATAATTTGCTTGTATATCTGGGTGTACCCCTATATTACCCAAAACTTAACATATTGTTCCCTTATACCTACACAGAGGTACACTATAATTACAGAAACGTACACCATAATTTCGGTTTACTTACAAAGTTCTTTGCAGGTTGTATATCGGCTTGTTACCCCTTTATTACCCCAAACTTAACATATTGTTCCCTTATACCTACACGGAAGTACACTATAATTACAGAAACGTACACCATAATTTCGGTTTACTTACGCAGTTGTTTGCGGGTCGTAATATAAAGTGTTACCTGCATTTTCTTTAAAGCTGCTTTGAAACAATATGTATTGTGAAAAGCCCTGTATAAATAAATTTGAATTGAATTGAATTGAATTGAATTGAATAAATCATTCAATGCACGTTTCCTGTTTGTCCTACACGTGTCCCCCAAGTTCATGAATACGTGTAAAATTGATGTTGTCAGCATCAGACAAGAACGCATGTAATTTGTTACAAATTCAGAACCTATATAAACCAAAAACCCAAGATAAAATATTGTCCTGCCCTCTTCAAGGGTAAAATTATCACATAAACTATAATTATTCCTACATCAAACCATAGACCATGCTCAATCAAGATATAGATTTTTATTTTAACTTTAAGAGGCCCAGCCCCATCCATTTTGCTCTAAGAGAAAACGGATACTGTAAAGGCATCTCTGGGTACTTTAATACACAGCATGCTTATATAATGTGGTCACATTAAGAAGATTATGATAATAGATGCAGTTTTTTACAAGAATACATGTGGTCAATGACTTAACTAACCTAATCAATTCAGTCTCTGTGTGTGTGTGTGATTTATTTCAGTGGCTTCCCTGTGTTTTGGGTTGAGATGAAGCTCTGGGAAAAGCAGCTGATCTTGCAGTTTCAGTAAGTCTGGATGGACTAGAGTGGCCTTCAGACCCTTGATGAAAGCCATCCCATCACCCTGACATTCACTCTCAAATCACCAACTATTCTGCTGACTCCACTGAAGTGGTGACGGGGCACACCAGGGGGCCATCAGGGCACCTTTCCCTCCATTCAGAGGGAAAAGATGTTTAACACCCTCATGGGAGTGAAGATTTTTATATGATTTTATTACTTACTATTTACATTATTAATTGGAATTAATTCGTATTAACATTGGTAAATGTTATTGTGGCCAAACTAAAATCAATGGTGAATTTAGACAAAGAGATTGTGTGATATACCATGTAGTTTTGCCTCTTATCGCTATGATAATTTGAGATGACAGTCAACTTGTCAGATTAATACCACCTGCTGAATGTTAGGCACAGATGTCTTGTTAATTTACCAGCATCTCTTCATCCTTGGCAATTACATTTTTATCTCCGGCGGTGAAATCCCAACTCCTGCTATACTTGAGTTACTAGAGTGTTTGATCAACTGGCAAAAATCCAGCTGTAAAGATCAACAACGATACTTCAACATTGTTACCTACACACAAGAACGAGTACTAAATGTGATACTCCCTCAACTACACATGCTTCCCTTTTCAACCCTCTAGCAGCAGATTACTAGACTTTTCCTACTATGAAGATTTGCTCTGTTTATAGTGTGAAAGACATTGTAACCCAGCTGATTGGAAACACTCACAGACAGCCATCTGTAAAATGTGTGCTATAAAATTTCATAAGCATAAATCATAGTGCCTCACTCAATGGTTTTATGTATATTGAATTGTCTTTGTCTAAATCGATCACCATATGAGGTTCTGCTCAGCACAACAACTTGCATTATAGCCACAGCTGTTTATACAATGGCTTCAATTTATCAGTGCTGTTTACCCCAGAATGCAATTTGCAGCCGTTTAGTCAAATGAAGACACATGAGTGATGTAGCAAGTGAAAAACATTTTAGGTGAGCCGCTAAAGTAACAGTTCAAGGGACTACGTATACAGTACTCTACTATATCTAATTGTAACGCTTGATTTTAAAATATCTTTTAAGCTTACATTATGAATATGTTATGCTAATAAAATTTGCATCTACACTTCTCATTGTCAACTCCATAACCTTTTGCAGGGATGTAAGCCATTATCATATCTTATCATATTTGGATAAAACCATTTTATTCCATTTATGTAGTTTCCACACAGAAATTATACATGCCTTTTATATATTAATGCAATTGCATAAAAAAGAAAAAAAAGAAGAAAACATTTAGCTTTATCCATGTGCTTGTTGGATAAGTCTAAAGGATATTGTTTAATGGACAAATTAATTCATAACATAATACAACATGGTTGATTACATCTTTACAGCTTTTTGGTCATAAAAAATAGAACATTTTTTAAACATATTTCAAATGCCTAGTTTGGAAAATGCCATCACTAGAAAGAAGTAGATGCATAATGAGAAAGTTCTCATGTATCTTTATGTATCTTATAAATCTCAGTATGTCAGCATGTTTGTGTGGTTTTAGGTTTATTTATATAATATTATAGTATGTATTCATATTTTGAATGAGCTTTTTCTATATTTTCACTTTGTATTTAAGTTTTAGTAATTTTTATTAGCTTTAATTTTATTTTATTTTTAGTTTTAGTAATTTCAGTACTTCAAGTTACACATTTTAAAGTTAATTTCAGATTTTTTTATTATTTTTTTTTTTATTAATTAAAACAATTTCAATAGTTTTAATCTTAGTTAACAAGTGATCACGCAAGGAGTGATCATGTACATGGTGATCATGTGTTACATGTACGGGACGTGGCATTAACATAACTATGCGAGGCTGGCCTGTGTTTGGTCGTATAGACAGTTATGTGAAGTGAGAAGCATAGTAAGTGCTTCACAGTCCATCTGGGCCCAATCCTGATTGTGAGCAGAGCTTGTCGCTAGGGAGATCTGAAGCAGCCCTCTCAAGATGCCTCCCAATTACCTGATCCAATTTGCATTCAGTGCATGAGAGCAGCAATGTGTAAGACCGTGATAGCCCGACAGCCTTAGGTCTCTCTCTATCCTCTGCTCTTTGTAGACTGCTGGTATTAGCTCTAGAGAAAAAAACAGAAAAAAAGCATTGAACAAACAACTTGACCACTGTGGCATGCTGAAGACATAATGATTCATCATATTCAGCACTCAGAGACTCTTTAACCCTGAATACTAAGAGAATGATGTGTGGTGCACACTATCTAGCGCACGTGTGTAATCTAACCTTTGTCGCAAAGAACGATGACACACAGCTACCGAAAGCCATTTTATCTCTGCAGGAGCACAATTTAGAGAAGGCTTTTTACAGCCCTTCAAAATGAATCATTGGTGAAATAAATAAATATTATAATAAATGCGCACGCATAAAATGTCCTCCATTAAGCTTTTAGTCCCCCGTGCCCCATGCGGGTGACCTGAGAATTTGACAGGGGTCTGCCTCTCCTCCACTCCCAATACATCACTCACTCTGTGGCCGAGTGGACTATATGCTGGCAGGAATCGGCAAAGTGGATTCGTGTGGATTAATTAATTACACCAGAAATGTTAACAAGGTCATTGCGCTGCTCTTCCTGGAAATGTTAATGAGGTCAGGGCTCATCATCTGAATACTTTGGTCAGTTGAGTCTTTTCATTTCTAATATGTAACATTTAGCCACAAGACAACAACAAAAGCTGAATACAAACTGTGACGTGGAAACGAGTTAGATGTAGAAAAGAGCAGAGGGTGGGGAGAGAGAAAAACAGGTTTGAAGCGTCAAGTTACAGAAAATTGTCCATCTTGGCTGGAAAACTAGCTGTGGTTCAGTTAAATGAATATGCACATATACTGTACATTTAATCTCAGTATTGTTTGTAACTGAATCTCTTTGAATTAAAATGTTCTGAGTGTGTTTATACAACATTTAGTTTAGGTCCTGAAAACTTGATATCTTCACTTCATTTGGAATTTATTTGGCTCAGAATAATTGTACAAACTAACTAATACATTTCTCAATATTTTTTTTTTTTTTTTTTTTTTTTGTTATCGAACTTTTGTATAACAGCAATATCACACTTGCCTAACATCCAGTTTGGACTGAATTAGGAATGTGTTTCATTTAAAACATAATAGAGGATGTCTTATGAACTCCAGTTCAATATATTAATTTAAATTGAGCAATTCAGAACTACAATCAAGACAGACAGACAGACACCAAGACAGACAGACAGACGGACAGACACCAAGACAGACAGACATACAGACAGACAGACACCAAGACAGACAACAGACAGACAGACAGACACCAAGACAGACAGACAGACAGACACCAAGACAGACAGACAGACAGACACCAAGACAGACAGACAGACAGACACCAAGACACCAAGACAGACAGACAGACAGACACCAAGACACCAAGACAGACAGACATACAGACAGACAAACACCAAGACAGACAGACATACAGACAGACAGACAGACAGACACAAAGAAAGACAGACAGACAGACAGACAGACAGACAGACACCAAGACAGACAACAGACAGACAGACAGACAGACACCAAGACAGACAACAGACAGACACCAAGACAGACAGACACCAAGACAGACAGACAGACAGACAGACAGACACCAAGACAGACAGACATACAGACAGACAGACACCAATACAGACAGTCATACAGACAGACAGACACCAAGAAAGACAGACAGACAGACAGACAGACAGACAGACACCAAGACAGACATACAGACAGATATACAATAGATAGATAGATAGATAGATAGATAGATAGATAGATAGATAGATAGATAGATAGATAGATAGATAGATAGCTGCTGAGACCCACAAGTAAATTGCAGACAAATAGCTTTTGTACTCGAAAAATGCTTTTTACAAAAAAAGGAAGGAAGGAAGAAAATGAAAAAAGGATGAAGAGATCCCAAAGCGATCCACAAAGTGAGCATGATGCTCCAGGTCAATAAAAAGTTACTAGAGATGTTTTGGGGGCCGTGTCAGCAGTAAAGCATTTTGGAGCACACAAGGGAGCAGTACATATGAGCACATTCCATGGACAGAGACAAAACCAAAGAGAGGAAAACAGAGGGAGCTTCGTATTTGTGGGGGAGCAGGCCAAGCTCTCCGGCTGGAGGTTGGGGAGAGCAAGCTCTTAGAAAACATCTGGCCTCTGCATGTGTGGCAGATACGGCAGCCCCTCTCCGCGCAACCCACGGCCTCCGCTTAGCAGCCAGAAAAGCCCAGAGAGAGCGTTAATTCTTCCCACACTGATATGGCTGCTAGGATGCCTTAAGAAGACACAGCACAAGGAGCGTGGGGGAGGAGCGTGTGTTTGAGGGAATAGTTGGATTTAAGAGGGTTTTTCGAGGACAAAGTGTTGTTGCATAAAAGCATGGTGTGAGACTCTGAAAACGGTTCCATCTGTCTGCGCTTTCCATTCAAAAAAGCTGTTTTCTCAAGCTCTCTTGATGGCATGGCAGGTCAGAGATGGTTGATGGGTGTGAAAGAATGAGATGTTGGTGCTGAGCTGATTCTAAGTGTGTGTGTGTGTGTGTGTGCGCGTGTGTGTGTGTGTGTGTGTGTGTGTTTGCATGCTTAATGTGTAGCTGAGGGACTATTCCCCTTCCACCCCCCTGCTGTGGCGAGCAGAGCGTTTGAACGTCCATATTCGCCTGATGTGAGCTCAACTGAGCGAAAGGAAAACAGCAATGGTATCTGCGCTTTTCTTCGGTCTAGTGTGAGGTCTAGTGTCTGCCAGACGGTCTTCTCGCTGTGACAAGGTCACATGTTTAAACACAACCAGGGAATATGCAGGGCTGAGAATAATGAGACTTAAAAATGAGTTAGACACACCTCTGGAGAAAGTCTATCAGCCGTATACAGAACTGTTTCCCTCTAATAAAAATAAAATGCATTCCCCTCACCTTTTCATCAGGATATTTTTTCTCCATTGTCTATCAGTTACAGTAAATGCTGATAAATACAGAAATTACACCATTCATTCAGCCTTGTGTCATTGCTTTCATTTGTTGTGTTGCATAGCTCGCATCTTAAAGCGCTAAAATCTTTGGCAGAAATGAATGAAAAAATTCTAGAGCATACATTACCTTTCATTAATTTGGGTTTGGTAAGACTTTTTGAAAGAAGCAGACCAAGGCTGCATTTATTTGATCAAAATGCATTAAAAACTAATTTTGTGAAATATTACTACAATTTGAAATAACTAATTTTCTTATTTAATATGTTTCAACATGTAATTTATGGCAAAGCTGAATTTTCAGCGGCCAATATTTCAGTCTTCAGTTCAGTCTTGCGTCACACGATCTTTCCAGAAACATTATTATAAAAAAATAAAATAAAAAAAAAAGGTTGTGCGGCTTAATACAAAGTCCTGTCATAAAACTCTAGATGGTACAGGCTAATTGGTCCTTAACTCAATATGCGTGCAATCGCATCATTCTCTGTAGGGCACAGCCTATTGGTTCTTGCTGTATCAGTAGCCAATGAGCTTGCTGCGCAACCTTCAAATACTTGGTTGGTATTTTCCCCATTGTCATATCCACTACCATGCAGAACAGTCCGAGAGTTGATGACAGAAACATTATATGGTATTTTTTAGTGAATAAATTAATAGAAAATTCAAAAGCATTTATTTGAAATAGAAATCTTTTGTAACATTATCAATGCCTTTACTGTCACTTTTGATCAATTTAATGCATCACTGCTTAATTAAAAGTATACATTTCTATTTTTTTTTTTTAATCTTCAAAAAAAAAAAAAAAAAAAAAAAATCCATACAATTTTGAATGGAACTGTATATTCTACAAGCACGTGGGTACAACAAGGTTTAGCAAATATTGAACAGTATCAGTACATGTTTAGTTGTGATGGTCCCTATAGGAGACGTTCCTTTTTAAAAGGTACACTTTTGTTCCCTTTAGGTACTAATATGTACCCTTTAGGTACAAAAGTGTAGGCCTACCTTTTGAAAAGGTACTGCCCCAGTGACAGCTTTTGTACTTTTTTTTTTTTTTTTTAACTGTCACTGTACTGTGGCTCCTGTTCACTCTCACCCTAATGAGAAAAACAGTCAAATTCTTTTTTTCAGAGTTGGGACCAATGGTTCTGTCCCCTGGTGCAGAGGGGCCCTATTTCAGACCTGATGCCCTTGACCTCTCCTGCACCAACTCCTTTTGACAGTAGTGCCTTGAATCTTAAAATGTGCCCCTCCGCACAGGAACCACTGGAGAGACGTCCTGAAGATTATTGCTCTTTCTTGGTAACATGAAGGCCACTTGAAGTGACACAGGCTCTTGTGGGAAAGCAAGCAGGAATGGGACTCCCAGTCATTTTCATTCCCAAAATCAATCCTGGACAGGTGCCTTGGACAGAAAATAAGCTAAATAACAGAATATTTTATTTTGTGTTAACAATTAATGAACCGTAGTGTATTTATTACCCACATATTTCAAGTTAAAGGTTATGCAGTAAAATAAAAATAAAATAAATATAATTATTAGAAGAGGGTCAAATGAGGATCTTTTTTTTTTTTTTAAAGAATGCTGCTATTATATATTAATCTGTTATGTATGTCATTTATTTGATACAGTGACAACTTTTGAATAACATGGCATCAGCTGTGGGCAGAAAATCACTGTGGCAACAAATGGCTTCTCAGCTGCCTCCAGACCACCACAGATTGTTTGTTTGGAAGAAAGACCCTCTGTACAGTTCACATAAATATTTAAGTCTATTAATCACTGTTTAAGTGAGTACTGAGAAAAAAAAAAAAAAGAAATAAGAGAGCATATGGGATGATTTGAACATATGGGAATAAAAACATCGAGAAGTTAAGAGGGAACTATTGTAGAGGACTTTTGTAGAGAACATTTGAGTCACTGATCCTATTTTAATACATGAGTCATATCTTTGCTTTGGTCCATTTCTTTCAACAAGAATATGTAAAACAAATCTAAAAGTGCTGAGTATTTCAGGTCCAGCTAATCTTTCATGCTCGCCCTGCATAACAAGCAGGAAATCATAGATTTGTTATCCATTTTGCACAAACAGTGTAGACAATAGAGCATTCTTTCTTTCTTTTTTATGTATGGCCATTGAAAGTAGGTGCTTTAACTTCAGAGAATGCTGATTGTCAAACTCAAGAAGTCAAAATAAATGGTAAAATGTAGCTTTTGTAAGGAGCAGTTTATTTTTTTTCATATGCATACATACATTTTTATTTAGCTATTTTCTTGAAATTACAACAAAAAAAATTTATCAAAATGATTCCAACTAAATTTATAAAATGAAAAATAAAATCTTGAAAATTATAAAAAAATATAAATATTAAATAAATAAATAAAAATGACTTAAATTTAGGGTAACTCTTTGGTTTAGGGTCCAATTCTTAATATTAACTAGCATGGCTGTCTATTAATACGCTGTCATTAGTTTATTGAGGCAAAAGTCATAGTTAATAGTTAGTTAATGTGGTGAGAATTGGACCCTAATCTAAAGTGTGACCAAATTTAGATATGTCAACATACATAATCTTAATTAAGAATGCTTCAAAGAAAGATAAAAAAAAACCTCAAAGATGAACAACATTAAACTGACATCATATTCTTTGATATGAGTTTGAGCTAAGATGCGAATATTGTTTAGGACAAAGCAGAGTCTTGAAGTCAAAAAGGTTGAGAACCACTTCTTTAGATGGAGTTTTCATTCAATAATATGTGTTCATATTTAAATTTTTTTTTTTTCATATTACAGTGATCTAAATATAGGTCAACAGATTATGTTTTATATTGTCTTGTAATTTTAACTGTTGGATATGTTGGAAAAGGTCAAGAAAATGTGAGAGATAAAAAAGCACGTGCTTTGTAGGTTATTTTGATAGTATTTTGATAGTATCTAACAACAACTGATCCAACTGGCAAAACCAAATGCCAGTTAATTTCAGCTTCTTTTTTCTTTTAATTTGCTCCATTTCACATTCATTTGAAAGTGCTGCCCTTGACAATCTTACATAACATCATCTTGCATGCGCACTAAATTATTCAAAATGACTAATTTTAATAATATAATGTTTTTTTAAAAACAGTCTCCAAAATATTGTTGGAACTGTAAAACAATCATTTCACATGAGCAAGTAGCCTAAATAGTACTTAACTATTCAAGTAATAGTACTGGCAGTAATCAACAGAGAAGAGAACAGTAGCCCTTTTGAAATGAGAACGAATAAATCATTTTATGGAGGAACAAAATGCCAACAAATTAATTAAACATGGACAGGTCAGAACGTACTGCAGTCTGTCCCTTGTCTCCCCATCCTGTTGGAGAGACATTTGGAAGTCTTCGAGCATGAAATTAAACATTGAGGAGACCCCTTATTGAATATCTTCTATTCTCTAGGAAAGTCAAGAAGACTAAAGCACGGACAAGCCAAAATATTTAACTGTCACAGTCAGCTCGTCGCTTTGGAAATGAACACATTGGTTACACTGATTAAAAACATATTCTTGTTCTATCAGAAATGCAGAAAAAGTCTTGTTTTGGACGGTTGCTGAACATTACACATTACAGTATGTGCTTTGCATTTAGAGGTTCCCTGTCTTGCCAAAATATGTGCACTCTGTTCTTTTATTCTCCGTTCTTGGAGCATGTTTTACAACTGATAATTAAACTTTGAAAGCTGCCTCGCAACGTCTCACGCAGAAATGTCACGTCTCCATCTGCTGGCTCTTCTACAATGAGGAGTTTACAAATGCGAGAGGAAAAAGGCTTTGGCATGAGTTTTAGGGCTTTATTTTTGTTTAAAATATAAACAGCAGTTTAAATATGTAGAGTAATTGGACTCTGAAGCCCTGAGACATATAATTTAAAGGGGAAAGAAAATATTTTCCATATGTCTTTGGTTAGGGTTATTTTCCCCTCTCTCTTTTCCAGCCGCAGTGTTCGGGCTGTTATTAATGTGTTAACTTAAACCACTGGAATTCGCAGTCATATATCATCCACTTCCTGATTGGAGGCTGACCAGACCGAACCTCCAGTTGCCCGACTGTTGACACGAAGGAACGGAGAGTTTGCAAGCATTCACAGAGAATGCAGTTCTCTTTCAAATGGGACCTCGGGGTCCAATATCCTTTGTATTTGGTTTTCGGGATTTTGGCCCGCCGCTCGAGTTTCCATGAGAACACGCATAGTCTGACTGAGAACCGTGAATTATAATGCACTTCATATTGTTTTGTTATTTGACTTTGCTCATTGATCACCGCCTCTCGTCTTCCTTCAACTTTTTTTGACAGCTGTTGTCTTTAGTCCACATTTGAAATATTTACACACTCCCTCAGTCATTTAACCAGCCTGGTCTCCTCCATCCATCAGAGTTTGCATTCATCTATCTCCCACACACTGATCTGAGGGCACGGAGTGTGGGTAAGTATGACAGATATATCATAGTCACTTTATAAAACACACCTGGATGCTCTCCAGCATTGCGATTAGTGGTGCCAGCGAGGAGGAGTCCGTCCTTTGGAGATCAAGGTCATGTCAGAGTGCGCCATGGGGGGATCTCATCAAAATGCACATCATCACAATCATCTTATTTAACCTTGATTAAAAATTCGGAAAAAGCCAATGTGCTGCTCTCTAGAGGAAGGTGATGCTTTCCTTCCCTTCAAGGACTTACACGACAAAACAAGCGATCTTCCATGGTCCTTCTTGGTAAAAAGAAAAACTAAAAAAAAACACAAAAAAAATCACAGCTGCGAATATGACCGGAATGAATTAAAACTAGGATTTCTAAAACCTTAAAAGTCCATCCCTGTGTTTGTTTACAAAGCATATTTGTAGTGCACTTCAGTTATAATCATTAAGTATCTTCCACATTTTCCTGTCAGTGCATTGACTATATTTCCTAGGTTCACACTGCACATAGTATTATAGCTTTACACTGTGACTGTTAACAAAGACAGCTTTCTTGACAAAATAACTTTTAATTACACTACCAATGATAAATGTACCCTTTACTTTTACATACCAGCTGTGCTACGTTTCCTGTCTCTGAATTCTGGGAAAGAAGTGTATGTGAGGCTTAATAAGCTAGGGTTAAAATGGATTTGATCTGCCAGAATCCGAGGTGTACAGACTGTAAATGAGAATGTGAGGGCGGTGTGTATGCATGCGCGTACATGACTATTAATTTTACCAGAGATCATGGCTTATGTCTAAATAAAACATGCTGGATCCAGGTGCCGTTCGGCAGGATTTAACCTCCAAAATGAGAATGACGGCATTGAGGTCGAGGGTAACTTTCCTTTTTCCTGCCCTGCATTTTAGACGCAATGGAAAAGCAATCAGGCCCCACACACTCTTTCAGGTCTACTACACAGAAAAAGAGAGTGGCCTAATGTTTGGGAGGCATTTAGAGATAGAACAGCGATTATTACACAAAGAGAAGGCAAGATACTTTAATCAGCTGAACAAACCATTGCAGTGCAGTTAATTAAAATCTAATGTTCATCAGGAGCACTGGGAAGATCAGCTTGATTATGGATAGAGGGCACCATTAAAGCAGAGCAGAGCAGACAAGCTCTATTATACTGTTAGACAGCAGAAAAACACATTACTGTGGCTTTTTAACAAATGATGAAAGACAAGCGCTATTGTATCTGGTACTGTGTGCAAAGACTTGGATTTTCCCTCAGTGGAAAGATTTCACCAAAGTTAGACATTATAGTTGCATTGCCCTAAAGTTTATTTGAAAAACAGCTGCAATGACTAGGAATAAATGACTGGTGGATGTTAAATCTGACTACATAATCAACATAATCCACATACAGAGTAATTGTCAGAGCAAATTAAACAAATAAAACATTGTGTCAGCGTCACAGAGCGTATGCAGGAATACAGACGAAGGCAGAAGAATAAAGTTCCAACGAAGTTAAATACTAACAATCCACAAGACAGCCAAACAGGCGTTACGCAAAACACCACTAAATGTGAACGAGATCAGACAAACAGTGAAGACAGGCGAACAACTACATAGCGAACTAAACTATTTAATTAATAGACCACAGCTGGAACAAATGAACTAATAATGACATGACCATGGTAACTAAAGAATGGCAGGAAACTAAACAAAGAGAGACATGAACTGAGGAAATACAAACTAAAAGTCCTTGAACATAATGGTGACAGTCTGCATATACATTTCAGTACAAAATAAACATTTTAATTAAAAACGTGGTACAGTGTAAATTCTAACAAGGTCAATTAACTTAAAAAAAAGTTTGGAAACCGATTGCCTTATTTTTGCGAAGCAAACTTAAAGGGAAAACTTAAGTTAAGTTAATAATTGGTAAAGTAAAGAAAGCTAACTCTTCCCAAGTAAATTAAGTATTAAATATCATGTTTAATGTCAATTCTAGTTTAAATACTCTATAATATTTACTAATCTTACTTAAGATTTAATAGTAAGATTACTTGAGTAATTCTATTTAACTAACAGTGTTATAATGTGTTCTGCAAACATCTTAAATACTATTATTCTCAACATGGTTTTAATCTGCCATTTTAAGCTATGGAGACTTAAAAAAAATATGTGCAATCGGTTTCCACATTTTCTTCAAGTAAAGTGAAATAGGAATTGTATGTTGTACTTACAAATGCTTAGTTAGTATAGTTCACTTACACAAGAGTTCTAGACACTAAAAAAGAACTGTAGAGAGTACTTGATAATTGTTACCATTGTTGTGTTTTGCATGCTGAAGTCTGTGTAACTCAAACAAGATCAATTACAAGATTGTCACTTTTATATTTAACTTTTATATGGGATTATATAAACCCAATTTAAAGTTTCACAAGGTGTTTAGGACAGTCAATCATACACACACATACAATCAATCATTCACACAATCATACACACATATAAATACCTATGTATGTATGTGTATGTATATATACAGTATATATATATATATATATATATATATATATATATATATATATATGTGTATATATATATATATTACTTCTCTACCTTTGACATCGAATTATTGATATATATATCAATGGGAAGAGTATATCATAATAATATAAATGAAGTGACCAACCAAAGGGAACATTAATCGCCATTAATCGCCATAATACAATAATAAAAATATTTTAGGAAAATCAACATCAATTTATGAAGTCAGCTTATGTGATGTTCTCTCAAATTTTTCAGTTGCATTGACAATTCAATATTCAAGATGACTTTGGGAAATTAGTGAATGCAAACAGAGAAAAATAACTGCAGAAGTGGAGGAAATGAGTTGAAAGTCCATTAAGATGTTCCCCGCCTCAAAAACCACACTCAAACCAATCAATTAATCTTTACTTTGGGTTTCTGAGTAAACAAAGCATAGTATGTGAATAGTACAGATTACTAGATTTTTACAATTAAGTTAAGACATTAAGTAAAGTTTACTAAAAAAATGTTAGTTAGAATCACTGTTGGATTTTACAGTGCTGGTTGTCGACTGGATAGTAACTCCTTCAATATTGTTTAAAAAGTATCCATTCCAGGATACACCTCATGATGTAAAGAGGAAGTCAAAAATCATAATAAACTCATAATTCATAATGACTTAATAGTAGGTATGTCAAAACTTTTGATTGGGAGCGTATTGACATCAATACGATACTTCAGAGTTCAAGTTGATTTAGCATAGTAAATATTTATCAGAATGAAAACAGCAAGCAAGAGAAGAGAGCTCCAAACAAGACGAAATTCACTCAAAGTCTGATTCAGAGAGATGTTCTTCACAGCTGAATACACCTGCTAAAGAAAAACTCCTACTGACAATGCAACCACAAGCAGACCGCCACGCAAGGACAGAAACGCTGTAAACAAGTACTCAGCCAATGTCTGTCAGAATGAAAAAGTCAATTTCTGACAGAGAAACAGAATGGAGAAAAGAGACAGATTCATCAAATGTTTTTTGAAAATCTAGTGAAGCAATGCACCATCCATTAAGTATCTGATGAATATTTTGACAAACATTAAATATATTCAAAATTACATTGCACCCTGCCATGAATGGACAATAATATATTAATATAAATGATAATATGTTAGCATACAAGACGAGTTCTTTCTTTTGTGAATTTAAACAGGAACTCTATCTGGATCAGATGTGAAGGTCTCAATTAACGTTGAGCAATAGAGCCGCACCCTGTAATGGGTTTGAATTATACATGTCCTTACTGCCATTTTTAAATTAGATTTGTCCACCACTCTCTTCAGACCCTTAATCTTTCTCTCTCTCCAGTCAGTGCATTAAATCAGTTTGCTGGCTTACATTCGAAAGAGAAGAATGAGTTTGTTTTAACTAGTTTTATTGTATGTCTAAAGGAGACATTCTGTCACATTTATGCCAGAGGCTTCCAGGTAGCCACTTCTTTTCTCCCACACATTGAACGGTGCCCTGACCAAGGCACAATGTTAAATATAAAATTAATAGGGAGAGACAGAATAGGATTATGCAACTAGAGCTGTGAGAAGTGAAAGCATATTTTATCTTCCTCCCCCTGTTCTTGGTGAATTTGGAAAACTTGATCAGATTTGTTGACGCCTGAGGAGATCTCAAAGGAAATGGGACTATGCATTTTCCCTGTTTGTTTGGGAAAAATGATGTAGTTGGACGGAACGATTCCATAAAATACAAAGGAAAATGATGTAACATAGTCCTATTACTGTAATGAGGGTATTCCTTAAATATATTACAGGGCAAAACACAAGCAGTGAACTGAAATGTGAGTATTTTATGGAACAAATATAAATGCTTAATATTCCTTTTTCATATTCCAATATGTTGCAGTGGCACCACAATATAGCAATTTACATAAATCAGACTTGTAAAGATTGGCTGTGGTGAAATAGCCCTGCTTAACTTTGGCTCATGGGTTATTCAAATTGCAAAACAGTCTCTGATTCATGCTGAATTCACAGTCAGGTTGAACTTCATGCTTGCTTTTGTTTGGCAGATGAGGAATTTCATTAGTTTACTGCATCTCTTTAAAAAGCTGGAACTTGCTGTCATTTACCTTGTGTGTTCAGGTTAAAGGATGTGATTATTCACACATTTCCACCGTTAAACCTTATGTCCATGACTCAAACTCATGAGTTTGTAGATAAAATGATATCACATGGGTTTCAGGAACACTTGATTCTGATTGGTCAATTGCATCATTACCAAATAATGACAGATGACCATTGCAGTGCTGTACTTAACAGTTTTAGGGAAAACATGTACTGTCAGCACTTTTCCACCATGGGCCAAATGGTTCTAGCTACATTTCCACTTGAGCACGGTTCAGCACATAACAATTACAAACCGTTCCCAGCCTGGATTTCTCAGCACTGTTAGCTGCTGTTGAAACGTGATGTGATGGTGATGTGATGATTTTCTAGTATTTCAGTATTTTTCAACATGCTTTTCCCATTATTGGGGGGGGCAATAAAGCAATAATAGCCTACAATCATTTATTTACAACATGCCACAAGGTAAATCAAACCAACTTTTCTTAAAGTGTTCATATAATAAAAATAAATATCTGAAAACCAGGTTTCTTCTAATATCTGTCATCATTAGCATTTTATACATGGGGAAAACCAATTGTTTAGTCAATTCAAGAAGGTCCATACATTCTGACTTGTACCTGCCCTTATGAAAAAGAAATAGTTCTTGAATTTGTTTAACTGTACCATTCTTTAAGGATACAAGGTAAGACCATTGATGGCTCATTACCATGCTTAGAGAGAAAAAAAAATAAAAAACATTGGCCTTTGTTTTATCTATAGCATTTGTTATGAACAATATACCTACACATTTAAAAATATATAGCTACAACTGTCAGGAAACAGACTCATAGAAGTAGTGAGCAACAATAAACAGTCTTTTTAATAAACAGGAAGCATATTGCAGGCAGAAAACAACCATGAAGACAATGATGGTGAAGCAATGGAACAGGTACTTTGCACCACACACCAGTATATTGCTGAGTACTGACTTGATGATGTTTCCTCTTTCAGGGAGTTTGAGACTGGCATGATTACACAGAAGTCACCATTTCATGCAGGTAAGGAATATCCACAACTTAGGTGCATCCTAGTTGAGACAAGACATTGATAGTGTGTGTGGTGCAGGCTTTTAAGGAGTGGGGCGGATGAGGGTGATTATGGAGTGAGGGCAAGTGGGAGCCAGGGAGGATGATGGGAAGTGTAGTGCAGAGGTGACAGGTGAATCGTGACTACAACATGCCACAGTTGTAATATAAATCTTTAGTGAAAAAATATATTCCCTTTAAATTCAAATATTACCACAATAAATACAAAAGTACAATAGAAAAGCTTTCTAATTGGAGCATGATGATGTTTTAGCCTCTTTTCATCAGTCTTTTTAGTTTATGTGGCTGACTGTTTTAGATCATGTTTGACTTTCTCAATATTGTCTCAAAGTGGTAAATTATCAAAAGAATTCAAATGGGTTGCACATTATCATCAGTGATAAGAACAGCTTGAGCAAATCTTATCACACTTTTGGAGCGCGCTGGACAACACCACCCATGCAAAAGTAAACAATTGGTCCATTCAGTTGGACCGTATGGCTTATAAAAGCTCAGAACGTGTGATGTATATAATTATAATTAATTAATAGCCTGATTATATGTTTTGTGTCAGAGTTCCAGCAACAAGTGAGAAGTGCCGGTGTTGTGCAGAATTCTGACCCCTGCCAGAATAATACTCCCTTGAGTCCCCAGTAGGTCTAGAATTTAGATGTGTGAGTGATTAGGATTAGGGAACCAGGTAGCGGTCTCAACGGGGATAATAATTTGGCAGGGAGTTACAATTTGGCACTAGTACGCAAGAAAAAGTGAGGGTGTGCTATTGCTTAATACATAGAAGTGCTGGTACTGCGTACCGGTGTGTACCAGCCCACTTTGAGTGCTGCTCATATTATAATATTAGGTCAGTAAATGTCATTTTTTGCTAGTCTGAATTTTACCTTTCTATATTTGATGTGATGATCCTCAATGGTGCACCTGATTCAGTGTTTACTACAGTACTGTTTACTACATTCGTGATTGTGTAGCATCACAGTGGAGAACAAAAAATAAATAAACAAACAAACAAACATAAATGTGTCTTAAGTTCCAACTGCATATGTGATCCAACTAGTTTGGATCAGCATGGTTTCATAATAAGAACAGTTAGGCCTGATGGTGGAAAAGAGTTTATACATGCACATACTGTAGTTGTGCTTAAAAGGTTGTATCAGTGATTTCAGGCCCAAAAATAAATGTCTAATCTTTCCTAACGATCCGCTAGCTGCACGCCCCATAAGCATGCCGTCAAAAAAACCGCGTCTCTGTAGGCAGCCTAGGCTCTGAGATCTGCACACAAAAACAAATGGGTACAACCACCACTCAAAACCAAAATGTTCCAACCAATCACCGACAGGGGCGGGTGTTGCTCCGACTTCGCCCCTGTCGGTGATTGGTTGGAACACTTTATTTTGGTTTTGAGTGGTGGTTGTACCCATTTGTTTTTGTGTGCAGATCTCAGAGCCTAGGCTGCCTACAGAGACGCGTTTTTTTTGACGGCATGCTTATGGGGCGTGCAGCTAGCGGATCGTTAGGAAAGATTAGACATTTATTTTTGGGCCTGAAATCACTGATACAACCTTTAAGTTCTGTCTTTACACTGTCTCTACAAGTAATGCTGGTACACCCCAAAAGATTTTTTACATCTTATAAGATTTTCAAAATGTGACAGACCACAAACATGAGAACAAAAAATCCTAGATTTATCTGTTTTGCTCCTATAGTGTGTGGTGTGCCATGATGTGACAAAGACCACGCACAAAAAGATTTTCAACCAGAGTCTCTTCAATCAGAGTCTGGTTGATTTTCAACCAGAGTCAATGCTTTTGGTTACAACTGACCAATTAAAAAATAGACATAAGTTCAGTTTTGAAGGACATAAGGGTAAGTAAATGATGACAGAATATTCATCAATTTCAAATCAATATTTTATGTTGATGTATTTATTTATTTGTTAAGCAGCCATGTAATTATCTGGATAATGTACAGTCAGCCAGTCATTAACACACAATAGACCCAGACAAGGTCTTGTATTGTCCCAAAGGGGTTTCTTTTGCAATAATGACCTACTGACTGTACATTATCCCTTACTCTCTCTTCTCTAAGGCCAAAATACATTTCCTGTGCCTTCTAAAATTGCTCAGATGGTTCAACCAAAATAAAGAAAGGCAAATCGCTCCAAAAATAACAGCAAAACTGCTTACAATCAGGTGGGTGGTGCAGCGTCTGGTTTTGTAGAGTTTGGTTTCAGAGAGTCTGGCACAGAGGAGGCTTTCATTTTGTTCCCATTAATCCTCCCTGTGGGCACTTCTGGCTTTCTGGAAGAAACACACTTTTTTAAACTGTCAACCATTCCACTCCCACCATGATTCCTCTGGTCTCACCATTTTGTACTCATTCTAAAAAAAAATCTCATCTGACTGTGGCTGTATCCAATGCTTAAATCAGTATCCTTGAGGACAGTCAGCCATTTTTGTTTTAAGTATTCCTAAAGTGTAGGAAACATTCACGGTGGTAGCAGTGTCTGTAGGTTTATTTTTAAGGGCACATACAGTCATATGAATGGCCTGCTCAAGCACTGACAGGTCCACCTAATGTGATGTTACACCATTACTGTATGGCAGGCAAAGATACACTTACATCTGTGGTATAGGAGTGGAAGAGCTTCTACATTGTGCAGCTGTCTATCAGTGGTCTTGAATGCAAAGGTTGAAGTGAGAGAAACATGGCCTGGTTGCTTGGTTATTGAAATGCATGTTTTGAGCTGTCAGATACAGCAAACTAATATTTACAGTGTTCACCTCAACTCATTTTGACAGCTGAGAGCACCAAAAGCGCAACAAACAATCCTTAGACAACAAATTCCTTTGACGGCTTTTCCACTGCAGAGCAAAGAGAATTCTCCATTGGACCATTTTTTTTTTTTTTTTGGCAGAGGACATTGAAACAGACCCAGCAGCCCATCTTGAGAAAAATCAAGCCTTATCAGTCTGCCATCACTGTACTTTTTTCTATGTGCCATTGAAAGGTCAACCACTCTTTCCAATTTCATTGCTGTCACTTTATGCTGTCATCACTGGATTCTTCAGCATGTGCGCTGACCTCTCTAGTGGAGAAATGGGTTCAAAAGGCACTGAGGTTAGTGAGTAGAGGCAGATATTACTCCCTTACACACTTCTCCTGTCTCTTTCTTTCACTCTCATACATCATACACAGTCACTCACCTTCCCACATGCCTCAGCTGACCAATCTTACTGAAACCACCAAATGTATTTCAAGTCTGTTTCAAGTCAAATCAGATTTATTTCTGTAGAGCGTATAAAAACAACAGTTATTGACTGTAGGGGAAACAACATCTGGTCCAATGTCTGCGTTTTCTACTACTGTATGTCTCTGTACTGTGTTAAACTTTTCCTATTTTTCTATTAGTGTCTTTTTTAATTCTTACAACTGATATAGTAAGGTAGACTATAACAACAAACTTTTTTTTTTTTACCCGACACTAATTTACACATTTTGAATCTGCTGATTCAGATCAGATGACACCAGTTTCACACCTGTCATTTCACATTCATTAACACAATCGCAAATCCAAAAAAAAAAAAAAAAGACTATCCCACCACATATTTTTAGTCCTATAAATCCTTTATTTTTTCACACAGAGACATAGCGTGTGCGGTAACCTCAGGAGATGCTTTCACTCATGTATATAATTCCTAATTTTGAACAAATCATCCCATGTTTCAACACTCCCCAGTCTCTGCTAAGATAAGATCAATCCACAACAAAAAAAAGA
Organism: Semotilus atromaculatus; assembly: GCA_031834385.1. Lineage (NCBI taxonomy): Eukaryota > Metazoa > Chordata > Actinopteri > Cypriniformes > Leuciscidae > Semotilus > Semotilus atromaculatus. The sequence continues at coordinate 10,751,810 of JAULUF010000009.1, read as the reverse complement.
GAATTATAGCAAGCGAACACCATTGTGTGCACACATACATATGAAAAAAAGGAAAATCTTGCTGAATTCAACAATCTCAGGATGTGGATTATTATGAGCAGGAAATCATTCAGCTCCGTAAACGCAGAACTCACTAGGGGGGCCTAGGGTGTTTGTATTAAAAAGTATTAAAAAATAATTAAAAATATATATATAAAAAATGTGTTTGATCTAAATATGATTTACAGTTTATTATACAATTTGCACATTAGTCCACTCATATTGTAAAGTGTTACCAAAAATGATTTTACTCCACTGAAGAAGATAGATCTTTCATACCTGCACTCATTTATGGCACAAGTGGTCTGGGTCTGGCCATGTTCAGCATAAATACAGCAGTTATGATATGATGATCTTTATGATGTCTTTGCCTAAATTCTGAGATTTGGAATGCTGCACTGCAGAGAAAATCAAGGACGAAATCAAGATTTTACATTTGATATACCCTGCATATTTATATGCAGAGAATGTCAAGATTTTTCATTTTAATTCTGTGGAAGATGGATTATTGGCTGCATAACATAACATTTTACAAAAAATGTACTTCTTATATTTGTGTGCTAATCGTTTTATTTAGATTCACCAATAATTTAGTTATTTACAGCTAAGCCTTTATTTTATGAACATGTTGGTTTAGTGTAAAAAAAAGATGGCTCCAGTGGTAGACAGTTGTAGTAATAACAGTTAAAGAATCAGTTTCTCAATCAACAAAGCAAAAGCTAGAGTTAAGAATTACATATAAAATAGAAAACAGAAAACAAGTCACTGACTTGTCATGAGTGTGACAAAGTTTTAGATGGATTTTATTTTAGCATTTCAAACCAAAAACAAGTCGCATCAGAATCACTTTTAAATACAAAAAAGCAAGAGGAATCACAAAACAAAATGTCACGTGACTAGAGCCTCTTAAGTTATAATATCTGTCTATCCTAATATATGTTGCTAGAAAAAAACGTCAGAATACTAGAATAATTCTGAATGGCTGTCAATAAAGAAAGATGCTTTTAGGTCCAGATGGCTGTTATGACATCTTGCAGGAGGGAACTAATGAGGCCATGCTGACCAGCCAAACTTTGACCCCTTGGGCACACTCACACTTTGGCATCTCATGTCACAACGCCATCTGCAGGTGGGATGTCTTCTCCCACACAGGCACAGCGGGTCAAATTATTTTGCCATGTGATGAATGCTCTACAAAAACACACTGTAGAAAATCCAACTTGCAAAATATTCTAACAAATGTAATAAAAAATAAAATAAAATAAAAAGTTGCTTGAACAAAGATTATTTAGTAGGATAAGTCAGTTTATTATCTTGAGTGAACTAAACAAAAATATTGACCTGTTGACCTTAATTAGATCCCAACTTTCCAAATTGAGTTATCCGAACAATGTTGTGCCAGTTCCCAGCATGCATTGCAGCTTGAAAAAAAAAAATGTGGTAAGTATTATTAAAAAATAATCATTGCTTTGCATTTACTGGCTAAATGTATGCTGTGGCTGTTGTTGTCTCTTTATTTAGCTGTCATATGGTTCATAGTTCATATTTTTACTGAATTAACATTTGTTTTAAGAGGCAAATAATGTTCATATAATGTTAGCTTTGAAAATCAAACAGAATTAAAGAAGAGGAAAGAACAAGGATTGTAGCCTCAATTGTTAGTTGTCTTGACAAAAATGTCAAAAAGTTCAATAAATAGTCATTAGATGTATTTAGAAGTATTTAAGTTGACTTTAATTGCAGCAAATTAGTTGAGATAACTTAACAAGTTGAATGTGATATGTTGCCTTATTTCTTCAAGTGAGGTCAACATTTTTTTTTACAGTGATTATTTATTGCTTCCGATAACTATTTTATTTTTGTTTATTTTTTCAAACACTATTTAAACTGTTCAATTTTAGTTATGTTTCAGTTTACAAACATGGTTTTAAATCCAGACTACATCTGGATCAGAACACAGATGGGGTAGATCGAGACCATCAACACCCCCAACGCTTCACCGTCCTAACCACTTCCTATGTCAACATTTCATTCAGTAACATAAGGCCGTTTTGATTTATATGCTGTTTATTGTTGATGATTGCATTATTTTTCATATGCATGTGTTTACATATGAGATCTCTCATTTCTGCTTCTTTTTTGCCTGTTTTGATCTGGAGATACTGTACTTGTACAGGAGATGTGTAATAGCGCCCCCTACCATATAACAGTGATAACCACGAAAAGTCTTAAAAACTCAATGGCAGGAAAGCGTTTTCTAATAAAAGACGAGATAATGTGTCACTGGCAGGGAAAGAGTTCATATTCAATCTTGAAAAGAAGCATGCATGAAGAAAACAAAGTCTGTCCGGATCCACAGATAACCAGCTTCATAAAGCACATCATCATGTCGGATTAAAGTGTATTTTCTCTCTTTTTGTACATTCAGTTAGAGTTTGCAGAGTGGCCTGAATACTTAATACAGGTGCTGCTCAGTACTGCATGATACAACACACTACCTGACTCCTCTGCTAAGGGTATAATAAACTCTGCAAAGACCTGTCTTTGCAGATGGATCATTGATGAAATTACTCCAGACGTGAACTTTTTCTAAAGACTCTGCAAGTAAAAGATGAGCTTTAGGAGTCAAATGGACACAGAGTCACACGCTGACTACGAAAGGTATGCGTTTTCGCAGGCCATTCGGTTCGGAAAGAGCACAGCCACTTCTAAAAATGGGAATCGATGACTGCACACTCTGTTATCCTTTCCTTTGCACGGCTCTGCTTGTGCTCTTTTGAAAAGGTCTCGAAGTCTTTTTGGCTCACACGCACACATATTGCGAGCACATTCGCCTAACAAGCGAAAAACAGTCATTTTTTTTGTCGTGTAAGAAAGGCGTTTCATAATGCTCACTCACGCCAGATGCATGCCAGACACAAAAACGGTTCCATTAGACACGCACACTCTCAAGGCTCCATGACAACAGCAGCGAAGGCCAAACACAAAAGAGCTCGCACACTTACTGAAAATCCACACGTCATCTCTGTGTTTGGGACCTATAATAATCTGAGGAGGTAATTGCAGTCTCTTGTAACCTTGACACCCTGACTCATAAGTCTGATCAGGGGTCCCCTCCTCCAATAGAATTATGGCCTGTATATAGGGGAGTGCGGGGCACAACCTAACGCAGGGTTAAAATGTAACACAGACCTTTTACATAGTTAGTCAGGATCAAGCAGGTTGTGTTTCCGCTTATTTTCTCTCGCTACCAGAAGACGGTCTCCCGCGAATTTGTGGAAAGTTTTGATAAGATTTCGTGAAGATACTGGACAAAGAGTGTTTTGACACCATGCAAGTAAATTTTTTCATCATACGTTTTTTTAATTTTCTGAGTTGAGTGTTTACGTCACCAAATCTTACTTTATATAACCTTAATCACTGTCTTGTGGGCTAAAACATAGCACAGGTTTGAAACATGTCAGCAACACTCCTATCAACTGTTAGCTAGGCTTAAAATATGTTTTACACAGCAGGGATAGTTGTAACAGTGTTACAACTAAGCCACTAAATGTACAATGATAATCAAATGAAAACAGGGAGGCACAATTTTCAGGTTTGAGTATTTATTTATATTTTGCCACATTTAACTTTGTTGGACTTTCACAAACAATGTTGGAATAAAATTTTTTTAATTGTGTTTACTATGCATTGATCACTTGTTTATTTATTAAAAATATAGCCTGTTATTCATGCAATAAACCCTTGAAAATGTGATTTTAAGTTCGTTTTTATTATTACTGTTATTAATAATAATAATAATAATTTTGCATGCAGCTGCCACACGCAAATATAATTCAATTTAAATTACAATATTTGATGATTTTGTTTATTTATTTATTGCAAAACTGCGCAGCCCTTTCCTATATCTCTATCCATGATATTGATCCATAATAGAAGGATGATTGGATGAGGTATGGATTTATATCTATACAGATGCACAAACAAATATCAAACTATACAGATAAAATAGTAGGCTACTGAATTATGTGTTACTCACAAGTGTTACAACTAACCCCTCTGTCTGTTACAATCAGCCCCGCATATGGGGTAAGTTGTAACAGTTGCACTTCTGTCACTTTCAATGCAACTGTATGAACATTCAAAAAAACTTTAAATGTTCATTTGTAGCAGAGATGTGTATGTTGCTTGTGTAAAAAAAAAAAAAAAATCTGACTTAATTATTTTTTAAATAATTGAGCCAAAACCAAAATGTGTTAGGTTGTGCCCCACTCTACCCTAGCAAAAACAATAACTAGAAGGAAAACTATAAAAATATTTTCCAAACCTTTTCCTGGAGGGCCAACATAGAGATTTGCTCCAATTTGCCTCAACACACCTGCCTGGAAGTTTCTGCCTAGTAAGACTGTGATTAGCTGGTTCAGGTGTGTTTAATTGGGGTTGACGCTAAACTCTGCAGAACAGTGGCCCTTCAGGAGCAGTATTGGACACACTAGGTCTACACTAACAGACAATAACATTCTGTTTATTATAAGCATTGTTTACATGTTGCCCGCTGCTTTATATGCTTTTGCTGTTAATTTACTCACCCTCATGTCATCCAAGATGTCCATGTCTTTCTTTCTTGCAGTCGAAAAGAAATAAAGGTTTTTGATGAAAAGATTCCAGGATTTTTCTCCATATAATGGACTTCAACAGGACCCAAACGGTTCAAGGTCCAAATGACAGTTTCAGTGCAGCTTCAAAGGGCTTTAAACCATACCAGACGATGAATAAGGGTCTTATCTAGCGAAACGATCGGCCATTTCAAAAATGAATAAAAAAGTTTAAGTTTTATAAGCACAAATGCTCACCTTGCTCTGTTCTGTGATGCGCGTTCGCGACGTCAAGTAATTACGTTGAAAAGGTCAGGCGTAGGCGGAAGAAACGAGTCAGTGTTTACAAATGTGAGGACCATATACACATATTCAAATGTCTTTGTGTCAGTTTATCGTTTAAAATGGCCATTTCATGTGCGTATGCTGGGTGTTTTAATATTAAAGGCTAAGAAAATTTTCGTCAGGTCAGAAAGCGTGACCTTTTCAACGTAATTGCGTATTACGTGAGTCACGAAAGCACGTCACAGAACAGAGCAAGGCGAGCATTTGTGCTTATAAAACTTAAACTTTTTCACTTATTTTTTAAATGACCGATCGTTTCGCTAGATAAGACCCTTATTGATCGTCTGGTATGGTTTAAAGCCCTTTGAAGCTGCACTGAAACTGTCATTTGGACCTTGAACCGTTTGGGTCCTGTTGAAGTCCATTATATGGAGAAAAATCCTGGAATCTTTTCATCAAAAACCTTAATTTCTTTTCGACTGAAGAAAGAAAGACATGGACATCTTGGATGACATGAGGGTGAGTAAATTATCAGCAAAAGTTTTTTTTAAAAGTGAACTAATCCTTTAAGCTCTTTAAAGTAAAGCGGAATCTGAATGGCTGTCAATGTTTTGTATTGTTCATCAGCTGGAAAAAATCCTTCTGAAAGTGATCTCAAATGGCGTTATCATTATATCTGTGGTGTGGACTTCCCTATTGTCATGGAATTAGAATGATTATTAAAGTTTTACAGTTATAGTTATAGTTATAGTTATCGTCCTTGGTGAACGTCCCAGCTTTACACCGCAGCCAAAGCCAAGCAGATGTCTTCTCCTGAAAAAGAATGCCCTCACTATAACATTCAAAGCCAATAACCTTAAAGTCAATGTGCTGAAATGGCTCATTGATGTATGAGGTTCCGCTTAAACCAATGCATGCTGCTCTGTCCAGATGTGTGCAGGCAGGCTTTCTGTCTTTTATTTGGCTCCCATTTAAACCCCTTTCATTCTATCGTAGTTGCACTCCTAATTTTTTCACTTCATGCACACCTATAATTCAAAACAACCCTGTTTGACTTTAGTTTGCACATTGCTTCAGGGTCAATCTCTTTAACCATCTCATCTCCTTTTATACGTGCCAAAACGAATAAAAATGTCAGTACAGAAGATATGAGGCATTGGCTTCAATTGCTAACACGTTTATTTTTTGGATTTCGCCACACTAGCTTCAAGCAGGAGGCATCTGGACGCGTATGCATCTATCTGCAGATTTCCGACAGAATCCGGTAGAACAGAGCCTCTGTTTTGAATTTTGGGAGGAATTTACCCCTCTATTAAGTCAAAGCGGAGGAAGCAATCATTTATTGTAAAAGGAAATGTTCAACACAACATCTGCCTCGTCTTTTATGAGGATCAGGAGAACATACAGCAATCCCCATCTTGGCATGTGCTGGTGAGAAATCAGTGAGACAATTTCAATGTGCAATGCCATCTATTTTGCTCTCCTAATGAAGTCTCATTTATTTCAATAAGGCACACATTGGCTCAGGCTGATAGCTTTCTCAGTTTACATTTAGACAGGAATGCTGTGGGAATCCTGATTGGAGTGTGACCTTATACAGATTCATTTTCAAGGCAGATATAAATTTAGAGAGGGAGGAATTTAAACTGGGTTCTCCCACCATCTCCCCTCACAAGCTAAATGTGATATGCTTGTGTCCTGTTGATCTTGGCCTGACCATTCTTACTTTTCAGGGCGAGCTATGAAAATATTCTCACATTCGAAAACTTGAAGATGAGGGTCACAAGAATACTTGCCAAAACGAAATGGAAAAGATAATGATGATGATGTTTTGGTATGTGTTCACTAAATATGTGTCTGTGTCTGTCTGAGTGTGTGCGTTTATGTATCCGGACTCCCTGAAGGTTATTCCTGAAGTCTTTTAACCATCTATCACCAGGGTCTTTGTTTAATCTCTTTGCCTTTTTATACTTAACAGCTTTATTTACAGCTCACTGTCTAATGGATGGATGGTTATTAGCAACACCACTAATGTAGCCGTTCAGTCACATGGTGAATGCAGTTAAGATTTTAACTGCTGTTATTGCCAAATAATAGGATGTAAAATTAGAAATTTTAGACATTTGCTCCATGTGATGATCTAATTTTGAAATCTAATTGCAAGTGTTGGCTTTTTGGATGCTGTGGCAAGCAGGACGAGGCCGAGGGCCGTGAGAACGGGGCAGGGGCGGGGCCGGTGGCGTGACTGATATTGAGTGTCACCTGCACGCCGCACCGATCTCTAGTTCCTCATGGAGGAGCTTCGGAAGCATTTAAGGAGGAGCGATGACAGTGAAGGATGAGAGAATATTTTCATAGCTCCCCATGGGGGCTTTACCATGATGGTAGTTAAAAAACCTACCTGAGTTTAGGTGTGACATCAGTAACGAACAACCAATCACATGCTGAGAAAGAGTGAAACTGTGATTCATCTCTCGGGAGAGAAGCATTTACTTCTCTCTTCTGCAAAATATTACGGATTAAAAGAAATATTAAGAATTTAAACAAATGTACACAGCAAGAAGAAAATAGCTGTTAACACTAGAACTACCAAGGCGGTCATTTTGACCGTTTTTAAATTTTACAGTGTAATAACTTTGTTAAAATAAAATCAATGTGGCTGTAGGACTCTGACTTTTCCTAAATATGTGTATATATTATTCTGACACTGTTATTTTATTAAAATCACAAAACACAAAACAGTTCTGACTATTTCTACCTAGAATGGCCATGGCGGTCATTTTGACCGCACGCATTATAGATATCATAAGTCCGCTACATTTCCCGCCATCAACGCGCACATATTGTTCAAGAAGTGCACAAATGAGCAAGTTTCTCCGAGGGACTTTATCACGCGACTGGCAAGCGAACTTCGCTCCGACCACATGAAATCAAAAGCCCCACGACTGGTGGTGTGATAGCCAGGACGCGGGCAGGAGCAGCAGCTGATGGAGAGAACGATCAGTGCCAAGTAAGGAGGAACTGCGACAAAAAAATAAAACCCAAGGAGACATGTGCCCAATGTCACAAAGTATAGTGTGTGGGAACTGCACACGAAATGCGGTGTTTGTGTGGACTGCGTACGCGTTAGTGAATGATGCGGGGGGGTTTTGTGCCGTTCAAATTAGCCCTTTATTATTACCTATCGTAACATTGTATATCCATTTATTTTTAGATTTTGTATTGATTATTGAACTTATTTGCAAACAGGGCTGTACTAAACGGTATGAAGCTTTGACGTTTCCTAACTTTTTTGCATGTCTATTCACGTATGAACGGTCAGAATGACCGCTGTGGTCGTTCTAGTAGTTATGGAATTCCGGAATTCCGGTAGTTCTAGTGTTAATGAAAGAGGACAACTAAAAGAAAAAGTATTGCTATATCAGAGCAAGTAAAAGTTGTGAAGATAGTTTATAAAGTTGATAAAAGGTATTGAGAGAATTTTACTTTTAAGCTCACATGTAGTAATTTTATAGTTTTATCTATTGATTCTAAAGCGTATTTATATTACATTTTATATATTTATTCATTTAAACTGTGCATAATAATAACTGATCAACTAAAATTGTACATGTGTGATCGATTAAGGGTGTAATAATTAGCATACATAAATAATATCTAAATCATACAAAATTATTATTCTACATAAGCATTTCTAAAAGCCAGACGATTTTGTCTTTAAAAATCATTTGCTATGTAGTGACCTATAATTTGGAGTAGAAACAAGTGGATTGACTTTGCTCACAGCTGATTGATCCAAGTTTGGTTTGCAACCTCTTACCTGCAGCAAAACCTGCACCGGACCAGGGGCCTCATTTATAACCGTTGCGTACGCACAAAACAGGCCCTGAAAGAGGCGTACGCTACTTCCGACGCATAAGTTGTGATTTATAAAAACAAACTTGACGGGAAAATTTGTGCACCTGCACGCAAACTCTGACCCATGCGTACGAACGTTTTGGAGACGGAGCAGTTTGGCGACACCGATGGTGAGCTGGAGTTAAATGTCTTTTTGGTCACTTTAAGACAGAAAATCTAAAGAAAATTATACAAAAAGATAATACAAATATAATTAGACTCACCAAGCCGATCACTTGAAGCAAATATCCATCCATTCTTAAATGTCCGTGCCAGCGAGCGCGTTGACCCGTTGACTGACACATATAGCCTATCTAAGGGCATTATGAAGTAAAACCGTAAATCTTCATTATGAGTCCTAATCATAAATACAGTGCATGTTCACAATAACAGTTTAAATAAATAAGATAATGATTTAAACTATGTTTTACTTCTGATATAAACATTTAGATTAAATACGCCATTCTCATTAATGGAGTTACAGGCTACACTTAAACTAGCCTACATGAAATCATTAGGCTACTGAGAAGTTAAAAAATATATATATATATATTCAATAAATATAAATATTTGTTGTGAATGCGATGCTTTTCAACACTTTTCCTCTACCATGCTGTGTTTTAATGTTTTAACTACAGAGATAATTGCTTATCATGATAATAGCAGATTGTCTGAGAAAATATCTGTTTCCATTAAAAAATATAAATCATTTAAAAATACTATTTGGCCAGTGGAAAAGATTGAGAAAATTTTTCTCTGAAATGTATTTTACACTATTTGATTTATTTATTCATAAACAAGTCGAGGATAGGCTACTAGATGATTTTTATTAATGTAATGTGACGGCACATCCGTATTTCATATTTTCCTAATGTCTTGTACCGTTAAACATGTCATCACATGGATGAATAATCACATGCAAAGGATATTCAGATGAGGATATGCATAGTAAAACTCTTCCGCTGACTGGGATTTAGAAAGTGAATTCTGCGCAAGTTCTGGCGTACGCACGGTTTTATAAGTCTGAATATTTTTTTGTGTACACCATTTTTGGCTTTTCGGCGCACGTACACTTTTAGTAAGGATCCTACGCACAGTTTTATAAATGAGGCCCCAGGATAGCCTAAGTGCAAGTTACTATCGATGAACACTGCTAAAAGGCAAACCACTTTCATGGTGCCTAAAACCCAGGGTTGGCGCAAATATAAACTGAAACATACCTAGCTAGCCACCTAAACCGTCTTCATGGTATAGGCCCCAGGTCTGGACTATTTATGTTATGGTTTGTTTATGTGTTTGCAGCAGCCCTTTGCTAGGGGCTGCCACTTTTATGTTTGTTTTACATTTGTTTTATTATTAAAGTTTGTGAAACGTTCGCTGGTTCCGACCAACATACCTTGTCACAGATGCTTTCTCACTAAAGCTTGTGGGCCCAAGTCTATTTGTCATATTGCATTGTCTTCTGCAAAGCAAGGTCAAAATCTGGAGGATTAAATTCAAAACTTCATGCATATTTGTTTCATTTGATTTTTTTCAGATATTTTCTAGGGCTGTCAAATGATTAATCACGATTAATCGCATCCAAAATAAAAGTTTGTGTTTACATAATAAATGTGTTTGTACTGTGTACAATTATTTTGTATATATAAGTACACAATAAGTACACAGGTACACTGTAAAAAAAAAAAAAACGTAAAAAACCTGTAATTTTCTGGCAGCAGGGGCGCCAGAAAATGTCTGTTAAAAAACCGGAAAAATACTGTCAGGAAAAAAAACTGTAAAAAACTGTAAAATTTTTTAATTTCTTAACCTATAATTATGGTTTATTACTGTTATTCTACACAAAATTATCTTTCATTATCTGATATAATGTTAATTTACTGACCTATTGAAGTATTAATATCTGTTTTGTACCACTGTAATACACTGACAACCAACAACCACAGTGGTGATGAGAGTCACATGATCATTCAAAGCTCATTACAAGCAGCTCTTCCACAAGAGAGTTAATACTAATATATAGAAACTGCACAGTGTCATTCGCACAAACATTAAACACCATCATGGTAACACATGAAATTTAAAAAATGCCATAAACATTAGTTTAACAACATTAAATGTAACATAAAACCCTAATATACATAACTGATTCGAAAAAAACTAAGAACACTATGAAGAAACATAGTTATTTCAACAAAAACACATCAAATGTGAAGTGTCACGCAGGGAATTGTGGGAATGTCAATTTACGGTTTTTCACTGTAAATTATACAATGAGTTGTTCTTTTTCACTTTCAAAAACTGTAAATTTAAATGTATTTTACAGTAAAATTACAGTAAATGTACCATTAGATCTATCACAGTTATTTACCGTATATAGTACGGAAATACTATTATTTAACCTTAAAACTCACTTTAACACCCACATGCTTAATGATCTTCAAGGAAAACATGTTAAATGACTGCTGATTTCTGCAGTTATACCTTCTTTTCAGTATTTTCTAATTTAACAGAAAAAATCTGTAAAATATTACGAATATTTTATGTAAAATTACACATAACCCTTTAAAAATACAGACAATTTCCTTTAAAAAAATGTAAAATTGGTGTAAATCCAAAATACAAGCAATTACCTGTAAATTTAATAGTGGACCTTTAAATTACAGCAAATATCTGTAAAATAACAGGAATTCGCTGTATAATGACAAAACGGCAAATTTCTGTAAAAAATACAGGCCGTTACCTGTAAATTTACAGAGGACAGACTCTGTAGATTGTGTGAGTTAGGAGAGGTTGAAAATGAAACTCATTTTGTGTTATATTGCCCACGGTACGATGATTATAGAAATGTATTATTTGGTGATGTGTTTGTTAAAAAGCCTGACATGTTCTGGAGTAGTGATGACGACAAGATGAAATGGTTGTTTAATTTGAATGTGTTTAAATTGGCTGCTTTTGTTTGCAAAGCATGGATGAGACGGCAGACTTGTTTATTTAAATAAGTTAATGTATGTTGTGCATACTGTCTGACAACTGGTCTTTTGTTGATGGTATTGGTGTCTTACAAGCCCATTAGGGCTGGGCATACAGTAGTATGCAAGACACAATAATAAAAAAACTATTCATTCATTCATTCATTCATACACACACGTGCATTTATATATTTAATAAAAATGTGTTATTTATATATAAAATATTTATATTTATATATAAAATATTTATATTTATATATAATATAAATTATATATACATCTATTTAGTATATACATGCAAATATTTCTTAAATATATACAAGCATGTGTATGTATTTATATATATAAAATAATTATACACGGTACACACACATTTATTATGTAAACACAAACTTTTATTCTGGATGCGATTAATCGTGATTAATCATTTGACAGCCCTAATATTTTCATATATTTGATCATTTTATACAATATCCAAAGCACATGGAGCTGTATTGAGCTCTCAGTCCTGTTGACTCTTTATGTCTGTGTGATGTTATAGGGAGGAGCGCTGAAAGGTGAGATGATAGCCGACAGCAGCCACAGCTGTGCTAGCACTCATCACCTCTACTCTGTCATTAACCAAGGTCAGATCGGCCCCTCCAACATATGAGCATACGGTTCTGATCAATAGTCTCCACACGCTGCCCCCTTCACCTTTGCCTGGACTTGCCCCTCAGCTAAAAATAAACAGGACTGTCTGTGCTAACAGCTACTCTAATGATACCTGGATGTGGGGTTTCAGCTTGTTATAATTGCTAGTGACTGGTATAATCACATTAAATCTTGGATAGATCTCACTTGATGTTCAGCATTTTGGTGATAACTTCGATCAACACATTCCTTTCCAATATTTGGAAACATGTTAGTTCAGAAAAGTTCATTCATTCATTCATTCATTCATTCATTCATGCATACAATCAAGTGAAAAACAATCTGCCAGTGCAGTTAAACAAAACATACTTTTATTAATGATCCATTCTCTGACAAATAAATAAACAAATATAAAATGTTTTTTTTCATCCCTTTCTTAAAATCAACTGCAAGTTCACATTTCAGATCATTAAAAGAATAAAAAGAGAATATTGAAAAAATCACAGTGTCATAATTGTCCATTTACTGGATGTGCAGTATATTTCATCTGTCAAAGTATTTCTAGCAGTTCTCTGTTACGCTGTATGAATGAAATCATGCAATCCTTCTATTAAAGGCGCTGTAAGCGATTTCTGAGAAACGCTGCTGTAAGTGGATCGAACCGAGCAGCACAACACACTTGTAGTCAATCAGCAGTAGGAGGCGAATACACTCATGATGGGGAGGAGAGAGAGTGAGCAAGAGAGAGATTTGAAGAAAATATGTAGAAAGACAGATGGCTGAAAGACATTACAAAAGAGAAAAGGTCAGAGGACTCTTTTTTTTTTTTTTTTTTCTTCCTTGTCGTTCGTTATCTTCACTTTATTTTTCACAAAAACTGTATCATAGCCGAAGCAAAATAATGAGACATTCACTCTTGCATTGCGTGTTTGTGCATTTTGGGGGCAGAGAAATTAAGGGAGGGGTGTGTTTGTTGGGTAGATTTCAAATAACAGTGTTGCTCAGAAATGACTTAAATCCTGTCCAGTAAGCATCATTCTTACATAGGCGCAGTATGCATCATTGTTTTTGTATGGGAAGACATGGCCGAAGGCAGATATTCCAAGTGTTAGGTATTGAAGGTTGCAGACTCACTCCTGCATTGTGATTCACGCAACTGAAGTGGCTCTTTAAAAGCACTAAACTCTAATGCACTAAACTCTTCTCGTATGCCTGGTTATAATGCTTTTCTCCCTCATCTGATCACCATCTCATGTATTACTTCTGCCATGATCACAAGAAAATGTACACAAACATCTCTCTTAATCAAAATGTTGTTATCCGTGGAAGTTAATTTAGTCTTTTAATTATGGCAAGCAAACGGCAGGATTTTTTGACAATATCTAAGTTTAGAATCTGTAAAAAATTACGTTTGCACTAAAACTATTAGAAAAATCTATGTTTTAAAGAATATTGGGGTCTTCAAAATATCTTCTTTTGTGTTCCATAAGAAACAATGTCTTACAGATTTTTAATGACATGAGGGTGAGTAAATGATGACAGCATTTTTGGGTGAACTTTTAATTTACAAAGATAAATCAATCGGATCAAGTAGAATGGATTGGTTAGCTGGACAATTTTAGCTGGACAGCTAACTTTATTCTAGACCTGCTGTAAATTCAAAACAAAAATTATCAAAAATTATTATTCAAAAATTATCACTGTAAAGCTGCTTTGAAACAATCTATATTGGTAAAAGCACTATATAAATGGTGACTTGACTTGTTAGTGAATAAGTTTTTGCACTGAAATAAAAAAGTGGCACAAATGTAGCAATTGTGAATTCGCCCCATATTTTTATGTTTTTCTCTAGATCCATGTTCACATTAAAGTTCATGTGTATCTAACAACCAGCATCATTGTTTCAACAAGAGAGCCATAATGCAGCCTTTACTCAGTACATCATGATCTGTGTTGTGGGTGTATCACTATGGAAATCAATTGTTCTTAACCAAGATGGTTGACACCAATATGCATTCACTTCTCTGCATTAACTTCACTTCTCTCGCAGTTCCTCACTTTGCTCACTCATACCCTATGAAAACAGTTTGCATCCTCTTAAAATGAGAATTTCACAGAGATGAAGCTTCAAACAATTCAACATTAAAAAGCATTTCTCCAGAGGAACACCTCCAGCCAATGATGTTTTTGTTTTACTGCACTTCAAATGGAATTGCACTGAAAAGATGCAAAGCGCTGTGCACCGTGGGCCTTTGAATAAGACAGTGTGAGGTAAGGATGACGTTATATAGTGACTTCAAACTGACTTTCAAACCGGTTTCAAACATTTTGAAGTTTTTTTCTATGTATTTTTCTGAGAACAAGAGGGAGGGAGGGAGGGAGGGGGAGGGGGGGGGGTGGACACCTGAGGATTGTTTGTCAAGGAAACAAATTGTTCTTTGCTGTAATCATTGGTGGAAATGTTGTGCCAGTGTACTACGTGCACACACTATATACTGTAGCACAAATGTATGTAGGTATGTGGTGACAAAAGAGGAAAAATGGCAATGGTAACCATTCCCTGGTAATCAAAGTATTACCTGAAAGTCAGTCACAGTTTATGAACTTTTGCAGAATCAATCAGCAGTTGTTTACTTACAGAATTCACCCTGGATCCGGTGTGTGCACAGCAATGCTGAGTAAATAAAATGTTATCTCCTTTACAACAGGATTATTGTTGCTCAAAATTAAGGTTAACGGTTTGGTTGTGACAGTCTCGGTCATGGTGAGCCTGTGACTGGGATGCCCTCAAATGGGAGAGAGGGGATCTGACAAAGAAAGCCAGCTGGTGAGTCAACGCCCAACTGCATTGTACTCACATACTTGTTAGTCCCAACACATCCTCAGCGCATCTCCGGCTCACGGCCCCAGAGAGGAAGATCATCATATACAGCACAAGGACTGATGAGCTGCGGCACATGGTTGGACCTGTCACAAAGCCAGTAGATGAAACACTTCTCTATGTATGCAGCACTGAACAGATAGGAGTGAGTCATTCGCTCGTTCAATTCGTGCGTTCCTCCAATCGACACACATTTGCACACACAGCTCACGGTGCTACTGGACAGAGATATGGTGGAAATGCAAAAGGAGGTGGGAGACAATCTGCTATATGAGACAATATGAGACACATACACAGTACACCAGATTTATGACACCCAAACAGATGACGATCAGTATTTTTCCAGTCTCCAATTCAAGTCTCAATCCAGTTTGGGTATTTTGCATAATTCCATTCAGTGCTCCTGCACTCTTAGAGAGGCAATCCACTTTGGTGGACTGTGCAATGCATATTCAAATGAGGCCTAGTACTTATGATCCATAATGCATGGCCAAGTTTCAGTCTCAATTACGGAGCACTCAAACATCCAATCTTTAGAAGTACTGGTGGAGATGAGAAATGAAAACATACTGTTGAGAAACAACTCATGGCCTAATAAGAGTGGACAGCAGTCAAAAGCCTATTAAAAAAAAACTTGTTTAAATGCTAGAAGAGTAAAATCAGCATAGAAGTCCACCATCAGGGTCAAGTGTCCACCACAGAGAAAATAGAGCACAATAACGGCATTTTAATTACGTTAATATGCCACCCACATACACAGCCGAGATTCTTGAGTGGCACAAGGTTTGCAAGACTGGTTAAAACAATATTTGGGTTGGAGTGGTTAGATTTGAAAAGTGGAGAGGGCTTGTGAAAGATCTTGAAAAGATTGAGCTGCTTTCCCATAAGCCTCCAGTCCTGATTGAAGACATTTGTAGCACTGTGCATGAAGAGGAAAGGGGAACAGATCTGTGACCCTTAGAGATCCAACATCACATTTCAATTTGACCTCTGGCCCTATAAAATTACCCCTAGGCTATCTATCCCAATGACTCATTCTGACCACATAATCAGCCATGTCACTAAAGGTGATGTATTCAACTTTGACCTAGTCTTAATAAAAAGGCGCTTGTGATGGAGCTGGCCATTGGATAATTAAGAGTAACAATATGGAGAACAGGAGAGATGACTTGACCCCTTGTAAATGTCACACCAACAAAATAATACAAACCATATGCAAACGCTCTGTTCCAAAACCTAGTGAGCTGCCTACAGAGGGAGCATATAATGGCATCACAGGTGCAGACACCTAATACACCACACTGTGGTGAAATTTGAAGACAGCTTTACATGTATAGTTTGCAGAAAAGGCATCATACATGTCTCCTAATATGTGATCAAATGTAAGGCAGCCTCACTACACTTTGTGGAGAAGGGAATCCCATAATGCATGGCGATAGGCTCAGAAAAATTTATCAATTGTGAATTTTTTTAAATAAACTTATTTTAATAAACATTTGATAAAACTGAAATGTAGCCTACTGAAGGGCTTCAAGGCAGAGATCACTAGGTTTTGGAACTGAGCTAAATAGTCCATTTAACATATCCAATTTAATACAATTTGGTAAAATTATGTACTTTCAGCATTTAGTAAGGGTTATCACAGTGAAAAACTTCATCTTAGGTCATACACGAAAAGGTTAACTGAATTAATATGAAGAACAGAAGTAAGTGGTGGCTTAAAAAGCCCTCTGCTTCATCAGCCACAACACAATAACAAGCCTCAGCTTGCCTAATTTTCCACAGACATCGGTTGCATGCAGCTGCTAGAGAGCCTGGGTCTTTAAACATCTCATCCTTTGAGAAAACAACAGCAGACACCTTTCTTATAATCACTGCTTGCAACATTTCATTTCGCACCGCGAAAGCAACACAGTGGTGCACTTATTTAGAACTGTAGGATACTATTCCCCAAATTCCTCCTGCCATATTTTCTATCACAACTCACAGCACACTGCTTGAGTGGCTATTTTTAGTGGACACCTCATAGGCCGTATTTGGCTTTTAATTGGTTCCTTTCCTCTCACTACTGAGCTGAAGTCACAGAGCAATTACAAGCTGTGTGAGTTGCAGGTACAAGTGATCCCCAACTGTTTTGCAAATTTTATTCTATCCACTCGAGCTTCGAAACACAAGAGGATGTGTACTTTAAATACAACAGAAGCCTCCAAAGACGACGTTCCTCTCAGAACAAGCATGACGCTACTAACAACGCACACACCCAATAGTGAAACGTGCGCACAGATGTCTGATACTGGGCTCACCCTTCAGGCTGTCAGTCTAGTGTCTCTTTGCTGTATTTTTACCTTGTCTCTATAATTTACCTCACATCTCGTTCTGTATTTGTGTTCAGCATTACCAGGGGAAGGTCTTTGGAGACTGACACAAAGTAATTGATACCCTTACAATGGTTCCCACAATAGCTGCATTTGATTGACTTCTCTCTCCCTTCCTTTCCCCTTTCTTTTCCTTTCATTCTTCCCCGTGTCTCGCATGATTGTGAGTATCAGAGATTTGTTCTTTGCAGGCAGCGCTGTAAGCTTTGGCCGTGACTCCATAAAGCTATCACCCAATGCAATCCATCCAAAGACAAATTGCTTGGGCTGACAAACACTCAGGTAGAGAGCAGGTTTCTCAGCATCTGTTGAAATTATACAGAGCTGAGTTAGGATAGAAGATCAAAGCCGTTTCATTTTATTTGACAAGACAGGAGAGGAGAGGATTTGGGGGCCTGCCGTGGTGACGGTGGTGGTGAAAATGAGCAACTGTCTGTCTGCTCTGAACGTGCTCAAATAACACGTATGTTTAACTCTAAAATAAGAATCGTACCATCGGCTTTAAATTAGATTTTGTACAGTTTGTTTTTGAGGCTTTCTTTATTGAGCACATTTCGACACTGTATGTTTTTGACCTTAGTATTAAACCTTTTATCACTACACATTTATTACGTTCTAGGTCTTTAAATGCCAGTGTTCTGTAGCAGATAGGAAAAGAGCATTGTGACCTCTACTGAAGCTAATCGGGGATCATCATCGGCCCATTTGTCAGGATAAGCACATTGTGGAGGGTGGTTTCCTGCTCCTTTTTCCGTTTTTGGAAAAGGGGGGGTTGGGCATCTTCACAGAGTGTTGCTTACCCCTGGAGAGTTCGAGGGCAAAAACTTCTCACCAGTCTTAAAGGGTTAGTTCACTCAAAAATGAAAATTATGTCATTAATGACTCACCCTCATGTCGTTCCAAGCCCGTAAGACCTCCGTTCATCTTCGGAACACAGTTTAAGATATTTGAGAATTAGTCCGACAGCTCTCTGCCTCTCCATTGGAAATCTATGTACGGTATACTGTCCTTGTCCAGAAAGGCTAGAAAAACATAATCAAAGTAGTCCATGTGGGCATCAGTGGGTTAGTTCGAATTTTTTGAAGCATCGAAAATACATTTTGGTCCAAAAATAACAAAAACTACGACTTTATTCATCATTGTATTCTCTTCCGGTTTTGTTGTCATTTTCTCTTCACGTGTCCGCGGTGACGCTGTTGACGTAAGACGCTGATCACGTGTTATCTGGTGTATCAGATAATTGGTTACCAGATAACACGTGATCAGCGTCTTACGTCAACAGCGTCACCGCAGACTCGTGAAGACAGTATGACAATTAAGACTAATTCTCAAATATCTTAAACTGTGTTCCGAAGATGAACGGAGGTCTTACGGGCTTGGAACGACATGAGGGTGAGTCATTAATGACATAAGGAGGTTTCATTTTTGGGTGAACTAACCCTTTAATGTTATTGCTCCCAGAACTGCTCATAGCGTCTTCTACAGGGAGGCCTGGAGCGATGCTTAGAGTGGAGGAAGAAAGAGGAAAATAAACTGCCGGTGCTACGAAATGATCAAAGGCAAATAGGTAAATCATTAGCACGTCCTACTTCTCCCTCTAGTGTTTCCTGTTCTTACTGACCCTCTTTCTCTTCTCCTCAGGATGTGGAACATGGTTGGGAGGAGGCTCTTCAGAGGAGGCCGGAAATTTGACGACTGCTGGGCGGCTCAGGCAAGACAGGATGCTCAATGTCCAGCATATGCTCAGAGATTTGGTTAATAAATAATTCAATTAACCGAGACCCATCTGTTCCTGATGCACTAGCAGAGATGCAAAGATACGGAGAATAACCATCAGCACACAGCTGTGTCTCTGGATCCTGAACTATTCCCTCTTTTCCCATTTTTTTTACTCTCTCCCAACGTGCCATCTTAGCAGCACCGTTGAAATCCAGTCGAGGGGACATAGGGGCCACAGTAATATGTGACAACCGGAAATAAATCGTTTCATGAATTATTCATTCATAACCTTTAGATGACCACATTAGATCCCTCTCTTAACACCCCTCTATGTTGCCGCCGCTGCTCTTTGTGTGTCTGGGGTTAATTTGCACATTAATGAATTAAAGCTAATGAACACAGCACAACAGGAGTCATTTTATATTGTCCTCTCGAAAGATTTTACTCCACATTTTCTTTCCTTCATTCATAGACCAGGCTTTGACATTGCTAGAGGCACCAAGTGATTATAAGAGGGCATGTGGTTTTTAAACAACTCTAGTCCAGAAAGCCTCTAACCACGTGATGACACAAGCAGCTAGGCTTGTTATGGTGAAAAGATCATTTTATTAAAAAACGCTCTGGATTATTTAATTATAAACTGTCAAATGCAATATTGAAAATATGAATATGTTATATAAATAACATTTAACCATTGCCCATGGCAAAATACACACACTACTATGGCGTTCAGTATCACACCACAGCCACTTTTCTCATATCAACCCAATCAGCTAATTGGCGCTATCCTATGACTGAAAATGGTTACCATGCCTACTGTAACACAAATATAGGAGAGGATTCATTTTAACATATGATAATCTTTGATAGAAAGACAATAGAACATTTGTTGGTAAATAGTAGTTAATAAAAAATAATAAGCTGGTAATTATCGCTAAATAAACCCATTCAGTGTGATACAAGATCATTGCCATCTCGATTGGAAATGAGCCATGTTTTGACAGACTTTCTTTGAAATTTGTCTTGATGCATTGCTGTAGCAATACTAGATTGACTGCATGTCACTTTTGCCTCCTTTGCTGGCCACTGGTGTCATTTAGCTCAATGTCATTCCAGTGCCTTCTATCATAATATCATATGAATAGATGTGGCTGCTCTTGAAGTGAAAGGCTAGAAATTGGTGTCAAGTCATGTTGTATGAATTGTTTGCAATTGGCTTACTTGATTCATCCTTGGCAGCGAAAAAATTCCTTGTCGAAAATGGTTATTGTAGTTTGATGTACAATTTGAGAAGAGCTCAGATTCTTTGATGACTTTACACAAACGGGGTAATTGTATGGATAGAAAACCTCAGTGGTCATTGATTTGTACAGTATACTTGGCTCTATATTGCTGATCTACACTTGGGGCACTCAAACACATGTCATTTCTTATATGAGAGGTTCAGTACACAGTATGTGGAAATTTACTAGTTGTGATTGCCACTCAGGTTTAAAATATATGGCTCCAAACTGTAAGCACACAAGTAAGTGTGACAGGGTTAGAAGCTAGAAAAACAACTGCAATATAATTTAAAAAGAACAAACTTTGGCAAGGTCAATGTCAACTTTTTCCACTATATACTCCTGCTTGTTAGAATAGAGTCGGCATTTACACTAACATCCCTTAACAGCTTTTGTCAATGCTAAGTCAGAAGGAACAGAGGTGGGACCATTGGAACTCCCATATGTTTACATTCATCACACAATGCTCCACTCTGTAGCCTAGAGTTTCAATGGTGGCTCTCTCACCAAATCAGACCTTTAGCCTGATTGGCTGAGCTGACTGTTGCC
The DNA here is from genome assembly GCA_031834385.1 of Semotilus atromaculatus. Classification (NCBI taxonomy): domain Eukaryota; kingdom Metazoa; phylum Chordata; class Actinopteri; order Cypriniformes; family Leuciscidae; genus Semotilus; species Semotilus atromaculatus. The sequence continues at coordinate 10,730,582 of JAULUF010000009.1, read as the reverse complement.
ACCCCTCCCTTAGCAGAACTACAGCATCATAGTGTGAAATTAACTATTTTTTGGGTGACCTTGCAAGAAAACGGTAGAATGAAACATATAACACTGAACAATGGCGAATGACTTCAGAAACCCAGCCCCTCAGCTGCTGACTAGTGCTACGTGAAAACATTATGGTTGACTTTGTTGAAGAATGGGAACTGATTTCTGCTCAAGATCCACACCTGAATGGAGACAGATCTAAAGGCCTGTTCACACACAAGACAAGTACAGATCCCATTTTCTTGTTCAAACCAACAACTATTTTTCATTCTGTAACATATCTGATGCTGGTTAAAAAAAATGCCCATAAAGCTACAAAGTCTACTGGTGTATAACTGCATATTTACAGTATATTCATTTTAAAACAGTGTACGTATATTGTTTGTCTCTTAAACTTTTAAAAATGACTAAATGTCTCTCTTAACGGTGCCAACTCTCTGCCTCCCCATACTCCCTACTTCTCTCAGTCCCTCTTTCTGCAGTATTGATTTAAACAAAGGTGACTTGCCACTGAGGCAGCAATGCCACCTGAGAAAATTAGAAAAAAGCAGTTCCCATTTCCAGCAGAGATGGAAAGACCACAGTCCAATTGCTACCCGTTTGTCCTCAGAAATCGAGCTGCTTTTCTTTCTCCTGAGAAATTTGGGTGTTTAGCTTGAGGGTATTTTACATTCCAATCTTCCTCCTGATAAACTAACAGATTGCATATCACTTTAATTAGTTTTGAATTAGCATGCTATGTGTACCACTACAATAATCTGATGCTTGTATTGAACAACATAATACACATAACAAGAATTGTTGTGGGGCTATTTTTTGGTACAGGTGTGATCTTGCCGTAATCAAGCAATCTGGTGCATCTCTCAGAAAGCCTCATAACGTGTAATGAATTCAATATGATTGACATTTAATTAATGCAAGAAAGACTAATTACATTTTTATTGTGTTTAAGGCTGATTCGCCGCATACTCTTAGCAGAGTCATTGAGATGAAAGTCAGGTGTGCTTTAATCAGGAACTCCCTTTAATCAGCTGCCTGTCTCAGCTTTCAGAGCTCATGCGAACCAACCAAGTAAAGGAGTAAAGGAATTGTTGGCATTTTCAAGAATGCTGTCGGGCAGGTGAAAAGTTAAAGACGTCATGACTGCTGGTGACGATACAGACCATGTCCTCTTATTCCACACATCATTAGAGGCTTCCAGCCATTTTGGCAGCCAACATTAATGGCAGCCAAGAACAAGAACAGCTGCATTTTAAACATTCACACTTCTGCTTCTATGATTCCTTTCTCTTGCCCCATCGACCTGGCACGCTGATTGTCTGGAGATGAAGAGCCTTGTGCACAGCAAGACTTGAAGAAAATAACAAAGTCGGTGTGATTTGAAAGTCTAATTCAGCTGCATGTACTCAATGGGCACACTATAGTGAGTGAATGGAACCGACTTCTCCAATATGATACCGCACTTATCATTTCTACAAAGGCTTGGGAAAAGATATTCTTTATCCTTTTCTTACCTTTTCACTCTTTTTATCCAACACCACAAATACTTTTTCTTTCTTTCTTGTTTTTTTGAGTGACAGCTTTTTCATTCCAACATTCACTGCAACTGTAGTTAAAGACTATTTGAACTTCTCATCTGAGATCGTTTCCCTTGCATATCACATTAGAAAAACATAGCTATAATGAATATAATGATAAATCAATGATGGTACAACACTGAAGGCAAAAGAAACCAGCTGGGCAACTATGGTGACAGAATTGCAATTTCAGTCTCAGCTCTCAACAAAGTGATTGCTCACATCCATTTCCTCCAAAAGCAAAAAAATATATATAAATGGGATGGCTGACTGGCTGGCCTGTCGGTCGGATAGATGGACTGAAGATTGAAGGATGGACAGATGGATGTAAGATGTGGCCAGACTGTTGATATGTACTGGATTAACCACACAGGATGGCTGTGGAAATCGTTGTTGGCAGGCCTGTAAATAGCTGTTTTCCTGCTTGACAAAAGTGTGGGAAAGAAAACACACCTCTACCAGAGCAGATAAGCTGCCTGACAGGGCACAAGTGCTTGTGCAAGGGGCTATCTCTAAGCTATTGAAAGACAACTTAATTGTGACATCTGGGAAAGGGGCTACTGTCTGTCACATGCAGGTCCAGTGACAAGTCTTGGGTTGTAATATTTAGCCATTTTGAGTAGAGATGCACAGATCAATCGGCCAGGGACCGGAATCAGACAATTTTCCATGTTTGGCCCGGACTGGTAACCGGCCAGTCAGTCTCACGTCGATCCGTTTTGTTGCCACCGGCACAGGCAATAATGTCAAACTTACCAATATTCAAGTGTTGATAGCCTATACGTTATATATGTTTTCTCTTTTGATATACGTCATGTTCAGATATTCATACAACAAAATATTCTGGGGGCCATGACATTTTTGTGAAAATGATCAAAAACGCAGGAGGTGGCTGGCCACTTTTTTACAAAACACTGGTGGGGAAGAGTTGACAGATCTCCCCCTATGTTTATCCTGTAAAAAACACATAAAATAACACTTAATTTCAACATTTGCTCTCCTTATACAGTCTGACATAAAGCATGCTCAGAACTAAAAACATTAACTTCTCCTCCTCCTTGCAATGACATCTCTTTTCTGATGGCAAGTGCACTGGCACAATAATACCTCCTCTCAACAACCTGTCACTCGCATGAAATTGCAGCAATTAACAACAATGATCCAACAAGCAAATCAATTCCCGATGGACAAAATCAAGTCCCATCCCGTCACAGTATGAAAAAGAAAAGATTATCTCAACTTCTGTTTCATTTCAATTCGGTGCAATGAATCTCCACTATTTTTCCACTAATCTCCACTATAACTGTTCTCATTGATTAGTGATTAACAAATGCAGAAATGCGACGTGATCCATCTTAAGTAGGCAGTAATGAAATAAAATGCTGCAAAACAAAGCTCCCAGATAAGAGAATATAATATTTTGAGTAAACAGATTAAAATAAATTAGTATATACAATTGAAAATAAATGATAATTAAATGCATTTCAGAAATATTGTGGGCATCACATTTGCTGTCTTTTAATTGTGTTGTGTATTTTCCCTGCCTATTGTGCAAACAACCTCCCTGCTCAGTCCCATAACTGATAACAAAAACCTGTATTATCTATTCCAGCAGTTTTCTAAAAAAATAAAGAGAATTCATCTTTTTCCTAAATGAATCAGCACCAGGTCCTTCAGCTCCACCCACTCATTCCCAGTCACCCGAATATTAACCCCCCACACCTGTCACACACTCATCAACCACCATATATAAGTCTCTCTCTCTCTCTCTCTCTCTCTCTCTCTCTCTCTCTCTCTCTCTCTCTCTCTCTCTCTCTCTCTCTCTCTCTCTCTCTCTCTCTCTCTCTCTCTCTCTCTCTCTCTCTCTCTCTCTCTCTCTCTCTCTCTCTCTCTCTCTCTCTCTCTCTCTGACTGACAGATACCCTGTTGAAATATGTGAGATGTGTGGTTTATATAAACTGCAAAGGTAAAGTATAAATTAAAATGATTGTGACCGATGTGAAGAGGGAGGAGAATTTATACGTGCGTCACTTTTGGTCAATAAAACACTTCCGCAAAGTATACACCTGTGTATCCTCACTCATGACTCCTCTGGAAGCCTACTCACTCCTCGATCCTCGACTCCTCACGGTGCAATTAGAGAATTGAGGTGTCCTTCAAGATGCCTGAGCTTGATTGGTTTTCGGGTCACAGGATGGAGGACGAAGGAGCGAGGACACGAGGAGGGACATTGAGAAGCACCCACTGTCTGGTCTCGTAAGTCTCTACTTACCTGACTACTCACCTTCCTATGCCTACCTTCAACGACCTCTTCATAGAAAAATGCATCAGTTAGGTGTGACTGGCATTTGAACTGGTTATGCTCATTACTCACCTGTCTAAAGATCTTTTAGATCACCACCAACCCTTTAATAAAGAAATGTTACATTTACCTCTGTGTCTCCTCTCCTGTTTCATGACAAATTTGCAAACTTTTTGTATCTAATATTAAAAAAATGCTAAATGTTTCTGGTCTCATCACATTCAGTTCATTCCCATGATTCCCATGAATCATGATCACAATATCAATACCGTGTCACAGTATATCGCAAAACAAAAATGCAACAATATGTATGATATATGATCATATGATATATGATATATGTATGATAGTGACTAAATGTATTGAGTATAGTTCACCCAAAATAAAAATTACTCTGTGAGAAAGTTTTCAGAGTTTTAGTGTCAGTACTACATTAAACTGTGTAACTATAATAAACGTTTTGTCATCCTAACAACAAACAGAGCGGTCCATAAAGGAGTGCAGCAGAGCAGCATCAAGAATATCATATATTGAAGGGGACAATTTGGCCAATTCTTAATAATGTTTTAATAAAGTTTGGAGGAACACTTTGCCTAACCAATCAGCAAGAGATGAGGTATATACATAGCCGACTCACCTATGTTCCCCAACAGTTTTCTGCATTCCACCACCACCCCGTCTCCTCACACTCGCCTGGTTACTATCCTAAACAGAGATACGGGGGAAGTATTCTGGGTTTGGGCCAAAATGCCAAGCTTGGAGCCCTCCCCTCGGACAGCACGCCAAATATTCATATGTTTTATTCAATCTGATTATTTGTAAGTGTGAACTCGTGAATTGGGGGTGGGGGGACTTGTCCCCATCAATATCAATAGTGGTTACGGCCCTGGTATACAGAGGATGTGCTGAGCCAGAGTGTGTCGCCTGCAAGAACACTTTAAGTATACATATAGAAAGCACTCTTCAAACATGCATCCATACTGTGCACCCACACACAAACACACATCTTTTGCAGCCTACACGATGATTAGATTGGATAAATCCATCCACCCACTGTAACTGACGGAAAGCAGACAAGTATAGACGCATGTATACACACACACACATACACTGTCTCTCTCTCTCAGCCAGGTAAAGCTTTCTTCACTCCAGGTTGTTTCTTTCCTCTCATTGCAGCAAGTCTCTGCAGGGAAGCAAGTGTGTGGGAGTGCTTTCAACAAGCTCTCCACGCTTTCTCAGTGAAACGAGCACAACCTGCCCTTCTTCTCCTCAATCGCTCATTTCACCCTCACGCTCTTTTAGAGCCGTCTGTTGTCTCTGCCACACCTACGTTCCCATTCATCAAACCCAGAGCAGGATATCTTAGCTTGACATCTGGCCCTGTCTGACATGTCTCAAGTGACAGGATGGGCAGAATGCTGAGAGACTGAACCTCACTGTAACCTCTACCCTACAACCACTCAAAGCACCAGCAGATAAGCTGTTGTCACTGCATGCCGGCTGCCGATGAGCAGAGACTGAGCAGCGCTGGAAGCCAGAAACAGTGAGTTCACCGTGGTTGGTGCAATTATCTCTTATTGAACTCTTACATCAAAGAGATGCTGTGGCCCCGTGGTGACTGTCACCCGCTTGTTCTGTAGAATTACATGCATTTCCAGTCTAAAGCGACATTTTTCACCTATATGTAGTTTCAACACTTACTTGTGCACACACTGCATGTTGTCAAGCATGTGAGAGAATGTGTATGTGCACATTTTATAGATCATACACACTCATTGGCAAACAAAAAAAGGACAAGCCCAAAATGGCTAAACAATAAGCTTTTAACTGTCTTAACCACAAATTATTGGTCAGGAAATTAGCTAAATCTAAGCAAATTTAGGAGTTGTATGGTGATGCTCCAGAGTGGTGTCTGAAATAAAATCTGAAATATATAATTGCAAATGCATCTCTACCACAGTGAAGCATGGAGAAAGAGGTGTCATTGTGTGGGGAACCTTTTTAGCTGCTGCTTGGTGAGCTACTTCACTGTGAAAAGTCATTTAATGCTTTGGAGTACATGAGAATATTGCAGAATGGCTTGCTTCCCACAAATAAAAAGTTGTTATCTAAAGAGGAATTTTCACAGATGTTATTTTTCAAAGACAATGCTCCTCCCCAAATTGCAAAGACAATCAAGAAGTGGCTTGAGAACAAGTCCATCAGCCTTGGTCAGAGTGAATGTATCTTTGTGTGTGTATACACTCACCGGCCACTTTATTAGGTACCCCATGCTAGTAACGGGTTGGACCCCCTTTTGCCTTCAGAACTGCCTCAATTCTTCGTGGCATAGATTCAACAAGGTGCTGGAAGCATTCCTCAGGGAGTTTGGTCCATATTGACATGATGGCATCACACAGTTGCCGCAGATTTGTCGGCTGCACATCCATGATGCGAATCTCCCGTTCCACCACATCCCAAAGATGCTCTATTGGATTGAGATCTGGTGACTGTGGAGGCCATTTGAGTACAGCGAACTCATTGTCATTTTCAAGAAACCAGTCTGAGATGATTCCAGCTTTATGACATGGCGCATTATCCTGCTGAAAGTAGCCATCAGAAGTTGGGTACATTGTGGTCATAAAGGGATGGACATGGTCAGCAACAATACTCAGGTAGGCTGTGGCGTTGCAACGATGCTCAATTGGTACCAAGGGGCCCAAAGAGTGCCAAGAAAATATTCCCCACACCATGACACCACCACCACCAGCCTGAACCGTTGATACAAGGCAGGATGGATCCATGCTTTCATGTTGTAGACGCCAAATTCTGACCCTACCATCCGAATGTCGCAGCAGAAATCGAGACTCATCAGACCAGGCAACGTTTTTCCAATCTTCTATTGTCCAATTTCGTTGAGCTTGTGCAAATTGTAGCCTCAGTTTCCTGTTCTTAGCTGAAAGGAGTGGCACCCGGTGTGGTCTTCTGCTGCTGTAGCCCATCTGCCTCAAAGTTCGACGTACTGTGCGTTCAGAGATGCTCTTCTGCCCACCTTGGTTGTAACGGATGGTTATTTGAGTCACTGTTGCCCTTCTATCAGCTCGAACCAGTCTGGCCATTCTCCTCTGACCTCTGGCATCAACAAGGCATTTCCGCCCACAGAACTGCCGCTCACTGGATGTTTTTTCTTTTTCGGACCATTCTCTGTAAACCCTAGAGATGGTTGTGCGTGAAAATCCCAGTAGATTAGCAGTTTCTGAAATACTCAGACCAGCCCTTCTGGCACCAACAATCATGCCACGTTCAAAGTCACTCAAATCACCTTTCTTCCCCATACTGATGCTCGGTTTGAACTGCAGGAGATTGTCTTGACCATGTCTACATGCCTAAATGCACTGAGTTGCCGCCATGTGATTGGCTGCTTAGAAATTAAGTGTTAACGAGCAGTTGGACAGGTGTACCTAATAAAGTGGCCGGTGAGTGTATATAAGTATATACACTCACCTAAAGGATTATTAGGAACACCATACTAATACGGTGTTTGAACCGCTTTCGCCTTCAGAACTGCCTTAATTCTATGTGGCATTGATTCAACAAGGTGCTGCAAGCATTCTTTAGAAATGTTGGCCCATATTGATAGGATAGCATCTTGCAGTTGATGGAGATGTGTGGGATGCACATCCAGGGCATGAAGCTCCCGTTCCACCACATCCCAAATATGCTCTATTGGGTTGAGATCTGGTGACTGTGGGGGCCATTTTAGTACAGTGAACTCATTGTCATGTTCAAGAAACCAATTTGAAATGATTCGAGCTTTGTGACATGGTGCATTATCCTGCTGGAAGTAGCCATCAGAGGATGGGTACATGGTGGCCATAAAGGGATGGACTTGGTCAGAAACAATGCTCAGGTAGGCCGTGGCATTTAAATGATGCCCAATTGGCACTAAGGGGCCTAAAGTGTGCCAAGAAAACATCCCCCACACCATTACACCACCACCACCAGCCTGCACAGTGGTAACAAGGTATAATGGATCCATGTTCTCATTCTGTTTATGCCAAATTCTGACTCTATCATCTGAATGTCTCAACAGAAATCAAGACTCATCAGACCAGGCAAAATTTTTCCAGTCTTCAACTGTCCAATTTTGGTGAGCTCTTGCAAATTGTAGCCTCTTTTTCCTATTTGTAGTGGAGATGAGTGGTACCCGGTGGGGTCTTCTGCTGTTGTAGCCCATCCGCCTCAAGGTTGTGCGTGTTGTGGCTTCACAAATGCTTTGCTGCATACCTCAGTTGTAACGAGTGGTTATTTCAGTCAAAGTTGCTCTTCTATCAGCTTGAATCAGTCGGCCCATTCTCCTCTGACCTCTAGCATCAACAAGGCATTTTCGCCCACAGGACTGCCGCATACTGGATGTTTTTCCCTTTTCACACCATTCTTTGTAAACCCTAGAAATGGTTGTGCGTGAAAATCCCAGTAACTGAGCAGATAGTGAAATACTCTGGCACCAACAACCATGGAATGCTCAAAATTGCTTAAATCACCTTTCTTTCCCATTCTTACATTCAGTTTGGAGTTCAGGAGATTGTCTGGACCAGGACCACACCTCTAAATGCATTGAAGCCTAATAATCCTTTAGGTGAGTGTATTTCACAGTATTATTGTTTTACTGTATTTTTGATCAAATAATGCAGCATTGGAGACCATATAAGACATTGTTCAAAAACATTTTAAAAAATCCTATCCACCTCAAAGATTTGAACCGTATAGTGTGTGTGTGTGTGTGTGTGTGTGCATGCGTGTGTTTGTTTGAGGGGAGGTTCCTGGTAAACCCTATAAATTGTGGGGACCAAATGCATATAGCTGAAAGTCACCCAGGGGATGGAAGGGCGGGTTATTGGGAGGAGCAGAGGGATGAGAGTGGCTTTGCCCTGCACATGGCATGGATGCCTGACCTTTTAGGTGGCAGTCAGGTGCATCGCCTGAGCAAGGAAAATACAAAGACAGGAAACCAGATCATAGATTAGCACGTTGGTGGCTCCAATGTTTTTAGGTGCACTGGAGGAAACTGACAGTAAATTAATACATGTGAAATCAAATGAATAACACAAAAATTAAGTGTAAATGCAAAATATGCAATTCAGTCAAAACATTGCCATTAAGAGATGATTGTGCTGATTTTTATATTTCTCCTCCTCAGGCCTGTAGAGATGACAGATTATTTGTGATTATTTTCCTATTAGGCCTCTGCTCTACTCTGCCACTGCTCGAGAGATAATCAGTCAACAGCGGCAGCACATGTCAATACAGCTGCAAGTTGATGGACTACAGACAAATATCAATCAATCTGCTGAAGAGTATTTTGGACCTACAGGCAGAGTCATTTCTAAATATATATATATATATATATATATATATATATAGAAATGACTATACACTGATATATATATCAGTGTAGAGTCAGTTTGAAAAGCTTTATGGAGTTGGGAGAATGTTTTTACAACTGCATAACTGTCTGCATGTATTAACAATTTATACAGTATCTCAGGCAAAATTATAGCAGGATTGGACAAAATTCATAATTTAACAATTGGCTCCCTTTCAGCGCTTGGGTGAAAATCTGAACTGAAATGGCGTCACCCCGAAGGAAGTTGAAGTGGAATTTGAATTAGAATAACTGGAAGTGGAATTCAAAAGGCATGGCATTTTGTCACATGAAGTGTTCTCCACCAGGTTCATAAATCTGAAGGTTCATAAAACCAGGTTCTTCTGTCTGACATAAAACCATCAAGACCATCAAGTCATTTTCAAACAGTTTGTTTATTAAAAATTACACTTTTTGAATACTGTATGAATCAACATTCATTTAAATACATTCTACCTCAAATTAATTTCCAATTCTTCGAAAGCATTCCCAATTCGAATCTGAATGATGCTCAATCCTGAAAGTAACATTAGCGATGGTAGCCAAAAGCATTTAAACTGTTCAAACTGTTAAAAAAAATAGCTCAAGAGTGTTCTTTGACTTGTATAGATATATTTTCTATGCCATTTCCTGTTTTAAAGAGCCTACAATTATGAGTTTAAATTACCAAAATACATATGCCTTATTTATTCGCTCATCCAAATGATTGTGTAGATTCTGAGAATTGCAGATTTTAGGAAAAAATAATAATTAAGAAAACAGGACTCACAAAACAGCACTCTTTCAGCAGGTAGATTGTCTTTCACAGATTATTACTACTCTTGATGATTAAAACTAATAAATTGGAACATACCAACAGGACGGAGATTCACAGCAGCGTAGACCAGCATCTAAGTCCAAAAAAAAAAAAGGGGTAAGAGAGAGGTGATGAGAGAGATCATAAACAAGATGCATGGCATTAAGCAGGTCTGCTTAAAATCTTAGTCTGCATCATCAACAGCAATAATTTAGTTTTACAATTATTATTATTATTTTATTTTTTTTAATTACAGTGTACACATTTGGAATAACATGAGGGTCAGTAATTATTAACAGATCATCAGAGTTTTTGGACAAGTTTTGGACAGTTTTGATTTTACAGTACATTCAACTTGTTTTTTTCTTCAAAATAAATATAAGGAAATAAGGAATGAGGAATATATATATATTTTTTAATGATAAGACGAAGCCCATATTCTTTGTAATGAAATATGTGTTGCTAAGCAAAACTAGGGTTAACTTCAGGCTACATGACATAATCACAAATTGTGTTGAACCAACACAAGTGCAGAGAAGCCCAACCAAACATGTTAGAAACAAGTTACGCATGTGACAGGTTTCGTGCTATTGGTAATCAAAGCCAGTCAAGCATGTTCCACTGCTTGCCATCACTTTATTGATTTCATTAGCGCTTTGAAGATGCCATGTTGGCCTACTAATGGCTGCATGAGAGTGCCTGTGTGTTTGTACTGCTATGATTATGTGTACTGAATTGACAGCCGAGGCATGATATATTCCTACTGTTCCATTCCCTCAATGCTCATCAAAATACTATGGCCAAATACACTAGGACTGTTCTAAACAAGTAGAGATCCACAACCCCCTCTAACTTAACACTCTTTCACTATCTCTATTAATTGTGGGAGGTCTGTCCAGCACAGCTGTGTCACACATTTGGCTTTATGTGCTAATTTTTCCATGTATGTGTGAGACAGCTATTTAGAGAATCAAGACGAAGGTCAAGCAGACTCTGAGTCATCCCATATGATTAAATATTGGTCCTATCTGGAGAGGGACTAGGTTTTCTTTTACAAAAGCCTCAATGACTAACAAAAAAGCATTTGAGTCTTTCGTAGTTCTTTAAAAAATCTCTCTTCAAAAGAAGAAAAAACCTCCCTGTACATTCTCCATAGCATGAAAGGAGCCATTATAACATTGTTTTTAAATCTTGAGTAAATGTGGGGGACAGACAGTTGAAAAAAAAGAGAACTGAAGAGAGGGAATAAAGGTTTAGATCTAAAATACGCCCTTGTCTGTTCAGACCACTTCAGCTCACAAAAGCATAACCTGATTCTTCTATGAGCCAGAATTTGTCTTTACCTAAGGTATCATAAAAAAGACACTTACTGTTCCCACAGTTCACCTGACAAGTAATGACAGTTGAACAGTACCATCTCATCTCATTTAAAGAGATAGTTGACCCCAAAAAAACCTCATCATTTATTCACCCTCATCTTTCGTTAATCTTTAGAACACAAATGAAGATATTTTAAATGTTATAAAAAAATATTTTGTGTCCATCCATTGAAAGTCCATGCAACCAAACTTTTCATGCATTAAAAAGTACAAAAATACATCATAAAGTTTGAATTAAACTGTTTCTGAAAAGACATGATTGCTTTCTATCAAGAACAGATTTAAGCTTTTATTCACATGTGAACATTGATCAACGCGCACACATTGCATTAAATACGGTAAACATAGAACCGTACTTGCTTGATGTGCGAGAACAATCCTCACTGGATTCACAAGCTCGAATGTGCTTACATGACGTGAGAACAAACCTTATCAGTTCTTGCATGTCAATCAAGCACAACTGAGCTTCCGTTAACCATATTTGACATGCTCTATCTATGTGTGTTGATCAATGTCTGAATAAAATCCAAAATGAAAATGGTTAATCATATAAAACAATCTCGTCTCATCAGAAGACTTGGATTAAACTCCTTGATTCATATGGATTGCTTGTACCATGTCTTTATTAACTTTTCAAAGCATAAAATTTTTTGTCGCTTGGACTTTCAATGAAGGGACATCAATCTCTCAGGTTTCATTAAAAAAATAAAATAATTTGTGTTTCAAAGATGAGCAAAACCGACATTGGTGCTGATGCCGGGTTTGTGAGGATGGCATGGCGTAGCTTGGAGACAGCCGTAAAGTGTTTGCCCTTGGACTAAATGACATCTGCCTGCTGACTGCTACTGTCTGTCACTGCTGACTGAGTCCTCATGAAATGTGGATCTGGGTATAGAGAGAGAGAGAGAGAGAGAGAAAGAGAGAGAGAGAAAGAGAGAGAGAGAGATGGGGAGAAATGCTGGTTGCTGCCCAGCTGTGCAAGAAAATCCCTTGTTCTGTGTGTGTGTGTGTGTGTGTGTGTGTGTGTGTGTGTGCGCGTGTGTGTGTGTGTGTGTGTGTGTGTGTGTGTGTGTGTGTGTGTGTGTGTGTGTGTGTGTGTGTATTGATCTTCATTTGAGCGTGTGTGAGGTTATTCCTCACGAGCTGGATATAACATATTCACAGACTCTAGATAAACAACTAATGAAATCCCTCTCTGCCTCCTAATCTAAATACCAGAGAGCACCTTGGGCACTTCACCAGACGCCTGGCATGAAACCAACCTGCTGCTCTGAGCTTTCCCATTACCTTTCCTCATCTATCCTCTGCCTTGGCCTACACATCAAATAACTTATACCACCAGCACGGGCAATGCAGAGATCCTCGAAATGTACTCCAAACCAACAGTGTTTTATGGGTGCTGTGCTACACACGGTGACAAATGTAAAATAAGCACCTGAAAAGACTAATGGCCCGGTCTTCTGCCGAGGCCGTAAAAAAGCTGTAATTTTTGCCTGAGTGACAGGTAACATGGCTCTAAATCATTCGTTCTCCTTCTCTCTCACTCCAGTTGTCTCGTTTCTCCACCCCTGCAGTCTCTGGCCGAGGCCAAATCCAGTCCTGCTCTCGCAGCACTGGAATTACTATTGGCAAATCGAGCCAGGCAGGATTAATTGTAATTCAAGGTCTATTACTGCAGCACTTGCTTGCTTTTGCTGGATTGCCGGTTGGGCACAGAAAGGATGACTGTTCTGAGAACTGCCCCGCTCTGAGATTGTTGATTAGCCTTTTGATGGAATTGGTAAAGCAGTGGAGCTTGACTCACGGTGGCCTCTCACAAACGAAAAAAAAAAGAAGATTTTAGAAGAGTATAGAGAGGAAGATGCAGAAAGAAAAAAACTGAAAATAAGAATGAAGTAAATCTGTGTGTGGGGCGAAAGGATTATCAGATTCCATCAAATGTGGAGATGTGCTGCCCCCCTGAGGAAAGATGAAAATCAAAGGGATCGAAGAGAGGGAGACACTCAGACAGAAGGAAGAGCAAAAGAGAGAGGGAGAGAGAGGAAGAGAGAGAGTAAATATCAGTGTTGTTATTAGGTTTTGCATGCCGGCACTGATTTCCAGCTGTCTCACAGCCGGGGCTCTTGCGACTCTCTCAGCACTCGTAAATGTCACACCTCGTACATGCCAGTGTGCTTCAACACAGCCTATATTTACCTCCCAGAATGGCAACGTATACCGCCACGGATCACCACTGCAAAGTCTGATGAATCGTATGAGAAAGGATTTGGACGTTAAGCCTAGTTTTGAAAGAGGAGGACACCATCCCATGTCTCCACCTGCCAAACATTGAAATGCATTATGCAGATCTTAAGATCACAGAGCACAGGAAGTGTCTGTACGGGAAGGAAACCAGGCTATAGCTGTTAGTCAAGGCTTTTATACAGAGTATAGGAGAACATTAGAGAGAGAAAAACAAGCAAGGTTATGTAGAGTGCATCACTGAGGGCCAAAGGAAAGGATTGCTTGCAAGTATTCTTGTATTAAGAAATGAGGAACCCCATCAGGAATCTTTTTCTGCATCAGTTGTATATTTACAACAAACAAGTATTTCTTTACACTGTATATGTATGTGTTCATTTATTTTGTATGTACACATCTCATGAATGAGAGTCTTCATAAAAACATAGCCTTCCGCATGTACACAATGATACCACTCACACATCATATTATATTATATTAGTAGTTCTATTTCTAAGTGGCTTTTGGTGATGTCAATACCAAAGGTTGCATTAAGTGGAAACAGCCTGTCATTTATTGAATTTTAAAAACTGTCAATCTTTGTATAAAAGTAAAAAAAGGAGCATAAGACAATTAGCATATTCGCCTGGTACATAGGTATTTGTGGCTTCTATGTGTAACTGTAATTTTTAATTGTAAAAATAATAAATAATATATTGTTAATTGTGTATAAAATTATATATATATATATATATATATATATATATATATATATATATATATATATATTTAAAATTATTATAAGATTCAACAATATATTTAAAAAGTAATGTAATGAAAAATAAATATATAATCATATACTATAATTATATTAAAAGTATTATACATTAAAATTTCACATTATATTATTAAATTTGTTTGATAATATAATACGTTTGTAATGTTAAAATATATTTTATTATATTATAAAAGTATTAAAATTGGGTATATTAGGATGATATGGCATACATCTATAATAATCACAGAAATCTGAAACAAACATGACGGATAAAAATAGACAATGACGAAAGATTTATAACTAAGTCCATCAGATTGATGGGTAAGGATTATTTGAAACGCAACCTCTGGTCTGTTCGTCAAAAAAACATGGCACTGAACATACTGTACCATCTCACAAAACCTACTCTAACATCCTGGTGTTGTGTCAGGACCATTTGAAAAGAGAATCATGGCCTGTTGGTTGGCTGTCTTTGACAAATATTGGAGCAGATCTCTACGGGGAAGCGTTTAATCATCTGGCTGGCACATAAAGTCTAATGGCATCTGCACACATCAGCACAGGTGATACAGTAGGTCCACTCCACACCCCATCATATATGTTGTGATACAGCCTTGAAGCCTTGTGTCTCTCCAGAGAACACAGGCATAACGCTCGTTACACTTGGCTGCACTGACTATGATTATTTATTTATCTCTCGCAGCATTTATTCCCTGTGCAGCATTCTGCCTATCTGCTCCACTCTCTTCGTTCACGTTTTGGCTTTCTCCTGTCCTTCATCTTCTCATTGTTGCTCTTTGGTGGAAGCAGAAGACGCTGTGGTTGAGGGAGCTCAGTGGAACCGATTCAGTCGAGTAGGTAAACAAGTCAGACCTTAATCAGAGAGAAGACTCAGAAAAGGGTCCTGCTGGGTGAGTTGGGCCCCAGACTGAGGGCCTTCCCTCTCAGGGACAGCTTGAGCGCAGCAGGTTGCCGCCTTTCAACAGGAACTTTGATAAGTACCGAAGGGACACTTTCATGAGGAGGGTCCCACACAGCTTCCACTGGGTCTGCGACAGATATCCCACCGTATCAACAACTCATCTATCAAGATGGGTAGACAGCAGGAGGATTCATTAGTGCCGGGCTAAACAAAGAGCCATGTGTTTTGTTGCAAAATTAGCATCCAAGCATAGCAACACACAGCACATTATATCAAATTGTTGAATGCGGTCTCGTTGCTATGCCAATCTCATCTCATTCGCACAATGAGATGTTTCCTCATTTATCCTCTGCTTCTAGCTAGGGCAGTGTTTTTCTACAAGGACAACAACATCTAATTGAAAAATCAAGCCTTTTTAGGCATAGACATATTGTTGATTATGAATCGTGATCAAACATTCTGGTTGATGAGGAAATTGGAACGGATACATAGTAAGTTCTCTTTTTTAAAATAATCTTTTCATTGATCTTTCTTTCACAAACCAGATAATGTATTTCATCCCTTTGCATCATCCAAGTGAAGTCACCATTTGTTCTCCCTCTAGCCTCACAAGTAATTTAATTTTAAATTATTCCAACTTTGAATTGAAATCGATCTACAAATGAAAGGCAATTAAAAACCACAGAGCTTTTTTTTAGTAAGCCTCGCTCACGTTCTATTATTGATAACTGAGTAAATTTAGACAAATTAGAGAGGTGACTGAGATTTAGACTGGTGTGTTGAGTAGGAAACTGCGTGTTTGTTTTTCCTTTTCAGGCCCCCTGTGTGTGATGTTGGGGGAACAGAATCTGTTATCAAGAAACCCTGGAGGAACAGACTTCAGAGCGATCAACATGAGGCCCGGCTCTTCTCTTCCTCTTTGGACTATGAAAGCTTGGATTCTTAGTCTAGCGAAGTCAATAGCTAATGACGCACAATTAAAAGGAATAGTTCACCCAAAAATAAAAATCTTGTCATCATTTACTCAAATCAAATGTGTTGGCACTAGATGTACTGCATTATCTGATGTTGCATACATGAGGACCAATGGTGTTTGACATCAGTGTGCTATTTTTGTAGTTTATTTCAGTTTCAACTGAAGTCAATTAACATTGAACAAATAACTTAAATGTGAGTCTGTTTCCCCACGTCATACAGACTATTTTATGAAGGTGATTTGTGTGTGTGTGTGTGTGTGTGTGTGTGTATGTGTGCTCGTGTTTATATTACATTGTTGGGACCAAATGTCCCCACAAGTATAGTAAAACCTGAAATCACCTACATTGTGGGGACCAGCCAGCGGTCCCCATGAGGAGAACAGCGTATAAATCACACTAAGTAATGTTTTTTGAAAATGTAAAAATGCAGAATGTCTCCTGTGATGGGTAGGTTTAGGGACAGGGGCAGTGTAAGGGGACAGAATATATAGTTTGTACAGTATAAAAACCATTACGCCTATGGAGAGTCCCCACAAAGATAGCGAACCAGACATGTGTGTGTGTGTGTGTGTGTGTGTTCACACAATTGTAAGCTAATAGTTTGTTAATGCTTTGTAATTACTTTATTACTGTATACTTATTATACAACATTACCAAAAAACTAATACTACTACTACTAAGAATAATAATAAATTATTTTCCAAATAATCACAGTCTTTATAAGAACAATTCTGATGTTTGAATTTTTTTACCCTATGGCCTGGTTTCACAGACTTGGGTTAAGACTAAAAAAGCAAATTAAATGCCCTAATTGAACTAAGGCCTAATCCTGCCTTAGTTCAATTAGGGCATTTAATTTGCTTTGTTAAACGTGCCCTAAAAAAAAAAAAAAAAAACATTACAGGTTAGCATCTTGAGGGAAAACAATGGCAGTGGCATATTTCAGATATGTCAATGCAAGTTGCATTCAGTTAAAGGTGCTATATGTAGGTTTTCTACTAAAATGAATCCTTTTTTTTATTGCCTGTGTGTGAAGGGGTTGTAATCAGGCACGTGCAGAGGGGGGGGGCTTTGGGTGCTCGAGCCCCTGCCCTTTTTCAAAATTAATCGAAAGTGCCCCTCTCAAACAAATATAATATTGTTTTCAATAAAACAAAGTGCATTTAATTATAATTAACATGACAATGTGTACAAAACTAAAATAGCCTAAATTCACGTTTATTTTTACGTTTCTGTCAGTCTGAGGTGCCGTTGCCATGACTCGTTGATGGGTTGCGTCACTTGCGTGTCTTGCTTCGGACTCGACTGAAGAGGTCAGTCTCCGTTTTCGAGGGTCTAAAACTTCGGAGGACGGCAGGCGCGCGCAACCGTAGCAAAAATTATGCGTTTTAAAACGAAAATGCACTAGTGTAAACGACAACGTAGGTATTCCACAGTCTGATGAGGAACCGACTGATGCGCTCGAGCCAAAATATATGGTTCTTTCAGTGAGTAGCCTAAGTTATCTAGGCTCGACGCCGGCAGGAAAAAATTAACCAAACCATTTTTAAACTTCTTTTTTTTTCTTCCAAAAATCAAAGGTAGTGTATTATTTTTCAAATCCACATATTACATATTTAAAAAAAATACATAATTCATTGATGACTGTTTCGTCATCTGGCACAAAAAGTTCAAATTTCATTGGACAATGTGAAGTGGAGCGGTAATTTTCTAGTCATTCAGAAATCGTTAAAAAATTACAATCGAATTTACATTTATGAAGCGATCTGGATCTGCGTCATTGAAACAATGGATGTTAATTGACTACAAAGTACTGCACAAAACCAGCACCAAAAGTCGCTTTAATCGTAAGTAGTATTCAAGTCATGTATTTAGCATATGTAAATTATATTGATACACCGTTTACCATTTGAAAACTATCATAGTTGGTTCAAATTAATGAAGCCCAGGAGCCACCTACAGGCCTATGATGTGAAGTGTAGGCTGACAACAACACTTGAAAAATGATTTTTGAGAATAGTACAAAACCGGTCAAAACTTGACACATTACAATTTTTTTATGTTTTTTAAAGAAGCCTCTTATGCGCTTCAAGCCTGCATTTATTTGATTGAAAATACAGAAAACAATTATTCAAATTTAAAATAATGTTTTTCTATTTTAAAATAGGCCTACTTAAAAAATATCACTTATCTCTGATGCAAAGCTGAATTTTCAGCTTTATTACTAACCCTAACTTCAGTTTCACATGTTCCTTCAGACATCATTCTAATATGCTGATTTATTATCAATGTTGGAAACAGTTGTGGTGCTCAATTTTTTTTGATTAATAAAAAGTTAAAAAGAACAGCATTTAATTAAAATAGAAATTATTTTGTAAGTCTTTACTATCCTTGCTGAATAAAAGAAAGAAAGAAAATTACTGACCCCAAACTTCTGAACAGTAGGCTATAGTGGATATTGGTTCAAAATATTTCTATTAGAGATAAATGCTGTTCTTTTTGTAACTTTTAAACTCAGAATCCTAAAAAAAAAGTATCAAAGGTTATAGGTTACTATGTCTATTAAAATAGAAAACCATTATTTTAGATTTTAGGAATATTTCACAATATTACTGTTTTATATAACTACAAAATGTAGCCTTGATCAATTTTTCAATAAGATACTTCTTTCTAAAACATTAAAAATAGTAATGTTTCCAAACTTTTATATATATATATATATATATATATATATATATATATATATATATAAATAAATGCATAAATATATATATATGCATGCCCCTTTTTTACATTGAGCCCCTGCCCTTGAGGAACTCTCTGCACGTCCCTGGTTGTAATCACACATCACAATGATCCACTTGTCGGGTTTTGCTATTACCTCTGAAGGCCTGTATTCCTATTTCTATGTGAAGGCTTTGGGTCGGATTTACCGCGAAATCCATCGGATGTGACGTGCATGTGCGCTCTCAAGCCTCTCTCCTTTATATACAGTCTATGCGACGGTACTGCAGCTAACGACATGGAGTCTGACAACACCAAGAAACGACCTGCCTCAGCACAACACAGACTCCAACACAAACTCCACATAAATATAAAGCTCATCATCCAAACGTGATTCAGATCAACTTCTACTTACTACAACATACATGAGACATGAAATGAATACAAAAGACTGTTCCAGGATAACAAAAAGTAGGTGCTTTAGGATGTAACTTTTTGTACTTTGTAAATTTAAATTTTATGTACTAGATCTACTGTCTAACGTTACTCATCCCACTACTATCATATTGTTTATAATACACATTTCCAGAATGTTACTTTGTATGGCCTTACTGTTACACTGAAATTGATAGTCTAGTTCACTAACCGTTTTCGTTATCATATCATACATTCACCTGTTGACATTGCTCATTGTGAAAGATACACGAATAGTTAGTGAAATGCCTTATGCTAGATAACACCACATGTCGTCTGAATTTAGTCAATGTAACGTTATCATGGTACGAGCATTAGTTCAACGTCAAGCTGATCAAAGTGGCCTATTATTGTAACGTTGCAGTGGGAGTTTACTTGAGTTTCCAGCATGTTGTGTGATGCTTTCTTCGGTGTGTTGAAAGTCTCAGTGTGGCCGGTACCCTGAGTGCTCGCTCTTGAGCTCGAGCATGCGCACGAGCATGAGCACCCTAGTTAAAATTGGTTGCAATCTGAAACATCACCGCTAGAGGCCACATATAGCAACTTTAAAACAGCTGAAACATGCATTTTAGTCTGGGGCTAGGCTTAAAGCCTTGTCTGTGAAATGGGTAAGTCTATAAGTCTGTAAGTGGCTACATGAAAACATATTTGTACAGCGCTTAACATTTTTGTAATGTACCAAGTAAGCAGATTCCTTTTATCACTGTTTCATCCACCACTTTCAGGCTGAATCTTCAGTGCTACAGCAAAAGAAATCATAAGTTGTGAAATTCAGGGTCCCCTGAATGTGATTTAATGGCATAGCTTTCTTGCTGAGATTTCTTGCGGGCTGAATACAAGTTAAACATACAAATGATTATCTGGTTCTTTTTAGAAAACCAAAAATATTCAGCATGACAATGTAGCCAATTCAAAGATTGACTCTTGTACAAGCCTGTTCTTTAAATTAATAGTTCAAAAAGAGGAAACACTGGCCATGTTTGCACCTGCCATTAAGATGTGTTTTGGTCGATCAGATCATAAGTAGACAAGGGAGACACATAACTGTTTTTACCTGGTATTTTAATCCATCTCTTTAGGTCAAATGACAAAATAAGCTTGTGCAGTTTACATATGAACTCACACCAGAGACGACGGATGAACCAATAGAGCAGACCAGAGACTTCTTCACCTCTGGTTCCGTCCAGCCCAGAGACTTCTTCACCGCTGGTGCCGTCCAGTCCAGAGACTTATTCACCGCTGGTTTCGTACAGCCCTGCCGAGCCTGCGTTCCACATCAGCCCTGCCGAGCCGGCGCTTCACGTCAGTCCAGCCGAGCCTGCACTTCACGTCAGTCCAGCACATCTCGTCGTGGTTGCCGAGCCAGAGACTGTTCACGTCTCATCTGCCCAGCCAGAGACTGTTCACGTCACGTCTGCCGATCCAGACTGTTCACGTCACGTCTGCCCAGCCAGAGACTGTTCACGTCACATCTGTGACCCATCCGGCAGTAGGTCCCGCGATGGGACTTCCTGAACTGCCGGCTCCACCGTGGCTGCCCGAAAGGTCTTCTCCACCGTGGCCGCCCAAAGGGTCTTCTCCACCGTGGTCGCCCGAAGGGTCGTCTCCGCAGTGGCCGCCCGAGGAGTCTTCTCCGCCAGGACTGTCCGAAGGATCCTCTCCACCAGGGCCACTCGAGGGATCTCCTCCACTAGGGCCACTAGAGGGGTCTTCTCCACCCTGGTCCCCTGAACTGCCTGGTCCATGGTCCCCTGAACTGCCTGGTCCACCCTGGTCCCCTGAACTGCCTGGTCCATCCCGGTCTCCTGCATGGCCTGCTCCGCCCTGGTCTCCTGAACGGCCTGCTCCGCCCTGGTCTCCTGCACGGCCTGCTCCGCCCTGGTCACCTACACAGCCTGCTCCACCCTGGCCTCCAGTCCTAACTCCATCACTAGGCCCTCTTCCATTCCACGGCCCAGGTCCACCCGCGTTCCATGGCCCAGGCCCGCCATTGCAAGGCCCTGGTCCCGTTCCCTGCGTAGGCCTGGCCCTCCATCCCTCCCCCGGGACCGCCTCCGCTCCACCACCCTCCCGAACTGTGTTTTCTGTTTTGATGGGAGTCGGGAGCCGCCCATAGAGGGGGGTCAATGTTGTGATGTCAGTCTGTGTTCCCCTGTCTTTTCATGTTCAGCAGTTCCTTGTTATGTCCATTAGTCTCCCCATGTGTTTCTGATTAACCACGCCCCCTTGTTATCTTGTTTAACACTAGAACTACCGGAATTCCATAACAACTAGAACGACCATAGCGGTCATTCTGACCGTTCATACTTTGACGTTCATATGGCCGTACTGAACATAATTTTCGTCATGTCATATCTACATTTGAACCTTCTCTTTAAGGTTTCCAATTATGCTTTTAAATCCTGTCGTCATGTTATAACGTCATCGCCCTTAAAACAAGCACACAAGAAAGATTGCTCTGACAGGTCTAAGGAAATGTAAATGTAAAGTTTTGCGTCAAAAATATATTTTTCACCACGTGAATAGACATGCAAAAAAGTTAGGAAACGTCAAAGCTTCATACAGTTTAGTACAGCCCTGTTTGTAAATAAGGTCAATAATCAATACAAAATCTAAAAACAAATGGATATACAATGTTACGATAGGGCTTATTTGAATGGCGCAAAAAACCCGCATCATTCACTAACGCTTACGCACAGTCCACACAAACACCGCATTTCGTGTGCAGCTCCCACACACTACTTTGTGACATTTGGCACATGTCTCCTTGGTTTTATTATTTTTGCAGTTCCTTGGCACTGCCTCGTTCTCTCCATCAGCTGCTGCTCCTGCCCGGGTCCTGGCTCTCGCACCACCAGTTGTGTGGCTTTTGATTTCATGTGGTCGGAGCGAAGTTCGCTTGCCAGTCGCGTGATGAAGTCCCTCTGAGAAACTTGCTCATTTGTGCACTTCTTAAACAAAATGTGCGCGTTGATGGCGGGAAATGTATCGGACTTATGATATCTACAATGCGTGCGGTCAAAATGATCGCCATGGCCATTCTAGGTAGAAATAGTCAGAACTGTTTTGTGTTTTGTGATTTTAATAAAATAACAGTGTCAGAATAAAATATTCACATATTTAGGAAAAGTCAGAGTCCTACAGCCACATTTATTTTATTTTAACAAAGTTATTAGAATTTAAAATTTAAAAACAGTCAAAATGACTGCCTTAGTAGTTCTAGTGTTAACTTGTTTGCCCTTGTATTTAAGCCCTGTGTTTTAGTTCAGTCATTGTGAGTTCTTGGTTTTGATTAAGGCTGATGTTGGTTGTTCTGTTCCTGAGTCCTGTTGTCTATTGAATAAAGTGTGCTGCATTTGGATCCTGCTTCCTCCTTGTCTCAACCGCATCGTAACAGTAGCAGCTTTCATTTCTGCTCTGATAGCTGTGAAATCACAAAGAACGCGGTGAGTGTGTGTTAGAAATCAGGAATGGTGAGAGAACATTGTGCTTGTTACGGTTTTCGTCTTCAAACTCAACTTGGGTCTCGAGCCAAAGTTTAAATCCAGTCTGGCTACTGCGCTTCCCACAATATTTACGTGTTAGGTCCGTAGGTGGAGAGCAAGCAGTCTTTTGTGGCTGTTCAAACACATTTTGACCACATGAATGTTTTCACTATGAAAGTAATCCAGTCAAACGTGTTTTCGACTACCACTGGAAGTGGTCGAAAGTAAACAAGCTCAAAACGTTTTAGATCACGTCTTGTGTTTAGTGTCGTCCACTTCAACCAAAACGCATCTTAATACCAGGTGTAAACAGGGCCACTGAAACACTGCCCTTTATAATTTACAGCATTAGAAAAGAGAAAAGTATGTAAAGAAAACAAAATTAATTGTAATCCATTTAATCATAATCTAATTGAATCAAGACATCTGTATCGATAGCCAGCCCTACAAGACGTACCATTCAGAAATGTTTTGTTTGGGGAGCCGCGTTCTGGGTCTGATTCTGGCTCAAACTGATACGGCAGTATTGACACCATTATTTACATTTGACCGGACTTTCGCCCGTAAAGGTAATGGGCGTGAAGTTTCCGGACGATGTGCACATACGCAGTTTAGCCAATTACAACACACCGGCCCAACTAACCAATCTGAGCCCATTGCCTGTTTCTGAGGGAGTGTTTTCATAGAATCAGGAAGTCAACCGGTCGTTCAAATGACAGAGGAGAAAGCGGATTACAATAAAGGTGAATTTTATGAAAAATAAGGCTTTTTAAATAAGAAAAAACACGAATACATGTTATATTGCACCCCATAAACACAATCATGCAAAGAAAAAAAGCAGTAAACCACCCCTTTAAGAAGCCAGAGCCGGTTATTTCTTAGGGTGAGTGAAGAGTGTCCAAGGTTAAAATATGCTGCTTTGAATTTCCAAGAGCTTGTTCTAGGCTCATCTCGTTGAATGCTGCGTGACACTGTGAGATCCAGGCCCATTGTGGAGAGCTTAGCTTAATTGTATTTTAATCCAAGTTCTCCACAACAGGTCAAAGTTTCTCACACTTCACTTCTCCTGGCATAGTCAAATCATTAACCCTCATTAAAATTAAGAGCTGAGCGGGTGGAAAGGCTAACTGTTTTGTTCCAGAGCTCTCAAAAAAACAGGCTGATCTTTTGCAATCAAACGAAAAGGGTACTATCCAACATTAAGAAAAAAAACAAGTCAACAAATGGTATGTGTCACCCTTGTGCAATTAGGCTAACTATATACCAAATAGATATACTAAACTTTTATAAACTCTCCCTAATCTGCTCATCTATAACTCAAGAGCATCATGGGGGTAATAAAGGTTAACTTGGCACCAGTCAGTATAATTGATATCCCACCCAAAAAAAATAAAAATAAAAACAAAAAATTATATATACACTCACCTAAAGGATTATTAGGAACACCTGTTCAATTTCTTTGAAAAATCAACCAATTACATGGCAGTTGCTTCAATGTATTTAGGGGTATGGTCCTGGTCAAGACAATCTCCTGAACTCCAAACTGACTATCAGAATGGGAAAGAAAGGTGATTAAGCAATTTTGAGCGTGGCATGGTTGTTGGTGCCAGACGGGCCGGTCTGAGTATTTCACAACCTGCTCAGTTACTGGGATTTTCACGCACAACCATTTCTAGGGTTTACAAAGAATGGTGTGAAAAGGGAAAAACATCCAGTAAGCGGCAGTCCTGTGGGCGAAAATGCCTTGTTGATGCTAGAGGTCAGAGGAGAATGGGCCGACTGATTCAATCCATCATGCCTTGTTACCACTGTGCAGGCTGGTGGTGGTGGTGTAATAGGCCCCTTAGTGCCAATTGGGCATCGTTTAAATACCACGGCCTACCTGAGCATTGTCTCTGACCATGTCCATCCCTTTATGGCCACCATGTACCCATCCTCTGATGGCTACTTCCAGCAGGATAATGCACCATGTCACAAAGCTCAAATAATTTCAAATTGGTTTCTTGAACATGACAATGAATTCACTGTACTAAAAAGGCCCCCATAGTCACCAGATCTCAACCCAATAGAGCATCTGGTAACACTTTATTTGAAGGGGTGTGTATAAAGGGGTGACTGACATGACACTGTCATAAACATGACATAACACCTGCCATGAACATGAAGGAGTTTTTATGAATGTTTATGACTGTTGTCATTAAGTGTCATTCGGTAAATTATGACACTTTTAATGCAAAGTGCAAAATTTGCATTTACATTAATGCAAAAATGTCTTTGTTATGACAACTTGACATTAACAAAGACAAAAAAATGTCTTTGTTATGACAACTTGACAGTAACCAAGACAAAAATGTCTTGATTATGAGAACTTGACATTAACAAAGACAGAAATGTCTTTGTTATGACAACTTGACATTAACCAAGAAATCATAACCTGTCAACCTGTCACAAATATGTCATAACAGGTCTAATTATCAATCTTAAAGAAGTTATTTAGCTTTGCGTTAACATTACATTACCCTGTCATATGTGGTTGGTTTTGACTTTGGCCGTCATGACACCATTATAACTGTGTCATGAATATTTTACTTGTCCTCAAGTAAAGTGGAACACGTTGGACTAGTTATAAAGATGTCCACTTTACTTGAGGTAAGGGGAAATATTAATTAAAGTTGTCATAACGAAGACATTTTAAACAATGTCAACTTTGCATTAAAAGTGTCATAATTTACAGAATGACACTTAATGACAACAGTCATAAACATTCATAAAAACTCCTTCATGTTCATGACAGGTGTTATGTCATGTTTCTGACAGTGTCATGTCAGTCTTATGCACACCCCTTCAAATAAAGTGTTACCGAGCATCTTTGGGATGTGGTGGAACGGGAGCTTCGTGCCCTGGATGTGCATCCCACAAATCTCAATCAACTGCAAGATGCTATCCATCAATGTGGGCCAACATTTCTAAAGAACGCTTTCAGCACCTTATTGAATCAATGCCATGTAGAATTAAGGCAATTCTGAAGGCGAAAGGGGGTCAAACACAGTATTAGTATGGTGTTCCTAATAATCCTTTAGGTGAGTGTATATTTATATATATATTTGACTCAGATTCCTTTTTTTCTTCTCGAAGTTGCTATTCGCTATCAAGGACAGGAGCATCTGCATGAAAGGCCTCACTACAGATTTAATCTTGTGGCGTAATGTCTCTGCAGCTTGGTGTTAGACCGAGGGCCACTTCCATTATCCAACAGCCTTTGTCCACAGCCCAATGCCATTTCATTTGTCAGTTTCACTGGGTAAGTGCCTGTGATATATCATCTCCCACTGCCTTCCTGATAACAAGAATGGAAACTAAGCACTTTCGCTGTGCCCCTTCCCAGAACCCTTGGCATGAAAGCGGGATATGAAGCGCATGCAAACAGATGCACTCACTGGAGAAGGAGCCATCTTCATAGATGTCTAAGTAACTTAAGCAATAAATATAAAGCACATGGCTAGATACAGTTAAGTATCGATCAGATTTACTAGAAAACCTATTTTGAAGCTCAAGAAATCATGGTTAGCTTGACAACTGTATGAGGTCTTTGCCAACTGGTCTACCAATTCAAACTAAGGCTTGTTAAATGAGTTTGGTTTTGGCCTGATACATCTCAAAGTACCACTTACAACATCTTAGCCTCAACTCAAAAGGTCTTTTCATTTCATCTGTTATTTTTAATCAAGCTTTATTTACTTCATAAAATCCAATTATGATCACAGGAACGATGATCGCATAGAATAAATCAACAAGCAATAGTCAGTAACTGCTATTTTTCTTTGACACTATTAGGACTCTGTGTGAAGCCAGTCTCCAGGCAGCCTGCTCTGTTTTCTCTGTTGCGAGAAAATGCTAACAAGCATGTCTTCGTTCTTTTTTGTGAGATTGACAAGTCCAGACTGGATTTATTGATTTTCTCACCTCTATTTCTTATTTCAATCTAAATGGAGAACATTCTGTAGGTGCAGAGTATTCTTCGAAGACCTTTATGTCACCATTTCTCTGCCATTTCATATCCATACTGCCCTCTCAGGGCACTAAAATGTCTGAAGGTAGGCACAGCCATCCAAGCAGAAAGTAAATACTGCAGGTTTTAAACAGAGCACATAAATCTTGGTTTTTATATCATGAGAACTTTTCTTTCTGGAATCCTCCGTTCAGTTTTATAAGCATCCACAACAAAACATTGCAAAGGTGAAGCCTGCCACCTTCAGTAAGCCGCATGCTGTTGATGAGAGCTCATGCTGACACACGCACCTCCTGCAAACATGTAGTGGCGACCAATTTTCTGAAAGATCTCTATTTATAGCCCTCTGAAGAGCTGCAACATGCTACAAAGGAGAATTAAAAGTGCTTCATTGTGCACATTATGCCTCTAAAATGAATCCCAGTGAAAGCGCCCTTGTCTGCTACACTCCAACAAACCAACATTTTCCTCTTTACTCTTTTGGCCAATGTTCTGCTTGCACTAATTAGGGCCTAGGTGACATATGGTAAACATTTGCCGCCGATTTGTTCCCGCTTGCTTTCTGTGCATTTAGTTGAGTTTAATGCACCTTGTGCCTGAATGAGAAAGCTCAAATGTACTCTTAGTGCAGGGAGAGGCCTTTCATTAGTGCTATTAGAAAGTGGCAGGCATTTAAATTGGTTGCGATAAATTAACAGCCCCACTGGGAGCTCAGGCCTGAGCCAGCTAATATGCAATTATATTAGGCAGCTTTGCATCTCCATCTCTGCTTATCTGGAATAGTGCATGCTGGGAAAGGGGCCCTCCCACCCAGCTCAGGGATGGGAGGCCTGCTGGATTAAACGTTCAAATGGTTAATTGGGAACAGCTTGTATCTGCAGCACTTACTACGCGACATCAACATTGCCTTAAAAGTGCACAGATATTATCCTGAACGGACGATCTGTTCGGAGTCTTCACTTCACTTTTACGACTTTTTTTTCACGACTTTTATGAAACAAAGCAACTTCATTTCTAATAAGACATAGTGGACATAGCATGTTAAATAGAATACATCAGAGAGAGCAGCTGAATCATGCTGGTTTCTCATCTAACACCTGTTGGCTTTAGATATGCGTTATTGAAAACCCCTACAGAGAAGACCTAAGCAACCATGTAGAACACAGAGGACGTTGTCTGGATTCGCAAATGTTTCGAGTTAAACATTTGTTCGCATTCTAAGGTGTGTTTTGCTATTGCACATGTCTTTTACTTTATCTTGACGCTGCTTAAAAATGCGCCTGTAAGCCGTGGGACGCCTATTAGCAAATTTGCCCACTATTGTGTTCCGAAAACTACAGCTGTTCTCTTTGATGGAAACATGTAAAAACAGGCTTTGCTGTTTTGATTCAAATGAAATTGAAATTGACTTGTCATGCTGTGTTGTCTACAAATGATCCAAGTAATTAAGGTAGACATGAAAAATTCGGAGGAAAACCTTGACAGGATTCAACATGACGCTCTGAGACAAACAAATTGAAGTGCTTTATGACTGTCACGTGGATGTCATCTTCGCAAAAGCCATTTTTCACTCAAAGATGTGGTGGATGCAATCCATTTCACTAATGAAGTTCAATATTCTGTACATATTGATAGACCTGATAAAACAGACCTGCATCAGGAATCATCAAACAGCCTCTCTTTAACATTACTTTTTGTGCTCACCACAGATGGTTATCACCATCTCCTTAACGCAAGAGACAGTATATGTTTTCTTCTTCTGGCCCCTGTTTGTAGATTTACTACAAAGTGCATCTCAGTCAGCTGCACATGAATGGTTTTGCCAGGCTCATGTATTCCTGAGATAAGAAAACACAGCATGCTAAAGACAATCAAACAACCTTCTCCTTTGGACAATGCACAGCATGGTTAGTGACCATGATTAACCTCTTTCTCATGGTGCTTGTGTTCATGGGGATTTAAAGAGATAATTCATTGTTCTGGAGAAATATCAGCTGGATTCAGATATGCAGTTTGATTGAACAGTAGGCCGCGGAGTAAAGGAAAGCCTCTTATTGTAGCATCATGCTATGAGCATCCAACTGATAGCCTCTTGTGCCAAATTAAAGTCCCTGTGCTGGTCTGCCTGATAGCCTCCACATTTGTTCCTTAAAATGACTATGACTTGGGAGTTACAGTGGAAATCACACTTGTGCATTTACAAATATGTAAAATTATTGATGAAGAAGAGGTAGCGATAGATCTTTTCTTCTGTATTGTGACGTACATCTGAGTGCAGCAGATTATCAAAAAAAATGTTTAGGGCAGGGGCATGATGCTATCCATCGGTTGTTGATTTTGATTTTAAATGGGAGGGAAGCTACACTCAAAAATGGAGGCAGATGAATGCAAGCACACAGGGGTGGGGTTAAAGCAGACAAAATGATTGGAGAAGTCCTGCATAAGTCACCACACCAGTCGTTTTCACTACATCTACACTGTCAGTTTGTGAGATTGCTCGCACATAGAACACAAAACTGACAGAACAAAAAGGTGACTGGATCTAGAACTTTCAGATGAAACACAGCTCATATCTCTGTCACTGTAATTTACCAAAACAACAGGTGAAATACGCATTTGTGCAGTGCAGAGTGGCTCTCCCTTACTGTATGGCAGTCCAGTTCTGTTCACACAGCGCTTCATAAGAATGCGGTTGCGAGTCTGCAAATGATGAAATAGTGAAATGAATTTATGGCTGTGAGTTTGGTAATCGAATGCGGAATGTCACTCTTGTAAATTCCCAAACTGTGTGCAATCTATACTGTATTAAGGACTAAAATACAGGACTGACAACCGTATTACTGTATTGTTGTGTTGCGGTATGAATGTGGCCTTTGATTAAAATATTATATATGTAATAATAATACAAAGTTACTAATAAATAAAATCTAATATAATAAAGCATAAATAATAAATTAATGAACATTTATACGTCATTCATTTTAATCATTCACATTAAGAACATCTATTTAGCAAGCAGAATTTTAATTTCATGTTCAACTCTCCGGACAGGACAAATTTTCCTTGAGAATGTCAGAGGGTCAATAAATCCCGAATTGTGATTTTCCTCACAAATAACAGAAAATGACCTAACCATGATTAGGTATCCATTTAGGCTAAGAAATCTAATTTCAGTGGAATGTGGCATGTTATTTTCTTTTTTTTTTCACAATGCTTCTCCTTTATCTTGACCTTCCTTAAATTCCATATGGTATTTTTTCTCGCTTTCTGGTGCGGATTTAAACAGTTTTGCCAACCATTATAGCTTCAGGTAAGATCTTACACTCAATTGATTCATTTATTCATTACACCCTGAACTTGTACCACAAGTAGGCCTACTAAGTTTTTCAACGGATTCCGTGATAAGAGACACGTCGTGTAGTGTTTTGATTGTTACTCACACGTTGTTCACAAAATTCAAATTGTTCGATTTTTTTTATTTATTTTTTTTATTATAAATTTAGGATGTAAAATCTTGTATGAGCACAATAGGAGGCTGGAGTAGGAGCAAATCTGGTGCAAACAAGAATACTAGTAAACTGCCTAGGCATGTAAACACCATGGAACTAATTAATTTCCACGTGAAAACGAATGTGGCAATGAAAATTGTCCCAAAGGAAGACAAAGCAGAAGTTTTGCGTCTGGTGGAGTGGAGTCCAAAAAATGAATTTTTTGAAAGAATGAAGGATTCAGTGAATCACTCATAAAGACAGAAATGGGCCTCATATACACACACTCCACATTTTACTTAATTACATTTACACTTTTCAAACAAAAAGGTTGATCTGCCAGCATGTGGGTCTTATTCTGTGAACTCTGCTCATGTTTAGTTAATGATCAAACTTATACGTTTTACTTTTTTGTTGTTTGTATCTTTATAAAAGTCAACAATAAAATGTAAGATTAATTATAACTAAACTAAAAATATAAGTTTTTTTTTATATATTGGTTATTAATAACTCAACCCCCTTTCAGGGTGTCTCGACTCTCTAATGTCAGTCTCACAAACATTCACCATGTTAGTTCTGATCCTTATCCAAAAGCGTGATGTGCTGAAAATCTGAAAATTCCCCTCGGTGGAATCCCTGCTGCCATTTTGAAGTGTGGAACATACTTCGTGAAGTGGACAGGGGAGTTTATATGGACAGACACCCATCCCCTCGATTTTGACAGTCTACACCGATGTATCTACACTTTCAGACACCTGTTTATCCCACAATTCAACTTGATTGTGGTGTCACAGAAGATCGTGCTTAACTATGAAATATTAATTATTTTGAGAATGAATCGCATAATAGTGTATAATATATTAATTATGTTGAGATTTAATCGCATAATACTTCCAGCTACTTTATGTTCACAGTCAAAGTTACTATTGAATTCATGGTGGTATGATATTCTCCAACGGGGGTCTAGATCAGCAGGATGCTCTCTGCACACGCAAGGTCTCTCGCTCGCGTTCCCTCACCTTTCGGCCGTGCCCGCGCTGCGCGGTTTTAAACAGAGTTTACACTTGGTATTAACATGCGATCACCGTGATCCAATCAAGCAGATCGGATCATTAGCCAATCAGGACACGGTGTGTGTACATTTGTTCATATTAAGTAGCCTCTGTATCTGGATTACTACGGTGACCGGGAGGGGACATGTTCGGTTCACTTATTTTTGTCGTGACCACAACATATAAGCTCGTGGGAATGTGATATTAAGTCGTGGGAACGTCATATTTTGTGGGAACGCCATATTAAGTTGTGGGAACGTGATTATAAATCGTGGCCAAGAGATCATTTTGTTGAGGGAACGATATATTTTTCTCGTGGCCACGACTTCATATTTTGAGAGAACGACATCTATTTGTCGTGGCCACGAGTTATGTTGAGGGAGCCACAGCGGCCAATACTGTAACCGTACCATAGCATAGACTGGGCTACAGCAGAGATGGAGATGACAGAAGAGATAACATTTTACTTTAAATTAGGAATGTCATATAAAGATATAGTGCGGTCTTTGGCATTAGGACATGGGTACGTTATAAGTGAAAGACACCTGAAGCGCATTCTTAAATTGAATTGACTTTTTCGTCGGATATTCGCTTGCTTGAATGAGATTCTCGGATTCATCATTGACCAGTTGAACGGTCCCGGACGCCTCCACGGATACCGCTGGATGCATACAAAATGCCTGGAAAATGGTATACGTCCACGAAAAGAAGATGTTAGAATAAAAAGAGCTTGATCCAGAGAGTTCATTACTTCGTCGGCAATACTTTTCTCAAGGACCCAATTATATTTTTGCATGTAGATTCTTATGATAAACTCAAAGTGTCTTGCAAAAATGATAAATTAACAGAATATCTTCAACAATGTCATTATGCACAGTGTAATCATTCATGTACTTTGTACGAGTTTATGCAGTTGCAAGCATGATAGGCATATTGAATGCCAACCTGAGCACTTGAGACTGATCATCACCTTGAATATACAAAATAGATCTTATTAGTCTCAATAGTCTTACTGATCTACATACCTGTTATTAGGTTTGGATTTTGTGTAGATAATGATTTACTGTCAATACTCAATACCATCTTCTTTAAAGTTGATTGATTTCAAAACTCTGTATACTTTATACACTATATAGACCAGCGTGTGGCAGAAACAAATAAAGAGGATAAGAAAAAAAAAATGTCTGAACTCTTTACACTTATTTTAATAAACATTTTAATAAACTTTGAATCCATATACATAAACATTCCTTAATAAACATTTTTATAGTTGACCTGAGATTTAAAGATGTCATGCATAAACATTTTAAACTTTTCAACTTGACCAGAGATCGTTTTTTGTTTAACTTTTACAATGAAATTTTAAGCTATTTTAGCAGCAGTCTCTGTAACAATATTAAGGTGCAATGAGCATACTGGAGAACTGAACTTCTCTGGAAATTTAAAGGGTTAATTCACCCAAAAATGAAAATTCTGTCAGTAGGCTAATTACTCTCCCTCATGTTGTTCCAACCCCATAAGACTTCCGTTCATCTTCAGGACTCAAATTAAGATGTTTTTGATGTCAAAAATATCAAAAACTAATTATGATAAACTTAAATGATCAAATAACAAAGCAAATTATGGGGTAAAAGGAGGAGCCAGTGCACGTCGCATGTGAAAATTCGATTATTCCCACATGTAGCCTAATAAAACTCGTTGCCACGAGGGATGAAACATTAAGTCGTGGCCACGAGAAAAATATATCGTTCCCTCAACATATGATCTGATGGCTACGACTTTGCAACGCGTGGCCACGACATAATGATGTCGTTACCTCAACAAAATTATCTCGTGGCCACGATTTATAATCACGTTCCCACGACTTAATATGGCATTCCCACGAAGTTGTATGTTGTGGCCACGACAAAAATAAGTGAAACGAACATGTCCCCTCCCGGTCACCGTAGATAACCGATCGGATTTCTGTTTTTGCATAATATTAAATTAGGTCAGTAGCCAAATTAAGAGTAAAGATGATACAAATTAAGCAATGTCCCAATGTACTTTCCTGTCTTATATCAAATTAAGTTTTTAGAATGAAGGAATATTTCAGAGCTGATCATACAAAAATAACTGGGTTGATCATGTTAATCAAGTCACATCATCGATCATCGAGGTTTAAGGTTATAGCGTGCAATGGCTATATTAACAGAAATGGGAGATTAATAAACATGCTGAAACAACAAAAACATTCAACATTTAAAACATTAAAAAATAAAAAGTGTATTCCCATTATTCCTCTGGCAAAGCAGCGCACACTCATCATTTAAGGGCACCTTTTATGCAAAATTCACTTTTACATGGTGTTTGAACATAAATGTGTGTTGGCAGTGTGTGAGCAAAACCACCCTAGAATGATAAAAATCCACCCAGTGTTTTTTTTTTACAATCTCAATAAATCATAAGCACTGTCTCGGAACAAGCTGTTCTAAGATTCGGCGCAATGTGACGTAGAATTGCGCAAGCCCCACCGACGTGGTTTGATTGACACTGTGGGTTTGGCATAGACCCCGCCCTCGGTGATCTGTACACCATCCTCCATTGTTTCAACGACAGTCGGTAATGTCTCCTATGAAACATAAGTGTTCTGTTGTGGGATGTAATAATTAGTAGTTTTCACTTACTTCCGACATCAGAGCCACTGAAAACGCAGTGGATGTATTTTATTTATGAAGTAAAGGCGCCACTTAAACTTCCAAAATATGTTTATGTTTGCGTTATGTATGTTTATGTTACGAAAAAATACGTAATCATTTTCTGACTGACTGTTTTGTGAACGAGGGTCAATTCAAAGCAGGTCTTGCTTCAAAGTTAATCCTCAAGTGTGGATCGTTGCCTACTGTTCGCGATCCAACTCCAGAAGAAGTAAGTGTATTTTATGATTTTTGAGCAAATAGTCATTTCAATCGATGTCAGCCAATTCAACAACAAATGCGTCTAAAGTTGTTGTCGTCGTCATAGGATGTCTGTGTATATAATTTAAACCTTGTTTGTATAGGGTGTAACCACACATTTATAAATATTTTTTTTAAGATATTGTATTAAAAACTGCAACAACAGGTCCCTCGCATAAATGTAATTTCGTTTCTGGGTAGCAAACGTTATCACAGTATTTGTGTTTGTAGTTTAAAAAAATTGCACCAACGTTATCACAGTTTGTGTGTATGTGTGTGTGTGGCACATCCATAATTGCAAAGGGGACGCGATTAAAACTCTATAAGTACATACATGTATCAAATAACCATTCCAAGACGTCCTGGTCCATTCTCATTTGTGTTTCTTCTGCCGGAGTCTCTTCATATTCTGGGTCTGATTCCGTTTCAAACATGTACGGCTGAATGCCATACAAAACAGCGGGTCTCTCACTCTCAGTGCTTCTACCGACTTTATTGCCATAGGTATGCAAGTTACGCCCTCATCCAAAGGCAGGGCGGGGATGTGCAGCTTATTTACATTTAAGGTGGTACACACTAAAACAGCTCTTTTTAAAACAGGCCCCAAAAATGATATTTTCAAATGGTTATAATAAAGCAACTGTGGGGTATTTTGTGCTGAAACTTCGCAAATACATTCTGGGGACACCCAAGACCAATATTACATCTTGTAAAAAGTGGCATAATAGGTGCCATTTACGATCTCATGACTCACAGCTGTGATTGTACAGCCGATCGCCTCGTTCAGATAATGTTGCACAATAAAAAAATAAAATAAAATGACACACACAGTGTTTTAAATATTGACGTTTATTTGTAAGGTTCAAATGTGTTTAATTTATTGCCTAACCTGGGTCTGGTCATTATTTTCTGACAGCACGTGGGGAGACTGGGCAGGGACTTATACGACGTGCACCTGTGAATGCAGACACAAAGGCTGGATTGCGTTTACATTACACTGAGATCCAATCACAATGTGTCCTTGACTACCTCTGAACCAGGACACGCTGATCGGATAACATTCCGATCAGAAACGCGTTTACACTTGTCTTTTCAATGTGTATGTGGACAACATCCAGAGATACAGGTCGCATGTTAATGCCAAGTGTAAACGCAGCCTAATTTGCGGTATAACTAGTCAATCACGAGTGGCTCAACAGGTAGCTCTATAGATAAACTCATCTTTCAGGCATGTGACAGACCGGGTTGACACTTCTGCGTGAGAAATCGGGGGTATGGCGTGTGAGCGTGTGAAACCATGAGCGTGCGTAACCATGAGCGTGCGTCTCACGGCCAATGCGTGAGAGTTGGCAGCTCTAGATTCTTGCTGCGTCCTGCTGGCTATGAAAGACTAGCAACCTATGAAACTAATAATGAACAATTTGAAACTAAAACGACATAAGCTTAATTAAAAATGGCTTAGGAACTATAGAGGTGGATAAACGCTATTTCCGAATTTTGGGAGGTGCATAAACGGCGTTTACGTGCGTTTAGCCTCCACTACATCACTGGTCTACTGTATCGGTTAGCACCGGAAAAAACATTTTGAGTTCTATAGATATGGAGCTAAAAGAGTCTCAATAAAGATAAATGCACACACTAGGCTACATTCACATATGCACACACACGATTCATACATGCACACACATGATTCATAAATACACACACAGGATACACAAATGCGCACAAAATTCACAAATGCATTTCTGATGCACACACAAATATATCTTGATTTACAAACTGCTTGCGGTCTGTGAACTTCACTGCATTTGTGTGTGAATTTTGAGACTCGCCTGACTTGGCTCGACCATGGGCTTGACACACAAATGCCTTTTTTTAAACAGGGAATGAATCTGCAACCAATCAGATATCTCCCTTGTTTTAGCCAATCACAAGAACGCACCCCACGTGGGGGATTGTTTACTTATACGCCAATCACATGAACGCGTTCACACAGCGCTATATGCATGTGTTGCAGGCGCGGGCGATTGTGTGTATTTATGAATCATGTGTGCGCATGTATGAATCCTGTGTGTGCATATGTGAATGTAGTGTGTGCATTTATCTTTATTGAGTCTCTTTTAGCTCCATATATAGACTGTCAAAGTTAAAGAGAAGAGTGCAAAAGACTGATGAAAAAAAGCGTTTTTAAAAGTTTTTTTTTTTACAGTCATGCGACATGCCCCACCTGGTCGCCAATATAACACATTTCTATGGACAAAATGTATGGAAAACAGTGGAAGATAAAGAATGAGTGAGCGAGCTGCTCCGGGAAAGGTACAAAATCTAAGTTGTCTGAAACATAGGCTACTTGCTTTATATTTACAAGGGCTTCAAACAAACAAGCAATTAGCTTACCTTGTGTTTTGATAGATGCCTGTGCGGTTTAATTCCTTGGCTTTGAGTTATATTGACGCTAAAGGGTACCATGCGCGTTGGATTTAGACGAAATGTCAAAAGTGTCAGATATGACGCCCTAGGATGAGAATGCGTTGTGTAGGCCTATTCTTCTGCGCATAACTTGTATGGTTATATCCTTATCTGTAATTGTTAGAAAGTTCCATAAGTAGCCCTATTTACATTTAGCAATATTCTGACTACAAGCGTCTTGTTAATGTCACAGTCTTCGTCTGCACCTTTCTGTCTTCGTCATCTTCACTACACTTCCCAGCATCCTCTTGTCTCCACACCTGAATTCACTCCCTCATTCATCCACCTGTTCATCGTCTTAATCATCTGTGTCACCTGTCCTCACCTCGTTAGTGGTCGTTTGTATCTGTATTTAGTTCTCTCTGTTTCAGTCTGTCCTTGTCGGTTACTGTGTTTTTGTGTGAGTTATCCTTCTGCCCGTCATCCCTGTATCTGTGTTTGGATTTATAGTAAAGTTTATTGAAATTGGAACTTTGGACTCATCTTGTTCTTCAGCCCGCACCACACCCGTGACAGTTAAACTTCACAGTCTTTAATTAACGAGTGCATGCGCATCAAACAGACGGAGTGCAATATAGGCTAATTCTGCCTAAAATACATTTTGCTAATAGGCCTATATAGGTCTATATTTATTTATTTTTTGGGTTAGAAATTAAGTGCAGATTTTAAAATATGAATTGAACAAAAGTAATCAAATTTGCTACAGTTGCGTTTTAGTTATATACTGGGTATTCTTTTTAGGAATCATTTTATATTGTTAATTGTACTATTTATTGTGTTGTTGTTTTCTTCTGTATAACTATGTATTTTATTGTAAGGTGTCCTTGAGTGTCCTGAAAGGCGCCCACAAATAAAATGTATTATTATTAGTAGTAGTAAAGTCACTATTGTTGGAATAGCCTATTAATGTAATATAACTGTTCAGACGAGTGAATGTGTTTTCCTCATACCTCTTACAAGTTAAAACTTTGTGCTTTTGTTTTTGTCTATGTTTGCTTTATACAGCCTCCTCTATATACATGTACTAGCTATATTTGTTGTCATAGGCTTTCTATTACACATTGTTTGGATGACAGCATTGGGCAGGATGTGGAATAACAATGTTTAAAATAATGGATTTAAAATGTTTAGATTTCCATCCGCTTAATCGATTATATAATCAAAAAATAATCTACATATTGATCGATTATCAAAATAATTGTTAGTTGCAGCCCTATTCGTTGACTCACAAATAAAGTAACTTTCAAGTCTGCATACTCTCGTGTGTAAGTTCCAGTTCCATTTTTCCCCAAACACTTAAAGCTGTCTAATTCTTAAAGCTTACATCCCGCCCGCATCTAATTGCATTAGTTAAGGTTACAGTGACAGGTAGGTTTAGGGATCAGTGACCCCTCCTTCGGGGTCACTCAAAACATCAGTGGTCCCACTCATCGCCTAAATCATACACTAGATTTAATTATGTCATATGGAACCAATCCAACCGATATAGATATTATACTGCAGAGTGATGATGTCACTGATCATTACATGGTAACTTGCATACTACGTACCACTGAAATATGTCATATTGCGCCACGTTTTCGACCAGGCAGAACAATCCTTCCAACCACTATAGATAGATTCTCGAATAGCTTACCTGATCTATCTCAGCTGCTCAGTGAACCCAAACAAACAGATGAACTAGAGGAAATGACTAGCAGTTTGAACACCATTTTCTCTGGTACATTAGAAATTGTTGCACCAATTAGATTAAAAAAGGTTAGAGAAAAAACTAGAGCACCATGGTACAACAGTGCTACGCATGCTATCAAGAGAGAAACTCGTAACTTAGAACGTAAATGGAAACAAACTAATTTAGAGGTCTTTAGAATCACGTGGAAAGACAGTATGTCACGTTACAAAAAGGCTCTAAAATCAGCCAGGGCTGAGCACCTCAGCAAATTAATAGAAAATAACCTAAATAATCCAAGGTTCTTATTTAACACCGTGGCTAGACTAACAAATAAACAGAGATCACCTGAGCAAAATATTCCGTTACAATTTAGTAGTAATGATTTTATGAATTTCTTCACTGAGAAAATAGAAAACATCAGAAACACAATTGTAAACACAATTGTAAATGTACAATCTTTTATGGTGTCTTATGATTCAGCCTCAATTATCGCCCCTCAAGAACAACTACACCGCTTTACAACTATAGGACAGGAAGAGCTAAATAAGCTTATCATTGCATCTAAACCAACAACATGTTAATTAGATCCAATACCCACTAAAATACTAAAAGAAGTGTTACCTGTACTGCCCTACAAAGCAAAAAGGCAGTAACTGCATTTTTGGTCAAAAATTAGATATTATCATTTTCATGACATTCAAGGCATCCTTTGTTATGTGACATAACATCTTATCTCAAATGTGTGTCGTTTTGGAGAAAAATGGTAGTCGTTTGTACAGTAACTGCAAAAAAGGTAACGACAGGATAACTTTAAAGTCATTTTTCTCAGTTCTGCACTCTGCGTAGTTAGTGCCTTTTTGCTTTGTAGGGCAGTGTAGTGGAAGAGCCTCTTCTCAATATTATTAACTCGTCTTTATTTTTATGTCATGTTCCAAGAATATTTAAGCGGGCAGTTATAAAACCTCGTATTAAGAAACCACAATTAGATCCAAATAACCTAGCAAATTACAGACCCATCTCAATACTAGTTCTATTCGATCTTAGCACTGCGTTCGACACTATAGATCATAAAATACTCTTGGATCGACTACAAAACTACACTGGTGTTCAGGGACAGGCATTAAGCTGGTTTAGATCGTACTTATCAGACCGTTACCATTTTGTCTGTTTTAAAGGGAAAAATCAAAGATAACGTCATTAGACTATGGAGTGCCGCAAGGATCTGTGTTAGGCCCTCTATTATTCTCAATATATATGCTGCCACTTGGTAATATTATAAGAAAACATGGAATTAATTTCCACTGTTATGCTGATGACACTCAATTATATATCTCATCACGACCAGATGAAAAAACTAACTTATCTAACTTGACAGAATGTCTTAAAGATATAAAATGCTGGATGACGCGTAATTTCCTGCTTTTAAATTCCGATAAAACGGAGGTATTACTTATTGGTCCAAAAAACTACCCACAAAATCCCTTACAATACAACTTTAATTTAGAAGGATGTCCTGTTACTTTATCCACTACAGTAAAAGACCTGGGTGTTATACTAGACCACAACTTGACTTTCAAAAATCATATTTCATATGTCACAAGAACAGCCTTTTTCCACCTTAGAAACATTGCTAAGCTACATAATATGCTATCTGTTTCTGATGCAGAAAAGTTAGTTCATGCATTCATGACCTCGAGACTAGATTACTGTAATGCTTTATTAGCTGGTTGTCCTGTATCCTCAATAAACAAGCTACAGTTAGTCCAAAATGCAGCCGCTAGAGCTCTTACTAGATCAAGAAAATATGATCATATAACACCGATTTTATCATCTCTACACTGGCTAGCTATTAAGTTCCGTATCAATTACAAAAGTATTACTACTGACCTATAAAGCCCTAAATGGTTTAGCTGCTGTGTATTTAATGGACCTTCTATCGCCATACAATCCATCGCGCTCTTTAAGATCACTAAATTCGAGGCTTCTGGTCATTCCTAGGATATCTAAGTCCACTAAAGGAGGGAGGGCGTTCTCACATTTAGCTCCTAAACTCTGGAATAGCCTTCCTGATATTGTTCGAGGCTCAAACTCGCTGTCCCAGTTTAAAACTAGATTAAAGACGCATCTCTTTAACCAAGCATTCACATAATACTTACTTTTTATACTACTGCTGAATCAGTTCGAATGCATTAATATTATGAACATCAGCTATGCTAATTATTTCCCATTTGCTTTTCTGCTGTTATCTCGGGACGCCAGTCCCGAGGTGAATAGCGTTTGTCAGCTCCAGTTTGTATCCAGCCTCTCAAGGAGACTTCAGATGCCCCAACAACTGTGATGAGACGACTCAACGCCTGTGAAGAGACGACTTAACGCCAGCGATATGTTATGCCCTAAATTAATTTGTGATTAATTAACTGCATTTTTTTTTTAAATTTTTTTTTTATGTACATTTCTGAAATGCACTTTCTGTAAAGCTGCTTTGAAACAATGTGCATTGTGAAAAGCGCTATACAAATACATTTGAATTGAATTGAATTGAAGTTACCAGACTCAGTCTCAAAATTCTGTTTCATATAACAACTTGTAGTCAGGAACGAGACTGATAACTTTATTCAGCTGCTGAATGTAGCTACAGTGGAAGCAATGAAGGTTGTGTGCTGTGAAAAACAGACAGATCTTTTTCTTCATCATCTTATAGATGTCCTATTCTTTCAGACATCTGCTCTACAAACTTGCTTCATTGCATCGCTTGGAAAGATTTTATGAAAGATTCTTTCATATGGGTTCTCTAATGACTGGTTCAGAGCTTCACTCCAGTCTTCAGTAGCATGAGTGAAGTTGACAGGATGTTTCTGGGAGCACATCAGTGGAGTTTCCCAGAGTTGCATTAAGTTACGGCATGGCAAAGAGGTGACATACGTACAGATATGAGTCAGCTCCTGCTGAGCTTGAGTTAACACGTCCCACCATGCCACCAACTGTCACTGACAGATAACTGCATACATCATGACATCAAAACAACATACTGGACAAACACAGAGATACATCTCTGACAGAGAGAGAAAAAGAAATTTAATTTGGTGGGAAACTGAGTTGAATTCATGAGTGCAGAAAGACATTTAAAGTCACCATGAAATCAAAATTGACAATTCTTTCTTTTCATGGAATATTGCAGTAATGATTTATCTGAGCACATATTATTTTGTATTATTTTATTCTTTTTTTGTAGTTCATATACCCACATAATCTTTCATCAAAAACATTCACGGCCCCTCACCCTAGCAATGACATCTTTTCTCTAATGGGGTGGACACTTGTACTTCATAATTGATGAATTTTTCAAAGTGAATAACGACACTATTGTCTTCTACACTCTAAAAAAATGCTGGGTTGTTTCAACCCATGTTTGGGTCAAATATAGACAAACCCAACAGTTGTTTTAATTTTTTTTTATTATTTAACGGTTAGGTTTGTCCATATTTGACCAAAACATGGGTTGAAACAAGCTGCTTATGTTGCTGAATTGAACTCATATCATAATTGATGAAATGTACAGTTATTGAAGTAACTTGAAATGAATAATGAATTGTCTTTTTTAGAGCTGCTTAACAGCTTTGAAACAATTTGTATTGTGTAAGCAATAAACAAATAAGCAAACAACAGCAATCCAACAAGCCAATCAATTCCCAATGGAGAATATCAAGTCCTGCCGCAAGTCGTAATTTCCAGTTCTTTAACCGTTTGTATGCAGTATCACAAATGATTAAAGTGTACAAAAAACATGCTCAAAATATGATTCTTATGCATATCGTAGATTGGAGATTAGAAATGTCTGACAGCCATGACTTCACTTACCCCACAGTCACCACATCTGTCTTAAAGACATAGCATCGTTAGCAAATGCTTTTTAATGATTTTGTGAGTCATTACCCTAGCAGTTTACATAAATAATGACAAAATAAAAGATAATTAAAGACACAGACAGTTTTTGTGCTTCATAATTCTGTGATAAAAAGGTCTATGAGGATGCACGTAACATAACTTTGATGGTGTTGTTTCTCCCCCATTAGTTCCTATTTATTCATTAATTAATGTATAGTGATTTTTCTCTACAAAAGCACACATGACAAACATATTGTATTTTGCTTATTCAATTATTTCACTTTTTTTAATTAATTAGGTCTTTGTGGAGTCCTTTTCAAATGTGAGTCATCCTCTGGCCTTGGTGCTGCCCATGATGCAATGCAATCTCACAATGTAATTCTTCTGTTTAATGATCCAGTGTGTGAAGGCCTCACGAGTCTCAACCATAGGGCCCTTTATGAATCTTTCTTGATGAATTATACAGTTGTACCTCACCTTCGGTTGAGATTAACTTTGATATGTTCATGTTTTAGGTCCCAGAGATGTGTAAAAATGATAGTCATAAAAAACATAAAAAACCGAATTACATGTGAAGTTATTACATTTTGGGAGGAGTACGCCCATCTAATCTCCTACATAATACCAAGGTATAAAAACAGCCTCTTTTTACTTCCCGTTGTCAGTTCTATTGGTATCCCTCCTCCTCCCCTTTTCCTCCTTTATGTATATTTTGCCTAGGCCTATGTAATAGGGCAATTGGAGCTTGAGTACAATATCCTCTCTGAGCCCCTCTATAGCAGACAGCGAGCCAAATCTGTTTACCGCTTGCTCTAATAATATATGGGCACAAAAACTTGTGGACTAACCTAAAATGAAATTATTGAAGCTAAATCCATATGTTTTACTACATTGTGATGTACTTAACAGAAATGCGACTGCTAAACTCTGTTTAGGATGTGTTTGACCCCAGCAAAATCACATTGTAGAAAAAGACAATAAAAATACACAATGGACAGCAAAGTGCAAATAACTGTCAGAGAATGTTGCTTTGTAAAAGTTAATTGCATTTATTCATGTAATGTAGCCTAACATTTGCTATGGAAGACTTGATGAATGTCATAATAATTTCTCATAATGATTTTGAATAGTAATTAGGAGTCTACCTGAAACTTGAATGTAAAGAATTTTATCTAAGCCATTGACACTGATTAAGAAACTGATTTGTATTTGTACACTATCGTGATTTTATTCTCAAGAAACAATTCTGATGAAAATTTATTGTTACCAATGTTAAAATAATTTTGTGGAAACCATTATGGATTTTTTTTGGTTTCACTTTATTTGGATGGTCCCTTTAACACATTCTGTTGACTATAAGTAACGTTGCTCCTACATGTCTACTAACTCTCATTAGAGTGTTGGTTGAGTATTAATAGACTGGTAGGGTTAGGGTTAGATTAAGTTGACATGTAGTTGCAAAGTTATTTATAGTCAGTAGAGTGTCTGTTGGAGGAGCGTCACAATAAAGAGTTAGCAGATATTAAGCATACAGTCTACTAATACTCAAATGAGAGTTAGTTGACATATAGTTGCAAAGTTACTTATAGTCAATATCACGTTCAAA
This sequence comes from Semotilus atromaculatus, assembly GCA_031834385.1. Taxonomy (NCBI): domain Eukaryota; kingdom Metazoa; phylum Chordata; class Actinopteri; order Cypriniformes; family Leuciscidae; genus Semotilus; species Semotilus atromaculatus. The sequence continues at coordinate 10,686,397 of JAULUF010000009.1, read as the reverse complement.
AGGGACCATCAAAATAAAGTGTTACCTTTTTTTTATGAATAGAAATTTCTATAGCATTTATTTGTAATCTTTTGTAACATTATAAATGTCTTTGCTTTCAGTTTTCATCAATTTAATGTGTCCTTTCTGAATAAAAGTATTAATTTATTAGTTTCCCCAAACATTTAAACGATAGTGAGAACATACTGTAAACAAAGAAGGTATTGTGTGCATGGCCATAACTGCATTTAACATTTAAGATGAATTTACCAAAATAATAAAGCACAGATCAAAGCTGCATCGTTTAGAGAGATGGCACATTAATTTGGAAACAAGTAGTATGTTGTTTGTCAGTTAATCTTAAATCCTCTGCCTTCTCTGTGTGCGTGTGTGTGGTCGTTTGTGTGTGAACACTTGTGTGTGAGTGTGTGCATCTGATCTGCATATGTCTGTGTGATATCCCAGAGCTTGTGCAGATAACTACCTCTGAAAGTTATCCAATTTTGGAATGAGCCACTCCACTGCAAGCATACACATCAGTGATAATTACACAGAATAACTCACTGCCTCTTCAAATATGGCAGCCAATGCCATTTGGAGATGCTCCAACATGGGCCATGGAAATTAAGCTGACAGAGAAGCCTTGATAGAGACACATAGTCACTTGCAGACTAATCACTGTCTTTCTTGAAAAAGTCTTTGATTATTGGTCTACAAGGAAATTACAATGATTTCAATTTCCAGCACTCTCCCCCTCGGTCTTGTGAGAACATGCTCTTATACTGGATGCAGAATCGCGTTTGTCCACAAGATGGTGATACAGAGCTAAAAAAAAAAGCTCTCGGGAATCTCACAGACAGACATTCAGCATTGTGATTCCTTGCTAAAAGGTCTGTGAAGAATGCTATCGGTTAGCATATACAGTAGTCAAGTCGCATGTATCTATATACAGCTTTGTACAATACAGATTGTTTTTAAGCAGCTTCCCAGTCATATGCAAGACAACATTAATGTCCCCTCAATTATTTTCAAGCTTCAATTACTGCTGTAAAAGAACTATATGCTACAGTAAACAATAGTGTCGTTATTAGCAGTTGCACGGCTGCCACAGGATTAGAAGAATGCGATTTGAAACTGGCCGTCCATCAGAGTACATATACTTCGCACTTTGTCAAGTGGATAAAGTAGCTTTTTGGAAGCAGATGGTGTAGTCACGGCCTCTACCAGCAGGGTCTAACTGGGCCATGCTAACCAGCCAAATCTTGACCCCTTGATTCCTTGAGTTGAGTAATCTGTTAGTCATCAGATAAACAAGAAAAAAAAAATAAGAAAAAAAAGATAAACATCCTCTTTTATGTGTGAGAACACTAGTTATAACACTGCATGTCACAAATGTTTAACGTGTTGTTGTTGTATATTTTTTATAATCCAATCCATAATTTGGGGAAATGTTCAATTTAGTGCATGTATAGGCCAATTGTTTATCACACTTTATATGTTTTATTGTTGTTGTTGCACATTTTGACCCTGATTTTGATTTTACACAATACATATTTAGATTATAATAATCAAGACTGAAAAACAGCTTTTATCCACAGGCCATCAGGCTTGTGAATGGTACTTACCCACTGCCCCTTCCCTCAACACTGCAAACTGCCCTCTGATCCTGAGAGGTGAAATTATTCACCCCATCTTGCAAGCATGCGCACACACACACACACACACACACAGACGGAGGGACATGGAAGCAAACTACTGACAACTTACCTTTGCATACTTTATTTTTTTGCACTTTATTTATGTCGCTTTAATGTAGTCACTTGTTATTTATGTGTGTTTCAATTGATGTTTGATGTTGCTGGAAGGATTCACAGAATAAGAATTTCATTGTACTGTGTGACAACTGTTACCTTTGCATATGACAATAAAGTTTGAATTGAATTTATGTTGTAAAGTAGTAATAGTCAGTTTGATGTCCAATTTTAATTAGTTAGAAATTATATTCTGTTCTCTTTCAATCTCTAAACAATGTTACAAAGAAAAGAAGATAAATAAGATAATGGCAAATAAGTGAGAACAAGATAATAATTTTCTGTATTATGATATGGGATGATGGGGGGGGCAGTTAGAACAAAGGCGTGACTGGATTTCTCGAAGCAGCGGTTTAATCAGATCCTCTGAATGGGATTAGGGCATCTCTTAATCTAGACTAAAAGCTGGTCGCAAGGTGTGTACTGTGCCAAGTGAGGGGAAGTGGGAAGCAATCAAGAGATGAGAAAGATAAAGGGATTAGATTTTTAACCTTGATAATCTCGCACTTTGCATTGCCATGTGAATGCACTTGTTTTTCTGTTCTGATTTGTTTTGACTTCTCCACAATCCCTTTCTCTGCAGCAGCGGAGCTTATCACTGTTAAAAAGAGTTAGCAATTTAACTGAGCCTAACGTCACACCTGGGGCCAGTTGCACCAGCTATTCACCAGATATGCGTAAGTTACAACGTAACCTAGTTTTGACGTAAATGGGCACTAAGTTACAACTTATGCACTACTATATATGCAATTCTGTTGCACCATTAAACTTGGTTGAAGCGTAACCCTATGTAGACTAAATATTTACGGAAGCCTCCGATCAGGAGAAATGGTATAAATAGTAGACTGAATCAAAAAGCGCTTATGATAATGCTGACATTTACACTCGCTTACATTTTAAGAGAGAGAAAAGTATGTGTAGATATACTTTGTTAGCGGCTCAGCGCGTTCCTCTGTGTGCATCGTCTGTGTTGAGCATGTCAAATAAAATCATTCATTATCATAATTTCTTATGTTTTTGTATTAGTATAGAGAATGTGAAGCTCTAAGCTCTATTCCATCTTTCGGATGGTCTCTCTGCAAGTTCTGCTATTCACAAGCCAATAAACTGTGAGAGTCATACTCACAAAGGTAAATCTCACCAATGTGATTATTTGTGATAGGCAGTGGGTTTAATCGGTGACATTAATAATAGATTTACTATCCGGCGTCTTCTCGTCACCCCCTCAACCTGCTTAGTGTTTTTACATGTAGAAAAGGCAAAAAAAAAGCATGACATAGTTCCACTTTCTCCCTGAACGAGGATGTGAATTACTATGCCAATTTTCGATGGCGCATGAATGACCTACAATGGCGACATTTTTGACAATCACGTCATAAAATCAAAGCACTGCCTTAAACTCACTAGCAGAAAGACAGAACAATCCTCCTAATATGGTGTCTAGACAAGACAGTTACCCAGAACTCTTCTGAATGTTATTTTCATTAAAAACAAATACATATGTTATTCATGATTAGGTAGTATCATATTTAATGGAAACTAGACTGCTACCCATACAGCCCGTTCTCATCCCAAGGCGTAATATAATGACGCTTTTGCCAAAGCGTCTATATCGAACGCGCATGGTACCCTTTAGCGTCAATATGAGACGCCGAAATATATGGGTCAGAAGGCGCCTCCTAGCGGTCTAACCCTAACCCTACACCATACCTAAACCTACCCATCTCTCTGCGTGTTATATTGACGCTAAAGGGTTCCATGCGCGTTCGATATAGACGCTTTGTCAAAGTGTCAGAATATTACGCCTTGGGATGAGAATGCGTTGACCCATATGCATTACTTTATGACCTGGCTACGTTCTGCCTTAAAAACAAATGCTGAAACTGAATAAAGTACAGAGTTAGTTACAATTTAATTTAAGCCTCTAGTATGAACTACTATTATGTTATTTAAGTAAGAAATGGCTGGTGCAACCTTAGAGGCGCTATTGAGATAATTATCATTTCAAACATACTTTATTTGAATGAAGCAGCCTTAGACCCATCTATTCATCCATCCAGACAGAGAGCTCAGTCAAGGCATTGTAGAAAAAGATTGATTTGTTCATTTTTTTTTCTTCAATTGTCATTTTTTATATTGTGTCTAGCTTTGCTATTTTTTGTTATTATTATGATTTTGTGTTTAATTCCTGACATATTTCACCATATAACACCATAAAGGCCTGTTCACACCGGGACGAATTTCGGCTCGCGTTATTCGTCAGCGTTTTTCAACGCGTTTTTTGTGTTCACACCCAAGCGATTTTCGCTGACGATGAGCCGAGTGAACATGCAAATTCATTCCCTGACATTAGATGGCGCTTAATGTACAGAAATACCCCGGTCCACAAAGTGCACTCGCTTGTCATTCAGAAGAAGAGAGCAAGTTTGTCGCGTGTGTCATATAGTTATTTATTCTCGTTGGTGTCTCTTTATAAAGACACCAACAAGACCAGCAACTCTACATTCATCTTGCCTTGCATCTTCCTCGTCTATTTCTTCCCGGCAGTGTAGACGCTACTTGGCGTATATCTTCTTCGCCGCCGGTCGGCAAGACCGTTTTGTGTTTGAGCGCCCCCAAGTTGTGTTTTAATGTAACTTCAGAAGCTCCAGACACGTGAGCAAAAGCGGTAATCTCATTGGTCGGATAGTTTTTGACGCGGCGCGTCAAACAAAAAAAACGAACCCGAGGCGTTTTTTTAAAAATGACGCTTTTACGCGTGGCGTTTTACGCGTCGGTATGAACACTCACATTGGCGCCCTTTGTTTAGTCACGAGGCGTTAAACGTCGGCGAATAACGCGCGCGAAATTCGTCCCGGTGTGAACAGGCCTTAACACTTTCACATCCATTTTATCTTCAGGGCCAGACATTAAGGGCACAGACATGCTAAAAGTGGTTAATTTTATTTCTATGTTTGGTGTGCATAATTTATGAGCTTTTGTTTTGCATGGCTGTAACTTCAAGGTGAATGGATAAACGAACTGGAGTGCACACTCATTTCCCCCACATACAACACACATACTCCCTTTGTCTCTCAGTCTTGCAAGAACCACATTCAAAACCAGGATCAAAATAAACAAAATAAAAAACAAATACATATATTTATTATATATTTCATATATAAATAATATTAATTAGTATATCGATCAAAAATTTCTCGTATGCTAACCAAGGCTGCATTTATTTGGTCAAAAATACAGTAAAAACAGTATTTTTTGTGAAATATTATAAATTTTTTACATTTTATTTTCTATTTGAATATATTTTAAAATGTACTTTATTTCTGTGATTGTAAAGCTGAATGTTTAGCATCACTTCAGTCTTCAGTGTCACATGATCCTTCAGCAATCATTTTGATATACTGATTTGCTGCTCAAGAAACATTTATAGTATTATCAATGTTAAAAACAGTGGAAACTGATATACATTTTTTCCAGTATTCTTTGCTGCATGAAAAAGTTCAAAAACATTTATTGGGAAAATATTATAAATGTCTTGTTAAGTCCTTGCTGAGTAAAGGCAAGAAAATTATTATTTCAAAAAAAAAAAAAAAAAAAAACACAACTTGGTGACCTCAAACTTTTGAATGATAGTGTAATTCCATTACAAAATTAAGGAAACAGTCTAATTTTCAGAGGCACAATGATAAAACTTGCATGGAATCACTTAAAATACCATAACAGTGATTCCTCTCAGACCACTAATAAAGATGAGGTCTTCTGTTCTCATCAAAGCACGACTGAAATGTTTACACTCTGTTTTTCAAAAAGACAACTAAACAAATGAGCTAATGACAGTTAACTGTAATGTAATGTACGGAACCAATTAGCTATATTTAGACATAATCCATAATATGTGGGAGTGAACTTTATCCATTAATCATGATTCAATTAAGACTTAGCCTGCAGCGGTATAACAAACCGTACCTCTTATTTTGGGTATGATAGCATAGCTACAGGAATAGCTATTGTGCCTCTGTTTGCCCACTCATGTCATTTATATGTGTGACTAAAAGACTTAGTCCTTAAAATGGATGCTATAATTAACTCCATCAGAGGCCATGTTTAGCTAATTTAAATGACCAAATTAAAGTCTTAATTTCCAAAGAAGGCCAAACGCCTGGACCCGCTTACGACAAGAAGTCCTGGGAAAATGTTACAATGTGCCTGATAATATCACAAAAGAGAATGCAAATCGCTAAGAAGGTGTGGGAAGGGGGGTGGCTTTCAAATCTCACTAAAAACTCAAAATCTCCCTGATATCGTTTAATAGATCCCCCTCTCCTCTCTAATAACAGGCTTAGAAAGTCTTTACTAATGGATATCTGAGCTGATCCCGTCCATCTCTTATAAGGCAAGGCGCTTCAACCAAATTACGCTCCCTCAGAAAACAATCAGCTGCCAGCAAGTGACTCGGGGTTACAGAGGCTTTCAGAGCAATATTACTCTCTCGCTGGACTGCACTGATTCAGTTCTCGGTATAGCGGCAAATGGGGCCTTTCAGCAAACACTTCCTCAAAATGTGGCCTGAGAACATTTTCAGGAAATGTGAAGTGTGTACTCTCAGGTCCCATTTTCAACCGTGTCGTTGGCCTTTGAAAATCAAAAATCGCCAATGACTCTGTAAAACATTTTTTTTTTCTCTAACGCCTAAACAAATGTGTAGAGAAAATATCTGTAAGGTTTGCTCCTTTTTTTTTCAGCCCCACCTGATATTCAGAAGATCTGTCGTTTTTAACAACGAGGTTGGTTACTTTACAGAGAAAGAAAATACAAAGAGTGCAGATTTGCAAGAGGGTGGGGTATTGTCTAACAACATGACCCCCTGTCACCCATCGCCCAGATGGAAGTTCCTGAACACTGTGTTTTTAATGACTGGGCCACTAAATTGGTTCTTAGGGCTATAGATTAAACCAAAGCTACCAGTGAAAGCGTAAGAAGATAAACAGGGCATACAGGGGATAAAGAAAGAAGAGAAAGAAAGGAAGAGCTTTATTGAATCATTTGTCTATCATCTCACATTAAATCAGATAACTATTAAAAGTATATTCTGGGTTCAATTCGAGTCAAACTCAGCACTTGTGGCATAATGTTGATGACAAAAAAAAATCATTTAAACTTGTCCTTCCTTTTCTTTTAAACAAGAGGTTTACAATGAGGCACTTACAATGGAAGTGAATGGGGCCAATCCATAAAAGGTAACATAATTAAAATGCAATTTAGTGTAACCACAATATGTAAACACTATGATGTTACCATCGGTTATTGAAAAAATTTAACTAACCTCTTTTTAAGTTTTATCCTATTTTAACTCGACAGCCATGACAACATAACAACATAAAAATGACTAGAAAAATGTTACAGCTTGAATAGTACACATTGTTTTACAGAAGAATTAATGGAATCTTTTTTTATAAAACTATAAGCTTCATATTTCTGTCCTCCAAAAATTGGCCTCATTCACTCCCATTTTAAGTGCCTCATTGTAACCTTGTTTTTTGGGGGGGGGTGGGTTTTTCCAAACGGAGGGACAAGTCAGAATGAATTTTCAGTGTAATGAACATTATGACATAATAGTGTTGATTGAGCTTAGCTTGTATTGAACCCATAATATTATTTTATTTACATAAGGGAAAATCCACAGGTATGCACAATTTTATGCATTGTTTGGAGGCAAAGAACCAACTGACCACAAGGAATTCTAGGTGATAAAAAAAAAAAAAAAAGCCTAGACAGAGCTCAAAGTGAACTGGAATTGCGTTTCTCTTCAGGCTAAGGAATGTCTCATTCAGCCTCAGGTCAATTCACTTCCTCCTATTGAAACAGTAGCAACATCCCCATTTAAACCCCTAACCTTGAGCTTCCTGTTGACAGAATGGAAATCCCATGGATCCAACACAGCTGGCCAGTTGAGAATGTTTCTTTCTGCTTACGCTGAGATGATTACACACAGGAGACTTGACAAAAATGAGTCTCTGTGTGAGATGTGTTCTTCAAGTCCAAATAGCATTAGCCCCTCAGCTAAGAAGAGTTATGAAATAATAATAATAATCTACTTCACAAACCTAATTGTTTTTCATCATTGTCCCCGATTACCTGCCATGAACACCAAGGTGACCAAAATGTGCTTTCAAGTGCGCCATCCCTGCCCTTTAACAGCATGTTTCAGCATGTTTGTGTAATCGGTTGGCAAAGCACAAATCTGTGCAGTGATTAAAAGTTCAGGGGTGCTGGTCCAAGCCTCTGCAGCTATGTTTCTGAAGGTTCAAACACAGGACATGAGCCGAAGATTAGTTTGGGCCTGGGAGGAAGCCGGGGCTGACGTTACGGAAATTACTGCAGGGCTGGAGCTGCTTGATTAGGACTGAAGTGATGGGATTAGCAGACCTCTCCATTTTGGAAAGGTGTAGGAGGGGAGAACGACTTTGAAGCTGGCATTACTAATCACTGTGGGCGTGGTACTCTGTATACCATACATGGGGTTGTGACATCAGAGATAAAAAATGAAACATGATACATTCCGCATGACTAATTCCGGTAGTATGTCACCGATGTTGTGCTTAACAGCCCTTCCTATGTGAATCTCACACCGAAAGCAGTCACAGGGGAACGGAAGCACTCAATCTTTCACCTCAGTTCTTATATTTTTATTCTGATGTTACAAAATACAATTAATATTTTTAGAAATACCATGTTGTATTTGAATTCATATTTGCGAAATCACACTTTTTTTCTGGCTTCCCGCTATGAGGCAATCCCTCTACTGTGATTACCCACCCTTGAATATGCTTCCCCCATTTGTTATTGAAAAAGGTATGAAGGGCAAGTAGGCCCATGATGAAACTCTCTGGCAATTTTGACTCTCTCAAGTCCTTAAACCTGAAGGGAATATGTTCCGGGAATTAATGAATTCAACATGTGAGTGCAAGGAAAGCGACATTAAAGTATCGCCCGGGTCTGTTTTCTCTTACAACTGCGGCTTCATTCTTATTTTGTTGCTCTCTGCTCCAGGTCGTCTTTTCACACATCTTAACATCAAAAATAATCCACTAACTGGCTGTTGGATGCTGCATTGCCAGTGCTGGCTCTGTTAGTCTAGCTGCCTCTTTGAATGGGGTGATAAAATTAGCATTAATACGCTTCCTGAAAAGTAAATTAGCAAGCAGCTTTGATATGTCTATGTATTTATTTCTTTGTTATTGCATTAGGCAAAATGTTTGGAATATCTAATACTGACAACTTATTACTAAAATATGGATTCCATTGTTCCCCAAATTCAAAGAAATTAAAAGCCATTTTTAACTTCAGACGCCATCAAAAGCAAAAACATTTTTAACTTGAATGAGTTTTGATGCTATTGTGTTCTTCATACTGCATAATTTAGCTGAAGTCTAGCAAACAGCAGGATGCATTCGATGCATATTCCTCAGGCGCTTCTCATTAGCTTTTGAAGGGGTTCTTTGTGTTTCATTATTAAAACAAATTTTCACTGGTATAACCGTAACACAATTATTCTGAGACATGTTGCCAAAGCTAAAAATTACAGACTTTTATGCTTTCATTGCTTCATCCCCATTGTGGCACCAAATCATTTGGACTCAGTATGAAAGTCTGATTTCTTTAAAGGGGTCCATTTTCAGTAAGACTAAAGTGGTAGGTGGGTGATTTAAGCACATGCCTTACCATGCCAAATCATGCCCCAGGGTGAATTTAGGATCACGTTAAGTGAACATTAATGTCTTGTTAAGATCAGTCCAAACGCCTCAAACATTCTGTACATCAGCTTTCTCAGAGGGCCTCGATGCACTTGGCTGCTCACCCAGGACAAATGAGAGATGACAAGAACCCTGCTATTTTTAAAGCACACACTTCATAAGGCATCCACTGTCTCGTGCAGTCTGGTTGTGATGGTGCAAAGAGTGTCTGCTGGACAGCGGCAGGGTTAAACACCACCGTGCCTGTAGGAGGCATAAGGAAAGGTCTCAGATGACAATGAGGAACATAAAGTTCATCTTACCTTGAGAAATGAGAAACCCACAGCTGAGAAGCTTTAAGTGAGCTTCTTGTCCATTTAAATAGATATTTCATTATTTTTATAGAAATATATTTTTATATATTTCAGATAACCTCTAAGGTTATTTCTGAAACACTTGAATGAGTCATGTTCAACCAACTTTCTTCCTTTCTTACACAGAACAACCTCTTGTGCTCTTAGTTATCTCTGAGACTGGCAAGAGCAGCTTCGAAATCATCAGTACTCATCTTGCTGGATCTGTCTGTTGCTTTTGACACAGTTAACCCCCAGATCCTCCTCTCAACGCTCATGAGGAAGGGCATCTCAGGATATTACCTCCTTCAGGGTGTCGTGGAGGGGTGAGGTGTCTGCTGGGGTGCCTCAGGACTCAGTGCTTAGACCATTTCGCTTCTACTAGTGATGCCATCACTAGTATCTGTTATTCAGAAACATGATTTTTCCTATCAATGCAATGCTGATAACACACAACTCTACCTCTCATTCCAGCCAGATGATCTGATAGTAGCTGCTTGTTTCTCAGCCTGCCTGACAGACATTGGTTGCTGGATGAAGGACCACCACCTTTAACTCAACCTTGCAAAGACAGAACTGCTTGTGTTCTCAGCCAACCCAACATTTCATCACAACTTGCATTCAGCTTAGTTCTTCAACCATAACTTTATCCAGGACACCCAGGAACCTTGGAGTTGTGATTGATGATCAGTTGAACTTACAGTAAAATACCACATTGCTAGAACTCCCCGGCCCTGCAGATTTGCCTTATACAACATTAGGAAGATCAGGCCCTTTGGATAAAAGTGTCTAATAAATGATTCAATGTAAATACTTTTATAGAGAGTACATTATGATTTTAAATGTCCAGAGGTGTTAGTTTTCTTAGTAATATTTTCCTGTGTAGGGTTAAGGAGTGCTGGAGCGTCCTGGACATTCAATCACGAAAGTAATTATTATTATTATTATTATTATTATTGAAGTTTATAAAATAATTGCTCCATGTAACCTGAGGATATATTTCTTAAAATATACCTGACACCTGAGCAATGTTCTATATAGCACCGTAAGTCTATGGTGGCAATACTGTAAAAAGTAGCTTAAATAAAAAAATTAAAATCAGTGGTAGGCTGCTGCAGTTGCCGCAGGGCAGCCAATGAGCACGCTAGATAGCCTGCTCTAGGTCTGCGAGCTGCTGCACTGCGTTGACAATGAATACAAAATTAAGGGTATTTTTTGGGCTTCATATCTCGAGAAAAGATGACTTTTCCCGTAGCGTAAGCAACTTACGCAATTCTCGTTCCCTCTTCTAGAGAGAATCGAGGTTACATTAGGTAACCGAGTACGTTTTATTTCCAGACTCTGGGGTGAAACTCTTTCTTCTCATTTTTATAATCAAAATAGTTGTTATGCTTTAGTTTGTTACATACAAAAAAATCAAGGTCGACAAGAAGTACACTTCAAAGACCAAAAGCAGATTTGAAGTCAACCAAATTTGAACAAAAGTTCTGCAGGGCAGTCTGAGCGAGGGCTAAAAAGGATCAAAAGTCAGACCTGGCTTTTTCACCAGAGGCCTGTTGTGGTGAAGTCTGTCAGCCATGTCTTCTAAAGTGAAGGCCAATAGACATATTCGAAGAAATAAGAATATACTTACAAAAGCCAAGGAACAGACAAACAAACAAAAGCAAATGTCAAGCAGGGCTGCACTTCAGCAATTGCCTCTCTGTCTAAGCACCCAGGGGTATTTATCTCAGGTCCCCTGTCAAAACGGCTCGACCATTCCTTGCAACTAATCCTACTAAACTGACTCTCTCCACTTAGATCAATGGGGCACGATGCTAAGCACTTCTGACAGATACATACATCTGCAGCACGTCCCAGTCCCTAAACTCTACCCTCCTCTGTACGCACGAGTAGACCCCGCAGTCCCCCAGCCCTCCGCCCCTTTCTCACTTACTCGTTTAGACAAGATCACAGATTCAGATATGACAGTCACAGCCTCTGAAAAATTTAATACCACTCTGAGGAAAATCTCTCAGGATTACTATAACTCCGTTAACCTGTTTATCGTGCTCTTTATTCTATAGGTTTGCAAATAATAAATCACTTTTGCTTTCCTCTCAGGGAGCGAGCTGGAACTTAATGATCTCCCACCTCCGACCCCCTCAGTCTCTCTCTCTCTACGAGTGCTCCCCGTCTCTTTCGCTCTCTCTCTCGCTCTCCCTCCTTCAGTGGCGTAATGCGCCGCTTGCCTCACAGAGCTACTGGTGGTCAGGGGGCTGCGAATGTTATCTGATTTTCCAGAGAGGGGTTTGGAGCTGGACTAAAGAGGCTGGGACAATAACAGGAAGCGGCCAGAGGAACGGCTGGGCTGGGCTGATCACTTTTGCCACTGGAGTGGCCTGATTGTCCAGTGAGCAGCTCTGTTGGAGCTCAGACAGGTTCACATGCAGCTGGAAACAGACACCGCTGACCTGAAATTGAGGAGGATATAACTCGACTTTGAAATCAGAAGGGATTTTCAAATCAAGAACGACAGTTGAAGGGACCAAGACTCTGGTAGGTGATTTTTTTATGTATATATTATATTATTATAGGCCTAATATATAAATAGAAAGACATATATATATATATATATATATATATATATATATATGTATATATATATATATATGTATATATATATATATATGTATGTATATATATATATGTATATGTATATATATATACATATTCATATATACATATATATTTGTCTTTCTATTTATATATTTCAAGTCAAAGCCATAAAGTTAATTCGTAATTTGTACATATTTTGATGACTGTTTAATATAAACCGTATGTGTGTGATTTACTTTAAATTATATTAAGTCATATTTCTAAAATGTATCTTTACACACACACACACACACACACACACAAAAAAAAAAAAAAACTGATTTGAATGATGCTTCCTGGACTAATAGGAAGGAAATTCCCAAGGAACACTGATTACCCATGGGAAGACGTAGAACTTATCTGTATGTAACATTTTACTTAGGGACAGAGAAACAATAATAAATCCTTACACCATCTGTCCTGCTTTTTCTTGAAACAGCACAGCAGTTACAGGTTATTCTTAATGTGTCATCCCATATCCCCCTGTAGGAATAATGTTTTAAGAGATGCAGAAATCAGTTCTATCTCATCAGACAATGAAAGCCGATGATACAAATTATTAAAGGTCATGTAAAACAGCAGAGTTCAGTCTATAAATAATATAAAACATGCTTGACGCCATGCATATACAAAGACTGTAAATGAAGAGAGGTGTACCAGATGAGTCAGAGGTGGGAACAGGTGCAATGCACACACTTCAGACAGTGACACCTTTAACAGGTCTCTGGAACTTGTGACATGGAAGATATGGGATATAATGGAGGGGAGAGTTGATGTATGTCAGGCTGAATTTCCTAGAGGAGAGAGTAGGCAGACTGCAGATTGCTGGAAGCTGCTCCATGATTAAACCTATTTTAATCTAAAGCCCACACACACACACACACACACACACACACACACACAGAGCGAGAGAAAGACTTTCAAATGGCTGGTTTAAACAATTGCTTTGGTATGCTTTTCAGTAATGTCAAATGATAAGAACAATTTTTGTATTAAACGCTTCAGTGTCAATTTAATGAGACTACAATGAGTCTCAGCTAGAAAGCTTGATACTTGATACTTAAAAAAAAACAGCAATATTTATGATAAAAAGAGATGGGTGGGAATAAGAAGAAAAAATATGTGATGGTTAACTTCAGACTTGTTTGATTGGAAATTATCTACTCTGTTTGCTATGAAAAATGTAATAGAAATGAAGGACGCGCGAGTGTTAGAACTAAACTGCAGTAAGGCTGATGTTTTTAATATTGCACAATATAACACAACCAGCAACCATATTCAACTTGAATATGAGCCATAGACACAAGCCTTTCAAAAGTTTATACAGACAAGAAGTTAAAATCGAGTTAAAAAACATTTAGAAAACAATATGGCTTGTACAGTTGTAGCAGTGAAACCAACAGAAAGAAGCCAAAGCAGAATCAGCAGTTGGAATTTACATGTGAAGTGGTGCTGTTATATCCAGTGATCTGTTACATCAAATTAGCAATATACAATAAAAGTATACTCTTAAAAGTTTTAATTTATTTTAAATTTAAATTACTTTTATGAATTAAATAATTCATACTTAAAATACTTTTAGAAAAATTTAAAATACCCATTAAAAACAAAAGTATTTTTTACTTAATTTATACTTATTTCACGTATACATGTCTCCTTATAAAGAACTTTTTTGGCATAAAAAGTTCTTCAAAACTGAGTCAAGAATTCTAGTGTTCTATATATAATTCCATTGAACCATTGAGTGTATTTGTACTGGGACATTGGCATTTTGACATTTACATTTGCAGAAGTTATTTAAGTGTACTAACTGTTTTGAATCATATAGCTTAGCAAAATAGTGGATAATGAACAGCATTTCCCTTTTGTCCTTAATTTTTTTTTTTTTTTTTTTTTTTTTATCAGACATGAATAAACAGGAATAAACAGGAACATTTGAGTAGGAATGAACTCAAAGTGTAGTACATGTTATGCAATGCCCATACATGTCTGAACCCATTGTTATGAAGTGATGGCATTTTATACCTTATGTGAAAGTAATAATTTTGAGTGGAAGAGTCTCAAGCAAAACCCTCAAGCAAAGATTTAGCAATTTGGGAACACTTAAGAAGCATAATCCACCTCATCTTAATATAATCGTCTAAATGAGTCTAACATAAGAATGGTCCATCAAGCTAAAGCATGTTATCTGGGATGGGAAAATCCTCTGAATTTTTCAGGCACATTGTAGTCTGGATAATGTATTAGTACAGGCTTTTACAGTGTCACACAGAATGTGCAGTTTCCCATGATTTAAAAGCATGCAGTCGAAAGATTGTGCGACAGGAGGAATCCTAATGAGACACTATTTAATGAAGGGATTTCATGGTCGGAGATAACAATAGGTTTCTTTCTTTCTTTCTTTCTTTCTTTCTTTCTTTCTTTCTTTCTTTCTTTCTTTCTTTCTTTCTTTCTTTCTTTCTTTCTTTCTTTCTTGCAATATTTAACACACCTAGGTTTGTGATGCTGAAGTAACCATGTTTTAAAGACATGAATTAATGTATAAATTTGTGTTCTGTTGTTCTATTCACATGGTCCACAGATGATGAAACTGTCTGCCTGGAGGCAGATGACTGAGCCTGGATGCTGGGCAGGTATCCTGGCCATTTTATGTACCCTCAGCATGGGAGCTGATGTCCAGCAAGCTCTGAAAACACCCTCCATGCCGAGCACAGTACTCCAAAGACACAAGAGAGATTGGAAATGGGATAAACTTTATGTGTACGAGGAAACACCTTCAAAAACCCCACCTGAAAAAATTGGAAAGGTAAAGGTTCTAAACCATAGTGCTAGTTTGAAAATTATGCTAATCGACTACTTTTTCAAATGTACTTCAAAGGTTATTGAAGAGTCTTCTGAGGTGTTACTATATATATAGTTTAGAAAGACCTAATGAACAGAATCTTTATCATCATTGTTTGACATGATGCTTTCTTTTTTATATCCCTCTTTTCCCTTTCTTTCTCTT
The DNA here is from genome assembly GCA_031834385.1 of Semotilus atromaculatus. Classification (NCBI taxonomy): domain Eukaryota; kingdom Metazoa; phylum Chordata; class Actinopteri; order Cypriniformes; family Leuciscidae; genus Semotilus; species Semotilus atromaculatus. The sequence goes on along the minus strand of JAULUF010000009.1, from coordinate 10,670,877 downwards.
TTTAGCTAGAGAATACACTTTTCTCTGTGTCCACAAAATACAATCTCTCTGGAGAAGGTGCTAATGACATTTTTACTGTAAATGACAATGGGGATATATTGGTCAATAGAATGCTGGACCGGGAGAAGAAAAGTACCTACACGCTCTCAGCTTCAATAATCAACATTAAAAACAGGAAGCTGATGGACAAAGATGATACGTTTGTTATAGTGGTCCTGGATATTAATGACAATAGCCCTGTTTTTCCACCTGACCTCTCTGGATCTATCAGCGAGTCCTCTATAGCAGGTAACAGAGTATCATAAGTTATTTTCATGGTGGCCATGTGTGGACAGTATAAAGAAAGACAGATGATGTGGTATAACTTGAGCTTAAAATCATGCATTTATGAAATGTGGATGTTGCAATATTCTAAAACAATACAAAATAACAGCATTATTTTATTTTATGCAAGATAAAAAAGATAAAAATCAGTACACTTCTCACATTTATCTATATCAAAACTATTAAGTTATAAGAAAAAGTTCATTGGAACTACTATGATTTTTATTTTTGTGTTTATGTTTACATTATGTTTGTAGGATCGATAGTAATGACAGTAAATGCGACTGATGCAGATGATCCCACCACTCAAAATGGAAAGATTGAGTACAGACTGCTAAATGGGACAGACCTCTTCAACATCAACAATCAAGGTATATATTTACAGTATATACACACACACTACCATTCAAAATATTGGGGTTAGTAGGTTTTTGTAAAGTTTTTAAATGTTTAAGTATTTTATGCTCATCAGGGATACATTTATTTGATGAAAAATAAATTAAAAACAAAAATATGTTTACAATTTAAACTGTTTACAATTTATTTTTTGTATTTGAATGTATCTAAAAATTTAACTTATTCTTATGAGGGCATTCAGGAAATGTTTCGCATCATTACTCCAGTCTTCAGTGTCACATGATCCTTACGAAATCATTCTAATATGCTGATTTGCTGCTCAATAAACATTTATTGTTATTATCAATGTTTTATTGGAAACTATTAAGCATTTTTTCCAGTATTTTTTGATGTACAGAAAGTTCAAAAGCAACAGCATTTACTAAGTTTATGAAATATTATGAAATAGAAATCGTCTCGGGTTACGACTGTAACCCTTGTTCCCTGAGGAGGGAACGAGACACTGCGTCGTTGAAAACGACTCTTTGGGGACGCTCCCTTAGCGTGTGCCTCTGAAGTATGAATGAAACTAATCCAATCCTGATTGGTGTTGCGTCATGACGTAACGTGACGGCACAAAAAAATGACGCCGGCACACACACACATTAGCCTCGCGATGAAGCAAGCCGCTCCTAGGCATTGAGGGGCGTGGCAAGATGACGCAGTGTCTCGTTCCCTCCTCAGGAAACAAGGATTACAGTCGTAACCCGAGACGTTCCCTATTGTAGGGAAGTCAACACTGCGTTGTTGAAAACAACTCTTTGGGGAACAAATGCCCACTAGGCCACATACCGAAAAAGGCCTGCCCTAGAGTGAAACTGATCTGACCCAAAACACACTAGTAGGTGGTCCGACCTCCTCCAAGAAGAGGACCTCTCAAGGTAAATACTGAAAGCCCTGACTGGTCAGAGCAAATGGGGCCTCTCTTCTTCTGCTGACACATGAGGTGGAGAATGATATGCCTGTAGGACCGTGGACCGTGCCATGTTAGAAGGCACTTTAGGAACATAGATAGCCAGGTCTCGGGTGCAGAATGCCCTTAACTCCGCCAGGGGCAAACTCCAAGCAAGCTGGTGTTACTGCCAGGACTTGGAGATCTCCCACCTTCTTAAGAGAAGTAATAGCTAAGAGAAAAGCCATCTTGAACGGCAGGTCCTTGGGTGAAGCCGACTGAAGGAGTTTGCATGGGGCCAGGGATAACCCTTCGAGAACCACCGCCAGGTCCCAGGAAGGAACCCTGGACCTGGTTGTCGGTCTCATCCTCCATGTACCTCAGAGAAAACGTATAACCAGTTGGTGCCTCCCTAAAAGGCCCATTGCTCAGTAGTGCACGAAAAGCCGCAATGGCAGCCACGTACACCTTAAGTGTGGATGGGAAGAGACCCGCAGAGAAACAATCTTGAAGATACTCCAGAACAGAAGCCACCGGGCAGTTAACTGGATCTAACTTATGTTCTCTACACCAAGTGGAAAATACCTTCCACTTGAGGCCATATAATCTCCTAGTGGACGGAGCCATAGAGCTAAGTATGGTTTCAACCACCCTGGCTGATAGACCAGCATTTAGGTACTGGACCCCCTCAGGGGCCAGACCCACAGTTTCCACAGCTCCGGGTGAGGGTGGAATATTGTGCTCTCCGCCTGAGACAACAGATCCCTCCTTAGAGAAATCTGGATGTGTGAGGGAAAACCAAAGGTGACAGTGGGATGTCTCTCGAGACGCAAATAGATCCACTTCCATTGGTCCAAACCTCTGCCATATAAACTCCACCACATCTGGGTGAAGTCTCCATTCCCCGGGCCTCAGCCCCTGCCTCGACAGGATATCTGCTCCTTGATTCTGAAACCCCGGGGCATCTATTGCTCTGATAGATAATATTTTCTGCATGGACCATAAAATAACCTGATGCGCCAGTCTGGATCTGAGTCCCCCTTGTCGGTTCAGATAAGCTACCACTGATGTATTGTCCAAACGTATCAAGACGTGGTAACCTTTGATGTCTGGGAGGAAGCTCCTCATAACCCTGAACACAGCCAACATTTCTAAGCAATTTATATGCCAAGAATGATGATGGTCCTGCCACAGACCCCTGGCAAAGCAGCCGTCCATGACCGCGCCCCTGCCAGTGAGGGAGGCGTCTGTCGAAGCGGTTTTCCGGCGGCATGACGCTCCTAACCCTTGGGACAGGAACCAAGGTTACTTCCATATTGATAGGGAACGAAGGCATCTGCGCGTAACCCTGATTATACGGAACGGATTCCCCTTGCAGGAAAACCCCTTGGCTTTTAGCCACCACTGAAGGGGCCTCATGTGTAGAAGGCCCAAAGTAATTATGTTGGATGCCGCTGCCATGAGGCCCAGCAGTCTTTGAAATTGCTTTACAGTGATGGCCTGGCCTAGCTTTATCCCGGACACCATGGCCAGGATGGACCCGATACGCGGGGGAGACATTTATGTCTGCATCGTAACTGAATTCCTTACCACGCCCAGAAACATAGTTTTCTGAGCTGGTTCCAACATGCTTTTCTTTGTGTTTTTGAGGTTCTGAATGTGGCTGAATGAAGGATGACATCTCTGCCATTTCTCGAGACTGGGCCAGTATGAGCCAGTCGTCAATGTAATTCAGTATACGATGCCCTTAAGCCTCAGTGGAGCCGCATCCATACACTTGGTGAACGTGCGGGGAGAGAGCGCTAGGCCGCACGAAAGAACCCGATATTGGTATGCCTCGCCCCTAAAAGTGAACCTCAGGAACCTCCTGTGACATGGAAGGATGGAGACATGAAAATAGGCGTCTTTTAAATCTATCGTGACAAACCAGTTCTCGGATCTGATTTGATTCACAATAATGGCATTAGTAAGCATCTTAAACCTGAATCTCCTCAGAGAACGATTCAACTGCATCAAATCTAAAATCGGCTTCAGCCCGCCATCCTTCTTTGGAACTATAATAAACTATATCTGGGGTCTAAGGTGTTTTTGGGGTCCTTGAAATGTTTTGACATGCCCTGACATTTGTGCTTTTTTCAGTTGTTTATAAACATATTAATGGCAAAGTTGCAATTACACTCTATTTAGCACAAACAGGGCTACCATAAATATGTGAGAAACATGTATGTATGTTTTGTATTTTTGAGAGAATATTGTTTATGCATGGTTATTGAAAAAATATATATTTAAAGCTTCTGAAATAAGGTTAATTCTCATACTGTATTTTCAGAAAGTTTTGGAATATGTATCCTCTCCCCAAGTTTGTCACTATAAAACACAATAAAAATAATTTAATGAGAAGGCATATATTGACATATTAAGATTTTGTTAACATCTACCTTGTAAATATATTTTTTGTTATTTTATTAAAAAGGTTACAATTACAACAACAATTACTATTTTAATAATATTTCAAGTGTAATCTTTCTTTGTAAAAAGTATACATTTTATCATGTGTATTTCAAAGGTAAGGATTCATTAGTTTGAATATTAAAACAAACACTATAAAAACATCTTAGTTGATAATTCAGTATGCCTACTTTATTTTTGACAAAACATCCCATACTATATGTTTAACATATGATCAGAAATTGGAGAACAGAAGTTTATTTGATGTGGCAGTAGTCTTTTTTTACAGTAAAAAAACTTAATAATCTATCCAAAACTAATCAATGAAATATTGTCTAAACATTCATATTTAGTCTGTAAAGTGTTTATGATACAGTATATTAGCATATAAGTGTTAATTTGCTGTTTGTTGCTTTTACAAATACATTTTATTTCAACATATTTCAGTCTATTTTTACTTATCTCAGTAGGCTATAGCAATATAGTTTGGTAAAAGCTAAAAGCAGATGTGTTCATGTAAAAACAACATAGGTGTGAGTGTGAATGAACAGATGCGCAGTTGCGCACTGTACAGCTGTAATAAACAGCACGCGTCTGTGTTCATTCATTCACAGACACGCGATTCATTTTTAAACAGTCCTTTTCCGTTTTTTTCTATTCCATATCTAGATTAACAAAGCAATAAATAACTTACTATATTCACATCAGATGGATCCGTTGCTCATCGAAATGAAACTAGCACATCTGAGGTAAATTTTCCAGGATTATTACGATGGTAGGCTATTCCTCACAGTGTAGCAAGACGAATTAAAGTACATGATTATTGTTAAACTCAATGTGTTTTATGGAGCTTCTGTGGGCATTGACACGTTTGCATGGGTTGCCTTGCCATAGATCATTTGCGTTTGAATAGCGCTCGCTCTCCGTGGGCGTGGTTACATTAGGACTTAATGAGCTATAATGAGCTGAAAAAAATGACTGACATCTCTCTCTTTTCATACAGATTACATAAACAGTGAAAAAAATTTTTTTTTGTTTTTTATATAAATTATTTAATTTAAAAGAAGAGAATTCAAGCATCATGCCTGTGTGCCTGTATGCCTGTGTAACAAAAAAAATAGACACTTAACATGATTGAATGATGTATAACACTTGTGTGTATGACAAAAATCGACAGTTATTCTTTTGCACTGATCAGACGACCCCAGCCATCCTTGTTTGGAACTGTAAAGTACCGGCTGTAAAACCCAGATTCCCTGTCTGGTAGGGGAACACTTTCTATGGCCCCTTTGTCCAGTAGAGTCTGTACCTCTTGTTCCATAACCCAAGCTTGTTCTGGAACCACTGCAGTGAATTTGGGGGGTCGGTGACCGAACTGCAGTCTGTACCTTTTTTTTATTATATTCAGGACCCACATAGATATACTCGGAAGGCCTTGCCATTCTTCTACAAAATCTACTAAGGGAACCAGCCCCTCGAGACTGGCCTCGGGTATTTTTCGAGCTCTGTTCTCGAAGCGGAGGACCGGCAGGAAGAAGTCGAGAAAGATTTTGTGACCATAGTTGGTGCCCTATTGCAAGCTTTTGGGGTGAACCCTCAGCCCTCAGAGGTCCTACCACTTCAGTTAGGACCTCTTTCCCGAAGCCCTCTTCGCCTGAATGACGGCCCTCAGGTCGCCCTTCTGGTTGGAGGACTTTGCGTGAGATCGTTTCCTCTGTTGCCAAGCTCCCGCAGGAGGGGCTCTTTCTGCTCTTGGCAATGGGAGGAGCTGGTGGACGGCTGAGGCTGGCCACTTGGACCAGCCCTCCTAGACCCAGATTTAGAGCGGCGAGGGAGATAGTAACTAGTAAAAGATAGTAAAAGATAGCTTGCTAAAGCTTCCTCCATCTGCGGCATCTTGTCACAACCCGCCTCTCTCGCACCCACCACATTACTATAATCATATACTGTAGGTGATGAGATACGAGACGAGTGGGGTTTTTCCCAGGATCTAGCGATCTCTTTGTGAAGATCCAGTAAAAATGGTAAGCCCCGGAGCTGAGGTTGCTGCAGAAATCTCTTGTTTAGCTTGCTTTGACGAGAATCAACCTGCTTATTTTGTGGCCAGCTGATGTTGAGTCTGGCCACAGCACGCGTCATAACCTCCACCGGTTATGTGACTCATGTTCCTCGCTCCCGATGCTGAGCACATCCACTTCCTCAGAAGCAGATAGCTCGAGCACCGGGCACTCGTCACGGGCAGATGAAGCCGCAGCACGGGCTTCTGCGCCGTGAGCGAGCGTTATAGAATCTACGGATGACGAACGAGAAAGTGCCTCGGCAGTCTTTTTCTCATCCACAAGATCCTTCTGCGATCCCCACAATCTAAGCTGCCGCGCCGCCTCAACGGACGCGGGACCCGAACCGTGGGGATCGCGAGCTTGACCATCATCATTGAAGACAGCCAAGCGGGAGCGCAGCACTCTTAAAGGGAGTGTTTCACAGTGATCACAGGCAGCCCCCTCGAGAGCTGCCTGTGCGTTCTGCACTCCCAAACAATATCACACAACTGATGCGTGTGCCCACCCGTCATGAATCTAGGGCAGGGGTGCACACACTTCATATATTGTTCGCTCGCCATTTCGATAATATAGTACTGAGATAGTACAGACAGACAACACCAAATATGACAGACAACAACAGAGAGCGCTTGCTGAAGACTGAAAGCTAATGTGTGTGTGTGCACTTTTATGTGCCGTCACATGTTACGTCATGACGCAACACCAATCAGGATTGGTTTAGTTTCATTCATACTTCAGAGGCGCACAATAAGGGGGTGTCCCCAAAGAGTAGGTTTCAACAACGCAGTGTTGAGTTCCCAACGATGCAGTTGAGTTCCCTACAATAGGGAACTATATTTACTATCCTTTTTTTTTATTTATTTTTTTTAGGTGAAATCATTACATTGAAAAGTGACCTGGACCGTGAAAAACAGAGTCAGTACCTAATTGCTATACAAGCCAAAGATATGCCAGGAATTACGTCTGGGAATTCTGCTACTTCCATTGTGACCATCAACATTAATGACATAAATGATAACATTGCCACCTTCAAGACAGGTAAGTCAACTTAAAAACTGTAACTGAATATTTTGTAAAGACTCACTGCGTGTTAGACTAGAGTACTTTTAGAGTCAGTGCCAACAGAACGTAATTTTTTCCTGCAGGAAAATACTATTTTAATGTGAAGGAAGACAGCGAAATCGGATTTAAAATTGCCATATTAGAGGTGGAGGACAAAGACGAGACACAAAACAAAGATCCAACTTTTACTATAGAACATCAATATGATGAAATGTTTGCCATCAAACGAAGTAATGAGAAAGATGGAATTCTTAGCCTCAAAGTGGTAAGTATTTCAAGCTTTAACTCTTGGTTATTAACCAACTTGTTTTTATAGAATGCTGGGTTTTTTATTTATTACTCAAAAACACAGTCTAGCACAAAGTATTTTACAACAATACAACATGAAAAACATACTGACATTCTTAAAGTAATGTGCATTTTACAGATCCAAAAAAATAATAATACCTGAAATAAATAATAATGAATATTTTTTAGGTCTACTGTACGACTGGTGCATTGTAATTATGAACATGCCTGCAGATTAATATATGATGTGCTTCAGTTTAAGTAAAAAAAAAAGAATGTCATCACATTTCCTATTATATAAGAATGTAAAGTAACAAAGACGGAGACATATGTCTGAACAGGGTTTTTGCAAAAGTAACTATCAGGAGGAAACTTAATCCAAAAAAAGAAAAAGCATTCCAAAGGGGCACCACATTACCAAATAGACAGTGCTCTTTCTTGCTAAAGAAGCTATAAAAGCTTTTTCCATGGCCATATGGATAAATTATAACCTATAATTAACTATAGTAAATTTAACCAATGATTGATGTTAAATACATGTAATTGTTGTTTCCAGTTTTGAAGAAAAACTTTCTCTGCAAAGAATTAGAGCAATATAAACTGGTTTTAAGTAATGTGATGTGGAGTCAATCTCTGAAAGAACAGAGGGAATGGGATATGAATATTTAAGACTGAGCAATGCTGTTAATGATTTGAATCAAAGTTGAAATTTAAGCTCTTGTGCCTTCATTGTTATTTTGCTCATTTTTCTTTCCAATCGCTTACAGCCTCTTGACTATGAAAAAAGAAAGATGTACACTTTTAGTGTAAACGTGGACGAGCACACAGTGTCTATAAAACCAGATAACCAAGGACCAAACCTGCTGAAGAGAGCCGAAGTTTCCATCAATGTAATTGATGTTGACGAACCACCTGTTTTCAGTAAAACTGAATACATGTTCATGATCTACGAGGGCCCCTTCAAGAACCCAGTCATTGGAGCTGTTTCAGCAAGGGATCCAGATAGTACCAATTTCAAAATATGGTATAAACTGAACTGTCTTTTTATTCATGTATCAAAAAAGATGAAAGGCTTTCTGTGTTCTGCTGTACTGTCATAAAGGTTATAGAGTAAACAGATGGAAATTAGACTGAAGTGTCATCTAATGATCCCTTTAGGTACTCTATTGAAGACCAAAACTGTCCTTTAGTTGTGGATCCTGTACAAGGACATCTGTCTTTGAAGTGGCCACTGGACAGAGAGCAAGAATCCTCATACACATTCCAGGTTACAGCACATGAGAATAAACCAAATGGTAGGATATAAACAAGCTTTCACAACTTACCCATTTGCACTACCAATCAAAAGTCTGCACACATCTTCATTTAAAAACAATAAATAAATAAAAAAAAACAATATGGAAATAAGTTTATATTATTATTATTAAATTAAACGTTTAATTCATGCATAAGCACAATTTATATGTGTAATAATAATAATAGTTTTAGTGTAAGCCTTTCAATTAACATAATATTTAAATAATTAATTTAAGTGTGTCCAAACATTTAGTATTTGTGTTTCCAAAATATAAACTCTCGGCTATATTGTGATTTCTGTGTTAATAATATACTGGGTGGATCACAAGGTCACTGAATTAGCTCTGGCTAAATGATCTAATCAAGGATTTGTTTCAAGAAATCCAACAAAATGTGACTTACTGTTTTGTTTCGCTGTGCTAATTGTTGTTGTTATTTGCAACTTTGGTTAGTGCTTTGGTTTAATTAAATATTAGAGTAGTAGCAAACATTGGTAGTTAAATTGTTTTTATATAAGATGAATTAACAAAAAAACAAAACAAAAAAAAAAAGCACCAGTAATATACTGTATGAACTTTTTGATTGAGTTCATAGACAAATAGAAGATGTTAATAATAGGTTTGACAAGATTAAATAAAATAGGCATCTCATCATCATCATTATTATCATCATCACAGACATTTGTGCTATTGTTTTGTTTTTCTTTTGATTTCTCAGGCCTAAAGTCCTATGCAATGGTTAAACTAAAGGTTCTTGACATTAACGACAATGAACCAGAACTAACTAATGGGAGCAACGTGTATGTTTGTGAGAGTGATAAACCTGGAACAGTAAGGAATTCCCAAAATACATTTCACATTATTAAATTTATAATTACTTTCCTTTAGACATCTATTTCCATAATCCTTAATTTATTACCCTTTTGCAGATAATTGGGACTATTGGTGCCTACGACAAGGATGAACATTCAGGCAGGTTCCGCTTCACCCTGGCAAAAAAGAGCTCAAACTTTTCCCTTCATGATAACCAAGGTAAGAAAAATCATGTTCACTATAATTTGTCCATAGAGTAGTGCTAATCATCTTCAATCAATTTCTCTACCATTATAAATATAGAATAATGTTTGTAACATTGAGTTTAAAAAGAGTGTTTCTAGTGCAGGTATACATTTTCTTCATGATGAACATGGAAGATTGTTTTATCCTTTGTCCCTGAACTACTCCAAAGCAAACTAACTGCTGATCATTCTTAGTGTAATCGGGCATAAAAAGAATAGAAATAAACCCACCAAAGTACTCTAAAATGCATTAGGTAGAAGCTTTCTAAAAGCAGCCACCCTGCACAATAAATCTATGATCTGACACTCCATGTTCTAAATGTGCCAGACTGAGGAACATTTTCAGAACACTGGTGTCTTTACTCGCAGCTGTATTATGAACTAAAATGACAGATTACTAATTTTAAACTGGCAGAAAGTAGGTTGTTAAGGTGCCTTGACTGGAACTAATAGATATGTCTTTGAGTTTTCTTTTTAATAAAAATAAAAAAAAAATCAGCATATTCAAATGATTTTTAAAGGATCACCGACTGAAGTGACCATGACTGAATACATAAAATTCTGCTTTGTCATCACAGGAAGACATTACATTTTTAAATATATTCAAATAGAAAACAGTTCATTAAAATAATCTGGTTACACTTTATTTCAATGGTCCACTTTAGACAGTCTACTAACTGTAACTAACTTTGCAACTACAGGTCAACTAACAGAGTATTAGTAGACTAGTAAACTGCTAGTAGACTGATAAATTAGAGTTAGTAGAATAAGTAGTTGCAAAGTTACTTCTCAGTAGAATAGATGTTTGGAGGACCAAAATCCAACGCTATCTCACGACCAATTCGTACAAGTGAGTAAAAGGTGGCTAATTCGTATGATTTGTGTAAACCCCAGTGATGGGTAGGTTTAGGGGCGGGGTCAGGACTAGGTCATTCATACAAATTCACACGAATTGGGAAACTCGTAAAATATGTACGATTTAGCAAAAATCGTACGATTTCGGATGAGTGAGGTCGTATGAATTAGCCAACTCGTACCTTTTTTTTACTAATTGCTGTGTGATCGGGTTGAAAAATCTTATCGATGCCAAACTTTTGAACAGTAGTGTACATGTTTTTAATGATTTATTAATGTAATCTATAAAATAATTTATTTTATTCCTAGCCATGTATTCAGTGACAACATAATGTTTATTTTTACAACTCCAACTGGCTTTCCTCAAAATGTGCTGGAAGAGCATTTCATTTCATGCCACACAAATGCCAGAGTGAAGATTTACTCTTCCTACTATTGTGTGAAATGGGATATTCTTGGGCCTGTTTGCATTGAATTGTCACAAGAATCTCAGAAACATTTCCCTCAAAGCATCAACAGAAAACAACAGCAGTTCAATGACAACAATAGCACTGCTGATGAAAATTGTTAGCTTTGCACCTGTGGCGAACATAGTCAGTAATTTTCCATGAATAAGAGCAAAATTAATGACTGCATCTCTTCAATTATTAATATTCATTGTAGACAACACTTCGAGCATTGAGCTGAGGCAAGGAGGTTTCAGTACAGAGCACTCAGTGGAACATGTGCTGGAAATCGAAATCGCTGATGGAGGTACACCAGAAAAGAAGAGCATTAACCTACTCCAGATTAAAGTGTGCAAATGTCAGCCGGGACGACGGATGGAGTACTGTATGGCCTACGCCCAGGCCGGAATGAGCGTTAGCGCCCTCTTAGCCATTCTTCTCTGCATCGTCACCATCCTGGGTACGTTTACACTTGCAAGATATCCTTGTAAGGCCAATGGCACATTCTTTATTCTTCTGTTTTTTTTAAGGCAAAAAAGGAAACACATTTTTAAAAACCAAAAGCATAATTTAATCAGGCCCAGCAAAACAGGTTATGAAGGATTCATGACATGACATGAGAGTTATCATATTAATAATACATGCAAACATTTTAAATCTTGTCTTTGAGGAAAGGCTTTTCTCCGTAATTTCCCAAGTGGACACGGTGTTTATTTAATTCACAATCTTTGGATCCTTTAAGTGGTGTGATTGTATAAATAACCCAGGGAACGAACAGTCTAAATAAGAGCATGTAAGAGAGGCACTTAGCTCCATATTCTCTGTCATTGTCATTGTTGGTTAGTTCACTGTATGTGATGAGATGTTGTGCACTCTCAGAAATAAAGGTACAAAAGATGTCACTGGTGCAGTACCTTTTTTAAAAGTTACACTTTTGTACATTATTATTAACTCTAAAAGGTGAGTACAGACACATATTAGTCACTTTAGATAAAAGCATCTGCTAAATGCATAAGTGTTAATGTAAAGTGTACATATCAGTACCTAAATTGTACTGATATCAGATTTTTTACTTTTTTTCTGAGTGTAAGATGAAGATATTTTGCTTGTGTCTTTACACCTCTTCTGAAGTTTATGCTTGCATTTCCTCAGTATGTGAGGAATAAGAGAGGAGTGATGACAATTAAAAGACAATCCACTGATGTGCACTCCATGAGATAGACGAAAAGTGTTGAGGTTCAAGTACTCCCATGATAATGAGAGGCTTTCAATACTACGGATATTTAAAAATTCTCACAGGTTCCAATTTATGTTCTTTTACTTGTGCTATCAATACAAATTTCATAATGAGTTAAGATTACAGAAATAAACAGGAAGATGTTAAAATTATTATTTGTGAAAGAAAGAAAGACAAAAAAAGAGAGATTATATTGATATTGTGTTTATTTGTCTTATATTAGTCATCGTCATCCTCATTGTGTTGCGGAGGCGCTATCAGAAAGACGTTTTGGTCACCAAGTCGTCTGGCGAGATACACGAGCAGCTGGTGAGATATGACGAAGAGGGCGGTGGAGAGATGGACACAAATGGTTATGACGTCTCCATCCTGACCTCCGCCTGTCACGACAGCAGCTTTCGGCCTGGTGCGGGGCCTTCGCTTTATGCCATAGTAAAGAAGCCTACTGCTTGTAAGGGTGACATGGCCATGATGATCGAGGTGAAGAAGGATGAGGCGGACCATGACCGTGATGGGATTCCCTACGATACTTTACACATCTATGGTTATGAGGGATCTGAATCCCTGGCCGGTTCCCTCAGCTCTTTGGACTCGTCCTCCAGTGGATCCAATTTGGACTATGACTTCTTAAATGAGTGGGGACCTCGTTTCAGGACCCTGGCTCAGCTCTATGGAGTAGACGGCTCTGATACCGATAGCTCCTACTGATCCTATACTGAAGCCCATTGTCATCAGGTGGGCGTCCTAGGAAGACACATGGAGACTGCTGTCTTCTCTTCAAGGGAATTTTTGTAAGGGTCACTTTAAGAAAGTGATTAAGAAGTGCCAATACTTGTTTCCTTCAAGCATTGTTATGAAATTGTGATGAGCACTACTACTGTATTTGTAATTTTCATAGGATAAGTGTATGTTGGTAGAATAACTTGCCTTGGTCTTTTAGACTGTTTTTTTTCTAGGTGGAATTTTATAAAACAGCAGTGGACACTGGTTGGACAAACTCACTTTTAGGCTGTATTATCTTTATAGCAGATTTGAATTTGTGTAACACAATATACGTGTTCTTTCTTGCTCACACCATTTTGTGGAGGATTTTTTTATTTTTTATTATTATTGCCCATATTGTATTACTCAACCCAATCTTAAGAAAAAGTGTAACCATTTTACTTTTTGGCAAATTGATAAAAAAAAAATTATGAATTAGTATGATAAGATTCGTTTGAAAACATTACCCACCCCTAAACCTTACTGTCAGGGAGTGGTAAATAGACTGCATGAAAAGAAACAATTACAAATGAGATCATAAAACTTAATAAGAATTTGCATCCAATTCACCAAAACGTGAAAGTAATGAGTCGCAATGATTCTGTTAAAACCCTCAGTTTGTGTTTATCTCTCTTTTTTCAATGTATACACGTTTTCTGGACTCTTGTCAGAGTAATTGTGAAGCCAGCATTGTTCAGCAGACTCTTCTCATCAGGAAAACTACTGTATTGCCATGGGAGCAACAGAGGAAGTGGTGATAACAGTACTTTGAAAGAATTAAAGGCTACTCCAAGTTTATTTGACAGGAATCATCAGCACATCGATTGTTATGTATAAAGCCCAAATCTCAAAGGTCAACCATAATAAGGCAATTGCAGACGTCTCAGGAAATGTGTAGTGAGTTGTATGCCTGTTGAAATGCGAGAAGTGGTCTCAATAACTGTACTACCATGTGAATCATAAGCGTGGATATTTAACAGCATCAAACGAGAATAATGCACAGCTGAAATTGCTAAATGTTATTTTGATGATTGTTAAAACCCAAAACATGTTGCAGGCCAGCCAGTGTCTTGACAGTATTGTTCATCCTTCATTCAAGACTAAATAGACAAAAGGATCTCCTTCCATTGAAAAAAAATTGTAAACTGTCTTTATACCTTAAACAATTTACCTCTGTGCACAAACCTATTTCCCCATTAACCATGGGCACAATATGTGGAAGCCACCTTCTCCCTTTCCTGTAGGGAATTACACGCCAAGTACTGTTCTACCGTCTTGTTTAAAATGACCAGCTTCATCACTGAAATGTCAACTTCCTGTCTGTGTGAGCACAAGGAAACGCACTTCCTGTTCCCTTATCTTTCAAGTGAAGGAACAGATTTAAACCGTTTTCCTGTTTTCTTGTCTTGGAAGGATAAAGAAAGAAAACTTCGGAGGGGCAGGGGAATGCTAAAGAACAACATAAATCACACTGTCTTGGTCATAAAGCATTGTCCTTCAAGACAAAAGGTGCTGCTCTTGAATGTTTGTTTTTTTTCTCATACAATTTAATTTGACTGTACATCTGTTTTCATATTTTTCTTAAATTATTTTAGGGGAATATCTTATAGTTCTAAATGTATCTTTATCATTTTGGTTGTAGAATTAGATGTTTAATCAATAAATATACTGTATAACTGCTGGTGAAATACTATTACTTAACTGAAAATCATAGACTGCTCATTCTCATAAAGGAAGTTATGTATAATATTTTTCAAGTAAAACAATGTACAGAAAAACTGGAACTGTTTAGCTGAAATAAGTTGGGGCCTTCAATAGACTGTATATGTGATTGTACCTTATTGTTATCATATTTCATCTTAGTATGTATGCTTTGAATCAGCGCTTTTTGACATAATGGCCTGTTTAAAAGTGTATAGTGTGATGTATGAACATTTTTCTAAACAAACAGATGTTTCTGAGATTTGATGAGGAGGAGGTCCAGTAGATGTCAGTGTTGGGCAGTCCGACTAAACATTTCAGTATGTGGTTCTTTTGTATGTCAGAGGGTCAACAATATGTGCCTTTTTTCTATTGTTTCTATTGTTACAATATCATTTTTTGTTTTCTCTTCAAAACTGCCAATTTTGTATATGAATAAACTTCATATTCCATAAAATGCTTTCACAATCCTTCATTTAAAATAAATTGTAGAATACCGTTTAATGAGAAAATCGTCATGTTTTGATCTTCATGTTTTAGTGACAAAATGTGAAATAAGGGCTCTTTTACCTCTGAACAATAAAGTGTAAAGATAGGAGTGTGTGTGTGTGTGTGTCTCATTAAACCAATGTTGTCTGGGTAGTAGAATGTGCCTTGAGGTGAAAATTCATAATGTCTGTTTATCGAGCAGACAAACAGATCACACAGATAGCAGCACGTTAGCGGAAATTCCACAGTGATGTCACGCCTAACACATCTGTGAGACACCCAGCTGGGACTTCCTGAGGCTTCAGACTCAGCCATTCATAGTATTCACAGATCAAAGGGCTTTCTTACAATGAACACAGAGATGATACTATATAATGAGGGGGAAACGATTTATTATTTATTATGATTTATTATCACCATTTTCTTTTAGTGTCTTCTAAACAAGTATTATATTCGGTAACCTTAGTTACACATCTGTGCAAGAGTTTGGGGTCAGTAAGACAAAGTATTTTTGCTTATCAATGCAGCATTTATTTGATCAAAAATCATCTCAAAATGTCTATTCAACCCATTTTCCTGAGAAGGGGAAGGAGATGCTGTATCTTGTTGTTGACGCAATAGGGGTTAGGATCCTATCCTAACAACATCAGAACAATAAATAGACATCCCATTTTTCATGAATACATTTTTCATGATCATGAAAAATAATGTGCTTTAGAAGAAAAAAAATGTGTCATTTTGTATAGACAAATGTAGACCTACAAATATCCTGGACAGGGCAGAAATGAAAAAATTGTTTTTTGATTAACTGGATGATAAAATTATCTTAGAGCTTCACTGCAATGGGTTGTTTTAGAGTTTGGATTTAACTTTGGTTTAATTGTATTTAACTGAACACACTGTCAAAGATACACACATTTTGAATTTGTTTCATGGTGCTCAAGTAAAACATTCAAGTTTAATTTTAAACAAAAATAATCTGTATAGAAGAATTGGCTAATACAAAATCACAATCTCACATGAGAATATTCACACACTCCCCATCTGAGCCCTGTACAGTTTCAAACAGATATATGAACAGATATACAAAGGAAAAAATACAGAATATACATGCAAATTACATCATTGTCACATTTCATCATGGATCATTTAGTTCTTTATTGAAACAATAAATGAGGATTCGAAATAAGAAATAAAGCTTTCACTCTAAGTGTGGTTTGACAAAGTGAACACAAGAGGACAGCACAATATCAACATTTTGAACACCTTGAAAGACCAGGCAATCCATTTTATTTATGCAGTACGGAAATCAATTATTTTATACAACAATGAAACCTAAGGAGCATCAGGACTATTTTGTGATTTTTATGTATTGTTTTTGTTTGTTTGTTTGTTTGGTTGGTTGGTTTGTGATTTGTTGGAATACATTTTGAAACAAAATGATTAACATTTGTTGAGCAAGTACAGGTTTAAATTGATCATACAGTATAGTGACAGTAAAGATGTAATGTTACAAAATAATCTATTTTGAATAAAGTTCAGATGCAAAAGCCTCTAAGTGCCATTTGAAATTTTCTTCTAGAATGATAATTTTTATCAAGCTTGTATATTTAAGTTCAGTAATTTCACTTAAATGGCAATGAAGATAACCTATTAATTGTCATTTAAGTGAAATTACTGATAATTTATAAAATATACAAGCTTGATAAAAAATTATCATTCTAGAAGAAAATTTCAAATGGCACTTAGAGGCTTTTGCATCTGAACTCTTCATATATTTAAAAAAATGTACTGAACCTAAATTTTTTAACAGTAGTGTTTGTCCATGCAGGAAGAAATGTAGTACAATGGATGTAATCAATGCTAACTAAATACACTCTTTTCTTTCTTTCTTTTTTTTTTTACTCTACACCTGTAACGTGAGTCTAAGGATAAAGAATAAAGGCAAATAAGATCAAAGTAAAAGACAGTGTTGTTTGTTAATGAAGTAACTCAGGTAATCCAAACACATACGAAACCGTGAGTCATGCTGAAACAATACAGGACAATAAACTGAAGAAACTGAGGGACTTAATTAGGCATGGTGATGAATTTAAAGGCAAACAGGTGTGTTCTAATTAGTAACGTAATGAATAACCATGACAACTAATGAAAAGCAGGATCAAGGGAACAGGAAACTAAGAGAAACTAAAAGTCCAAAAAAACAAAAGTACACTAATCTAATAAACACACTAATCTTGACATTACGTCCCCCACCTGAACAACTAGGGGAGGGAGGGGAGGGAGGGGAGGGAGGGGAGGGGAGGGGAGGGGAGGGGAGGGGAGGGTAGGGGCCTCTGGAAGCGGAAGAGGGGCCAGGAGAGAACAGGAACCAAGTAGGGACGTCAGCCGGAGAAACCATTAAGGCGCTGACGGTGGAAGGAAGCATGGATGAGTATGCGGCCGATGAGAGCCCAGAGCAACACAGGAGACGACCAGAAAAACTGGTGGAGGGAGAAGCCATGGTGGAGTTTTGGTCCCAACCAACAGAGATGTCACTGGGAGATGTGGAGGCCCAGGCGTAATCTGATGGACTGAGAGACCAGGCAACACTAATGGACCAGCAGACCAGAGAGGAAAGTGGTGACGAGTGGACCCAGGGTGCTGGAGGACTGAGGCCTCGTTTACACTAGTGTGTTTTCGTTTCGCTATGGTTACACCTGTCGTCTACAATACTCTGGCATTTTTGACCCTCGAAAACAGAGACTTTCGAAAACGTTTCAGACCCTGCTTTAGTTTGAAACCTCCAGGGTTGCGTTTCAGTGTAGATGGACCAAAACAGAGACTTTTGAAAACGAAGGCATGGCTTCCCACATTACGTTACCAGAACACAACAATAATAGACCAAGGCTGCATTTCCTAAAAGAACCTTAAGCCTAAGTTGATCGTAGAGACCATTGGTGGCTATTGTTCTACGATCAACTTAGGCTTACAATGCTTTTGGGAAATGCAGCCCAGAGCCGTCTCTATCAATGCCTCTGTAACATACCTTCCTCAACGGCAATAGCATGGAGATGGAACTGCATGCTTTGCTGACTTTGAGGTCCTTTTTAGCCGCCATTGTGCAGTTAAAGTCTGCATTTTAATACTACAACTGCATACATGCACAAGAGGCAACTGTTTACACTTGTATGCGCATGCCCAGTTTGCATGGACGGTCATGTGACATGCGTTTTCAGTTGTGTAGTGTGGACGGAGATCGTTTCTGAAATGCAGTGGAAACGCCAGTATAAACGAGGATCGTTTCAAAAGTTAAACGTACTAGTGTAAACAGGGCCTGAGGCGACAACAGTGTGACTGAGGACAGAGGTGGAAACGGGGGGAAGGTGGAACCCCGATAGAGCCTTAGGGGTGGAGGAATGAGATGCAGCCGTAGATCCAGAAGACTGTGGCGACAGTAGAGCAACGACTGACAAACGTGTAAACACTTGATCGGATTGAAAACCGAAACTGAAAGGACTGCGCATGTGCAATGACATCCTAACTCACCTGGTGACAAGAGCACATTGAAAAGTAAGTAAAACACACTTATCATGACAACACCCAGTTACACTAATTCGAGGTGAGTAAAATCTTTAAGTGCAACTGTTACATATACCCTTGTCTCTATCATTTGGATTGGGCAAATAAATACATTTAGTTTAATGGCTTCAAGAGTGAAAGAATTGAGGAGTGAAAGTGAGGATTAAGAAAGGTCAGCAAATCCAAGAAAATCCCTTTACCTGTTTTAATCTTCTCGTATTGTATGTCTTCTCTCTCTTGCAGTTTCACTTTTGTATTTTAATGAAAATACCTCCTCTTACAATAATGAAAATGTGGCTACACTAAAGATGATTTTCCTGATAAAAGAATGTTATATAACCTCATACAGAAACACTAGACCCCCCCCCCCCCCCCCCCCAGCAAGCCACAATGTACCTTCCACTCTGATGCCCTCACAGAGAGTTTAATCAGATGTCTTCCTTGGCTTATGTCATATCCTTGTTACACACTCAAAAGGGCATGCATCCCCCTTTTATCTCTCTCACTCTTTCTCACAAACACATCAGGGACACCTGCATATGTCTCTCTCATGTCTCTTGTGTGCATGTGGATCATGATCTTTGGTCTTTTTACCATCAGTAACAGCAACACTGAGAATCTGAGGCCCTGTTTACACCTGATATTAAGATAAGTTTTGGTCAATTGGATCACAAGTGGACGACGCTAAATACAGGTGTAAACAGGGTCTAAAAGGTTTTGAGCTTCTCCACTTTAGACCACTCCCAGAGGTAGCAGAAAAAAGCATTCAACTGGATTGCTTTCCTAGTGTGAACGTTCATGTGGTCAAATGTGTTCGAACAGCCACAAAAGACTGCCTACTCTCTGCCTACTGACCTAACGCATAAATATTATGGGAAGCGCGCTAGCCAACTTTGTTGGAGACCCAAGTTTGGTTTGAAGATGGATATGTGTCTCCCTCGTCAACTTGTGATTCAATAAACCAAAACACATCTTAATACCAGGTGTAAACAGGGCCTGAGAAAGACATACACACTTGTCAGCTGTGCTCTGGGTTTGTGCCAAATTCAGAGCTCGGAGCCCTCTCCTCCAACAGCATGCCATATATGCCATGCTGTCGTTGTCATTGTCCATCGTTTGTGCACTTCTGGATCTCACCGGAAGTAATAAGTCATCCGGGTAAACTTTTTGCAGAGTACAGTGAATTCAGACATGGTTCATATTATGGGGAAGTTTGTGATTTCTGATTTTCATATTTCAGCTTATCAAAACGTCCATTTCATGCCGACTTCAACACACCTAATTCAGATCATCAGCTTTTTATGAGAACTGAAATGAGTATATCAGTTAAGATGCAGTTCTATGGGTTTGAAATCCAGGAATGAAAGCAGGAGCCATTCTGGAAATTGGTGATGGTGATAACCATGACATCATGATTTTTAATTTTGTGCAGTTTTCAAGAGTAAATTCGGTTGTAGAATTCGTGAACATATTTAGGTGGAGTGTCTGTGTGTGTCCAGGGTGACACAAACACATTTACAGCTCTGAAATACAAAGACAGGACTAAGTATAATAATAATTCGTCTTTTTCAGTAAATTATGCAAAGCGAATGATGTATGGTGCAGCACAGCTCATGCCAAGAAAGAGGGGCTGTAGAGATTTGAAACAAGCAATGGCAATTCATCTGATGGCTTATGCACATTCTGTTCCCATTTATATTTGCTGAGCTGTTGCATTCTTAAATCCCAGAGGTGTGATCTTGTACTAGTGTAAGAAAGTGATTCACACTTGCACTTAGAAAATGCTGACCTGCTGTACTTTACCTCCACTGAGATTTAACAGCTGCAGAAAGACAAGTAAAGTGAATGGGGCTTTCCTGGGTTGCACGTAAACCATAGTAAAGTTATAAAAGACAATGACAGATATACAGCTACTTTGCATCACATCACAGTATGCTGTTGTTCCTCTTGCCCACTGTTCTATGCCTTTGTGACTGTTTTCTCTACTTTTAAACTCTTTCCTCTGGGAACTAAAATCCCAAGTCTTGTTTAAATGGCAATATACTTGGCACTTATAAGCACCCTCCTCTGTTAGTCTCTATACACATGTCAGAAATTAAGTACAAGATCTTGTTCTGAAGCTCTTTCAGAGTCATAAACCAACATGTCAAGTACAATTAATATACAAGTATAAATGTAATATTTATATTGATTTGTATGTTATTATTTCTGTCATTAAGAACAGTAAATAGTAAATTAAGTCAGTTTAGTGTAAAAAATGGTTCCATCACAAGCACCATCCATTTCCCATTGTGTCAGAGTACGTGCTTTTTTATGTTTAGAATTGTTTTCATAATTTTAACTTGCTTTTGTTCATCAGTATAGACTAGAGCCATTCAAAGTTGTCAAAAAGTGCAATGAGCTATGAAACCACTTTGATTTTATTTAAAAATTTACTGGAATTACAGTTTTCCTTAACTGATTTGACATTTCTCCAAACTCAGATAATTGCTATTTTAACACTCTGTTAATGTCGTAAATGGTTTGGAGAAAAAGAAACAGTTGCAGCTCTTTTTTTGGGGGGGGGGGGGGGGGGGGCTTTACACAAATCACAATCATTTGTGTACCATTTTTCCAAAGACAACAAACAAAAATATATTTATATTCTCAATTGCACATGATTAATAATAAGGGGGAAAAGAAGAAGTGTAACAGTGGAAAGGTGGAAGGGATTTAATGAGAGGGAGAGGAACAGAAGAGAAAGAGCTGAGGTGAGAGGAATAGAGAGAGTATAGGAAGAGGAGAAGAAGCAAGAAGAGTTGAGGATGAAGAGGATGTGATTGGCCATCGTGCCACAGTCAATGTCCTGGGACATACAACGTTAGAAAAGCTCCTACATTTTTTAAACTCCCTCAATGAAATCCACTTTCCACAGGTTGATCAAGAGCAAATAGAGCGACATTTTGTAGTTGGGACAGTATCCAAATCCACCAGCACTGGTGCAAGAGTAGTTTGAGCATCACCCACTTTTCAGGATGGTGTTCCTTCCATATTCTCCTTTCCTGAATCCAATTGAGGAGTTCTTCTTCTCTTGGACATGGTAAGTATTGCAAGTTGCAACCATTACAACCAGTCGTCTTCAAACGATGGAAGAGGCCTGTAGAGAAGTTGAGGCACAATAATGTCAAGGATAGATTCAGCATTCACTAAGAAATTAATATTCTGTGATGTTGATAAAATCTATGGTCAAATGAAAACTCATTGTTATACAACTAAACTTTGAAGAATATTAAAGAACATGCAAAACTGTGCTGAATTTATCAAATCAACAGAGAACAACGCTTGTTTGGCTTTTTGATAAATGCATTAGAAGAAAAAGCAGTGCTTCATTATGCAGTGAATATTGAACTGTTTCACCAACAGTGTGTTTAGTTTGCTGTGTTAATTGTTCTAAGAGCAACCACATTCATTTGGAAAAGTGTGTCAAATCGATTTAGGAAAACTATTTTTGGGTTGAATTTTTCTCTTTTTTTTTTTTTTAAATGCAATGCATTAAATTGTTCTAGTTATATTTACCGTCAGGTTGACCAAATAAAGACTTTCAAAGCTGAGGAAAAAAATTAGTTGAACACAATTCTTGAACATTTTGTCACAACTTAAAAAAAAGTTACGGACAGCAGCTTTAAGTTAAAAATAATCCAAAATAATTATTTAAAAAAAAAAACATATTCACCCAGTGTTCAAAACTATCTGCTTGCCATAGGTTGATTCAAAACGGTTAGCTTGTAATAATGATTTTAATTCCAGCGGTACTGGTGGGTTTCCGCGGGAAATTCGAGCATGTCTTTGTGTCAGTACGTCACATCCGTACACATAAAGAAGAAGTTTTGGCTAGCCGGCTTTACTGCGCATGAGGAGAACTAGAGATGTATAGGCTTTTCTCGCAGCACTTTACATAATTAAACTTATGGTGGATCCAGAAAGATCCAAACAACAATCATCAGTGTCAACTGGAGATTCAGCAGTTATAAAACCCAAGACTTCATACTTCGGATTTAAGGTGGCTAGAGAAAGAAACCGTCTCATGCGAACACAAGGATAATCATTGGCGGGGCCTTTGAAAGGTGCGTTAACTCCGTGTTTTGAAGGGGTTCAAAACGGAAGAAGAGACGGCTTTTTTCTGCTTAACAAGTAAGACATTTCAATAGTTCAATCGTGTAACAGTACCACTGTTTTCTTAATTCACACAGTTATGGAGTTTCCTTTGTTGTGCCTTTCTCGTTTAGCTATTATGGAGAATATGAATTCTGAACTACACAGGTAACCATAAAACACATTAAATGTAACGTTAGTCATGCAATGCTGATGTTGTTAACATGAACAATTTGAGAACAAATGTGCACGGTTGCTGTAAGTTAACTTAAATCGTGCTGATTAAATCTAACGATCGCTTATGTCGAATGCTTTTTCCCCCTTACACTCTAAAAAGTCTAACCATGATTTACTCAATTTTTTTGGTGAAACATTTTTACACTTAAAAAAATTTAGTAAATTTTAAAGCTGTGAAATCAATTAAATATACTGTATGAATTGAGTAAATGCAAGTAAAAATATTAAGTAAATCTGAGTAAATGCATCTGGTATATCAACAAATAAAATTGAGTATAAATAATTTAACATTTAAACATTTAAAAAACAATATTTATGAGTAATATTAGCTGTTTTTATTTATGAGTAATATTAACTTTTTTATTTCCTCTAAACCTTTGTAAAATAATATTCCATACAACCACCAGTATACATGACATTGGCCTTTATTGTCAATGAGTACAGCAAACAGCATATTTTACACTGTTTTAACATACAATATTCCCTACATTTAAACTAATTTAGCAAACATTTTAGAAGTAAAAATTAAACATTAAACATTTAGGTAGCCTAATTCAAGAGTAATCAACAGGCCTGTTATCCAATATCCACCGTATCAGCGCTGGTCCTTGTGCCGGAGATGGACTCGCGCTCTGCGGGTGAACTTCGGACTCCAGACCGCCGTCTTGCGTTTCACTCATAGCCGAAAGATGCTGCGACGACTGACTCCATAACCTGCCAGTAAACAAACAGTGCACAGTTCTGAGGACATTTTATCATCCAAATTAATTATATTCATTATCATTATGATGAATAAACTAGTGTGTTTTATGCAAGGCGTTTCAATCACGCGAAAAAACAGTCGTTAGGTGTCACATTACGCCTTTGTATGTTGTTTTGCATTAAATACAATGATTTAAAGCACAGTAAAATAAAACATACACAAACCTGAATTTCGCAGAGACTGGGAAGTTTCGGCGACACTGAGAAGAAAAGACTAGAACGTTCTTCTGGTGACTGGAGTTCAAACAGCCCGCGCTCACTCGACCGTTGAACTGTCGTCACTTTAGAGGGTGGGGGAGGGGTGCATTGTTTTAATTGAGTAAACTTACTCAATTTCTTAAGTGTGTTAAATATATTAATAATATTGACTTAATTAAGTAATTTTTGTGGTTCTTGAAACAGATCTGTTTAATTCTCAATTCTCAAATATTTTGATAGAAATTTCACAAATATATTAAGTTTATTTAAAAGAAACAATTGGTTAGTCAAATACTAAATTCTTTTAGTGAAAAAAAACTTATATATAACTGTAAATTCTAGACAAAATTAACTGTTGGATTTTTAGTCAATTATTTTGGTATGTTCAACTCAAACAATCAAGTAAATGATATTCTGAGATTTTATTAAGTTAATACAGTTAATTATTACTGTGATATTTACTAAGCCCCTGAATTATTTTTTAGAGTGTAGTTGATCAGAACAAAAAATGTTACTTACTTGTTCAGAAGACATTTTCCGGTGAAAAGTCTTATGTTGGTCAAACTTTCAAAAAGTGAATTTGTGATTGTAAATGACAGTATCCACACAGCGCGGTGATTGACAGCAGCACTCGCCTCAAAACGTTGTGTTCTGCAATTGCAGATTTCGAACAGAGATGGTGACAAAGAGGAAAAGTTGCAGACTGTAGCTTTAATGTTATTGCGTGCCACTTGCTTGGAAATAGACGTTTAATATTACTGTAAGTAATAATGTTTAATCACTCCCGTTTTGGCCATGAATAATTGTTCCCAGAACTTATAAATTTGTTGTGGCCACATTTACTAATTCACAATATATTTTTTCTGTTTCTGGTAAAACTATACATTAATAGTTTATTTTTTTATTTTTTTTATTAACTGGGCAGAGGCCACTAGTTCCCAGGGTACGCATGGGATGAGAAGAGTAAATGTTGAAATTAAGCATTTTTTTAGTGTGTGTTTGAGCAAGAGAGGAGTAAGGGTGTAGATGGTGTTAGGTGATCTAGTCTATCTATCTTTCTATCTATGGAAATGTCAGTGGCACTGCTGTTGTTGTCCTTATTTGTGCTTTCTCACCTTTCTGTGTAGCCTAATAGTGAAAACAAATTTTAAAAAAAAATCAAGTAAAAGTCAACTAATTATTGTGTGTGTAGCCTACAGTATAATGCTGCTTTCTGTGATTATCCCTAAATACAGCACACAAATCAGCACTCTTTAGCCAACTACGATAATAACAAATGTGTCGTGTTTAAGTAATTTGTTGTTTCAAGAAGCTCAACAGGAAAGTGAGCAGAGATGAGAGAAAAGCAATCAAGATTATGATTTTCTCTTTTATATCTATTCTATTGAGACGTATTATTTAGGCTACTCTCTAAGTATTCGTCTATCGCGAGTGCAGTGCTCTCTCAGCTCTCTCTCTCTCTCTCTCTCTGTAATGGCACAGCATCACCTGCCCTCATTTCTTTATTCAGAAAGCCTTATGAAGTGCCAGGAGACTCAGCCATGAGGTGGCGAGAAGGCGAGGATACACAAACAGCAATTGTTAACCGTTATTTTATCAGTCTCTATAATGAAAGCTCCGTGATCAAGTAAGAAATCGTTTTGGAATTTGGATTCGGATTAAAGCGGCGTTTGCGCAGCTCTGTCAGATGATTTGATGAGCGGCGCATGCATGCATTGAACGAGACAATCGACCGCGTTAGATATTTAGACATGTAGAGGAGCTGAATTTGCAGGGATGTGGTAGGTAGGCTAAAACACGTCTGAGGAGGGGTAGCAGAGTAACATTCAGCTGCAACTCTGAGTCCATATGGGCTTTGCAGAGCAATCCGAGAAACACTGACGTTTAACTTGCATGGGTCTATTTTCTTCTCTGCGAGCGGGTAAGTAGGTTACTTCACCTGTTCCTTATCTTAAAGTCATACAGAAACGACAGTTTTCCCTGTACTCTGAGAGGCTGTGGTCTCCTTTCGCTGAAATGTAAAGTGTTCAAAAATTAACCTTATAATGTTACAACATAAAGGTCACTATGTACCACTCTTAGTTTGTTGAATTATTAGCCATGGTCCATGGTAGCTTGTTGCTCTAGTCAGTTGGTCTCCCTTGGCTCTGATTGATTGCACCTGTGCACACATCTGAGATCCAAAGATCCCATGAGATGTAATGCTGTCAGAGGCAACTCTGCAAGCAGGGATGCAGAATTAAAATAAAATAATAGCCTATGTATGATAATGAAATGTCATCCCTCTCATTTTCATTCTCTCTGTCTCCCTGTCCCTTTTAATTTCCAGTTTTCCTCTTGCACTGTCCTCTTGTTTTCACTACTTCTGATACAATCAAGACTGGCAAGAATTACACTAAAGCATGTGAGTACTTTTATGCATGCTTTCTCAAATGCGTCTTGTATAATTAGGGATAGTTGCTTTGTTATCTGGAGGTTATATAGTGTACACTTTATGTTGCCTAGGCCATTCGATTATCAGCTGTTGTTCCATTTTAAAGATGTACACAATTTGGCTGCAGTTCAATGGAAAAATCTATACTTTGAACTGGCTTTCTGTTTGTTATTGCCCAGGGAATCATCCAGGGAACAAGAAAATTATGTTTTACATCCTTTTTTATTTCTGTTTAAATTCCATTTTCAAATTATAGTTATGGCATTGTATTTGAGAAGAGTGTGATCAAATGCGAACAGTAAATAAATCATTTGTACCCTGAATCATGAATCACTGGTAAGATAAACTAAATAATGAAGTATTATGAAGTCATCAAGTTGTAGTTCTTTGCACTTGAATTAACCATTACAAAATTAATCAAACCATTTACAACTCAATGCATACAGTATTTTCTAATCATCTCTTTTTTTGTGCAACTGGACTTATAGAAAATACAAGAATAAGACTTATAATCACCCCATGTAAAAACTGCAAATTTGAAATTGTTTGTTTTTGCATTGTATACAAGCTTAAGTGTTTAAGAGATGGTTAGTTGGTGTATCTGTCTGGAAAAATGCTCTCTGAACTGACTTGTGTTTTGGCTTCATTTGAATGGAGATGCCCTTTGTCATAAATAATATATAGGGTCTGTGGTCATATGATTGAAATAGGGTAGGTGGTTCCAGGTGGGATGTAGCCACAGGGCGTTTAAACATCTGGGTGATCGTCGCTTTATGACATTTTTTCTATCCCTCTTTCTCTCCCTTTAATCTCTATTGTTCCTGCAGATGAGACCATCATCCTTCTTTGCAAAAAGGAGAAGATCAAAATTGGAACTTGTTTGGTCAATCGATTGGGATGTTACTATAAGAAAGACTGTGGCAGGGAGTACATGTTGATGAAACTGATTTGTTCAGGTAAGCACAACTTCCAGTTTTCAATATTCTGTAAATATAAAATGTATTCAAAGAGTGTGGAGATTTTTCTCTCCTGTCTCTTCCAGTCCATGATTTGTATCATGCTGCTGGCGGTTTATGTGTTACCAACACATCTCGGAGTTACAGACACAAATTTATAGAACAGAAGCTTCACACTAGGGATGCTAACGATTAAACGATGATAGATAAATTGTCAATAATAATTTAATTTGGTCAAATAAGAGAGGTAGTGCTGAGAAGCGTGCGGCTCATGTGCAAAACGTGCAGCATACACACAAGAATAAATGAAGCGCGCACCATAGTTATGTATTCTAAATGTATTTATAGTTGTGTTGGACTTGATGTGGCGTTGTGCAGACCAATCGGTGTGTATGAGATCAAAGTACTGCAAGAGCAATTAGAAAGCATACGGACCATCTTCTCTCCAATCGCTCTTGCGATACTTTTATGTCATACACTGATCGTTCTGCACAGCACTGCTTCAAGTCGAACACACCTAATGTCTTAAAGCCATGCAATTGATTAGTTTGGCTAGTCGTTTTTTTTTTTTTCGAAACATAATAATTAACTGTAAGCCCATCTAAATCGGTTCAATGGCGGTGTCCGATAGAACGGGTGAAGGCTCTGCGCGTTACTGTCTTTCCTTTCACGCAACACAACAAGATTACATTATATGTATTACCTCGTTATTTCATGTGACTCCATAAATGAAAAAGGTTTTAATGATATCCTAGCACCATTCAATCTGAGACAATGTTTGATTATTCCTTTTAGCTCTTAACTTATATTTTACCCATTTATATTAGGAATCTATGTTGCTCTCAGGCCTTCTGTTTAACGTGGATCTCACGACAAGCTCGTCAGTTTTGGTCACCAAACAGAGGTAAATGGCTTTATACATGAGATTGGTCGCATTCACACTTACACAATCAATGATACTTTGGTTTAGCCCCGTGATTGCACACTTGAAATTAAAGTAACGTTTACTTCAGGCAGATGTATGGCCACTATTACAGATATAAGTTGACCAACATTACACTTGAATTAGTGCCAAATATTAGTTGCAAAATCTACTTGGGAAAACAATTTCAGAGTCAGTCGGAATAATGTAACAATTTATTATGTCAGGTAAATGTAGCCTATCATGCAAATTTCATAATCAGTTCAAAGATAATAAATACAAAACATCAAATGCTCTGGAATAAAAGAGAGAAGATGCGAACCTGACATTATAAAATACATGATGTGGAGTGTCTTGCATAGACTCCGCATCACAGGCTAATTTGAGTTACAAATCGCGTCTCTTGTTGCATTTCTTTATAGACCTTATGCGCCAGAGAAACAAGCGCACTGCCATCTTTAGAATATTGTCTTTGAACTTCCGTTTTTGCGGGCGCTCTGTATATTTCTATGGCATCGCTGTCGAGGAGTAATTAGCTGGTGAAGTGGATTTACTTATTGTAGAGTTAACAAAAGTTATCATGAGCATTGTAATGTTTATCATAAGCATTGTAAAGCAGATGTCTTAACAAATGTCGACCGGGATTTTTTTTAAACGAGCCGCTCATTCATAACTACGCAAGATCGTATTGAAAATACAGACTAGAAGTCAAAAGACAACGAGCGCAGCGCTGAAAAGGGGCGGGGCTACATAAGGTCTGTATAGACATAAACTTCTTTTACATGGGAACATTTGCTAACAATGGTTTAGTTTACACCTTTTGGGAGCAGAATGTCATTTGCCTGGAAGACACACCCTCCTCTGTGTGCAAGATACTCTAAACTCTTTAGAGTAAAAAACTTTATTACCTTTTGGTTTACTTATTTGGGAATGAGACATTTGTACCAGTCGCACAGAGACATTTCAAATGATTCCAAACATGTATAATACTGTATGGTAATTACTCACATTAAACCATATAGATTTTTGGGTGGATATCTGCTGGTCTCAGTGTGAGAGAGAGAGACAACATAGGGGATGTGATTGACTAGGGGATGCTAGTTTCTCAAGAGAGAGCCTTTGTCTTCTCGGGGAGTGGCCGTTCCTCATCCAGACTGCCCGGCATTTTCTAATTTCTCAATTCTTACATAACCAAGGGTCCAAAAAAACACTGAATATAAGTACTTGCTTGTGTAAACGCCACAATAAATGTAAATAGAATAAACAAGTAATAATACCCTGGTTGAGAAGTGATGATTTTCCAGCGCTGTTTCAGCTGTGCGCTCCTATTCTATGGCACATGCTAAATCAAGTCTTGTCAATCTGAGCGATCAAACCAATCTGAGCACTCTCCAGCTGTAAAACAGTATCCGTTTTGTCTTTACACATCGTCCCTACCCTTTATATCTACCCACCATACCCGAGATCCAGTTTCCATTTAATGAACTTTCAAATGACGTTGGAAAACCACTGTTTCATGAACGCGACGTGATCAGATCCCGCAAGTCCTATAGCTTTAGCAAAGCAGCATGTCATGTCACTCCGTTATCAACACATTGTGTTATGTTGTGTTTGGGCTCGTTCGAGACCACCTGCTCAAAATAAAGATACAGAACTACTACGGTTTACTAATGTTACGGGAACTTACAGACCAAAACATGGCACAAAAGCATCATGTGTATGCTGTTTACACATGCATCGGCAGCGCTTTCTCATACAAGTACTTGGTTTAGTTTGGCCTCTAACTGAAACAAACATGCTTGTTGTATTCTGCTTGAGACCTTTTCAGTGATATATGACACAAGTCAATCTGTTATGTATGATGATTTTACAGATCACATTTTCATTTAAAGCAGTTATTTTTTCACGCTGTAAAAATAGAGCAATTCTGATATGTGACCCTGGACCACAAAACCAGTCTTATGGGTCATTTTCTTTAAATTGAGATTTATACATCACATGAACGCTGAATAAATAAGCTTTCCATTGATGTATGGTTTGTTAGGATATGACAATATTTGGCCGAAATACAACCTTTTGAAAATCTGGAATCTGATGGGGCAAAAAATCTAAATATTGAGAAAATCGCCTTTAAAGTTGTCCAAATGAAGTCCTTAGCTATGCATATTACTAATGAAGGGAAATAAATAAAATTTACACCATTGATTTACCACAACTAGCCTAAACCTTTATACACACAAAAAATCTCATTAAAATAGCCTATTTGTAATGCGATCTAGGCAAACCCATCTGCTGTCGCGCTGGTACGGTTTCAGTAAGGTCTAAAAATAGATCGAATGTCAGTTTTTTTGTCAAAATTGGGTTTTCATTAAATTATTATTCTATAACATCTTGTCTATCCTCTTTGAATATATCTTGGGAAAATTTACAAGTTTAGTGCAGAAAAATTGCGATTTATAGTGGCAAGCTGAAAAGACTGTCTTTCACTTTAAGAACACGCACGGAGAGTGAGAAAAAATCGTCATTTTAATCAATGAAAGAAATAAAAACAGATTTGGAAAACAGATTATCAAAACCTGTAATAGGCTATGTCAAATTTCACCATGTGGTGGCATTTACCAGATCGCATCACATTTCACCAGGAACATAATACAATTGAAGAGATCCACACATTGATCGAATTCGTCGTCTTCCAGGGCATATCCTTTGCCAAGCCGGTCTCTGGACATTCTGTATCATCTTCCCAATCATTTTCGAAAAAATAATTTACTATGTTCGTTACATTATTGCTGTCATTAAAGTTTAAATTGAGCAAACGCGCTATCTCAGAATCCATGGCTTGCACCGTAACCATTGCGGATTGTGTACACTGTGCACGCGAAGAAGTCGCCAGCCAATGAGAGGCGCTGTAGCAGGCCGTTGCTAAGAAGAAAACTGTTTTTTTTTACATGAGAAAGTTTTGTTTTAACGCTCTCTATTGGCTTACTGCTCTAATGACGTTGTGGAGAGTTATGAAACCGAAAGTGGGAAATCTAAGTTTGACAACGATACCAAACTTAGCAGCGAGCGAAGTTTTTTAGGCGTGTTTTCTGACTTTTTTTGCGCTATTTTGCTGCATCCACTCACAAAAATATTTTTTATATATATTTACGGTAGGAAATTTACAAAATATCTTAATGGAACATGATCTTTACTGAATATACTAATGATTTTGGCATAAAAGAAAAATCGATCATTTTGACCCATACAATGTATTGTTGGCTGTTGCTAAAAATATACCCGTGCGACTTACGACTGGTTTTGTGGTCCAGGGTCACATATGATAGAAAATTTAAAAGCACTTGTTAAGGTCATATTCCCTATATTCACTAATGCCAATCTTCTAAACTTTAAACGGATACCTAACTTAGTAGCGTCCCTGGCTTCGGATTTAAGAGGTTAAGGATAACGATTAATTGATTGTTCATTTAAAGCTACACTGTGTGATTTTTACCCCCATCTAGCGGTGAAAAGGTATATGACCATCCAGTGAATATTAGTTTCTGTTCCTCTCAATTCCGATTTCGTTTTAACTCCTACGGTGGCCACTGTAGTCCAAGATTAACATGGCTTCCAGTTCGACCTCCTCAACACGGTGCCATTGAGTGTTAAAACGCGAAAGGCGAAGCTTGATGTCCCTCTTTGGCTAATGTACTTTCAAGATGGAGGGGCAACATGGCGGCCGACATTAGAACCCCTCACCCGTATGTATTTTCAATGGCATATTATACACTCACGAGAATACTTTATTACTTGAACGAAGTAAATCTACATTAATGAGCACATATATTTTTGAAAGAACTAAGTGTTTTTAGCTAAGAATAAACTAAAAAAGTTACACAGTGTAGCTTTAAACAACAATTGATTATGGGAATTTATGTAAATTGACATTCCTACTTCTCACACTTGTAATGTTGATACCAGTTTTATCCTGAGGAATAAACAAACAAACCAAACTGTAGGCAGCTAGCTGGGGGTCGAGACAGAAACCATGGCAACGTGGCTCCAAGTTGTGATTCAACTGGGCTATCTTGACACTGAATTGATTAAGCAGGGTTGTTTTAAAGGGAGCACTTTTCTCCTCAGTTTGTCTGGCAGCTTGAAAGAGCTCAGAGTTACAGTGCAACCAAATATAAAGCATGTAAACTACTACTCAGAGTGCCAGAAATGTCATCTAAGAATGAAAATTTTAATGTTTTCATACATATATTTGACTGAGAGCGATACATCATCTTGTTGAATTACGTAAAGGCAGGTTGTCAGCCATCAGGGATCATTCTCAACCCTGGGCAAACAAATCCAATAAAAAATTAGTTTTGCTAGATGATTCAATATTAGAAAAATGGTTCCTGAATGTTAATGCATGCTCAAGGTTACTTCAGTTACTTCTTTTCCTTGCAAATTTTTTATCAGAATATCATCTTTTGTTATTGTTGTAATTATTATACGAGACCAGTGTTGTGAAACCTGAGGCAATGTGTGTGATTGTTACCATTCTTCCAACTGACATATACCCCCGGTTTTACAGACCAGGCTCAAACCTAGTCTCAGACTAGCATGCATTTTTGAGCTGTTTTAACTGAAAGCAACTTGCACTGGTTTATCTTTAAAATTGTCATTGCCATTGTTTTATCTCAATATGCACACCAGTAATGTTTTTTAAGGCATGTTTATAAAAGCTAATTAGATGTCCCAATTGAACTAAGGCCTAATCCTGTCTTAATCTAAGGCTTGTCTATGAAACCAGGCCATTATCTTGTTTGCTAAATTGCCACCATACTCTTTTAAACACTTTCGTAAGGGACAGGCAGTCCCTTTAGCCTTAACGCGTTTAGGGCATCTACTAATTCGGACTGACCTTTAGCTAAACTGTTTACCGACACAGGAAATGTTATCTACTTACACTGATGATGTCACAAGGCTTTCAACACGTAGCAAAAGAACATGACGTTGTATTTTGTTTAACCTTACCTCATTGATTTAAAAAATTGTCTCTCTTTGAAAATTGTTGCATCTTGTTGTGTTTGTTAGGAATTATGTATAGAAATGGGTAAGGAATGATGCTCTGTGACAAATGTAATGTAGTGGATGAGACAAACTGAGATATTATATTGAAATATAACCAGTTTCTATTGTAATGTATATAACCCCCTGCATGAATTGATTATGAATATTTTTCATCATTAGTATTGTCAGAATCTTTCAGAATGATATTTCCATGAGGTAGTGGTGTGTAGCACCTGAAGACAACTTGTGGTACCTTAGCGTTAGATCACTTAAAATATTGAAATGTACCATATGTGTCTTGCTGCTTTCCCCAGATGTTAAAATTTGATGTACAATGCCGAAGCCTGCAGGTCGCAGGACTCCTTAAAAATGCACTCACATAGAG
Source organism: Semotilus atromaculatus (assembly GCA_031834385.1). NCBI lineage: Eukaryota > Metazoa > Chordata > Actinopteri > Cypriniformes > Leuciscidae > Semotilus > Semotilus atromaculatus. The sequence continues at coordinate 10,636,932 of JAULUF010000009.1, read as the reverse complement.
TAGTGCTCTCTAGTCCCTCCCCTCAATTCACTCTAATACATCATACATTGCTCATCTATCCAACACTTTAAATGTCACAGTAGCCCTGTGGTCCCTGCAGCCTGCTTTTTTCCAAGCTCCCAGCCCCCATAGTGGAAGAAAATAACAAGAAATAAATACTGATAAAACCTACATTGTTTTGGCTGTCAAGGACCAAAGGACAAAAAGCACTATACAAGTATCATAAAAGTGGGCCATAGAACTTGTTCATCATAAGGCAAGTATTCTGAAGTAATACAATACCTTTGTATAAAGAACAGACCAAATTTAGGGTGTTATTCATTGAAAATATTCATCATCAAATCTTATGGACAACTTTTATGCTTTTCCCCCCCTTTTTTGTAGCATGACATATTATTTTACCTGGTACATACTGTATTTCATATTACTTACTGCCCAATTAGAGTTATTATTGATCAGCAGGTTGCCTGCTGTGTTGCCATTTCCTCTGTTCCTGATGTGACCTTCAGTCAGGCAGTGTCTCAGCTGGTTAGATCTCTGTGTTGCAGCCAGGTTGCTGACGCTGGCTCTAGCCCACTGGGGATGCCCCTGCTGTGTGTGTGGAATAGCACACCCATCATACCTCTCCCTGCATCATTGGCACAGACAACATCCACCATTATTGCTACTACAGCCCACTCATAAACACTCGCCCTCCTACAGTCATCCCAGAGGGAGGCTAAAAGAAGCGGCAAAGAAGACAAGAAGAAAGCAAGATTCAAAGTGGTGAAAAATGTTGCCGATGTCGTTGCATCAGTCCTTTTAGATTTATGCGTGGTTGCTTCCATTCCTGTCAGACGGCTTTGCACGGCGTCGTACGCTGGCTAAATGCTCTGTCTTCAAACTTGGTGACTTTCATGGCTACTTTTCATGCAAGTTCAAAGTTCATGCAAATCCCAGTTGTAGAAAGGCTTTGTTTTGTTTGTTTCGAGTGCATTCGCATTTTTATTCTAGAGTGAGAACGAAGGTCTCTCCTGCTGCTGCTCACATAAACACTTTCAATTAGTTGAGCAATGGGCAGCTCTGTGTTATGGGTTATCAAAATAAACTTTATTACAGCCTTTGAGGAAGAGTACCCACACTTACATACTTCCTTGAGTTGGCCGTGCTTTTGTACAGTTGTCAACGTCAGTCCACATTAAAACAGTATTAGTCCATCGCAGCTCTCCTTTCTACTGATAATAATGTACAGTTTATCAAGTTAGCTCACTCGTGATCCTTGAGACATCTGATATAGCCAAAGTGCTTATTTTACAGTTTCATATCACAAACTATGAATTCTGTTGCTATTAAAAATATGATCTTGCTCTGACTGAGATATTATATTTTCCCTGTGGAGACTGTTATTCCTACAAAATGTGAAACATTAGACAAATAGCACTTGGCATGTAAAATGAGTCTGGCTCTGTTTTAAATGCGCATGTGATCTGCTCATATTTTAGTGCAACTAATTTTTATCAAACTATATCCACCAGCTCCAACCATCAGACAAAATCAGACCATTTTCTGCCTGAATTTTGAAAAATTGATGCGAGATTGGATTCTTATGCGAGCATGACTAACAATTTCACTCTTGGAAAGAAGCAACCTTGCAAGCAAGAGTTATGAATCTATATGCATATGAGCTATATACGAGAGTGAGCGGAGAGAAGTGGGAGTTAGCATGATAGTAATGCTTATGAGTTTTTCACAATTGCTGATGAATACCTAGATTGTTATTGCTGTAAAGTCCTTCTACTGCTTTGGGACTAAATCACTTCTTTCATAAAGCAGTTTACAAAGTTGGCATAGAACTATGAATTTGGAAACACACCACTATAAGAAATTGACCAATTTCCAATAATTATTTTCATGGTCTATAATTGATGTAATGGTGAATAAGTTTTGAACAGTATATTGTATATTGACAAAATTTACCTTTTGTGTTCCACAGAAGAAAGACAGTTTATTATAATATTTCACAAAATCTCCAATTTTATATTAAACGACAATCAAGCATTAACTTTATTAGATATAGAAGAAAAGAAAATGTAAAAAAAAAAAAAAAAAAAAAACATTATATTGTTTACTTTCAGAATTGGATTAATTATTTCATACCAAAAATCTGTGAATATTGTCTGCTATTGATGGTCATGTATTGTGCATGCCATATAATGTGCATGTTTGTAATTGTTCATGTATTTTTAAATTAGAGATTGTCATTTATATAGTTTATCAGACCATAGTAAAAGGGGCAAATATAAAATAAGATATTCCATTTTTATTGATTTTGTGCTCGGAGTATTTATACAGCATTTCAGTAACAGCTGCAGTTCCAACATTCAGCTTTACTCAACAGCAGCACAATGATTCCAGCCTGCAGTGCTTTCCATCTGTGCCTGGCAGTCCGTATTATCCCAAAGTGATAATCTTTGTCAATGTTTTTTAGGTGATCTATATTTGGGTTTGAAAAGGGAGATGGGTGGATTCATGATGATTGAGTGAGACATACAGAAGTGGTTTATGGGTGCCACTTAAACTAGATTAAGCCACAGGGCCAATGCCTTATCCCATGGGATCAGCCTGCCAGCCATAACGGCGAGAGTGGGATCAAATCTGGAAAATCCTGCAGAAATGGGCCTTACTATTGCATTCCCTGACCCAAAACCCTAGAGGTCTAGATAATGCGGATCTCTGGCATTAATCCCCCCTTAGCTTATCTTGCTTGGGATATGTGGTATCCAAAGCACCCAGGTTTATCGCCACTGTGCCCTTTAATCTGGGTTAAATGACATTGGAATGATGTCTTTAAATGGCTGCCCATCCATGACAGGAAACTGTCTTCGAGGTGAGAATAGGAGCCACTATTTTGTTTTCAAACCCAATGAGTTGTTTGTTTCAAACCCACCCTTGTTTGGGGGCTCTCTTTTTGGCAACAACATCTCATTGGAAAAGCTTCTGTGTTTTTGACACAGTGGCAAATAATCTATTTAAAGTGGCATTTCTAACTCATAAAGCTCATAAAGCCAGGAGGATAGAATACTTTAAATAGGCAATGAATGTGAGTAATCTGATGCTTTTTAAATCAGTACAGCATTTGTAGACAGACTATTGTAATTTGTATCTTCTGCGGTGGATTAACCCTCACATCCGGAACGCAGCCAAGCCCAGAGCCCAGCCAGCCAAGCTGCACGGAGTGAACGCCAGAGCACACGCCCATGTCAAAGAATAGGGCAGAGTAAGCCATCGCCTCAGAGCCTGAGCCTCACAAGATGTCTGACCAGGTGTGTAAACCGGCAACATCATCCGCCGTAGGAATGCTTGTGTAGTACGAGGGAATAGAGGAAAACCTGCTACTGACCTTTGGTGGATATTTTGAGAATTTGAATGAGGAATTTTCCCTGTTTCTCCCATCCCTGCTGGTCCCACTCAACAGGAACTCTCCTGTGCCCCCACTGGTCCCGCCCTGCATTAACTCTCTTGGCCCTGCACAGCTCAGTCTACTGACTGAGAATTCCCTCTCGGTCTCTCTCTCCCTCCTCCTCATCCAAAATCAGCCAGTTCCTCTGCCCCACCTCCGCTTGTTCCCTTCAGCCCCTCGAATTCTCTCTGTGTGGATCTGCCTTGGGTCTTCAGGTCTCCAGCTTCACCCAATCAAGAAGATCCCCCGGCTCCGCCTCCAGCCGCTGTTCCCGTTCCTCTGCCCATCGCCCTGAGTCCTCTGCCTGTCGCCCTGAGTCCTCTACCTGTCGCCCTGAGTCCTCTGCCTTGGCTCCTCCCTCCCTCCCTCGGCTCAACCTCTGACCATCTGACTCATGGCTCCACTGGGCTCCCTTGATCCTCCGGCTCCACCTCCATTGTAGATCTCCTCACCTCGCCTGCACCACGGTCTTCTGTGCCCTGTCTCTCAGCCCCTACGGCTCCATCTAGCCTCGCCCTCCCTGTCGCTTCACCTCAGTCCTAAGTGACTCCGGTTCCACCTCAGCCCTTCAGGATCCTGGTTCCACCTCAAGGGGGTCATCACTATGGCTCCGTTGCAGCCTCCAAAGCCTGTGGTGTCGTGCTGGTCCATCTGCTCTCAGTCCGCGCTCTGGGCTCCCTCTCCACCTGCTCCGTCTCCAGCCGCTGTTCCCGTTCCTCTGCCCATCGCCCTGAGTCCTCTGCCTGTCCCCCTGAGTCCTCTGCCTTGGCTCCTCCCTCCCTCGGCTCAACCTCTGACCTTCTGACTCATGGCTCCACAGGCTCCCTTGATCCTCCGGCTCCACCTCCATTGTAGATCTCCTCACCTCGCCTGCACCACGGTCTTCTGCGCCCTGTCTCTCAGCCCCTACGGCTCCATCTAGCCCCGCCCTCCCTGTGGCTTCACCTCAGTCCTAAGTGACTCCGGTTCCACCTCAGCCCTTCAGGATCCTGGTTCCACCTCAAGGGGGTCATTGCTACGGCTCCGTTGCAGCCTCCAAAGCCTGTGGTGTCGTGCTGGTCCATCTGCTCTCAGTCCGCGCTCTGGGCTCCCTCTCCACCTGCTCCGTCTCCATCCATTGTCTCCATGGCTTTGTCGAGGAAATCTCAAAAATGGCTCCTCCGTCCCTCTACTCCGCTGTGGGGCATTGTTCTGACTGGACTCTGGGTTTCCGCCAAACAACACCTGCTCCTGGCTCCTCCTACCCTCCACTCCCCATGGACTATTCTACCTGCCCCTGACTGTTTTAGTCCCTCTGCTGTTCCTCGTCCTCCTCAGGAACCCGGTACGTTCTGTTTATTTATTCAAATTTGTAGTTTGTTTCCTTGGTAACTCATTCGTTTATCATTCTGTTTAGCTGTTCTTGTTTATTTCCCTCATTATCCCTGTGTACATATATAGTCCCTGTTTTGTTCAGTTCCATGTCCGATCTCGTTTATGTATATGTTGAAGCTACATGTTTGTGGGTTTATCATTAAAGTCTGTTCCCTGTTCTAATATCCTTTGTCGTACGCATTCCTTGCAGCAACCTAGCATGACAACTATACAATAATTGGATTTTTTATATTTATTTATTTTTTATATTTTACTTATTTGAAAACAAAATTGCTAACTGATACGGTTTAAAATTAAGTTTGTTGTGTACTGTGTAACATGCTGTACACAGTATATACTCCAAATTTTATTTAATATAATTTTTTGTTCATTATAAGAACAAGGATTCAGAACTTCAGTGGGTAGTCAGTTTTTTTTACTTTTTCTTTTTGCAAGCAACATAATATCTGCAAATATTATATTGTAGTTGATGTTTCACAATTGTAAATTGTTTTGAGGGCTCTCTCTGCCCTCCTGCAGCATTTGATGTCTCTGCGCATTCTCACCACAGTCAGAAATGCAGATTTTCCCATGTAATTTGGGATAAATCAGGTATTTTACGCATGCAGAACTTTCAACATTTTACATGCTACATATATCAGAAACAGTAAGAGTTGTACGGAAGTATGCTATTGTGATTATAAGAGTTTTTGTACTGCAATAGTGTTTGCTAAATTTGTGTTGGACAGTGAATGTTGTCAAATTCTTTTAATAGGTGCACAGTTGTCATTCTTCTGTCTTCTGTTATTTTGAGTGGTTGTGGTTTTACAAACGTCTCACAGATTCATTATAAAGTTCAGGAGCAGTAAACATGAAAGTGGATAGTTGCACTCTCACTTAGTCTTCTTGAATTAGACAGTGGAGCGGGGAGATTTTGACACTGACTTGCTGTACTCTCTCTCTCTGTTTACCAAATCCGTCTGACAGCTCCCATGACAGCGTAGCCGACTGAGGCAGCTGTCTTTGCCTCATACACAATGGCTAAGCAAAAGCACTAAATTGTATTCATACTGCAGTGCAATAGCTGGAGGAAACTACAGCAATCTATTGTAGATAAAGTTTATCCTCTATCAACTGTTGCAAATTATTAATTTATCATGTTCTTCGAGGCAGCTATTAAAGGTGGTGGTATATGTTTTTGTTAAAATACATTTTCATGGTGTTTGAACACTGATGTGTATCCACAGTGTGTGTAAACAACCAGCCTATAATAATAAAAATCCACCCACTTCTTTTTTTTGTTTTTATAATCCCCATAAATCAGAAGCAGTGTCTGTAAATACGCTGTTCCAGATATCTGCTGTGATGGTGTTTCTAATACAATGGCCAAATGGGAGTGAAGGTAAAGTTGACATCTTTCTCTCTTCTGACAGCCGTTATCAATCTCTCTCTGTTTTTTTTGTTGTTTTTTTAAAGGTGGGGTATGTGATTCTCTTTTTTGTCCATTTTTTCAAAATCACTTGAAATCCTATTCATAACCCACTTACAGCTACTGAGTTAGAAGCACTGAAATGAAAATTAAGCAATTTAATCATCTGTGGAATGGGCAGGACTCGAAAAACTCCAGCCAATCATTTCCAAGACCACCTAGAATCATTGGACAGTAAGTCCATCAATCAAACGGCCGTACCATACCCCCCCTCCCCCAGGGCTGGACTGGCAATCGGGCATACCGGGCATATGCCCGGTGGGCCGACGTGCTATTTGGGCCGATACATCTCAAACTTAAAAAAAAGAAAAAAATTATTAGCCTTTTTTTTTTTTTTTTTTTATCTGACCGGCCCATAAAACTCGTACATCGGCGGCCCATTCGTTTAGTTTTGATTAATTGGCGGTGCTGGGATCTTTGTACCGGTGTAATGCATTGGACAAAAAAAGTCAGTAGATTTTGTTTTTTCTCAGACCGGCCCATGAAACGCGTAGATCAGCGGCCCATTGGTTATTTTCTTGATTGACACTGGGCTGGTCCAATCACATCTTGAAACACCTCACCCTCTGGGCTCTGAGCGAGCGTGCAGTATCTGTTTAAATCGTCAGAGCGATGGAGAAGAAACGCAAGAAAAGTGCAGGGAAATAGCGTGAAAAAAGAATCAGGCCCTTCAAGTGGCTGATGAGGAGTGAGGAGGATCAGGAGAGAAATGAGTGAGTGTAGAGGACTGTGGTGAGAAGAACTAGGCTACTTTAAAACCTATAGGCTATGAGTGTAGAACCCATTACATTATTTCCACATCTGCATAGTTGATGATCACGCATTTTACTAGAATTGTAATGAGACGCGTTTGGAAACCATGTTTTCCGCCAAAATAAAAGTTTGATGCAGTTTCTGTCAAAATAAAAGATCAAGTGTTTCTCTATGAGTATAGAAATTAGTACGAAACTAATTATGAAACTTTATTTTATTTTTCAGTGCATTTGTTTTACAATACATGTATATTACTGTCATGGGATTAATATTATAACTATTATTATGTAGTAGTGTAATGTAGACAGACACTATATCATAACTAAAAGAGGTTTGAGTTTTTCTCTGTTCAATTTGCACACTGAATATGGGTTGGAGCTCTTAATTTTTTACTCTAAAAGTGCACCAGATGGCTGAATTTAACATTAAAAAGCACAAAATTTTCTTTCGGGGGACTATGCCCCCGAACCCCCCTAGACGGATCAAGGTACACCCACCACAGATTGACCAAAAATGCTGTATGAAACACTGGTATTGCTATGCCAATGCAACTTACACTGTAGCATGTTTTAGGATTCATCACTGTGCAGTGTAGCCTACTTCAATTGTATTCTACAAATAGTAGTTATTTCATCTGTTAAATCTCACTCATTCCTACTCACTCATTATGGCATTAGTGGTTTTAAGGAATAGGAGATGATATACAGTGAAGAAAATAAGTATTTGAACACCCTGCTATTTTGCAAGTTCTCCCACTTAGAAATCATGGAGGGGTCTGGAATTGTCATCGTAGGTGCATGTCCACTGTGAGAGACATAATCTAAAAAAAAAAAATCCAGAAATCACAATGTATGATTTTTTTACTATTTTTTTGTAAGATACACCTCCCATGACAAAGCAAGAGCTGTAAATGCTACACCCTCTTCTGGAAAGGGGGTGGGGGGGGGGGGGAAGCAGCACATTTGCATTTGAAGGTATAATTTTTGCTCATATCAAAATAGGGGCAAATTGTACATGCTATAATAAATTATCTGTCGGGTATTGGAGCTGAAACTTCACATACACATTCTGGGGACACCAGAGACTTATATTACATCTTGTAAAAAGGAGCATAATAGGTCCACTTTAAAAGTAATATTTTGCACACTTTTACTGATAAATATTCAATATTTGAAATATGGATTACTCTTAACATATTTTAAACTGAATATTGGTAAACAAGATCCCACAAATATATACATGTCAACAGGGCTGTGGCACCCCTCTCATTATTAGTTAAAAATACAGTTATATAGTGAAGAAAATAAGTATTTGAACACCCTGCTATTTTGCAAGTTCTCCCACTTAGAAATCATGGAGGGGTCTGAAATTGTCATCTTGGTGCATGTCCACTGTGAGAGACATAATCTTTAAAAAAAATCCAGAAATCACAATATATGATTTTTTAACTATTTATTTGTAAGATACAGCTGCAAATAAGTATTTGAACACCTGAGAAAATCAATGTTAATATTTGGTACAGAAGCCTTTATTTGCAATTACAGAGGTCAAACGTTTCCTGTAGTTTTTCACCAGGTTTGCACACACTGCAGGAGGGATTTTGGCCCACTCCTCCACACAGATCTTCTCTAGATCAGTCAGGTTTCTGGGCTGTCGCTGAGAAACACGGAGTTTGAGCTCCCTCCAAAGATTCTCTATTGGGTTTAGGTCTGGAGACTGGCTAGGCCACGCCAGAACCTTGATATACTTCTTACAGAGCCACTCCTTGGTTATCCTGGCTGTGTGCTTCGGGTCATTGTCATGTTGGAAGACCCAGCCTCGACCCATCTTCAATGCTCTAGCTGAGGGAAGGAGGTTGTTCCCCAAAAGCTCGCAATACATGGCCCCGGTCATCCTCTCCTTAATACAGTGCAGTCGCCCTGTCCCATGTGCAGAAAAACGCCCCCAAAGCATGATGCTACCACCCCCATGCTTCACAGTTGGGATGGTGTTCTTGGGATGGTACTCATCATTCTTCTTCCTCCAAACACGGTTAGTGGAATTATGACCAAAAAGTTCTATTTTGGTCTCATCTGACCACATGACTTTCTCCCATGACTCCTCTGGATCATCCAAATGGTCATTGGCAAACTTAAGACGGGCCTTGACATGTGCTGGTTTAAGCAGGGGAACCTTCCGTGCCATGCATGATTTCAAACCATGACGTCTTAGTGTATTACCAACAGTAACCTTGGAAATGGTGGTCCCAGCTCTTTTCAGGTCATTGACCAGCTCCTCCTGTGTAGTTCTGGACTGATTTCTCACCTTTCTTAGGATCATTGAGACCCCACGAGGTGAGATCTTGCATGGAGCCCCAGTCCGAGGGAGATTGACAGTCATGTTTAGCTTCTTCCATTTTCTAATGATTGCTCCAACAGTGGACCTTTTTTCACCAAGCTGCTTGGCAATTTCCCCGTAGCCCTTTCCAGCCTTGTGGAGGTGTACAATTTTGTCTCTAGTGTCTTTGGACAGCTCTTTGGTCTTGGCCATGTTAGTAGTTGGATTCTTACTGATTGTATGGGGTGGCACCTCAAACAGGTGCATCTAATTTAGGATAATAAATGGAGTGGAGGTGGACATTTTAAAGGCAGACTAACAGGTCTTTGAGGGGCAGAATTCTAGCTGATAGACAGGTGTTCAAATACTTATTTGCAGCTGTATCTTACAAATAAATAGTTAGAAAATCATACATTGTGATTTCTGGATTTTTTTTTTTTTTAGATTATGTCTCTCACAGTGGACATGCACCTACGATGACAATTTCAGACCCCTCCATGATTTCTAAGTGGGAGAACTTGCAAAATAGCAGGGTGTTCAAATACTTATTTTCTTCACTGTATACTGTTGAACATCTTTTAATAACTTAACACTTATTAACACTATAGACTTTATGGCATTCATACCAATTAAATTAAATCAGTATCATAAAATCCATCTTACCATTTATCAAAATCCATTTACACTGCATTGCACACATAATGTTATCAGATGAATGTTCTGAACGTAGCATTTTAAATATAGAAATGTTTGGGGAAAATAAAATGAAACTAAAACCTTCAGTAGGGGACAGCACTTCTTAAGTGAATCATAGAATAATGTATTCAACCGATTAATTTATGAATGAAGCAAGTGACTTGTTTATGGGAAAAAATAGTAGTAGAGTAGTATGTGGCTCAGAATTGAGCAACTGTCTTTATAAACAGGTCATTGAATCTTTGACTCACCCGAATTGTTTAAAAACGCATTAAAAAAATAATTCAAGAACGAAACATCACTTTATTCTCCAGGGAGACACAACTGTTCTGCTGTTTGTAATGATTTTTGTTGCCAAAATAAACCAACAACAGTACAAATTGATAATATTGTGTCTATTTAACTGTTGTATAATTTGCAATTGTGCTGATATTTAGGAAAATAGCAATAGAAAATAGCTTGTGTAATATTGCTCAACTATGTTTTATTACACAATAAACAAGAACTCACAAGGCAATTCATATCTTGAATTTTGGGGGCATTTTTTTTTTTAGTGGCATTTTCAACCTTGCACAGTGCTATTTTATCCCAACACCAGACCAGCTTGCTTGTTTGTTAAGCTTAATGGAGAGCTATTGCCTAAGTCAGGCTGATTGTATTGAGATGTTTTAGTGGTTTAATTTCACAGCAATGACAAAGTGACGTAATTTTGGGCGAATGCGATTGTTACCCTGCTGTCATCAATGAAGGCAGATCCAGGAAAAAGTTACCGGAACGGATGACGTGGATGTGTGTGGATTTAAAGTCACCCTGAAATCAAAATGGGCTATTCTTTTTAAAAAAAAAATTTTTTTTGTTTATTATAAATATATATTATTTTTTTAAATTCATGTGCCCTTGTAATCTTTAATCATAATAACTTCCCCTCCCTCTTGCAATAACATATTTTCTCTTCTCTGATGACGTGTTTCTCTGTGTGAGCTGTGTGAGGGCGGGACGACCTGTAATTGCAGCAATAGAAAACCACAATAATTTAATAAATTCCCAATGGACAAAATCAAGTAACGGCCTGTTTTTTTTTCTTGTTTGAGAAGCCACATCACTCAGATATGTGTTAAAACAGCAAAGAAAAGACTAACACAACTTCCGTTTCATGCTGAATTTAAGTCTGATTATGGCAGGACATGGTTAATTTTGCCTTAAAGATTGTTTTGCTGCTGTTGTCACTTCCTTTGTTTTACCCACATTTGAAATACATCTCTCTAGAGGATATATTACAACCTCATTCTGTCCTGCTTATCAGAGTTCCCTGTTAACCAAGGGAACTTCCATACCAACAGTTTCAACAATCTACAGCGTTTCCCCCAATGACTAGGTGTGTTTGGCACAGAAAGGGAGACCTGAGTTGGCTGGCACCCTCATATTGTTCCAAACCTGTATGAATTTCTTTTTTGTCCATACAAGATACATTTTGTCCATACATCCATACACAGATGGAAGTCAATGGTCACCAAAACTGTTACGAACATTCTTCAAAATATCTACTTTCGTGTTGCACAGAAGAAAGAAGATCATACAGGTTTGGAAAACATGATGGTGAGTAAATGATGACAGAATTTATTTTTATGCAAATCTTCAGCACTCATCCAGTGTCAGATTGGGAAAAAATTAGGGAGTAACCAGTATATAATAGCTATTCCCTATGGTGTACCTCCTCACTGCACAGTTGAGCTTTGTTGTCTGGCTAAATAATGAGATTGTGATTTGTGAATATGGAGCGTCACAGGCAGAATTGTAATCTGTGTCTCCCTTATGGGCTTTATTAATAGGTGAGCCAGAATGAGAGAAGGCTTAAGCCTCTGTACGATTCAGTATGACCCAGAAATGCGGCATTTCTCTGACCCACATCCAATTCACTAGGCTCCACCGTGTACTGTACAGCAGGCTCTTTCTCTTCCATTAAATCAGAAATTAATGGCTTTGAATCTCCATTAGAAAAACTCACTGACATGTTGCATTCTTTCACCCCCTTTGGAATAGACGTGCAAACAATGATTTAGTCTTTTGATATATGGAGGAATTACTTGGCATAATTTTGACGCGATAATTGACAACGTTTACTAGCATTTTATTTGTTTTTCCATGTCTTGCAAGTTTACCTATTAGGGGGGTAAATGGGATATGTATCAGCTAGGTGTAATGATACTTAATGAAAAGTCATGTCATTAGTGTACATATCAACTTTGCTCCGGGGGTGACTTGCTGTTTGATGCATATTTTATGTAAGACTATAGGTTTTAGTTAAAACATTTTTGTTGCTGTGTGTTAATTGTATGAAATATTGCCAGGTATATGTAGCCGGTTCCGTGGTGTACAGTGATTTTTGAACAGCTAATTGTGTTGTTAGGCATCACACAGAACAGTGTTAAATTCCGCACAAACACAACCAAAGCTAAAGCTAAGAAGCTAAAGCTAAATGTTGCAGCTATCCCCCTCCTGTTGCAGATATCCTACTACTTATTTTTACCCTAATGTGTGCATGCATTGTGTCAGTGTGATTCATGTATCGTGTGTTATACGTGTGTTCGCTTGCTGCCCCAATGCTTTATAGTTTCTTGCTCTCCGGTCAGCAGCTGCTGTCCAGTCCGAGTCAGATGGCGCTGGGTACAGACTGACCTTGAGCTGCTGAAGCCCACAGTTCTGTTCTGTCGATTTGGGCTGGTTAGATTGAGCCCAGCGTGCTGACAGACAGACTGCCCAGTAACAAACCTCATCAAACAAGGCCAGACAGTGACACAGTGTTCCCAGAGACCGCCTTCAGCACAGGCGGCGGACGGGAGCAAACATCATTGCCACAATCAGATCCATTATCCCCCATCCGTCACAGAGCAAACAGCCAGCATCCGTTACAGGCCCGCAGGATCACCGCTGACTCTTCTGCTTATCTGCGCACACTCACATTAAAGGCCCTGCAGGGGAAATATTATGAATGCATTACGCCAGCTGTGAACAGCTCATCCAAACTGTTGTGTGGGTGTATCTGTGTGCGTGTGTGCACACAGTTTAGAGGAAATACACCAGTGTAATGAATATAGATCAGAAGATTATGACATTTTAATGTTAGTTATATCCGGTTTTGCCATGTTTTGTTTGGGTATGAACACACATTTTAAGGTACCAATACAGTGTACACTCTTAGAAGAAAAGGTTCTATATAGAACCTTAAAAGGTTCTATCGGCGCAACATATTTGGAACCCCTAAAAGGTTCTATAGACCTTATTCACAGCAGCGCCATCTTTGATTTTTAACAGGAATGAAAGCGAGGCTGTGAGGGATAGACCTCCATCCCTCAGTGGGTTGTACTGCTATTAAATGTGTTTGTGGATTGTTCTGCTGACGAAACCATGCAAAAATATGTTTCTGAGAAATTCCAGTAGACCAAATAATCCAGACAATATGATCTGTTCAAAATTATAAGTGATCTAGGAGCTTTATACAGCTTTTTACAGCGGATCCCATTGAAAACACGGTAAGTCTATCCCTCACAGCCTCACTTTCATACCTGTCATGGCGCTGGTCTGAATAAGGTCTATACAGAACCCTTTTTAAGGGTTCAATAAAAAGGTTCTATATGGAACCTTTTAGGGGTTCATTCATTATCATTTGTTTTGTCCTTTCCGGATTAAATATTTCATATTATTGACAAACATCAAGACCCTAAAATATATTTATGAATGCGTGTGAATGATCACAAAATTCAGGATATGGGGGTTAGAAAGTGTATATATTTATATCATTTTCTGTAGTTAATCAATATCACACGAAGAGTGCCATTTCAGTTTTTCTCCTCCAAAAATCAGCATGATTAAAATGCGATATTAAGTTACTACAACAGTTTAATAAACAATAATTTAATTACAACTACAAAATGTTGCAGAATAATGTAATATATGAATGAATAATAGCCTATAAAGAACCTTTGTGCCAAAAGAAATCATTATAGAACCTTTTTAGCATAAAAGGTTCTTTGGAGTTGAGTAAAGAACCCTATGGTTCTATATAGAACCCCAATGAACCCTTTTTTCTAAGAGTGTACAAACAGTATAAAGGACCTGCGCCTGGACACGACGACAACGCAGTCCTGAAGTGTCAACTAGTCTCTCCCCTGTGAAGGCCTCCTTCCCTTCCCTTTACCCCTACAGATAAAACGCTGTCAAATTATCCCAGTTCATATGGCTATGCGGCGGAAGCAATTAAATAATTCTGTATTATACATTTTTAAGGCCAGACAAATAATTTGTTGAGGTAAATGTTTAAAGAAAGACTACACCCGTGCACACATATATTTAAACATATATTCAAACGCTCATACCTATAGACTAAACACGTAATATACATGTGCACTGCTTTAAAACCATCTATATTGTTAAAAGCGCTATAAATGAAGGTGACTTGACTTAACTTAAAGCATGAATGTTTTGTGTAGATTCAAAACATCTTATTGCATCTATAACAACATCTTATTGCATTTATAACAACATGATTCATACAAGTATAATGCTGATTTTCTCAGTGTTAAAGCAATTCATTGACTGGAATGTTTTTATAGGAACAACAACAAAAAATGTGTATATTGCAATGTGCATTGGATTTATTTGTGTTCAGGTGTTAGTAAACATTTAAGAGATAGTTTACTGAAAAATGAACAGTCTGTCATTGTATCACCCTTGAGCCATTACAAATATGCATGCTGTTATTTTTATGTATGCAAAAGGAGAATTTGTGAAGAATTTTTATGCAGATTTGTTAATGACCATGTCCGTCAAGCTTAAAGGCACCATTCACCCAAAATTAATATTATTGTCATGATTTACTTAACCTTATGTTTTTCCAATCCTGTATGACTAACTTTCTTCTGCTGTGGAACATATGAGATTGAATTGGAAGAACATTGACTTTCATTATAGGCACAAAAAAAAGACAGAAAATAATGCAGGTTTGGAATGACATGAAGGTGTATAAATGATGGCGTATCTTTCATTTTTACATGAACTATCTATTTAGTAAGCACAAAACAAAAATTGTAAGCAAGCATGGTCCATATGACTCATGCACTAGGTTTTTACTAAGTCTTCTGGAGACATTTGATGGCTTTATGAGAGGAGCATTTCCCTTCACTGAATCTCACACATCAGCCCCACTCTTGGCACCAGGATTACAATCATTAATGTCAAATCTCACTGGTTTATATGTGTCGTTTCTCGGCATATGGTGCCATTTTGAAGAATAGCCTTTGAAAACACCAAGAGAGGAATTTCTTCCCCCTTTAATAATGAAAAGCTATCGTATGACTCCAGAAGACTTCTATAATTTAATCCACTGTGTGGACTACTTTTATATTTGTTTTCATTTTGTGATGAACTATTCCTTACTTCGTAAGTCTTTGTTATAGGAAAGTGTATGCCCAGACTTGCCCTTGGCATGAGGGAACAGGAGGGGTTTTTTTTTGTGTTGATGGCTTTCCATGCTTCCCCTCGCTCAGTGGCTCATTTGACATGACTGCCTAATGCTTTCCACAGTGCTGATCTTGGATCAGAGTTGACGTTTGCTCAATACTCGGAAGATGCGCTGCTGCTGCTAAATCAACACACTGATGTCCTGAACTGAACAGTGACAGTTTAGCACTGCTGCTTCTGCAGACGTGTCCCTATAAAGACCTCTGAACAGTTGGGGTTAGAGTTTGGGCTTCTTCTGAGGAAAATAAACTGTTGTTAGTGAGATTTATTCTGATATTTATGAGAGCATGAAAAAGGCAATAATATGCACAATTAATGTGCACAAGAGACTATAGCAGAAATAACTCAACCGTTGCAATCATTTGCCTCACTTTATTTGTTTCTAATATTAGCTTCTTTATTTCATTATGATATAATTGGGTACATTTTTGCAGTCTTATTAGTTTTTTTATTACTGTTTTTTCTCTGTTGGTTATATAAGCCCTGTGATAAGTTTCATTCCAAATATGAATTATAGAAGTATTAACCACAGTTAGAGTAAATAATCTTTATTATTTTAATCCTTCATTATTTTAAGTCCAAGTGCTTGTCTGATTTTAAATGGGTTGTTGGATAGAAGATATCACAGAGGCTTCAAAGCATGAAAATCCTCTCTTGATTTAAAAGGAAACAAAACACCAAAGCCTAGATCAATAGCTGTTCATTGGAGCGGCCCTCTCCTGCTTTATGAGAATGGATTGTGTGTTCTTGACAACACGTCTGTCCATCCTGTGACCTTGTCACTAAGGGCTCTTCCCTCTGTCTTATCTCATCAGTCCTTTGCCTGCTGTGCATCACAGATTTGAAAACATAAGATCTGCGATGTTAGACATTTTACACTCCTCTCATGCCATTTCTTATCTTAAAAGCTCATTTAATCTAATTATAAACCAATTCTACTCTGTAACAAATTATATGATCAATAAGTTATAACAACATGTTTTTTTACATTGCTTTAACTCATAAAAATAAGTTCCTTCATGACAACTCTTGGGAGATTGGCATGGTTATGGATATGGCAATGTTAATGTATTTGGAATTGGTGGAATAGGTCTTAATGTATTTGGTCTTGGCAGAACTTGCTACTGCCAATACATTCACAGACATGCTGCTCCTGCTGGTACACATAACATAGACGATTTAACCCCCGTAGCAGATCTATACAGGTGGAGCTGGGGAAGGTGGAGGGTTTCTGAAAGTTCGCTGCACTGCTAACCCTGGTATTTGTTTGAATATTGAGCTGCAGCTCATTGGATGCTAATGCAACAGCAACCAATCAGCTGTGCCATCTAGATAATGATGTGATCGAGTTACCAAATGAGTCAAAGACTTATCAGCCGGTGCCATCTAGAGTTTAATGCCAGAAATATGTATTTAAGCAATTTTCAGCTTTTACACAAGATTCAACACATTTTTTTTTTAAGTCAGTTTAATGCAGTTTAAACATCCAAGGTGATGATTGTACTTAAAAATTTAAGGCAGCATCTTTTTTTAAAGTGTTGTCAAGGTCAGGTGGCTGTAGAAAGCACGTGATGAAGGAGATGGCGATATATACAATTTCTTTGTAAACAAACTCAGGAAGATAATGACCACGTTAACACAAACAATAACCAATGGACAGAACAGAAAAGGCAGTATAAATGCACAGTAAATGTGGACACTAAACGGGAACAGCTGACAAGACTTAACTACTTATAATAGTGACTAACGAGAACTAATACAGACAGCACAGAAACTGAACTAAACGGAACATACATGTGACTAGTGTATAGTAAATATCCCTAAATGTGACTAATATGACAATATTAAATAGGCTTTTTGGACAATTTTAGAGGCCTGGTAGACTTTTTCAATCAGGGTCTGTGTTATCTGAGTCAGCTGGAGAGATTGAAGGATGTGTCAAGGCTTGCACTATCTGTCATGCCCTTCCCAGCTGGATCTCTTAGAAATGAGTAAAAGGTTATGTCAACTTTTAACGACTCTGGCAGATGGCATTTCTCATGAGGCTCAGTAGAAGCTTGTATGAGGCAAGTTTGTCTTGTACTGTAGGTGTGAAGCACATTTACAAGTGTACTTATGAGGTACTTGTCCATATGTACAACATTTCATGGGGTTAGCTGCCTCCGAATTGGCATGCTGTAAGAGTAAAAGCTTTATTTGATCAGAAACTTATTTCTCAACAGTTTAAAGAAATTAAATTGAAATAAAAATAAAAAAGTATACATACTCCTCCATTTAAAAGTTTGGGGTTGGTAAGATTCTTTTTAAAAGTTCTGAAAGAATTTAAAGTACTCACCAAGTCTGCATTTATTTTTCAAAAACAGTAATATTTTAGAAATATTATTACAATGTAATTCTTACTGACCCCAAACATTTAAATGTATTTCAGTTGTTTCAGTTTTAAAACTAAGAGCATCACACATGGATTATCACCCTGCTCTGTTTTAGATGGGTCAAATTTAAACACCCAGACACCCCATAATATGGTAATATTCTATATTTCCTTCTACTTACCATTTTCCCCTCAGATCACATTTTTCTCTCTAGTTATTTTTAGCCTCTAAAACCCCTGCCACTTCACATCATTGCAGAGTGTGGCAACCCAACAAGCCATATTATGACAGTTACATGTACTCATGGGCCAGATGATCACGACAATGATATTTACAGATGTTTTGACCAAGACATCCTGACAGTTTCTCCTGCTGTGTTTACATGCAGCCTGTGTGTCTCTTTACACTCCAGAACAATGGTTTCACATACAGGACTGCACTTCTAAACTTTGTTTTGCACTCAATTTTGTGACGTAGTGAGCCACATTAGAATTAATTCTGTGAAAATGTATGCTTTATTTAGGTGTGTATGTTATAGGTTACAGAATACCATGTATAAATATTTGCATTAGTTGTACAAACAGTGAAATAAGTCTGAAAATTATTTCATAAAACATTCAACATTTTAATTACAATGTACACTCACCGGCCACTTTATTAGGTACACCTGTCCAACTGCTCCTTAACACTTAATTTCTAAGCAGCCAATCACATGGCGGCAACTCAGTGCATTTAGGCATGTAGACATGGTCAAGACAATCTCCTGCAGTTCAAACCGAGCATCAGTATGGGGAAGAAAGGTGATTTGAGTGACTTTGAACGTGGCATGATTGTTGGTGCCAGAAGGGCTGGTCTGAGTATTTCAGAAACTGCTAATCTACTGGGATTTTCACGCACAACCATCTCTAGGGTTTACAGAGAATGGTCCGAAAAAGAAAAAACATCCAGTGAGCGGCAGTTCTGTGGGCGGAAATGCCTTGTTGATGCCAGAGGTCAGAGGAGAATGGCCAGACTGGTTCGAGCTGATAGAAGGGCAACAGTGACTCAAATAACCACCCGTTACAACCAAGGTGGGCAGAAGAGCATCTCTGAACGCACAGTACGTCGAACTTTGAGGCAGATGGGCTACAGCAGCAGAAGACCACACCGGGTGCCACTCCTTTCAGCTAAGAACAGGAAACTGAGGCAACAATTTGCACAAGCTCATCGAAATTGGACAATCGAACATTGGAAAAACGTTGCCTGGTCTGATGAGTCTCGATTTCTGCTGCGACATTCAGATGGTAGGGTCAGAATTTGGCGTCTACAACATGAAAGCATGGATCCATCCTGCCTTGTATCAACGGTTCAGGCTGGTGGTGGTGGTGTCATGGTGTGGGGAATATTTTCTTGGCACTCTTTGGGCCCCTTGGTACCAATTGAGCATCGTTGCAACGCCACAGCCTACCTGAGTATTGTTGCTGACCATGTCCATCCCTTTATGACCACAATGTACCCAACTTCTGATGGCTACTTTCAGCAGGATAATGCGCCATGTCATAAAGCTGGAATCATCTCAGACTGGTTTCTTGAACATGACAATGAGTTCGCTGTACTCAAATGGCCTCCACAGTCACCAGATCTCAATCCAATAGAGCATCTTTGGGATGTGGTGGAACGGGAGATTCGCATCATGGATGTGCAGCCGACAAATCTGCAGCAACTGTGTGATGCCATCATGTCAATATGGACCAAACTCCCTGAGGAATGCTTCCAGCACCTTGTTGAATCTATGCCACGAAGAATTGAGGCAGTTCTGAAGGCAAAAGGGGGTCCAACCCGTTACTAGCATGGGGTACCTAATAAAGTGGCCGGTGAGTGTATATTACCAAAATAACACGTTTCAGAATGTCTTATTTGGTTCTTTTTAGAAAGAGAGAGAAAAAACTAGATCAGACTTTTGAACCCCCACTGTATGTACTGCATTTTTTCTTACTCTAATATTGAGCTATGGTTGGACTAATCGTTTGTTTAGATTCATCACATTTGATTTGTAGAACTGTTTGTGCTCTCCTTGTTTTTCATATAATATTCAGTGAGGCAAACAAGGGCTTGTGTTTATTAGAATCAGCTTTCTAGAGGCTTGTGTGTATTTGTTCCTGTGTGTGTTGTTGTGTGTGCTGCTGGATGTGTGGGTTGGACTCGGAGTGACCTTCTCTTCACACACTTTTCATCCTGGTTGCTGAGAGATCTAAATGAAGTCCTTATGATTCTGTAAATGCTGCTACAAGTATTTATTTATGTGGACAGTAATCACACTGAGAAGTGCTCAGATAAAATCTCACTCAGTGGTTTTACGCTCCCTAATATAAAGGCCCTTACAAAACTTGGACATTGTTTGCTGCTGACCATCCTGAAATGAGACCTGATGGTCTCTCCGTTCTTGAACTCATTTTAATTAATCAAGCAAGATTTTGTGAATCCAGTGCAAATCAAAAGGGTAAATAATGGCGCAATTACCAGTAATTTGACTAGCGCAAACCAAAATTTAAATACTCTCCTCCCAAATATTTTACATCTAAAGAGGGAAACTCCCAGAAATGCATATGCAATGAGGTCAACCGCAAACATAACTGTGTCCAAGCCTTTTCAGTGCAAAATTTTCACTGCGTGCCATTAGTAAATCCTGTCAGTAGTTTTTTTAACGCCAAAATAGGGTTTGCGCTGAAGCAAGCTGTTAGTAAATCTGGCCCTACTGTAATATCCGCTATAGAGAAATCTTCTACCCATGATACTTAATTTCTAATTTCCTGAATCGTGTTTAGCTTGTTCACAAAGAGGTGGTAAAGTGTTGGAATTTCGTCTTATGATCTGAAATATGTGTTTGGTTGGTTTCTTGGTGTCAGCTTGAGATGATATAATAAGTCTAAATGACAAGAAAAATCTTGAACTGAGGGCTACCAAAGTAAATCTATGTGAAGAACATGCATGTATACATACTGTAGTTACGTCATAATACTGTTTTATATCGACCTTTTCCACCCTCTCTCTGACCCTTCAACATTTTTCACACTGCACCGCAAAGCAGCACATAAGCAGTCCAAATGAACAGGTTATTCACACTGCCCACGTGAGCAGAGTGGTGACGTGTAGCAGCAGCGTAGGTCCAGAGTTTCGGCACTGAGTCTATTATTGCCTTGAATAGCACGGTGAACACTTCAGCAACATGGAAAGGCCTTTTAGTCTTTTGCAATGTACCCTTCTATGAAGAATCATGCATAATACTGGATTATGTAAACAGTTTAAAACTACTGTTTGGGTTTGATTAAGTCAGAAATCGAATACTTTTAGAGCAAGCCTTATTTTTAACACTCAGTTTCAGTTGACTTTTCAGTAGAGACTTTTGAAAAGTTACTGTATTTTTACAGGGAACAAAAAGTAGGAGGAAAATTGTATTACCCTTGTAAGACTTGTAACACTAAACCTCATTCTCTGAACCAAATTCTCAATAGCCTAAAACAATTTGTCAAATGAATCTCTCTTTCTGTAAAACATTAAACAAGTTCAGGTAGTTAAAACATTGTTTGCAAATCTCATGCACTCTTTTTTGCAAAACTCTAAACACATTCTCACTCACTAAAACACATTTCGCACTGTGATGCACTTATGTTTCAAAACGCTAAACACAGGTAGGCGAAAATTAAACACAACTACAACACAGTTGTCATCGTTTACACACAACAACTCAAAATAGTTCATACTTATTTCTAATGATGCGACCAAACAAACTGTAATACCTGACAGTTCAGAGCCAAAACTGACTCAAAATGTTGGAACAATGGAAACAATATAAGAGGAAGAGGAGGAAGAGTATGTGTATAAGAGGTGGTGAACAAGGAGGAAGAGAATGAGGATGAGAAAGAGCAAGGTGTAGAGATTGTTGTCAAGGCTGGATCTGGCTTTAGGTGTTTCCCTTTACACACAGAGATGACATTGTCTGAGATGTGGAGAAACTCGTCCGGCCAGACCAACATGAAGACATGATGCTGAAGCAGAATAAAATCTCTCTCGCTGACCTTGATTTTGCAGTTGCACAACTCTTCTAAGTGTACTTTACTGTAACATGCTTTTTTATTTAGTTACTGTAACCTTTTTGGCTTTTGCAGTTGGGTCACTGTATTTTCACAGTATGCAAGAGCTGAATACAGACATTCAATACTATACAATATTCACTAGGTTATATATTATATTTGCAGTCCATACAGTATCAACTTATTCACCTTACTACTCTAAGTTGTGATTACTATACGTTTTTATGTAATTGCGATATTTGTTTACTTTGTTAAAATATACTTTTTTCTGTAACTGCATGCTTTGGGTTCTGTGTTCTCCATTTTTCTCTGTAGTGTCTAACAAATGGTGTAGTGTTTATAGTATTGACTGATGTGTGTATGATCTGAAAGCATTGTTTTATTTTGAGCACAGAAAGGTTTTGAGAAAGTGAGTGAGGGTTTCAAGAAATGTGTTTTAGCAATTCAGAAAAAGAATTTACCTCAAATATTGTTGTACACATTTGGTCTGTCTTGTCTAAAAAAGTAAATTGATCAAATATATCTTGTTTTAAGAATGTCTAGATTTATTTAATTGTTATTTTTTACTACAAAAACACAATAAAAAAAAGAGTTTTAGAGTAGTATTTTCTTAGTGTTGAACTGGAGTGTGAGAAAGTGCCTAATGTTGAACACAAAATGTGGGCTGCAGTTTTGGAAATATGTGGCACAGAATTGGATTGTTCCCACTTCCCAGTGGGAAGCATGACAAGAGCAGGAAGGTGTGTGTGTGTGTGTGTGTGTGTGTGTGTGTGTGTGTGTGTGTGTGTGTGTGTGTGTGTGTGTGTGTGTGTGTGTGTGTGTGTGTGTGTGTGTGTGTGTGTGTGCGCGCTAAATGTCCCCACAAAGATAGCAATATCTAAAATCCTTGTCCTTGTGGGGACATTTTTTGGTCCCCATGAGGAAAACAACGTATAAATCATACTAAGTGATGTTTTTTGAAAATGTAAAAATGCTGAAAGTTTTGTGTGATGGGTAGGTTTAGAAGTAGGGTTAGTGTAAGGGGATAGAATATACAGTTTGTACTGTATAAAAATCATTATCCCTATGGAGAGTCCCCACAAAGATAGCGGACAAGACGTGTGTGTGAGAGAGCGAAAGAGAGAGAGAGAGAGAGAGAGAGGTTAAAGACGGGCATACAAAGCGTATAAGTTGTTGTGATTATGCAATAGAGTTGCATGTTAGTCTGCTGCGACCTTCTGCATAACGCCATGAGTTTTTATCTTAGACAGGACAAGGATTCAAGGGCTAGAGGGAAGGACAACAGAAGGACATGACGACTTACATAAGCCACACGCTTTGACTGAATCCAGTCTAACCGGAGTGAACTGATCTCCCAAATGCAATCTCAGTCAGATTCAGCACACAATACCACACATCTTGAGGAAGAGGACACAGCAGACTTGTTAGCATACACCAGCTGGATGCCTGGAGGTTTCCATGCTGATGTAGCCCTGGAGACGCAACCATGTGGTCTTTAGAGGCCTCACTGTCAACCAGCACTGACCACCCACGGATTAGTACACAGTAATGTTAATAAATCAGATCTGAACACATAGATGAATGAGTTGAATGCAAAGTAGTGACGTTTTACCAATGCTAATTGGAGAAGAAAACTATACACACACTAAATTAGTTATATATTCCCTTCTACAAAAATAATTTTAGGGTTAGAATTAGTCTGTAGCTGTAATGCAATGATCCAAGGAAGATGAAGAAGATCAGGTATTGGCACAGGGTTTATTTAAGCAGCACAGAACAAGATAATTAATGTGCGAGACAGTGTGCTGTGCACAAACATTACCGGACAACTAAACCGAACACAGACAGGAACTTAAATACAGTGACGATTAACTAAACGACGAACAGCTGTGATAAATGTAGTTATTGTCCATGGTGACTATCGAGTGGCAGGAAGCTAGAACAAAGGGACCACATGTCATGAATGAAAACAAAACAGACTGAACATGACTGTGACAGTAGCAAATATACACTACCATTCAAAAGTTGGTTGGCTTTGTTTTTCATGTTTTTATTATGTTTCATCAACACTGCTTAAGAAACATGTATTATTGTTATAAGTGTTTAAAGGGGTCATGACACGGTATTTTGTTTTGTTTTATTATGTTCCCTTAGGTGCAATTATAGTATTACTATAGTTTTTTGTACAAAAAAACTTAAAAAATGTAGTGATTTATGACCTTTTCCCACCCTGTTTCTCACCTCTGATTCAAACAGTCTGTTTTTGAAGTGTTTCCCTTTTAAGAGTTCAGTGTTAACGCCCACTGTTATGATTGGCTAACGTCAGTGCTGCTTATGCATAAATTATTAACGTTAATCATTTTGTATCACATGTAGGCTACACAATGCTCCACCACGTGGAACTTCGGTCTTCCGATCTTTTACTATCGTGTCAATTCTCAACTGATTTTGATTCATATGCACGAGGGAGGGAGGGAGAGAGAGAGAGAGAGCGCGAGCGAGCGAGCAAGACAGTTTGAAGGCGCGCGCGCGGCCGGGGCTCTCTCTCTCTCTCTCTCTGCTCGTTCTTTCAGTAACATGCCCTGTCACACTCATCTGATCACTCACCGTTCAAATAAAGCTTTGGCGGGCTTTATTAAAGTAAACCCTTACTTTACTAGGAGTAACCTTCTACCGCGTACCTAAACAGCTTGACTCAAGAAGATAGCTGTGGATTTCTGCAATTAGGCGTCTAGGGTACAAATTTAAACCCAGATATCACCATGATAAGTACTGAGTTGATTACATCAAGACAAACTAAAAATGTATTACAAGTTTTTTTAAATTGTTTGTTATTAACATTTGTTATTAACATTATTAACATTTGTTGTTAACATAGACAAACGGTGCATAAATACCCAAACAGATCTAAACATTGGGTATAGCTAGGTGAAAATGTCAACACCTTAGAGTAAAATACTTAATGTTAAGGTCTGAACGGAACCCATTCACGCTACCCATGAACATTAATACATGGAGGCAGGAAGAAGTACTTTAGAAACCAAACCAGCCTTTATTAATTTGTATTGCAGAGATGGGGTTTGGGGCTGAAACAAGACAAAAGGGTAAAATAAAAAGTGGCTGGATCAAACAATCAAATTACGTACACAATGCACGACTAGAGAATTTCATCTTCATTCTCTTCACAGGCCATCTGCATTGAGTTTGGTTCTTTCTGCCAACCAGTTCGCGGCCACGCCCATATCGTGACGTCACATTTGACTCCGGCGAACATCGCTATTTAGTGCTTGATTAAATAAATGCTTTGTTTATAATGGGGAGGACATCTTAAGCTATGAAACTTGGAGGAAGTTTTAATAGTACATAGATCTCTTATATACCAAAAGATCAAGGCAAATTTGTTTTCTCATGTCATGACCCCTTTAATACTCAACTAACACTCTAATGAGAGTTAATAGACATGTAGGTGCAACATTACTTATAGTCAACGGAATGTGTTAAAGGGACCATCAAAATAAAGTGAAACCAATATTTTTTGTACATTCTTTCAGGATTCTTTTATGAATAGAATGTTCAAAAGATATATAAATGTATTGACTGTTTTTTAAATAAATGAATGACCACAAACTGTTTAACAGTTAGTGTCTTTGAAAGTAAATTTTAATGATTATTTGACTGATAGCACTGCTTAATTTATTTATTCTGTTGTTTAAATAATTGTAAAGGTTTGTGAACTAATAATAATTAACCAAGTCTGTTACACAACCGTGTTTCTCACAGCACGTTTCTAAAGACTCTCATGAGCATTGAGGTGTTTTAACAACACTGCTGTATTCCATTTCCACCTTCACAAAGTTTAATAACAACAGACCAACATTTAGCACCTCAGTTTCTTTTCCAAATATTTGCAACGCAGCACAGGTGATATTCACTCATTCTCTGAGTGCAATATATATATTAAATGTTTTTGTATTTATATTTTAAACCCATATTACACATTGTCCTTAAAAAGAATCAGGAACTTGAATATATTCAGTAAAAAATTAAGTAATAATTGCTAACGGTACTGACTGAAGTTCAAAATAGCAAATATTGCGGTGACCTCAACACCCTTTTTGTTACTCTTTCTGTTGCTCCTTTGTGAGAAAGTGTTAAATTATTGATGTCGAGGTCTTTTGATTGACGGATTATTTTGTGTTGAGTCTTTCTAGTATTTTGAACTACCTGTGGCCTTGTTTGGTATCAGTAAGGTGTGATATTTTGCTCAATCATTCCAGGCAGAAAACTTTTTTTTTTTTCAAATGTGATCAATTAAATCAAGATATAGCTCAACCATTAAAGTTGCCCCATTTATGCTTTTTTGAACATTACATTTCTGTAATGTAGCTGTTTGTGAATGTAAAAGGTCTGCAAAATTTTAAAGATCAAAGTACATGACAAATAAAGTTGTTGTCTCCTAAACGAAAGAATCAATTCTAAACTGCCAAGACAAGTCATCAGCAATTTCTGTCTCACTTCCTGTTACATACCTGCGTAACAATGTCATATATTTGCATGATTCCAGCCTATGTGCTTCATTGGCTTTCCTTGGACAGTGTCTACTTTGACCTGCCCTCAAACACTGTAGTTGTATGCCTGGAAGAGTTTGGTTCGTTCTGCTGCAGATTCACTTTGCATGCTCTTCAAAAGGATGGAATTGATACTGAAAATCGACGCCATCATTACTTTTCGCATCGCTGTGTATACAAGTGCTGATGAAGCCTCTAGAGCTGAAATTCAGATATGGTAATGGTTGTTTCATTTCCGACGCTCTGTAAGCAGTAGACCAATCGCAACAGCCTGGGCTATTTGACCAATAGAGTAGCTCTGGGAAAGGAGGGGCTTGGAGAGACTAAATCTTCAAACAAACTGTTTTCAGATTCTTTGAGAAATTAGGTGATGTGCAATGTATTGAGAAAATCAAAGTGTTTTTTTCATTTTTATTTTTTACCTTGGGCGACCTTTTGATCACACTAAACACTTCCAAATGTTTCCTTTGTCTTTAGAATAAATATGGTTACCATTCAAGCACTGCTGGCCCCACAGATTCACTGATTTGATTTCAGTCTTGTTTATCTCCGTGAAGGGCTGGAGGCCTCAAGCCCACAGTGTTAATATCATCATCTTTCCCAATAGGCTTTATTGAATCTGACTGTGTGTGTGTGTGTGTGTGTGTGTGTGTGTGTGTGTGTGTGTGTGTGTGTGTGTGTGTGTGTGTGTGTGTGTGTGTGTGTGTGTGTGTGTGTGTGTGTGTGTGTGTGTGTGTGTGTGTGTGTTTGTGGCTTATTTTGGTTTCTCTCTGGTCTGAATGGAAAGGGTGAAGGAAGTCAGAGGGGAGCTTATGGCTGGAGTTTGGCTTCTCGTGAGTTGAAATGAAAGTCTTCCACCCGCATATTTAAAAATTAAAACGGGTCAGGATTAAAAATTGAACGCTGCAGACTTGAGAATCTAATCTCCACTGAGGGATGAAAGTCTGGGGAGCGTTCCTGATCTGTGGTACACAGAAAGGTAGGTGTGTGAGTGTGTTTGTGTGTCTCAAATAAGGGTTATTATATTGAAACTGACATAATCCCACACCATTATGATCTGTGTGGGAAAGAAGAAAATGTCTATTTTGTGTTTTATGTAACACTTGCTACTGTAAATTATTGAAACTGCTTTAAAAACTGACCATCCGTCTCATCTTTCTCTCCTTTCTTTCTTTTTCTCATGTCATCTTCCCATTTTCCTCATTCTCTCGAACCTCCACACAATCCCATCTCTGGTTCTACCATGCCCTCCATTCAGCGAGCTCAAACCAGAGCAGTCATGCTCATGAGTACCCAGACTGCCAAGAAGGGGGTAATGAAGCCAGCCTGCTGGTGTCCCCTCTGGTGGTGGCTGGCATCGTCATCGGGCTGGTGCTCTTCCTCTCCTGCGTCACCATCATTGTGGGCAGTCTGCGCAAAGACAGCCGACTGCGCAACCCCCACCTGCGTGCCAGCTACGGTCAGTGACCTAACTTCATGGGCTCCAGGATTAGGCCTTAGTTCAATTAGGAAATTTAAGTAGCTTTTATAAACGTGCACTATAGAAAAAACATTACTGGTGTGCATCTTGAGACAAAACAATGGCTCTGACATAGTTGAATATATGTCAGTGCAAGTTACTTTCAGTTAAAACAGCTCAAACATCCATTGTAGTCTGGGACTAGGTTTAAACTTGGTCTGTTAAACTACTGTGTGTAGTTTTTGTCTAGTACTGTGTTGTGGCATAAGTATTTGTGTGACATGCATGACAAGTTGGTTTGTCATACTATTTTGTTAATGTTATTCGTAAAATTTGAAACTTAAGCATCCCCTCAATGCATTTTTTTTTATTATTTTTTTTGTGAAGTTCAGGGAATGATGCCAGTCAAAAGCCTGTCTTTGCATAGCTCTACTGAGTCTATCAGTTAGCCTTACCCAGTAGTTAGTGAAATGGCCAGCAATACCTTCTTTCTATATTATTTGGCATTGACTGTATTATAAAGTGCAGCATTTTGAAGGTTTAGGTATACAGTACTTTGGATGTTACTGTCCTAGCATTTATCATGTTCCATGGGCATATTCTGTTTAATATAATTTTTTTTTTAATGAAATCTAACAAACTTATTGTATGTGGTTGTGTTTCTGTGCTATCTTTCGGTTTTTAATGTCACAGTTTGGTTTATTTTTATAATCTTATGCAGTGACATTTTCACTATTATGTTCAGTCATATCATGAAAATTTTTGATTTTTTTAGATTCTTGATTGAGTTAATTGTACTATGAAAAGCTTTAACTATTTTATGTATGATCATTTTAGTCTGATCTTTACAATTTATGTGGCAAACATTTATTTGTCATGTTTGTTTTGTGATCGTGTCACAATGTAATGCATACTTTGTTAATCCAGGCGATTATTGATTGATAAGGCACCTAAAATAAATTGGACACATAAAATAAAACACATTCACATTCTCATTGCTGTTCAACGATTGGTGCTATTATGTAGCAGTATGTTTTATGCAGAGTTATAATTTTTATAGACGAAATCTTTTAGATTGGACATCTTTACTTAGATGTCTTTGTGTAGCAGACCTTTAAGGGTTAATTCACCCAAAAATGGAAAAAAAAAAAACTCATGTCGTTCCAAACCCGTAAGACCTTTATTCATCTTCAGAGCGCAAATGAAGATCTTTTTGATGAAATCTGAGAGCTTTCGAATTTATTCAACAATTTCTTCTCTTCCGTGTCAGTCTCTGACACTATTCACGTTGTACGTCAGAACACCGGCTCATTATTGGTTCATTATTACCGGCTCACCGGCTCTTATGCCAGCACCACACGCATGCATCATGAACCACGTTAGAGACTACCATGGAACAACATGAGGGTGAGTAATTAATGACAGAATTTTCATTTTTGGGTGAACTAACACTTTAAAGAAAATGGTTTTATGTCATAACCACATTTTTATGCACATTACATACATGCTTTAAAGGGGTAGTTCACCCAAAAATAAAAATTTACTCATTTACTCATCTTCATGCCGTTCCAAACCCATAACCCATATTCAAAACACAAATAAAGATGTTATTAAAAATGGAAGCTTGAATGTGCTTGTGTGATGTGAGAACATATCTCTTTTGTTCTTAAGCATCAATCAACTATTTTTGAGCTTCCACTATATTTGATGTGTTGAATGTATGAGTGTTGATCAATATATGTGTGAATAAAAGCTAAAAATTAAATCTGTTTATCATATAAAGTGATCATTTATTTTTAGAAGTCTTGGGTTAAACCACAAAGCAGCAAAGTTTTGGTGGAATAGATTTGCAATGAGGTACCAGGTTTTATTAAAAAATATATTTTTTTTATTTTCCTCATATCATTTGTGTTGTAAAGATGAACAAAAGTGTTTGGGGTTTGGAACGACATGCGTAAATGGTGGAGAGGTGAGACAATAATTGAAATTTTAAGAGCAATAAATAACGTACAAAACAATTAGCAATGTATGAAAGTCTCACTAAAATGATTACAATATTAGAAACATGTTCACATGTTGTTGTTTCTACAGCTCCAGATGGCCTCTCATATGGTGGCTCCATTGGAGAGCTGAGGTCCACTTGTGTTGAGGACTTTCCCCCTGCTTTTGACTTTGACTCCTATGTGGAGACACTGTCTCAAGTCAACGTCATGTACCCGGATTCCCCACCTCAGTGAGTAACATTTTACCTCTGGATTGATAGGGTACAACATAAAGGCTCCACGGGATAAAAGGCTCCTTTGATTTGATTTCCCTCCACAAAAACTTGCTGCATGCAGCACTTTCCAAAACATCCGCTTTTCAAGATCAACTTGGATTTTTTGGCTGATCCTTGACACGAGCGTGGGCAGCAGTGCAAAGTTGATTCTGAACTACTTTGATCTAATATTGTATGTATTTTTAAATGTTGTAGATTCAAGTAGCAAATGAGAATTACTAAAATTATTGAATACATTTTGAGACAAAGGTCTTGTTAATGATTTTCTGTTTTGTGCAAGCAAATTAGAGCAACAGTTTTTCAATATTAAAGAATATGTATGGTATTTGGGGTAAAAGGCGCCCCTGCTGTTGAGGCTAAACACACAATAATTAACATGATAATAAACAGCTGACTGACTTTTCCATTTGTTGACATGACGTGGTTAGATTCAGATGGTAAATATCATATAGTAAGTTGGGTGAGATAATCACCATATTTATAATGAAACCATCATATTTAAAAATATGAAATTAATCATATCATATAATCAAATATTATGTTACTACTGTAAATCTAAATTCAATTATTATGGGATCTATTTCAATGCTTTATTTACTTTTTAAAATAGTTGTATGCATTTTTAAAATATAATTTTAGATTAACATATTTTAATGACAGTATATTTACTGAACAAAAATGAATACTTAAGAAACAGAAAATAGTGCAAACTTTGTATCAAAAATAGTATCAACTTACACATTATTAAAGTCATTATTTAGCTAAAGTATTGTATAAAGAATGTGTGCCTTTTCCCCCATGCTGGTGAGCCCACCTTGACACTTCATACACATATACGTTTTTTTAAACAAAATAAACCACTTTTTATGATTTATTTACAGACAAAATCTGTTGCTCATATATATATTTTTTCTGCAATCATACACTATGAGAATAGTGAAAAGCAAATTTTTCTTAAGGTGTGCCTTTAGCCCCGTTGTACCCTATATATTGTATATACAGTGGAAGGTAGAGGAGGAAGCGTGTGAATGTGTAATCAGTAATGAGATCACTTTTATCGGCTGTGACAGAGAAGGCACACTGCCTCTTTAATGGATTCCATTCCACCGTCCTTTCAACAGTCTTTAAAGGCTTTAGCATAGCATGGGCTGATAACTAAGCTAAAAGCCAGATTGAGAAGATGAAGATAGAAATAGTCCACCATAATTTGCCATATTTCATTTCACTTGAATTGTAAAGCCTGGGACACACCAAACCGACTTCAAAGAACTAGCGGCGATGAAAACCGACTGTGTTATCGTCTCTCGTCAGCTGTGTCTCGACCAAAAAGCTGCGCCTGAACACACAGCACAGACTACAGCCAACTGCAAACTAGCACGTGCGTTCTGCGCCTGCATATAAGGAATATTCACGTTTTGGAAAGCTCGGGTAGGATAACATAACATTAGATCAGCCTTCTGTCTGTGTCGTCTTGACTGACTTGCTTTAATTCTCATGCACTGACTCATTCGGTAAACCGAACATCCAATCAGAGTTCCCTTCTCACCGACGGCCCGACGCCGATTCAACATGCTGAATTGGGCAAACCGCCACGACTTGAGCCCAACGAGAGCCGACGTGTGGAACACACCACAAGAACTATAGCCCGACAGACACTCGCCGAGCCTTAAATTGCACCCTTTAATTGCACCTTAAATGCAGACATTCAGTCTTAAATTGTCTGTTTGAAAAAAATGAAACCTGTTCTAGTTAAATGAGTTGTGAAGTCTGGAAAAAACAGAATTGCTCTGTGTTGACACAAACCCTCCTCTTTAGGGACACGTGTTGGCTAAAACTAGAGTCTGTGTTATTTTTTTGTATTGCTTGAAAGTTTAGGGATTAAAAAGAAATGGTCAAAAAAAGAAAAAGAGTTTGCAGTAACCAGATGGGTAGATGTTTTCACTCTTCTCAGCTCTCAGTCCTTTTCCTTTCTCTGTTCAGAAGGTTCTCTCATCCTGTTAGGAAGGTTGGACACCTTCAACTTTTAGCCTTCAGCCTGTTCTCCTAACAAGCAGGGATTGCTGATAAATGCCATGGCTTTGCACTGAAAAAGGCTTGGTGTGTTTGATCTAAATGGCAGCTTGTCTAATTGGCATCTTCAAAGAATTTGTCAGTTCCCTTCCTTGCCATTTAGCCTGCCTGCCTTCACACAGCGACCCATAGAATACTCTTCTCAGGTAGGGGAGCTCATCACAGAGGGATGTTTCAGAGGGAGAAAGGTTTTATTGTTTGTCAGATCATTTCAATACAATGACTTTAGGTTGGATGCAAAAACCAGATTCTACCCCCAAAAAAGTTGAGTAGCTCCAATGAGTAGTGGCCTTTGCTGTTTTTAGCTTTTGTTTCTCATAAGAGCTCCACAAAAGCAATTTGATTGTGTAAAGGAACCTCACTAATACATTATAAAAATCAATGCTAAAACATTATCTAAGGTGATACATTTCAAAATGATTATGACCTCAGTGGAATCTATACATCCTGAAATCATTAGAACTATACTCTGTATCATGTAACTATAATCTATGAGTCTATAAATTCTATTATTTTATTTTAAGAAACTATAGACTCAAAAACAACTATAACTTTTTTGGGGATCGGATATACCATACATGTTCTTGTCTTTGTGATGTCATAACAGTAGTATATCATTGAAAATCATGATGAACATTGGGAAAATTCTAAAATTTTCAAAATCGTTTTGAATTATATATTCTGATGTTCTGATGGACCTTTTAAGGTCATTGTGATTGTGGATTGTATTGCACGAACCGTCACCTTTAGCCTACTCAACCAAATAGACTTAAAAATATTCTGTTGGCTTGCATTAAAATTGCATTTCTAGTATAGTGTTACTGATGATGATTGACCAATGAAAAATCCTGAGAGTTATGATAGTGGAGAGTAAAAGTAAGAGAAAAATTAAAGGTGCCCTAGAATGTTTTTTTTTTATTATTTTATAATGTTTCCTGGGTTGCCCTTATAATGTTAGTATGTTTTTTAGATCAAAAATAGTCATAATTTAGAAATAAAAGGCATTTTTCCTAGCCTGATTTTAGTCTCTGATTTGAACACTCTGTTTGAAGGGGCGTGTCTGCTGTGAGAACCGGCCACTGCTGTGATTGGCTGACATGCTTGCATATGAAATATGACATGTGAAACTCTCTCGAATACTTTTATTACAGCTGTTATATACGTTTTAACTATTACAGCTATCGAGATTAACGAATCGTGAGATGTTTTTAAAGTATTTAAATCTATTTCCATCACATAAAATGTTGCTGTGATGAGCATTGAGCAAGCAGATGACAGTCTGTTGATCGCGAGACAACGCAGTTTCTCTCTCTAATGCTTTCACCAATGCAAACGATGACATAGCCTACTTCTATGAGAGCTTCGTTGTGCAGTGTAACAGCGTCATTGATTTCATAACGAGTTTGGCAAGAGAGATAAACTCGCGCTGTGTGGATTGTTCTTTGACCGCTTTCTGTATACTTTTTTCACTGAGAATTAGCCTATTTAACGTTAGTTATGTATGCTCGTTACTTGGAGTTTGCTATTACTGTACTAGGATCTTGCGCTGGATCTAACACAGTGTAAATTATCTTTAATAAAATCACTACTTACCGGTTGCGGGAATATAGTTGGAATTACCCCCTTCTTCAGTTTGAGACGCTGAGAGAAGCTTGATATTGTCCCAGGTTCGAAAATAAGTCTGTGGTGAAATGGGCAGAGCAAACTAACAACTTCGAATTAAACTGTTGCGGTATCCGATTAATATAAACATCAACCACGCGTCCACGCCTGTTGACATTTCTTTTCTGTGGGAAGGGTATGAAAATACCTCACATCCCCTGCACAGCCTGGAACATAGCATTTATTCCATGATCTGCCATTTTCTCTCTGATCCTCGCTTGTTCCGATGATGACTCGGCTGTGCAGTGCTTGTCATTGAGGGCTGGGATATGCAAATCTTTGGAGGCGTGATCCCCGACTGTTGCGTCACAGTCGGTATTATGTGGAGATTCGCCTGTTTTTCAGGGGTGTTTTTTAAAAACGAGATTTAAATAAGAAGGAGAAAACAATGGTGTTTGAAACTCACTGTATGTCATGTCCATGTACTGAACTCTTGTTATTTAACTATGCCAACATAAATTCAATTTCACATTATAGGGCACCTTTAAGCAACCAAAACATGGCACTCAGAACAGAACAATAGACTATAATTTGCTGTAGGTTTAGTTCCTGGTGTTTCAGGTTTTGTTCTTGTTTTATATTTGGGGGCAAAAGGCACCTTTATCTTTACGCCACATTAGGAAAGAAAAAAAATACAGGTGTCTGACCCATGCGTATATCCACTGACCTACAAAATGATTGGACAGAGAGACTCCCAGATATGAAATGAAGGAGAGTGTGCGCTCTTGACAGCACACACTGCACAGTGCACACTGGCAGTTTTTAGTAAATGGGAAATCATTGCGCATTGCTACACCCACATGCATCTAACATGCCAAAACAAACCTTTCATTTGAGTTTTTTTTTTATTTATTTTTTGGAAATTGCGATATGTTTGTCCTTAATTTATGCACTTGACTTGAGAGTCATTCTTGAGTAAAAAAAGAATAATTGCTTTCAGATGTCAGGAGAGTGGACTACATTTCAGTTTTTATGAGCTATAGACATAATTTACAGATTAACATGACTTAAACACTTCATCAAAATAGTACAGTGAAGTTTGTGTGAAAATAGCTGTGCAAATGTAAAGGTGATCTGATATTACATCTCAATATCATGACAGCGTGGAACATTCTTCAAGAACAATTTGAATATATTTGACCTGGATATTTATGAAGTGAACCAAGGTGAAGACTTAGCTCATGAATATTAAGTTACATGGCTGGACAGTCTAGGAAAAATACCTGGCAATGTCAGCATGAGCCAATTATAATTCATGAACTTGATGATGTCATAACCAGCCCATCTTTCCCTTTAATCCCCATTTAAATTCATTCCAGCGCCACTGCCTGAATATATTGAACCTTATCGAATGGATTGTGTGTAAATGTTTCCCTGCTCTTAAATATAAACCGTGGTGTGCTGCTGTCAAAGATGTTGACTCGACCTGACTGAAGTGAAGGTTGACTTGTGACTTCATGCAGAACAATCACTTCTGATTGAGCTGACTGTTGAGTCAGTTAATCTACTCTCAAAGTGACTTTGTTAGTTAGGTTATTTATCACTCCTATAGTTATTCTTTCTCAGTGCTGAAGTGCTTCCTCAGTTGCATCAGATGCCTAAATTGTTAAGCATGTGGCTGTCTGTTTGTGCTTGTGTGTGCGTATCAGAGAGGAAAGGTTTAGTTAGGGTCATGCTTGTGCTCAATTTGCCTGCCCTTCATGGCTTGTTTCACAAAGTGCCAATGGTATTTACATCTCTATGACAGTTCCATTAGGCTGGCAGAGCCCTCTGGTACAGCTCTGTGAAGGGGCTTTTTAACAGGGTGAAATTATCTCTCCACAAGAGCAAGAGCTACCTGAAAGAGCAGGGCCTCCTCCTATTAAAAAGTAAATTTTGACTGATATAGAATATTAGTGCTGGCCTGGAGGCCTATTAAGAATTACTGAATGGTGTGTAATTCTATTTGGGAGAGATATCCGACCCTCGGTCCAGATACTAAATTTAATTAGAGACATGCGGTCCATACCCGCACACCTCTGTTGAGATGATGTGGCAAGATGATGAAAGATTACCACTACACACTCTTGACCACATTTTATCCTACAGTGAAAAGTCTGCATCTAATGCAGTTATTTTTTATAGAAAGAAACTTATACTACAGTTAGTGCCGGTCCTCCAATCTGATTGGCTGAGCTGTGTTTCAAGAGTGCTTAGGGCTGTGCAACGATTAATCGCATCCAAAATAAAAGTTTGTGTTTACATAATATATGTGTGTATATATATTTTTTCTTAAATGTATACATGCATGTGTGTGTATTTATATTTACAAAATAATTACACACAGTACACACACATATATTATGTAAACACAAACTTTTATTTTGGATGCGATTAATTGCGATTAATCGTTGCACAGCCCTAGTGCTGATATTTAACTTGTCTGTGTTTACACTGTAACGAATGTACATCAATAATAATATACATAAAATGTATTTAAGGGGGGCCGGAAGGCCAATTTAGCTCAAAAGGAATGATTCATCGATTTGCAATGAATCTTGACCGAATCACTATGGAACCGAGCAAATGACTCGTTTAGAGTTCATTTGAACGGGCCGTAATTATAACCTTGGCACAGATATAAATATCCAACCTATAGTGAAACACTATGTATTAGCAAGGTAACTTTAGATCGACAGTACAAGACATTAAATGTGCAAGCACAACACAAGGCAAATATCTTTCCAAAATATAAACAAGACTTTATTGATTATCCTAAAACATAAAACTAATATCTAACACAAACACACGCACACGCATTCATACAAGTTGCAGAAAGAAAGAGAGTGAGGAAAGAATGAGTTTTAAGAGTGAGATAGTGAAATCCCAAGTTTCTATATGCACTTATAAGACATGACCTGAACGAACCATCAATCATTAATTTAACCCTTCTATCGTTTCTTTGGCGGGTTATTTAATTTTACATTAATGCACCAGTTCAGTTAAGAGTCTGGAGTGTTACTTGCTTGTCCGTGTTGCTTTAGGGACCCCCGTTTTCGTCGGTGTGTAGGGGGTTCACCGTGTCCGTGGCTGGCTGTCTCCTCGTGCCTGCGAGATCTTGGGCCGCCAATCACGTGGTGTGTTGGCGGATGGATGAAAGTCTTTGAAGTTGGAAGGGCTTTGTAGTCGAAACGTTTAAACGAAACTTTGCAGCAAAGCTTAACTTAGAACCGAGACTTTCAACGAAAAAGAAAATAAAGGAAGAAATGAAAGTAAGACGAGTTAGATGGCTTGAATGAGCTGTTTTAACCCCGATCTTGGTGGGTTATTTGTCTGCTGGTCTAATTTGGTCTGGTCGATGTTTAAGCGTGCAAACACGCTCTTTGTTGTTTTCAGAGAGAAGCATGAACGGGAACACTCTCTTGTCTGTTGATAGAGAGAGGCGCAAACTTAATTCAACACCGAACCGAACTCAAAACCGAACTCCCTGGATGGAAGTTTCGGAACTATAGAAGTTTCTCTGAGCTGATTCTAATTCCTTTGTTCGGGTCTTTAACTTAACAGTTAGCCCAACCTCTTTGGAGAATTCTGACCAATGAGACAATGGCATCATTTAAGGGGGTGGATCGAGTTCCTACTTATCGTTATCTGGGATCTGTGTGGGTTCCAGCACTTAGCAGAGAAACAAGAAACCACAGTTTAAACATTATAGATTATTATAATCATACCAAAACATTTTACACAGATTTCAATCAAGCCATCTTTTGAATTAAGGGCATACGATTCTTTTGATTGGAAGCACAATACTCTTTCATTCACCCACACTGTTATATCACAATTACATGATTTATATGTGATCTAAGCATAATACAAACATATAAAACAACATAGAATTATGTTGTTTGATTATAAGTCCACTAAGCATTGTTCTGTGTGAGTTTTAATGGGTTTGATATGTAAAGTCTGTGTATGTAGCCTAAAGTTTATGAGGTTTGAGCCATTCCGGTCTGAGGTCAGGCAGAGTTCCTGCTGAAGGCTGTGTTGTTCATCCCTCATGGGACCTTGGTCCTATGAAAGACGTAGTCTGTTAGTCGCAGGGGTCAGATGACCTCTGGTTAGGGCCTCTTGTTTGACCATTTCTGAACAGATCTGTCTTGCCAAAATGTAAAACATTGACAACGTTCTTCCTGTTTTTGGCTTATCTCTGGGTGCCTGCAACGCCATAAAAGTCTTCTCTGGGGGTTTTCTTGGCCAGAGTAGACAATCTGGAGCCACTTTTGTGACTTTGGAATGTGGTGTTCAGATCCGGAATGCTGAATCACATTTGAATGAATCCCATGAGAGATTCATTTGATTAATTTGTGTTTGGTTCATCCTTAAACTCTCTACAACACATTCCAGATAGATTGTCAAGCTGTGTTAAAGGAGCATTTCACCCGTGGGAACATTAATCTTTATTGAAAGTGGGCCATATATGTAGTCGAAATGAAAAAAAAAAAATTTGAATTTGGTGCCTTCTTGACCGAGGAAAGACGGAAAGTAACTTTAGGGCGCATTTGTAAGATGCACCACATTGCACAGCTCCGCAAGCCACTCCCACTAATCCAGAACAGCGCCTATGAGGTATCCGCCTATCAGAGAAATCACTCTTCCCTCTACAAGGCTAACGTTAGCTACCACCAGAGCATGAAACTCATTTCACACAAAATTTCTAGTTAGTTGGCAAACTCATTAGTGAATTACTCCTCGTTTGTGGTGAAATATTGCATGATACATGCAAGAGAAAATGGCATTGTTGAAATTCTTTGCAGCGTACGGACTCTATCCGTGTCCGTAGGCGCACAGTGAGAGCACAGGCACCCCCAGTCCACCCCAGGTCGAGCCAGTCCGGGCTCCTCGTCCGCGACAGACAGCCGCCTCCTGTTCCTCCATCAGCCTCAGCTGTTCTTCGCTATATTGCGGCTCGTAAAAGTAGCCACGAACATCTGATTCGAGCATCAGACTTTCAAAATCATCTTCTTCCATATCAAATTGAGTACATTTCGCCATTGTCGTAACTTTACATCTGGCTCCACAGCGCCTGTTAGCTTCCAAACAAGATGGAGGATATTGTTTTTAGTTTCAGAAAGTGAAGTCCCACCCACTGATCTGTAATAGGTCTATTAGCGTGAGTGGGTCCCACCTTATGGGAAAATAAGGAACGAGTGTCTGTAGTCTCAACCCCTCTACCAAGATATGGGACTTCCTGCTTAGAATGACGCAAAATTACGATTGTTAGATCATTGTAAGCAGGAACTGCAACACTAAAATCCTTATTTCTCCCGTCTCAGGGAAGAATTTGAGAATAATAAACGACCGTTAAAAATTATGACTGGGTTTCTAACAATACAAAGCTTAATGCAAATGGGTGAAGTGTCCCTTTAAGCCCAAAGTATATTTTGGCAGTCCATCTGCGTGGCAGCCCAATTTTTGTGATCGTGCGGATGGTGCACCTGATGGATTTGAGCACTTGAAAACAAAATCACGCCAAACACATCTTTCTGCTCTCATGGCCACGGAAAATGAAGTATACCAGGGTGATGGGGATTTTTTATTGACTCTGCAGGCTACATCTATGTGCCAGTAGGTGGCAATGTGTGAGCTTTCGAGACAATCATTGAATCATTAATTCAAATGGATTTATGAAGGGGGGAGGGGGGTGTGGTACAACCATTAGATTGACGGACTTACTGTCCAATGATTCTAGGTGGTCTTGGAAA
This sequence comes from Semotilus atromaculatus, assembly GCA_031834385.1. Lineage (NCBI taxonomy): Eukaryota > Metazoa > Chordata > Actinopteri > Cypriniformes > Leuciscidae > Semotilus > Semotilus atromaculatus. The sequence goes on along the minus strand of JAULUF010000009.1, from coordinate 10,597,152 downwards.
TGATTGGCTGGAGTTTTTCGAGTCCTGCCCGTTCCACAGATGATTAAATTGCTTAATTTTCATTTCAGTGCTTCTAACTCAGTGGCTGTAAGTGGGTTATGAATAGGATTTCAAGTGATTTTGAAAAAATTGACAAAAAAGAGAATCACATACCCCACCTTTAAGTCATTCAGGATCGGAACAAGTCCTCATTTGGAACTATTTTAGTTGATGGAGCAAAAATAGACAAAGGCACCGTCAATATTGTGTCTAAAATGTAATTTACATGTCATTTAAAATGTAGTTTATGTAACTGTTATACAATTCATACTTCTAGTGATAATCGTGCTTTTGGTCTGATGTGTTTTTGTGTGATATTGCTTTACTTAAAAATATTATTTTGCTATTTTTTATTTTTATTTATTTTTGCTTCCTCCATTGTAAGACCTCAATTCCAGGGTTCTAGGTTTTGCTGTTATACGGTTATATAGTGTTATGAATGGTATCTGTGAATTTAAAGCATTTGAGAGGGGAGGTCTTACAGATGCTAAGGCACCGAAGCCGAACGGAGCTCTCCATCACTGCCTGCCTCTCTACTAGCCTTCATTCATCTGTGCCAGAAACGAGTGGGTGCAGAATCACTCTTCAGATCAGAAGGAGATGAGCCTCAAGTCACATCATAATGTGCATTTATCACCACTGGCACATTCCAGCCTGCCCTTTCAGCCATTGTTACAAACTCAGGCCTCTCTGTCTTCACAGTAAAAGCAAAATGGCTACAAAAAAAGGATGTGCTTAGAGGAAGAAAATTGTTTATTTTCGTGTGTGTATGTGGACTGGCATAGGACCATTATGCTGTGTTGGAACTCGGCTACCCAGGCATGTCCGCATGCCACGTTTGGGAACATGCCAGTTTATTCTACATGCACATATGTGGACTCTAACATGAGTCCACCGCTATGCTGTTCTTTGATGTCTTCAGGACTTTTGGAAAGAGGAGCTATTAGCACAGTGGGGCTGACAGGGTGGGGCTGTGGCATGTGACTCACGCCAGGGCTGCCATGGCCACAGATGGCACCTGGGAACTTAGTGCTCAGGGCATGTATATGAGCTGCTCACCTGTGGAGCCCGTGAAGTGCCACTTCCGCAGAGCTGAAGAAAACTAGGCAGATCCCAGAAACACACACACACACTCTGCAGTGTTCATGATTCATGAATTAATTTAAATACAACGATTAATTATAATTTAGTTATATTAAATTATAAATATTAATTAATATTTAGAGGTGTTAGAATTCATAAACCCTTGTTAATAGCGACACTGGTGGCTGTTAAGTGAACTGCAGCCAGTTCTCACCTCCGTGTACACATAATGTACAAGAGACTGAACGCCATTCAATGCCCCAATATACTCAATATGTTTTTCGCTTAGATGTAAAAGAAGTTGGAAATACCTTTAAAGCGATATACTGCTAACGGACATTCAGAAGTTGCCATGCTGCTGAGAGTGACGTTTAGATGAATATGTAAATGTGTGCTGTGCGCTTTCCTCTCAATAACAAAATAAGCACACAACAAAGATGACAGTGTGACAAAGCGGCAGTTAAGAAAACATCTGATCATAGTGATGTGGATAGGTTTGCACAAGCTCTGCAATTCAACGGCATCATGTCGACAAATGAAAATTTAAAATTACACTGTTATGATAGTTTGATTATAAAGTAGCCTATATTTGAGACTATAGACTATATAGATCTGGCTATGCCAGACTAAAGTTTGATTGAATACATTTTCTTTGCATGACAGACACATTTACATTACAGTACAGAATGGCTCTTTCGGCATTATCCTGAACATTGTATAAACATTTATTCCATGTGTCATAGAATTGAAGAGAAGCTCTCAGGAGCGGACGTAAACGTCACATCCTTTTAATTTTGAGTCCTTCACATAAAAATCAGTCTGTAAGATATGTCCATATTCATGTCCATGGTTTGAGTTTCATGCCATGCCTTTGTTTTATGTTTGATCTTGTTTTGTGAGAATAAACTGCACTTGGGTTCTACAACTTGCCTCCATTGGATCACCTGTTACAGCATTGTAAGTCAGGAAAGGTCCTGATATTTAAGTTTCGTTACATGCTGTTCACACTACAGATGTGCGGATGGGCTATTATTTCATCCGCAACCGCATCACAAAACTCATCATCCATACACCATCCATCTGCACCAAAGTTTTTTGACCAATTTTTAAAGCCGCACCCGCCCGCCATGCGCTGATTGTTTTAAGGTCTATGGGCAATGCAAGGCGCTGCTGACGTGAGCCGCGAGGCTAGAAAGCAATTGCCTGTTCTTGAAAGGATACGGATGTACTTTTCAGACGTAGGTAACATTTAAATTCTTTTTTTTTTTCATTTGATTGGTTCAACCGCCACCCGGCCAAATTGAATTAAAATATTATTTTTCGTCATATCATCCGCAGATAAGTCCGCGGCTGTAACTGTCAACCGCGCATCTCTAGTTGAACACATGAGCAATAAAAAAGCAATTAATTAATGACAATTTTTACATACAGACCGTTTATAGTCCGTTTATTTATATTTTTGTGTTGTATTTTAATATTTTACATACAAATTTATTTAAAGTTTGGGTGTGGAATGGTACTATATTAAAAACATCTGCCGGTGTTTTTCATCATGTTCTCTGGGGAAGGGTGAACTGTCCGCATTAAACCAAGGTGGAAAAACAACTGATGCTCATATTTGTTCCTGAGAAGAACAATAGTGTGTTTAAAAAACACATAAAAGAAAACACAGGGTGTTTATTATTTAAGGAAATGGATAGATGAGATGAGAGACACAGTCATGGCTGGGCTGTGACATTTGCATAGCCTGATTAATAAATGATTGTCAGTTGAGGTTGTACCTCAGTATGTGTGTGTGGAGGAGTCCCAGAGGAGCCGGCTTCTTTAACGGGAAGAAGGGTGTGGTGCAAAACATTTCTCGCCCTGTTGGCCTTTGCTGAAGAGAGCGAACAGCTTTATGTAACACAGAAGGATATAGATAGCCCAGAAAGACCTCTGCGCTATACCTTATTATCATACAGAAAAAAGCCTAATTAGTTTTCCTGTGATTCATCGCAGTGCAGGCTTCGACATTTGGAATGTGCCTTTATCTTGATAGCACCTCACACACACACACACACCTGCACATGGAGGATTCTCAATCAGAGATATTATTTATGGATGAGGAGTAGGGGAACACACTGCTGAGGGTAACCAGGGTAACAACAGATGTCTTATTCATATTGATTATAGGTTACACAGCAGGTGTGAACCTTTAAATGAGCACAAGTGTATCAGGATATAGAGTAGAGGTCTACATAAAATTCAAGTTAAAGCCTGAACCTGGTCCATAAATGAACCTTCTGACCTGACTAGACTTGTTCTGTCAGAATCAATCTGTTTTTCTAATTCATTTTTTGAAATTCACCTTTCATCTGTTTTTCTAATTTTCTAATTTTCTAAATGCTTGTTTTTGATCTTAACAATACGTTTCAGCTTTTGGACCTGGTATTTTTTCATTAAAATATCACAGCTTGATCTTCCTTTGTGTGTCTTCCTTTTTTTTTGTCCACAAAAACAAAGAAAAACTAAAATGTTTTCCATTTTTATTTTATGAAATGCTTATAAATATTAAATAATAAAAAATATATTGTTAATAAAAAATATATATACTTATTACAAACACCATTCTGAGCTAAGTAACAAACACACCCTATTTGGCATAAGGTTATAAAAAAAAATTTAAATCTGATGAACAGATTATTTAATGGTAACTCTGCTTGTTTCTGGAGTTGCATGATAAAGGTTTTAACAATAATGCTTGTTGTTTTCTGTTTGCCTGAGTTCTCATTGCTTGTTTTTTGCCATGCATGGTTGCTAATTTAGTAACACCTGTTCCATGTTACGTTGATTATGTCTCTCCCTGTATAAGCCCTCAGTTCTTTGGGCCTTTCCAAATACCCACACTTGTGGCCTTGGCCACTTGAGAGCGCGTACGCGACATGAAGTAAGTGCGCAAGACTCTGGTCTTGGTCTCGTCTTGGTCTCAACCTCAACCCCAACCCTTCAAAGTATTGGCCTTGTCTTGGTCTTAGCACATGGTGGTCTTGGTCTTGACTTGGTCTCAGTTTAGGTGGTCTCAACTTCAACACTAACATGTAGTTGCTTCATTGATTCTCTGTGATCAAATTGAAGTTGTTAAATTCTCTTGTATCTCATTCTTCCTGCATCTCGCTCTTCATTGGCTTAAGATACACAGTGCTTTGTGACAAAATGCCAAACCTAGAAAATATATATATATTTTTTTTAAATGGATATTGCAGCAGCCATTGTGGCCCTCACTGTGAGAATCTTCCTTAATCCGAATATTCTGCCTCATTCTGTTTGTTGGCTGTTTTTATTTATTTTATTATTATTTTTTGGATGGGAGCGAATTAATGCTCACTTGATGTGGACAATCCTACATGGCAGGAGGTCTAGTGTTGATGTCCTTGCCTATAAGAACACAGACACACCCATTAAGGACCCAAAACCAAAACCAGAGCCACCGCAGACCCAGAGCCTATGACAACCGAGTCTGACCAGGTGTGTGAGTCAGCCCTTATGTCCGTCCAGGAGCTCGAGACTGAGCCAATGTTCATCCTAGAGACTGAATCTACACTCTCTACGTGTATGGGCAACAAACCAGAGCCCACCACAGACCCTGAGACGGAGCCTGCCCAGTCAGACCATGTGTATGAGCCGGTATCTCTGTTTATCTCTGAGGGAGTGTTAATATAGTTTGAGAGCATGGAATGGAGTCCCAGCCATACTACCACCACTGTGCGGTTTCATATCCAAAAGGAATGGTATGATGATTTGGATGAAATCATTCCCCAAAATCTCCAATCTCCACTGGTCCCATCCAGTTTTCAGTCTTATTTGTCAAACTGTTTGCAGCCAGCCTCAAGTCTCCATTTTTGGCTGCTGCTCCCGCACAGCCTCGAGTCTCCTTCATCACCACTGGTCCTGCCCGGCCTCAAGTCAAGTCACCTGTATTTATATAGCGCTTTTTACAATACAGATTGTTTCAAAATAGTTTTACAGAGATAACAGGACAATAATGTTTTAATAACAAATGTCCCCAAATAAGCAAGCCAAAAGCCAATGGTGACAAAGGCAAAGAAAGGTGAAAAAGGCAACAGTGGCAAGGAACCAAAACTTGGGAGAAACCAGGCTCAGTCGGGGGGCCAGTTCTCCTCTGGCCAGTGAACAAACAGTGCATGATTATGATTCAGGTAGCATTACGGTTCAGAGGTCAGATTGGATCGGAACATTATATTATGCAGTTCATCTGTTTGAAGACCGGAGTCATCATGCGTGTATGGAGACGAGTTTGTTAAGGATCAGTGCCGATGGCTGTCGTGTCAATAAGGCCTTCACAGGGGAGAGTCTAGTTGACACAATCTCTGCTGACACTTCAGGAATGTGTTGTGGTCATGTCCAGGCGCAAGTCCACCATCTGATCTGGATATGGCCCAGATCTGTCTGATTACAGTTAACCTCGGGATAAACAGAAAGACTAAAATTAGCGTAGATGCCATTCTTTTTTATGATGTGCGAGTACATCAGGTGATATAGGAAGTGTTCCCGGTTTCGGCTGACCTAATTTATGCAGCCTAATAATCATTTAACTGATTTGAATAATAGGAATGTAGTGTTCTATGTGCATGTCAGGTTGAAGATATGTGTTTTTAATCTAGATTTAAACTGACAGAGTGTGTCTGCTTCCTGGACAATGTTAGGAAGACTGTTCCAAAGTGTAGATGCTAAATAGGAAAAGGATCTACCGCCAGCAGTCAATTTTGATATTCTGGGTATTATCAACTGGCTGGAATTTTGAGATCGTAATATATGTGAAGGACTATAATGTGTTAACAGCTTGTTCAAGTACTGCGGAGCTAAACCATTTAGTGCTTTGTAAGTAATCAGCAACATTTAAAAACGTATACGATGTTTAATAGGGAGCCAATGCAGTTTTGACAGAACCGGGCTAATATGGTCATACCTGCTGGTTCTAGTAAGAACTAGCTGCTTACTTTTGGACCAGCTGTAGTTTGTTTATTAAAGGTGCCCTAGAATGGTTTTTATTTTTATTGTATAATGTTTTCTGGGTTGCCCTTATAATGTTAGTATGTTTTTTAGATCAAATAGTCATAATTTAGAAATAAAAGGCATTTTTCCTAGCCTGATTTTAGCCTCTGATGTGAATGCTCTGTTTGAAGGGGCATGACTGCAGTGTTTTACCGACCTCTGCTGTGATCATGCTTGCATATGAAATAGCTACGTATTACATGTGAAACTCTCTCGAATACTTCTACTACTTCTACTAAAGTATTTAGATCTATTCCCATCACATAAAATGTTGCCGTGATGAGCATTGAGCAAACAGATGACTGTCTGTTGATCGCAAGAATGAAGATCTTATCATTGCAATGCAGTTTCTGCACTCTCTCTAATGCTTTCACCAATGCAAACACGATGATGTAAATACAGTAAGAGCTTCGTTGTGCAGTGTAACGTGCGTCATTGAATTCATTACGAGTTTGGAAAGTGTCCAGATAAACTCGCGCTGTGGAAAGATTGTTCTTTTGATCGCTTTCTGTATATAATTTTTCACAATTTAAATAAGGTTTTTTTTCATCCTACTAAAATAAACGATGTGAAGTTGATATTTTAGTCACTGGCTTGACTTACTGATCCATAAACAGTATTGAACGATTTTGAGAGAAAGATTACCTGTCTATTGGCCCAAGTTGAGGAAACAGTCGTCGGTGAAATGTTTGGAAATTTCCAGAGAATATAAAATTAACCCATTGTTTCTTCAGAGGCTCGTATGAAGGAACTAAAAAATACTTTTGTGTTCATTTGTACATCCAAACACTGAGCAACTGTCATGCTTCGGCTGCGCAGTTCCGCCTGTCATTGAACATGGGCTGGCATATGCAGATTTTTGGAGTCGTACATATTAATGATCCAGACTGTTGCGTCACAGTCGGTGTTATGTGGAGATTCACCTATTTTTCAGGGGTGTTTTTCAAAAACGAGATTTAAGTAAGAAGGAGAAAACAATGGTGTTTGAGACTCACTGTATGTCATGTCCATGTACTAAACTCTTGTTATTTAACTATGCCAAAATAAATTCTATTTCACATTCTAGGGCACCTTTAAGTGTGCAGGGCAATCACCCATAATAGCATTACAATAATCTAGCCCTGATGTCATGAACGCATGGACTAATTGTTCTGCATTTGTCATAGATATGACGTAATTTAGATATATTTTTAAGATGAAAAAAATGTGGTTTTACCGATACTAGACACGTGACTTTCAATGAAAGATTGGTATCAAAGAGCACACCCAGGTTCCTAACTGAGGACGAAGACTTGACAGATCAGCCATCAAGTGTTAGACAGTATTCTAGGTTATTACGTAAGGAAGTTTTCTCTAGGAATCTTTATTTTTTCAGAATTAAGTAGTAGGAAATTACTAGTCATCCAGTTTTTTTTATATCAGCTATGCATTCCGTTAATTTTGTGAATTGGTAAGTTTCGTCAGAACGTGAAGAAATATAGAGCTGAGTATCATCAGCATAACAGTAAAAACTAATGCCATGTTTCCTAATGATATCTCCTAAGGGTAGCATGTACTGAGTGAACAGCAATGGTCCTAGTACTGAGCCTTGTGGTACGCCATACTGAACTTGTGATCGATAAGACATCTCTTCACTTACTGCTACAAACTGATAACGGTCAGATAAGTATGATTTTAACCATGCTAATGTGATACAACTAATGCCAACATAATTTTTTGCAAATAAAGTCTATTTAAATGAATGTTGTGGTCAATAGTATCAAATGCAGCACTAAGACCGAGTAACTAAGCAGTGGCGATTCTAGGGGGTGGCCTGGGGTGGCCAGGGCCACCCCTGAAAGCTCATTGGCCACCCCTGTGGCCACCCCAGATCTGATAGGTAGTTGGTCAAGTTCGTCAACACAAGAAACAAGAGAAAAGCTGTCAATCAATGATGACAGCTGATCAACTGATTTAGGGCCAGTTTTAAATTTTTAACTAACACAGTAATGGTCGTACTGAGGCTGTGAGAGCTGATTTCTGCTCAGCGGACGTTTGGCCATGCAGGTCAGGTGACACATGAGATGAGCGCGCGGGCTGCTGCTGCTCCGAAACAGGAGGACGGTCACAGTTACAACAGCAACAATACAACAACGATAAAAACGCTGGAATCTGTAGATTGAGAGGTATGGTAATTTAATGTTTAGTTATATCGTAGTTCCCTCTGAATGTGTAGGAAAACTGAAAAAGTCGAACTACACTGTACTAGCTAGCTTAGCAGACTGCAAACCAAGTTAAGAGTGCAGACAGTTGAAGAGGGCGCGCATGCAGCTCTTAAAGGGACCACACCATATTTATACTCGTTAAACCGCCATGAAATATGAAACGCTATTTTCTGGACTGAAGACTGAGAGTGTTTTTTTGCAGATGTGTGTGTTCAATAGAGCTAATGTTATATTTTTGGCCAACCAGTGTGTGAAATATAGTGTGAAAGTCTATATTTAAGTTATAACACAAGAACAAGCTGTGACTTATTTATTTGCTCTGCTCTGGCTGTTTAAAAAGGACTTTTTGTTTGTATCAATTAGCTCATCTTCACAGTCCACATATTTTTAGACGTTTAAATAGGCAGAGCAAATTGCATTTAAATGGCACAAATGTCATAAGTTAATTTATGAAGAAGCATCTTGACCATTTATGATTCTAAGTCTTAACTGTTTGATTTAAATAAACGTATTAATGTATGCTGAATCAAAGCCAACGTTTCAATTTATATCTTCATCAGGGCCTTGGACATGAATACTGTCTGGGTTGAAAACCACTTTTTGCACATTTTTATACATCACAAGTCATCCTAATGACATTATTCAGTCATCAGGCCATCATCTGTGTTACCTGTATTGTTACCCATGTTTGCTTTACTAATTGAAGTCCCCTTTTGTGGTTAAATAAAAACACACCTGGCAAAGAACAAACTAAGATATTCAAATTCCAGTATCTCTAACAAATTATATCTAAGCTAAATAATAACATAAACTAAGCATGTAAAGAACAACAAATATTTCAGTTTTTTCCTTACAAGCTTAGTTTTTCTTTTGCTTTTACAGATACACTTTTTATAAGGTCCTATCTTTAAGCATTTTGGATTATCCTGTTGGATTTGTGTTTTTATGTAACCACAAGATGGTGCCTCAATCAGTAAAGCAAACACAGGTAACAATACAGGCGACACAGATGATGAACTGATGACTGATACATGTTATTCTATAGGATGAGTTAAGAGCAGTTTAATTTTGCTACTTTAATCTAACTTGTGAAGAGACAAGGACTTTAATCCACTACAAGAAAATAGCTCTCAGATAGTGTTTACCCTATCCTGACCATAATTACTGATTAAAAATAGACATGTTAAAATAACCAGAGATACTTGAGGACTGTGATAGGTGGTTAGGACTGTTTTTAACAGGATAGACACCTTTAGTTGACAGTTATGAGACAGGAAATCATGGGAGAGAGAGAGAGGATGTGACATGCAGCAAAGGACCGGGATTCGAACCATGGTCGGCTGCGTACGTATACGCATTAAACTTCGCTATGCCATGGCCACCCCACACTAGCTTTGTGTCCCACCTTGGCCACCCCCCAAAAAATGTCCTGGATACGCCACTGTAACTAAGTAAAACTAACAGAGAGATACAACCACGATCAGATGACAAGAGCAAATCATTTGTGACTCTACTGAGAGCTGTCTCAGTACTATGGTATGATCTAAATCCTGACTGAAAATCCTTGCAGATACCATTTCTTTCTAGAAAGCAACATAGTTGTGAGGATACTGCCTTTTCTAGTATATATGACAGAAAAGGTAGATTCGAGATCAGCCTGTAATTGACTAATTCTGCAGGATCAAGTTGCGGTTTTTTAACAAGCGCATGAATTAATGATTTTAAGAAAAGGATCTATGACCTCTGGAAGCATCTCTTTCAGTAGCTTAGTCGGTATAGGGTCAAGAATACATGTTGTCGATTTAGATGATTTAACAAGTTTGGAAAATTCTTCCTCTCCTATAGCAATGAATGAATAAAATTTTTCCTCAAGGAGACTACAATTCACTGCCTGATGTGATACTGTAGTAGACGATTGCATAGTTATAATTTTCTCCCTGATATTATCAATCTTGTAAGTAAAGAAGTGCATAAAATCATTACTGCTTTTAAATAAGCAGATCTAGCAGCTTTTAAGGCCTCTCTGTACACAATCGTGTTCTCTCAAAGGAGCAACTGTGCCTAAAGTGCTGGAAAAGAGAGAGTCAAAAGTTTCTGTCGCAATATCGAGTTCTACTAAGCTAGCTGGGATGCTGAGGAGATGTCTCCATCGCCGCTGGTCCCATCCAGCCTAGAATCTCCTTCTTCATCTTGTCTTGTCCAGCGTCCCACTCCCTCCTCCTCTGACAATGGCAATCAGTTCCCTGGGTCTGCCTCCACTGGTTCCCTTCAGCCCCTCGGCTCCTCTGTCAGTGGCTCCGCCTAGCTGCATTGGGCTTCAAGGTCTCCAACTCCGCCCTGCAGTGTCGATCCCCTAGCTCCAACTCAGCCTGCTCCACTGTGGTCCGTCATCCCTTAGGCTGCACCAGGTTCCCTCATTTCTCTGGCTTCACCTTGGTCAGTCACCACAGACTTCCTGGCATCCGACTACTCCTCATCCCTCCTCCCCTTCAGCTCCACCAGGCTCTTCCTTCCCTCCAACTCCACCAAAGTCACTCCTACTGGCTCTGCCCCGGTCTTCTGAGCCCCTGTCTTCACCTCAGGCTCTGCCTTGGCCCTCAAAGGTTTTACACTGTCACCCTGGGTCTTTGTCTCCTCGGCTCCACCTCAGTTGGTCCGGCTCTTGGCTTCACCCTGGCTCTTCCCTCCATCGGTTTCGCCATGGACCTTTGTCCTTATGGATCTGCTCTGGATCGCTCCCTAGCTCCTCCCTCCATCATCTCTTCCTTGGTGTTTGCCTCTGATGAATCCACCAGTTTCCTGTCTGATGAATCAACCAGTTTCCTGCCCTTCGCCTGCCTCTCGTCCACCTCTGGAACCCCCTTCCTCCCTACTCTGTTGGTTTTGTTACAGCGCTAGGACATGCCTTCAGGGAGGGGGGTGTAATGTAACTATAATGTTCTCATTGCTTGTTTGTTACCATTTAGTCAGTCTGCCTAAATTATTATAACCGTAACTCCTGATCGGAGGCTTCCATAAATATTTAGTTTATTCGTAGAGTTACACTCCAACTAAGTTTAATGGTGCAACGCAAAAAATATTTAGTAGTGCGTAAGTTGTAACTTAGTGCCCATTAACTTCAAAACTAGGCTGTTATAACGTACGCATAGCTGGTGCAACCGGCCCCTATTCCATTTCTTTGTTCTTTAGGCAATTGTCAGTGTTTAAAGTGTAGTTGATTATCTGTGTTCTTAAAGTCTCTTGTATCTTGTTCTTCCTGCGTCTCGCTCTTCATTGGATTAAGCTACACAACAGAATGCAGAATTGGGTGAATAACACATTACACAGTGGCCTCATTTATCTAAGTATATATTAATGTGGACTGAATTTGACTCAGAATGTTGCACTGCAGAGGAAGTTGCTGTTTGACTTTGTGTATGTCTGAAAATCAATGCAAGGTATAAGGTACAACCTTATGAAAAGACTGCATAACATATTTGTGTACAATCCAAGGAATGCAGTCATTGACCATCATTGCCAAGTTCAGTCGCAGTGTCTGCTGAAGTGTGTAATTCTTAGACACAGTGACGCCACAGTATAGCTGAGTGCAGTATTATCAGAGACGTGTGCCAGAGCATTGTGGGGTTATGAGCATTCAGTCAAGCTGTCAATATTGTTTGACCTGCTTATGGTGGCAGTGTAAAGTGTCCCGGCATGGAGTCATGTTAGCTGTGGTCCCCACCTGTAGCAAAATGTGCTGACATCTGGATTGGTATACTGAGTTGATGTGCTGTTATGTAAGTTATCTTGCATTGTCACAGGGTTTTCATGGGCTGGGGGGAAATAATTATTAAAAAAAACATGTTTAATACCAATTTAAATGTCAGCTGTTGTTTTAAAGTTAATTAATTTCATCCTCATATCATCCTCAGTAGAAAAAAATAATATATATTAGGGCTGCACGATATATCGGATGACATTGTTATGCGCATCTCGTCAGTAAAGCCGGTTCCTTGATTAGTAGTAAATCGCCATCACCTGCTATCAGATGGAGTGGCATTTACTACACAGAGCCGTAGTTCTACCAGAAAGACTCGGGAGATAAAATGATGTAACAAAGCATCCATTTAATGGCAGCCCAGCAAGCAATTGTATATAAAGTTCTTTGGCGTAGGCCCCGTCCATAGTTCGTAATCCGAGGGTAGCGGATCAGCATCTCCTGCCTGAAGACGAAGGCAGGGGCGCAGCCGACCCCCCAGGGAGGTATAGACAGGACCATCCTGGTGGTGGTGGGGAGGGTGGAGGTTGTTGTCGCGTCAGCATCTGCGAACTCAAACATGTGTAAGTACCAATGTGCACCGACGTGATTGGATAGATGTGAAGGTAATAAGTGACGCAGTAATTAAGTCTTCCTGGCAGAACTTATGCTAAAGCTTTCATTTCACTGACAAGCTGAGCCATATTGCATTAATTATCGCGGACAACGCCTGCGATAATTGATGCAATATGGCTCAGCTTGTCAGTGAAAAAAGTATAGGACTGAAAGGGCTGGAGTAGGTAGAAGAAGAGGAGGATGAGGAGACTTGGGTGTGAGTGCACAAATCATTTGTAGTTCAATTCGGGTTTTTTTTTACCTATTCCCCATGTGCATACTATGTACTTATTATAGTAATTGCAATAACTGGGTAATAACTAGGTACTAACCCTGAACCTACCCCAAACCTAACCTTAACCCGTAGTTACTTTGGATTACCCAGTTTCTTAGGTAAGTACACTGTAAGTACACATAAGTGCCTGTAGTGTAAAATAAAGTGCAACCAAAAACTAAAATTACACTTTCACTATTATGGCCATTTTAAAGTCGGCATGAAACGGAAGTTGAGATTGTCATTTTTTCCTTGTTGTGACCTACATCCGAGTGAAACGGCTTCTGAAATTAGAAAAAAATGTAGGGCGGGGATTGATTTCGTCCTTCGGGAATTGATTGGATCGTTGGAGGTCGGCCGTTGCAAACAAAATGGAGGCAGATTTGAATGCCAGTTTACATTCAGTTGTGGAGGATTTCTCTCCACCGGACTCCCCACCGTTACCCTCCCATGAAGGATTTTTTATTGAGGAGCCCGGCGACGAGGACGAGCAGCTTAATTTTCAAGCAGGAATCAGCCCATGTTTATACGAGCCTCCCACGAACCAAGATGAGTCAAGTCAAGTCATCAGTCATAGCCGCACCTTTATGGGCTCTGGCCGCACCCTTTCGCCATGGCACGTGACCGAAAAAGAGAGGTCGTTTCGAGGGGGGAGGGAAGGGTAATGTATTTGATTAAAGATTATAAGGGTACATGAATTTAAAAAAAAAATAATGAAGTGCACAGATAAAACATTTATAATAAACACTACAATATTACATATAAAAAGAAGATTTGTCAAATTTGATTTCATGCCGACTTTAAAGCATTTTGTTTGTAGTCTTGAAGTTTAAAAACTGAACAAATATAATTTAAAAGCCTAGAATAGAATAGAATAGAATAGAATAGAATAGAATTTTAAATATTCTATGAATGTAAGAAAATGCAAACATATAGAACATATTAAATTTCTTCCACATGCTTAAACATTTTTATTTTAGGATGTTATGTGTACAAAGATATTTTATGGCTGCTCATTTGCAAATATAAAATGGGTTTTATTTACAGAAATCTTGTGGATCTCTCTCATGGAACCGTCTGCTAAATTAAGCTGCCATAGTTGGAAATGAATTATTTCTGATGATTTTACAATTGCTGATCATATAATAAACGTCTAATATCAGCAGTAGCAGCTGTATTGAGGGGTCTCCCATATACTCCGAGATATACTCCCTCTCGTCCTTCGTCAAGCTTCAGTGAGGTGATGAGGGCTAATTAACACACCACCTGCTCAACTGGAAGAGGTAATGATACCAGGGAAAAATGGCTAAGCATGACTGGGACCCATTAAAGGAGCAAGTAAAAAAGGTTTATTTTTTAAGTGGTTCAGACTAAATCAAACTAGTCTCTCTCTCTCTCCTTCTCTCAGAGGTTATCTGTCTTTTCAGTTTCTCTTCTCTTGTCATGATGGTGATCAAACCGCAAAATGCCTCTTCATGAACTATGAATATCTGTCATGCTTGAAGGTCATTCTTTAGTTTTGCCACTGCATCTCTGGTTGGCTGAGATTAAAAACCCAGAGATACATCAGACAGTTGAAGTTATCAACAAAAACAAATTGACAAACAATAAAACATATCAAAACAAATATAACAAATCAATAAGGCCACTGTTTAATGTTTTATTCACACTATTCTACATTCTTGGTCTTCTGTTTGGATTCACTAGTATTTTGTAATATCTTAATGTAATCATAATAATAATTCCCAGAAACCCATAGCATCAAACAGTTGAAGTTATTAACTAAAAACTAAATTTTAACAGACACATGTTGCATTCATTTTTAAATGGCACATTCAATTCAATAAAGTTCAATAAAAGACATTCAATTAAATATTTTAGCCTAATATTGCCTGAAAATGTATAATGTTATAAATGTGTATACTTTTAAGTGAAAATGACTAAAATATGTTTTTTTATCTGTCTAGTGTTTTGTATGGGAGACATTAGAAGTCACGAAAGTCACTTATGCTCAGAAAGGCTGCATTTATTTGATCAAAAGTAATATTATTATTACAATTTAAAATAATTGTACTACTTGTATTTAAAGATATAATTTACTCCCGTGATGGCTAAGCTGGATTTTCAGCATCATTACTCTTCAGTGTCACACAATCCTTCAGAAATGTGTATAATTATGCTGAAGAAACATTTATTATTATTAATGTTGAAAACAGCTGTGCTGCTGAATATTTTTGTGGCAACTGTGATACTTTGTCAGGATTCTTTGATGAATAGAAATAGAAATCTTTTGTAACATTATAGTTGTTGTTACTCTCATTTTTGATCAATTGAATGCATCCTAGCTGAATAACAGTATTCATTTCTTTAAAAAAAAAATACACATCTTTTGTGTAGACAAAAGATGCATCAGTGACAGAGATCCTTGTGCCCACCACAAAGCCCCCTCTCACGAGTAAGCCTGGGGTGGCTGCCTAAACCAATTCTAGCATCCCGTTTCCGCTCTCTCTGACAGTCTGATATGGTTAACCATGCCGAGATCCAATTACCCTTCTGCTATTCGCTCTTACACTTCCTAACACTCTGTGCCCTGCTCTTGCTGAGGTCAGAGGCAGATGACTGCTTTACTTCTACTGAAAGTGCCCATGACCCTGGTTAATGTAGCTCACCTCTCAAACACACACACACACGCACACACACACACCTCAAGCAAGCAAGTAGGCCATTTCGCATCTTTTTGTTTGCTTTTCTCCTGGATGGAAACATCGGGCTTTGAATCTGATATGCTTCACTTGAGCTTTGTTTGCTGTGTAGCAGGGCATCGAAAAAATTGGCAGTTTGATGTGGTGGGAAGAAGAAAAAAGATAATTGAACGTCAATTCTAATGCTTCACCCTGAGTCAAGCATAACTTAGCATGAGCCAAGAAGATATTTCATTCAGATATTATGATAGCAAAAGTAAAATTTGAGTGGTACACGTGGTGAAGCATATAAAATGTCTTAGCTACATCTTTCATTTTTTTCTCAACTTAAACTATACTTACATTTTTTATTAATTTATTATTATATAATATTTATATTTTTTATTATTTTATTTGTATTATATTCATTTGTATTGTATTAATTTAGTTATTTTCACAATATCAAACTTCTCAAAACTATTTTCAAAATCAATATTTTGATCGCTGACAGCTTCTTCACCAGATCCACCATCCAGTGACTTAGACACTAATATTTGATTGTGTTCAGTACTTGCTCTATAGTAAATCACTGAGCCATTTCAAGTTTTGCTGATGATACTTCCTATTCTTTTGTTTTCTGCCTGCGGTAACTATGAGTGAAACATCACTTCATCATTGTGTACCAGACATTGCCACTTTGTGGAAAATAGTTTGAATTGCACTTATTCAGTCATGAATGCTAGCAGCACCTATTAACTGTATGCACTGTGCACTTTCTTTGCCGTGGGGTATTGTCTTTTTGAATGTCTGACTCTGCAGGGTTTTGGTCTAATGTCTTATTGTTGTTGGAGATTGTTGTGTACATTGTTGGCGTACTTATGATGTCTGTCTTTTAGGTTATTTATGTCTGAGAGCTGTACCAAGACAAATTCCTATCAACTTGTTGACATGGCAATAAATTATTGAATTGAAATTGAAATGGCAGAAAAAATATACTTACATTGTTACACACCTCGGTTGTTAGTGACCATATACAATTTTTACACAAATTAATGGTAAAACAGGCATTCTTTTATAATTGTTTTGTTGTTGTTGTTATATTGTTTATTATGAATTGATTGAAGAACACTTGAATACAGAAGGTTAATGTCTAACTTTTTTTTTTTTTTTTGTATATATAATGAGGAGGGTAGTGAATAACATCCCGGGTCACTAAATACCCGAGGTATACGTTTAAGGGTTAATTTATCATTTTAGATTCATGTCATTGTTTGAATATGTCATATGTGTGTTGTTGCCACTGCTTTGTGAAAAAATCCCAAAAGAATAATAAAGAATACTGAACTATAATGAGAAATCATGAGATTAGTCACAATATTGGGTTTACTTTATTTGGATGGTCCCTTTAACACATTCGGTTGTCTATAAGTAGCATTGCCCCTATATGTCTACTAACTCTCATTAGAGTGTTAGTAGAGTATCAATAGACTGGTAGGGCTAGGGTCAGAATGAGTTGACATGTAGTTGAAAGGTTACTTATAGTCAGTAGAGTGTCTGTTGGAGGAGCATCACAATAAAGAGTTTGCAGATATTAAGCAGACAGTCTACTAATACTCCAATGAGAGTTAGTTGACATATAGTTGCAAAGTTACTTATAGTCAACAGAATGTTACAAAGGGACCATCAACATAAAGTATTACCCAATATTGTGTTCTGTTGACAGCCCTAATTGACAATATTTTTGAAAGATTTCTTACATTTAGGTGTATTTGAAATGTATATTTAATATTTTAAATTTTTGTGTCTTTATAATAATAACAGTAAACAAAAGGCAATTTTTTTTTCATTCTGGATACATGTTTTCTTTATAATATCACAATATATTTCCCCCATACAGACTACATGTATTTAAAGGGGATCAGCATATTTAGGGGCTCTTGGCAAAACAAATTTAGAAAATCTCTGGGCCAATACACTTCCTGCCCTCTAGTGGTTAGAATAGTTAACCTACCAAGTTTACAGTATATTTTGTGGTTCCCTAAAGAAGGTGTGCAACAAGATCCTCCTACAAACTTTGATATTATATTGATAGAAATGTTGTCGAAATGTTTTCAGATCAGATGTGCATATAATCATATTTAATCAAAATGGTCCTTTATCTTTCAGTTACGATGAATGTGTGGGTCAAGGGACGCAAATATATGTTCCCACGGACGATCCACCACCCTACTCCCTCACAGACCCGTGTCGTGCACACTATCACAGAGAGACGGAGGATCTGCCCGCTGGTGCTTCCTGGGTGTCTGCAAGCAGCTCCTCCCAATACCCAACCAGACTACAGGACTTCAGGCACCAGCCAATCGCCTCCATCTCTTTGTCAACCTTACCTTTTGAAGCAGCGCCCCCATACGAAGCAGTTGTGAGTGAACAAAACCAACCCCTTCCTCTGATGCCCCTGGATCTGCTCAAACACACTACAGAGGACAGCAGTCCTCAGGACAGTGTTTCCCACAGGATCCTGTAATCCTGACCTCTCCAGCACACTCATGCGTCACCTGTACCAAACCAGCTTTGAGAGGGACTCTTTTGTGTGGCCGAGGTCTCCCCGAGTCAAGAGCTGAAACCGACACCTGCCGAAGCCCACAATTACCTCTCACTTCACCTGACGCAGACACTGCACCTCCTGTTTTATCTGACAAAGCGGGAGCCGCCATGAGAGCACAGGGCTAGCGACCACTTTTTTTGTGCGTCACTTCACCTAGTATTTTGCTTATGGTGTAAATATGTCAACGTGCGTCTTCTCTTGCTGATAGACTTATAGATTCACAAACACCACTGCTAATTTTGGATGGCCTGACTTTAAAAAGAGCAGAAAGCCTCTCAATAAACATCACCTGGAGAAATTTACGTGGGAATAGAAATGTACCTTTCTTTTTAGTGTGACATTTTGAGCGTGTTCCTGCATGAGTGACTTATCTCTTACAACCTTTTCTTCTTCTTTTTTTCCAATTTAGGGTTGGTTTTAACTATTTACGTTTTGTAATCTGTAAAGTTTTTTTTTTTTTATAAGATAATATTTTGTACATTTCATAGAATAGCAAATATGAGAAATTACCTTTAAAGCAATTTGAATGTCATCAGAGAATCGATATGCTTTTTATCCATACTTTTCTACTCACAATTTATTTGCTCCTTACATCAGTGGTTCTCAACCAGAGGGTAAATTCCAGCCCCAAAAGACCTATAAATATTTATATTACCATAATATGAATTAAAATACTGCACAAATAAATAAATAAATAAATGTATATACAATGTTAAACTGACATTATATTTTTTAAAGTCACCATGAAATCAAAATTGACGATTAATTTTTTTATGGAATATCGCTCTACTAATTATAAATGATTTATCCGTGCACATCGTTATTTTATTATTTTTTTTCAAAATAAAGTCCCCTCCCTCTTGCAGCATCATCTCTTCTCTGATGACAAGAGCGGGACAATCTGTCACTAACATGAGGTCAAAGCAATAGCAAACCACAACGATCCAATCCATTCGCGATGGACAAAAATCAAGTCTTGTCCTTTTTTCTTGTTCAAGAGGCCATATCCCTCAGATATGTGTCACAGTAGGGAAGAAAAAACTATCGCAACTTCCATTTCATGCCATATTAAGTTTAATTATTGTCTTGGACAAAGAAGGGCCTTGCAGTCAAAAAGGTTGAGAACCACTGCTTTCCAGCTAGTTCATAGATCACTGTGATTTCTTTATATTTCCTTCTTTTTGCAGAGACTACTGTTTTCCTAAAGTCTCCTGGCAATGCTAATTTTAAAATGCATCTGAAGATCTTAAGAAAACAACAGATGTGCGATAAGCATGATATCAATGCATATGACAAATACAAACTATAGGTAGAAAGGGCTGTAGGGGACACTTTGCCAAAGGGTGCAAAACAATTTTACATTGCTGTCCTAAACTGCATTGATGCTGTGTACGTTATAACAGAAGAGCTGAGACTGGTAACTAAGTAGCTCAAAAGCAAAGTCATTGTAGCATTGATGTCAATATGAAATGAAACATAAGATAGTTCTTGCTGGACACACTCTGTGCTTCCAAAATAATTATGTATCAGATTTGTTCCTGTTTTTGTTGCCCATTGCCCACTTCATTTACTGTAACACAATAGCTTCCCCGCACATGCATGTTATATACAATGTGCCTATTAAGCACCATGACTGTTAGACTAACATGCTAAAGTGAAGAAACTTTTCCTCTCACTTCTTGTTTTGTCTTACCTTCACACACACACACTATATATATATATATATATATATAAATACATTATACGTAATGTGTGTGTGTGAGTGTAAAAGTTGCCCATAAAATGACTGCATGATACCTCACCTCTATAATTCTCCCCTCACCGCACGAAAGTATATTCTTATAGAAAAGAGTGTCTGTAGGGATTTATTCAATTGAATTTGGTGCATGAAAGCATTTCTTGTGTCGTGAAAAGCAGCTCAAAACTGAAATGAATATTAAATGGCCCACTATTATTTATTTTTTGGATGTCGAGCTTGTCTCGTTCTGGTCATATAGCTCTGTAAAGGCATGAGTTGTATTGGTCAACACCTTAGATGAAGAATTGCTCCAGATGTTATATGATGTAATGAGTAGAGGTGTATTAGCTGTTGCCACCACACTGTAAAACTAATACTGTATCTGTAAACTCCCGAGTGTAAGTCACACTTGTTAGCACGAGACTGTAGCAATTATGTGTGCATAAAGATAAAATGAACACAAGTCAGATTAGGAATATTGCCAAATTATTATTAATGAAGATCTACTTCCCATTCGTTGCATATTTTCCGTCTGTTTTTATAGGTTTGTGCATTTTAGTTGCATCTATGGAGTTGATGTTCCAGAAAATCACTTTAAAATTGCTTATGTTTGTGTGCTAAACTATTTTTTCATTAGACCACATGGATATTGATTCTTACAGCAGAATAGCACGCTAGCATCAAAGCCTGTTGTAAATGTTTGACTTACATTTAATTAATCTACATCTCAAGTGTGTTATTTCTCTGTCATAATGTTTTGGTCGGTTGTCCAAAGTGATAATGCTGTTTCATAGAGCTGCAGATGTCGATATATGTTTTGTAGGAGTCTTTATTCCTTTACCACTGTATCCTCTGAATAAATAAAAACACCAGACTTCTATCTATCGAGACGGTCATCTCTGAATGCTTTCTGGGAGAATTGTGAAATTTTCAATTTTGTAAATACAGAGTAGTGATATACACACACACACACACTTACACGTACACTATGTAACTTTTGTCTCTCAGACTATCCTCTCCTCTGTTCTGTTTTTTTTTTAAAAGGGTGATTCCCCAGAGGTTAGCGATTTATTGTTTGTTGTGACAACTAATCTTTGCCACTCCCACACACCATACACATGTCAAAGTAGCAGGTCAACTTACAGATATGACGAAATACGAGTGACGCAATTTCCTGCGAAAACCATCAGTTCTAAAATATAAATACTTAATAGGCTTACCATAGTGTAAGTGTACCATCAGAGTAAGACAAAAACCCTTTTGGAAGAAGCATTGATGATGCATTGACTGTAAAAATGTGTACAAAAAAATGTACCTTTAAACTATGATGTACTCATGGTTTGGGTAAAACATTTTTAACACAGTACACAAACATAATTTAACATTTAAGTAAATTTTAAAGATGTGAAATCAGAAAAGTACATGTAAGTAAAAATATATTAGTATATAAGTACTGAATAACATTCTGTAAAAAAATAAAAAATAAACAAAATGGTATAATTTCTTCTTTCTCAAATATTCTGACTGAAACTCAAAAATATATAAAAAAATATATAATTTGTTAGTCAGAAGCTAATTTTCTTTTGCTAAAACACTGAAATAAATGATTTACATTAGGACAAAAATAACTCTTGGATTTTTAAGCATTTATTTTAGTATGTCCAGCTCAAACAATCAGAGATTTTATTAATGTAACATATTATTATTGTGATATTTACAGAGTTACTGAATTAATTTTAGGCTGTAGTAAATTCAGTATAAATAGCCATGTAAGATTTTGTTGTGCACAGTTACCGATGGCAAATTTCAGAGAAGAATATGCAGTTTAGGAACAGATGTTGATTGTAAACTAAAGGCTTCCAGATGGACAGAATGTTTCCTGAACCATTTTGCTCATTGACTCCTGTCATTCATAATGCATTACAAGCCTCTGATGTGGATGTTCATCTCTCTCTCTCCTGCCTGTTTGCATGGTGGGCTCACAGAAAGCGCCCTGAACAGATGGCCTGTGCCATAGCTCTCACCTAAATTAGCCTCTTGTCCCAGAGATCCTCTTCTGTTAAACTATACCAGAGGAATGCTCATGTTGATCACACTACAGAAATCAAAGTATAACATCTGAAACATTCATTCAAGTTATTTTAAACATGTATTGTTATATGTAATCAATGTGTATTTTACCATCTACTGATAATTTGGTTACAAGGATTATTTGGTTAAAAGGTGACGAATATTAATTTGTACTACGGTATAGGGTTAAGGTTATGGGGTTAAGGTTTGGTTTAGGTTAGTTGCTAGTAATTACGCATAATTTACTGTAATTATTTATTTGGTAAGCAAATGTAACTTGTGTAATTATGTCATCTTAAAATATAGTGTTACCGAATATTTTCAGGTCAGAAAATGTCAATTAAGTGAGATTATGGAAGTAGCTTGTTCCCCCTTTAGTTCCTGTTATTCAAATTATATATTTTTTAATTATTTTCCAGCACCAATAACTCTTTATTCAGTGACATAAGTGCTTATTAAAGGATTAGTTAACTTTAAAAAAAAACTTTTGCTGATAATTTACTCACCCCCATGTCATCCAAGATGTCCATGTCTTTCTTTCTTCAGTCGAAAAGAAATTAAGGTTTTTGATGAAAACACTCCAGGATTTTTCTCCATGGACTTCACCGGGACCCAAACAGTTCAAGGTCCAAATGACAGTTTCAGTGCAGCTTCAAAGGGCTTTAAACGATACCAGACGATGAATAAGGGTCTTATCTAGCAAAACGATCGGTCATTTAAAAAATAAATAAAAAAGTTTCAGTTTTATAAGCACAAATGCTCGCCTTGCTCTGTTCTGTGATGCGCGTTCGTGACGTCACGTAATACACACTTATGTAGAAAAGGTCACGCTTGACGTACCGAGTCAGTGTTTACAAATGTGAGGAGGACCATATACACATATTCAAATGTCTTTGTGTCAGTTTATCGTTTAAAATGCCCATTTCGTGTGCCGTGCGTATGGGTGTTGTAATATTAAAAAGGCTAAAAGAACATTTCCGTCAGGACAGAAGCGTGACCTTTTCAACGTAATTGTGTATTACGTGAGTCACGAACGCGCATCACAGAACAGAGCAAGGCGAGCATTTGTGCTTATAAAACTTAAACTTATTTCTTTTTTAAATGACCAATGGTGTTGTGTGAAGGACATCATTAATAATTTTAAATATCAGACATTTGAGCAAATATGGTAATGCTTTCGGTGCAGAGACTGAAGCTTCATGATCAATGGGCAGGACAGCCATCCTAAAGTATCCATCCAGATCTACTTAATTAAGCTTGGTTCAGGGATCAGTCGAATAATGTTTTTGAGAACATTGAAAATAGTTGGTGTAATTTGAAAAAAGCAGTGGTATAAGGTGAAAACCAAAGATTATCAGTGATCTGGAAGCTTTTTCAAGCGAGGAAGGGGCCGAGATTGCAGAGATCATGTGACAAGCTTCTAAGCACTTACAGGCTGCGTTTATTGAAGGTTATAAAGAATAAAAGATTCTCACAAAATTTGACTTTTGGGGGTTGAATAAAGTCAATTATATATTTTTTCCCCATCAACTTTACATTCTCAGAATCACTCAAATGTGTGTTAATAAACTTTCTATAACTGATGATGCCTTGTTGAATTGTTTTAATAAAATGTTGTTCTCAGCAAGGGAGTTCAGTCATTTTGATTGCAACTGTATATTAATGTTGTTCATATTCCCCAAAAAATTCTTTATTATTCGAAAGTTTGGGGTCGGTAAGATTTTTAAATGTTTTTGAAAGGCTCCATTTATTTGATCAAAATACAGTAAAAACAGTATATATTTACAATTTTAAATAACTGTTTTTCAACTTATATAATATCTCAATATCTTATATAATATAATATTAATTTTATAATCACAATATAATATAAATTATATTTATAATTTATTTATAACTTATCCTTATTTATAACTTATCTCTTCCTGTGCGTTCAGTTGCTTCTGAGATCAGTCATGGAAACAGGAGCATCTGTATTAATTCCTTGCTCATTGAGTCCCATACTCATAGAATTTCTTTTATTTTACGCTGATCTTACAGAAAGTACTGTGGCCATCATCAGATGGTAATACCATGGTACTTACTATATTGTACTGAATGTTTACCACATTCCTACACCAAGAGTCTTGTTTTTACACAAGAGTTGGCTACTTAAAAATTTCAGAGACCAGAGGAGAGAATAAATAAATAAATACAATAAGACAAAACGTACAAGAATAATACAAGAAAAGATAAGCAAATACATAAAGGAGATACAATCAATTAGAGCATGTCAGGACAAAAAAATGCGACCCCTGAAAGGGGGATTTTAAAGAGAGCACAACAAGACAATGTTTCCTTGCTTTGGTCTTCACTGAAACAGAAAGTGTTTGAAGGTATTGGTGAAATTCGTTGAGAAAAACTTTGAATAATGAGTTATGACTAGAACATTTACATTTATGAATATGAAATTTTGCTAAGAGAAGTAATAGATTTATAAAGTAGCCTAAATATATTTTTCAAATGTTTTCTACATATTAATAAAACCAAATATAACATATTTCCACATTTTAAGAAGTGTTTCATCTAGGCCTAATTAATTTTAAAAGTGTGATTTGATTTTCCCCATAGGCCTACCCATATTATCCTTTGTGATAACGTTACGTTAGGCCTACTAGTGTTTTTGACTTGAAGCGTCAACTGTATGATTACATCGCCGTCTTCTGGCCATTCTTACACAAAAGTCATGAGAATTACTTATTTTCTGCACTAGATGTCAGTATGTTCCCTCATTCGAAGGAAGAATAACAATAATGGTGACATGTAGGTATATCATCAACCGGTTTTCGGTCAAAACATAGACAAATGCAGCTGGTATGATTATGTTCAATATATTTAACGGTTAGGCTACGTATAGGCCCTGTCTGTTGAGATCGCTACATCATATGCCTGCGATACAGGACCGTTTCTCTTATTGGTCATGGACATTATTGACATTCATGCCTTTTATTAAAGTATCCTGGACCGTGATAACTAGCATCAGAAAATATAGATTAGGTTCTTCCGTATTTGCGTCGTTGGCGATACCTGCATATCATCAAATCATATGCATCATCATCATCATCACTCCTTATTTGCATACTACTTTCGCTTCCTCATCGGGAGACTTGATCAACTTGTTCACTTTCTGTAACAAACATGACCAACAGCGTCGACGATCAAACGCCGGTTTCGCGGAAAGACGTGTTCGTTAAGTATTTACAGTACTACGACCAAGTTAGTTGTGAATGCGATGTGAAAGTGTGTTCAGAGACACAGGTGACTGAAGAAGCCAGGCGCGTGCTGCTGTTGCCGGAGGAAGAGCCGCGGAAGAGATTCAACACGCTGCTGGACTTCTACGAGACACTGGATAAGTACGCACAATACAGAGACTGCCAGAGACACGTCCACGACTTTAGAAAAGCCGCCGAGTTACTGGAGATGTTCTGTGTCAACCTGTTTTTGTTTCCGTGGAAGAAAGAGATTAAAACATTAAAGGTAAATAAAAGTTGTATCGATAGGTCTGTTACTCTTCCAGCTGATGACACAGCCAGCCACAGATGGTTTCTGTTCTTCTCTGGTCTCCTATAGTCTTGTCAGTCTGTTTTCTGGTTTTATAAGGGTTTGGGTTAACTTTAGGCTACTTCCTTTGGTCAGGACAGCTGTGAGTTGCTTTCAGTTAAAACAGCTCAAACATGCCTGTTAGTCTGGGACAAGGTTTATAAGCCTTGTCTCTGAAACCATGGAAATTATGCCAAGTTGCCAAATCAAAATTTCCAATATACTGAGAATTGATTATGCTAAAAACATCTTAAACCAGTCTCAGGTGGTTTGCTGTTCTTTAATAATGTCCTATCCTGGTCTGGCTGAGTTTAGAGGGGATTAAAGATGGTTTTGCTGGTCTCCCAGGCTGGTCTGTTGACTGGCAGATCTTAGACCAGCCCTGATTTAAATGGTTTTAGCATAACTTTTATAACAGAAAATGTATCATTGTTTTATTGTATTATTATATCTTTCTATATACAATTTCCAGTTGATAACATATCTCAACAGTCCTCTATTATTTACTTCTATTCAGGGTCTCAAAGGCAATGGATATAAAAAATAAAGAATAAATTCAGTGAAATTTAAAATCCCAAATTTCTTAGACTGGTGTACACACTCTCAATATCAAAGGTTTAATTATTTAAGAAGTGAAAAGACACCTAAAACATGTAATAAATTCTATACATTCATATATCATTAATTGGGACTGTTTTCCCCTGTTCTCTCAGAAATTTACAGGAAACTTTGTCTATTACATCAAGCCAGTATTGCCTTTTGCCAGGAGTGTTCTTCAGATTATCGGATACTGTGTGGAAACAGACACTGAGTATAGGCTGTCTGATCATTTTGACTGTGAAAAGGCCAAGAGTATGGGATTCGACCTTTTCCTTGCCAGGTTAGAGTGTGAGTATCTTCTCAAGCTCATGAACCAGAGATCACATGTAGAATGTCTGGACATCCTCCGAACCAGAGCTTCTCCTTTGACCTTCAGTGCTGGGGAAGAAGTTTCAGAACCTATCGATGACATCTGTAATCTAAATGAGGATGTTTTTAAGGATGATGGGCATGTTGAAGGCGGCTCACTGGTAAACCCAGGGGAACAACAGCAACAAGAGTCACTTAAAAGTCATGAACCTAATAATCAGGAAGTCAACAAGTCTCAAGACAGTACTATGTCTGATGTAGAAAGACCATCCAGCTCATTCATGACTGATGATAAGTCTATCTTGGAGATGCGGGAGAACTACCCAGACCTGGCCATCCGACAAAAGCCTATTTTCCAAAAGTCTCAAAGAATGATGCAGCCTCTCAAGGCCCAGGAGAAGGCTGGATGCAGGGGCCACAATGAAGGCCTGTTCCACGAGGTCAGTACTGACATGAGTGGACCCCAGTCTATAGCCATACACAGTGAGACCACCCCAGGTCATAGAAAGCTACACATCCCAAACCCACTCCCAAACCAACTTGTAGAAGCCCAGGCCTTAGACGACAAACCATTGGTGCTTCAAGTCGGGCCACTGCTGCAAGGACGCAACCGTGAAGGCTCAACAGAAGACTGCTTGCTTGAGCTCACTGAGCGAATGGGGAAAATGCACGTGAAGGACCTCAGTGCAGATGAACCCCTTAAATACCCCGTAGAGGAGACTGCACAGCCCCCATCTAGTGACGTCATCACAAACCCACCCACAAAATCCCCAGATGGCATGAGCCTGCCCATTTTGTGCAGCCTATCCCAGGAGCCTGTCTGCAACATTGCAGGATGCGGGAGCTGTGCTGGATCTGATGGTGTTCTTGCACAGGACAGCACTATTAAAGAGCCTCCTCAGTCAATCTACATCCCTAGCACACTGAACGAATGTACAACAGTGTTTGGACCACCAACTGACCTCAGTCAGACTGCCAATGAGGCTGCAAGCGCACACAAGAGTCCCATATCTCAACAACCAGAAGACGAGCTAGACCAAACATACGTGATGGTTTAGAGACACAAAGTATTCAAGGTTTTTCCTCATCCATGCCAGAGATTTTAAACTATGCTACAGTGTGGCAGTGCAGTGACTAAAATAATACATTTGTGCTAGTAATGATGTATGAAGCATTTTTATTGATCCCGTTTCTTGTTAATAAAGCCATGATTTCAGATTAGAATTAGTATCTTTCAATTTCTGAAGGTAACAGAAAGAATGTCTGTGTGCCATACCTTTTATCATAGCTTTTTAAAGTGAAGGAATGTTTCTTGCTGCTATAATGTTTTAATGAACCCAGGTAACATTTCATGGTTTGTCTATGGGTTCCATATTGGCCCTACCTGACTTAACCTATACTGGTACTAATTCAGATAGGACAGAATAGGAACCCATAGACAAACCCATACCTCAAGCCATACCACGCCAACATTGGGCCCACCATGAAATGTTGCCTGGGTCAAAATTATTCTTAGAGCTTGATTTATTAGGTACTGTGCCTTACTACGTAGAGAAACAGTTAAATGTGCACCTACTTGTCTTAATGGAAGAACACTTGTTCTGCAGGACTGTTTAACCTTGGATTCATGTAGGTTAATATAAATGTAAAAAATATGGTGTTCTGGTCAATCTTAAACTGTATATTATTGAAAGTAATAAGGTCGTACGTTCTTTGTATTCATCTTACAGTACTACTGAGGCTACAGTGGAGCATGCCATACAATTATGTGACTAGATTTGAAATGTAATAAAAATCTATATTTTCAAATAATTTTTCATGTAGTTTATTTAAAACAATGTCTTGTGCAGTTTAAAATACATTGGTCTCAGTAACACCTTAAGTAACATACATTTACCATCAGGATCTGTACTTATTTAGTGATGGTATCTGCAAGTGGCAGAATGAACATGATAATAAAAGAAAGGGATCTTTCATTACACCTGAGTATGATGTAAAAGTAAAATGCAGGATCAAATCATATAATACATTTACATGCCCTCAAATTGACATTCTGAATTTAAAATGTCTACTGATGTAAGAAAAGAACCAATGGAAATTTTTCCAAGTGCAGTAGTTTCAGATAATATGGAATGATTCTATGAAACTAAACAATTCAATTACTTTATATTCTGTTAAATGCTTAAACCAAGTTAACAAGGACTACAAATGCAAATACACGTAATAACCATAAAAGGCAGCATTCAAATAAAACACTTATATTAATACATTTACAAATCCTACTATGATTTACTAAATCAACTTCCATTGCAGGAGGAATGTTTGCACAAGTGCCTGCTTCATCTGTCTCTGAGAGAGCTGAAGAAATGTGTAAACTGATAAAATCATCATTCTCTGAGATCTTTTACTCAAGAGCAATGCGCCATTAGTATCTTCTCTCTGTTCTCCTCATACTTATGCAGCATCTTCTTAAGATCATGATCTGCTGGGATTACCTGCCCACCAATGTGAAAAAACAAAAACAAATTAGTCAATCCTAATTGCATGGAACATTATTCATGAGTTCAACAGGTGATTATACAGTATGTCAAAATACATATAATTTGATGCAGTAAGGCTTTTAATTTTAACCAACAACAGAAACTCACAAGAACTGGAGCAGGAACTTGAAATGACTTCTGATGAATCAGCCAGTCTTCATACAGGTTATGGATGGATTCTAGGTATTCCTAAAGTGTGCAAATCAGTGAAAGTATCTCTCAAAATATGCTAAAATGTGTAAGATTTAAATAGGTAATCAATCATTCTGATAACATGAAACGTGAAGTCATCCATTGCCAGTGTAGAGACTCAACTTTGGTTTTTGTTTCAGACGTTTTTTGCATGCACACAATAGTTGAATTATAGCTCAAATCAGCTCACCAAGGGAATAACCTTTTCTTCCTCTCTGCACCTCTGCTTTAGTCTCTCATAGCAGGTCTGTGGAGAGGTCTGCAGATAAACTGAGTAAAAACATATGTGAACACATGTATTAATAACATTACACAATAACAAATAAAAAAATAAAAAAACATTTATCCACATCTAACAACAAGCAACATGCAGTGCAATACAGAAATATTTGCCATACCAATAAGGTCCACAGGAATAGCAATGTTCTTTATGATCCACTCAAACCATTCACTTAAAACAGCAAAGTCCACCTCAGGCATCTTTCCACTGTCAACCAAACCAAACAATGTGGTTTTATTTAACGTTAACAGCTACACATTAAATAATAAATAGTTGACATATAAAGTTATTTCAGATTCCTGATCAAATCTACCTTTTAAAAAGATTTTCAACAAAAATGTACTTAGCGCTGTAAATAGATCTTTCCAGCATTCTGATTGGCAGTGACTGATGATAGAACGAAAAACAACAGGTCATGAATGATTAGCATTCCATTTCCTCTATTCAAGCAGAAGGCGGTGACTCATTTCAGTAGTGCAGAACAGAAACAGCTACATGTAAAGCAACTGAACAAAACTGTCTGAAGGGATGTGAAAGAGGATTTATACATGCCATTGGTTTGACATGGCGATCCAGCATTGTGAGTTGCACATATGTCTGAAGGGTAAGCCCCCATCTGGTTGGGTCCTGGTACATCAATCCCTGTGACAGAATGGAATACATTTATAATGCCAAATTTACACTGCAAAAGTTTAATAAAACAGCGCCTGAAGTGGCATTTAAGTGTTATTGACTGTTTAATGCTGTTCATAGGTGTCATAAGAGCATAACACTTAACAATTAGCATAATAATTTGATACAAGGGGATGAGGTGGGTCAGAGCATGGATGATTAAGTTTGGCTTTTATACGGCATAGTATCTTTACACAGAATTTTGAGCAGGCACAGAGCAGCTTTAACTTGTCTGTGTAAAGATGCCTTAATGCAATAAAGTATAGCCTACAATTGTGCCAAATTTACAGTGCAAAGGTGGCACAGAAGTGTCTCTGAAATGAAAATAAGGTGTCCTTGACTGTTTAATGCTGCTCAGAGGAGGCATAAATGCATTTACACAACAATTCTAACTGCATATTGGTTTAGAATGGGCTTAGGTGGGTTAGAGCAGGCATAATTAGTCTGGCTTTTATGCTGCACTGCATCTTTACACAGAATTTTGAGCAGGCTTAACTCAGCTGTGTAAAGATAGGGAGAACAACAAAGCTCTTCAAATCCACAGTAAAGTGCTACTGGATTCCTACCAATGGATTGCAACCCTGCACATTTCTCCATTTAGCCACCGGCTCTGTCAGCACCTGAAACACAAGACACGTTTAAGTTGTCTATTAAATAAATGAAAGACCAGAATAGAGGGAGAGAGATTACAGGTACTGTAAGAAATGTTATATGTTTACTGTATTACCTCAATGTCACTGGTTTTGCTGAAGTAGTCCAAACATGTTGTCTTTCCACTTGCAATATTTCCCTCTAACCAAATCTGAACAAAAGTGGATGCAAATTTCAAAACAACAACATCTTAACGATAATGTTCACATTGTGTTCTCAGCCGTAAGTGAGGCCTCTTTCGGAGAAGAGGATCTTCATCAGTCGTAACTCACCACTGATTTCCTCTCCTCGCCGTTTCTAGACAGTTTTCCTTCAGAAGAAGACAACATTAATGAATCTCTTCTCGGATTCAGCGTTATATGGCATCAGTCAAAGGTTCGAGGGTGCACAAGGCAACAAGCTTAAGCTCATGTCTGTACTGTTAATGCAAAGCTTCTTGTGCATAATGTAAGTTAGCGCGGTTAGTGTAGATTTGAATAAAATATGACCAGAACAAAAACAGTTAAGAATGAGAGTTGTAGTCGCCGTTATATTGCGTAGAACGGAAGTTGACGGAGGACTTAACTTACTGTCACTGAGAGACGTGCTGCTGTTGCGCGGATATCCGTTGAAATGCTTTCCTAGTGCAGGTGTTTGTCGGACAAGTACATTTGTCGACAGAGATTTGTGTGAACACAAAGGTAAGATAACACGGCAAAACGTTTTTAACGAGTAAACAATCATCTCGCTAGTTTAATCGATAAATAAGCAAGTGATGATGCGCAAAACTTTCAGTGTTATGTGCTACATTCATGAGCAACCAAAACATTTCAAAATAAAAGTCTACATTTTTAAATCGTCTCAAAAATGATGTAATTATTACAAAATAAGCCTTTATTAATATTAATAAATAATAACCCGGTTCTTTGTGGACAAAAGTGGGCACCCATAGAATATAGGAAATACTATAATTAAGAGCTTTTTTTTTATTTGTCCAATAAAAATCAATAAATACACCACAATGCAGATCATGTACACATAAACGAAAAGGTGAGCCTATACAACATTCTCATTGTGGCAAACTATCACACTCTCACACGCACGCACACACACACACACACACACACACACATCCACAAAACCATTTCATTGAAAGCCATTGAATGAGCCTATAACAGCAACATTTTTTTAATTTATTTTTTAAAAACAGTCACTCACGCATGCACAAACAAGGAATTGAATGAGCCAATAACTGAGCAATTCTTTTTTTTAAATGTGCCAATCAGCCACTGTGCAACACACACACACACAGTTTAAAGTCAGATCAAATTCCTACTGCAGGATTTGTTGATAATTCCAAACAAAATATTTTGTAGCCTACATTGTTTATTCTTACCTGTTTGTAATCATTTACTTTGGTCATTGTTAGCTTTGTTTTATTCTTACCTGTTTGGTACTTTTTTGAGTTTGAAATTTTATGTTTTTTGTTATAAATAAAGGATTACTCTTACTCCTACTTTGCCTTTTCCTTATAGCATTGTCATAAATATTTGTCTGTAAGTATATTTTGGCATCTTTGGATAGTCTCACACAACACAAATGGTTGTTAAATAATTATAAAATTTTAACTTGTAAAATTAACAAGTTAAACATGGACACGGTTTTAAGTTCATTGCAACAATGGTTTGTAGATTTCAGCCTTTTCTTTTTTTTGCTCTTTTGCTATATTTATACCATCATGTCACCAGATGTGGCTGCAGACCTGGAGCCGGTAGATATATACGCCCCTGGCAAAAAAAATAAAAAAATAAAATAAAAAATACGCCCCTGTTGTTCCTGATGCGTCCAGTAGGGGGAGATATTTTGTCATATAATACATACATACGTCATGCATGATAAAACCCACATTAAAAACTTTGGTCCCATATGGTTCAAATGTAGATTTTGGTTTGAGTAGTTTTTAATGTCAAATAGTTCATCCATAATGTTAGACCATTGCTCTAAAAATAATAGTTTTTGTGGCAAAAGGCACTTTTGATTTTGTTGTTAAAAAACTAAACATGCAAAATGATGCTTGGCTTATTTGGGCTGTGATCAATCTCAATTCTTTCTCTGGTAGTCCATCATCTGTGCTCTCGCTGTTGTGGGACATGTGTCCATCTTGGAGGCGGAGGAGAAATTCCTGCGAGAACCTGTCATTGACGCAAGGTAGGCTACTGTAAGGATCTTATAAAGGGAAAAAAATCAAACATGACATCCTGCCATTATTTATAAATAACCATTGTTTATACCACTATTCAACTTTAGCTTCTTTTTTTATTTATTTTTATCAGTAAACGAGAGCACTTTGACAGGAGGATTAAAAAAACAACTAAAGAAGAGTGCCAAGCCATAGGACAGTCATCTACAGGAGTCATCCTACATGGTGTTAATAAATAACCTTTTTTTTTGTGAACAACAAGATCGTCTCTTTCTTTTAAATGGCCCTTAGAATTTTAGAAAAGGTTTAAATTGTGTTTGTCTTCATTAAATGCTGTCTAGGACACTGTTTTGTAGCTGTATGATGACCAATTGTGAATACTACAGTAGACATTTCACTGAGGATCCATATGTCTAATGGGCTATATGGTTAATACCTAAATGTAACTTTAAATAAATTCACAAAAACATATATCAGTCAGTCTCCTGTATATAAAAACAGTTTAAAAACAATTAATTACAGTAGGCCTATATATATATATATCATTACTTTGTCCATCTGATCCAACTATGTGTAATAATATTTTTTAAAATGTACAAAACCAAATAGTCTTCTATAGGCTGAGTGAAGGGTGAACCCTAACTGAACATCTGGATGTTTTAATCCGTTGTACAGATAATTCCACTGTCTATAACGTTTATTTAAATTAACAAATACCTAAAAATTAGTAAAAGTCTATAGACGGGACGGTTATTAATGTGTTAGTTTCGAGCGTTGATTTAATTATGTTATTTCGCCTTAGGAACAACAGGGGCGTAAAACTGCAATGAGGTGCTACTGGTATATCCGGCTCCTGGTCTGAAGCCTCCCCGTAGAGATATTTAGGTTTTGGCTGTCTGAACATACTGGAATGATTTTTATTTTTTTACTGAGGTAAAATAAATATAAAATAAACATTTTACAGTAAAACATATTGCACTTTTAGAGGTAAATAAAATCACACCTAAGAGAAATTGAAGGACCAATAGACCTTATTCAGACCAGCGCCATGACAGGTATGAAAGTGAGGCTGTGAGGGATAGACTTACTGTGTTTTCAATGGGATCTGCTGTAAAAAGCTGTATAAAGCTCCTAGATCACTTATAATTTTAAACAGATCATATTGTCTGGATTATTTGGTCTACTGGAATTTCTCAGAAACATATTTTTGCATGGTTTCGTCAGCAGAACAATCCACAAACACATTTAAAGGAGAACTCCGGCGCAAAACGAACCTCGGGTGTAATAACACATTGGTACCGACTAAATCGTTCCCTGAGATTTGTTTTCATGATAATCGAATGTAAAGAGTTTTATCTCTAAAAACAGTTTAGCTTATAATGCTAGTATATGGGGCATATAATAAGCAAAAAGAGATCGTTAGTTAATACCACTAACAAGGCTCAAATTAGCCCCACACTAACACAGTAGCATAATGAGTGTCCTTACATGCAAACCGAAGCATTGAGAACTTTGTCACTGTACAGACAGTTTAATAAGAAGATACTTTACAAAGACAGTACATTACGCAAATACAGGCAGGAGCCATCTTGGAAAACAGTCTCGACCAGTCGAACCACGAACACGGTGATACGTGAGCTGAACTGTGACTTGGAATCTCATATGGTCTGTTGTTTCTGGAAGAAAGCACTGAGCGCAAAAGAGAAGCACTGAACGCAACAAAAAAAAAAAAAAAAATCTTATCTTCAATATCTACACACAGTGGCGTAACTTTGTTTAAAAAAGTGGGTGGGACAAGTGTGTGTGCGTGCGTGCATAAATGAATGAATCACGTGAATAAATACATATATCCAACTGTTTGACGTGTGTCCTTTAATTGGCCAGTGGTAGAACTTTTGCCGAGCATCCTTTTCATTCTAAAAGGATTCAGATTTCAGCACGAACAAAGAGTCTCCGAAACGGATTGAAGCGCGCGCGCATGTGATGACTGTGCGTGACGAGCCACGAGATACTGTAACCGCGCAACCGATCGCAGGCGGCAACGAGCACTTTGATCACTTGATTTAAAAAAACAGGTATTTCAGCGCTAGATCGCCTCTTATTTAACAAACGAACGAAATGAATGCTCCGCCAGCTGGAGATGTTTTATTTATTTCTATTGGTAGGCTATATCTGTTCCGCGAGAGGTTTTAAAAAGTGGTGGGGACAATATCGACCCTGGCAAAAAGTGGTGGGGACATGTCCCACCTGTCCCACCCACAAATTACGCCCCTGTCTACACATACTGTTCGCTCACCTTCGTGGTTCGACTGGTCGAAACTGTTTTCCAAAATGGCTACTGTCTGTATTCGCGTAATTTACTGTCCTTGTAAAGTATCTTCTTATTAAACTGTCTGTACACTGTCAAAGTTCTCAATGCTTCGGTTTGCATGTAGGGACCCTCATTATGCTACCATGTTAGTGTGGGGCTAATTTGAGCCTTGTTAGTGGTATTAACTGGCGATCTCTTTTTGCTTATTATATGGCCCATATACTAGCATTATAAGCTACATTCGATTATCATGAAAACAAATCTCAGGGAACGATTTAGTCAGTACCAATGTGTTATTACACCCGAGGTTCATTTTGCGCCGGAGTTCTCCTTTAATAGCAGTACAACCCACTGAAGAGATGGAGGTCTATCCCTCACAGCCTCGCTTTCATTCCTGTTAAAAATCAAAGATGGCGCTGCTGTGATCATAGACCAGCTGCAATATACATGCTAAAGAGTGTTTATCACTTTTAGCATTCACTTTACATAATTTTCAATGCATCCAGGAATATTTTCACCAGAAAGAAAGATCTGAACAAGTCTAAATGCAGAGAATCAATTTATACTGATGAAAAACTGTGAAATTAGTCATTTCCTGATACAATGAGGAAGCATTCAATCAGGAAGTAATGTTTTAATTCTGTCAAGCTGTGTTTGGAGAACAACTCATCGACATAAAACATGAAAAACGATCATGTTAATGCCACAATGGAAGTTGACTTGGCCTTTTTGAAGTCCACAAAAGGTCTACTGAAAATGGCAGAAATGGTGAGACATTTGTGAAATTTTAACATGGTAGTTTACTGCATACTTTTTAAAATACTTTTTGGTCCGCACAGATGATTTGACACAATGTAATAAATTCAAAGAACGATGAAAAACATTGTTCACTAAATCATATGTGACCCTGGATCACAAAACCAGTCTTAAGTAGCACGGGTATATTTTTGGTAATAGCCAACAAAACACTGTATGGGTAAAAATTATAGATTTTTCTTTTATGCCAAAAATCATTAGGATATTAAGTAAAGATCATGATCCATGAAGATATTTAGTAAATTTCCTACCTTAAATATATCAAAAGTGTATTTTTGTAAGTGGATGCAGCACAATCGTCAACAGAAATGGAAACCTTTAAAGGCGATTTTCTCAAAATGTAGATTTTTTTGAACCCTCAGATTCCCGATTTGAAATAGTTGTATCTCGGCCAAACATTGTCCTATTCTAACAAACCATACATCAGTGGAACGCTTATTTATCCAGCTTTCATGTGATGTATAAATCTCAATTTTAAAAAATGGACACATAAGACTGGTTTTGTGGTCCAGGGTCACATATTACATTCCTACAATGCAACATCTATAACCATTTTATTTGCCTCTACTAAATGTCTTATTGAAATTCCTCGAACAACTCTTATTGTTCTTATGAGTATTATTGTCTTGGCAGGTGTGTGTTTTTGTGGCTTTTGTGTGTTATGCAGTGGCTTCTAGACCCCCCTACATTGCAGCAACATGCATTGAGTTTTTCATCACATTTGGATTTCTTCTGCTCTACCTACTGAAACTCAACAAGATGTTCACTTTCTTCTTCTGGCCCCTTATTGTAAGAGCATACATCTATGCACTTGACTGAATTAATGTGAATATACCTGCAACTGCGGTTGTTATTGCAAACACAATTATTGGTAATGCACTTTCGCTCCACAGGATGTGTTCAACTCATTCTTTGCAGCTACACTGATGTGTATTCTTAGCCTGATAGCAGTTTCTACGTACACAGTGAAGGGCACGCTGAGCGGAGGGGTGAGAATTCACACATCCTCACTTCCTGGAAGTCTTTATATTTTCAATGATTATGCAGGCCTTATTAAATCTATCAGACGTTTTCCATTTACAACTTATTCCATCCTTATGAATACTCATTGATGACCCAGACATTATGACACAACAAAGTTTCTCACTACAGAGTCTTTTGGTTGACAGATTGTGGGCTTTGTGGCTGCAGCCTTTTTGTCTCTGGATGGCTATATCCTTTTAAAAAGAATCACATTCAACAAGCCAAGAACCACCACAGAGGCCAAAACAGGGGGAAATTAAAGCTCTGCGGGACCAGCTCTCTCATTTTGGGAACGGACCATTTTCACCAAAATAAGATTGTAAAATACTTGTATAGAAATAATGTATTCACTTCTTTCATGAATAATGCATACATGTTTTGCATGATTGATTAAAGTTTATTTTGAGCAAAATAAAATAAATAATATATACATATATGTTAACACACACAAAAAGTTTATCTCCCATATACATAGATATGAATATATATATATATACACACATACATACACATACATATATATACATACACACACACACACACACACATATATATATATATATATATATATATATATACATACATACACACACACATACATTATAAATAGTAACTATACACATATACATGCACACATACACATGTGTACCTGTCCACACACACACACACACATTACAATTTTGATAAACATATCCACGTACATTAGTTACACTTATAATAATAATTGGCATGTTAAACCTAAGGGAAACCTGCACAAATTATCACCACTCAAAATACATTTGTCCATGTGGATCAAACTGAGGATCTTGTTGTTATTGTCTTAAAACATTAACCCCGATTGATTTAATTGATTTATTCCACAAGTAAATCCAGAATGATTAAATTTGGGGTTGATCCCAGCAAGAACAATCTCTTCAAACCATGTTCAATACAAAAGCATAGGTCTACAGTACGTTACATTAAACATAGCCTACATTATATATTTAAGAATGTTGATAAGTTCACATAATAGGTTAATTGCATTCAGTGGTTGCATTTATGACTTATGACCTCAAATACATTTTTTTATTAAAGACTGCTAAAAACGTTCTGAAAACGTTAGTAGCTATCTGTTATTATTCAATTCACATTTATTTGTAGCGTATTACACAATACATTGTTTCAAATCAGCTTTACAGAAAATGCATGCCTACATTACAATTTAGAGTTATCAGAAGGTCGAAATAAAGTATTCATGTTAGCCAAAGTTAGGAAGTAGGCTATCCTATCAAATACTTTGCCTGTTTTTACTAGCGGGGCTTGAAGTCTGTCAGACTCAGAACCCAAACAGAGGATAAGGGTTAACTGCACTGTTAATGTGCAGTTGTTGCACATAATATCTTTACATGCTACTTGGAGACTCCTGTGATGTGAGAGATGTTTCGCCCACATTCTCTGTTCACTTATTGACGGTCTCTAGATTTTGGGAATGCAGATGCGGCTCGTGTGTGTGCTTCGTTTCCGCAGTCATTATTTCCGTTTCCACTCCGTGGAAAGTTATGCCGATTTGCGAAGAGTAGCTGTCTCATAGCGGATAGTGGGACGCATCACTACTGTGAACTTTATTCAGGAACAGAAGAGTTTCGTCAGCGTGATGGGGGACATCGAGGCGTCGGATAGTAACCGGTCACGACAGACCGTAATTCATTCTCTTCTCCCGAGTAAAGAATTCATCTCCTCCCGAAAAGGACTACTGCTGCTCGGCGAAGTGGTACGCTTTTCGACCTTTATTTGTTATCCACCCATTATAGCTAGTGTGTAGGCAGGCTAAGTCAATTGCATTGTTTTTTGGAATTATGTTAAATGTTATTGTCTGTTTGCTTTAGTTTAGCATGATGCAGACATTTATTGAAGTGCTTTCTGCTACATAAATCTTGGCATTTATTCTTCTGATTTGAGTTTGTTTTTCTGTTTTCCCCTGATATTCTTCAGGCCTAAGCCTAATTGTCTTTTAGTATGTTTGTTCTGAAAAGTTTGTTTCTTTGTTGAATGAATGAAGTAAATGAGAATGAGCAAATTAGCTGGTCATGAAAGTCATGAAATAAAAATTTAATGGAAATATATATTTTTTACAAAGATTCAACACAGAGTGTGCACATCCAAAGGGGAAAAATAAAAGCTTAATGAGGGTGCTCAACCACAAAACGTTGTAAAAAGAAAGAGAAAAGTTGGCACACCACAGCCCTATAAATAGAAAAATATTTATGTTCTCACATTTGGAGCCTAAAAGCGCCAGGCGCAAAAATCTTTTAGACTCGAAACGTCACTGTGGTGAGAATATCTTTTTTTTTTTTTTTTAATCTATTTTTGGAGCTGTGGTGTGCCAACTTTTCTCTTCCTTTATGGAAATGTATTTTCCAAAATCATGTTATAAATTTTATTGCGAATGTTTCCATGTTTTTTTTTTGTTTTGTTTTTTGACCTCTTAATTTTCAGTCAGAATGTCACAACTTGATCTTCGGGTGAAAACGACAGACTTCTCTCTGGTGACGTATGCAGGACCTCTCCAATCATTTAGTCTGCTTTAAACCCAAACACATGTTCATCTGCCTCCATTTTTGAGTGCAACGCCCACATCTCAAAATCCAATCAATAACCAATGGATAGAAACAAGTCCCCACCCTGCATTTAATTTTTTCGATAAGCTGTTGCCAATTCCGCTTATAAAACTTTAGGCTTCTTTTTTTGGTAAGTCGCACTTTTTTGGGCTTATTTAAAGTAACTTTAAATTAAAGTTGTAAGTAACTTAATTTCTTTAAATTTATATGTGCTGTTTTCTTTGATACATTGATTGACAGTCTGCTCATAACTAATAGCCAATCAGTGCTGTAGCATAATTCGTCCTCCCACATCGTGCCCCCTCCTGCACCCTCATTGGATAAAAATGTTTTTGTCTAATAGGTCAAGTACTGCTCTCACCCTGTCACAAATAAACAAAATAATAAGGAACAGTATTTAAATATGCATCCTCGCGTTTCCTGTCTCCTCAGGTGCTGTCGTTCATCAGCTTTGTGTGCTTTGCTGCTTCAACGGCAGCTGCCTTCGTCACCGCTCCCTTCATTGAGTTCTTGGCGGCCCTCTTCCTGCTGTTTGCTTATTCTACAAAGTTCAATGAAAGATTTAAGGGCTTTCACTGGCCCCTCATGGTAAGTTTACTGACCTACAAAATGACTGTGTTGGATCAAATTATACTTCCAAAATTACGTCCTCCTTTCCAAATATCCATGTCTGTTGATTCATCAAGGACTTCCTGCGCTGTGTCAGCGCCTCTATCATCTTTTTCATCATCTCTATAATATCTGTGTCCAAATATCCGGATGGAGCCTCAAAGGCGGCTGGGGTAGGCTCACATCAGTTCAGTTAAATTCTCTTATCGGCACCATCAGTGACACCACTGTTTATCTATGATTTATAGTTGCTACATGTGACTCTGTTGTGTGATGTTTAAACTGGTTTCATGTGTCTTTCTCTTTCACTTCTTAGGTCTTTGGCTTTGTTGCCACAATAATCTACGCCCTGGACTTTTATTTCATCTTTAATGAACTGGCCAATTTCCTCAAGGGAGGTGACTCCAGTGAGGAACCACCAAACACACAAGGTAATTATACAGAGCTCTTATTTATACTACCTTTCAAACATTTGGGGTCAGTAAGATTCTTTTTAATGCTTTTTAAAAACTAATACTTCTATTCAGCAGGGATACATTCAATTGATATATTTTATTTTAGGATTGCTTTTACTTGATTATATATTTTACCTGCTTATTTTTGTGTTTAAAGTGTGCAGTTTTTTTCTGTTGTTATGTTTATCTGTAAAGCGCTTTGAGAAAGCAACTTTTAAAGGCGCTATACAAAATAAATGTATTATTATTATTAATTGATCAGATGTGACAGTATTATGTTTATATTGTTACAAAATATTAATACAGTTATTTTAAAATGAAAAAGAAATTCACAATATTACTGTTTTATTATTATTTGAAATTTTCTTTAGAATTTCGTTATGATGATGATGATATAAATGGAGCTTTGGTTAGCGTAAGAGAAAGCTTTTTTTTTTTAAGAGTTCAAAAAAATTCTTACTTAAAGGTGCCCTAGAATGGTTTTTATTTTTATTGTATAATGTTTTCTGGGTTGCTATGGGTTTCTGAACTCTTGTTATTTAACTATGCCAAAATAAATTCAATTTCACATTCTAGGGCACCTTTAAAGTTCTCTGCTGAAGTCTCATTCACAGGAATGATTGCTTGTACAAAACTTTCCACATCATACTAAAGCAGCAAGACAATTAGTGAGACCAGTCGCAGGGTGATGTGGTGTCTTATCAAACGTGGTTTCAGAACTTTATAAATAATCATCCACAGTGTAGCGTTTACTCTAGTTATGTAACTAGGCAGGCTGAACTCCTTCAGTATCATATATGAATTAACCCCTGCTACAAGCAATCTGTAGGGGCTGCACGATATTGAAGATAAATCTCATTAAATAATGCGCTATTCGATATGTGATACGATAATGCTTAAAGTGTGTTATATAAACTTAAATTATCTTTAAAATATCTTTTAAATTATGTAACCTACATGCGTGTGTCACATTCTTTTTTTGACAAGAAAACATCCCTACAGCTTCTGAAAGTGAACAGCAGTGTTTTACTGTAGCATAAGTGTTATTTTAACGATCCTTATTAAAGCTACAAACATTATTTAGCCAAGAGCAGTGAGTTATTTTCTCTTTGTCTTTTGTTCATGACCCCAGTTATTGCAAGCTGTTGTGGTATGCATATCGCGATATATGCATTTGCGATAGTAGTAATCTGCCCTAGTAGTAATCCACATGCATTAAATTTACAGAGCAGGGTTTTTTTTTTTTTTCACTGGGAATTCCCCATCATTTTTTTTTCTTCTTCCTGTTGTTATTCAGAGGCTGTCCTCCTTCATTTCTCTCAGAATAACATATTCTTCTTCCTCACAGATGATGACTCAGACTCTGACTCTGACTAAAGCTGTGTTTGTGTCCAAAATCCTGGTGTGACCACTACAATACCTGATAACCAAAAGAGACTCTTAGATATAACTTTTTTATTGTTTGTTCTGAAATTTTGAACTTTTTGTGATTAGAAATAAACAATGTATTTTAAATGTTACATCACAGACAAGGTTTAACCTAGTCCCAGACTAAAATGCATGTATGAGCTGTTGACCACTTGAAAGCAATTGCACTGACATATGTGACCCTGGACCACAAAACCAGTCTTATGTGTCCATTTTTTAAAATTGAGATTTATACATCACATGAAAGCTGGATAAATAAGCGTTCCACTGATGTATGGTTTGTTAGAATAGGACAATGTTTGGCCGAGATACAACTATTTCAAATCGGGAATCTGAGGGTTCAAAAAAATCTACATTTTGAGAAAATCGCCTTTAAAGGTTTCCATTTCTGTTGACGATTGTGCTGCATCCACTTACAAAAATACACTTTTGATATATTTAAGGTAGGAAATTTACTAAATATCTTCATGGATCATGATCTTTACTTAATATCCTAATGATTTTTGGCATAAAAGAAAAATCTATAATTTTTACCCATACAGTGTTTTGTTGGCTATTACCAAAAATATACCCGTGCTACTTAAGACTGGTTTTGTGATCCAGGGTCACATATATTAAAATATGTCTGTGCCATTGTTTTGTCTTAAGATGCACACCAGTAATGTTTTTTTTTTTTTTTAGGCACGTTTAT
Source organism: Semotilus atromaculatus (assembly GCA_031834385.1). NCBI lineage: Eukaryota > Metazoa > Chordata > Actinopteri > Cypriniformes > Leuciscidae > Semotilus > Semotilus atromaculatus. The sequence continues at coordinate 10,554,123 of JAULUF010000009.1, read as the reverse complement.
AAAAGCTACTTAAACATTCTAATTGAACTAAGGCCTGATTCTGGCTTAATCTAAGCCCTGTCTGTGAAACCAGGGCCTCAGAGTTTTTTGTAGTCTTTGTACAGTACTGTGTATATACATTCATACAATCGAAGTCCCTCTCATTTGATTTTCCAAAAACTGTGAATTATTCCAGTGAAATAGTTTCACATCAATCAAGCTTAATGACTGTTCTTGAAGAAGAAGAAGAAGAAAGGGCAGTATTGTACAATTTTTCATGTTTATATACTGCCTCCAACAGCTTCAGTTCGCCTTCAGTTTTATGTACGAGCCTTTTTATATTTCTTTATTTGGGAGCTGTGTGTGTTTACTAATTATAACTATTTTGGGTGAATGTTTTCTCAAAATATGTTCTCTTAAATTGTCTTTTAAAACAATTATCCATGATGTGGTGATGAAACCCTGGATGTCGAAGAATAATTTTTTGTAGCAATAAAATAAGTTTACATCATACATGAAATTGGCAGGTGGTTGGCTGGCCACAGTCACCTGTCTCATTCCAACACGTCTACACATTGGTGTTGGTCTCAATTGTGCTCACCTAGCAATGTACTTTTCTTACAGTGGCACTGCTCAGCTATTGAACCTGTATTATAAACGTGAGCTTCAGCAGTGTATGGGAGTGTCTCCTGGTTTACTATAGAATTTTAAGGCATGTTGCATGCACCCACATTCCACCTTTTAGTGTTTATGTGAAGAGTGGATATGCTTTAATAACCTGCACTGTCAGATTACCATATCAATAAATATTTTTTTGTGCAATTTTTGTAGTATTGTTTGTTTTTTGAGCAAATAAATTTGCCCTGTCAGTTTGAATGTCCAGTCAGCCAGAAGCAAAATGTGATCTATAGAGTTTGTTAGTGGTAAAATGTGGTGCATTTTAGTAGATCTGATTTAAAGTCTCCCCTGTAATTGTATCCCTTAAAACTCATTTTTGATCACCAAAATGATATTATTTCAAAGTTTTTTTCCTGCGAATTTTTTTTCCTCATGCCCTCAAATAGCTTGAATGTAACTTAACACCCTTGCTTCATTTAGTATACGCGGATCTATGGATATGCAAATTAGCCCCGCCTCCACTCACTCACACCAGCTCAGAGATTCACTCGGTCACTCAAGTTACTGTAGTAAATGCTGCACAATTGTATCGCTCTTTACAACTGCGGACACATAACGGTAATTAAAATGATTAGCCTTTTGCTTGACTATGTTATCAAACAGCTAATAATGTGTTGCTAATGTTACACAAATCATATTCAGGTTCACCATCTCAGTCTGCCTTCTGAAAATCAACATCCTTAGAAACGCTTTGAACATCATAGAACGTCAGTGGAGAAAGGTTTATCATCATATACGTAATTCATCCGCTATATTGCTTAATGTACCCGATTTTTCCAATCAACAAAATATACCGGGATAACATGGCTTCTCTTGAGACTCTTGCTTTGCAGCAGTTAATGATATGCTAAAGCCCGCCCACACATTGACCTGATTGGTTACAAGATATTTGTGACATAGTTTGTGATGTAAGAAACACCAGGGATTTCAAACCGAGTTTTTTTAAGATTGGATCACTGCAGTTTTGATGAGAAAAATACTCAGCAATGCTGTTGACATGAATTTCCACATGGTTTGTCTTAAAGCATATTAAAAACACCACATAGACATAAACAACATTAAAACTTGATTTTCACCACATGGGGTCTTTAAATGCAGTGGATTCCATACACATTGTACCATAGTAAGGCTTTTTTTCATTTATAGATCAACAGTCCATCCAAATCCATTTATTTGAGGAAAAGATTGCCATCACAAATATTTTCAAACAATTAGCATTTTGTAAGTCTATGCACAACTCTATAAATACAAAAATACAAATTTATAGCACTGTTACATGATTAAACATTGCTTTCTTGAATACGGGAAATGTCAACAAGAAACAGTACAATCATTATCAAAATTTGAGTCCCTCAAAATGTCAACATAGTTCCTATTGGAATACTTCAATGATGTATGAGTTGAAAATACAGTCCAAACCATATGGTCAAAATCAGGAGTTATTTAGATGCTAAAATCTTCCAATAAGAAGTTTAGCATAGTCAAAGCACAGTGAAAGCTTTTACACATTATTAAAGCATAAGCACACAGACAGTATTCCTTTCAAAATAGCAAAAATGTGACCGTAGCACTTTAATGCACAGTCCATTAAGACGTAAATCATTCTTGTGATTGTCTTTCAACATTTTCAAGTCCACAGTGTTGTTCTATCTCTATAATGTGAGCCTACACCTCAAAATCACTTCATTTCAACATTGTCTTATTCCAAAACATAAAAGTGACTTCACTGAAGAACTTCAGATAGTAAGACGTAAGTATGACTATAAATGAATACTATGAACGATCGTACTCAAGGGGCCAAAAAAAAATCATACAATTGCACTACACCTTAAAATCTGTGGTAAAACATACATTTCATTCCCCCCACAATGTCGTTCCATTACACTCCTTTTAAAAAGACCCCTTAGAGGTTCAATAAAGCACTTCAGAAAAACAGATCTTCATACCAAGGATCAGTTCATTAAATTTCACATCCACTTAAGCTGTTATTCTGCAAATGTTGTCATAACATTAGTGTCCAGGAGTTTGAGTGTTTTGACTAGTCAAGCCTCTACGATTAAGGCACACAGAAAAAAGATACACAGTTTAGCAAATGCATTCATATGTACTGCAGTACACTTGTTCCTTCAAATACAGTCTGTTAGTTTCAGTCATAAGTATTCATACAAACAGGAACCCTTCATGAATGTCATACCATACACACAGATACATCTACACCTTCTTCAAAAACTCTACCCTTGCTTAAATCGATATATACAGATAACTGGACAGGGTTGAGTGCACAGTGGAGTACAGAAACAAGAACAAAAACAATAGATTATGCACACAAGATTTAGTATCTAAAAACCGGAAGTCTCTAAAAAGTTTCATTAAACTCACACCCCCCTTCACCCACACACACAATTTGAAAGCTGTTGTTGCCCGTTTTAACGCAGGGTCACATTCACGAGGTGAAATACTACATTTGGTACAATGTAGTTACCAAAGCTGTGGTATTATAAAAAATACTTAACATTAAAATAAATATGTTGGAGCTCCTAACGTCTAGCCTCGTCTCGACAGAAACCCGGCCCAATTCAACTGCAGTTTTCTCAGATGTGTTTGGATACAGGAACACAATAGCAGAGAGAAAAAGACATATTTTTTTGTTCACAAACCCACTCACAAATTCCCATTCCACTTCAGATCACTTAAATCAGTTGATCTTTGATAAGACACATTTGAGAAACAGTTGCAATCCTTTCATATTAGCCGACTGGGAATGGAGCTGAATAGAAGGGGGTTCAAGTGGTTTATTGCAGGCATTATTAAAACCTTTCAGGTTCTCTGTTGGGAGAAGTTTAGGAGCACAGTGAAGTGAGTTTCTGTCAATATTCATCCAGATCACGGTAAGGTAAAGCCCTTAATTAGTGGAAAGATTGAAGTATACAGTCAAATGACGACGGCCTGAGGCTTGATGATAATGAAGATGCCAGAAGTTTGTTCCACTTCAGACTGTTCACACAACTGTTTGTTTGTAAGCGCTCATCCTAGCTCATCCCCGCCGTCACGAGGATACACAGAAGAACACACTGTGACAGGAATGCAGACGGGGCTTTGCTTGCCTCAGTCTCTATTGGTCCGTCTGTGTGGTTTACTGTAGTTCAGGCCGTGACTCCACCTCTCCCCGCGAGGCTGTGCGTGCACGGATGTACTCGCTGGTCTGCAGGGGTCCGTCTCGTGAGTCCCCGAGACGCCATCTCCGTACTGCCAGATACATGTTCACTCCATATACTCCCATCACCAGAAACCCAAACACCTGGAGAAAACACACACAAAATAACTGTAAGAGGGCTGGAGGTGGATGATTTCAGCTTTAAACTATGAGCTTTAAAGGGATAGTTCACCCAAAAATGAAAATTCTGTCATCCTTTATTGACCCTCATGTCGTTCCAAGCTCCTAAGACTTTGAAAAGATCTAAAAAAGTTTGTAAAACAAAACACATATTACATAGGGCACATCACATTTGGTAAACGGAAGCTCAAATGAGTGTGGTCACATTTGGTCAAATGAGTGTGCTTGATGCATGAGGACCAGAGATGTTTGTTCAAGCGTATGACATGCACGTGATATGCTTTGCTGTATTATTTTCATGTTATCACTGAGAAGCTGCTTTGATGCAATCTGTATTGTAAAAAGCGCTAATATAAATAAAGGTGACTTGACTTTTGCTGATCAACTTGGATGTTTGTCATTTCAATTTAAATTACATTAATAAAAATAAAAAAAATAGTTGAATCCGGTATAACTTATTTTGATGTTAAAGCAATGTAAAAATATATGTTGTCATTACTTATTGATCATTATCAGTTTTTACAGTGCATGATCTTCCGTGTTTACCAGTGTTGTATCCTTCTGTGTATGTGTGTCGATTGATGTTTAGATGTAAATGAAAGCCTACATTAAATCTGATCATTTTATAAAGCAATCATATCTCTTCTCAAGACTTGGATTAAAGCCCTAGATTCACATTTTACAATGCCTTTATGACCATTTTGGATCTTTTACATTTTGATTACCTGAACTTTAATGGAGGGACAGAAAACACAATATGTTTCATTAAAAATAACTTAATTTGTGTTTCAAAGATTAACCAAAGTCTTATAGATTTGGAACAACATGAGGGTGAGCAAATTATTACAGAATAAGCATTTTTGGAATGTCACAGCAAATATAACATTAAATCTATACTTCTACTATAATATATTAAATTAATTCTCTGTCTCTCTCTCTCTCTCTCTCAGGCTGTGAGAGCCGAAGGAATTTGCCGTGCCCTGTGGTTCAGAAAAATCCCCGGGTGTTAAAGTGGTTTCCCGCTGAGAACATCTTTATCATAAAACACTCAGCACAAATCCCCAGCCTTTGACTTCTAGGGAGTTGGTGGATATTGTGCTGAGCTCAGGTCATTCATGAAGTGTCTACAATCATAAAGGTCAGGATCTGAGTAAAAGAACCTGATCCTGTAACAATATTGGGAATCATCTACTTCTCTTCACTGAGCATCTACAACAAACCTTTTGACAGACACAAGAGGTCAGCAGCCTCGACCAAAACACAGCTTCAATTCTAAGACATGTAACGTGCAAACCCTGATGGATTTTTTTTTTTTTTTTTGGGGGGGGGGGCATTTTCTTTGGGGATTTTGTAGGAAAATCAATGGAATTCTTATGGAAGTCTTTTTCTGCCTCAAAGTAAAAAGAAAAGAATAAGGTAACTGTGACTGTATATCTCACAATGTGACTCTTTTTTCTTATTTTAAACTTTATCTCACAGTTATCTTGTTTTTTTCTCTTTTTCTCTGACCTCAGGAAAAAGGCTTCCATAAATTCTGTGGAATTGACTTAAACAGAGCTGAGAGTGCTTCACTTTTACTGACAGTTAAAAACATAATCAAATTAGCTCAAATATTTTATAAACAAAAGTTATGTGTCCAAACTGTGCTTCTGTGGATCTAGTAATGACTGATGCAGTCAAAACTTGACAATCTATTCTGAGATAGAAACAACATGTGAGAAGAACAAAACTGTGGGTGAAAAGAGATGTGGGATGGAGAAACAGGAAAAGAGGAAGCAGAGAGGTTTTCGGTGTTAAAAATCAAAGAGGCAAAGCAAACAATGTGAACCATTCAGATGGATCATGACCATGACTTCTCAAAACTTCCCGCTGTCTGCCTGTCCAGGACTCTCTCCAGGAACGACTATGTGCTCCATGTCAGCCACATGAGGGCAGCAGAGCCCTGGCAGATTATGGCCCACTCAAAATACTTGAGAAATGACTAAACATTAGAATTCAACCACAACCACAGGGACAGGATTCATGAAATAAAGAGCTGAGTAAGCTTGATAGGTACCACAGCTGCAATCTCTGCTCCAGATTGATGGTTGAGGGCTGCCAAAACCACTGAAGCCAGAAAGAAGAACAAGGTGCTGGTGGCAGTGTTGATTAGATCCTGCAAGAGAGAAAGAGAGAATGTGAATTGAAAACGCGAGTTGCAATAGTCTTTTTCTTCCCTGTTGTGTCATAAATATATCAAAGTGAAACTGCTTCTCGAACACGAAAAGAATTGTAGGGTGGGACATGATTGCTTTTTGTCCACCAGGAATTGATTGGATCATTGTGGTTTGATATTGCTGTGGTCTTGTGTGTGTGACAGGATTCAAATCAGTATATTAGATTGATTTCTAAAGGATCATTTGATACTACAGACTGGAATATTAGCTGTTGAAAAACAAACAAAATTCGCACTTCTCAGATTCAAAATAATCTGTTAGGACACAGGCCTGTCACTGCAAAGTTTTAGGATGACAACCACATTTAAAAGTGGGATTGGAGTAGAAATTGACAAATAATATAAGACATAAACTTTGCTCATTGCTGTGATCCAGGAGAAAAGAGACATCTCATACAAATAATAAATGATTTGTGTAGAGAAAAAGAAAACTATATTTATCTGTTGTGTTTATGTGGCCATGGATGTTAGTTCATGAAATAAAAAATAAAAAAAGGTCATATCAACATTTACTCATTCACAAGTTTGGAGTTATATGGTACACACTCCAGAAAACTCTTTTATGACCGAAGAGCTGGCAGTGAGGTGTGGTCATGCTCTCTGCAGTAAAGCAGTTTGACAGGCAGGGGGAGCCAAAAGCACCAACTATTCAGATTTCATTAAAAAGATCTGAAGATGAACGAAAGTCTTCCGAGCTTAGAAAGACATGAGGGCAAGCAATTAATGACAGCATTTTCATTTTGGGGTGAACTAATCCTTTTGGGCAATCATTCAGAAACCAGTTCAGGTCTATCAAGAGTATAACCTGTGATTTTCATGATAACTAAAAACCCCTGGTACTACCACATGCAAAGACTCATGTAAATATAGCAACCTTTGTGCAACCTATTTGCTATCTGCACAATTATGTTAGATCACAAAAACACATGAGCACCTTTTATTTGGGCCATAAAGTCATTCATTTACAGTCATGCAGTTATGAAGTGACGGATGGGCATCTCTTTCCCATGTTGTCTGTTGCTATTACAGTTTTCCCTCAATTAATCCACCCACCACTTTGCGAGGATAACGTCACAGTTTAGTTTGAATACTTTCACAAATTAGAGTCAAAGTTTTCAGGAGAGAGTGAGAATGAGAGGAACCATTTGGAGGTTTCTGAGAAGAGGCCAAATCCTACTCTATTGAGTCCGCTGAGTGTTCAGAGTCTGGAATAGACGTGGGTTTTTTCCTGAGCTTTGGCTCTGTGGGGGGTGAAATGTAACAAGCCCTTCAAAGCACATCACAAACTGAACCTCACTGGCTGGCACCTCAAATTTCACATCCCAGGCCGATGCCCCATGAACTGCTGGCTTTGATGTCTTCAAGTGAACACAGACTGTCTTCTCCAGTTGTACTGCAGTAAGACGCTTGTGGCCAGTGAATCTGCTGGATGAGGAAGGGGACGCACTGTGATCACTGACTAGGGTTCAACCTCTCAATGTGAATGAATGTTTTAACTGTGCTGCGCTCACTACATTTGTCTTACATTTGTTGACCTTGTGCATGTTTTCATGCCTTAGGAAAAGTTAACATTTGGTTGTCTGATGTATTGAACACTGTTGTTGCGAATTAAACCTTTGCACTAAGATAAGCTAAAAATTATTTATGATAATCTTTGATGCATCATTAAGAATGGGTTGAATATATACATGTTTCATATAATATTTATTTTTTTTAAACAAATCTTAGCATTTTGTTAAAATGATTTTATTTAACGTCCCACTTTAGATTAGGTGTCTTCAACTACTACAGTACGTACTAACATTTAAAGTAATCATTTGATACAATGCACTTATTATGTACATACATGTTTTTGTATTGTACTTGTACTATTATAATTATCTGAATGTAATTACAGCTATAACACTGTTGAGCCTTCCCTTTCCTTTTAACCCACCCTTAAACCAAACCATACCACTAAATCCTAACCTTGCCCGTATCCTACCTCAATAGCAGCAACATTTTTACAACATAAACAAAATAAGTACATTGTACCTACATCAAAAAATATGTGCATAGTAGTTAAAGACACCTATTATAAAGTATGACCATGTACATACATTTATTGATAGTAAATGAACTACTGATTTGACTAGCAGGAAAAAAAGTAGAGCCTTGAAGCAATAAGGTAACATCCAGATTTCCCACACTACAGAACATTAAAGTCTCTGTTTCTTTTTCTTTATGCTTAAAATCTGCATTAATACACACTTAGCGAGGAGCTGGGTGGTTTGTCTGTGTGAAGCCAATAAACACTCCAGCGTGACTTAGGCATGACCACCACCCATGTGACAAAATGCATGACGGGAGTCTCACATGACTCTTTCACATCCACACACACTCAAGCGAAACCATGCCCATCTCACACACACTATAGCACACTAACAATATGCCAAAACCAGGATACAGTCTCAATTGTTCAAACACATGCCAAGCCAGCCTTTGCCTTCACACATACTTCCAACAGATGGATCAAATGCAAGCCAAACCAAACTCTGAAACACACATAATGTGAAAAACTGCTGATGTGTTTAAAATATTCTAAGTGTAAAAACACAAAGCATACGCCTGAGGTTAAACTAAAGTACTAAGTCCACAGAATTACTTAATGATGAACATGCAGCACAATAGCATCATAAATATAATCATGGAGGTTTACATATAACCTTTAAGTAAATGCAGGTAATATGAAATTGTACACAAACAAAAGCAGTCATAAGTGCCCTTGAAATGCACTCTCAGGAGTGTGCACTGGCGGACTGCATGTAGAGAAGGAGGGGTCTAAAACTGGGAAATGTAGTGTTCACACTGGGTTCACATCTCTGATGTATTTAACAGCCACTACGGCCCTCCAAGATGTTAACAAAGGAATTTTTCAGAAGAAATAAATACTTTTTGAGCGAGGATGCATTGAATTGATACAAATTTACAGCAAATGCATTCATCATGTTACAAAAGTTTTTTATTTCAATTCATCAAAGAATTCTGAAAAAAGTATCAGTTTCCACAAAAATATTAAGCAGTATAATGGTTTAAGAAATATTTCTGAAGGATGATGTGACACTGAAGACAGGAGTAAATATGCTGAAAATTGCACAGGGATAAATTATATTTTAATTAAATTATATTCAAATAGAATAAAGTAGTTTTAAATAGTAATAATACTTGACAATATTTTATTTTTTTATCAAATATATACAGCCTCAGTGAGCATTAAGACTTGTTTCAAAAACATTAAAACATCTAACCGACCCCAAACTTTTAAAGAGTAGTGTAAGTGTAAACTTGGGCAGCATCACCTTCAAAAAAGACTTCACATTTTGTATACCCATCAGAGTGTGTTAATGGGGGACAGAGCATTCAGCAAACTGTTGCCAAAAAAAGTTATTGATGCACAAGAGCCATATTCAAGCAGAGAATCAATGTAAAAACATGCATGCATATGTGTGCAAGAAACAGAGAATTAGGCGGGGTCTTAGCTGAGCTTCTGCGCCGTGTACGGCCTGTGCCAAATATTCTCAGTGGTGCGTTAATACTGAGTTACACACTGCTTTAGGCAACAGAAGGCCCATAGATCTTGGAAATGTAAAAAAAAAAAAAACATTCCAAGTATGCAGGGCAATATAACCTGAATCCTGAGGTTTCAGTCATATCTCTTCATCTGCCTCGGTGGTGAGATTTAAGCTTTAAATGAAGCTGTTAAAAGCTTTTGGTGTGCTGGGCCTCTCTGGTCCTGTTTACACCTGGTATTAAGATGCGTTTTGGTCGATCGGATCACACGTGGATGACGCTAAACAGGGTCTAAAACATTTTGACCTTGTTCACTTTCGACCACTTCCAGAGGTAGTCGAAAACGCATTAGACCGGATTGCTTTCGTAGTGTAAACGCTCTTGAGGTCAAAATGTTTTCGAACAGCCACAAAAATACCGCCTGCTCTCCACCTACTGACCCAACGCGTAAATATTATGGGAAGCACGCTAGGCAGACCGGATTCAAACTTTGTTGGCTGGAGATCCAAGTTTGGTTTGAAAGCACAATGTTCTCTCACCATTCCTGATTATTTTTAACAAACACACACAGAATTAGGCGTGGTCTGTTTTTCCGTCATTTACTGCACTGCGTCTCAAGACTCAAAGAGGCCATTCCATTAAAGCACACAATGTAAAACCAATCATTATCCTGTCACCTTACAAAGTCAAATCTCTCCTCCTCTCCTGTTAAAATGCACCATCTATTTCTAGTTGTGTTTAGTGAATACTGGCTGTGCATTTCTGTGTATGTATGTATATGTGTGTGGTTAGAGAAGGTTTGTGAATTGGTACAATTGTGCCAGCGTACCACCGCGAGCTGAATGCGCTCATTCTACTGACCTATCACTTTCAATAATGTCAGTCACCATGCCAGCCCCCTTTGAGCCTGGCACTGAATCACACCATCAAAGCACTCAGCGGGAGTAGGGGGTGCCGTACAATAGACGGACCGTCCCACACGACCGCCCCTCAGGAACCAACTGCCACGAGAAACTACTAGCTAGCTTTGTGTGTACGCTCCGATCTGCTGCCATCTAAACTAAATCAACGTTAGTCGACATGAACAGATTTAGCGCAAAAAGATTTTAAGACCTAAAACGTCCACCACAGTTCTGCTCTTTATAGGGAGAAGTTTAATTGCTGCTTGGTTTGGAAGGATTTTATCTCAAAATAAAAAATAAAAAAAAACTCTTCTAAGACCACAATTACAGGACCAAAAAGTACCGTTTACTTTTAGCGCTGTGTTATGTGAAAGTTCCTGAAGCACAGCAGTGGTGAAGTTACAAAAGCCAGAGATACAAACATGAGGGAGGGCAGGAGAGGAAGGCTGTTGCTGAACAAACCCCTGTCCCAAGTGCATCCATTCCAGAGCAAATGAGAGGCCTGGGCCCATGGGGTTTTCCTGGCAGGATCATGCTCAGTCCAAAACCACCACAGCTGAAATGGTCATAAAGATCACAGTTCTTCCAATGAGCCATGGCAATACCAAGAAAACCCATCAGTATTCAAAATAAGCAAGGGCATACACACTCACATGCATCGACTGGACATCTCGAAAACCCTGTTTAATCTCTCCCAAATGACCAACACAATCCAGCTCTCAACATTTCCTGATCTCATTCCATCTTTTACCCCCCACCATTTTCTCTCATTTCTCCACTGTAAATAAAACAAAAAAGTGCCAAAACAAGCAACATGTCAAAGAATTAAGACAGAGAAAAGGTCTTGTCCTAAATCAAAATGTATATACATGTATACTTGGTTAAATTATGGCTCCACGATAAATGGCTAAACTGATCTGATACTCATGATTATTTTGCTCAAAAATTATAATTGCGACTATTAATGATGATTGTTCTTAGTTGAGTAAACACAAGAAGAACATTAAGAGAACATCAGCTCATATTCATACAACAGTTTATTTTACCTCATCTAGTTTCCTGATATATCATAATTATCCTATACATTAACACACTCCGTACATTATGAAAACTGGTAAAACCATAAGAAGCTTCTGACAAAAGCTAAAACAATTTAATTCATAATATTAATTAAAAACAGAAAGACTTCGCATTGTAGTACAATGTTTGTGTAAATGCATCTATTCGGCAACCATAATCGCAAACAATATAGTCAAGGTTCATGTTTAGCTTTATTACATTTCGTCATTTGAGCAAAATATCGCAATGGAGATCACTAAAATATATCCATTTAAGAGGTTAAAACTCTGATTGGGGGATTTAAACTCTTAAAATTTGACAACCCCAAGCATGAAAGCTTGTGGAGACTTGTTACCAGTAGCCTGACGTCGTCATACTCAGATTCTAGTCTATCTTCCCATCCTCAAATGTTGTGGGCGGGGCTAAGCATCCAGGCTATGTTACCAGTGCAAGATAAAAGAAATGTCAAATAAAATAAAAAAAGGAAGATAAATAAACAGTGGGGCAATATCCCAGATGATGCTTATTAACTTGAGAGAAGCAAAATCACTATGTTAAAAGCATAAATAAAGGACTTTTTGAAACCAGTTTGCAAACAAGGGATCAACTTTCTCCATCTACTTTACGTCTGGGTGGGAAAATGAAATATTAAAGAACACAGAAATATGAACTTAAATTGGTAGAGGTACTTTTCTCTTGTCTGTGTGAGGTTGAGCACATATTCTTGCGTATACCATAATGCAATGCGATAGTTATGTTTGGATGTGAGTTGCTGTTACTTTTCCTGGTACATGCACAGCTCTGGAAATAAAACTCTGTAATAGATCCACAGCACTGAGGTCCAATTATGCTGAGCTTTGTGTGTGAGTGTGTGTGTATAGGCAGGGGGACAAAGGGAACCATGCCTTATTAATCTTTCAGTGAATCAGTAAATTCATCTCCCAAAAGAAGCAATTCATGTTTGCTAGAAGCGGGTTTAATGAGAGCTGTGAGCACACAAGCTCCCATTCTGAGCAATACGAACCCTGTGTGTATGGCCTCCTCCTCAGCAGCACTGGACACAAGATAGCAGCTTTTTTCTAGTATGTCATGGCAACAGAAAACCTGTTTCATTTATGCCACAAAAAACTAATGCTTTCTCATTATCTATTATCACATGTGCTTCTTAAATTATGCATTGCAGGGGTGTCCAATCCTGCTCCTGGAGGGCCACTGTCCTGCAAAGTTAAGCCTCAACACACCTGTCTGGAAGTTTATAGTATGGCTAGTAAGGGTATGTTTTCACGACAACGATGTACTAAAAACGGAAACGTTTTTACAACATTGTCAAAACAATCCCTGTTCACTAGGATCCGTGAAAACAACTAAAAACGCTGTTATGCGTGGACCGTGAAAACAACTAAAAACGCTGTTATGCGTGGAAAACTTGCAATTTGAAATCCGATTTCGAAAGCTTGCATTTTCAGGCCACCAAAACGCCATTGTCGAGTGAACGAAAGGCCAAAACGCATAAATGTTTTCCGTGTTTAGTTGAAAACGGTGTCGTTTAAATGGCCCCAAATGCCGAGTTCAGACTGCACGATTTTAGCCCCGATTTTGGCTCGCCGACAGGTTTTGAGAAATCGCCGACAAATGCCCGAAATCACAGGCAAATCGGTGCTCGTTCACGCGAGTGACAATCATGCAGTGTGAATGAGCAAAGACGCGATCTGAGAGAATCACCGACGAGCCGCCGACGCCCGTGAGATATTTGGCATGCTAAATATCTGGACCTGTCGGCGATTCAAAATCCTGCAGTGTGAAAGTGTTCTGACTGAAAACTACATCGGCGATGACCGACAGCCAATGAGAGGGCAAGATACAGAGCAGCGGGGAGTTCGGGGAGGAGTTATAGACCAGAATATCAGTATTTTAATAGATATATTTACAATTATATCAAACAGAAACAAAGTAGCCTACATATTGCTTGACCAGCAGCACATTGCAAAATTATTTATTTACCCCCAACTCTCTTTGCAGAACACACAATCCTTGCTCAGAGCTCAGCAAGTTGATCTCGTCTCCCCAACCATTTCCTCCTGCATAATCTTTTTTTTCCTTCTCCTTTTCGCTGCAAATCAGCTCACAGATAATTGGGATCGCAAGCTTCTTGCAGGCTATCATTTTTAATAACAATTTGAGTCTCGCGCGAGAACTCCGGTCTCACGCACGCGTGATCTTGCGTTATTTTCTTATCACTTCTCGCGTGTGTTTGGTTGTGAAACGTAGTTTGCGTGCCAAACAGTTGTCGGCGATTCTTCCTCTTGTAAAGTCATGCAGTGTGAAACCTCCTGTCGCCGATCCATCATTCAGTGTGAACACAGCAGCGACTGAATGCTGGCCAAAATAGTCACGCAGTGTGAAAAGAACAGTGACCCGACTACTTTGAAAATCGTTCAGTCTGAACTCGGCATAAGACTCTGATTAGCTGGTTCAGGTGTGTATACTTGGGATTTTAAAGTTTTGTGTAGAAATCAAATCAAAGGTAATAAGAACAACATACTGTTAGACTCCAGTTGACATGTGGCACTTTGGTGTGCAGGTTCAGGCTGAAGATGAGGAGCAAGACGCCTGTGACAACGAAGGCACTGCAGCTGACAAACTCAAAGAGGTAGACGCCGGCACAAGGCGAGCACATCATTACGGTCTCAATAAAGATGAAAGAGATGAGAGCCAGAACCTGCAACAGAGAGGAGAAAACCGATTATTTTAAAACAACACAACAAGCTGAGACAGTGTCTCAGCAGTAAACAACTCGCTTCATTTTATCGAGCAGAAAAATCAAAGCCAGCATCTGACGTTGACTTAAACGATACAGCTATACAGATTTATCTCTGATTGAAGACCTCAATATAATACAATGTAGTCCTTTGTGAAGAGCAGTGAAGAACCACAAGAAAGTATTTTTCTCAAAAGGCTTTTTCAAGGAATAAATGACTCATCTACATTCAGCGCTTACTTTGTAATGCGTTTTCCACATGGTCATAACAGGACCTTGTAGAGTGCGTTGAACCCTACTGAAGTCGCAAAGGGTTCACCAATGTTTTCCTGCCGCATTTGTCAGTAGACCACAGCACGGGAAGAATTCTGAGGTTAAAATGCTATTTAGGTGTTATGCAGCCTTGACTCTCCAGCATAAAACCTCAGACAGATTACAGGTTGGCTCGCTCCAACAGGGGAGACAGAACCACTGCCACAAAACATTCCAACATCCAGACGGGGGCCATTTCCAGCTGGCCCGCACCGGATGCTGTCATACGGCAGAAGATGCACACATCTAGATATGGAAGTACAATGTGGAAACCTCCCTATGAAATGAATGATTTCTGTGATGAATAAAGAACTGGATGTAGGCTTGCTAATGGAACGACAGTGAAAGTCAGCCAACAATTTTAGCCTCTCCTGATGCAGAGAAATAAAAGCAAAACCATCCACTGGACCATGACACTGCGGGTATCCAATTGGATCCAACTGGAATGAACTTGATGGCTGGGTCTGCTATTCAACAGTTTATGCATTAAGGACAATTCCCACCGCACAGACAAACACCAACAAACACGTTTGTTGGGTTTTGTTGGATCAGTGTGTTACCCCTGTTGCCGTTTGTTGCCATTGGTCAAGGTTTATTTTCACCTGACTGCACATGTTCAATCAGTGTTTGTCGGTGTCTGTTGGGGCAGTGTGAACATGACAGTTATTTTTCATAAAATTATAAATCCAACTGCCAACTTGTTTGTTGGTGTTTGTCTTTGCGGTGTGAATTGGCCTTTAGATGACCAAAGGGTGGACTCTTTGGAAAACTGCAAAGGGCCCCATTTGAGTGGGACCAAAAAAATTGCTTTTAATATTGTGGAATAAAATATTGAATGCTCAGGGACACTCTATCAACTTGTCAATAAATAAAGAAAATAAGACTAAACAAAAGTCTGTATTCTTTCTCCATAGCTCATGTTGTGCATTTGAAATGCAAATCGAGTCAAGCATCCGCCAGCATGACTGCAATTACAGTATGAGACCTGAACAGATCAGTCACCTGATCTACAATGCAAAAAGAGTTTCCTCTTTTCTAAATACCAAAAATAAAACATTTTAAAAAGTAAAGCACGTATGCTATATGCAATGTTCTAGTATCTATGAGCACAAATTCTAAATAGACTGAATTAGCATAGTTTAGTGAAGACAAGTCATTTCTTATAGCTTTAACATTGGTTTAAATAATTACATAAATAAATATCATTTAAAATAAAATATGTGTTAATGTGATTGCTATGCATTGTTTTATTTTAACTTCCGTCAAACCTATTTTAACTTCCGTTTAAAAACCGTCAAAAGCAGCTTGTAAAACACTGAATCAAATTTCGATTAGCATTTTCTTCCTAGATCTCTCCCCTTCCAATTGGTTGGTTTATTCTTACTGAAACGTTTATTCAAAGCAAACAACATTACATCTCGAGGTGGGGTTAGGTGCCTTGTTAAAGGGACAGTTTACCTAAAAATAAAAATTCTGTCATTATTTGCACACCATTATGTCATTCTAAACCTTTATAACTTACTTTCTTCTCTGCAACCCAATTTGAATCAAGTTGGTAACCAAACAGGTTTGGTGATCCATCGACATCCATTGTATGAAAAAAAAAAAAGTTACATTTCTCAAAATATATGTTCCGCCGAAGTAAGAGAGTCATTTTTGGGTAAACTATCCCTTTAAGACCCCCAAGTTGACAACACATCTAATTTGCTACATCATAATGCAATGAATATTAATATTTATCAATATATTCCACAGAATTTCATAGGAAGGCTGAATGTTTTCACAAAGTGTCAACTGCTGACCACTTCCCCCTATACTTACACAAACCTTTCTTCATCTCATCCGGCTTTTTTGCACGGATCACATTAGGGAAGTGTGTACCAAAGATAAATGACTGTGCATATCATCATTCCTGTCACAGTGCCAGCAGATCCAGCATCATAAACCATCAAAAAGATAGGCTAAAGAAAGATGTGTATTTGGAGATGAGGTCATTGATCTTGATAAACGCAGCACAGACCGTGTCCCACAAGGCAGCAGGTGCATGTCAGGCGCACAGAAAGTGATGTTTATATGTCACTCCCCACCCTCCTCCTCCCTTCAGAGCCCCCCTACTTTAGGCAATTAGCAAGTTCCTTGTAGCAATGACCACATGGAGTCAAATCCCCAGTTTGTACACGCGCCATCTGTTGTGCCCAGAAAATGAATGGTGGGAGGGGGTGGTCTGACGGCTTGGATTATGTTCCAAGAGCTCCTCCTTAAACGGAAATGAGCCTTCCAGCTCCCACCCAACTGCCATTTCCTCGCCTAAAGGTAATTGCTCCATGCACAAAATGTAAACCTCTATTCCAAAGCTTCTTAACCTTGGAGATGTTCGCAAAAAAGCAAACTCTCCACATTACATACGTTTTTACAAGAGCGAGTGGAGAAGTACACAGGCACAAAGCATCTGGTGAGTCCATCAGCTCGCTACATTACAGAGAGCTCTTTCATTATATTTAACTGTTCCTTATCAAAATGGAAAAACTCTATCCTTTAGGGTAAAATTACACATTTCATGATGCTATTTGACAGCTCCAAAAACATCTATAATTGTACTCATGTCAGGATGACACAAGGTGAAAACACCATAGGGCCAGTTGCATTTAAACATAGCCATTATGTTAAGACAGTGTCTAAAGATTTAGTATGACCCACCAGCAGTTCAACAAGGGGCATTCAGTCTTACTTTTTTGGTATCAAATTAGGCCAATCTACGTTTTTATGAAAAACTTTCAAATAAATTGATGTCTAACTTGTAAGACTAGACAAATGTTTTCAACATTGATAATAATAAATGTTTCTTGAGCAGCAAATCAGCATTTTCAACTGATTTCTGAAGGATCATGTGACACTGAAGACTGGAGTAATGATGCTGAAAATTCAGCTTTGCATCACTGGAATAAATCATTTAAAATATATAAGTCATTTTAAACTGCAATCATAATGTTTTACTGTATTATTGATCAAATAAATGCAGCCTTGGTAAGCAGCCTTGGTAAACTTTATATTCAAATTTCATTTTTTAGCAGCAGTGCTTTAATTAGTATTATTTTGCTTTACTGTAGCTATTAGACAGCTTGCACCCCATTATCATCTTTTCTGTTCTAGATTTGCAAAAACGCGTTATGTAAACCCCTAAAAAACGCTCACTAAGGAGGATTATATTTTTGTAGAAGCCCAACAGATTATATTTGAATGCAAAAGTCCAATGATTATTTTTGTTCTTCTGAGAATGGAATGGGTGATTCACTGATATTAGCCAAGAAACCCACAACTGCAGATGGACAAAACCTTTCACGAGGATTAAACAGTCAAAAAGTCTCCTCCTTATCCGTGTCCCACAGGGGCCTTAGGTAAATCATTGGCCACTACATGGAGAAACAGCCATGGTTGAATATTCTTGGCAAGCCAGCAGCAGGAAACATGCAGCCATGTGAAAAACCCTGTGCTCCAGCTCAACCTGCTCTTTTTAACCCAAAACAATTCCTAACAATCCAAATAGCACTCAGATTGTTAGCAGGACAGAATGAGGACATATCCAGACAGAACGAGGCCCAGAGTCGTCGCTGCACACGAAAACATAATGTGACAAAAGCAAGAACACAATAAAACTGAAGTCTAAAGCGGAGCTCCATATAGCTTCTCTCATATGCAGTGGGTATATTAAATCTCTGTTTTGAGGAATGAATGATCACATATTCAAACAAGTCTGAGATATTATGGTCGCGTCTCAAAACATCCCAAGGGATATCACTGGAATGTTGCAATTTAAAAGTTTTGTGGGAACTTTTTGAATCATATCCTGTTTATCTTTTAGTTCAGTCTTTTATTTTAATTAATTCCCTCTCACTAATCTGTTCATTACTGCAGTACAAAACGTCACATACCATATCGTCTACCTGAGCAAAGAAACAGCTTATAGACGAGGCGTTTGACCTTCACTGAGCATTACGAAACAAACATCTCAGGATGTTTGTTATTAAACAAACTAGAGGCTTGTTCTTCAACTTTTACTTCCATCCCTATTGTAGAGTATTTGGTCAATATTTTTGCTGATCTCTGATCAGTTGCAGTCTTTCTCATAAGTCTCAAACCAGTTTGAAGAAGCTGTTTTTAAGTCAGCAATAACCAGAGCTAACCTGTGCCTGCCTGTAATTTGACTCCACAGGCAAATGAAGCTTATGGGTTAACATAAAACAGCATAGATAGAAAGCCACTCGACGTTTATGAAAATAAAAGTGTTGCATGTACTCCACATGCCCACTATGTCAGCTAGTATGCGTGCTTCCAAGTATTATTACTTAATCCAATTAAAATCAGTATGTGGAGTCATTTGAGCCTGGAGACGCACATAAAAGCAGAAAACTTGATTCATTAAGCAATCTTTCAGCAGACAGTACTTCACACAGGTTGTTTCCTTTGGCTGAGTACACAAGCCCTTGTTTCACCTAACTACTTCCTTAGTTTCACTCTGTTTTCCCCCCTGGATGCAGTTTCTTAACTGTGCATCACCATGAGGGCCAGGAGATGCTTTGCTTTTGCTGAGCCAGCAGAACAACAGAGTCTTTTTTCTCTCTCTCTCCTTACGCTTCCCACTCCTTTTTCGACATCTGGCAGAGGTTCACAGGCAGAAAGCTCTTATGCGAGTTTCTGTTTTGACTGACCACGTTGACTCTAGATATTTGGGTATTTTGCCAATCGAGTGGACCTAAAGTGCAATCTGAAAGTTAATTCATTCAGACTCCAGGCATCATTCCCCTCCGTCAGTGATGCATTCCAGAGATTTTGATGCCTGTCGGCATGTATCCAACAGGAAATATTTTTATTTTAAATCCCCAAAAAGAGGAAATCTGCCCTCCTCACACTAATCCAATATGAGAAGAATGTTATCAGGAGTAAATATCTAACTGAAATATGTGAAGAGAAGAAAAGGGATTATGTATATATATAATGATATGTTTGGATGATGGAGACATCTGTTTCACCTTAAATATTTTACCTTAAATAAAATCCAAAAGATGGGAAATTTGTCTTTCTTACACTAATAAGGTCTAACATGAGAATAATGTAATCAGGGAGGAATTATTAAATAAAATATGTGGGAAACAATATGCTATCTGAAATAAAGAAAAGAAAGAAAGAAAAAAATAAAGAAAGAAAGGCTCTGTTGATGAAGTCATATTGCTCTACTGACTGACTCTGTTGCAATACACCTTGCTGAAGTTCAGTAATGAAAACCTTTCTAGGCTCATAAGTTTTTCATGGAAAGGAGAAACCCCGTGACTATTCGAACTTACCACTTCGATAACTTTTAAAATACCGAAATGTGATTTGAGATAGTCCAGGTCACACCTGATGGCCCTGAACACGTTTCTGGAGTGCACGGGCTCGGTGGTCGGCTGATACGGACTATTGGCTCCTGAAATCATCGATGTGTTGGAGGCCTCGCCATCAAAGCCCTCTGCCTCCTCGTTATTCCTCATGCTGAACTATTTGATCTCCACGTCCCGCCCAGATACAAGAGCAGATTTGGGTCTGAAACAGTGTTCCGCTGGTCCTCTGAAAACAATGTCTCAACAAAGAACAACACTCGTTACAAAACGGTCACCGTAAACTCCAGCCGTTTGTATGACCTAGATCCAGAGCCCAAACACTACATCCACCTCTCCGCAATCTCCAATCCCATTCCTGCCTTTGTGCTGTGCTCGGATCCTGCAATGAATAGAGCTGAACGAGCTCGAATGATCACGACTGTTCTCATGGCAGTGTCCATATTTCAGTTTCTGGATGCAGAATGTAATGTTGCTGCGAGTCTCCGCCCCCAAACTCCAATTCTGTTTGGAAAGACGTTTTCAAGTAGTCTTTACGGCTGATGTCAGAGAAACAAAAGCTCAAAACAGTCGTAGTTACTCATAACGTCAAGCTTTGAGTTATTGTCTTATGCAGGTTAAGATCGCAATATAAGATTCAACAAATGCGAGACGACACACACAGTAGGCTAGATTAATGTGTCGCTATGGCAAGCCGGGTAAACATTTATTCCTTAAAACCAGCTTCAATTGGAACCATTTAACATTGAATTTTACAGGCATGCTGTTCACCACTGTGTTCAAATTGTTGCTGTGTTCCAGCTTTTTTTTAGTAGGCTACTTATTAGGCCTAATAGGAAAGAGCGGGCTGTAACACACATGGTTTAAACGTTTGCACACATGCTAGCATTAAAAAGCGTAGTGTAGTTTCTTGTGCCATTATCTACATTATAAACAGGACAAATTAGGTAAAAAAAAATATATGAAAAAGTTAACAATTGCATTTTTATTGACATTTTAATTTGTATTGTATCATTTTTTTATTAGATAAGGTGACATTTTAAGCTGTCATAAGGTTGTAACAACATGCCCCACCTATGGGGCACGATGTCACATTTCACTTCCATTATTTCTGGGTAAATAAGGAAAAGTAGTATACATAGTAATAATGAAACAAGACCAGATAATTGTACTAGACTCATGTGAAATAAATGTGGAAAAAATATTAATTAAAAAAAAAAGGCACACCTGTAAAAAAAGTAAAAACAAGATAGAAAAAAAAGAAAAGCTATTTACCTTAAATAAATGTTAAATTGGCTTGCCTGTTAAATTGTGCCTTTTTTAAACCCTAGTATGTGGCCTTTCTAGACAGCAATGTTGGTACTTTTTCTGATGTTAAAAATATTTTCTACCAGCTTGTACAGAGAATTAGTAAGTCGTTGGTAGATTGATTTAACCAAAAAAGTGAAAATGTCTGCAGTAACCGTATAGCCTACTTACAAGAGTTAAAAATATAGATTCATGTATCATTGTATATTACAT
This sequence comes from Semotilus atromaculatus, assembly GCA_031834385.1. NCBI lineage: Eukaryota > Metazoa > Chordata > Actinopteri > Cypriniformes > Leuciscidae > Semotilus > Semotilus atromaculatus. Next base: position 10,532,444 of record JAULUF010000009.1, on the reverse strand, counting down.
TTAAAAGTTTATTATATGCTATGACTTTATGAACTTTTAAATAGAACATGTTTAGCCTTAAGATTATATTTTGGAAATTTTGCATTTCCAATTGCATGTGCACATTTTCATCAAACATCTGATATTAGGAGAACAGCACTGCCCCCTACTGGTTTGTTTCCCAAACCATCTGATAACTGACCTCTCCTAAACCGTTTCAAATGATCAGTCTCAATAGACTATGGCAAACAAAACATTAAATATTTGTAGGTCTTAAACAGCACTGTAATACTCAAAACCTTAAGAAAACCATTACATCATGCATGTGGATGATTTGTGCATCTTGATTGATTCTGTGCATCTTCTGAAATGAATTGACATGACAAACAAAAAAACTATCACAAGATAGTTGAAGTCTGGATTTGTATTTTATTTAAGCCATGACTGAAAAAAAAAGACATTTCCTTATCTCGTTTGCATTAAAAGCAAGATTTAACATGGCCACATACTGCATCAAGTTAAAGCCATACAATCAGACTCACTTTACGGTATAGCACACAAACAGTCATTTGTGTGAATAGAAAGGGCTTTCAATTCCTGTATAGAAAATTTTGGAAGCCAGAATATTTTCTCAACATTTTCTTACTTACAGGGGTAAGTGCATATTAGAAGGATTATACAGAACAAAGCGGTCAACTTCCATCCTAGTCCGAATGAAATGCATACAAAATGTGCCGTTCATTATATAATTGCAATCATCCCCAACCGAGGGAAAGAAATCAATGAAGCTGTAGCCAAGTAAACTTGGTTCTTTTGGTGGCCACCCTTAGATCTTTTCTCCATTGTGTGTCTCCTTTGGGAAAACAGATGGGTTCTGAGTTAGGAAGCATTTTCAAGTACTTCAGGCGTCTCAGGAGCAGCTTGTTAGTTCTTCAATTTCTTAGTCCTTTAAGTTTTTGTTTATATTTGCACCAAGCTACTATTAAAATCAGTAACCAGCTAAATTTGTGTAGGAAAAACAATGAAATGTTTAAATGCTAACAATGTGTTGCTTTTTAAAAATGTAAAGACGAATTAATAACAGTTCTTCGTTACAATGTCACGTCTTTCGGTGGGAAAAAGGAGCCATGTTCACAGGAATGTGTCAGTGATACTTCAGTTCACACAGTGAGATTTCAGTCACACAGCAAATGCAGAATGCAATGAAATACTTAAGTGCATCTTAAGTGCATTTAAGGTTATGAGCGCTTTTAAAAGCAGGTAGAAAGTTATGTGATCGGAGGCTTCATTACTGACAGCCCAAGAAATTCTAACACAGCCCGTATAGATGAAAAACCTTAACCGCTAAAACAAGAGGTATATAGTCCAGACTTAATGTTGTGCTTGAATATCAGCAAATGCTTTATAGCCCTGCCCATCATAAATGGTAACCGTTAAGCAACATTATGCAGAATAAATGTAAATTTCATTTGAGTTCCTTATCTCTAGTTTGGTATGAGATTTTTCTTGTCATTTTTCTAACACAAGTTCATGCAAAACAACAGTAAACTCAACATGTCTTGTGGTCTATTCCCTTGAAGAGCTTAATAAGAAAGGACAAAGACTTCAAACTCCAAGGACATTGAACACAGACCACCACAGTAAACAGAGGATCTGTTTTGGAATGATGGCTTCTCCAGGCTTGGCCAAGAACGGCCACCTGGGAGAAATTCAGGGCAGCTACTCGGCACAGACATAACATGTGGATTCTACATCTTTGGTTCCAGATTCCAATTCTCTCCGTTTTCCTTTTTCATTTGAAAATGTAATGATCATTTAAAAGCCACTTTAGCTGCTCCATTTACAGTTTCTCCACAACAACAGCAAGGTTCAAAACCTTAAGAAAACCATTACATCATGCCTGTGGATGATTTGTCAAGCTAAAACAACTAAAACTTGTTACATGTTCAATGACCAAAAAAGAAAAACCGAAAAAAGTTTGCTTGAAACAAGGAATTCAATACAATACAGCATCAGTAGTGGAAGAAAATGTTGAGAAATCGACTATGAAGACGGACGAGGCTGTTATATGGACTGAAAGCTACCCTGAGTGAAGAGACAGAGCATGTGGAGTGACAACAGTGAACGCTACACTGAAGGCAAAGTCGTCACTTCCAGTGGGCACTGAGGCAGGGCACACAAAACAAACATGCGTCGATCGCTTACAGAGACACCTACACTGCACAGAAACCGGGAATGTTTAACATTAATCAGTCCTCAAGTTATATATATATATATATATATATATATAAATATATATTAAAAAAATTGCTAACAAACAAATCAGATATCTCATTTATCAGGACTGACAAAAGACACGACATACAGTCGGTCGCTTGGCCACATGAGAATGGTGCTAGTGGTTTAAGCCACAATTTCAAACTTGAGGGTGGGACGAAATGTCCCGTCAAGATGCAAAACAGGTTTTATGTTGACAGTGACATTCACGAAAAGAAAGGCAAGCTCCCTATGGCAGCAAAAAAAAAAAAAAAAAAACTAGGCCACTGAAGTAGGCAAAACGTGTAATTTTAGCACAAAAAACAATGACCACATCCAAACAAAAATAAATTACATGAAGCTGGACCCAAAAAAAAAAGAGAACAGAACCATTGACTGTTGATGCTACAGTGCAATTCCTCTTTTGGAGACAAGCACCTCCACTAGGACACAGGCACTTGGGAGTTATACTAGGAAAGATGCTGCCCTGCCCCTCTCCTCCAAAAACAACCATAGCCAAAAGAAAAATCTCAGCCTGATACTCATCAATGCTTGTTTCATCTGAAATAGTTCTCCATAAATTGTTAAAATAACTCAATTTAATACAAAAATCAAATCAAAGCTTGTGTAGCAAATATTTAGCGCATATTTACATAATTCAGAGGCGGGTGTGGCAATGTCTGCCATTCCTGTATGCTGAAGGCCAATGGGTATTTGTCATTAGTGTCATGACATCAGTGATGTTATCCGTGTTAAGTGAAGCTTAACGTCTCACTGATAAAACACAGAGAGAAAATAACAGCTTGATTTGCTTGCTTCTTTATAAATACATCAGCATAAATGCAATTATGTTTGTACACACTATATACTTTTTGCAAGTACTTGTTTTCGATGAATATGTTTATGCTTTTAGCAGTAGTTGTAGCAGATTTCAACACTGGAAGCGACTGCTCGTTGAATGCAGCAGTGCGCATCTGCTCTTGTCAGGAGGAGGGGAATGGGTGCGGTTAAAGGTGTCCCAAGCAAAGCAAGGCCCCACACTTTAGAGGAGCACCCATTACCTGACCTGCCATGCCACACCAAAAATTAATCACCACAAATAAACAAACAAACATAGAAAGGGGTCTGGAAATGAAAACAAAGAAAAGCAGTCGCATCTTTTCAAATATCTACCTCTCTTTCCCCCACTACTTCCGAGCCTATACATCTGATAGAATCCCAACACTTTCGGTCTGTTTGCTGATTGACACACGGGGTGGGGGGAATTTTGGTCATGAATAGCATTTTTTTTTTTTCTCCTTTATGTCATTACATGTTGATTTCCAGAGTGGACAATGCTGATGACGCGCTCATGCCTCGTTCTCTGTCGCTGGGGTGTTGTTGGCCGTTACCATTGAGTCGGGGTTTCGAGTCAATCGGTCCAGTTCCGCCTGGACGTCAGTCAAACCCGGCTTCTGCCCTTGGAAAAAAAGAGAGAGAAAAAAAAACACAGAGTAATCTCCTGTAGTTTCTGTGTTGTATATAAATATAACATGGGTTGGTTATGGAGGAACCAGTTTGGTGGATGAGTGCTGCATGCTGGTGTGTATTCAAAAGGAGCATGCTGTGCAGCTACACAAATGCAAACTTACTAAGAAAGACATGAAAAGGGAAAGAAAACAAAACCGCATGGGGTTCTTTATCAAAGCACAATTTCATTTACATGCTGGGCCAATAACAGCAGGTAAAGAACAGAAAAGTGTTAATATATATTAGAACTTCATGTAAACCACTGTAACAAGAGGTCGACCGATTGATCGCTTTTGCCAATTGCCGGAACAATTCAGTATCGTCAAAAGATACATACAGATAGTTTTTCCGGGTTGCGTCCATTGCTGGGGCGGCTGAGAAGAGTTTGCTGTCATTACACAGTACGAGAGCTGAAATAAAAACTATCACTGATGCCACGTGGAGTTTGTTTTGACACATGAGGTTGTGCGCTGCACAGAGAGGCAAACATCAAATGCGGATTTAAAACAGACTACGAAGCGGTATGTATACAGTACATGTTTTCATATCATTATAAATTAATTCATTTGTTGATTAGATGCTGCATTAGTGGAGAACACTAACTTTTTTTTTTATCGTCACCATCTCTAACATTTTGCTATGATTATTGGATAATCAAGTGTTTTAAAATAGAGGCAAATAAAGTGTGAGAGTATACATACAATATTCATATGCGTATAATTTCAATGCTATAGCGTTTGAGTAGATATTTAAAGACGGCCATCTGTAAGCATGACTGTTTGGGTTTATATGAAATAGTAACACTTTACAATAAGATTCCACTTAAAAGTATTGTTCATTTTAATTTACTAAATATTTTTACATTTTAAAATCTCTTAACATTAGTTATTGCACTATTAACTAACAAATAATGATCAATATATTCAATATAATTAATATATTCATATTTTTTATATTTAAAAAGTACAGTACATTTTCATGGTTCAGTACTGTTCAATTTTTGTAATAAAGTTCAGAACTATTTTATGTGTCATGTTTGTTTTCATCCAGTATCCATTTTAAAAAGCTATCAGTTGATTAATCGGTTCCTGGCCAGCGCGGGCCAACCTAGTTATGGTTATCGGTAAAATCCACTATCGGTCGACCTCTAACTGTAACAAAATATCATAAAAGAAAAGTGGAGTTGGTATGAATTTGACATCATTCTAAGTATGAAAACCAGAGAGTATGGGATATCACCATCCATGGTGGCGTCACTCACACAGGCTTTTCAGCCCATTCCTTCTGGTTACTCTCTCTGGCTCTAAGGGTAAAACTCCAAAAAAAAAACAGCATTGTCCAGAGGGAACAAAAGAACATTATGACAGAAGGTGACCAGGTGAACCTCATGAAGGAGGTTCATAATTCATTGGGTCGTAATTCAACCCAAAATCAAAAGAGGGACGAAAACATTTTCAGAATGTCCTGTTATCCATGTTTTTGAGACTTGAGACATTGCATTCAAAAGATGCATAAAATGGCCTATCAGTCACTATGGGCCACACTCACAAATATCAATTTATCGCTCCGCAATAATTACATTAAAGGGGTCATATGACAGTTCTAAAAAGAACATTATTTTGTGTATTTGGTTTAATGCAATGTTTATACGGTTTTAGGTAGTTAAAAAAAAAAAAAAAAAAAAAAAAGGGTGGGGCTGGATACACTATGTAAACATAAAACCATGTCTGCATTTGTGATCGTAGAAACAACAAACAAGCGCTGCTCTATACTGCTCAAAACTTGCGTTTGAATGGTCAGTAGCAAATTATTAAAATATGAAAACGCTACAGGCTGTGTCTGTGAGTCAGGAGCGCCAGAATGTACATGCAAAGATGGAATTGCCCCACTTTTTAGAATCAGCCTTTGTGCACAGCCGGCCTTGTACTCTCCCAGGTGCTGGAAACAGCCCTCCGAAAAATGCGCAGCACACAGTCAAATATTTTGGCTGTACTGTTCTGGAACAGTGTTGTAAATAAAGCTTAAACACGGTTTTCTAATTGTGTCCTCTTTTGGAATGCCAAACAAAGTAGTTTTGCTTTCGCAACGAAAAACACCGTCTCCACGAAATGCTGCGCCGGTGGCAACAATACAGCGAGAGTAAAGGTTACGGCTTCTTTCTTTGCATACATTTAGGCGGTGTTATGAAACTCTGTACCCACACACTGACGTAGATTTGTGGGGACGTGTTTAAACGAAGCGTTTTAGGAAGGTGTGGATGAGCCTTAACTTTTACAAAGAATATCTTTGGGTTTGAGACTTTGATCTTTGTAACTCTGCAGATATTATACTTGCACAAACAGCTACATAACACTAAAGAAACAGGAAAACAAGAAATTGCATCAAATGACCCCTTTATTTTGATAACTTTTTCTCAGGAATATCTTGAGATGGTGCATACCCCATTTCATGTCATTTAGACAAATGGCTTGGGACGACTTGTGTTTTGCACAAAGAAATTGAAGACAATTGTGCATTTTTACATTATTTTCAAAAATATATTTTTTTCCCCAAATTCTCTGCTAAAAATAATAATAATAATTTTCTCGTTAAAGCAATACAGAAATGTAGTTACAAAAATCAAGACTTTGGGCTAAGATATGACCCATACATAGCAGTACTTTGTGAGATTCACCTGTTCCTAGACTTGAGGCTGGCAAAGGAAGAATTTACCTGTTTTCTTGGCAGAACCTTGTACAGCCGCTCCTGCTCCTGTCCCTGGTGACCCAGGACTGCCCGGCGCGCCTGTCTTTTTACTTAGCAGACTGTTGAAGAAGTTGGCCAGCACTCCCTCATTTGCTGCTGCTCCTGTAAACACACATAAATGAAATATAATGACCTCAAGTGACAATGGGGAGGCCCAACTTCATTTACACTGAGCTACTGAAGCACATCCAGAACTAGAATTACCACCATTATAACACCAAAAGGGCTATGGTTCCTTGGTTTCAGTTGCACTAACTACAGTGCTCACAAGCTGGCTATTAACTGAAAAAAAAAAGGTGAAATATGATACCTGATACCCTACAGGGCAGGAAGGATTAAGAATCAATTAAAGTTGATTTAATTAAAGCAACTGAATCTATTCCTGCTGGTATGTGATATGCTTTCCAGCTGAGCTTAATGATGGGAACAATTTCATTTTTCCCACACCAACTGGAACCAGCAGAAATATAATGTTTAGGGAATTATTCCAATGGTCTCCTCAGGAGGGCAGTGTTTTAAAGAGGCTAGAAGAACACTGCAAGACAGAGGCAGAGGGATGATCCAGCAAAATGAGATGAGTGTGGGAGAGAGAGAAAGAAAGAGAGAAAGAGAACAAAGTGCTCATATTTAGACTCTCACGAAAACACTTTTTGCTTGACTGCACAATCATGTGCTATTTGTGCCCCACTGATGAACAAGCCATGAGATCACAAAGCTTCATTTAGGTTCTGCATCAAGATATATTACCTTTCATGTTGGGGTCTGGTTTCTTCACTGCGGTCATGGGTGAGACACTAGCCACATTTGTAGGCCCTGTTCGGCCTGTTGGCCGGGGTGAACCAGATGAAGTCCGGACAGGAGACTCCTATACACACACACACACAACAAACAAAAAACAGGTGTCAGGAAATTGCAAAAGCAATTCAGTTTTTCTCAAAACACAAATCACTAAAGAGGAGTCTAAAATGCAATTTAAACCAACAAAAGGATTCGGTAGCTTGTGTAAAATTCTAAAGCATAAGTGTCAAAATATTATCTCACAAAAAAGCGTGTGAGGTGAGTGTGCGGTCTGAAGTCACACTTACTGTTCCTCTTGTGGGTGTGGCCGGCTGCTTAGATAACAATGACTGTAATAAAGTAAGAGAAGACATGAGAGATGCAAAACCTTAGTAAAAAGCTTTAATCATTATTTTGAAATACATATGCTACCATTCAATCATTTGGGGTCAGTGGATGTTTTTTTTTTTTAAAGAAATTAGTACTTGTTTTCAGCAAGTATGGGTTAAATTGATCAAAACTGATGATAAAGACATTTTCAAATAAATATGCCTTGGTGAGCATAATAGACTTTTCTTACCGATACCAAACTTTTGAATGGCAGACTACTTTCTAAATTATAACTGACACTATGATGACATTTATTAAAAGTACTGAAGTTTGTATAATAGATAGACAGTTATCTAGCTGATACACAACACTTTGTTTGTATTCCATGTCACAGACAGTCATTTCTTTGTCTTCGAAATGAAAAGATCAATGTACTTTGTGAAATCAAAAGGAGCCGCTTAACAGCGGTGACTGTGTTTACATGCAGCTTAATATTGTTAACCCTTAAACGGATACCTCTGGACTTAAGTGACCCGGGACGCCATTCACTACCCTCCTCATTCATTTTTCAAAGTTAGACAACAACCTTCTTACTAGTATTCCTCAATCAATTCATTATAAACAATATAACAAGAAAAACATAATAAAATTATAAATGCCTGTCTTCACATTATTTTTTTGTAAAAATTGTATAGGGTCACTGTGTAACACTGTGTATATTTTTTCTGCACAACAATAATTTCATCTTTGATAACTGAATAGGGTGGCAATGGTGCCAATGTCTGATAAGTATCATCAGCAAAACCTGAAATGGCTCACTGATTTACTGCAGAGCAAGTACTGAACAATCAAATATTAGTGTTACAGTCACTTGATGTTGGATCTGGTGAAGAAGCTGTCAGCAATCAAAATATTGATTTTGAAGATGTTGAAAATGATAGTTATGTTTGAGATCATGAATATGAGCCCATCCATGTTAGATATAGATCCGAGTCGCTAAATACACGAATATGTAATAATGATTGGCAAAACATCCATGCATTTAAGAGTTAAAAGATCATTCTCAATAAAACCCCCTCATATAAACACTGTTTATGCTGCTTATAAACACTGCTGTTCAGGATATTTGACAAGACCCACAGTAAACATCCAGAGAATGTGCCAATATGCAAGAAGCTGGCTTAATGTCCAGTAGAAATGGATTATTGTTTTAAAATGACCAAATATTGTGTAATTAAACAGTCTCCTGCACAGCTGACACTGTCTCTAATCAAACTAATGATAGATAGCAGGAGGGCACTGTGAGAAATGCATGTTGACGTCAGAGAGGAGAAGAGTTCTGGCTGCCTTTCTAATATGTAACTTCAGCACTGAATGAAGAAAACCTTAAAACTGAAATTTGTTCTCCTACCTGCTGTTTCATGAGGAAGACCTGCTCATCCTCAGCACTAATTTCTTTGTCATGCACCAACTTTAGAGACAAAAAAAGGAGACAAAAAGGCAAATTTTACATAAGTAGTACAATTTAAGGTGAAATTCTCATTCCTAGGTTTTCGCTCTTCTCACCTTTCGTACAGGAGGTTTCGTTATGAAGTCCTCAAAGGGATCTTCAGGTCGAACTGTTGTGAAGTTTTCATGCAGGATGGCAATTTTCTTGTCATTGTCCCATCCGGATGGACTATGCAGAGATTTAAAATTGTTTTAATAGAAACCAGTTTGACGGGCTTGCACCAAATTGAATTAGACATGGTTTTCTTGCAAAAAAAGATAAGATAATAAAAAGATAAATGCAATGTTTTTAGGGGATTTCAGAGATCTCACATGAACACAGTGTCCTTCTCAACCACTAAGGCAGGCGTTGTAAACTGGAAGTCGTATATTTTGTGCACCATGTATTTGTAGAGAAGGTCCATGTTCTTCTCCTCTTTGACCGAAGTGTAAATCAAGCCAGCTCCATCTGTGAGACTTGATTAAGGATGAGTACTCCATTTTTTTTTTTTTACAGGAATAAAAAACACTTTAAAAATGCGATTGTAAGTTCACCTCACCATGTATGGTAAAAAAAAACGAAATGGCCAAATATTGCATTACATGTAATTTTGTATGTAAAAAAACACATTTACATTTTTTGCAAGTAAAAACAATAAATTGCTATATAATTTACAATGAAACCCTGAAAGAAAATTACCAAAAGTACCTTCATTATACATCACATTTTATTTTATGTAAATAATTTGGTTTCGTCTCATTGTTACCAGTAAAGAATATTAGGGCAGTATTGTGTTACATATTTTGTTTTTGAGTTAATGTCTATAAACGAGCAGTGGCCACGTTTTACAGACAGTTCACCCTAGAAAAAAAAACTCGCTCATCATCATGTAGCTTTCCGTTTTACCACCTGTAGTATTATATTGGTTATCAGATTTTGGTAGGGCTGGGCGATATGTTTCTTCAAAATATCTTTTATATATTATATACCAATATTATTATATTTCTTACCAAATATATCCCATATTCTTCAAAATATCTTCTTTTGTGTTCAGCATATGGAAGAAAATCATACAGGTATGGAACAACTTGAGGGTGAGTAAATGATGACTGAAAACATTTTTGGTGAACTATCACTTTAACTATATCTTACGAGCTGTTTTAAAAGGCCATACAATAAATCTGATGTAAAACAAATATCTGATGTATTTCGATATGAACGTTATTGACTCCTTCAATATCTTTATAAAAAAATATATCAATATATCGTACAAACTTGATATACCGCCCAGGCATAGTATTTGGAAGTAGATTGGTATATTGAGACAGATTTTGTATAGGATACACTGTAGACAGAACCGCCGGATGTGAGACTGAATGAAGTCAAAATGCTCCTCCTTGTAGTCGTGCTCCTTCTCCAGTACACTCACTGCATCACACTAAAAGATAGAGACAGAGATAAATCATTCAAGGGGGTGTCTTAGATGCAGTGTGTCTTAAAACATCATACTTGAACTAAACAACAATAGTGAAAATTGTCATTTTTGAGTGAACCATCCCTTTTTACATGTATTGAAGATCTAAGATACTGTTTGTTTTTAAATCGTTCTCGGGTGTCCCAATTTTTGTTGCGCCCCTTTTGAGCCTCGGGGTGTAACACAGACATCCCATCCTAAAAATAGCAGACAAGCACATGCATGCGCAATGGGACTCATTACGATGCAGCAGCCATATTTGTGAATGACTCAGGTTGTGGCCGATTGCCAGCCATAATCGTTTTGGCAGGAAAAGGAGGTGCCAACTAGGCTGCTTAAAAATTCAGGAGGCTTCCATGAGCATCACTGGAAATGCAAACACATCTCTGCATGTCAGACACCGCTGACCGTCTACTGAACCACAAGACATACTCTCTCACTCAATTATAAACATATCCTGTCTATACTACTTTAAAAAGTTACATATGTGACAATGAAGTAATGCAATTTATAAATAGAGAAGCTAAACCTACTCCTGACATCTCGAAAAAGATCATTTTTAAAAACTTTTTTCTCCAAATAATGAACATCAATGGCATCCAATGTTGTTTGGACCTCAGCATTTTTCAAAATATCTTTTGTGTTCAAAGAAGAAAGAAAGTCATACAGGTTTGGAACAACACAAGAGTGAGTAAATTTGACAATTTTCATTTTTGGGTGAACTATCCCCTTATAGGTGTTGCAGACGGCCAGTGAAATGTAGCGGTTTCCACAGATCCGTAACGATGATGCTAATGCATATTGATTAGAATGAATTTTGTGCTTTCAAGTAAATTGGAAAGAACTGCAATTCTGAAATTGAATCAGGCTCTATTCTCCTCTATTCCAGGGTGAGGCAGTTTGATCACTTTGCGTCTTGACGTTGAAGAGAACAAAGAGTGAACATTTTACTCTCAGACCTAAACCCTCTCATTTAAAAACAGGTTGTCTTGAATGCACTCAGGGCTGGAGGGAGGCTAACAATAGTAGAGAACATTGAGCATGTTCTGATCCGAGAGAGCATGTGAGGGGAGCATGGTCAGTCTGCAGCTCTGGACCTGCGGGCTACTGAGACTCCATAAAGAGAGCTTTTCATCTGGATAAACACAGTTGATGCATCTGAAGCCAAATTCCCTTAACACGGAGCAAAACAACTTAAAACATCCACTCAAATTTCCAAAATAGTATACCTACAAATACACAGGACGTACATTATTGTTCAAATGTTTGGGGTCAGTAAGAGTTTGTTTTTTTTCTTGAAAGAACCTGTCTTGACTTTTATTCAGCAAGAACAAATTACATTGATCAAAAGTGACAGTTTACACACACACTCTATAACATTGTTTTACAAACACTCCCAAAACTTAATTAAAAAGTGTGCTTTAATAATGTGATTAATTTTAATATGTATTACATTTTTTATACTGATGATATGTGAAGATAATAAAACACTGGACCCAATGTGACAGGTAAAATGATCTGATCACTTTCATCTACCTTTGTGCAAACTATGAGCACTGGAATGCCCAGGTTGTGTGTGAGGACGTTGTCTCCCAGGGGCAGCAGCACACTCTCATCTTCTCCCGCAACTGCTGGCCCTCGTCTCTGGGGCGAGCTCGGCGTGGCTTCCTCTGGTTCTACATATTCCTGGAAGGCCTTAACCACTGCAGAGAAGAGAGCAACACACAAGCAGGGTCAAACCTTTACACATTTATTTACAGTAAACAGTGTCAGTAGGTACATCATACAGTCGAAAATAACAAAAGCATCACATTACTATTTACATCACATTGCAAACATTATTTTACAACAAATTCATGACATGACATTTACATAAGCAAAGGCTAAAGATTATGAAGAGATACATTTCTAGCAATAAGACGACAATGGGGTTTAAACAATATATTAAAATGATGACAAAATAATTTATCCATCCATCATCAACCTCCATCAAGTTTGACTCCCTTTATTTCTTTAAATGGCACAACAATGCATTTCTAGTGGACCTGTAAAAGTTATTACATAAGGCCCTGTTTACTAAGATGCGTTTTGGCCGATCGGATCACGAGTGGACAACGCTAAAAACAGGTGTGAACGTGATCTAAATCTTTGAGCTTCTCCACTCTCGACCACTTCCAGAGGTAGTTGAAAACGCATTCGACCGCAAAATACATTATGGGAAGCGCAGTAGCCAGACTGGATTTAAACTTTGTTGGCTAAAGACCCAAGTTTGATTTGAAGAGGAAAAACGTATCTATCAAGTATATTCTCTCACCATTCCTAATTTCTAACACACACACACAATATTCAGTGTGGTCTTGCGGCTGTCAAAACAGAAATGAAAGCTGCTGCTCTCTGTATGTTTTTCTATTTTCTCCGGGCGCATTCATAAGTAAATTGCACTAGTTTACTTTATTTTGTACATTAGATCGAAAAATCGGAAAAAGCCCATACACCTGCCCACCCATACACCCTCCCCTCGAAGAAATCAGGACAGAAGTGGTTGAAAAGATGTGGACAAAAGAGACAGATTAAAATACCAGGTGTAAAGAGGTTTTCTGTACTTCCTTATCTACTTCCGATCCGATCGACCAAAACTTAATACCAGGTGTAAACAGGGCCTAAAAGACCCAAGCTAATGTTTGCTTACTAGCAATAATGCATTAATGTTTCTGCTCTTGAAGAGGTATGAGTACTCAAAATCAAATTACCAATGTTTGAAAATGTCATAGATAACTTTAAACATGGAAGCTCAAACGTGCTTAACATGCAAGAAAACAATGAGGTTTGTTTTCGTGCATCAAGGAAGCACATTTGAGCTGCCATTTACCATATTTCGATACCTTTGTGTATTGTGCTTGGAAATTGATTGTGTGAACTCGATGGAAATTTAAAAATTCTTCAAAAATTTAAAAATACATGAGGGTTAGTAATTGAACAAATGTAACTTTTGGGTGAGCTATCACTTTAAGTATTAAATAGCCTCAACCAATAAAAAGACATAGAAATATAGAGACCATCCACAGATTTAGGACATTCCAGCTTTTTTTTTTATGTCAGGTTACATAAGACCCAAACAGACAGTCTGTCCCAAAAATTAAATAAAAAATTACCTCAAAGATTACATTTAAAAAAAGAAAAACATAAATAAATCTTAGCATTGGCAAGGATTTGTAGCATGTTTTTTGCCCAAACAGTTCATTATCTGTGTCACTCAAACTGCCTGAAATCATGACTTGTTATGGACACATTTGAGTGGCCGATGCCTGTAGAAGAGCAGCTCGGATGAGAACAGAGCTGACAGCACATTCACAAGACACTGTCTGAGCTCTACATTACAGAACACAGGGACAGCATCCCAAAACAGGAGTATATGAAGAGGGCATGGTGGTGGTGATGTGCGGAAGTAGGTGGCTGGAATGTTCTTTTACTGGTGGTAGATTGAGGAGGTGGTGAGGGAGGGAAAGGGGGAGGAACTTCCTCAGGAACCTTAAGAATGCAGCTCCAGATGACCCAGAAACCAGGCAAGCTGCTCAACTTCCTAGCGTACTGTTAATGGAACAACATGCTGCTGGAATAACAGACACGCCAGTCCTAAAAGCAGGTTTAACATATAGCCTACTACCGTTTAAAAGTTTGGGGTCACTACAATTTTTTGGTTTAAGAAATTAATCATTTTATTCAGCCAGCCAAGGACATATTCAAATGATCAACAATGACCGTAAAAACATTTATAATAATCACAAAATATTTTTTTTTCAAATAACTTTCTATTCAAAGAATCCTGAAAAATAAGTGTTACGCCCGTTTCACACATGCTCCGTATGCGGTGCGTGTTGCGGTGCGTATACGGTACAGGAGCAGCACGCGCTATAGAGCTTTCACACATGTTGCGTTTGCGGTGCGCAACTGATCCGTGGCTGTAGGCTACCACAAACACAAACAAGCATTTTTATTCACTATTTGTATTTCAAATCCAGAAGTTATCAGCAACTTTTATTTAAAAAAATAATTGTCACCAGTGCGATTCTCTTTGTACACATAGGCTACACACAGACGTATTCACGTTTAAACACAATTTAAACAACGTATTATTCAATGCATTACTTCTATATAGATTATATATTAAGTTGCTCAAGCAAGGTAACATATTGAACCAACCCGATCTCACTAAATGCGTCTTTATTGCACGCATGTGTATTGTCGTGTAATTTATACGCTAAATTGAGTTTTTACGTGCATAGGATAGGATAGCATAGGATACGCATTGGTTGGTTAGGGTAGGTTTAGGTGTGTGTGGGGTGCGTGTGTATTATACGCTTGGGTAGGATTAGTGATGTGGGGTGCGTGTGTATTACACGCAAATGAACTGCGTATCAAATGCACGCAAAAAACTGCGTCTCATATGCACGTAAAAACTCATTTTCGCGTATCAATTACACGACAATGCACCATGCGTGTCATAGAGACGCATTTACGAGAGAACAGGCTGATTGAACCATATGTAGCCTACTTATATTAAACCGCATACAATAAATCTTGCATCACATAGAACTTTTTACGTACATTGGGGGTACGTACATTTAAGTACGTTGTAATTGTACGTATATTTAAGATAGGCTACTTATTTTATTATTCAAATATCTAAATATCTAAATATGATACTATATCTCACAGAAAAAAAGGGCTTTCTTTGCAATTTTGAACATTGCACGATAACAGTAAAACGTCCGTCGTTTAACGAATTTTAAAAACACGGATGGATAATACAAAATTCTTTCTGACACAACCAAGAACAAAATTAACTTAGCCCGTCATTTTTCATTTTACAATAATCTTCTCTCTTTGCGTGCGCGGTCTGTGTCTGTGAGAGAGAGCTCGCGCAGCAACTGATACACAACGGCACTTTTTGAACCATAACTAAGTAATTATCGCGCTAGTTTTCATACAGAAGAAATATGTAACATAATTAGGTACTTTAGTTATTATTATTGACACAATAACGTAACACATGCAGGCTACGTATCGCAACACTGAGAATGATAAATAAACGCCTGTTTCTCCAGACACGCGCTTATCAGTAACTGTTAAATTAACGTTAATCCACAATCACAGAACTTTCATAATCACTAAGCCTGCCATAGCGATTTTAATTTTATTTAGATTTATTGTTCAGCATTACTTAAGCATTTTATAATTTGTATGGACATAGAATGTGTTCCTCTGACGGAGTATTTTAAGATAATCCATGCGATTGCGATTACTGCTGTCCCGTGTGATTATCAAATCCAGATAATTAACTCAATACAATATTTAAACTTTCCACATCTAGCATCCACCCCAGCGCGTTTACCTTCAGGAGTTAGAAGTAACGTTACTGTGACTGTAGCCTACACTGTCCACGCTTGAACTCAGTCAGACGGCGGCCGCGGGAGCTGAAGGGGATCGAGCGGGATCCTTTATTGCTGTTGATTTTTAGTCTCTTTTTCATTATAGGCCTTACGCATCTGTCAATCATCCGCGCTTGCTATGTGGGGAATGAACCCAGCGCTATGATTGGTCGAACTCTTCTTCTTTTACGGTTGCTTGATTTGAGGACTGCGCGTGAACAGAGGCGCGTCACCAGGTTTTTGCGTAGTTTAGAGTGACAAACCGTACCCGCGTACTTAGAGGTCAAAATGCGTACCCGCTACGCAAAATGCGTACGGGTTGGCAGGTATGCTGTATACGCACCACACCTGGAACGGATCGCCGGACCGCACCCGCGTGCAGTGTGAAAGCTCTAACCTGTTAACATGGGTACGGAAAAAAATATGCACCGCATACGCACTATGTGTGAAACGGCGTTAGGCCTATCATAGTTTCCACAAAAATATTAAACAGCACAGCGGTTTTCAACAATGATAATAAAGCATCATATGACATTTAAGACTGGAGTAATGGCCTGCTGAAAATTTCGCTTTGCTATCACATGAATAAATCATTTGCAATATATTAAAATAGAAAATAGTTACTTTAAATTGTAATAGTATGACACAATACCACTGTATTTTTGATTAAATAAATGCCAAACTTTTGAACGGTAGTGTATAAACTGGATTCATCCCTCATGAATCTCTTTATTTACTAGTTATATCACACTCAGTTACCCACACCCAGCGATGTGAATTGCATACATGTTTCCACAGGAGCCAGAGACCAAGATAATCTGTTGCAAACCAATAAACTACTGTGTTCTTTTTGGACAAAGAGTCCATTAGGAAATTTTCATTATTTCCAGAAGGCAAGCCAATGTTAACCATCGAGTGATTCTTCTGAAATGATAATAGCCAATAGGCAAGAGTTCAATATCACATGGCACCGTCTGCAGACATTTTTTAAATAAAACCCTTGATTCTACTGCTTCATGTAATCTCCACAGTTCTCTAAACAAACTCAGGCTGAAAAACAGTGAACATTTTTCTTCCTTTTTTAAAAAAAATAACTTGATCAGCCTGTTTTCACCAGACAAATCAACACTGAACTTTCTTAATCAATAATCAAAAGAAGCACCAGTTTACAATCACTTTCTACTCTCGACTTTGACCAGCTTCCACAAAGCAAGGGTGGGGACGCTGAACAGAATACACACGTCCAGTGTGCGTTTGCAGGCATGAAGCCATCAGAGTGCTAACAAGTGCATCTAAAAATCATTCTGACGGAAAACAAAAAAGTAAATACCAATTAAGTAGTGTTATTTTTGCATATATATATATATATATATATAAAGTTACAAGGCCACATTTGAACAACACAAAAAAAAGGATTTCCAAAGTACATCCAGATGTCTCTCTACATTAAAAAAAGTTCAGTCAATGTGTTAGCTGACTAAGAGCTGTGAGACGGTATGTTTTAGCACAGTGGTTTGAGTTGTGCTTGGGTGTTGCGCTCATGCCCCGTTTAAAACAATGAGTTGAATGTCAGGAAGGTCTGAGTGAGCAGACCATGATGCAACGCCTTGTAAGAGAGGCTGAACTGTCCTTCCCACAAGAGTGCTGACGTCACTGAATCCGGTCAGATGTGACGAGTGAGTAGAGGCTGCTTGTGCTTCCCTAAGAAAGCAATGGCCCTTTTTCTGGGTGGGTTAGTTTTACAAAGCTGAGAGCAGCTGCTTAATGTGTTTGGACACCAATTCAATACATCCAACATTTGGCAATTGTGGGATGTGAACTTGAAAAATAAAATATACACACCATGTTTAAAAGTTTGGGGTTAGACAGATTTTTGTCATGGTTTTGAAAGAAGTCTCTTAGCTCACCAAGGCTGCATTCATTTGATCAAAAACACAGCAAAAACATGTGAAATATTGAAAATATTTGTAACCCTGGTACTTGTTTTTTTCAGAAATATTTGATTAATAGACAGCTCAATTGAACATCATTTGTTTGAAATAGCCTATGTCTTTACTGTCACTTGTGGTCAATTTAATGTGTCCACGAAAAAAAAAAAAAAACCTGACCACAAATTTTTGAATGGTAGCATTTAATAAAATCAATTTCTGACAGCAGAAATTAGCACCTGAGAAAACACGGTGGATAGGTCACAAATAATCAGAAAGCAACGTCAGTGGATCCTATTTCAGCCAAGATAGAAGATTAAAGCAAAACATGAATGATGAATGGTGTTTCCATGAAACATTTAAAATCACATGTTTTAACTGTAAAAGTAAAACATTGAAAATTCATCACAGAAAGCATGTTCTGCATGATGAAAAGATATTAGAAGGATGAACGCCACACAATAAGGTGGTCATCATACTGTCTGGGACAAACAGAGCTAGAGATTCAAAAACAAATTCAAATGTGTTGTAAAACCACTGGGCTTTGTATTTCATATGCAAGCTAAAAAACAATACCATTGCCAAGCCACTTCCCCATTCTGCTGTCACAGCCCTGTTTATAGGGCACATGCAGAAACACTCATCCTCAGAAATAGCCTCTCACTTCATCTCTGAGCACTCTGCCTCTCTCTTCACAGTCACACTTCTCAAACACTATTGGGCTTAATGTTTTCATAAAGCAAAACACCTTGAGCCATCAAATGCATGGTCAGTCAAAAGTTTTAGGCTTTTAAAATCCAAAATATTCACTTCAAGCCCTGATAAACATTACCATTTAGAAGACAGACGCGTGCAGTTCTGTTTATTAACCGCTAGAGTGCCAAAAGTTACGGACTGCGGATTTAAAATAGAAAACAGTTAAATTGGAATAATATTTAACTAATTTAATTGTTAACTGTATTTTTTATCAAATAAAAATTGGTAAGAGACTGATTTCAAAAACAGAAAAAACCTTACTGACCCCAAAATTTTGCACCGCAGTGTATCATCCAACTACCAATAACATGATGATTCTCAGCAAATATTTAATTTGAACTAACACTTCCTTGTGAGGCAGTGTTTGTGACCACTTTGATTCTAACAGCAAGAGTCTGACAACATGGGTCATGCAAATTTAAAGCACAAAGACTGCTTCATATCCAGACTGACATAAAACCATCCTACAGTGCAGGCGTTCCTGCTCTAATAACCCTCATGATAAAACTAGATTAGGACTCATGAACAAAACCATTTTCATAAAAGCATATGTTACCTTATATTTGCATCACATAACTTTATGTAATAGCTAATTCTCAACATAAAAAGTCCTTTAATGTTTAAGATACATTAAACATGATCAAAAACAAACAACCAAAATCAACCTCTGCACCTGCTGTTACGAGGGATTTATTAGTGTATTTATTACTGCACCGCAACTTCTGCTCAATCTGTCATTGGCTGTACTGTCAATAATTGTAGCAACCAGTGTCACAATCTAAACATTAACATATGATCAAAACAAGAAACTATTCTCACCAGAGAAGGAACATTTGAAAACGGAGACATAAATGTTAAGCAGTATCAATTCATACTCCCACCTGCCTGATATGGGTTGATTTATGATGCTGCACAAAAGTTCCTCTAGTTGAACAAATATTCAGCAGCTATTCATGACCACTTGAGTAGAATAAGATGTCTAGCATAAACAGCTGAAGGTAGACGATATGCAGACGCTATAATCACCCATAATATCACTTGAATCTGAATGACCCCTACAAACAAACAGCAAGGTGTTAATAGTGTTAAAGCAAAACAGCACTTACTCCTCTGCTCCATCTCTCTCACTTCCTCAGGTGGGATCTTCAGTTTGTCCACGTGTTCACGCAGCACACTCGCCCACTTCTGCAACGACTCCATGATGGTCCAAGGCCGTGACATGTCCACCACAAACACAACTAGACTGTCCTTCAACGACTCAGTGGTCACTGCAAACTTCAGCAAGCCTTTGTGGTACAGGTCTCCATCCAGGATCCACACGCTGCAGCGAGTTAAATCTGGAAGAGTTTAATGTAAATAAATACATTTTTAAACTGAATAAACTGCATTTTCTACATACGGACTGGAGTAAATGTACCCAAAATAAAATATTTATCATTTATATTTTTCATGTCATTCTAGACTTTATGTAATTTGTTTGCAAAACAATACAATTTCATAGTGCGGCCTTTTAACACAAAACAGGCAATTAAAACAACCAAAGCTTCATAATCTTTAAATATTATTTTGTACTTTGTATTTTGTAAATCACTTACCCTCTCTGTCTTCATCCTGGACATTCAGGTACAAGTATTCCAGCCCTCTACCTTTCTTACTGTGCTCGGCTCCTTGAAGTTTTGCCATGAGTGTCGTCTTTCCTGAACCATCCTCCCCTAAAACAGCAGAAATCATATCACTCATAAATCAAGACACATCGGTGTAGTGTTAAGACAAAGAAAATTATTTCAGCTTAATGCCTAGGACAAAGACAAAGGGATAGTTCACTGAATTTTTATTTTATTTTGTCATTATTCACTCACTCTTGTCATTCCAAACCTGTATAACTTTCTTTCTTATGTAGAACACGTTAAAATATATGTTGATGTTTTTTTGTTCCATACAATGGAATTCAATAACCAAAACAGTTTGATTAGTACCATCATTCTGTAAAAAATATTAATTTGTCTTCTACAGAAAAACAGTAAGCCATACAGGGTTGGAACAACGTGATGGCGAGAAAAATATAACCTTAACGCTGTAACGTTATAGCTTAATTTTAGGGTGAACTATCCCTTTACAAGCTTCATACATTGTATTCAAAGAAATTTGCTGAAGGTTGCACATTCAAATGAAGCAGCGTAACGTTACGTCGATATTGTACGCAACACATAAATGCACTTTTAATAAACTATGAATTTTGATTCAAAACAATATTAAAGAAAATAACAAATGTCACATACCAAAAAGCAATATATTTTTTCCAGAGGGCAATTTAGAGCTTGAGCGTGTGGAAACTTCGCTGAGGATTGACGACCTGAAAAACAAAACAAATGACCACCGATCACTTTGACATTAGCAGACAGGGGCTTTAAAGCGTAGAAAGTAGTTGGATGTTTAGTTTCGTCTGAGGATACCTGCAACTAGGTAATATAATGTTACCAAAACATCCACAAAAAGGCCGTTACAAGAATGGACCTCACACAAGAATCAACTGTCAGTTTACTGACAATAATCATCACCCGCATTTCAATTTAATTAGGCAAGCAAAGCTTCATGAGAAACGACTTAAAATACTAATTTACAAATATGAAAACCGTTGAGTTTAAATGCTAGCCAACAGCACACAACATACATCACTGAGCATAACATGAGCATATAAACCGAGACAATCTGCGTCCTAACGTCCCAAAACGCTTTCTTTATTATTCAGCCCGCTGTAAAGGTATAGTCTAGCCTAATCCAGACTTTGCTGCAAGTTTATGTCAAATGTTTTGGGCTCATCCGGGACCGGCGTCTGAACTGGGCAGCACCCGGCTGGTGACAAAGCAGCACTTCACACTGTCAAATAAACGGACTCCTTGCACAAATCGCAGCACTTCTGGACACTTTGAGGGTACGAGCGTACCAGAGGTTTTGTCCTTCATCATCCTCGTTACTGTTTTCCATAGTGTCGCCTGTCCCGGCTGCGCCCAGTAGCTTCTTCTCTAAAACGGGAGCCATCTTGAGTGTAGAGGCACAAAGGGAGGCGCACACTGAGCGCCTGAGGACCTCACAAGAGAAGCTCTGCGAACTAACCTATCCTACTACGGCGAAGGACTAGCTCATGAATATTAACTACGTACCTTGTCGTCCTCCCCAGTAAAAGCAGACGTTTGTAAGTGGGTTCATGAATATTAATTAGGCACATGACAGGTTCGGGTTGGACAAAAGCAAAGACAGCGTGACCAAATTAATATTCATGAAGAACGACTTCACCGTAGTAAGAGTCATAAATTATCGCACAGTGCTCTTAGAAATATAAAAACAGACACACAACTTAACAAAAATCCGAAAGAAGAACAGGACATGTCACCTAATGGTTCCTCGGAACTCATAGGTTTTTCTTTGCTTGTTTAAAATACTATGCAGAACACATAAAATCATAAAATACTTTTGCCCTGATGTTTGTAATTATGATCAGGCATTTGAAAAGGCAGCACTATCCGCGTTGGCTTGAATGATGTCATTTCCATAGGTCATTTCAGACTTTGCCGCGCGCGTAAATGTGATTGGCGCACTGATCTGAGGTCAGTTGTGCGGTTTGCCTTTTCATAGTGAAGATCTAAATGTAGTATCATAGACTGTATCGGATTTCTTCATTTATTAAATGCACATAACCTGTTACAAGATAACGTTATAAAGTAACGTTACGGTTTTCTCTAAATCCTCGTTTAGTCATTTTGAACCTGTTTTCAAAGAATGGGTGGAGGGCCTAACGTTATAACAAATCGTTTTGGGTATTGGTACCAGATGTAAACGAACAATAAAATATAGGCTAATAATATATATGGAAATAACTGTTAATCTGGTCACATGTTGACCCCCTATTTATAGGGTCTTTACACCTTGGATGTAGCCTACATGTTCTTTTATGCAGATTTTAAGCTTGTGTTTAGTTTTCTATCGTTTCATGTTTAAGTTACCCTTTGTAATTGCAACTCTAGAAAAGTAGGCTGCTCTATCTTAATGCACTTAAATATCATGTAACAAATTGAATAATACATAAGTAAATACTACACGTCTTTTAACCAAATAAAACTAATTTTCTCAAGAACTGAGTTTTAATCGTTAGTGCAGGTTAAGTTTTTTTAGCGAGTAAAGGTTGTTTATCGATAAAGTGCAGTGACGACATCTGCCGGTGGAACGATCACATGACAAGACAGCGTGAGCTTAAACCATAGCATAGATGGACTATAGAAAGGCTTACCATAATTTTTCCAACTAAGAATTAAGATGAATCTCACCTCCATAGTTTTTATTAATAACTTTGGTGTGTAAAAAAAAAAAAAAAAAATCGATTTTTTTAAAATATAATTTACAAGTAGTAAATGAAAAAGTAATGTATGGACAAAGAAATGCAGTTATAAAATATTTTTGTTTTGTATCATGTTAATTTTTCTCCTTAAGTGTCTCAAGACAAAAGTCCCATTAGCATTAACTACTTGAACACACAAGGTGAGCATTACAGCACCATTAAATAAATTATCAAACTATGACCTGGTTAAACAGGTATCTAAACATTCAAAGAAGAAATAGTAAACTACAACATAGGCAAATATGGAAAGAATAGAAAATAAAGACCACTACTAATGTATGTGTGCTTATAGGTGCTGAGATGGTGAAGGTCCACATCATTCAGGCCCAAAATGAAGTGTTGGGGTGAAGGGATGACAGCTGAGGCACTGCCACAATTACATCTAGAGGCGATTCCCTCAGGCTGCTCCATATGGCCCTGCAAACTGAAACTGTGCTTCACTGAGCGGAGGGGTAAGACTGGGGGTCTCCTGGGAGAATTAGCATGCCAAAACCCTGACTCATACAGAGGCCTGTAACTTGATCTTCTTCCTTTTATTCTTTAGCCATTAACACCCTGCTGTCAAGAAAACATGTTCTTTAGTCAAAGCACCAAACCCTCAACTGTAAACATCTGAATTAATTATTGTATATTATCGTTATTGTCTATGTAGTTAATAACCGCTAACTGCAGTGAATCTTAAACTCAGATCTTCAAGATTCATCTTTTTTATCTAGCTTTCATACGGCTTCCACTTGAAGTTGTGCAACAAAAAATGACTTGTTTTGAAATGTTATTTATTCTATCTCATCAATATTCTCATCCTCTTGTTCACAGGCTTTGAGATCTGGCCATTACTCAAGATGCACCGTAATTCTTCAGACACTAGAGGCTGCTGTCTTCAGTCAAATCCTGTGTTAGATTGTTGAATTTCTAATCTTGACAAAAAATGCAAGCTGTACTGTAAAACACGCAGAACTACAGAGGGGAAACTGGTTTCTCACGACCATGTTTCAGAGCATTCCATGTGTCTACAGTGATGAAAGGGCGGCGCTGGCTCATTCCTCCGCTCAGTGTGATTTAATCAGAGCCTGAGATGAGAATTTTTTTTTAATACAATATATAATTGGCTTGTGTCTTGGTCTACATAAGGACTGTTATCTTCAAAATTAAGATTCTAAGTTTATTGCAATGTTCAAATCACAAGTAGTCCGAATGGTCTTTTCCAACATGTGCTCGGTTGGAGGGCACATAAGATATTGGAGCTCATATTAGAAAACCATCATTTAAAATAGATGCTTGTTGAATCTGAAGCTTATTATAAAAGGTGAAGAAGAAAAGTTAATGTCTGTATTATTCGGCATTTTATTTACATATTTCTAGGGTACACATGAACGTGCCTAGTAGAATGTAGCCTTTACTATTAACACCAAGCAGCCAAATTACACAAGAGTGCCATGTATTAGACTGCTTAAAGTGGAATGTATAATTAGGAATGACCTCATGGCTCTCTTGCACTTTTCTTGACTTCTCTGCCTTGTGACACAAATGTCAATCAGAAAACAATATTCTGGTGGTTTACAGACACGCAGAGAATTTGACTCATTCTGCGTCATCAAGATAAGAGCAACTGAAATGCCTTGCTGTTGTGTCTTTAAGTAACAGAAGAACTGCTTAGGACAGGATCAGTCTGTGGATGTCTGAATTCGAAGGCCCTGCTTACTATTCACTTCATTCTCCTCTCCTTCAGCCATGGGGGTGGAGAATTGCTGTAACCCCCATCTTTACACACACACACAGAGAGAGAGAGAGAGAGAGAGAGAGAGAGAGAGAGAGAAAAATGCATGCTAAAACCAATCAAGCAGGTGGAAAAAAGGCAGCAACTTCAAGTCAAAGGAATACGGTTGCTATAGTGATCACTTCAAAAAGTGAAAGAAAAGGGGGCATTATTCCCCAAACCCATTATAAAGCCCATCTAATCTTGCTAAAATATGCACCCAACGTGAGGGGGAAGGGAAGGGAGGAGGAGAGGGAGGGTATATGGATTGTGGGCAGTGGGCAGGAGAGGCTGTGATAACGACAGATGTCTCACAAACCGTGGGTTTAACAGGAGGGGTGAAAGAAGAAAAAACGCCCAGTCGCAGATTGGACCTCAGGGAGAAAGTAGGACTGGCTCTGACTGAATCACATTCACTACTACAGGAGAAAAGAAAGTACATTCAACGCGCTCTTTCACACGGATTTCAACAGAAACTGAGAAACAGGTTAGTAAAATGTTAGTCGCGATTTTATAGTCTCTTTCAAATAACGGGACAATCACTTAAGCGTTTTGTTGGTGCAGGGGATATAGTTGAACAATGCAGACTGCACGAGCCGTTCTTTGTTCTCGTTTTTGCTGTCACTAATTTGAAAAATAAAAATGCACAATAGGCTACCATATTTAGATTATTAAGTAGCCTATACGTGCATTTTTTTTTTATTTCCTAGAAATATCTGAGTACTCAGTCACTTTACAAAATTTCACATTTAATATTTCTAAATTAACATGGGAATGTGTGACTGGTTTCCTAAATGTATAGGCTACATCAAAATATGAGTTAAAGTAAATATAAGTAAGCTTTTATTTATCTTTAAATGGAGCTGTGGGTTACAGGTAGCGCTTACCCAGTTTAACCCCTTGTATTTCGATATCCCTTGTATTTCGTCTTGCTATGGAAAGCAGTGTTTTAAGGAAATAGCGTTAATTTGCTAAATAAATTATTATTCAGACGTAAGGAGGAGATGATCGATATGAAGGGGGGGGGGGTGCTAGCGTGGGGGTGGGCGGTATAGCCAATGTCTTACTTAAAATATATATATATGCCTATATATAAAATATAGGCTAGCCTATCAAAATATATTTAGAGATTTCCATTTTTCGTGTTATGCTTTTAATTTTTTGCACTGATCATTACACATTGATTATTGGTTGTTATAACCCGCAGCAATTGGATAGGCTTTTTTGACTCAGTGTAGCCTACTATTTCACCACGACTTCAAGGACATAACTTTCATACCGTCATTAAGGAGATTTATTTACATCATATTAATGAGTAACTTCCTCAAGCTAGATTTGCAGGAAATAATGGAGGCTGTGAAGCATACTGACAGAGCGCGGTGAGAGGCTGTAATAAAAACTGTCTTTAGTGAGCGCTGACTAGGCACTAGGCAGCACATCTCAGCAGCTGGACTCATTTGCTGGTTGGACTGGGGCTTGACTGCGTATCCGGTCTTTGTTTGCCCCAGTGCAGTACTACGGACAGCTCCTATTGTAACCCCACCATGCTGCAGCTTAAGTGATATTTAGTCAACTGAGTTGCAATAACTGCAGATTTTTAAAAGGTTGCATTGGTACCATATCAGTTGCAAGAAAAATTTTTTTAATCTACCTCACACTTTCCTAATTCCACATTATATTTCAAACCAATTTCATATATAACTAGGGCCGTCGATTTAACAAGTTAATTGAATTAATTAGCTATGGAAAAATAAGCTTTGAAATGATTTAACACACCCGCCCCGCCCCAGACCTAAGTCTTACATTTCATACAGTTGATTGGTGATGAACATGATGCAGGACAGTCTAGCCTATAGAATAGAATGCAGTTAGAATGCCCCTAAAAATCAAGATCTCTGGGCAAAATATTGTTATATAAAAATAATGTTATTATAAATCATAGGAGTTTTTGTCTCATATATATCATATGATATAGGCTACAGTAGGACTAGGCTAGTTAAGCAATATCACATGAGCGCTGTTCTCAGCACGAGTGCAAGTGCGACATTGATTTTATACAAAAGTTCAATAAATAAGAAGTTAATATTGTGTCATATTGTCTGTTTTTTGCTCAATTTTGCCAATGAAAATATTACCTATAAAGCCAAAGCACAACTGTTCTGCTTCTCCGAGCAACGCACAGCAGTGTTTCATTACTAAAAGAATCAACGTTTTGAGCGAATCAATCAGGTGAACCAAGGCCCATTCATAATAGGTGTGTATGACTTGAAGCGGCGTTGTGCAGACCCATCGGTGTATGACATCAAAGTACAGCGAGAGCGTATCAAAAGCATACCAAGCCATCTGCTCTCCAATCGCTCTTGTGGTAGTTTGATGTCATACACCGATGGGTCTGCACAACGCCGCTTCGAGTCAACACACCTATTTACTTAATTCTTGAATAAATCAGCCATTTGAAGGAATCAAATAAATGAATGACTCAATAACATTCACCGCCACCTGGAAGTTTTAGTTTGTTATTAAGAGCATAATTTCATTAAATAATAATAATAATGTAATTTCATATTTTGGGAATAGTTTGTCTTAAAAAAAATCTAAAAATCAATTAATTTACTTAATCAGCATCATGTAATTTCAAACCTGTATTACTTTATTTCTTTTGCAGAACATAAAAGATATTTTGAACAATGTTGGTAACCAAATAGGTTTGCTCTGTAATATATATATGTGTGTGTGTGTGTTTGTGTTTGTGTGTGTGTGTGTGTGTGTGTGTGTGTGTGTGTGTGTGTGTGTGTAATAAATTCATAGTTGAATCAATTAAAATATTTATTTTTAAAGCTACTTTTTGTAGTATATTTGATGCTTTTCTAATTTAACACAATAATGACTTTAAAACATCTTTTGGTGTAAATTTCTCAGCCAAATCTGATGTGTGATTAATTCGCGATTGATTCGATTAATTAATCTGCACATCATGTAATTAATTAGATTTTAAAAAAATAATCGCTTGACAGCCCTAATTTAAACATATCAACTTTCTACAATTTAATTAGATTCCTTGCCAGTTACAAAAGCTTTCATTGGATTTTCAAAAGAACAAATTAAGTAGCATCAGTAGCATTGACAAATGTGGCCTAATTTGATTCAGTTCATGTTATCTATAATCAGCCTTTCCCTTGAATCTTATATTTTCACCTCCCCAAACCAAGCAGCTATACTACTAAACCAGACATGAAACACGATAAGAGAAGTGAATGACTTTTATAGGATAATTTTATGTGAAATTATATTGTTTTTTTATTCCATGTCATAAAACTGTATACAAACTGATAGAATTAAAAAATAAGAAATACACTGACCTGTTGGTTTTGAACTTAGCAATAGGTTAGGGCGAGGATTAGGACATTAAAAGTTCTTTATTTCTATTCCAGATCCTTCTACTCCATTATATACAATAATCACATGCTGCCATAACACTGTAAGACTGGGTATTTGAATAATATTAAGTGATTATTATTCAATAATCAATAATAGTATTCGATAATTTTATTGAACTAAGTGACATTCCCATCCAGTCACTGTTTTTCCATAAGCCACATTCTCCTCCTCCTTAACAGAGATGGACTGCATTCAAAGTCCTTGGCAGAGGTTGCATTTGCTTGAAATGAATGAGTGAGGGATGAAGAAATGGGCTGAATGAAGAAATGGGCTGGGTCATGTTGACAGTTTTACATTTTACAATTTCATATCCATAATGAGCTTCTAAGAAGGTTGGTTATTTGCCCGGTGGAGTTTTAGACCAAATGTATTCACTGAACAAATGCAATGGATATTCCTTTGGATAAAAGTATCTGCCAAATACATGTGCATATATTGAAACGCAGTGATGTGCATAGCTTACATAAGATGTTCTTCTGCTCCCACAGGACATCATGGGAGGCAAGTTAAGCAAACGGAAGAAGGGATACGATGTCAGTGACCCTAAAGAGAAGAAAGAGGAGAGTGCTGTGGCAGTAGTTGAACCATCTGAGAAGGCAGAGAGCCCTGTGACTGAGGCGGAGGCTGCACCACAGGAGGCTGCAGCAGTGAGTGCAGCCGCGCCAGTGCTGGAGTCTGAAGCACCAGCTGAGAAAACCGCATCTCCTTCAACAGCACAAGCAGAGGAGAAGAAGGATGATGCAGCACCAGAAAAACCAGTGGCTACAACAGAGGCATCTACTGCTGCACCTAAGGAACCTGCAAGTGCTCCAGAGGAACCGGCAGCTGTAAAGCCAGCAGCTGTGTCAGAGTCACAAGCTACAGATGTACCAGCCTCTGCATTAGCGACAACAGAAGTAGAGACAACAGCTGCAACACAAAAGGCACCGGCAGCAGAGGTAGCAGCAGCTGCAGTAAAGACACCAGCAGCTGCACCAGAGGCATCAACAGCTGAGAAGACTTCAGCTGCACCTAAGGAACCAGCAGCTGAGGAGCCGACAGCTGCACCAGAGCAACCAGTGACAAAAGAACCTGCAGTTGTACCTGAGGAACCAACAACTGCACCAGAAGCAGAGGAATCTGCAGCTACACTCCAGGAAGCGACCGCTGCACCAGAGCAACCAGTGACAAAAGAACCTGCAGCTGTACCTGAGGAACCACCAACTGCACCAGCTGCAGAGGAATCTGCAGCTACACTCCAGGAACCAGCTGCTGCACCAGTGACAGAGAAACCTGTGGCTGCAAAAGAAGAACCAGTGAAGACACCAGTGAAGGAGGAACCTCCAACAACACATGAAGAACTTGAGAATGTGCCAGAGGCACCAGTGGCAGAGGAACCGATAACACTATCTGAGAATCCAACAGCTGTGGCCGAGCCACATGCAGCTGTACCTGAGGAACATGCAACTGTCCCCAAAGCTGAGGAACCTTCAGCTGCACCTGAGGATCCTGCCCCTGTGCCAGATGAGCCTGTATCATCACCTCAACTAGCAGCCTCGCCAGTAGAACCTATCACACAGGAGGCAGTAGAGAAGGTGGTTGAGGAGGTTGCAAATGTCAGTGAAACCACAGAGGTCACACCAGAACAAGAGCCAGTCACTGAGGCAGTAGCCCCAGAGCCAGTCGCCGAGTCTACCCCAGTGCCTGAACCTGTTTCCGAGGCACTGAGTGCGGCAGAGGTCGAGAAGTCTGTGCCTTCCCCTGAAGAAACCCCAACAGTCACAGAGCCTGAATCTGAAACTGCTGTACTTCCTGAGGTCACACTAACAGAAGCAGATCCCGAGCCACCCGCAGAGCCAACACAACCCGAACCTACGACAGAGCAAAAGATTGCAGAGGAATCTATTCCCACAATTGTCATCTTGGAATCAACCTCGACCAATGAGCTCTGCCTTGAGGAAACTGCCCCGACTGTCATAGAAGAGAAGCTGAATAATGGAGACTGTGATAGCGCTGGCTCAGCAGAGGAATCTGTGTCAACTCCCCCTGAGGTAAATGGGGAGTGCCATGAGCAGACACCAGACATAGGCTCTTTGGATGTCCTTGAGTCCCCGGTTGAGGCATGTGTAAATGGTGTGAAGGACAAAGAACCCCCTCAAGTACTGAGTGACTGTGAAATGAAAAAGGACTTGAGTTTGGATGCTGACTTTCAGGTTCCAGCTATGATTGGTGACATGGTAGAGGTGCCACAGTGAGTCGATTTAATCTGAGAAACAAACCTTAAATGTGAATCCCGTATTGATGCAAACAAACAAATGAAACAATCGTCTGACAACACAGGCTTTCTGAAAATAAATGTGAAAAATGCCTGTTGTGTTCTCTCAGGCAAAGGAATTTCTGGTTAACCAAAAAGAAATACAACCACCCAAGAGCTAAGTGTGAGAAACAAAATAAGAATGAAACAGTGAGGGTGATAGCCTAAAAGGAAATGGGAGAGAGAGAGAGAGAGAGAGAGAGAGAGAGAGAGAGAGAGAGAGAGAGAGAGAGCGGATGGTCTTTGAAGTCTTTGTGGCTGGTGTCCTGCTGTCATTGCAGAGGGCGAGCTTGCAGGCCTGGCTGAATATGTAAACCAGGGAGATGATGATTACATATGAACAGAAAATAAAATAAAAAAACAAGATGGCAGAACAGAAATGCACGACAGTAGCAATGGTAAAAATGATTTGAATGAACAGAATCATCTTTTGTGTTTGAGCCTGATGCATATTAAAATGGTTTATTGGATTAGCATTTAATAGTATATAATCTAATTTAGACTACATTTCTGTCACCATGTAATACGGAGATTTGAGGATGAAGCATTTTGAAATTTTCATGTTGGGAGAATCAGTGGGTAATGTTCATTTTAACTTAATGGCTTGGCTTAGAAAATAAAACACTCTGTTATACCTTAAAAACACTGTTTTTCTTTTTTACACTTTTGTGAATGTTGTGCTGAATGGCTGGAACCTGTTTTTCAATATAAAAAGAGTATTTCAATTAAATGTATGATGCAATCTAATGCATAGAGCAAACACATTTTGTTTCAATAGCATGTGCTCAGCATGTGCAGCATATACTCTAAATTGATACAAAATTGGTGTTCTGTAGACAGCTGCAACAGTTACGTTCAAGGCCTGTTTTCCGCCATTTTGTGTGATAGTAGAAATCTGACTGGCAGGTCACCATTTCAACAATGTCCCAAGAGTCATTGACTTTGTAAATTTGTTCTGTGGGGCTGGGCCTCAGGCACGTGTTGTTTTGAGTAACATGGAACATGTCCATGAAAGCAAATGTCTGTTCAGAGGCTTAACTCAGCAATCAGGCTGTGGTAGAACAGGGAAACTGATTTTTATTCTTCACATGAGGAAAGAGGTTTCAGGATAATAGTAGGGTGATGCAGCACAATGCAGAAGACTGCAGTGGGGGGAACAGGACTGGGAAAGGTCTCTTCTTGATAGGAGGAGCTCTGACACAGTGTAAGGGAGAGAGTGGCCATGACAAACAAGATAATACCTTCAGACATTTTTACATGTACACATACACATACACACAAATAATGGCCTCTACATAGAAAGGAAAACACATGGACAAATGAACAACATGGAATATGAAGAGCTCAAAAAACAAGAACTTTAAACATGCTACTCTCACCTAGCCTACTATCTAAAAGAAAAGAGGGGCTTTTGCACATAAAAAGTTATAATGCACAGAACTGATTACATGGTATGTTTGTTCCACTGTGTGTGTGTCTGTGAGAAGCAAGAGAAAGGCTTTGCGAGAGAAGATGCTGGAAATATCTGAAGGTTCCCAAGTGCCCTGCGCAGGCACTATAATGAGCTCCTCCACATACCAAGCATGAATTCTCGGGTTTCTTAAAAAAAAGAAAAGAAAAAAACACAGGCGTACAGATTTATGAAAGGAATGCTCTCTAAAGCTGAGGGGGGTGGGGGTGGGATGGGTGAATGAACTCACTGGCTTCAGTGTTTTTTAGAGTCACTGAAAAACGTATTCTCTTTACCATTTGTAAAATGAGAATGGATAGTATTATATGTGGGAAAAAACGCTATTTAAACAAATATTGTGCAGCGGCATTGCCCATTTAAAGGGGTAGTTCACCCAAAATAAAAATCTGTCATAGTTTACTCAATCTTTTGTCAATCCAAACCTGTCATGCATAACTTCCTTTATTTTGAAGAACAAGAAAAGAATATATAGATATTTTGAAGAAAGTTCATTATACACATTTTTCAAATTTTTTTTGTACTTATTATTAAAACGCTATAATATCTTGCACTATAAGTTCTTAAGGTTTTTTACACAAACCGCTGTTTGTCATCAAAAAGAAACTCTGGTTTTACAGATTTAAGGGGAGAGGTCCAGGCAGTGTGAGGAATTTTCTGTACAAGGTGTCCTGTTTCCTCATCCCATCTTACTGTGCTTGGGGAGCAAGGTTCCTTCCTTCCTTCAACTTTCTCTCTCCCTTCCTCCCATATTTCCCCCTCTCTTTTCCTTAGCTTTCATGCACAAGAGATGAGAGGCCCTGCTTGCATCTTGATTTAAAGGCTCTCTACACAGTGCATAGTTGTGCAGCCACAGCTGCAGTGCTTGGATACACCAGCACTATGTGTTCTATACTGGAGCCTTGGCACAAAACTCAACGTGTTTTCCTGTTCCTGACACATTAGGACATTTGATCTTTTACTTCCCTGTCTCCCCATAATATAAAATGCCCTTCATTGGTATGAAATCAACGCCGAATCTGGCACATGTATTAAAAGTATTATGTTATTTAAAAATATTTAAAGTTGCCATGAAATGGATATTCACTTTATCAATTTTCTAAATGCCTCTTATTGTTAATGATTCAGCCATGCATGTTTCTTTTTCTTTTTTTATCTTGTAATTTTTATTCAATACGTCATAATTTGATCTTCCGGTGAAATGACAGACTCTCTGGTGATGTATGCAAGACTTTCCCAATCATTTAGTCCAATTGCTTAAACGCTGCCCCTATCAATCAACTGCAACTCGAATTATGATCTGCCTCCATCCAAATAAAAATGTAATGGACCAAAGTCAGCAACCAAAGTCCCTGCCCAACATTTTATTGAGGGGGGGGGGGGATTGTTAAAGAATTGGAAAGCACGCAAAGACAAAGTGGGAGCATTTCAGCATTTCACAAAATGTGCTAAAATGTGGTTAAAATTTTTGTGTTATAGTTTCATATTCTTGTGTTCTCGCTGGAGTGTATAATAATAATAATATAATATACTAGAATATAAAAATAATATACTAGAATACCAAATATTTACTTATTCTGGTGGAAATGCCCAGATGTCTTGATTTCAATGGCGATAAAGTGGTGAAAGGGAGAAAAGAGAGAGAGAGTGAGAGAGAAATGCGAACAAAAATCAGCACCCTGACATAGACAAAGAAAGTGTGGTTTCTTTCTAAATCCATATCACATGACTACAATAAGACCTTTTGATCCCTACATGAAAGTCATGGATGACTGTGGTCCACTCAGATCAGTATTGCAGCAGTAGATGCAGGAGAAAAAGAAAAACCAAAGTGTTAAAAAAATGATTCAAAAACTCCCATTTGGGGGATTCCCATTGTTTTTACTACTCCTCTCTTATTCTCTCACTCCCTTTGTGATTCATGGCCTGGCAATGCTCTGCCCATCTGTGCAGCTGCTTTATAGGGCTGTCATTATATGCGGGTCTGCAGAAGGCTTTCAGCGTGAGCTCAGTCATACTTACAACCAGTATTGATCCACGAGTTAGCGTAATGGCCACCGAGAGGGCTGGGTCTGCCTCCTTACCCTTTCCCCTCTATTGCTGTCTCTCCCTCCCCCTGCCAGATTGCACAGTTCCCCGGCCGGGCCAGCACACTTTTGTAATAGACACAGCCAAATGCACATTTGAGAGGTGAGGAAAGGGAAGACAGTGTGAGAGTGGAGGTTGTGTGTAAGTGTGTGTGTGTGTGTGTGTGTGTGTGTGTGTGTGTGTGTGTGTGTGTGTGTGTGTGTGTGTGTGTGTGTGTGTGTGTGTGTGTGTGTGTGTGTGTGAGCTGGTGACAGCCCCAGCATGGAGCCTCTATGGGGGAAGATGTGTCTTTGTCGTGCCGCCCAACCCCCTTCTTCTCTTCCCTCTACCCTCAGCCATTAGGAGAGAGAATTTTATACCCTAACACTCAATCATTCTAGACAATTAAACAGAGGAAGGAGGAACTAGAAGCCACATGCTAAGCAGAGCTCATTTTCCCCTGAAGAGCGCAACGATCCAGCCAAACTGATTGTGTTTGATGTTACACTCCTCTTTACAGTCATTATAGATTGTAAAATCACTAAATTTGCCAGTTGCTATAAGGTTAAATGACATTATTAGGTGTAGATATGCAAACACACACTTGGGGTGTTTCTATTTTGTCAGACCCAATTCACAAATTTGTTATGGCTAGTTCTGATTATAAACAGCAGAGAGAAAACACATGTTACATGATTGCTGCATTCGTATCTAGGAAAATGATTCTCAGGCTGGTATGGTAATTAATCACACCGTCAGACGAGGATTTATCAGTCATATTTTACTGGGGCATAACAGTATTTAAAAGGTCTAGCGACGCCCCTCACTCCAACTCTATCCTGCAATGTCATCATTAAAATCAGCACCCTGAACACGACTGGATGACCCAGCAAGCTCGCTCCCTCACACAGCCAGGTGAACAGTGGCACTGGGTATGTAAGCGTGTGCGTGTGTGTGTGTTTAAGATTAAATATTAAAACTATGTTGAGCTCAGTCACCTTGAGAAAACTCTCAGTAATGCAGGCAGGTTAGAAACAGAGAGCCATTGAAATCTCACATTCCTGCCCTTCCATGCAGAAAACAGTCTACTGGTTACAAAGTATTCGAAACCTACAGTACAGTCATTTTGTAATCAGAGGGAAGTATCAGTGCTCTCTAATCAGAACTGCTTCTTCAAGTAAAACAAAACAACCACATCCACATGCTGGCTAGTCAAATAGTCTACGTCCTAATAAACTGGGTTGTCGATGGCTGTTTGCACCTGGTATTAAGATGCGTTTTGGTTGATTGGATCACAAGTGGACGACGCTAAAAACAGGTGTAAACAGGGTCTAAAACATTTTGAGCTTGTCCACTTTCGACTATTTCCAGTGGTAGTCGAAAACACATTTGACCGGATTGCTTTCGTGTAAACGCAAATGTGGTCAAAATTTGTTCGAACAGCCACAAAAGACTGCTTGCTCTCCGTTACTGACCTAACGCGTAAACATTAAGAGAAGCGCGCTAGCCAGACGGGATTAAAACTTTTGCCGGCTGGAGACCCAAGTTTGGTTTGAAGACGAAAAACGTAGCCTACCATGCACAATGTTCTCTCCCCATTACTGATTTCTGTTTTTCCACAAGCTAATTTTGTCCATTAGATCGAAAGGTCTGAAAAATCACATACATACACCCGCCCATAGATCCTCCCTTCGAAGAAATCAGGACAGAAGTGGCTGAAAGTGAACAAAACAGACCATTAAAATACCAGGAGTAAAGAGGTATGTGTTTGCCTCGTCTACTTGTGATCCGATCAACCAAAACGCAACTTAATACCAGGTGTAAACCGAGTCATCTTGAAAAGATCATACTCACATATAAACTCAGAAGTGGTGCGTTTTTGGTTTAAAACTATTTATTTATTACCTTTTCAATTACTGATAATCAATTCCCAGTGGTAAATATGACATTGTGAGCTTTTCTTTTACATCATTTCAACATGGCCTGAAGGCAGCAAGAAAGAGTGAGATAAAGAGAAATGCATAATTGTAGGCTATATTTTAGGCTGTGTGTGTGATACCTATAAGTTACAGGGATGGTATCAGATCTTGCAGAAAATGTTGATCCAAACCTGTATAATTCTGAAGAACATAAAATAAATTCTAAAGAATTTTTAGACTGTTTTTGACCATACAATAAAAAGAACATTTGGACATTTTGCGACACTTTCAAAGTGAAATGCCCAGTGAGTGCGTGGCACTAAAAGCATGCTCAGTTTTATCCAAAACCGATTTTGGCAATGTTTTGTTACATTTAGTAAGATACAATTGTTGTAGGTATCGGGGAAGTTTGGAAATTAAAAGCTATAAGGTTAATGCTAATTGATGTCTGAAAATAACATACTCAAGCCCTATTCGCACGGGATAAGTATTACCTGGTGACCTCTAGTCATTTGTAATAATTGCGGATGTTGTCTGTGATCTTAATCCCGTGCGAATCGGCCATGTCTGTAGTTTGTAAAGTATAAACTGCCCCGCAAATGACCTACCATATTTCGCCGAACACCGAGGTCCTGTGGTTATATTAGTTCCGTGCGAATCGGCATCTCTGTGATTTGGCGGGATCGTATATAATTTTTTTTCAAGGTTTTTGTTTCATGCGCACAAAGAATGGAGGCTGCATTGGAGTGTTTTGATAGTATTTTGGGTGCTGGGTCATGTCGCCCACCAACTACTCAATTTGCAGAAAGAGAAAGCAGAAAATCATCAGAAGAGCAAAAACAAAAAGAATGATTAGATATGAATGTACATAGCAGCATCCGGTAAGAAACATTCTTCTGTTTATGATATATATCATACAGCTAGACCTATAATAACAGCATTCATAACATTTCCAAGCAATAGCCTATTGACGTCATATCCGGGAAATAAGTCAGTAGATTTGAGTAAATTCACAGGCTTCTATTATCCCGTGCGAATGCGCCACACAAAATTCAGATGTGGAAGGGTAATTTATAAACCACACGTGGTCCCCATGTAGTACTAATCCTGTGCGAATAGGGCTTTAACCTATAAACCATGCCCTAAACCTAACCGATAGTGTTAACAAAAGCATATGGGAGATAAAAAACGCACTATTTTAGCTTGCTTCTAGAAGTCTCTGAGCTCGTACCCAAGCACTTGAATTATGCGTGAAACCTGTCATCATTGTGTATCAGACATTGCCACCTTGAGGAATAAAGAAATAATCTGAGATTTAATTATTGTTGCACAGAAAAAATATACTTACACTACTACATACCTCGGGTCGTCAGTGACCCTATAATACACTTTTTACAAACAGTGAATAGATTGAGGAATACTAAGAAGGTTGATAGCTAACTTAAAAAAAAAATGAATGAGGAGAAGGCTAGTGAATGACATCCCAGGTCGATAAACACAGAAGGTATTTGTTTGTTTTGTGTTTTGGTATAGGCATGTTTTTCCAATAAGACTATGTTTGTAGCCTACTGTAATTTCTGAGCACACTCACTAGTCTCATTTGTTGATCATGAAGCACTAGCAGTTTGACTTTAGCCATAAAAAAGTAACAGCAGTATGACTCTGTCCAGCAGCGCTTGTAGTCTACAAGAGATGACCTTGGATTTTAGAAGCATGAGGGTGACACTGCTAAATCAGACGCTTTGCTTACTTAAGACAGGGCTGCCAGAGAACCTGTCGCACTGAATTATTTATCAACTAGATGACCGTTAGCGGGGACAGAGAGAAGAAAGTTGAGGGGAGGGAGACAAGGCAAAATAACAGTCTGTGTGCGTGTGTGTGTGTGTGTGTGTGAGAGAGAGAGAGAGAGAGAGAGAGAGAGAGAGAGAGAGAGAGAGAGAGGTGTACAGTTGTCCGGGTGTGTTGCCAGATAAGAGTTCATGTCTGTTTGCATGTTGTGTGATGCAGTTATCTGTTCTGCAGGGCTTTTTCTTCTTTATTATGGTTTGTCACACCTTGTAACTAGACACACATGCTAATCCCCATTGATGCAGGTACAATGTAGTTGAGTTTGTGTGTGTGTGTGAGTGTGTGAGTGTGTGTGTGTGTGTGTGCTCATGTTTATATTACATTGCGGGGACCAAATATCCCATAGTAAAACCTTAGATCACCTACATTGTGGGGACCAGCCAGCGGTCCCCATGAGGAAAACAGCGTATAAATCACACTAAGTAATGTTTTTTGCAAATGTAAAAATGCAGAACGTCTCCTGTGAGGTTAGGGTAGGGTAGGTTTAGGGATAGGGGCAGTGTAAGGGGACAGAATATATAGTTTGTACAGTATAAAAACCATTACACCTATGGAGAGTCCCCACAAAGATAGCAAACAAGACATGTGTGTGTGTGTGTGTGTGTGTGTGTGTGTGTGTGCTCATGTTTATATTACATTGTGGGGACCAAATGTCCCCACAAGTATAGTAAAACCTGAGATCACCTACATTGTGGGGACCAGTCAGCGGTCCCCATGAGGAAAACAGCGTATAAATCACACTAAGTAATGTTTTTTGAAAATGTAAAAATGCAGAATGTCTCCAGTGATGGGTAGGTTTACAGGGGCAGTGTAAGGGGACAGAATATATAGTTTGTACAGTATAAAAACCATTACGCCGTGTGTGTGTGTGTGAGGCCTTTAGGACAGAACAAACGTGGCCTGTCTAAGCTAACATGCTAACAAGCTAAACATAATCTCACAGACACTAACTGACACTGATAAAGCTGGGATGTTACAGATCAATAACACGATCAGTTTCACCATCACTAACGGAGTCTGAGTGAAACAGAAAGCTGTCGGTCAGGTCATGAGACCTCGTACACCATTGCAAACCCTGTTTTGCACTCCAGCAATTCGACATTACAATCAACTTCACAAACATTTACTGTTAAAAGTGCCAATTGCCTTTTTTTATCAGTTTTGTTTCCCCCAACTAGACGTGCACATGAAAGTGCATGGAAAATCAAAAACATTAATTTTACCATGATTTAAGCTCAAGAAAATAAATGTATGATGCCATTGAAAGATTTTTTTATATTTTTATTTTTTACATTTTATGATTAGAAAAAATCCTGGTTGTCAGTTTTGGAGATTTGAGTATTTCCTTATTCGTCCAATCTAGATGTTCGTAACTGAAATAGTGATGCCCCTGATTGTGTATAGAAACTAAGTATCAAGCCATAGATTAGATATAATGCTGGATTTGAAGCTCTCACACTCTCAAAGGGAATCTGTGTTTGAAACGTCAGCAGGCATTTGAATCTGAAAAGCTTTAATTTAATGTGACAACCCTACCAATAGGGTTAGTACTGTGACAACCCTACCTATAGGGTTAGTACTAACACACTGGGAACAACAGAAAGCAAACTATTCTTATATTTGTGTCTACAAAACTCAAAGTGAGTTGTAATGTCCTCTGGTTATCTTAGCCGCAGTCCAATAGAAGATTACAGTCTTTCAGACTCAGAGCACTCTTTGCAATGACACTCAACATTTACAGACAAACAAGTGTGTCTCAAGAGAGAAAACAGGATCGTGTTTTTCCATGAAACACACACCACCTTAAGTATTGTATGCTGCTCTTTCTTCCCCTTAGTATACTTCCCTAATAGGCAAAAAAAAAAAAAAAAGTGTGACAAAAGTATTTGAGCTACTCCTAAAAGAGTTGCCAAAAAAAAAACCAGGGCAAAAACATTGTTGATATAACGTTTAATGCTAAATGACTGAAAAAGGTTAACAAAAACACTTCTAAATCAACGTTGACATGTTTACAAGATCTGTACGTTGAAACAACGTAATGTTTTCAACAACATACAACAGAAATATCTGTTATCTAAATATCTTAAAGGGGTCATGACATGGTTTTTTTGTTTTGTTTTATTATGTTCCTTTAGGTGCAATTATAGTATTATTACTATAGTTTTTTGGACAAAAACTTAAATTTTTTTTGTGATTTATGACCTTTTCCCACCCTGTTTCTCATCCTCTGATTCAAACAGTCTGTTTTGGAGATGTTTGAGCCAGAATCAGATGAGGATTCAGAAGAAAATCAACCATCACCACAACTAAGAATGGATCAGCCCGTGTCATGGAAAGTGTGAAACTATTTTGAATTAATATGTAATTTGTAACCCGAGACACTTGAAAACGGGTTATTGTTGTGTAATTATTATTGCAATGTATCACGGACAAAATGCATACACAGGCCATATTTGAAGATGCAGCATTGATATGGCAAAAAGGTTAATTTTGTATCACATGCAGGCTACACAATGCTCCACCACGTGAAACTTCGGTCTTCCGATCTTTTACCATCGTGTCAATTCTCAATTTATTTTGATTCATATGCGCGAGGGAGGGAGGGAGAGAGAGAGAGAGAGAGAGCAAGACAGTTTGAAGGCACGTGCGCGGTCGGGCCCCTCTCTCTCTCTCTCTCTCTCTCTCTCTCTCTCTGCTCGTTCTTTCAGTAACATGCGCCCTGTCACACTCATCTACATCACTCACCGATCAAATAAGGTTTCAAATAATCAAATAATTGGTTTCTCATGTCATGACCCCTTTAAAATAAAAATCTTACTGACCTTATACTGACATTTCTTATTATTATCATGTTGGAAATTGTTATTGTGGCAACTATGATACATTTTTTAGGATTCTTTGTTGAATATAATGTTCAAAAGAACAGCATTTATTTAAGTATAAATCCTGTGTGACATTATAAATGTCACTTTTGTTCAATTTAATGCACCCTTGCTTAATAAAAGTATAAATTTCAACAACAACAAAAAAAAAAAAAAACTAGTACTGCCTCCATACTTTAGAACTGTAGTGTATAAATATATATTTGGAATATATGTCAGTATGTCTCATTATTAAGACTGAAAGAGAGGAAGAGACAGTGTCAGAGGAAGGAGAGGTTTAAGGAAGAAACAGAGGATAGAGAGCGAGAGAGTGAATAAATGGAGAGGAAGGCAGTTGGCACATTAGGGAGGGAGATCCTGCGGTGAAGCTTCAAACAAAAAGGCCCACTATGAGTGCAATCACTGATTACCAGTCTGGTGGTTGGGCCTCATTAAATCCTTTCTCTCTGTCACTCCCTCTTCCTTTCTCAACCTCACACACTTCTCACCTCCTCTTCTGCCGCCCAGCCATATGCCTACACAGCCGTGCCCCCAGGTGCAAAGAGCAAAGCAGAGGATGGAGCAGAGAGGAAAATCCACGTCTATCAAGCCTCCTGCAACCTTGATCCTGCAGAGGCATCACAAAAAAAGAACAGAAGAACTAGAGAGAGAACTAGTGAGTTATTAGTGAACATTCCCTACATCGAGACATCTTGAGTGCACCACTTGAAGGGCAATTACAAATGCTGGAGTCGACACGTGAAAGCTTTAGCTAATATCGCTTATCTTCACATCATTACACAGACCATGAGAGGAGAAAGCGAGAGTGATGTGTGTGGTTTTTTCTGCTGGATGTTTGAAATCTTTGGTCTGGGCTGTTACCATGACTAATGAGTATAGGATGTGTTTCTGAGGAGGCCATCACAACCACTGGAACCATGCGGCCTGTGTCTCCTGACAACCCCTCCTGTTCTGGTCACTTTAACCCTCTTAGAAGCAGCTTTTCATGCTGAAACTTCATGTTATCATGCACATCTGTGATTTGTACATGAATGTATAACAAAGGTATAATGTCACTGGGTCAGTACCCTTTCAAAAGGTACACCTTTGTACCTAAAGAGTGCATATTAGTACCTCAAAAGTATGGTACCAAAATATTAGAAACTTTTTAAATGGTACTGTCTCTTCTGAGAGTGTACGGGTAAATTTGACCCTGTTTATAAAGAATTCCTCTAAGACACACTCTTACTTGCCTTCACTAGCTTCAAAACAAGAAAGACTTGCTACCTATGAGATGCTCTTGGACATGATGGTAAATTTGAAATAGGGGAGCAATTTGTCTGAAAAACAACAGCATTGTAGAAATATCTACTGAAAGAGTATCATCTGATTAAGAAGAAACTACTGTTATTGTTCTTCCCCCATTAAGGAGTCACTCTAGAATGCAATCTCAACACATTATCAAAATTATATAAAGAGATATTTATGAACTTTTGTTCATAAAGCATTATCTTGAGTAAAACAAAGCATTCAGCAAGGAGGATATATAGTCATGTGCTGTTTTCATCATGTGTTTAAACGTGTTATTTTCATCACAGCAAATGTATAATAAATAAGCAGACACATACCTTTCAAAAGTTTAAATTGCTTTTGAGAATTAACATAGTAATAATATTTCACAATATTGCTAGGTTTACTGTATTTTGATCAAATAAATGCAGCCTTGGTGAGCATAAGAAATTAACTTTTACCCCCACTTTTGAATGGTAGTGTACATGCATACAGTTTTTAATATAAGGTATAAAACTTATGGTCTTTTTGATGCAGCTCAGTTCCTACTACTGACAATAAAGCAATTACACTGAAGTGTGTTATCACACACATCCTCATACACAGCCTGCAGTGCTTTTCAGCAGTTCTGTATTTAGATAAATTTAGGAATGAAGGAAGTATGCAAACATGATACGCCACATCTGCAAGCACAAGAAAAAGAGAATGAAACTTAACAGAGAGAGAGAGAGAGAGAGAGAGAGAGAGAGAGAGAGAGAGAGAGAGACAAAGGGTGTAAAAAAAAAAAAAAAGGAAATTAGGAAACAAAAGCAAAAAAAAAAAAAAAAAGGAAATGAAAGGACAAGTAACTTCCCAATGTAATACAACACAGACACCCCAATACAAATAGACCTAGAACATACTACATGTCCATCAGTAGATGATAATGTGATTTGTGTGCAAAAAAAATACCTGAGGGAATTAAACATATTATACCAGTCACTCAGGCGGCACACATTTCTGGAAATATTGAGAACATTTACATTAATGCACTTGGCAGACACTTTTGTCCAAAACGACTAATTGCATTTAAAACATTATTATTTATGTTTATAACAACTCCAGCCTCAGGGATTGTGGAAATATTTTTGAGCAGCAATCTTTGAGAAGCAATCTCTAAGAAGGAGGTAATGAAATCTGAAAAACTCAGCGTTGTGGTCTCGAAACATCATGTAATCCTCATTTGTCTTCCCATGAGGCTGCCAGGGACAAAAAGTAATATTTTTAACATATGTTTTCCACTAAGCTCTCACAAATTCATTATAAGCATGTGATTTATGCTTTTCTAAAAGCTGCTGAAGATAGCCTATTTGGATTAAATTACTATTATGTTATAATTAAATTATTATTATTATTTTATTTTTTTTTGAGAAGCACTTTTTATGAAAGTGAAAGAGAGAAGGTAGAAATGGGGAGAGGATGGATTTGGTTTTTGGATTTGCTGTAGTCTGCAACCATAAAAAAAAAAAAAAAGAGCCTACGCTGATGACAACAGACATTTGTGGAGTGTTTTGGCTGTTGCTCACACAAACACTAACAAAGACTGACCACACTGTGAGAGAGTGCTCATGCCTTCAAGACACGTAGCCATTCCTGCACGCACACACATACACAGTAATATCCAGCCACCCAAACACTTGCATAACACTGTCTGATCCCCGTTTCGTGACCCTGCAGCATGCCAAACACAGCACTGATGCAGCGGGGTGAAACAGAGGTCCTTGTCTGTCTCTCTGTCTGCCTGGTGGGAAGAAAGTCGACGTCTCGTCTGATAACACCCCTCTACCCAAATTCAGAGCTCCCTTAAAATCAAAAGCTGTCAGTGAAAGCAGGTCATTTCTGTCCAACACTATATCCTTCAGTGAGAGGATTGTCCCTGTGCTGATCAAAGTTGAGCATGAACCTGATAATCTGAAATGTTTCAAACAGGCAGGTGAGCGATAGCATCAACAATAACATCCCCTTAATAACAGACAATAAAAAGCTGTTGTTTTATCCACCCTATAGTCTAGGATTACAAAGCTGACTGCAGACTGACCTCTTCCTGTGAGTGTGCTAGAGTGTTTTTGGCAGTGAGAAAAGCACATAAGAGAGTTCATGCATTACACACTCAGTTCTGGCCAACAATGTGATCAAACCCTGAGATGATTAAACCGCAATGCCAGCATTAAAAACAAGAACTGTTTTAAAGCTTACGCCATATTGCCGGCATGGTAGGCCATGGCACTACTGAATAATATATTTTTAAATAAACACAAACTCAGTGCTGAAAGAACGTGCTGAAAGAACGTGTTTGAAGACATGTTTTATCTATAAACTGCTGTCAAAAGAAAGAAAGAAAGAAAGAAAGAAAGAAAGTGTTGTCATAATTACAGCAGAAATACCAGTGTAAATATCTCCAATATGTAGCCTACTTTGAATATTCAAATATTGTATTGGAGAATCTGCTTTAAAACCCTTTCGCACGTACGATCACACCGGTGTGATCAGTCTTGACTGGTCCCTGGAGCGACGATCACACCGGTGTGATTACGGTCAGTGCATCACGTGATCAACTGCTAAATTCAGTGTTTTCGTGCGTTAGCTGGCGCTGAGCCAGAGACAGGCCTCAGTGCTTACATATATCACAACTAATAAGTAAAATAAGTTCACAACTAGTCAGTGTTTTCAACCACAGAATGTTTATTTTAGGTTTCAGACATTTAAATACACATAAGTAACGTTACTAGCAAAACAATGATTTTGAGTTTGTAAAATACACACTGATGTCTATGGAACATTA
The DNA here is from genome assembly GCA_031834385.1 of Semotilus atromaculatus. NCBI lineage: Eukaryota > Metazoa > Chordata > Actinopteri > Cypriniformes > Leuciscidae > Semotilus > Semotilus atromaculatus. Next base: position 10,487,618 of record JAULUF010000009.1, on the reverse strand, counting down.
TAATAAGACGACACGTTTTATTAATATCAGATACACATTGTGTAAGTAGCTTTACATGTTACCCTATTCTTCTCACAGTTCACCTGCCACTAACTTTTATGTATTTCGTGAGAAGTGGAGGAATTGACGTGTTGTAAATCCAACAGATCCGATTCTCTGAACTGTGGCACTAACTAAAACGGCGCCGCCTATCGCACACAGCTCAACTAACGCGATCGTTATAAAGGTGTTTAAACAACAAAACACATCCACTTGCACATATTTAACAATCGGAATATCAGTGTTTCATGCTATTGCTAATACATTAGTGAATATTTTGAATTAAAAAGGGAAAATGACAAAAGCAGATCATCATTCATTCAGCGCTGTGTTGTGGTTGCGCTGTGTCACGTGACAAGCAATGACGCGTCACCATGGAAACATTGAAGCGACAGGTTCTAAACAACTGTCGCCTTGAAAAACTCACGCTGGGGGGTCAGTTAGAATATTTTAAACTTACGTGCGAAAGGGTTATGTCAAAATGGTTGAGAACCATTGCTATAAACCCTTAAAACACTAAAACTTTTTAAACTTTCAAACATGGCTTTGTCATGTTAGATATCATTAAAGGGTTAGTTCACCCAAAAGTGACTCACCCTCATGTTGTTCCAAAGATATTTTTTGATGAAATCTGAGAAAGGTAGTAAAAACATAGCTAAAATAGTCCATAACTACAGTGGTTCAACTTTAATATGAAGCGACGAGAATACTTTTTGTGTGCTAAAAACCCACAAAATAACGACATTATTCAACAATCTCTTCTCTTCCAGGTCATTCTCCTACGTTGTTGACGTAGTGTAAACAGTAGCCTACAGTGCTTCCGGGTTCTACGTCAGTCGGCTCATTATTGGCTAGCTCAGCAGCATCACACGCATCACACACATGACCAGCCTCGGCCAATAGCGAGCCTACTTTCTGACGTAGAACCCAGAATTGACAATGTTTTTACTACCTTTCTGGGCCTTGAAAGTTGCAATGACGTCCCTGTCAATGGAGGGACAGAAAGCTCTCAGATTTCATCAAAAATATCTTCATTTGTGTTCCGAAGATGAAAGAAGGGCATTGATGTGTGTTTTCTTTCAAACCTTTGTGGTATATCTGAAGCGGCTCCCTCCTGTGGCTGTGGAAGTTCACTACACAGACATCTCTAAACCCATAAAAAAAATATAAATAAATAAATAAATCAAGATTCTGACCTGTCTCTTCCACGACCCCCTCTCTCCATCACCCACTCCCCATCTCATCTCCTCTCTGTTCCTTCCCCCTCTCATCTCTTGCTGACTGCTGCATTGTGGGTCTCTGTAGCATTATGCTGGCACAGTGTATACAAGCTTGCTGACACATGCAAAGCAGCACAGCCAGACACCCTAACAAATCTACACACACATATGCACACAGGCAGCATGCACACACACGTATACTACACCCTGGATTAATCTTTTTCATGTTGCATAAATGCTGATGTGCTTTCAGTGACTGCAGAGCTTCCAGGTCTGTTGGAAATTAGTCCGTCTAGCGCTTCTTACTGTTCTCAGCAGGTTCTGTTCAGCCTTAACACTAGAACTACCAAGGCGGTCATTTTGACCGTTTTTAAATTTTACAGTGTAATAACTTTGTTAAAATAAAAGGTTTCAGCAGGTTCTGTTCAGCCTTAAAGGGCACCTATTATGCAAAATTCACTTTTACATGGTGTTTGAACATAAATGTGTGTTGGCAGTGTGTGAGCAAAACCACCCTAGAATGATAAAAATCCAGTGTTTTTTTTTTTACAATCTCAGTAAATCATAAGCACTGTCTCAGAACGAGCTGTTCTAAGATTCGGCGCAATGTGACGTAGAATTGCGCAAGCCCCACCGACGTGGTTTGATTGACACTGTGGGTTTGGCATAGACCCCGCCCTCTGTGATCTGTACACCATCCTCCATTGTTTCAACGACAGCCGGTAATGTCTCCTAAGAAACATAAGTGTTCTGTTGTGGGATGTAATAATGTACATAGTAGTTTTCACTTACTTCCGACATCAGAGCCACTGAAAACGCAGTGGATGTATTTTATTTAAGAAGGAAAGGCGCCACTTAAACTTCCAAAATACATTTATGTTTGTGCGAATCATTTTCTGACTGACTGTTTTGTGAACGAGGGTCAATTTAAAGCAGGTCTTGCTTCAAAGTTAATCCTCAAGTGTGGATCGTTGCCTACTGTTCGCGATCCAACGTCACCTCCAGAAGAAGTAAGTGTATTTTTTTATTTTTGAGCAAATAGTCATTTCAATCGATGTCAGCCAATTCAACAACAAATGCGTCTAAATTTGTTGTCGTCGTCGTAGGATGTCTGTGTATATAATTTAAACCTTGTTTGTATAGTGTGTAACCACACGTTTATAAATATATATTTTTTAAAGATATTGTATTAAAAACTGCATATATGTTCTTGTTCTGTAGTCACATTTGCCACATAATCACCTGTACGACAAGTAATGTAAACATGACAACAACAGGTCCCTCGCATAAAATGTAATTTCGTTTGTACGTAACAAACGTTGTCACAGTATTTGTGTTTATAGTTTCAAAAAATTACGCCAACGTTATCACAGTTTGTGTGTGTGTGTCTGTGTTGCACATCCATAATTGTAAAGGGGACGCGATTAAAACTCTATAAGTACATAAATGTATCAAATAACCATTCCGAGACGTCCTGGTCCATTCTCATTTGTGTTTCTTCTGCCGGAGTCTCTTCATATTCTGGGTCTGATTCCCGTTCAAACATGTACGGCTGAATGCCATACAAAACAGCGGGTCTCTCACTCTCAGCCATTCTGCTTCTACCGACTGTTACGCCCTCATCCAAAGGCATGGCGGGGATGTGCAGCTCATTTACATTTAAGGTGGTACACACCAAAACAGATCTTTTTAAAACAGGCCCCAAAAATGACATTTTCAAATGGGGATAAAGTAACTGTGGGGTATTTTGTGCTGAAACTTCACAAATACATTCTGGGGACACCCAAGACCATTATTACATCTTGTAAAAAGGGGCATAATAGGTGCCCTTTAAATTATTAGAGGTGCTTTCTAAAGCGGAATATCACATGGACATTTATTACAACAAAACTTTGTTGTGAATATGTATTTTATACGCACAATGATGACTTGATTTAATTCGCTTTGATTTAATGAGTCGCTTTTGCGACTATTTTAGTCGCAGTCTTGTGCTCTTTGTAGTTGCATTGAAGGAGGAACCTGAGCCATAGAGACCAGAATATCATAGAGACTTGACAATGGTCTCTTGATGTGGTTCAGTAAACAACCACTTAGCAACCGCCCAGAACACCCTAGCAATCAAAGAGTAACATGCCAAAACCAATTTAAACACCTAATGTCCATACAGCAATGCCCTGGCAAGCAAACACAACAAAATAGTATCATAACTGTGAGTTTTGCTCAGAAAATAAACCAAGCATTTTCACAGAAAATTTAAAGATACATGGTGCTCTATCACCAGATTAGGATCTAGGAATGATGTCCTTCCTTGTACATTTGAATATTTTTTTTTTGAATAATACTACAGCTAAATCAGCCATGACAAAGTATTCATAGAGGGAATGGCATACAGTGGCATACTTGCAGTAATACTTTTTTATTTTATTTTATTTTTTATTTTATTTGAATAGGGACAAGTATGTTACATACACTCATGTTCCATACTACAACATTTTAGCCAAGGCTAATTCTCAATGTTAGTCCCTAGTGGGCCTTTACATAAAAGTAAACAATACCTAGTTAAAATAAACATAGTACTACAGTATAACACAATATAAAAACAGTGGACAGTCAGTGGTCACATTTCTGACCTCTGATTAAAGAGTCTTTAAGTTTGAATTTGAAAATACCACAAGCTTATGTCTATGTGGGCAAAGATGTCATGAAACCTTTGGGTGTCTCCATATGACACTGTATCTATAGCGCGAATTAAATTTCTCGTAGGCTACCATTTATTCGCTAATAATAATTTTTTATTGCATATGATACGCAGTTTACGCGTGCATATGATACGCACTTTATGGCGTGTAATACGCACATGTGGTGGTCTTTTATGATGGATGGATGGATTCATCTTTTTTGAGCTTCAATCTGACATTATCAAGCTCAGAGGCGTCAGGGTGTTTATTAATATATAGGCTAACTCTGATTGTAGTCGTCTGAAAGAAAAAAAGTCATATACACCTATAGGATGGCTTGAGGGTGAGTAAATCTAGGGGTAATTTTAATTTTCACGAGTTCACACTTACAAATCATTTGGATAGATTAAATTGGTAAACGTATTTGGCGTGCTGTCCGGGGAGAGGGCTCTGATCTTGGTAATTGGCCCGAATGCAGAGTATAGATAGATAGAGTATAGAGATAGACGGCTGTTCTAATGCTACACATATTACCCGAGTGTTCCTTGCCGAATATTTCAATATTAACATCAGCAGAGTGGAATAAAGAAAGTGTTTAGCAGGATTGATATTCAAAACGGTAAGCACGCACTGCTTTGTTTACGTATGTGTATCTGCAGCCTGTAGCGTCGGTTTCCCTTTTTGAATGACGAATATAGACGAATATATCTGCGGAAATAGACAGTTGTCTCATTTACACGCAGGTGCAGAATGCGCATTCTAGCTAACAGTCGGCAGTAGTTCTCTCGGTGTGTTCAGAGCAGCTTTTTACCCCGACGCGAGGCGACAACACAGTCTGCTTTCGTTGCTGCTAGTTCGTCGTTGTTGGCTTGGTGTGTTCCAGCCTTAAGATGCTCATATGTTTATAGTTTTTGCCCGTTGCTTGAAAACTATATAGACACATGCTTAAACCAAAGTAACATAACTTGTAGTTGTTGTTACTATACCTTAAACAAAGTGTAACCATACCTTAAAGGGGGGGGTGAAATGCTGTTTCATGCATAGTGAGATTTTTACACTGTTAAAGAGTTGGATTCCCATGCTAAACATGGACAAAGTTTCAAAAATGAAGTTGTAAGTTTGATGGAGTAATTCTGTTCCAAAAATACTCCTTCCGGTTTGCCACAAGTTTCGGAAAGTTTTTTTCGAATACGGGCCTGTGTGACGTCAGAGTGGCCGGAATTTCCTTATACGGGTCTTAAGGGCACTTCTCCCGGAAGGTCGCGCACGCATCTGTAGCCAAGTGCGTGCGAGAGTACGCCTATGCTCATCAGAGTGCTGGGCTCGGCTGCGCTGCAATAAAAAAAATGGCACCAAAAAAGTGTGTTTTTGGTTGCCAGGGCAAGACAACACTGCACACATTTCCAAAGAACCCAGCGTTAAGGGACCTGTGGATGGATTTTGTTTTTCCAGAGCAGCAACGGAGTTGTGCAAGTGTTTTTGTTTGTTCCCTTCATTTCGACGGTAATAGTTTTATAAACAAGGCCCAGTTCAACGCCGGATTTGCAGATCGCCTACTAGTCTTCAATCTCAGCCTCGGGATCTGATTCTGGATCAAAAATGTATGGCTGAATCTGATTGTTAGCCATGGTTTATTTTCGGATGTCACAGCTTCCAGACGCTCTCAACGCAAAAGCTTCGCGCGCTCGTGTTGTGATTATTTAGCTCCGCCCACACGGCACGCCTCCACCCGCTCGGGTTTTTCCGGAAAGACTCGGTACAGCCTATCTTTCTTTTATAAATATAATAAAACTAAAGACTTTTTGGAGATATGAAGGATGCAATACTACTCTATAGGTACTCAAGATTAACATGAGATTGAGTGAAACTGAGTGTATCACTCCCCCTTTAAACAAAAGCGCTGCTTTGCACTTTAGTTGCAATTCTGTAACACACTTGCTCCTTTCTGCAAGACACTTGCTCCTTTCTGCAGACGAAGACAGAGAGAGAGAGAGAGAGAGAGAGAGAGAGAGAGAGAGAGAGAGAGAGAGAGAGAGAGGAGGACGTGGTAGAAGAGGCCACGCAAGGGCCATTATTTTGGATGACATAAGAGCAACTTTGGTGGACCATGTCATAAACCATGGCCTGACTATGAGGGAAGCTGGGCAGAGAGTCCATCCTAATCTAAGCCGTTTTACAGTTTCATCCATAATAAGGACATTCTGACTGGAAAACAGGTATGTCTTCAACTCTCTACTCTACTCAGACTGTATCTAGAGTATTTACAGTACTGTACCATATCACGTTACTGTATCACATGTACTGTATTGTATTCCAGGGTGGCTAATGCTCCTTTTCCAACAAAAGTGGTAGTTTTGTGAAACATACCGTGATACCGTGTTGAGATGTTTCAGTACTGTGTATGGTAAATACAGTAAAGTTCAGTATACACAGTACTGTAAAAAAGAAGTAAACGAGAACAATTTGTGGTTGCATTTTTCTACAGAATGGCTAGAAGACCTACTGGGGGAGGACGCCAGCGCCTGTTCACCCAACAGCAGGAACATAGTTTCACAGCCATAGTGAACCTAGTCAGAGCAAACAATGCAATCCGTCTCCACCAGCTACAGCAACAAATACTTGCAGAGAGGCAAGTATTCAACAACATAAATCGAGTAAGCATTACAAATATCAGACGCATCTTGGTAAAGTCACAACATGACCATGAAGCAATTGTACAGGGTCCCATTTGAGAGGAACAGTGTCAGGGTCAAAGAACTTTGACATGAATATGTACAGGTAAGTGTTTCAGTCCTTTACATTTACAATAAAGAATGGGTGCAGTCCAGTAACAGATGAATATGTACCACTGGATTAGTACCACATACATTCATAAAGCAACACAGGTACCTGTGTGGTGGGTTGATTCATGTGTAGGTTTGTGCTTTGAGTAAAGCCATCCACAATATGTATTTTTTGTTACAGAGAATCTTGGACATAGATGGAGCTTCCCAGCATGAATGCATTTACATTGACGAGTCTGGATTCAACCTTAGCAAAAACGGACGACGGGGACGTAATATAATTGGCCAATGGGCAATTGTGCACGTCCCGGGGCAGCGTGGGGGAAATATCACATTGTGTGCTGCCATAAGTCTTTGAGGGCTACTGCACCATCATGCCAAACTGGGTCCCTATAATGCGCAACACATAATCAAATTTCTAGATGCGCTTCATGATGCAGTTGTACAGGATGGACCAGAGCAGCCCAGGTTTGTTGTTGTCTGGGAAAATGTTAGTTTCCATCGGGCTGCTCTGGTCCAGAACTGGTTCACCAACCAAGATAATTTTGAAGTTGTGTACTTGCTCCCTTACTCGCAATTTCTAAATCCTATAGAGGAATTTTTTTTCCGCTTGGAGATAGCGCGTATATGACCGCCAACCACATGCCCGTATGCCTCTTTTGCCGGCAATGTAACAGGCCTGCGGAGACATTGAGGTGAGGTCAATCCAGGGATGGATTCGGCACACAAGGGGATATTTTCCCCGATGCTTAGCGAGAGAAGACATTGCTTGTGATATTATGATAATGAGATATGTGATAATGAGCCAAATTTTGCAAAACGTGTTCAAGCAACGGGCAAAAACTGTAAATTAATTTAATCACCCCTTTTTTTCTATTCACTTGATAATCTTTTTCACTTTTCTTTTATTTTCTACCTGCATGTGCGTAGGAAGTTGTGTCTCCTTATTGGCTACTTTATCTCTGATTTTGACTGATAGCAACAACCATACTCCATCCATGACCCCTAGAACTCCAGGCCACACCACTTGTCTGTGGAATTCTCTGTGTCTCTCCGTGTTCATCAACACCTCACTGTAGAGACAGGTTCAGAGAGAGAGTGGATGCTGCCCCAGCTAAGCACACTATCAAGCTTAGTGTTTCCTCAAGGTTGTGCCATTGGTTATTAAAAGGAATTCCATGCATAGCTGGGATTGGTGAGATTTTTTAATAAAATTTGTCAATTTGACCCAGGCCGTAGTTCTACTGAAGTAAAGATAAGAGGCCCCACTTTCGAAGGGAAGAGAAAAAGACAATGTATGTGAATATGTGAATTCTCTCTGTAGCCCCTTGCTCTTGAAGTCTTTTCCATCTCTGGCTCTTGTTTTCCCAGCATGGCCTCCAGAAAGTTTCCACCCAGTGGGGAGGTGCGTCCTGCAGTATGGGTCACTGGGTTTGCGCTTCGGATAGCTCTCCCCCACCTCTCTCGATACACATACACTCTCACACACTCCACACTGCCTCAAGGATGAAATAAAGACAGCTTCACTATCAGCACGTGAATTATGAATGATTAATTCAAACAGCATGTTTGAGTAACGGGAAGTGTGTGACTGAGCACAGGTGTGTGTGTGTGTGTGTGTGTGTGTGTAGATGGCAGAGAAAGGGAATGCAAAAAACAAAAGGGGGCGTCAGTGATAAGAATGGCAGCTAATGCATGTCTGCATGTTTTGCATGTATGTGACACACATGCTTACATGCACAAAACTTTTAAATACATTACTGTTCAAAAGTTTGAGGTCAGTACGATTTTGTAAAAAGAAATTTATACTTTTATTCAGCAAAGATGCGTTAAATTTATCAAAAATGACAGTAAAGAGAAAAAAATCAATAAAATAAATTATTTTCTTTTGAACTTTATTTTCATCAAAGAATCTTGTTACTGTATCACAGTTTCCACAACAATATTAAGCAGCACAACTGTTTTTAACAATGAAAATAATAACAAATGTTTCTAAATCAGCTTCAGAACGATTTCTGAAGGATCATGTGACACTAAAGACTGGAATAATAACAGCTAAACAAATCCACTTTTCATCACCGGAATAAATTAAATTTTAACTGTTGATATATATAACACAATTATTTTAATATTTAATTCAATATTATGTTTTTTCTTACAGACCCCAAACTATGCTAGTGCACATTCCACATGATTTCACAGATATTTAGTATTCAGAAAAAAAATATTTTAAATGTTACACTAAATACATTTACATGTTATTGTCTGAATATGTATACATGCTGGATGAAGCTGGTCTACAATCACAATATCTAGGTCTTTTTTCTGACTTTGCATAAAACAGATTTGTTAGTCCGACTAAAGATTTATATGACATTTTAAAAAGACACATTTTTACTTTATTTTCTGACTGAATTTAAACTTTTGAAGTGCATGTAAACAGACTTTCTGTGTGTTTGCATTGCCCCATCACTGTAAACTGCTAAAAATGCAAACACATAGGCCAAAAAGATTATACAGCAAAATTATTTTACTGTGTAAATGTATTTTTGCATATTAAATGTAGTTTTGCATATTATAACTGTTGCACAAATGTTAACATGCATTTTTTATATAGAATTGTACAGTTTTAGCAAGTATTTTTGTAAAATTAGAGATATGGTGGTTCCACTTGCAAAGCTCTGTCATGGAAAGATAAATATTGCCACACTTGTAACATCTCTGAAGAATGAGGGTCTTCGTGATGCTGAGGGTTTCTCCACACTCTGAGATCTATCATAGTGTCGCTGTAGTTTGTTTTGGAGAGCTTACAGTGTATGGCTTCTCAAGAGCCATTGTTTACAGAAACACGCAGATAAAATGAACAAGGGGTTCTGGTGGCCAGTTAAGGGTGTGTTACATGTTTGGTCTCAGTGTGAGCTGGAGCTGATGAATGTGTGTTTGTGTGAATAGAGTAACAAGACACACTAGAGGGGGAAATACAAAAAATCTTCACACTCACAGTAGATTTGGTCACAGTATAAAAGTGTAATGATGTGTGGAAATCTTGCGTTTGGTCCACAACAATGCAAAGCACAATGTACAGAATACATAATTCACACAATTGGCACAATTAAAATAGTTAACAATAGGCCTATACACATTCTGATTTGCATTTGTGTTATTTATCTGAGAACTTAATACTTTAGTTCAGCAAGGATGCATTACATTTTTTTCAAGTAACTTTTTAAAAAGACTTTTACATTGCTGCAAAATATTTAAAAATATGCGGTTATTTTGAACTTTTTTATTACCTGTTTAAAAATATATATATATATGTTTGAGCACCTAATCAGCATAGGTTCTGTTTACACCTAGTATTAAAGGGTCATGAAACCCCAAAACACTTTTTTAAAAAAAGATATGAACAGATATGTACATGCTGCACATCACTGAAAACCCTAAAAAGCACTCATACATTTTATCATCAAGTGGAAATTTTTCTGAGCAATTTACCACATTTTTGTGTGTGTACATTTAAATGCAAATGAGCTGCTGCTCCCTGCCCTCTTTCCAGGAGATGGCGGATAGTTTACAGCTCGTGCTTCGGATATTCTGTTGTGCTGTGGTGAAAAATCAGGTCCTCCCCCAAAATGGCCTCTGTTAGGACCCCAAGTGATCCCATTGGCTCAAATTAGTCTATTGCACCTGATTACAATTCCTACAAAATCATGTTATGATAAATTATGTTTGAATTTCATTATAGTGACCATTAATGTTTGTATTAGTTAGCTTAGGTAATAGTATAGCATCCCTGATATCAGGGATATTATATAATATTAGCCTGATAGCTTAGTTTATACATGCACTTTGCACTTACCCTACATGTACTCACAATCATCTTTATTGTAATTACGTGTAAAATCAAGTGTTAAATATCCTAATATTTCAGTTACAAAAATAATGTAATGATGTTCAATTATTCACTTAATACTTAGACTTAGTTCCTCCTAAGAACTAAGGAGTTAGTTAGTTAGTTAGCCTAGCGGCGCATTGGGCAACAAACGACCTCCAGCGTACTCTGCCTAGTGGGGCAACTTCGGCTTCGTCCCATGATACTTCTACAGCGTTAAGGTCTTAGATGAACGTGTTGTGCCAAGTCTTTTTCGAGCGGCCAGGCTGTTTTGGCACCCTATTCCGGTCTTGTCCAGGCATCCACATCATCACCGCTTTTGGAAGTCGGTGTTGTGGAAGACGGAGCAAACATGTCCACTCTGACTCGAGGTGTGGCGGTACTTCTTCGTTGGTTATGCTATCTCTGTACGATATTCGCAGAATTCGCCACCATTGTTGATGGAAACCTTTCAGTCGTCATTTGATGTTTGCCTTCAGTTTTCCAAGTCTCTGAGGTGTATGTCGCCATCGGGATGATGATGGTATTTAAAAGGTGAATCTTGGCCCGTAGACTGATGGTATTTGACGACAAGGCGTTAGTAGGCCGAGAGAGCCTTCCCGATCCGGCAAGTGATGTCTCTATTGCTCATGATCGTACTGCCCAACTTCTTTAAATCGCTCAACTTCATCAAAACATTGTTGGCGCTTGATCATGCCGTTGCATTGCATGTTGGCGTTCATCAACCAGTTTCCATGACTTTTCAATTATCCACCACTCTTTATACCAACCTCGTCGCCTACCGATTGCCGTCTCAGTGCTTTCTACCACCGATTCTCGAAACAGTGATACATGGTTGGCAAGTTATTCGAGCACCTGAAACCGGTTCCGAAGTTATAACTGGAAGGCATTGGCGGAGTTTTTAAGCTCAGACATATCTAACGGACGCAGTCTTTTGGTGGTGATGCATGGTGTCATAAGTCTAGCCTGTGTTTCTGTCTTGTTTCATGTTTAGCAGCTCCCAGTTATGTTTATTAGTCTTCCCATGTGTTTCCTATTAGCCACACCCTCTTGTTATCTTGTTTAGCTTGTTTGCCCTTGTATTTAAGCCTCTGTGTCTAGTTCAGTCTTTGTCAGTCCTTAATGTTTGTTTGCTGGTTGTTCTGTTCCTGAGTCTGAGTCTGAGTCTGAGTCTGAGTCTGAGTCTGAGTCTGAGTCTGAGTCTGAGTCTGAGTCTGAGTCTGAGTCTGAGGGCTTGTTCGACTTCATGCAGCTCTGCGCAGACCGATCGGCGGCTGACTTGAAGCAGTGCATGCCGGTTAGAAATTTTGTCCGACTTGATACAGCGCCGACGCCACGTGACTGTTACGTATGCAATCAAAGTACCGCGAGAGCGATTCGAGAGTAGCCGGAGAACTCAGCCAGCGCAGCTTCTCAGGAGCGTCTGCACTGGGCTGCACGAGCTCTGATGACGACACAGCTGTTCCATGATTGGCCGGATTCACCGCATGATGCCGGATTCACCGCATGACAACGATCACATGCGTTTTGTGTTTATATTCTCACACCTCGTTACACTAAAGCTCACAAATCAGTTTGTTATAGCAGTAAACACTCTTTTCATGTAGTCGCGATGTTATATTGTGTCATGTTTATCTAAATAAAACTGATTAAAAAACGTAGACTCCCCTTCATTGATAGTAGAGGCTTATGTTGAACTTTATTCTTGTTCAAACAGATGCTGTATGAAGCAGTAGCCTACATAAAGTTTTGAATGAAAATGGCTCTGAAACATCTGTGTATTTGGCAAATATTGCATTTTTCACTTCAGCTGTGATAATAAAGTATGCAAACACCACGTGAGCGGTCACTACGGGAACCAGAAAGTGTCCGACTTCACGTCTCCGTTTGCAGCTCCTGCACGCGGCTACTCTCGCCGATCGCTTACATGCAGCCGGCGTCGAACACACCTTGAGCCTGAGTCTGAGTCTACGTTTATGTAATAAAAGAATACTGCAAATGGATCCATCGTCTGCTTCAACCACCTGTGACACATGGCATATCGTTTGTATTTACTTAAAGGATAATTCTGGTATTTAGCACTTTGAGACTATTTTCCAGTTTGTTATGGATGAACTAGTGGTGGACACAATTTTGACAATGGATCCTGTCGCGACTTTTTGACTCTTTTAGAATCGCCTTTGACCTCTTCAGAGTGTCTGTCTATGGGCATGCACAAACATGTCCTTAAAACAACCCTTAACGTTCGTTTTCAAAACTGTGCAACTCACCAAGTGGTTAGTGGTGTTCGTTGACGTTCCAAAACAAGTAGCGTAGCGAAATACAGTTTCTGTCGTGTTTTATTTGGCATTTTGTAAAATCGCATTGATTTCTGTTGGAGGACTCATTGCTCGACTTTTTCTTTCTACATTTTTCTTTTGGTATTTAGTTTAGTTGAAAATGGGTTAGACAGATTATTTTTTGTTTTATTCATTTCTTTGAGTTGGCATTGTCCAGTTATTACCTTTTTCCTTCCCAGGACTAGGATAATATAATTTGCTGGTATGTTTATGATTTTATTGATTTCAAATAATTATTATTTGTTTCAATTGTCTCTTTTCATATATATGTATATGTGTTTATATAGATAGGCTATATCTTTTGGCCAGTTGTTGTCTACAATAAATGTATTCAAACGTTCTGCTGCTTTTTGGTTTCACTTTCTTCCCAGTGTTCTACTAGTAAATATTGTTGACGGGTGACATAATGTTCCCCTTCTAACTTCTAGACTTTTAAAAACAGTGAAGGGTCGTAACACTATACCGGAAATGGAAAGGGGGGCTGTTTACATTTGGTTGTAGTCTTTTCGCTCGGTTCTCACACTGTCTATGCGCTAGACACTGTGTTCCGTACAGCGTCCTTGTACGGCAAAGTGGTTGTTGCCATCAAGTGGTCGGGAGTGTGCTAATGCTTCAGACTCAAATATCGAGCGGAAGTTTATACGCGGTTGTGAGATATCTGAAAAAATTGTTCCACTCTAGCAAATAACACGGATTGAAATCATTCTTTGCGCCGATATAAATTGCGCCGATATTGTTTTTAATCATCAACAAACACCACTAACCACTTGGTGAGTTGCACAGTTATGAAAACGAACGTTAAGGGTCGTTTTAAGGACATGTTTGTACATGCCCATAGACAGCCACTCTGAAGAGGTCAAAGGCGATTCTAAAAGAGTCAAAAAGTCGAGACAGGATCCATCGTCAAAATTTCTGTGTCCACCACTAGTTCATCCAAAACAAACTAGAAAACAGACTCAAAGTGCTAAATACCGGAATTATCCTTTAATATAATCATTAGCTGATAGTTGATAGAGACCTGATTTCAAGGGAGGACCTTGTGGACCTGGGAGCACAACAAAACTGGAGAATCTCATGCAGCCAAAATATCAGATATTGTCTTGTGCGGTGTACAGCCTCACAGCCTACGCTGTTCAGTTCGAACTGGAGTCGGACACATGGAGAGGCTCAGAAAGAAGTTACAACTTTTAGAATGCAACAGGACATATCTGAATGGTTGATGAATTTATACAGTTGTTGAGTTAACTTTATTCAACTTATCAATTGGCATGTTTCATCATGATCATCTATAAATTGTTGGGCTCATGTGGGAACTGTAGAAGGATGCCTACAGAGCCAGATAATAAATTCTGCATGGAGATAGAACAGGTATTGTTTTGTTTTTATAATTAAAACAATCATCTTTAGCTACATTAGCTGTACAACATGCTAACAAGCAAATTCAGAGATGCGATTTGGAACATGAAGTGCAATACGTATTTGTTCTGGATACGAAGATTGTGCACAAACAGTTGGTATCAACCCATCTTTCAGAATCCACTTTTGTGAAAATCCAAAGTTGAACTGACCCTCGATTGCGAATCAGTCCGTAAAATGTTTTGCACGAACATAACACTTAACCTAATTTCTATGGCACACTTCCTTCAAAAATTCATCCACAGTGGCTTCTATGCCGGGACATCCAAATATATATATATATATATATATATCAAATATATATTAAAGGTCATATATATATATTTTATATTAAATACACACATATATATATATATATATATATATATATATATATATACTGTATATTGGCCTAATAGAACTTCAAGTCTGTTCATGATCTGTCCCATTGACAAGCTTAATAAATCCCAACCAGCAAACCAACAGCATATTTCATTACTAAAAATGTGCCTTCTAATAACTGTACTTTTGTTGTCTCACTCTGCATACCAGTTCTGAGATCTCTCGAACAAGCTACCAGTTACTATTATCCTCTGGTCTGGTGTGAGTCTAGGAATTGATCTAAATTGGGCCTCCCAATCTCTGACACTGAGCAAATAGCTGAGAAAAAGGGGCCTGGGTGTCTGTAACTGCAGCTGTGTTACACAAACACCATAAACTAGCCTGTCTGTCACGGATGAGTCTGAAGATCCCATCAAAGGCACTATGGAGCCTTGCTCTGTCCTTAAATACGTCCCTTTTTACTAGCTTGATTAATTGCCAGTGCGCTCAGAAAGCTAACTGTTAAGACACTATAGGCTGCTTCATGCCTCCTACTGCACATGTTCTTTAAAATCCCATCGGCACACTGACTTAGTGACCAGACAGAATGCTAATTGACTCTTCAAAGACTCTCACTTTCCCATAATACTCTTGGAGCGCATTGACAAAAACATGAATCATGATAATACCATGCTTTTGGGTTAGTAGTACCATGTTTTTTGGACATGTAATTCCATGGTATTCTTTGATGTATCATTATGTGAAAATTGTTATCATTTTATGGTATATAGCCTATCAAAGTTCCATGGATTTACCATAATTGTATTATAGTACCGCCACAGTAATATATATATATATTTTTTTTGTCTGAGGGCCTCAACATGTTCAGGGAATGTTTTGCTTTATTAATCCATCCCAGCTCCACCAGACCCCAGGAGAGATGGAGAGACATAGCGCAGTGCTGGCAGACGGCCAGGCAAATGTCCAAAATAATAATCAGCAGATTTCAGCAACCTCGCTGCCTTTTCCTAGCCCCTTACCCCCACCTCTCTCCCTTACTTCACCTTTTGTCTGTGTTTATACAGATCTCATCTATACAAATATAGGTGCAGTGTATGCAGAGATGAGCTGATTTATATAAGCGTTCACTGAACAGCATGGAAAATTAGTGCACTGAAAATGTATAGAAAATAACCACTTGTGCTGTGTCAGTGCTCAAGATTGGCCCATTGATTTTCACATTACAGGTGTGGACTGTCCACACAAACATGGCCAGCTCATCTATTGTTCATCACCTCCTCCTGTGTGTGCAGACAATGCACCACCTAGCGTCCTTTGCTCAGATCCTGATAATGTGTGAGTGGAACAAAGACACAATGTATGTTTATTCATGATATGTGTGTTTGGTTGACCATTCAGGTTAATGAAT
This sequence comes from Semotilus atromaculatus, assembly GCA_031834385.1. Classification (NCBI taxonomy): domain Eukaryota; kingdom Metazoa; phylum Chordata; class Actinopteri; order Cypriniformes; family Leuciscidae; genus Semotilus; species Semotilus atromaculatus. The sequence goes on along the minus strand of JAULUF010000009.1, from coordinate 10,471,522 downwards.
ATATGTATAGAGGTAATATAGCATTACTGTACTCTGTCCTATGCTCTTTAAGATCATGTTCCTGCACACACGCACACATAAAAGAAAAATAATGTAGAAATGCTACAGTAAAAACATTCATAAGTTAACTATGTTATTGAATTATATACAGTAAAATGAAGGATTTAAAAAGCATAAATGACCACAATTTAAAGTGAAAATCTATATTATACTCATGCAAGACATGCAATAGGCTACTGTTCAAAAGTTGTGTTGTAGTTTTTTTTAGAGAGAGAAAGAAATTAAGAAGTTAATTGTTTTATTCAGCAAGGATGCATTCAATTAATCAAAAGTGACAGTAAATACATATAATTGTTACAAAACATTTCTGTTTCAAATAAATTATGTTATTTTGAACTTTCTATTCACTAAAGAATCCTGACAAAAAATTTCACTATCAAGATTTCCACAGAAATATTAAGCAGAACAACTGATTTCTGCATGATAATAAGATTAGGATAAGGATTATTGACATCGAAGTCTGTAATGAATGAAAATTCAGCTTTGCTTATTATATTATATTAAAATTATATTTTAAAACATTGCTGTGCCGGTGCTAAGCACATTTCTGGTGGGACTATATCCCCACAACTCCTGGTCTGAAATGTGATAACATTACCTCACATTTTTGGGAAAAGGAAAATCCTCTGCAGGTCAAAATCTTTCAAAAACACAACATTAGGGTTAAAGGATATCAGAAATCTCAGATTCTGAGTTTTTTTCATTTTCTATCTTGGAACAAGCACAAACAATGGATTAATATTCAATTTTCTCATGCATTGTCAGCTTTATATTCCTCTATTTGAGTGAGTCCTGGACTTTCCCGCTCACATGGCAGATAGAGAAAGAATTGCGTATGTATGTGAATGAATGTGGTGATAGTATTGGTCCATCACTGTTTCTTTATCTCTAGAGCAGCCGTGTTTGTGAGAGACTGTGTGTCGCCTCTGCATGTTTCTGGCCTCAGTCATCCATATTAATGAAGAAGAGCTGCCCTGTTCAGCAGTTCTGCCAAAGGGAATGGATTCTGGACATGGATATTCAGGTTCGATACGGCTTCATATGAAGACGTAAAGTGCTTTACTGCAGATTTCTGAAAGAACATTATGTCAACCATGTAATCGCTATCGCTATCACATGAATGGGGCACAGCAATGCATACATGTGTAATGTTAGTCTTTGGCAAGTTGACGTGAACCCATGTGCAGTTTATTGAATCCAAATGTGAACAGATACAAAATAAAGACTTGGCTTGACTAGACTAGACACCATAAACATGATCAGAAACAAACTCACCAACAGCAGTTTACAGGGAACAGACGAGAGACTTAATGAACATTTATTTATTTATTTAGAGAAGGGACAGTGTACATTAATGACATTCATGAATGTAAATGTACCCAAATAAGGCCGAAGGCTAGTTTTCATCGGTAGTCCCTTTGCCAGATTTTATTAGGCCTAAAACTAGAGAAAAGCACGAGGACTATAGACAGGTTTCTGTGCAACATCATCACAGCAGCCTATTCTCACGAAAATACGTGTCTATATCACGTAGTGTGTTTATCGTGTTATTTATACGCGAAAATGAGTTTTTACGTGCATGTGATACGCAGTTTTCGCGTGCATTTGACACGCACTTTTTTGCGTGTAATACACACGCACCCAACACCACTAATTCTACCCAAACGTATAATACATACGTACCCCACACCACTCCTAAACCTACCCTTAACAACCCATGCGTATCATATGCACGTAAAAACTCATTTTCGCGTATAAATAACACGATAATCACACTACGCGATATAGACACGTATTTAGTGTGATCGGGTTGATCACAGAGATGCGCGCGCAAATAGGGGGCAGAAAGCAGCTCTCTTTATGGCATATCTAGCTGAAACAGAGATGACACAGAGCTTTTCATATTATATGTATTCCAAATAATATTGACCTTTTATTCAATCATATTAATAATCAAATACAAATATCAAACATATTAGTGTCACAGTTGTGTTCTGTTTAGTTTGTTTTCATTGGACTTGTCTACCTGTTGTGTGTGTGTGTGTGTGTGTTTGTGTGTGTGTGTGTGTGTTAGTTAGTTAGTTAGTGTGTGTTAACCATCTACCCGTCATCCCTGTACCTGTGTGAGTTATATTAGTAAATGGTTGTATTGAAGCTCTTTGCCTGTTCACCTTTCTTCTACCTACACCACACTGTGACAGAAGAACAGACCACAAAAAAGGACCATAGGATGGGTATCCTTCTCACCCCGGTGAACCCAGCTCATCCTCTCTTCACCTGTTTCCAAGATGGCCGTCCAATCGAGGAATACGTGCAAGACATTCTACAGCTTTCACACTCTATCAACTGGACAGATGACGTCCTTATTCAAGTGTTCGGGCTTGGACTGGACTATCCCCTGCACCAACCAACTCCAGCAGCAGGGATCCCAGGTATGTTCCCTGACCAGCCTGATCTTCACTTTATGTCTTGTCCCACCGAGACCACCTATCCAGTATCTCGTCCCGCCGAGATCGCCCCTCATGAATCCTCAGTTCCTGTCCTCGTCCAAGGTCATGTAAGTGTGAACTTGTGAAAGGCTAAATATTGTAGATTAAATATTGTAGATTAAAATTCAAATCGTAGTAGCTGGACGTCTGTCAGGCTGTAAATCGCTTCAGGACTCGAAGTTCAAGTATTCAGATGAGTTGCTGCATATACACATAAATGTAAAAGTACGTATTTATATGCAGTCTATCTGAAGTGTCTTTCTCTGTCCATTTAGATGGCTGTTTTCTTCGGTCATTCTGTACCAGCCATCAGCAGTAAGTGATGCTCTACTACACTCTGCTGTTAGATGTTTCCCTCACTGATGATTTCTACACACATAGCCTAGACAAGTTTCTTTCTACTCTCAAGATTCCTCTTCTAATCTCTTTAACAACCTGTTCGTTGGACAGTCTATTCATAAGTGGTTGATCACAACCTTGAAAAAGGATTACAGGTCGATTTTTATGTGACCACTCTTTAACTGGCCTGAAGGAAATCAACCTCACAGACATTAAAGGAGAACTCCGGTCAATTTTAACATTGAGCTAATTTTTGTGAAAGATATGAATAAAAATGATGTTAATTCAGCCAGCTCACATACCTGTATTTTCTTCCTGTTTTCGGTCGAAGTCCAAAGTAGTCGATTATCGAGTTGGGAGAATGGGATCTCATACAGCCTGGTCGCACGCGCGAACTTGATAATCGACTGCTTTGGACTTCGACCGAAAACAGGAAGAAAATACAGGTATTCGAGCTGGCTGAATTAACATAATTTTTATTAATATCTTTCACATCTACTGCAGTCAGATTGACCGTGTTCACTCTTAATAACATCAGTCACATGGCTGTGCACTTTAATGACATATCAAGGATGTTAAGAGGCTAAAAGCAGGTTTAAACCTTGCCCCATTGAAGTCAACAGGGTGCAAATTTTAAAAAGAAAATAACACGGTGTAGGCAACACCGATTTTTGTCGTTGTTCTTTGTACTGACAGCACTCCAAATTTACAAAAAAATGAGCTCAATGTTAAAATTGACCGGAGTTCCCCTTTAAAGGCATAGTCCAGTCATAAATAAACATTTTCAAAATATCTTAGTTTGTGGTGGGTTTACGATTGCCTTAAAGGCAATCAGAGTAATAAATTGCCTTTTGTCTAGATGCATATATTAAAACATAACTGAACTTGACTAATAAATTTAATCAATTATAACACTATGGCAACACGCAACACAGGGTTGTTATAGTTTTGAGCGTGTATTGTTTAGATAGTTTTCATTTTGGCTGTGTTCGGAATCACATACTCAATGAGTAGGTACTTAATTTCAATAAGTACTTACTTAACGAGCGCTAAAAGAGTAGGTACTTTTATAGCCAAATCTCCTTGAGTATGAATGCGATCCGGACATCATCGCCATGTTGACCTTATGTGACCTACGACGCATTATCACAAGCGCAACAACTTAAAAGATATGAACGACACGTTTAATTCATCTATCTGTAAATATCTTGATATTGATGAAAGTTGCTCATTTAGTGGTATTGTTGAAGAAACAGCTGCCCATTTATTTTGTGAATAGCCTACATTTAGGGTTGATAAGCAGTTTTATCCTTATAACGATATCATTTGTTTATTAAGAAACCCCAAAATCGTCATCTCTTGAATATGTTGTTAATTTCTGTATTTCCTTTAAGTTTTCCTCTTTTTCTTGATGAATTTACCTCTCAATTCATCCCTCAGACTTCTAACAATTTTTTTTTTATAATGAAGAACTATTTAAAGATATTTAGCCTTGTTATTGTTCTTTTTCCCTGTGTATAAATATCATATTATGATGTACACAAACCAATGATCTTTATGTTTTCTGTTTTGTCATGATTGTTCATTGTTAGATACAATTATGGTATCTTTCCATGATCTTGTATGTAATAAGTTTAAATGATATGAGCGACAGGTGCACTATAACACTTCATAACATCAGTAATTCGACAGCACAGTAATTCAATAAATGAGTAAAAGAACAAATGAAAGTAACCATCACAATAAACAAATGCATATACAAGACAACAACACATGAAACAAAGGTTTATTCAAAATACAAGCGCTGAACCCCACTGCCATCTCAACACAGCGGTTCCGTTCTGCGGCTTTATCCTGATGAAGTCACCAGAGCTGAGCCCTGCCTTCGTGCCCGAGCTTGTGCTGCGCTTCACAATCTGAGTCAATAAGGGCAGGTGGAGTGATGGAGGGACTCATAAGGGCAGGTGGAGTGATGGAGGGACTCATAAGGGCAGATGGAGGGACTCATAAGGGCAGGTGGAGTGATGGAGGGACTCATAAGGGCAGGTGGAGTGATGGAGGGACTCATAAGGGCAGGTGGAGTGATGGAGGGACTCATAAGGGCAGATGGAGGGACTCATAAGGGCAGGTGGAGTGATGGAGGGACTCATAAGGGCAGGTGGAGTGATGGAGGGACTCATAAGGGCAGGTGGAGTGATGGAGGGACTCATAAGGGCAGGTGGAGTGATGGAGGGACTCATAAGGGCAGGTGGAGTGATGGAGGGACTCATAAGGGCAGGTGGAGTGATGGAGGGACTCATAAGGGCAGATGGAGGGACTCATAAGGGCAGGTGGAGTGATGGAGGGACTCATCCATGGCACCGTTTCCAGGATTCAGCTCTGGGCTCCTCATCCTCAGTGCTCATGTAATACCCCTAAAAAGTATAAAAAGATAAAAGAATAAACAAAACGAGCGCTTCAGTGATGGCTTCCTGGTGGTCGTTTTTACTCTTGAATGAAGCACATCATGGGCGCGCGCGCTACTAGCCGTGCGATGACGTCATCACACTGGTATGCCAAGTGAAATTAATTTAATAAATGGACATAACACTCTTCTTTTTAAACAAAGCACAAATAAGCATTTAAGCAATATCAACAATATTAGAAAAATAACATTTACAAATTCTATAATGCATTTAAAAAAAACAAACAGATAAAATCCACTATATCACACCCCAGTCTGTAGACATTTCACATCCTACAAAAATGCACAAACATTATACAAAATGATTTACAGCACATTTGTCTAATGTAAACTGTGTTGACAACAGTGAATTATCCTGCATAATAGCACACATCACTCAGATGTCTTTTTCATGTTGTGATTTGCTCATCTGCAATACTTATACAATATTTTCCTTACAGATGTAAATATACATTTTAAATAAGCGTGTTTAAGATGTATATGGTTATGTAAATCCCCTTTAGAGACGTAACGTTACGTGTGCTTACTGGAGTTCCCCTGTAGTTAGCAATACATAATAAAACGTTTTTACAGCAAAATGACAACTATACTATACTGTCTAACTAATTTACACCTTGAACAGTTAAAATGTTTCGTTTAACACATACGATTTAAACACAAGGAACTGTGTTTACTCACCTTTGAAAACCCCCGCGTCGCTGATCTCCGTGATGTTGATAATGACGTATGCTCTCGCGTGGCCTCCTGGGATAGATGAGTATCATGAGGACCCATCGGTTGAGCACTCAAAAATCTGGGCGAAAGCAGTAGATCATCCGAGAACTTCTCGCCTACTCTTTTATGAATACTGATGTTTCGAACGTACTGCTTCTTTCACTTACTGTTTTCGCCTACTATATAGTAGGAAAGTAGGGATATTCGAACGCACTATCGGCCAAATCTCGCGATAATTAGTACGTCACCCAGGTAATTCTCGCCTACTCTTTTATGAATACTGAGGATTCGAACATACTTTTCGCTCGCCTACTCTTTTCCCCCACTATATAGTAGGGAAGTATGCAATTCCGAACACAGCCTTTGTGTTGGCCACGGCGGAGCTGGCGGACCCTTGGGCGCCCAGGGCGGAGCAGTCGGACCCTCGGGCGTCCAGGAGGAGCTGTCGGACCCTCGGGCGTCCAGGGCGGTGAGGACCCTTCGGGTGGCCATGGTGGTGAGGACCATGGTCCTCTTAGAGGACGTACTGCGCCCCCCCAAAAGTTTAAGGGGAATCTTGACCGGCTCAGGAACGGGAACAGACACCGGCTCAGGAACGGGAACAGACACCGGCTCAGGAACGGGAACAGACGTGACGTGAACAGTCTCTGGCTGGGCAGACGAGACGTGATTAGTCTCCGTCGTAGGATCATAGGGCTCTGGCGCAGGATCAGCAGGCTCTGGCGCATGATCATCGGGTTCCTGCGCTAGATCAACGGGCTGTGGCGCAGGATCAACGGGCTCTGGCGCAGGATCAGCGGCCACTAGAACAGAAACGGCCACAAGGACCGACACAAACACAGAAACAAACATGGGCTCTGGAACGGCAGACACTGGCTCCGGCTCTGGAACGGCAGACACTGGCTCCGGCTCTGGAACGGCAGACACTGGCTCCGGCTCTGGAACGGCAGACACTGGCTCCGGCTCTGGAACGGCAGACACTGGCTCCGGCTCTGGAACGGCAGACACTGGCTCCGGCTCTGGAACGGCAGACACTGGCTCCGGCTCTGGAACGGCAGACACTGGCTCCGGCTCTGGAACGGCAGACACTGACTCCGGCTCTGGAACGGCAGACACTGGCTCCGGCTCTGGAACGGCAGACACTGGCTCCGGCTCTGGAACGGCAGACACTGGCTCCGGCTCTGGAACGGCAGACACTGGCTCCGGCTCTGGAACGGCAGACACTGGCTCCGGCTCTGGAACGGCAGACACTGGCTCCGGCTCTGGAACGGCAGACACTGGCTCCGGCCCTGGAACGGCAGACACTGGCTCCGGCTCTGGAACGGCAGACACTGGCTCCGGCTCTGGAACGGCAGACACTGGCTCCGGCTCAGGAACGGCAGACACTGGCTCCGGCTCTGGAACGGCAGACACTGGCTCCGGTGGGCAGGCGATGGGCTCAGGCGGGCAGACCGGACTTTGAACTGGCTGGACTGGGAGATCTTCCACGAGGTATGTGGATCCACACACCCACAGTGTGTGATCCACAAACTCCAAAAATTACATATTGAGGTCCTTCACCAGAATTATCTGGGCTAGCGGGTCCTTCAGACCACCCCAGAAACTCTGTTTCAGTTTCTCTTCATCCTGAGTCCCATCATCATAAAACTCGAGGTACAGCCCCGCATACTCTTCTAGAGAGCGCTCCTCTTGGAAGAGGATAGGTGTTTCAACTGGGCTCACCTTTATGGTCTTTTTCCTTCGACTAATTTTATTTTATTTAAAAAATTTTTTACGGTTGGTCGTTCTGTCAGGTTGCTGTGCAGGTAGCTTAAGATGAGGACATGGTAGCTGCAGTTTAGGAGATTTATTTTTACAAACTTAAACTTCCAAAAACAAACAGGAACAAAAGAACAAACTCCAGAGCTTCAATGAAACACACAACCATACAAGGACGACGACCAACAAACACTGAGGGCAAACACAGGGCTTAAAAGAACTGGGGCTAATGGGATAATGAACTGAACACAGGTGATGGAACTGAAAACAAATGAGGAGCAGGAAAACTGGAACACAGGACTAAACCAAAATCACAAAGACAGGGGAAACAGGATCACAGAACTAAACTAAACACACTGAAAACGTGACAATCACAGGTATGCAAGCATTTAAGAAATTATGATATAATCTAATTAGCAGTCCTCAGATGTGATTGGCTGAACGCCTTTACAAAAATGCAGAGGAAAGATTGCAGCCTTGTTATACACCTTTGCTAATATTAAAACATTCGGCATTACCTTGTGCTGTTCGAACGATTGCTTCCACCAATCCATCGATGACTTCCACACATTATCTGAGTTTTCTTCCATTTAGGTAATGCTGCTGTTGTCATCGTCACAAGACTGGTCTTCTGCCAGGAGCATCATGGCAATCTGCTGCTGTCCAGAATCAGGTGGTTTGTCTTCGTCTGGCATCTCAGCTGAGACCTGTCCACTATGGGTGACCCTAGCAGTAGTTGTGAAGTACCAGTGGCGTAGCTCTCAGCATCACTGATGCACACAAGCCCTCACAGCACGTCAAGCTGCAAACCTTGTGAGGGACCCTAACCTAACCTACCCTAACCTAACTGTTTAAAAGCAACCGCATATCAACCAACTACTGAAAAGATCCCAACAACCACGTAGCAATGGATGAAGACCAGCAACTGCATAAAACGGGTTAACAACAACAACGCAACGCAGAAAAACTTGGCAACACACAAGAAACCACCCGAAAATTCCTGACAACCACGAAGTAAAAAGCTAAAAACCACTCAGAAAAACCTTGGAACCGCATATGAATGTACTGACAACCAGACAGCAATGTGCAAATACACAAACTTTTCAAAAATAAAACTTACTCTATAACTATATACAGTATTTACATACGTAGGCCCTGCCGCGTTGTGCAGTACTCCAGCCTCCATGTGACCCTGTGATGACTCAGTGTCTGGGCTTCTTTCTTCGGGGTTCCTCGGGCAGGGGCTCTTCACTGATGTCCACGTGGATTTGTGGAGCGAAGCTTCTTCTTCTGGGTGTGGAGAAGCTCTCAGTGATGAGGACACGTCCATCTGGCTGCTCCGTCTCCACCAGTGAAGGGCAGTTGAGTGTCTCCCACAGCTGCTGCTTGATCGTCAGGCCCAGCTCAAGGCTGTAGGGACGGCGCCGACCAGAGCGAGTCTTCATCATGGGCTCCGCCACAGAACGGTAAATGTCCTGGTAGCCCTGCACGCTGCTGCCGTGGATGGAGACCGGCCCTTCCTGCTGACACATGCCCACTGAAGAGACTGAGGCTGCTGGACGGATGTCGGGAAGGACAGCAGCGTTCTTCAGGTAGCGCTCCTCCAAATCGTTGGATCTTTGAGCTTCCGCAGAGATGCAGCTGTAAGTGTGATCCAACCCGATTACAGCTGCCAGATGAGAAAGCTCACGGGGGTCTGGAGTGGAAGAGACCCCCTCCACTAAGAATCCTCTCAGGTGTGCGGGAAGAGCCCTGGTTCTTCTTGGGCGACGCTGCTCCATGATAATAAATCAAGAATAACTTACCAAATTGTAGAGCTGTGAGAATAGACTTCAAGGCTTCAGGGACAGTTGTGTTAATTTCAAATATCAACAATGCTGCTGGACTGACATAGAATGTTGAGGCTCATTTAAATATAAACAAACAACACATGATGTCAACTGTAAGTCAATTGGAGCCCTATATGTTACATGCACTATATGCTTCTCTATATCACCAGTAGATCTGTGAGTGTGTGTGTGTGTGTGTGTATTAGTGGTGTATGTTAAGGCCAGCATCTCTGTTAGCTGTTAGGAACCTTGCTATTCTAGTGGTTCATAAATTAATCTCTGAGTTAAATGAATCTTTCACGTGAACAAATCATTCTTGCTTACTCGTATATTTTGTTCAATGAAGTCTCTTCTTTTTGAACTGCTTTGGTGGTTTTCCCTGCGTCCACAGACTATAGCACAAGCCGTTTGCATTGTGGCCTGTGAAGCAGCGTTGCATTGGTTATGAATCTGCTAAACAAATGTGTTTGGAGTCTGAATGAATCTTGTTTGTAAAGAATATACAAGCAAATAGCCTACATGTTGTTTTTGTTTTTATTTTATTTAGTTATTTAATTTTTGTGCAGAATTTTGTGCAAAAAACAACAGATCTGCTCAAATGATTGCTTTTAACCCATATCTTGATTTTGTAATTGTAAGACTAAAAAAAGAGTTTGTGAGCAACTTGAAGAAACAACTGTTGTGAACCAGAAATATTGAGTGACATTGAAAGATAACTGTAGGTTCTGTGAAGATTTATATAGTGAACTTCAGTCATTAATGGTATTTCTCTTCAATCATATAACGGTTTTCATTTTTATCCCGTCAAAAAAGGAAATCAACAAATAATAAGTGTGATTGTTTTGTGCTATGTTTTCTGTTTTATATTGTTAGCTTGCAACCTAATACATATTTACTGTCTCTACTAATCTTATTGGTAGTTATAGACTCAAAATAATGTCTATGGCTGCAACAAAAGATAATAAATTTGTAGATTATGTTTTTATATATAAATTCTGATAAAAAGGCTAATTTTATTTTCTATATTTTTATAGAAAAAAGTATATTCTACATCTTGCTCCAGATACTATCTATACATAAACTTGAAATGTGTATTAAGTGACAACTTGGATATTTTTAAATAAATATTTTACTAATTAAATCCAGGAAAGTTATTATAACTTTATAATAATATAATTATATAATTTTAAGTTGTGATAGATAATTACAACAATATATTTATATAACTTTTATATATACACTACCGGTCAAAAGTTTTAGATCAGTAAGATTTTTTATGTTTTTAAATGAAGTCTCTTCTGCTCACCAAGGCTGCTTTATTTGATGAAAAAAAAAATTACAAACAGTAATATTGTGAAATATTATGACAATTTAAATTGACTGTTTTCTATTTTAATATATTTTTAAAATGTAATTTGAAAGCTGAATTTTCAACATCATTACTCCAGTTTTCAGTGTCACATGATCCTTCAGAAATCATTCTAATATGCTGATTTTATGCTCAAAAAACATAAATTATTATTTTCAATGTTGAAAACAGTTGTGTACCATTTTTTTCCCCAAAATTCTATGATGAATAGAAAGTTCAAAAGAACAGTGTTTATTTAAAATATAATCTTTTCTAACATTATAAATGTCTTTACTGTAACTTTTGATCAATTTAACTCATCCTTGATGAATAAAAGTATTTTCTAATTTCTTTCCCCCAAAAATAAAAAATAAATTTTTACTGACCCCAAACGTTTGAATGGTAGTGATTAATGTTACAAAAGCTTTCCATTTCAGATCAATGCTGTTCTTTTGAACTTTCTATTCATCAAAGAATCCTGAAATAAAAATGTAAAAAACTGTTTTCAACATGGATAATAATCATAAATGTTTCTTGAGCATCATATTATAATAATTTCTGTAGGATCATGTGACACTGAAGACTGGAGTAATGATGCTGTTAATTCAGCTTTGATCACAGGAATAAATTACACTTCACTATATATTCACATAGAAAACCGCTGTTTTAAATTGTAATAATATTTCACAATATTACTGTTTTTTTTGTATTTTTTATCAAATAATTGCAGCCTTGGTGAGCAGAAGAGACTTAATTTAAAAACATACAAAATCTTACTGATCTAAAACTTTTGACTGGTAGTGTATATTTAAATCATATTTTATATAACTAATGAAATTACTAAAACTTAAACTAAAATTAGAATGAAAACTGACAATCTAAAAATACAAGCTAATTGAAGATATTAATACATACTGTAATGGTAGACAAATAATACTAAAAGAACACTGGCAAGTATGAGCCCAACTGAAGATTTTGCCAAAAAAAAAGCCGAAAAAGGTGCACCTGATTCCAAACGAGATCCATGAGATGGTTTCAATCTGCAACTTATAGTCATGCTTTCAATGTCACTTTTGGTCTAGAGGGGTAAATCACTTGGGGTAAATAAAGTTGAATCTAATCTAATCTTAAAGCTGCAGGTTGAGCCCAGCAATCCTTCATAAACACGGCCCAGAAACAACTCCTCACGGGTCACAGGGAAAGTTTCGTAACACGGTCATCTATATATTAGTCAGGAGAGAGGAGACAGTTTAAACATTTCCGCTTCTGTGAAAACAATGAAGTGGAAACTGAACAACGTGGCTTGGTTTCTTATTAACATTGTCCTCCTCAACAAATCAATTTAAGGAGAGCCTGCAGTTATGAATTATTCACTCTACATTGGAATGTGCAAAAAAGAAAAACATGGGTCAGAATGTGCTCCAAAAAAAGAGGTAGGGTGCCCTCCACTGGATTTTGACTTTAAAACAAGCTGATGGGAGTGTCCTGACTTTTCTTTAACATTTTCCTGGATAAACCAGGTCATTCAGAAAGTTTTAGATTCTTGGAAGCTTGGGAATGAGTAAAAATATACATTTACATGCCACTGATTGTGTCCTTTCCTGCGTCTAGACTCCCTGTGAGGAAAACCTAGCTATTCTCTGCAAACCACAGACAGCTTTCTGCTTTTAGACCGGCCATAGAAACACAGCACTCCACCCTACAACAGGAAATAACTCTGTAATCTACTCAAACAAACAGCAGCAGCGCACCACCACACTAGAGCTTAGCCCTGCTGGGACATATTTAGAAAAATTATATGACATATAGAAACAGTAGTTCTACAATTACCATGAGAAAATGTTGCATTTATAGCTAACAATGAAGGCTGAGTGCACAGGGAGATTACAGAAAGAGAGACATTGTAACTATAAACCGGTCTAACAGCTGGTTAGGACATTTATGAAACAAATGTATGTACATGTATGACAGTGAAGAGAGACATTCAGTCTGTTGTGAAAAAAACACACATACAAAAGCTTTGGAGATACAAGGTTTATTCAGTGTGCAGCATCAGTTCTGGTCGTGTCAAAAAGCGACACCATCGATCAAAGCAAGTATAAACAAACTTGAGTGCCAATTTGAGGCCAACACTTTGATAGAGGAATGAACAAACAGATGGGATGATTGATCTACAGCTGAAAAGTAGCAGAGGTCTGTGACATGGCATTATAGAGGAACGTGTTGTTGAAAGGTACAAACTGGTGCGTGATGATTTTGATGGCTTCTTGAGCCGCTGATCCTGCAACAAAAGACAGACAAAGGGCATCTTGACAAATGGCATTACCATGGTGTTAATATCTGGATGGTTTCTAGATATGCAATAAGACTCCTACGTATTTGGATTGAGATGGCAGTGGAAACGCTACTTACATAATACATTTAAGGCTGGGTTAACCAAACGGTTTCAGTAATTGAACTACTTTTATGTTCACTATTTAAGAAAGATTCTGACAGTAAAGGATGGTAAATAGGAGTTAGAAGTAAAAATAACTAAATAAAATCAAGAGCTTCCATGCAAATGGACAAAGACAGAGATGAGCCAGGATTTGGGGAAAGCCACTAGAGATTCAAAATGAATAATTCATAGGTTTTTGTTCATTAAATCAGTTGACCAGACCATACGACTATGGTGTCTTTTCTCTTTTTCTCACTGTGACACAGAAAAGAAAAGCAGATATGGCTTGGCAAGAATTTCATGAATCACATCAATGTCAAATGGAAATTAATAGTCTGTACTCGTAATAGAAAATGTACAACCCACTATGTGAGTGTAAGGATAATGATTATTTGTAGCACATCACTTATTCAACTACTTAAGCAGTTGAATACAGATAACGAAAATACATTAGCATTTACATCTTCATTGAACGTGGTCAGAATTTGTCCCTGACCTCCTGCAAATGTGGTTCCGTTGATCGGATCACAAAATGAACTCAAAAAAGATAAATGCATCTTGGATGCATTTACACCTGGCTTTTGCTAAGTTCTTTAAGTGCTATCTGACAGTTATAATGAATATAATACTGCCAGCAGTAAAGAAGAATATGATCTGCCTTTATACAATAAAATCCAAATAGTAGAGGATGTCACAGTATGCATCATGAGCGTATGATGGAGTGTTTTGCAGGCTTCTGAATAAATACATAAACACTCACCTCCCAGAAAAGCTGCGACAGTGTGTGGCTCAGCAGCTCCGTAACGGCAGCTGAAAGATATGAAAATAACATTTACACTGTTACCATTTGATTATAAACAGAGTGACCAGGACAACCTGTGCTTTTTATTATCAATATTACAAAACAAATTTTAATATAAATATTTAGTTTGTACTGCTTCAATCCAAAGAGTTCTGAGCAGTTCTAACACTGAGCTTAAACTTACAACTCATGGACATAGTCATCTTTCACATTGACGTTCAGACCGTACTCCTGTAGAAGACTGTTTACACACAGCTTGAGTTTGTTAATGTCTTCCTCCACCTGGTAATTGTAGACACCTGAGAAAAACATTATATATACTTAACATTATAAATATTATATCAGAGTGGCAGAGTTCATATATATGAGATATAAATGTACACACAAGTATGGGGTTGATTTGAATGTTTTTGAAAGAAGTCGTATATGCTCACTAAGGTTGGATTTATTGATCAAAAATACAGTGAAAATATTCTGAAATATGATTAACAAATTTTGTAGGGTTTTCTATTTTAATATATTTTTTAATGTTATTTATTCCTGTGATGACAAAGCTGGATCTTCAGCATTATTACTACAGTTTTCAGTGCTCACAATACTACATTATTATTATCAATGTTCAAATCAGTTAAATATTTTTGTGGAAACTGTAAAAAAAAAAATCAGGATTGTTTGATAAATAGAAAATTCAAAAGAGCAACATTTATTTGAACTATAAATATTTGTAACATTACAAATGTTTTGTATATGCATAAATGTATCTAAATGTAATGTAATGCAGCCTTGCTGAATGACAATAATAATTTATAGTACCCTGTCCCCCCCAAAAAATAAAGAAATAAAATAAAATAATGACAAATCAAAGTTGAGTTTATCATACAAAAATGCTTGAGGATATAAACAATGATGAATTTAAAAGCTTGAGGGATATTTTAAACACTATGCTGTGGTTAAGATGATCTTAATGGCCAATTGTTTTTGCCCGTTTTGATAACTCCTCTGACCTGGGTAACGCGAATGTTGCTGATAGAAGCGATCGACTGAGCGGAGCATGAGGTACAGAACCATCTCACTGTCCAGGCTGTCCATACAGGATGCTATGGAGACAGAAACAACTGCTTAAATACACACAGCAACACCCAAACATGCATGTACCCAACAATGAACAATCATATTCCATGTTAGTAAATCCATCTAAACAATCCTGTACAGTGACCATAACATTTACAAACTGAGATAAACCATAGTCAGGAAGAGAACCGTAGAGAAAACGTACTAATTTCATCTTTATTGAAAGTGTCCACACTGTACTCTTCTGCCAGAGATCTGCAGCGCACCACTCGGAGGAAAGCGGCGTTCTTACCTGTGGGACACAAAACACCACACAACATAGGCATTACCCAAGGAAGTTAATAATGTGTGAAGAAAGCTACCTGTTAGCATTCCCAAAATTGGGAAAAGTAATTGCTGGAGCCATAAACACCATGCATGCAAACATACTAATGGAATAGGAATCATGATGCTGTAGATAACGGCATTTTTCATTCTTAGTAAAAGTAAACATTATTTCTGAAGCACATTTAAAGGGATAGTTCACCCAAAAGTGAAAATTCTGTCTTTAATTCATTACACTAATGCCGTTCCAAACCCGTAAGCCTTTCGTTTGTCTTCGAAACACAAGTGAAGATATTTTGAATGAGACCTATGAGCTCTCTGTCCTTCCGTTGACAGCTACGCAATTACCACTTTGACACTTCAAAAGGTTCATAAAGAGATCGCAAAACGAATCCATATGAATTGAGTGGTTTAGTCCAAAATGTTCTAAAGAGACGATCACCTCATATGAACAGATTGAATTTAGGCTTGTATTGTCAAAAGTACCGACATGTTTTTGAAGTGCTGATCATTGTAGCCAATCACAGACATATCCGATGAGCGCATGAGCACAATGACCAATCAGAGGAAGTTCCGCTCAACAGTGCTCAAAGCGTCACATTTTCTAAAATTTTGTACCAACTTGGTACCGAAGTCTGTACTTTTGACAACACTAATTTAGAATTTTACCATAGAAACATTGATCAGCGAACATACAGGTGAAACTCGAAATATTTGAATATCATGCAAAATTTCATGTATTTCAGTAATTCAAATTAAAAGGTGAAACTAATATATTTCGTATATATAACTATATACATATGCATGACTATACTTTTCAGGGGGCCGACATTTTTGTATTTAAAATCCTTTTTCTTATTGATTTCATGTAATATTCAAATTTTCTGAGATTTAGAATTTTTGGGTTTTCATAAGCTTTAATAGCCTGGTTAAAACCAGACCATTCTCAGTTGTAACTGAGTTAGGATCTGGCAAAGCGTCATAGAGAACCCATTTCCAGAGGGGCGTCACCAACGGACGTCGCTCAAATGCCTCTGGATAGACCTAAAACCAATCAGAGCGATGAAGGAGATGACGTATGCAGAGCGATGGAGAAATATCTCCCGAGTGCTGTTCTTTGCTCCGGTTTTAATGGAACACTCCATAATTTTTTCATAATTATTAAACTATGTTATTCTTTTATCTAAGACGAGTTGATACATACCTCTCTCGTTTCAGTGCGTGCACTCAATCGCTCTGGCGCGCCACGACACTTTGATGCTGATAGCCCAGCTCGTTCATTAGGATCCAAACAGAGATGAAGTTAGAAGCGATCAAACACCTCCACGTTTTAAATAGTTACACGATCAAGTATGGTGACAAAAAATAAAACGTGGAGGTGTTTGATAGAATCCAAACAGAGATGAAGTTAGAAGCGAATGAACGAGCTGGGCTATCAGTATCAAAGTGTCGCGGCGCGCCAGAGCGATTGAGTGCACGCACTGAAACGAGAGAGGCATGTATCAACCCGTCTTAGTTAAAGGAATAACATCGTTTAATATGAAAAAACGGTGGAGTGTTCCTTAAACAAAAAGGAAACGTTCAAATCGCTTAAAACAGACACGATAGCTGATTCGAACGAGTGATGTTCCACGGCGGCATCCATCTTTGTAATGTACAAATCTGCTTCACAGTTGCTGCGCTGTCGTCATCGTGTAAAGCCCGCCAACGTTTCTGATTGGTGCCGCGATTTCGGCGGATTGGAAATGGGCTTGAATCAGCTCTTTGTCAGACTAACTTGCAGAGCAAATCTAAATTTGCCGGAAGTTGTCTGGGTTTTCCCAGGCTAAAGCTTTAAGCCATAATCATCAAAATTAGAACTTTTGCTCGATATTCAAATTTTTCGAGTTTCACCTGTAAACAAACTTAACGGAACATGCTTGATGTGCGAGAACAAACCTCATTGGTGGAAGCTCAAATATGATGCATAACACGAGAAATAACCTCATTGGTTCACGCACGTCAAGATAACATGCTTGAGGTTCTGTTGATCATAACTGATGTGTGAGTTGATGAATGTTTATATGTGAATAAAAGCCTAAATTAAATCTTTTCAGCATCTCTTCAGAAAATGTGGACTATACTGTTAAATTTAAGGCACATTTAAGTTGTATCACTGTTAAGCTGGAGAAAGTCATTTGGCATCCAGCCTTTAATGTTGGAATACTAGTTTCATGACAAAGCCCTGAGCAAATCTGAGAGCAAATTATGGAAGTGTGCATTCTGTACTTACAGAAGAGTTTGATTTCCTGTTCAGAGATGCTCTCTGGAGTCTTTGGAATAAGAACAGATAGTTCAGATCATTAATATTAATGAGCATTTAAAATAGATAAACTGCAGTTTTTACACAGGGCGTTGATTATGTGAATACCTTGCCAACTGATTGTAGAAGCGTTTCAACATGTTTGGACACAACTGCTGTGTCCTTCATGGCTTTGTCTCTGTAACTAAAATTGAAAGCGTCAAACAAATGCCATTTTACCAAAAAACACAGTCAGTAGGAAATTTGATCTGAAGCCAACAGATAATTGTCACACCATTGTCCTCTGATATAGCAATCACCTGACCAGTATCAACTGTTTGTCGATTTACAATACCAGGCAAATTTCACAAACGCATCACTACTAATGAAGTTTCCTGACTCACTGTGATTTGAAAGCTGAATACCTACACGTTTTGTAACTTGATGAATTTGTCTGAATCAGCGATCATGTCTGGGATGGTTCCTCGCACAGGAAGGTTTCCGTTCCCCTCGTTCCGAACAAAGTCCTGCACTCCATGTGCCATCACCCAGAAGGATGCGCTCTATCATAAGACAAATTAAAGTAGCTGGTGATGCATAAACTGATATTATAAAAAAATAAATAATAATAATCACACATAAAACAGATGGATGTTTTCTCACAAGGGGAGAGAAATGTATTTACACGTTAAATAAGGAGATCTGCAGCAGTTTTGGTAGCATGTGACTACGTATTTTCAGAAAGGGGCACAAAGTGCTGTCAAAACAATTAATCACATCTAACATAAAAGTTTGTGTTTATATATTTGTGTACTGTACACATATACATATATATATATATATATATATATATATATATATATACAGTATATATTATTTATATGTGTGTGTATATATATATATATATATATATACACGTGCGGTCGCGCGCACACACACACACACACATTTATATACAGGTGAAACTCGAAAAATTAGAAGTAATATTTCAGAAAGAATTTCAGTAATTTAAATTAAAAGGTGAAATTAATATATTTTGTATAAATAACTATATACATATGCATGATTATAATTTTCAGGGGGCCGACATTTCTGTATTTAAAATCCTTTTTTTTATTGATTTCATGTAATATTCAAATTTTCTGAGATTTTGAATTTGGGGTTTTCATAAGCTTTAAAGGAGAACTCCAGCGCAAAATGAACCTTTGGTTTGAAGGTAGGGACCCTTATTATGCTACCGTGTTAGTGTGGGGCTATTTTGAGCCTTGTTAGTGGTATTAACAAGCGATTTTTATTTGTCATTACTCTGTGCTCTAAATACTAGCGTTATACTAGCGTTATAGTCTAAACTGTTTTTAGAGATAAAACTATTTACATTCGATAATCATGAAAACAAATCTCAGATAACGGTTGACTAGGTAACAATGTGTAATTAGACCAAAGGTTCATTTTGCGCTGGAGTTCTCCTTTAAGCCATAATCATCAAAATTATAACTTTTGCACGCTATTCTAATTTTTCGAGTTTCACCTGTGTATGTATATATATATATATATATATATATTATATTATATAAAACGCAAACTTTTATGTTAGAATTGTGATTAATCGATTTGACTAGCCTGGCATGCCAGACCTACATCAGGATGTTAGGTCTGGGAACTCACCATTGACAGGGCTCAATACGAGGGGCGGGATAAACGGTTGTCTTTCAAATTCCCTCTGCACGCAATAGGATAGCGCTACAACCAACCAGAGCAACGAAGAAGGTGACGTCTTTTATATCTTCCTTTTTTTTAAATGTCTCGAGTGCAGTTCTTTGTTCTTCTTTCAAAGAAAAGCTTAACTTCAAATCATCCAGAGTCGCGGCCAAAGCCGAATCGAAAGACAGCTGTTCGCCAGCAGCAGCTGCCATTCTTTGTTTTCAAGTAGCAGTGAACTGTCGCAACTCTGTCGTCATTATGTTAAGCCCGCCTGCCGACTCTATACACGATGTGATTGGCCTGACTACAGTTTGGTTTTTCCAGCTTGAAAGTCAACGGAGAGTTGCTAGACTGCACTGGCTGCAAAATAAATTTTGCTGCCGCTAGGGGGAGTCTAGATTTCTAGGCTACGATTTGACAGCACTAGAAAAAAAAGTGATGAAAAATTCTCTACATGGCAGATAACATTTTTAAATCAAAGAAAATGTATCCACATCACAAAAATTCATAATTATCTCATATTTCTATGTGGAAGTAAGTTATTTTCTGTGAATGCACGAGACGTCTGAATTCATTAGCTGCTATTGGTAAATAAGCAGAAGAATAACAAAGTGCAGTAAACAGTAAAACTGCGTGGTGTTCCGACCATATAGTATATGCATGCATATGAGTTTTAATATCCGATTTGAGCTTTAAATGCATTAAAATATTTGAACATTTGCCACTAGACCATATGTAAACTATGAGAACAAGGTGAGAATTACCAACAACTAAGATATTATTCTTTAAAAACAATTTCTGTAAAATGGGCAGTTATAAATAACTATGTCCGGAAAATTTATTTTAAAAGGGTAACATTAGAAATCAAACTATGTATTGCTTTCAAACACATTGATGGTCATTTGTTTAGTTAAGATATATTCATGCATTCATTCATTTTACCATGGCGAATAAGTGGAAGGTAACAGCTGCTTCATTTGAAATTTCCGATTACCACAAGGAGCCAAATGCAGCAACCGTTGGAAAAAGGCAGTTTAGGAGTAGTTTTGCATATCCCTACTAACCTGTGAGGTAATGTTTTCACACTGTTCAGCCTTTAAAATGTCCTCCGTAGCACTGGAGACCTACATCACAGTTGGACAAAGCTCAATTCAAATCTAATGTAAGGAACACAAACTCTAACTACAGTTCTTCAAATGTGAGGAGCTTCACCTTGGTGGGGTTCAGAGCCGTGTTCACATTCTTGATCGCCTCCTCAAAGTTCTCTTCATCTTCAGGTGTCCCGTTCTCATTCTTTACAATTCCTGAGAAAAGGAAAGGAAAACCCTCAACAAACGAGACCCGAGCTAAAAGGAAAATGAAATGGCAACATGGCAAATCTCTGATATGACACATTATATTACCTTCTCTAATGAGTTGTCTAAAAGCTTCCTTCTCCTTATAATTCTTCGGTAATTGAGAGTTGTGCTGGATCCAAAAAATGAAATAAAGTAAATAAATAGAAATGTCTGACATTTAGTAGGTCTCACGGTCAGAAAGCTTTTAAGATTATGTCAAAAATTACCTCACTATACCACTTTTCCAAGTATTTGGCAACCACAATGATCCACGGTGTATGACTGTGATCCTAAAACAAAATAAAGATTAAACTGCTATCAATTTTAAGTACTTGCACACCTTAAAAAGTCAGTCACATAAAACAAAAAGACAACGTTCTGTCATCATCTTTAATCTGACCTTCTTCTCCATGTTGTCCAGGTCATAGGACTCTACGTGGTGTTTCAGCTCTGAGAACGGCTGGTCTAGTCTCAGGTCCTCCAAGGCATTATCTGGATGAGACTCAACCACTACAGTGAGAGAAAGTCTTTTAATACAACTTGTTTAGCCCCATGTCCATCAAACATTATTCATAGACTTTCATAAAGTAAAGAATTGTACATAAACTCACTAGTCCATCTAGTAAGTTGTCGGACCATAAGTCAAACAATTGCCAATTGCATTGCCAATAAAAAAAAAAACACATTTTGCTTCAAGAAACTATGATTATTACCTGTGTGCTCCTTCACAATCAGCCTCATGTAACCAATGAGTCCATATGTTCTACATACAAGGAACGGCACACCAGCCTCCCATAACACAGTGGCCAGCCTCAAGCATGTGCTGACATTAAATAAATAAAAAAACATGTTACTATAAGCTGATTTGAAAAAACAGCATCTACAACCCATAAAATTTTAGCTTATGAATTTTTTTTTAACATACCTGTTTGGTAATGCATTTTAAAATTTAAAATAATAAAAGGCACAATATATTCAGATTTGTGTTTTAGTAATACCTTTCTGGAAGCTGGACGCCAATTACCAGACTAAATCTGTGAAAAAACTCTGGGTCGTTGTCCAAAAGCTTATCAGGACACTGAAGATAATAAAAAAAATAGATATACTTAGATGAAAACCTGAAAAGACACACACTACCTCTCACTTGACTGAATTTATGTCCCTTTTAATATAAAGGCTTATTATCAAATGCTCGCTATTAGTTTCATTAAAAAAAATTTGCACCAATTTACATTACTGTTCAAACCATTTTTTTTTATGTTTTGAAAGAAGTCCCTTATGCTCACCAAGTTTTTATTTTTTCTTCCCAAAAATACAGTAAAATAATCATATTGTAAAATAACTGTTTTCTATTTTAATATATTTTAAAATATATTTTATTCCTGTGATCCAGTCTTCAGTGCACATGATCCTTCAGAAATCATTCTAATATGCTGATTTGGTTCTCAAGAAACATTTCTTATTAATAGCAATACTGAAACCAGTTGTGCTGCTTAATATTTTTGTAAAACAAAATTTAGTTTTTTTTGATTGGTAGAAAGTTCAGAAGAACAGTGTTTATTAGAATTTTTGTAACATTATAAATGTTTTTTACTGTCACTTTTTTATCATTTTAGTGCATCCTTGCTGAATGAAAGTATTCATTTCAGAATAAAAGTATAATTTATCGATTGACCCCAAACTTTTCTCGAACGTAATTGCGTATAACGTGACGTCACGAACGCGCATCACAGAACAGAGCAAGGCGAGCATTTTGTGCTTATAAAACGTAAACTTTTTTATTTATTTGTGAAATGACCGATCGTTTCGCTAGATAAGACCCTTATTCATCGTCTGGTATTGTTTAAAGCCCTTTGAAGCTGCACTGAAACTGTCATTTGGACCTTGAACCGTTTGGGTCCCATTGAAGTCCATTATATGGAGAAAAATCCTGGAATGTTTTCATCAAAAACCTTAATTTCTTTTCGACTGAAGAAAGAAAGACATGGACATCTTGGATGACATGGGGGTGAGTAAATTATCAGCAAAAGTTTTTTTTAGGGCCGGGACTCGATTAAAAAAATTAATCTAATTAATTAGAGGCTTTGTAATTAATTAATCGAAATTAATCGCATTTTAATTGCATAAATATTTGACCTGAGAACAGTGAGAAGTATTTTTCTAGTATACCATTGAATAATGACTGAATACATAAGCTTATAAGCAACAAAATATTTTTATTTTTGTTCAACCAAGTCCAACAGACCAGTGCAATTTTTGCCATTAAGTGTACATTTTAGAAATTCAGGTAGCCTACTAGCCTAGTAGGAAGACCTTCTGTAAACAGTTTTTTTAAGTAAAAAAGGTTTCCAGGGTGACGCGTCAGGCTTGGCACGTGATTCACCACAGCCAAAATAGCGCTGTATGACAGATGTAGCTAGCGCTTTTATTTCTAAATATTAACAAACTTGCTTACCATGTCATCAACTTTTTTCTTTTCCGATTCTCAAATATGTGTAAGTGAGTTTGTTTTGTTGTTTAAAAAATCTTTATAAATGATCTGTAACTTGAGATGGGCGCCGTGTTTGGGCCGCAGTTCAGAGATTCCGGTCTGTTGGATTTATTACAGCGCGTCAATTCATCAGTTTCTCCCGAAATACATGAAAGTAAGTGGCCGGTGAACTGGGAGAAAAATAGAGTTGACTTTATGGTTATTTACACTGTGTGTCTGATATGAATAAAAACCGTCGGCAAATATATTTGAATGGGTTGTTAGCTGCTTCCATAGACACCATTGTGTATTTTACAAACTATAAATGTGTTGTTTTACTATAAATTATATGTCTAAAACCTTAAATAAACATTATGTGGTTAAAAACACTGAACAGTTGTGATAGCCTGACAAGCGCTGAACGCGTCCGTCTTTGGCTCAACGCCAGCCACAGCGCGAAAGCACAGTCTGAATCTGGTGGTTGTTATGTCACGTTACTGTACATTCGCTCCTCAGTGGTGGTCAGCTGCTGCAGAGCGTGCCGAAATCACAATTGCTGATTCGATATAGAGGAAAATATCTAGTGGAAAATGAGAATATTATTCATCCAGTGAGAAACGTTCCGCGGTGCAAAAATAAGCGATTAAAACCAATGATGGCGTTAATTAACGCGTTAAAGTCTGTAATTAATTAATCTTAATTAACGCGTTAAAGTCCAGGCCCTAGTTTTTTTTAAAGTGAACTAATCCCTTAAACTGCTAAGACTACAGTCCTACAAGTTAGTCATCATTTTTGTTTCTTTAAGACTGTTCATAACTGTCAAGAAGACATATTGGTCTAATTTGATACCGAAAAGTAAGACTGATTATCCCTAACTAACTGCTAGTTGGTCACACTAGTCTTAACATATTGGCTATGTTTATGCAACTGGCCCCTGGTCTTAATACTGATAGTAAAACCACAATACATTTTACGACATTAACACTTACCTCTTCCACAAAGTTTCCAGACACATCACTGTTGAGCTCCTGCAGCAGTTCAGTAGCAGCCTGAGCCCTGTTCTGCAAAATACGCACAACATCATTCAGAATATGTCACACTAGGTTTGAAAATAATATTTCATTGAAACACCAACACAGATCTGCTTACCTTCCCAATACTGCTGTTACTTAGAAAAAAGCTGCAGAAAAGGATCAAAGCATGACCATGTCTTCTTCAGAAGCATATTCTACACTGTGCAATCTGGTATATTTATCCATACATCACACTGCATTTATTTAACTTAAAATCTACTTGAGATTATTATGAAACCAAGAGAATGATTATGAGGCCAATAAATTTACTTGTTTCCAACATCTTCCCCTGAGACTTTGTGTCCATCAACTATGGTAAATGCTCCGATTCCTAAGAAGGAGAACAGAAAATATCCTGTTAACACAACAAACCATAGCCTACAGATTCCCAGTGTCATGATTTGAGGTGTACAGTGAGTGAGAGACTGATACCTGGCAGGACAAGGTTCTTGAGGATTTCAGTGCCAGATGCAGTGGCGTTGATGAGACACACATGGGCATTTTCAAGTGCTTCCTGTCCATGATCCCCCCACAACCTGATACAAACATATAATAACCAACACTCAATAGCCGGTGTATAAGAATATCAAATATAGCTGTTTCATCATCTGAGAAACACAGAAAGACAACAGTCAAGCTGGTGAATACATCAAGTGGTTTCTGCTTAGCTATGTTATTACCAGGCTATGTAGTTAGACTGATTATACTGTAGTGTATTGCATTAAAGCATGATGAATCTGATGAAACTCTGACATGATTAATGCTCTTGCCATGACCGATGGGCCTCTATGTATGTCAACGTTCATCATGCAATACGAAAGGCTAATACTAATGATGAAATGGAATCGTATACTGCCTTATTCTGTGGTTTAATAAACAGACTGATATATATACATACATATACATACCTGAGCTGTCGATCATACTTCTGCTCTTTGCTCGTTTTGAGGTCTGTCATGATCCTCTGTCTCTGTCTGTGAGTGACGGCTTGATCCTACCGGCCCGGCGCTGTTTCACTATTTTCAGATCGACAGTCGCAGATTCGATGCAGACATACATGTTCTTCTTCCGTTTGACCAGGAGGTGGAGCCATTGCGCTGCTTGAAATGTGAACGATTATATCCATTTGTAATCATAATTCAAGTAGTTTGCCATTTGATTTATACCATTTTCTTGTTTATGTTTTAATATCCTATTTATTTTCTTGCTCTTAGTTGCAGCTTGCTATTGTTTTTTAATCATATTGTTTTTTAATTGGAATGTGGAATGTTTATCTTTACAAATAAGGAATAAGAGGAATATTGTGATTCCAAGGATTCATGATGCACACATGCAAGAACAATGCTTATCAGACAAAACTGATATCTTCTGACAGGATTCGGCGGCATGGGGTTGGATAATATTGCTGATGTGGACACTCAAGTCCTCAAATGAACTACAACCTCACATCATCATGACAGCTTCTTACCTGATGACGAACGCCTCCTCAGTGGCCTTCAAGAGACAAAAAGCATCAGACTAACATGATCCAGCTATTTTTTATTTTTTTTATCTCAAAATCGTTTTCATACAGCAATGTTCAGTCTTTTTTCTCAATTTAGTTCCTAGGGATTGCATGAACTAATACAATGTATGTTCAATGCTATGTAAGTTGCTTTGGATAAAAGCATCTGCCAAATGAATCATAGCGCTATAAAATACTGTCATGTCATATAACAAAACATCATGTTACAATATCTCCAACTGCACTGACTGCTCTGTTACTGTATATCCTGTCTAGTTGCACTGTATTGTTCTTGTACTCTACAACTGTATTATCGGTGCCATGGCAGCCAAGGTTTTAAGTAGCTATTTTGATGTTATTATTTTTTTGGAAATTACAGTTCTAGATTCTCCCAGACAGCAGCTCTGACTCAAACACATTATTTGTATTGCATCAAATTCAGTCATTGTTTTGTAATAGCACTAGCATGCTGTTAGAGAAAAGTGTAAATGTCTCATCATAGTGCACATTTTGCTGGCGTTGAAATTTTTTATTGCTGTCACAGCTGTTTTCACTTATCTCACTAGAATCTGTTATTTGGCGGTGGAAAACAATAACTTGTTGCAATATTGCAAGAACCTAAATACTAGGTGTACATTTTTTAAACACTGTATACAACAACTTTTTTTAAAAAACAGAATGTCAAACAGTGGCTTAAACTGTTGTTGCATGCTTTGTGATACACAGCTTAACAGAGTAAAATATTTTATCTTTGCTTTTGTGATCTTGCATGTGATCATCAGTCTCATGTTACCAGGTGGACCTACTGTTGCATAAAGACATTTTTTTGTAACTTTAGTAGTCACCATCACACATATACTGTATAATAAATAATAACAAATAATATATTGTAGTTTAAATATATTGCAAATATAAATATTCTGGAATAGCCTGAATGTATGGACTCCATGACAAAACAACTCAACAAGCTCGGTTATACACAGTTAATGATTTTGAATTCTTCCAGAATTTTCCCCACGTTGTACAGGTTTGATGTTAAAGGAGCTGTATGTAAGAAATTTATTTCAATTAATCATAAATTCTCCCTGATATGTCACTAGACATTTAGAAATCATGTTCATCATTTCAAATACTTATATCACTGACAACAGTAGTCCGGCCAGGATATTGTCATTTAAAAGGTGAAGTTGCTGCCCTCAACTGATGTTGATGTCATGTTGTGTTTGGTCTGATGCTCCACCCTCCACCGATCTACCAATCACAAAGTCAATAGTGTTGTGGCATTCAGGTTGCCAGCTCTGCTCTAGTTCCCACAGCTGCAGATACAAACGTGTCAGAATCGGATCCTGGATCATATCTGGCAACCTCGAGTCAGTAATTTGAAAGTGATTGCAGTACCAGTTTTGGCCACAATTTTACATATGGCTCCTTTAATTTTTAAACAGTGGTGTACAAGTGCCACAGGTTTTCAAGTACAGAGAGATCAAATCTGTGAATGGGTGCATTCACCCTGAGCCAAGTATGATCAGGTAGCGGTGAGGTTTTATAGGCAATGTCTACTCTGTTAAACTGTAAATGAATCACAGGTATCATTGTGAGGTAATTGCCTGTTATAGGGTAATTGCTTTTGATTTATGTAAAAGCTTATATGCACCACAGAAATGGAATACCTAAACATTTTTCTTTTTAATTAATCTTTGAAAATGTTAGAATTCAAAATTTAAAATCTGGTAATACCTACTGGCCCATATTTATGAGCTGATAACCACTGATAACGCCCATTCAATCGAGTGATAACATTCGAAGCGGGTGAATGCTAACTGCAATACATGCACAAATTACTAGGCTATATAATGTGTATTCGTTAGACATTTTATTTTAAAGGATTAGTTCACTTTCAAATGAAAATTAGCCCTTGATTTACTCACCTTCAAACTATCGGTGTATATGACTTTCTTCTTTCAGACGAATATTCAAAATTCTTCTTTCAGTTATATTAAAAAATATCCTCTTCCAAGTATTATAATGGCAGTGGATTGCAACCAACAGATTGAAGGTCAAAATTGTGCGTCCATCCATCATAAACAAACTGCACATGGCTCCAGGGGGTTAATAAAGGCCTTCTGAAGCCTTCAAGTGATGAGTTTGTGTAAGAAAAATATTAATATTTAACACATTACAAAGTAAAATTCTAGCTTCCAGCCAAACGGCCATATATATGCAGTCTTCTTGACCCTAATGCGCAGCTTATGAAACTTATGATGTCAGTAGTGTCATGGCATAGCATAAATATGAGCAGTACGTCGCATTGCTCACATAAGTTGTGCTTTACACTTAATCTGTATGTTCGTTTGGCCGGAAGCTAGTTATTTTACTTTATTAAGTTTTAAATATTCATCTTTTTCTTACACAAACTCATCGCTTTGCTTCAGAAGGCCTTTAACCCCCTGGAGCCATGTGCAGTTTGTTTATGATGGATGGATGCACGTTTTTGAGAATCAATCTGTTGGTTGCAATCCACTGCCATTATAAAACATGTCAGGATATTTTTTAATATGACTCTAATTGCATTCATCTGAAAGAAGAAAGTCATATACTGGCTTGAGGGTGAGTAAATCATGGGCTAATTTTCATTTGAAAGTGAACTACTCCTTCAAATAATTATGACTACCTACTGTCTTTCTTTCATTTTGTCCCCTTTTCAGCATCAAACAATAAAAGTGATAAAAAATTATCTATCATTATAAAACATCAGTAGCTAGGCTAGCCTATTGTTAAGAATAATTATTGGTAGGCCTAAGTGGTTGAAATCTTTAAGTGATATTGTCATAATAATAAAAGCTTGGCAACCATGCACTGGTGCCTCAGACGCAAGGGCTAATACTAACCAATACAAAGGATAGCCTTGTATAATACAAGGCTATCCTTTATGTATAGCCTAATTAGCCCTGTCCCCAGATAATTAAACCCAACAGGAAATATTCCTTATATAGGCTAGCCTATATTTTGTTTTTAGCAAACGCCACAACAGACAGTACATCCGGTGAAATAAATTGAATTAAAGATACAAAGAAAACAGTAGGTTGCCGCACATGCAGGTTTACAGTCTGATTGTATCCATTCATAAAGTGTGCTTAATGTCAGCCACATGACGACGGTAATGCCACGCTATCTTCAGAGTTAATTTAGGCTATAGTAGCCTATACAGTTCCATTAAATGCAATTAAGTCAAAGTGTTCACGACAGAACTCCTGTAGCTACACGGTGGGGACAGTGCAATCGGCTTTAGAGGAGGCGGGGCCTGAGCGGATCAGCTCATCTGTCAATCAATCACAGCGCGCTTCATTCACCTGTTACCTCTGCCATAGAGTCGATTCACACACTCCACAGCAGCACTCAAGACACTCGCCGACTGCACACACATTGCTACAGCATCTTATCCGCCGCTCAGAGAAGAGACAGCATGACTTGCCATCACTGGGGATATGGGAAGGACAACGGTAAGTCAAGTTCCGTTACTAAGAATCCTTAGTTTACAAGAAGGCATCAGTCCATAAAAACACGTTTTGTGAATCCATTTTGTACATTTGTGAAACCATTTATTTATAAGTCTGTTTTTTTTTTCTTCAAATTCGGTAAACTGTTTACATAAAACATTAACTGCTCAAGTAAAATAAGTGGAAGCTGTTAAAAAAAAAGGATAAGTTATACACCTTTTTTTTTTTGGCAACTTTTAAAATGGGCCATTATATTTTGACAGCAACAGGGTGCTATATTTATTTTTTTAAATATGCAGACCTTATTAGATTTATATAAATTAAGCTTGCACGATTACTCATTAGTTGACCAAGTAGCTAATTATTATTTTTTTTAAATGACATCCATAATTTGATCAAATGCAAGACAGAAAAACAACATAAAGAAAAACATTTAAACCACAGTTTAATTATCAACTGTATTCCATTATTATCATGTAGGCTCATCTTGAAAACATATAGGCAATGTTGTGTATAGCCTACATCTGATAAATATCTTAAAAGAAAAAAAAAAACATAGCCCTGTATACATTCTTTTTTATACATTCTTTATTCTAAACATCTTAAAGACATTTTCTGAATGTCTATTTAACAGACTTGTGTTGATCAATAGCCAACATCCATTGGGGGCAGTTTTTGTGTTTGTTCTCATTCATTCATTAATATGTCCAGTCAACTGTCGTTAGATTTAGCAGCACATCTTGTTGCCCAATGTACTGTTAATGCGAGATTAGCCCAGTTATCTTTTAAAGGGATAGTTGCTGCTTAAACATAACTATAGGCTGTAGGCCTATGCTCTGTTAAAATAGAAACACATTGGAAGACTTGGAAATGCTGTATGCTACACACTTACAATAAAAAAAATGTGTCATTGTAGGCCTGTGTGTTAAAAAAATGAATAGCTAACTGACACTGACTTTACTGTGTTACTGTATAATGTGTCTAAATTCATCATCTTATTTTATTCCCTTTATTATGACCACACTGCTGTTTTCAACTTTTTTTTTTAGCAAATTGTAATGTAGGCTAATTATGACAGTCTAATTTTTTTTTTTGTATACGTTATACACACACACAGACACACACACAAACAAAGGCTAAAACCAAAACAGTATAAGGTGACACTGTGCTTTTGTTTATTACTTTCTGGTTGGTTGTTAAACATTGTTTTCTAGGTCCATCAGCATGGCTCAAAGACTTTCCCATTGCCGAGGGTAACCGCCAATCACCTATTGATATAGTCCCTGCAGAAGCTGTATTTGATGCCAGACTGTCTCCTATCTCGCTGTCTTACAACAACTGCACCTCTCTCACCATATCAAACAATGGCCATTCTGTAGTAGTGGAGTTCATTGACTCAGATGAGAGATCAGGTTGGTATCAGTGACTAGATTATTACTGCTTTAAAAATGTTACTGTCACAAAATGAACACAGCTTTGAGCAGGCAACGTTTAGTTCTGCTTGGGTTTTTACACACAACTTGTTTCTTCTTCCTCTTCACACAGCTTTCATGTTGTGTAAGACCTGAGATTGTTGAATGCTATAATAGAAAGGTTTATTAGAAGAACCTTAACCAGCTGAAAATGAGATGTTATGAAAGATGAATGACTGACTTGTAGTGTGTTTTTGAATAAGGCCGTACCAGTTTTGCTACTGTAAATTAAAACTAAAACTATTAAAAATTCCTTTTGGTAGTTGCAATGAAGTAAAATAAAATATGAATATTAAATGAAAAACTTAAACTTTAAAAAATGTCAGTTAGTTGCAGAGGCAAACTGTTTTCTGTTTAAGTTGAAGTATAGGCTAAACAAATTTCTAAAGGTAAAATAATAAAATAAATTAAAGCTAAATAAAAATATATTTCATTTAAATAACAAAAGCTAATAAAAATGACAAACATACTGTATAACAAAATTACTAAAACTTTAAAATGAAAATAACTACTGAAAATATAAACAATGCTGTTTTAATATTAAAATAACACTGGGCCACAACAGAGAGTCTCTAATTAAAAGTTCAGCTTTTTCTGCACAAATGACCCTGTCATTTCAGTTCTCATTCCACCTCACCATTTGAGCTAATAACTGTTATGTGAAATTGCACACATCAAAAATAGTTATAACTCTGTTCGCTCAACAAGAAATCAAAATGGAAGCAAATAAATAGACAATTGTCAGCTTTTGTGGTTTCTGGGCCATCATAAAGGTCTGAGGTGGCTTTTCCACTGGGCTCCTTTGCTGCGGTCCGAGCCCGAGCGTGATTGTTCCCGGCGCCCCCCGCAGCGTTGGTCTGGTTTCACACTCAATTTGATTCTATCGAACCCTGGTGCGTTTGCGTGCATCTTACGTCATCGCAAACGTGCACGTCGCATGATAGAAAACAGAACGTGGGTCAATATATTGTGTTTTTTAATTAATTCCGTGCTATTATGCGCAGCTGAGTGAACAATACAGGTTTACTGTGTGTTTGTCACATAAGATGGCTTTCTGCTGCTTACAAACGGACTATTTTGAGGAGACAGTAAATTTAAAAATTTGTTGCCCTGATTCCACGCAATATGCGCGAATACAATGCAGGCTCAGTGTATCCAAGGTAAATCAACAACACTATCATCCCTTACATGTGTTTTATTTAAATAAATACATCACAATCAGCTAAAACGCATGCGCAGGTCACTTTACTTTCTGAACAAGTGCGCACCCGAGTCCGTGTTGCTTGCACATTCACGCGAACCGCGGCACGGTTCGGGAGCAACCGAACTCAGACCACCTCCTCCAGGTAGTCTCGGGTTCGGTTCCCCAGTGCGCACCCGGGTCCCATGACGCCATTCACATTAGCGATTTTTCATACGAACCGTGCCCCGTTCCGAACTAAACTGCCAGTGTGAAAGCCCCCTGAGAAGCAATCAATTAGGCTACTTAAAGGGAGGGCTGGGGGTATAATACCCTTTTCACAAGATGTAAAATAAGTTTCTGATATAGCATTTTTATATAGCTTGTTAAAATTGTCACTTTTTGAGGGTGAGCAAAAACGCACCGTTTTTGTGTCTGTCCCTTTAAATGCAAATGAGCTGCTGCTCCCGTCACAGCATGTGTGTTACTAGGCTTGTTTGAGATGCGCCTTGCCTCGCCTGAATTGTATGCGAGAGTAGGCGGCTGCAGTGAGGGGAGGAGTGAAAAAAGCGCAGGCAAGACGGACAGATCTCTCTTCTCACGGTGGATCAGACACCTGCGAGATCAAAGGCGGATATCGCGGGATTCACGGGATTCACGCTCGTGCAGGTGTTGCTAATAAACTGGATGTAATTTAAGTTCTGTTGCTTTTATATGAAAATAAATATAATGAACAAGACACCCAAAGTTCTTGTTATTTAATTCCATTCCAAATACGCGTTTATCAATATTTTTTTCTTTAATACAGACATGTGTTTTCATTATTTTATTTTCTATAAAAATGACATCACATAACCCATATCGCACAGTCAGAGAGTTTATTCACACATAACGTACGTATCCACATAAAACATGATACCAGAGTTTTAAAAAAAAAAATTTTTTAAAAGAGAACAATACATCACGGTTGTTTAAACCAATGAGCATTAAGCTGTGTCGTCAGCAAAGTCGTTTCCCATCATGCTTTTGATCAGCGCAGTCGGTGGAGAGCAACTGCGCTCGACTACAGAATCCGACACGTGCGGCTTGCGCTCGCGAGAGTTTTTTGACATACGTCAGCATGACATCAGAGTGTGGCAGTATGAGTTAGTAGGCTTGTTCGACTTCATGCAGCTCTGCGCAGAACGATCGGCGGCTGACTTGAAGCAGTGTATGCCGGTTAGAAATTTTGTCCGACTTGATACAGCGCCGACGCCACGTGACTGTGACGTATGCCATCAAAGTAACGCGAGAGCGATTCGAGAGTAGCCGGAGAACTCAGCCAGCGCAGCTTCTGAAGAGCGGCTGCTCTGGGCTGCACGAGCGCTGATGACGACACGGCAGTTCCACGATTGGCCGGATTCACCGCATGACAACGATCACGTGTGTTTCGTGTTTATTCGACCACCTTTAGTTCCTCTACAGCTCACAAATCATTTTTATAACATTAAGCACTCTTTTTATGTAGTCGCAATGTTATATTGTGTCATGTTTATCCAATTAAAACTGATTAAAAAACGTTGATTCCACTTCATTGATAGTAGGCTAGCTGTAGGCTTATGGTGAACTTTATTCTTGTTAAAACAGACGCTGTATGAAGCAGTACATAAAGTATTGAATGAAAATGCTTCTGAAACATCTGTGTATTTAGCAAATATTGCATTTATTTCACTTAAGCTGTGATAAAGTATGCAAACACCACGTGAGCGGTCACTACGGGAAGCAGAAGTGTCCGACTTCACGTCTCCGTTTGCAGCTCCTCCCCGGCTGCACGCGGCTACTCTCGCCGATCGCTTACATCCAGCCGCAGCCGATGTCGAACACACCTAATGTAATGAGCTGGCGTTCCTTTGGTCACTCCCCGTGTGAAGCTCCGCCCTATAAATATCGAGTAATCCTTCTGACGGTCTCTTGCTCATTGGTGACAGGAAGTTGCGTTGTGCTTCCTGGTCTCGTTCCCCGTGTGCGGTGCTGTGCTGCGCTAACAGATCTCCGGTCGGATGGACGAACTTTCATCTCGTCGTTCAATTTATTGAACCGCTGAACACAATGCATTACCAGTGCTGTGGGCACTCGTCGAGCTTTTTCCCTCAGTTATGTCTGAATGATGGCTAACAAGGATGAGGCCAGTTTAGTCGGAGATCATCACTAGCTGCACAGGACCGATTCGCTGGCTGCTGTTTTGCTCTGTTTTGTTTTGTTTGGCTCTGTGTTGCTTTGTTTTGTGTTTTGCTTTTGCCGTTTTGCCTGCGGCTATATTGTGCCTCGTTGTCTGCGTTTAAGGCTGTTTCGTGTACATCTCTGTTTTGTTTATGTCTCTGTCTGACCTGCAAACGTGCCGCTTTGCCCGGGCCACTGCCTTGTTTGTGTAAATGACGTATCAGCGAGTGGAGTAGATCACTGGATGCTTGTCTTTGCTATCACGGCCACTGGGTAGTTACGGCTGTCTGGCCAGAAGTATGTGGCATTCGTTACAGGAGTGCTCTTGTTTTTATGATATGTGACCATAGCTCAAGGGGTTGGGGCTTTATATCATTATTTTGTTGATTTAAGAAGTTTATTTTCCTGTTTTGTGTTTTTGTTTGTTTTGATTTTAATTTAGACTAAAATTGTATTTATATTTCAATTGATTTCTCTTTTTTTGGAGTTATTGGATGTTTATATATAGGCCTATATATATTAGTTTTCTTTATACTGCCGTACTATAACCATTGTTGGTTTTGGCAGTCATTTTGTATTTTGTGATTAAGTTTATTTTTGTTTTGGTTTCTTTTATTGAATTGAGAAATGTTTATTAATTTGTTTGTTTTTGTGATAAGAAAAATATTGCTTTTCTTTGATTTCTGTATTTTCTTTTTGGCAAACCTTTGTTGAAAGAGTGTGGTTGTGCGCATTTTCTGTTTGTTTCTTTTTTTGTTATAGAACTGAGAGCCGATGGTGGTATTGGTGTCAGGGGGGTGGGGGGGTTCCTGGGATCTTTTACTACCTTTTGAGTCCTTTGCCCCCATCGGTAAGCCTCAGCAAGTTTGTTTCTTTCTTTTCTTTCTTTTTTTTTTTTTTTTTTTTTTTTGTGTTCTCTTCCCCGGAGAGATGACTGTTTTAAACTGTTAAATTATTTAAATTAATAAATGTTGTGCCTTCAAAATTGAACATTGTCTTTGGCTCTATTGTATACGTATCTGTGTGTCTTTAACTGTTAGATTTATAGAGCTTGAAAAGAGAAAAATCATTCTCTGGGTGAAATTCCCAGGGTGGCGTAGTCGGTGTTTAGTCTGTCCTCGCCGGAGTGCCACAAGAGCAAGGCGGACCACTCTCGGACACATTTCTAACCGGCATGCATCTCGCGTTGATCACCGGTGATCGGTTCTGCGCATATTTTGCTCATCTCAAACAAGCCTATTGTGTTAGCAGCTCTGATTACCTCACACAGACACACACTGAACATTTAAAAAACTTTTAGCATTTTATGTTCAAACCGGAGTCAGACAATGATGGAGAGACTCAAGAAAAAGTGACAACTTGTAGAATGCAATGAATAGTTTGTTGATGAATGTATATTGTTGATGTGGAGTTAACTATCTTCTAGTCATTGATTAGCATATTCTTTCATGATAATCTATAAATCGCGTTCCCGGTGCTGGGGTTTATGTAAATTCTAGGGTTGGCGATATCAAACTATCAGTTGTAAGTAACTAACCCTGGAGGAATGTCGTGTAGTCCCTACCAGCCATTTGTTGTAGGCCTAGTCCTTAAAAAACGATTTCTTTAAAAGCATCTTCCTTTGCTTTGAACGTTGAGCGTTGTAACTTTGTAGATGTTTAACGTTATGCTCAAACATCAACATTACTCACTAACTTTAGGTAGAAAAGTGAAATCATAAATAACCATCCCTTTAAGTTGTCATTGTCAATTGTTGAAAAGTTCAAAGTGTCCCTTATGATCTGTGAGAAATAGATCTAAGAATTAATCAAAACGAGAAAGAGAGAGACAGAGAGACAGACAGTATCTTGGCTCCAGTGGTATCTGACAGATGTTTTTTTAATCACTGAACTGGACTATTAGTTAGACATTGGGTTTGCAAGATACCAACCACCCGGCCATTTCATATCAGTTATCTATGTCATGGACTCATTGTGCTAAATGCAATTCAGTTGTGTAAATGTAAGGAGAGATACAGGAGGAGATCATGAGGTCATGAGATACAATGCTTCATGCTAGTGTGGAGATTCTTGTTGTCTTTACCCTTCATTGCACTTTGAGTGAGTCTGAGAAAAAAAGGCGAGTCACTTTACAATGCAACTTATTGGATGTTCACATAGAACGTCTTTTTGCATTTTACTGCTCTGCTTTTCCATTGTTTTCCAATGAAAATATGCCACACATGTTTGCAGCATTTTGTGCATGACAGTGTTCTAAAACACGCAGCGCTCAAGTTAAAATATGTTAAAGGAGCTGTATGTAAGAAATTTATTTCAATTAATCATAAAATGGCCCTGATATGCATTTAGAAATCATGTTCATTTCAAATACTTATATCACTGACAACAGTTGTCCGGCCAGGATATTGTCATTTAAAAAGTGAAGTTGCAGCCCTCAACTGATGTTGATGTTGTCATGGTTTGTTTTGGTCTGATGCTCCACCCTCCACCGATCTACCAATCATGAAGTCAGTAGTGTTGCAGCATTCAGGTTGCCAGCTCTGCTCTAGTTCCCACAGCTGCATTACAAACGTTCCTGCTGGATCCTGCAGCATATCTGGCAACCTCGAGTCAGGGGGGACGGGGAGGGGATTCACCGCTCTACAGTAATTTGAAAGTGATTGCAGTACCAGTTTTGGCCACAATCTTACATACGGCTCCTTTAAACTTTTTAAAAATGCGTCTCTAGACCTTGCTTTTTTAATTGAAATGCCCTGCTTAAACTGCCCTTTTCTTGTGGTAGTGATCCGAGGAGGGCCTCTGGAAAACATGTACA
This sequence comes from Semotilus atromaculatus, assembly GCA_031834385.1. NCBI lineage: Eukaryota > Metazoa > Chordata > Actinopteri > Cypriniformes > Leuciscidae > Semotilus > Semotilus atromaculatus. Next base: position 10,434,359 of record JAULUF010000009.1, on the reverse strand, counting down.
GACTTAAACAGTTTCACTTCCACTGGGGAGGCAAGGGTTGCAGTGGCTCTGAGCATACGGTTGGTGGGAAAACATATGTGTCTGAGGTGAGGGTTTAGGACAGTGACACACTGTCTGCTCGCTGTTCATGTTCTCTCTTTCTGTGCTTTATCACAATGTTTTGGCGTGACCTCTGTCTCTCTCCAGCTTCATCTGGTTCATTGGAACGCCATAAAGTACAAGTCCTTTGGTGAGGCAGCAGCAGCCCCTGATGGCCTGGCTGTCCTCGGCATCTTTTTGGAAGTTAGTGTGAATCGGCACTCTTTGAAAAACCAAATAATACAGCATTAGTTCAAAAGCATGCTATATTAGAATCACATTCTTCAATTTAGGAGGATAAGAAAATAAAAATAATGGTTATATAAATAAACAGACATATAGAGGAATGAGTGTAAGTTTAACTTATTTCCCTGTCAAAGATAATGTAATTTAACAGCATTTCAGTAGTCCACTTTAGACACTCTACTAAGTTACTAGCTATAATTAGCTATAACTACCAGAATATCAATAGACCGTCTGCTAATACTTTATTGTGATCCTCCCCAACAGACATTCTACTGACTATAAGTAACTTTGCAACTACATGTCAACTTATTCTATTAACCCTGAGATAACAGTCTACTAATACTCTTGAGTTATTTGGCACGTAGTTGCAAAGTTACTTATAGTTAGTAGAATGTGTAAAGTGGAGTATCAAAATAAAGTTTAACCAAATGAAAGATAGTAAAGTGCAAAAATAAACAGTGCATTTTTTTGTACCTTAATAAAAAAAAAATCCCTTTTTAATTGTTGTTATTTGTTTTGTTTTAGTCAGGTGATGAACTCAGAGCTCTGCATCAGATAACAGATGCCCTGTATATGGTTAAATTCAAGGTATGTGATATAATATATAAATATTATTTAGTTATTTATTTTTATAAAAAACAAACGGGTGAATATAAGAATTTCTTTAGGCTATTATGGAGAGAAAGCATGAATTAATATATTAAAACAATAGAGGTCTTCAGGTAGCTTACCAAATGGATGCGGTTCTTTAATCCCCATTTTTGCATCTGATTGGATTTGGAAACACCCAGATGCCTCTTTGCATGTGATTTCATTTGGAAATGTATGTCTTGAAATATGTTAATCAGTTTTTAAGAATTCAAATGAGCCCCTCTCAGGTTTTTTTTTTGGTTTTTTTTGACACCACCACATATTAGTGGTATTGGCTCTTGTATTTTGAGTATTTGACAATAATAAATGATCTGCTTATTTAGATCACTATTGTAGAAAATTAAATGTAATATTTGGAGAACTAGGCATTTTAAGTCATATTAGTCGACCACTAATGAAAATGTTGGCATGTGTCCTCTACATCCATGTTCAGAGCATCTTTAGTTCTGCAGTACACTCCTTTCATGTTTCTTTGTTGCTCTTGTAGGGAAGTGTGGCTGATTTTAAGGGCTTTAACCCAAAGTGCCTCCTGCCGAACAGTCTTGAATATTGGACGTACCCAGGCTCTCTCACCACTCCTCCACTGTATGAGAGCGTCACATGGATTGTGCTGAAAGAACCTATTTATGTGTCCGAGAAGCAGGTGGGTTGCTTTTATGATTGATTTTTTTTCTTTAGTTTGCTCACACGATAAACTTGATTGTACCTTATGAACTGTATTGCTAGTGTTTTGTCATGAGCATCCCAATTGACAGGTGTCGTTGTATGAAAATGAATGGTTGTGGAGGGAGATGGATGTGGGAAGCACTCCCGCTGAATCAAAATCATTGGTTGTGATGTAAATTAGGGATAATCCACAACAACCCAGTATGTCGGTGATGATAGTGAATCTGGTCAGAAATGAGCTGGACGTGAGGGCATGTCAGTTTTCTATAATTGGTTTTGCATTAGTAAATAATTCTTTATAATATTTATTATTCATAAAAGCAGTAGACCTATATATTATGAAATTGTAATTACAATACTTAACACAAGCCTTATGGTGTTTAGTTCATTACTAAAGCCCTGTTCAGTCAAGGCAACACATTAGCATGCACTATAGCTATAAATGAGTGTTCTTATTTCTTATTCTGTTATATACTGGATGGACGTGGATGGTCTTGGTATGTATGCTTAAAATAGTCAGAGTGAGCAAAATGAGTGTGTATGAATCCTTTGCAATGGGATGGTTCAGGTCAAAGTTTGTTTCATTCAGACAAAATATGTACGTCTTGGCATTAAACGGAGTTGAAATCCTACTTCGTATTCAACACACTATAAAGGTAATTTAAGCACAAGACTTGTGCAGCATACACTACACTACAAAAAATTAATACTTTTATTCAGCAAGGATGCATTAGATTGATTAAAAATCACAGTAAAGACATGCATAATGTGTGCCACAAAACATTTTTCTCATTGGTAATAATAAGAAATGTTTTTGATCATCAAATCAGTGTATTAGAATGATTTCTGAAGGATCATGTGATGAGTAATGATGCTGAAAAAAAATCAGCTTTGTCATCACAGGAATAAATTGTATTTTAAAACCATTATTTTAAACTGTAATAACATCTCACAATATTACTGTTCTTTTTGTGTTAAATAAATACAGCTTTGTTGAGCACAAGAGACTTCTTTCAATAACGTTAATCTCACTAACCCCAGAATGTTCAACGGTAGTGTATGTCCTTTGCTATGAAGTGTCATATTACTAGATTTCCATTTCAGATACATAAATCCGTGTCCGTCTAAGAGACTGCTGTGGATTTAGTCTCTTTGGCTCTTGTCTATCCCTCAGACTTTGTCATAGGAAATTGCATTAAAGTAAGCATGAGCAGGTTGGCATGTTGGCGGCACAGTCGTGACAGCGGCATGGCGTGTCTGGCTTGAGGCCACAATACTTTGACCTTGTACAGCTTATTAAAATGATTGTTTGAGCTAAAAGTGGAAAAAGCTCAGGAGATTCACAGCATGGAGAGCCAAGTCTGTTGCATTACATGTGGAACCAGCAGAGTTGATTTATTTTGCAGTGCAGCTTGTCCCTTTGCCAGGTTCTGCCTTACATGCCGTTTTTCATGTTTTCTGGACTTAGATGGGAAAGTTCCGGATGCTGCTGTTTAACGGAGAGGAGGAAGAGGACCGAAAGCACATGGAGAACAACTTCCGACCACCACAGCCACTGAAAGGCAGAAAAGTGCGGGCCTCTTTTAAGTAGCCTGTTTGCTTATTGTGATCATCCATACTTCAAGACACTGTTCTAGAATTACCTCTGAGGTTGAAGCATGAATAATAAGGGTTTGGGATTTTTTCAGTCATGTCACTCTCTGTCTGCTGCTTAAAGTTTTTGGCCGATGACCTCGAACACAGTTTGACTTTCACATTGAGCTCTTTGAATCCGAGGCTCTACAGTTTTAGATCCCTTCTCATCCACCTTGATCAGGCTTGTGCATGCAGATCCTTGTTGCAGGAGATATTTGTGCTTCCAAAGGGTCCAAGCTGATGGGGTCTGACAAGCCGGCTGTCGTCTGCTTTCTCACTGCTTTAGGAAAGGGTTGGTAATCCAGGAGCCTGAAATGTAACCTGTTAGTCTCCACCAGAGGCTCTTGGTGACTTTTGATAAGGCTTGTGTCATTTAAGCTGGTCATAGGAAGGCAGATGGAGCTTTCAAGAACATAGACCTGATGGTGGCAGAATCATTAATACTGAACGTTGCATTATTACACTGAAATGTCTCACTGATATACGTAGATAGCATTTCTGTTTATCCGATTGTTGTGACTCCATTAAGTCTTTACAGACTCTTTTATTAACACTGCACTGCACTGTAGTGAATTTTCCTGTGCTGTCAGTGAAGCCTTATAAATGCTTTTACTGTAATAGGAGGGTGATGTGTGGAGGTTGAAATGAATGATGGATTACACTGCTCACACTTAAAAAAACAGTTCCTATATGTAATTCCTAATGGAATCTCTGGCATGGATGTAGGAGAGTTAAGGAAGATCTCTATAAGGTCAGTGCCGTATTTAGACTCGACTTCTGGATAACATCCAGTTGAAACTACAGGGATTTTTCTTTGGCTGTATTTGGTGGTTGGCAAGATTTAATATATATATATTTTATATTGTATTTAGTCTTTATTTTAAATATGTACAAAATAAAATTATTTTAATAATCTATTTGTCAGTGTTTCTGACATTTGTTATTTGACTTTTTTGTCATCATATTTGCATCATATTTAAATGGTAGCTACTTTGTGCCACAAATAAAAATGTTTTTATGCAATATTTTATTTGTCATTTATTTTAAAAAGACAACACAAGCACATTTTAAACAACTTTTTTATTTTATTACAAACAACAGATTCAGTTCAAAATGAAGATGAATCAGAGACTGCTGGATGAACTGCACTTGTGTGAACTTGAGGGTCAAAGACTTTAAACATTAGATAAAAAAAAAAATTCTTGGAATATTGAATTGGTTGAATGTTTTGTTATATAATTCAATGATAAACAATTAATTTAAGTTCACACTTTGTTTTTACTTTGTTCACTTTACTTAATCTTTTCTTTAAACTTTCTGTAGCAAAGTAGAGGCCTTCTGGATGCAGACAGACAGATAAAGTTACAATTATTGTGATTCCAGAGACTGTAGCCTACTTTCTCCACAAAAGTGAGTTGTCCCTTGTATCTGTTCCATGTGGTCATATTTCTGTATGACCACAATCCTGCTAACATTCTTTCACCACTCTCAATCTTTCAAAAATTAAAGAAACGAAAAGAGGAAGCAAGCAGTGGCTTGAGGCATTCTGAATTTGTTTAGGCCTATCTACTTCAGTCTGCATAGGGAACACCGTGATCTCATGTCTCATGACCACTGTTGAAAAAATGCAATAAAAACATTTTAAACATGCTGCCAAACAGTTACAGATTAATCAAACACTATTGTTCTCGATAAAGATCCATTGGTTTCTTTTAATCAGTCAGTTGTTGTCACGTATTAGCGATGCATTGCGTCCATGACAATGGACATCACATGTCAGCCCCCTTTTTTGTTTATTTTTTTTTACTTCTGGAGCATTTCACCTAATTTAAAGCCTGCAGTCCATGAGATTGGACGTTTGTCATCCAATCAAATGGCAGTAAAGCTCTGCATGTAGTAATTATATTAAAAAAAACCTCTACATTGAAGAGAAGCATGGCAGCACTTCACTCCAAACACAGAAGCGAGCAACATTTTCTATGGTTTTATTTGAAAAATGTTGATATGTTTTCCAGTGTTTCATGGTTTGTATGTAAAGCAGAAAGATTGAACTTATTAAAGTTAAAAATCGATTGTAGAATTGCAAGTTTTAAATCAGGATTTTTTGTGTCTGTCCATTAGAATGGACAGTGGGTTCGAACGCCTGTTACTGAAATCCCATGTCCAGTAATGCTGATTGATTACTTATAGATGTTTTTTTAGATTTTTTTATATATCACAGTACGATACATTTTTTTAACTTTTTCATATGCAGAATATACAAGTGCTTGAAAATCTCAGATGTTGACTTTATGTGGAGTGATAAGGAAGATGGAGATGTAAGAAAAATATCCGTATTTAAAACTTTATAAAGTAAAATAACTAGCTTCCGGCCAAACGAACATACGGATTTGATTTGGCCAATCTATAGCGCAACTTGAATATGAATATTTTTCTTACACAAACGCATCGCTTCGCTTCAGAAGGCCATTATTAACCCCCTAGAGCCATGTGGATCACTTTTATCATGGATGGATGCACTTATATGGACTTTCAAAACAGAAACATCTATTCACTGCCATTATAAAGCTTGGAAGAGCCATGACCAGGGGCGGACTGGCAATCGGGAGAGTTGGGACTTTTCCCGACTGCCCGGTAGTGTTTCGAGCCCGTGAGGGCCAGTCTGATAGTTATACTGCAAGTTCTTAGCAACACACAATCCGGCGGCCACTGCTGGTCAAACTGTGCAACGTCTCTGCTCAACCCGTAAATAAATGCATCGATCCGCATATTATGTTCTTTAGTTCTTCAATGATCTGGTGGTAGATTATTCAATTCAATTCAAATTTATTTGTATAGCGCTTTTCACAATACACATTGTTTCAAAGCAGCTTTACAGAAAGTGCATTAAAAATGTACATAGAAAATACAGTTAGTTCATCATGCATTAATTTAGGGCATAACATATCGCCGGCGTCGAGTCGTCTCTCCACAGGCGTTTAGTCGTCTCATCACAGGTGTTGGATCATCCGAAGTCTCCGTGAGAGGCTGGATACAAACTGGAGCTGACGAACGCTATTTACCTCGGGACTTGCGTCCCGAGATAACAGCAGAAAGGCAGATGAGAAATAATTAGCGTAGCTGATGTTCATAATATTAATGCATTCGATCTGATTCGGCAGTAGTATTAAAGGTAAGCATTATGTGAATGCTTGGTTAAAGAGATGCGTCTTTAATCTGGTTTTAAACTGGGACAGCGAGTCTGAGCCTCGAACAATATCAGGAAGGCTATTCCAGAGTTTAGGAGCTAAATGTGAGAACGCCCTCCCTCCTTTAGTGGACTTAGATATCCTAGGAATGACCAGAAGCCTCGAATTTAGTGATCTTAAAGAGCGCGACGGATTGTAGGGCGATAGAAGGTCCGTTAAATAGACTGGAGCTAAACCATTTAGGGCTTTATAGGTCAGTAGCAATACCTTGTAATTGATACGGAACTTAATAGGTAACCAATGTAGAGATGATAAAATTGGTGTTATATGATCATATTTTCTTGATCTAGTAAGAACTCTAGCGGCTGCATTTTGGACTAACTGTAGCTTGTTTATTGAGGATACAGGACAACCAGCTAATAAAGCATTACAGTAATCTAGTCTCGAGGTCATGAATGCATGAACTAACTTTTCTGCATCAGAAACGGATAGCATGTTACGTAGCTTAGCAATGTTTCTAAGGTGGAAAAAGGCTGTTCTTGTAACATATGAAATATGATTTTCGAAAGTCAAGTTGCGGTCAAGTATGACACCCAGGTCTTTTACTGTAAGGGATAAAGTAACAGGGCATCCTTCTAAATTAAAGTTGTATTGTAAGGGATTTTGTGGGTAGTTTTTCGGACCAATAAGTAATACCTCTGTTTTATCTGAATTTAATAGCAGGAAATTACACGTCATCCAGTATTTTATATCTTTAAGACATTCTGTCAAGTTAGATAAGTTAGTGGTTTCATCTGGCCGTGATGAAATATATAATTGAGTGTCATCAGCATAACAGTGAAAATTAATTCCATGTTTTCTTATAATATTACCAAGTGGCAGCATATATATTGAGAATAGTAGAGGGCCTAACACAGATCCTTGCGGTACTCCATAGTTTACTGACGTTATCTTTGATTTTTCCCCATTTAAGCAGACAAAGTGGTAACGGTCTGATAAGTACGATCTAAACCAGCTTAATGCCTGTCCCTGAACACCAGTGTAGTTTTGTAGTCGATCCAGGAGTATTTTATGATCTATAGTATCAAATGCAGCGCTTAGATCCAGTAGAACAAGTATTGAGATGCAGCCTTGGTCAGAAGCTAAAAGTAAATCATTTGTAATTTTAACTAGCGCAGTTTCTGTGCTATACTGTCTGAATCCTGACTGAAATTTTTCATAGATATAATTTTCTTGCAAGAAAGAGCACAATTGAGCGGACACAACTTTTTCTAGTATTTTAGACATAAATGGAAGATTTGAAATGGGTCTGTAATTTGCTAGGTTATTTGGATCTAATTGTGGTTTCTTAATAAGAGGTTTTATTACTGCCAGCTTGAATATTCTTGGAACGTGACCTAAAAATAAAGATGAATTAAAAATATTGAGAAGAGGCTCTTCCACTACAGGTAACACTTCTTTAAGTAATTTAGTGGGTATTGGATCTAATAAACAAGTTGTTGGTTTAGATGCAATAATAAGTTTATTTAGCTCTTCCTGTCCTATAGTTGTAAAGCGGTGTAGTTGTTCTTGAGGGGCGATAATTGAGGCTGAATCATAAGACACCATAAAAGATCGTACATTTACAATTGTGTTTACAATTGTGTTTCTGATGTTTTCTATTTTCTCAGTGAAGAAATTCATAAAGTCATTACTACTACATTGTAACGGAATATTTTGCTCAGGTGATGCCTGTTTATTTGTTAGTCTGGCCACAGTGTTAAATAAGAACCTTGGATTATTTTGGTTATTTTCTATTAGTCTGCGGAGATGCTCAGCCCTGGCTGATTTAAGAGCCTTTTTGTAACGTGACATACTGTCTTTCCACGCGATTCTAAAGACCTCTAAATTTGTTTGTTTCCATTTACGCTCTAAGTTACGAGTTTCTCTCTTGATAGCATGCATAGCATTGTTGTACCATGGTGCTCTAGTTTTCTCTCTAACCTTTTTTAATCTAATTGGTGCAACAATTTCTAATGTACTAGAGAAAATGGTGCTCAAACTGCTAGTCATTTCCTCTAGTTCATCTAAAAAATATATAGATGAACTGGTGGTAGTTCATAATATATAGATTATAGGTATTATTGGTAGTCCATAATATATAGATTATGGTGGTAGGTTATGCCAAGCATGTCAGAGGTTACAGTTGACAGTAGCCATTTACTTCCATAGTATTTATTTTCCTTCTATATATTTTCATAATAACTACAATACATATTATATTATTATAATATTATATTATAATTATTAGTAATTATTTTGAAAATTATAATAATATTTAACAGTAATGTATCAATATAGATATTACAGTACAATACCGTATAATTAATTACACCAGAAGCAGACCAAATTACGAAATACAGTAAAAATACAGTAAAGTACTATTTTGTAGTTTACAATACTGATCTTGTACTATTCACTGTAGTGAATTACAGTACAGTTACTGGAAATTGAATTACTGTATCTTGCTGGCAACCGTGCTGCAGTAATGTACTGTAAAAACAGAAGAAAATCATTAACAGAAATTGTTTCAAAGATGCACAAAGGAAATGACTCTAACGTGAATGGATTGATTGATTCCTAGGTTCATTTTGTTATGAATAAACAAATGTGTGATCTATAAAGCAAAAACCTTACAAATAAAGTTGAAATGTTATAATGTTCAAGTTTTTGATCTAAAAGAAAGAAAGATGCACACAGAAAATTACTCATAATATGACTATAATGATTGATTATAAGATATTTAGTTTGTTACAAACAATGTGCAGTCTGTAAAAAAAAAAAAACTCAAAATTAAAGATGAAATGGTACACTGTTGAAAAGTTCTTGACCTTGAGAAAAAGCTTGAAGTATAGACCAACAATTGTTATGTTTATTATTTTATTTCATGTTGGTAAATTTTTGTGAAGTACACCTGTTTTGACTTGACGTCCATTGAAATGGACAAAAAAAAATTACAATTAAAGCCAAACAATTTTTTTATTTAGTCTCATTTATAGAAGCCTCGATCATGAGCTGGGAAAATTTACTTTTATATTTTTCCGAAACTTAGAGGAGCCTGAAGCTCTCTACAGATTCTTTCTGACTAGTCTGGCGCCCTCATACGGTGAGAGGTGGATTAACAATAACTTGCAATTGGGAGAGCTACTCATTTTAAAAGGGTTTGAAATAGCTTGATGAATTTTAATGGAATTGTTTTGACCCAATAGACATATGCAACAAATATGTTTCTGCAGGACCAATAGTGGAGACACTAACATAAAATTAAACCACATACAAAGATGCATGATACTGTAGCTCTAAAATATTTTATAATAGTGGGTATAGTTTAATACCCACTACCCACCTTTAAAATATGAATGTTGGCTTGTAACCTGAAAAGGCATCTTTAAACATCAGTCATCACCAGGCTGCCTCAGTGTCAATAATATTAACTTAAACCTGAGTGACAGCTGTGTCATTGCAGAATTACCATCTGATAAAATGAACTAAACTGTACATCTTTTTTACTTCGGCTATGTGGTCCTCAAGATAAGAGAAAATGAGACAGGTAGGCTACTCAGAGGTTTGGGGTAAGTTGCGCCATCTGCATGTAAACTGACCATCTAACTGAATCTGAATTAAACCCATGAAATTTGAAAGATAATTGACTAATTAAATAGATTTTGAACACCAAAGTTGTAACTTTCCCTAAAACAGACTAAACAGAGAGTTTGTAGAGTAAAATTAAATAAAAAACTGAATTAGAATGAATGAAATGTAATTGAAACTAATAAACATGGTATATAGTTTTGGTAGTTTTTCTGCAACATGTTAGGCCATATAGGTAGAAATATGATTAAGCATCTGGTCTTATCAGAGAAGGATTTGGTGTAGTCTACCTGTCAATTCTCAATGGTCTAGGACCTAGGTCTACAATTGATACATTTACCCCATAAGCTCCCAAACTTTACCAAAAACGCACGCCTTGCTTTCCCGTAAAACTGCTGTTTTTTTTAAGCTCAGCTCACGATTCAACCTCTGTTTGCAGCTTTCAGAATTGACTGGCTGGAGAATGTTTAACCTAGTCGATCTATGCGTCACTGTTTTCCCCGCAGGGAGCAACAGTCGAAGTGTCTTGGTGTGGAATATTCAATGGCACTTGTTTGTTCCATCAAGTAGCCTATAGGCTAATCAGGCTAAGGCTCATTACACGGGGAAAGAAATGATAATAAGGGGGAATGATACTGAGTGAGTTTTACACTTCCATTTATTTGTTTTTACTTGCATATGGAAGTGAGCTCACTTTTAGTTCTAGCTATATTGAAACAGATACATTTTAAAACTCAGTGAATATAAAACATAGGCTACTGCATACAACTGTAAGGTAAAGGACTGTAGGCTATTACTTGTGCTATCAATTGTACTATTTCAGGCTACTTTATAGCTTAAAAACAAATGTGCACAACGCTATTTCTGAAGGGTGTCTAATTAGCATTAACCAGTAGATGGCAGCATATACCTACATAGTGAGCAGGTTTTAACCGCTTTTTAACCAAGCCCTCAGTAGGCTACACGTCATTTTTACATCTGGAGACCTGGACAATCAAATTACTTTTTTTTTTCCTCAATCAATAAAATCAAGCAAATTATCTCTATGTCATATTAATGTACTATTCTATTATATATTAACACTAATAAACAACGGACAAATCTATATTGTCTATTTATACCATAATACACTCTTCCTTTCTCCAAGGTCATGCATTTCCTGATGACATCATAGTATCTGATTCTTCACATGAAGTGATGATATCATGCTTTTGGTTGCTAAGTAATCCCAGGTGGATTCATATCTCTGTCATCTGTTATCTGTCATTTGAGCAGTCTGATTCATGGAATTTTTGTTTTGTTTGTAGGCTAGCTTTATTAACAATTAATGAAGCTGGATGTCTAGTATATATTTAACATATTTGCAGGGATAGGATTCCCAGAATAGTCACTGTGCCGCTGTGTAAGGGTCGATGATACCTGAGCAAGCACAATATGTATGACTGCAATCAATGTGTGTAATGTAAACTGCATCTGGATGTCATGAAAATAGCAGCAAGCTGATATTTTTGGCAGCATGGATATCTATAATACCAACCACTGTCTCAATCTGAGAAATAACCAATATCGCCCAAGGGAAAGCAGACTCTAGATCGAATCACAAACCCATGCTGTTGCTCCATTGTTGGTCATTAAATAAGAGACATGGGCGCAAAACAAAATGTAATGAAATGTTGGTGTTAGATGCAGCCTCACGCTCCTGATCCTGTTTATTTCACAGGCTAAGAATACACCGTCAGACAACATACACTGACAATTAGTCATAGCAGATTTTGTTTTTAATCACAGATATTCACAAAGATTTATTCAGTTGCAATATGATTATGAAATATGCAAGACTCTGATATCAATAACTGCAGTCAATAAGTCAATCAAGTTGAGATTTAAAGGGGGAAAAAGTTCACCCAAAAATGAAAATAGATAGATTAGAAATATTAGAAAGATAGACAGACATACAGACAGACAGATGATAGATAGCTAGACAGACAGACAGACAGACAGATAGATATAAATACAGCAGATAGATAGATAAATACAGCAGATAGATAGATAGACAGATAAATGAAGCAGATAGATAGATAGATAAATAGATAGATAGATAGATAGATAGATAGATAGATAGATAGATAGATGAAGCAGATAGATAGATAGATAGATAGATAGATAGATAGATAGATAGATAGATAGATAGATAGATAGATAGATAGATAGATAGATAAATGAAGCAGATAGATAGATAGATAGATAGATAGATAGATAGATAGATAGATAGATAGATAGATAGATAGATAGATAGATAGATAGATGTGTTTAAAAAACAAACAAATATAAACTGAGACTAACTGTAAGAAACGGATTATCTTGTTTTTCATCCATCTTTTTTGCAGACTAGAGGAGAGGGTAAGTTTGAGTCTTAAACTGCAGTGGGCAGCATGTAGCTCACATACACCAGACCACATCTATTCACAGGCTGATGTTGCCATGGTTACAAACAAACAATCCCCACACTTCACACACCTCTGAACAAGCGATCTTTTGTCTTTGTACAGCAGGAAATAAAAAGCTATGAAAATATTTGCAGCATTTCTGTTAGGTGATGCTGCCACATACAGTATATATGTGACCCTGGACCACAAAACCAGTCTTATGTGTCCATTTTTTTAAATTGAGATTTATACATCACATGAAAGCTGAATAAATAAGCGTTCCACGGATGTATGGTTTGTTAGAATAGGACAATGTTTGGCCGAGATACAACTATTTCAAATCAGGAATCTGAGGGTTCAAAAAAATCTAAATTTTGAGAAAATCGCCTTTAAAGGTTTCCATTTCTGTTGACGATTGTGCTGCATCCACTTACAAAAATACAATTTTGATATATTTAAGGTAGGAAATTTACTAAATATCTTCATGGATCATGATCTTTACTTAATATCCTAATGATTTTTGGCATAAAAGAAAAATCTATAATTTTTACCCATACAGTGTTTTGTTGGCTATTACCAAAAATATAGCCTACCCGTGCTACTTAAGACTGGTTTTGTTATATATTTTATATTTATGTATTTATTTATTTGCAGGTGCATCTCATGGAGAGACTGCATTGAAATTTTCAATCTTTGAGACCAACGGCAATTCTCTTCTCAACCGTGATCTTTACTTGAACAGTCATACATCGCCTGTCAGAGTTCAGTGTGACTGCACCATTAGTTACGCCAGTGAAGCATGGTGTGATTATCTCGCTATCAATAACCCTTCATCGTCCTCCCTATGTTGGGGGTCAGGGACGGTCCTCGTATCCACTCTGACAGGACAGACTGGGTCAGCTTACAGGCTTGTCGGGGACCTGCTGAAATAGCAATGCTGAGAAGTGAGAATCTCAGCAGAAACGCAGGCATGCATGCACCAGAGTAACATTGGCAGGGTTGCTAAGATGGATTGATGATTGCCACACACAATTTTCATTGATGAGAATGACTTTATTACAGTTCTGGAAGTCACGAGATTCCGTCAGTCTGGTGTTTTTCCAGGTGATGATGAGGATGGTGACATGGCCTGGCTCCGCTCATGCTGGCACCTAGACCAAATACTGCTGATTTGTTGATTCATAGTCGAGTCATTTGAATCATCAACCTCATAGCAACTCTGAACAGCAAAGCCGGTCATATTCCAAGCATTGCGGTGTAGATTCTGGCAAAGTGTAAAGGATATTCAAAAGCCTTCTCACCATCCGCCCTCCTCTGTTCATTAGACAGGCAGTGACATCTCACTTTTAAACCCACTGACCATATATGATTTCCTTTCCCCCACACATTTATAAATATCTGCATGTATGTATATACATGTCATACACCGAGAGAGAGAATATCGTTTTTTTCTATAATTCTGTTGAATTTACTCATGCTGACCCATAGGAAGAACAAAGTGGCCACCATGTCTGCTTTCTGTCCGTTGAAAAGCCGCCCTCTTAAACATGCCATCACATTAACCTTTCTCCCAGAGAACAACACTCAGACGTGTCAGAATCCTCAGTCTCCCACCGCACGGGTCACTTATCCATTACACTCCGTGCTCGCGTTCTCGCTAATTAAAGTGTTTTAAGAGGTCCAACTTTTGTGTGTGAAATATGTAATGTGTTCCTGCTGAAACATAGAGCAACACCAAGGTCATGGGTTCAATTCCCAAGGGAAACTGATAACATGTATACCTTGAATCCAAGTGGCTGTGTAAATTACAAATTCATAAAAACAATTTTATTAACTGGCTGGCCACTTAATTACAGTTAATTAGGCATTTATTTATTTATTATCAAGTTGTTGTTATTATTATAGTTCATCATGCAATATTGTAAATTCATAGAGTATTGTTTTACCTTATGTTTTATTTTAGTGGTTTTCTATTTTATGAATAACTAAGTACTGAGCATATTTAGTTATATATTTTTTTAATAAATCTATAAGCCTCACACTTCATCTTAGAAATCCTAAAGTATCATTTTGTAAGTCATTTTGGAAATATCTGCAATTGTATTTTTTTATTATAAAACCATTAATAAATGGCCAGGCAAATAATTAAATAATTATTTTTAGTTCAGCATGATAAAAATCCATCTTTCACCTTGTTTTATTTTAATAGTTCAATGTAATGTATTACTTTTAATACTGACGATTTTAACTAAGCAAAATGGGCAATCTTGTAATTTATTAATAACTGACCATATTTAATGATATTTTGGCAATTAAATCAATAAGCATTGCAATACCATACTGCCCTAGTCAACTAAAACCATCATTTTTGTATAGTTAGTTTTAGTTAGATAACCCAGGGCAGTGTACTTGGTATTGTCTTTTGGATTTCTAATATGGGGTGAGATACTTATATTGCTTGAAATTATACCTTAATTGTATTTATTAAGGTTTATTAAGTTATTTCTTTTCACAGAACATTTCACATTTCACAAATTATCTTTTCCTTTGTTGTTTTACAGACAACCGTTTTCATTATAATTCTCAGTTTCCTCTTTTTTTTGCCTACGAACTGTTTTAGTTGTCAACTGACCGTCTCCGGTGGAGATCGTTTTCCATTTGCTGCTTTATTATAATAAATTTGTGTCGCCTGCTTGACTTTCCACCCCGGATATATAATTTGTTATTGTTCCCACATCCCCCGGATGCCACCGAGACATAACACCTATTTAGTTATAAAAAAAACTAAACACAAAAAAAACTATAAAAAAATTAATTAAAAACTATCATAGTTTCTAAATAATACTAAAATAGTGCTGCCTTACAAGGGTGAAATATTTGTACCTTGAAAAATATGCATATATTTTTTCCCAGGAACTCGGTGGAAAGGAAACTCACGCTTGTCACTGTCATCTTACTTCACATACTGAGGTTTTCCTTGAGGAACTCCACCGCAGGAGTCCAATACTGCAATAGCATTTCTTCCTGGACGGCCTCCAGGACATACAGACTTTGACTGCTGTGTCACTCACTCTGCACTAAGCACTATCTCCCAAAACCCCAGCCACACTCAGGCCATGGGGTCAGTCATGCAACCATCACAAGTTTCCACCAGAAGTTCGGTTAGTCAAAAAATAGACCCCTCTGCCTTTTATAAATCAAAGCATCCCTATAAAAAGCATATAGCTGGTTGGTGGCGTTGGTGGTGTGGCCCTATCTTTAGCTTTATTTATGCACTGGTGTTGACAGTAGCACTTGCATGCTTTCCAGTCACCATTCAATGGGTCACATGTCTGCCAGGGCTTTGTTGCTGGAAAACACCATCTTGCGAGAATAGCTTTTGCACGTGTGTTTCGCCAAAAGTTGTAACCGTAACAGCACCATATTTAACTTAACGACAAATCAGCTGCTAACATTCTTTCCATTCACATACTGCTTACTTATAAATGCCATGCAGATACAAAAACACTTTTTTGTTTAGACAAATAGTGGCAAATATTAGTACCAGAGAATTCTCCATGGTTTCTTTAGAGTAAAATATATGAATAAAAAACGCATCACTTAAAAATTAATTCCAGTTCACAGGGTAGAATGAGGGAGATAAGATAAACATAAAATAAAAAAGAAAGAAAGAAAGAATGAAAAAAAATAAAATAAAATAAAAAATAAACATTATAAATCCCCTGTATCTGAGTGCCAAACAAAGTGACACAAAGGTGTCTGTGAAATATGTATTCTGGGTGATTTCCATCCAGCTCTCTCGTCATCCGTCGCTTTAGATTTGTAGGCAACGTAGTCCATTTCTCAAGTTTCCAGAGGATTTGCTCAACAAAATGGCCACCATATTATCACCTGCTTATTTGGCAGTGATACAGGATAGTGGCAGTTTTCACCAAGGGCAAAATCAAGGGGACTGAGAAGGGTTACTCCTGGCTCTTATTCTCTTTTTAGACTCCAGTGTTTTCTTGGTAATGGCTGAAATAAACAGGAGACCTAAAACCAGTCTATGCATGGGATGCATGATGACTAATCAAATGTATTATATGGGATTATTTCTGACACAGCTGATCTCACAGAAGACAGACGTATATGGTTTAACTTCCTGAGAACCAGAAAAAAATCAGTTTGCGATTGCATTCCAAACTATTTTTAGGTTTCAGGCTATTATTTTTAAACCAAACTACAATGACTCTCAACTTATGAAGGATATAACACAGTGATTTGATATACTATTTTGCTTTATACAACAGGTGTGTAAAAATGTCCATAAATGCGTTTTTTTCCATGTAACTACAAAGCTCTTGGTGCAACATGTGATGAAAAAGTGTAATGATGTCAGTATAACTTGACAAAATTCTCTCATATTTTTAGAATATATATATACATATATATATAGAGAGAGAGAGAGTATATACTGAGTAGTCATGGTGAAACCTCAAAACATTCTGAAAAGCCCATAGTATCTCTGAAGACCGTGACATGGTCACTGAGAAATTCATTAAAATATAATGTCACCTACAGAGGACAAAAGTCTATGCCTGATACCAATCAAAATTATGAATCCATGGGAGCCTATATTTGTGACACTTAAAGATGAAACTCAACTGAGAAATTGATAAAATCAACTAAGAAATAAATACATTAAACCAGCAGGAACCAGCAGGAAATCATTAATAAATGTGGATTTTAGGTGGATTTTAAAAATAAATGTTTTAGGAATAGGAATAGGAATTGATTAACATAAAAATAATAGTAATAGTTTTTTCTATTATTTATGACCCTATTTATTTTGTACTGAACCAGGAGTTGGCAATCAATCTGTGATCATTTTTTATTTTTTATTTTATTTTTTAAGAGAAGGTGTAATTGGTCAACAATGTTTAATTCATGCTTTTTGAGAATAATTTAGAAGCTGTTCATTAGTAAATAATGTAATATGAACAGTTTAAAGGCTCTATTACATACAACATAGTTCAACAACTACTGTAAATCTCAAAAGAGCACAAATTATTATAATAGTCCATATTACTTAATTTCTAACATTTGTAGATATATATATTTTTTTAGGTTTAATTAAATTAACTGCCTTTTACCTATTTATTTGAGTTTATAGAATTAACTTATTTACAGTGGAAGTTACATGACGGATTTAGCTTCATACAGTTTGGATTCAGCAACTACCACCATTTAAACATATTATTCTGTGTGTATGTATGTAATACACACTACTGCCCCTTAAGTTTAGAAAATTTCACCGCTGTCCATGTCGACCAGCAGCAACTATCATAGATGACAGCAGGACGTCTGCTGGTCTCCAGGGTTTAGGGGGGAAAGGCAGGGGTCGGCCATGGCTTTCCAGGAGATCTAAGCTGAGCAGCTGTCTCACTGGCCTGTCTAAACTTTAATACAGCCATATCGGGGCTGTTGTTCCTGGAAGAGCACAGCCAGATTAAAACCACTGATAGTTCCCTCACAGTGGGAGACAAAACAAAACATTCAAATTGGGCTCTCTGCCTGCCTGCACGTAAAAGAAAGAGTCAGAGGTCAACTGTTTAAAGGGAGGGCCTGAGCAAATGGAAAAAGCCCTATACTTGTCACATTTAAGAGCCATAAGGTTCAAGGCCTCTCAATGGAGACAGAGATGATCATTAAAATCATGCGTTGCGGACCAAAATTAAACTTAGTAATTTTGATATGTGCTTTTGCCATTTTTTATTATTTTTATTAAACTTATTCTTGTTTTTTTATCTATTATTTATATTTAATTTGATTTCAGCTGTATTTCAATTAATGAAAATGATTTTTAAATCGTTAAATATTCAGCATTTTTGAAAAAAAGTTGCCAGCCAATGCCAGCGTTTTTTAAAAATCATTTTCACAAAGTTTTAATGGCCCCCAGAATATTTTGTTGTATGAATATCTGAACATGCAATATATCAAAACAAAGAACAGACCCTCTGCTTTAAAAAAAAAGAAAGAAAGAAAAAAACATGTTTTATTCTAGCTTCATGCATATGTCATCGCCAAGGGGGTAATCCATCGACCGGAAGTTGAAGCCGGCCGCGTGCCGCCATCTTGTAGCAGAACTTCACTTGCGCTAGCATTCCCATTGACTCCCATTCATTTTCGCGTCACTTTGACAGCGAATAACTTTACATCGGAGGCGTTTAAAGACTCCATTTGTCCATTATTTATTTCTAAAGAAACACGACAATGTATAAAGGGCTCCATTACCTTCTATGTTACATTATGGCCCCGTAGAAACAGTTTTTGTAAAAATAGGCTAACGATTGCGTCATAACCACTCGACTCTCTGTCGCACAGTACAGAAATGACCGTACAGACAGGAGGAGAAGCTCACAGGCAATCAATGCATTAACTTAATATGGCGTACTGGCGTTACATTTTAAAATAAATACTATACAAATTACTTACTCCTGCTCACTCACGCCAAAGAACTCTTTGCTCAAGCTCGCCGTCTCTGCAAGATCAACGTTGGCAGTTTTCACGCACAGCTACTAGAATATTTACATCTGTCAGACAGTTTGCTCACGTCATCAAGCTTAGTTTGAGTCGGTTTGAGTCTGCGCGTCAGGAACGGAAGTGCTAAAAAATCGCTAAAAATAGGCTTCAACTGTCTCAACTGAGTTCCAATGAGATGGCTCTGTCCACTTCTTATACCACTTCTTATCATCGCTTGTTTCTGCTGCTTCTTCGCC
This sequence comes from Semotilus atromaculatus, assembly GCA_031834385.1. Lineage (NCBI taxonomy): Eukaryota > Metazoa > Chordata > Actinopteri > Cypriniformes > Leuciscidae > Semotilus > Semotilus atromaculatus. The sequence goes on along the minus strand of JAULUF010000009.1, from coordinate 10,415,081 downwards.
TGTGTTTTTAACAGGAGAAGATTCCGCTGTGCTCTTTCAGGAGATGTGTAATAGCGCCCCCTACCGTATAACAGTGAAAACACGGAAAGCGTGTGAATCAATAACGGAAAGAGTTAACAATAACAGCACTGTTGTGGAATACAGCAACAGGATGTTCTGTTAGAATTAAATGTTTTCTCATCATTTACTCATGATCACGTCATTTCAAACCTGACTTTTTTCTTTTCTTTGAAACACACACAGTCTTTGTCAATAGTCTGTGTGGTTTTGTCCCCACTGACTTTAATTGAGACACGAAGGTTGGTAAATTATACCGTTTTCAAGGTAGTTTTTGGTGAACTATCCTTTTATTTTTTCTATTTGCTATACAAATGCATGCAGAAGGCTAGCTATGCAATAATTAACTGTAAATGGACAGCGTTATACCGCTCCATTTTGAACCATTAGAAAGCCAAATCACACAGAATAATAAAGAGTGAATCATTGTAGTGTTGGCACGCAATAGTCGGTGTGGAAAATATCACAATGATAATGCACATTGCCCACATGGGTTCATAGTAGTGGATGTAGGCTAATTCCATACATAATGCCTACAAGTCTGCTCACGATGGCCTGCGTTCACACCACCCAGTGAAGACTCAGACAGTGGGTGGCTCGTGTGGGCGAATGGGCATATGACTGTAGTAAGACTGAGTTCAGTGAGCTTCACTACCACCGGCAAGACAGAGCGGCCGGTGTGTGTAGGTGGGTCATTCTGTTACTGGCTCGCTCAGGAAGGAGTGTTAAAAGTGAAAAATACACATATTGTTCTGAGGACAGACAGAGCTGTATTTGTACTGAACATTTTCTGTCACATGGTGCATGCAATAATTGAGCTGTAGCTCTTCATGTCTGGCTTCATCTGGAATGAATCTTTTCATTTCGCTTTGTGAGCGCACTGTCAAAGGTGTGGATAAACGGATAAACGCAGTTATTTAAGTGCTAGTTTTGCTCAGCAGGATATCGTCGACACAAAAGAGAATGACATACAAAATTGTTTGTCGTTCAAAAGGGAAAAGAAAGAGAATCAATCTGAATTAAAGCCTCAGAATTGGACTGTTTCTATGACAACCGAGACAATGCAGCGGATGTGCCCACAGAAAAATCAAACTTCCTATTTAAGGTACAGAAGAATAGCATAATTTCACTTTTATAACATTAAGATCACCCCTTGAGTAGGGGTATTCACTGTACACAGTACTGCCTACAAAAGGGTTGAAACTAAAATAATGTCTGCCTCCTTATGTGGAAATTAACATGTAATGAGGCTATTATGATGGGCAGTGTTGTGGTCTCACATTTATACTTGATTCACTGCATTCAGCCTGGCTGAATCACGGTGAACTATTTATCCAGCTGTGTGATCATGCCTCTATTATGTTAGAATCAAGCCAATCACAACAGCCACACTGTCTTTAGCACTTATGTCATCAGTCTTAATAGAACGAGAATAAACCGCATGCTTTTAACTAAAGCTGAATGTCACTGAGTTAGACTGAAGTTTTGTACTGTGAATATTTTTTACTTTGATTATCCATTAAAGAGTAAATCTCTGACATATTTTGATAATGCATTAGAGAGAAGACGCTTTGGTGCCATACAAGCATTGACCATAAAGTTATGGGTCACACTTTAGATTAGGGTCCAATTCTCACCATTAACTAACTAACTAACTATGATTTTTGATTACTGCTTATCAATAGTTGTTAAATTTAAGTATTGGGCAGGATTAAATTATGTAGAAAATGGTCATGCAGAATACCCCTAGTAATATGCATGTTAATATGCAACTGGTTAATAGTGAGAATGGGACCCAAAACTGATGTGTAACCAGATAAGAGTTAAAATGTACAGTCAGCTGGTCAACGCAAAATAGAGACAAACAGGGTGATGATCCGAAGTGTTATTTTACCATTTTTTATATAGTATTATAGTACCAATCAGAATGAAGTATTCCAGGGAGCTGTGTAATAAACAACAACTTTCAAAGACTGTATGAATGTTATAAAGTAGGTACGGTTGCTGTAGGCGGTACTGTTATACAGTCAACCCTTCTGTTCAACATGCTGGCATTTAGATATCTTGACAAAGACAGACCATCTGATATGTAAAGCATGTTGCATTCTCCACAGTGTAAAAATCGCTTTAATGCAGTTAGAAAGGCCAGGCACCATTTTCACTGAGCAGCAACTAGCCGACATCATAATGCAATAACAGAAAGGTCTATTCTATTAGCCCCAATCTGTAGCTTTCTTTGAGAGATAACTAGGGCCATTAGCTGGCAGGCATTTTTAAGCAACAGGACCTCTTTCTGAAAATAGCAAATCACTCGGCCATCTAAATCACAGTAAATGCCAACTACAATCTGATCATTTTAATGACAAAGTCTGCAGTGTTGTCATGACACAAATAATAATAGAGGTGCACATTACTAAAGACCAGGCTGACGGGACAAGAAAATGTCTTTTTATTTTTAAAACAGGGAAAAGGAAATTACAAACCAATGCAGAGGTTCATAGTCATAGCTCTTGTCTTATAATGTCCCTCAAACACTCAAAGCACTTGCACCTGCGGCTAAACAAATAATGGCTGATGTGGCTCTGAAGTGAGTCTTTTTAACTAATAGGTCACTGCTAAGGACCTCTATGTGATGTCAGAAGTTAGTCAACACCCGATAGCTGCAAAATCAATCTGCCTGGTGTATATACATATATATATATATATATATATATATATATATACATATATATATATATATATATATACATACACAGTCTATACACATTGGACTAATTCATACAACCATCTAAAATCTTTGGAAAAATTTGTGCTTTAGCCACTTATCAGTGTGTACCATATAGTGGCTGGTTTAGAAAGTGATGCTTTAGACATGTGGCTGACAGAGTAAAAGCTCTTTCTCTCTTAAAAAAAACCCTTCAAACATAGCTGGGAGTTTGGTAATGAACGTTTGCAAATAGTGACACTTAAGCAATATAAGTCAGGCAATCAGCTGTGCTGGTATTTAGACAAGTTTATAACACCTTGCAACGTGGTAGTAGGCTATTTTCTGTGAATGTGCAAGACTTCCGGTTCATCAGCCAATATAATAACTAAGATTAAAAGTGCAGTAAACTGTAACTAGTTTTGCTACAAACCAGGGTTTATAATTAAAGGAACACTCCGACTTTTTGGGACTTTAGCCTATTCACCTTATCCCCCAGAGTTAGATAAGTCCATACATACCTTTTTCATCTCCGTGCGTGCTATAAATCTGTTTGACGCACCCACCGCTAGCCTAGTTTAGCACAAAGACTGGATGTAAATGGTTACAGCTAGCATACTAATCCAAATAAGTGACAAAATAACACAAACATTTTCCTATTTACATGTTGTGATTTGTATAGTCACAGAGTGTACAAAAAACAAAGTCACATGAGACACAGACATATTTTAACCGTATAAATACTGGAAACTATATTCTCTGAAGGCGAAGCACTGCTACTTGGGCGGAGTGATAACCGCAGCACCTGAGACGCGCCGTTCTGAGGAGCAGACAGTTCGCTCTGAGTTGGAGTAATAGAGTCAGCAATTACTAATAAATGCAAAGTTTATAATCATGGGTGTTCGCTGTATTGTGACTAAGAGCACAGAAAACTTTGTATGAATAGCTAGGCTACAAGTAAACAGGTGATCATGAAAGGCTATTACAAGGGTGCTATGTCAATTGGCATGTGTGCATATTTCCTGTATTGACAAACTGTATGGTATGGCTATACTACAATTACGTTGAACTATGCATTATGATTATTACAAAATCACTTACTTGGTGGACAGCTGTCCATTATGTTCACTCGGGATGGGGCGATTCTTCCAGTTGATCTTGTCACAACAGGAAAGAAAATCGACAACTGCCGGGTGTAGTAGGGCAGAGAAATCTTCTGTGGTAATGACGCAAATATTTTTATTGTCATCAAGCCTTGACATCGATGGCAATACCCGGTCCCATTCACTACAACAAAGGCACTCGGTTTCTATCGGCATCGGTTGGCATGTTCCACATTTATACCACCAGTCCGTGTTCGTTCTGATTCTCTCCTTGACCTCAGTCTGTTCAGCATCTTGTCTACTACCAGCTTCCAAAGTTTGTAACTCCTCATATGTGTATTCTGGCTCAAAATGATATGGTTCTGGATCTTGGTTTGATACCAAATAAAAATCCTCTGACAATTCCTCAAAGTCAGCCATGATCACGAATCACGTTCGCTACTAGCTAGTCACGTTGGTTTTGTTGACAGAACGGCGCGTCTCAGGTGCTGCGGTTATCACTCCGCCCAAGTAGCAGTGTTTCGCCTTCAGAGAATATAGTTCCCAGTATTTATACGGTTAAAATATGTCTGTGTCTCATGTGACTTTGTTTTTTGTACACTCTGTGACTATACAAATCACAACATGTAAATAGGAAAATGTTTGCGTTATTTTGTCACTTATTTGGATTAGTATGCTAGCTGTAACCATTTACATCCAGTCTTTGTGCTAAGCTAGGCTAGCGGTGGGTGCGTCAAACAGACTTATAGCACGCACGTAGATGAAAAAGGTATGTATGGACTTATCTAACTCTGGGGGATAAGGTGAATAGGCTAAAGTCCCAAAAAGTCGGAGTGTTCCTTTAAGTCAATACATTACAATTATTTGGTAAGAAATACCAGTTTACAATTTAAAGCAGCATAACGAGCTGTTTTGTACAGCTAAAATGACACAGAAAGCTAGCTGACCACATTCAATTTACAAATGGCTGTGCCCGCTTATACGATAAAAATAACGTGGATACAACAAGAAGTTTAATAAACATGATGTTAATATTGAGTAACTTATATTTAGACAAATTAGTTGGATTGTTGCTCGGCCAACAAATATAGTTCGAAGCGATGCCACAGCAGAATGAAAAACGTCTTGGGTTACGACTGTAACCCTTGTTCCCTGAGAAGGGAACGAGACACTGCGTCGTTGAAAATGACTCTTTGGGGACGCTCCCCTAGCGTGCACCTCTGAAGTATGAATGAAACTAATCCAATCCTGATTGGTGTTGCGTCCTGACGTAACATGTGACGGCATAACCGGAAGTATAAAAGCGATGCCAGCACACACACGCATTAGCCTCGCAATGAAGCAAGCCACTCCCAGGCATTAAGGGGCGTGGCCAGACGACTTACCTTCACAGGGAAAAAGGGTTAAAGTCGTAACCCGAGATGTTCCCTATCGAGGAACTCAACACTGCGTAGTTGAAAAAGACTCTTTGGGGAACGAATACCCACTATGCCACACACCGAAAAGGCCTGTCCTAGAGTGAAACTGATTCCAGGCACAAAGCTAGGACGAGAGCAATCGTGCACCAGGCGTACTAGGGAGGTGCAGAAACCTGATAAAAGTGTGCGGGGAAGCCCAACCGGCTGCCTTGCAGATCTCCTGGAGGGGCACTCCCGAAAGGAGGGCCCTAGAGGACGCCATGCCTCTAGTTGAATGAGCCCTTACGGCCAAAGGTGAAGGCAAATTGCGCACCTGGTAGGCCGAGGCAATAGCCTGAACAATCTAATTACTAATGGTTTGTGTGGATGCAGGGAGGTGACCCAAAACACACTTGGGTCAAAACAGTAGGTCCGACCTCCTCCAAGAAGAGATCTCCCACCCTCTTAAGAGAGGTAATAGCTAAGAGAAAAGCCATCTTGAACATCAGGAACTTGGGTGAAGCTGACTGAAGGGGTTCGAAAGGGGCCAGGGATAACCCTTCGAGAACCACCCCCAGGTCCCAGGTAGGAACCCTGGACCTGGTTGTCGGTCTCATCCTCCATGAACCACGGAGAAAACGGATGACCAGCTGGTGCCTCCCTAAAGGCCCATCGCTCAGTAGTAAATGAAAAGCCGCAATGGCAGCCACGTACACTTTCAGTGTGGAAGAGGAGAGACCCGGAGAGAAACGATCTTGGAGAAACTCCAGAACTGAAGCCACCGGGCAGTTAACTGGATCTAACTCATGTTCTCTACACCAAGTGGAAAACACTTTCCACTTGAGGCCATATAATCTCCTAGTGGACAAAGCCATAGAGTGAAGTATGGTCTCAACCACCCCGGCTCATAGTCCAGCATCTAGGTACTGAACCCCCTCAGGGGTCAGACCCACAATTTCCACATCTCCGGACGAGGATGGAATATCGTGCCTTCCACCACCTCCTCAGAGGAATCTGCCATGGCGGAGCTATCAGGAGTGATATTATGTCTGAAAACCATACTCGGGCCGGCCACAACGGGGCTACCAGAAGAAGACTGATGCCCTCCTGACGGACCCTCTCCAGGACTCCCGGGAGCAGAGCGATCGGGGGAAAAGCATACAGGCGAAGCCTCAGCCAGGCCTGTACCATGGCATCCAACCCCAGTGGGGCTGGATGTAAGAAGGAGAACCAAAGGTGACAGTGGGATGTCTCTCGAGACGCAAACAGATCCACTTCCATTGGTCCAAACCTCTGCCATATCAACTCCACCACCTCTGGGTGAAGCCTCCATTCCCCAGGCCTCAGCCCCTGTCTTGACAGGATGTCTGCTCCCTGATTCTGAACCCCCAGAACGTACATTGCTCACAATAGTTTCCCTTGGGACCATAGGATAATCTGATACGCCAGTCTGGATAGAGGGCGCGATCTGAATCCCCCTTGTCGGTTCAGATAAGCTACCACTGATGCATTGTCCGAACATACCAGGACGTGGTAACCCTTGATGTCTGGGAGGAAGCTCCTCAGAGCCCTGAACACAGCCAACATCTCCAGGCAATTTATATGCCAAGAGTGATCCAAGAGCTAACGCGTGTGTGTGTGCCGGCGTCACTTTTATACTTCCGGTTATGCCGTCACATGTTAGGTCAGGACGCAACACCAATCAGAATTGGATTAGTTTCATTCATACTTCAGAGGCGCACGCTAATGGAGCATCCCCAAAGAGTCGTTTTAAAGGACGCAGTGTTGAGTTCCCTCGTGTTTTTTTTTGTATGAACAAATAATTTTGAGCAAGTCGATTAAAGGGGTCATATAATGGTTCTAAAAATAACATTATTTTGTGTATTTGGTTTAATGCAATGTTTACACTGTTTAAGGTTAAAAAAAAAATTTATCATTATTTTACACATACTGTACATTATAGTTTGATAATCGATTTTAAAAAAGCTCATCGTTCTGAAAAGCATGGTGTTCTCTGATTGGCCAGTGATCCAGAACATTGTGATTGGCCCAAAAACCTTAAGTGTGTGACGGAAATGTCACGCCCCTTACCATATTTGGAACATCAGCTTCCAAAGCAATAATGACAAGTGATAATGTCAGTAAAATGCAGATGACCAGGTTGATCGATCAACTTTGTCAGTACGACTGGACCAGATCGTATCAGATTGGTTAGGTTTTATTTCATTGGGGACATAATTACTGATTATAATGATTTACTTTCTTTTTACGCATTGTGCTATGGGTGGGTGAGAACACTATGTAAACATAAAACTATGTCTGCATTTGTGATCATAGAAACGACAAGCAAGCGGTACTCTATACTGCTCAAAATAGAGTTTGAATAGTCAGTAGCAAATTCTTAAAATATGAAAATGCTTACAGTCATGCTGTCTGTGAGTCAGAAGCGCCAGAATGTACATGCAAAGATGGAATTGCCCCACTTTTTAGAATCAGCCTTTTGGTGCATTCAAGTCATCTCGTATAGATCGTATCTACGAGTTGAACGTACTTGAACGCCACCACCACAATGTCGTAAATGCCAGTGGGGAGCTCGGGATTTTCTCTAAGTCCCGATCTTTACGAGTTGTGGGCGTGTCACTGAGAAACATGGTGGATTGGAATACCACAATACTTAAATATTATGCAGTGATATTGTCAGGCTTTTCTATTTACAGCGCAGTTAAGCTAATTTCCTGCACATAATATGATGGCAATTTAATATAACAATGCAACATGTAACGATAAAGTTGGCAGTGGCTTCATAAAGTAATTAAAAACATAAAAAACAAAGTACATCTGATGCACATTTCTTTGTTCTTCATTTTCTAGAACAAGAGTTTAAGAACCTTACTGTATTTTTGTGTAATTAAATAAGAGAAAGTACTCCGCCACCTTCCGACGAAAGTGACTTGAACGAACCTGCCGTCGTAAACACGACTTCCCACTTCGTACGTACGAACTTCCTAGGAGGACTTGAGCGCACCATTTGTGCACATAAGTTACGCCTTCTTGCGTATTTGGGCGGTGTTATGAAACTCTGCCCCCACACATTGACTTTGCTTTGTGGGGGCGTTTAATCGAAGCTTTTAGGAAGGCGTGGCTGAGCTTTAACTGAGCTTTAACTAAAATAATATCTCTTTAGGTTTGACACTTTGAGCTTTGTAACTCTGCAGATCGTATACTTGCACTAACAGCTACATAACACACTAAAGAAACAGGAAAACAAGAACTCGCATCATATGACCCCTTTAAGTGAATGATTCAATGACTTGCTTATAAAGAGAGGCTTTGTCAGAAATTGCACTCTAGGAACTTTTTTTGCACTTGCAAATGACTTATTTTGAATAATTACATACTTTTTCGAGCACTAAAAAAGTAAATTCTACACTATGAATGTGTGTAGTAGTGTTTTAGTAGTACTGTGAATTCGGTCATACTTTTGTTTTATACTTTTCTTTTTTTTATGCTGTCTTATACTATTTGGTTTCGCCTACTACATACTAGGGAAGTATAGCCTGGTTAAAACCAGACCCTTCTCAGTTGAAACTGAGTTAGGGTCTGGCAAAGCTCCATAGACAAATCATTTCCAAAGGGGCGTCACCAACGGACTTCCCTCAAATGCCTCTTGGTGCAATTGGATAGACCTAAAACCAATCAGAGCGATGAAGGAGATGACGTATGCAGAGGGCTCTCGCTAAGACCGTCTATGGCTAAGACCCACTCATTCGTTTAGTATTGACCAACGGGGCTCGTTGTTATGGGAAGGAGGAGGCGGAAACCGGTGAACATTCACACATTTTAATGACAAAATAAAACAAATACAAACTCCCTCACGGTCGACAGCCGCCACACATAATAAAACAAAACATCAAATAAAATTCAGGCCTGTCCTCTCTCGATCTTCAACATCGTCGCTCCTCCTTTTATGCTTCCGCTCCTCCGTGAGAGATCAGTGAGAGATCCGTCCTGCTCGCCACACTCACTGGTATATCAGACTTTTGCCGAATCCAGTCGGTAAGACAGCGATAACATATTTCTTAGACATGAAGGCTTTGAGTGTTGTTCTTTGCTCGGGTTATAACGAAAAGGACATTTTTAAATCGCTTTAAACAGACGCGATAGCTGATTCGAACGAGTGATGTTCGACGGCGGCTTCAAAATCCCAGCGCTGTCGTCATCGTGTAAAGCCCGCCCCAACGTTTCTGATTGGTGCCGCGATTTTGGTGGATTGGAAATGGGCTTGAATGAGCTCTTTGCCTGACTAACTTTCAGAGCAAATATAAATTTGCCGGAAGTTGTCTGGGTTTTCCCAAGCTAAGGGAAGTATGCGATTTCAGACGCAGCCAAGCCAAGTTTCCGTTCCCGGGTGAATCAGTATTTTTGAACAAATTGGTTGATTATATGACTCACTTACTGGCGTTATGGCGTTACTCACTTACTGGATCGTAACTGGTTGTTGCACAATGAGTTTTACAGTTCCTAACTTCCTAAATTATTAACCTTTCTAAAATTGGTATTACCGAGATCTAAATCTACACAACACAAGTCCTTGCTGGACTCGCAGAAAAAGCTAGTTCAAAAGACTGTGATGTAAATTCCTCACTATATTGCTCCTGCTAAATGGCAACAATCATACAACCTGTGAAGACATGGATACGAGTTGAACAGTGCATTTCATAGGCTGCCATCTGAAGATGTCCTCACAGGCTCACACCACAAGTATATTTCTATAGTTGCCACGAAATTTCAATGATCATTCAGTGCAAGGTTAGAGTCAGTATTGTGTGTAGTTCATTTGTAGTGTAACACAATACAGTTTGACCCATATTTATGATCAGGACCCACAACTTTCTCCAGTGAGCAAATGCCAGTAATGAGTTGTATCACTGCTGCCCGGTAAGGTGGTTAAATTTAGATCTGGTATTCTCGTAGTTGCGAAGTCTAACAGTCTGGAAACTCAAAGGTACATGACTCGCAGCATGTCACAGATTAAATTTCTCATGTGCCTGACTGACACAGAACTAACAGAACAGAACATGTGATCCTGTTTTCCATGAACTTAACCCATTTAATCCCAAATTTTTCCCAGACACAAAAATATCCAAATCATGTGTCATTAGTATCCCTTTGAAACAATCAATCATAATTTTTTTATGATTGATTTAGTGTTTTATGATCGGTCACAATTGTGACCGGTGGGATACTGTGTTGTATCAATCATTGGACAGACTGAATATAGGTCTATTTGACCTGTGCAGTGTGTGTGTGTTTGTGTGTGTTTGTGTTTGTGTTTGTGTTTGTGTTTGTGTTTGTGTGTGTGTGTGTGTGTGTGTGTGTGTGTGTACGGAGCCCCCCTAATCCCACTTTGTTAAAAAATAATTATTATAACTATCTCGTGGCCTCAAGATAGTAACTCGTGGCCTCAAGATAGTATCTCGTGGCCTCAAGATAGTATCTCGTGGCCTCAAGATAGTATCTTGAGGCCACTGGCTAGTATCTTGAGGCCACGGGATGCTATCTTGAGGCCACGGGATGCTATCTTGAGGCCGCGGGATGCTATCTTGAGGCCACGGGATGCTATCTTGAGGCCACGGGATAGTATCTTGAGGCCACGGGATAGTATCTTGAGGCCACGGGATAGTATCTTGAGGCCACGGGATGCTATCTTGAGGCCACGGGATGCTATCTTGAGGCCACGGGATGCTATCTTGAGGCCACGGGATGCTATCTTGAGGCCACGGGATGCTATCTTGAGGCCACGGGATGCTATCTTGAGGCCACGGGATAGTATCTTGAGGCCACGGGATGCTATCTTGAGGCCACGGGATGCTATCTTGAGGCCACGGGATGCTATCTTGAGGCCACGAGATGCTATCTTGAGGCCACGGAATGCTATCTTGAGGCCGCGGGATGCTATCTTGAGGCCACGGGATGCTATCTTGAGGCCACGGGATGCTATCTTGAGGCCACGGAATGCTATCTTGAGGCCGCGGAATGCTATCTTGAGGCCGCGGGATGCTATCTTGAGGCCACGGGATGCTATCTTGAGGCCACGGGATAGTATCTTGAGGCCACGGGATAGTATCTTGAGGCCACGGGATAGTATCTTGAGGCCACGGGATGCTATCTTGAGGCCACGGGATGCTATCTTGAGGCCACGGGATGCTATCTTGAGGCCACGGGATGCTATCTTGAGGCCACGGGATAGTATCTTGAGGCCACGGGATGCTATCTTGAGGCCACGGGATGCTATCTTGAGGCCACGGGATGCTATCTTGAGGCCACGAGATGCTATCTTGAGGCCACGGAATGCTATCTTGAGGCCGCGGGATGCTATCTTGAGGCCACGGGATGCTATCTTGAGGCCACGGGATGCTATCTTGAGGCCACGGAATGCTATCTTGAGGCCGCGGGATGCTATCTTGAGGCCGCGGGATGCTATCTTGAGGCCACGGGATGCTATCTTGAGGCCACGGGATAGTATCTTGAGGCCACGGGATAGTATCTTGAGGCCACGGGATGCTATCTTGAGGCCACGGGATGCTATCTTGAGACCACGGGATGCTAACTTGAGGCCACGGGATGCTATCTTGAGGCCACGGGATGCTATCTTGAGGCCACGGGATGCTATCTTGAGGCCACGGGATGCTATCTTGAGGCCACGGGATGCTATCTTGAGGCCACAGGATGCTATCTTGAGGCCACGGGATGCTATCTTGAGGCCACGGGATGCTCTCTTGAGGCCACGGGATGCTATCTTGAGGCCACGGGATGCTATCTTGAGGCCACGGGATGCTCTCTTGAGGCCACGGGATGCTATCTTGATGCCACGGGATGCTATCTTGAGGCCACGGGATAGCATCTTGAGGCCACGGGATAGTATCTTGTGTGTGTGTGTGTGTGTGTGTGTAAAGTTGCAGTAGGTAGGAAGTTAGGTAGCAGCAGAATTAGCTAGCTAGCTAGTCTTCCTTGGGTCCGTGTGTGTGCGTGTGTGTGTGTGTGTTTCTGTGTGTGTGTCTGTGTGTAAAATTAGCTAGAAAGTTAGGTAGCAGCAGAAAGTAAGGTAGAACAGTTAGCCTATGTGTATTAGCATGTAGATACAAAGGGTTATCCCACCGGTCACTATTGTTGCCGGTGACATGTTTGTGAGTTCTATGACCACATTAAACAAATTTGAGTAATTGCAAATGCATATATCAATACTAGACACCTTAAACATGATGTGTACCAAAAATCTATGTCCTATCTTTATGTTAACATACTTTAATAACCTTTTCTTTGGGAGCTTTCTTGCTGCCATCCTCTTCTCTTGGCGCAAAGAGGAAGTAAACTGCTCTGGTAATGTGACAATTTACAGTAAACATGCGACACTGCACATATTTCATTGAGACCCTTTATTATTTCAATATCTGCTGGAAATGCATTGATAGAACATTCAGTAACATTTTTATAGCCTTAGAAATGAAAAAAAAAAATACGGTCACTATTGTGACCGGTGGGATTAAATGGGTTAAAGTACCATAAGAAAAACATAAGTGAGAAAATCGGAAATCCAGTCTGAAGTTATTATAACATTTATTGTTTAAATATCTATTAAAATGTATTTATTTATTTACGTATTTAGTTAAATATGTGCATTTAAAACAACCTGTAAAGTGAAATACCTAATGTGACAAAAAGGAGTCTTCCAACAGAGATTATATTTGTTTGGATCAACAGAGAGCGCTATCAATTTCCTAACTGTACTAATTACTTGTTCACACTAGACTATAGTAATGCCATTGAAAATTGGACCAGGTTAATCACCATGGATTAATCAGATAACATCATCATCATGTTGCATGCTGTTTTTTAAACATAATCTAAAAATGTGGTGCTCATGTGTTGAAAAAGTATGTGGAAACATACTTTTACAATAGCACTGTAGTTCATCACAGTATTACACACGACAATCAAGGTCAAAATACAGAAAGTCATAATTGTCCTACCTATCATAGATAATAACATTAAAAATGTAATTGATATTTTGACTATACTGAAATAGAAATGACATTTTCAGTTCAGAAATCGGAATATGTACAGCTCAATTATACAGCTACCATGTAAGTATTAAACATACAGTAACAAAAAGTTGTTGATCTTCCAACAACAGTCATGCAAGAAGTGCACCTAACAAATGTGAAAACGGTATGTTTGACAGTGTATGGAAGTAACAGATGTAAGCACAGTGTGTTCCCAAAGAATAACACTATTATTGGGTAATGAAAATGTGAATGTTGAAGAGGACAACTGGAAGAACACGACACACTACAGGGTAGGGTGATCGGATTCTGAATCACTGACTAAATTGGATTTCATGCTTGTCCCTCTCCAAAAAGCTCCACAGGAGATTGCATCACTCAATGTGTTGAGATTAAATTTGCATCGGAAAAAGAAAATTACAGGTTTTTCTGGTTGAAGAAGGCCTCTTCGATTTAGATGGCTAACCTTCACACCTTTTCCAATCTCAGCTGCGGTAAACAAGACAGGTCAACAGGCAGAAGTGGAGAGAGGCTAAGTGGCAGTGGTCCTATTAAATTAATCAGGCCGGCGAACACTAGGCTCATTTTGGATAGATTAAATAGGATTATAAATAGAAAGATTCAGAGTGTTGCTAATATTGAATCCTGACCACGTGTGAACTGTGCCTGTGTGGTTGCTGAAACTGGCAGGGGCAAGGATGGTGAATCTCTTATGCTGGCCTGTGGCATCACTTTCAGGTCACCAGTCCCTGCATCCACATGTGTAAACAGCAAACGATAAGAGCTGCCGATGTGCTGCGAACATTACGTTGTCTGGAAAAGCAGTGAAGAGTCAAGAGACAGTTAACAGAAAGAGGACAGTGTCCAGCTTTGGAAATGACGAATATTTTCCACAAAGTCATTTTCACCAAACCAACAGCATCATGGGTACTTTATCACCCTGAAACTTGTTTATACGTCTCACATGGAGTTCACGTCTGCACTCTTCCTGGCCAAGAATAGAAACAGGAATTACATCTAACATTTGGAAAATCACCACAGGACTCATACAGAAAGACAGATATTTTCAACCCAGGCTCATAGGAAAAACATTTTTCTGCAGAATTATACATTACAACTTTATTGTCAACCAAGGTTGAAATTTCTCTTTGACAACACCAGCAATCAAAAACAAAAAACACAAACTACACAACACAAAAGTTAAATCAAACAATCAAGCAACCAACTAACCAACAATAGACTATCTCAGGTGATATGTTGGTTGTACTTTATGTATTGTAGCAGTTTGGAAATGAAATGCTAGTGGGACTAAAATGTTAATGCTATATCACTTTTGAAAATAACGTACCACACTTGACCCTACACTAAATCTAATCAATAGTTAACAAAAGCAGTGAATTGTATGTAGCCTACAGGTATATTTTTGGACTGAGTTTTGCAAAAATGTAGATAGTCTTTCCAATGAGCATTTGTTTTCTCTTTTATAATACAAAATGTACATAACATCGACAGAGGTTCAAAGCAAAAGCTCAGTTACAGCTTGTTGATAGTTAATCTGCCCTGTTATCCAGCTGTACCGATCTGATCCTAAGAGAACTAAAACAAGGCCAGAGAATCTAAATATAGTTCCTGCCATTCACAGTATTATTAGGCTTGACCTACGAATGACTCAGGCTTTTTTGTAAATATTCTTTTGGGCTGCTGCCATTCAAAAACACACAACCATGACCATTCATATCCCTCATGGGGTTGCTAGTAGCAAAATTATGTTTTGACAGTTCCAAAAGCAATTCATGTTTTGTAATATTTGCGCAAATATTTTATTTTAAGATTGCATTAGGGAACGTCTTGAAACCGTCTGTATTGGGAACTCTACTCGAAGGTAAATAATCATGTTGTTTTTTGGACATTACGAGCCTCCCTTTCTATTTCAAAGGATGAACAACCCTGGATGTGATATTATGATCCTACGCTTTAATAGCCGAATACTCATGAAAGAGACATTGGGAGAATAGACTTTATCTGCTGCCTGTGAATTATTGCCTCGTGGCAAGAATCAGCAGCAACATGACAGGAATTGCATAGGGCAATGTGACACGCGTGCCGATATTTGAAAAAAGCAGCTAAGGCTGGGGACATGACAGCAGTGAGAGCTATACATTCAATGCCAAACAGGCTTCATTTACAGTCGTAGCGGGAAGGCTGATGTTTGGCGTCACTCAGCGGCATGTCTATTTTTGGCGCACTGAATGTCTATATATAGCATACTTGTAAGGTCATCTGGGTCATGTTCGCCAGTGTCATCTCACCATAAAAAGGATATGGCTGGCTAAAAGGGATTGTGGTTAATCTTCCTGTCTCACTATACGTGAAATTGTTTTAGTCTGGTTATTATCCCAGGGGATGGGATTATTATTCTCCATCTCTAAAACTTGAAGATGGGCTGAAAAAAACATGAATGTGGTTAAGCACTATTTTGCTTTCTCAGTGTCATTCTATCTTCTTCTCTATTTACTGTATATGAGTGACCAAACAAAGCTTGTTTATTTCAGTTAAACAAAATCAATAATGCAGCATACAAATTTTTTTTATAAATCCAAATGTTTTAATCACCACTACCGTGTTTATGATTGCAAACAAGACATTCTAACTGGATTGCATTATTTAAAATAACAAAAATATATTTAAATTCATTTTTGAAGTGATATTATAATAAAAAATAAAAAAAATCCCTCAATGTACTGTATTTAACTGACCAAACAGAGGTTGTGTTCTAATTATCTTCATTTCTGTTCATTGATCATACAACTCGGCGAAAAAAAAATAATATATTTATCAATCCAAAATTTTTAATCACTAATAATTATAATAGATTATGATTGCAAAAAAGATAATGCAACTACATTGCATAAAAACAAATAAATAACATAGAAATATCTCATGTAGACACAATTATTGAATGCTTCACAGTGGTACTAAAAATGTTTTGCCTAATATTTTACTTTTCGCTAAAACCACAAAAAAAAGCAAGCAAATTGTTCTTTAAAACAAAGAAATCCCTCAATGAGCTGATGTTAGTTTCAATTCTGTAGTGACCAAAGCTCAGAGAGAGACTTTAAGTGGCACTCGTTCCTGGCAGTCTTTGTTTGGTGGCGTTGAATTCTGGTAGGACAGCTTCACAAATATAACAATAAGTATAACGCCTGTAAACAAGAACATAACATGTGATTGCATGAACCAGAAATTGTGTTATCTTCTTCAGTTTCCGATCATTTCAGGATGTTTTGAATGAGCTGTGTACATGTCTCACCTATAAATCCCAGAGTCCCAAGCAAGATGCCCACTGTTGACTGAATAGTGGGCATGCCCTGAAGCTGTTTTGGAGCAGTTCTACAGTTCCCCCTCACGTTGCACGGACAAACCGTCACTGTGAGCGAGACAATGACCATTGAGCTCTTTTTAAATGCATTAGAAGGGGCAATGGTTGCACACAGGGAAATAGGACATATTTATGGAGCACTGAGGGTGATTGCATTGGAGAGGTCTCGTGGGAAACTAGAATGTGAGTCAAACAAGATGAGAGCATGACAGAGAGAGAGAGAGAGAGAGAGAGAGAGAGAGAGAGAGAGAGGTGCCATTGCCCTGTGTGAACAAGATGTTTCAGTCGAGAATATATTAAACCAATGGATGTGAATGCATGACAAAGGAATCACAAATCTTTATGATCAGAAGGACACCCCAAAGATAATTCCTCTTGTATTTCTGCTGCAATAATGACAACGCTGCTTGTTTTCTTTTTTACAGAAACTGGAAGTGTAGGTAATAGATTAATTTAACTATTTATTTTGCGATTCTCCGAGATTCAAGATTCTGTGTTTTTTCAATGTACCGTAAATAATAGTTATTGAGGGGAAATAATTATTCAAATAAATATGGTAATAAACAACTAAATAATTATTAAAATACATAATTAATATAATGTGTCATTTTTTATTTTTAGCCTTTCATTTTTTTATTAGAATTTGAATCATTAAGTTATAATTTACTTTTAATAAGTCATCCTGTGGCCCCTTGAGAACCAGTGACTTAGAGGCCACATGCACACTCTAAAAAAATTCAAAGATTGTATTTGATTAATATGAACGAATCAAACATTTTCTTTTTTTCCCAAGTGGTAACATCGAAGTCACTACACCAACTGGTTTGATTTATTTTTAAATCAACCTGTATGTATGTATGTTTTATTTCTTTTTAAATTAAATTAAATTATGAAGTAGAAATTGTACCCTCAACTGCATGTACTCCATATTTTACAGCGTACCTTCCAGAGAAAATGTGTAAACAGACATCAATTAAACAAAAAGTCTCACCTATTCCTCACATTCTTACATCAGTGAGCTTTATGAGGAACACGACTCAATTATTACAGATACTGACTACATTAGAGCTAAACTGTTTCACAAAAATCCTCTGACTGAGCAGTAATTAAGCTCAATTGTACATTTAAATAACACGAATTACGGGAATACTTGTTAATCATTGACGTGGCTGAATTGCGTTTTTATGTGTCGGGGAAAGACTGTTAGAGATATAAAATTAAACATGCCATTTGTGACCTTCAATTAATATTACAGTCTCCGGTAAGCACATTAAACATTGTGTTCAGACAGCAGATAAATGCAAAGCATGAATGTAATCAAATGACGTACATGATTTTCCTCTTTATGCAAACATGCTCTCTTCAATAATTCAGTTTTATTTTAGTCCATGTATGTTACCTGGCAGATTGATGAATGTGCTTCTGGGAGGAGAGCTGCTGTCTGAGATGGTAAACGGTACGATATAAACTTCTGGAGGCAGGTACGGGACATTTAAAGACAGGTTGGTGTGAGTGTCTGTGGAAACAATAGAATTCCAGCTTACATTTCTATTGGGTGTAACTTAATCATCCACTTTAGACATTCTTACTAGAAGTAACTTTACAACTACATGTCAGCTACCAGTCATTAGAGTATAAAAATACTGTCTTCTTACACTTTATTTTGATGCTCTCCCCTCTACTGACTCTAAGAAACTTTGCAAGTAGATGGCAACTTATTCCACTAACCCTAACAGTCTACTAATACTCTAATGAGAGTTAGTTGACATGTTGTTGCAAATTAATCAAGCGTAGCGTCAGTTCTGGCAGGTCACATACAGCTTGCATCAGCTGACTCTCAGCTGGTACACATCTACCTATGAATACGACGCCTATCACAGTATACATACAGTATAAGCTCCTTCACTATTATCAGCAGCAATCACGTTCTCAGGAGCTTATTACCCTCCTCCATCCCCAGCTCCTCCTGTCTCCAGTCAGGATTTGGCATTCTGATTCCCCTCTGAATCAGACTAAATTCTTGAAATATGTTGGACATTAAAATATTGAATTAATTATATCTGCAATACATTCATGTTGGTTCTGTTTACCCTAAAGGGGGGTTATTGCAGGGAGTTCTCGCCCATAACAGAACCATACCGCCAATCCAAACTATATGTTAATTGTCAATCATATTTGACGATAGTGTTCATGACAGAAATGAAAGTTAGTTGACGCACAGTATTTGCAAAGTTACTTAAAGTTAGTAGAATGTCTAAAGTGGACTATCAACATAAAATGGACTAGGATTAGTCATTACGAACAATGTTATTGCTCTTACATCTTGCTCTTTTTCCTTGACAACATAAACATATTAGCAATGTGCCAAAACATGTTGGCAACATGCTAAAAATGCTAGCAACATCCTAAAACATGATAGGACGTACATGCTAGCAACATGCTAAATCATAATATCAATGTCTAGCTAGCTAGTTGTAGGCTATAACCATCTTCATCTTCACCCTTGATATTAACAATAAATGAATTAGGTGACCCAACATTAAGTCAAGCGGTTGAGTAATGCTGCGGTGTAAATCTTATGGAAAAACTCCTGACTGGGCCTAATCAGGACTTGGCTGTGTGACGCAGAAGCATGAACTCAGTCCAGTAAACAAGGGGATGTTATCAAGGCTCTGCTCACTCTTATCAATGGTCCAAGAAGCCTCACTAGTGTCCTTTGACACCAGTCCTTTAATGTGCTAGTCAACAGGGTCACCAGTACTGAACTAACACAGAATTATCTCTCTTGTCAGAGGTGACCAATATGTTGCCCATGGCCTCCACATCAATGCAGTTAATTTTACACAATACAACAACTGTTTCGGCCAGGCATATTTAGATCCCTCTCAAAAGAAGAAAAACAAAGATATGTGACCAAGACCAAACTTCACATTTGTGCACTTACAATTTTGTAACGTGGCTAACTAAGAAAACAGTAATTTGAAAAGATCAAGTTCAGTTTACACTATTTATGAGCAGGGGCGTTTCCTCCGTGGGGGCAAGGAAGGCAATGCCTCAAAAAAATTGGATGAGAAAATAATCCATATTACAAAAATAAAAATGCAAATATTACAAAATGTCAAAATCACTAGTTTTTCATAACACTATTCAACAGCAACACCAGCAGGTAAAGTTACAGCAGGAGCCCTTTAACTTTTAACACACAAATAAAATGTTTACATTTTTTACTGCCTTAAGTTATTATTTTGGAATATTTAAAAATACTTAAAACATTAACTTGATGTGCTAAATTGCAGAGTTTTCTTTATAATGGTTTTTGATGGGAAAATGCTTAATGTGAACCTTTGTACCATTGCATTCATATGTTGCTTGGGTTAATCTGCTTTATTGTACAAACAGTACATATGGTAGTAGTAGGATATGTTTTTGGTCCTCCAATATAACTTTCTTAGTGCATTAAGAAAGATTAAGCATTTTTTTTATTATGATTTTCTATGGGAGAATGCTTACATGCAATTTAGTGTGTTGCGTTCATATTCAAATAATTCCTGTATATATTATGCATCACGAATAGGGTGTATACTGAATTTGGTCTTTTAATATCACAGTCTTACTACAGTAGTACAAATCTGGTAAAAACATAACTGGAGGAAAGCATTGTTCTGCCCTCCAGGTGGATATCCAATTGTCAACTAGTGAAAACTATGAATAGACCTTCAAACTAAAAAATGCTTTTTAAATTCTTTAAAATAAACGTTTAAATTCAGTTCAGTCAAGCCAACAACGACTATCGACAAACTTGCTGTTCTATTTAAAATGTACAATTGAATTTATAGATTTCTTTGAGTTCTAATTTGTTTAAAAAATGTTTCCTTAAATGTAAATTCTTAGGGTAATGCTGAGTCCTGTTTTTTTGGAATTGGAATTTAAAAGATATTTCCAATTCTAAATGGTGCACAGCAAGATTATATATCTCCATCAGACATTAAAGAGGATGTGCTCGTGTCATGAGTGGATAAACACAGCATACACGCAAAGACAGGGTTAAATATAAATTAAGAGCTACAGTTGTCATACTACGTCATCCCTCCCCATCATTCTTGACACACTTTCATTAAAGAGCAGGTAAAGCTGGATGAGTGAAAAGCGAGGAGAGAGAGAGGTGAGTGGGAAGAAAAGGAAACTCTCTGTTGAATGTCAAAAGATCAATTAGAAGAAGAGTCAATGGAAGCACACATTTAGCTTCTTAACCAGCTGACACTTAGCCTGGTGATACCAAATTCTGCTACTTCGCTTTGCTTCGTAGACAGAGTCTGGAGTGGCATCATTGAAAAGTGTTTTTTTTATTGCAGGGGGGAGCTTATCTGAAGTATAAAATCATTGGTTACCCGTAAAGCCTGTTTTATGCTTCTGCATCGAATTGACGGCGTACCCCCGTAGAGTCCTCTGCGTCACTGCAAACCCCTCTCCGACCCCTACGCCGTAGCTCGACATGCACCTCCAAAAAATTGTAACTACGCGTCGAGGCGACGCAGACCGCAAGGGCTGTGATTGGTCAGATTCAACGCGATGCAACGCAACCTGACGCAGAACCATAAAACGGCCACGACGCCGTTGCTATGCCGTGGAGTTGACGCAGAAGCATAATGAGCCAATCACATAACGTTTGGTTATGACGTGCCGCCAGCTCAGCCGCATCGAACTAAACCTGTAAACACATTATGATGCGAAAACTAAACCATCGTGCGAAATACCGAAGTGCACATGGTTGTGAACGACTTTTGTAGATTATGTGAAGTAAATCTACGCATCCACGGCACAATCGGGGCCTCTAAACTAATATTTGACAGTAGAGAGAAACAGGAAAATATTTGCAGTCAACTGTCAAAGGATTAGATCTGTCAAACACAGCTCTTTGTTCATTTCGAGTCTGTCGGAAATGCCGCAACTTAACTGCAAGATTACAGCATGACCTAGCAATATTTAAGAACTGGAAAAGAACGGAGACACAGACCTGTCAAAAGGGTGCCAGTTCGAGCTCGACAGATAAAACGACGATCGCTAATAGTTGATAAATTAAACTTTTCCCAAAACCTGTCGGGAGTACGGCCACGACATCACCTCCATTCAAAATGTTTACCAAACACTCTTCTTGTTCGGCCTTCAGTTTGGAAATGCCAGGATTATTCTCCACAACAGAGCGAATTGCATCCCGTGTCTCCATATCCGCGGTCGTTTTCGATTTCCCCAATCTTAAACTCGGCGCTTGGCGTCCACGTCACGGCTCTCAGTCAGCCCGCCCTCTGTTCGTTGATTGGCTGGCTGTTTTCAGGCCGGAGGAAAACTGAGAGACATGTCTGTTGCTGCGTTCCAAACCGCATACTTCCCTACTATATAGTATGGGAAAAAGAGTAGGCGAGCAAAAAAGTATGTATGAATCCAAAAGAGTAGGCGAGAATTACCTGGGTGACGTACTAATTATCGCGAGATTCGGGCGTACGTATACCTAAAGTGCGTTCGAATATGCCTACTTTCCTACTATATAGTAGGCGAAAACAGTACGTGAAAGAAGCAGTACGTTCGAAACATCAGTATTCATAAAAGAGTAGGCGAGAAGTTCCCGGATGATCTACTGCTTCCGGCCAGATTTTTGAGTGCTCGTCCGATGGTTACTCATGATACTCATCTATCCCAGGAGGCCACGCGAGAGCATACGTCATTACAAACATCTCGGAGATCAGCGACGCGGGGGTTTTCAAAGGTGAGTAAACACGGTTCCTTGTGTTTAAATCGTATGTGTTGAACTAAGCTTTTAACTGTTCAAGGTGTAAAGGAGTTAGACAGTATAGTATAGTTGTGATTTTGCTGTAAAAACATGTTTTATTATGTATAGCTAGTTAACAGGGGAGCTCCAGTAAGCACACGTAACGTTACGTCTCTAAAGGGGATTTACATAACCATATACATCTTAAACACGCCTATTTAAAATGTATATTTACATCTGTAAGGAAAATATTGTATATTGCAGATGAGCAAATCACAACATGAAAAAGACATCTGAGTGATGAATGTGTGCTATTATGCAGGATAATTCACTGTTGTCAACACTGTTTACATTAGACAAATGTGCTGTAAATAATTTTATATAATGTTTGCATTTTTGTAGGATCTGAAATGTCTGCAGACTGGTGTGGGTGTGATATAGCCTAGTGGATTTTATCTTTATTGTTTTTTTTTTCAAATGCATTGTAGAATTTGTAAATGTTATTTTTCTAATATTGTTGATATTGCTTAAATGCTTATTTGTGCTCTGTTTAAAAAGAAGAGTGTTCTGTCCATTTATTAAATTATTTTCGCTTAGCATACCAGTAGCTTAGTAGCGGCCGCCCGTGATGTGCTTCGTTCAAGAGTAAAAACGACGACCAGGAAGCCATCACTGAAGCGCTCGTTTTATTTATTCTTTTATCTTTTTATACTTCTTTTCAGGGGTATTACATGAGCACTGAGGATGAGGAGCCCAGAGCTGAATCCTGGAAACAGTGCCATGGATGAGTCCCTCCATCACTCCATCTGCCCTTATGAGACCCTCCATCACTCCATCTGCCCTTATGAGTCCCTCCATCACTCCATCTGCCCTTATGAGACCCTCCATCACTCCATCTGCCCTTATGAGTCCCTCCATCACTCCATCTGCCCTTATGAGTCCCTCCATCACTCCATCTGCCCTTATGAGTCCCTCCATCACTCCATCTGCCCTTACTGCAGATTGTAAAGTGCAGCAACAAGCTCCGGTGTTGTGCCGAATTTCGACCCCCGCCAAATTATTACCCCTCTAGCATTGGTAGGTTTAGGATTAGTTGTCGGGGAGGGGTTAGGATTAGGGGTGGGGTTAGGATTAGGCAATCAGGTACTGACTTCAACGAGAGGGGTAATAATTTAGCTGGGGGTAGAAATTCGGCACAACCCCGGCACGAAGGCACGGCTCAGCTCTGGTGACTTCATCAGGATAAAGCCCAGAATGGGAACCGCTGTGTTGAGATGTTATGATGTGCGGTTCAGCGCCTGTAAATACATGCCTGTAGTTTGAATAAAGCTTTGTTTCATGCGTTGTTGTCTTGTATATGCATTTGTTTATTGTGATGGTTACTTTTATTTGTTCTTTTACTCATTTATTCATGTTTCTTATTGTTGTCAGTAAATAAAATATAATTATTTAGCCTAATCTATGCATTAATTCATTGCTTGACTGACAATTGAGATGTTTCACTGCATTTATAGTGTGTAGCTATTCATGTATAACTATCATATGACAAAACAAATTACATTTTGCTTGTTTTATTAAATTATATCATTTTTAGTATATAAAAAAGTAATATAATTAAGTATTGGTCAGCATTTGCAATGCAATTCATTCTGAGGTAATGTTAATTTTTAAGGAGCGATACTTATATAAAGTATAAAATCAACAGTTTTCTCCAAAGGAGAGATCTTCGAGCAGCCGCACGTCTCCTTTGTGCAGACATTACAAACGCTGAGGAAAACTGTTCTAGGTTGTGCTGTCGAGTTACTGATGTTATGAGGTGTTAGTGCACCTGTCGCTCATATCATTTAAACTTGTAAACTTATTACATACAAGATCATAGTTGTATACCATAGTTGTATCTAACAATGAACAATCATAATGACAAAACAGAAAACATAAAGATCATTGGTTTGTGTACATCATAATATGATATTTATACACAGGAAAAAAAGAACAATAACAAGGCTAAATATCTTTAAATAGTTCTTCATAATAAAAAAGAGGAAAATAAAGAAATTAACAACATATTCAAGAGATATGTATGGATGAAGAAAAATGATATCGTTATAAGGATAAAACTGCTTAAATCAACCCTAAATGTATTCACAAAATAAATGGGCAGCTGTTTCTTCAACAATACCACAAAATGAGCAACTTTCATCAATATCAAGATATTTACAGATAGATTAATTAAACGTGTCGTTCATCTTTTAAGTTGTTGCGCTTGTGATAACCCGTCGTAGGTCACGTGATAACGTCAACATGGCGATGATGTCTGGATCGCATTCATACTCAACGAGATTTGGCTATAAAGTACCTACTCTTTTAGCGCTCGTTAAGTAAGTACTTATTGAAATTATGTACCTACTCATTGAGTATGCGGTTTGGAACGCAGCCGCTGTCTCAGACTGAGTGCAGAAGCGAACTGAAATAGAGCGGAAGTACGAAGTCTGACGTAGTCAGGCAAGCTGACACTAGCTGTGAGATCATATAAATTAAAGGCAACATAATTACCCCATGTTACTAGAGGAGGCCTTTTTTTTTCAATTCACAATGAAGAGAAAAAAACCCCTGAGAAATACTGAGATAGACCAAGAAGTGTGTGTGCAAAAAACAACAACGAGTGAACAAAATCTATTTGATTCTGGTCTGTGACTCAGATGCTGCTACTAAGTTCACTTGCTCACCGGCATTGTGGCACATTAATGATGCCTAAAGCTATCAGGAAGAGAACCATTATGCTTATTACATCCAAGATGGATTCGTCTGAAGACACTAGACTTGGAGGGCAATTTCCTTCTTTGTCAGTACACTCTTCTCCCTAGACCTGCACTGTGTGTGTGATTCAGCAGGTGGTAAGCACCATACCCATTTCAGATGACGTCTCAATCCAACTGCACACTCGACAGCAGTTTTTTTTTTTTCATTTCAAATCTCTAATTCGATCCACATTGACGTCATTGCTAGAGGAGGTCAATGTAACTGGGTATGTCAATGCTGTTGCGGTTATACAACGTTTTAGAACATTAAGGGAACTATAAAGTGAGTGAAGCTTGTCTGACATGTAATTTTGAAATGACTGACAGACAAATAGATATTCAGAGATTGGTCACGTTCTTGGGCGACAGGCATGATTTGTCACTTAAAATTCAACCCCAGTTTTACTCAATAGATAGAGTGTCTGGAAATGGGTGAGAGGACTAGACAAACCATTGATGGGAGTGAGCTTCCAGTTGCTACGAACAGTGGTGTCACTACGGAGGGAGAAGTTGAGCCTTCCTCCATGCTGGGGCCCATCGCTGTCTCGAGAGGCCAGAACCAGAGCCTGATCCTCCCAGCGAGGTGTGCACAGGTACTTCCAGGAGTAATCACCCACCAGAACTGGGCTGTTGTCATTTACATCCAGAATGTGGACTGTCACTAGCGTGGAGGCAGACAAGGAGGAATTACCTGAAGGAGAAAATAGATGACAAAATATGAATCATTTTTATCTTGAACTCTGTTTAGTGTGCATTTAGTCTGTGTATTTCAGCAATGTTGGTAACCAAATAGATTTGGTGATCATTGACTACCATTGTTCACACACTACACCAGAAAAGCTATTATACAGTAGATCAAGTCATGCATTATTAACCTCCCATGTATAAAGAGAGACACAACTCCAGCCAGTGTTCAGTAGATTTAAGATGCTGGTATGATAAAGCTGCTGCTTGCGCTGCTTCTTTGCTCTCTTTAACCCTTTAATGCATGAATGTGTAGCCAACCATTATCTGGTCTTTAGCGACCTGGAACTATATCCAACAGTGATGGATCTCTACCTGTTGCGATAATATAAAACCCTTCTGATATTACAGTAACAATTACAGAAGAATAAAATAATTTCTTTTTGGATCTTGGAAGGGTTCAGTTTGAGCAGATGTTGTATACCATCATCACTGTCCTCGTCAGAGCTCATTTCCCAGTACATTCAGTATCTGGCTCATATTCATGATCTCAAACATATTCTCAAAACTATCATTTTCAACATCTTCAAAATTAATATTTTGATTGCTGACAGCTTCTTCACCAGATCATCATCAAGTGGCAGTGACACTAATATTTTATTGTGTTCAATGCTTGCTCTGCAGTAAATCACTGAGCCATTTCAAGTTTGAAATTAAATAAAAAAAATTTATATCCCGGGTCACTAAAGGCCCGAGGTATGTGTTTAAGGGTTAAAACAGATGTTTTAAAGCCGGCATTAAACTGATGCTAAATATTGGTCAGGAGATACATTAAAGGCTGTGCAGATTGAGATTAATGCTACAAAGCTCAATGGCACAAGTCATGTTTTACCGAGAGAGATATTATTGTAAATCAATAAAAACTGTTTTGAAAAGGAATTTCTAACTTGTATCTAGCAAAGAACAGCTCTAACTGCCTGAATCACATTAGGTGAAAACATAGCCTACATACAACCTGCATGCAAGAGGGAGACCAATAACAAAAACCACCAAAGAAAAAGAGAGTAAACCCTAATTTTCTTAAAGGTCTTGAAAAATCATAACTCTCATTAGAAAAACCCAACCAATAAACAAATATATATATATAATTATTAAATAAAGATCATTCACACAGTGAATGTGGAGGTGAGAGAGCAAATATACTGTAATGTACTTTCCCCATATTTTCTCTGCCACCTGAACATCTATAGAGTCTATAGTTTCTTCATTTCTTTCTCCTCTTATGCCCTTCCTCTCATTTTAGACCCTCGTTCACCACTCAAGACCACACAGGACCGGGAGTCTCATTTCTCTCCTTTCTTTCTCCCCCGTAAACATTTGTGACTGAGCATTCTGGACTGGACTGATTTCACATCTGAGAGCATTGATGGGGAGAAAGAAGTTAACTGGAGGGCAAACTGTGTGACTTTCACACCTCAAGTCTTTGATCTGCATCCTCCGTTCAGGTGCGGAGGAACAATGTGGAATTCTGTTCCACACACACATGCTGCAACATCTCAGCTGGTGACTCATTCACCGCTAGTTACAATGTCTGAGATTTCACTCACGGCGTGTGGATGTGGCCCAGAATTTTCAATGAGATTTGATACTGAATAGAGCCTGTCACAGCATTTTGAAATGTCAAGTGTCTCAGCAGCAATGATGATTTTGAAAAAGAGAAAGCAGAGGGATGTTGATTTTCCCAGATGTCTTGCATTTGATAGCCTCTTTTTCTTGCACTTGCTCTGTATAATAACTTCAGTTTGACGGACATGTTTATTCAAACAAACAACATGAATTGACAGCCCTCCACAGTGAATGTACAGGATTAGGAGGGAGAAAAAAATTATACTTACGCCTATCTCCAGCCAGTTTTCACACCTAGTTCGTTTGAGTGTATATATGAACAAAACAAGTAATCTCAGTGAATGTACAGCATTAGGAGGGAGAAAAATATTTCTTACGCCCATCTTCAGCCACCACCTCCATGGTGTAGGTGCTGTTCTCCTCTCTGTCTAAAGCCTGGACTGTCTTGAGCTCTCCTGAGTACTTCCCAATGGAGAAATATTTCTTAGTGTCTCCTCTCAGCGAATACCTGAGGAAAGAACAGTCAAATACTGAATTTAACAACAACAACAAAAATGCAAATAAGCATATCAGCATTCTATTGGAATTTGATAGGTGTGCTTATCAAAGCATTTCAAAATGTATAGTGTTTCCTGATGTGCATTCAGATCACATGCGCATACTTTTAACCCAACATATTTCCAAATACAATCACAATTTTACTATGAGTATTTTAACAGTTTATTATTAGAGACAAAGGACTATATTAATTCATAAACAGTGAAAGCAAGTGGAAATATTTAGATTAAGCATTGAATTTATGAGTGGTCCGAGGCTCTCTTTAGTTTACTATTGAATGTGACAGATGGAAATTGTTTCAAGGCATGAATCGATGTACAGTATAGATTTGCATTGTGACCGATGGTTATATTTACTACTTACTTAAATGAATGAAATATCACTTTACCTGATTGGATGAGAGTCAGGGTCATAACCTCTGATTGTGGCAATAACACGTCCTGGTTCCTCCCCTTCTCTGACAGTGACTTCATAGTGGCTTTGAGACAAAACGGGA
This sequence comes from Semotilus atromaculatus, assembly GCA_031834385.1. Taxonomy (NCBI): domain Eukaryota; kingdom Metazoa; phylum Chordata; class Actinopteri; order Cypriniformes; family Leuciscidae; genus Semotilus; species Semotilus atromaculatus. The sequence goes on along the minus strand of JAULUF010000009.1, from coordinate 10,386,452 downwards.
CCTTCGTTGATGTCATCAATGAAAATGGTGACAGTGGCTGTGGATGCTGGTCCGTATCTGCCTCGCACCAGAGCAACTGGGTTCTGAGCGCTCAGTACCAGTATGTACTCATTCTCCCGCTCAAAGTCCAGCACCTACATGCAAGTGACCAATGAAGTGTTAGTATTGTATATCACATATTTATTTATTTTTCCATGCTTAAAGGATGGTTTCAAGAGAAAATAATGCCACTATGTGTTTATAAAAAAGAACACAAAAGATCACAAGTACTGTATCGTACTGTACTGTACTGTATCTGTACCAGCCCAATGTAGTACAGGACAAAAGAACAAAATCGAGTCAAACTACATTTCTGAAGGAAAAATGTGTTCAAATCAGGTTCTGAGTGACCCATTGTATGCGGTGATGTCATTCATCAGACTGAAGGTCAGACATTTCTCTGGACGTCAACCTGCTGTCGTCACTCTAACTGTATGCTATACACTGGGCTGTCGTCCAGGAAAACACAGCTGTGATACAAAAGGTAACAGAGTTCAAATAAATGTAGATTTAGAAGTGGGTGGTAATGACATGTCATTATTGATGTCAAAGCACTTTTTTTTATCCCTACCGGTAATTTCAATCTTTTCATTTTCATTTCTCATTTAACTTAATTCTCTACACTTGCACCTCTAATGTGTGCTTGTTGAGAAATCAACAACAAAAATCATCCTTTCTATAATTGAGAATAACTGATGATGTCAGTGATGATGCAAATGTTAAATCTGTGTGTATGTTTCCAGAAAGTAGAAAATGAGAGAGAAAGACAGAGATAGAGAGCAAAAGACTAATGCTACTGACGGGAAGTGAACAGCATTGCTGTTTTTTTTCCACTAGTAATATTACATCCAAATTTCACTTAATTTAATTCATTAAGTTACTTTATCCACTTGTATTTTTAAGAGCAGACAGCATTCTGACCAGACCCTGCTGTTCTGTCATTCTTTGCCTATATTACATTTGTCATCCCAGCCAACCCATCAGTTGACCAGTTTACAACTAGGATTTACAAATCAAATGCAGCCAGGAACCAGGTTGCAGTGTTCAATAAAAAAAGACACAGTCTTGCAGGTTCATGCTTTATGAAATCAGGAAAATCAGACCCTTCCTGTCTTAATAAAGCCTTTGCAAAACACAAAAATAAACAAAGTTATAAAAAGGTATGAAATAAATACAAAACCACTTTCCAGAAGTCTTGTTCTCTCTGTTCTTGTGTGGTGGAATGAATTTCCAACCTCCACACAAACTACTCACACAACATTTTGAATGCTTCTTATTTATCTGAAACTTTGCATTGTGGTACTGTGAGTGTAGTTGGCGCTTATATGACACATTGCTTGTGACGTTCCTCATCTGTAAGTCACTTTGGATAAGTGTCTGCTAAATGACTAAATGTAATAAACTGCATTAGCGGAAAGGATAAATGTATTGAGTCACTCAATCAGTTGAATTTACAATAATGAATTTCTAAAATTGTTGCATAAAGCATTGTGCCCTTCCCATGCAATAATAAGTTGTCCTTTTGCTGCACTCAGAATACATGTGAGAGTTCAGCACACCTGTCATCATGGACAAGAAATGAGCTGTTCTCAAATCCTCAGGCAATCAGTGGATGAAATCAAACACAAAAACATTGTTTATAGCTCCTGAAAACTGTAAAAACATCAGCCCACTGCTCTAACATGCTTCAAGGCAACAGCAAATTACATTTGTTATTGTGGTTTACTTAAAAACAGTTTTGTGGTCTCCAGCGTTGACTGTACATGCTGAAAACGTGATATTCTGTAATTAGCGCTAACTAAGAATACAATACAATTTACTTAATTACTGAGGCACTGAACAACATCCGAGAGAGTTAAGCAGAGTAAACAAGAACACAGATAAACACAATGTAAAACAAATGGCTTAGCTTGACATCCAAATATATAACAGATGAAATGTCACCACCTCCCAGCCTGCAACCTGATGAAAAGCTATTAGAACATGAATAAAATATGTCAGAAATGGCTCGAACAGGTTGTATTTAACAGACATGGTGGACAGAGTTCAGGATCAAGGGAATCAGTGACACTAATCACATGCTTGTGGTGACCCTGCAGTGGAACAACTGCATCACCTGAAGGGAATGTAGGTCACGGCGAGGATCAGGCCTTGAGCTCCGGCTGAATGGCCAGCTAAAGAAAGACTTAACTGTTTGTTTTTATTTAACGGCCTCAAAAGCATTTGAAAACCTAAAGCCCCACTTAAAACCACATTAAATTCATTGCGCTAGATCAAACCAAGTGGCATTTGGAAACAAATTATACTATACATTTTCTCATAATTTACTTTAAATAATTTCATTTATTTTTCTGAGCCGTTACTTTTAACCAGCTGAGCCCAAAGGCATTTCTAGTTCACACAGGTGCCAAGTTTTGTCTTGTATGTACACAATTAAAAACAACAACATATTTTCAACATATTTTTTTTTTTGGCTTGAAAAGTGTTTGAACTCTTGGGGGTTGAGTTGTCAACAACTTAACTCTTAAACCTCATCCATGCACTTAACGTTACCTATAAAAATACCAGTTAGTATAAATGTAACTGTTCAGTGAAGGTAAACACAGAGATAATTTTAGTAACTCAAGAGTATGAGCAATCATACATTTTGACAATTTGACAATGAGCATATGCAGTGTCAGTCCCATTTTGAATTTGGCTCACTTGAATGTGTTTAGATCTTTCTGACGGAAAATCTATTTCAGATCCCAGATTAAAAGTTGGATAAAGAAAAAACAATCACATTATGTCAGGGTGATAGCTCAACATTGTTTTCTCTAATTCAGTGATAAAGAACAGACCAATGAAAGTTACTTTAAAGTGGACCTATTATGCAAAATTCACTTTTGCATGCTGTTTGGACATAAATGTGTGTTGGCAGTGTGTGCAAGGAGTCATATTCCATGTTTCCTGTATCATAGCTACATGTATGACCTTTGCAGCAAAAAAACCCACGTGAAAATCAGTTCGGTATTCAGTGTGATATTTGCGCTGACAGTTCATTGCACCTGCCAAACAGATTACACTGAGTGGAGCGGGTGACCGGTTTAAGATGGCGGCCCCACGGCCTGTCCGCGCCAGTAGGCAGTAGCGGTCGATAGGGCGTCTAGCTCTATATGATGTCTATGGTTGTAGGTGTTTGGCTGGATGTAATCCACATAGCTCTCTCTATTTACTCTATTTTCAAAGAAAATGCTCCCTCAACTCAACCAAAATTAGTTTGTACTTGCGCACTTCTTATCCTATGTTTACTCAGCTCTTACGGTGATTTTCTGGAGTAAAACTGATGCTTCATCTTTTGTGTGATGTACAATAAACTTTATTAAACTCATCAGTATATTTTTGATCATCATTTGGAACAGGGTCCAAAACAGCAGGCTTGCAGGCTATTAAAGGGATAGTTCACTTTGAAAAGAATTTTTGGCATGTTTTAGCTTACCTCAAGGGCATTCAAGATGTAGGTGTCTTTCTTTCCGCAGTAGTTTCAATTTTTATATTTTTAAGTCAAACCGTTCTTGTCTGTCAGTCATATAATGCCGGTCTTGTGGTTACAAGAGGTAAAAACAATATAAATACTGTTCGTTTTCTCACACAAACCACTCGTTTCGTGTCTTAGGCCATCAATGTGTACTTACATTTACGAGTCAATAATTCATGTTTAATTTGGACTTCTCTGTGCGCATGCTCTTTGAGGTGGTGACCATAGACCTGCATTATATGACTGACAGACAAGAACGGTTTGACCTAAAAATATCAAAAGCCGCGTTTCCACCGCAGGAACTTTCCCCAGGAACTAGGAACTTTGGGGTGGTACTCGGTGTGTTTACACCGCAGGAACCAGGGTCTAAATGAAGTTCCGGGTAAAAATTTTCCCCCCAGAAAGTCCCTGCTGGCGAGGTAGTACTTTTTCAGAGTTCAGGAACTTTCGGGGTGGGACTTGTGCGCTGAACATGCTGATTGGTTGAGCGCACGTCACATTTGATGTAATCGATAATAAGATTATTCACAACTCTTGTTAATTTTGGTGGATTAATTTCTTACCAATTTTGTTCTTTCTGCCCGATGGCGTGGTTCGTCCCATCCATTTCACGGTCATGTCCGCTACAGCTGATAACAAACGTTGTCTACTTTTATATCTAGCATTACGAGCTTTCTGAATACGCTTTAGTATTAGTGCTCGTCTCTTTTCTGCCGTTTTGTTAATTACCTCGTTAGTAAACCAATAGAGCAGCACAGCTTGAATCTCCTCCATACTTAAAACTCAAAACAAACGCGCAGACTGGGAGGAGCAGTCGCACGCAGTTCAACGTCACCATAATCTTCCCGGTACTTTAGACCGCGGTGTAAACGCAGTAAGCAACCGGTCTGGGGCAAAAAAAGTTCCTATGAAAAAAGTTCCTGGGACAAATAGTTCCTGGTAATTGCGGTGGAAACGCGGCTAAAATTGAAACTACTGCGGAAACAAATACACCTACATCTTGGATGCCCTTGAGGTAAGCTAAAACATACCAAAAATTAATTTCAAAGTGAACTATCCCTTTAATAGTGGATACATACAAGCAGATGACAAATACGTTATAACCATAATTAAACTAAACTATACCTGTTCCATCTCCATACAGTATATTCTCTGACTCTGTAGGCATGAGCTCATGAAGCTCCGCCCCCTGTGCCATGCAGTAGCAGCTTATTTGCATTCAAAGGGTAACTAAACCCTAAACCAACTTTGTTTAGTTAATGATCTGTAAGAATGGGGCTTTATTAATGCTGTTCATTGATTCCAGTAACTTTTTTGACATTTGGGTATAAAGTGTTTTAATTCTACAATATATGGTGTAAAAACATCTGAGTGCTGCCCTCTTCAGGTTGAACGGTGGCTACTGCAGTTGAATTTTCCTCTTGGATGTTTGCCGTGGCACGTTAGCGGTACAGGTGACGTAAGCAGGTTTCAGCATTTTGCTAGATTTTTTCACATAGCGTCAAAATATGAATATGAATATACCTACAGAGAGCGCGCGCTACTGACATCAACTCGTCAAAACTCATCAGATGCTGATCGCGATGCGGGAGTAAAGAACACAGTTTGAGCCAGCGGCTCGAATTGATATGGCCCTGTGTCCACAGACAATTCATCCTCCTCCACTTCAGGTGAAGGTGGGGGAGAAAAGTCCTCGACTTCAAATGACAGCTCGGTTGCAAAGATACTAGCTTCACTCCAGTCACTCTCCATTTTAGAGTCTGACAGCAGCTGTCAATTAACCCGTCACTGCAGGTCTCAGGTGCACGCCCCCCCGCTCAGCTCCGCCCTCGGTTCATCACCGCTATCTCCGCTGGGCCCTGCCCACTTTTCCAGCATTTTTCAAATATTGCCAATGGGTGGAGTCAGGCTCTGACCGAGGGTTTAGTTACCCTTTAAAGGGCACACACTAAAACAGCGCCTTTTCTGAGCACCAAAAAGTGACAATTTAAACATGCTGTAAAAAATGATCTGTTGGGTATTTTGATCTAAAACTTCACATACACACTCTGGGGACATCAGAGACTTATTTTACATCTTGTGAAATGGGGCATAATAGGTCCCCTTTAAAGCACCTTCTTTAAAACAAGTGCAACTTGGTTTAATGTTTATCTACACATCTGTGAATGGCAGTAGTATAGTCAGGCAGAGATGATACCTTATCAAGGATGAGTGCAGCTTCATTGGTCTGTCTGTCTGTCACTAGAGTAAAAGCCTCCTCCTCATTCCCAGATTCAAGTCTGTAGTCCACCTGCCAGCTGTCTCCACCCCATTCATCAGCGTCCCATGCTGACACTACAGTAACTGTGGTGCCCACTGAGGAGTCCTCAGCCAGGTGGAAGGGTCCATACTAGAGACAGAAACAAATGAAAGATTTCAAAGATACTATGCAATTATGATAAAATGGAGAATAAATAAACCATGAAGATGTGTGTGATTAGAAAACACATTGAACAAATGGATGCATCAAATATGTGCCATTTATGAATAATCCCCAGTTAAGAGGAGAGCTCTATCAAATGGCTTTTATAATGTTAAAATGGAGAATATTATAATTATTTATATTGTTGTCGATGGAGCTAACCACACTAACTAGACCTTTGAATAGTGTTGTTGACCTTCAGAACTACTTAACTCCTGACATACAGGCATGACCCTCTCAAAAACGTACCTCCAGGGTGTGGCAGAGGGAAAAATATTTTTCCTGTGCCATATTAAAACGCTAGCATACTTTCTCTTTGTCAATTTCATGACGTAAAGGGGGGCGTGCGTTAATTAATGGGGGAAGCCAATTTAATGGATGAGGCTCATGCACCTGAAAAAAAAAAAAAAAAAAAAAAAAAAAAGGGTCACAAGGGAATGCAGTGCTCGTGAGAGGGTTGTCGGAGAGGAGAAAAGAAGTTGGAGTGCCATGTGGAGTGGGGCTCGTGTTTCTGTCGGTTGACAAGGGAGAGAGAAAAATAGAAAAAAAAGGTAAAAAGGAACCAGAATATTAGCTGAATATGTGGGCATGACAGGAAAGTGCCTATCAGGAGAGTAGAAAATGTATGGGTGTTCATTTCTGCAAACAATGCTGTTCATTAATGTAAGTACAGCACAATTTATCCAAACATCATCCATCTAAGTTGAGGCTGCATCATAGTGAATAAACTTCATTGCCAACGAAATAGGGGACACATAATAAAAATGAAAAGCCAGTGAGGTGAGATTTATGGTTGTTTCCAGAATGCAGAACAGAGCTTATTTCAAAGAGGATCTATATATACACCTCTTGAATTCAAGCCAGCACTGCTTTTTTACCCCTCCACTGCAGCTGCAGTCCATCTTTACACCTGCACTCTGTCTGCACCCACGTACATCTCCTGTATTATTCACAACACGTAGGCGTAAACACGCAGGGTGTTTTCCAGAAATCAGAGACCATTGCCTGCCTCCATCCTGCATCCGCTCTGTTCTGTATCCGCTCTCCATCCCTCATTTTTCTCACCTCTTCCAGTCATTTTAGCAGCGATCATAATCCCACTGTTTATTATTCAACTCAGCCACATCAATGAACAAAGATGATGACATAAGAAAGGCGCTCAGGGCTGTGTTCTGCATAAGTGAATGCGCTCATGTCCCATAAATAGACATCACCTCAGTATAAGAAACTCTTCCAAAAATAGCAGAATCAGACATTTTGTAAAAATGCTCATCACAGAATTATATTGTAAGACTGGAAAAACTGGTTGAAGAATGACCACTGCTCAATAAGACAAAGGAGCTTGCTGAAAATGAACATTTGACCTCCCCCTCATGCAGTCTGACCTAATCTACATTTCATTCTCTCTGTCATGCACATCTAAAACTCACACAAGAATATATACACTCACCGGCCACTTTATTAGGTACACCTGTCCAACTGCTCGTTAACACTTAATTTCTAAGCAGCCAATCCCATGGCGGCAACTCAGTGCATTTAGGCATGTAGACATGGTCAAGACAATCTCCTGCAGTTCAAACCGAGCATCAGTATGGGGAAGAAAGGTGATTTGAGTGACTTTGAACGTGGCATGATTGTTGGTGCCAGAAGGGCTGGTCTGAGTATTTCAGAAACTGCTAATCTACTGGGATTTTCACGCACAACCATCTCTAGGGTTTACAGAGAATGGTCCGAAAAAGAAAAAACATCCAGTGAGCGGCAGTTCTGTGGGCGGAAATGCCTTGTTGATGCCAGAGGTCAGAGGAGAATGGCCAGACTGGTTCGAGCTGATAGAAGGGCAACAGTGACTCAAATAACCACCCGTTACAACCAAGGTGGGCAGAAGAGCATCTCTGAACGCACAGTACGTCGAACTTTGAGGCAGATGGGCTACAGCAGCAGAAGACCACACCGGGTGCCACTCCTTTCAGCTAAGAACAGGAAACTGAGGCTACAATTTGCACAAGCTCATCGAAATTGGACAATAGAAGATTGGAAAAACGTTGCCTGGTCTGATGAGTCTCGATTTCTGCTGCGACATTCGGATGGTAGGGTCAGAATTTGGCGTCTACAACATGAAAGCATGGATCCATCCTGCCTTGTATCAACGGTTCAGGCTGGTGGTGGTGGTGTCATGGTGTGGGGAATATTTTCTTGGCACTCTTTGGGCCCCTTGGTACCAATTGAGCATCGTTGCAACGCCACAGCCTACCTGAGTATTGTTGCTGACCATGTCCATCCCTTTATGACCACAATGTACCCAACTTCTGATGGCTACTTTCAGCAGGATAATGCGCCATGTCATAAAGCTGGAATCATCTCAGACTGGTTTCTTGAACATGACAATGAGTTCGCTGTACTCAAATGGCCTCCACAGTCACCAGATCTCAATCCAATAGAGCATCTTTGGGATGTGGTGGAACGGGAGATTCGCATCATGGATGTGCAGCCGACAAATCTGCGGCAACTGTGTGATGCCATCATGTCAATATGGACCAAACTCCCTGAGGAATGCTTCCAGCACCTTGTTGAATCTATGCCACGAAGAATTGAGGCAGTTCTGAAGGCAAAAGGGGGTCCAACCCGTTACTAGCATGGGGTACCTAATAAAGTGGCCGGTGAGTGTATATGGTTTAATGTGTATAATACATGTTTAGTCTCATTTAAAATGTCTCAGGGTGACTGGTAGAAATGTCTCATTCCCAAAGAGTAAAACACAAGGTAATAAGGTTTTTAGAAGTTTAGTGAAACTGGCACACAAAGGAAGATAGGCAAATGGTCCTCCTACCACCAAAAGGTGTAACCTCTGAATGCAAATTACCATTGTTAGCATGTTTCCATGTGAAAGAGGTTTTGGCTATTTAATGGAATGGAGAAAGGGATCGGGGCCTTCTGTACCTCAGATTGGCCCGTGAGGCTGAGAGCGGCCGAGACTTAATGTCGGGTTTGCATCTCTTTCTCTTTATTCTAGAGCGTTCGATGTTATTGTATTGATTATCTTTGAAATGATTAATAAATTGATAAATTGTAAACATTTGATTTTATTCTAACGGACTTTGTCATTATTTTCATTAAAGAGTTAAAAAGAATAGTCAAACATTCACTCACATTTAATGATGCACAGATATCATTAAAATCTTTTCATTTATGGAGTCAGATGAAATAACGAGTTAATAAATGAGAAAATGCAATATTGCATTTAATCAAAAATCCCTTTGCCATGCGGAAAGACAGTAACACGCAGAGACCTTCCCCGCTGATTGAATGCTGCCATTGGATCGATTTAGAAGAGCCTTACATTATATTACATTTGCTCACTGAATGTAATTATGGCTGGCCAATACAAATAAGGAGATAATTGACTTTAATGTTCTAGTTGAAAACTGAAAAATGGCTCATATTAAAATTCTACAATAATTTGTAAAAGAAAAAAAAAAAGAGAATCTTTAAATCAATGATTTAAATGCTACAAGTGATTTTAGTCTTCACAACATTACAAAGTACAGTCAAAACTGGATATTCATTTTGAGATTTGCTTAAACAGCTACATTAAATACACTACATTAAATTGCAATAAACTAACACACAATCTAAATGTAAAAAAAAGAGAAATTAGAATGCACAATTAAGTATCTAATATCAACTGATACAAATAAATTAAACATGTAAAACAAATAACTGATGTGGTTGGTACCTTGAATATAACAATTTCTGGTGAAATGCAGAATTAATATGAATAAACTGTCGCAATTGGTGTCAATTATAGCTGTGAGCATTGTCCATTTGTAGTGCTCAAAACTAAAAAAAGAAACACTCACAGCTACATTATTACATGTCCACAAGCCTAAGATTAAAGCATGGATTCCCCTGAAAGCTCTTTATCTCATCTGACTCTGTAAATCACATTTTCTAGAACACAGGCCTTGTACACAGACACACACACACACACACGCACGCACGCACGCACGCACGCACGCACGCACGCACGCACGCACGCACGCACGCACGCACGCACGCACACACACACACACACACACACACACACACACACACACACACGGGTTACGGTGACTAATGGTTTATGGGGTGTAATGGTTTTTATTTTGAACAAACTGTATATTCTATCGTCTTACACTAACTCTATCCCTAAACCTACCAATCACAGAAAACTTTCTGCATTTTTTTTTTCTTCAAAAAACACCTTTTAGTAAGGTTTTTTAAGTCTTTTGGTAATACCCATGTCGTTATAAACATTCATAGACCACATATTCCTACACACACACACACACACACACACACACACAGAGAAAAGTGAGAGAGGCTGAGATGACAGCAACAACATCAAGAGTCCAAAAGAAAATGTATGTCATTCACAAAACTGAGAATAATATATAACAGAGACATAGAAGTACCCATAGGGTACATTAGGGACTTTTAAATCCCTTCTTAAAACATTTTATTTTAGGATTGCTTTTACCTGACTATTTTACCTGATTATCTTTGTGTTTAAAGAGTGTAGCGTTTCTTTCTGTTGTTATGCTTGTCTGTAAAGCGCTTTGAGAAAGCAACTTTTAAAGGCGCTATACAAAATAAATGTATTATTATTATTATTATTATTATAGTGCACAGCCCTTACCTCATGATGGGAGAAGATAGGTGGGTTGTTATTTTCATCCAGAACTTTGACTATGACAGTGCATGAGCTGTTCAGCCCTGAGGAACAAGTCAGAAAACATATTAATTTTCAATTTATAACAATATCACTGCATTAGTGACTGCCATTAATATCGACGGTGATAAGATATCATGTTGCTGTCTGACAGTCTATCAGATTCTAAATGGCATATTATTTATTCTAGCTGACACCTGACAGACTAATCATACTATGTATGTGGAAAGAAATTACATTTTAAGAGCCATTAGTCAGGTCCATAAAGTGACTGAGATTGTGCTGCATAACTACACTAACTACCACAGGTGTTATAGGAAATTATGTTGGAGCAGCACAATGTGAAATCTGAAAAAAAACTGTCTTTAATCACACAAACCAATCAGAGAAAATTGCACGAAATGACACTTGTTTAATTACGTGGTGCCATTCTAACTAGACTAGTTTTGCATTGTGTCGACCTTTAGCGTCCTCTGCTGTGATGGTGAGTGTGTACTGTGGAGCGGTGCCCTCCATGCTGTCCGCCTGCACTGTGATCACTCCCGAGTCCCGGTCCACACGGAACAAATTTCGAGGAGTCTCAGGCATCTGGCCCACTAGCCGATAAAAGATTCTCACGTTATCGGTTTTCGGATCGTCGTTGTCCGCTGCTTGGACAGTGAGAATCTCTGTACCTGTGAGCAGAAGATCATACCACTCACTAAATTTGCTTTGTTTTAGCATTTACAATATGTTGTGTTTCTATTGTGCATGCATGTGTGTGTAACCTTTAGTCGCAAGCTCCTTGACCACAGTGTGGTACTGCATCTGTGGGAACGTGGGCCTATTGTCATTGGCGTCCCCCACCATCACTCTCAGCTCCACGGGCTTAGCAATCTCTCTGCCATCTGGCCTCTCCACTACTATGTCAATATGAAACTAAAAGGGAAAAAAAACATAAAAAGGAGTGGTAATCTAAATAATTATTGTGTATTATTATTTGCAAAGAAATCAGAATGAACGAATAAATGCTTTATTTCGAACAAAAAAAAAAAAAAAAATTGAAAAGACAGCAATACGTATGAAATTTCCATCAATAAAATGAAAAAAAAAAGAAGAAAATTTTAACATAATAACCTGTTCGAAAAGGGATAAGTAGAAGTCCTAGGCTTATCAGGACCTACCCCCAGTGACTACCCAACCAAATCACAATCAAACAAGCTAAATCAACATAAGTTTAAGATAATACAGAAACTAATAAATTAACTGATGCTTTATCCTCATATTAAGATAAAGAAACAGAAAACGGAAACCATTATCAAGCATGCATTCACAGTTATGAGTTAACTTTCATCCTCACCACTTCTGTTCTGTACTTATCAAAAATAAAACTTTTGTACCTTTTTTTAAACTGCAACATGTTTACACTTTGTTTGATCGAACTGCTCAGACCATTCCACAAAAGCAGCCCACAAACAGAAATACACATACTTTTAAGCCTTGTCTGAGTCCTATGTTGTCTCAAAATTAAATCCCCTCTCATGTTATAACCCCCATCCCTATCTGTGAATAGTTGTTGTATGTTTCCAGGCAACTGTTTATTTATTGCTTTATAGATTAATTGTGCAGTATTAAATTTAACCAGATCATTAAACTTTAGAGTGTGCAATTTTAAATACAGTAAATTAGTATGCCCGTGGTATCCTACTTTATTTACTAACCTAATAGCTCTTTTTTGTATTGTGCTTAAAGTTTGTAAGGTGGTCTTGTAGGTGTTTCCCCATATCTCTACACAATAATATAAGTAAGGCAACACAAGTGAACAATACAAAATATAAAGTGCTTTTTTACTCAATACATGCCTTGCTTTCCCCATTACTCCAATACTCTGCGCTACTTTTGTTCTAACATGTTTGATATGGGGTTTCCAACAGATTTTACAATCCAGAATCACACCCAAAAATGTATATTCGTACACTCTTTCTATTTTAACACTATTAATCAATAAATTTACTTGTGTGTCAATTTTAAGACCATATTTTTTACTTTTTAATTTCTGCTGTGACCACCTCCAAAAGCTGCTTAAGATTTTCCCCAGAACAAAAAATATTGGTATCATCTGCAAAAATAAAAAAATTTAAGAGGTTGGTCCCCCTACATAATTTTAATAAATAATGTTGGACCCAGTATTGACCCCTGTGGTACTCCACAGGTGATACCCAAGAACTCAGATCTGTATTCCCCTATCTGAACAAATTGAAGTCTGTTACTTATGTAACTTTTCATCCAATCTAATACAACTACTCTGATACCATACATTTCCAGTTTAGTGATTTACAATCTATGATCAATTGTGTCAAAGGCTTTTTTTAAATCAATAAATACTCCCACTGCATATTTCTTGTTATCTATAGCATTGTTAATGTCTTCAATTAACTCCAATAATGCCATTAATGTAGATCTGTTTGACCTGAATCCATACTGACTATCAACTCATAATTCATGCTTCTCAATGAAATTATACAATCTAATTGAATACAATTTTTCTAATATTTTTGAGAACTGCGAGAGTAAAGACAAAGGTCTGTAATTCGTAAATTGATTTCTTTCTCCAGCTTTATATAAAAGGTATGACTTTAGCAATTTCAATTTTGCTTGGAAATACTCCTGTTAGAACTGTATGTCATCTGTCTATTGATGTAGATGATGAAAAGAAATCAGGGTCACTTAAATCCCAAATGTTCTACAGATTGACTATTAAAATGTAATTAGAACAAACTATTACAACAAACTGTTTATTTCTGTCTAAAACACCTGTTGCATACCTGTTAGGACACTGTTGGCTAAAATTCACAGGAAACTGAACTTAGTTTTAAATTTGAAGACGTTCTGTCAAAGTGTCTAGTTATCTGATGGCAGAGATGTACGTACGTAGACCTATTTACAGAAACATCACGAGAATTATGATGCTATGTGAGTTACATACTGTAGCTGGAGGAGTGAAGTCTTGTTACAGTCTTCTTAGTAAAATGATTGGGATTTCCCTGTACTACTGATGAAGACAGATACAAAGTTCCAGCTTCCTTTGATTAAATGACCTCCACAGGAATATGCCTCCAAATGGACACCGTAGCAATGCTGGCCTACTCTTAAGTTATTAAAAGCCATGGAATTGGTGATATTTGGCTCTTGACTGAGAATGTTGAGATAATGTCATTATGCTGTGATCCATTGGGCTATTTATTTAGGACTTTTTTATTCACCCAACAATTGAATAGTTGGGTGAGTATTTTATCCAACAGTTAATATGAGAGGAACTGAACTGGATTTTTTGGACATAACTTGGGCAAGCTGATTAAATAATGGCTTTATGTACAGTACTACCATTCAAAAGTTTGGAGTAAGATTCTTCAAGGATGCATTAAATTGATTAAAAGTGACAGTAAATACATTTTTATTCCATTTCAAATAAATGCTGATCGGGTGAACGTTCTATTCATCAAACACTCCTGAAAAAAATATCATTATGTTTCCACAAAAATATATTAAACTGTTTTCAACATTTAAAAAAAAAATTGTTTGTTGAGCATCAAATCAGCATATTAGACTGATTTCTGAAGGATCATGTGACACTGAAGACTGGAGTAATGATGCTGAAAATTAAGTTTTACCATCACAGGAATAAATTACATTTTAAAATGTATTAAAATTCAAGGAAAATGTTTAATGTTTAATAATTAATGTTTCACAATAATTACTGTATTTTTGATCAAATAAATGCAGCCTTGGTGAGCATAAAAAACTACTTTCAAAAATATTAAAACATTTTATTAATCCTAAACTTTTGAATAGTAGTGTAAAGTCACTACATAATCCTCAAGCATGGCACTGAATTGTTCGAAACGGGCTTGAGTGCAAAACTTGGCTTGAGCTTGATCCCTGCTGGACTACTTGTTTAAAGAAATATAAATGGATAGAAAAATAGCAGCAATAAATTATATTGGGGTTAAAATTGAAGTTAGAGGAACATCAGAGAACTATTATTCTCTTATTATTTAAACATTATACAGAAAAACAGTTGTAAATAATGAAATTTAGACAGAATTTACCACTGACGTAAATGATGTATGAGTGAATTGTTTATCTTTCACCTGATCCTGTGTTTCTCTGTCCAGAGGAGCATTCAGGTAAATGATTCCTTCCCTGTTGATAGTGAACAACATTTCCGGAAACTCTCCCTCAAGACTATATTCAACTGGACTGCCACTCCACTTCACCTGCAAAAACACACAACCAAAATACACAACATAACCAATCAATACTATTGACAACATTAACTTGAGTGAAAGTGTATACCCAAAGGCTAATCTTAAAATCAAGCCTGCTTTATTATACAGTGTTCAAAGGGCACCTGTGAGGGCACCATCCAAATGGCTTGGACATCAGATTTATACAACGATGAGATACAGTGTTTGAGGAAAACCCTGCATGTTTAGGCACAGCAGAGAGTTAGCTGATAAGTGCGGTGAGGCCGGGAACCTGCCAAAACAAACCAGCTGCCTTTGCAATGGAGGGATTTTCCACTGCGTTGCCACAAATGATGCAAACCTGGAAAGGGTGTGGAAACGCACCGAAGAAGGAGAGGACCCTGTAGAGGGGAGAGCGAGGGGGACATGTGTATCTCCTCAATACCTCGCCCTCCAACCGTTTGTTATGGAGATGGCTCTCCAAACTCAAGCATTCTGTATACATCAGCGGGCCTCTCTAAAGATGACCTGCCCACACTGTTATGAACCGTCAAGGAAGCACAGCTTTGAAGAGATTAGTGTCGTCCTGCTGTTCTAAAAATGGTGAGCACCAACTAAGGTGATGTCATCTATTTAGTTTCCATGGCCTGTTTTTGATAGAAGTGATAGAATCCTCGTAGGACGAGTCAGTTCATGCCTTTGATGCTTAGTGCTGTGGATTGACAAGAGAGAGTGTTAACAGTTTGATGCTGAAAATGTATTCTTGTGATAAGGAGAATGATGCTTTAGCAGTCTATCAATGCTGAAGTTTAACTGAGGAGACGCAGGTTAATACGGGAGAGGCTATTTTTATTTTAGTTCAGTTTTGATTTCTTGTTATCATGAGAGAAGAAAAAAATCAGCTGAAAATCATTTCATTTTATCTGTCAAATATCATTCTATTATCATGCAGTTGTCCTGGGTCCTTAAGCTGGCTGGAAATAAAATATATGTTTAGAGTCACTATTATGCAACTGTTAGATAAAGTTGTAGCCTCCTCCTCCTCAGGTATACAGATGTGGAAATGCTCCATCACTCATAAGTGAATAGCTGATCAAAATGACGAGATAATTTGCTCATCTATGATGCACCCTTTTATATTTATTGTGCTTATAAAATGTAAAAAATTAGAGATAACTTGATAAACAATATTTGTTGTGTTGAGATAAAATAAGGCAAAAAAATAAAATCATAAAAACTAAGGATGATAACTATAACTACTGTATAACTAATAACTAAACTTTTAATAATCATATTTCTTTAAGAACATGGAGGTTCAGAACACAACTGGAACAACAACGAACAATTTTGTTGGAATCACTTTCAGAACTATTTTTTTCTGGCTTATAATAACTTTGAAGGGCTCAAGCATTTCAAAAGGGGTTTTTCCAGATTGTGCAGAATCCTATTGAAGTGACTGGATTTCACCTGTGAAGATTTGCTGAACAGCGGTAAATGTGCCCACACCTTAAGTGTGAATGTACCTTTAGGGCTTCTGTAAGTTTCAAATCTAAAAGAAAGTGTAAGGAAAGATTCACACAGTGATTTATCTAGTGTTTTTTCGAAGTAAACATGAACTATATAATTGACTGTTTGGCCTAGTGATCCACATCTCACTGCCTGTTCAGCGTCTTGCCCATGAGTGCCACTGTTTTCAATAAAGGAAAAGAACGCAGGGTCTGTAGATGAGTTTTACTTCATTTTACATGAAGCAGCATCTTCAAAAGCGATCAAATATGTCTGTCTAGCTCATGAAGCTAGAAAAGCAATTTACAAAATATTAATAATTATATTGGAAAGGAACCGAACCTTGCGAAAAGGCCCCTAAACTGGAGATGAGTACAGTAGGTGGTTCCTTACAGAAGCTTGTGTGATGAATGACAGGACAGATTGATCAGGCTTGTGTCTGAGAGCGTGCTCGACAGTGTGCGATAGAGACAGAGTGTGTCCGAGAGCGCGCTCGACAGTGTGCGAGAGAGACAGACAGAGTGTGTCCGAGAGAGACAGTGTGTCCGAGAGCGCGCTCGACAGTGTGCGAGAGAAAGACCGAGTGTGTCCGAGCATTACATAATACATAATTACTATATAAGAGGCATGGAAGTTTGATTATTGGACTCCAATAATTAGTACTACAAACGTCCTGTTTTGAACTATTGTTTAATAAATAGAAACAATTCAAGCACATACACTTTCATATGGAGGATTAAATAAGATTGAATTTATGCAGTAAGATTTCACAATTAATCACTGACACTGTACCACAACCAGATTTTACGTTTCTTAAGCGTCAAAATAACAATGACTCTGAATTGTATTGACCGATCAGGATGTTGTCAGTGCAAGTCATGGTACCACGAGAGCTGTGGAGAGGATAATGGCATCTGTGAGGAAGATGGTTATATCTGCAAAGACTGCCTTCGTAGAAAATGCAGCAAAATATCTAACTGGCCTGACTAGGTGATGTGACGGTATAGCTACAGGAAATGTTGTGTTTTTGTGTTATTGTGTTTTGTTTGTAAATTTGCAGGAATATAGCACAATATGGATGTGAAAGCGGTTATAATTAGCCTATGTGAAAATTTTTGTTTTGGTTAAAATAAACAAATAATTGTGATAATTAATCGTGATCTCAATATTGATCAAAATAATCGATCAAAATAATCGTGATTATCATTTTGGCCATAATCGTGCAGCCCTAGCATCTTTTAAAATAAACTATGGAGTGCACGGATCACAGATTTACTGGGACAATATTCACGGTTACACTTTATTTCGATAGTCACTTTAGACGTTCTACTAATTATAAGTAACGTTTCAACTACATGTCAACTAACTCTCATTAGAGTATTAGTATATTATAGTAGACTGTCAGTGGACTGGTAGGTTATGGTTAGGTGTTAGGGTTCGGGTTAGGAGAATAAGTTGACTTGTAGTCGCCAAGTTACTTATAGTCAGTTGAATGTCTGTTGGGGGACCAACAAAATAAAGTGTCAGCATATATTAAAGGTGCCCTATAATGTGAAATTGAATTTATGTTGGCATAGTTAAATAACAAGAGTTCAGTACATGGACATGACATACAGTGAGTTTCAAACACCATTGTTTTCTCCTTCTTATTTAAATCTCGTTTTTAAAAAACACCCCTGAAAAACAGGCGAATCTCCACATAATACCGACTGTGACGCAACAGTCGGGGATCACGCCTCCAAAGATTTGCATATCCCAGCCCTCAATGACAAGCACTGCGCAGCCGAGTCATCGGAACAAGCGAGGATCAGAGAGAAAATGGCAGATCATGGAATAAATGCTATGTTCCAGGCTGTGCAGGGGATGTGAGGTATTTTCATACCCTTCCCACAGAAAAGAAATGTCAACAGGCGTGGACGCGTGGTTGATGTTTATATATAATCGGATACCGCAACAGTTTAATTCGAAGTTGTTAGTTTGCTCTGCCCATTTCACCACGGACTTATTTTCGAACCTGGGACAATATCAAGCTTCTCTCAGCGTCTCAAACTGAAGAAGGGGGTAATTCCAACTATATTCCCGCAACCGGTAAGTAGGCTAGTGATTTTATTAAAGATAATTTACACTGTGTTAGATCCAGCGCAAGATCCTAGTACAGTAATAGCAAACTCCAAGTAACGAGCATACATAACTAACGTTAAATAGGCTAATTCTCAGTGAAAAAAGTATACAGAAAGCGATCAAAGAACAATCCACACAGCGCAAGTTTATCTCTCTTGCCAAACTCGTTATGAAATCAATGACGCTGTTACACTCCACAACGAAGCTCTTACTGTATGCCCATCGTTTGCATTGGTGAAAGCATTAGAGAGAGAAACTGCGTTGTCTCGCGATCAACAGACTGTCATCTGCTTTCTCAATGCTCATCACAGCAACATTTTATGTGATGGAAATAGATTTAAATACTTTAAAAACATCTCACGATTCGTTAATCTCGATAGCTGTAATAGTTAAAACGTATATAACAGCTGTAATAAAAGTATTCGAGAGAGTTTCACATGTCATATTTCATATGCAAGCATGTCAGCCAATCACAGCAGTGGCCGGTTCTCACAGCAGACACGCCCCTTCAAACAGAGTGTTCAAATCAGAGACTAAAATCAGGCTAGGAAAAATGCCTTTTATTTCTAAATTATGACTATTTTTGATCTAAAAAACATACTAACATTATAAGGGCAACCCAGGAAACATTATAAAATAATAATAAAAAAACATTCTAGGGCACCTTTAAGATGACAGTCTACTAATACTCTAATGACAGTTAGTTGACATGTAGTTGAAAAGTTACTTATAGTTAGTAGAATGTCTAAAGTGGACTATCGAAATAAAATGTTACCATATTCACATTTTCAGCCTGAATCTTCATCATGACAACATCCACAGACTTGATTTAAACATGGCAATTTAAAATGCTTCTGTTTGTCACCCCAGCTGTCTTATACACACTCATTCACAAGCAAATTGTGACTCTTGAGCAGTGATTTGTCATCAGTCAGTCAATAATAAAAAAAAAAGTTAATTGCACTATTGTGGCATCAGCTATATGGGGATAAAGAATGGGCAGCTGCCGAATTTAGCTGCTCTTCTGAATTGTGGCACCCCTGTACTTGGTGGATTTGAGTGAGAGCAAACAGACAAAGCTGACATCCTAAGCTTAAGTCGTCCACTAAAAGCATTATGATCAAATAAAGCTCTTTATCTGAAATACCAAAAGTGTTTTGTAGGAACACATGGAGTTAAGAGGATTGAGATAAAAAAAAAAAAAGTTAGGTTTATATCTATACCATTTTAAACATAGAAGAATTGAAAAGGATGAAATGAGGAGTACTGTACTGCAGTGTTGCTATGAGAGACAGAGAGAAATGCACGAGTCTGAGTCCTTCATGACCACTAATCTGTTTCATAACCAGTGTAACTCCAGCCACCCACATGCACATTACAGCACACATGAGTGGGTGGGAAAAGGCTTTTCCCATTTAAAAAAAACAAAATACAAATCCAGACAGATCCAGCTCACATAGCATGTAGCCTACGTCTTATTTTTCCTTATCTGACTGCCTTGCATCACGGGTTATTTTGTGTAAATTAATTTAAATATAATAGCTACAATGCAATGCCGATGGAATACTAGGCTATATTATTGTAAAAATATAAAATAATAAGGTACATTAAAATTATATTGCATACATCAATACCCGTACTATTATATAAAACAGTATGTCTCAACCTTTTCTGTCTTTTGTAGCTCCTAACTTTAAAACAATAATCACTCAGAAATTGCAAGACATTTTCACAAATAATCACAAAGAAATGCCAAGTAGCCTAACTCTTGGAATTAAATATGAAATTATGAAATAGAAAGACTGAAATAGTATGTTCTATTAAAATGTCCTCCAATAATATTTTTTATTTAAAAACTTTGAAAAATCAATTGTATGAGAGAGAGAAGTAGGCTACTTTTTAATGAACAGGAACCATATAACACTACACATAGGAACTAGGGATGTCACGAGACCGAAAATCTAGTAGTCAGTACCGATACCACTATTTTTATACAGATTTAAAAAAAAAATGTATTACAATTATCTTAGCTCACTTAATGTATTTGTGTATTTTTATGAGGTAATTTGTTGCAATAGTCAGTAATAAAACAAGAATGAATAAACACATTAGAAGCATGTAGCATATAATACAATAGAATAAAAATAAATTAAACAATGTTGTATATTTTTTTCAGTTAGGTCTAACAGTGGCATTCAAGTAAAAATACCACAGAAATTGAATTCAAATATAAAATAGCCTAATATTTTCGTTTGTTGTTTGATTATCATTAATAATACAATAGTAGACAGTAGCAGGTTTTAAAGGGGTCCTTGATCATACTTTTTTAACTTTAGTTAGTGTGTAATTTGCTGTTTGAGCATAATCTGATACAATGCTCAATGCAAAGGGAGATATTTTATTTTACAGAAATCGCTTTTTAAGGACTAGGCCTACAACAACCGGCTGGCAGGGAATAACAATCACAAACCCTAATATTTACATAAACCTTGCCCCCGGGAACACACAACGAAGGGGGTGTTAAAATAAAAATTTGACTCGTCTGGACTAATGGCAAATTCGTTGATGATATCATCAAATTATATTTTACTTGAGACCTCTGCAAATTACCTGAGTGCATCTGGCCATGGCCAATTTAAAAAATACATAATTATATTTTAGTATATTCCTGGAGGGGAACTGTACAGAAGGGTGAACACCACCACTATCACCACAATGGTTACTGTGTGGATCACGTTATGCACCTGCTAGTTGGGAACTCACTAAACAGAACTTATGCATATTAATGAAAGTAGAGAGCAACTGTAGGCTACTTTTCATAACTAGCATGCATGCGTTATCCATACTGGTCTTTTGACATTTACATCCATGTATCGGTGAAGTTACGTTTGCTAATAATACGTAGCAAACTAGCTAATAGCTAACGTTAGCGAGTGATAGCTTAGTGATATTGCTAATTGTTTTCTGTTCCCACACTGTACTCCTTACAGGAGCATAGTCTGGGGGTTGCTTTTTTTTATTTTTTTTTTACCTCTCCTCATGTCATGCTGTATTTTTTTCAATTCCCTGTCTTCCTGTCCTGTCTACCCGTTGTCATATATGTAATACGTTTGTATGGACAGGTTGATGGTCAATTTCACTGCACTTGTGACTAAGTGACAATAAAGGCTACTACTACTACTATAACAGTGAAACGTCAAATATTAGGTGATGCATAATGCTAAGAAAATTTATTTCGTTTGACACCTTAATGGCTGAGATGAGAAGATTTAACTCTATACTGGGCTTTATTTTTATCTTCATCCTTTCTCCGTTTTCGTCCCTGTGCACCAGAGGGTTTAGACCACTTTATTTTCGATCAACGCGCCAGCTGAGCACTTGTCTAACGTAACGTAACGCAACGCAACTCCCCCCATTAGGAAATGATCGACAATAACCATCAATTCAATCAAATAATCAGGTTGACAAGTAATGAAACGTATGGCTGAGGGGGCCCCCTAAGATGATCATGTTTAATAAACATGTTTTATTTCGCTTGTCGTTCTAATTCTATGATTAATGAGAAGTAGGCCTAAGAGCAACACTAGAGGGCGCCCACGCCCCCAACACATTTGTCGTCCTATAGTTCGCCAATAGCAATAGCAAGCAACACCCAAGGGGTAATCCATCCGCCGGAAACTGAAGCTTCCTCTGGGGGCCGCCATTGTAGCTGGCTATCACCTGCTGTTAGCATCCCATTGACTCCCATTAATTTTGGTGTCACTTTGACAGCGAATAACTTTACATCTGAGGCGTCCAAAGACTCATTTTGTCCATTATTTATTTCTAAAGAAACACGACAATGTATAAAAGGCTCCATTACATTGTATCTTACTTTATGGCCCCGTAGAAGCCGTTTTTGTAAAAATAGGCTAATGATTGCGTCATAACCACGAGACTCTCTGTCGCGCAGTAGAGACGTTACCGTATAGACAGAAGGAGAAGCTCGCAGCAATCTTACTGTCTAAAGTCAGCCCATACCTCGACCTTGGAAACTTCTAATCATCATTCAAGACAAGTATTGTGTTATAGGTGATTAAATTGCTCCAGGTCACGCTTCGCCATCTCTGCAAGATTAGGTGATTCAGATTTGTCTTGGCACCGCTACTAGAAGATTTACAACTGTCAGTCAGGTTGCTCACGTCACATCTACGTCGTTCAGCTCAGTGTGAGTCTGCGCAGTACGCTTGGCTATCAGGAAGTGAGTGCTCCTATCGGGCTTCAATTCTCTCCGTTGAAATCAATGGGGTCGCTGAGTTCATTTCTTTTACTGTCTATGGCAACACCCCCAAAAACGTTTGTCCTTAAAGGATTAGTTCACTTTTAAAAAAACTTTTGCTGATAATTTACTCACCCCCATGTCATCCAAGATGTCCATGTCTTTCTTTCTTCAGTCGAAAAGAAATTAAGGTTTTTGATGAAAATATTCCAAGGTTTTTCTCCACATCAATGGATCCCAAACGGTTCAAGGTCCAAATGACAGTTTCAGTGCAGCTTTAAAGGGCTTTAAACGATACCAGACTATGAATAAGGGTCTTATCTAGCGTCTAGTCATTTAAAAAATAAATTAGAAAGTTTAAGTTTTATAAGCACAAATGGTCGCCTTGCTCTGTTCTGTGATGTGCGTTCGCGACGTCACGTAATACGTAATTACGTTGAAAAGGTCACGCTTCTGTCCTGACGAAAATGTTCTTTTAGCCTTTTTAATATTCGCACACGAAATGGGCATTTTAAACGATAAACTGACACAAAGACATTTGAATATGTGTATATGGTCCTCACATTTGTAAACACTGACTCGGTACTTCCGCCTACGCCTGACCTTTTCAACGTAATTGCGTATTACGTGACGTCGCGAACGCGCATCACAGAACAGAGCATGGCAAGCATTTTGCTTATAAAACTTAAACTTTTTTATTTATTTTTTAAATGACCGATCGTTTCGCTAGATAAGACCCTTATTCATCGTCTGGTATCGTTTAAAGCCCTTTGAAGCTGCACTGAAACTGTCATTTGGACCTTGAACCGTTTGGTACCCAAATGAAGTCCATTATATGCAGAAAAATCCTGGAATCTTTTCATCAAAAACCTTAATTTCTTCTCAGCTGAAGAAAGAAAGACATGGACATCTTGGATGACATGGGGGTGAGTAAATTATCAGCAAAAGTTTTTTTAAAAGTGAACTAATCCTTTAAGGCTGACACTGTTCCTGAACAATATAACCTCAACATTTGTTGAGCTGCACATTTTACGGAGAACAGCTTCCAGAAGAGAGTACAATGCAGGCTATATGCACAAAAGCTTCTCCTGAAAGACGTAGCCATTCCCCGTTTGTCGGGACAATCTGTTGATATGGATCACAACTTCATGTCTTATTATTTGTAGTTGTGTTTTCTATTAACAGTTCCAATTATAAGCTTTTTGTAGTTGCTTTGATAGCTATGATGTAAACGAAGAGCAAAGCTTTAAGCCTCCGCTAGCCCGCTAACTAACAGTATTGATAAAGGCCTAGTGTTTAACTTACTTTAGCTTTTGCAAGCTCTTGCTTTTGTCAGACTGCTCACCACCCCTTTAAAATTATCCATGATTTTGTGATAGATTACTGTTTGGATTACCATAGTTTTCTGACAAATATGATTAAATGGTGGATAACAACGTAACTTATATGTAAGAAAGTAAAAAAATAAATAAAATAAAAACATACCACTCTGAAAGGAAATCCGTGCTTGAAATCTGTTCAGTACAATCCTCTTGTTCGTTAACATTGTCAGGGTCTGAATCGGGCTTGAATTGGTTTGAAATTGACACCAATCATTAATATTTACATCAAAGTAGAGTTTGCGGTTATAAAAGGTTGCGCTAAAAGGTGCCTATCACAACACACTGGGCCAGCTAACCAATTACAGCACATTTCCTATTTCCTATTTCAGAAGGAGTGACAAAGAAGCACATATATTCTGCAACAAATGTCACTCACTTTGATATGTTTTCTTTCCTTAAAATATCATGACTATTTCTTGTAATCAATTGATAGCCCTAATATGTTTTAATATTTTCTGTTTTAGGATTAAAAAGTAACATCAAAACCTTTCTACGCTACTGTAGTACCCTTGGAGTAGTCACGGCTGGGAAATAAAAGCGTGATCCAGAAATTTAAGTGGCTGGAAATGTGTTGGTGTGTGTAGGAGGCATCCATAAAGGAGGGAGAGGAGGATATTTTGCCACAAACCCACAAACAACTTGTGATGGTAATAAATATTATTCTGCAAACACAACTTACATATTTTCCACTTCACATAGCAGAATGTACTCGCTGGCTTGATTTCGCTGACTGTATTCAAGCATTTTCTGATGTTACACGTTAATTGTCAAGCTAAATTTCACCTTTGATGTGGAGTTAAATGTAAAGTAAGTTAAGATAAGTGCTAAGAGGTCGAAAGTAGATGTCCCATATCAACTATCACGATACCAGGTGTTTCAGACTGTATGTTAAGATGGCAGTGAGTCATGATTAATATCATAAAAAAGAAGCAAAAGGTCATGTCATGATGAAAGCCATGTGCAATTGAGGGATGCTGCCACACTTCCCTTTGAACGCAATATAACATACTCATCTATGATAATATATACACACAGGATATCTATCTCATGCCGCCAGCGCCTAGAGCCCTATGCTTTCATCTTACCTGTGAAATTGGGATGGGATATGGTCCAGGCAGATTCTCCTGCAATCTCACTGGATCAGGTGAGGCCCACGCATTCCCAGTCACCTCCACCAACACAGTTCCTGTCGAGAAGAAAGCGTTGGCCTTGCCAGCCATGTCCTGCACCATCACCGAGAGCTTGTAGCGGCCACACATCTCTGGATCTAGTGTTGAGGCACCTGGACAGAAAGACACATTTAAGAAAAAACCCACAAACGGCTGATATAAAAAGATCCCCATAACACCAACAACAGCTAAAAAGGGAAACTATTTAGTGTAAGTATCTTATACTGTATGTAAAATGCTATTTCATGCGTAATTTCATGGCGCAGGCTGATGGGTCCTTAACTCAACCTGCTGACAATTACATCAACTACATGGCACAAGCTGATTGGTTCCTGTTGCATCTGCAGCCAATGAGCTTGCTGCTCAAATTTAAAATAGTTTTATGTAGCAGTTTGGGTTCCAACTTCCACTGAGTTCCTCCACTTTCTCCACCTGTATAGATCTGCTAAGGGTAATTTCATATATGTTAATATTTTTTATGCAGCAGTATGTCTTACATGCTCACAGCAGTGTGTCTTTGTATGTATTATCAAGACCAAATACATTATCATGGTCATATCCATTACCATGCAAAACTGAGAGTTGTCATGATATAATTGATTTTGTTTACTCTACCATTCTAAAGATTTCTATGTTGATAAAAGTCTCTTATGCTCACCAAGGCTGCATTTATTTAATCAAAATTACAGTAAAAACAGTAATATTGGGAAATATTATTACAATTGAATATGTCTGTTTTCTTTTTAAATATGTTATTTATCCCTGTGACGGCAAAGCTGAATTTTTAGAATCATTACTCCAGTCTTTAATGTCACATGATTCTTCAGAAATCATTTTAATATGCTGATTTGGCGCTCAAAAACATTTATTATTATTATATTATTAATGCTTTTCAGGATTCTTTGAATAGAAAGATAAAAAGCATTTATTTTAAACATAAATCTTATGCAACAACGTACATTTCCTTACTGTCACTTTTGATCAACTTAATAAATCCCTGCTAAATATAAAATCTTACCCTAAACTTTTAAAAGACGGTAGTGTAAATCAAATTAAGTTTTTGTTAATTGGACAAAATCAACCTAACTAGTACGAACATTAGATTACTCCACAAAGTAATGTATCTAATCTAATGTATCTAATGTACTCCACAAATAATCTAATGTATCTAATGTATTGTTAACACAAGGTATATCACTCTGGGAGCAAATCAAATGCAGCAGTAAAGACCTACATTGCAAATCCATCTATTGTCTGCACAGCCACATAAAAACACAGTGTACAAATTGTGACCGTATTAAGCCTCTGTTTTTATCCCTCTCTCTGAGCTAATGCCAGGCTGCTCTCATTGCATTTGAACCAGAATTGTCTGAGCTGACCTGATAGGCACGGGCTCTTGATGACTCATTCAAATAGTGGCCATGTTTATATATAAAAAAAATAAAAAAAACATTCTTTTTAACAGCCGAGTTTACAATGCAATAAGCCGAGCGTGTTGGACTGGCTGAGCGAAAGAGAAAGTTATTAGCTGATGTCATGGTGGAATTGACCCTTCGCGTGGAGCTTGATTGACAGGTAATCTGACCAACCATACTTCGCCATCCGCCATTTTGTCCGACAAAGCAGTCAGGAGAGTTAGTAGATTAACATAGGAGGATTTGAACTTGAAAAAAGGATTGTACAGACGAATTTCCGCGGTTAAAACAACATTCCTTCTTATGTTCATGCATGTTTATTTAATGCTATAAATGAACTAGAAGGAAGAGATGATCGGATCACGAGCAGCTTTAACTGATGCTCTACATCGATCTGTCACGACACATTAAAGAGCCACAAAACGGTATTTATTGTTTAAATTTCTTTTAAAAAATAACCAAATTTGAGAAGTGAGACTTTGTTTAATATGTTTAATATAAAAAGTAACCGAAAAGTAACCTGGTCTGTCCTGTCTGTCAGCGTGTTGTCAGTCTCCTCTCTGCTCCGCGATGTATTTTTCACTGCGTGAGAACATGAGAGCGGCGTAGCTTGTCGGACATAGCGACAGTAACTAAGGGGGGCGGGTCTTTGCGAAGGGTCAATTGGGCTGAGAGGAGTGACAGATGAGGAAGGCAGTTTAGACCAAGACACTTAAAAAAAGCATGAGCGCACTAGTCCAAAATTTACAAGGAAAGAGGTATTATTCTATTGTGATTAGGACATGCACCGACTTATTCTTTACCAAATATATCAGTCAGACTTCATTCAATTTATCCTAATCTCAGGCACGGATTTAGAAAGCAGAGGCCCCTGGGCACCAAAATCTTGGAGGCCCCCCTCCAGGGATGGAAATTAGCACCCGCCACCAGCCAAATGCGGGTGATTTTGTGTTGTGGCGGGTAAATAAAAATAGCGATAATATATCAAAATATCATGCCACGTTCGTCTGTTGTAGGACAAATTAATTTGAATAAACGAGCAGACACTGGTTAGCAAGACAACTAACAGTGAATGTGCTTTCCATTAAATGAATCGCACACACAGTAAACAAATCCTTAAAACCCCCCCCCAAAAAACAGGGCTATTCTGGTGGTTGCGGTGATGCGTTAGTGACATTGTAAGGGCACGTCCAATAAAGCTCCTAAAATTTGTCACAAAGAACCGGAAAAAGTAATGATTATGAATATGTAAAATATAGTAAGGAGATGTTTTAATGATTTATTAATAGGCTAAACAAGTCTTTTCTTTGTCCGTGTCAGTTACAAAGTTGAAGTTGACGATGCTGATCGTAATCTTCGCAGTAGCCTAGTGAACGTGCAAGAGAGAAATGCACATTTCAAACGGATTACATAAGCAGAGAGCAGTCTGTGTCTCTGTTCTTTCGTTTTGAATTGTTCTGTTTAAAAGTAGACATGTCTGTCTGTGAGAGAGGCTTCCTTATACACTGAGCTTTAGGTTCATTTATGAGACGAGCTCCAGTTCACGCGCCGGCGCCTCCGTTTCGTTATTATCTATCGTCTGCTATATTTACTTCTTATTTATTAAATCCAGGCAATTGGTTGATGAAACATTGATTAAAATTAAGATACAATTAATACAAAATGAAATTCACTTTAAAGAAAGGTTTTGTGCTTTTTGTTTGATGTCTCTTTGATGTTGAAGTTTTAAAGCATCTTTTAGTGCCGCTTTCAGAGCGCTCACGTCCGTAACATTGTGTTTTCCTCATATGTGAACTGAAATGAATATCAGTTCATGTGTTTATGTGTAGGCTATAAGAGAGAAAGAGAAAATGCCAGTATTTCATTGAGACTTGAGATTAAATAAACTGCTTAAGTATTGTAGATCTTGTAGTATTCATTTTTACATGCAGTTAGTTTACACATTGTCAGTTAAAAACAAGAAAGAGGCTGGTAAAAACATTGAGTGGCTGGTAGATTTTGAAATCAGAATTTATTGGAATAAAAGCAGATTAAAATCTATGAAAATACAGCCAAATAACATGAAATTGAGTGCATTTGGACTTCTTGTTCTAAAAGGTCTGTAGTTTTCAGGAAAACACGATAACGCCTCAATGCCCCTTTTCGCCATGTCGATAACCGTGTATACAATGATAAAGGATTTTTAAGGACGATACTGATACAAATATTTGGTTATTTAAAAATCCGATAGATCGGCCATATATAGCCTATATATATATATATTTTAAATCCAGAAACGTGAAACATATACAGATTTGTAGTTATTTATGAGTCCTCAGCTTAAAATACTCAGCCCTCATGAGTCCTCAGCACTAAAATAATATAATGCAGTTTTAGAAGTAAACGTGTTTGTTTTATTGTCACAACAGAACAGAGGAACATCGAAATATAGCCTATTAAAGTTCTGATAAATACAATGTATAAAAATACAAGCTTAAGATATGAAACTTAAAGTCCTTTGAACGAAAACACAATAACAAAAGAAAGCACAAGTGAATTTCGTTTTGTATTAATTGTATCTTAATTTTAATCAATGTTTCATCAACCAATTGCTTGAATTTATTAAATAAGTAAATATATAGCTATATATATAATCGGACTTCTCAGCTGCGCGTGCTTGCAATAGTCACAACTTGTAGCAATAGAATGCACTGCGCAAATCAAAAGTAACGTAGTACCCACCGGATGAAGAAGTGTTGACTCTCCACAGAATAAAATTTTTATTTTATTTTATTTTTCGTGTTCGCATTTATGAGGAAAAAACTATTTACGGACGTGACCTCTCTGAAAGCGGCACTAAAAGTAAAAGACTGAACATGTCTGTCACTCCAGCCGGGCTATAGGGTTCTTTGTCTTGTCGTTTGTCTTCTTCTTTGTCTTGCTGATGCTCAGATTCATCTAAAATAGCAAGGCTGGATGTTGTGCTAAACTCCTCACTAGCATCACCGCCGGCGCCGCCAGGCTCTTTATATTCGTCGAGCCGACTTTTGAAAAAAGTAGAGATGGTTGGAATATTACTCCTAATTAAATCCTCTCTGCTGTCCTTCTCCCTTTTAGCTTTGCGTTTTGTGGCTCCGCTGCTCCACCGTTTTTTATCCATGTTGTTTGTTTTTTCGATGTCCTCAACTCTCTGTTTTTCACACTATCTTCTACCGCCTGTTTTGACGCTATCAACAGTTTCTGCGGTGACTCGTCATCATCCGACACAGCCGAAAAACTGATCATGATACTTTTTTGTGTGTAAATAAATTGTTCACATACACAATCACACACGCATTAATGAATTTTTATTTAATTTAATAATTAAAAATAAAAGGACGAGGCCACACAGTTAGTGGGGTCTTGGAGGCCCCCTAGAGGTCGGAGGCCCCCGGGCATCGGCCCAATCGGCCCGGTGGTAAATCCGGCCTTGCCTAATCTTAGTCGCAGAGTGAGAGAAGCATCAGTAGTTTATTACCATCCTCTGTAAGAGACACTTCTCCGGTGATGGAATCAATGGAGAACATGTGGCTGGCAGGGATGCGTGGAATCTGGTCCAGAAGACTGAAGCGCAGGTCCGCGTGGGCGGTGTTTCGGTCGTCTCGGTCCAGCGCTTCCACCTGCATGAACGGGATTCCTGTGACAATGACACGCACAGACACACACATCAGAATTATTTATCACAATCTACATGAACTGACTGAACTGACGCATTTAGATTGATGAGCAAATAGTGGTTATTTGCATATTAACAGAACGGAATTTCAAAAATAGCTATTTTTTTCACAATTATATTTTTGGCCATTTTATTAACTGTGAGAGGAGAGCGAAAATGACATGGAGAAGAGGGAGGAATTGGATTGGCCATAAGGCAAAATCTCTCAAAGCAAAGTCGTTGATTGCCACAGAAAATAATTCTCAGTTTTTTTATAAGGTAGGCTATTAGTCAAAATCATTATTCACAGTGTATAGAGCTTAATTTGGTTGAAACCGGAATACATTTACATTTCTGTAATTGTTCTATTCTTAATGTTTGATTGCAATCAAGTGACTGTGAAACATCTTACAATCTCACAACTAACCTGGCATTCAACACAGGTCATTATTGATGTTCTATATTCAAATAATTGCCAATGCGTATTCAAGAGAATGACTTCACTGCATAAAAAAAAAAAAAAAAAAAAAAACGGTGAATCAGTTTATTCGTTTGTTCTTCAATTAATTTTCTTCCTCCGCATGAAACTCTGAGGTCAGAGTACATGAGTCTCTCTTTTCTGATGTTCTTAAAGATGAGATGAGTAATCTCTGAACATTAATGAGAAAAACATTCTTCATGTTGGTCTTGTTATTCACTCCAATCTCTACAAGCAAACAAGCGTTTCTGAGAAAATTAAGAAACTCAATTCACAATTGTTAACACTTCAAGTACATTTCGTCTATCAACACAGTGATGGTGTACAGGTAAAACAGCTTGTCTGCATGTCTAACAGACATAAAAAGCCATTCATGTGTCTTATAGAAAGTGA
Source organism: Semotilus atromaculatus (assembly GCA_031834385.1). Lineage (NCBI taxonomy): Eukaryota > Metazoa > Chordata > Actinopteri > Cypriniformes > Leuciscidae > Semotilus > Semotilus atromaculatus. The sequence continues at coordinate 10,355,106 of JAULUF010000009.1, read as the reverse complement.
AAGGAAAAAAAGCTACAGTATAGGCTACCATTCAACTATGGCACAATAAGCTTTTTCCAACAGTGCTACTATGCTACTCTAATTTATGGTGTGGTGAAGGAAATGTGTGACATTCAAACTAACAGTTTATCTCATTTAGCATCACACACCTATAGAATTTAAGAAAAAGTCAAGGCAATTAGGATAAGCATCAAGCGAAGGAAGTTCTCTGATGCAGACCTGCAGAGCACTGCCCACCCACCTTTGAGAAGCCCCAGCTGCACGCTGCCTCTCATGCTCTCTACCAAGAACACCGGCACGTTGTCGTTCTTATCGATGACGCACACTTCGACAGTAAAGCTCTGAGTGTGCATGGACTTTGTGAAGGACACCTGGGAAAAAGCACTCAGTTCAAAACATTCAAGCAACATGAGCATTTTACAAAGAACTTCTGTAACAATGAATGTTCTTGAACAAATCTTGAAATGGAATTGATACATATGCAAGGTTATCCTGATGTCTTCAATGTATCTTGAAAACAATGACATTAAATATATAGGTCAAAGACAAAGGGACATTATGATTTTTAAGGAAAAGGAAATGTCCTGATTCTGCACCTGTAAGGAGTAGGATGGCTGCTTCTCTCTGTCCAGAGGTTTAAGGGCATACAGGAAGCCTGACTCCACCCCAAAAATCCCTTCATCATCACCACTCACAGTCAGATCAGAATAGGTCAGGGGGAGATCCAGCAACTGAAATATAAAAATATGGTAAATATAGGGGAGTGTGGGGGACAACCTAACGCGGGGTTAAATGTAACAACCTTTTACATAGTTAGTCAGGATCAAGCAGGTTGTGTTTCCGCTTATTTTCTCCCGCTGCCAGAAGACATTCTCCCGCGAATTTGTGGAAAGTTTTGATAAGATATATATACAAGATACTGGACAAAGAGTGTTTTGACACCATGCAAGTACATTTTTTCATCATCCTTTTTTTTTTTTTTTAGTTGGGTGTGTATGTCACCAAATCTAACTTTATATTGCCTTGATCACTGCCTTATTGGCCAAAACATAGCACTGTTTTGAAACATGTCAGTAACTCTTAGCACCTGTTAGCTAGGCTTAAAATATTTTTCACACAGCGGGGATAGTTGTAGCACAGTGTATGATAATCAGATGAAAACAGGGAGCCATACAACTTTTCAGGTTTGAGTATTTATTTATACATTTAACTTTGTTGGACTTTCACAAACAATGTTGGAATTTATTTTTTTTTACATTTTGTTTACTGTGCATTGATCACTTGTTTATTTATTAAAAATATAGCCTGTTTTCATGCAATAAACCCTTTAAAATGTTATTTTAAGCTTGTTTTTTTATTATTATTACTGTTATTATTATTAATAATAATACTACATGTAGCTGCCACACAAATATAATTCAATTGCAATTGCAATATTTGATGATTCTCTTACGAGAGGTTCTCTCGTATTGCGTAAGCTAGCTTAAGAAAGATTCATCTTTTCTGAGAAATTGAAGCCAAAAAATTATCCTATAATTTTGTATCCATTGTCAACGCAGTTCAGCTGCAGCAGACCATGAGCGGGCTAGCTAGCAGCTCATTGGTTCGCTCACAGGGAACTGCTTAAGCCTATGAGGAGACGCGAATGAACTCTCGGCCAATGAGAGTCAGACATGCTCTCATTGCGTCAGAACCCGCTGAGTAGGGCGTGGTCAGAGAGTATAAATATCGGCGTCATAGGCTGTAACTCTGATTTTCATCTCTTCAGCGAGGCTACATGCATCTGCTAATCTTGAGAGAAGCCGCCGTCGTTGAAAAGGCAACTTAGCGAGCATCTGGGAGACTGAGGAAGCCGGCCGTCTTCGCCACCTTCAGCCGTCCTGCGAGCTAGCGCCATCCGACGGATTTGTATCCTTTTTACAAAAGCTTCATATATTGTATCCTAAAGAGCTGAGCGTCTTTTTCAAGATGTCTCTAAAAATTTCCTGCGGTTCTTGCCGCGCTCCCCTCGAGGGCGGAGACCGCCGCGTCATCTGCGCTCTCTGCCTCGGATTGGAGCACGCCGACGGCGCCTGCGAGCTCTGCGAAAACATGCCGTTGTCGACCCTGCGGGCTCGACTTCAGGTCACTAAACATGCTTCCGCGCCGCCTCTGACTTCGCCGCGGAAGAAGAAACGCCGCTCTCAGAGGCCGCCAGAACCCCAGCCTAAAGCGTTCATCCCGCCGAAGCCTGTCGCCTCCCGCTCTCCGTCTCCGCCGCTTCCGGACATACAGCTGCCGCCGAGTGGCCGCTCTGTTGCCTCCGATGACGTCGCGGACATCAAGGAGACATGTTCGCTTCTCGCTTCAGACAGTGAGGAATGGTCAAGTTCTCACACCTCCTCGGCCCGAGAATCCACCGGGACCCGCGCTGGTATCGAGGAGGAATTTATGCGCCTCCTCTCTCAGGCCGTCGAACGCCTCGGGCTCGAGTGGTCCCCTCCCCCCGAGCAGACCACCAACCGTATGGACGGCAGCTCCGCCAGCGTTCGACTCCCGCCACTAAGCGGGCCGCGCCCTTCCTGCCTGAACTGCACGCGGAACTTTCTAAGTCCTGGAATGCCCCGCTCTCTGCCAGAACTCGCTCTGACTCTTCCACCCCGCTTCGCGTTGTGGATGGAGCCGCAGAGAAGGGCTATCTCTCCATTCCCCCTGTAGAGGACCTGGTCGCCGCACATCTGTGCCCGCCCTCCGCGAGATGGCGCTCATCACCTGTTCTTCCCTCTAAAGCCTGCAGAGCGGCTTCTAGCTTTCACGCCCGCGCTTACTCAGCCGCCGGCCAAGCAGCCTCTGCACTTCACTCCATGTCCGTCCTGCTTCTACAGGGAGACATACTTCGCGAATGGGATGAGAGTGGAAGAAATTCCCCTCCAGTCGCGGATTTGAGGAGCGCCACGGACCTTGCCCTTCGCGCTACAAAATCTGCCGCTCAAGCCCTGGGGAAATGCATGGCCGCCATTTGTGTGTCTGAGAGACATTTGTGGCTCACACTCGCCGACAGGGTTAGAGAAGGCTCTATGCAGATTCTGAGCGCGCCGCTTTTCTCAACGCCCCGCTCTCTCCATCCGGCCTCTTCGGATCTGCCGTCACGGGTATCGTCGACCGTTTTTCCGAAGTACAGAAAGCCTCCCAGGCCATGAATCTCTTTCTGCCTCGTCGCGCTAGCTCCTCTGCAGGCCGCTCACGTGACCAGCCTCTTGCACGAGCCCCACCCCAGCGCCCAGCTCAGCACAGTCAGACTTCTCAGCGGCGCCAGGGCGGCCGCCCTCGTTCTCGCTCTGACAGCCGCCACAGACCCCCGCCACCTCGGGGGCCTCGGCCTAGGAGCGCGCTGAAACCTGATCACTCGAAGTCTGCCTAACACAGCTGAGAAAAAGACGGCGCTCTCCCGCCGCGGCCGGACCGCCGTCAAAGTTTCGCCCTCTGTTAGTCCCCGCTCACGCGCCAACTACAGCAGTGTATTCCGCCATTTCCAAGCCGGTCTCCCTTCCGGCTTGCATGAGCACAAACGCCGTTTTCACGGTGACCCAGAGAAATGGCAAAAAGAGCATAAAAGCCTCTTGTGTAGAAAATGTGCCCACAACACGGTGTTCACTCATACACAAAAGCACTTCAGCTCCCGTGTCTCACACAGAGTCCACTCTCATAAAGCGGTTCCAAATCGCTCGAGTTTCAGAGTGCATAAGAGCGCCCACGAACCCGTGTGCGCGTCTCCCCTCTGTTCACTCTGTTACACGGCCCATAAACTCCTCTCTGAGTGTAAGTCCCGCTGTCATAAGCACTATGAGCGCGCGCACTCAGCCCGCTATGTGCAGCGACGGGGACCAGGTAGCCATTCACCCCCTAGCGTTACGCTTCAAAGCGTGGGAAGCTATTCCGGGAATTTCCCAGTGGGTGCTAAACACAATAAAGCTAGGCTATCGCTTACAGTTTCACCGCCGCCCTCCAAAGTTTCGAGCGCGACTAGAAACTACTATGAACCTAGACGCGGTGACGCTGCTCCGTTCAGAGATAGCAAAGCTATTGTGCAAAAGGGCTATAGAGAGAGTGCCTCTGTCTATGAGCGAGTCGGTTTTTACAGCCGTTATTTTCTTGTTCCCAAGAAAGACGGCGGCCTCAGACCAATATTAGACCTCAGTTCTCATGAAAAGACCGTTCAAAATGCTCACTATCAGAAAACTCCTCGTGCATGTGCGCCAGGGGGACTGGTTCATTTCACTAGATCTGAAAGATGCTTATTTTCAGATTCAGATAAATCCCCTTCACAGGCCATTCTTACGTTTCGCCTTCGAAGGCCAGGTTTATCAATACACAGTCCTTCCGTTCGGCCTATCCTTGGCACCTCGTACGTTCACGAAGTGCATGGATGCGGCGCTCGCCCCCCTGCGGAGTCTGGGGCTGCGAATACTGAACTATTTGGACGACTGGCTGATTTTGGCACAATCACAGAGAGAGATACTGTCTCATCGTACAGTTCTCCTCGACCATCTGAAAGCTTTGGGCCTCTCTGTCAACTGGACAAAGAGCGCACTACAACCCAGTCAGACTATCTCCTTCTTGGGTATAGAGCTAGACTCGGTCACGATGACGGCTCGTCTGTCAACACAGCGCGCGCGCCGTGTTCAGCGTCTCGCCGCATCTTTTCAGATGAACAGACTCACACCTCTGAAAACTTTTCAGAGGGCGTTGGGCTATATGGCCTCAGCCTCCGCGGTGCTCCAGCTGGGGTTACTGCGCATGCGCCCGCTTCAGCTCTGGTTGAAGAGCCGTGTGTCTCACCGTGCGTGGACCACGGGCCGCCAGCTGATAAAGGTAACGCAGACCTGTATTACAGCTCTGCAGCCATGGACTGTGACAGAATGGTTTCAGCGGGGCGTTTCCATGGGGACCTTTTCTCGCCGAAAAGTCATCTCGACAGACGCATCCAACACGGGTTGGGGTGCGGTCTGCGAGGGCTCACCGGCCTTCGGCCCCTGGTCAGCTCTAGAGAGCCTCCTTCACATAAACTGTTTGGAGATGTTGGCGGTCGAGAACGCTCTCCCGCGCGTTCACGGTCACCACGTACTGATCCGTTCGGACAATATAGCCGTGGTCTCCTATCAAAACCGTCAGGGCGGAGTCAGATCCAGGAATCTTTTCAGGCTGACAGAACGCATTTTAGTTTGGTCTCAGTGTCACCTGCTCTCGCTCAGAGCGACGCACGTGCCGGGCCATCTGAACGACGGTCCAGACAGTCTGTCCAGGAACCCCATTCCTCCCGGGGAATGGTCCCTGCACACTCTTACAGTCCCAAAAACTGTGGCGAATATTCGGCAGAGCAGAGGTGGACCTCTTCGCCTCAGAAGAGAACACCCAGTGCCCAATATTTTTCTCAAAGAGCGAGGCCCAGCCGCCCGCTTTATGCATTCCCTCCGGTTTCTCTGCTACCACAGGTGCTTCAGAGAATCAGGGAAACACGCCACTCGGTGCTCCTCATAGCTCCGCATTGGGAGGGTCAGACTTGGTTTCCGGAGCTCACTCAGCTGTCACAGACAGCCCCGTGGCCCATTCCAGTCAGAGCAGATCTCCTCTCTCAAGCTTGCGGCACGATCTGGCATCCCCACCCAGAGCGCTGGGCGATACACGCGTGGGTGATCAACAACTACCTGTTGCTTTGCCAGAGGGAGTGTTAAACACGATCATGCAGGCTAGAGCGGCCTCTACGAGAAGGCTCTATGCGTCTAAATGGTCTGTGTTCTCAAAATGGTGCACCAACAGAAATTTGGACCCAAGAGATGCTGGACAAGGGCAGGTCCCCGTCCACTCTCAAGGTGTATGTGGCAGCCGTCGCAGCGTTCGTTGAACCCCGGCGCGGCCAGTCACTGGGCAAAGACGGCTTGGTCATCCGCTTCCTCAGGGGAGCTAGAAGGATGAACCCCCCACGCCCCCCTTCGGTACCGATTTGGGATCTTTCCATAGTTCTCGAAGCTATGAAAGCCCCCCCATTCGAACCACTAAACACCGTGGACCTCAAATACCTTTCGCTCAAAGCCGTTTTTCTGCTTGCGCTCGCATCAGTAAAACGTGTGGGAGACCTTCACGCGCTGTCCACTAGCGCTTCCTGTCTTGAGTTTGGGCCCAATGACTCCTTAGTCGTTCTCAAACCTAGACATGGTTATGTCCCAAAAGCGATTGGTACCCTGTTCAGGGGACAAGTTATTTCTCTATCGGCTCTGCCTGCATCCGATAACGAATCTGACTCTAATCTCCTGTGTCCAGTCAGGGCCCTGAGATTATACATTTCCCGTACTGCTCCGGTCAGACGATCTGAACAGCTGTTTGTTTCGTTCGGTGGGCGCACCAAGGGGTTGGCCGCCTCGAAACAGACCCTATCCAGATGGATAGTTGATGCCATTGCAGCTGCATACGCGTCAAAAGACCTGCCATGCCCTCTGGGCATCAGGGCTCATTCCACTAGAGGCATGGCCTCATCGTGGGCATGGTCCAGCGGAATTTCCATTCATGACATTTGTGTGGCAGCAGGATGGTCTTCCCCTTCCACCTTTGTCAGATTTTACAATATCGAAGTTCCCGCCTTGCAGGCTAAACTACTAGCTATTTAGTATGTTACAGCTTCTCTGGTGAGCTGCACTAAAAAAAGAGTTATTCACACAGACCGGTTCCCGCTCTGTCCCTCTTATCAGGTGCTTAGTACTACACAGTCACCGGCCCGCTCCGCTGGCCCTGTCACATGTACATATATTCATTCCCACTATCAAGGGTTCCCCCGGGTCTCCCCTGGGACTCATAAGTGGATGCTTAGCACGCACGGCATTGACCAGGTGTTCCTGTAGCGTAAGCTAGCTTACGCAATACGAGAGAACCTCTCGTAAGAGAACGAATCGGTTACCTAACGTAACCTCGGTTCTCTCTAGATGAGGGAACGAGTATTGCGTTCCTGGCCGTGCTTGTGCTACTAGCGTTTCTCGCTTCATTCTATGAAAACCAGAGTTACAGCCTATGACGCCGATATTTATACTCTCTGACCACGCCCTACTCAGCGGGTTCTGACGCAATGAGAGCATGTCTGACTCTCATTGGCCGAGAGTTCATTCGCGTCTCCTCATAGGCTTAAGCAGTTCCCTGTGAGCGAACCAATGAGCTGCTAGCTAGCCCGCTCATGGTCTGCTGCAGCTGAACTGCGTTGACAATGGATACAAAATTATAGGATAATTTTTTGGCTTCAATTTCTCAGAAAAGATTAATCTTTCCCGTAGCGTAAGCTAGCTTACGCAATACTCGTTCCCTCATCTAGAGAGAACCGAGGTTACGTTAGGTAACCGATTAGTTTTATTTATTTATTGCAAAACGGCACAGCCCTTTCATCTCTATCCATGATATTGATCCATAATAGAAGGATGATTGGATGAGGGATGGATGTATGGATATCTATCTATACAGATGCACAAACAATATCAAACTATACAGATAAAATAGTACTGAATTATGTGTGTTACACACAAGTGTTACAACTAACCCCTCTGTCTGTTACAATTAACCCCGCATATGGGGTAAGTTGTAACATTTGCACTTCTGTCACTTTCAGTGCAACTGTATGAAAATGGTAGGTCCTAGAGAAAAAAACTTTAAGTGTTCATTTGTAGCAGAGATGTGTATGTTGCTTGTGTAAAAAAATTATTAATTATTTTTTTAAATAATTGAGCCAAACCAAACATGTGTTAGGTTGTGCCTATAATGGGAAACTGTAGGCTACTAGTGTTCATTTCTTTGTTAAAAATAAAATAAAAAATTGTTCTGAAAGGCTCAACAGCTATTGCTTTATTTATTTATTTAGTAACCAGTTTGTTTTGAAAGACATCATTATGTACAGTATGAGGCTCTAGTGAGTACTGGCTCAGTTCACACTTGACATTAAAATGCACTGAAAAACAAGTGTAAAAGCTTGATATCGAGAGAGTTGGGGATATGATTTCAATGTAATCTAAATGCTATTTAGTCATCATATCTGCATTCAAATCACACAAACCCTACCCGTTCCACCTTGGGCTTTACTGGGTCTAATACGCTCAGCCACACAATTGATTTTTAGAAGAATCACATGAAAACTGCTTTGCTTTGGGGTCATTTGTGCAGTTGTCACTCCTGAAACTTTGCAGTGTGTATAGGTGACCTCTTGTCTTCTTAGCAGCATGATTTTTTTTTTCAAATAGTTAATAGATTATACACATGATGCAAGCAAAGAAAGATTGATCAGACAGGGTACGTTTTACACAAGTTTTTCCTTTGAGTTTTAGGCATAAAGACGACACCATTTTTAAGGATCCGCAAAAACGACTATAAACCCTGTATTCTGCTGCCAGGCCATTAGATGGCGTTGAAACAGACAAAAAATTTAATACGCATGTGCACGACTTCATCATTTTCGGAGATTCGCACATTTGTTGTTAACGTAGACTGTTTTCAAAAACTTGCATTTTGAAACCGTTTTCAAAAGTTTGCATTTGCAAGGCACCTATGAATGGCCAAAACACATAAAACGTTTTATGTATCTTCTTGTTCATTTTTACAATAAGTCACACAATCAAGTCTACAAAACTAGACATATTGTGAACAATAAACCCATATAACTACATCTGAACTCAAAAATATGAATATTTTTCCAAATCTATCACTTAATAGCCTACTTACTTTATATACTTAATACTTAATAATAGTATCAAAACTAAATGTCTAACAAAGTTTTTACAATGATTTCACTTTTGGTGTGAAAGGGCATTTACTTTTGGCAAAAATAGAACTTTAGATTTTCAAAGTCCAATTAACAATCAAGTCCAGCCCAGGTGAGAAAAAGTAACGTACAAGTAACTTAACATTACTTTCCATAAAAAGTAACCAAGAAACACAAGTAGTTCGTTTTTTAGGGAGTAACACAATATTGTAACGCATTACTTTTAAAAAGTAACTAAACCCAACATCGCTGATCTCTCAATCTGATCTATCAGTGTTTCAAGTTGACATGCTCCTTCCAACGTCACAACTTGTCAACTCATGTATCATCTATTCTAGAATTCAGAGTTTCCCACTTGAAAATACAACTTGGACATTCATGGGTTTGAAACTAATAATTATGAAATTCCAACTCCACTTGAAGGGCACATTAACGCCTGTTAGCGTAAACAGGGCCACTGATTGCTGATTGTGTAGTTGGAATGGTCAGTGAGATTGATGTTTGGCTGACCCCTTCTCTAAATGAGTGTGAACAAACATGGCTGCTGCTGTTGACAGCAGGTATGTGACTCAGTGGTTGACAGCAATTCACACGGATATTCTGAATTAAGCTGAGCATGAGGCTTGTCATGATTCCTGTCTTGTGTTCCCCTTGTTTTGTGTGTGCTTTTGGCATTTTCTGTTTTGTGCCAAGTTTTGTAGTCTTATGTAGTTTTTCATGTTGATTCGTCTCCCCAGGTGTATCTTGTTTCCTCATTTCCTAGGCTTGTTTGCCCCTGTGTATTATAGCCCTTGTGTTTCACTTGTTACTTTGTCAGTTGTATTGGTTGCTTTTGTTTCTGTGATCATCGTGGTTTTGTTGCGTTCTGTTTATGTTCCATTATTAAAAATCCTGCACTTAGATCCTCGCCTTCGCCTGCTTTCCTCAGCACGTTACAAGGCTACACATTGTAAATGCTTTGTGTTCAATGGCACATCCAATGCTAGGTACAGTGTGATCACATGTCTTAAATAGCACCTAAACCAGAATAGCCTGTGTCATACCAATAATTCCCATGCAGTGAATTTTAATCATTTTGTTTGGTTCCTGGAATGTAACTCTGAATAGTGTTTTTCCATGCTTGCCCTGCTTATTTAGAATAGCATGCCAGTGAGTGTTTATTTAGGAAAGGTAAAGATTGATTGAAGCGCTAATTGCACACAGCATGACTCGTGTGGCACTTTGTTGCTCGCCTCTCCCCCTGTCTGTTCAATCTGATATGCAGCCTACGCACCTGCACAGGATATCGAGGGAACAGTCTTTTAAACCCATGCTTGCTTGTTTTGATTGACTGTAGTAAAAAAAGCTAGCGAAAAAATTTATCAGTTCTATCTGGGGGCCTTGCGGCAAGAACACAACACTCCGGTGAAATAATAATAATAAAATAAATACATGAATGTGTCAGCCCTCATTTGTCACTTATTTTGAAAGCCTAAAAATATTATGTAGCCATCATCCTGTCCCTTCAGTGATCACACAGGGTGTGGGTAATTATCCACCCACTCACATGTAGGCCATTATACTTGATTTGGACACTGCACAGAGACTGTTTTGATATTAGCATGCCGTCAAATTCAGAAAATGGTGAGCAAGAAGGACTATAGGACCCAAACAGTCCTTCAGAAATGCCACCAATTACAGTGTCTAAGCAAAAAGCTTTTTGGAGAGCAACTGGGCTATTACTAAACGACATCTGGTAAAGATTTCTGACACAAGGCTTGAAGTAAAGCATTGTACAGGAGCTCCATATTTAGTTTGGTGATGACTGGTTGTTGCGTGAATGCCTGCTCATAATTACACCTTGAGATCTGAGTGCTCTGAGGAGAGGGATGTAGGATTTATTGAATGGCATGTTCAATGCTCTGCTTTTTCAGTCTTTTCTCTACATTGCTCTTTGAAGCAGTCATTAATACATTCACAGAACTCTTTAGTCATTCGGAGCACAGCACAAGGACAGTCCATTTTAACCAACTAAATCCAGTCTATAAGTAACACGCATGGACAATTTCTTTCACTCAGTAATCTTTGTGGTATTTTAGTCACCATCTAACAATACGTTGCTTAGTCTGTCAGAACTGCTTATTAAAATGTTTACCCAACTAAAATGTTCAGAACCTTGGTGTTACATCTTCTCACATTTGAAGATTACATCACTTCTTTGGTCTGGACTGCAAAACGGCACACCTCCGCACCTGCCTAATATGAGAATGAGAGAGTCTGACATTCTACTTGTCACTTGCCTTCATAATTTCCCATCTTGATTACTGCAATGTCCTTTTCATCAGCCTAGTCAACAAAACCATTGCTAGACAAATTGGCAACCTGTATCATCCTGTGGCACTTACCCTTCATCTACTGGATTTGAGTCTACACTTCCACAGTCAATTATTATTATACACATTTTATTTATTATTTTCTTGTATTTATTTATTTTTACAGTGGACAAATATACCCAATATAAGCCAAGCTAAATCTTCTACTAATATGTAAACTTTCCAAAATATTTTGTCATCTTTACAGAAAAAAAAAAACTCACCTTGGTGAGGTACCATGGGAAAATACCATCATAGTTTTCAGGAACACCAATTTTAAGATGAGCGGTCTCAGAAAGCAAAATGTTCTGAGTCAGCACCTAAAATAGAAAGCAATCAATTGTAATAAATTGCTAAAAGTGATAATTTATATATTCCAGACAAAAAGGCCAAGAGAACTTACGCTCAGTGCAATAAAGCAAGCACTCAGAGATTCCATCGAGCCAACAGCAGCCTTCATGCCTGAGACAAAGACAACAACATCATTTTTGCATTTGTGCTTATTTGCTTTGAAGGTCAAGCTTCAGTTGTGTTTTTTTTAACACAGAGATGAAGATATAAATTGAATACTGGGTTTGCTTTTAAAGTGCACTCAATAGCTGCATAAGATTTTTTTTTTTTTTTACCAAGAGCCACATGTAGGCCTGTTGCTGAACACTTAGAATCTTATTTCTCCAAACGTTTAAATAAAAAATAAACTGAACTAAAAACCATTGGGTGGCCTACACCCTTAAGATAATGTAATTGGCTGAGTGAACCAATCAAGCGTGCCATCATACTTTTTCTCCAGTTAATGTTCAACTCGAGTACATCTCATTAATGTAACATCACGTAAGTGTCGAGTTACTTCTGTGCGCTTTTTTTCAGGGACAGCTACACAATTTAGGCTAACTTCTTTTTAAATACAAAACATAAAACAAGAATAGCCAGGTAGGCTACCGGTTTCAGAAAAGGATAAATCGTACTACATCAATGAAAAAAAATTAAAAATAAATGAAAAAATAAAACGGACATCTGTAGGCTACTCTGTGATTGCACTGTGTCAGTAAAGGAACAAAAAAATACCATATAATACGCCATGTGACACAGAACTAAATAGATCAACTCGCACTTAAAAAAAAAAATATAGCCTAAATAAAGTTACAATAGTCTACTGTAACAAGTAAAATGCGGATGTTTTATGATGAAATAAGAATACGTGTTGCCTAATAAAAACAACGCAAGTAATTTAAAACGACAACAAATATCTCCCAATTAACGTCAGGGTGAACTGCAAAATCTTACGCGCTTTTTTCTTATGTTTATCTGATCATAGGCCTATGTTGAATAAAAGCAGCTCTTACCTGCCGTCCACACTTGCCGATAGGGAAAAGTGAGACTGGCTAAAGCGTTAAAAGAACATTGCATCTGCCTTGTATCTGATTAATGATTAGCTTTCTTAATTTGTCTGAGAAAACCTTTAACTACCTTGTTTCCTCCAATTATATCGTCATTGGCTTGCATATGTATGGGGTAATAAATTACATGGTAGGCTATAGCCTCAAGTTTGAATCATGTATTTTGTGTTTGTAAAAAGAGTAAATTCAGATTGTTTTTTATATATATATTTTTTTTATTATAAAATCAATTGTAAACATGTAACAAAATTAACAACTCAATAATATTAAATGCCTTTAAGTGCAAATCAAACGTTGTTGAAAACAGCTCACAAAACATAATTTATTGCTTCTATGTCGTCATCTGCACATGAAGTGTAGATGTCAAAGAAGTAGCCATATGTCAGACCTCTTATATTGAAACTTCTTATTTATATTGCCTCTTGCCCTCCCCTCCCCCACCCAAAAAAACCCCAAACCTTCTAGTTTGGTGTCTTGGCTGAGTTACGAACCTGCGCACTCAGTTTCAAGTAACATTAGATTCCATATGTTATTTCATCAAGAAAAATGACTTGTGCTCATCTATATGCACACATGTGCATTACACATCTGATACAGCTGTAGCGCACATCAGGAAAAGAACCAATTTCTTTTGCCTCAGTGAAAACATAACCATAGCTCTCCGAAGGGAACATTGTGATTAGTGGATTTACCTCCTATTTACATGCGTAGAATTTGACAACTATACATATTAAGGCAACGAAACAAAAAAAAAGTAACGCAACAATAAAAAAGCCTCATGCCGGCCAACATAATCAACATGATTTTGTCAGTTTTGTTTCATATATAATCTCTTTTTCAGTTTACAAAACAAGTTCATATTTGTCTGTACAGCTAAATAGTCCTTATATTAGCATTAAAAACACACAGCTTCTGGTCTTGGGTATCAAGAGGGCATATATTAGTCCAGTTTTTCAAAGCACTGACAGGTCGTGACAGGATTTGGACTTCTGTCTAAAGGCCATCTTCTTGTTCTTCCGGGCCACCATACGGCCCAGGAAACGTTTGGCCTTTTTGCTGATGCTCTCGCGGCGCTTGCAGTTGGCCATGCGGCGGGCGTTCTCTTCCTTGCTGTCCTTGCGAAGGCGAATTTGCCGTACGATGCCCTCGAAGAGGTCGCGCACATTGTGATGCAAGGAAGCTGAGGTCTCAATGAACTTGCAGTCAAACACAACGGCACAGGCACTGCCCTCTAGAGAGACACGGAAAGAAAGATGCAGGTGAGCAATAACTCCATTACCAGAGGGACTGAAGCTACAGTGTCATCATTACAATATGCCTCCTGGCTGTTCCTCAAAGCTCAGGAGAGAGGAGTACTTTATCCAAAACATGACTCCAACCAGAGGATGCAAAGTCTGTGTTTCTGCATGCCATATTTAAAATAGAGAAGAAGATGGGTGAAATCTTACCATCTACAGAAACTTCTCTGGACCGCACCAAGTCACTCTTGTTTCCCACCAGGATGATAGGGATGTTTTCCGACTGCCGAGCTCTGCGTAGCTGGATTCGTAGCTCTGAAGCTTTCTCAAAACTGGACTTGTCTGTCACTGAGTACACGATGATATAGGCATCTCCCATACGCATGCACTGATCTTTCAGCCACTGGCTGTTATCCTGTAGGAATAAAATGGACGGTTATACAGTGCAAAGTTTATGGTGATCATAAGCCACTCAATTTTTCAAAATCTATTTTTATTTGTAATTAGTTTAATTAATTTCAAATATTTTTTTTTATTTTTATTTATTTTAAATAAATACGTGAATATATATTACTCTTAATGCTGATTGCTTACCTGTTCCCATATATCATACAGAAGGATTGATGTCTCCTCATCATCAACCACAAGGGATCTGTCATATGTGTTTCCTGAAATGAAAGTGCAATACATAAGCACACGATATATCACACAGTTTTTTTTTTTATTTTTTTTTTTTTTTAAAGGGACCACGTCACTTAAGACTGGCTGTGTCCTAAAATCTTCTGAAATGTCTGAAGGGTAAAGATGCAATATAGATATTTACCCGTTTCCTCGCAGTCGCTACTGTCTTCAACTCCACCAAATATTCTCGCCAAACTTGACTTCCCAACGCCGTGCTCGCCCAGGAGAACCACCTTGTAGACCTGTCCGTCTGAGTCGCTGCCAGAGGAGATGACCGAGTCGGAGGAGTCGGACACGCAGCTGTTCCTGTGCTGGTCTCCCGGACTGAAGCGCATGAGGCTGGACAGCTCGGTGGGTTGAGCCTCGGGCATCGAGTGCAGCTCTCGGTCGTCCACCGGCATGCTCCTTCTGTGCAAGTTCTGCAGGTGGAGGGGAAACGGCATGCTACCTCTCCTCTTATCCATGTTCCTCAACTTGTCTCCTTTGTTCAAAGTCATAACTCCAAACCTGTCTGTGTAGAACTATATTATAGCAGCTGGACTATACTTATACACTTATAGGTTATAGGCTAATAGGGTACTACCAAGAGATATGAAGATATGAAAACATGTCAAAATTATACTTACATGTGAGTGCGGCTACCGTTCAATGTAAAAATTCCAGTTGTCCCGTTTTAACTCCGTTATTCTTCCACTGAGGGTTTCGCTTATCTCTGACGATACGGATGCCTTATTTATGCGAGTGAGTGACGTCAGCCCGAGGGAGGGCTTGCCTCGGAGAATCACTCGTCTCTTAGTAGTAACATGATTTTGAGGGAGGGGCCTGTGATTCACAATCTTGCGAGGGCGTCCAGCAGAGAGGGTCTTCCCCCCCTCGTGTAGTGCGTGGACGATGGGCTTATTTCAGGTTCCGCCAAATGCGTCCTTTGTCTGTAGGCGTATAGCCAGTCATCAATGCTTCAAGAAAAGAAATCAGGGTACAATTTATTTTTATTTTTTTTACACTGCTGAAACAATCAAACAAACATCTTGCTGGTTTAATGGTCTTATAGCCGGATCACAGCTGCACTGTAAACATCGGATTTTTTATAGGTCAAGCAATGTGAAAATGCTGTAAATTAGTATTTATAAGATGCCACAACCATGGTAAAATATATCTCAATAGACAATTACGTAGGCTATATGTAATTTCGCTATCAAATGTTTTAGAAGTATAGGCCTATGAATTACAGAATGAAGGTTATTGTAAATTCTCTCTCGCTCTCTCACACTGGGGTGTTTTCTGTAGCATTTTCTGTTATTTAGTTAGTATTTATAGCATTATTTTAGTGTTATGTTTGTTATCCTGATGGTTTCTTGTTTGTGTGGCAAACTGTAGCCTACTCTATATTAGCTTGATATTATTGGTCACAGCTGCTGGAAAGGTACATTTTATGTCATCATTATGCTTTTAATTGTACCACCTTTTTATTCAGTATTTTACAGTAACAAAATTGAAATACTTGGACAGTTTGGTACATTAACATTAAATTAACTCATGACATAGTTACAAATTGTAAAGTCACCAAAGTGTCATCACGTACGTCTTGAAACATCATCACTTGAAACCTTTTAAAATATATATATCTCCTGTAATTCTCAAGGGCAAAACGACCCCTTCATCACATTGCTGGAGTGCATTTATAGGTAGTTCAATGTTGCCATCTAGTGGCAAGGATCAGTAAATGACAATTTCTTCATGTTTTATTAGATCTGATTCTTTTTATTTATTTGCTCTCATGTGTAGTGTAGAGACCGACACTCTGACTTTGAATAAATTTGGCAAGTAGGCTCCACTCAGTTCTTACACACAGACTTATTATGTGGAGGATGTTTATGCATTGCAATTTACCATTGCAATGACTTAATGCCAAAGTTATGGGATTTTGTCTGCACTAGCTTCTAAATTTAACCTAATATGCCAAGGCCTGGCATATAACTGTTTAACCGTAAAGAAACACTTTGAGCAATAGACATAACCAAGTCTTGGACATAAGCATAATCAGAATAAATGTATCACAGTTAGTTGATGCACTGCATCATTTACAATGTACTGTTTTATTCAGACAATGAGATTGTGAGACACAAAGATGTGACCTGGCGTATGTCCTTTCTACTTATAGATGCACGATAACAAAAATGAATTTGAAAGTTCGGTATTTTATGACTGGACCGAAAAAGACTTGCAACGTTAGCTAGTCTGGTCATTTATAAAAAGACTATTGAATAAGAGTTCTGTTACATGAAATAATATCTATCATGCATTTTTAATGCATGCCAGAGAAAGCACTTTTTATGACTTGAAAGCCAAGCAAGTGTAATCTAAATCGACTGGTTAGTACCTATTGTGCTTATTATAGTATATGTATATCATCACTGTCTTCTGCCTTTATCTTAGACAGACTATGGATTATCTTCAAACCTTTAGATGACAAAAAAGTTTCAATTATAACTTAATTATAACACAGGTCAGTAACTTGTTAAATTGCAATAGCATAGAACGTAAGGTCAATGGTCTGTGATGAAGGATAATAATAGCTAATTCTACAGAAGTTTTGTGAAGTGTCTAGTGTAAAGTTAAGTAAGGGATAATGTACATCCAGCCGGTGGTTCTCTTAAAATAACCCCAGACAAGATGATGAGGACCCTGACACAAAGCGGAGGTCTTGATCAGCCTGAAGGGGTTTATTTTGAGAGAACCACCGGCTGGATGTACATCCCGCTTATTACACTGCTACACGGCACAGTTTTAATATTTTATTAGCTCACCAAACGCAAAACTTTCACGAAGAAAAACCATTCCTAGCAAGCATATAGCACGGCTGACTTCAGTAACCCAGATGAAGCTGCATTGTCTATTCCCTTTCGAGCGGTAACTCTACATTGCGTAGCAATGCTGTGGGAACTCCTCCTTTCTTCACTTTTGTTGAAATCTTATGGGCTAACGCCAGCTTGGAACAATGCAATATTTGTGAAAATGCTGTGTCTGTTTGTGTGAGTTCCACAATAATGTGTCACTCGCAGCCCATAACTATAATGGCCTCTCGAGGGCATGAGAGTGCCAATATTACCCCGCCACAAGCCGTTTCCCCGACAGTGCTTCTATGTCGCCAATGGCAATGGCGGCAGGAGGATGAGGAGGAGGAGGAGGAGGAGGAGGAGGATAAGGATGAGAAGGAGGAGGATGATGAGGATGAGGAGGAGGATGATGAGGATGAGGAGGAGGAGGATGATGAGGATGAGGAGGAGGAGGATAAGGATGAGGAGGAGGAGGATAAGGAGAATGAGGAGAAGGAGGAGGAGAAGGAGGAGGATGAGGATAAGGATGAGGAGAAGGAGGAGGATGAGGAGAAGGTGGAGGATGAGGATACGGAGTATGAGGATAAGGATGATGAGGAGGAGGAGGATAAAGATGAGGAGGAGGAGGATGAGGATAAGGATGAGGAGGATAAGGATGAGGAGGATGAGGATAAGGATGAGGATGAGGAGGAGGAGGATAAGGATGAGGAGGAGGAGGATAAGGAGAATGAGGATAAGGATGAGGAGAAGGAGGAGGATGAGGAGAAGGTGGAGGATGAGGATACGGAGTATGAGGATAAGGATGATGAGGAGGAGGAGGATAAAGATGAGGAGGATGATGAGGAGGATAAGGAGGATGAGGATAAGGAGGATGAGGATAAGGATGAGGAGGAGGAGGATGAGGATAAGGATGAGGAGGAGGAGGATAAGGATGAGGAGGAGGAGGATAAGGAGAATGAGGATAAGGATGAGGAGAAGGAGGAGGATGAGGATAAGGATGAGGAGAAGGAGGAGGATGAGGAGAAGGTGGAGGATGAGGATACGGAGTATGAGGATAAGGATGATGAGGAGGAGGAGGATAAAGATGAGGAGGAGGAGGATGAGGATAAGGATGAGGAGGATAAGGATGAGGAGGATGAGGATAAGGATGAGGATGAGGAGGAGGAGGATAAGGATGAGGAGGAGGAGGATAAGGAGAATGAGGATAAGGATGAGGAGAAGGAGGAGGATGAGGAGAAGGTGGAGGATGAGGATACGGAGTATGAGGATAAGGATGATGAGGAGGAGGAGGATAAAGATGAGGAGGATGATGAGGAGGATAAGGAGGATGAGGATAAGGAGGATGAGGATAAGGATGAGGAGGAGGAGGATGAGGATAAGGATGAGGAGGAGGAGGATGATGAGGAGGATAAGGAGGATGAGGATAAGGAGGATGAGGAGGATAAGGAGGATGAGGAGGATAAGGAGGAGGAGGAGGATAAGGAGGAGGAGGAGGATAAGGAGGATGAGGATGAGGATAAGGATGAGGATGAGGAGGATGAGGATAAGGATGAGGAGGAGGATAAGGATTAGGAGGATGAGGATAAGGAGGATGAGGATGAGGATAAGGATGAGGAGGAGGAGAAGGATGAGAAGGAGGAGGAGGAGGAGAAGGATGAGGAGGAGGATGAGTAAGAGGAGTAAGGGTGTGTGGTCTACATACCAAAGCATGTATTAGTCAGTCAATGATGGAATTACATATTGTATAGGACAGGACACTGTGCATAGAGCAAGAAATATATTTATTTACACATTTACCTAATCATTTTTTGTGTGTGTGAGTGTGTGATAGGCCTACAGTAATATCAGTAATACAGTAATATGTCATGATACTAAAAATGACAAGAAAAACATCGGAGAAAATAAACTATGGAATAGTTTATTTTCTACAGTATTGATGATACAGTTTACAGTAGTATTCCAGTCACTGTGCAGTGATGCATTAGAATTGTGGTAAAGTTACTTTAAGTAAAACAACAATACAAATACATAGGTAACTCATTCTGTAAGGAATACATAAGGTATACATTACAAATGGAGTGTTGTCCTTTGAATTCTCTGTCTAGAATCTGTGGCAGCGTGTGGATGGCCAGGAGGATGAGGACGGTGGCCAGTGAAGAACTGTTAGTTGTGAAACTCCAGCTTTATTTACAGCACTGTAGGCTGCATATCATTTTCATTGTTTTTTGTTTGTGTGTTTGTTACAGTATTATGCTGTATACATTTTCTTTGTACTCTGATGTATGAAAGTTACTTTATGTGTGTGAATGATAATGGTTACAATTTCCTTGGCAGTGAGTTCAATGTGTGATGTCAAACCTTGGAGGCTAATCTTACCCTAAAATCCTATTTCTTTTTTTAAATTTTTTTTTTATACACAATTGTATTCTGTTAGCTAGACAAAAAACAGTACAGTAACCATTGTCAATGAAGGACTGGTCTAAGACTGAAGGTGGACATGAGGGATATTTCAATGGTCCTCTGCCATAGTGACAAAACATCTTAACATTTTGACTTGCAGTGCTTACACAATGCCAAAGGGACGACACATTTTTAGGGCACTGACTGTTTAAATGAGAAGGAAATTTAGTTTTGACACATGAGTGAACTGTTTTGGGAGAGATATGAGCTTTTGCAGGTGAACCCTGGTGTTGTGCTGAACCATCCACGTTATTTTGGCAAAAGCACCAAGAGTGTTGAGAACGTCCAGTCTGTTTCAAGAAATGAGCCAAAGCAATTGAGAAGGATCTTTGCCATTTTGGTGGCACTGACTCTTTACATGGGAAAGGAATTTAGATTTGAAGCATGAGTGAACAGTTTTGGGAGAGATATGAGCTTTTGCATGTGCGCTATAGTGTTGTGCTGAACTGTAAGCCTGTTTTGCCAAATGATCATAAAGTTTTGAGAATGTAATTTCTGTTTCAAGAAATGAGCCAAACCAATGGAGAAAAACTGTAAAACAGTTCCCGCTGCGTTGCTACGCAATGTAAAGTCACCGCTCTCGAAAGGGAATGTCTCCGGTTACTATCGTAACCTTTTTTATTAAAAAAGTTCCACATAGTTCTAAATAGTAACAAAGTTCAGCATAGTAGGCAAAACTAAAGAAGGATACATGTACAATAAATACGTAAGTAAATAAATAAAAAACGTGGATATGATGCTTAAAAGGAGTAGGCAGAAGCTTAAGCTTATTGACGCCTACCCCCTTTTATACATTTAAGCAGTAGTTACATTTACTGCAATTTAGAAGATACATATTTATATTGACCTTTAACAGTAACTAAACAATAAGCAATAATAACTCACAAACATTCTGATGATTCAAAGACAAGGAAAGAAGAATCGTCAATTAGTCAATTTTGTTCTTTTGTTCCTTATTGTTATGTATTCAATGTATTTAGTGGCCACAATTGATTATAATTATAAATAGTTTAATTAATAGTCTTATATTATCTTTTTAGTTTACCAGTCACACAGATACCACATAAATAGATTACTCTTCAGCTATTTCCCTTTCCACATTTAAGGATATTCTTCCGTCCTGTATTTAGACAGTATGACTTGTTTATACTTGAATTGATAAATGAATGGGATTGGGCACTGCTTGAGTTTTGTGACCTTGGTTCCTTGAGAGGCGGGAACGAGACATTGCGTCAGCCACTGCGTTCACTGTTTGATCAGTTGTGCAAGCGTTCAGTCGTGACTCTAATGCAATTTTCGCGTACAAATTAGGCCTGTTTTATTTTATTTATTTATTTTTAGCCTTTTTTTTATTACCTTCTGTAAGTCGCGCTAAATCGAACCAATGGCAGCATACGATCAGCGGCGAAGGTCTCGCGCGTGTTCCGTCCTTTCCATGCTAAAGGGATTTTTGATTAAATGCAATACACTTTCTCATATGTATTAACTCGTTATTTCTTCTGACTCCATATATGAAAGGGTTTTTATTGCTGTCTGTGCATCATTAAACGTTAGCGAGTGTTTGACAATTCCTTTTAGCTCCAATGAAAATAATGTTAAAATCAGTTAGAATAATCAAATGTAACAATTTATTATGTCAGGTAAATGTATCATGCCAATTTCATAATCAGTTCAAAGATAATCAATACAATAACATTGAATGCTCTAATAAGAGAAAAATGCAAACCCAACATTTTAAGAAATACATGAGGCTGAGTTTTGGAGACTCAACCTCACGGGCTCTCTGAATTACAGGAAAGGCCTCGATCCGAGAGAGAAAATATAGATGAGGTGAGACTTTTGTCTCAAGGGGGGAGGTCAAATGTAAATTTCCAGCTTCAACCACATATTTCAGCCTTACACTTCCAATCAAGCTTATGCAAGAAACAATATCAGATTACAGTAAATAGTTGTCACAACAATACAACTGACCTTGGGAAAATATTGTTTGCTCATGGGTAATTGCTTGAACTTTTTCTTAAAATCACAAAATTCATTTTCAATTTTTTATTGGCAAAAACAAGAGGTACAAAACAAAGCAGTCCAAACTATTTCTGCTGTAAACATTCTCCATTCTGATCGATAAGAAATGTATTTGAAACCAACTCTAAAAGGATGCTATGTCAAAATGAGACTACAATTAAAAGTAATTTTGTACATATTCACAAATATATGACATAGTTACACACAGCTTCTCTATTACTGTGATTACCTTTTTAGCTCAACTCTCACTTTATACGTACTAACCAGTCTTCCTGGTCTGGTACTGTGAGTGTAGCAATAGAATTATAAAAGAAGCAAAACAAAAACAATAATGATAAAGGCGCTCACATTATTATTATCATCATCATCACACAACTCTGGCTTGCCTTTACGAGTTCAATCAAGATAACGTGTCAAAGGAGCACACTACAGTGGCAGGCTTCTTCTGATCACATGCTTCTGGTGTACAGACACTGGTTGACCACCTCCAGAAGCTGAGAATTCTCCAGAGCTGCTGCCACTCTCTCTTTGTCAGCGAGCTGCTTATTCACTGGAGGAGAAAAAAAACACAACATATTATCAAACTCAACAGGGTGCTGTGTGATAAACAAAATAATGTTACATTAACTCATAAAGTCTACTTTACCATTTTTGAGACATTGATTTCTAAGACCTATTTATTATCAACACTTTGCTGAAAAACACGACGATGCACACAATCTACTACATGCCTTCTGCACACTGATTGATGGTTCAAGTAAAAGGCCTTTAGTATAATTCAAAAAAAGTTCACCTTCATTTTAACATCTTAATATTTATACTTATATAACATTATCTTGGATCTTACTAAGACATTATTGGCAGATGAGTAACAAATCATAAGTATAATATCAAACACATTATGCCATGTATAATATATGTCAGCTTTGCATATATTTTATATATAAATACAGGTGAAACTCAAAAAATATGAATCGTGCAAGTTATAATTTTGATGATTATACCTTACAGCTTATGAAAACCCCAAATTCAAAATCTCAGAAAATTAGAATATTACATGAAATAAAAAAATAAAAAAAAGGATTTTAAACATAGAAATGTCGGCCCTCTGAAAAGTATAATCATGCATATGTATATTAGTTATATATACTAAATTTGAATTACTGAAATACATGAAATTTTGCACGATATTCAAATTTTTTGAGTTTCACCTGTCTGTATGTGTGTGTGTGTATATATATATATATATATATATATATATATATATATATATATAGTGTCCTTGTTACATGTTACATGTACTTACCATAGTAATAACAGTAAGTTGTGCATAATTACATGCAACTAACCCTCAACCAAATCCTACCCTAACCCTACAGTAAGTAAATGCAGTTGCTTAATAATACTCAGTACTTACATATTTACACTGTAGCAATGACCCCTTAAAATAAAGTGTAATATATATATAATATAAATGCAAAGCTGACTTCAGTCTTCAGTCACATGATCCTTCAGAAATCGTTCTAATATGCTGATTTATTATCAATGTTGGAAACAGTTGTGCTGCTTAATATATATTTTTTTTAATATTTTTTCAGGATTCTTTAGTTAAAGGGATACTTCAGGATTTACCATTAAGCTTTGTATTAGTAGAAAACCTGTAGTATTTTCGAATTACCATGCTTTCCACCCTCATACCCCCTGAGACGAGAGATTTATGTATTTTTTGTCTGGAAATAATCCTCCGATGACGCAAAAATTGTCACTTTGCTTCATCTGAGGATTTTTTGTCCAGAGGCTAAAGACTACAGCCAGTAGTAGGGGCTGTCCCGTATGTTCTCAACCCGCCCATAGAGGGTGGGATCTCACTCACAGAATGTACACATAATGTCAGCCATCTTTTTTTGGAAGCTAAGCTAGCAGGCTCTTGTTTTGTGGAGAAAGCCGAGTAGTAGGGGTTACCATCCTCTTTTTCCGAGACATGTCCGGCCTTGAGATCGTCCAAAATGTGCGGGATTCAGCTTTTGCTTTCTGCAGTCGCCTTTCATTGTTTACATGCACACCTTTAGTTTCAATCTAACTGAATTCATTCTGATTGATGAATCTGAATGTAGTGTTTACATGAACGATAAACAAGAGATCGGTTGATGTGCGTTTTAACATTGCTAAGAAAATTCCCGCTCCTCCGTGAGATCCGAGACCGGTGCGTCTCACAGGTGTCACTCATCAGTAATCACGCCACCGGCCTCGCACAGTTCTCCCGCGGCCCTCAGTCTCGTCCTGCTCGCCACAGTAATCATGATGAATGGCAACTGTAGAACGCAAAAGCCGAATCCCAAACATTTTGGGCGATCTCAAATCCCGGGCAGACTCATCACGGAGACTCACTAGTAGCCTAGTCTTGTTGTTTAACTACTGCGCTCTGTTACCGGTAGGCGTGGCCTCCTAGGGCAGCGAAGGGTTGGTCAAAATCCCTTGTCTCTTCAATGAATAAATCTCTATATTCATATATCCTTTTGAGTACTCATATCTTACTCTTATAAAAATCAATAATCAAATATATGCATTGTCACATAATCATTTCTATATTCTTTGTGTTAGTAAAATTATACTTTGAATGCATGTTGATGTAACCAGCTTTCTTCAAGGTACATTCCACTCTTGCCCTTATGACCTGGGTAGGCTAGGAGGCCACTTGTCTCTTTCTCTAGTAGGAGGAAGGTCCCTGGGGGACCCTAGCAGTGGTGAGACACATATGGTTTCTGCTAAGTTACACATAAGTCTACCTGTTGCCATACATGTATTTTCTCCAGCACGTTTCTCTAGGGAGCAAGTTGCATATTATCTGCTTCTCTTCCTGTGGAATGAATGTTTTATCGTCTTGTTTTGGTTGACTGCATTGATAAGAAGGAGCTCAGGCTCTCTTCGGCCTTGATGTGAACTGTTATTTGGTGGAGCTTTGTGTGTGCGTTTGACACTCTATGTAGGTTCTGGACGTGGGGATGATCAACACTCAGACACACAGGCGCCCTTCCCCAAACCTGCGAGGTCACCACCGAGCGTAAATCCAGATTCGGACGACAACTATCTTGACTAATGGCGATAGGCACCTATATCTGACTATGTGTAAATCATTTAGGTTTTTCATGTTCTTTTAGCCAATCAGGAGTGATAATGATGTAATACATACCCTTGCAAAATGGTATAATTGGTGTATGATTTTGTGTAAGGTAGAGTTGGCTTGCGACCTCCTAGTAAAGATTTATATCGTTATAAAATATTTCTATTTTGGATAAATGCTGTTTAAAAAAAAAAAAAAAAACTTTTTATTCATCAACGAATCCTGAAAAAAATCAGCATATTATAGGCTAATGATTTCTGAAGGATCATGTGGCACTGAATAATGGAGTAATTACGCTGAAAATTCAACTTTGCATCACAAAAAAAATGTGTATTAAAAAATATATTCAAATAGAACACCATTATTTTAAACTGTAATGATATTTCACAATACTACTGTTTGTCCCCCATGTATTTCTGATTAAATAATGCATTTCATATGTCATGCATTTCATGCTATTATTTCATAATATGTCATGCCATTTTAT
Source organism: Semotilus atromaculatus (assembly GCA_031834385.1). Classification (NCBI taxonomy): domain Eukaryota; kingdom Metazoa; phylum Chordata; class Actinopteri; order Cypriniformes; family Leuciscidae; genus Semotilus; species Semotilus atromaculatus. The sequence continues at coordinate 10,329,745 of JAULUF010000009.1, read as the reverse complement.
ATAATAAACGTTTACCTGCATCCTCTGAGGCATGTGTGCCAGGTGTGATGTGAACGTCAATCTAACAACAAAAAGGCAAAAACGAATGACTTAGAAAGGAAATCCCAAAGCCTAATGCAAGCCTGTGTTTGGCAGCTCACTAAAATGTACCTTAAACCTGTCAGGCAGGGAGCGCAGAAGTTTGACTTTGATAGACAGGCCAATGAGAGTGGCCATACTGCAGTGTGGGATAGTCGGTGTGAACTCCACAGACACTGTGCTCTCTTCATCACTCACCTACTCGGAGAGAAGAACGTGACAAACAGACCGATAGAATATTGTATCCATTTGATTCATGTGTAAAGGTAACTGACCAGACTCACATTGACGCGCATTTGTTCCACAACATTCAGCTCTTCGAGGGACAGTGGGTGCTCAGGATCGTTGATCGATCTGATAAGATGTGATCATTTAGTTAAGGTCTGACTCAAAGTATCCAAAATGCTTTACAATTGAGGCTTCTAAACTATTGCAGTTCGATAAAAGTAACGGTCAACATGGCAGATAATTCAAAGCGACAAGGCTGACTTTACACAGCATTTGTGTAGCGAGTGCCAAGTAACGTAACGTTAACGTATTTTGAAAGGATATCGAAGATTTCCCTGTCATCGATGGGGTCCGCTACATCCTCATCTTCATCAGTGGCAGTTAGGAGTCTTTCCCCTGATCGCTGAAATATCAGAGGATTGGCGTTTTCTAGTCGAGCTCCCCCGGACATTATTATCTAACGTTACTCAACTCAACGATAAAATAATAACCAACAACCAACGCTGTCAGACGTCAGATCACTTCGCAAACTCTGCGAAGCCAAAACCCCAAACAAGCCCGCCGGAAGTCATACAATAAAACCCGGAAATACTATAAAGGCTTTTTAAAAATAAAAGTTTTATTTATAAAAGTCTGGCGGTTTTCTTGCAAATTTTTTTTTGCCTTCGAAGAGATCATTATTATTATTATTATTATTATTATTATTAAGAGGAAGAAGAAGACAAAGAAGAAGAACACAATAAAGAGGAAGAAGATAGATTTCCATGCAGTTGTTTTACTTATTTAAACTTGGGAGTTAAAAAAAAAATACTTATCCCAAATCTATCCTTTTTCACTTGTTCAACAGATGCTGAAAAAGGGTTGTTCTGATCAACACAAATTGGCCTATTTGCGATACTTTGAGCATTTCTCATTATATGCATATTTTATCTCAGATTTATGCAACAACCTCAGATTTAAACTATTATTATTGCACAGTATAACCTTGTGGATCAGGACAATTTTACAGTTTAAGTGATTTTGTTTTTGAAAGGGGGAAACAAAAAATCATTTGTCTTTAACTAAGAGGGGTGATAAAAGTTCTGTGATATGCAGGCTGAGACATGGGCATTCATTATGCATTTACATACAACTATTTCGCTAACTAACACACTTGACGTGAGGCAGATGTGAGCACAACATTTCCAAAACATCTGTCGTGCCAAGGTGGCCACTGTCATCAGTACACTCCAGAATAACATAACAGGTAAGAAAGCAAAGCTCTGTCTTCCCTGAACTAAAATTGTTCGTTTTTCAGGTTTAGCACATCATAGCAGTGTTCATCAACCTTGAAAGCATGGCCATGACCAGTGAGGTTAGGCTATTTGTGAGCCAACCAATGCTTATTCCAGTTATAAAGAGCCTTTTGACCTAATTGTTAGGCATCTGTATGCATAGATCTTGAGTACCACAGACAGCACACAAGGCCTAGCAATCCTATAAACCAATACAATCACAGTGACAGAGTGTGCTATAAATCTTCTTTATTTCATTTAATGGCAATAATCATTGTGAGACAGCCAGCATTTGCTTGTACATTTCCTTGCAGACTAATAACTTTCAGATACAGGCCAAACAATCAAAAAAAAAAAAAAAGGCTATTTGAAGATTTATACATATTTTTTTTTTTAAATTTATGAATCATCCCTATCAATCAATTGAAAAACCCAAACTCTGGCTATGTTTTCTCACACAATCCTTGCTATTTGTTTTTGCTCTCATTAAAAGTATTGCGTTGCATTATGGTGTTATTTGCAAACCTGCGTATCTGCATTATTATCGCTGTGTTCAAGATCAGGTACAGTTTCATGCTTATTTTATTTACTCTATAAGCTATTCCACCCGAAAGCTTGTTACTATATAAACTTGAATCTGTTAGTTTATAAGTGTGTAATATTATGTTTTAAAAAAGTATTTAATAAGCTACTCAATCAAAATAGTAAACACAAGTACAAGCCAAGAATACTTAGAATACTTAATTATACTTTTAAGTATATCTCGATCAACAAGTATAGGCCAAATACTTAGACTTTTCAGTCAGTATAAGTCAAGTATACTTAAGTGCAATTTGAAGTATATTTTTTTGAAGTACATAAAGTATATTTCTGAGAAGTACATAAAAAGTAGACTGAAAGTATACTTTCTTATTTTTAGTTTAAAAAAAGTATACTAATAGCACACTTGAATAAACTTCTTTTTCGTAAGGGTTAGCTGGCATAGATAATTCATGTGTTAGCGTTACACATTTCCTCTTAGGAAGTTTCTTATAGCTTCTTGAAATTAATCTGCTGTTTCATAGCATTCATTACATTTGATTTCTTCTTAGAAGCTCTGACATTGTAAGAATGCAATGTGTGCTTTATTAAATTACACAATTTGGCTACTACTTCAGTGTTCAGTTCATAATGAGTCTCTTCCTGAGACTCACACAAAGAATTTATAGACAAAGAGATTATCAAGAGAGTCACATGTTATATTTAATGGACAAGTGCTTTTATTGCAGGCTCTTTTCCAACCAAGGAGACTATAAATCTGGCATCACTGCTCTGCATCGGCCTTTTAAAAGATTACCATTCATCCGCTGACTGCTTCTATGTGCTAATGTGAAGGTCAAAGGTTAACTGTATGAAAACCTAAGTAACAAAGGAATTTATTGAAGTGCCACAACCTCAGTCTCCTTTCCAGTAGGACATTTGTGCATTTCTAAAATCACAGAGGAGCTGGTATTGATCAAAGCCTTTTGTTTGAAATGTTAATGAGTCAGAAATGCACACCCATTTATTTGCACGAAATGCACATTTACTTATATTTTCATTATTTTCCCCTTAATTGACTATTTAATAACTTTAATAAGCACAATGTTTATAAATCCCTTGATCTGTTGGGTTTTTCAGGACAAATCGTAATTAATATTGCAACCAAACAAATTGAGTTAAACTAAATTGCCACCTCATCCCTCTTATCACTCTCTGATATTCTTGTCTCAAAAACACTACCAAATGTACTTTTTTTATATGCTGCAGATTTTCTTAACTGTCAGTGCTCTTCTTTCTCAGCAATTTAACATCACACCTTTCTGCTAGTGTTTTTTTACAGACACAGGATCTCATGTCAAGTGGAAAACTTTGACTAGTGGTTTGATGGAGCAGGGGAAGTATAAGAGGGGTGCAATGAAGCACAACAAGCTCTACATTCAAATACATATGGAGAGCTTCAAGAGTGGAAGGTCTGCTTGTATGTCTGAAGAACTTTAGCTGTATCCAAATAGCAAATGACTCATTTTATCCAGAGTGAATTATTAAACCAAATGGCCACTCATAAAAATGCTCTGAATCTCAAAGATTTCTGGTGGTAGGATGTAAAAAAAAGAGGCCTTTTGTGCTGTTTTAAATTTGATCTTAGCATCTCGGACCACATAAATGATTTTGCTGCCACAAGGGTGCAGTCTTAGCACATGCTAATATCTGCCATGTATTCATTATGACAAAAACTGCAGTAATCTGCACTGGGTCAATGCCAGTTGATAGGGAAGGCAGATAATCTCTGACATCGTTCTTTCTTTCTTCCCTCATTGGTTGAACACAAATAAGAGGATTATTTAAGGTGCTGTGAAAACAAACTCCATTTCTGTCTTCAATACCAGTATCAGATCCACTGGTTTCCTGAGAAAAAAAAAACAGCCCACATGTACACACACTTAAAATTATTACATTATTTGCTCCACAAGGACCTTCAAGAAGGTTACCTGACTGCATCCCGACCCTTGTAGGGCCAGGAATGACACTTGAATCTGGGTGTCTTAGTCTTGTTGAGGGCTTTTGACATTTTTAATGCAAGTAGGTCTGTCATTCTGTTTATTATAATAACAGAAGTTGTTCAAAAGTTTACAGGAGTGATTGACCTGGTTGTGATGAATAAAGAATGAACATTATAACAGGTAAGTACCAACAGAGAAAGTGGGGGACACATACAGTTTTGAAATGAGGGCATATAGGTAGGAAACATGTCATAGATTACAATTTCATTGCCAGGGTTGGTGAGCATGAGGGGGAGGTATATTAGTGTAGAAATGTGTGCCACACAGATATACCCACCCAACAGTACTGACCTATTTAGTGTGAACGCTGCCATAATGGGTTTCTCTGCAGCATCCCTTCATTTAGTCAGAAAGTAAAATGCCTCTTAACTAACGTCACAGCTGTTCACAAGTTCACGGCTTTGTCTGGTATATGTTTTTACAAATTACTTTGACAGAGATTTTAGACAATATTTGGCGGGCCATGCTCTCTCTGAGTGCCAGGGTTAACCACAGGTTTTGCGGAGGGTATTACAGATACAGTCTTGCAGTAGATTCATTTGTTTACTCTGGATTTTTGCCATACTGCTGATTAAAGACTGGCTGGTAGAAAGCCAACTTGATACACACTCTTTGGAGCTCAGTAGGCCTATATCTGTTCCACTTGAGGTAATAATGCAGAATAAAGAATACAATAAACTACAAATAAACAGTTTAATAAAGGGATTATGTGGTTGGTCATTAACACAAAATAAACCCTCAAAGGGTGATCAGGACACAGATTGGAGGCCACCAATAGAAAAATATGTAGACATGAAATAAATTTTAGTTGATTATTTGATAGTTTCACATAGAGCCTGCCTGGGCGTATTAAACAAGTGAATGATATAAGAGATATGAAAAGTAGTGATGGTTATACTTAAATATATACTTAAAACGTGTGCACTTTTTGACAATTATGTGCAAAATATGCTGACTGTCAGGCAGACTGAGATGTGTTTGATGTAAGGGTTCTCAGGGAGAGTTAAAATGCTGAGGTTGTTGGCTTTTGGGGATGTCACTGTTTTTGGTTCTTTCTTCAGTGGGATTGACAGGCTGAATCACTGGGTTTAGGCAGCTGCAGCCATTTTCTTCGGCAGTTCAGCTGACTGGGCACAGAGGGGTGAAGAGAGCAGTCATTGCTTTCTGTCTCGTTTTCGTATTTTCAGAGTCAGACCAAACTGTAATATTTTGCTCTCACTATTTCTCATACTAGGCTATCATAACCATTAAAAATGGCAAACAAAGCAAAATAAGGAGAATCTCTACAAGGCTGTAAATGTCACGTTTTGCCTTGTTTTGTTTTTGTTTTCTGTCAGTATGTTTAGTCATCTGTTTTCCTATGTTTTTTGTTCTCCTTTTCCAGCCACTAGTCAGTTGTCATGGACACTCATTTAGGATCACACCTCTTAGTCTTTGAGTTTATCATCATTGTGTATTTAAGTTCATTCATTCATTGTAGGGTATTGTTTGTGCTAAGCACACTGTTTGTGGTTACCTCTTGTTGTTTTATCTGAGCTTGCTGTCACAGTGTCTGGTTTGTGTTTCCCTGGTGTCCACTAGAGGTCCTTATTCCCCACGGTGTCTTTCACATTAAGAACTGCATTCCCCACAATCCTTGTCTGCACTCATCACTGGTTATTGCACTCAGCTGTTCCCCATCATGATGTTTAGTCTCTGTGTATAAATACCCTCCATGTTTTAATGTTTGTCATGGAGTTGTTGTTTAATGTCCTCACACTTCTGTGCCGTGTTTCTGCCTGCTTCTCATTTGTGATTGTCACGTTTGTCACGATCCGGAGACCGTCCGTTCAAGTCACGTCTGTCGATCCGGAGACCGTTCACGTCACGTCTGCCAATCCGGAGACCGTTCAAGTCACGTCTGTCGATCCGGAGACCGTTCACGTCACGTCTGCCGATCCGGAGACCGTTCAAGTCACGTCTGTCGATCCGGAGACCGTTCAAGTTACGTCTGTCGATCCGGAGACCGTTCAAGTCACGTCTGTCGATCCGGAGACCGTTCAAGTCACGTCTGTCGATCCGGAGACCGTTCACGTCACGTCTGTCGATCCGGAGACCGTTCAAGTCACGTCTGTCGATCCGGAGACCGTTCAAGTCACGTCTGTCAATCCGGAGACCGTTCAAGTCACGTCTGTCGATCCGGAGACCGTTAACGTCACGTCTGCCGATCCGGAGACCGTTCACGTCACGTCTGCCGATCCGGAGACCGTTCACGTCACGTCTGTCGATCCGGAGACCGTTCAAGTCACGTCTGTCGATCCGGAGACCGTTCAAGTCACGTCTGTCGATCCGGAGACCGTTCAAGTCACGTCTGCCGATCCGGAGACCGTTCAAGTCACGTCTGTCGATCCGGAGACTGTTCACGTCACGTCTGCCGATCCGGAGACCGTTCAAGTCTGTTCAATGCGGTGTGTGTGCAGTGCGTATCCGGTACAGGAGCAGCCCGCTATAGTGCTGCTTTGCAGTGCGTGACTGATCCGCGGCTGTACCACAAACACATTTACTCACTATTTGTATTTCAAATCCAGAAGTTATCAGGAACTTTTATTTAAAAGTTTTGTCACCAGTGCGATTCTCTTTGTACACATACACTCTTTAATAGACGTTGTCACGTTTAAACACAAACAACGTATTATTCAATTCATTACTTCTATATAGATTATATATGAAGTTGCTCAAGCAAGTGGTAACATATTGAACCATGTAGCCTACATATTAAAATCGCAAACATTTTAAATTAAAACTTAAAATTGACAAAAACAGCAGACTCATACCTTTTCTTTTTCATAATTTAAATCTTTATACAATAAATCTTGCATCACAAAGAACTTTTTTTTCACCTCCACGAATGAGAGAGTGTCGTTCATTATATCGCTTTGTTGAAGTAAATTGTAGTTTCCCTTGGTTTATACCGGTCTTAAAGTAAAAAGATGACTGTGAAAAATAGGAGTATTTAAAGCAGCATTATGTAACTTTTTAAATTTTGCTCTCGGGGTAAAATCTGTCATGGTTACACCAGGGGATACACGCGTGCATCTGTTGACAAGCCGATACCCCCAAACTCCGCAGAGGGAGTTCTCACGTCTTGGGCAGACTGCCAGCGTTGCATGTGAAATGTCTTCATCCCAGGTACATTGGCATATATTTCAGCATGTCATGAATATAGTTTCATGGGCTTAATTTTTACGAATGCACTGTCACTTTAATTCAGTGCATGCGTGCAGCACAGCAGAAAGACTCGTGTGCGATCGCTGCACTGCTGTATACGAACCACTCCTGTAACGGATCGCCGGACCGCACCCGCGTGCAGTGTGAAAGCTCTAACCTGTTAACATGGGTACGGAAAAAAATACGCACTGCAAACGGAGTATGTGTGAAACGGACATCACTGCACACGTCCGAGGCGCATTACTGCTCCGGCAAGGTTTTATTCCGTCCTCCACGCGGTGCCAACTCACACTAGGAGCATTTCAGAAGCGAAGCGACTGGATGCGAGAGACCACGTAATTCAGACATGTTTTATTGTCAATAACTTTTGAGTGAGATCATCACTACACAGCAGCCATTCTGTAATTTGACAGAAAGTATTCACCCTCTTGTAATTGATAGCAGATACAAATAATACATAATGTAATGTGCTAGATTACTTTACCAACGTTATTCTGCAGTGCTAAACCCATACAGCCAACCAACCCCGTGGCATCACAGGTTAGAATACTGCACAATGGTGCCACCCCTGCCTTGCGCTCCTGATTGCCCTGGCCTCCATCAATAGGGTAGGGGACCTGCAGACATTTTCCGTTGACGAAGCGTGGCGCCTCGCTGACAGACATCTGCAGAGCTGCAGGCTGGGCGACACCCAACACATTCGCGAGATTCTAATATCTCTGAGTGGAGCCATTATCCTCCCGTGTACTCGCTTCAACTAGCCGGTAACTAGGATCCGCTCAGGTGTCTTCGCTTGCTCGCCTTCCACTCCAAGGACTGTATCAGTGCGATATTCTCCTCAGTTGAGTTTCCTCGAGAAACCCTGAGTTCCTCCAGCGCTGTTGACGTCAACGCCAGAGTCTATGCCTGCGGTAGCTTTCGCATTGGCACGGAGCCTCCGTGTGCATGGTTCCCCTCTGGGGACCCCAACATGTGTATTTCCACTGTAAGACTCTTTGAGCATGTGTCTTTCCCTTGGCAAGCCACCTGGCCATCCCTGGGGTTGAAAGATTCCACCCTGCGGGTTGGACACTCCAGTGTTCTTCCATGTGCATCCCTCTGGGTCATATGTGTATTCTGTAAGACCTCCCTTCGGGTGGGCATTATGTTGCATATTTCCCCTGAGATATGCTTCCCAGTGTACCTCGGTATTCCTGTCTTAAGTTGGAGTCCTTCATCCATGCTAGTCTCATGACAGGGAGCTCACACTTATGCAGGGAACTGGAAGACAGCCGAGAAGTTGGCGTGATTAGACTGGGAACCCCATTTCGTCATCATTCGGCGTAACTCGAAGTGACAACAAAAGGAAATCAGTTACGCATGTAACCCTCGTTCTCTGAGTAGGGAACGGAGACGTTACGTCTCCCTGGCACTTCCGCTGTACCGCTGGAAACGCCTGAGTTCAGTCTCGGCTTCTCAGCAGGAAACATATCTGCATGTTGCCGGCGTACTTCTTTATATACCCACGAGGTGGGGCGGAGTTACGCTATGCAAATTCCGCAGACCCATGGTATTTCCTTGCCATTGGCTCGTTTTGTAATACGATGAATGTGAAGGTGATAGGCTTCTAAGCGAAACCCCATTTCGTCGTCATTCGAGGTAACGTCTCCGTTCCCTACTCGGGGAACGAGGGTTACATACGTAACCGAGACATTCTGCCTTTTGTTTAAACTGGAGTTGGACAATGATGGAGAGACTCAAGAAGAAGAGACAACATGTAGAATAAAACAGATTATTAGGGAAGGCATACTTTTATTATTAAATTTATAGGCAATTATAATTAATTTGCCATGCAATAATTTTATAACGCATCCCCGCATAACCGACATGCTGCGAAGAGTAGATAGAAGCTTACTCCTCCTCATTGAAGATTGTCTAAAAACATTTAGGTCGATTACAAGGAATTATAGGCCTATAATTAAAATTATTAACAGTCTATGTCCAAACACTGTAATAATCAGTCATCAATGAAAATTAAAAATAGCTTTATTTCAAAAAACGCTTGTTTAACATGAACATTTTAACAAATTAAAAAAAGAGGCACGGTAGGTACATTGCAGATGGCTTGGAAGACGTGGGTAATTTGGTTTATCCATTTTGCAACACGAACTGGAGGTAACAGTAATTTGTAGACAGAACTTAAAGATCCCTCTTTTCGTTTTCTTTCTTGCTGCATTTAAGATGAAAGACTTCTGTTTTCGTGCAGGCGCAATGAGGGAAAAACACTGAGTTTAAGGCAATCGGTTCGTAGCTCTGCTTCAACTGGGCGATATACTCACAAGGAGCGACCAAAATGTCTGACATGCCAGAAATTCATCCGACCATCCAACTGCCTGTCGGGAGAGGTTAATTGCCTCTTGTTTCCCCCTATACACTGCACGAACACTGCACGACAAACGACGCACAACAAAGCTGAGAATCGGTCCGACCTGAAAAAGAATCTTCAAGTCTTTGGTTAGAGAAGTCTATTATAATCTATTAATCTTTATGATTAATCTATTAAATCGCTCGTGTGGGAACTGTTAGAGTGACATGCTATTGCATTTGTGTCACGTACTGTATTGCATGTGAAAAGATGGATATGACAGTATGAGCAGACTCTCAAATGTGCTCTACTACTACACACATCCTCTTCTCAACATGGACTGCGTGTAATCGGGGGCAGGGTTTATGTAAATTTTAGGGTTATTTGTTGTAGTCTTTAAAAAACTATTTCTTTAAAAGCTAATTTCTTCCTTTACTTTGAACTTTGAGCGTTTTAACTTTGCAGATGTTTATGCTCAAACAGCAACATTACACACTAACTAAAGTTAGAAAAGTTAAATCATAATCATAAACCCCTTTAAATTCAGAATACCAAATTTTATACACCAAAAATATGAGTAACCTTGAAAAGTGTGGAAACTGCCATCAAAGAATGTCCTATAGTTTTCATTTATTTAATTGAATTTCACCTTTCAAAGGAAAAATGAGGAGTGACCTCATTAGCAGTAAAATTACACAAGGGCAGCTGTCAACTCGGTGTGAGACCACTGTGCTACAAAAAAATGAAACAAATAGAGAAAGAGTTTCTATTGTTAATGATGAATAATGAAAGGGGGCTTCAGCTAATGACAAACCTACATTCACATAAGATGGTAATAAACTCTCAATGTCTTATTGTCATTGCCGATGTTCTCAGAATGGTTGAAAGGGGGAAAAAAATCCCACATGAACTCATTCTTTTCGTCTGAACCAAATTTTCTTCATCTGAAAATGTTCAATGTTTGTGACATTTTGCGAGATTTGCTCTCTCGATGTTGGCTTGAGAAATACCAATAACGGGTGCTCTTATAACAGCAAAGTCCTACTAATGAAATGTATCTTAGACAACAGAGATATTACAGCAGCATGGATGCAAACATCTTATCACTGGTGCGTGTGCAGAATACAACAATCAACATGAACCAACATGCTACTCTAGTATTCGCCCATGTGCACACCATCTGTCCTGCACTTTTCAGAAAACCTCTCCACTGTATGTGACTCGGGTGACGTTGATTAAATTGCACAGGGCAGCGGGAGATCCGTCACATTCCTTGAACTGAACACTGAAGCCTGAACACTCCAGCTGAGCTTTTACACATCTAAGGTTACCATATTACAGAAAAATGTCTGGCTGTGTTTGTTGGGCCTAATGCTGATGATTTTTTTGTGAAAATGGGCCAGTTGTTCCCAATAAATTAAAGTGTGAGAGTGACTAATTGTTAGGCGAACTATCAGTTACATCATGTGCATATTTGGTATGAGAAGCATATGGAGAAAGTAGCATACAGCACAACCGGGGGGACAAAACACAATGATTGTTCAGCCAGGAAATCACTTTTTTGCAGAACAAAGCTGCCATTAGTAGCAAAGGGCTTTCACAAAGCCCTAGACTATGAGCCTGATTTCCCTCTGCTGCTGTTAAATGCATGACAAAACTTGGAGCGAACTGATTAGATCAATCTAATAGTGAAGGCTAAATGAATTTTCAGAGGGCCACTTTAGGGAGCTGACGGAAATGACTCAGCTCCAAAGTCAGGTGGGAAAGAAATTGGAGGCGTGTCTTTTCACTGAGATCAAATTAAAAGTATTTTGCAGACTTTTCTGTCCTTCTTTCAATGCCCTGTATGTTTTCATTTCACTGCATGCAAGAATGAAAGATGCATAATGCTTTTCTGATGTAGTTCAAATAGTGTCCTCCAAAATCTATTTAACTCTGATTGTGTTTGTTTGAAAAGGTGTTTTTTATTGATGAGATGGTTAACCATTATCATATTTCATTGAATTATACAGTTATGAAGGAACATTAAGTACAAAGTATAATTATCTAATGAAACATTAAGTACAAAGTACTAGTGTACAAAGTGTTACCGGAAAAAAGTACAATGTGATTTACAAAGTAATATTTTCCTTGAGTCAGGTAACAATGCGTATTAGCTTTATTGCCACCATTTACACATCCCTTGTCATCACTGTGTTCTTCATCAAGGCACAAATCCCCTGTCTGCCAGATTATGACTACTCATGTTGTGTGGTTAATCTTTTTCAGTCTCAGTGTAATTTGCAATCATTAACGTACACTGTAAAAAAACTTAACTCATTATTTTGTGTTATCTTTTTGCATGGTTTTTTTTTAGTTTAACTAACTTATTTCGATAAGTTGAGGACAAGAAAACTTAAAATTTCTTGTTGTCTGGACAATCTAGTTATCTCTACACAAAAAAATAAGTTGAAATAACTAAATTGCTAAAATATTTTTTACAGTGTACATTTTAAAATGATATAATGAAAAAGGTGCAAACAATGAATGCATGAGATTTGACATTTGATTTGATACATGAAATTTTCTCCCTACATTTTCTTCTCTTCCCATTAATTCCTTCTCGGTTCTATGTATGCACATATTATGTGTGTGTGCTTGTTTATATGATTTTAAGACACAAATTGGAATAATGACATGGGTATTACACTGGTATTACAATGTAAATGTGGTTTATGAGGACATTTCATGAGACCTTGTAATTAAAATGGCTTAAAAACATACTAAACAATGTTTTATTTAAAATGTAAAAATGCAGAAAGTTTTCTGTGATCAAGACAAGTCAAGTCATATTCATTTATATAGCGCTTTTAACAATGTAGATTGTATCAAAGCAGCTTTACAGAGATAAACATATAATTTAAGGTAACAGAGATTGTTTTGGCTTTATAGCGGTTCTTGAATAATGTTATGTCCAGCTAAAGTTAGTTTTGATTGATTCACTTCCGGCGGAATGATTATTTATTATTAAATTAGGGGCCGCTAAGACGACGCCGTTTTCTATAAACAGACTTTAAACGCGAACCTGTGATAAACGCTGATGGTGTTCACATGCGCATTAAGAATTGATTCTATAGTTATGTGCGTTTGAATCAGTAGAGCGGGAAAGGGATCCTCCATAGGCAGAGGCTAGTTGGCGCGTCAGCACTGCATTGTCATTGGGTCCAGGCGAAGCTCCTTCGTCAGATCTGGATACGGCCTGGATCCTACAGGCTGCGGGATAACCTCTGGATAGACAAAGACACTAAAATTAGCGTAGATGCCATTCTTCTTATGATGTAACGAGTACATCAGGATTTAAGGGAAGTGTTCCCAGTTCCGGGTGACCTAATCTATGCAGCCTAACATTGAGTTATAGAAGTCTATAATGTATTAAGTGAATGCTAGGTCAAAGAGATGTGTCTTTAATCTAGCTTTGAACTGACAGAATGTGTCTGCTTCCCGGACAATGGTAGGAAGACTGTTCCAGAGTTTTGGTGCTAAATAGGAAAAAGGATCTACCACCAGCAGTCGATTTTGATATTCTAGGTATTATTAACTGGCCGGAATTTTGAGATCGCAATAAACATGAAGGACCATAATGCGTTAAGAGCTCGCTCAAGTACTGCGGAGCTAAACCATTTTGGGCTTTGTAAGTAATCAACAATATTTTAAAATTTATACGATGTTTAATGGGCAGCCAATGCAGTGTTGACAGAACCGGGCTAATATGGTCATATTTCCTGGTTCTGGTAAGAACTCGAGCTGTTACGTTTTGAACTAGCTGTAGTTTGTTTATTAAGCGTGCAGGGCAACCACTCAGTAGAGCATTACAATAATCTAGTCTTGATGTCAGGAATGCATTAACTAATTGTTCCGCATTTGTCAATGAGAGCTTATGACGTAATTCTTCTGCCAGCAGCCATATCACCCTGTAGCCCAAGACTGGTTGCCCACTGAAGCTAAGCAGGGCTGAGCCTGGTTAGTACCTGGATGGGAGACCTCCTGAGAAAACCAGGTTGCTGCTGGAAGAGGTGTTAGTGAGGCCAGCAGGGGGCGCTCACCCTGTGGTCTGTGTGGGTCCTAACGCCCCAGTATAGTGATGGGGACCCTATACTGTCAAAGAGCACCGTCCTTCGGATGAGACATTAAACCGAGGTCCTGACTCTCTTTGGTCACAAAAAATCCCAGGATGTCTTTCGAAAGAGTAGGGGTGTAACCCCGGCATCCTGGCCAAATTTGCCCCAGTGGCCTCTGTCTATCATGGCCTCCTAATCATCCCCATATATATATATATATACACTACCGGTCAAAAGTTCGGGGTCAGTAAGATTTTTTATGTTTTTAAATGAAGTCTTCTCTGCTCACCAAGGCTGCAATTATTTGATAAAAAATAATAAAAAAAAACTGTAATATTGTGAAATATTTAAAACAGCGGTTTTCTATGTAAATATATAGTGAAGTGTAATTTATTCCTGTGATCAAAGCTGAATTTACAGCATCATTACTCCAGTCTTCAGTGTCACATTTTTTAAATTATTATAATATGAAATTATTATAATATGATGCTCAAGAAACATTTATGATTATTATCCATGTTGAAAACAGTTTTTTACATTTTTATTTCAGGATTCTTTGATGAATAGAAAGTTCAAAAGAACAGCATTTATTTAAAATATAATCTTTTCTAACATTATAAATGTCTTTACTGTATAACTTTTTATCAATTTAACTCATCCTTGATGAATAAAAGTATTTTCTAATTTCTTTCCCCCAAAAATAAAAAAATAAATTTTTACTGACCCCAAACTTTTGAATGGTAGTGATTAATGTTACAAAAGCTTTCCATTTCAGATCAATGCTGTTCTTTTGAACTTCTATTCATCAAAGAATCCTGAAATAAAAATTTAAAAAACTGTTTTCAACATGGATAATAATCATAAATGTTTCTTGAGCATCATATTATAATAATTTCATATTATAATAATTTAAAAAATGTGACACTGAAGACTGGAGTAATGATGCTGTAAATTCAGCTTTGATCACAGGAATAAATTACACTTCACTATATATTTACATAGAAAAACGCTGTTTTAAATTGTAATAATATTTCACAATATTACTGTTTTTTTTTTATTTTTTATCAAATAATTGCAGCCTTGGTGAGCAGAAGAGACTTCATTTAAAAACATAAAAAATCTTACTGACCCCGAACTTTTGACCGGTAGTGTATATACTAATTGGCTTCATCACCGTCTCCTCTCCTCCAGTAAGCTGGTGTGTGGTGAGCCTTCTGGTGCAATATGGCTGCCGTCGCATCATCCAGGTGGATGCTGCACACTGGTGGTGGTTGAGGAGATTCCCCCCTAATATGTAAAGCACTTTGAGTGCCGAGAAAAGCGCTATATAAATGTAATGAATTATTATTATTATTATTATTTAGATATATTTTTAAGATGGAAAAATGCGGTTTTACAGATACTAGACACGTGACTTTCAAATGAAAGATTGTTATCAAAGAGCACACCCAGGTTCCTAATCGACGACGAAGACTTTAAGTGCCATCAAGTGTTAGACAGTATTCTAGGTTTTTATGTGTGGAAGTTATTTGTCCAATAATTAGAATATCTGTTTTTTCAGAATTTAGTAGTAGGAAATTACTAGTGATCCAATTTTCTCTCCAATCAGCTATGGATTCCGTTAATTTTGTGAATTGGGAAGTTTCGTTAGGTTTTGAAGAAATATAGAGCTGAGTATCATCGGCATAACAGTGAAAGCTAATTCCATGTTTCCTAATGATATCTCCTAATGGTAGCATGTACAGAGTGAACAGCAGCGGTCCTAGTACTGAGCCATGCGGTACGCCATACTGAACTTGTGATCGATAAGATATCTCTTAATTTACTGCTACAAACTGATAACAGGTCAGATAAGTATGATTTAAACCATGCCAGTGCAATTCCACTAATGCCAACATAGTGTTCTAGTATATTTAAAATAATGTTGTGGTCAATTGTGTCAAATGTAGTACTAAGATCAAGTAACACTAATAGAGAGATACAACCACGATCGGATGATAAAAGCAAATCATTTGTGACCCTAACGAGAGCTGTCTCGGTACTATGGTATGGTCTAAATCCGGACTGAAAATCCTTGCAGATATCATTTCTTTCAAGAAAGGAACACAGTTGTGATGATACTGCTTTTTCTAATATCTTTGACAGAAAAGGCAGATTCAAGATCGGCCTGTAATTGACAAATTTTGTATGATCAAGTTGCGTTTTTTTAACAAGCGGTTTTATCATAGCCAGCTTAAAGGTTTTTGGTATGTATCCTAGAGACAAAGACAAATGAATGATATTAAGAAGAGGATCGATGACATCTGGAAGCATCTCTTTCAGTAGCTTAGTTGGTATAGGGTCTAACATACAAGTTTGCAAAATTCTTTCTCTCCTATAGCAATAAATGAATCAAATTTTTCCTCAGGGAGCCTGCAATGCACTCCCGGATGTGATATTGTAGTAAATGGTAGCATAGTCATAATTTTGTCCCTGATATTATCAATCTTATAAGTGAAGAAGTTCATAAAGTCATTACTGCTGTGTTACTTGGACACTTCTGGGCTTGAAGCTTCAAGAAAGCTTGAAGCTTTCTTTTTCGTTAGTTTAGCCACTGTTTCAAATAAATACCTAGGATTCTGTTTATTTTCTTCTAATAGGGTTGACAAATAAGCAGATCTAGCAGCTTTTAAAGCTTCTCTGTAAGCAATCGAGCTCTCTTTCCATGAAAGCCGAAATTGTCACATGTCTGTCCTGTCTTGTGATGCACATGGGTGTTTGTTATGTTGAGCCATGTGCTCTTGTCTTAGTTTGATCCCTCCCCCTTGTTATCTGATTATTGGTTTATTTGCTCCACCTGTCTGTCTCGTTACCCTCCTTTGTTTGCCTCTCTATTTAGTCTTCCTGTGTTTGCTGTCCTGTGCTCGTTCGTTGTATTTGTTACGTGTGTTGTATTCTGTGCCTGTTCCTGCCCTGCCTTGTCTGTTTTTGGATTTAGATTTGGTTTGTTTATTTTATGTTTTGTCTTATTAAGATACTTCTGCTCTGCACCTGAATCCACGGAATTATTCCCGGTCCTCCCGTGACAGAAATACCTCTAGTTTTGTTTTCTTCCAGTTGCGCTCCATATTTCTGGCTGCTCTCTTAAGGGCCTGAGTGTGCTCGTTGTACCACGGTGTTGGACTATTTTCTTTAATCCTCTTTAAGCGCAACGGAGCAACTGTGTCTAAAGTGCTGGAAAAGAGATAGTTAAAAGTTTCTGTTGCAATAACAAGTTCTTCTAAGCTATCCAGGATGCTTAGACAATGAAACTGATTAGGAAGATTATTGATAAAGCAATCTTTAGTGGCAGAAGTATATTTCTGTAGTATATAAAGTATATAAACATATTTATAACACGGAGTCAGCTTTGCAGCCTTGGCTAAATGTAATTTACATGAGATTAGATAATGATCTGAGATGTCATCGCTCTGCTGCAGAATTTCAACGGCATCAACATCTATTCCACATGATAGTATTAGATCTAGAGTATGATTGCGACAATGAGTAGGTCCTGACACGAGTTGTCTATCTGCAATTGAGTTTACAATGTCTTTAAAAGCCAATCCCAATGCATTTTTTCATTATCTACATGTATATTAAAATCACCAACAATTAGTACTTTATCTGCAGCCAATACTAATTCTGATAAAAAGTCCGCAAATTCTTTGATAAAATCTTTATGGTGCCCTGGTGGCCTGTATACAGTAGCCAGCAGAATTCTCAAAAGTGATTTATCGTTTATACTATATATTTTTACATTAAGCACCAACACTTCAAAAGAAGTATATTTAAAACTAGATTTCTTTGTGGTTTTGAAAATATTACTATAAATTACAGCAACACCTCCCCCTTTGCCTTTCAGACGAGGTTCATGTTTATAACAGTAATCTTGTGGGGTTGACTCATTTAAAGTAATGTAATCGTTTGGTTTTAGCCAGGTTTCTGTCAAACACAGCATATCTAGATTATAATTTGAAATCATATCATTAACTATGAGCGATTTTGAAGTAAGGGATCGAATATTCATCAACCCAAGCTTTATCATTTGCTCATCTGTATTATATCTGGTTTTTATTTGTTGAACATCAATTAAATTTTTAACCTGATGTTTTTTGGATTTCCAAATTCAGGGAACAGACACAGTCTCTATAAGATAATATCTAGGTGAAAGAGGCTCTGTGTGATGGGATTTATCTGACCTTGGTGACGTGAGGCCGCTAGCAGACGGTCGGTTTAGCCAGTCTGTTTGCTTCCTGACCTGAGCCCCAGATTGTCATGTTTTATCTCTAAGACTATGAGCCAAATTACTAGAGAGAACAGCAGCACCAGCCCAGGAGGGATGAATACCATCTCTTTTCAACAGGTCAGGCTTGCCCCAAAAACTTTTCTAATTGTCTATGAATTCTACATTATTAAGCGGACATCACTTAGACAACAAACCATTGAGTGAACACAATCTCCTAACTATCTCATCACTCCGGCGAGCAGGAAGGGGGCCAGAGCAAATTACAGTGCTTGACATCGTACAATTTACGATTAGCATTAGCCAGCACTTTTAAATTTGCTTTGGTGTCAGGCGCTCTGGCTCCCGGCAAACATGTGACTATGGTGGCAGTGTCTCTATTTTCACGTTCCGTGTGATCGAATCACCAATTACCAGGGCACAATCAACAGAATTCTTGGTGGGTGTTTCACTGAGGGGGGCAAATCGATTTGTTATGGTAATCGGAACGGAAGAGTGGTTTTTGATCCGCGACTAGAGCGATCTCTCACTGTCACCCATCTACCCTGCTGCACAGGCTCTACTTCAGCCGGAACCAAATCATGTAAAGAGTTCACTATGCTAGGCGCATCCAAAATAGTATCTAAAGCTCTAACGTTAGCACACTTACTATCCTCAATTAAAGTTTGGAAACGTGTCTCTAGTTCTGAAATCTTCTCCGTCAGGCTGACTGTCTCCTTGCATTTATCACATATAAATCCTATATTGCCATCGGAGAAGGCTATACTAAACATATGACACGTGACACAGGTGACAATAACAGGACAAGACATTTCTCACTGTGTTTGTTGACTGATTCTTACTCATCTGGGTTTTTTATAAACTCAAAGGCGCGGGCGCGAAAGAGAAAATAAATAAATAAACCGAGCGCACGGGTGGCACGTTAACAGGCTAGCGAGCTTGTTGTGCTAACAATAACGGAAGCTAGCGATGTGAGATGTTGGGTAAGCTGTATTTAGTAATATAAACAACTAGAAATGATAGTAAATGATGGTTCAAAACAGAAAGAAATACGAAGCTAATACGAGGCTTAGAGCTTACAGCCTCGAAGCAAACAAACTCACACAGCTGGCAGCAAAGCAGACGGGAGCAATCGATCAGCAGCAATGGGTAGGTTTAGGGGCAGGGTTAGTGTAGGGGACAGAATACAGTTTAAACAGTATAAAAACCATTACGTCTATGGAGAGTCCTCACAAAGATAGTAATTCAGACGTGTGTGTGTGTGTGTGTTTATTTATTAGAGTGCCTCAAGCATCCTTGCTATTTTATGCTAACATCACTCCTGTTTATTGTTATTGCGCACACTCACAAATTGTTTTTATTTTCATTTACTTATTCATGGGTGAAATTAATTATTGGTTCAATAGTACCTTTATCAGTCTAAAAGTCCCCTTAATAATAAATGGCTAAATTGCTCTGTTGAATGTCACATGAGCTTTGGAAAATTCATTAATTTTCAAAATAAATGATAAAAATACAAACATACCACAACTTCTGGAACATTTTAATTGTAATCAGCATGATAAATATTTTATCAAAAGACATTAATGAATATTAATTCAATTAGATGTCAAGTTTTTTTATTATGGGACTTATTTGATCCTTTAATACTTTAAACTTGGCAAGTTCAATAACTGAGATTTTGGCAGGTTCAGGTTGATTTTAGTGTTGGCATGAAACGGAAGTTGCAATAGTTTTTCTTTCCTATTGAGACATATATCCAAGTGAAACAAGAAAAAAAATTTTTGGTTGGGACTTGATTTAGTCAAATGGAATTTATTGGATGGTTGTGGTTAGCTATTGCTATATATGTGATGATCTCATGTGAATGAGGAGAAAAAACGTGCCAGTAAACATGTCACTGCAAAAAGGAGGGGAACTAATTTTGATTAAAGATTAGGAGGGCACATGAATAAATAAAAATAAATAAATAATGATATGCACAATATGCCATAGAAAATAAGAAGTGTCAATTTTGATTGCATGGTGACTAACCATAAACTGCTAGTGCATCTAGTTGTTCTGACAGAGACCTGCATATCTCTCTCTCTCTCTCTCTCTCTCTCTCTCTCTCTATGTGTGTGTGTGAATCTATTAGCCTGTTGATGGCTGTTTATCAGGGTGCTTCCTAGCCTTGAAGATCAGATCAGGTTGATAAAAGGATGTAAAAGGATTAGGGCTTCAGACAGCCAAGGAGTGAAGACAGAGGGAAAATGGGATTACTGCTCTTCTCACTGTGGTCTCTGTACATACTGGGTGGTTTACTTCATTTATTCTCATGAGAAAAAAAGAATATTAAATGATCCAAGATAAAATGTTTTGATCTTTTATATTTTAGATATTTTAGATTAATTTTGCACAGATTATTTTCAAAAGCACAATGCATGAACATGCATGTTCAGCAGACAGAATATGTAACAACCGTAGGGGATCTTAAATAATAAAGCACTTTTTGTCACACACCTACCACAGAACAATGTCGAAATGGAGAGAAGACATGTTTTTTAAGTAGTTCCCGACTTGTTCCTTGTCAATGAAACATGGTGATGTGTTCCACCCAACAGACAGTGACTGAAAACAAACACACTACTTTCATACTTGAAATTTTCTAGTATTGTTGAAAATGAAATACTGTAAGCTGTACAAGACCCTTAATTATTAAAAATCATAGTTTTTCTGGGAAATCATTTGTTCAAGGGCTCAGTTTGTAATAGAGGCAATAATTCACCGTCCATTTGGCGCTCCCCTGTGTGCAACGTCGCGGACCTCTTCGAGTAAAATTTTAGTTGTTTTTGTTGCTATCATTTGTCTTCGTGAGTCACTTTTGGGCAACTGTATAGACAAACATTAAGTATGATCAAGTGGCTCTGAAACAGCTAAAAGAGAGCAGTCAAAATGGACTTTTTGACTTTAGTATGCTGGACTCCTTCTCAGAACTCCTTCGGGATGTCGGTGGGACAGGTCAGGCCCGAGCAGGGGTTTTTCCCAAGGGGGTAATCCATCGACCGGAAGTTGAAGCCGGCCGCGTGCCGCCATCTTGTAGCAGAACTTCACTTGCGTTAGCATTCCCATTGACTCCCATTCATTTTGGCGTCACTTTGACAGCGAATAACTTTACATCTGAGGCGTTTAAAGACTCCATTTGTCCATTGTTTATTTCTAAAGACACACGACAATGTATAAAGGGCTCCATTACCTTCTATGTTACATTATGGCCCCGTAGAAACAGTTTTTGTAAAAATAGGCTAATGATTGCGTCATAACCACTCGACTCTCTGTCGCACAGTACAGAAATGACCGTACAGACAGGAGGAGAAGCTTGCAGGCAGTCAATGCATTAACTTAATATGGCGTACTGGCGTTACATTTTAAAATAAATACTATACACAAAATACTTACTCCTGCTCACTCACGCCAAAAAAAACTCTTTGCTCAAGCTCGCCGTCTCTGCAAGATTAACGTTGGCCGTTTTCACGCACAGCTACTAGAAGATTTACATCTGTCAGACAGGTTGTTCACGTCATCAAGCTTAGTTTGAGTCGGTTTGAGTCTGTGTGCCAGGAACGGAAGTGCTAAAAAATTGCCAGGGAGGGGCCAAGCGGAGGGTTCGTCACATGGTTAGCAGAGGAAAGCTAACGTTTCCGGTCATACTGTTTGCAAATGTCCAATCACTGGAAAACAAAATAGACGAGCTACATGCATGGATATCTACGCAGCAAAACGTCCAGGATTGTTCCATGCTGTGCTCTTGTGAAACGTGGCTAGTAGACAAAACTCCAGACGAGTCTGTAACACTAGGGGGCTATGTTCTACAGAGCCGATCGTAACGCTGTGGATTGTGGCAAAACCTGCGGGGGAGGAACAGCGATCTTCATCAATCCAGCAACAAGCATGAGAACATGTATCCTGATGCTGCCTTTATTATCCTGAGAGATTTTAACCACTGGAATCTAAAAGAGTATTCCTAAATTTGACCCGTTTGTGACTTTTCCCACTAGAGGAAATAATATCTTGGATCATTGTTATACAGCGGAGTCCAAATCTGACCATCTAGCAATCCTGCTAAAGCCAACTTATATTTGATGACTAAAGGACATTCCAGTCACAACTAAAGCTGCCAACACATGGACTGACAGTCCACTGATGAACTTGCAGGGCTGCTTAGAGGCTACAGACATGAACATCATCAAGGAGGCTACAGACAATATTCATGACTATACAGAGACGTGACTATATTAAAGGGGTCATGACATGAGAAACCAAATTTGCCTTGATCTTTTGGTATTTAAGAGGTCTTTGTACCAAACTTCCTGCAAGTTTCATAGCTTAAGACGTCCTCCCCATTATAACCGAACAATTTATTTAATCAAGCTCTAAATATAGCTCGTTGTGGATCCATGGTATGAAGTGACGTACCAGTCGTTTGCATATGACCGCCTCAAGCGCAGGACAACTACGCCTCATTTCACATCATTGCATGATGTCGCGTGGCTCGCGCTCACATGTGTTCAGTCGACGTGCAGCGAGTGAGTCTGTTTACAAGGAGATTGCGATGCCATGCAGATGTGCTGTCCCTGGCTGTGTGGACAAACAACATGTTTGAATACGCTGACGGCAGTGAGAAATGCACGTCCCAGTCACGGCAGTGTTAATTTAAGCGTGTGTCCTCTACATTTCAAGGATGACTATTTTGAGAACAAATCGCAGTATGATGCTGGCTTTGCCAGAAAACCTTTGCTTAAAGATCAGGCCGTTGCTACTATTCTGGGCCCAACAAAACGATGCCGCAAACTGTAAGTAATGTATTTCATCTTAAAACTACTTTTTATGCATAGCCTAAACACTGACGTTAGCCAATAATAACAGTAGGCGTTAACACTGAACTCTTAAAGGGGAAACACCCCCAAAACAGACTGTTTGAACCAGAGGATGAGAAACAGGGTGGGAAAAAGTCATAAATCACTAAATTTTAAAAGGTTTTTGTCCAAAAAACTATAGTAACACTATAATTGCACCTAAGGGAACATAATAAAACAAAAAACAAAAACCATGTCATGACCCCTTTAACTGGTGTACATCCATCTGTGTCCCTTCTAGAACTGTTAGTGTTTTACCTAATCAAAAGCTTGAAGATCAAGCAAAGGCAGGAAGGTTTCAAAGCAGGATATAGGGAAGAGTATAAGAGGGATTTGAGGAAGTCCATCAGAGCAGCAAAAAGGGCATATTCCCCAAAACTTGAAAGCTACTATCTGCAAAATGACGCACACAGTATGTGGCAGGGAATTCAATCTGTCACCAATTTTAGGAGAAGCACAAACTGGACTGAGACTAGAGATGCCATCTTACCAGACTGCCTTAACAGTTTTTATGCCAGATTTGACAGATTAAACTTGGACACTCCCTCAACATTTTTTGGGAAAACTGAGGACTGTGCGCTCCAGGTCACTCAAGCACAGGTTCGGAAGGTTTTAAGACGGTAAACCCCCGTAAGTCAGTGGGACCTGATGGTGTATCGTGAAAAGTTTTGAAGGTCTGCTGGGAAAAACTGGCAGGTGTATACACAGACATTGTATGTTTTATATACACAGACGTTTTATTTGTCTCTTACTCAGGGAGTAGTTCCAGACTTATTTAAGTCGTCTATTATTATACCAG
This sequence comes from Semotilus atromaculatus, assembly GCA_031834385.1. NCBI lineage: Eukaryota > Metazoa > Chordata > Actinopteri > Cypriniformes > Leuciscidae > Semotilus > Semotilus atromaculatus. The sequence goes on along the minus strand of JAULUF010000009.1, from coordinate 10,305,977 downwards.
TTATTATACCAGTCCCCAAGAAAGCAGACACATCTACCCTGAATGATTTCAGGCCAGTTGCACTTACATCAGTTTCCATGAAGTTCCTAGAAAAACTTGTATTTAGACATCAACTCTGTGGTTCCAGACACTGTTGAACCCTTACAGTTTTCCTACCTCCATAATAGATCAGTGGACGATGCAGTGGCCATGGCTTTGCACTATTCACACCTGGACCAGAGTAGAACATACGCAAGTATACTTTTCTTGGATTATAGTTCCGTTTTCAACACCGTCCGACCTGGAAAGCTAATTGAGAGGCTGGTAGACCTCAGGGTCCCAACCACCACCTCTAACTGGGGTTTGGACTTTCTTATTGATAGACCACAGAAGGTGAGGATGGGAGATAACATCTCTACTTAGCTCATAAGCACAGGAACACCACAGGGCTGTTGTCTCAGTCCAAAACTCTTCACTCTCTATACCTATGACACTACCCAGAACAACACTGCTGTTATTAAATACACTGATGGTACAACTGTCTTGGGCCTTATTAAAGGTGGGGATGAGACTGGTTACAGGGAGCTGGTTGATAGAATTCTGGCTTATGTAGAGGACAATGATCGTATTCTTAATATAGACAAAACAAAATAATTAATCATGGATTTTAGGAAGAAATCCTACTTTCTACAGCCACTGACCATCATGGGGACTGAGGTGGAAAGATCTGAAAGTCACAAGTTCCTAGGCCTGCATGTGTTATCGAGCTTGAGTTGGACCAAAAACACTGTTTCCACAGTGAAGAAGGCCCAACAGCGGCTTTATTTTAAAACAGGATGCGGTTTTATAACAGTTTTTTTATTTTTATAACTGTCTCATCTTATAAAATGACAGGTGTTATCTCCTTTTACATAGAGATGTTAGAGGTAGTTTATGGCTGTGATGTTTTCATGTGTCTGTACCCCCCTACCATCTATCTATCATCTATTCCTATGTACTTGTACTAGCTGTACTGGTACAAATGGCAAATAAAACTTCAACATTTGTGACAGCCATTGTCTTTGTTGATCTGGGGGTGAGGTAAGGCTGTTTTCCTCTTTTCCTCTTATTGAGCAGTCCTGGGGGCAGGATATGATTTAAAGTACACAGCAATTTCACTCGAAATGACTGGCATAAGACCTCCTGAACCTTTGCAATGGAACATGGCCATCGGGGACGTTTTCCCATTTGCATTTTGCATATTTGTTGAAAGTCGCCTGTGGCTCTGCACTTCAATTCAATATTTCATATTAGACTTGTCTATAGCTGTAAAATATAACTTATGTTTGTTGCTTGCTCATGTTGGTGAAAACATTATGTGTGCCACGTAGGTTTCTTATTATGTGCAACACTTCTCTGGCTTTTATTATCAGCCAGAAAGATCAACCAAAGTGAGAATTAAACTCTTGTACCTGATGCAAGCCTAAGGAAAGAAAAGGTGTTTTTTAACGACTGGACATTTCTGCCATCATGAAATCAATGACTGCCATGAAGTCCTTGGAGGGCTTTTCCTTGCAGGACTGACAGACCAATTATGGACTTGGGAATGTGCAATACTACGATAGCTACAGTCACACTAATGCTGCCCCAATCCCTGTCACAGCACAGAGACCAGATACGATCCCACCCATCTTTGTGCTGTGCAGCTGTGCACACTGTGCCCTAATGAAGAGAAATAACCCACTGAAATATCACTTACCCAGAGCAGCCTGAGACAGCGGGCTTAAATTAAAGCAGTTCTATCATTAGAACGGCACGCTCAATCCCTCATGCACAGTGTCTGAAGAAACAACCGTAGCTCAGCATGCTCTATTTGCGTATTAGTGAAAAACAAGTTTTGATCGGCTGTCAGAGGACCAGCGCAATAGGCTGATTGTGCCAATTAAATAGAGCAGCAAGTGGCACAGGCCAGCGTGTGTGAAGGTTAGGCAGAAGAAGTGGTGTTTGAGAAGTTTACAATGGCCAAATTTCAGATCCCTGTGACCACTAAATGGCACAGTAGGTTGACACTGCAGAGATGCCAGCTTTAATGCAGGTTATTGTGCCTGCATCTGAGAAGACTGAGATTAAATAAATGCTGTTAAACTGTGACTATATAATAATAATACATTTTATTTATAATGCGCTTTTCTAAAACCCAAAGTGCTTCAGACAGTAAAAGCAAATAAAATACTAAAGTACAAGAATAATACAAACATAATCATTAGAGTACAACACAGTATAAAACTAATCATGACAGTCTATATAAGCAATTTATCATCAATAAAAATATGAGTATTTAACAACTTCTATATGTTTATACTAACACATTCTGTTTTATCCTGCATGAATCTTTGATCTACCTTTTATGATGAATGTAATTTGTATAGTGCTACTGGAATACACTATAAAAGATGCTTGAGTAATTTTTGAGGAAAAATTCTACTCTGGCAGGCACACTTTTATTCAGAGGTCTTCAATTTTATATTTCCTTGAATGAATACATATAAATTAGTATGGCATAATATGACATGCACACATATTTCTATCATGATGGGGAATTTCTGTTGGCTTTCTATAGTTTTTACATTGATATGATGATATTTTCTATTCCCAAAACCTAATCCTCACACATTTTTACATGTTCACAAAAACAATTTAGCATATTTATCCATACAGAAAATACATAATATGTATAGACTATGTTGGCCTATTTGTTTATTTGAATTATCTGTATTCAAATGGAAGCAAAAGTGGGAGGGGCGTTTTAAAAACTCCATTCAATTTAACACTTAAATGCATGCATGTTTTGCCAATCATTATTACATATTTGGGTCTTTAGCGACCCGGATCTATATCTAACATGGATGGTTCTACCTGCTGCAATAGTATAAAACTCTCCTGATATTTTAAGAACAACTACAAAAGAATAAAATAAAACATATTTTGTTACCTTTTGAAACTTGGAAGGGTTCAATTTGAGCAGATGCTTTTTACCATTATTACAGTCATTTAGAATGAATTTCCCCCAGCACATTCAGCATCTGGCTCATATTCACGCACTTAACCAAACAACTATCATTTCCATCATTTTCAAAATCAATATTTTGATTGCTGACAGCTTCTTCACCAGATCCACCATTAAGTGACAGTGACACTAATATTTGATTGCGTTCAGTGCTTGCTCTGCAGTAAATCACTGAGCCATTTCAAGTTTTGCTGATGATACTTGTGTAGGTTTTATGCCTTAAGTATTTATGAGTGAAACATCACACAATCATTGTGTATCAGACATTGCCACCTTGAAGAATAAAGGTGAATTGCACTTATTGACTCATCAGAAATTCAATCATTGTTGCTTAGCTAGCAACCCTATACACATTCTTAGAAAAAAAAATACAGATGATTTTGTGGATGACCTTATTGCATATGCATTTGTCCGAGTTTCCCTTTCAGACGCAACATTTATGGGAGGAGAATATTTAAATGAATCACGCAAACTTAATTTATTAAGGTTTGCGTTTCTTAATTTACTGGTATTTGCGCCATAATTTACCACCCCAAAAAAAGCATGTCTCAAACCAGACGCTAATTTGTGCTGGTGTTAGTAGATTGCATTGGTCATTTTGGAAAGGATCCGGCTGCGTCTGTGTTCATTAAAGGTGCCCCAGAATGTGAAATTGAATTTATTTTGGCATAGTTAAATAACAAGAGTTCCGTACATGGACATGACATACAGTGAGTCTCAAACACCATTGTTTTCTCCTTCTTACTTAAATCTCGTTTTTGAAAAACACCCCTGAAAAATAGGTGAATCTCCACATAATACCGACTGTGACGCAACAGTCGGGATCATTAATATGTACGACTCCAAAAATCTGCATATGCCAGCCCATGTTCAATGACAGGCGGAACTGCGCAGCCGAAGCATGGCAGTTGTTCAGTGTTTGGATGTACAAATGAACACAAAAGTATTTAGTTCCTTCATCCGAGCCTCTGAAGAAACAATGGGTTAATTTTATTTTCTCTGGAAATTTCCAAACATTTCACCGACTAAACTGTTTCCTCAACTTGGGCTAATACAATTTCAGGGACTCGAACGTCTGAAAATAAATCGATCGAGCTACCAAGCAACACTTTCTGATGTGTAATTGTTCAAGTTCAGACAGGTAATCTTTCTCTCAAAATCGTTCAATACTGTATTTACATCATCGTGTTTGCTTTGGTGAAAGCATTAGAGAGAGTGCAGAAACTGCTTTGCAATGATAAGATCTTTATTCTCGCGATCAACAGACTGTCATCTGTTTGCTCAATGCTCATCACCGCAACATTTTATGTGATGGGAATAGATCTAAATACTTTTTTAAAATCTCACGATTCGTTAATCTCGATAGCTGTAATAGTAAAAACGTATAATATCTGTAGTAAAAGTATTCGAGAGAGTTTCACATGTAATATGTAGCTATTTCATATGCAAGCATGTCAGCCAATCACAGTAGAGGCCGGTTACACACAGCAGACACGCCCCTTGAAACAGAAAGTTTGGGCTCAGGGCTAAAATCAGGCTAGGAAAAATGCCTTTTATTTCTAAATTATGACTATTTTTGATCTAAAAAACATACTAACATTATAAGGGCAACCCAGAAAACATTATACAATAAAAATAAAAACCATTCTAGGGCACCTTTAATTTGCGCGTCTTCACTTGATCATGTGCTAAACTTTCTACTCCCATCTGCACTTTTTTGGAATTGCACTCTCATGCTAATTTGCCCTGTTTAGTAAATCTGGCCCTAAGGGTCATATTAACAGACTCACCATAACATTGTAATTTAAGCTGTTTTTCTCATGTGCCTAGTTGAATGGTTTCCATAATGTAAGTGATTTCAGGTGGGTCATTTGGTTGCCACAATGTTAGAAATACCAGACCCACAGACACACAAATCGTGCATGACAGGTCATCATTTAAAGACTAAGCTCTCATTCGGTTTTATGGAGACAGAAAACATATACTGTGTCTAAATGAAATGAAAAAGGACGGTTTTAAAGGCCTGTGGCCTGCCTGGGATTTTAATAAGCATATGAAAATGGAAACAAATTAATACCCTCTTAATATAATATCTCATTAAATGCTTAGGTGGGTGGTGTACAGCTCCCCTGACAATATGCGACCAGAGACTGTTGCTGACTCTGAGAAACCAGAAGGGAGAAGCGAGCAAAAGAGGATGGATGGATCGGTACTAAATTCTAAGGCATCAAATCAGCATTAACCTGCCACAGGAAGATCAAATTGCCCCTTCAATGGCTTGGCAATATATTTTCTTTTAAAACTCTAAAACAAGACCAAATTCCTTTGACAGCTTGACAACTATGCTCATAAAGTCATATTGCCTGCATGAAGGTTTTATGATGTTATTATATAATGATTAGGTTCAGCACAAGGAGAAAATGGAAAAATATGTTTTGAAAAGTTGTCCACAGAGTAATATACTGATCGGTGGTGGCGTGATGTTTTAGTAGCTTGGATCCAGTCAACTTGGATTCAGTAGCCCATTCTGTCAAACACAGAACTGAGCTCAGTTAGTATGCATATCAACCAGTTTAAGTCGTAAACACATGGCTTACATGCTCATGGACTGATCAACAGTCTCCACTCCAGCTGTTCTCAAACATCTGCTGACAATTTTACAATACCAAAAGTAGAATGATAACTAATTCAATCATGAGTCCAAGTCAGGAAGCTGTTCGCTTTCAGTCCATGTTTTACAAAGAGCAGCTGGTGGCGTTTTGAGACTGTTGACTGATCCGTTCCTTGAAAGTGAAGGAGGTGGAAACAGATGTGCAGTTGTCATATCTTATGAGATGGAAGATGTGTTGTGAATGTAGCAATCTTGTCCAAACAAAGTGCTGAAATGGGCAGAGCTAAAAAGAGAAGCTGGCAGTACACGGCCTGGATAAAAAGATCCCTGCTGTTAGATGTGCATGTCCTTCGCTGGCAGAAAGGAGGACCTTTGATAGGGAAGCTTTGAAAAGTTAGAGTGGGAATGGAATTCATTTTATTCTGGTGTTTTGGACGAGAATATACCATACAAAACTTTTTCTAAATGCTGTGTCCTGCAGTTCCCCTGAAGCTGGTGCCATGACTGCTGACACTGATAATGGTGGTCAACATAATCGCCTAATGATGATACCCATGTGACAGACTGAAAAAAGCTTCTAAGATTTGCTGCATTGTAATGTTTGTGAAACCATTGGATTACTGAAACTATCATGCTGAATCCAGCATTGCTGGTTACCAGCATAAGGTGTTTTACATGCTGGAACTAGCTTGGGATGCTGGTGTGCTGATGGACCAGCATATGTTGTATTTTGAGTGCTGCTATGATCCCAGCAAGACCACAACAAAACGTGTATGTGTATGTGTCACATATCACGTTTCTTAGTGTGTGTTCATAGTTTAAAAAAAAAAGACCAAGACAATTTTCCAAATTCATTTTAATGAATAAAAATGCATGACGATGGTTACTTATTAACTGCTACACAGTAAGATCCTCAGTGTTAAACAAACACTGGTCAGTTGGTCAAAATCTATAGAGAGTAAAAGTAACACTGACAGAAGCAATGTTGCAGTTAGTGAAATAAAGTATCATTCTACAAGTGATGATTGAGCATTAGTGGTGAGACTTGTGGTTAACAAGCAGAATCACTAAAGATAAGAGGAATAACAAGAACATAAAAAAAGAGAAGAGATGAGCAGAAACTCCACAACTACAACTGACTTTATCCACACAGCCTTAAATAAAATCAACTGCAAACAAAATTAATGTCTCACCGGAGGATTAACAGCATTACCATATTCACTTATTACAAAACAGTTTGGCTTTATTTATTTCATGTGGTACATGTACAAATGTTGTTGAAGCCCTTATGGGCAGTGGGTCAATGACTTTAGTTGAAGTAATTCTCTTTCAGCAATTGTCTATTGCTATCACTATTGTTGACAAAATTGCATGTTCCTAACTGCAATAACATACCTTTTACTATGTGTGCTTTTTGGAATCAGTGACTGAGAGCTGGATTTTGACACATGTGAGTTCCCAAATAAACATGAAAGTCTTTAAAAACAGCAACTTTCAGTTTTAAACTTTCATTATCAAGTTGTTATTAACTGTCCCATTGAAATAGCTCATCTCATAATCCCTGTTTGAACAAACTTGAATTTGAAAACCCTGTTTGAATTTTTTACTTATGATTATGTTTTTATTAGGCAATTTTCTTGGCTTTCATATAGGCTATCTAAATGTTTTTGCTTTGCAAATGATTTAACTGATTTGTGTACAGATCTTTTGAAACAGGAGACAATTCCTTTGATGCTTTCAGCTTGCAGTGACATTGATTAATAATGTAATTATAACTAGTTTTAGTTTTACTTTCAGCAGAGGGATTAAAATATTTTACAAAGTTATAATCATAGAATTCAATAAATCATATTTTTTAACTTTATATTGTTTTCCTTTACATCATCAATGTGTTAAATATAGAAATAGGCAAGCAAAAACTATGATTGTCCCCAAATCACTGCTTGCATATACAGACACTCAACCCGGCAATGCTATGCTGATGAACCAGCTTCACTAGCTCTGTTTTGCTTGAGAACAGCATTAATATGCTTATCCACCAGCTAGACCAACACTATTCCAGAATAAACCAGTCTGGACTAGCATGGAATCCATGCTGGTTTATTATGGATTTTTCAGCAGGGATTGTAAAGCAACATTGGACAGCTGTCATCAAGCACTTCTATATTTTTAATGCTATACCTTAACTTATACTTGAACATTTCTTGCAGAAGTCACAGAAAGCTTCATAGCACTTGTGCTTCTGACAGAGATGTATGCATGGAATGGTCTGTGCTGAATAGTGAAAAGTAACAGGAATCACAGTGGGAGTTTGAAGACTTGAACTACTCTTTTTTTTAGCAAGCCAGTTCCCCCTGGGGTCAAATTATTAAATCCAACTCTGAACAGCTTTTATTTTCTCTTGCATGGGTGAAAATGTTTTGCCTCCCTGAAAATGACAAATCTCTCAAGCTACGAGTTTCCATTAACAGAGGCTTATCCACCTTAGTATGTTTCAGACTGAAACACAAAAACAACAATATTACATAAAGAAAATAGGACAGATAAAATCCTTATTGAATAAATGTAAGTAAAATGAACTACTGAAGTTATCAGTTACACTCAACATTTTATATTCAGTATTCAAAACACCAAAACCACATTTTGTTGATGATATTTAGACACAATATAACACACTGTACCATACTATGGTATTTTAATAATGAAAATATGTATTTGTTTGGCTGTGGCAAGTTGCTTTTGAGTTATTAGCTTACAAAGATTTCCATCCCACAAGTTTCAGGTCCCACTCACCAACTCCAAACAACTCAAGTGTGGTCATGGATTTCATACCTATTGTGAACTCTTTTTGCTAAAATCTCACCCTCTTCTGGTGGAAGTCTGTCACACTTACTGATTAAAAATGGAAGAAGGGTGATACTAAACAACCTCTGGGCCCAATACTAGATATGCGCCATCTAAATAGTGCGTTCGAAGATTTCAAGATCAAGATATTGACATTGAAACAAATCTTGACTCAAATCAGATCCGAGGACTGGTTTGTCATGATGGACCTCAAGGACGCATACTTCCATGTTTTCCTTCCTTCCAAATTCACAGGAGATTCCTAGGTTTGCTTTTGGGGGTGAAGCTTACCAATATCGGGTTCTTATCGCTCGTATTGGATTAATCCTCGCAGCCGTAAACAAGCTAAAGCTATACCAGTCACTCACTGAGACTGTTGGGTCTGATGGGAGCAGCATTCATTGTGATACCTTTTGGCCTGCTTTACATGAGACCCTTGCAGTAGTGACTCAAGACCAAGGGGTTTTCCCCAAGGGGCAACCCATTCTGCATGATCTAGGTTACACGCAAGTGTCTTCATTCCTTGGTGATGTGGCAAGAACCTTGGTTCTTGTCCCAATGTCCCATGCTGGGAGCTCCTTGACGTCGCGTGACAGGGCTGAGGAGCGATCATGAGTGGTCTGTGGAGGGACCATCGTCTTTCGTGGTTGTGCATATATTGCCTGGAGATGGTGGCTGCCTTTCTTGCTTTGAATCACCTTCTCCCAAACTTACGGGGCCATTATGTGCTTGTCCGTACATACAATACATCGGTGGTCTCCTATATAAATCATCAGGGGGGATGGGGTCACACCCACTCTACAAACTGCCAGATCAGATCCTCCTGTTGGCTCAGGGAAAGCTGATGCAGATGCGGAGCAAGTTCTGGACAACCTTTACCTATGGCTTTCAGTTCTCATTCAACGAGAAGTTTGGTGGCTTTTAAAGCCTTATTGTCAGGAGTATCCCTTCGTGATGTGGCAGGCTGGTCCTCTTCTCTCACATTTGTATGATGTATTTGTATGATGTAGACCTGGGCTCTGCACTAGGTTTTCAGATGCTAATGTCATAGCTATGCTTGTGATTCACACTAGACAGGAACTTGTCAGTACGGTGTAGTGGGTATTATCATTCCCACAGCGTTGCTACTAATACGCAGCACAAGTTCCTTCAAAAGGGAACGTCTCAGGTTATGACTGTAACCATGCTGTGTCGCCCTGCCATACTTCCTGCATGCCTGATTGACTTGCTCATTCGAAAAGACATTTTCTCTAGTACTTACATCCTCATATTTTACATTTTATTTATTTATAAGCCTACAAAGTAAACTATGTGCTAAAACTGCCTAAAAAGAAAACAAACAGCCAGGGTTACTAAAATCTTTACAGCAGCTGTTGTAACTTGTCTCACAATCCTAAATCACCGGACCAGTCACCTCGGACTATGTTTCCCATAATCCCTCCTAGCTCATACCTGCACACACTCATCTAATCATCACACCTATTTGTATTGATTTCATTATCTCTGTCTATTTAGTTCCTCTTTTTACAGTCTTTGGTTGATGGTTGTTGTTCATGTAGCCTATACTAATGTTGTAATAAAGCAGCAGACTCAAGGGGATCCAATTGCAGCTTTTATTTAGAGTGGTCAAACAGGCAGGAATCGACAACAGCAAACAGGGCTACGTAGACAAGGCAGAGACAAACCGGATAACAGGCGATGGTCGGGGCAGGCGGCGAGAAGCAAGGTCCAGTAAGCAATCCAAGTTGGGGCGGGTAGAGAACAAGCAGAAATGGGATAAACAGTTCAAGGTCAGGGTAACAATAAACTCACAGGAGAAATGCTCGGAAATGACAGCCAGGAAAGTCAAGACTTCGCACTGGTGTAGTGAGTGGATATGTGTGTGTGTGAATGAGATGCAGGTGTGAGTGTAATCAGCACAGTGCAGGTGTATGGTGTAATCAGTCCAGGGAGATGTATGATGGGAAATGTAGTCCGTGAACCCAGGAAGTGCGTGGCCAATCGTGACAAATGTTAAGCACACTGTTATGCCTGTCTGCCTTTTTGTTTATTAAATCGTCTGGTGACAACATGCTGATGTAATGATTTCCCTATAATTTGACATAAATAATTTATGTGTAAACATTGTGCAGGTTCACTGGTTTTGCTAGTCCATTTGCACTGTTACTCAGCCATTACACAACCTAGGCTGTAAATCATTAATGTGCTTTAGCTTCTGAATCTATTTTGTTGTCAAATAAAGCCAAAACAAACTATAATAAAGTGAAGCTTCAAGCATATTCTGAAGCAATATTCTGAATGATTTGTCAAGGTTTGCTACATTAATAAATACATGGTGGTTTTGAAACAGGTTTAGACTGATATGAGCTCACACATCCAGTTTATACTTCCATCTGTCTTGATAGGACAAAATTAAAGGAATTTATAGAGTAAACATAATACATAAAAGTAACAGAGATAAAGTCCACAGACTGTCTATCTTCGCCTAAAAAAAGGTTTAGTCACCATAGCTCCATTTGTTTGTGTCTAAAAAGTCAGCAATAGCATATTTGTGCAGTTTTAAATAGTGTTTAGTGCTGCTTTAAACAGAACCAAACAAGCATGCAAAAAAAAACAACAAAAAAAAGCATTAATTGCCTGAATTGATTTACCTCTTAAATATATATTTTTTTCTTTCAAATTGCATCTTACTTTGGCAGGCATTACTTTGAAGTTTTGTTGTGCCTGAGCGTACAGCTGGCAAGTGGGTTTATTAATGAGTTTACATTTGTCTGCATGCCTTGTCAGGGAATATATCTGTGTGTAGGTTCGCTTCTCCCAGATTGGGTCGCTCAGACAATAACAATATTAGAGTTGACACAGGCTGTTGGCAAGGGTAATTGTTTTGAGTCTTACCCAGAACCTCTCACAGGATTTAAACATAACTGGATTAGACCGAGGCTTTGCAGTCAACACATCCACTTTCTCATTTATTTTTTTATTTTTTTAACATTTAATCAAGCTATCAAACATCACTATATCTTCTCCACTGCATGCAGGCTCTCTGCAAGTCAATTCAGGCCTAAAGTCTCCACAGTATGTATTCTTGTCCCCATCAACCCAGCTAACAGGGAGTGTTCACAGAACTTTGGCTATAGAACAAACAATCTTCCTGTAACATTAATAGAATGTTCATTCAAATCATTTGGTCTTTAATAATATTAGCTCAAAAACATTATTTAGGTATACATCGTTCATGGAAAGTTTTTATATTCTTTTTCAGAATTTTAGTCGAACATGGTAACACTATATAATAACTGCACTCTATTAATCATTAATTAAGCATTAGTAAACAGTTAATTCATAGTTTATAAAGCATTGATAGACTTTAACAAGCAGTTTATAAATACAGCTATAAATGTTTTATTCTTGATTTATTATCATTTCTAGAATGTGTTTAATAATTGTATTGTCATACTTTATTAATGATCAATTTATCTTTCCTAAATGAAGTGTAGCATTATTTACAAACCAGTTATTTAAGAGTTGTCAGTGATTCATAAGATCACGTAGAAATTGTAAGTAAATGTAGTAAATGCAGGTAGTTAGAGCATTTAGTAGTGGTTAGTTAACTATTTTGTTAACCACTTTCATCTAAAGTGAGGACTAGTTATGCCTTGTAAAGCATTTATAAAGGAGAGTTAAAGATTAATTTATTTTCTAAACAGAAAAAGACACAAACACAACACAGTGCTACAGAACAAGACACAAACACAACACAGTGATACAGAACATATAAATATTTCACAGCCTTTAAATATCCTTTGTAAATGCTTTACAAGGCATAACTAGTCCTCACTTTAGATGAAATAGTCACTGACCACTACTAAATGCTTTATAACTACCTGAATGAACCCTGAATTACAGTAGAAATACATGTTAATAAAGCATTTACTAACACACTGAGAAAATACAATTATTAAAAACATTATAGATATGCTTTTAAATCAAGACTAAAACATTTATAGCTGTATTTATAAACAGCTTATTAAGGCCTATTAATGCTTTTTAAATTATGAATTAACTGTTTACTAATGCTTAACTAATGATTAATAGCGTGCAGTTATTATAAAGTGTTACCCATTTAGGGTATGTTTACAACGTTTACACAAAAGATTGCGTTTTTAGGCACCCACAATGCCATTTTCATGTAAATGAACGGCCAAACGCATAGAAAGTTTTACGCTTTTAGTTGAAAACGATGTAGTGTAAACAGCCCCTCAGAAATAATGTTTTCATAACTTAATGGGAAAAAAACACTCTTAGAATATAATTTGGTTAGCTGGGACTGATACAAATGGATACAAACAGCTGTAGTGAACAAAAGCCCTGAATTTATCTTTTCATGGTTTAGCTCCTTCTCTTTTCTCGAGGAAAGATGATGTGAGCATCACCAGACATCTCTCACATTCAACCACAGCTTAAAATTCAAAGAACACAGGCAATGCCGACCAAAGTGGAAATGCTTTAAAAAAGATCAATGTGCTTCCTAAAGTGCTGGACTATAAATAAGCTTTAGAGGGACTGTTTTCCTCTGTGCATTCCAAACAGCAGTCAGAGAGTGATACCAGTGTCAGGGAGAGGAACCAAAACGATCTTTATTCGACTACCTTTTCTAGCTGCGCTAGGAATTTATCCTCGTTGATTACATACACCCATGAATAATGAGTCAGGTCAGAAAGCCCATTGCTTTCGTATTGCTGATATGCACTTAATGTGGACTTGTGAAGCATATGGTTTTTAATCAAGACTCTTCAGCGTGATAAATGCAGGGTTTGCATGTGGCTGTACATTTTTAAAGCACTGAAAAAATTAGCCTGAGGGCGCAGAGTCCTGTTAGTGCGCCTGCTTGCATTCAAAACAAGTCTGTGGCAACAAAGGCATTAAAGCTTGAGTGTGCCGCTTTGTCTTATAAGACATTGTCCTTTCCAGCCATGGTCTAACTGGCAATGTCAGACCAATGCTATAGACAGAAGAAAATCTAACACTTGGTGGACAAGGACTGATGAGCCAAATTAAAGGTAGTGCAGGCAATTTTTTGTAATAAACAGTTTTTTGTTATACTGGTTGAAACTCTCACCCTGAAGCAATCAATAATAACTATAGTTGAATTTCGGACCAAAAAATGACAGGTCAAATCATTGCAAAAGTCAGGTGGTACAAGTAGAGCTCTGTAAGTTGTTTACGTTCATTATTACTGTAATGTTATGTGCTTTGAGACATTTAACTCTCTTGTCTCTCATGACGCTTAGCAGACTCTGCTGTGTGCGTTCATGTGTTTTGAAGGAGGCTTGGCTTTGGAGATCTTCACAATGTCTAATTAATTATTAGTTGTTAAGAGGCAAATCTCTTTCAGTAATTATTGATTAATAAGGAACTATATAGTACTAATTGATATTACTTACTGATTAGTTAATCTGGTTTCTATACTAGTTAAATAGTAGTAGCTGAAGTAGGTCCTCGCTACTTTCTGCATAATTACCTATAAACGACAGACCATTTTTTTAAAGTGTTACTGTTTTCGTTTTCTAATACTGCTTCTATTTAAACTTCAGGAAGGAATGCAAAGGCAAATCTAAATTAAATGCAAAACAAATATTTAAAATAACAATATCTAAAGCTTTCCATAAGGTGAAGGATACAAAACCCCACTCATACATCAAGCTCTGTATTTTTGCCTGAGAAGTTGTAATCTCTTCTTCCTGATGCCAGCGATGTGTGTAACAGCGAGTGGAAATTAGTTTTCCAGAATTCCGGTTGACACAGGGTCATGTCATTTTGTACTAGAGCAGAATGTAACACATCTATCTAAGAGATCTTAGACTAAAAATGCTTTAAAATCACACACACACACACATTATGAGGACTATCCATAGGCGTAATGGTTTTTATACTGTACAAACTATATATTCTATCCCCTTACACTGCCCCTGTCCCTAAACCTACCCATCACAGGAGACATGCTGCATTTTAAAATGTTTAATAAAACATTGTTTTTTTATGTTTTTTAAGCCATTTGATTTATGAGGACTTTTGAAGTGTCCTCATAAACCACCCATAAGTTGTAATACCACTGTAATACACATGTTATTATACAAATTTGTGTCCTCATAAATCACATAAACCAACCCACACACACACACACACACACACACACATGTCTGGTTCGCTATCTTTGTGGGGACTCTCCATAGGCGTAATGGTTTTTATACTGTACAAACTGTATATTCTGTCCCCTTACACTGCCCCTGTCCCTAAACCTACCCATCACAGGAGACATTCTGCATTTTTACATTTTCAAAAAACATTACTTAGTGTGATTTATACGCTGTTCTCCTCATGGGGACCGCTGGCTGGTCCCCACAATGTAGGTGATTTCAGGTTTTACTATACTTGTGGGGACATTTGGTCCCCACAATGTAATATAAACACGAGCACACACACACACACACACACATACACAAATGTTGTTTTACTTTATATTTCAGACCAGTCTATTCAGATTTAGATTTAATGATTTGAGATTTGCACTTCTAACAGTGTAATTTTGAATAACACACTCCACACTTTTGTAACAAGTTTCAGTTTGACTGATTCGTTTCTTGAAGATGAGCAAGAAGTGTCCAGCTGTGTCGCTTTGACAGTGTTGCATTGATTGTTTCAATATCTTATTCTACTCAATAAATTCATTAACACACGTTTTCTTGGTATTATCTGACACACTTTACTTTATACACCAAGTAATGCATCATCCCACAGAGTTTGTACATTAGAGCAGTGATTTAGCTACCAGCAGTGCAAACAGTTTCACAATTTTGAGACGGAATTCTGTCCTGCTCTGTGAATTAACTCTATCCTGGTCTCGTTCCGCTGTGGATTTATACCTTTGATCCGACCTATATTTACACACATTTTATCTCCTCCTTTTTCGTCTTAAATGGTGCTGTCCATCTACTTGTCTGAATGGAAACAAAAGTTGTATCCTAAATAAAAATAGCACACTATACATTATGCACTTATACAATGCCATATGTACTCAACAGTATATATTGTATTAATTTTATAAAGTTATTTTGGTATCCAGCATCGGGGTCTGAGAACCCCATCCCTATCTCTGCTACACATAAAGCTGTGATAGTTGAGTGCAGTGTACAACTTTCCACAACTCAAATCTTGTAAAAAAAATAAATAAAAATGTACACAAATCTTTTAAGTAAGTGCATCTTCTGAGTATTTGAAGTGAAGTTTT
Organism: Semotilus atromaculatus; assembly: GCA_031834385.1. Classification (NCBI taxonomy): domain Eukaryota; kingdom Metazoa; phylum Chordata; class Actinopteri; order Cypriniformes; family Leuciscidae; genus Semotilus; species Semotilus atromaculatus. The sequence goes on along the minus strand of JAULUF010000009.1, from coordinate 10,290,209 downwards.
CACTGCACACTCACACTACTAAAAAATAGCATAAGTGCATGATGGGGATGCACTTAAAGTTAATGGTTGTATCAGTATTTGAAAGGGGAGAGCTAAGAAAAAGATTTTCTGTGAGTAATCTCTCTATTCTGGACCAGTTCCTTCCCATTTTAGGGTTTAAGAAGGAAGTGAATTAACTACGTGTGAATCTCTCACATTATCTTTACTTAACCTATAATTGTCACGGTTCATGGATCCAGTGTCTCTCTCTAGTCTCGTGCTTTGTTGTTTACATGTGTGTGAGTGTGTGAGTGGGTGTGTCCAGATCGTCACTGCTGATCAGCATCCAGCTGCGATCACTCACCAGTACCAGCTGCCACTCATCTCATCTCCTATAAAGACTTACCACCTTCTCATTCCCTTTGTCAGATCGTTGCATGAAGTCCTTGTGTTGCCTCCTGTTCCTGTGCTTCGTGTCCCGTCTCGAGTTCCTGTGTTCCGGTTTTCGTCTTGTTGGACTGTGTTTCGTGTCTGGATTACGTCGTCACCCTTCAGAGCACTCAGCACTTCATCCTGCACTCCGTGTTTGACCATCGAAGTCCCTGCGCCACCGCCTGCATCTCCCGGACTTTTCCTCACCATAACTCTCATTTCAATAAACAGCCTTTTACTTGCATCTTGTGTCCTCGTTCATAACGTAACAGAACGATCTGACCAAGAATGGACACAGCAAGTACATCAGCGCCGACCATGGAAGATTGTCTGAGTAACAGTATGGCTCGTCTGGACATTCAAGAGAAGAATTTAAACGATACTGGTCGCGCTGTTCAGGCGTTAGTGGCGCAGGTGTCCGAGCTCACCTGACAGATCCAACAGCTACGAGCTCCCACTGCGCCGCCCACACCGACCGGTCCCCCCACACCACCGGAGAGCCCATCACAGTCAGAGCCACGCCTACCTACTCCAGAGCCCTATTCAGGTGATCCAAAATTTTGCAGAGCATTTTTAACCTGGTGTTCCATGCAGTTTTCGCTCCAGCCCAAAACTTTCCGGACTGAGCGTTCCAAGGTCGCCTTCGTGCTCACCCTCCTGACTGGGAGAGCGGCGTTATGGGGAACGGCGGTGTGGGAGAATGAAGATCCATGCTGCGCCTCGTTTCAGGAGCTCTCCGCTGAGATGAAAAGAGTTTTCGACCGGATGGCCGGCGGAAGAGAAGCTGCAAGAATGCTGGCTGAGTTACGTCAAGGAGAAAGATCAGTGTCGGACTTTTCGGTCGAGTTCCGGACCCTAGCAGCGGAGAGCAAATGGAACAAGGAGGCGCAGTGGGACATGTTCCTGCATGGGCTGGCTGACCGCGTCCAGAGAGAAATCTATGCTTTGGACCTGCCCCAGTCTCTTAATGAGCTCATCGCTTTAGCCCTCAGAGTGGATGCCCGACTATCCCGAGTTGGTGGTCACACCATGAGTAGACGCCCTCTGGCAGGAGCTGAGGGGCCACGAGTTGGAGGCGCGGACGCGGTCAGCCCCGTCGACGATCACGAGCCCATGCAGGTGGGTCGAGCTCGGCTTTCCCGGGAGGAGAGGGAGAGGTGGAGATCCCAGGGCCTTTGCCTTTACTGTGGTGGAACCGGACACTATGTTCACAACTGTCCGGTAAAAGGGCAAGCCCGATAGTAAGTATGAGGCTACTATCGGGTGGGATCTCCGCCGAAAAGACCTCATCAACATCTACCCTCCTTCCGGTAAGACTGAGATGGTCAACACTTACCCACGACTGTCAAGCACTCTTGGACTCCGGGGCAGAGGGTAATTTCCTGGATCATTCATTTGCACGTCAATTCAAGATTCCCCTCAAGACCCTCACACATCAGATTGCTGTACACGCACTTAATGGACAAGCACTTCCCAACATCACGTTCGCCGCAGAAGACGTCACCCTCATCACATCAGGCAACCACACCGAGATCATCTCTTTCTACATCCTGAACACTCCCCTTGCACCCATACTGCCCTACAAAGGCTAAGTGCAGTAACTACGCCACCATTGAAACTGAGAAAAATGCCTCTAAAGTTTTCAAATTAGTAGTTACTGCAAATTTGACATAGTGATTTCTCTAAAACGGGACCCAGTTGGACCAAGAGCTTTTGTCACAAGACAAAGGAGGTGTTATGAAGCCCATTTTCAGTCTAAACTCAATTTTGACCAAATATGTAGTTACTGCACTTTGCCTTTGTAGGGCAGCATAGTCCTCGGTCACCCTTGGCTCACCCGGCACAACCCTAAAGTGGACTGGCAGCTCAAATCTGTGTCTTCATGGAGTAGTCAGTGTCATAAGTCTTGTCTGGTGTCTGCCTGTCCGTCTGTTTCTGTCCCTATGTTGCAGGAGGAGGCAGTGGATCTGTCTAACGTGCCCGCGGAGTATCTGGACCTGAAGGAGGTGTTCAGTAAGTCTCGGGCTGCTTCTCTTCCTCCGCATCGTCCCTATGACTGTGCCATAGACTTATTACCAGGTACGGCTCCGCCCAGGGGCAAGTTATATTCGCTCTCTACACCTGAGAGGGAGGCTATGGAGAAATATATTTCTGATTCTCTAGCAACAGGGTTCATCCGCCCTTCCTCTTCTCCAGCGGGGGCGGGGTTCTTTTTTGTGGGGAAGAAGGACGGATCTCTGCGACCTTGTATTGACTACCGGGGGTTGAACAACATCACGGTAAAGAATACGTATCCTTTGCCGTTGATGTCTTCAGCCTTCGAGAGGTTGCAGGGAGCGACCATCTTCACAAAATTGGATTTACGTAATGCTTATCATTTGGTCCGCATCAGGGAGGGGGATGAGTGGAAGACCGCGTTTAACACCCCTAGGGGACACTTTGAATATTTGGTTATGCCTTTCGGGCTTTCCAACAGTCCAGCGGTCTTCCAGGCACTCGTCAATGACGTGCTGCGAGATATGATAGATCAGTTCATTTATGTCTACCTGGATGACATACTGATTTTTTCTTCTTCTCTCCAGGAACACGTGCAGCACGTCCGACGAGTGCTTCAGAGGTTGCTAGAGAATGGGCTTTTTATCAAGGCGGAGAAATGCGATTTTCATGCACAGTCGGTTCCATTTCTAGGATACATCGTGCCGGTTGAGGGAATGCGCATTGATCCTGAGAAGATTAAGGCTGTGGTAGAGTGGCCAAGTCCAGAGTCTCGTAAGGCCCTACTGAGATTTCTGGGGTTCGCCAATTTCTACAGGCGTTTTATTCGCAACTTCAGCCAACTAGCCGCGCCTCTGACCGACTTGACCTCCCCCAGAACGACGTTCAGGTGGTCAGACGCAGCCGAGGCTGCGTTTGCCAAACTAAAGGGTTGCTTCGTTTCAGCCCCCATTCTGACAACCCCAGATCCTTTACGTCAGTTCGTGGTGGAGGTCGACGCGTCAGAGGTGGGGGTAGGCGCAGTGTTATCCCAGCGCTCTCTCTCAGACGACAGGATGCATCCTTGCGCGTTTTTGTCTCACCGTCTATCTCCTGCCGAACGCAATTATGACATTGGGAATAGAGAGTTGTTGGCAGTCAAGTTAGCATTGGAGGAGTGGCGTCACTGGTTAGAAGGGTCGGGGGTACCTTTTATCGTTTGGACCGATCACAAGAATTTAGAATACATTCGGACCGCTAAAAGATTGAACTCCAGGCAGGCTCGGTGGGCACTTTTTTTCGGTCGTTTTGATTTTACTCTTTCGTACCGCCCGGGTTCTAAAAACATCAAACCCGATTCTTTATCGCGCATTTTTGATCGTTCCGAACGCCCGTCTACTCCCGAGTGCATTTTACCAGAGACTCTATTCATCTCCACACTCGTATGGGAGGTCGAATCGAAGGTCATGAAGGCCTTAGAAGGGGTAACGCCCCCGGTCGGTTGCCCACCGAATCGTTTATTTGTGCCTGAGGGTCTGAGGTCCAGCGTCATTCAGTGGGGGCATTCTTCCAATGTGGCTTGTCATCCAGGAGTCAATCGCACTAGGTTTTTAGTCAAACAATGATTCTGGTGGCCCCTCATGGCTCGTGACATTCACAGTTTTGTTTTGGCTTGCTCAGTTTGTGCCACTGGTAAGACCTCCAATCGACCCCCAGATGGGTTACTCCAGCCGCTGCCAGTCCCTTCGAGACCCTGGTCCCATATCGCTCTAGATTTTGTTACCGCCCTCCCACCCTCCCAGGGTCATACGGTAGTTTTGACCGTAGTGGACCGGTTCTTGAAGGCGGCTCATTTTATTCCCTTGCCCAAATTACCCTCAGCCAAGGAGACAGCGATGATTGTCGTTGACCACGTCTTTCGGTTACATGGCCTCCCGACAGACGTGGTTTCTGACAGGGGACCCCAGTTTGTGTCCAAATTTTGGCAAGAATTTTGTAAGCTTCTGGGGGCGACTGTCAGTCTGTCCTCAGGGTTCCACCTCCACAGCAATGGCCAAACTGAGAGAGCCAAACAGGATTTGGAGAGAACGTTACGATGTTTGGTTTCCAAGAATCCTTCCTCATGGAGTCAACAACTTTCTAGGGTGGAGTACGCCCACAACACGTTGCCAGTGTCATCCACGGGCCTATCTCCTTTTGAGTGTAGCGTAGGTTACCAGCCACCAATTTTTCCTAGTCTGGAATCCGAGGTCGCGGTTCCCTCTGCTCACGCCTTCGTCCAGAGGTGTCACCGCACTTGGACTAGAGCCCGTGAGACTCTTCTCCACGTGGGGTTGCGCACCAAGGCCAAAGCCGATCGCCACCGGTCTAGGCCTCCCGTATACGTCGTTGGTCAAAAAGTGTGGCTTTCTACCAAGAACATTCCTCTCCGCTCCGTCTCTAATAAACTTGCTCCTAAATTCATTGGCCCGTTTACTGTCACCAAAATCATTAGTCCGGTGGCAGTCCGCCTCAACCTTCCTCTAGTGTACAGGAGAATTCACCCCGTCTTTCATGTATCCAAAATTAAACCCGTATTTCATTCTCGCATTAATCCGCCAACCCCGGTTCCTCCCCCGCCGCGACTCGTAGATGGGGAACCAACTTATTCGGTCAATCGTGTGCTGGACTCTAGGCGGAGGGGGCGCGGATTCCAGTACTTGGTGGACTGGGAAGGTTACGGTCCAGAGGAGAGAAGTTGGGTACCTGCTAGAGACATTCTGGATCACTCCCTTATTGATGATTACAATCGACAGGTAAGGAGTCCTGGGAACGCCAGGAGGCGTTCCTAGGGGGAGGGGTACTGTCACGGTTCATGGATCCAGTGTCTTTCTCTAGTCTCGTGCTTTGTTGTTTACATGTGTGTGAGTGTGTGAGTGGGTGTGTCCAGATCGTCACTGCTGATCAGCATCCAGCTGCGATCACTCACCAGTACCAGCTGCCACTCATCTCATCTCCTATAAAGACTTACCACCTTCTCATTCCCTTTGTCAGATCGTTGCATGAAGTCCTTGTGTTGCCTGTTCCTGTTCCTGTGCTTCGTGTCCCGTCTCGAGTTCCTGTGTTCCGGTTTTCGTCTTGTTGGACTGTGTTTCGTGTCTGGATTACGTGGTCACCCTTCAGAGCACTCAGCACTTCATCCTGCACTCCGTGTTTGACCATCGAAGTCCCTGCGGCACCGCCTGCATCTCCCGGACTTTTCCTCACCATAACTCTCATTTCAATAAACAGCCTTTTACTTGCATCTTGTGTCCTCGTTCATAACGTAACAATAATATCTTTACATCTACAACCCAGTTAAAAGGATGTGATAAATGATCAAATTCCCTTATTTTTGCTGTTACATTCTCATCTCATCAGCTGCTTTGCATTTATAGCTAATGCATCTCATTCGCAGTGACCAGTTATTTAATTTCGCAAACTTGAATAATATCTAAACAAAGTCTAAACAATCTGAAATATCAAAATGCCTCATTTAAAGGGGTCATGACATGGCTTTTGTTTTTTGTTTTATTATGTTCCCTTAGGTGCAATTATAGTGTTACTATAGTTTTTTGGATAAAAACCTTTTAAAATGGAGTAATTTATGACCTTTTCTCACCCTGTTTCTCAGCATCTGCTTCAAACAGTCTGTTTTGGGGGTGTTTCCCCTTTAAGAGTTCAGTGTTAACGCCTTCTGTTATGATTGGTTAAAGCCAGTGCTGCTTATGCATAAAACGTAGTTTTAAGATGAAATACATTACTTACAGTTTTTGCGGCATCGTTGTTGGGCCCAGAATAGTGGGCACGACCTGATCTTTAAGCAAAGGTTTTCTGGCAAAACCAGCATCATACTGCAATTTGTTCTCAAAATAGTCATCCTTGAAATGTAGAGAACACATGCGTATATTAACACTGCCGTGACTGGGCCATCCACAAAAAATAAACTGCATCCATTTTTCCCTGATGTCAGCGTATTCAAACATGTTCTTTGTCCACCGCCAGGAACAGCACATCTGCGTGGCATCGCAATCTTCTTGTAAACAGACCCACTCGCTGCACGTCGACTGAACACATGTGGGCGCGAGCCGCGCGACAACGATGCGATGATGCGAAATGAGGCGTAGTTGTCCTGCGCTTGAGGCGGTCATATGCAAAAGACTGGTACGTCACTTCGTACCGTGACGTCACTTCGTACCGTGACGTCACTTCATACCATGGATCCACAACGAGCTGTATTTAGAGCTTGATTAAATCATTTGTTCGTTTATAATGGGGAGGACGTCTTAAGCTATGAAACTTGCAGGAAGTTTTAATGGTACAAAGACCTCTTAAATACCAAAAGATCAAGGCAAATTTGGTTTCTCATGTCATGACCCCTTTAAAACAATGTGTAAAAGTAGATGTTTACCTTTTCTGAAGTAGAGTATAACGTGAAAGCCTTTTCTATTCAATGAGTTATATGGTCAAATTTATTTAATTTAATTTGATTAGACATTGAACTTTCATTTTATTTGAAAAGACATCCCTTGAGACCACAATTTTGGTTGAGATTGTAAACCAGTTTTACAGTATATGTAGCCATTGCTATAACCTGTTGGAGTAGTAAGGACCTATAAAATATTAGTTATGAAACTGCATTAGCTGTGTGAATAGCTGTGGTTTTGGTGAGGTTAGTGGGCTTGTGTTAATTTGTCCAGAGGTCTGACACTGCCACTCCAACTGACAGTGTTCTGCGACCATGTTTGGCATTATGCCTATTCATACTTCATTGGTAACTCCCCTGTGCTGTTGTTTGTTTATCTCTTGTGCTTTATTAGAACGGGACAGATTGCATCAGGGATTTATCATCCTCAGTGAAAGTGAGAGTCTGAGGGCAAAAGTCTCTGGCACGCAATGCATCACCTCAATGTGCACTGACTGTCACCCATGGAAAAAAACTAACAAACAAATGAAACTCAGTCATGTTTCCAATGTCCTGCACCATTCCAGGCACTTTCCTTTGTGTCCTTAGACAGGGTAAATGAATGCCCCTGTGTAGCTGATTAATCGGCAGACATGACTTATGAACTGAACACACTGTAATACAGCAAACCTTGCTCTGAAGTCTTTATCTACTGTAAGGATTTGTGTTTCTTGTGTGGTAACATACATTTATGCCTCGGCTAGTCCATTGCAAAGATTATCATCTCACCATCTGCTGACCAACCACACATAAAGCTTATAGCAAGAATGCTGTATTTGATTGCCTTTTATTGCATGAAAACACTTCACTGAAGCCATTAGCTGGTGATTCACCAAGTATTGAGATTGCAATTTATTTTGGAATATTATTTAAATATTGTGTGCATTGTGTCCAGCACACATTTTATTTCACCTTATAAAAGCAAAATCACCACAGTTTAGCACTGGAGCTACAGTATTAACCTCTTCAAACCCTTTTTTCAAAAGATGCAATATGAACTTGTGACTCTCTGGATCAAACACGCTTTAGTGATGGATACAAGATATGTAAGGAAAATCTTCTTTGTAATGTACTATACCGTTTCTTTTTAATCTGCAATGCTCAAAATCCCATGGATTTTCCCCCGGTCACAATTATAACCGGAGGCACACGAAGTGTATCATAAACGAAATGTATCATAAAGCGACAGCATTTTACTTGGAGGCTTTCTGCATATTAGCTAAAATTATAAGAGATATCTTTCATATCTTGGTTGTTTCACTTAGACAGTAATGAGACCATAATGGAGAGCTAAAGGAGTATCCTGCTTTTCAGATTTGTATCTTAACCCTTGTATCTTAACCCATCTCATGTGTCTCTATATCAGGGGAGATCTCTATGCCACAAATTGTTCTCAGATTTGCCTGTACACTGTAAAAAAAAAAAAGTTATTTTGAAGTTGTAAATAAAACAAAGATTATTGGAGTACGTTTTACAAAAAACAAACAAAAAAATTGCAGTCTTTCAACATGAACATTTCAAGTTTAATTCAATGTTACTTGCTGTTTCTTTGCATTTATTTGTAGAATATACTAGTAATTTCTGAGTGAAAACTGTAAATCCTACAAACCTTTTTCTGGTCACACTTTAGATTAGGTGTCCTTAACTACTATGTCCTTACATCAAAAAAATAAATAAGTACAATGTAGTTATTGTGTTGTTGATGCTGTTTTGCAAAACCGCTATTGAGGTGGGATATGGGGACAGGTTTGGTGGTTTGGGTAGGTTTAAGGGTGGGTTAAGGGGTAAGGGAAGGGTCAACAGTGCAATTATAGATATAATTACAGTAGACATTAGACTGTAATTACATTGTAAAAACATGTACACAATGAGTGCATTGTATCAATTGATTAATTTAAATGTTAGTAGAAAGTTAAAGACACCTAATAAGTGGGAACCTTTTTTTTGTGTATAAAACTTTAATATTAATGTAAACATTTCTGATCTTTCTTTCAAAACCAAATCATCTGTTCTATTCACCTTAATTGTACAGCTCTACACTTGTCAGTAATTGTCTCATTTTATTTTCCCTAAGAAATGATTTGATTAAATATCTGAGACAAAGTTAAGGTGATCTGGGCTTTAAAAGAGCAACCAAATATACATCTCCAAGCCTCTGTGACATTGTCATTCTAACCATCTCATTGACAGCCAGAGAAAGAGTGCAAATCAATGAATCAATGACAAAGCAATTATAATCGCCATATTTGTACTTTGTTGTTGTCAACAGTTGTGTCTTACCCGAGTTATTTGCATGAGTGCATTTGCATCAAATCCACAGCAGGACTTTTGCGGTCTGTCCATGATGTTTCCTTCAGAAGTGAATTTTAGGAGGAAGCAGGACAGAGTGAGCTGTGTTTATTTGAATGGGGGATGATTTACAGCGGTGGGGAAAGCACTCAGGGTCTTGTTATGTAACACATATAAATGACCATGTCAAACACTCATTAATTTGATGTGAAGAAGAGACCTTCACCAAGCAGAATAAAAGCCACCTGGCTCATTTTGCTTTAAACAGAAAAATGCTAATGTTGTGGTGGATGCTCGCTTGCTGCTCGTTTTTACCCGTAAGATCCATTTATGTTTTTGTACACTGTTATTTATTCCATTGAAAGGAAGATGACTTTTCATTATGCATGTTACATTCAAAGTGAGTGAAAGTCAGTTACTTGAAGGCGATAAACACAATGAATGTCTAAGTCAGTGAGAGTCTGGTTTGTTATGTGATGCCTTGCAGGCTTCCATTAAGACAATAGAATGCAGTGTTTTAGCAAGGAACAATGCCTCTGCCATTCATCTGGAGATGTGTTTAGGTAGAGCGGAAGAGAGTGGAGCAGGGTTCAGTGAAGACAGCAGCAGAGAGTTAAGAGTTATTTGACGGGGTGACGTGCATTTGACTAATGAAATGAACCATGAGTTGTACGGCAGCTGTGCTCAGTTGGTGATGTTTGCGAGAGTAATGTGTTTTTCAGCTGGATTTGGGCCTATCCTATTGTGAAGAATACATTACAGTTCATGACACCCGTGGGACGCTGTAGTGTTTAGCCGAGACATACCGTCATGCAGCTGCCTGGTGCTTGTGCACCTGAATAAAACAAAAACAGTGTGTGTTTTTTTTTTATTTAAAGAAACAACTTTTATTTCAACTGTGTTGGCAACATACCAATGTTTTTTTCTTTTCTTTTTTAAATTTTATAAATGAATGTCTTATCTTGACCACCATACCTTTAATAAAAATAAACATTATTAGAGGTGACTAACAACCACTATGGTAACATGTGCCTTATTTGATCAAAATATATATGGTTGCATTTTTATACATTATGAGACAAAAAATGCTTGAGAACTCAGAAGTCAGATGTGAGGAAACAGAATACACAGTATTACACACAGTCTTGTAGAAAGAACTGATATGAGAGAGTGCCTTCTTTCACATTTATGAAATGAAAAATGAGACCGCTGACCAGTTCATGCAAAAAAAAAAAAAAAAAAAAAAAAGTTGATAAAATGATTAAAAAACAAACAAAAAAACAACAACAACAAAAAAAAAAAAACATTCTCAATCTCAAAGGACGAAGTCAGTTATGATTCAACATCAGATACTCCAATAAGAACAATGCTAAAATTAAAACCATATTGAACTGGAAAAAAACAACAAAAAAACCTTAATTAATCATTTTAAAATAATAAAATAAAATAAATTAAGAGAGCCATGCATTTAGCAAGGCAAGCGTTTATGGATGTCAGTTGAGTGTGTGACACAGTTGTGAAGCTCTAATTCACATAGACTCCTTTTAATCTTTTTTTTTGTTTTGTTTTTCATCATGCTTCATATAGAATCCATTTTACATCCAAATCTGAGACAAATCTTCTACACAAGTCCCAGAAAAGAAAATGGCCTTTTCATTATTATTCTGATATTTTTATTTTCTCCAAAGTCATATCCCATCCCTCTCTGTGAAGTGCCATAATGGTAGATATATTTATATATATTTATAGATACATAGTTATATTTTCCCTTTGTTGTTTGGTACATAAAGTGAAATCATTGCGAGTTGTTTGGCTGTGGTTTCTTAGTAGGCAAACAGGAAGGGGAGGAGCTTATGCAGGATCAGCAGAGTGATGTAAAGGAGTGGGTCAGTGGCTGCCATGTTTCCGGAACCTGCAAATGTCAGCGAGAGAGACAGAAATGTCTATTAGATCACATGCACTGTCACATATAAAATGAATATCATCAGTTTTTTTTAACATTCATTTACCAAGAACATTAGCATTAGTTTGACAAACAGAGCATCTTCATTGCTTTTAGTCTGAGGACATTTATTGCATCAAAATCTGATTCAGCATGTGGGCCATATTTCACATCATTAAAGTCCTTCAAATGGCTCTTTCATAACAAGTGCACAGCAATTTTGCCGTTATCGCCTCATTCCTGCATCGAATTTGACAATCTCATTTTACAAGGCCGAAATGCAGTCAGCTCTGCTGGAGATGTTGAAAAAACATGGCGCACCGCTCCTAACATGGACATAATAGCCCTATAATGCCTCCATGTAAGCTACTTGCCCTCGTGTGGAGACTACATGACATATCCTCTCTGTGACTGACAGCAAAAAAGCGGCCCACAGGCCTTTTGAGTGCAAGCCAACAACGGCACAGCAGAATACAGAAACCGATTGTGACATGAACGCGCTTATACGAAAACACAAGAAAATGCCAGAAGGATGCATTTAGATCACATCCCTCCGATATAGAAATGTACGCACATTCTCACACTACATAAACACACTAGTAATGATTCATTGCTTAACGGGGCTGCAGCGCCGCTGACTTTTAGAGTGTGAAGCGGCCGTATGTTTTCTGCAGTTCTGATTTTCCCATGGCCATTTCTCACGACGCTCCTTTACTCTTACTCTCCCATCATCCCCAAGCAGATTAGCATGGTGTGCCAGGCTGCTTCGTGACAGGAACATTGCGCACGTCACGCTAGCACGACATCAAGCTCTAGGAGCATGTCTAACAGTGGACTCCTGGAGCGTGTCCATATGTCTTTTGAACCCAAGTTTATTTTGCTTCCTCTCTTCGATCAACATTATTGCAGAGGAAAGAGGATGGTGTTGTACTCGTGCATGGTTGGTTGAGTTAGTTCAGGGCGGTTGGAGGAGTGGTGTGGTTCAATTTCATGCTCTTTCTGCAGAGTCAAACATTACAGCAGGGCTTACTCTTGATTTGGCAAAGAAACATTCAGCTCTTCCTCTTTATACTTTGTATTAGTATTTCTGTATTGAAGACATAACTTGAAAACCCTGATATATTGGAGCTATAGTGGATCACACATTTTCTGAAACCAGAGGATCGTCCTTCAAAATGTCACTCTGCACGCAATGAAAATCTCTTACCAAGGGACATGATAGATACACAAGAGATTAGACTAAACAAGGGTAAGTGAATACACGAACAGACGTGCAAATCAGCTAAAATGGCAAAGTCATGACCCCGACTGCTGTGGAAATAATTACAGTCACCATCGACGCAGAGGGCTTCTGCGTCCAGCTCATTACTCACATGTCATCGGTAATCTCCTCCTCTTCCTCATTTAACCCTCTAGAAAAGGACATTAATCTGTCTGTTCGCTTAATAACATATTTAATGAACACACCCCAGTGATCGAGGTCAGTGCCACTTTTAATAATATTTTATAACCTTTGAGGAATTATGGTTCTCATAACGGTTGTGTAGAAATGTGAAAGGTAAATCACATGCTTGCAAAAAAAAGCCCACGTTGTTTGTTTAATGATTAATGCTGGTCAAACATGAGTGAATTGTCTTCTGGTGAATTGAATTATAAGGATATTTAAGGCTATGCGAATTTAGGCACGTCTTCAGCAGCCTGACTGCATGCAGAATATTTATTCTCTAACATTTAGTTCTAGGTCATTTGTTCCTATTGCCCCTTTTCTCACTCTTTTAACTATATGCTACATGAAGCATCCTGCCTCAGGTCTTGCCACAACCTTGAGATTACATTTTCATGTGAACCAGGCACTGTAAAAGCAGAATTCTCTTAACCGACCTTGTTCTTTTCTAGACACGGATGCTTAAATGTATCAGCTCAGAGTAATATTCCCTTCCGTCCAGCCCTCGGGCCATGCACAAATGACCTGACATTCTCCATTAGCTTCTCCTGATGCAATGCAGATTGTCTTAATGATGGCAAACCATCCTGATCTATGTGAAGTCCACTTATGAATCACTGTATACCGGTAGTAAGATTAGTATTATAAATGCAATGTTCTTGCAGCATTACAGAATTTGTACAAAAATAAGTCACATGTCATATTTTGCTTTTATCAGCGGTTTTTTACTCCCTTCTGATCTCAGCAGGTGTTCTTACGCAGAGCTATAATGGCCCTTGAGGGCCCACAGGAGGATCAGAAGCAGTGGACTAAAGATGAAGGATTAGAGGGTTATGGTGTGATCATATCTGTTGAGCTGAGGCCGTGTCCCACTCCCTCTGAGGGATAATAGAGTTTCAGCAGCACACTCTGCACACCTCAAAATCCAATTGACTATGGATTGTCGAAGCCTTGCTTTATAAGCTGCGGGCATATGTTTGGCCATCCCAGCATGCCTGTGAATGCGCAGGCTGGTATAGTAAATCAATGACACCTTTTGAATGATTTCTCGTTTCAAGTACTTAAGATGCTAATGGATCTATAATGAATTATAATATAAAAACCGTGGTACAAAGCAGTGCAATTATGATATCTTCACATACAAAGAAAGCCTAGGAAACGGAAAATAAGAAACGGGATGATAAACAATCAATGATAATGGAAATGAAAAAGGGCGGGTGACACTTGTGCCCTCTGGACATTGAGCAGAGCTTCAGCGAACAAAACGATTTAAGCCTGATTGGCTGAAAAAGAGGTGATATTGATCAAACACAATCAGTATTCTGTATATACTGGCAATTGACCTGTTTTAGCCATTTCACCTATAAGAAGACAAAGACAATCAGTAACTGTAAATGTTGTAGACCTTAGTCAGGGTAATGATATTTAAATTTTTTGACAGGGGAAAAAAAAATCCTGTGAGGCAGTGCATTCACTGGATTGTACTGTTGTTTAGCAACATATAGATTGTTCAGTTGATGAAACATCTTTCTGAGAAAAAAAAAATCAGTAGAAAAAAATCTATATAAGAGAGTTTTGAAAGCTGTTGTGAACATAATGTGATCGACGACCTTGTTACAGTGCGTACCCTGTTTACATCAACATTAAATTGACTGCCGTCTAATCTGATTAAAGTCTATAGGATGCATGTTTTGGCAGCTAACTACATTTACACTGTGTCCTAACCAGATGCAACTTGGTAAAGCGACAAATGATTCAAAGAATCATCCACTTTAATCAGAAATTTTGTTCTAACCATCCGTTATCATGATAAGCAACTTCTTTTGGTCAGTTGCTTGGTTTCTATTTTTGTGACATCGCTCCAGCTGGCCACACCCACATCATTTACGGGACTGAAGAAGCACTACACATGTAGTGTAAACATAAAAATGGATGTGTTCTTAGTTTTACTCTTTTCAGCTGTAGCATGTCATGAGAGACAGGCTCTGTTTCCACCTGATATTAATAAGCTTTGCATTTTCCATGATGTGATCACAAGTGGTCAGCATTAAATACACGTGTAAATTGGATCAAAAATGTTTTGTGATCAGGTCGCTGAAACCACATGAAGGGTGCATGTGACCACATCACATTTGTAGTGGAAATTCTCATCCATCGTAATGTGTCCCTGACTGCGGTGAAGCACCATCTACTCACCGCCTAGTCATCTAAAGGTGCAGTCTCATGTAACATTGTTCGGCGTTTTTCATTGACATTCCAATAGGACTCCATGCAATCATGAATTTTGCGTAAGGGTGAGAGTTTCCCCACACAGACTTTGCATATGATTCAACAGAAAGCTGCTTGGTTTGAAAGTGACGTCTGTGTGAATCTGTGCTTCATATGTCTACACTATTGAACATGGACAATGTTGGGCATTTTTTTACCCATGTCATTTTCTCAAAATTGTATAAATGTGACTGCACCTAAATGTGATCGTTCTGTGGAGGGATTGTGACAAATTGCAGCTGCCTTCCATATACTTTTCATTCGCCTCTTTTCCAACATCGTTCGTAAGCCATATAGAAATAGTTAGTTCATTTAATAGTATTCATACATAGTACTCGACGCTGAAAGTGATGTAGAGTGTGTCGAAATAAAGAAGGGAATACCTCAATGAAATCCAAACAAAACTGATTCAGACTCATTTGAAAAGCATTTAACATCAAATGGAAACGGTAATGTGATCGGATCACCAAACACTGTTTGAAACAGGGCCTGATAAAAATGTGCAGACAGAAAGAACTGTCCTGGCTATTTTGTGATTGATTGCATTGCGTTACTCTTTCTGTGTTTGGTGTGGATGGACACATTGCTTCCACCTGGTTAGACAGTGTATTGGTGTAAGTGTAAAACAAAGTAAGATCCCATTTACAGTAGTAAATAGTGGCAGATACTGTGTAGAAAATAGCATGTTGTTTGCACTATGTGCAAATAGTAATAGATGGTATCACGGGTCTAAATAGAAGTAACATGCTGTTTGTCTCAAGGGATTGTCTGAGCTACAGTATGGTGGACAGGGTAAGTGAAAACAGTCACTGCCAACAAGGTTAGCAATTTGTGTAAACACATACTACCATTTTGTTGTTAATTCCCTTAATTTGACGTCCTTAGCGTTAATAAAATGAATAAATAAACACAAACTATGACCACGTCAGGTTTAAATATAAACTCGAGAGACACTGCACTATTGAAATAGCTGACAATGAGTCATGAAGCTCTTATTTTCCTCTGGATTGTCCATTTATTCGGTCACCTCACATTTTTAAACATCTTTTTATACCGATTTTAGCCAGCTATCATAATCTATTATTCATGCTCTGAAGCTTTTCTTCAGGCTTACCTGCCCCCCCCCCTCTCTCTCTCTCTCTCTCTCTCTGTGTGAGTCATGTAGCCAAACAAATACTGTAGATTGAGACAACGCTCCCCTTGATTTCCCTAGTGGAATCAGCAGGTACACAACTAAGCACAGTGTCCCAACATGACAGAAGCACAGATGAAACAATTAACACTCGTCTATGAGTGCTGAAGTGCTGAAGTGCTTCCCACATAGTGACAATGCACAAACCTATCCAGTGAATAAATGTCTGCGGCGGGGGGGCCTGCAGCTGGATGAGGCTCATCAGTTCAGTGTGAAAGCTGTCCAGCCACACTAAACACTGGGCTTCTCCCCTAAAACATGCAATCAACCCACATCCACAACCCCCCACACTCGCGCTTGCTCTCAGTGGGGAATGCAATTTGATGACAGGTGTTTTAAGTTCGCAAAATGTGTGGGAGGCAAAAATGAGCTGAAAAGTAAGTAAAAATCAACCAGGATTGGCACACCATCATTTTGTACAATTATCACATGCAAAATAACTAGATTGATGTCGAAGCGCATTAGATGTCGAGAGAACGTAGAGTTCTGAGAACACACACACACACACACACACAAACAGAGACTAGATTAAAACAGCTGTGCAGCTGGAGTGATATTAACTTATCAAGGGCGCCAAGGTCACCTGAGGTGGCATGATGCATTGTGGGTAGAGGCATTGCATAAGCCTGTTTGTGCTTCTCCTCTTCTCATATTTTTTTGTCTTCATTGTATTTCTTTCTCTCTTTCATCAAATATTTGCTCTTGGATTGTCTCTCTACAACTTTACTTCAAAAAATAGTTTACAAACCCTTGTGCCTTTCATTATTGTGTGTGAAACACACACACACACACACACACACACACACACACACACACGCACGCACACACACACACACACATATTTTGAAGATTGTTTTGTCTTTACAATGAAAAAGGATCAACATAGTCAAAACAATTTACTTTCACTGTATGGAATGCTAAAACATTTTTCTAAATATCCTTTTTTTCCACACAAGAAATAAAGCCAAACAGGTTAGATATGACATTGAGGGTGAGTAAATTATGATAGTATTCTCTCTCTTTTTTGGGGTGAACTATCCCTTTTACACTCTCCCTCTTTCACCCTCTTTCCTGTCCCATTCCTCTTTCTGATGCAAATAACCCAACGTAAGAGTAAATCTTGAAAATGAACTTGTGCATTACGATTATTTAAACCTATGGACAACCACAAAGAGCAATCAGAAAGCACTGACATTAATATGAAATTAGAATCTGAATTAAAAACCGACATCATCCTGATACAATGTAACTTATTTAACTTATTCCAGTAAGACTTACCACAAATGGCATTTAATTATAGACCACAGCTACAAAAACACATTTTAATGATTGACGCTCTCATTGGAGGAGCGATCAGACAGGGAATCTTCCTTAGAAAGCATTTTTGTAACCTTTTTGTTTTTAGGAATCTGTATCCATTCCATTCTCAAAAGTGCAATGGGTTAATCTGCTTTTTCCAGTAAGGACAGACATGCCACCAAGCCCTGCTGGGAAAAATAACAAATAAAAGAAGTGAAAGCAGCAAGAGGCAATTTGATGCACCTGACAGCGTGTAGAAGGCCAAGCTTATCAGCTCCTGTCAGTGGCATTCCTTTAATATGAATTGTTTCTGCCACTCAATGAGATGACATTGTGGAAAAGTGACAGACACATGTTTCCAAAAGAGAAGGTGTGCATCCATGAGAAAGAAAGAGAGTGAGTGTGAGCAGCGAGGGGTGAATTTTCTTTCTGTCCTCAAAAGCTGATACCGTGGTCAGAATTGAAAGGTGCAATCCTTCAGATCTGGCGGATGACTCTTTAACCTTCTCACTCCAATGACAAAATCTGAGCTCTTAACAAAAAGGGGGAAAAGAGAAAGCCAAGATAAATTTGAGTCTGGTTTTGAATCAATTTGCCTGACTCTGTTAGAGAGACAGGCTTAAAAATCCCTCATCCACATTCATAAGTTTAATTTAGATGCTCTCCATCATATTCAATGCAAAGGTACATAATCCCATAAACAATAGTGTAAAACATTATTTTTGAAATTATTTTTAAACTAAACAAAAATGTTAAATATAGTGGGTTTTTTATACCATAATGCTTGTTATTGTAATCTGCAGTTGTGTAAAATAAGGGAGAAATTGGCATTGACCCAAACCACTAATGATTTTAAACCATGGTTTGTATTTCCGAGCAAAGCCAAATTACCTAATTATACAAAAACATATTCCTTTTTTTTTTTTTTTTTTGGTTAATTGATTTTCTATTACAATCCTAAATTTAACCCATTCTAAGGGAGAACAATAATGCATGAGGTATCTGAATAAATAGAGAGATATAGGGATAAAGCCTGGAATGATAGCCTACCGTGGAGGATCAGAGCACTGGCCCTCTTAATGTCCGACATGCTCGCTCGCCAAATGGCTGCCTCCATGTCTGGCTGCACTAAAGACAGGGCTGGCTGTTGGCACACACACCGTCACTCCACCCCCCCCCACACACACGCTGTACTGTATATATCCACACGGTTATCATGGTCCCAAAACAGCATGCGTCACAGTTTTATATATCATCAAATGCATCCCGCTGCTTAAGCTTCTTCATCAAGAAAGATCGGATAAAAAAGCTCAATTTACTAGTCTATTAAACATTTGACATTTTTATTTTGTTTGCACAGGGAAATTTGTTGAAGCCTCAAAGGTATACACTACCGTTCAGATAAGTAAGATAGATTTTTTGTTTAAATTAATTAACACTTTTTACTTAGCAACGATAAAAACATTAATCGATACAAAAAAATGTCTATTTCAAATTAACACTGTTCTTTTGAACTTTCTTTTCACCAAAACATTTCACCAAAAAAACGAAATATATGAATATCTAAAATATAACTTAACATTCTCAAGAGAAGAAGTGAAATGTTACAGTTATAAATTGGGATGAACAGGATGATATTATGATATTAGTTCTTGTTCACCATTGGAGCCCTAGAATGCAACTATTAACAGGGACATGAGACTGTTACCTTCCACTATAACTGTAAACTTCTTCTGAACTCACTGTATCAGTCTATAGTCCACAACAAGGTAAGTCACTGCAGGGTAATGCATCCCTGCCACAAATAAACTCCTCTGGCTCAGCTAGAGACTTGATGTAATCGCCCTCCGTTGTCTGCAGGATTCACTCCCGCAGTGACAGAAGCCAGAGTCAGAACACACCCAAGTCTCTAAATCTCCAATGAAGACCCTAATAAATAGAGGCCCTGACCCCTGAGGCCAGAGTTAAAGAGACAAGGTGATATCTTGATAACCTCCTCTGTCACGCTGCACAATGGTCATAAAGAGAGAAGAAGGGTCGAGACTGATGTCTGAGGCTGGACAGATTGCAATGCCACTTCCTGACAGACAGACATGGTGTTGCCACACACACACACACACACACACACACACACACACACAATTTTCTCCCGGAGCCTACTGAGCAGACAGATGTTTGAAATGGAAGGGTGACAAATTAAACCTTCCAGCAAATGTGATTATTCTGTGATGTGCTTCATTGATAAGTGTGTGCATGGGTCAACAATCTTCAACATCGTGGCAACCAAATGTCCGCACTGTGATAGTATAACCTGAAAGCAGGGGGTGGGGGGTTGGCAGACAACCTCCATGAGGAAAACCGTTTCCCCATGAGGACAGCTTAATACAAATACTAAATTATGTCTTGATGAAAATCTATATAAATGCAAAGACGGTTCTGGGAGGGTTAGGCTTAGGGCTAAGATAAATAAAATATCATTAGTGCAGTATAAAAACAAAAAAGCCTACTCCCATCACACACACATAATTTTTCTAAACGTATATCAGAAATAGACAGCACTCTAAAGAGGTATGTCAAAGCTAAATCTGCTCAATTATATCATGGAAATAACATCAGACTTAAAGGCCTTAATTGTATATTTCAGTAATTTAATAAAACTGAATGTTCTGAAATTCAATATGAGCCACATAATAGTATACACTAAGAACTCCAAATCAATTTCTTTTACATTATGGCTTCATAACTTAATTCCATAATAAAAAAATCTCTCAAACACTAAACACCTGACTATTTTTCCTCCCTCGGCCGCTCGGTGTCGCTGTTGCACTGTCACTCACCGGATCCGTGCTGTTGTCTCTGGATAGATGAATTGCCTGGCCGAGGCGAAGCAGACGACTTGACTGCTGATCCCGTCGTAGTCGTTGAGGAGGGAGCGGGTCCCATTCCAACCGGCGGAGGCACGCGGGGTTTTCCCTGACCCTGGCCCGGTTCAGAAGTGGCCCTTCCACCCGTCGCTGTGTTGCTGTTCCTCAGTGGCCATCGGTTCTGGATGTGAGACACGGCCTCCTCGGCCAGCATTCCCTCGCGCGGTGTCACGCGCAGAGTGGCCTGCACCTTGTATTCCTGAGTCTCATCAGAGTACAAGTCCAAAACCCGACATTCATACACTCCCTCGTCCTCCTTCCGCACACCCGATAGGCTCAGCTTGTGGGAAATGGCGTTGCCCTGGACCCTCACCGTCTGCTCACAAAGAGACAACAGGTTTTGTTGACATGAATCAGGGATTTGTGCAACCCAGTCTTATTAACAATTAGGCCTTTGTTTCATATTATTTACCATTAAACAAAACATGTCCAATTTATGAGGGTGGGGTTGGCGACGAATTGTTGTTATACAAAAGTACATTTACATGTTAAATTTACATGCCAACAAATTGCCCAGTTCTGTTCGAAATCGCGTTCGCCTGTGAAGGTAACTATAGTAACAGTATTCCGCTCGAGCACTTTGCGTGGAACAGTATCTAACGCTTCATTTGACAAACATAATAGGCTACTAGACGACATTACTATCACTTTATTTATTACAGATTCACATCTCACATGCAGGCTATAGCCTGTCAAAAGTACTAGTCTTGAGCAATAGGATTGTAGCTAATAGCCTACAATGTGTAGAATTACCTGTAGATTTTTTTTTTTCTTTCTTTTTTTTAAAATAATTTACTTATCTGAAAGCCATTTATGTGTAGGCTATGTATTATATAACGTTTTTAGCTAAATTTAAATACGTCTATTATGGTAGGCCTATTAGCTGAAAAGCTCTCCGGTAGAATTTAAGGAACGTCACATAGCGTTCTTTTGCCTGTTTATCTCTTTTAAATTACATATTAGGCTATGTCTTTTTTTCTTTTATATTTTCGTTTCTTTCTTCAAGCGACATTGTGATTCTACTAAACATCACATAGCCAACACTAATGCTATTATCAAAAATACAATCACTGTAAATACATTTATAGTTATACTCACGCTTATTTTCGTGGCATCCCGGTGGGTAACCTGTAATAGATCACATCAAAACAACATAAGTAGCCAGAAAGAGTAGTTTAATTAGGCTATTCGTGTCACAATATCAATGGGCAACTTTTATTGAAGCTATGAAAGTCCATGAACGAGAGGCCCACTATATTGGCAGTAGCACCATGGACAGCAACAGTTCCCTTTCGTGTTTCATCAGAATTCCTATTACCGATTCAACTGACATCTAGTGTTCGATGTCACTTTCAATTGGCTATAAGAGACCTTCAGCTTAATCGATAAAAGTAGATTTTATTTTTGATTCGGTTGGTCTGTCAGTAGCCTAATTGAAAATTCAGATTTTTTTTTCTTTCTCGCAGCCTACATAATTAACCATGCATCGCAGGGTAAAACACATTTATTTATTTGTTTATGTATGTATGTATGTATTTATTTATTTATATATCATTAAACATGACATCACGCTCCTATCCTCCTTCTAAATGCCCACCCACAGACACAACCCAACTTGACTCAACGACGTAAATTAATAACTCATCGCCTCAGTGCGTTTAGTTGGGATCGCTCATCACAAGGGATCCATCTGCACGCCACAAAAGCCCTGCCACATCCCACTACGGCCATCAAACAGCAGTACTCTTACTAGTTGAACAAGAACTTAAACTGAAAATGACTGTGTTTAGGCAGCTTTGAAAACAACGCAAGCCCCGTTACCTTGGCTCTGTTGGCCGGAGCGCTAATTTGCAGTTCGTGAGCGAGCTCTTTAGGGGCCGCTTCTTTGAGGTACCACCATTGAATCTCCAGAGAGAACGGCGAGACTCCGACGGCTCGAAAAGCGCACGGCATCTCTATGTCCTCGCCCTCACCGACACTCACATCTTTGGGCACTTCAGTAAATGTGGCTTATGAAGAAAAAACACATCAACAACAACAGATAGTTTGGTTAAAAGAAACCCCTCGAATATATATAGCCTACTAAAAGGCCTATTATGTGACTAACATTTTGTGTGTGTGTGTGTTTTAACACCTTTGTTATAAATTGTATCTGACTTGAGTAGGCGTATAATATTATGGCTCAGTTGGAAGCATGGTCAATTCTCTACACGTAGCCATAATTTATTACCTTTTCATTCAATTACAGGCTCAACATGCAACGATCTGGCATGAACAAGCTATTAAACTTAACCAAGTACTGTGCATTAATTAAAAAAAACGAAGAAAAAAAGTGGAGAATCTCCACAGACTGTGCAGTAACGCTGAGTAAATACGCAACGTGGGAGAGACTAGAAATCTGCCCAAGTTTACTCACCTTTTACACAGAATAGCAGGGGCGCATTCAGAATGAAATAATAAAGGACGCTGTGAAGTCCCCGTTTTTCCATGTCATAAATAAGGTGGTTAGATTGGAGAACGAGTGAAAGCGGTCATTTGACCCGGAGATAAGGTTTTATTTCATCGGCATCTCCATAACTTCGTCTCGTCCGGGTTTATTCTTTTACAGATATAGTTTCTTCCCGAAATGTAGAATAAAAGGACTGAAATCTCCAAATAAGATACTCCAAAACGATGATGCGTCAGTCAAACAAAATGTAAAATCCAATGTAGCGGACCAGAAAACCCCTTTTCTGTTGAGAAAACTGTGTTTGAAAAGTGTTATCTTGAGTAACTATCCTTCGCTCCTAAAGAATCCTCTGTTCCACCATTTGCTTCTTATCAAGATAAAACTTGCTTTCAACAGTATACAATCTGCTCACTTTGGTCTCCATAAAAAGAGAAGAAATCCGTGATTCGCTTCCACCACCCATCACAAAACAATCCTGCGTCTAAACCCTGCAAACCAAAAATAAAAAATCCAAAAACTAAAAAAAAAAAAAAGCCCAACGTCGGAGGATGAGATTCCCTCGACGTTTTTAAGGAGCAGTTAAGCACCTAAACGAAGAAGCGACATCAGTGGATCGTTCCAGCTCGCGCCACCGGAACCCTCTGCTTTGTGTGAGAGCGAGCGCGTGAGCAGCGACGAGGCGCTTTGGCATTTCCAGACCACTGACAGACTGACGAGGTTTGGGAGAAAACTAACCGTCTCTGTCACTCAAATCAGCATACGGCTCGACCAATAAGAGGGAAACCGTAGCATCGGACGTATACAAAGCAAATCACTGGGAAATAAAAGGCACTTCTTCATGCGGTTCACTCTGCGAGATCAACAAGCGTCTAATAAATTAACAGCCGTTGCGTCACGACCAGATGCATTTCATTTTAATATGAAACTCCGATACCAAAGATTAAACGTATACCCTTAATCTCCTTCTCCCATTATTTGCCTCTGGTTACTGATAATAATACCATAGAAATAATCTGCATTTATACTCTCCCTGCTGAAAAATCCAGATTAAACTAGTAACTGTTATGGAACATGATTAACTGTTTAGCTGGTCTTGGTCATTAGCTACATCAATATGGTAGACCATCTTGGACCATGCAGGAACAAACCAGCATTTGGTCAAACTGATTTTGGAACATGGTGGCTGCATTGTCCAATGACCTGCTATCACCAACAATGACCAGCTTAGAGCAGAAGATGATAGTATGCAGTATGTTCCATAATAACACAGTTAGCCTATCGTGTTAAACTGTATTTTCCATTAGGAATGGCAGTCAGTCAAAATACATATCTGCACATTTCCTTCAGCCTTGTACATCACAGGATTCCAAGAAGTCAGGATTTAGTCCTTTTCAACTCTGAATCTTTAAATATGAACAAAAATGTAGTGCTTACTGTATTCTTACTGTTTAGAGCTCAGGGAGATCCTGTCTTAAGAGGGAGACAGTAATGGGAAATAAGCTACGGTGCAAGGTGGCCAGTGGCCAATATAAGCCAGATGTACATAAAAATACAATTTAATGATGGAAAAATATCATCTCATATAGGCTATTGGTCATTCACTATGGCTAATATAATAATACTACTACTAATAATATTATTATTATATTTAGTATTAGTAGTATGACTTAAGTATTTTATGTAAAGATTAGTAAAAACATATTAGCAAGCGTGATGTAAAATCAAGATCGTTGTCTTGAATGATCTTTGATGGTTTTTGTCATTGTAAGGCATGTGTGCTACAAGTCAAATACAAACATGTCCTTTCTAATAGAATTGAAGGATGTGCCACCATATCTGACCACTAATCCAGAATTGTCCCTGGAGTAACAGGCTTGTGCAGCAGAGTGCTTCTCTGGCTGAATCCTAAAACAGCCCTCCCTCCCAGCTGCCTGCCTGCCAATAATGTAGCACTTGTTCACCCCGACACTCCCATTAGCACTTCACCAACACAGAAAGGAAGAGAGAAACTGAAAGGGAGAGAGAGATAAAGGGAGAAACTGGCCGAGAACACTATTGAAATTAGGCTTTTGCCCATTATTGAAGTATTGGTGCTCAAGAGATGGTGAGAAAGAAAATGTTAGAGCACTCAGTGTGGTTGAAAAACAAGATGAGAAACTATATGAGAATGAGAGGGAGAAATCGAGAGACTGTAAGAGGCGGAATATCAGACAGAGAGGGATTGAACAGTAATCTGTCCTTCTGTTGAAGGAAGATACTCATCAGTCAAGTGCTTTGAAAACAGTCCCCAATATATTTTATAAGAGGAGTCAGATATCCATTGTTAACCCATGCAGCATGGCTGGTGTTTTTGTTTCCCTTTTTCTGTCATAGCTTTCTCCTCATTTTTGGATGGACACCATATGGTCAGCTGCTTGTACTTGACAAAAATACAGGTTCCAATGTGTTTACCTTTACTGTTACAATCCAAACCTTCACTAAGCATATGCTTTACTGAATACACTCTGCCTCAGTACAATATTGTTCACAGTTCTGGCTGTCTGGTCTTCCTGTGAGTGTTTTTTTTTTTTTTTGTCTTGTCTTCCATTTTCTGTGTTTCTGTGTTCTGTTCCAGAACACTCATAGTTCAGCTCACAGGCTGATTGCCTTCAACTATTACTCATTACCTGTTCCCACATACTCCTCTGTTTGTCTTGTCCTTTTCCAGATTGTTCTTTGTAGTCCTGCTTTATTACTGCTCTCTCTGCCAGTTTAATGTTCTGTCACCAAGCTTGTTAGGGCCCGAGCGCCGATGGTGTGAGGACCCTATTGGAATTTCTCTGTTTAATTTTTATTTTTTTTGCCATTTGTTTGGATTTTCCAGAGGAATCTGACACCTTTTTACAAATTCCATCATTTAATTCTCCAGCCCAGGAAATGTCCAGCACTTGTTTTTCCTCAGCTGCATATCAAGTGGACTTGATGAACATATTTGTCTCTATAGACATTTAATAAACTGTTAATTCGATTGCCTCTGCATTTGAGGCCATGTTTTCCTACAGATGAGTGACAATATGTCTACAATCAAACACACATGATGAGTGCTATTTGTATATTTTATTATTTCTTATGTGGATGCAAAGGTATACGTAAATATACACCATATACAGATTATGCATTAAGTTGTTTAAAAATGATTCTAGTAAAATTTCAAGATTTCAGTTCATTCAAAGCTATTTTGTTCTTTTGTACTTTATATACATCAATAAATCCTGAAATAAATGTTACAGAAATATTAATCAGCACAACCACAACATTGATATTAATAATAAATGTCTATTGAGCACAATATCAGCATATAAGAAATATCATGTGACAGCACAAAAACTGCTGAAAATTCAGCTTTGCCATCACAAATTTTTTTTTATTAACATTTTAAAGTATATTCAAAACAAACAGTTATATTAAATTGTAATATTTCACATTGACTGTTTTTACTGTATTTTCGATCAAATATAGCACAACATAAACACATTCAGTATATGGATGTACATAAATAGTTAAGTGTAAATATGTGAATGTGTTAATAAATAAATGTTTTGACAAAGATAGTGAGAGGCATGATTCATTAATTTTTTCTTTAGTTGCATAAAATACTTTATCAGATAACCTAGATCACACTCACTCAGTAAATGCACTAAGCAGAGATGGATCTCATCAGAGTCTGTCACTAATAATAAGTGCCTTTTTTGGTCCTTTGGGTCTGAACCATCTGCACCCGTCACCCCTTAGGATGGAAAAGAAGCCCTTTCTGATAGAGTGACAGCAGGGTACATCTAATTCCTGCGTTAATAATAGATAATGATCATTATACACCACTGTCGATTTAAAATACAAGTAAATGACCAAACTATATAATGGCATGCATTATCTGCTGGCATTAATTTCTAGGTAATTTCATAATCCCGGAGATAAACTGTCACGATCAGAAAGCTGTTAAAGATAAGCCATAGCTCTGTGGTATGCATTTGCGAATTACTTCATGGAGAGATTGTGTAAAACTAAACTTGACCAAGAGGTGGTATTCAGAATTGGACAACTGTGTCACCTTCAGTGAGATAAACAGAAAAGTTCACTGTCAGGATCCTATCTGCTTGTATTCTTGGTGAGTCGTGACGTTCTAACCATGCCTGGACCAAGGTCTCTTCGGGTTCCCTTGTCAGCTGGCCGATGCCATCTAAAATCTCACTTCTCTTGTGCTGTTGCACTGCATTTAGAAGGAAGCACAATGCGATATTTATGATCTCTGGGAGGCTGTGTCTGCTGCTGGCCAGTCTCGAGAGCAAGAAAGCTATAGTTATTCCAGGGTGACAGCAATTCTGTCTAATTCATGAGCAAGCAATGTGATATGAATGCATGTGGCATGGTAGATGTAGCCAGCAATGCAATTTAAAGCAACACAGCTGATGGCACTCTGACTTTTTCATCATTTCCATGCTATTTTTTTCCTCCATTGAAACCAAAAAAGCTATGATGCTGGGTTTTTAACTTTTTTTTTTTTTCTTTTCCCCGACCTGTCTGCTTTCCTTGAGTGACCTGGTGTTATATCCTTGCAACTTAGCTAAAAAATGGCTGAAATCTTCCAGGTTCAAATAGTTTTGTTTGGATAACACCTTACACTAGACATAAGATTTGAGAAAACAGCACTTGTACAGTTACCTTTGTACCTAATATTCTTGACTACCGTTCACAAATTTTGAGTTTTAGTGTATTTGAAAGACGTCTGTTATCACAATGGCTGAGTTTATTTGATAAAAAAATAAAAAAACAGTGATAGTAACAGTAATATTGTGAATTATTATTACAATTTAATAACATAATTTAAAATGTGATGGCAAAGCTGAATTTTCAGCAGTCATTACTCCAGTCTTCAGTGTGACATTATCCTTCTGACATCAATCTAATATGCTGATTTGGTGCTAAATATTTTTTAACTATTATTATTATCATTTCTTAAAACAGTTGTGCTTAATGGAATTATTTTTTTCAAGATTCATTAATAAGTTTAAAAAGAACAGCATTTATTTGAAATAGAAATATTGTGTGACATTATAAATGTCTTTACTGTAACTTCTGATCAATTTAATGCATTTTTGGCGAATAAAAAATAAAATAAAATAATCATACTGACACAAATAGTGTATAATTCAACAAAACCTTACACAATTCAAATTATTTATTTCATAGAGAACAGCACAATTAAAAACCTGCCTTCCTTTTGCAATTTTCAATGTTTGCAATCTCTCAATGAGAGAGAGAGAGAGAGAGAGAGAGAGAGAGAGAGAGAGAGAGAGAGAGAGAGAGAGAGAGAGAGAGAGAGAGAGAGAGAGAGAGAGAGAGACTTTTAATTTTAATGTGTCACAAGTTGCAGCCAGGTGGTTTCATGTTCTGTCTTGAGGATGGCTCTCCACTTCTTTTGTTATGCTAAATTGAACAAGGTTGAGTACAACACCTCACCTTTCTGTGACATGGGCAAATTAATTTCATTGTCATCATTCTCTAGACAACTGTTTGATATCAAAATATACCAAACAGGGAAGGTGTGCGTGTTTAGCTTTTTTTAATATTGTTTTCAGAATGGCAGATTCACAAATGTATTTTAGTTTTAGATTAAGATCAGTATTGTGCAGTATACATTTTGAATAGCTGCAGTGATGTCAGGTGTACCAGCAATTAGGACTCATCCATACTCATGTTTCATCTAACAGAGGAATATCTGAATCTGCAATAAACATTCTCAGGACACAGAGGTCACTGTGGTAATGTTACCCTATCGCCAGCACAGAATCCGCTGAGAGAGAAAGACAGAGAGTAAGAGACAATAATAGCAGGAATAAAGGTGTCTACTTAAAAGGCAGAGGTCTTCAACCCTGCTCAAAAATTTATATCCAACCTGCTTCAGCTTTTAATTTTTAAGCAATCCTGAAGAGCTTGATTAGCTGGTTCAGGTGTGTTTGATTGGGGTTGGAGCTGAACTCTGCAGGACAGTGGGTCTCCAAGAGCAGGGTTGAAGACCTCTGCTTATAGTTTACCCAATAATGCAAATCCTGTCATTATTTACTCACCCTCACCATGTCAGTCCAAACCTTTATAACTTTATTTCTTCTTCTGTGGAACAGGAAATAAAATATTTTGTAAGTCAAAAGCGGTGCTAACCCTGCTCCGGAGCAGGGTTTCATAACCCCGGTTAAAAAGTGGTGCTAACCCCACTTGTAAATTAAAAGCAGGGTTTCATAATGACGATAACCCAGGGTTAAGTGTAGTGTGAAAAGCCCAATAAACAACAACAACAACATGGAGACATTTTTCTTAAAATATCTTCCTTTGTATTCAATCTATGTGGAAAAAATTCACATAGATTTAGGAATTACATGAGAGTAACTTTTGCAGTTATGCCATAGAAGAACCATTGTGGGATCCCCAAATAATGTTTCACTGAACAGACAAATTCCCCTTTTTTCCTTACCTTTAAAGGTTCCATAGAACAGATACTAATAAAGAACCATTAGTTCTAAGAGTGTATCCCTCTAACACATCATTACACTGTATAATCAACTTGGATGTTTAAGTCATTTCAACTTAAATTACATTAAACTGACTTTAAAAAAAGAGCTGAATCTTATATAACATAAAAAAGTTACAAATTGCTTAACTTTTTTTGATGAGGTAAAGCAACACTCTAAAAAACCTTGGGTTATTTTTTCTACCCAAATCCTGGTTTGAGGATTTTGGGTAATTTTTTGGGGTTATTTTTTCAGTATTTGGGTAGTTTTTGTGTTACCCAGCTCTTGGGTCAGGCGTAGCAACCCAGTGTTTGGGTAGTTTTCTTGTGTTACCCAGATCTTGGGTCAGACAAAACAACCCAGGAATTGAGTTATTTATCGGCTTTTTGCGACCTCTTCAGGAGAGAGCAGTGCAGCTCTGTCAAAATGGTGCACGTCTTCGGTAAAATACAGGTTTGTGTAAATTTATTTTTAGTTACTGTGCTATATATTGTTTAATTTAATGCAAAGCTATGTGAGGTGACTCACCTAAACGAGTGTCAGCGTCGATCTTTTCGCGTGATGGAAACGCCTGCCTTGCATAAAATGATATGATTTTATTAAAAAAGATACAGAATATAAATACGTATAATGTTAAAATATGTTCTCATAACTGTACACTGATTGTTTATGGAAAGGTTATGGAGCCTTTTGACGAATATTTCGGCTATGAGTGAAACGCAGGGCGGAGGTCTGAAGTTAGAAGTTCCCCCGCTGAACATGACACATAGCCTGGTTGACACCAGACCCTTCTCAGTAACTGAGAGTGGGTCTGGGGAAGCTTCATTCACAGCCCATTTCCAAAGGGGTGTCACCAACGGACACCTTTGGGCGCAATTGGATAGACCTAAAACCAATCAGAGTGATTGTCATCGCCTCAACGTTTGTGATTGGTGCCTCGATTTGGAAAAATTGGAAATGGGTTTGAATGGGCTCTCGGCCAGACTGACTTGCAGAGCAAATTTCAAATTTGCCAGAAGTTCGTCTTAATTTTCCCAGGCTACATGATACAAGCTCCTGCAGGACATCCAGCGCCGTTACTGTGGAAATGGGACAACAGAGACTGGTCAGACTCGATTACACTTATAGCGTATATTCATTCAACCAAATAATATTTAATATTTGTCATTTATATTTTTTTACATGGGTATTTCACAAGTTATTTTTGTATTATGGTCATAACAATGCATTCATGCATCACTCGTGGTAAAAAAATTAAATAATTCTACCAATATTTTTTCTCATTAAGGTGATGCAGTGCAAGATATGTGATTTTGAACACCCTGCTCAGGAGGTCCTTTTGAAACATTACAGATTGCGGCCTACTAAGGAAGAAAGAGCCATTTTTTACTTTTGCTGCTTAAAGCTGACAAGTGCAATTATTGTTTTTTAAACAAGTCTTTAGACTTGGACTTGCATGTTTGTTTGTTTTGTTTTTATTTTAATTTTTATTTGTTGTTGTTGAATGAAATGAGTTTTGAATAAAATGAGTGGATTTTAAAAGTTATTAGAATTGATGAAATTGTATTGTCACTTTAAATAATGTTTTTGAAGGACCAATGATGTACTGAATAGCATTTAGTAAAATCATTCACTCATATTGGATTGATGCTTTTTTGATTGACTTAATAGTTTAGGTTAGTTGAACAGCCACGTTTATAAATGTATTAAAACTCAAGTTAGGTAAACTCTAAAAAGTCCTGTAGCTGGTTGCTTTAAATTAAATTTCTACATAAAGAAAACTCAATATTTATAGTCAACTAAACAAATTGGTAGTTTAACTATGTTAGTTAAACTTAATATATTATGTTGATTGAACATACACACACAAGTTTGTAGAACTAATTGGCCCTAAGTTGAGAAAACTAAACATTCAAGTTTTCTCAATTTTTATTTTTTTTTTACGGTGTATGTTGTTGATGTATGTGACGTCGTGTCGTAGTCTCGTGAGATTTGGCAGGGCGCCACCTCTCAAACTTGCATTGCTGGTTTTTCCAGTGGCGTCCGCCCCTGCTTTGCTATCGGGATGAATCGCCCTATCCAGTTCGTTTACCATCAAAATGACTTTGAAGCTGTTATATTAATATACAAATCATGCATAGTGTGCCTTTAAAACATGTGTCTGTCCTATATTTACCCAGCCCTTGGGTTGAAAACAACAATTGAAAACACAATTGTCATAACTTTTTGATCACATAATTTTTTTACAGTGTTCTTTACTTAAATAAGTCAGTCTCTGAATCATGAATCATTTGATGAACAGAAGCTGAGCTTAGGACATAATGTCTCTGCCTTAGCAAAGTGGAGACCCAAATGCAGGGCTCTTTAGCAGCTTTAAATTAGCATGCTTAAGCTGGAGTAGAGAGCCATAGCACCCTGCATCCAAAATATCAGGCACCAGGAAGGAAAAATCACTCTGACATTAAGATGAAGAGAGATGAGAAAGAGGATCATTAATTAATAAATAAATAGAAATGACTGCTCACTCAGAGAGGAGACCGGGTGTGCAGGGCTTTGAAGCGGCTCACAGATGCCAAGGTGGATTCTAGGACACATCACGGACATTATGCTCCCTCTCTCTGTCTTAATGTCAAAATACACTAGAATAATTTTCACCTGTGGCATTATAAATCCACGCAAGCAGCAAAGTTTGAATGTAGCGTGATGCTGTAGAGCATCTTCGAAGCGTTTTTAAATGCTTTATGGACACTTAAAACGGGGCAGCACGCTGAGAGATGACATGATGACTCTCTCAGACGCAGAATGTGAAAGCTGCTTATTAATGAAGGGATGCCAAGCACAAGGTGTCCCTGTTGACAGAAGCTCTTTTAAATGATTAAGGAAACCATCATTTGCCATTTGTTTAGTCGCTCCATGCTGTCTCTTGTGCTTTTTCCTTTTCCACTCTCTCTCTTTAGAGAAAGGACACATCATGGTATTTATTTGCACTGGAGAGGCTCAGATTACTACCATTTGTTCTCAGCATGGTGAAACTAAAACAGCGGGTCCCAGTTCAAAGCCTTGTATCAGCGTCATTCAATATCTCTCTCTCTTTTCCCTCATCGTCCCTTTCTCTGACATCCTTTCTCTTGGTTCATCAAAACCTTGCTCACATTGGTCTCTGTGCATCCCAGTAAGCGATCGTTATCCTCTTTGCTCTGAAGAGTAAAAATTGTGTTGGGAACCAAGAATTTAAAAAATACTCAAATATTCTGACAAGGTTTCCTTCAATATTTATTTAACTGTGGCATAACAAAACAGACTTGTGTAATCTGATTCTTCAATAAATTACTTGAATAAACTGATTCTTTTTAGTGAATTACAAAACTACCAGTGTACTCTGATTCCCGAATGAATAACTACTAGGTTACTATTGTAACCTCAGTTCCCTGAGAGAAGGGAACGAGTATTGCATAGCTATATGCAGTGGGGGATTTTCCTGGATTTACTGAAGCCTATGTAAAACGCATTTGCAGCTGCACAGCTAGCACATTGAGCGTCTGGCTCGCTCATTGGCTCTGCTGCGGCAACTGCACATTCAATGGTGTGGACACAGAGGGGGGCGTGGCCTTAGCCTATAATATTCCCCCGAATTCGCCATTATAGTAGGTTTAACGACTATTACAACTCGCCAGGTTACAATAGTGTGGCTAGCTACGCAAAACTCGTTCCCTTCTCTCAGGTTACGATAGTAACCGAGTAGTTCCCTTTCGAACGGTCACTTCGTATTGCGTAGCTATACGCAGTGGGGACGCCATGCAAAACGCCGCACCTTCAGTAACTTGTTGCCAAACTGCAAACTCAGGACCTCTGAGCTGACAGAGCAAGCCAGAAACCAAGTATATATATAAAACAGACCGGACACCGTTGGGTCTAGAATAATATATATGTGTCAGTAACTAAACCAACCTAATATACTAATAGGACCGGACACTGTTGGGGTTATTAGTATAGGAAAATATAACCAGCCAAAACAGGTTTATATAAATGTGTATGTGATTGTGCACAGTAACATTTTTGTAGACACCGTCGGGTTTTAATCATTCCAAAAGCACCTTCGCCTGCAGGGAAGGCCCCTCCATATTATACAACTTCATAAATGTGGAAAGCGAGGACCAGCCGGCCGCATCACAAATATCTTGAATGGGAAAGCCAGAAGACCAAGCCCATGATGAAGCCATGCCTCTAGTCGAATGAGCCTTGATACCTATTAGGGCAAAGGTATAAGCCATAGAAATGGCATCCACTATCCATCTAGACAGTCTTTGCTTAGTGAATGGATCACCCTTAGATCGGCCACCAAAGCAGACAAAGAGCTGTTCCGATTGTCTAAAAGATGCAGAACACTCCAGATAGATTCTCAGCGCTCTGACAGGGCAGAGAAGATTAACCTCCACATCCTTGTCAGAAGGGGGAAGGGCTAATAACGTAATAACCTGTGCTCTGAACGGTGTTGAGAGCACTTTGGGTACATAACCATGTCTGAGCACTTCAAAGTATAAAGGCACCAAGTAGATGGGGCCCTAGTCTCAGATATAGTGTTTAACACTAGAACTACTGGAATTCTATATCTACTAGAATGGCCATAGCAGTCATTCTGACCGCTCATTCATTATTTGCCTATAATTTCAAATTTCATATAAGCTATATCAAATCTAAGAATAAATGGATCTGTAATGTTAGGATAGGTAATAATAAACATCAGAACACTACATTTTAATTATAATGTATCATATGTGAACATGTATTAGTTAATCCACAACCACAGAACAGCTATTGTAATTACAGATACAAAGTCGAAATATATAAATGTTCTATTATTTTCTTTGTAAAATGAAAACAAATGTATTTATCCTTGAATAAGAAATTATAGCCTAATTAGTTTGTTTTATTTAATGAAATATCAGTTTTATCAGGGCTAATGGTATGGGCTAAGAAACTGAAAAGATCGCATAAAGATCGCAGCCTAACGTATGGAACATTAGCAGATGTAATGACAGCAGATGCAGAATTGGACGTGTCCAGCCGGCTTTTTTTACACAGGGGGAATTATCTCTGAATCACTCTCTGAATAATTTTTAGAGCCAGTGTCAGAGGAACTTTCAAGAGACCAGGAGACATCACTATCAGAACCTGCTCCTCCATCAGACTCATCAGGGCTCTGAAGCATGGCTAAAGCCTCTATGGCAGCCATTCTTCTTGCTGACATTGTTCTGATATTCTCTTTTCAATTTGGTTTTAGCTCGAGGCTAAAGCTAGATTTCAGCTTTGCAATAGACTAAACAACTAGAATACATTTTTGCTAGACAACGGTGATGCATCTTCAAGAGTGGGAAAAAGGAGCAAATGATACACAGTCTGTAATGCATACATGCATACAAGGTAGAAATACTCAAAACTATTTTGTGTCTTGTAATTTTAATAAAATAACAATGATAAAAATAAAGCATAGACACATTTAGGAAAAGTCAGGGTCCTATAGTTAAATGGGTTTTATTTCAACAAAGTTATTACATTGCAAAATTTTAAGACCGCCTTGGGAGTTCTATTGTTAACACCTTCTCAGGAAGGCCCCTGGGTACCCATTTAGGGGCCATACTGTACATGGAGGGCCCATAAGTCGGGTTGAGGATGCCATATTGTCCCTTTGGCCTGTGTGAGGAGGTCTTTCCTCATTGGAACAGGTCAGGGGATTCTGTTGGATAACTGGACCAGCTCCGGAAACCACGGCCTGGATATCTAGAGAGGGGCCCCAAGGAGGACTGGGCATCCGCTCTCCCTGACCCGTTTGATGAGTTGTGGAATCATCGAGACAGGGTGAAAAGCATAAAGGGGGCGGTTGGGCCAGAGATGGGCCAGCACGTCCCTGCTCTTCGAGAAAAACACTGTGCAGGGAATGTTGGTTCTTGAGGCAAAGAGGTCGATTTCGACCTCCCCGAACACTCTCCATATCAGATTGACCGTCTGTGAGTTCAGGGACCACTCACCTAGGAGAGTTTTGCCCTGCACCCAAATTCTGAATGCCAGGGATGTGCACTGCTCTCAGAGAACTCAGATTGGTCTGTGCCCATAAGAGGAGGTCTCTCGGCATGGCCTACAGGTTGCCTGACCTCATGCCGCCCTGGCGATTTATGTAGGCCACCACTGACATGTTGTCCATGCGGACTAAGACATGGTGACCTTTGAGGTTTGACAGAAATGCTTTCAGGGCCAAATCAACTGCTTTCATCTCCAGACAGTTGATATGTAAGCTCTGCTCCGTGCTCGATCAGAGGCCGGAGGCAGGCTTGCCCTCGTGCAGCGCTCCCCAACTCAGGTTGGATGCGTCTGTAATAAACACATTCCTCCTGGAAACTACTCCCATGGTCACACCCTTGTGGTACCAGACCTGAGGCCGCCAGCGTATCAGGGTCCTTAAACAACCGTAATTCACCATGAGGCGCAGGCTGCCTGACTGCATCGGCATTGCCTGGTCGGCATTTCAGCCAGTGCTGCAGCATGCGCATGCGTAGTAATCCCATATGGAGTACTGAAGATGCTTCTATCATGAGACCGAGAAGTTTCTGAAATTTCTTTAGGGGTGCGCGCTTGCGCGCCCTGAATGAGGCTGCTAGCGTTCGCACAGAGAGCGCGCTCTCTCGTGTGAGCCGTGCCGTCATCATCACAGAGTCTAAAACTGTGCCCAGAAAGACCACGGTCTGGCTGGGGGTCACTTTACTTAACATTGAGTTTGAGACCCAGACATTCCAAATGGCTGAGAATCAAATCCCTGTGAGCTAGTATTTCGGTTCTTGACTGTGCCAGCACCAGCCAGTCGTCGAGATAATTTAGCTCGCGCACTCCCTGATGTCTCAGGAGAGAGAGCGCTGCATACATACACTTCGTGAATAACTTCCTATAATAATGCTAGTGACAGACCGAATGGCAGAACAGTGTATTGATAAGCCTGAACCTCGATGGCGAATCTCAAGAATGGCCTGTGACGAGGGTTTATCTGAATGTGAAAGTAAGCATCTTTCAGATCCATTGTAAAAAAACAATCCCCCGGGCGAACTTGTGCGAGGATATGTTTGATAGTTAACATTTTGAAAGGCCGTCTCATGAGAGCCTTGTTCAAATGTCTCAAATCTAGTATGGGTCTGAGACCTTTGTCTTTTTTCGGGACTAGAAAATAGCGGCTGTAAAAAACCCGAATGCTTTAGCGCGTGGTGGACTAGCTCTATCGCCCCTTTTGATATCTGATTCTGTATTTCGGCGTGAAACACGTGACCCACGTTGCTTCTCACCGAAGTCTCGATAACCGACTGAAATTTGAGGGGTCTGCGAGCGAATTGGAGTGAGTAGCCTCGCTTTATAGTGTTTATGACCCAACTCGACACATCGGGATGGCTTGCCAGGCCAGCACCCGTGTGGCTAGGGTTTGACACACAGATTGGGATGGGCCACCTAACACAGGGGGACCTGATACCCTTACATTGTGATTTGTGCACATACTGAGTGTTGGACTGACTGTACCGGCTTTTGCCTGGGGAAAAGTCAGTGTAACGACTGGGAGGGGGCCGCCTAGTGAAGGGGGACCGTGAACCCGTGTGTTGTGATTGTGAAACGTTTATCGGGGATGGCTTGCCAGGCCAATGCCCGTGCGACTAGGGATTGTCTGGGATGGGCCACCTAACACAGGGGGACCTGATACCCTTACATTGTGATTTGTGCACATACTGAGTGTTGGACTGACTGCACAGGCTTTTGCCTGGGGGAAAGTCAGTGTAACGACTGGGAGGGGGCCGCCTAGTGAAGGGGGACCGTGAACCCGCGTGTTGTGATTGTAAAACATACTCTTTTTGTGCTTTACGTGGGGCGCCATGAGAACAACGTTTGTTTGTAGAGGATCACATCCCCTTTTAAGACTAAGGCTGAATCCCAATTCTCTGTCTTACCCCTTCCCCTACCCCTACCCCTTCGTCTTACCCCTAGCCCTTGTCCCTCGAAACCGAGTGGTAAGCGCTAGGGGTGAAAACATACCCCTATGAACTGAGACGCCACTAGGTTACGTCATACATCATCATTAACTGGCGTCTGTGTCACCAGGGGCGACAAGTGTTTATCACAAACTTCCAAGATGCCGTCTGCAAGTGTGTTTATTGTCTGCAACAATTCGCAGAAATCAAGGGAGAAGAGAAATGTAGATGAACTGCTGCGCTTGTGACAGGGCGCATGTTTACCTGAACGAGCAGAGAGAGAGAGGAAGCCCCGGTCGCACTCTCTCTCTCTCTCTCTCTCTCTTCGGAGCCAAGTGAAAGGCTTCACCGTCTCAAAACTAAGCGCTGTATTGGTCTCTCTCCCTCGCACATATTAATCAAAATAAATCGACACGATGGTAAGGTCGGAAAACTAAAGTTTCACGTGGGGCATTCGGAGATTTTTTTTCCTGACGTACATGAACGCTAAACAAGTGATATGTTGATGTGCATTTTGGCATTGCTAATATTCCCGTGTTTTCGTCTCGTTTTGGATCCGTTTGAAGCTGAATGCATCACCTGCAAAGCTGGCACGTACGTGTCAGTGTCAAATAATGTACACATAATGAATGGCGACTGTAGAAAGTAAAAGCTGAATCCCGGACATTTTGGGTGATCTCGAAATGTGGGACTGATTGTGCAAATCAGCAATGTAACGTTAGCATAGCCTAGCGTAGCAAACTAGCGATTTTTAAAAACATTAAAAATGTTTCAATAAACAACATAGTTGCAAATATATATATGTACATAACTGTGTAGAGCACAAAACAAGACTGTCATAATTTTTTTATCAATCATTTAAGCCGAAAATACTTAAATGTATGGGACTCTCTGGATGATATGCCCGCCATTGTTGCCGGTTGCGCAGTGCATTCTGGGTACCCCTTGGTTTCAAGTAAGCTCGCGAAAATTCTTGGTTTTAAGGGGTATCTACCCCTTCCCCTTAGCCCTACCCCTAGATCAAAATGAGAATTGGGATAGCCCTTACTCTCACGTGAACGTGCAAAACTAAGGGGAAGGGGTAAGGGGAAGGGGTAAGACAGAGAATTGGGATTCAGCCAAATACTAAAAGAGTTTTTTTGTTGCACATTGAGGGATTTGTGGTAAATGACTCCATCATAGTTTACGCGCATGTCTTATCAGATTAAAACATTATCCGTCACAATTGAGCACATAAAGTGCACATTTGTAGAATGTATGTGCATCTCAGCATTTCCATCCAGGTTTTTTTTATGTGATATCCCAAAATTCAAGACAAGAATACAGTACAGACAAACACACACACACAGCAATTGTTTTTGTGCTACTGTAAATATAAAGTCCTCGAAGAAAAACAATACAATGTTTTTTGTTACTTTAAATTGTTCACTTTATTCAAGACTGATTATTCTTTGTTCTTCAAAAACATTCTTGCATAAATTTAGATTGTGTGGATCTTATTTCAGCACATTACCTCTCACTGTTAGATCTATCCCCAGCCTGTGTTACAACTCACCCCAGGTTGAGGGTTGTAACAACAGAAATCTTTGTGTTTGACATTAACTCACACAATCTGTGATTGTGCTATACATGTCCAAGTGAGTTATATTATTAGCAGACAAATGTGGCCAGCATGAATCAATTTATGAGAGATCTAGCACATACAACTACTGAGTTGCCGATGCTCAAACAAAAGGTGTTACTTTCATCCCCGTCCTCCCCTAAATCAGTGTACTGACTAGTTGTTCATGGCAACGTGCAGTTAAAAATAGGTACACATGCGTTTTGTCAGTGGTATTTCATATGACATTTGTTATAAGTGTAATAAGTGAATTATTACTATATATGTTTTATATACCGATATATTTTTAAATATTATTATTGCATTTATGCCACCTCTAAAAAGTTCAAGGTGCAAAACCACATTTTGCAAGAATTATATTTAATATATAAATCATGTAATTCATGTAATATTTTTCCCCCTCAAATATATATATTTCCTAAAAATACTAAAATCTTTATTAATGGAAACGTCAAGAAACCAGAACTGTTAAAAATAATCAGAACCAGAATAATTAAATTAAGATTCTCATCCCTATACCATATTCAGAATAAACAGCCTCATTTTATGATGAATTTTATGTATTCATTATCTTGTAATCGTCCATTTTTATCGTCTGACAAACAAAAGGAACATCTGGGGTAAACACATAGGGAGACATCTCTAATTAGTGGTTACCTGTTGCTGAAATTGGAAGAGTCCCTCTGCAGTCTCAACCCAGAAACACACTGTCACCACTAGCCTCTCCCTGTCCTCCCAACTGTGTCCATCTGGAGAAAGGCTGGGGAGAACAGACCAAATTGAGGAGAGGCATATTGAGATGACTTCCTTTTTCATTTCAGTCATCATCAGACTAACCAGGCAACAGATGACAGAGAGAGAGAGAGAGAGAGAGAGAGAGAGAGAGAGAGAGAGTGTGTGTGTATGGGGAAGTGGGCCAGCCCTTGAGAGCAGAGCTGTGAGAGGCTCCTGGTTGTTTTTGTCATTCAGGCTGCAGTGCCCAGAAGAGTGTACAGTACGTGCAACAGCTCTGAGTTCTAAATTTAATCCTTTTAGAGGATGATGCCCGTGTTGCCACTGGCTCCCCTAGTTCCTCAGTCGCAGCAGTCAGAGGTCATACGTCACTGGAATTAATTTACTGGGATGGGGGGGATGTCGTCATAAGTGATGAGTTTGTTGTCATGAGGATTAGTGCCGTTCAAATGGTGAAAACAACACGGTGAAACAGTGGGGGGCAAGGGTTTGGTATCTGATTAACTGCATCACCTCTTATATGCGCTTCTGCTCACTCAGACCGCACTTGCTCACTTCTATATGTATATCAGAAACTTCTTTCAATCTATTTTCATCAGCTGTCAACCCCTAACCTCTACCTAACCCTGGCCTTGTTGTCTTTAAAGCGCATAGACAGCCCAGACAGTAAGGCAGATTAAAGGGAACAGACATTAAAAATATAAGAATGGGGTCATTTTACTCTGAAGTTTCAATAACTGTTTCTACTTTTTCTGACAAGGCAGAATCAAGTCTTCTTCAGTTGCTGCATTCTCTCTAGAAAAGTTGTCACAAAAAGTGTGACAAATAGTGTGCATAGGAGGCTCAAAAACATACAGTATAATCTTACTGACCCCAAACTTTTGAATGGTATAAACTCTATGTGTGACCAAGGTGGTTTAAAGA
Organism: Semotilus atromaculatus; assembly: GCA_031834385.1. Lineage (NCBI taxonomy): Eukaryota > Metazoa > Chordata > Actinopteri > Cypriniformes > Leuciscidae > Semotilus > Semotilus atromaculatus. Next base: position 10,249,718 of record JAULUF010000009.1, on the reverse strand, counting down.
CATATAGGCGTAGCTTGACATTTGAGATAGGGAGGGCCAGACTCGCCTGTGGAAAATAATATAAATGACCATTCTTTCTAAAGAAATACAAAGTAAACTTGTGGAAATACATATTAATATTTCTTCAAATGTCACAAATAAATTGCAAGAGGCACGATTGTATGTCATTTGATTTGTAAATTAAATAAACCTGTTTGAATCAATGTTGTTATGGTTTTAACGAAAACTGAAACTAATTAAAAAACATTTCATTAGCTAAAATAAAATAACATAACCAGGTAGTTAAACGTTGAATAGGTGAACCTATGAATGTTAGATTAAAAATAATAATAATAAAACAATAAAAAAATATGATGGAAAATAGAATTCTTGCCTTTAAACCTAACTGGAGTATAAACAAAAATGCACCAAAATTAGGTAGTCATATTTTTCATTTTCGTTTCATTTTTTATTTTCCCAGCAAACCTCCAGAAATGTTATATTAAGGGTGACAGTGTTTTGCACTTTTTAACATTCAGATTTAGCACCACATCAAGTTGGTGTTCTGCGCTGCTGATTTTGCTAAACGAGCAAGCTGAGTTTACATTTCAGCTTCTAATATGAAAATAATTCTACTACAGCTTCTAATATAATGAATGTAGCTGTTTTATAAGTTGTTAATCTGCATATGTGTCAACATTTAAATTACTGTATATATATATATATATTTATTAATTAGCTATATATTTGAAACTTGCAACCTTTTCTGTCATGAACACTCACAATCTCTCACAATCTCTGTTTATGTTACCAAATGCTTTAATGAAACATGATTTTTTTTTAAAGCACTAACACATTGTCACAAAATAAGAATTAGGACCATTCTTTGTATTTAAAAATAAAATAAAAATAATAATAAGACTGGATACGTTTAATTAAGAAATTACTGTCACTGCAATTATTTATATCATGAACAGTGGTCAAATATCGAAGCATTCTAAATTCTTCTAATGAAATACAATTTGTTAAGATTTAAAATAAGATTGATTAAATGCATAACCCCCACTGCACTATAGGGGGAAAAAATCCATAGAAAATGAAAAAGGTATGCTGGTAATTTTCTGCCAGGACATCCATTGATTTTACAGACATTTCCTTCACCCCTAAACACAACATAAATTCACAATGAAATGATTAATTCACAATACAGAGAAACACCTGAGAAACAGCAACATAAAAAAAAAAAAAACTTTGAATATTCATTTTTGACAAGCCATTGATCATAGGCTACAGTATATTTAATTAGCTAGAAACAAAATTCAGATTCATCAAGCGACAACTTCATAAGCAAACCAGATTTTGGTGGGGGTTAGTAATTGGATTGGAGGAAAAAAAATAACTAAATTAATGTGTATATCTATTTTGAGGTTGAGAATATAATTTATTTTAAAAAAAAATATTTAGTAACATTTGATTCCACCTCCCTCGCAAGGTCCACCCATGGGTAAAGAGACTCATGCATACTCTATAATTCACACTAATAAATACACAAAATTTTAGAGTGAGAGCAAAAGGGAATGTATACATATAGGTTTGCTTTGGTCTAGATGGGCACACAACTCAGTTCCTCGAGGGCCAAAGCCCTGCTGATGTAACGGACGAAGTAAGAGCTGTGCGTGTAAACCTCAATACCCTGGCCTTTAAAAGGTGTACTAGAGTATAGCTTCAACCCTAATTAATCGTACCTGATCCAGTTAAGTCTTTCAGGCTTATGTGAAAACTACAAGTGTGTTGGAGGTTGCAGTTTTGCACCCCTGGTCTAGAGGGCATCTCAAGTCTGGCTCTTGAGCTCCACTGTCCTGCAGAATTTACCTGTAACCCTAATCATACATAAACAAGCTAATTAAGGTATTCAGGAAAGTTATAGGCAGCTGAGATTGATCAAGGTTGGAGCAAAACTGGACCTCGAGGGCTAGAGCCGAGAAACCCAAGCTATTCTCTAGTCAGCCTCAGCAGCACTGCCCGCAGGGCAACCGAGGCCCAGGGGATTTGGGTCTCCAAAGCTGAAATGTCTGAAAATCACCCTGGTAATGGGATGGCCTTCAGCAAGGTTTTTTGTCAAACTGCCTGAATTGAAACAACAGTATGGTTCCCTTTGCCATCAATCTATCACAGTAATTGAAAGTAGTGGTCAATTACATGCACCTGACAGTGTATGAAAGGGAGGTTTGAATGGAAATCATATGAATGTTTGTTTCAGAAGTATGAGAAACAGAGGAAACAGCCTTGGTTTATAGTAAAAGAAAATTATGGAATCTGGCAAATATACTAAACATCAAATGATGCATATTCATAAATAGGTGCATACCATTAACTTTCACCTTCATTCCTTGCTAACTTCAAAAGGTACTTCTCTGCTGCTTTGCAAATACAGACATTGACACACATACCCATTTATTCAGACTGAAAAGATAAATCCTGCCTTGGGGTGTTTTCTGTTTGCCTGTATTTGCTCGGGGTATCCTAGCATGCACCTCTCAAATGTTCCAAATGAAAGGAGGGGGCTCTACCTCTTTCTGACCAAAAGACAACATGCCCACACCTTTTTATAAGGACCCACTTTAGAAAATGTGCCTTAGATCTTCAAAGCCCAAGGCATCATACACAGCTCAATACCTGATCCAGCACCTCTCTCCAGTGCAAGCCAGATATTATCATGACAAAACCATTCTGCAACCTCTCGGAACCCTGATCTTCATTTGCATTTATATTGATGATGGCGACAGGCAGCTCTGCTAAAGCTCACCCCGCCATGAAGCATCATTCCTAGAGGTGACAGGGAAACTTGGATGGTAGGTGACAGAAATACCTATGTAAAAGGAAATGCCATTTGAAAAGAGCTTCCAGAGCATTGCTCGAGGGAATAGCGCAACCCAGGCTCATTGGAAAAACGTGCCTGTGGTGGCATTTCACCAAAAGGATATTACTTTGCTTCTTGCACATTTTCCTATACCCTCAAAGTGAAATGTCCTGTGAGTGGCACTGAAGCATGTTCAGTTTCATCCAAAACATATGAACTTGATTCTGGCAATGTTTTAATAAGTCGGTTGTTGTACGTTTCGTAGAAGTTTGGGGAAAAAAAGCCCATGAGAGGCACTAAAAGGTTAACGATCTATTGCATTTGAAAACAACGTATCATCTACAATAAACCCTGTACGCCAAAAACCGACAGCGTGAGCGATCAAGAACCCTGGATCAGGGTTTACCGTCCCGAATCGTACTGTACTGTACAGAGGAAACGAGGCATACGTTTCCTTTCACAGAAGACAGGACAGTTCAGGACAGTTCCCATAAGTGAGCAGTCAGGTAAGTGTTCAGTGTTGGACGATAAGACCAGACAAATGCTGAACTGACTGGCCAGATTAAATAAAAAGGTGTCTATGAGGGTAATCACATACAGGTGTGGTGATTGTGGAGTGTGAGCAGGTGTGAGCCAGGAGGGATTCTGGGAAACGTACTGACTGTCACGAGGTGACTGGACTGTGAATGAAGATCATGCTGAGGTGACTGGACTGTTGACTGAGGATTGTGACAACATGGCACGAAAAAAAGTCTATATTAATAGATAACCTGCCCCGTAATCATAATCTGTGTGAAAAGAAATAAAATAGGTTGGTGTTTTACTGCCACTAGTAGTCATTTTAGCTGGAAACTGCAGTAAATTATATGATATAAGCTCTTTTATCCAATGAGTTGCAAAAGTATAATATAGGCATTTTCTAAATATGAAAGGCAACGTCATGTAAGTGGGCTGCTGATTGTGAAATTGATTAGTGTCCAATTATGGCATTTTTGGTTACACTTTTATTACACTTTATTTCCAATGGTCCACTTTAAACATTCTACTAAATATAAATAACCCTGCAACTACTGTACATGACAACTCACTGACACTTTCATTAGAGTATTAGTAGATGGTAGTAGACTCTTAGATTAGGGTTAGTAGAATTTGGTCCCACTTTATATTAAGTGGCCCTAATACCTGTGAACTTACATGGTTACTAGATATGTACTTAGTATGTAACTACAGTGTAAATACACATTGGTACATAGTATTTACAACTGTAATATTTGTGTAACTACACATATGTAACAACCCACGGAAAGGTATGTATGTGTAAGTACAAATGTGTAACAGGACATTGGTAACAACACTTTTTCCACTACAGTAAGTACACATGTGTAACAGGCATTATGTAACTACATTTTGTAACAACAATATGTATTCACACAAGTTGTTCCACTTCCACACGCAGTCTTCCATACTGTAGTTACCAGTTTAGAACACACTGAAACCATGATGATTCCTATGTGTATACCATGTATTTACTATATGACTGGCAGGACTTATGTTGAATTACAGCTAAAGTTTTCCCTTGTGGTACCAGTGTACTTACATGGTAACTCCTCAGGAACTGTCCACTTAATATAAAGTGTAAAATGGTAATAACTTACTGTGTATTATGCAAAACCCAAACCTCTGTGCAACACTGTATTAACAGTGTACTTACATGGTAACTCCTCAGGAACTGTCCACTTAATATAAAGTGTAAAATGGTCATAACTTACTGTGTATTATGCAAAACCCAAACATCTGTGCAACACTGCATTAACAGTGTACGTACATGGTAACTCCTCAGGAACTGTCCACTTAATATAAAGTGTAAAATGGTCATAACTTACTGTGTATTATGCAAAACCCAAACCTCTGTGCAACTGTACTAACAGTGTACTAACATGGTAACTCCTCAGGAACTGTCCACTTAATATAAAGTGTAAAATGGTCATAACTTACTGTGTATTATGCAAAACCCAACCCTGTGCAACAGTGTATTAACAGTGTACTTACATGGTAACTCCTCAGGAACTGTCCACTTAATATAAAGTGTAATTGTTAGGGTCATTGCTGTGTACCACAGTAAATGCAAAACACAAGGTTACGTAGTGGATAGTAAACTCTGAAATATAAATGTGATAGTTATGCTTTGATAGATTTTGGGATATTACGGCATAGCACTTTTAAAGATTTACTCTTTATTTTAGATTTTTTTATTTGACATTGTGGTGACCTATTTGCCTTTACAGTAAATTACAGTGTTCTGTAAACAATAAACAAGAATAGCCTACACTTTAAAACCTTAAAAATACCGTTTAATCGTTTAACCATTTTGTAGTATTTAGTTTATTTACCGTGAGACACAAAAAGCGTTTTCTCCAATAAAACACAACATAAATTCACAAAAAAACATCAATTGTATTAGCCTGATGTAATCCAAATCTTTAGAATCCATATGTTGTTTGCAAGAAACAGATCCAAATTCAGCCCTTTATGATCTTCATCTCCATTTCTCAGCAGCGACCGCAAACGTCAAATCCCGCGCTCAGGCGCGCTGGTGATGAATTCAAATTCAAAAAATGCGCCTTCAAGAAACGTTACGACATGTTTTACGTCCGTGATATCAAACGCTCATTGGCTCTCGCCTGCTTCGTCACAGATTGCGACATGCCGTGTTTCAGTCGGTGTAGTAAATTTGAAATGGAGAAGCGCGCGCGCCTTCACAGAGCGAACCGAAACCGGATTAACATTTTCATGGATTAATAATTTATATTCTGATCTGTACCTCATACACAACTATTATAATACTGCCAGAGAGGACTGCGGCTGCAACGCATCATCATGTGAACGACTTTTGGTACCGGTTTTGACATTTTCGCAATAAACAAATTATTGTGAAATTTATAACGTTACTTGTCTGTCTGTTATGTTTTTATTTTCTTCATAAGTGTAGCCTACGTAGTTTTAAGGAATGGTTATGGGTAGGTTTAGGGGTATGAGTAGGATTAGTGGCTCAAAATGTATTTTAATGCTTAATAAAACTATGAGAGGTTTGGGTTTGCTGAGATGGTCTCTGTTATGACCGTTTTACACTTTATATTAAGTGGACAGTTCCTGAGGAGTTACCATGTAAGTACACTGTTAATACAGTGTTGCACAGAGGTTTGGGTTTTGCATAATACACACAGTAAGTTATGACCGTTTTACACTTTATATTAAGTGGACAGTTCCTGAGGAGTTACCATGTAAGTACACTGTTAATGCAGTGTTGCACAGAGGTTGGGTTTTTCATAATACACAGTAACGTTAAGTTATGACCATTTTACACTTTATATTAAGTGGACAGTTCCTGAGGAGTTACCATGTAAGTACACTGTTAGTACAGTTGCAGAGAGATTTGGGTTTTGCATAATACACAGTAAGTTATGACCATTTTACACTTTATATTAAGTGGACAGTTCCTGAGGAGTTACCATGTAAGTACACTGTTAATACAGTGTTGCACAGAGGTTTGGGTTTTGCATAATACATGTAAGTTATGACAGTTTAACACATTGTATCAAGTGCAGAGTTCCTGAGGAGTTACCATGTAAGTACACTGGTACCACAAGGGAAAACTTTAGCTGTAATTCAACATAAGTCCTGCCAGTCATATAGTAAATACATGGTATACACATAGGAATCATCATGGTTTCAGTGTGTTCTAAACTGGTAACTACAGTATGGAAGACTGCGTGTGGAAGTGGAACAACTTGTGTGAATACATATTGTTGTTACAAAATGTAGTTACATAATGCCTGTTACACATGTGTACTTACTGTAGTGGAAAAAGTGTTGTTACCAATGTCCTGTTACACATTTGTACTTACACATACCTTTCCGTGGGTTGTTACATATGTGTAGTTACACAAATATTACAGTTGTAAATACTATGTACCAATGTGTATTTACACTGTAGTTACATACTAAGTACATATCTAGTAACCATGTAAGTTCACAGGTATTAGGGCCACTTAATATAAAGTGGGACCATTACGTACAATTAGTAAACGGTCTAAAGTGCACTATCGAAATAAAGTGTTATCCTTTTGTATTATTATTATTTTGGGAAATAACCAATAAGTCTGGACAAAGGGAGATAGGAAGTCAAGGCCCATCTTGATTAGTTGCTGTTCACAAGCAATTAACCAGTGTTGCCACCTATTTTCAAAGGAATTAGCTATAAGCCTACATAAAAGTCGCTAAATGTCGCTTGATGACGTCATGCGTCAACTAGCATAGTTGTGGTGTCATCACGTCGTACTTGCATTCTGCCTAATGTCTGTTTTTCTCCTAATCCTTGCTCACACACTGTCTTTTAATACAATACACTCTTAGAAGAAAAGGTTCTATATAGAACCTTAAAAGGTTCTATCTGCGCTACGTATTTGGAACCCCTAAAAGGTTCAATCACTCTTAGAAAAAAGGGTTCATTGGGGTTCTATATAGAACCATAGGGTTCTTTACTCAACTCCAAAGAACCTTTTATGCTAAAAAGGTTCTATAATGATTTATTTTGCCACAAAGGTTCTTTATAGGCTATTATTCATTCATATTACATTATTCTGCAACATTTTGTAGTTGTAATTAAATTATTGTTTATTAAACTGTAGTAACTTAATATCACATTTTAATCATGCTGATTTTTGGAGGAGAAAAACTGAAATGGCACTCTTCGTGCTATTGATTAACTACAGAAAATTATATAAATATATACATTTTCTAACCCCCATATCTTGAATTTTGTGATCATTCACATGCATTCATAAATACATTTTAGGGTCTTGATGTTTGTCAATAATATGAAATATTTAATCCGGAAAGGACAAAACAAATGATAATGAATGAACCCCTAAAAGGTTCCATATAGAACCTTTGAGAGGTTCCAAATACGTAGCGCCGATAGAACCGTTTAAGGTTCTATATATAACCTTTTCTTCTAAGAGTGTATAGCCAATATGACCAAGCTGTTTCATTTACATATTTTCTGTCAGACAAAATAATGAGTATTATCTGAATTCAGAAAGTCATTGAGCAGAGAGTCATCCACTAAACAGGGAAGATGTAGAGAGAGGTGTGATGGCAGTGGGAAAGCAAAACCATACTCCCGCAGGACAGTACTGGTGACATTTGGAAAGTCACTGAGGTTTGTTCAAAAAGTCGCTAGGTGTTTTCTCAATAGGGCACAGCTGACTGGTTCCTGCTGTATCAGTAGCCTATGAGCTCGCTGCTCAACCTTCAAATACTTGGTCAGCATTTGCCTTAGCAGTGCAGCGCTTTTAGAAACCCTCCACCTTCCCCAGCTCCACTTGTATAGATCTGCTAAATTCATTAATGCTATTTTGTACAGCAGCGGCATTTCTTACTTGCATTTTACTTGCGTGTCATGTATTTATTGGCAGTAGCAAGTCCCGTACTTGCTTTGCAGCAGCAATAACAAAAACAAACATACTACTCTACCGTCCTCAGACAAGTCTTGCCATGGCATTTAATCTCCTGCCAATTTGCGCTAAAATCGAGTGCTGCAAAGATATTGCACAGCATTAGCAAATGAGACATCTTTAGCCTGGTCTTATCTACTACTTTGTTGGTGTTATATGGAGAGAAAGAAAAAGGGAACAGAACAGAGATATTCATTTCTAATTTAGATTCTAGATTTGTTGTCAAAATGTGATTGACATCCCTTTTAATTTATCTTTTTTTTTTAAATCTTTTTTAAAACTTTTTTTAAATTCTCAATTACTTAAGTTGCAAGACCCTTTTAGGGTCACACAAAGGATCTTCTATTCCATTGAAATGACACACACATTGATGAGGCCAAGTGTTTCTGTTTATACACAAAACAATTTTGTCAAATAATTTCCCTTGCTCCCACTAAAGCCTACTCATTCACAGACTCCCATTGCAAACCTGCCCAAGAGCCCAGATGATTCAAACCCAGTGAAGTCTGTGGGTCTGCTCAGCTTGGTTTTCCACCTTCTGTTTCAACAAATTTCAGCTGCTTACAGTCATCCGGTGGGATAAAACAACTATAGCTGCAGTAAACAAGCATGTTCCTCCATCTGAGCTGAAGCACTTCACATCTGTTGAGAATCTATCTCTTTTACTCCTTCAAAACAATCCCAAAGACCAAAAATGGTCTTCTCTGGTTTACAGGAACTGTAGGGAATTTTACAAATATGTTACTTCTCTGCTTCCAGTTCAAAGATAAATATAAAGATATAAGTAACTCTGTCTGACGCACCCACCGCTAGCCTAGCTTAGCACAAAGACTGGAAGTAAATGGCTCCAGCTAGCATACTGCTTAAAATAAGTGACCAAATAATGCCAACATTTTCCTAGTTATCTGTTGTGATTTGTATAGTCACAGTGTGTACAAATAACATGGTAATATGAGACACAGGAATATTTTACACCGTAAACATACACCGTTTACACCGTAAACATACTCCGCCCAAGTAGAAGTGCTTCGCCTTCTGAAAATATGATTCCCAGTATGTTTACAGTTAAAAGATGCCTGTGTCTCATATTACCATGTTATTTGTACACACTGTGACTATACAAATCACAACATATAACTAGGAAAATGTTGGCGTTATTTTGTCACTTATTTTTGATCTGCGTGCATATGGTGACGCAAAAGTGTGTGAAATTCGATGTAGTATGCACTCCAGGCGGCTAGGTGGCAATGTGAAGCACTGCCACACAACAACACCAATATCTGAGAATATTTTGTACAACTGCTGAAAAGACTCTTTTACATTTATCAGTGCTGCTAGGCCAACTTGAAGGTCTGACGTATGTCAATGGTTGGTTGGTATTTTCCTGTGGCGCATGCCTGTGACGTAAATGCGTACGCGACGAGAGCCACTGTGAACAGATTTGCGTTTTTACCCTTTAGACGGGAACGCGATGGTGGAGCATTTTTAAGATTTCCACTATGGAGGGTGGTTTCACTTTTTTGCGTTTTTAAGCCCCAAAAACGCCGTCGCTGTGTAAATGAAAGGCACATCTGATAAAATATTTTTACTTTTTCCTCCACGAGCAATCTTGTGTAAACAGGGCCTAAGGTTTTTAAAAATCATTGTGTGTAATGTTTTGTAAAAAAGGTGAAGCAGACATTGTGTGTAATGTTGTGCAAATCTGTGGAGGTGTTTTTCTCATTGGAGTAGAATTTAGCAAATTGTGTGGAAATTTTTTATTTTAGTGTGTAAACAATCGTAAAAAACTGTAAATGTGTTTATCACTGATTTAGTGGAGCTTCGTTAGCTGTGCTATTCTACAGTAAAAACAGGTCGACATCTGGAGATATTAGGAGCCATTTTGTCTTTGAACGGGTAATAATTCTAGGAGGAAGAGTACAAGCAGCCATGAGATGGACAGGCAACAGGCTCTTACTCCATCCTCTGCAAATATGTACATTATGTAAATAATGCAAATTGTTGTGTGCAAATGCTTTGCCTGTACAGTAAGTAATTCTGTATTGGACAAGACCAATGATAAAGTGCTGTAAAATGTGAAAAAATTAATTAAAATAAATTAAAATAAAATAAAATAAAAAATAAAGCAACCCAATGCTCCAAATGGCAATTAAACATCTAATATTATTTGTACATTTCTGAGAGGTGTAACTTCCTACCTAAAAATGCAGTTTTTCTCTGCTTGTTCCTCAACAACTGGTGCTTCCCCTTAGTACAAGTTTGGTATCGTTGTAATTCCAACTTTGTGAATATTCCAACACGATCTCTGTAATTCTCTATGGCATGAGTCTGAACCAATGAAATGTGATTTTCAAATCCATGCTGATGTAAACAAAACCAGCTTGTTGCTAACCTGTCGCAATAACGCCATTGGAATTGTGAAAAATTGTTTTGTATTTTTTAAATTGAATTGAATTTTTAAATATCAATTAAATTTAATTGTTTTGTAATGGATATGGATGATAGTGAGAGTTTTCAGTCTGTGCCAGTGCCCTTAACCAGTGACAATGTGCTTCCTTATGCAGTGAATATTTAGCTTTTTTCATAAAAGTGTGTTTGGTTTGCTGTGATAATTGTTTTAAGAGCAACAACATTCATTTGGAGAATTGTGTCAAATCGATTGAGAAAAACTGTGGAATAAAGCCTGTTGCTAAATTACTGTCCTATACACTTTAATGTACTGAACATAGAATGACAGATATGCAGAATTAACCTACAAAGTTAAACACTAATTCAGAGATTGTGCAGTGTTGAGGCAGACCAATCTGTATATCTCACAATGTGTGGAATTGAGTGTAGTTGCGATAAAAAAGGGTCAACACCCTGTCAGTGTGACAAAACTCACTACCCAAAATTGTGAGAGCTAAAAGCTTCCTCTCTCCTTGCTACATAATGTTTTGCCTTTCAACCATCCTTTTTCACATCCACTTGTTTACTATACTCTCCTTTTCTTTGCTCTAAGAGCCCATACTCCTTATTACCAGTCATTGGGGAAAAAGAAGACCTGTCATTACCTCTTCAGAGCTGGCAGCAAAACCATTTTTTCCTATCCGTGTGGGAGAGAAAAAAAGGCAGTCATTATTGACCTGGCATTCAGGTACTACCATCCAGCTTGTGGAGCTTCTGATATGCAAAAACAAGTGAAGGAGACTGGAGATTGTTTCATTCGGAAATGAGCAGCAGTCCACTCTCAAAAGGACTTTGAGTTGATGCTTCTACCTCAAACCAAGAATGCGTTTACTGATTCTAGGAAAAATGGGTTTTATTTTAGGTCAGTTATAAGATTTTACTAATAGCAGAACACCATGGGGGAGAAGAACAATATCATGCAAAGAAGAACAGTTCAGACTGAGATAAATGTACACTGAAAATGACCTCTGCAACAGTGGCAGTGCTGACAACATCTTAGAGTGCTTCTCTCCAAGCTGAGTACAGCTTTATTTTTGCCTTGTGATCCCCGACACACTCATGATACTTACTTTATTTCTCTCTTTCCTAAATAACTAGAATAGCAAAGGTCAGAGAGCACAAGGGATATCCAGCTGCTCCTCCAGACCTATAGTCTAGGTCTCAACTCAGAGCAGACCTGAGCTATTATGTGAAACCTCCTTGTGTAAGGCCTGTCCACAGGTGAACAGCCCAAATCTGAACAGCCCTGATTAATCCCCTGACCCACTTCCATCATCCTCTCTTTTTACTCAGACTAAGCTGAACGTGAGAAGGAACAGAGAGACCCAGCTTTCTGGAACAGGACAACCATCATTTAGAACTTTGCATAATTCATAAACGTAAAATGTGGCATGTAAAGATGCACTTATTAAAACTGGACTACTGCAAATATTCTCAGTTAAATCTTAAATGTGTCATTGGAAAAATGACAGGACTTTGATTCTGCTTATGGCTACAGCTTATGGTGCGTTTCAAGGACCAAGGGCATTTTTGTGTGTAAGAATATGGATGCTGTTGAGAAAAAGCACTAGAATTATGCTGGAATGTCATAACATGCAGGCACACCATTAAACTTCTCTGACTAAACTTTTTTTTTTTCTAAACAGGCAAATGTAACACAAAGACTGACTGCCATAACATAAATAGATAGTATTTCACAACAAGGTACGAAGCTGCAGGTAAATATAATGCTGCTGATTTAGAAGTCATTTTCACAGTGCAATTTACTGCCCATGGATGTGCTGTCTTCTGTAGATTATCTCCCTGTGTTGTTTGTCCAATGATATTCTTAGAAAGATTTAAGTATTACTGGACATGTCCATCACTGTGCATGGGTGTTTCTTCAACTATAGACAAATTTTTTTCCATGTGGACTTCAAGACAATAAACTCTTTTCACATATTCCTAACAGTATGGACGACATGCATGCCTCACAAGATTGGATATTTTTTTGTCAGGATTTTTACGACTTTTTACGATCCATGTGAATTTTTGGAATAAAATGAGACTCTTTGTCCAAAATGACCAAAGAATAGTCTTGTTAATTGTATGTTAGTACACACAATTAAATAATATGTTAACACTTTATACCCAATTAACAAAAATAACAAGATGCGAGATTGAAAGCATTGCTCACAAGTGATACAATTGCCTCAATTGCTTTGCATTCTTCACACATTAAATGTGTGATTTTTCATCTCAAGCATGCTAGTGGTCTCCCTAGGAAATGAGTAAAAAAATCTATTTTGGGGATGGAAATTATTATGTAACGAATGTACATCAATAATAATATACATAAAATGTATTTAAGGGGGGCCGGAAGGCCAATTTAGCTCAAAAGGAATGATTCATCGATTTGCAATGAATCTTGACCGAATCACTATGGAACCGAGCAAATGACTCGTTTAGAGTTCATTTGAACGGGCCGTAATTATAACCTTGGCACAGATATAAATATCCAATCTATAGTGAAACACTATGTATTAGCAAGGTAACTTTAGATCGACAGTACAAGACATTAAATGTGCAAGCACAACACAAGGCAAATATCTTTCCAAAATATAAACAAGACTTTATTGATTATCCTAAAACATAAAACTAATATCTAACACAAACACACGCACACGCATTCATACAAGTTGCAGAAAGAAAGAGAGTGAGGAAAGAATGAGTTTTAAGAGTGAGATAGTGAAATCCCAAGTTTCTATATGCACTTATAAGACATGACCTGAACGAACCATCAATCATTAATTTAACCCTTCTATCGTTTCTTTGGCGGGTTATTTAATTTTACATTAATGCACCAGTTCAGTTAAGAGTCTGGAGTGTTACTTGCTTGTCCGTGTTGCTTTAGGGACCCCCTTTTCGTCGGTGTGTAGGGGGTTCACCGTGTCCGTGGCTGGCTGTCTCCTCGTGCCTGCGAGATCTTGGGCCGCCAATCACGTGGTGTGTTGGCGGATGGATGAAAGTCTTTGAAGTTGGAAGGGCTTTGTAGTCGAAACGTTTAAACGAAACTTTGCAGCAAAGCTTAACTTAGAACCGAGACTTTCAACGAAAAAGAAAATAAAGGAAGAAATGAAAGTAAGACGAGTTAGATGGCTTGAATGAGCTGTTTTAACCCCGATCTTGATAGGTTATTTGTCTGCTGGTCTAATTTGGTCTGGTCGATGTAAGCGTGCGAACACGCTCTTTGTTGTTTTCAGAGAGAAGCATGAACGGGAACACTCTCTTGCTGTTGATAGAGAGAGGCACCAACTTAATTTAACACCGAACCGAACTAAAAACCGAACTCCCTGGATGGAAGTTTCTGAACTCCCGAACGAACTCACTGTAACTCCTCGGTTCGGGTCTTTAACTGAAAAGTTGGCCCAACCTCTTTTGGAGAATTCTGACCAATGAGACAATGGCATCATTTTAGGGGGTGGATTGAGTTCCTACTCATCGTTATCTGGGATCTGCTGGGTTCCAGCACTTAGCAGAGAACAAGAGACCACAGTTTAAACATTATAGATTATTATAATCATACCAAAACATTTTACACAGATTTCAATCAAGCCGTCTTTTGAATTAAGAACAGGTTATCGTATACGATCCTGCTGACAGGAAGCATGACACACTTTCATTCACACACCTAATATTTATAACAATTACATGACTTAGATGTGATCTAAGCAGAATAGACACACAGGGGTTGTAACCCAATACATAATCATGTTATGTTATATATTTTGATTACAGGTCAGTCAAGCATTGTTGGGATGATTGTATGCATTTTTATATGAAAAGTCTCTGTCTCTGTGGGTTTTTAATGGATCTCAACACTGAGGTCATTCAACGGTCTTCAAGAAAGGGGAAGTCTGTTTTACATCTCTGTCCTGCTCAGCAGTGGTGCTGCTAAGGGGGGGGGGGGGTCAAAGGTGGTCAGACCCCTTGGTGGTCAGGCCTCGTTTCACCATTTCTGAGCAACTTTGTCTTGCTTGAGGATGAAACATTGACAGCGTTTTTCCTGTTTTAGGCTTATCTCTGAGTGCCTGCAAGGCCATAAAAGTCTTCTCTGGGGGGTTTTCTAGACAATTTGGAGCCATCTTGTGACTTTGGAATGTGGTGTTCAGATCCGGAATGCTGAATCACATTTGAATGAATCCCATGAGAGATTAATTTGATTAATTTGTGTTTGGTTCATCCTTAAAATCTCTACAATTATATCAAAGTAAACATTGGTGATAATAATAAAAAATAAAATAATAATTTCCACACAATACATTTTGTTTGTTTACAGTATTTTACTCTCTATTTAGATTATAAAAGAAGGCAAATACATTACAGTAAAGCATTGTAAACGTTTCCAGGACAGCTTCAATATGAGATCCATATCACAACAATAACAACAAAAACACATTTCACACTGTGAAGAACTTGTGTTGCAAAAAGCAAAACACAGGCAGAAAAGGTTAAACACAACTAAAACACAGTTGTCATCTCAAAATTGTTACACACTTATTTCTAATGATGAGCTCAAACTAAGTAAGCCAGTTCAGCATGTACAGATGCACTGAATGTTGATATCAACAAAATATGGAAACAATCTGAAAAGGAGAGGAGGAAAAGTATGTGTAAGAGGTGGTGGATGAGGAGGAAGAGAATGAGAAAGAGCAAGGTGTGGACATTATTGTCAATGCTGGCACGCTAGAGGGGTTTTCCCTTTGCCTGGCAAGAGACGACATTGGACATGATGTGGACAAAGTCCTGAGGCTCGACTCAACGTGATGCTGAGGCAGAATGAATCTCTATAACTTTGCAGTTGCACAACTCTTTTGAGTGACTGTAACATGCGTTTCATTTTGAGTTTTTTTTTTACTTTTTGGCTTTTTGCAGGTGGACTAATGTATTTGGTAACACTTTACAATACGGGTGCACTAATAAGCATTAATTCATGCTTAACTAATGCACAGATAATCATGTGTTAATGTATAACTCGTGAAGAAATAAACAATTAATTAATGATTACTGCATCAGTAACTAATAAAGATTCTAAATGATTAATATATTAAGTAATATATGAATTGTTATTAATTTAATTTATTATTATTATTATTACCTTTATTTAACCAGAAAAAACTCATTGAGACTAAAAATCTCTTTTCCAAGAGCGTCCTGGCCAAGACAGGCAGCAGCACAATTAACAAGGTTACAGACATAAAAACATATAAGATATAACATCAACATAACAATTTGTGCCAATAATACATAGTTATAAAGTCATAAAAAAATAATCAGTTTCATATACATTATCACAAGAGATAACAACAGCAAAGATTGTCCGAGTAATCAGTCATAACAGCCAGTTTGTGTAGCCTCCATGTTGTTTAGAAGTAATTTAAAATCAATCAATGAAACAGGCACCTGAAGATTCAGGACATTTTGCAGCTGATTCCAAGCGCAGGGGGCCGCATACTTGAACGCCCCTTTTCCCAGTTCGGTCCGGACTATAGGGACAGATAATAATAATAAGTTTGAAATTTGATATTTCCATTGCCAATTATATATATTTACAGGGAAGGGAAAACATAATTCTTGCAAGAACTTTGATATTTTGTGCCATGGGGGAGGGGAAAACATAATATAGGGGAGGAGCAAATAAATGAAAGCTTCCACAGAAACCTTATAAAACATTACTCTTTGTCCATGTGAGCTCTCTCTTTATGCTCTTTATCAATTGAAAATTACCTCTAAGCAAAGGTTTTCTGTCAATTAGATATTGTCGTAGTTCTTTGTAACAGTGACAGAGGACAATGTGTCTGAGATAGACGATAATGTCGAGGAGGACCCTGATTACGAGGCATCCTCTTCAGATGAGCATGAGACTCCTAGTGTTCACCCTCATATTGTCTGGCAGATAAATTACCTTCCAAAAATGGAACGTTATTATGGTCCCACTTCCCACATAAATGGAAGGGTACAGCTGTGGCCAAGTTTGAAGATTTTGCTGCTTCAGTTGTTATGATGTTGATTCACATTTTTCTAGATTATTGTGCAGAGTGATCAGAGGCATTGTACATATTTGCAAAAAGCTGTTTGGAACATCTGGAATATCGATTGTCCAGAGAAGAAAAGGTGAACGCTACCATGAGTCCTGCGTCGTGCCAACAGTGAGGCATCCTGAGACTATCAATGGGAGTGTCAAATTGACCTATAAATTTGTATAATACAATAATATAAAGCTATTAAAACACCCAAATTATATATAATTTTAGAATTTTATGTCAATCAGTGACATTTTATAGTGGTTTGCTAATTTGTCCATAGTCATGCAATAGGTATTCTGGATGTATAAGGGGTGGGGGGTGGGGAGTTGGTGGTGTTTTATTTAAAAGGATATGTAAGTAGTCAAGAAAGAAATGTAAAGTACCTGACTTAACCCTTTGGAAAAAAAAATCATATACTGGGGGTTTAAATTGCTGGGGTCAAATTGACCCCAGTGGGTAAAACATTTTGGTAGATTTGAGGGTAACACGAGGGTTAATATATTAACCATATAGAATCTTTATTAGTTGCTGATGCAGTAATCATTAATTAATTGTTTAGTTCTGCATGAGTTATACATTAACACATGATTATCTGTGCATTAGTTACGCATGAATTAATGCATATTAGTGCACCCGTATTGTAAAGTGTTACCATGTATGTTTACAGTATGCAGTATACAGTAATATTCAGTACAATATTATACTTGCAGTGCATAAAGTATACAATTTATTTAACTTTCTACTGTAAGTTGTGATTACCATGTTATTTTTTTTTTATGTCGTGGCAGACTAATGGTCTGTAGTGTTTATATTTTGACTGGCTGTGTGTAAGATCTGAAAGCATTGTTTGATTTTGCCAGAAGAGTCAGAGGTTCTCTGGATGTAGTTTGAAGATTTGGTTTTGTGTTTAATGTCTTGAGAAAGTGGGTGATGGTTTCGAGAAATGTGTTTTAGCAATTCAGAAACTGTAATACAAGACAAACAATAAACTGAAAAGAAAATGTGACAGAAAGAGAAGTGGAGAGTATTCATATAGTGATCCAGAAGATCATTTATCATGTGAATAGTTGGAGCTTTACATAATCAGGTGCAGGACCACTTAAGCTATATATATAATATTATATATATATATGCGGTCTGTTATTTTTTGATAACACACCTTTGCCATGAAAAACAGAGCATTGCTATGGACGCAGGATTCTAACCGTAACGGAACAGACTATTTTCTTTAGCGGAAAGCAATACAACCGTTTTTAAATAAACTCATTTTTAAATAAACTCCTTTTTAAATCAATATTTTGTGTCAAATTATTGATCTATTTGGTTGGTAGCCATGTAATGAGCGGGATAATGTAGATCGAGGCGGCTGTTATAGCGAATACAACCCCTTCAGGCTGATTCAAGATATATATATAATTATAAAACAAGATTATCATAATTCATCATATCATCATTAAGTTTTGGTATTGATACTGGTGGTATTGTTCTGCTCTGGGTACATTCATGCAGCCATGACTGGACATAATGGGGAAACCAGTGATTAAACTCCCGCAGGGATGACAGAACAGATCCAACAGAATAATAACTACTGGATAATGTTCATTCAAATAATTAACATGAGATACGGTAACACACTGTTTTTTTTTTTTGTTTTTTTTTTATATCTGGGTGCACAATTTAACAAGACAGATGTTAGCAAGGGCCAGAGGTCAAGAGCTTGTCTGATAGCTAGGTGGTTGCTTGATTTTAGATAAAACCACTTTATATCATAATTGACTATCAGAAAAACAACTACTGGTGTTTAGTTTGGTTTGCTCTGGGCAGAGCAGGATGAGCAGCAGTGAAACCCCCAAAACTAAACTTTCAACTAAATATCCCTCAATCATTAAACTGCTCAACAAAACACTAAATAAAAATAGACTGTTGGAACAGATTCAATGCATTAGGAAGTGCTTGATCAGGGACAGTTGATGGAAACGTACCCAACTTTATGAAACTTTTTATGAATACAACCCAGACAGCAACAAGCAGAGGCATAACTAAGAAGCACGTATGTTGTATACAAAATTACTTTAAATCACACCAAAAGACCAAACCATATACCAGCTTAGGTGCACCTTTTTTGAAAGAAATATTACATTATTCTAGCATCCCCTTAACAGGCGTTATAGCCACAAATTTGAATAAACTGTTTTCACAATGGGCAAAGGAACAATACAACCTTTTCTTTAAAAAGCAGTTATTCAGCCCATGCCTTAGCTGAAACCAGACAATACTCTTATTAAATAAATAATAATACATAACAAAATCAGTACTCTTACTATCGCAGCGGCCCGTGGGTGGGGTGTAGGGGTGTGTCTATAATTTTATTACCTTTGTTTTATAACAAATATTCAATCAACTGTCATAATCTATGCATCATTTGAAAGCTAAGACACTCAAGAATCACGTTCTGAACTTGTTTTTGCAATCAATACACCAGAGAGGAAAGGGTTAAATTAAATGCTGACAGACCGACCCTGTAAATATCGGTAAATATGAACAAAATGAACGGCAATACTTTTCTTTCATCTCCTGTGGTTCAGATCAGTTCAGACGAATCCAAGAAACACCAGCATACATTTCAATGTAAGCTTGGTCTACTCTTCAAAATGCATCCCACTTTGTAATCCAAAACAACAAAAAATATAAACTGATGTAAAACCTGTGCTAAATCAAATGTGTATGTAACCCTGCAAATAATAACGTTAGGAAGATGGATGATGGATTAACCCAAAAGTTTGAGGACAACTAAAAATATGAAAAGAAAATTCAAAACAGTATCACTAAACAGATCACTGTGGACGGGGATGGGACGTTGTCCCGGATTAGTGATTTTCCACAGCCTTACCCAGGAGGAGGAGCTGAATGGCAGATGTGGTAAGTGCTATGAAAATATGATTTGTTAACAAGAATAGCTGGATTCTCATAAACAGTAGAGGTTAGAGTGTTAAAAACTGCTCGCTATATGTAGTAGAAAGGCAGCTTAAAGGGTTAGTTCACCCAAAAATGAAAATTCTGTCATTATTTACTCACCCTCAAGTCGTTCCAAACCCATAACATTTTCGTTAATCTTCGGAAAACAAATATCGATCTTTTTGATGAAATCTGAATGCTTTCTGTCCCTTCATTGACAGCCTATGCAACTACCACTTTCAAGCCCCAGAAAGGTAAAGACATCCTAAAAGTAATCCAGGACTTAATTGGTTTAACCTCAATTTCTTCAACTTCGAGGATTTCGTGGAATGGGCACTGTGGCATAACGGGTCTTCTTTGACCGTTGGGCTTTGCAACAGCACAGACGAGGAGACCGTCCTGCCTGACTCTCATCCCGCAGAGACCGTCCTGCCTGAGTCTCTTCCAGCCGAGCCTGCGCTTCCCGTTAGCCCTGCCAAGCCTGCGCTCCTGGTCAGTCCCGCCGAACCGGTGCATCTCGTTGTGCACGCCGAGCCAGAGACTGTTGACGTCATGCCCGCTGAACCTTCTTCGCCGCTGGTCCCGTAGAGCCCAGAGCCTTCGCCACTGGTCCCGTTCAGCCCAAGGACTGTCCCTGAGCCTGTACCTGAGCCGGTCCTTGAGCCTGTCCTCATAGCTCTCCCAATAATTTTTTTTGTGGGGGGCTATACTGCCTATACTACAAAGGCAAAGCGCAGTAACTACACATTTGGTCAAAAATTAGTTAAGACTTCTAATGGGTTTTATGACATGCGTTCTGTCTGTGCAGTTTCGGAGAAACAAGTATGCAAGTGAAGTTACTGCGTTCTGGCTTATTACAGTAACTACGAAATCCAAGCTAATACCAAGGCAAACCGCAGTAGGCTAAGTTACCGCGTTCTGGGGTTGTTTTCCCGGGTTTGACACTGCAGATACTGCGGTGGCTAAGGCTTCGTAGCCTTCTCCCGAAGGACATTGTAATACTGTTTGTTCCGATAGTAACACTCCCTCACACAGAAACCAACAAGCCAACCAGCTAGAACAGAATGAGACAACACCATGGCACAATCCCGAGGCAAAATGATGGTTGAACTTGCATTAAAACGCAAATATCCAGAGGGTAAGAAAGATAGAAAAGCACCTAGCAAGGCAAATTAAAACTTTATAATCATACTAGCAACCTAAGTTACCAGCTAGCCAGGTGCTAACAATACATATGTTAGAAACATGTTAGCCTACCTGCTAACTTGAAGTCAATATCCACTCTTGACAACTTAATGATAATCCGATTATCGCGTTGATGATTCTTGATTCAAACATCTCTTCACGTTCCAGGCATCTAATCCAATCAAGTTAGTAGGCTCCGGTAAAGTTAGCTTTCCATCCGCAGGAAAGTGAACGAGTGCACCCGGCAGCACCAGAAGTTACTATCGCTTATTTGCAAACCACGAAAGATCACGTGATTGAAGTACAATATTATTGGCTTTATTGAGCACCAATAAAATTCAACAGTTGCCAACCATAGAAATATAACTCTTTATATAATATTTATTTATTGTGTAAAATGGTAATGATGCTTAGAGAAATTATGATGATGAAGACAACTTCTTTAAAGTCAATTACTTACCGACTGTTGTGAACTTTTTCTTCTAACATGTAGAAACTCAGAAGCGAAGACCAGGAGACTCGGTTTGTATCTTAAGCAGGTTCTTTATTTGAGCACACGAGCTGTTGGTAGCTGTAGTCTTCCAAGCTCGTCTCGAGTCTCAACCAAGGGAAACGTTCCCTTGCAATTTATAACATTATAAGGGGAGAGATTTACAAAGCATGTAAATGACGTATATAGGTTTAGGAAAACCCGTCCTAGACTGAGAGTGTTACCAATCCTAATCCAATCAGCATAACTATTCAAACACTGAGACTCATGAACAGGAATGGCAGGACTCTCCCGCTGTCATACAAAAGCTCCCAAGAGTTTCAATAATCTGATTCATTTAATTTACAATAGAGAGAAACAGGACTGGCAGGAACAAGCAATTAAGAGTTTCAGTAATCTGACAAATACAGAAAAACAGGATTGGCCGGACTCTCTTGCTGGAAACTGTTTCACAGCTGATATCATCACCATCCTAACCTTAAATGCTAAATTCAATGTACAGAACTTTCTCAGTTTATATACTATTGTATTGGAACCTAATTTAAACATTTAATAAATGTGTAATCCTTCGCGAGTACATTCTCTTTGTGGTGAAATGGGCATTGTGATAAAAGATTAAAAGATAAAAAAATTTAAAGAAACATGTAAGAAACACAACAAGAAAGTTGCATTAACACATTGAATTTGTAGATACTGCCCTTTACCTTTGCAACGGTGTTTTAGTTGTTTAAGGTCATCCAAAGGCAGAGTGCAGTATCTGCATTTTAGGGGTCAAAGGTCAATCTATAAAAAATGTCTTCCTAAGAAGGCTTTACATAAATGCATTACCCCTAATCTACCCATAACATGTTTGACTGGCTGGTATAAACTTAAACCTTTAAAGGCCTTTTTCTCCATTTCTTTGTTTGCATAGTTACTGCACTTAAAGGTGCTCTAAGTAACTTTTTTACCTTAACTGAACAGCTTCGGAGTCAGTGGAATGGTTATATTACTTATTTCGGGTTGAATGGTGGTGGTTTCGCACCCCCCTGGTGCCCGAGAGCGGAAAAATCTCACTTGCAACTTTGGGCCGGCGGGCCGCCGGCCTCGCCGTCAGGAAGTATCGCGTGATATCAGGTCTCGCGATGTAACGAATTGCCTTACGGCACTGCACCATAGACTGTAAAAACACTGCACACATACACGCCCCTGTTCAAGCACCGGCTAGCTATAAGCAAAGGGCTCGTTTGCGTTATGGCTGAGTGAGCCTGTAAAAAAGAAGCAGAAAGCGAGAAAAAAATTTGACAGAGGACCAGCGAAAGAGGAAACGGGAGACTGACCGAGCAAGAAGTCAGACTAGAGTAAACATCAGACCGGAATTTTCAGAATGCAGAGAACTGAGAGAAACAGAAGCCTGCAAAACGGATGCTGCCTTCTTGCTGTTGCACTTGTAAGTATCTTTGGAATAAACTGGGTTTAATATTTAAATTTCAATATAAAACAGGTGACGTACTTTACATATATGATTTGAATTACGCTGACCTATGTCAACGCGTCTGATAATAGGCAATAAACATGTTGCACATATCATGATCGAGCTATAAAAAACTTTCTGATGTTTTCTTAGACAAGCAAAGGTAAACCGTCATTCTACAAGATGAACTTATAGACCTTGCTAATATAACTTTAGACAAATTAGCCTCCGATATATTATGTTATGCTCATGCCCACTCAACCCAAAAAAAACTAAACAAACATGAAAGCAGTAGTTCGCCTCGTTCATATCGTTCGTTCCCGGTAAAAATACTAGTATGCATGACAACACACACAAAAAAAAAAATCGCCATCAGTTGGAAAGAAAATATTGCTTTACTTACCTCGGTAGACATAACTGTTTTTGAAATAGCCGGTTCATGCTCAGCTGTGTTGACAGCTGATCAGCTGGGTTGCTTGTGGCGAGGGGGGAGGAACAACAGTTCGTTTTTACGACAGTGTGTTTGAAAGCATTTACTACCAGACGCTAGGGGGAGCTTCGTAGAGAAAAAACACTCAGGGCTGCCTGGTGCCCCTTTAACCTTTGAAGGGCAGTATACCTCTCCGCCATGGCCACCTGAAGGGTCCTCTCTGCCATGGCCGCCCGAAGGGGCGTCTCCGCCATGGCCACCCGAAGTGGTTGATTATCTCAAACAATTAGCCAACATGCCACGTTGAAAGCAAGAAGAGGCCTGGGGGAGCCTTTCTAATTAATTCGTAGCCACTGTGCAAGACAGTTGGTGTGTATCATGTTAGATAAGATTCAACCAATGATTTCAGCAGGGGACTCATCCTGAGCCAAAATGAATCATGTATTGCAAAGCGTCTTCAAGGCAGCTCTGTAAGCCTATAGAGCCAATGTCTGGATGAACTTCCCTTCTGTCAGATACCAACAATTACTTTTCATCTTCGTTTTTCTCTCTCTCATTGGATCCCTTGTGAACTGTGGATAGCGGTTCTCATGACACACCTCACAGCATATGTTCAGGGCCTTTGAGATTACTCTGAAAGACTCAGTGGAAAACAACTAAGGTGAAAGGGAAAGGTTTTATTTTATTCTAGATCTCATGTTTTTTTATTTTATTTTGTATCCCTGTGGTCTCCTTTTCAGTCTTAACTGAGCTCTATTTCCTCTCCTATTGAGATATGTGACATTGATAATCGGTATAGCCAGTTAACTGGGCATTTAAGGGGCACTGGAAGGTCTATTGCAGCTAATGAGGTCAGGCAGTAAAGTTAGAGCAGAATTAATTGCTTGCATAATTCTGTCTTTTTCTGTCCATCCTCTTTTTCAATAAAACGCGTCAGAGGAAGCTCATCCACAAGGACAGACTTCCTTCTTGCCCATTGATGCACAAAAACCTTAAAGCTCCTTAATATCACAGAGAGTCAAGAGGATGAAAACTAATAATTGATCGCCCTTAACGGTTCCTTAACCGTTTCATTATTTTAGTACATAGGGAATAAATAAATAAATGTTAAACAATTCTTGCAAAGTTTTTTAGGCAGATATTCACAGATGACTCATTAGTTTGAGAATCGGTCTATTTGTTATAGACTAAAAATAACCATAGTAATCATTTCATTCATTAATCAGACTACACAGATTGTATTGTATGTTTTTGCAGCTCAAAAGAATCATTTAGTCACCTGTTTTAGTGGGTCGACAGATATATCGCCAATATATAGGCCACAGTTTGACATTTTTTAATTATTGGCATTGACTATGTATTGGTATGCATGAGATAGGGGCAGGTGAGTGTTTTTGTTTTTAATGTAACAGGTTATGAACAACCGGTTTTCGGTTCTCAACCCTATTCCAATGCTACATCCCTAAACAATTATTTAATTTGAATGGATTGGAATTAAGGATTACAAAGGCCATTGAGCTGGTAAATACTGTTTCTCTTTCTAAGGTTGATTTCACATCTGTAGTTTGATTCATTTGGTCCGGACCAAGGGCGAAAAATTATACTTTGTATCATTTTTCAGGCGTTTTGGTTCCTTTTCACACCACACTGATTGCTCTGATCCAAATCAGTTGATGAGTTGATGAAACAAACCAAAATGCAGTCACGTGACAACATCCACATCACTCAATGGCCAGATGTGTCTTGAACGTATTTCCATAACTGCACTTCGATTGGTCAGAATTAACCCTGCACTGTTCCGCAGATCTATGAAACCCCCTTTCCCTGAGCTGTTTGCTCAACAAAGTGAAGATTTCGCTGTTATTGTGAATTTTTGAAAGATGAGACCTAATATGTTCATCAGACCAAATTTCTATGAGGCTCCACACCTCCTCCTCACACCAGTTTGTCCGCGAGCTGCAATGCTAAAATTGCAAACTGTCAACAAACATTAGTCCTCATCCCATATAATGCACAGCACAGCTGACTACGGCAGCTGGTTTAGTAAAAAAATGTGCAGTTCTTTGTCAGTTAGGTCTGTTCGAGGTCGGATCACGTTCTCACCACAATTGAACCGCTCCAGAGTTCGTTTGAAAGTGTTCAGAGACCACCTCTTCGAGAAGGTCTCAGTACGCTGGTTTGGTCCGCTTTTGGTGCGATTGCTACATTCACACCTGCCCAAAACGAACGCACCAAGGGGGACAAAAAATTAGGCAGGTGTGAAAGCACCCTTAAAGTAGTTAACTCAAATACATCATGAAAGACTTCCTTTGAAGTGACCTTGACCAGATTGCTCTCATATTAATTGGAAAGGTCTATTTTCCATTCCACTAGTTATGCTGTAAAACAGACAAACCTGTACACAGAGCAAATGTGACTGCTTAATTTCTCTTGTACACTTAATTAAAAATGGCATACGCCTTATCTTCCACTCTGTGGGCCATTGGCCAGACAGATTTTTATTAGACTGCTATAGACACACAATGAGTTATCTGCCTTGTTAATAAAATTGAGTGTGTCAGTCAGTGGTTTGGTAAAGGCTTAACTCTACAGGTCACATGTTTGTTATTGCAGATGGTTTGACTGCCGCATGGAACATGGGTTTCGCTTCTGGTGCAGTCAAGCAGGAGGTAGATGTTCCAGTTACAGCCATTTTTGACAGCAAGGGGTATGATATGTATTGGTATGCATGAGATAGGGGCAGGTGAGTGTGGCCACAGTGCTGGTGTAATCAATGTAAGGATGAGGGTGACAGCCCACAGGTCAACCTCCATTATTTTAGGTTATTGCAGTGTAAGTTTTGGCCGAGTGGCTCATTTGTCAGTACGTCTGGCTCACACTCACCCTCCCAACCGTGCTATCACACTTCGTACAGGGATGTATTTGTGCTTGTGTTCACTCTTCCAGTGAAGTCTGTTTCATATTCCTCCTTCATTTGTTATTTATACATTAATGCGTTTTCCATGTAGTTTAATAAACATGCTGTCAAACTGCACATGGCTGCAGCTTTGTTATTTTATTAAAGGTCCAAAATGCATTGTATTATTCAGTCTGGATAATTTCCAAAATAGATTTGTAACCACATATTTTTCAAAGGAAAAAAAATAAAACACTTTAGTGAATCATGAGGAATTTGCTCCATTCTCAGAAACCGAAGTTATTCATGATAGAATATCCATTTTGTATTTCTTGAAGTCTGTGGCTGTGCATTCTCTCTTATGTATGTCACAATAATCATAAAAGGGAATTATGAACCGTGTCATTAATATGTTTAAACCATTTTCTACAGTCTTTCCATTAGGATGTCTAACACAAACCGCTTATCCTAATATTCTCTGGAATACTTCTCCACTGCATAACAATAAAGTTGATAAAAAAGGAAACTGTCAGGAGCAGATGAGAGAGGGTAGTGATGACGCCCCTGCCACAGCGCTATTCTGCTGGAGTCATAGTCACTTCAGTCTAGACCTGATTGCCAAAGTGGATAATACTGCGCTTTCCAACAGACATTCAGGCGCAGAACAATGGGGCCACAGGTCATTCTCTGGCTTTATGAAGAGAGCCTCATAGTGTTTTATACAGTTATAACTCTCTTCTGAGGGCATAAATCAAAGATAGAAAGAGAAAGAGAGCCTGAAGGTAAAACGAGTGCTTTAAAATGCATTCAAGCATATTTGATCATTTTTACCATTTTTATGACTGCCCTGGATTTGAGCATATGAGTTGGCTATGTCTAATGTGATAAACCTTTACTGATGAAACGACAAACTTTCTGTCTTCTGTGGAACACAAAAGGAAACCTTTTGAAGGATGTTGTTTATTGCAAATGAAAAGTTTATTGCAAATGTACCAAATCCGTTTACTGTGTAAATTTCTCTCTTCCTGACACAAAATTTGTCAATTGATTAATTTTGTAGATGTGTTGTAAGTGCTTATTTTGTCATGTTTAGATGAATTGCAAATCAGCAATATATTCTTTTGACTTTCTTATCGACATTTACCATTCAGTCCGAGTGAGTCTTCGCAAATGAGTGCTATTGGTTGTTTGGGAAACGGTGAAGCTTAGATCCAGGTGAGATTAAAAAGCTTAACCAAAATAATTTCAACACACCTCATCCTGTCTGGTTTTCCATCTATAATGGGTCTATATCGCCCCTCATCTAAATGAAATTAGGAAGAGGTAGAGCTTTGAAGTTCATGATGCCTGGTGTTGCTAACATCAACTGACTGAAATACCAGCCCGTTCTCATCCCAAGGCGTCATATACTGACGCTCGTGACATTTCGTCTACATTCAACGCGCATGGCACCCTTTAGCGTCAATATGAGACGCAGATATATATGGGTCAGAAGGCGCCTCCTAGCGGTCTAACCCTAACCCTACACCATACCTAAACCTACCCATTTCTGTGCGTGTTATATTGACGCTAAAGGGGACCATGCGCGTTAGATTTAGACGAAATGTCAAAAGTGTCAGATATGACGCCAAAGGATGAGAATGCGTTGGAAATACTGGTAGACGGTTTGTTGTACAATAAACACAGTCTTAGATATTAGCACAACTATGGAGCTGCAAATGTTACAGTACAGTTAAGAGCAAATGTGGTAAATGGATTTTGAGTCAAGGACTGAATGTGGTTCCGATTAGACTGAATATTTTTAAGGACTCATAGTGACTCTGTAAGGAACTACACTGTTGAAATCAATTGTTTTTCTCTTCTTAAAAAAAAAAAAGCATATAGCAGAGTATGGCCTATGTAAACAATCTATCCGAATGGAAACCAAAGGTACCTCTTAGCATCTTCATAGAGACGTATTTAGCACATTGCTTTCAACAACAACAACAAAAAAACCTTTGGCATCAGTACACTGTCAACACGGACATTGATAAACAGTGTTGGGAGTAACGCGTTACAAAAGTAATGCATTACAATAACATATTACTTTTTGCTGTAACGCAGTAGTGTAAGGCATTACTAATCAATTTTCAGTAATATTTTACTCGGTACATGTTCAGTAACGCTTGCGTTACAACACACTTTTAGTTTTAATTGTAAAAAAAAACAAAAAAAACACATCAAGACCGCGAGACATATCACGAATGAAATATGCAAGTAAGCTGACTTGCCTGTTCGTGGTCAGTCAATAGCCGCGTGTGGTTTCCAAGTTTGTAAATAGACTAAATAATGGCAGCGTCTTATAGCCTACTTGTAGGTCTATATCGATTTATTGTTTACAGGAGTGCCGTGCCCGTGAGGCATGATTTCGGCCTCTGTGCTCGCGCTGGCCAGTGGAAAAGCGGCTAATGGTGAAGATGGCATGATGAAGACTGTAGCCTACATTCGCGAGATGGAAGTATGCGCATTATGCTACTATTTGTTCTTTATTTTCTTTCTAAAGAGTTAGGCTGTGTTTAGGTGGTATTTTTCATATTTTCATCACGCAATAATTTTTTTTTGATGCGGTGCTGACGCGTTGTAACATGTAGGCTATAGCCTAATGGTGTGTTCACACCGAACGCGAATTTAATTATTTGCGCGAGTAGATTACATACAAAGTCAATGCAAAGACGCGAATAGACGCATCATTCGCGCCGGGCGTTGCGAATGACGCGAATTGGGCGACGCGTTTGCCGCGAATGTCTTCCGCGCAAGTTGAAAAATTTGAACTCGAGCGAATGTTCAAGCGTCTAACTAGACGCGTATTTGACGCTCTATTCGCGTTCGGTGTGAACACACCATAAGGGTTGCGGCGGCGCTGCCGATAAAGCACGTAAAAGCTGTCACAAAGAACCTGCAAAAGCAATGATTATGAATGTGTCAAATATAGCAAGGAGACATTTTAATTGTTTATTAATAAAGATGAAGTTGACTTTCCTGACTCGCGATCTTCGCAGTAGGCTAGTGAGTGCTCCAGAGAGAATGCATACAAGCAGAGAGCAGTCTGTTTTCTTTCGTTTTGAATTGTTCTGTTTACAAGTAGACATTTCAATATAGATATATTGTTCAGGTCTGTGAAGTAGGCTACCTTATACGCGGAGATTCGGTTAATTTGAGACGCGCTCCAGTTCACGCCCAGGCGCCTCCGTTTCGTGATTAGCCTATCTGCAATATTTACTTCTTATGATCAAATCCAGGCAATTGGTTGATGAAACATTGATTAAAATTAAGATACAAAATTAATACAAATCGAAATTCACTTTGTGAATTCACTTTGAAAAGGCTTTGTTTCTTCTGTTTGAAGTTTTAAAGCATCTTTTAGTGCCGCTTCAGATCGGTCGCGTCCCTGTCGCATCCTTACATCCTTTTTTCCTCATAAATGCGAAAACGAAAAAAAAAAAAAAATTTATATTTTATGTTCTGTGGAGAGCCAACCCTTCGTCATCCGGTGGGTAGTATTAGGCTACTTTTGAAAAATCTAAAAAAAAAAAAGCCTCCTAAAAGTTTTTTTTTTTTTTTTTTGTCACGCATGAATGCGTGTCTATTTTCCTCATATAATATTAAATATAAAACACATGTGTAGACTGATATTTTTCGAATGTCTGGACTGCTTTAAGGGAGTAGCCTATAGATAAACAGACGTTTCAATATTGGTATTAAATTCTGAGAATTTATATGTCAAGTTTTGACTGCAAAATGTTCATAATGCTGGAATTCCCCAATTTTAAATAATTTATCGTCAACTAGGTTTGTGGTGCGTAGACCAACTAGGTCTACGTATTTTATAATGTTAACTTCAAAATTCTGATAATACTAATAGTAATTTAAAGATGTATACATTGGATCTGGATGGGAAGGATAACTCTGGGAGTTGGAAAAGGGTGTGTCGCGATTCTGCAGGTTCGTGGATCTGAGTGTCGCGATTTCGGTTTCATATCGCATATCATTACAGCCTTAGAATGTTAAGTTCTACTTCTGTATAGGTATTTTTTGTGAAAGTAACTCAAAAGTAATACAGGAGTAATGTAACGCATTACAATTCTGACAGCGTAATATTGTAAGGTAATGAATTACTTTTAAATAACAGTAACATGTAATGTATAATGTATTACAGTTTGGAAGTAACTTGCACAACACTGTTGATAAAATATATTTTCTGTAATTCTGCTGACGTGTCATGTGTTGATAGGGACTGGGTTTCTGATGTTAAGTTTTGTGTTTTATTTGGCCAGTTAAGTGAAAACCAAACACAAGACCTACAGTAGTTCAAAACGTCTTAAGAAACCTACGTTTGTCACTCAAAACAAATTAAAATTATAATCCAGCATCCCTGGTTTTTCAATTACAGATTAAACATTCATCAAATTAAATAAGTGATGAACATGCCTGTAACAGCTTTCTTCAGAAATAAACATACAATTACGAGTATGTGCACATTTTAACTAATAAATTAGTTTTATGATAATACTAGTAAATATAGACTATTATTTAGTGCCAAAGTGTTGACGTGAAACGTTTTGCCAATGAGGTTACAGGCCGTGCTGCTATAAAAACTATGAAGACCTTTGTTTCTACAAGGGACATGCAGGCTCTTTCCTAACCATCAGTACATGACCCCTTGGGAGTGAAAATGTATATGTGCACGTACGCGGGTAAAATTTGTGTTTTCCTTTCATTCCTTTTCCCGGCCTTTGTAGTGTCCTGGTTCATTGGCCTTCAAGTCCACTTTTGCTGATTTCGCTTTTTTAATCATTTTGTTTGATTAACTAGAGAGTTTTGCTTGGATAGTCTGAATGCAAATGAAAAATATGCAGTAGCACAATGAGGGGAAAGACATGATAAATAGCATAATCACATAGTAGGTAATGGCTCTAGTTTTTTTCTGCCATAAGAATAAAGTGTTATGCAAAATAAAAACTCTTTTGAAAATTCTTATTCTATTATGATACCCACTCAGACTAATGATTAAAAATTTTAAATCTCTGAAATATGATTCACACTGATGTATGAAGATTGTCTCAACGCATATTAACATGTTCTTCATTTTAATTCATAAAAACACTCCTCTGATTATCTTTGGTGTGGTCTTTAGGGCAATTGTAGAAAATGTAACAGATATCGATCAAAATCAGTTTGGATCCATATCAGTCTCTCCCATCCACATGATGTTTGTCGGTCTAAATGTATAATCACTCTTTATTTAGAGATTTACCCTCAGACCTGACTGTCACTGCAGGCACTCTGCAATTTCTGATTGTTTATCTACTCCAAATATTGAAATAAACTGTCATTTTTGGATGTTGAATAATTTAGCCCACACTGGTGACAGTAAGAATAAACTTTCTGCACATACTGCTGCAGTTTCCTGACTAGTGCCTTGGGTGAAAACATTTAAAGCTCTTATTGTCATTAACTAAAACGAAAATTAGCTGAAATAGCTGAAAATTAGTTACTAAAGATAGATATTTACCACAACCTAAGACAACTTAATTATTGCTCTCCAACACAAAGTTTTAATTTTCCAAAATGTGTCTAATTAAACAGCAAGTTTTGGGATGAGATAGCAGAGTAATTGACATGACAAACAATGATAATAACTGTTCAGGCACCCTGTGAATGTCCCTTTCAAGTAACAAAGTGAGTTAAATTCTGATTTAGAATTATTTTACTCTAATCTCCTGACAGAAGCTAAAGGTGGTATAATTGTGTGCTGCTTAGATATATTGGTATAAACAGGGGTATGTATGATTTAAAAGTTTTATGTTGTTTGAGATTAGGGTGCAACAGGGCTAAAGGCACACCTTGAGAAAAAAATTGCTTTTCACTGTTCCCGTAGTTTATGTCACGGTGTGGTGCAGGCAGAAGAAGACAAAGAGTCAGAAGTTCCAATACAAACTTTTACTTACAATATAACTCAAATAGGTATCAACAGGCAGGCTGCGTTCAAAACCGCATACTTTCTTACTATATAGTAGGGGAAAAGCAGTAGGCGAGCGAAAAAGTACGTACGAATCCTTAGTATTCATAAAAGAGCAAGAATTACCTAGGTGACGTACTAATTCTCCAACCCGATCACACTAAATACGTGTCTATATCACGTAGTGTGATTATCGTGTTATTTATACGCGAAAATGAGTTTTTACGTGCATATGATACGCATGGGTTGTTAAGGGTAGGTTTAGGAGTGGTGTGGGGTATGTATGTATTATACGTTTGGGTAGAATTAGTGGTGTTGGGTGCGTGTGTATTACACGCAAAAACGTGCGTATCAAATGCACGCGAAAACTGCGTATCACATGCACGTAAAAACTCATTTTCGCGTATAAATAACACGATAAACACACTACGTGATATAGACACGTATTTACGTGAGAATAGGCTGAATTCTCGCGTATGAATATGCCTACTTTCCTACTATATAGTAGGAGAAAACAGTATGTGAAAGAAGTAGTATGTCACATAATATGAAACCAGACCCTCCATCTCTCCACCTGCCCTTATGAGACCCTCCATCTCTCCACCTGCCCTTATGAGACCCTCCATCTCTCCACCTGCCCTTAATGAGACCCTCCATCTCTCCACCTGCCCGTATGAGACCCTCCATCTCTCCACCTGCCCGTATGAGATCCTCCATCTCTCCACCTGCCCTTATGAGACCCTCCATCTCTCCACCTGCCCTTATGAGACCCTCCATCTCTCCACCTGCCCTTATGAGACCCTCCATCTCTCCACCTGCCCGTATGAGACCCTCCATCTCTCCACCTGGCCTTATGAGACCCTCCATCTCTCCACCTGCCCTTATGAGTCCCTCCATCTCTTCACCTGCCCGTATGAGACCCTCCATCTCTCCACCTGCCCTTATGAGACCCTCCATCTCTCCACCTGCCCTTATGAGACCCTCCATCTCTCCACATGCCCTTATGAGACCCTCCATCTCTCCACCTGCCCTTATGAGACCCTCCATCTCTCCACCTGCCCTTATGAGACCCTCCATCTCTCCACCTGCCCTTATGAGTCCCTCCATCTCTCCACCTGCCCTTATGAGTCCCTCCATCTCTTCACCTGCCCGTATGAGACCCTCCATCTCTCCACCTGCCCTTATGAGTCCCTCCATCTCTTCACCTGCCCGTATGAGACCCTCCATCTCTCCACCTGCCCTTATGAGACCCTCCATCTCTCCACCTGCCCTTATGAGACCCTCCATCTCTCCACCTGCCCTTATGAGACCCTCCATCTCTCCACCTGCCCTTATGAGACCCTCCATCTCTCCCCCTGCCTGTATGAGACCCTCCATCTCTCCACCTGCCCGTATGAGACCCTCCATCTCTCCACCTGCCCTTATGAGACCCTCCATCTCTCCACCTGCCCTTATGAGACCCTCCATCTCTCTCCCTGCCTGTATGAGACCCTCCATCTCTCCACCTGCCCTTATGAGACCCTCCATCTCTCCACCTGCCCGTATGAGACCCTCCATCTCTCCACCTGCCCTTATGAGACCCTCCATCTCTCCACCTGCCCTTATGAGACCCTCCATCTCTCCACATGCCCTTATGAGACCCTCCATCTCTCCACCTGCCCTTATGAGACCCTCCATCTCTCCACCTGCCCTTATGAGACCCTCCATCTCTCCACCTGCCCTTATGA
The DNA here is from genome assembly GCA_031834385.1 of Semotilus atromaculatus. Classification (NCBI taxonomy): domain Eukaryota; kingdom Metazoa; phylum Chordata; class Actinopteri; order Cypriniformes; family Leuciscidae; genus Semotilus; species Semotilus atromaculatus. The sequence goes on along the minus strand of JAULUF010000009.1, from coordinate 10,215,716 downwards.
GTCCCTCCATCTCTCCACCTGCCCTTATGAGTCCCTCCATCTCTTCACCTGCCCGTATGAGACCCTCCATCTCTCCACCTGCCCTTATGAGTCCCTCCATCTCTTCACCTGCCCGTATGAGACCCTCCATCTCTCCACCTGCCCTTATGAGACCCTCCATCTCTCCACCTGCCCTTATGAGACCCTCCATCTCTCCACCTGCCCTTATGAGACCCTCCATCTCTCCACCTGCCCTTATGAGACCCTCCATCTCTCCCCCTGCCTGTATGAGACCCTCCATCTCTCCACCTGCCCGTATGAGACCCTCCATCTCTCCACCTGCCCTTATGAGACCCTCCATCTCTCCACCTGCCCTTATGAGACCCTCCATCTCTCCACCTGCCCTTATGAGTCCCTCCTTCACTCCACCTGCCCTTATGAGTCCCTCCATCTCTTCACCTGCCCGTATGAGACCCTCCATCTCTCCACCTGCCCTTATGAGACCCTCCATCTCTCCACCTGCCCTTATGAGACCCTCCATCTCTCCACCTGCCCTTATGAGACCCTCCATCTCTCCACCTGCCCTTATCAGACCCTCCATCTCTCCCCCTGCCTGTATGAGACCCTCCATCTCTCCACCTGCCCTTATGAGACCCTCCATCTCTCCACCTGCCCTTATGAGACCCTCCATCTCTCCCCCTGCCCGTATGAGACCCTCCATCTCTCCACCTGCCCTTATGAGACCCTCCATCTCTCCACCTGCCCTTATGAGACCCTCCATCTCTCCCCCTGCCTGTATGAGACCCTCCATCTCTCCACCTGCCCTTATGAGACCCTCCATCTCTCCACCTGCCCTTATGAGACCCTCCATCTCTCCACCTGCCCTTATGAGACCCTCCATCTCTCCACCTGCCCTTATGAGACCCTACTGTCATTAAAATATATTATTTTAAAAAGTAAAGATTCTGAAAGCATTGAATGAGTTCCAATGATTTTATTATATGATATGATTAATATCATATTTTAAATATGATGGTTTCATTATACATATGTTGAATATCTATAAGGTGGACACCCAACTTAATCTATTATATTTACCATCTAAATATAATGTCATGCCAGAAACGCTCTGCAAGTAAACGCCGTCTTGTGGTGCCATCTCAAAGAGGCACAAAATATCTTTCTCTGACCTTTTTCTGGTCTGTTCCCTGCTGGTGGAATGACCTGCCCATCTCAACCCAGAGCTGCTGAGTCCGTGGCCATTTTCAAGAAATGGCTGAAGACGCATCTTTTACGGCAACACTTGATCCGTTAATACTAACACTTAATCTTCTATTCTATATCTGTTATCTTTACATAGAAAAAAAACAAACAAACAAAAAAACTGTACACATACTGCGTTAGATTAAACCGGGAAGGGTCATAACACTTGCATATTGTTGTCCTATTTTTAGTTTAACTGCTTCTATTGTTCTCATTTGTAAGCCGCTTTGGATAAAAGGGTCTGCTAAATGAATAAATGTAAGTGTAATGTCAACAAATGGAAAAGATATTTCTTATAGTGTTAATTATTGTGCCTTTTGCCCAGACAGCAGGGGTGCCTTTTAGCCCAAATACCACACTTTAATTAGCTTGAACAAAACTGAAAATCATTAACAAGACCTTACAAAAATATATTCAACATTTTTAGCCATATTTTAACATATTTTAACATAAATTCAAAATATTAGATTTTTATAGAGTTCACACTTGGTGATGTCAGGAAGTGCAGACCTAAGGGGTGCAGGCCTAGAGTCCACGCAAGAGTGTATTTTGGGACAGGCTTGATGACATCAGGCCACCGAAAGTCAAACAGCCACAAAACTCTCTCATTTATCTGATTGGGTGTTTGCAATGATTCCTGGGTAGGTAACTCGTGTGGAGGGTGCGACAGTGCGGGCTTCGCCGAATCGAGGGCACAAAGGCGGCGCTCACGAGCACACTTCTGAGTGCTGAAATGCCGAATGGGACACCCAACAGACTCGTACACTTGGCCATAAGCTTTTCTTCGATTTTCCCGTCCTCATTTTATTTCCTCGCAGCCTTCCCTCACATCCCACAGGAGCTGGAGCTGAGTCGCAAGGAAAGGAAGCGAGGAAAGGCAAACGAGGATGCACAAATAAGAATTGGGAAGCTCATCTACGTGGATGTTTTGGAAAGTGCCGCAGCAAGTTATTGTGCCATCTAGTGGTTTAGAGGAAAATAAAATCAAAGGAGCCTTTTACCCCTTGGAGCCTTTAGCCTGTTGTAACCTATGTCTCATGTTCTCTCAATGCCAAGTTACACTTTGAGATCTGAGAATGATCTTGGTGAAGAAGAGTGTGTGGTGGGTATTTCAATGGGTATGTGCTCATTTGATCGTCAAGCTTCAGATAAGAGTCTTCTCTGTGAAGTGAATTGCTGATTTAACTTTTTAATCTTTCATACTTCAAGAGAGATCCACAAATAATTTACACTATGTACCAAAAAAAAAAAAGGATTTTTCACTGAACAGACAAATCTTTTTTCGGTTTGTCTGTTCAGTGAAAAATAGAACAGACTTTATATAAACAGAACTTTATACAAAAATATAAAGATAATAAAAAAGATCCATGAAAATAACTGTAGGCTACCTTTTTCAGAAGTGAAGATTATTTTCATGGATCTTTTTTTATTGTACAGTCTTTATATTTTTGTATAATACCATTCAAAAGTTAACGGTTGTATGATTTTTTAATGTCTTTGAAAAAAAAAAAGTATTTTTATCAAAAATACAGAACAAACATTGTAAAATATAATTCAAATAAAAAATTATATATATATATATATATATATTTTTTTAAACTTCATTTTTCAGCATCCTTTACTCTGTCTTCAGTGTCACACAATCCTTCAGAAATCATTCTAATTTCTTATTATCAGTGTTGAAAACTGTGCTGCTGCTTGTGTCTAAGTTGTCTGGGGATGTCTAAGTTCATGCATTCTGACATAGCCTTACACTGTTAAAGAGTTGGATTCTCAGGCTAAACATGGCCAAAGTTCGTAACCAAATACACTCCTGGATTCGTATAAGTTTCGGAAAGTTTTTTTTCGAGCATGTCTCTGTGTGACGTCATTAAGGGGGGAATTCATTGTATGGGCACTTCTCCCGGAAGAGCGCGCACACACACATCAACCAGAGAGAGCAAGAGCACGTGCCCATCAACGTGCTTCGTTGCTCGAGGACATTTTTGCCAACACTTTATAATAACTGCACGCTATTAATCATTAGTTAAGCATTATTAAACAGTTAATTGATCATTTATAAAGCATTATAAAATGGTTAGTTCCAATCCTTGATTCTGATTGGTCAATAGCTGTGCTTTATTCACGATAAAACACGGCTATGACTGCTTCACCCAACGGTTCTGTTTATCACTGCACCCCTAATAGGCAGTTTATAAATACAGCTATAAATGCATGTAAAAGCATATCTGTAATGTGTTTAATAATTGTATTTTCATACTGTATTAATTATCAATTTATCATTTCTAAATGAAGTATTGCATTATTTATAAACCAGTTATTTAAGAGTTGTCAGTGGTTCATAAGATTACTTAGAAAGTGTAAATATATGATTAATAAACTATTTAAATGTACATTCATACATCTTATTATTCAGACATATAGTAATAGTTACTTAGTGTGTTAATAAATGCTTAATTAACATGTATTTATACTGTAATTCAGGGTTAATTTGGGTTGTTATAAAGCATTTAGTAGTGGTCAGTAAACTATTTTTTTTTAGCTCATCTAAAGTGAGGAATATTCTTGCCTTGTAAAGCATTTACAAAGGAGATTTAAAGGCTGTAAAACATTTCTATGTATCACTGTGTTGTGTTTGTTTATTTTTTCTGTTTAGAAGATAAATGAGCCTTTAAATCTCCTTTGTAAATGCTTTACAAGGCATGAATATTCCTCACTTTAGATGAGCTCACAAAAATAGTTAACTGACCACTACTAAATGCTTTATAACTACCTGAATTTACTCCATTTAATTACACAAGTGATCTTATGAATCACTGACAACTCTTAAATAACTGGTTTGTAAATAATGCTATACTTCATTTAGAAATTATTAATTGATCATTAACAAAGTATGAAAATACAATTATTAAACACATTATAGATACGTTTATAAATCAAGAAAAAATCATTTATAGCTGTATTTATAAACTGCTTATTAATGTCTATTAATGCTTCATAAATGATGAATTAACTGTTAACTCATCATGCTTAACTAATGATTAATAGCATGCAGTTATTATAAAGTGTTACCAACCTTATTCAGCTTCCCAAAAAACCCAGCGTTAAGCAAGTGGATGCAGTTTGTTTTTCTGGGGCAGCAATGGAGTTGTGCATGTGTGCTTGTTCCGGGCAGTCTATGGTTCCTGGCATTTCGGTGACGGAATATTTTATAAACAAGGCCCGATACTGGATTCGCAAATCGTTTGAAACTGAAAGATGGAGCAGTCCCAGCGATAAAAGATCCTGGTCATGATGAGTTGGAAACGCAGCTGGAAGGTAAAAGTGCTTCATATGTTTATTCTAAAACCACTCTGTGCTCCTGACTCTTTATCTCCGCCCACGGCACGCCTTCCAGGAGCTCGACTGTTTTCGGAAGGAATCGGTACAGCTGTATCTGTCTTTTATAAATCTGATAAAACTAAAGACTCTTCAGATATATGAAGGATGTAATACTACTCTATAGGTACTCAAGATTAACATGAGATTGGCCGAAACTGTGTGTGTTATGTACCCTTTAATGTTTTGGTGGAAACTGTGAAGAGCTTCTTTTCTAAATGTTTTGTAACAATGCAAAAGTCTTTACTATCACTTCTGATTAATTGAGTGCATTTTTGCTGAATAAAATACATTTCTTTCAAAAGAAAATCTAACCCACCTCAAACTTTTACATGGTATTGTATAGGCTATAATATATTGGTGACTAAATATCCAAGCCTTTAGGTTTTAGCACAAGTACTACTCATGCTGAGTAACTCAGCACTCATGAAATGTGTACTGTGAGTTACACAATAGAAAAAGGATCCACCTCGGTACATATTAAATTGCCTGTAGGAAACTACTAAATTTCTCATGACCCCAAAAGTTTGTAAAAGAGACTAGTAATAAACAAGAAGAAAATGCCAGACAGCTTCTTTTTTTTTTGAACCCCTGCTATGCAGAATACCTCGCATCCCTGAATAATGAAAGTGAGGTTATAAAGCTGGAGATATTTGCATAAAAATTGCTATTTAAAAACATAGCAACAGGGAATGGAAATCTCATTTGTCTCATTCATGCTCTGTGTCATCCAGATTTGACTGTCTTCGTATTCATATCCTATACTTTGATTTACGTAACAAACAGTATACATGGCTGTATAAACAATTATCAAAGGCCAATGTTACCAGAAACACAACACAGCGGTTATTTACTCATATCCAGACAATAAAATTAGTTGACTTTTCAAATTATAAAACATAGAGAGCTTTGCATTGCAAATGCTTTTTATAAAGGTTATGAACACCAAATTCAGCTAGGTACTTCAACTGTTTTATGTAAATATATGGCAAAGAAAGTTGGGCAGAGCCTCTGACCTTTACCGGGTGGTTGTGAACACTCACAATTAGACATTGTAAGTAAAAGGACTGTCTACAAAGCCCCTCTCTCCCTCCTTTTTCCTTTTCTCTCCCACTGGTTTGAGGAAAGTCAGTTTTTAGAGCTGCAATATTTAATCCGCTTTAATGAGGGGGTGTGATATTAATCATGAAGCAAAAGGCTAATAATGAAAAAAGCATCCTGATTAATGGAGAATTACTGAATCTTGCTAAGCCCTGCCACCTCAGCGCCCAGGCTCTTTCATTTAAGCTATCTGATGGTTAAACAGAAAAGGGAGTAGAGGATTTAAAATATTTGCCTATCCTAAGATAAGGCTCCTTTGTGCCTCTGTCAACATTGTCGGTGTGACAAAGAGGACACGCTGAGCCGGAACTACACACCTCCAGCTAACACCACAGTCAAGTATTATAGTCAAGGACCCGCTTTTATGGGGAGAACTTAGGGAACCCTTACATTTCCATTATATGTTCACCAAGGCGTAAAAGACATTGTGATGCTCACAGAAAGTTTTGAGTAGTGGGCAAAGTGTGATCTCTGGTCAGGTTGATAACCCACATACATTCATATCAAACAGTAGGGCAGCTCAGTTCCTGGCGGTATAGAATCGTTGTATAACGTCTGTTGAAGAAAGTCACCACTATGAGCCACAATAGTACAGCCTGAAATGTCAGACTTCATTCTTTCCCCCTCACCTCCCCCTCATGCAAATGGTTGAATTATTCAGATTTATTAGATTTGACCACATTTACCATCATCCATCACAGCTCATTGGTCATCAATTCTCCTACCACACACATCGGTCTCTCACTATCTTTTCCTGCCTCTCTTTCTTTTATTTCCTCACTTCGTCATCACGCCTCGCTGCCACACAGATATTGCTGTGCAATTATTGGGATCTGTGTGGTGTTGTTTTGTTTGGCCCTCTCTGGTTGGGCTGTGGGTGAGTAGAGAGATTAAGATGCAGTGCGACTGCTGTAGTAATCTTCGCAGCATGGCTGCGCTTGGCTGCCCCTGTACCAGGCAGTGCAGGAGGGCCTAATTGAAAAGGACAGCAGTGTTTGCAGTTTATTGAGAGTGTTTGCTCTCACATGTTGTGTGGGAGATTATTTTCTGTTGCTTGTGTGTGTAAGAAATTGTTTATAGGGGAACAAGAAGTGTTTTTCATATGGAGTCTCATGGGCATCACCTGTTGCTGGATTACCTTGTATTACCTACTTCTGAGGCAAACCTTCGGAAGAGTTAAAGACAGGGTCGGCGATTTTTTTCAAAAAATGTTTTTTGTTATGCTGGTTGAAAGACTCTTCACATCCTGATAGCAATCACTAAGTCAAGTGGTCTAAATGTATTTATATGTATACAGAATATTAGGGCTGGGAATTGACACACATTTCACAATTCGATTTGATTTCGATTCACAAGCTTGCAATTCGATTTGATTTCGATTCAGTATTGATTATTTTGGATATCAGGTAAAATACATGGCAAATTTTCTCAAGGAAAACAAATCTCTTAACTAATGCTGTAAACTATGGGAGTCAGTTGTAGTCTACTAGGCTTCATTAGCTTACTATAATGTTGAAGGTAAAAATTTACTGATTTGTAGCTATACAAACACTTAAATTACACTTTTATTTTATTTTTTTATAAGAAAGTTGTATGAAATATAAACATTTAAATGGTGCTGTCATAAAAGCTTGCCAGATTTATTCAAACATGCAAGGAAAGCTATAAAAACTAAACTTTTTAAGTTAACTCAACTAATTTGCTCCAATTATCTAAAGAGTAACAGGAAGCCTAGTCATGTTGTTCCAGCCCCGCAAGACTTTCCTTCATCTTCGGAACCCAAATTAAAGATACTTTTGATGAAACCTGAGAGCGGGCTAACTCCTTCATAGGCAGCTGGTATTTCATCTGTCGGCCCAAAAAGTTAGTAAAGACATTGTTAAAATAGTCCAGGTGACTATGTGGCTCAACCTTAAAGGGATAGTTCACCCAAAAATGAAAATTAGCCCATGATTTACTCACCCTGAAGCCATCCTAGGTGTATGACATTCTTCTTTCAGATGAATACAATCGGAGTTATATTAAAACATGTCCTGGCTCTTTCAAGCTTGATAATGGCTGTTTGACTTTGGAATTACATTAAAGCACATCTATTCATGATTAAAGTGCTCGACAGGCTCTGCGGGGGTTAATAAAGGTCTTCTGAAGTGAAGCGTTGCGTTTGTGTATAGTTCGTGTGTAGCTTCCGGCAGACGGCCGTACGCATCGATTTACACCAAAAGAGTAACCCTTGAACCTGACGCACAACGTAATGATTTAAATATGGCATGTGGTGGTTTTATGATATAAGAACTCTTTCTTCATTTACATTATTCTAGTTCAAAACAAAATTCATGTTCCAGAGCTTAGGGCTGTGCGATATAGCAAAAAAAAAAAATACCACAATATAATGTTTCATATTGACAGATAGATAGATAGATAGATAGATAGATAGATAGATAGATAGATCAACATCTGTAATAAGTAGGGGTGTAACAGTTCATGAAATTCACAGTTTGATACGACACAGTGGTGTCACGGTTAGGTACATTTTCGATACAGCAAAAAGAATCGAAAAAGAAAATTTTCCTACATCTTGAAACGTTTAGTTTTATAATATTTGAAGGATGAACAAATTATGTTTTGGTCATCACATTAAAAATAACATTTACATATGATAATATTTGAGTTTTGAAGTGCTGGAAAATGATGTGCGACTTACTTGAAAGCATTTTACTATTCCTGCCAAACTTCCATGGTTAACTTAGTATTACTACATTAAATCCATGGTGAATGTTACAGATCTGTGGACTTAAAGCCTATTCATTTGGCACAATGTTTCTCCTGGTTTCCACGTCAGCGCTGTTTGATCCGTTAATAACAGAGCATTTTGAATGCTTCTCACTAGATATCGCAGCGATGTTATTACTTCTGTTGCAAATTCAAATGCTTTCTTTACTAGATCTCTTTGCGCTGTGTAGTAACAGTGTCGCTTGATCAAGATCGGCTTGCGCTGCACTGACATTGATGGTCCAAACTGATAAACGGTAGCCTGACGTCAACACACTCTAGTCAGAATGTAAGTCTGATACTGCTCCATTGGGCTGTGATTATGGGGCGTGTTTCAAACGAACCAGAAAAGAAATTGCCTCTGCACTCAATTGGATAGACCTACAACCAATCAGAGCAACAGAGTAAATGAGTTATGTTGAGCGACCCATATGTCTTGATCATGGTTCTCTTTTCCTCTTTTAAAATTAATGCGTTGTCTACATTTTCTATAACAGACGCGATGGCTGAATCTACACAGCTCAATCAGCCATTCTTTGTTGTAAACGAATTCAACCCAAGCGCTCTTTGGTGATGTGGATGATTACATTACTGTTGATCATCCGAACAGCTTTGGTTCGGGCATACCTGCTTCACAACGTATCAAGTCCAGACCGAACTTCCCACCCTCAAATGTTGTGGGCGGGGCTAAATTCGGCTGGCATCTAAGCTAGATGAACGGTCCGTGAAGAACAAAAAATTAGCACAGTTTAGTTCCGCTATCATTACGCTTGACTTTGATGTTGGGCAACGTTGTGGTGGTCGTGCCAGTGAGCGCTATCGAACAGTTTTTGTTACCAACAATGGTGTAGGCTACCGTCAATAAATACCGATTCCGTTTTATCGCCCAGCCCTAGCTATGGACCACTTGCACTGAGCTTCATGACGCACTTCCGTTTGGAAATACATCTCACTTATTTCCGATTATGTTTTCTTTTAATGTACTGTGGTCAATAAGTTGAACAAACGGCACCTAAAATGAGTGTCCGCAATTTTTATTGAGAAGAAAGTATATTCTCCTAATATATTTTAATAGGAGAAGGTATATTCTGATGTTTATTGTGTACAGATTTTTCCAAAATTATTGGAACATGAAGTTTTAATCCAAACCAAGCCAATCTGAGAAAGCAGCGGGTGTTAAAAATACGCCATTATTTCACCACAGGGTGTCAGTGTTCGTCTAAACTAGTGGCCGCGACGCTGAAGTGTTTGAGAACAGATGCATAACATCATTACAAACCGTGAAAATTTATTTATTTGGATAAAATATTTTAATCATTCTGTGTCATTTTTCAATGTCAATCTTTTCACTATATACATGTTTATGACCAAAATGCTATAATATTCAAAGTAGTTGACTGTCATTCTCCTCTATGTGTGCGTTCCTGATTAGCCTAGCCTACATTGTTACAGGCACCTCGTGAGCATTAATTCATTCAACTATTTTAAAAGACTGGAATAAACACCAGTGCACACAAGCAATCCTTTTTATAGTCAATTTTATTTAAAAATGTAAACCCAACAGGTGTGAAATGTCAGAAAGAGAAAAAAAACTTAATGAGAAGACGAGCATAGGACTGCTGCAGCTTAGTGGATACATATATTTAGCCTATTTATTATTCAGAATGCAGTTGGAAAGACAATATATTTATAGGAACATTTCAGCAGGCTCAAGATAATTAATACACAGATCATTATTCATTGTTTTAATCAATTGGCAGCCATAAAACATAGTGATAATCTGCATGTGCGCTGAACGCTCTAACCGGAAACTCCCGATATGTAGCTAGGCTACTATAGATCGCGGAAGTATTTGTGCAAGTAATCCATTTGATGTTTACTTAATTTTGAAGTTAAAATAATATGGTGCCTCACATTATCATTGAGAAACAACAATAATTATATTTTTATGTTTTTACATTTTACTATGTACAATTTTACAGTAACAATAGTATTTAATTATAGCTTATATTTAATTAATTACTGCTAACAGTTGTTCAGATAAATATAATAATTAACAGACACTTTTGCTCAAATCCTTAAATTGCAAATGCGAGTACATTTATGTCATCTTTGCAGGATTGTGATATTTAGAGTGAGCAAAGTAACATATTTTAGCAACTGTGTGAAAGTGAATAGCACATTACAGGCACAATACCGGTATAAACATGAATATCAGTTTAATGAGCATCATATGACTAAACGTGTCATTGTTTTCAGTTACCTCCATTTTATAATGATCTTAGTTGATCTATAATGCTTGATGGGCGCTGTCCTTCAGTGAATCGGATCTGTCGGATTTAAAACATGCAAATTCATCCATATTTCTCCTGAAATACAGTAAGTGACCAGTGAAGTGGGAGAAGAAGAGTAAACATTATAGATTGTGAATTAATATAATATACTATAATAAAATATAATGTGGTCCTACTTTATTTATATTTAAAGTGGCTTTAAGTACTTACATTGAAATTAATGATTTAATGCAATGGACTTATTATGTACATACATGTTTTTACATTGTACTTACATTTTAAAAATACCAGCATGTAATTACAGCTGTAATTAATTTATGTAATTACATTAGTAATTACACAGTTGACCCTTCCCTTACCTTAACGCACCCTTATACCGACCCATACCACCACACCTGTCCCTATCCTTACTCATATCACATCTCAATAGCAGCAAACGTGTAGACAATACAACATGAACACAATAAGTACATTGTACTTATTTTTCGATGTAAGTACATAGTACTAAAAGCCACTTAATATAAAGTGGGACTGACATTCAAAACATTTATTAACATAAAATAAACTGCCAGCAGCCCCTCGCGGACGACTGCTGGCTTCAAAATAAAACAAACAATACCTGCCAGCGGAACTGCTGGCTACCGACAAACAGAAACAAAACATCAACTAAAACACAGGCCTGTTCCTCTCTCGCACTTCAGCGTCGTCGCTCCTCCTTTATGCCTCCGCTCCTCCGTGAGAGATGCGAGACCGGTGCGTCTCACAGGTGACGTTCATTATAACAATCAGGCCACCGGCCTCGCGCCGTTCTCTCACGTCCCTCGGCCTCGTCCTGTTCGCCACAGGGACCAAATATTGTTATTTCTGCTTCAGAGTGTATTTTAGAAACTATAAATGTATTGTTTTGCAAGTGCTTATGTGTATTTAAATGTATGAAACCTAAAATAAATCTTACGTGGTTGAAATCACTGAATAGTTATGAGATATGACAAGCACTGAGCGCGTCCGTCTCTAGCAGCTTTCACAAAAAATTGGCTCACTCACAAATTGCATGTTTCAAGTATGTTCCAGTTCATTTAATGTGACCTAAAATAATGATGTCCGTGTTTATTACTATTACCTCCTCTCACATGCTTGTATTTTTTTTTGTGATCACCGTGAGAACCTGATGAGCTTACACTGTAAAAAAAAAAAGTTGGATTAACTTAAAAAAGTAAGTTACCTGGTTGCCTTAAAATTTTGAGTTAATTTAAATTAAAAAATTTGAGTTAATACAACAAAGGAGATTGGTTTAATAAATAGAAACTCAAAATATTATGTTATCTGAAATACATTAATTATCTAAGTTGATTTGACCAAATATAAAAAGTTGTGATAACAAATGTACAGTGTAAGGGAGACAGAAGAGATGCTGCCTGCCTTTATCCTCTGGTCTCGCTGTTGGACAGTGTTACTTTATAAACATGAGTGGTTTAAACATCATTCAATCTAATATTTTGTATGTTTTGTTTTCCCTTTTTTACTGTCGATTACATTCTCTTTGTTTAAAAAAAGACTGCCTCCTGTTTCTCTTGCAGAAAACACCACTGGTATGTTTCCACCCATATCTCTCCCTCTGTCTCCTAGTTTCTCTGTCTTTGTCTCTTTCCCTCTGTCCATTCAGATAGACGTGCTCAGCTCTAATTCGTTCAATATATCAATCCTTTCCTTTCTGTCACCAGAATAGGGCAATTTACCGACGGAGGGCAGGCTGCAGGGCTAACGAGGCGTGCCTTTTGTTCTAAATCAGGTCCTTGTATATGCCTATCGGGCAGAAATACTGAGTGAGTGAGGAAGAGAAAAGAGAGCAAAAGAATCAGGAAGGGCAATAACTAGATGAAAAAGATAGAGAGAGGGAGAATGAGCAGGCAAAAACTAGACGGAATGGGTTCAATTGGTCACCTTTAATTCATCATCTAATTTGCATGCGTTTCCCATTTGGGGCCATGGCTAGCCACAGAAGACGGGTGAAGGCTCCAGCTCAGAGTGTTTTGAGCCCCAGGAGGTAGATATGGAGCGAAATAACTGCCTTGATCCAAGCGATGGCACGTGCAGAGACCAGAGAGCATACTTGTCTATCCCCGCTGGAAATGCTTTATTAAGCCACACCATACCTTTAATTCTCAACATGTGCTGAGAATGACTGGATGAGTTAGTTCGCCAATGACTAAAATAAAATAAAATGGTAGGTAATTTAAACACTCAAGAATATTGGCTTTAAATATATTAGATTTAGAAATAATACACATACACGATTCAAAGGTTTGGGGTCGGTACGTTTTTTAAAGTCTGTTATGCGCACCAAGGCACAGTAAAAACTACAGCAAAAATTCTGTAAAAACAGTAATATAATGAAATTGTATTACAATTAAAATATATTGAAATAGTAAATGGTTATTTTGAAATGTCTTTTATTCCTTTGAGCTAAGCAAAGCTGAATTTGCAGCAACATTACACAGTCTTCAGTGTCGCATTGTCATTCAGAAATCATTCTAATATGCTCATTTGCTGCTCAAAAACATTTCTTATTATCAATGTTGATAACAGTTGTGCTGCTTGATATTTTTGTGGAAACCACAATACAGTTATTTTTTCAAGATTATTTGATGAATAGGAAAGAGATTTAAATTAAATTTAAAAGAACACCATTTATTTTAAATGTTTTTTTTTTTTTTTTACAATATAAAGTTTTTATTGTCACTTTAAAATAAGGAAAGGAATAAAAAAAAAGTCCCTATAATACATTGAATGAATGAGGCATTTATATAGCGCTTTCATATGTACTACTGTACACCCAAAGCACTTTTAGGGAGAGGGATCTCTCCTCAACCACCATATTGTGCATATATCTTGTTTGTTTTCTCTATATTCTAATAATTTGCCTAAGGTGTCAACAAACATATGTTGGTTGTATTGATAGTTATGCTCATTCATTCTGACTGTCATCATCCATGTTGGAAAAGGAGACTGGATTTAGTAATATATTTTGTTGTGATTGTGATTGTATTAGGCCTACTGCATGTTTTTTTTTTTTTTTTTTTTTATGTTAGCTGATATTTATGCATTCAACTTTTCAAGGTTTTCCTTTGTTTTTGTTTTCTCACCTTCTCTTCCCTGCTAGAATTTTTGACTCCTGTCTTCTTAAGCTGCAGAGGTAATTTATAATAATTAAAAGTGACCTCTGCATGCAGATCAGATGGTAATATTAATGCCATTTTCTGTTCCTAGAGCATGCACAGTATAGCAGGACTCATGACAGGAAAACAAATGAAAGCAGCCAGGAATTGATGAACTTTGTTAATTAATAGCCCTGTCAAAGAGTGAACAAAATGAAGGAGTAGGGAGAGGGAGAGGAGGAAGTGGGAGGAGCACAGGCACACCAGCTCAGACACAATGAGAAAGATGTCTTTATTGGCACAGCAATGTTTATAGTTCAGAGCGAGGCTTGTAGATCAATTTGAACGCTCCAACTAACAACGTTTGATTAATTTAATTTGATTTCATTGTGCTGATCATAACTCATGATGCAACCAGATGGCAGAAGAGAGGTAGGGTGGGAAACAGTGCTAAAAAGGGAGGAGAGATTGACAATTACTTTTATTGGCTGTCTGCATTGTTCATTGATCTTTTCCTTTCCCAATAAACCTAAAATGATCAGCAACAGCAGTAAAAACAGAACTATTTCTGTCAAAAGGCCCTGATTTACTAAGATCCCGAATAAAGGTATCAAATTTATACACCCATATTCAAAGTGGCTTTTGCTTGTGCAGTCTAAAAAAAAAAAAAGGCTAAACATAGGGCACAATGTAATTTTAATATAAAGGAATTATATTAATTTTCACAGATGTGCTTACCCGTATTTTGAATTACACAATTACATTGTTATGTTTTAGGGTTAAAGGAAATGTAGTACGTATAACTAACGCATACTGATCTGGCAGAATAGTACCAGTTTTGTGCAGATTTTTTTTTTTAAATACCTTTGGTCACCGTGATTTTGCCAAGTAAGACATGTTCCTGCAATAACATTTTGTTGATCCTGGAACAACTTTTCTGTCTGAAAATGTAGTCCTAATCCTATTTCTACCAGAAGTGCCTTTCACACTGTTACGACTTGATGAACCACTGATAAGATTTTGGAAACATTATTTTAAGGTAAAAAAAATCCATAGTGTTGCTTTAATGATGGTTACATTGATAGTAAAACTAAATAAAAATAATTATAAAAATATGTATATTGTAGCCTTCACAGACAAGACTTGGAGGGTTTAACTCAAAACAATTCACCAGGCAGAGTTTCAATGCAACAAACTTAACTTTTATTCTTCAAAAAACGTGGCAGGGGAATTGGACAAAAAAACGTAAATCAGGTTTTCCTTCTTCCTTAGGTAGCTCCTTGTGGCATCAAATTTATATCTGGAAGGGAGGCAGATAGATGTAGCGTTAACAAAGGTTACTCAGGCTGCTCACGTCCACTATCTTCCAGCACGTGGTTGGGTCAAGTTGGCTCCAACGTTTGGGCAGGATAAGCTCCAGCACTCAGTGTCTGCTCACCTCCTTTGTTTCTTCCTACTGTGGCTGCTTAGCTCTCTCTTATGTGGCTGCTAATTGGCCCAACAGCTTGCAGCTGAGGCTCCCTGTCAGAGGGGGAAATTGTGCACCTGTGTTGGAGCGACCCTTGGTCCTGAACCTCGCTGTGCAGCCTCTACCTTGGCCCTGTCCCAAATGGAACCCTAAGCACTCGCGGTCTTCCTCTGAGTCCGCACTTTCGTGACGTAATGCCGCTTTGACTGTCGGGAAGAAGTCTGCTGCGGAGCCCGTGTCAGTGCGGGCTCGGCAAAAGTGCGCATCAAGGGCGCAAATCGACCACTTGGGGGCGCTTGCGAGCACCCTTCTGAGATCTAAAAATGACAAATGGGACACACTGTGGTCTCACGGACTTAACGGACACACGCACGCGGCAGCAATTGTAAGTCCACAAGACCGAAAGTGCTCATGAAGTGTGCGATTTGGGACTGGGCCCTTGTTTGCCAACTGCCATTAAATCCTAGAAGAAGAAGAAGAAGCCTCTACCTTGTGTCTTCCTCTGTTGGTGTCATGGCCCTTGTGCTGTGTTGTTAGGGCCATGTTTCATTCTGGCTACCACAATATATATCTTTAACTAAATGTAGTTCTCTTACGAGAGGTTCTCTCGTATTGCGTAAGCTATAGCTTACGCTACGGGAAAGATTCATCTTTCTGAGAAATTGAAGCCAAAAAATTATCCTATAATTTTGTATCCATTGTCAACGCAGTTCAGCTGCAGCAGACCATGAGCGGGCTAACTAGCAGCTCATTGGCTCGCTCACAGGGAACTGCTTAAGCCTATGAGGAGACGCGATTGAACTCTCGTCCAATGAGAGTCGACATGCTCTCATTGCGTGGTCAGAGAGTATAAATATCGGCGTCATAGGCTGTAACTCTGATTTTCATCTCTTCAGCGAGGCTATTCGGATCCGCTGATCTGAAGGAAGCCGCCGCCGTCGACAAGGCAACTTAGCAAGCATCTGGGAGACTGAGGAAGCCGGCCGTCTTCGCCACCTTCAGCCGTCCTGCAAGCTACCTCCATCCGACGGATTATATCCTTTTTCTCTTGTTTATTATTGTATCTGAATTACTAAAAGAGCCGAGCGTCTTTTTCAAGATGTCTCGTCCTGTTTCCTGCGGTTCGTGCCGCGCTCTCCTCGAGACTGGAGACCGCCACGTCATCTGCGCTCTCTGTCTCGGATTGGAGCACGCCGAGCTCGCCCTCGCTGATGGCGGCTGCAAGCTCTGCGAGAATATGCCGTTGTCGACCCTGCGGGCTCGACTTCAGGCCTCTAAAGAAGCTTCCGCGCCGCCTCTGACTTCGCCGCGGAAGAAGAAACGCCACTCTCAGAGGCCGCCGGAACCCCAGCCTGAAGCGTTCATCCCGCCGGAGCCTGTCGCCTCCCGCTCTCCGTCTCCGCCGCTACCGGACATACAGCTGCCGCCGAGTGGCCGCTCTGTTGCCTCCGAGGACGCCGCGGACATGAAGGAGACATGTTCGCTTCTCGCTTCAGACAGTGAGGAATGGTCCGGTTCTCGCGCTTCTTCGGCCCGTGAATCCACCGCGACCCGCGCTGGCATCGAGGAGGAACTAATGCGCCTCCTGTCTCAGGCCGTCGAACGCCTCGGGCTCGAGTGGTCCCCTCCCCCCGAGCAGACCACCAACCGCATGGACGGCAGTTACTTCCGCCAGCGCTCGACTCCCGCCACTAAACGGGCTGCGCCCTTCCTGCCTGAACTGCACGCGGAACTTTCTAAGTCCTGGAATGCCCCGCTCTCTGCCAGAACTCGCTCTGACTCTTCCACCCCGCTTCGCGTTGTGGACGGAGCCGCTGAGAAGGGCTATCTTTCCATTCCCCCTGTAGAGGACCTGGTCGCTGCACACTTGTGCCCGCCCTCCGCGAGATGGCGTTCATCACCTGTGCTTCCCTCTAAAGCCTGCAGAGCGACTTCGAGCTTCCATACCCGCGCTTATTCAGCCGCCGGTCAACTAGCGCTTCGTGTCTTGAGTTTGGGCCCAATGACTCCCTAGTCGTTCTCAAACCTAGACATGGTTATGTCCCAAAAGCGATGGGTACCCCGTTCAGGGCACAAGTTATTTCTTTATCGGCTCTGCCTGCATCCGATAACGAATCTGACTCTAATCTGCTGTGTCCGGTCAGGGCCCTGAGATTATACATTTCCCGCACTGCTCCGGTCAGACAATCTGAGCAGCTGTTTGTTTCGTTTGGTGGGCGCACCAAAGGCCTGGCCGCCTCGAAACAGACACTATCCAGATGGATAGTTGATGCCATTGCAGCCGCATACCGTATGCAGCCGCATACCATGGCAAAAGACCTGCCATGCCCTATGGGCATCAGGGCTCATTCCACCAGAGGCATGGCCTCATCGTGGGCATGGTCCATCGGAATTTCCATTGAGGACATTTGTGTGGCAGCAGGATGGTCTTCTCCTTCCAACTTTGTCAGATTTTACAATCTCGAAGTTCCCGCCTTGCAGGCTAAACTACTAGCTATCTAGTACGTTACAGCTTATCTGGTGAGCTGCACTAAAAAGGAGTTATTCACTCAGACCGGTTTCCGCTCTGTCTCTCTTATAAAGTGCTTAGTACTACACAATCACCGGCCCGCTCTGCTGGCCCTGTCACAAGTACATATATTAATTCCCACTATTAAGGGTTCCCCCGGGTCTCCCCTGGGACTCATAAGTGGATGCTTAGCACGCACGGCGTTGACCAGGTGTTCCCGTAGCGTAAGCTAGCTTACGCAATACGAGAGAACCTCTCATAAGAGAACGAATCGGTTACCTAACGTAACCTTGGTTCTCTCTAGATGAGGGAACGAGTATTGCGTTCCTGGCCGTGCTTGTGCTACTAGCGTTTCTCGCTTCATTCTATGAAAACCAGAGTTACAGCCTATGACGCCGATGTTTATACTCTCTGACCACGCCCGCTCAGGCGGGCTATGACGCAATGAGAGCATGTCGACTCTCATTGGACGAGAGTTCAATCGCGTCTCCTCATAGGCTTAAGCAGTTCCCTGTGAGCGAGCCAATGAGCTGCTAGTTAGCCCGCTCATGCTCTGCTGCAGTTGAACTGCGTTGACAATAGATACAAAATTATAGGATAATTTTTTGGCTTCAATTTCTCAGAAAGATTAATTTTTCCCGTAGCGTAAGCTAGCTTACGCAATACTCGTTCCCTCATCTAGAGAGAACCGAGGTTACGTTAGGTAACCGATTCGTTTTCTTGTATACACACAAACTTTTGTTGAATCAGAGTTTACTAAGTTGGATACGCTATTTAACTAAGAGATGCACAACTAATCACGCTTGCAATTAGTTCAGAATGTGTCGGCTCGGCTGCTGGTGGGTGCTAAGAAAAGTCATCATATTTCACCTATTTTAGCTTCTCTCAGGTGGCTACTAGTGGATTTCAGGATAAAATATAAAACTCTGCTGTATGTTTATTTAAAGCAGTGCATGGGTTAGCTCCTGCTTATGCATCAGAGCTTATTGCTCTTCATCAATCACCTAGGTCTTTAAGATCAAATAATAAGTCATTGCTTTCTGTCCCTCAATCTCATTTCAAGTCAAAAGGCAATCAGACCTTTGCTGTTGCTGGTCCGATGCTTTGGAATAGTCTGCCTCTTGAACTTGGAGAGATCCCATCTTTAAATGTTTTTAAAGCTTGTGTAAAAAATTATATCTTGGCTTTTAGCCTTTGAGAGCTTGTATCTGCATTTGTAAGTTGTATATTTGTTTTCATGCTGCTGATTGTACAGCACTTTGGTCTGCAGGTGCAGTTGTAAAGTGCTTTATAAATAAATAAAGTAAGTAAGTAACTAAAAATCCTGGATTGGATTTGTTTTTTTTGTTTGTTTTTTTGTGAATCAATGTTGTATGCTTATGTGTGTATTTATTTATATGCATGTACAGACCCTTTCTGCCTGACTATGGAGTTTAAGTGGCCAGCACAACAAACTCTACTCCTGTCTTGATCACTAGTGCAGCCCAATGATTTACATAATGTTAGAACAAAATCAGCTCAGACAGACTACCACCAATAAATCACAAGCAATTATGTCATCATTCACTCACCCCACAATGTTTGTTTGTTTGTTTGTTTTTTCCACAGAAGTAAGTAAGCCATTTGACAGACCATCTTCAGTCCATATGTCACAGCTCATTGAGAGGGGCTGAGCCCACCTATGACTGAAAGTCTAGAATCTTCCCCTGTTCCAAACTCTCCTATAAATGATTGAAGAAGGGTTCCGACAGTGTATTGTGATGACAATGGCTTTGGCAGGGAGAGATGAGACACTGGATCAGGCTTTGGATGGCAACTTTGGCAGTTCAGCATAGTCAAGCAAATGTGGATCAGGGGATGCTGCTGAGCCAAGAACCCAGTAACAATATGCTAGCACACTGCACATCAGAGCTTAAGAGCTGTGATTCAGATCATAGAATTGGATGTGACCTGATGGCAGAGCAGATTAAGGCACTATTACTACGACGTAAAGCAACACTGTTTCACTCCATTAAAAATTCTGCTGATAGAGCTGTTAATTTTTTAAATCCCAAATAAACTCCCCAATGAACTGATGTGCACCTAAAACAGATGACCGAAGATGCAGAACAAAAGCATATGATATCTTTAGGCAGGGGAAGAAACAAGAAGCATGCTTAAGCTTTGACAAAATATGAAATAATACCTCTGAGACATACTGTACATAGAAAACTCTTTTCTCTCTTATTCGTCTAATCTTACTTCATTTGAGTAGAGAGGACATTTGCAGTCTCTCTAAGGGCCAGTATGCAAATTCACAGGCCTAATTCAGATATTCTGTTAACAATGTGGCCAGTACATAGTCAATGGAACAACTGACAAAAGAAATTATCTAATATATTAATACACTAATACTACGCACAAATCGCACTCTGCTCCTGTGGGAATTACCAAACAAATTATGTTAGAAGTGGCAAGGAATTTATCCCGACAAGAACAATATGGGGTAAAAAAAAGAAATCTTTGGAGGTTATCTGAGGGAGAATATCTAAGGACAAAGAGAGTCAAATCAATATAGCTATTGACCACATCTCATGTGTAGATCTTTATGGCTTACTTAATTGCCGCAAATGGATAGGGTTGACGTTTGATGGCGTAAACATCTTATGTAGCACTTTCAAGGAATTGTGTGATTAATCACCAGGGTTTGCCTCAGGAAAGAGGAGATAAGTTCCAAAGAGAAAAAGTGCTTTAACTCATTTTCTTTCTTTGTGAATGTGAAAGGCAGAGCGAGAAATGGAGGCTGCACAATAAATGAGATTTCTTCTGTTTTTGTTCTGTTCTGTCTTGCTGCATGCTTATTTATTGACATTATTTGTTTGGACAAAATAAGTCAATCAATGAGGCATGTGGGATTTCATTAAATTGAACCCATTTAGAAGCTCTTCAACTAAGAGAATTTTTAAAACATAAAAGTTAGTCTTATTAGTCTTAATATTATTGTTTTATTAGTCTCTGAGTCACTGACTATCTTTTAGTCTTCTCTCTGCTTCATACCTAGCTCCTCATATAGATACATTTGAGTATAGATTGTTGCATCGCAATTGCTACTCATAAAAAAAACAATCTTCTCCTGGAAAGAAAAAGAGTGAGAGAGAGATTGATGGTGGGGCTGACTGATGGGGCTCTCTGCGCTAATTAACATTAGCAAACCTGAGCTAGAATATTGAAAGGCATGCCAGCATAAGGAAGTGGCCCAAGCTGCCCGTCACACCTTACACTTAAATAATAAAAATGTTAAAAGGCTATTATGGACACTTTTTCAAAAAATAAAGCTGCCATTCAGTGTTTTCATTACTGCAGCAAAGTGTGTGTAATGAGCTGTTTTGTTGTTTTAACGGTCTTTAAACAACTGGAACTTGGAGGCTGGCTTGACAGGGTTACCTGTAAATTCAAAGAGGCTTGATTACAATGTTGTGGTGATGAAAGTGTAACCCTGTATAAATTGACGAATTAATTATAAAAAGGAATTAATTAGAGATGTTTGAATAAAGCTAATCAGAAATGGGTGAAAAGTGTAGGAAAAAATGTAAAATCAAAAAGAAATCAATGTCAGTGTGATGATTGACATTTTATTGAGTGTCCAATTATGTGAGGTTTATGTTGAAGCCCCGCCCCACCACGTTAGTTGTTGTATGGGGGAATCCATTTTATTTTCTCTGTGACTGTGAGAGGAGAAGCAGCATAACTGTGTGTAAAAGTTACAGTCGCTAGAGAAGACTGAAAAAGAGACCCTTATATTATCTATTTTCTTTGGATTTGGTGAGTACACAATTTGATATGTGTAAACTTTAATAAATGTGATTAATTGTGTACAGATGTGTTAAATTGAGAGAGAGTGAAAACGTATTTCGTTGTCAGTATCAAATACTAATAAAATCTGATGTTTAACAAGCAAAAAGTGATGTAATGGTTTGAATATGTGTATATGAGTTCGTAATGTTCATATTGTATTGTTAGTCATATTGAACAAGTGATGTTTGTTTAGGTTGCATGTAGGGCTGTGAATCTTTGGGTAGACAGCGAATCGATTCGATTCACGATTCAGATGTTTTCGATTCGATTGAGATGTTTTCGATTCGATTCAAGAACGATTTTTGCAAATCAGAACGATTCAACTCGATTCGATTAACAATAAAATTTGATTCGATTCGATTATTAACGACTCGATTCTGGAAATTTTAGTATACATCTGCATCTGAGCAAATAAAATAAATTTTTGGGAAATTCATGACCATTCAATACATTTTAAGTAACTTGATTCAGGACTTCAGTTCAATAGCTTAACTTCTTAGGGCTCAAAATACATTAAGGCAAGTAAACAGAAAAATAATACTACTTCTACATATTCAATGCATGAGTGCTTTTATTGTAAACATTGCATAAATTCCCTGAACATTTATTAAATACAGAAAAGTGCAACTGGCAAGGCGTCTGCGGAGATGGTTGTCAAGGTTCGTTGTATTTCCAAAGTATTTAAACTCAGATTGCTGCGTTTACATGGTTCAATCAGAAGGAAATCAATCTAATTGATGAATCCGAACACGGTGTTTACATGAACGATAAATAAAGTAATCGGGTTGATGTGCGCGTTTATATGTAACAAGATTCAAATCGGAATTGATTTTTTGACATGCGCACACTGCACGAATATGCCGCTGTTCGCGCAACTATTCGTTTAAACAACACACTAACGTTATATTTATCCGTCTCTGGTCATGATTTGGAGACGATGGACATGAACCGTTTTGCCGCTGCCTAAATATATTATGCAGTAAAACCCCGCGCCCAAAACCAGTCGTGTGTGGATGAGAGTCTGAAACAAGAACTAGCTGCTAGTGGGACATTGTTCTGCTGCACTTCACAGACGCCGAGTGAAATGAGATTTTTTTAATAACACACCGACTGAGCTGTCAATCCGATTAAACGACTGCAACGGACTTGTCAATCTTTCATTTACTTTGTGAAAACGTAATCCCAAACCTTTGATCTCATGTTGGCTGGTGCCTTGCAAATTTCTCTTTGTTCGTTGCCCTCCATAGTGCACTACTGTGTTTATTCAAATAAACAGCATAGACGGCAAACAGGCGCGAATTGAAGATTAGTGACGTAATCCTCTGCGCCACTGCAGTAAGGGCGCACTTTACTTCACAGACGCAACTAATTTAAGATTTATATTTATTTTTTAACATTATCAATATCCATCGTTATATAATCGCGATTCATTCGTTTTTTTTATTTAAAAACGATTATTGACTGAAACAAACGATTCACGATTCAAAAATCCATGTGATGCATATGCATCGGCAGGATTTGTAATCGATGCATCGAGAAAATGAATGAATCGTTACACCCCTACTTGCATGTTATCTAAGCTGTCGAATTACGATGGAAATGTAGCTGTTATATGCTGAACAGGATAACAAGTGTTACTATTTATTGTTGTTTAACTGGAATCTGTGAATTTAATGTGCTTTGAACTAAATACTGCCTGTTGCACATGCAGGTCAGGATTTTTGTCCTACGCTGGAACTGTGTTCTTTCAGCTTAATGATGTAAGATGGCGAGCCTTCCCAGCGAGATGAACATTGATCGATGCCAGGTTTGAGTTTGAACCATAGACTGTAAAAAAGAATGGACGTAGTGTCCGTGACGTCACCTGTAGGTTTTTGAAGCCTAAACTGGGCGGGGCCAGCCGTCGCCATCTTGGCAGCGCGTCACCTCTCGTCACTCCCGGATAAAATAAAATGGGTAAAGAGGCGGGACGTGGGTGGAGCTGAGGTACTAGCTAATGCTATTTGCTACTGGCCTCGCGCTAAAGTGACAGCTGATTGAAGAAGTAAAGCCAATAGTTAAACTTCATGTTTTTGCCCTTCAAAATACTATAATAGTTAAAAGATGTAACCAAAAGTAAGACTATGTTTATCGTGATGCATTATTCTGCTAGTTAAACATTTATGATTATGCACGCAATAACTTACAATATGGCTCTGAGCTTGTGCGTGTGACAGTGATTCATGCGCAAACATGTCAGTCAGCGCGGCATCGCACATAAATTTGTAAAGAGCTTTATTCAGGCCATTTTAGATTCTGACTTTAGATTCAAGCACAAACACGGCAGAGATAGCAAGTACAGCAGCGGCTGGAATTAGCTGAGGTGACGCTAACACACAGCAGACAAACGGCTAACAGTGACAGCAGCCGCAATCCACCTGTCACTCAAGTGGCCACGCCCTTAATTATGCGGAAATTTAAGGCGTAATATAATTTAAACGGATGAGTTCTAAAAAATTCATCCCCCTCACAGTTGTCATGAAGGGCAAAATTAGCTGTATAGATCAAAGCCACTTTTTGCTCCAGGCTGTAAACACGTTTTTTTCTGATGTAAAGTTGGGCATTTTAACATGGGGGAGATACAGTTTTGACTCACTTTTGCAGCCTGCCTCAAGCGGCCAGTAGATGAATTGCAGTTTAATTCACTTCCGTGTTGGTTTCAAGAGAGAGAAGGGGAGGTTGCCGCTTGGTTTGAACCAACACCTATGGAATCGGGTAGGAAAGTTCTGATTGCCTGCCTGCTAGTTTTTTTTCCTGAACGGGACTGAGCTTTGTTTTTGGAAAGACTGCTCATAGTATTTTGTTTTCCTACGCAAACAGATGTTGTTTGGAACTGCAGAATCATTTTTTCACGATTCTGAGGAACTTTGAACTGAATCTTTGAATCAAATCTTTTGAATCAAATTCTTCCAAACGAATTTGAAGTGAACTTTTCAAACTCAACCTTTGAACTGAACAGTTTAACTGATTCTTTTGAACTGACTATGTGAATTGTTTTCTTCTGAACTGTTTTTGCATGAACTGCATATTTTTCATTTTTTTATGTTTTTGAATGTGATCTAGTGAACTGTCAAATTTTACAATTGTGAACATTTATAAATGTTTATGGGGTTGAATTTGATATTGAAGGTGTAGAATTCTAGCAATCGTTATAGCCTAGAGGGTGCACCCAACTGAGTGAATGAACAACAGAGTCAAGTGAAATTGTTCATTTATTTTGAATTGAATCCCTATAACTGTGGTTTGATTTTGAACAAAGGAAATTGTTTATTTTATTTTTTTCCTTTTGAATATCAATAATTACTTCAATACTTAATCTAAATACAGAGTTTTACTTTATTATTTAACCAGTGTTGTCTGTATTACACCTCCATAGTCGAACCTACTGGCCTATGGTTGATAGTAGTAACAAGTGCAATATTATTTGACACGTGTGCTACAAAAGGGAGACATGGTAGAATGGCAGTATAACAAAAACGGGAGAAGAAAGAGAGTTTAGGTTCTAGTGCATTAATCAGGTTTATCAGTGAAGATGCTCCACATTTCAATTGTACTGAGCTTCATCAAATACTTCTTCACTTGGCCCTGAAATTCTTTAAAGAAGTCTTAGTTGGTGACTGGAGAGCCATAGCCAAAAAAAAGTTTCATACACCTAATAATTTAGCTACATTGTGTAACAAATGGGTCTCACAGGTAGAGGTTGAGTGGATCAACTGTGAGGAAAATTATTCTGTACATGACTATGTGATAAAGAGCATTGTGAATGCAAGGGCATTTTTAAGTTTTTCTTGTGGAAAAGCAGAAGTTACTCTACAGTTAAAAAGAATGTGGTCTGTAAGATGTTTTTAATGTTTTTGAATAATGTATCTAATGCTCCCCAATGCTGCATTAATTAGATCAAAAATACAGTAAAACAGCAATATTCTCAATGTGATGGCAAAGCTGGATTTTCAGCAGCGATTGCTGCAGTCTTCAGTTTCACATGACCCTTCAGAAATAATATTATGCTGATTTCTTTCAAAACAAATTTGAATGGCAGTGTATACTTTTTATAGTTATACTCTTCTCTTTATTATTGATGTTTCTAATAGTAACCTCTGTTGTTTGACAGTGAAGGATCTGGGTATTTAATATTTGGTTTCAAAACCACCTGCGTATATGTATATTATCTGATGGTGCAACATGTTCTCACTCCCAACTCATTACATGTTGCATGGTGATAGGGAGTCTAACTTATGCCAAGAAGGCATAAGCAATATAACATTTTTGCAATATATTTAATGTTTTGTTTCTGAGTCATTATTATAGTAACAATTATTCTGTGTTAAGAAGTAAAGTAATATTTTCCAAGTTTGGTTGATACTTTTGACTCCAGAGAAATTTCATTTTATTAGTTTTGTCTTCTTGCTAACCTTTGGAAAATCCATTGATTATTTCATCCTTGTAGCTTATAAACAATCAAGCATAGTGTCTGTTCTGGCAGGTCACGTTAGTCAAGCTTGCATCAGCTGACTCTCAGCTGATCCACGTCTACCTATAGGAATGTGACGCCTATCACCGTGTACATAGATAAGCTCCTTCAGTATTATCAGGAGCTATCGTGTTTCTCAGGAGCTAGTTACCCTCCTCCATCCCCAGCTCCTCCTCTAGTCAGTCAGGATTTGGCATTCTGATTACCCCGGAATCAGACTAAAATTCTCTAATTATGTTGTCAGAAAATTAATTCATGAAATCTGCAATACATTCAAGTTTGTTCTCAATCATTACCGCACTGTTTACCTTCTCTCTATCCAATCATGCTCTAAATACTCATAGTATAAAAGATCGAAACTTGCACATGTTTGAGTTTGCAGATGCTGACGCTTCCATTCACCTCCATCCTCCCCTCCACCACCAAGATGTCCCTTCCACCTCCATCATCCCCAACACCACCACCAGGATGGTCCCGACCCATATACGGGGAGTCGGCTGCGCCCCTGCCTTTGTCTTCAGGCAGGACATGCAGATTCCGTTTCCGATGGAAATTAGCACCAGCCACCAGCCAAATGCTGGTGATTTTTGTGTTGTGGCTGGTAAACTCGCTTCACTTACCAGCCACCGTGGCGGGTAAATAAAAGTAGCATGCTGTTTAACCCGGACACTTTTAGAGGAGGCACACCTTGAGACTTTACACTATGGAATAAACGGCTTAAGTATTGTAGATCTTGTCGTTTTAATTTTCACATGCAGTTACACATTGTCGGTTAAAAACAAGAAAGTGGCTGGTAGAAACGTTGTGTGGCTGGTAGATTTTGGAATCCACCAGCCACAGTGGCAGGCAGTGTATGAAGAGCTTGTGTAGGTTGTGATGTGTGCAGTGGTCAAATTAAATATTAGTTGGCCACAATAGAGGTAGGAAGCGCAGGTTAGAAGTGAGTTTGAGCGCTTTCTGCAGCACAGTTCACAGCCTTCACGTCTGGGTTTGCTGCTTCTTCCCAGACTTGCACAGTGTGTGGTGTAAGTCATGGAACAGGTCATTTTCCAAGTTGTGCCTGAGGCAGCTTCACAATGGGACAGGCAGGTTTCGTTGTTGCATAGTGGGTATTTCTCGAAAGGAAACGTCTCGCGTTACGACCTGTAGACCTGTACCTGAGAAGGGAATGAGACACTGTGTCCCTTTGCAATGCCACCTCCTGCCTGGGAGTGGCTTGCTTCATCATCAAGTTAACACAGTTGTGTGCTGGCGTCCTTTTGTAGCTTCCGTGTATGCCGTCACACGCCATGCATCACGCAACACCAATAGGATTGGATTAGTTTCATTCATATTTCAGATGCGTTACGCTAAGAGGCGTTCCCCCTAGTGTCACCATCGATACAGTGTCTCGTTCCCTTCTCAGGAACTTCGTCCGTCATTTGGATGAGACGTTAAACCGAGGTCCTGACTCTCTGTGGTCATTAAAAATCCCAGGATGTCCTTCGAAAAAGAGTAGGGGTGTAACCCCGGCATCCTGGCCAAATTTGCCCCTTGGCCTCTGTCCATCATGGCCTCCTAATCATCCCCATATACTGATTGGCTTCATCATTGTCTCCTCTCCACCAGTAAGCTGGTGTGTGGTGGGCGTACTGGCGCAATATGGCTGTCGTCGCATCATCCAGGTGGATGCTGCACATTGGTGGTGGATGAGGAGATTCCCCCCTTCCATGTAAAGCGCTTTGAGGTCCCAGAAAAAGCGCTATATAAATGTAACGAATTAAAAAATAAAAACAAGGGTTACAGTCGTAACCCAAGATGTTTTTCCAGACAGAAAGAGAAAGATCAAACCACCATCCCAACTGAGAATAAAAAACAGCATACGAAAGAACTCAATGACTGCGGCCTCATAGTAAAGAAAGTCTTCAGAGACATATTAAATGACTCTTGTTTACAATTTGTAAATCACTTATACCTATGGTCAGATATGTTTGTAGAATGACCTCTAAACAACAACAAACTTCCTAAATAGCTGTTTGTTCCGTGTCTCACATGTCACTGTGGTCTGTTTCTTCACATATCACAAAGTAATTTAAACTCAAAACAATATTTCACATCCATTTATTTGGTAAGTAGTTGAGTAAAAGTTGGGATAATGTAGAGTCAGCTGATCTTTATCTCTTGCATATGTGATATTGTTAAATACTACAGTGGACATAACAGATTCATTGACTGAGCACCATATGCTGTAAAGTGTAAATGTTTTATTCTGCTGCTGCACACAGGTTATCTCACTCATACAGTGGAACATTTTAATGAATTTGATGAGCTCACACATTCTGAATACCAGTGCTGATCTTGAAAATGTGCTAGACATATGTGCGCACAAATATAACAACTCCATCATGACTTATGAGTATAACAATATATTTATAACCCTTTTGGTTTAACTAATCTGAAATGAACTACATACTTGACCACCATCCTCCTGAGGCCGCAATTGAAGTTGGAAGATTTTGTGTAAAACCTTACTGTTT
This sequence comes from Semotilus atromaculatus, assembly GCA_031834385.1. NCBI lineage: Eukaryota > Metazoa > Chordata > Actinopteri > Cypriniformes > Leuciscidae > Semotilus > Semotilus atromaculatus. The sequence goes on along the minus strand of JAULUF010000009.1, from coordinate 10,186,940 downwards.
GGGTTAATAACATGGTAATTTCTGGTTTATAATTTGAGAGAAATGTGATTAATGGTTAATGACAAAATGTGTATGGCCTGATTAAGCAGATTATCTTGTTTAAGTTATGATGTTTAACATTTTCACCTGTAATGTAATAATAATAATAATAATATTACAAAAAAAAACAAAAAAAAAACTATGTAGAAATATTATAGCTGACCAGACTACGATATTTCCTATTGATTTATTTACCTTTCTGAATTAAAATGCTTTAAATTAAATAACTACATAAGCGTGCACACCAATACATGACAAAGTTATGTTTATTATTATATGTACATTACATTTTATTTATTATATTTACATTTAATCATTTAGCAGACGCTTTTATACAAAGCGACTTGCAAATGAGGATAACAGTAGAAGCAATCAAACCAAAGTGCTGTGACTAGTATAGCACAGTACTTAGCAAGTTTTTTTTTATTTTTTTTTTATATAGAATAGTAAGTGTTAGTATTAATGAATCAAGTGTTTATGAAAAAGATGCATTTTGGCTGTTTCTTGAAAATGGCTAAAGTCTCAGCAGCTCAGTTTGAGTTTGGCAGGTCATTCCACCAGCCTGGAACAGTCAATGTATAGGTCCGTGAAAGTGATTTTGTCCCTCTTTGGGATGCCACCATATGGTGCCGTTCCCTTGGGAGCTGAGACTGAAGTAGTGAGTTTAGGTATAGGGGTGCAAAGACAGTGGTTGTTCTGTAGTCAGTGCCTTAAATTTAATGCAAATGGAACTTGGCAACCAGTGCAATTTTATGAGAGGTGTGACGTCTGCTCTATTCGGCTTGTTAAAGATCACTCTTCGTGCAGCATTCTGGATCAGTTGCAGAATTTTGACAGTGGAAGGGCTGCCAAGAGAGCATTACAATAGTCCAGTCTGAATAGAACAAGAGCTTGGACAAGTAATTGTGTAGCCTGCTCCGATAGGAAGGGCCTGATCCTCCTAATGATGTATAGGGAAAATCTGCAGGGCCGGGCAGTTCTAGCAATGTGGTCTGTGAAGTTCAACTGACCATCAATCACAACTCCAAGGTTTCTGGGTGTCCTGGATGGAGTTATGGTTGACAAACCTAGCTGAATGCAAGTTGTGATGAAGTGTTGGGTTGGCTGAAACCACAAGCAGTTCGCACTGTGTTCGCAAGTTTGTGTTAAAGGTGGTGGTTCTTGATTCAGCAAGAAATGTCTGTCAGGCAGGCTGAGAAGTGAGCAGTCAATGCCGGATCATCTGGCTGGATTGAGAGGTAGAGTTGTGTTATCAGCATAGCAGTGATAGTGTGACCATGGCCTGGTGTGGCCCAGGTAAATTTAGCATAATAAGTCTGAAATAATCAAATTAAGGACTAAGCCTCCTTGGGAATTTCACCCAAATAATCAAACCATAAAGCTTTACACAGGTTCCCTACCCAATGGCAAGCAAAACATGGAGATACAGGTATCAGTCAAATACAAAAGTTTTATTATATAGACATAAAAACCATAAAAGTTTAGATTAAACAAAACCTCACCAACCTTAATACAGGCCTACATAAATCAAGTCACTTAAATGTCATGGAGCTGCGGCTAAATTATCGTGAGAATTCTCCAATAATAAGGGATCTCCAAATCTGCACAGCACACTCACATACCAATTAAAGAACCCAAGTGCACGCCACAGACCACAGCACACAATGAAGAAACACCACCACCATCTACAGAGGAATGGTCGCCCCGGTAAATAAGGCCTGCAGCTCCTAGACGAAAAATAACTCATCACACACACACTCTAATACAATATACTTTGTAACTCAATGGAAAATTATATTGTGAATGAATGAAACTAAACCTAAAGTCTACAAAACAATGTTTCACAATATTAAACAAAATCAATCAATTCAAATGAAAACGATAAACTCAAGACACAAATCAAGAAAAAAAAAAGCTAAATCAAATAAACTAAATTCAAATGATAAACAAATTTCACATTAATAGGAAAACTCAAGTACAATACACAAGAAACAAAAACAATACAAAAGATTTACAAAACCACGATAAACCAAAAAGAATTAAAAATAACTGATACACAAAATAAACTGATTTGAATTAAATTAATGGGGAGAAATGACTAGGAAGTCCCAAACAATGGGACTGTAACCGGGATTTAGCCGAAAGTTTAACTTCTCAGCCTATTTGCAACAGCCGTCACCTGTACACAAAGCATTAACTGGAGGAGGAAAGATGCAAACAGATATCCATCAGCCGATTAAAGCAGCTGTGACAATACGCTGAACACGAAATCGACCATAAACATAGCCGCTCTCCTACCCACAGTCGCGTTCAATCGCGATAGCGGAAACCACACCACATCCGGGAAATGACGATCTGCCTAGGTGCATTCGACAATGGCTTTTATAGCCCGCACAATTGATGACATTAAAATGCCCGCCCCAACCATTTAACTCGGGACATTATGCCACAATAGGAAAAATCATGTTTCTGGATGACAGATCATAGTGATGACATGTAGAATAGAAGTGGTCGAAGCACTGAGCCCTGAGGCACCCCAGTTGCTAGATGTTGCAACTTATACTCCTCACCCCTCCAAGAGGTACCCTGAAGGAGGTAAGACACCATTGGAATGTGGTTCCTGAGATGCCATTCGTCATGAGTGTTGACAGTATTGAGAGCGATCTGGTGGTTAGCTGTTTCAAAAGCAGCAGACAAATCCAGCAAGATGAGTACTGAGGATTTAGAAGTTGCTCTTGCCAGTCTCAGTGTCATGAAACGGAGAGAGGATCCAAATGCAAAGTGCAGATAAGTAATATTTATCGAGTCACAAAGAAACTAAGGCAGACTGCCGATCACAGGAAAAGGGATGCAGATCCGGAGCAAAACAGGTATCAAACACAGGAGAAGGTCTTCAGTGACTGGCAGACGTCTTGTGCTTGCAGCGAGAAGGCAATTAGTGAAACAGCTCCAGTCGACACATTCAGCACCACAGTGTCCAGACTGGACAGAAAAACAGGTGAGACCAAACACGACAATACAGTTCCGACAAGGCAAACGGCTTCTAGAAAAGACGATAGATCGGAACCTTACGCCGGGTTCACACTGGACGCTGAAGCGACGCGGAAGCGGCGCGGAACGGAGGCCGCTTCCTTTCGGCGCCCATGTTAACCTATGGTGTCGTTCACACCAGACGCGGAGCGGCGCAGCGCAGCCGGCCCGCGCCGTGAAGCGCCAGTTTTGGCGACTGGTCTATTTTTTCCGCGAGCCGCGAGGGATCCGCGTCAATTCCGGAAGGAAGTTACACCAAGACACACTCGACCATCCGGTTTTTTTGACCAATTGTCAAAATAAAAGCAATTTTCAAATTAAAATACCGCGAGTGACAAATGCGAACACACAAACAAACAGGGAAACAAGGGATGTATATTTAGGATGTATATTTCAACGGTATATATACACTACTATGACTGTCTACCATATTCTCTCTCTGGCTGCGTGTGTGTCTCGACAACGGATTAATAAAAGAAGTGTACAATCTTCTTGGTTACAGAAACATGGTGTATTTATATTATGAGGTTATTTACTTATCCATGAAGTAAAAAAAATAGCTCTGAATAAACAACAACTGAGCAGAAGCGCTTGTTGACCTCCGCGAAGAATACGCGTCTGGTGTGAACAGGCAGGCGCCGGACCGCGCGTGATTTTCCGTTCCGTTCCGCGCCGCTTCCGCGTCGCTTCAGCGTCCGGTGTGAACCCGGCGTTAGCGAGAAGCATACAACAATAATCTGGCAAAGAAGGAGCAGCAGGGAAGCGGGGGTTTCGGTGGCGAGTCTATTTTTGCTGCGCTGCTCACGCTCAATTAAAGTGAAAGCACACTTTTGAAGGATGAAATTAATATGATTTCATACAAAAAGTGCCCAAAACGCACAGAATTTGCATGTCTAGTGTGTTTTAACAAGAACTGCAGTATGTCAGAAAAGAAAATGAAAAATCACAAATTCTATGGAAAATTTACCCATTAAACTTGTTTTTAATTACTCAGTTTACCGGGCTTTGAACAAACTTCATGTCTATCAAGTTTATGACCAACTTCTAAAAACTAATTTAACAAAAGTCTTTGTAAAGAAATGCTTATAATGTATACAACAAACGCTTCCAGTGTGAATACTCGCGCTCGTCTACAGCTGCAGTGACGATGTAGTTGCGCTGACGCGCTGCTCACGCGCCACTCATGCTTGCGGTGTGAAACGGCAGTCATGACACTCAGAACTTCAATAACCGAGAGCAGGGCAGTCTCAGATGAGTAGCCGCTTTTAAAAACCAGACTGGTTGTCAATAATATTGTTTTCTGTTATTATAACAAGGCTTCACAGGTTTTTATTTAATTTTTTTGAGTGCTTAGCTCTTTAAAGCAGGATTGGCTGTCAATGGTTTTATAGGTTATCAGCTGGAACATGGGCTCTGCTATTTTTTTTAATTTAGATTGATTTTGAAAACTGTCATTATCGTTAGTTATCGTCTTGGTGTGAAAGGGCCTTCATTCCTTTTTTTTTTTCTTTTTTTTTGAAGGCTTACACAAATAAGATTTTGATGCAGAGCTTTAGAATAAATTTTTTTTAAGTCCTAACATTTGCCTATTTTTTTCCAAGTAATTTTAGCAGTGGATCACTTTTTTTTTTTTTTTTACATCACTAATGCTTGTAGTATTATTATAATTATTATTATTTCTTCTACTCTTCTTATATTTGTTGTTTTCCTTTTCACGGCAGCTGCTACTTGTCCTTTAATTTTAGACCATGAAGATCTTCTTTAAATGTGTGGAAATAAATAAGCCTACATTGATTTACATTTGAATTAAACACCAATGAGAAGTCCTCAGCTTTCTTGATCTACGCTGAAGGCAGAGCAAACTGCTTGGGCTAGGTGAGAGTATTTATCAGTCTCAAATCTCCAAATGTCAGAGGCTTCGGCCAGCAGCTGATGTTGCCTGAGGTGCTTCACACGTCTGATGGAAATGAAAATGGATGTTTCCCATGATGGGAGAGCTCCATACAGGGATTACTTACCCATTTTCAACCTGTGGCAGTCTTTTGAAACATAAGCTCACATTGCCGTGTCTGTCAGAAGATGCATCTGTCTTTCTCTTTAACTCTCTCACTTTCTCACTTCCCTCAATTCTTTTTGTCTGTGCTGTCCGTCATCGGATTTAAACTAGCTGTAAATCTTAAAATGCTCATTACTAGAAAAGTAACAGTACTAGTTAATTTTTCATTTGTTATCATTATAGCTTCAATCAAAGGACATATTAATTTGCAGCAAGGGAAGTGAATGGTGTCACGTGCATAATAGTATTGATTCCAATACCAAAAATAACATCAGATCCTAGCACGGTTTTCAGAAAATTTAACAGGGTGTCACAGTAATTTTATCCATATTTTTAAATAAAAGAGAGTTTGTTATTTTATCAGTTTTCAATATAATGGAGTAAACATACATTTTAACAGTAGAGACATAAATTAACACAAGCTGGTTTTAACTTGTGTGGGATGTTTAAATCAATGTAAATGTATTATTGTGTTCATTGCAAATGACTATGCATGCATTATTCAGCAAGCATTCTTCCTCAAGCACTCCTTAACTTTGCTGTCCAATGAAAACAATGTCCTACTTTTCACTCTAGGCATAAAGACATGGGGGACTGATTGTTGCCTGGGTCTGCTTTCCTGATGTTTGAGGAATTGCCAGGAATCAAGTCCCATGGGGTGGCACAGAGGGGTTTGGATGGAGATGGAACAACCTCTCCTGCTGAATGGACGGTCTGAGCAACACAATATGCCTTGGGCCGTACTGAATAAGATACAAATGCTTTGCTAAACAGATGCTGCGAGTAGGGAAGGTAATGTTTGTGAGTGCAATTCACTGTGAATGAATTGCACCGAGTGATATTGTTATATGTTTGCACCGGTTGTCTTTATAGTTTTAGTGAGTGATTCACTAATAATTTAGCAATTTGTGTAACATCACTGAAAAAAAAATTTTGCAGAAATTATGCACTTTACATGGATTAATCTAACTTGCAGGTTGGTTGTGAGTGCTAGATACAGCAAATGATCTGCCATACTTTGCAGGAACTATACATTATTGCTACACCAGACATGTACCAGATATTTAAAGCAGCTGTTAACACCTGGAAACGTATATATTATATATATATTGTCTCTCACAGTGGACATGCACCTACAATGACAATTTCAGACCCCTCCATGATTTCTAAGTGGGAGAACTTGCAAAATAGCAGGGTGTTCAAATACTTATTTTCTTCACTGTATATAAGAAATAATTATTATTGCTACACCAGACATGTACCAGATATTTAAAGCAGCTGTTAACACCTGGAAACTTATACCTGGAAACTTATATATATATTATACAACAAACTTATATATATATATATAAGTTTCCAGGTGTTAACAGCTGCTTTAAATATCTGGTACATGTCTGGTGTAGCAATAATAATTATTTCTTATACAGTGAAGAAAATAAGTATTTGAACACCCTGCTATTTTGCAAGTTCTCCCACTTAGAAATCATGGAGGGGTCTGAAATTGTCATCGTAGGTGCATGTCCACTGTGAGAGACATAATCTAAAAAAAATAATCCAGAAATCACAATGTGTGATTTTTTTTAAACTATTTATTTGTAAGATACAGCTGCAAATAAGTATTTGAACACCTGAGAAAATCAATGTTAATATTTGGTACAGTAGCCTTTGTTTGCAATTACAGAGGTCAAACGCTTCCTGTAGTTTTTCACCAGGTTTGCACACACTGCAGGAGGGATTTTGGCCCACTCTTCCACACAGATCTTCTCTAGATCAGTCAGGTTTCTGGGCTGTCGCTGAGAAACACGGAGTTTGAGCTCCCTCCAAAGATTCTCTATTGGGTTTAGGTCTGGAGACTGGCTAGGCCACGCCAGAACCTTGATATGCTTCTTACAGAGCCACTCCTTGGTTATCCTGGCTGTGTGCTTTGGGTCATTGTCCTATGTCCAATGTCCTAATACATGGCCCCGGTCATCCTCTCCTTAATACAGTGCATTCGCCCTGTCCCATGTGCAGAAAAACACCCCCAAAGCATGATGCTACCACCCCCATGCTTCACAGTAGGGATGGTGTTCTTGGGATGGTACTCATCATTCTTCTTCCTCCAAACACGGTTAGTGGAATTATGACCAAAAAGTTATATTTTGGTCTCATCTGACCACATGACTTTCTCCCATGACTCCTCTGGATCATCCAAATGGTCATTGGCAAACTTAAGACGGGCCTTGATATGTGTTGGTTTAAGCAGGGGAACCTTCCGTGCCATGCATGATTTCAAACCATGACGTCTTAGTGTATTACCAACAGTAACCTTGGAAACGGTGGTCCCAGCTCTTTTCAGGTCATTGACCAGCTCCTCCCGTGTAGTTCTGGGCTGATTTCTCACCTTTCTTAGGATCATTGAGACCCCACTAGGTGAGATCTTGCATGGAGGCCCAGTCCGAGGGAGATTGACAGTCATGTTTAGCTTCTTCCATTTTCTAATGATTGCTCCAACAGTGGACCTTTTTTCACCAAGCTGCTTGGCAATTTCCCCGTAGCCCTTTCCAGCCTTGTGGAGGTGTACAATTGTGTCTCTAGTGTCTTTGGACAGCTCTTTGGTCTTGGCCATGTTAGTAGTTGGATTCTTATTGATTGAATGGGGTGGACAGGGGTCTTTATGCAGCTAACGACCTCAAACAGGTGCATCTAATTTAGGATAATAAATGGAGTGAAGGTGGACATTTTAAAGGCAGACTAACAGGTCTTTGAGGGTCAGAATTCTAGCTGATAGACAGGTGTTCAAATACTTATTTGCAGCTGTATCTTATTGTATTTTTTATTTTATTTTTTTAATGAGGTGAATGGCTTCGGTTTCTTTCCCACGATCTGATATATGGAAGTATGCAAGTTTTGTGAGCGTGTATGAATTTCTGTGAAAATGTTAAGCTAAAAATAAAGATGGTGTCTGAAAGTTGCGGTTGGTGGTCAGTTTGTTTGTAAATGTAATTTTTTGAATAGGGGTGGGTGATACGGCAAAAATATCATATCACGATTGTTTTACAGGAAAATCACAATTCACGATTTTATCATGATTCTTTTTCATGTTGGTTTTACTATTTTTGCAAGTGACTGAGCATTACAGCCAAACTAATGTCCCTATTTTAAATACAAAGCCTTACAAGGTAACACAATATAAAATAAAAAAGAATGTTAGGCAAAGATAAAAATCTTTGTCATTATTTTCTTTGTTATTAAAATATAAGAACAAAGATACACATTACATATACACAACATACAAAATAGAAATAAAATAAACAGTGGTTTATTTTTTCAGCTACAGTAGTTGTATTTAACAGAAGCATTCAAGAAAGAAATTAAATGAACAAATATAAAAATAAAACACTGCATAGATGCTACCCTCGGATTATGAACTACGGACAGGGCCTACGCTAAATAACTTAATAAATAATTGCTTGCTGGGCGGTCCATAAATTGATGCTTTGTTACATCCTTCTATCTCCTGAGGTTTTCTGGTAGAATCATTTTTCATGAGCTGAACTCAAAGATCTAAGACTTTTTCTATGTACACAAAAGGCCTATTTCTCTCAAATCTAAATCTGTGTTCGTGAGCACTTCTCCTTTGCCGAGATAATCCATCCACCTCACAGGTGTGGCATATCTGATTAGACCGCATGATTATTGCACAGCTGTGCCTTAGGCTGGCCACAATAAAAGGCCACTCTAAAATCTGCAGTCTGTTTTATCAAGTTTATTAAGTTTTGAGGGAGCGTGCAATTGGCATGCTGACAGGAGGAATGTCCACCAGAGCCAAAATGTTAATTTCTCTACCATAAGCTGTCTCCAAAGGCGTTTCAGATAATTTGGCAGTACATCCAACCGGCCTCACAACCACAGACTATGTGTAACCACACCAGCCCAGGACCTCCACATCCAGCATCTTCACTTCCAAGATCGTCTGAGACCAGCCACCCGGACAGCTGCTGCAACAATCGGTTTGCATAACCAAATCATTTCTGCCCAAACTCTCAGTCTCAGTGCAGCTCATCTTTGCAAGGTCCCATGTTGCAAGGATCTGTATACAATTCCTGGAAGCTGAAAACATCCCAGTTCTTGCATGGCCAGCATACTCACTGGACATGTCACCCATTGAGCATGTTTGGGATGCTCTGGATCGGCGTATACGACAGCGTGTTCCAGGTCCTGCCAATATCCAGCAACTTCGCACAGTCACTGAAGAGTGGAGCAACATTCCACAGGCCACAATCAACAACCTGATCAACTTTATCCGAAGGAGATGTGTTGCACTGCGTGAGGCAAATGGTGGTCACACCAGATACTGACTGGTTTTCGGACCCCATTTTAGAGTGGCCTTTTATTGTGGCCAGCCTATGGCACACGTGTGCAATAATCATGATGTCTAATCAGCATCTTGATATGCCACACTTGTGAGGTGGATGGATTATCTCGGCAAAGGAGAAGTGCTCACTAACACAGATTTAGACAGATTTGTGAACAATATTTGAGAGAAATAGGCCTTTTGTGTACATAGAAAAAGTCTTAGATCTTTGAGTTCAGCTCCTGAAAAATGGGGGCAAAAACTAAATTGTTGCGTTTTATAATTTTGTTCAGTGTATTTGAAGTTCTTCTTGCATCTATTGTTAAGACTAATACATTTAGTGAGGACAGTATGTCACAGTACTGTGGATATCTCATAACACAGCATCAATCAATATTAAATCATTGCTGAACCAAACTACATCTCCACCCATCTATCAGAGCCGGTCCTCTTGACTGCAAGACCGGAAGCAACCGCTAAAAAACAGTGGGCTTGAACCAGAGCCTGATTAGGTTATTCATGGATTCACTGAGCTGGGGGCCATAAAAGGAGCTGAATTACTATAATATATATATTTTTAAATATCACTTGCTACTTTACATCTGTGTGTAATAGGGGTTGAACGACTTTAAGTCGACTGTTATGACATTAAAGTCGAGTCGACGTCGACTAGTCGCTCACGTCATTCATAAAAACACAAGAGATGGGACTGCTTTGCAACATGCCACAATTTGCAATTTATTGGCAGAAAATTATACAGAAAGAAAGCTAGGGATGGGGCTGTTTACACCTGGCCACTTCATGCGTTTTCTCAGATCGGATAGCTATCCGATTTATCAAAACGATTCCATTTACATCTGGTCACATGTGTTTTCACAAAATGGATATAAATCAGATCTTCAAACCCCGCGCTATGTGCAGATTTAACAGAGTACACGTCAACGAAAGCAACAGTTCGAGCTGCATTTTATTAATCATCAGCTAATTTCAAAATCAAAGACATAGCAATAAGAGAGAGCGGCAACAGCACTGGTAAGATCATTTTGTTTCTTTACTTTTAATAAAGATGATTGTGTGTTAACGTCCGCGACTTTCACTTTGATTTGCGATAGTTTGCTCGCTAGCTTGATGAACGCTCGAATGCTCAGATGCTCAGCTGCTCATTTGCGGTGTTGCGTGTTGCCATAGTTTCGTCATATAATGACTATAACATGACATATATCCTAAACAATCTCTCACACGTTTATTTTTAGCAGTTTATTTTATTTTCTATATGTGGTTTCAACAACCAGATGAATTTACACTTGTCCCGTTTCATCTGTAATGCGGCCCAGACCTCCTCCTGAAGTTGTTTGAGCGATAGGATTTAAATCCATCTCGAATGCGTTTCGGAGGGCATTTACTGGTCTTTTCACGATCCGATAGCTATCACAGAAACGCATGAAGTGGCCAGGTGTAAACAGCCTGCTGGAAAGTTTCTCCACACACTTGATGTACCACTGCTGCTTTCTTGCTGCAATGACCCTCTGGGCTCTTCATCTGTTGTCGTCTGCAACGCGCACGCGGCTATGTTGTTAGTATCAAATTTAGTGCAATCATAGTGTCACATGATCAACGCGACTAGTCGACGTCAAGCTTAAAGCGTCACGGCATTGAATGAAGGTCGACTAATCGATTAGTCGGTTTAACCCCTAGTGTGTAAAGTGATGTCCTGTGGAATGTACCATGTGTGGGACTGTGTCAGGTTAATGCACCATAAAGTAACCTTTCGAACACTTCCTGAGCGGCCCTGCCCTGTATATAATCAATAGTGCTTTATGATTCATATTGCAAAATATAATCCATGATGCATATTTTTTGGGACCATTTGAGGACATTTGTGGGCTGTTTTCAGTTAGAGAATTGGCATTTCTTTGAATGAGATCAACACACATTGTGACCATTTCAAACATTTTAGCAGCCAAGCATTGTAATCACTTTGCTCTAGTTTCTTTTAAGGAGTCGTTAACAAGATAATGTTACAGACAGTGTAGCTTACAATATACCTTAGCTTTGTTTATAACTAGTTATGAGACAGCGTAGAGCTTACTCGTTGTGGCTAATGTGTTAATTGACTCCAGCTTTTAAAAGCTTGGCTCATATTTGAGCACATTAACGTCTGTTAAAATCTGAACTGAGTCTTAATTGAAGACTATGTTAAACACTAATTCTGACAAAAGGATTAAACACTCTGTTCCACTGGCCAGTAATCCAGATTCCCTTCACAGTACATTACATCCATTGGTTGTCATTAAGTATTCTGAAGACTATTCTGAGCTGATCCACTGGTGTATTTTCACTCAAAAGAGGAAAATGTAAAAAAAAAAAAAAAAAGAGAATATATGTACTAGGGCTCCGATAAAAAAATGCATGTATCTCAAGCTTTCTGGCGAACATCTCGGCATGGATGAAGGAACATCACCTGCAGCTCAACCTGGCAAAGACAGAGCTTCTCGTCCTCCCTGTCAATCCATCTCTACAGCACTACTTCACTATCCAGCTAGATTCATCCGCAATCACCCCATCAAGGTTGGTCAGAAATCTTGGAGTAATCTTTGATGACCAGCTGACCTTCACAGACCACATTACGAAGATAGCTCGATCATGCAGGTTTGCACTGCACAACATCAGGAAGATCAGGCCTTTCCTAACTGAGCATCCAACACAACTTCTCATCCAGGCGCTGGTTATCTCTAGGCTTGATTACTGCAAAAGTCGATCATGAGTGGCTCAACAGGTAGATCTATAGATAACTCATCTTTCAGGCAATTTGACCGACCGGGTTGACACTTCAACGTGAGAAATTGGGGGTATGAGCGTGTGAAACCAATCAAATGCGTGTTTCTCATGGCCAATGCGTGAGAGTTGGCAGCTCTGGAATCTTGATGCAGTCTGCTGCTTCCTGCTGGCTATTAAAGACTTCGTCTTAGGTTTGACAACCTATGAAACTAATAATGAACAATTTGAAACTAAAACGACATAAGCTTAATTAAAAATGACTTAGGAACTATAGGCTATTTAGAGGTGGATAAACGCACTTTGGAGGTGGGTGAATGCTATTTCCGAATTTTGGGAGGTTCGTAAACGGCATTTAGCCTCCACTACATCCCTGCTTGTTACAATGTTGCGAGCACGTAGACAGTGACGTTGCCATAGCAGAAATGCAACGTGCCACAGACGTTGCCACAACGTACATGTGTTTGCTGTGTTTGCTGGGATGTTACATCAGTCATTCACGCTAGAGCTACAGTACATACTCTGTTATTGATACAGTTCCCACGTGTTTACCACATATTAGAAAAATACTCAGTAAATAAATTAGTATTAAGTCAAATGAAGTAAAATAATCGGTTTGGTGATGGACATGCACTTGTTAATGGTGAGGAATTACAGTTGCAACATCACATAATGTACCTCAAACTAAGCAGCGTATCATTGAAAAACTTCCTGCTCGAGTCGTCCTTACGATGGAGGTTCGGGTTCAATAACTAGTAGAATCCGTGTATCATTCGTTCAGTCGTTTTTTAATTTAATATTGAAAGTAGAAAAATAAAAAAACGATTCCTTTTTCGTGTTTTCATTTTTTCCCAAAAAACAGAAAACAAGAATTCAGATAGATTTTTCGTTTAAATTAATACATTAAGATTTATAGCTTAATAAATTAAGATATAAATCAATATAATTAGTTGTAAATTAAATATTTTTAGCACTAATACAAAAAGAAAAGAATAATGCATTGACTATATAATAGGCCTATATTTACATTGTTGTAAAAAACACATTTTATTATTAGCCTATTCATAAATAGTGTAAAAGACCAAATTAGAACAACATTAACATTATAAACACTATTAATAACATATAGGCTATGCATATTTTACTTCACCATACTGTAGCCTATGTCAAATCCTTAAATAAATGGTATTCAGAAAACAACAAGAATGAAAAATAAGTAGCCAAGTTTCCATATTTGCATGGTAACATTTGTATGCTAACTAATAATATAAAGAAGGCTTCATACTTCAGTCGAGTCCCAATATACATGTATGCTAAATCAGCGTCTTCACAGCAAGGGAATGAGTTTGGAATAAAAGCAAATAGTAACTGACGGCACAGCCTTTGTTATGATGCGGCTGAAGTAGAGGCAGAAGCAGGATCCACGTGCAGTGTGTTTTTTATTAAATAAACTAGGAACTGAACAGATTCAGACATCAGACTCAGGAACAGGACAGCCAACATTAAATGCTACATTAAGAACTCACAAAGACTGAACAAGACACAGGGCTTAAATATACAAGCAAAAAAGCTAAACAAGATAAGGGGGCGTGGCTAATCAGAAACACATGGGAACAATGATCAGACAATTAACAAGACACATGGCAAACAGGGAATCACATGACAGAAAAAACAAGGAACAAGACAAAATCCACACCGTGACATAGCGCCCCCCCCCCCCCTCTATGGGCGGCTCCTGACGCCCATAAAAAAAAAATACAAAAAAAAGTTCAGGAGGGTGGTGAAGCGGAGGCAGTCTAGGGGAAGGGATGGAGGGCCAGGTCCGTGCAGGCGACCAGGGCGGATCAGGATGTGCAGGCAGCCAGGGCGGCGAAGACCCTTCGGGCGGCCATGGCGGAGATGCCCCTTCGGGTGGCCACGGTGGAGACGCCCCTTCGGGTGGCCATGGCGAGGACCTACTGCCCCCCCCCCTAAATTTTCTTGGGGGTAGCTATGGGGTCATCGGCTGGAGCAGGCTCAGGTACAGACACCGGCTCAGGAACAGACACAAGCTCAGGAACAGACACGAGCTCGGCGGCGGCCATCTTGTCCAGGGACACCGGCTCGTTGGCGGCCATCTTGTCCAGGGACACCGGCTCGGCGCTCGGCAGCGGCCATCTTGTCCAGGGACACCGGCTCGGTGGCGGCCATCTTGTCCAGGGACACCGGCTCGGTGGCGGCCATCTTGTCCAGGGACAAATCCCTGGACAAGTAACATTTATATTTCTGTACATTCAAAATGATTATAAAATGTCATGCCATACCAAGAAAACAACATGACAACGCGCTGCTTTAGCACGTCTCAGTCTCCTTGAACATCTTTCTGGCGCACAGCAAAAATGAACTTACAGCGAATAGCCTTCTTGTCAACATTTAGATAATTTGAAGTAAAATGCATTATATAGGCCTAAGTCACTTAGGAATAAATCACAGCGTGCTTCATGATATAAAAAAACGTGACTTTACAGTCTGGAAAATAGCAAATTATTTCACGGACCCCCTGGCACTTGAGAAATCATGGTCTACACAGAAGAAAGCCCTGTCTAGTCTATTCTCCGGTACAGGTTGTGTCGAGCCATTCGTTAGTCTGGTTGTTTGATGAGAAAAAGATGAAATGTAGTTGCAATAAACATCCGCATAACAGAGGACTATTATTCTGTAGTGCGAAACTGAGGAAGAACTGAAGACAGAACAGTTTGATCTTCGGCTGATAAATCAAAAGAATGGGGCGTTTTATTTCCACTCACATGTAGAAATCGAATATTCATTCTTCTACCTCAGAACGAAAAATGAAAAATCAAGCTGAAATCTTGTTTTTTGGAAAAAATAAAAAAACAAAATAGGAACTGTTTTCTCATTTGTCTACTTTCAATATTAAAATCAATTAAACAACTGAACGGATAATACACAGATTTAGTAGTTCTTCCAATATTTCATAATGGACTCGCGTTTGGATTGATATGGTAAAATCGACGTCATTGTTTGTTACTCTGTTTAGTTTACGGTGTAGGAAGCCTCAGGACAAGCAGGGCTGACGGTGTTATGGCAATGGGCGTTTTTGTTTTCGACATGCGAGCTGTATGCGGTAAACCAATCACAACAGACTGAGCCGTCTGGCCAATCAGAGCAGAGTAGCTTGCGGTAAGGAGGGATTTAGAGAGATTGATTCATTTGAAGAGGCGTTTGAGAATCATGGAAAATGTGGTGATACAAATGTATATTATGAGGAAATTAAACAGTTTTTTTTTTACTTTGATGCATGTAAACCTGTAGTAGGAGACTCCAAAATAACATAGGAAACTTTAAAAAAGCATAATAGGGGCACTTTAATGTGTTCCCTGTTTTTGAAAACACCCTCTCACTTGGGGTGGAGGAGGGTTGAGCACAGAGGTAGCTTGTTGCAATGTTTGTGAAGAGGGGCAGAACAGCTCTCTTCTCCCACCACCACATCACAGGATCTTCAGCCAAAGGATTGAGGCAGGCTTTTGTAGAGCTCAACCTCTGGGTCAACACGTTTGCTGAGGGTGAGGACGAAGGTATCCTGTTGGATCATCAACCTCAATTTCCTGTCCTTTTCTGATAACATTTCCTTCAAGGTACTCCTTGTTTTGTACAATGGAGGAATTGTCTCCTCCATTTCCTCACCTTCTCCTTAAGACGACTCCTTCTTTTGCTGGTGCTCTGTGTCTGTACCAGCCCTGTTGTTGGCACTGTCACATTGTCAACAGCTTTTCTTCCTCAGTCTGTCCCAAGTTGCATCACTGACTGACCTCCCTTTAAATCTGGGGTCCATTGCTCTCCCACACCTTCTCTTTGATTGATGCAACAAAAACGGTATCCTCATCCTTCACAGTAAAATGGTCTTCCAGTTTTTGATGGATGGGTAAGATCTGTCCACAGGTGGTATTCTTTTCACATGACACACACAGTGTGGAGAGAATTCTCATGAGCTGGACAAACGGCTCATCTTTCAGATGGTCCACCAGGTTGTCCTTGGACAATGCTTTTCGCAGTCTGGGTCCAAGGCTGCTGCTTGGATCGCTGGATACTGCTCCATGAATCTCTCCATCATTAGATAGAGAAAGTTCCACCAGGTCTTGACATCCAGGGTGAGTGAGTATTGTGGAAGGACTGCAACAAACACAACAACAACAAAATTATCACACACTTGAAAATTTAATTAAATTGTTAGATGTGTGAATTTCAAAATAACACTTATAATAATAGATTGAACTGACTTACTAAGGAGCTGTTGCTTTTCCATCAACACTGTTGTGGACATAGAGAATCTCTTGAACCACATGACCACTGCTCAGATTCAGGCTGCCCATTTATCAATGGATGCGATTTAGTAAAAAAACAATGTGCAAAACATCCTATTTTAAGGATTTGTAGATTCTCAATATATATCCATATTGCCAGCATTATCAACAGGCACAGCTACAATCTTGCTCTGCTCTATCTCAAGCTCTTTCAAATGTCTGAGATCTCCTCTGCCACTACTTCACCAATTTGTGATTTGTACATTTCCCTGGTGTGGAGGACCTTCAGTTTTACACTGCCCTGGCTTGTGTAGTGCACTGTAAGCCAGATGCTGGTCCACCTATATAATTTGATGGCCAGCTTTGGCACGTTATTTACCTTCACCCAAATTAAATCAACATAATTTCAATGTAAGGTAAGGAAACCAATTAGGGTGATTTTATATTTATTTTGAATGGCGTGAACAACGTTGATTCGACATGATTTTAATGAGCAAATAGATGTTGGATCAATGTCTCAGATTGTTGACATTGTTTTGATGCCGCGAGAGATCTCGATTATGCAATGATTAGGCTGCTATCATACATGCCTGACGTAGATGGGGGCAACCAAAGACAAGCTAGCAAGGCAGTCGAAAACTTTGCATTCTCTCTGTCTGCACATAATGCACTTATGAAAGATGCCATACATGCAAAAATCGTGTTGCACTTCTGGCAACGAGCGTTGTCTGCATCAACTCTAGTGAAGTGTAACCACACTTTTGAATGTTTGGTTCTCTCCGCCATCATCACTCTATGTATCAAGCGGGAGCTTTCGTGATGTGTGCGCACTTGCTGATGGGTGTGACAGCCTCAGTGTACGTGAGATCTAATTTCTTGATTGCGAATAATGAAAATGCAGACAAATGTCTTGATACCATTGCAAATAAGAAACAGTTGTTGAGATAAAATGTGCAAGATAACGTTTATTAAAGCTGCAGTCCGTAACTTTTTTGGGTTAAAAATTATCCCCAAAAATATGTGAGCAAGTACATAACCAGCCAGTGTTCAAAACTATCTGCTTTAGCTCGATTCAAAACGATAAGCGTGTAATAATGTTTTTAGTTCCAGTGGTACTGGTGGATTTCCGTGGGAAATTCAAGCATGTCTTTGCGTCATTGCGTCACATCTGTACACATAAATAATGTGTCCTGGCTAGTAGGCTATGTTGCATGTGAGGATGTTAGAGGTGGAGTTTATAGCCTTTTCTCACAGCACTTGATCTAATTAAACGTATCAATTTGATGGCGGGTCCAGAAAGGTTCAAACGACAATCATCAGTGACAACTGGAAATTCACCCGTTGTAAAATGCAGAAGATTTCTAAGTGGCTACAGAAAAAAAGAGACCACAACCGGGCCCATGCGGAAACAAGGATAAATATCGGAAGGGCATTAAATTGTTAACATTAACATTTTGAGAACAAAGTATAATTTGCACAGTTTGACGTGATAAGCGATCGTTAGATTTAATCAGCGTGATTTACTGCAATGCTTTTTTCCCCTTAGTTGGTCAGAACAAAAGGGGATGTTACTTACTTGTTCAGATTACATTTTCCATTGAAAATTATTGTGTTGGTCATACTTCCAAAAAGTAGAAGCTATGATTCCGAATGACAGTATCCACACCAGCACGGCAACTAAAAGCCACACATTCTTCTCCAAACATTGGATTAATCCGTGCTGTGCCGTGCCAAGGCACAACTCACGTAAAGTTGATTATTCTGCGAATAACTGCAATTGCAGATTTCGAACAGAGATGGCTACAAAGAGGAAAAACTATGGACTGCAGCTTTAAGCAATAATAAATACTACAATCTTTCATAATTTAGAACCGGGCCCAGTTTAAAACCGGGTTTCGGTACCGATCCCTAGTTTCTAGGCACTTTCCATAGGAACAATGAGTTTTATACTGTACAAACTGTATATTATTTCCCCTAAACCTAGCGCTTAATGGTTATTGATGTATTTTAACAACATGATCTTATGAGAATTTGTATTTAATTCATATTGATAACATTTAATTATTTATTAGGTTGTGAAAAGGAGCCGCTGAACTTTTTGGTCCAGCTTATCCCTCAGATGCTAAATTGGATTGAGATATTGGGAATTTGGAGGTCAGGCCAGGTTGAACTCTTTATCATCCCAGCTAACAAAAATAAGTTGTCAGAACGTTTTACTAACATTCCCATTAAGTTATGAAAACATTATCTCTGAACGTTCAAAACAATCGTTTTTTAAAAAGTTTTAAAAATGTTTTTTTGTTTTTTTTTTTGTTTATGTGAACGTTAAATTCTTAATTTTGGGAATGTTATGAAAACGTTATTTCTGAATGTTTTCTTAACGTTCCAATCATCCGTTTTTAAAAAATGTTTAAAGAACGTTTTGTCTAAACATTTATACATAACTTTTAAAGAACGTTAGTGAACGTTATGGGAATGTTTTCTTAAGGTTTTAAGAAAAACTTGCATGGAACGTTCTGGAAAGCTCTCTTTAAAATATACTGTAAAATAAAACCTAAAAATAATCTGCAAGGAACGTTCTGGGAAGGTTTTCTTTGGGTTATAAAATAAAACCTAAACATAACCTGCAGGGAAAGATCTTGAAAGTTCTCTTTAGGTTATACAAAAAGAACATACAGAGAACATTCCTAGAACGTTCTTATTTGGTTCCCAAAACAATAACCAAATGGGAACCACATGGGAACATTAGGGGGAAAGTTCTGTGTTTGTTGGGTTCTTTGTTAGCTGGGATTGAACCTAATGCATTACACTAATCAGTCAGGACTTTGAAATTCCACTCAGTAACAGCATTCCATCTGATTCTGAACTAAATTATCTCATTGTCTTTCTATCACGCACAACTCTGCACATGCGCTCCATTCCATGCCATCTTTACACCAAACATCCAGCATCTTCAGGCAACTATTAACATTAGTTTTTTTTCAATTGCTAAGAATTGCCAATTCTTAAAATACTTTTTCTAAACTCTTAATACAGTAACAAACCAGAGACCGTCCAGCCAGAGACCGTCCAGCCAGAGACCTCTTCGCCGCTGGTCCCGTCCAGCCCAGAGCTTCCTTCGCCGCTGGTCTCGTCCAGCCCAGAGCTTCCTTCACCGCTGGTCCCGTCCAGCACCAAGCCCTCTTCTCCGCTGGTTCCGTCCAGCACCAAGCCCTCTTCTCCGCTGGTTCCGTCCAGCACCTAGCCCTCTTCGCCGCTGGTTCCATCCAGCATCAAGCCTGCACCGCTGGTCCCGTCCAGCCCCGAGCGATACCTGCTAGTCCCGTCCAGCCCTGAGCCAGCGCCTCCTGCCTGGTCCGTCGAGCCTGAAAATTCTGTTCCCCAGTCTGTCTATGAAGTCCCACCCAGCCTCCCTCTCCCGCCTCCTCTCATCTGTCTTCAGCCTTCCTCATCTCCTCTGCCTCCTGTCAGCCCTGTCACTCACCCTCTAGAATTCAGTGGATTAGTGGGCTCGCTGTGGGGCTTCCAGTCCCTAGCATCATCCTGGACTGTGGATTCCTGGGTTCCGCCTCCAGCTGCTTCGTCCAGGATTCCAGGATCGCTCCACTGTCTCACCCTTGGCTCTTACCTCCCTCAGCTCCACCATGGTCCTTCAGTTCACCAGTTCCGCCAGGCTCCCTCGTCCCCCCGGATTTGCTTTGGTCTCTCATCGACCTTCCCTCACCTCTGGACTTCTCTCCTCTGGCTTCGCCTCGTCCCTTCGTCCCCCCGGCTCCCTTGGACTCCTCTCTCCCTTCTGCTCATCCTTTGTCCTCAGTCCCTCTGTCTCCACCGCGCCCTTCAGTACCCCCATCTACACTTTGGTCGCCTGAGCCTGCGGATTCCCCCTGTCACTCTGAACTCTCTGCTCCACCGTGTCCTAGCAAACTTCCGTCTTCTCCCTGTCATTCCCGGTCATCGGTTCCGCCTCTCTCTGTCATCGCCACCAAACCCCTTGCTCTTCAGCCTCCGTGGCTCCTCCCTCCATCGGCTCCACCATGGCTCGTCAGTCTGTCTAGTCCTCCTTCTGCCTGGTACCTGCCTGTCTTCAGCCCTGTGCCTAGCCCTGTTTCCAGCCTGTCGCCTGCTCCGCTTCCTCCTCCCAAACCTCCTCCATCTTTACGGCGCGAGGTCGCGCCTCCCGGGAGGGGGGAGTACTGTCACAGTCACCACTTAAGCTCCTCCTCTTCATTCCAAGTCCCATCATCCTCCCTGGTCCACACCTGCAGGCACTCTTCAATCACTGATCACCTTCACCTGTTTCCCATCATTAGGCCCATAAAGTGTCTCCTTCCCCTCACTTCTGGGTCTGATCTCGTCATTCCATGACTCACAGACTCCCTGACACTTACCTGTTCACTTACCTGAGACGCACTCTCTCCATCTGCATCCCGAAGCCATCTTCCCTGATCCTCACCGTCTGCATCTGCAAGATAAAGAGAAAGGACATTACCATTCAGCTAAGCTTCCTTGATTATCTGTGTTGTTGTTACTCACCATTTGTCTCCTTCTCCAATCCAATGCAATTAAAACATTGAAACTTACCTGCTTGTTTGAATCATCTGTGAGCCCTGACAACATCACACAATTAGCCAAATAGATAATTTTCTGACCAAAACCCCAGTTTGTTAAATAACTACAAACTCTACATTTCAAAACGCAAAAAAAAACTTTCGATATACACTAACTCTATCAAAACACTAAAAAACGAATCATTCGGTCAAAACTTTAGCGCTCGTTTTCTATCCAACATGAACACAGTCATAGCGTAATTACTGTCAAAATACTAACAGTTGGTGGCTTTACAAAAACTGCATTACTTGTCATGTTTCAGTTCTATCTGTCACGGGTGACAAAATCGCTCGGCAAGCGGAACCCTCTTGAGAGTCCTAGGTTTCCCAGGGGAAGGTATTGTGTGCAACACGCCCCACTCCGGTGATGTAAACATGCCCGCACTGATTAGCGCTAATGCATTGCAGGTGTGAGAGAGAGAAGCGGCGCTCACACAGGCTTCCTGTTACACAAGTCAGGATAAAAAGGGACCATTCAGAGAGTGTTGCGGTGTGTTCAGTGGGTTTGGAGTGCTCAGTGAGTTGGAAGTGGTTGAAGAGCCTAAAGGGTTGACTTGGAGCAGTGTTGGATACAAGCTTCCTCAGGAAAACCGTTGGGGTGTGGAGATCGCCCATTTGAGTTTGCTGGATCAGAGTGATCGTTTGTGGGAAGTCTGCTGGACTGAGCTATCGTCTGGATTGGTGCTGTGGAAGGAGAGAGAAGAGATAAGTGAACTGATTTCATCTTATGAGTATTTAAATTGCTGGAAGAGGATGCAGTAAATGTGGATCTGATTGTTGGAAGAGCTATGTGTTTCAGAGTGTGTTGAGGAGGAATTGAAAGAGAAATCCCTCATGGAGCGAGCGCAACAAACGAAGTGGGGCCTCTGACCAGCCTTAATGTGTGAGTGAATTGCAGTGCTTTTGCCTTATTGATACACATTGATTTGTGGCTGTGGAATTGAAGTGAACACAAGTGTGCTGTGCCTTTGCTGAGAAGTGGCCCTAGCCCCATTCACACGTTGTGGAAGGTTACTATATCTGCTCCCCATTGGAAGTCCAGTGTGATACAGCTGCACTGAAGAGGGTACTCTGTACTGTGAAGGTCCTTAATTGTTATTTACTGTTTGAGCCAAAAGCCTACAGCATCACTGGAGAAACAATCTTTTAACCCATTGTCTCCTCACTGTGAATTGAAGAGAGTACTGTGTAGATCCTTACCTGTTCCACTTACTGTTGAGTCCAGACGCATGCAGCATCACTGGTAACGTACCCTTTTTTTAATCCATTGTCTCCTTGCTGTGCACTGAAGAGAGTACATTGTACTGTGAAGATTCTTACCCGTTCTATTTTCTGTTTGAGCTCAAAAGCCTACAGCATCACTGGAGAAACGATCTTTTAACCCACTGTCTCCTTAAGTGTGAACCGAAGAGAGTACATTGTACTGTGAAGATTCTTACCCGTTCTACTTACTGTTTGAGCTCAAAAGCCTACAGCATCACTGGAGAAACGATCTTTTAACCCATTGTCTCCTCACTGTGAATTGAAGAGAGTACTGTGCAGATCCTTACCTGTTCCACTTACTGTTGAGTCCAGACGCATGCAGCACCACTGGTAACGTGCCCTTTTTAATCCATTGTCTCCTTACTGTGCACTGAAGAGAGTATATTGTACTGTGAAGATTCTTACCCGTTCTACTTACTGTTGAGCCCAGAAGCCTACAGCATCACTGGTAACGTACCATTTTAATTCATTGTCTTCCTGCTGTGTACTGAAGAGAGTACGTTGTACTGCGAAGATGCTTACCTGCTCTACTTACTGTTTGAGTCCAGAAGCGCACAGCATCATTTGGGAAGCAACCTTTTAATTCACTGTCTCCTTACCGTGAGCTGAAGAGGGTACTGTGTACTGTGAAGAGCCTTACCTGTTCCACTTATGGTTGAGTCCAGAAGTATGCAGCATCACTAGTGACCTTATAATCCATTGTCCTCCTGCTGTGCACTGGAGAGAGTACGTCGTACTGTGAAGATCCTTGCCTGTTCTACTTACTGTCTGAGTCCAGAGAAGGACGCAGCATCATGGGCGAAGTAAACCCTTAACTCACTGTCTTCCTCCTGTGGATCGAAGAGTACCGTGCACTGTGAAGGATCCTTACCTGCTATACTTACTGCCCGAGTTCGGAAGTCTGCAGCACTGCTGAGGAAAAAAAGCATGCAGTATCGCTGGTGAAGCCGTCTAGTGATCCACTGGCTCGCCCCCCCCCCCTGTGAACCGAAGGGAGAGCTGTGTACTGTGAACAACCCTTACCTGTCATTCTCACTATCTGAGTCTGGAAGCCTGCAGCATCGCTGGAGAACGGAGTCCCTAAATTGCCGCCCAGGGGACACAGTGACAGTTGCGACACGCCCGCCCGTGGCAGAAGGATATCTAGAGGACAGTGAAGGCTATCCAATTGATGCCCCCTTGTTTTATTGTTCAATAAAGATTGTTCCTCCTTTGAAACTTACCCGTGTCTCCGTAGTCCTCTGTTGTGTGCCTGTGGTGTCGGCTCCTCACGGTGGTGACTCAGTAAGAGAGGGGGGGCGGTTGGTCATCCGAGCATTCCTCCCCTCGACCTGTGTGACATATCTGTATAGAACATACAGTATGATTTTTTTTGTATTATTCATTCAGTTGTGTGTGTATGAGAGAGAGCATTCATAGTCCATTAGATGTGTACCACATAATATCTAAATGTGAAGGAGTCATCAATACTTTATAGAATGTACAACAAAAATAAAAAAAAATAAAAAAACAGTAAGTAATAGAATTGCTGCAGTAAAAGACTTTATTAGCAGTATGAAATTGCTGTCAGTTATCAAATCGAAACAAGGACAAACATACATGACCTTTGATTTAAAGTGTGCAAAAATAAAAAAAATTAAAAAAAATTACAATAAAATGTCCTGTTCTAATCTATACGATCTTCAGCATTTGGCCACATGTTCTTGTCTACATCACATCGTATGTTGTCTCTCGCTATACACCTTGGATAGAAACGCTTGGCATGCCTGATGCCTGACAGTCTTCAACTGAGATGTCTCTGCAGCCAGCATCCATGGCATCCAGGAGGGACATTTGGTCTTGAGGCCGATGATCATAAACTTTCCACCTCCAAGCAGAAAAAAATCCCTCAATGGGGTTGAGGAAAGGAGAGTACAGAGGAAGAAAATGCTACATTGTCCCATGTAATCACAAATGTCCTCATGTTTCCTCTCACCTGTTCTGCTTCTGGCACCAGTTGTTGGTGGAGGTCATCTAAAAACAGAAGGTGCTCTGTGTTGTAGGGACCAATCTGGCTTTTCTGCAGGATCAAACCAGCACTTGAGATTGCAGCACACATTGTGATATTTGCTCCTCTCTGACCCGGCACATCAACGGTGGCCCTTTTCCCAATTACATTTCTTCCTCGTCTACGTGTTTTTGCCAGGTTAAACCCTGCCTCGTCTACATAAATGAATTCATGTAGTGTCTGATTAGCCTCCAACTCCAAAATTCTCTGAAAGAAAAATCAAACATAATTTTTACATAAATGTTTTAGAGTAGCAATAGAGAATAGTGAAAAAAAGAACTGTGGAATAGTCACTGTAGAATCAGACATGGTGTATAGACACCATACCTGGACGTATTGGTGCCGGAGTTCCTTGACCCGATCACTGTTTCTCTCAAACGCAACGGTGTACAACTGTTTCATTAGAATTCTGTGTTTGGTCAGAGTCCGAGCAATGGTAGCCAGGCTGATGCTTTCCGGAGATTAGGCTGGACTCTTTCACCACCCTCTCTCAATGATAGACCATGGTTTATCACATGGTCTATGATGGTGGCTCTGATTTCATCCGTGACAACAGCTCTTACTCTCCTTTGAACAGCACCATACATTCTTACTCCTCTTCCCCTACCTCTCCTTTTCCCTTGTCCTGGTCCAACTAGTCCTCTCCCTCGTGCAGACATTTTCTTTATTTTTCTGCTCCTCTGTGTTATGCGTTGCTTTGAACAAAACCAATCCAAAGACTGCCTTTTTATTGTGTATGTCCATGTAATGGAAAGTCTTACACACCTGGCTATGTCTCTGATTGAAATCAGCTATTTCTTACTCTAATTATTAGTAATTTAGAAATGCTTATCAGCTGTTTGAATATATATTTTTTAAATATTTGTTTCAATACTTTTGAGCTGATATTGTTGCAGAAGTAGAAATTGTATACTGTATCTATGGTTTGGAACAATATGTCTTCATTTCTGGCATGCTGCGTTTAAGCATTTATAAAAAAAGACTATAAAGATCCATGATTTTGGTATTGGGTATGTGTTACAGCTGGATGATGCAGACGAGGAAGTAGGATCCATTTGCAGTATTCTTTTAATGCACAAACGTAATCTCAGGTACAGGCAACAGGACTCAGGAGCAGAACAACCAGCCAACAAAAATTAAGGACAGACAAAGACTGCACTAGACACACAGGCTTAAATACAAGGGCAAACAAGCTAAACAAGATAACAAGAGGGTGTGGCTAATAGGAAACACATGGGAAGACTAATAACATAACAAGGAGCTGCTAAACATGAAACAAGACAGAAACACAGACTAGACTCGTGACAGTATGCTTATATGTAAAGAAAATGTAGGCATTCTAGAAACGTGTGAATTGACTGCATTTTGTGTCAAAACAACATGAATTTTGTTAATGTATGGTCACAACAGCAGACCGATGTTGTGCTAATTGTGTATAGTGTTTTGAAAATGTGATTACAGAATGGACAAAAGGTTGTTAGCAATTGAAAAAAACTGTCATCCAACGTTTTGCTAACATTCCCATTAGGTTAGGAAAATGTTATTTTGGAATGTTTTTTTAAACATTGAAAACGTCCAGTTTTATTAATTGAGAACATTCCCTGCAGGTTATTTTTATGTTTTATTTTATAACCCAAAGAAAACCTTCTCAGAACGCTCCCTCAGGTTATTTTTAGGTTTTATTTTACAGTATATTTTAAAGAGAGCTTTCCAGAACGTTCCCTGCACGTTATAGTTTTTTTTATAACCAAAAGAGAGCGTTCCCATAACATTCACTAACGTTCTTTAAAAGTTACGTATAAATGTTTAGACAAAACTTTCTTAAAACATTTTTTAAAAACTGGATGTTTGGAACGTTCAGAAAACATTCAGAAATAACGTTTTCATAACTTAATGGGAATGTTAGAAAAACATTCCAAGAACATATTTGTGTTCATAACAAATCAGTTATGTAAGAATTAAGGGGGTCGCACACCGGATGGGAAGCGCAGCGCCGGGTCGCGTCTAGGACAACAACTCGAGGTATCGCACACCGGACATGCACTTTCTCAGTTTATGGCCAGCAATATTGTCAAGTTTAAGGACATTATGAAATTAAGATACTGTCTGTACTATATTATGAATATACTGTACAATTAAATACAATCGTTGCTAAGTCTGCAGTAGCCTATGAACACTTTACCTCAGACCGTCTGTTAACTGAATGAATTTAGAATATCATAATACCTCGAGTTGTCATACACGCGACGCGGAGCGTTACCGGTACATATTCATCGAGCCTATGAACTTGTTACCCGAAACATCAACAAGAACGAATGAAGGCTACCCTGTAAAACAACTCCAATCATGTGATACAAAATTACCCTATTTCATCACTGTCATCATCACCGCGATCCTCAACTACAAGTTCATTGGTGAATTCCTCTTCCCCGTCGCTCTCCTCCACTTCTCCCTATCCAGGCCCCACTAACTCTGCCTGCCTTTCTTGCGCTAACAGCTCCCGCCCAGATGCGCAGGGCTCTCTTGTGTGCTCAATCTACACTATAGAACTGGCTTAAACAGACAATCTGACGGGTTTTAGAAGATTAAATACAAGGCGTGTAAAAGAGACAGGTGTCTATTTGGGACTCGGCTATTATTTGAAGTTTTAGGATACTTTAGTAAAATGGAATTTTATCAGGATATTGACATTTTAACTACATTTTTTGTATATTTGGCCATCTTCAGAATAACCCAAAATGTTAATTTCACACACGTCACTACATTCTAATTACTTCTGTGCATTTTAACTCCTGTGTGTCAGAGTACACAGTGTGCCATAAATACACCATCAATGCAAATGTGTTGTGTCAAAGGTTAGAAGTCACTGTGTTGTTAATTACATGTTGTGGCATTGCGTAGGCTTCATGCAGAGTACAGGAGGGTGAAGACTTTCCTTTTCCCAGCCACCACCTTGTATTATGCTTCTAATTAGCCTTTCCTTTGGAAAAACAGATGAGCAATTAATACTGCTTTTAAACCCTTCAAATGACAATTCCAGAGGAAAGAAAAATCTCTCATTTTCCGCTTGGGTGCTCAGTGGTGTGCCTATAATTACAATTAAAGGCTCGTTCAATAATACAAACAGACCCTAGATTTAAACACGCACATATTGTGAAATCCACTCACACACACATCCATTACTCTAACACACACACACACACACACACACACACGCACGCACGCATGCACGCATACGCACACACACACCTTGAAGTGCATTGTTTTGATTATTTGGTTGGCTGATTGCAGGAGACACACTGAAAAGCCCTTAGTGTTTGACATTAACAAAATATATATATTTTTTTTTGTAATTAAGGCCATGGCATCTCCACAAAAAAACAAATTTTAAGCTTATGAACCTTTTTCAGGCTTCGGCTTTATCTACCGTCTGCCTGGCTCAACGATTGCCTTTTGGTCCAGAGGAGGGGCTCTTGAATAGCTCATCAAAAGATCCTGAGACAAATTAGACGTCATTTGTCTGTTTACCTAGTCACAGTGCTCCATATTAATACGCACTAAGCGCTTAGTCTAGAACTATTTAACCATTCCTCCAAATTCTTTGTGCTCTTACTCACATTATATATATTTTTTCTTTATCTCTGTCAAGGACACAACATGATTGTTTACTCTTCAGTTATTGCTTTGTCTCTGCAATTTCATGAGTAAAGATCCATTCTGTGTGAGCAATAAGGTGGCAAAGGATGGTTTGGTGCTGGTGAGGCAGTCAGTGATAAAGTTTCCATAGCTCTTGTTTGGCCCAGAGAAAAAAAAAGGTTTGGTAACCCACAATGATATCCTCAATGAATTTGAGAAGAATCTGGCTATGGTTATCCTGTTTGTTAATCATGTTAAACTTGTTGTTTTTTTGTTTGTTTTGTTTAAAAAAAAATAAACCAGTAATATTGTGAAATATTATTAAAATTACAAATAACTATTTTGTATTTGAATATTTAAAGAACAAATCTAATTTATGTGATGGCAAAGTTGAATTGTCAGCATCATTACTCCAGTCTTCAGGTGTCACAGGATTTTTGACTGCCCAGTGGGTGCAGTGCTGGAGTTACTGCAGGAGTACTGAAGTACACTGAAGGTGTACGTGGCGGCACTAGCTGCTTACCACGCCCCTTGGAGTGGAGTATCTTTGGGGAGACACCCACTAATAACTTGTTTCCTTTGTGGCCCTTTGAGGCCAGCAGTCCGCACGAGGGTGCCAATATGGGATTTGGCTGTTGTATAGAAGGCCTCTCCCTAGCTCCATTCGAGCCCATTGAGGAAGTTTCTGAGAATATCTCTCTAAAGACTGTCTTTCTCCTCACTATTTTTTCTCTCAAGAGAATTGGAGACATTCAATCACTTTCAGTATCTCCCTCATGCATGGAATTTGCTCCTGATATGGTAAAGGGTTTTTCTTCACCCTAAGACCAAGGGCCTCATTTATAAACGTTGCGTGCGCACAAAAGAAGGCGTACACCACTCTCTACACAATAATTTGTATTTATAAAAAGCAAACTTGACGGGAAAATGTGCGGTGCTTTACGCAAACTCTGACCCAGGCATACGCACAAAAACGGGTGAAATGAGAAATGGCGACACCGTCGGCAGATGGAAGAAACACGTGAAAGTGTGTGAAACTGTAGACCGTTGTGTAAAAGAAATGGCAATACTGCCGATCATAACATGAAGATTTCACAAAGCAAGTCTTACAATTAACAGCCTACACGAACACCCGTTTGATCGATCTGCAGTGTAAAACAAACAAAATCAAATGAAGATTAGAACAGAAATGCAAATTAACATATAAAGAAAACTGAAATATGTTCTGCAATAATATTGGCATGTTATGCAATTCATCCTCATAACACATCTGTAGCTTGTCAGATGCAATCAAATGGATGGTAATAAAATGCCATGATGCCATCACAATGTGTAATGATGCACAATGGCTGATCTTGCGCTCTTTGAAGATGTGGCAAATGGAAGGATTCGAGTGAACGCATCTTCAGACAGCAAGAAGACTTGCTGGCAAACAAGGACGAGTGGCTTATTACACCTCGCCAACGATAATTTCTACTTCACATTGAGTGAAGTTACGTTTCTTGGTTTTCCTCCCTGTGTTTGCCATGATTTCACAATCAATGAATTTTAACTTCATTGATTGTGGGCGTTTCACAGACTATTTATGGGCAACTATGAGCATGACATGAAGCCACAAAAGCTGCGCTACATTTAGAATTTATTGTGATTTATTAAGGGAAAACTGTGTAGGATGTACATGCGCACGGTTTTATAAATGCGAATATGTATGTGCTCTGTTCAGTTAGCCTTAGATGCTTACGATGCTTTTTATAGTTTCCTGGACAATGACGCAATTCCCACAGAGTTTCGATGCAGCGTCACATTCCCTCTTCAGGGAACTAGGGTTACATAACTGAGACGTTTATTAATTTAACTGACCCCAAACTTTTGAATAGTATAGTGGATGTTTAATTTAAGATAGACAATTAACAATTTGTTTTATTTATCATTAACTAAAATGCTTTTTCTGTTGGCTAAAATTTAATGGTATAGGTTAAGATGAAATAATATTACATGACAAAATATTAACACATATTATATTAACATTTTCATGATGAAACCTGTAAAAATGGTCACTGTCAGGGGTTAAGTCCTGACCCTCAAGCAACGGCCAAGTTCAGCAGCAAAAAGAGAAAGACAAGGCAATAATATCTCTCACATCAACTTACCAAACTATAGGGTTTATTGTGCCCGAATTAAGATCTCTGGCTCCTCCATGTTAGCGATGGCGACACCCCACAGTTCACTATCATGTATCCTGTTATCTTTCGTTTGTTCCTCTACACGCACTCCCCCTCATAATAATGCTATCTGATGTTCTGCCCAAACCTCATCACTCATGAATCGCTTCATTTGCGCCTCTGACAGGTGGAACTGAGCTCTGCTGAGAATAAGGAACTGGAGGAGTTCATGCACCACAGGCTTTTGGGTCAGGAGACAAATCATACACACGCATGTTGGGGTGGCTGATGCAGAATAAATTGAGCGTGTGCAGGTGTAGAGCGTGCTTCTAGGTTTCCAGGCAATATTTTGGGGGCATGTCTGTTAACAGGGGAAGCTCTCTGTCAGTTGACATAAATTGAACATGTCTTATTATCTCTCCCATAAGCTGGGAATTAAAAATAACTGGCTCTGGAGAGACAAGATAAACGGCCTTCATTTGTGCCTCTGCCACGTCGCGCTGAGGGTTGTGAAATCCACTCACACACGCATCCATTACTCTAACACACACACACACACACACACACACACACTCAAACTTCCCACATGCACTTTTTTGAGCATGTGCATGTCTCATTGCTCTGAAACACTGATCAACAAAAAATAAAACAACGACAAAAAATAACAGTTCCGCCTTAAAAAAATATGCAGTTCCCCCATTAACTCGGTAACAAGCAAACTCGAGTCACAGACAGAACTGTATTTTCCACTTTGCTTTCTGTCTGGGAAATAATCTGCACTTGTTACTTTTTTAGATGGACAGAAATTCTGATGAAAATGTCCACACACTTTTCCACATTTTTTTATTTCTTACTTATTTTTTTCTTTTCTTAATTCTTTATTTATATCATATGTGGGACTGCACAGACAGTCGTGCAAAAAATTAAATAAAAAATCATGCCAGTCTGGCCATGGTCAGCAAATACAGTTGTCAGTCCTGTATTTGAGTCTTTAATTCGTTCACACACTTATTTACAACAATTGCATTAAGAAAACACTGCATTTGATACTCAAACTAACATCTGTACATTATCAGATTCACAATCGCATTTTTGGCGAATCTTTGCTGTGTGAACAAAACCAAACTGGACAATGTTGCCATCTTTAATGGTACTTTAGTCTCTGTCCCTATAGTTACAGGTGATAGTCACAAACAGAATAAAGTTTTGACTTCTGTTACTCATTCACATGGGCGTAATTTCCTATGGGGACAGGGGGGACATGTCCCCCCCACTTTTCAAAATCCCGTTTGTGTCCCCCCCACTTTCAAATTCGTTTGTAGTTATTTTAAACCGAACGCCGTCATCGCCACGGAGGAGCAGGATCGAGCCTGTGTCGATGCGCGTGTCAATGTCCAGGAACTTCGCGTACACACTCTAAAAATAGCGCACTGAACGAATGAGCAGGTATAGCGGTTGCGGCACAGACAGTGATGAAATGCCAGAAACAACAACAGGTGACTATAATGTCATCATGGATGAAAAGAAAGAAAGGAGATGCGAGTTGGTTGATTCAGTAAATTAGCTCACGTCAGGATAATCATATTTTCTGTCTACACCTGTTGATGTTAGCCTTAAGTTGACTGAGCTAACTTTAACATACGCTGCTGCTGCTAGGTAACTTCAGACTGTTAAATAAGTAATGTAGAACCACATTGTGTAGCCTACTAAAAGAAAAACATTATGGGCCATGAAAACGAGTCCACTTTAAACCGCAGCATTTTCTGTCAGCAACGATCGTGCTGTCAACGTTGACGCATTCGATTAACTTTTGTCCAGCTTTAATGCGCGACAAGACAAAGGAGAACGCGCTCAGTGAATGTCCTCCTGACACACACACACACACAACGCACAGAAAGACGCTCAGTATCGCACAGACAGGGTGCCAGTATCAAGTTCTCTTTCACGCTTGAATTAACAATAACACACACATTTATGCCCAAATGTCCGTTTTTCCGAGTATCCCACAAGAACAGTCTTAAATGAGTTAAATAAAATCTTAAATGAAAGTGAGTAGTGAGAGAATGAGACGCGTTAGATCCTGTCAGCAGATCTTAAAGTGACAGCAGCCACTAATTCTCTCTGTCAGTAAAGTTAACCAAAGAACAAAAGGAACAGAGAATTACTAACTGCTCTTGACTAAAGAACGGATTAATCAAATAAAATAATATTTTAAATTTCATTTTTATTCATTTATAATTTATGCAGTGTTGAGTGTTTGATAACCTTATTCAATTTCTGTATATTTCATAGCCTACCTGTCTGACAGGAAGGGCACAGCTGTAGACAGAAAGTCAACATAGCCGACATTTATTATGGGTTTATGTGAGGTTTGTTTTAAGTTCACTTAAATTAAAAGTTGTTATATTTTTTGAAGCCTAATAAATGTTTAAAATTTGGGGGGGAAATTATTTTCATCGAGACATCAGTAACTATAAAAATCAGTGATACTGGCCTTCATTCATAAAAAGATGCCATTAAACAATTATTTAAAATTGTCTTCATGTTGCTTCTACATTACAGTGGAAATTGAGTCTCACATTGTTTAAATTTTATTTACACACAAAACATTAATAGCTAACATTTATTTACTTTATAAAATGATTATCTGAAGTCTTGGCTTTCGGCACCTATTAAACAATAAAGAAAGACAGACATTTTTCTTATACAGCCTATTCCTAGATTATAATCTAATTATTTCCTGGATTTTGTGTCACCATTGTCCCTAAATGTAGCTATGTAAATGCAGGAAATGAGATTCAAATCGAAAATATTTTCCCCCATTTTGTGTCCCCCCCACTTCTCAAACCAAAGTTACACCCTTGCTCATTCATACAGACAGTATTCTAGTAATACTATAAGCTGCAGACAGGACATTTTGAGACTCACATCTGACAGTGTGAATGTACTATAGCCTATTATTGAGATGTCTATTTCAGTTTTACTCAGCACTAAACGTACGCAAACAAAACGTTTTTGTTCTTTTTAGCCCTGTTCGGACAATAATTGTTTCTCACAGGGACAAAGGTAATTTTAACATTTACAAGGACTAGTCTGTGATTTTCCAGACTGTAAAAATGTCAAATTACCTGTTTTTTTGTGTGATCTAATTGCTGTCCGGAACTTTTAGTTTACCTGAAGGCATCAATTGAAAAGTTGTTTTAATATTACTTTTTGACTATACTGACAATCACCATATGGTAACTTTTGCGTTTTGGGGTAAAAAGTCTTTCTGACTTCAGTCTGAAAACTCCAAAAAGTCCAAAAATGTGGCTTCAGACTTTTCGCACATCAAAGGCTCTTCACTTCCTCAGTACTGAAAACAGAGAGCAAAAAGATGGACAGAGTGCCTCCATTTCATCTGCCAGAAATGATAGACCCTTCTTTCAACAGCCTTGTACCACCCCAAATGAGAGGTGACTCAAAAACGTTTGGCAAGGTGTTTGTCTTTGCTTGTATTATGAGAGGCAGAAACTTACAAAGCTCTGTTTAAGAAAAGGCTTTATAAAATATTTAGCCATAAGAAAAATACCCAGACAGCAATACAGCGATGTGTCTAAGTAAGCCAACAGCCTGGGGGGGTCGATGTTTGAATGATATTATCAAACCCTCATGGAGCACTAGAAGTGTTCTTTCTCATAGTGTTTAACGGAGGTTGGAGCAGGAGAGAGTGTGAAAGAGGAGAGAGAAAGAGAAAGAGTGCCTTGGAGCTCTTTCTAACCATATGCCCAAGAGATCAAACAAGATATTAGTTTAAATCCAACAGCTTTTATTTTAATGTAAGTTATCTCAAGAACAAGACCTACACATATTCATACAGAGAAGCTGAGAAATCAGCTTTAATCTGAGCTAGAAGGAGAACATTTGGGAGAAGATGAAACAATTTTCAAAGTTCCAACAATCAAGAGAAAAATGTTCAATGTCAATCAATGTTGTGCCTAAAAAACAAAAAATGCAGAATTTTGGTGCAACTGATGATGGAGTTAGTGGGGAATCCTGCAGTGCTGATGAGGTCTCAGGATTGGACAGTGAAAGAGAATCTGTTGATTCTCTCACTAATAAAATCTGAAAGATTTTAGTGGTTACAGTTTGGAGCGAATAAGGAATGTTCTATAATCTACTAAAGGGAAGCGAAATGTTGAAGTCACTGATCATTTTTCTGATCGGGTCTTGTTTATTGAGTCAACCAGATTTTTGATTAGACAAAGAGGGGGAAATTGTCTGTCAAATTGTAAATTTGCCTGAAGAAAATTGTAAAAAGATTAAGTTCTCAAATAATGCAAAATGAAAGTGATCAAATGGTGGAATAATAATAATGTGTATGTTTTGTGCCATTTGTTTTGCTGTCACCTAATGAGTAATTTTAAAATCTCATCCATTCATTTAAATGGAGCAAGAGATGCTGCTAAAAGAGCACAATTATATGATGTTTTGAAAATAAAAGGTATAGATATAGCTTTTGTAAATTTTTCTTAGTCATAACAGTGCTTTTTAGTGCAGCAGTTGGAATTATATTTTCCAAAAATGTCTTGCCAGATTCCTGTAATGTAGAAGAGATAGTAAAAGGAAGGTTATTAAAAGTAACAGCAAAATATGAGAAGATTATTTTGGAATTAATCAATGTTTATGTTCCAGTCAATGCACCTGAAAGAATTCTTTTTTTAGATACACTTGCTATTACAATTCAGCAATATGAAGATTATTCTTTTATACTTGGTGGAAATTTTAATTGTACCGCCAGTGATATTGATACAAATCATTTAGTGCCTCAAGACGTCGATTTATACAATTTATTGAATTAAATTAACTTTGTGATGTTTGGAGGAAATCAATACAAGACAATACATATGGACACATGTAAGAGAAAATCACATTGCTTTGGCAAGGTTGGACAGATTTTATTGTTAAAAGTTTCAGTCTGAATGCTATAAAACATATGTCCAGTAGGTTTTTCAGATCATTCTATGGTGATTACTTCTGTTTATATTAATTATTTAAAAATTATAGTGCATTATTGTTATTTTAATTGTGCTTTTTATTGAAGATTTTAAGAAATGTTTTAAGTTTCTTTGGGGAAAAATGGAGATTGCAAAAATAAAATTTAATTTCATTGCAACAATGCTGGAAAGCTTCAAATTGAACAGTTTTTTAATCAATATTTGGTTACACTTTATTTCGATAGTCACTTTAGACATTCTACTACTTCTAAGTAACTTTTCAACTACATGTCAACTAACTCTCATGAGAGTATTAGTATAATAGTAGACTGTCAGACCGTAAGGTTATGGTTAGGTGTTAGGGTTCGGGTTATGAAAATACATTGACTTGTAGTCGCCAAGTTACTTATAGTCAGTTGAATGTCTGTTGGGGACCAACAAAATAAAGTGTTAGCAGATATTAAGCTGACAGTCTACTAATACTCTAATGACAGTTAGTTGACATATAGTTGAAAAGTTACTTATAGTTAGTGGAATGTCTAAAGTGCTGCCATTATCTAAAATCATCCTCAAGCATGGATATTTTTAGAAAGGACTTGAAGACCTATTTATTTCATCAAGCTTTTGGCGTTTGATTAGGTCTGAGAATTGTGAATGTTTTGTGGCTTGATTTTCTGGGTGTGAGTATAGCAAC
The DNA here is from genome assembly GCA_031834385.1 of Semotilus atromaculatus. Lineage (NCBI taxonomy): Eukaryota > Metazoa > Chordata > Actinopteri > Cypriniformes > Leuciscidae > Semotilus > Semotilus atromaculatus. The sequence continues at coordinate 10,151,015 of JAULUF010000009.1, read as the reverse complement.
TGTGAGTGATTTGTGGTTTGACTCTCTGGGTGTCGATGTCTTGATGTAATTTTATGTTTCTGTGTATTTTATATTTATTACTTGTGGACAGCACTTTGGTCCATTTTCATGGTTTTGAAAGTGCTTTATAAATAAAAGTTGAGTTGAGTTGAGTTGACTATCGAAATAAAGTGTTACCCAATATTTCACTGTGACTGAAAAGGACATGGCATGATCTATAAAAAAACAAAACAATTGCATTTAAAATTTTGGAACTTCAAAATGTATGTGGGTCCATAAGAAATCAAGATAACTTTAGGCACTGAAAAAAAAAGTAATTTGGCTGATCTACTTGGAGTTAGAGCACAGGGAGATCAAGATTTCAGATCTCAGATTTCAGATATATCTGAAATGGATGCCCCATCCAGATTATTTTTTAGCCTGGCAAAAAAAAAAAAAGGCCAAAGTCGGTTAATGCATTGTTGGAAAAGAACTTAGTTGTTCTTCTGCGTATATCAGCAGTTTTCATAAGTATCATGAAGAGCTCTAGTGAGCATTAAAAATATCATTTATTGGCACAACAATTTTATAAAGATCTTCCTCAGGTGCTCAAAAAAGCGTTTGAAGAATTAGTGAAACCTTTGTCAAAGGAGGAGTTATATGTTTCCTTACAAAGCTTAAAAATGACAAGGGATCTGGAATTGATGGTTTACCTGTTGATTTTAATAAGGCCTATTGGGAGTTTTCGGGAGAAGATTTGCTCGAAGTTTTGAATGACAGCTTAAATGTAGGAAAGCTACCACATAGCTCTAGAAGGGCAGTTTTAACCTTGCTTCCAAAAAAAAAAGGCGCCTTAAAGGAGATTAAGTTTTCTCCATTAAAAATGGAGACCAGTGGCATTGTTGTGTGCTGATTATAAAATATTATCTAAGACTTTGGAATGATTGTACACATAGATATGTCATATTGTAATAATAATAATAATTCGTTACATTTATATAGCGCTTTATCTGGGACCTCAAAGTGCTTTACAATGAAGGGGGGAATCTCCTCAACCACCACCAATGTGCAGCATCCACCTGGATGATGCGACGGCAGCCATATTGCACCAGTACGCCCACCATACACCAGCTTACTGGTGGAGAGGAGACAGTGATGAAGCCAATCAGTATATGGGGATGATTAGGAGGCCATGATGGACAGAGGCCAATGGGCAGATTTTGGCCAGGACACCGAGGTTACACCCCTACTCTTTCAAAGGACACCCTGGGATTTTTAATGACCACAGAGAGTCAGGACCTCGGATTAACGTCTCATCCGAAGGATGGTGCTCTTTGACAGTATAGTGTCCCCATCACTATACTGGGGCGTTAGGACCCACACAGACCACAGGGAGAGCGCCCCCTGCTGGCCTCACTAACTCCACTTCCAGCAGCAACCTGGTTTTCTCATGAGGTCTCCCATCCAGGTACTGACCAGGCTCAGCCCTGCTTAGCTTCAGTGGGCAACCAGTCTTGGGCTACAGGGTGATATGGCTGTTGGCAGATACCTGACAGATCGATTGTGGACAACATCTCACTAATTAGAGATGTTTTAGAGGTTTCTAGTCTTTTTGGCCTAAAGTCCGGTCTCATTTCAATGGACCAGGAAAAAGCTTTTGACCAGGTGGAACACTTATGGGATACTTTTAAAGCTTTTGGTTTTCCTCCTGGTTTTACAGACATGATTAAGGCTCTTTATGAGGATATTGAAAGCATACTGAAGATCAATGGTGGCTTGAGTGCTCCGTTTAAGGCAGGAAGAGGAATCAGACAACGATGTTCAATGTGTGGTATGTTATATTCAATTGCTTTGGAACTTATGTTAAAGGAGAACTCCAGTGCAAAATGAACCTTTGGTCTAATTACACATTGTTACCTAGTCAACCGTTATCTGAGATTTGTTTTCATGATTATCGAATGTAAATAGTTTTATCTCTAAAAACAGTTTAGCCTATAACGCTAGTATAATGCTAGTAAATAGGGCATAGAGTAATGACAAATAAAAATCGCTTGTTAATACCACTAACAAGGCTCAAAATAGCCCCACACTAACACGGTAGCATAATAAGGGTCCCTACCTTCAAACCGAAGCATTGAGAACTTTGTCAGTGTCCAGACAGTTTAATAAGAAGATATTTTATACATACAGTCAGCTTCGCGAATACAGGCAGAAGCCATCTTTGAAAAACAGTCTCTACCAGTCGATCTACGAACGCCGTTCCAAGTGAACGTTCCAAGTAAATTTTATATTATTATTTATGTTGGTACATTGCTCAGTATTAGCCTATATTGAGAGCACGTTTTGTTAAACTCTTTACTTTTGTGAGGAAGAAAATACTTCAATAGGCTATGTCCTCCAGTTGTAAAGGTGTGTGAGTTTTATCATTTTAATTTGCACTACAAAGAGTTTATGTGTATGTATATTTTTTATTACTATTTATTTATTTTTGGTAAATTTCTTAAGAAGCATCATTTATTTTTAGACTTATTTGTTGGCCAGTTGTGGTGTGCAATAATATTAAAAGTTCTAAACCATCTATTGTGTTTTGTTGTTCCACTATAGTAATGATACTATTTTAATATTTAAGTTAATAGGTGTCTCTCACATTGTCCCACAGCAACATTAAAATAGTGTAGATTAGTGTACAATGTTTTATAATAATATTTTTGTCTATTTAGTGTCCATTTTATTCATTTAACATATTTAATATTGGGGGTATCCAAGTTGTTTCACTTTTCTTTTCTTTTTTTTTCTTTTTTTAAAGGAATGCAAGTTACTTTCCCAGGTAATTAGTTACTTTTGTTATAATGTAACTCAGTTCCTAACTCAGTTACTTTTTGTCAGAAGTAACTAGTAACTATAACTAATTACTTTTTTTAAGTAACTTGCCCAACACTGGTCATGTGTCCTCAATGAATTGGCTACTTTTAAAAAGGGGAGGGGCTGTTCAATATGTCGTGCCCTGTCTTCCTGTTTCAGTGGAAATTGGGTCAACACATTGAATAATGCTATGCATTTCAAGATACTTCAGTGGGGCTTTAACACCTTTTAACATTTGAACAGATTTTAGAAAATCCAGATGACCTATATATATATAGTTATTCTGTTGACTTTCTGATAGTGGTCATGATAATTTTGGAAAGAGGTTGACTCCCTGAAAAAGTGCAAACATTGTGCCACTTTTATCTGGCACAGCTAGTGCTGTGAGTTTAGAGTGGAATACCTTTTTCCCAATTCCATTTGGTCCTGCTAGTGTTACTGAAATTACACACTTCACCTTTTAGCTTTTATGTAATAAGACCATAAAGGATGCTGAGCATGAACTAATGTTCTGCTAATGGAAGGACTAATGGTCCAAGATCGTATTATCTATTTAATAATCTCTGAGAATTATTGTTATTCATTTAGACTCTATTGCTTTTGTTTCTGATGTAGACTACTGGACCAGATTCTCCAGTCTATACGTAAAAGACACTATAGCTGTTTACAATTTGTCTATGTTCTCTAAAACTCCATAATCCAATGGAAATAACAGAATACATTTCCATATCACGTATATATTCCAAACTAAATATGGCAGAGCGGGTTAGACCCCGCCCTATTATTTGTGGCTGTCACATGAGTAATAGATGTGGCAGCCTATCGGCCGCTGTCCCTGGCCTATTTACAGACTGTTTATGCCACCTGGTCATGCGTCATTGTTAGCTCCGCCCCTTGTTGCAGGCGCGCCGCCATTCAATGCTGGCCGTGTTTGGTTGGCAGCGCCGCAGAGATGTGCAGGCTGTTCTGTTCCCCCAGTTGGTTTGTTTTTATGTGTACGCTGCTGTGAGCAACCGTGCGCTTAGACAATTCCGTGATGATCAACTGGATAGTGATTCCTTTGAAGATGCTCCGTCTTAATGTGGACGTTGGGCTGATCGTTTTCTGCATAAAATCCATTTAGACTGCGCTGCTGTTTTGCTGCTGGTTCACTGTGTTTTGTTGTATGTTTTCCACGCTACAACCAATTTGATCCGTTCACCGCTGCATGTGCCGGCGTTGTGAACGTGGGATCGCTTATTCATATTACTATTGGCTGTGTGTGTTAATTTGTATTTTTTTTTTGTTTTTGATTATTTTGTAATGTATTAAGTTGCAACCTTGCTCTGTGATTTGTTGTTTTGTTTACAAGTTACTGTTCCCTTTGTGGTGAGTGTTTGGTATCACCAACCACTCTGAATTTTGTTATTATTTGTGTCTAGTATCATTTGTTTAGTGTAATCATTAATCTTGTTTTTGTTTATTTTAGGCTGATGGACCCCGGGTTGGGAGGCTAGCTTTTCTTGCCTTCTGGTGGTGGTATTTCAGGCACTGAGTGTGGTTTGCCGCTTGTAACCACTTACACCTCACTGGGCGTGCGTGTGTGTGTGTACGTGTGTGTGTGCGTGTGGCTTTTGAATTAGATACTTAGCTAGCCTACCCCGCTACGGGTAAGCCTCAGCCATCTTAAATTGCATTTTCTTTTCTTTTATAGTGTGTTGAGTAAGGGTGCTGTCATTGGAGCGACTTTCTGCCTTGCAGTAACCTGAAAGTTTTATATATTGATGTTAACTTAATAAACCAACTTTTGTACTGATATCCACGTCTCTTTGCCCTCCATGGTAACGAACTTGTGTGCCCTATTTCCATTGGGTTGTTATTTCCCCTTTCTCTGAAAAGGGGTGGCGTAGTCAGCTTGTCATATTAAAGTACCACTAGACAATTTGGTATTGTCAACCGTTTACCCCCACCACCTCGCCACATATAGTTCCCTTTCAGTTGAGAACGTCAGACGTAGTCGATGTCGACTGAATGGGGATCACGCTAGGGAGCCAATCGTCTTCGATTACTATTGAACAAGCCAATGGAATTGGCGTGCGTGACTCGCATCAGACATTACTGCCGAAAACTGCCTGAGTGGTTCTTCCCCCCTCGCTACTTTTGATGGAGAAGCGGTGAAGGGTTATGAGGCTATCCCTCCAGTGGGGCGGTCTGTCGCGACACAGGTGCACCTGTGTCTGGCGGCCACTGCTTTTGGGGGGATCCTTCTCTCCCCCCTAAGGCCTGTGAGTTTTCGTCCGACGGGCAGGACTTACAAAGCCTGTGGGCAAGCAGCCTCCTCTTTTGCGTGCCATGACATTGCTACAGGTCTATCAGGCCAAGGCACTCATGGACATGCACAAGGGTAGACCAGACCGTGCGCTCATAGGTGAGCGCCACACTGCATCTGACCTCGCCCTCCAGGGCATGAGTGTCGTGGCGTGCGCGATCGGTCTGGCGATGTCCACATAAGTGGTTCAGGAGTGCCATTGTTGGATCAGCCTGGTTGATATGGCAGATGGGGACAATGTTCGGTGATGTCGCTTGCACGTGCTAGGTCAGGAGTGGAGCAGGTCTTGATAGTTGCCCCTTATTGGCCCAACCAGACCTAGTTCTCCTCTTACAGCCCTTCCTGACTTCCTCTGATTACATTCTCAGGGAATGATGGCACATGCGTTCGGACCCCTGGAGGATTTTAGGCCGGTCCCAAATTTGGACGCAGAGGTTCAGGTAGCTACCGCAGGATTCTGTGGTAGTCACCATCACTTCTGCGAGAGCACCCCTTGAATAGGAACTTGTGCTTACTTCAATTATTTGTGGAACCTATTCTTTGAGTGAATCTTCTATCTGTAAGGAGATCCTGAAAGTGTTCGGTCATTTCAATGCTCTCTTTCCTGCAAGATGGGTTGGAGTGAGAGCTGTGTACTCCACCCTCAAAATGAGGTTGCCTCTATTTTTGACTCAGATCATGATGCAGTAGCATGTGAAGCACGTCCTGATCATCAGGTTCCTGAGGGGAGCAAGGGAAATTAATCCCCTTGCACCCCTCTTTATCCTCTTGGGCCTTATCTCTGGTGCTACTGCACTGCAGAGACCGCCCTTGAGCCACTGCAGGCAGTGAGTTACAAATTCTGTTCTAAAGAAACAGTTATCCTGCTCGCCTGGTTTCTACTAGAGGGTAGGGAGTTGCTCACTTTCGGTAAATGAGTTGTGCCTGGAATTCGGGCTGGCTAACTCTCACAAGCTAAGACCCCGGCCTGGATATGTGCCCAAGGGTCCTACCTCTCCCTAAAGGTGGGACCAGGTAGTGAGCCTGCAAGCGCTGCCCCGGAGGAGGCAGACCCAGCCCTGGCTTCTCTGTCCATTCGTTATTGAGAGCTTAAGCTTAGGACCTCAGACCAGCTCTTGTCTGTTAAGGAAATCAGCGAAAAAGGGAAGGCTGTTTTCAAGCAAGGTTGGCCCACTAAATTAGTGGTTGCCTTCATCTTGGTGAAAATTCCGAGATGCACGTGTCCACTTAGGTGGTGAGCTCCTCTGAAGTGAGTGTGTGCTCTCGCCTAGGTGTTGACACAGCGTGCTTCGCTGACAGATATTCTAGAGATATTCTATTGGGGCTGGGAGACAAACTTGTGTTAGGCTGGGTCCATATGTTGTGATCCCTACAGCGATCCCATATGTGTATTTTTCCACGGTACGGCTCCCTGCCACGAACCCGAGTCTTCCCTTGGCAGAGCGCTGTCTGGTTGAGTCTCCCCCTGTCATAGGCTGGAGCCATCACAGTGACATTTCATATGTTGTACTGCCTGGTCATCCACCCAGTTCATATGTGTATCTTCACATGTTACCGCCTGTGGCAGGATGTGGCTTCCGCAGTGTCCCTTCCTTCCATGTTCAGGGAACGCTTTCCCAGTGATCCTGCAGGAACAGCAGTGACTTCCCTAGCCTAAGCCCTGTCCCGTCTCCTTAAATCGGGGGGATCAGGTGGCTCTGTCTAGGCACTGGAAGGTGGCAGCACTAGAGGCGTTTTCAAATCGATCACCATTCAGTCGAGGTCGACTACGTCTGACATTCTCGACTGAAAGGGAACGTCCTGGTTGCGTATGCAGGAACGGAGGACGTAGTCCCCTCGCCACTTCTGCTGAACCACCGATGACTCTGGGGGCCGATCGGCTCCTCAGCGAAAAAGCAACTAGTGCGTGCATCAACTTCCGTATTTATACCCGCGCTGCGGGGGCGGAGTGTATGATGCGAGTCACGCACGCCAATTCCATTGGCTCATTCAATAGTAATCGAAGACGATTGGCTACCTAGCGTGATCCCCATTCAGTCGACGTCGACTAGGTCCTCCCTTCCCTCCTCCCATACGCAACAAGGACATTCTGTATTTGTGAATGCCACTAATGTCACACTAATTTTTGTCACACTAATATCAACGTTATGATAAACTGTCAGCATTGCTGTCAGAAAATGTGTGTTGTTTCTTACTTTTTCACACCTTTTGTCTCTCAACAATCTTTTTATTCTTCAAATGGCAAGAAGACAGGAAGTCTCCCTACCACCAGTCCTTCACTGCGTTTGCCATGTTTATTGGTGAGATGCAAATGTGAACACGTTACTGCACAAGGTATTTTTGAATCAGATTTTCAAAGTCTGATTCAAAGGTTTTCATGGCAATTATTTCTCTATTTAATGGTTCATTTCAGATATGCACCACCTCTTGCAAGAAATTTCATTGGGATTAGGCTCTATCGAATCATTTTTTTCAGTTCCAGTTGAGCTATAAACCAGATTATTAGGATACATAAACAGGGGGTAGAAAGATGGCATTTGCCCCACCCCTCTTATGCATATATTAACATGTACAGTTTCTACTGATCAGACATACACAAACTCACTATTTTTCTGTGTCTGCACTCTGTCACTAGTGATCTCATAAAAAGTCAGCTCTTTCAGTAAAACTCATTTCTTTTAATGATCTGAAGGGTACTCAATTCATTGTAATTAAAGTCTGTGTCATTTATCTAGAATGGAGTCTCTGGACATAATTTCCCTGTGCTTATGAAAAATGCACACATGCATACAGAGTCTCACACACACTCTAGACAGATTCATCTACTGTATATCAGCATGAACAGAGAGACCTCTGCAAATGAGCTCCAATATGTGAGCTTTGAAGGAGGCCATGCTTCTTTTAAATATCTTAAAACATCAGACTTTCATCTACAATGGATTTATGAAGTCTGAACATAAGTCTTGGTGCCTGGAGGCTATGGACACAGTTCTCCAAAATATGGCAAACCTAACATTAAACTTCATCAAAGTGGCCTCTGCAACTTTGACTGAAAATGTATATTTTTTGCTTTTATTTCATCTGTATTCATGTAAAAGCTACCCTCCAAACACACACACACATACACACACACGCACACACACACATCATGCCAAAGGGAAGACATGTGGAATACTAATACCATACAAAGGCATCAATGAACAATCCTCAATAAATGCTTGTTGCTGCAAAAATGAATAATTCTTTTTAATCTACATTTGCATGAATCGAGCATTTTAAAGCATGTCCTCCTGCATTTCAACTGTTGTCTGGATCAGGATTACATCTTGCAGGACTGCTGACACTAATGAACCCATATACTTTATTATGGAAAACATTATTAGGATATTGAATAATTGACTTATTTAAATAATAGAAAGATTTGTGTTAAAATTACCCCACTCGCCCCTTAAGATAAGCAACTGCAAAATGAGACTTGATTATCTTCTAGAATGCTTAGTATGATAATGAAGTTCTGTTATTTTGTTTATGCAGTGCAAACCAGACTGGTATTAACATCTTCGCCTCATGCATTTGTTCACCCTTAAGACCTCTAAATAATCACATACAGTACTGTTGTTCTGCATGGCTAATGATAAATAGATGCATATTTGCTGGGTAATGAGTCTTTATGTGGGTCACAATGGATCAGATCAACATATTCTTCTTTGAATAGTTTAAGCTCAAGGAATTTGTCTTGTACATTTGGAGACATTCAAAGTCAGACACATTTGCTAATCTGTCCTCTGAGACATGTGGCACAGTGGAAGGTGGGGAGTGATACATTTAAAAGAGATAAAAAGAGTAACCAGCTTTATTCGAGTAATCAATACACTTTTCTGTAGACAGAACCTGAATGATGTAGCAGAAAGTTGGAGAATTGGAGGAGAATTGAGGAAGATTCAGGAGGGAAATATTGGATTGATAGTAGCTTTACGTTGTCATTGTTTTATACTTTCACAGGGACAGATAGCAGAAGAAGAGGGAGAAATATGAATAGTGAATATTCACCAAGTCATTCCCTGTGTGCGTGACAGATGGACAGACTCCTCCCTGGAGAGGGGCTGCTTGAGGACAGTCTCATGCTTGCTCACAAACCAACAGATATATAATTCACTCAAACTCAAAGAAAGATGTTGATAAAGGCATTCTGAGGTCATTTGAAGCAGCGAATTTGGACAGGTTTGTGGACATTTTCGCTGGCTTTAAAACTGCCTTTGAGCAGAATGGGGTTTAGGCCAACAGATCTCATATCTACCAAGCTATAAGTGCCAACAGACTAGTTCATGTTTTAAAAAGCAGCCTTGGGATATTAGAAACAGTGACAGAGGAATTGGTTTTCAGATTTGAAATGACCTTGGGGTAACAACAAAATTATTATGATTACTTTTATCTTAGCAGTTTAAATAGGTATTTTCCTGTAATGTCAGATTTATCTAGCGTTCCCCCCACTGATCTGCTAGTCAGTTTTCACATCTGTTGTAGAAAAAAATTCTAATCTGAAATGTTATTCTGAGGTAAAAGTGTATCCAATGGTTTTTAAAAGAGAGTCTGATGTATCGTTGTAGAGTGATTTGAAGTTTGATGGACAGCTTGTTGCCAGAAGTAAAGACACACTTAAGCTCTGCGTGCAAATGTCCCATCCAATCACAATCAAGGAAAAAGCACACCCTCGTTTAACCAAAGCTCATGGATTACTCTATCAATATTCTGAACTAGTTGTTGTGGTCAGATGCCCCAGAGAAATGGGTCTTTTGGTGATGTATTTAATGTGTAATTAAATTCAAGTGCCTTTAGCAAATATGCCAAAACAGATGATAACAAGTTGAAAACATGAATTTACATTTATATACCTGGTTTATTGACAGTGTAAAAGGGAAATGAAAATTAAGTTATCAAAACTTTATGGACAAAAAGAATCCTTCTTTTCCCAAAACAGCATTAATTCAGACAAATATGGCTCACATTTTGTTGATAATAATGTAGCCATGACAGCTGAAAGACTCATGAATTTAATAATGAGATGATTTCCATGGTTCTAATTTGTAGGAATAATTCATGGGTAATGAATTATTGATCAATTATGATTCAAAGGTAAATGACATGGCGATATTTTGATGTATGAGGCGAAACAAAGTGAGTTGAGAATTGCAATTTGTGTCTTATGAGACTTGTGAAGCCCTGTGTGATACTCTACATAACACGGCATTGATCCAATCAAATAACATGGTGATTTTTTAATCCGTTTATTGGCACTGGCAACAGGTATAAAGCAGCAATAGATGTACAGTAGCACAAACAGATGCTTATTTTATTTAAAAAAAAAATTTTGTTACATAATTTCAAAGAAAAAAAAAAACAACCTAAATAATAAATATTACATACACTACCAGTCAAAAGTTTTGGATCGGTAAGATGTCTTATGTGTTTAAATAAGTATCTTCTCACCAAGGCTGCATTTATTTGATAAAAAAAAAAAAAAAAAAAAAAAAAAAAAAACAGTAATATTATGAAATACAGTATTATTACAATTTAAAACAACTGTTTTCTATTTGAATATAGTAAAGTGTAATTTATTGCTGTGATCAAAGCTGAATTTTCAGCATCCAGTCTCCAGAAGTAGTGAAAATTTATTTCACTTTATTTGAGAGAAAGAACTTCTGCTGTAAAGACCAGATTTCTTTCCAATTAAGGTTACCAAACTAATTATTCCAAAAGGAAATAACAGGTGGAACAGAAATCAAATCATTGAGAAATAAAGATCTTATTTTATAGTTTTTAGCTTTCGACTCAGAAAAACAGATTTGACCAACAGAAGTATCACAAGGTTTAGGAAAGTATGCAGTCGATACTGGGGTGAAGTAATTACAGTTTTTAAAAAGCAACCAGAGGGAATAGCACCCATTACTGTAGCTAATTCTTTTGGGGTTATTGGTATTTGGTACTCCACTAAAAATAAACCATTATTGAACCAATTATCATAAAATAGAGACCTATTCTTGAATAAGATATTCTTCTTGTTCCAAATAAAACATCTCTGTGGTGAAAAGTTATGTTTATAAATTAGAACTCATGCTAAGAGAACCTGACGATGAATGTTGGAGAGTTTGATAGGGAGTTTGGACATATCATAATTACACATTAAGAGAAAATGAATGCCACCAAGTTGTGAAAAAACAAGTTGAGGAAAAACATTCCAAATAGAAGATGGTTTGGCTAGGTACTGATTCAGCCAATTAATTTTAAATGTATTGTTGAGGGAGTCAAAATCAATAAAATTCAGACCACCATTATTATAAGAGTTTAATATGACAGATTTTCTCATATAATGAGACTTATTTTTCCATAAGAATTTTATTAAAACCTAATTAATTAATTTAGAAGTGGGCTTATCCACAAAAAGAGACTGACCTGCCTAGGCCAGACGAGACAGACCCTCTGCCTTAGTGAGCAGTGTTCTGCCTTTTAAGGACATATCCCATGGTAACCAGCCGTTGCATCTTTTTTGAGTCTTGGTAATAATAGGTTTGAAGTTTGCTGAACACCTACATACATCTTTAGTGATTTGTATACCTAAATATGTTACCTTATTTTGAACAGTAATATTTTCAATTGAGGTTAGAGAGCAATTTTTAATGGGTAGCAATTCACATTTATTAAAATTTAGATTTAATCCAGAAGCTTCAGAAAAGGACTGAAGAATACCCAACGCCACTGGAACTTGCGAAGGATCATTCAAGAATAAAGCTGTATCATCCGCTAATTGACTCATTTTTATTAACATGTAGGCTACAAGAGCTGGGCGATTTTTTCCCCTAAAAAAATCAGCGATTTTATTTTTTATAAAAAACTCGATTTGCGATTCAGATCGATTTTTTCCCCCTTATTTTTAAAACAAAATAACTGCGAACAGTAAATATATTTTAAATATATATATTTATTTTATTTAATTAAAGTGCATCAACATAAACAAAATTGCAAAGGCAAACCCTTTCTCTAACTGAAAAGTCACTGTGCAGTGTGCAACAAAGATTGTTAAACATCCAAATCATTTAAATTCGGTCAACGATTAATCGACGATTGATTAAGCAGGTTCATGTCATGCCGGAGTTATGTTTGGGACTATTTTACACCTTCATCATGACTATAAGTTTGCGTGTTCATTTGCAGCCTTTTGTTTTGTGCAAATGTAAGTTGTCATAGTTTATTTTGTGTAGGCCTACGCCTATCTATATCTGATTCATCTTACATTGGATGCAGGGCCGTTTGAAGGAATTTGGGGGCCCCAAGCAAAATAGACATGGAGACCCCCCCTCACTCCCCCCCCAACTAACAATTTACCATCTATTAATGATGGTTCTTATAAAGTGTTACCGAAAACTTAAAGATATGTTAGCATTTCGATATTTTGATATTAGAAGGGAAGGGATGCTGCTTTCACTACCAATGCATAAAAACATCCCAAGCTAATGTTTGATTGCACGGAATTTATTGTGTGGTTTTCCTAATCCCCATTGGTAAATAGATTATCACGGTGGAAAAGTTAGTATAGCATGCTATGCCACTTTCATCAAAACCTATTACAAAGCTATAGCAATCATGTCATGTCATTAAATTAGATAAACGGATCTGCGTCTTCCTTAAACCGTTAAAAAACATATTACATTATGTAACGTTAACCATATTCCGTCCGTTCGAAAAAAAATGTGCAGCATTTGCCGTCAGGAAGGTAGCTAACATAAACATATTTTTGCTAGCCTAACGTTACCTGCTGCAAAATTACACCATTTGTACAAGACAAGTAGAGCTATTTTTATGCAGTGTAATTTATCACTTTACCACTATCTGGTATTTTTCTTATCCTCCTCTTCCTTTCTCTTCTTTCTTTTCTGGCTTCCTGAAGCATAATTCCGCTTCATGATGACTGCCGAGGAGGTTTGTATTTGCCGGCAGTAGAGATCGCGTGGTTGGCTGGCTGCTGTCAGCGACTACTGAGAGGGCCCCCTTGAGGGGGATTCCGATAACAGTGTCATTGCACTTTACTGCATTGACTATCAAAGGGGCGCTCACAGTTTGTCGTTGCATTTTATTCTTAAACAGTCGTTGTCTTGGGGCCCCAGTCCAGCTCGGGGCCCCAAGCAATTGCTTGGTTTGCCTGTCCTGTTCCGACGGGCCTGATTGGATGCATTTGGTTAAAAATTGAAAGGGTGATTTTTAGCGTGCGCAGCTCAAACGGCAATGACCGACTAATAATGACTATTATTGGGACTGTCATTACATAACATTATAAAGAGAACAATATTGTAATAAAACATTGTGAATTATTTGGGTTTAGTTGCCGTGTCGCGTTGTTCCAGGAAGAGCGCGTCCACAACACGAGTCATTCTGAATGGCACGTAACTTAGTTCAAGTTCACTTGTGCATTCACGTCATTTTGTGTAGATATAATTTGTAATATTATGTTTATTTTGTATATGCCTCTATTAATCTAATAGAGGATGCGTTTCTTTGAGTAAAATACGCGCTAGCAAAGTGCTCCACGGTTATTCATTTAGCGTGCACCGCTCAAGCAGCAATGCACGAGTAATAATAACGATGATTAAATTGGGACTGTCATATTACATAACATGAAAACACTATTTTATTAAATCGTTGTGAATTCATTGGGTTTAGGTGGCATTTTCAGTGCGTTGTTCCAGGAAGAGCACGTCCACAACAGTCACACATCTGACAGCACGCATCTGAGGCGGCGTTGACGCGTTTTATGAGCAGAGGGCTGCGCCGCGTTGGCTATACTGAAGAGGGGACATTTATTTATTTTTTTAAATCGATTTTTTGAAAATATGAATCGATTTGACCTACCAACTCGATTTTTAAATCAAATCGATTTTTTTCCCCAACCCTAATACGCTAAGGAATTGTGTTGCAATTATAAATAGGTAAGGGGAAACTGGACATCCTTGTCTAACTCCTCGTTTTAAAAAGAATGTAGGTGAAGTACCATTACTTTAATTGAGCTGTTTCCGTTTATGTAAAGCATTTGAACCATCCTGCAAAAGGAGTCGCCAAAGCCAATTTTTCGAAGAGCCTGAAATAAAAATTTGTGTTCCAATGTGTCGAAGGCTTTGTAATAATCTAAAAAGAAAATGAAGCCATCACTGTCAATTAATTCGGAATAATCTATCATATCTAGTACTAACCGTATATTATTAGAGATGTGTCTTTTCTGCATAAATCCTGACTGTGTTTCATCAATTATAGAGTTCAAAACATATTTTAATATTTTTGCTATGACTGCAGCTATTATTTTATAATCAATATTTAATACTGTAATTGGACGCCAGTTGTCTATTAGGAGGGGATCTTTATTTAATTTTGGTATAAGAGTTATTAATCCTTGACATTACATATAGCTGGAAGTAATGCTTTTTCTATACTTTCCTCATACACCTTTACCAAGAATGGTGCTCCCGTCAGTTCCGGGAGATTTGTTGGCTTTTAAACAGTTAATAGCTTCCTCTATCTCATTCAATGTGATAGAGGTGTCACAAAAGTGTTTATCTAAATCACTTCACTGGTTTATATTAGGTAATGATTTAAAGAAATCATTCATATGTTGTTGGGAATGGGAAAATTTAGAAGTATACAAATCACTGTCAAATTTGGCACAGAACTTTGCGATATTTTTAGGGTCATCACTAATATTACCGTTAATCATTAGTTTTTGAATTTGGTTGTTTTTAGCTTGCTGTCTTTCCAATCTGAAAAAATACGCAGAGTTTTGTTCACCCTCTTCAATCCATTTTCTGCGCGACCTAATAAATGCTCCTTCAGCTTTATGTTTATGTTGTCTAATTTACACTGTAATTCAGTCAATTCTGCTTTTTCACAATCAAGTAAATCATCCACATTTTTAGATTTGCATATCGGAATTTTTTTTTTTTTTTTTTTTTGCCAAATCAGTACTAAATTTCCTAAGATATATGCCAATTTCAAATTTTGTAAATTCCCAGTTGCTGCTGTAACTATTCTCCTCTCTTGAATGGAGTTGTTGTCCGCGCACATTTTCAGAAGCAAGAAAATGGGTACAAATGAAGATACTCTTGTGGTCAGAAAATGGTGATGGCAAAATGTCAGTAGAGGTATTGCATAATTGTTTAGATATAAGCCACATGTCAATTCGGGACTGGGAGGAGAGAGAGTTATTACTCCATGTGAACATCTTTTGAGAGGGATGTAACACTCTCCAACTATCCATCAAAGAGAATCTTTGCATAAACGTTTTCAAGTATAAACTAGTTTATACTCAAGGGGTTTTGGAGGCCATCGGTCTATGCTGCCATCTATGGCAACATTAAAATCTCCACCAAAAATAAGCATGGCATTTGGATATTTAGTTAATCATTTTAACACATGTTCTTCTAAATGACTAATAAATGTTTAATTTTCTTTCTGCTGGTTATAGCCATAAACACAAACAAGAATACACGTCAAGCTTGAAATTTCAGTAACGAGACAGATATAACGTCCACCTAAATCACTTATATTAAGTAACACCTTCCCTTTAAACTTTTTTAAGATGCATACACCGGCTGAATGCGTCGTACCATGAGACATCCATATGTCCAGTCCCCATTGTGACCTCCAGAAATAAAGATCCTTTACAGTTGAGTGGGATTCTTGGATGAAACAAAAATCTGATTTGAATTGTTTAAGATAAGAAAACAGCCGTTCACTTAGTTAGATTTATTAGCCCTCTAGCATTTAAAGAAACAACAGATAAAGACATGAAATAAAAGAAAGGAAATTGAAGAGAAAGAAAAATACAAATAAAATTGAATAGACCTAGATAAGCAAAACAAGTAATTTGTTGCAAAGAACTTTAAACGGTCAAGAAACTAGCATTAGGATGAGAACCGCAACTCAAATAATATGAAGATGACATTGAAATACAGTATGAAATTTTCAATTAAGTAATACTTTAAATTAAATTTGAGAACATACAATTATAATACCAGATCGATTAGGTCAGTATGAGACTATTGTAGGCTATTATAGCCTAAAAGCCAGACAAGACAAATGTCTGAAGCATACTAGAACCTCTCTCTCAATAGGCCTGTGTGTATATATATATAAAAAAAAATATATAAAAAAACTTTAACAAGCTCTAAAATAGAAGTATCTAAACCACGTGAAAAGGCAGCATTTTAAATGTCTTACAAAATCAAGGTTGTAGCAAAACCAGATGAGTGTCTTCCGTGTCCTGGGAGATCTGTGTAGAGTAGACTGATGATAGTCCAAAACATCGAAGAGGGCCAATCAGTCAGGAGGATGGAAGACGATAAGAATAAACGAGAAACCCATTAGTCAGGAGGGAATATTTCAGATCCCTCTACAAATGCTCTTCCACCCACAAAGTGAGCTCGCTTGTTCGCTTTTCTCGCCTTTTCCACGACAGGCCATAGCTTGTTTCTTCATTCTCTATCCGCTGGAGACAGATCCTCGCAAATTTGCAGGTTGTTGTTTTTAAGAAAATTTGAATCTTTAGCAGCACTCCAGACCGCGTCGCATTGAAAATGGGAGGTAAACTGGACGATAATTCCTCTGGGCCTGCTGTTGTTCATCCGTTTGCGACCCAGGCGATGAACGGTGTCCACGGCATTCGGGAGTTTGTCTTTCGCGTCTGGCAGAAGGTGCTGGCAAACGTCGATGATCTTATTACGGACATCTTCTCGTTCACTTTCAGGTACCCCATGAACTCTGAGACTCCATTGACGTGAGTAAGTCTCAACGTGCAGAAGCCGTTTCTCCTGTTCATGCGAGTTAAACTCGATTCTTTTGGCTAGTGACTCAGTCGCGTCGATTTTGACTTTCAAATCTTTTACTTCGGCACTCATAGTCAATACTCAAAATTTACTCAAAGTCAATAACATCTTTCACTCCAGAAATCTGCCTGGTATTTTCATTAATCGTTTCTTTCATACTAGCGATCACACGTGAGTTTTCCCCTACCATCTTTTCCAAAGCATCCGAATGATTATTAATCAGCCTCGAAAGCTCCCCAAGTTGTGAGAGAATGGCAGTTGTGTCAGCACTCTCGATCTTCCGTTGTTTGATGGCAGGGGACTTACATGGGGTTTCTGGAAGACAGGGAAATTCTTCCTCACATAGCATGAATTCTGCGGGGTCAGTATCGTGGATCAAGTAGTCATGCATGTTGTCCATCAGAGGTTCTTGTCGGGCTTGACGTGTCTCATTAACGCTAACCGTTTTGTTAGCATTAGCAGCAGCTTGAGGTCCATTCCTACTTTTTCTTTTCTCGGATTTTCCCATTTTGACAGCCAATGTAACAAATAGTTAAATGTGATCTGGTACAAATTACGAGTTCAAAAGCCTTTCTTACTGCATTACAAGCCAAAATATACAGCTGAGTTTGCGGAGCTCCTCAAAACGTGACTGATCAGAGTGCCATCTTGGATCACCCCCCACGAGAGGTTTTTAAGCTTACGTTACTCCTACATCCTACGTCATAAATGCGCAACGGGTTACTCCTGGCGCAAGTTGAATTGCGTAGTATGCGTACGGTCGTCTGGCGGAAGCTAGTTATTTTAGATTATAAAGTTATAAGTATGGGTATTTTTCTTTCAAAAACCCATGGCTTCGCTTCCGAAGGCCTTTTTTAACCCACTGGAGCTGTGTGGAGTAGCTAAAACATTTTTTTTCCCATTATAAAGCTTGAAAGAGCTAGGCTATTTTTTTAATATAACTCTGATTGTATTCATCTGAAAGAATAATGTCATGTACACCTAGAAGGACTTACCGATATGAACGTGACTACCAGTATTATGTTGTGCCATGATATGGATTTTGTGATACCGAGGATACCGTAGATATTCATAAATTCAAATTTTGCAGTTATACTGTTTTGTTCAATTTGGTACTCTTTACAACTTTTAACACTAATGATGATACAGAATCGAGGCTGAACTGAACATTTAACCTTTTCCTCTACTGTGTCCAACTCGCGTGATGCACAGGCATTAATAATCAAACACAGAGAGCATGGTAACAGTCCAAGTTAAATAGTTAGATTACCCAAAAATGAAGATTATGTCATTAATGACTCACCCTCATGTCGTTCCAAGCCCGTACGACCTACGTTCATCTTCGGAACACAGTTTAAGATATTTTAGATTTAGTCCGAGAGCTTTCTGTCCCTCCATTGAAACTGTACGGTATACTGAATATACCCTCAGACTGTAAATTAAGCTTGGGCGCACCAGATAACACGTCAGCAGCATCACTGCGGAGTCGTGGTTTGACAACAGAAGAAAAAGAAAAAAAAAAAAAAGGAAAAAAAGTTTGACAACAGAAGAGAATACACTGCTGAAAAAAGTCGTATTTGTTATAGAGTTCCAAAATATCCCCAAATTTTTTTTTGTTATTTTTGGACCAAAATGTATTTTCAATGCTTCAAAAAATTCTAACTAACCCACTGATGTCACATGGACTACTTTGATGATGTCTTTATTACCTTTCTGGACAAGAACAGTATACCGTACATACATTTACAATGGAGGGACAGAAAACTCTCGGACTAAATCGAAAATATCTTAAACTGTGTTTCGAAAGATGAACGGAGGTCTTACGGGCTTGGAACGACATGAGGGTGAGTCAATAATGACATAATTTTATTTTAGGGTGAACTAACCCTTTAATAGAGCACAAACCCGCTTCCCCAAACACACAGCACACAACAGCAATAAAACAAACACATGCAACTGCAGTTTGCGAACTCGTGAGACTTAAGGGTATTTTCATAAACGAAAACTGAAACTAAGAAGACTAAACCTATTGGTCAAAACACATTTTCGTAATCCGAAATAAAATTAAATATTCATAATAAATGAAATACTAAAACTAAACAAAACTAACAACAGTTACTGAAAAACTAACTGAAATGAAATAAAAATTAGCAAAAATAAATCATAGTTTTCATGATGAATAAGTTCTTTACTTTAGTGGAAAAATCGGACCTGTGGCTTTTTAAAAAAAAATGATATCGTTATAAGGATACAACTGCTTAAAATCAACCCTAAATGTATTCACAAAATAAACGTGCAGCTGTTTCTTCAACAATACCACAAAATGAGCAACTTTCATCAATATCAAGATATTTACAGATAGATGAATTAAACGTGTCGTTCATCTTTTAAGTTGTTGCGCGTGTGATAACCCGTCGTAGGTCACGTGATAACGTCAACATGGCGATGATGTCCGAATCGCATTCATACTCAACGAGATTTGTCGATTTGGCTGGTGTTATGAACGCAGTTTTCCACTCATCACCTTCTCGAATTCAGATCAGATTATAGGCGCTCCTCAAGTCCAGTTTGGAAAACATGGTAGCCTCTCTGAGCTGTTCCAGAGCGGAGGGCACCAGCGGAAGTGGATAACTAAACTTGACCGTGATCTTATTGAGAGCTCGGTAATCTATACAGGGTCTCAATCCTCCATCCTTAGGAACAAAAAAGAAACTGGCAGCTGCAGGAGAGGTAGAAGGTCGAATGTATCCCTGTTGCAGGGCCTCTTGGACATATTTCTGCATGGCCTCTTGCTCTGGAATGGATAAGGAATATATTCGGCCCTTGGGAATCGATTCATCTGGCATTAAATCAATGGTGCAGTCCCAGGCTCGATGTGGAGGTAGCTTGGGGGTTTCCACAGGGCTAAATACGTCAGCAAAGGAAGAATAACATAGAGGTATGTTCACAGAGAGTTTCTCATTGGGACTTTCAGTGGAGGTAGAATTCACGTGGACTGAATTAGATGATTCATCTATGATTGAAAGATGATCAGAGAAGCATGAAACGAAGCAATTACTACCCCAGCGGATGATTTTGCCTGTTTCCCAGTTGATCTCAGGTTGGTGCCAAATCAGCCATGGATGACCCAGGATAATGTCTATTTGACAATTCTCAAGAATCAATGGATGAAACATTCTCGGTGGTCTTTCTCTACACACAATGTAATTGGTTTGATCTGGTAGTTCACATACCCTCTATTGATGTTCTCTCCTGTTACAGCGTGGATGGAGTATGGCTTCGGAGTGTTGATCTTTTCGAGCTTGAGTCTGGAAGATAACCGTCTCGAGATGAAATCTCCTGCAGAGCCAGAATCAATGATGGCAGAGACAGAAACGTTAAAACTGGGAGAAATCAATGTCACGGTGATCGTGAGTGGGGAGGACACGGAGTGATTGTTAAAAACTGAACTCATGAACTCACCGATAAACGAAGAGGGCGAGATGGACATAACCGTAGGATATGCACAGATTCCCACAATATAGACACAGCTTGAGTTTGAAATGACGTTTCCTCTCCGCTTGGGATAATCTGTTAGTATCCACTTGCATTCTTTGAACCCCATGGGTTGTTTCTTGTTCCGTGAAGGACTGAGGAAATTAGACTGAGGAGTGGAAACCAGGTTCGGAGAGTCACGGTAAAAAACTTGGGCTCGCTGATTTACCCCTAAGGCTTGTTGCATGAATTTTTCTAATCCCATGTTGTCATCGTCTGCAACTAGCCATTTATGGAGTTTAGGATTCAGTCCTCTTCGAAACACTGTGAAGAGTGCTTTCTCGTTCCATCCACTTGCTGAAGCTAGGGTTCTGAATCTTAATGAATACTCAGACACTGAATCATTACCCTGTCGCAATTGCAGAAGTTGATCGCTGACAGAAGAGTCACCCACTGGCCGGCCAAACACTTCCTTAAAATGGGTTATAAAATTTTGTAAGGATGCTGTAACTGAAGATTCTTGAAACCAGATAGTTTCTGCCCATCTTAGAGCTGGTCCGGATAATTGTTGAATAAAAGATATCTTGGATCTTTCTGTTTGGTATTGGTGTGTTTGTTGCTCCAGAGCCAGTGAACATTGAAGCAGAAAACCATTGCAATCTACCGCCCTGCCAGAGAAGGGCGCTGGTCTAGAGGCTGGGTTAGCAATGTACGTCAGCGAAGGAGCAGATTATGCGGGAATGGGCGCTGGATCAGCGGCTTGAATCGGTGAAGGAGCGGGAAATGCGGAAGCGCCGGGCTGGAGTGCTGTGCGCGGGATTGGAGCGATTTCTGGTTGTCTTTGATCCATGTCGGTATCGGTCAAGCCTTTTGTCAGGATACACACTCGGAGACCAGGTAAGTGAATGCAAACACAGTGTTTATTTACAATAATGACATGCAAGGAGGGTTTTCTGGTGAGAACATGGCAAAGTAGGTGATGAACACATGGAAGGTGAGCAGATAAGGATATCCGTGAATCAGAGCGTAGAGATATAGTGGATGAAAAGTCTTTAATCCAAGGGTTCTTTCTCCACACCAGCGGGTAGGTCAGATGGGAACTGAATCTCCATGGACACCCAGACGAAGGGAAATCGGCCGTGACCTCTTGTAGCATATCTGGAAGAGGTTTTGACAAAGACACAGGAATTACAATCTTTGGATTTGTATACTTCTTATACAACCTGGAACTGGTTACGAAGACAAGACAGGCAGGTAAGTGGTCTTTCCAAATTCGAGGTTTGACGCTGGAGTGCTGTTGTAAGATGGAATTTATAGTGCTGGATAATGAATGTGCTGATTTTGGAACAGGTGTCTGATATCAATACTCAGGTGAGGGTGAACGCTGAGTGGTGGATGGGAACAAGCTTAATTGTTCCCTGACAACAGCAGTACTTTCTCGCTCCCCTGTTTTTCTCACTCCCCTGTTTCTTTGAATCCAGTGAATGTTAGCGTCCAATGTCAAACTTTCTGAAGCCTTCTAGTAGCAAATGAAGAGGCAAAGGATGTAATGTAGTTGTGTTTGTGTAGTGTGAGTGTATTTACACTGCAAAGTAAAATCTGTAGACAGACAGATAATGTCCTGACATTTCCTTCAACCCTAAAAGACAACAGAATGCAATAAGTACCTGTAAAGAAAACCCCTACAAAAAATAAATAAAATCATATTAATGTAACCTGTCCTGCTCGACCCGCTCCAAGTGGGCTTTGAACCAGGGTAACCGGCATGGGAGGTGGGCTCGCTAACAAGACACGTTACATTGGGCAGTATTTTTTACAAACTTTTCTTAGTGTGTGTGTAGGTAGCAGGGCTTGACATTAACTTTTTTGCTCACCAGCCACTGTGGCTGGTGTTTTTTCAAAATTACTAGCCACTTTGCATTTTCACTGGCCACAATTTTGACATCGATACCATAGGGAAAAACTGCCATATATATATATTTTTAATATTATCTCATTATTTGGCAGCCGGTATATTAGGCTGCTGTTGCTTTAAGACATGACGCACGGACCCATTATAGTATTTTGAATAGCCAATATACTTGTCTTTATGTGCAAGTACTTTGGGTTTGAGCACAAAATCTGCGGGAATGAGTACAATTATGCTCAATATGCGCAATCCCTCACCCTGTAACACCAACAATATTCATCCGGAGCAAATTAAACGAGTGAGTAAAGGGTTTGTGTCAACCATGGTGTCAACTCGCTGTCGGACAGATTAAAGAGGGAGGACGCGTTGCTAGTGCAGAAGAGTTTCAGATAGTTCAGTATATGTATCGAAAAATCTATATTTTTGACAACACTAGATTGTACTTAGTTTATTATTTTAGATGCCTTTTTAAAAGGACTACAATAAAAAATAAAAAATTAGGCCTATATAAAATTCAGCCCGCCAAAGTGGCTTGTAGGAGTGACTGCGTTACACGCCACTGTGGAAATCCACCCGCATTTTTCTACTTTCTTGAGTATAATGAAATTGTGGTACTTTTACTTATATAAATTTTAATAAATTTTACTTTATAAAAATAAAGGGTAACACTTTATTTGAAGGGGTGTGCATAAGACTGACATGACACTGTCATAAACATGACATAACACCTGTCATGAACATGAAGGAGTCTTTATGAATGTTTATGACTGTTGTCATTAAGTGACATTCGGTAAATTATGACACTTTTAATGCAAAGTTGACATTGTTTAAAACGTCTTTGTTACGACAACTTGACATTAACAAAGACAAAAATGTCTTTGTTATGACAACTTGACATTACCCAAGACAAAAATGTCTTGATTATGACAATTTGACATTAACAAAGACAGAAATGTCTTTGTTATGACAACTTGACATTAATCAAGAAATCATAACCTGTCAACGTGTCACAAATATGTCATAACAGGTCTAACTTAAAGCATTTGCCAGTGTAAGAACCCTTAATGACATCTTTATAACTAGTACAATGTGTTCCACTTTACTTGAGGACAAGTAAAATATTTATGACACAGTTTTAATGGTGTCATGACGGCCAAAGTTGTGACACGTTGACAGGTTATGATTTCTTGGTTAATGTCAAGTTGTCATAACAAAGACATTTCTGTCTTGGGTAATGTCAAGTTGTCATAACAAAGACATTTTAAACAATGTCAACTTTGCATTAAAAGTGTCATAATTTACCGAATTACACTTAATGACAACAGTCATAAACATTCATAAAGACTCCTTCATGTTCATGACAGGTGTTATGTCATGTTTATGACAGTGTCATGTCAGTCTTATGCACACCCCTTCAAATAAAGTGTTACCAAATAAGGTATTCAACTTCGCTACATTATTTTTATTTGACGATGGTGCCGACGGAGCAACACGGCAAGCTGACATTTGACAGACACTTTTCAAACTACTGCGGTGGAGCCCTGCGCTTCAGCCAATAACAGACAGATCTGACTCGGGTGTAAAACCAATCAAAACTTCCAGTTCGTCTGGGCGCCAGGGCGTTCAAACCACGCTTTGACATTAATCACTGGCACTCGTGTTTTGAATTCGTATCGCTAACGTGTCAATATTTCAGTGAATGTAAGTGAGCTAGCTGCTCATATTCTGATTGTAAATTTTAATTATGGCAACTCCCTTTTGATAATTTGTCATCCCATTGATAATCCCAGAGCACTGAGCAGTTGAAGTAAATAACAAACTCGGCTCATAATATGGACGCAGTTATTACATGGATGGAGCAAGAACAATGTAAGTGTCTAAAATACATGCACACATTTCAATTAAAAGGTAAATCTCTCCCTCTTTAACAATACAGTCAAACTAAATGTACAAAGCTGAAAAAAACTCAACCAGTGAAATAAGATTGCATGATTTATCTGTCAATCAGATGCATGTAAAACTGTAGTTCGTTACTATAGCAACAGTGGGCTCCCAGCACATTTTCGGTTGAACAAAAAAAAAGAGAATTTAATTTAACATGTTAACAAAACCCCACTTAATTTTTTTATTCATACTGTTGTAAATCTCTCTTTTTTTTATCAGACCTCTCACTTAACCCCCTTTGCTTTCAATTATGAAATGATTTAAATTAAAACATTCAAATGATCTTACCTGGACCTACTTTTCAAAATTAGTAATAAAACAATAATTCTTGACAACAGGGAAAGTTAGTATGTTTGCTTAGCATACCGTCAAACACTACAATTTATGAGTTTAATATCATGTTTTGCTCAAAAATCACAATATGTCAGTCGTGTTTGAAATTACTTCTGTGGTTTCATGTTGCTTCTTAACACAGAGTGAGAATATATTATTTTATTAAATTATATGATACAAGCTATGTTGATTAGCATTGCATTAAAGGGTTAGTTCACCCAAAACTGAAAATTAGCCCATGATTTACTCACTCTCAAGTAGGGGTGGGCTATATAACCAAAAATTCATATCACAATATTTTTCACTGTCCGGACGATATTAATATTGTATCGCGATATGAAAAAAATAAAAATTGGAATCACATTTTAGTACACCTTAGTTAAATTACAGGCAAAATATGTATTTTAACCCTACATAACTAGAAAAAGGTGAGGGATTTCATTGGACATAGACCTGAATTTTTTTTTTTTATTATTGTGCCAGTTTTTCTCAAAAAGTGCAAACGTGCAACATGAGGTAGGCCTGAATGCACTTATGTCTTTCCACTTTTTGCTCATCTTGTTATAATGAGTACCGCCAGCGAATGAAGACTTTATTGATTTCTGAGTGAGAGCCGTCTTTGGGCGTGCTCCGTCTCCGGGAATATCTGTTGCAGTTGCACGCATTTGGGTGCAAGGTTATTATAATTTTGCTAATACAATTGAATTGGTGTTATCTTTTGAACTCTTGGCATGAAAACAAACTGATGTTTCTACCAATCTTTCATGATTTTTCATGTTTATTGCTATTTCAATTAGCCACTAGCAAACATTTTAGCCTACCTGCTCCCTTGAAGGCCCTCTGACAACTTTATGATAATCCGATTTATGATTCCGTTGAAGTTTATTCAGCTTCAGTAAAGTTATATATAAGATCTTCTATTACTATTAAATATTCTCTCTTGGCTAAAAACTAGAAACTATTGTTTAGTTCCCTTAACTGCTTTTGAATTGGAACCGGTATAATTCAATTCTATGACAGCTGTGTTGCGTTCAGTCTAAGATGGCTGAGCTGCAGCTCTGTGGATGGGTGCGTTTGTTGCAATGGAACGTTCTATTGAGTTTTGCCTCTTGGTACTTCTATACTCTTTGGCACTAGCGATGTGTTCTACGTTACGGTCCTTCATTGAGCGTGTCACAGGACAGTGGTTAATCGCCTCCGCAACTTCACGGTATGAAGCGACAAATCAGGCATCTCCTTAAGAAACCCCAAAATCGTCATCTCTTGAATATGTTGTTAATTTCTTGTTGAATATGTTATTATGAAGAACTATATAAAGATATATAGCCTTGTCATTGTTCTTTTTTCCTGTGTATAAATATCATATTATGATGTACACAAACCAATTATCTTTATGTTTTCTGTTTTGTCATTATGATTGTTCATTGTTAGATACAACTATGGTATCTTTCCACGATCTTGTATGTAATAAGTTTATAAGTTTAAATGATATGAGCGACAGGTGCACTAACACCTCATAACATCAGTAACTCGACAGCACAACTTAGAACAGTTTTCCTCAGCGTTTGTAATGTCTGCACAAAGGAGACGTGCGGCTGCTCGAAGATCTCTCCTTTGGTGAAAACTGTTGATTTTGTACTTTATATAAGTATCGTTCCTTAAAAATTAATATTACCTCAGAATGAATTGCATTGCAAATGCTGACCAATACTTAATTATATTACTTTTCTATATATTAAAAATGATATCATTTAATAAAACAAGCAAAATGTAATTTGTTTTGTCATATGATAGTTATACATGAATAGCTACACACTATAAATGCAGTGAAACATCTCAATTGTCAGTCAAGCAATGACTTAATGCATACATTAGGCTAAATAATTATATTTTATTTACTGACAACAATAAGAAACATGAATAAATGAGTAAAAGAACAAATAAAAGTAACCATCACAATAAACAAATGCATACACAAGACAACAACACATGAAACAAAGCTTTATTCAGACTACAAGCATGTATTTACAGGCGGTGAACCGCACATCATAACATCTCAACACAGCGGTTCCCATTCTGGGCTTTATCCTGATGAAGTCACCAGAGCTGAGCCGTGCCTTCGTGCCGTGTTGTGCCAAATTTCGACCCCCTGCCAAATTATTACCCCCCTCGTTGAAGTCAGTACCTGATTGCCTAATCCTAACCCCACCCCTAATCCTAACCCCTCCCCCACAACTAATCCTAAACCTACCAATGCTAGAGGGGTAATAATTTGGCGGGGGTCAATGTTTTCAAAAAATTTTGGCGGGAGAATACTGTAAATAAAACGAGCGCTTCAGTGATGGCTTCCTGGTCGTCGTTTTTACTCTTGAACGAAGCACATCACGGGCGCGCGCGCTACTAAGCTACTGGTATGCTAAGCGAAAATAATTTAATAAATGGACATAACACTCTTCTTTTTAAACAAAGCACAAATAAGCATTTAAGCAATATCAACAATATTAGAAAACTAACATTTACAAATTCTACAATGCATTTAAAAAAAAAAAAAAAAAAAAGATAAAATCCACTAGGCTATATCACACCCACACCAGTCTGTAGACATCAGATCCTACAAAAATGCACAAACATTATATAAAATGATTTACAGCACATTTGTCTAATGTAAACAGTGTTGACAACAGTGAATTATCCGGCATAATAGCACACATTCATCACTCAGAAGTCTTTTTCATGTTGTGATTTGCTCATCTGCAATATACAATATTTTCCTTACAGATGTAAATATACATTTTAAATAAGCGTGTTTAAGATGTATGGTTATGTAAATCCCCTTTAGAGACGTAACGTTACGTGTGCTTACTGGAGCTCCCCTGTTAGCTACTATACATAATAAAACATGTTTTTACAGCAAAATGACAACTATACTATACTGTCTAACTACTTTACACCTTGAACAGTTAAAACGTTTAGTTTAACACATACGATTAAACACAAGGAACCGTGTTTACTCACCTTTGAAAACCCCCGCGTCGCTGATCTCCGTGATGTTGATAATGAGGTATGCTCTCGCGTGGCCTCCTGGGATAGATGAGTATCATGAGGACCCATCGGTTGAGCACTCAAAAATCGGGCCGGAAGCAGTAAGCCATCCAGGAACTTCTCGCCTACTCTTTTATGAATACTGATGTTTCGAACGTACTGCTTCCTTCACATACTGTTTTCGCCTACTATTAGTAGGAAAGTAGGCATATTCGAACGCACTTAAGTCCGAATCTCGCGATAATTAGTACGTCACCCAGGTAATTCTCGCCTACTCTTTTGGATTCATACATACTTTTTTGCTCACCTACTCTTTTTCCCATACTAAATAGTAGGGAAGTATGCGGTTTAGAACGCAGCCTTCTTGAATCATTTCGTACTAGTCTACATCGATGACATTCTCATCTTCTCCAAGAATCCCTCCGAACATCAACACCACGTCTCTCAGGTGCTCCAACGACTTCGGGTATTCTCGTTGTTTCTCAAGGCGGAAAAGTGCTTGTTTCATCAAGAGTCCATCGACTTTCTGGGATATCGCCTGAGCAAGAGAGGGGTGGAGATGAATGATAGTAAGATCAATGCAATCACCACATGGCCCATTCCAAAATCTGTGAAGGAGTTACAAAGATTTCTTGGCTTCGCGAACTTCTATCGTCGATTTATTGATAGGTATAGTATGATGACGGTTCCATTGACCTCCCTCCTGAAAGGAAAGCCTAAGGTCCTCAGTTGGAACTCAGAGGCCCAAGAAACATTCCAAGCCTTGAAGACAGCCTTTACAACTGCCCCGTTACTCTGTCATCCAGACCCCGATAAGGTATTCACTTTAGAAGTCGACGCATCGACTACCGGAGTCGGAGCCATTCTCTCACAGCACCAAGAAAATTCAATCAAACCCATGCCTTGCGCCTTCTTCTCGAGAAAATTTTCCTCTGCAGAGAGCAACTATGACATTGGGAATCGAGAACTTTTGGCAGTCAAGCTTGCACTCGAGGAGTGGAGACATTGGTTGGAGGGGGCCAGACATCCGTTCGTAGTGTTAACAGACCATAAGATCTTACAGTATCTGAAGGAAGCAAGGAGACTTTATCCCCGTCAGGCCAGATGGGCCCTGTTCTTCACCCGCTTCCATTTTGCAATCTCCTATCGTCCCGGGTCGAAGAACCCGAGAGCAGATGCTCTGTCACGTCTCCATTCTCCAGAAGGAACTACGGACAAACCGAAACCATTCTTCCTACCAAAACCTACCAACACCAACCAACTCCTCCTTAATGTCCCCCGGGGACTTATGTTCCCGAAGCCTTCCGAATGGTTCTGATCTCCTCTGTTCATTCATCAGTAGGGACTGGTCATCCCGGGAATACCAAGACGTGCGCATCGATTCAGCAGAAATATTGGTGGCCAAGTATGCACCAAGAGGTTAGAGAGTTTATCCAAGGTTGCCAACACTGCGCCATGACCAAGGTACCTCGACACTTACCTTCAGGAAGACTGTTACCACTACCCATTCCACAACGCCCTTGGTCCCACCTCGGAGTAGACTTTGTCACCGACCTACCACCCTCTGAAGGGAATACGTGTATCCTTGTTACCATCGATAGGTTCTCTAAAGCATGCAAACTAATTCCCCTCAAGGGTCTACCCACAGCTTTTCACACTGCGGAATTACTCTTCGAACATGTATTCCGAAACTTTGGAATCCCGGAGGAGATTGTGTCTGACAGAGGGCCACAATTCATCTCTAGGGTCTGGCGAGCTTTCTTCTCACTCCTGAATGTAACAGTGAATTTGACATCTGGTTACCACGCACAGGCAAATGGACAGACAGAACGCAAGATCCAAGATGTCAGCTGCTTCTTACGTACATTCTGCCACAGCAACCAAAACACATGGAGCAAATATCTGATCTGGGCAGAGTATGCCCAAATGTCTACTAACCTCACACCATTTCAATGCGTTCTGGGCTTCCAACCCCTATTATTTCCATGGTCAGGAGAACCGTCAGAAGTACCTGCAGTAAATCAGTGGTTTCAACAAAGTGAAGAGGTTTGGAACCAGGCCCACCAACACCTTCAACAAGCCAGGAATCGGCAAAAACGGTTTGCAGATATCCACAGAAATCAGAACCCAAGCTACCAGCCTGGTCAACAGGTATGGCTCTCCACACGAGACATTCGCCTGCGTCAACCCTGTAAAAAACTCAGTCAAAGATATTTTGGGCCGTTCCCAATACAAGAACAAATCAACCCAGTCACCTACAAGCTCCAACTCCCTGCCCAGTATCGGATACACCCCACATTCCATGTCTCTCTCTTAAAACCACACCACTCACCTGTGCCAGTTTCCTCCACAGACTCGGTCTCTGACGATAACACCTCAACACCACCCACTGAAGTTGACCCCATCTATGCAGTCAAGGAGATATTGGACTCCCGACGTCGGGGTGGTCGCTTCGAATATCTAGTGGATTGGGAGGATTACGGACCAGAAGAGAGGTGTTGGGTAATTCGTAATGACATCCTTGATCCTAATCTATTGATGGAATTTCACAGACAACCCCCTCAAAGACCGGCTCCACGACCCCGAGGCAGACCCCCACAACGTCGGGGTCCTAGGTCCGTTAGCACGGACCCTGGAGGGGGGGCTAATATCAGGGAACAATTAAGCTTGTTCCCATCCACCACTCAGCGTTCACCCTCACCTGAGTATTGATATCAGACACCTGTTCCAAATCAGCACATTCATTATCCAGCACTATAGATTCCATCTTACAAAAGCACTCCAGCATCAAGCGTCGAATTGGAAAGATCACTTACCTGCCTGTCTTGTCTTCGTAACCAGTTCCATGTTGTATAAGAAGTATACAAATCCAAAGATTGTAATTCCTGTGTCTTTGTCAAAATCTCTTCCAGATACGCTACAAGAGGTCACGGCCGATTTCCCTTCGTCTGGGTGTCCATGGAGATTCAGTTCCCATCTGGCCTACCCGCTGGTGTGGAGAAAGAACCCTTGGATTAAAGACTTTTCATCCACTATATCTCTACGCTCTGATTCACAGATATCCTTATCTGCTCACCTTCCATGTGTTCATCACCTACTTCGCCACGTTCTCACCAGAAAACCCTCCTTGCACGTCATTCTTGTAAATAAACACTGTGTTTGCATTCACTTACTTGGTCTCCGAGTGTGTATCCTGACAGCTGTGGCTTCATAATTATGGAATTAATTGACTTGGCTACTGTAAAAGCATCACATATATGTTAATGATTCTTTTTGATCTCTCTGGTCGTCACCAAGCCCATCCTTTTGCTCCAGCGAATGAATCAGAGAGATGCAGAGTCATGTTTTCAAAGGCCATTCTCCAATTTTTAAAAGGCCATTCTTTAGTCAACTGCGGTTTCTTTATTTGGGAGAAAACTAGAGTATCTATTCAAAATCAGGCTCCACATTCCGATGGATTTTAAAGAGACATCATTCTTCCAATAAAATTTTAAAAAATAAATAAATAAATAATTTACCACATTTTTTCATGAAAGCCACATTAAAAAACCTAAAAACATGTAAAACAATGTTCTTTTTTGCCTTTATATCTGTTTTTCAAGCATGCAGACAGATGAATGAAATGAAAGGGAAACGATTAAAACATAAAATGTATTTTGGAAATGACTGTTCAAAAGGCTCAAAACAAAGCTCGCTTATGTGAGCAGCATTACATCACTTTGTGTTCTCCTACGCCCCCCACCACTTAAGCACCCAGGCATTGCTTTTATTCTTTTCACTTCCCTCCAAATTACTGCATGAGAAATTCAAATATGCCTGCGGGACAAGTTCCTCACAGACTGCCTCACAAAAGGTTGGCACTTTATACACAATTTCTTGTTTGTTTAACTACAGGCTATGCAGCAAACCGAAGCCTCCTTCCATCCCTTTGCCTTGATCAGCTTGATTTATTATGAATGCTCTGAAGCAGAACACATACTCTTCCCCCAGGTGACAGATAGCATGTTTACAGGTTGTTTGTGAAAGGCTGGATTTCCTTAAATTCAGCTGTGACAGTGAACCAAACTGTGGACACTGCTGGCATTTGGAAACTGCACTCGTACAAAGCTTTGCCTCAAACAGACTTCTCACTTATAAGGTCAAGACATTTAAGAAGTTGTGTTTGCTTCCCGATGAATATCTTATTAGATGTATAATCATAATTCTGTTGAAATCTCGATTGGTTTGTCTCTAATTACAACAACGATGTAACATAACAACCTATTTGCCCTAATTGATTTAGCAGTGATTGACCTCACCAGTAAATCAAGGACATTTCTGCTTGATGTTGCTCCTTTGCCTTAGCATACAAAGTATTAAAAGCATACAAAGTATTAAAAGAAGTTCAGCCAGAGTCAGAGGTGAATGTCTGGATTTTATTAAAAGCTTCTACTAAGGGAAGTTATTAAAAAATCTGGTAATAAGTGATCCACACATCTTTCAATAAAATCTGAGATGGCTGTAATGTAATGTAAATTTGTCCATTCAAAAGTACATGGTGCAATTATCATACGGTATTGTAGTGCCCTTTACAATTCACCTATGCTAATGTTTTGATTCCTTAGATGAAATTAAAACCTAACCTGAGGAGGAGCGGGTTGGTTTCATGGGGGAATTGTGATTTGCAGCATCTGTGAGGTGGGAAGGCTAAAGAAGACTGGCTCAGTGTGTACAGCTCTGTCCGGTGTCACAGTAGTAAGATGAGAAGGGGAGTCAGTTGACGCCTCCTCATAAAGAGCTCAGGGTGAAACAAAGGGCTAAGACCTCCTTGCTTAGTGACACTGCAAAGCTTTGGACCGTGATGGGATTACAGAAATGTATGGCCGATGCCTTATTCATCAGTGCTTCTGTGTCTTGCTTACTAATTAATATTTTACGGTGCTGTGCTTTCTAATTTTATTGATTGAACATTAAAAACAACATTACTAATGTTTACAGGGTGGCTACACCATGATCAGGGCCAATGAGTCGCATTTACAAGAAGCTTTGCCAAATTTAGGTAACATCTGTTAGAACATTGTTCGAAAACAAAAGACCGACTTAACGAACTGCTCATTTGCATTTTATGGGAGGCCTTTTTTTTCCGCCTTACTCTAGTACAGGGGTGTCCAATCTCAATCCTGGAGGGCCACTGCTGAACTCTGCAGGGCAGTGGCCCTCCAGGAGCATGATTGGACACCTGTAGTACCTGTAGCAAATCTACCTGCCATCTTTTAGTGTACTAAGAATATTTACATTAAAATTTACATGGACTTAGAATTTTATACAAGATGTTAAGTTACAATTGAGGCAGCGACTCTAACAGTGGTTGGACGTTTGCTACTTTAAACTTGATTATGAGAGCATACACCAAAATAATAATTGATAAAATCATTGCCCAATACATAGTATATTACTGAATAGCTTATACCTTTATACCGGTATGACACATATTAATTTAGCTGTCAAGAATGATGTTTAAAGAAAGTGTTACCTATCATAAATGTATGGTTTAAACCCAATATCATTTGCCCCAGAAATCAAATCTAGCCACTTGAAAAGTCACAAGCTTGTGAGTTTTAAAATGCAATTATGTAAAATAGATGATTGAGAGCATATAATTAGTGTACTAGTAAAAAAAAAATGATGTTTTTACTTTTCATAATTGCTTTTTGTCAGTCACTTAACGTATAAAGGACTACTCACTCTAAAGTTATCTTTTTCATTGTCCTCCATTGTTCTAATTTGGGCTTGTTTCACAAAATGATTATGAATGTAAACCATAAAAAAAAAAACATATTTTATGGGCTGTTTCATAAGAGCATCATTACCCAACAATTATATTTAGCTATTGAAAATTGTTGTAAATCATGATTGAGTAATTATAAAGCACTAATTGCATCATGCAGTGCAGCTGCAAAACTACATAAACTTCATACAGTTAATACTGTGATGGTTACATTATTTAGGGCACAATTTGACTTTAAGAAGGCATTGTCACAGATGGTAGGTCATTCATTTTGAAAGAGACTATAGCTGTAGTGCATGGTGCTAATGATGCCAAGGTTATTAATAATAATAATTCATTACATTTATATAGCACTTTTCTCTGCACTCAAAGCGCTTTACATGGAAGGGGGGAAGCTCCTCAACCACCACCAATGTGCAGCATCCACCTGGATGATGCGACGGCAGCCATATTGCACCAGAAGGCTCACCACACACCAGCTTACTGGAGGAGAGGAGACGGTGATGAAGCCAATTAATATACATATATATATATATATATATATATATATATGTATGGGGTTGATTAGGAGGCCATGATGGACAGAGGCCACTGGGGCAAATTAGGCCAGGATACCGGGGTTACACCCCTACTCTTTCAAAAGACATCCTGTGATTTTTTTGTGACCACAGAGATTCAGGACCTCGGTTTAACGTCTCATCCGAAGGACGGTGCTCTTTGACAGTATAGTGTCCCCGTCACTGACTACACTGGGGCGATAGGACCCACACAGACCACAGGGAGAGCGCCCCCTGCTGGCCTCACTAACTCCGCTTCCAGCAGCAACCTGGTTTTCTCATGAGGTCTCCCATCCAGGTACTTACCAGGCTCAGCCCTGCTTAGCTTCAGTGGGCAACCATTCTTGGGCTACAGGGTGATATGACTGCTGGTGATATTGTCTGATTCTCATGAAATACATGAGCTGAGAAATATGTAGGCTACTGTACATCAATGAGCCAAAACATTATGACCATCTGCCTAATATGCCATTGATCCTCTGCATCCAGCCAAAACAGCATACATGTAAATGTAGATGTTCCTGTACATCAAGCACAGTCTGATTACCAGCATTAATTATAGCTGCATAATAAAATATAAATTCCCACATTCATCCTCTAGCACTGCCATTGCATAATACACTTACAATAAATACTGTTGTATAGTCCTGTAGATTACTTTTGCCATAGCTAATGTTATTCATGATGCCCAACGGATCTCATTTGAATCATTTCATGAGCTGCTTAAGAGAGGCCATCCTATGCCACGTTACACCAGGTGTAAATCACAGTCTTTGCCAAGCAGACCTTGTATATTTATGAGGACTGTCAAAAGCAAAGGGTTAAACAATGTGCAGGAGGTTTTATTGGCTCTGAGTAATAGAAGTCATCTTAATTCATCCTAAAAGTAACACCAAAGAGTGGCCACACTTAATCTTTTAGTATTATCTTTTCCTCTCACAATAACTGAATGGTGGTAAAAACAGGCTAGATTTAATAAAATTAAATAAATAAATATTATTAAAAAAATTGAATATAAATGTATTTTAATTACCTAATAAAAATAAAATAAAATGTAACAAACGTCTTCTTTTGAAGATGTCATTCCAATCAAGACAAACAAACAAACAAACAACATTATGCATTTCCTGCTGATGTTGGATAAAACCTCTCTTAATTAAATATA
Organism: Semotilus atromaculatus; assembly: GCA_031834385.1. Lineage (NCBI taxonomy): Eukaryota > Metazoa > Chordata > Actinopteri > Cypriniformes > Leuciscidae > Semotilus > Semotilus atromaculatus. The sequence goes on along the minus strand of JAULUF010000009.1, from coordinate 10,115,811 downwards.
TAGTAATTAGTCTGTCTTTAAATCTAGTCTATAGCACTGTCAGGTATAATTACGTCCTCTTCCAGAGGTTGTTACAGCTTCACTCCAGGCTAGCTGCATAATACTCATCAGTGTTTACATAATACAAATATGATCCTAATTGGAAGGTTGAAAAAACTTTTGTACACCAGGGTTACTAAAGGTGAATCTAAGAAAACTATGTGGTTTCAGGGCTATTTATTCAAAATTAAATGCATAATGCAGTGGCACCAATTGAAGGTTTCTTTCTTTTCCCACCTTCAGCATTCAGTGCTGCATTTAAAAGAACCATTGCTCAATTCCCCTGTGAGATTAGCTTATAGCTTTTAGCTCACACTCACAGTACAATTTGTGAAGTGCTGAACTCACATAGACACATAAAAAAAATATTAGCGCCATTTAATTAGCTTAGTTTAGTTAATTTTGTTATCATTTATCTGACATTAAAATATCAAGAGTTACACTAAATGCAAATAGCCTGTTTTGTTTGCAAAGGTTATGCTAACTCTGCCTACTGTTGTCTAGTGAAACCAGACTAAATTACAAAAGAAACAAAATATGGGACTGTGGTGTGGAGAGTAAAAGCAGTGGATTTAGTTTTTGACACAACCAACCTAATAATCTCAGAAATGCAGCCATGATGAAACCCATTATCGCTTCCTTTGGTGAACATAATTTGCTTTTATTCTTAGACTTTAATGCATTCTGGTGTCTGAAGAGTTATGGGCAGTTGATGAAGTCTGGGCACCTTCATTACAGGTCTTTATGGGACATGGGCAGCATTGTGTGGTGGAATGCGGACGACATTTATGACCTCATTCCAGCCTTGGCCTGGGGGTGAGGTAGTAAGACACAATAAAGCAACTCTGCGACAGAAACCTGAAGAACGTTGGCTTTACTGCAGCCGGAGGGGTCAGGTAATGTCACAACAATAAAAAATCTAAACAAGCAGGTGCAAAAAAGCTAAACTGAGCCAGCAGAGGCTCCCCTCACAAAATAATGAGAAATAAGTGCAGGCAGTGGCTGTGGAATATCTCAGTCTTCTCAGATAGCTAAATAAAAGGGCACATTATATCCCCTCCAGCACACTCAGGCAGGCTGTTTATAATTTACCTCATTTGTAAGGTTTCAGAGGGAAGAGTGACACACTCTAAAAAATGATGTGTTGGATTTACTTAAAATATATATGCACCATTTTTGTATCATACTTTTTAAGTAAGCCCAACTTGGAATAATTTTACTTAAAATTAACAAGAAAACCTTTGTTATATGTACTTAAATATTTGAGTCCACACAGCATTCTTTACTTAAAAATATATGCATCACGTTACATATATTTTTAAGTAAAGAATGTAACGTGAACTCAAATATTTAAGTACATATAACAAAGGTTTACTTGTTAATTTTATGTAAAATTATTCCAAGTTGGGATTACTTAAAAAGTATGATGCAAAAATGGTGCATATATATTTTAAGTAAATCCAACACAGTAAAGGCCATGTGAGATTAAAACAAATCTTAGTTCTGTTAACTTAACATTTAAGCTCACTTATACAGTATATAAAAAAATGAACCTAGGGGTAATTAATACATGGTTACCGAGTTGATCGTTCTCTGGGATGCGTTTTTCATGATAATCGAATGTAAAGAGTTTTATCTCTAAAAACAGATTAGCTTATAACGCTAGTATATGGGGCATAGAATAAGCAAAAGTAAATCGCTAGTTATTAATACCACTAACAAGGCTCAAAATAGCCTCACACTAACACGGCAGCATAATGAGGGTCCCTACATGCAAACCGAAGCATTGAGAACTGTGTAAGTGTACAGACAGTTTAATAAGAAGATACTTTATAAAGACAGTACATTATGCGTATACAGGCAGGAACCATCTTGGAAAACAGTCTCGACTAGTCGGGCCACGAACGCCGTGCTAAGTGAGATGAACTGTGACTTGGAATCTCATATGGTCCATTGTTTCCAGAAGAAACTATTTTAAAAAATAGATATAATTCATGCATTTCCATGTAATTAGTTTCACAAACCTAATTCCTATCGACCAGCTCACTTAGCACGGTGTTCATGACTCAGCTAGTCGAGTTTTCCAAGATGGCTCCTGCCTGTATACGCCATAGACATAATAAATACATAGACGCCCTATTGGCCGCTGGAGCGTCGTCAACGGCACCGCCATATTGCGGATGGCAACTTTCCCATATCTCTCATACCGGGAATTGAGAAAAATGCCTTTTTCGTGTGCTACTTGAGGCTGAGAAAGGCCGCGAAATTTAAAAATACTGCTGTTATTGTGTCACGAAATGTAGTTTTAATAGGTTTTCAGTCTACAATGTAGTTGTTTAAAGTTCAAATCTGTGGTTTATTTATAAAGATAGCGCCTATTTAAAAATTTTATCTGACGTTTTCGGAGTTGTGAAATCCAGGAGATCACTGCAAGATCAGCGGGCGCTCAGCGCTCATGAACCCCGCCTGGAACAGCCGTACCTCGGCTCGTGCTTCTGACGTTTGCCGCTGGCTCGGATGTCTCTAGTCTAAGTGGTTAAAAATGAGATATAATTCGTCTTATCTAACGGGCGATCTTTGGTCTCATTAATCTATCATTTGTTCCCTGGCAAATCGTTTTGGCTGAGGGCAAAGTGAAGTTTCATAACTTTATATTTAGGGTATTTTAACGTTGTATCCTGCTTTACCCTATGTTTGACTGAATCGTTTACTTTATTTCTTGTCTTGTAGCCTCTTATACCTTTTAGGCTACTTGTACTGTTATAGCCTAATGGCTATTACTGATCAATAAAACTGAAATTTAACAAAAAGAGTTAAATATACACTCACCGGCCACTTTATTAGGTACACCTGTCCAACTGCTCCTTAACACTTAATTTCTAAGCAGCCAATCACATGGCGGCAACTCAGTGCATTTAGGCATGTAGACATGGTCAAGACAATCTCCTGCAGTTCAAACCGAGCATCAGTATGGGGAAGAAAGGTGATTTGAGTGACTTTGAACGTGGCATGATTGTTGGTGCCAGAAGGGCTGGTCTGAGTATTTCAGAAACTGCTAATCTACTGGGATTTTCACGCACAACCATCTCTAGGGTTTACAGAGAATGGTCCGAAAAAGAAAAAACATCCAGTGAGCGGCAGTTCTGTGGGCGGAAATGCCTTGTTGATGCCAGAGGTCAGAGGAGAATGGCCAGACTGGTTCGAGCTGATAGAAGGGCAACAGTGACTCAAATAACCACCCGTTACAACCAAGGTGGGCAGAAGAGCATCTCTGAACGCACAGTACGTCGAACTTTGAGGCAGATGGGCTACAGCAGCAGAAGACCACACCGGGTGCCACTCCTTTCAGCTAAGAACAGGAAACTGAGGCTGCAATTTGCACAAGCTCATCGAAATTGGAAAATAGAAGATTGGAAAAACGTTGCCTGGTCTGATGAGTCTCGATTTCTGCTGCGACATTCGGATGGTAGGGTCAGAATTTGGCGTCTACAACATGAAAGCATGGATCCATCCTGCCTTGTATCAACGGTTCAGGCTGGTGGTGGTGGTGTCATGGTGTGGGGAATATTTTCTTGGCACTCTTTGGGCCCCTTGGTACCAATTGAGCATCGTTGCAACGCCACAGCCTACCTGAGTATTGTTGCTGACCATGTCTATCCCTTTATGACCACAATGTACCCAACTTCTGATGGCTACTTTCAGCAGGATAATGCGCCATGTCATAAAGCTGGAATCATCTCAGACTGGTTTCTTGAACATGACAATGAGTTCGCTGTACTCAAATGGCCTCCACAGTCACCAGATCTCAATCCAATAGAGCATCTTTGGGATGTGGTGGAACGGGAGATTCGCATCATGGATGTGCAGCCGACAAATCTGCGGCAACTGTGTGATGCCATCATGTCAATATGGACCAAACTCCCTGAGGAATGCTTCCAGCACCTTGTTGAATCTATGCCACGAAGAATTGAGGCAGTTCTGAAGGCAAAAGGGGGTCCAACCCGTTACTAGCATGGGGTACCTAATAAAGTGGCCGGTGAGTGTAAGTCACAATGTAACTTATTTTTTATTGTCTATATTCTGTAATTTATATTTCTATTGCTATTATTATAGTATTGTACATGAACTATATGCTATTATCAATATTTTTATTGTATTATTGTACTTATGATATTATATAACTATACTATTCATTACTATTTTATTTGCTGTATACTGTTTGTTTATTTTATTGACTAAACTATTACTATTACTTCTCACTTTATCTTATATTTACTATTTCCATTGCACTTTGTACCATAACATATGTATTACCAAAGGATCCATCAGTTATCTTTGTTATTGCTAAAATGGGTCAATCACAGAAAATGCTTTTTCTACAATAAGAAAACTTTATTTCAGCCAGATACATGACAAGCCTGAGCTTTGACAATTCCTTATTAAAAAATATTGTAATATTTGCTTGTCATCTATCATATTATATGAAATAAAGTTTTCTTATTGTGGAAAAAGCATTTTCTGTGATTGACCAATTTTAGCAATAACAAAGATAACTGATGGATCCTTTATGGTAATACATATGCTATGGTACAACTACAGTGCAATGCAAATAGTAAATATAAGATAAAGTGAGAAGTAATAGTAAATGGTTTAGTCAATAAAATAAACAAACAAACAGTATACAGCAAGTAAAATAGTAATGAATAGTATTATAGTTATATAATATCATAAGTACAATAATACAATCATAAAAATATTGATAATAGCATAGGCTATAGTTCATGTACAATACTATAATAATCAGCCCGTTCTCATCCTTTGGCGTCATACATGTGACGCTTGTGACATTTCGTTGAAATCTTACGCGCATGGCATCCTTTAGCGTCAATATGAGACGCAGAACCCAAGGCGTCATACATGTGACGCTCGTCTAAATACGACGCACATAGCATCCTTTAGCGTCACTATGAGACGCAGATCCCAAGGCGTCATAACCGTAACCCTACCCCAGACCTAAACCTACCCATAACAGTGCGTGTTATATTGACGCTAAAGGCTACCATGTGCGTAGTATTTCGACGTTTTGTCATATGGCGTCACCTATATGACGCAAAAGGATGAGAATGCGTTGTAATAATAGCAATATAAATATCAATTACATAAGACAATAAAAAATAAGTTAAATAGTGACTTAAATTTAACTCTTTTTTTGTAAAATGTCAGTTTTATTGATCAGTAATAGCCATTATAACAGTATAAGTAGCCTTAAAAGGTATAAGAAGCTACAAGACAAGAAATAAAGTAAACGATTCAATCAAACACACAGCAGGACACAACATTAAAATAGCCTAAATTTAAAGTTATGAAACTTAACTTTGCCCTCAGCCAAAACGATTTGCCAGGGAACAAATGATAGATTAATGAGACCAAAGATCGCCCGTTAGATAAGACGAATTATATCTCATGTTTAACCACTAGACTTGAGACATCAGAGCCAGCGGCAAACGTCAGAAGCACTAGCCGAGGTACGGCTGTTCCAGGCGGGGTTCATGAGCGCTGAGCGCCTGCTGATCTTGCAGTGATCTCCTGGATTTTACTCCGAAAACGTCAGATACAGTTTTTAAATAGGCGCTATCTTTATAAATAAACCACAGATTTTAGCTTTAAACAACTACATTGTCGACTGAAAATTATTAAAACTACAATTTCGTGACACAATAACAGTAGTATTTTTAAATTTCGCGGCCTTTCTCCACTGACCGTTACTAATTATATCATGACCAAATACAACCAGAAACAAATGTTCAGTCTTGCTTGTCGAGGCCTGTGTTCTGAAGTTCAGTTTAAAAGTTAATTTCTTGACCAAAAATGCAATAAACGATCGAGTGTACCTTAAGTTAAAACAAGTTAAGCTTACCTCTTTTCAGCGTCTTCACATTATGTGCTTCACAAAATGGCTACATTTTTTGGCTGGAAAGGCATCACGGGAAATTGCATATCACGTGGCTCGTATAGTTACTTAAAATGTTATGCTCCATTTACTTAATTTTGAAGCAATTATTATAGTAGTTGACATGACTTATGTTTTTTCATTTTATTTATGCATACATTTAAGTTCACCTATTAACTTATATTTTTGTGTTACACACACTGTATATGTTAAGTAGAGGTTGAAAAGTTACGAATACTTAATTTTTTGTGTTTAATCTAATTACTTTTATAAGTAATGGTTGTTCAGCCAACGAATCGTTTTTTAGAGTGCAGCCTTTCGAAAGTTGAGGAAAATTAGATATTGTTATATGTATACATGTAACTGAGGGGAGAGGGACGACAAAATAAAAGGATAAAGAAAAATATCTGAAAATGTTTTTTTATTTTTTTTATTCAATATTTGTTGAGTAACCTGTTCTGTGTGTGATATACCTGGAAGTATCATCATGGATAATGGTTGTGTATAATGACATGGCTTCTGACTTGAAGGCACTTCAGTAAGGCACCAATTGATTAATGATTAATAAAAAATAACACATTCTACCTAATAATAGAGTGTTAGCCTGATTTGTTTGCTTGACCCTTTTTAATCATCACAATATCAGTGAGTCTGTGTACATTAATACAGAAGTCAATTTGACTAAACTTAATGAATGAAAATGCTCACAGATCTCCTTTTACTGTTCACAATTCGGAAATCTGAACATGTCAAGAGTAAGAGTAACACTAAATAATTGATAACTTCTTTTTTTCACTTTTTGAAACATTTATGGTAATGTTTTAAAGCTACAGATCAAGATAAACGATCTTTCTGTGTGTCAAACACGTTCCGTGCAGTAGTGTTGTTTTTCAGGTGAACAAATCTTTGTTCACGAGAGCCACGTTAAGATGCCATCTAAAAATAAAAATAAAGTTTTAAAGGGAATTTAAAAATCACACTGCACTTTTTGTTTCTGTGACTTGAATTCATATGCATGTGATTGCGGCAGACAGGAAACACAAGCTCGTTTAAAGTGAACGAGGCTTAACACATCTGGAGACATTGCATTCTGATGAAATTAACAAACTCTAACGCCACTTCAAGAGATGATATTTGGGGTGTCCAAAATCGAATACCCTTCGAGTACTTCTGTTGAATAGGCTATTACACCATGACTGTTTAAAATATATTTTCTATAGGATGACTGTAATCTTTCTGTACTGCATTCATCATATTGTAAATGGCATGTGACCTACCAGCATTAGTTGTGTTAAAGTCCCTTTTAAGGCAAGTCATTTCACCCTGTGGCCATCTTTGAAACGCCTCTTGTGCTGCTATTTGCACTTTCGTGTACCTGTCAACAAGCGAGCTGCAGCATTCTGGACCCTCTGCAGTCTAGAGAGAGAGGCCTGACTAAGGCCTATATAGAGGCCATTACAATAATCTAGACGCGATGAGATAAAAAAGTTTTTGAAAGACTCTCTAGAAGACAGAAATTATTTCACCTGGGTGAGTTGTCTCAATTGGAAAAAGCTCGATTTAACTACCAAATTAATCTGTTTATCCAATTTAAAATCACAATCCATAGTGAAACCTAAATTTTTTGACATAAGGTTTCACTAATGGATTCAACTCACCACGAACAACATTTAGTGATTCATAAGTACCTCTGAGAGTAAAAAGCATAACCTCCGTTTTGTTTTCATTAAGGCGAGACACTGCAGGTGAATAGGGTAAACAATTTAACTTGCAGATATCACCATGAAACTTTACCAGTTGATTACTCACATGAATAGGAGAAAAAAATGTATTGCAAGTTTTCTGTAATTTTATGTTTAAATATGCTAATCAGGCTATATCTAATTAAATATGCGCTAATTGGGTCATTCTACGAAAATGGTGGTTCCCCATCGTTGTCACTCCGAGTTCCGTCGGATGACGACGATTGGGGTTTCGCTTAGAAGCCTATCAACTTCGAGTATTACAAAACGAGCCAATGGCAAGGGAAATGCCATGGGTCTGCGGAATTTGCATGGCGCATCTCCGCCCCACCTCGTGGGTATAAAAGGAGGACGCCAGCAATATGCAGTTTATGTTTTTGCTTCGGAGCCAAGAGGTCCTCTTCACTCCGTAGTCTATTCTCTGATTATCTTCGAGAATCTTCTAGACGAGCAGCTTCCAGTCGGTGTTGGTGTGACGGCGTATTCCAGCGAGTTTCACTTTCCTGCCTGCTGATCTGTGCGGTGTTCTGCGACAGCGCGTGTGTTTCTCCCTGGGCGCTTCAGCACTGCTGCGAGCTTTTCATTCATAAAAAGAGCTTTCATTCACAAAAAGAGCTTGCACGCGGCACGTCTTTTTAAAGACGCTCTGCCTGTGTATTGCACGCGGCTCGTCTTTTTAAAGACGCTCTGCCCGTGTATTTCTGAGTGCGATAGTCTGATAGATTCAGCTGATGGGCGCGATCGCTGTTTGTTGTGTTTGGGCTGCGCTCAGACAGCGATCGCGGGTGCGTCACGAACGTGACCATCGCAGTGTTATGGTCAAGACTCAATGAGCTCAACAGAGCGAGAGTCCCCTCATCCACACCCCAATCTATTTTCTCCACGTGAGGGAATACTTTGGCTGGTGGCCAGGGTGACCTGAGGCTGATGGTGTGGAACAAAACCCGACGATTTATCCTCGGTCCACACCCCCCCTCTTACACATTGCAACCCGTGCGGTGTCCGGATGAGTTCGCTGACTGCCCGTGTCCACTAGGACGCCGGCGGCTCCAGCAGCTCATCCGGCGCCCCCAGCAGATGAAATCATGTCTATCGCCGCATCACAAGGTGAGCTGGAGTCCTCTGGAGATGACGGATCGTCTGTGCTGCCACCTCCGGGTGCGTCAGCCTCTCGAATCTGATCCAGAGTTGACAGCTATGCTTTCCCGGGCTGCCGTGAGTATCGGGCTTGTGTGGTCATCTGCCATGTCCCGAGTACTCATGGCTGATGATTGGTTTTGGGGGTGGCGACCCCAATTCCTTTCTACCCGGACGTGCATGAAGAGGTCATGAGCTCGTGGGAGTCTCTTTTGACTTTCGTGGCCGCTCAGCGGCCTCTTCCACCTTCTCTGCCCTCGTGAGACCGCGGCCCAGGGTGCACTGGGTTCCCCCTGTGGAGTGTTCTGTGGCGACACGTCAGTGACCCCACAGCGCCTCCACCTGGCGTGGCGGCCCTAAGCACCCCTCCAACGCCTGTAGGTTTTGTCTACTCCGGTGGCAAACACCTATAGAGCTGCGGGGCTGGCTGCCGACTCACCGCATGTATCGTGCACGAGGGTAGAGCTGATTCAGGGCTCATACTAGAGCTGCGTGCCGCCACCGACCTTGCTCTACGAGCGACGAAGGTGACCGCACACTCCCTGAGTCAGGTGATGTCCACAGTTGTGGTCAGACATTTCTGGCTTAACCTGGTTGATGTGCGCGAGGCTGAGTGAACCCGTTTCCTCAACTCCCCCATGTCCCAGGCTGGCCTTTTCGGCGGCGCGGTCGAGAGCTCTGCCCAACAGTTCTTGGCCGCCCAGAAGCGGACTCTGGCTGACCCCGCGGCCAGCTGCTGCCCGCCGGCTCAGACGCCTCAGTCCGCTCGCCGTCGAACGCGCCCTCCTGTGACTCCGCCCCCTCCCGCCCGGCCCCAGCAGCAGCTTCACCCTGGCCGCGCCGTGGAGGTGGTCGCAGGAAGGCGCCTCAGCCCGTACCAGCCCCGCAGCCTGCTGAACGCCAGGCCACGCGGCGCTCTCGTTACGGGCGGCTCACAGATGGATTGCAGTTCTTCCAGGATGTGGTTGCAGGGCCACTCCTTCCCCCGGTGGAGGGCCGGGGGAGAATCCTTTTTCTAAGAACTGACTTCCCATCTCTGAGCCCCAGAGGGCGCGGATGGCAGTGTGCGCCGCTTACGAGCCTCGCCGCTCTCGTCCCCCTCTGTCGCCAGACCCCTGACAGACCAGGCCCCCGTGGAACGCTGGTCCTTCCCTGGCCTCCTCTGTCAGGATGCGGATTATGACCGCGCCCCCACTCTGGGCCGCTATGCCGTCCACGTCCGGGCCGGTCATTCCGCCTCGCTGCCCCATCGTGGGTACGTCTGTGGTTCACATGCCCCGCGGGTTCAGTTTTGGAACTTTCCAGTCTGTCCCGCTGGCTCTCTGGAACCATCAGGCTCGGCTATGCGATTCAGTTCGCATGGTCTCCTCCCCGCTTCCGGGGAGTCCGCTACCATGGTGGGTGGTTATGCCCCTGTCGTGTGTGCGGAGGTCGTTACCCTACTGGCGAGGGTACGATTGAGACCACCCCTCCAGCCGAAATGAAGTCTGGCTTCTCAGCCCTTACTTCATTGTACCCAGGAAGAGCGGTGGGTCATTACCTTTCCTGGACCTGCGTGTCTTGAGCCGTTTCCTTCACACGTTTCCGTTCAAGTTGCGCATGGCCAAACGCATTTTCGAATGTGTGCGGCCACAGGATTAGGTTGCAGCGATCGACCTGAAGGACGCCTACTTTTATGTCTCCATTTTTCCTCAGCTAAGACCATTTCACGGTTTACTTTCCAGGAGTGGGCATACTAGTACGCGGTTCTCCCATGCGGGTTAGCCCCTGTCTCCTCGCATCTCTACGAAGGTCGTCGAGGTAGCCCTTGTGCCGCTACGGCAACACGGGGTTCGCATCCTGAACTATCTCGATGACTGGCTGTACCTAGCTCACTCTCGAGTCCAGGTTTGCGAACACAGGGACCTTGTGCTCCGGCACCTAGCCTGTTTGGGCCTTCGGGTCAACTGGGAGAAGAGCAAACTTTGCTTCGTGCAGAGGTTCTCTTTTCTCAGTGTGGACTCGGTCGCCATGTGCGCGCGGCTTACGAGCTAGCACGCGCAGTCACTGCTGACTTGCCTAAGACAATTCGAGGGTAAGAGTGTGGTTCCACTGGAATACTTTCAGAGGCTCCTGGGGCATATGGCATTCCAGCCGCAGCAACGCCGCTCGGTTTGCTTCATATGAGACCACTTCAGCTCTGGCTTTGCGATCGAGTCCCGAGGTGGGCATGGCAACAAGGCACGCTCCGAGTACCAGCTACTCCGACCTGCCGTCAGACCTTCACCCCGTGGTCGAACCTCAGTTTTCTACGGGCCGGTGTGCCCTTAGAACGAGTTTCCAGGTATGTTGTTGTCTCAACAGATGCCTCCACCACGGGCTGGGGTGCCATGTGCAATGGACATGCGGCCGCGGGCTCCTGGACAGGACCCCACCGTCTTTGGCATGTCAATTGCCTCGAGTTGCTGGCAGTACGTCTTGCTCTGCACCGCTTTCGAGCGCTGCTCAAGGGTCAACACGTACTAGTCAGGTCAGACAATACCGCCACTGTAGCGTACATCAACCATCAAGGTGGTCTACGCTCCCGCCGTATGTCACAACTCGCCCGCCACCTCCTCATATGGAGTCAGAAGCATCTGAGGTCGCTTCGAGCCATTTATATTCCCGGAGCCCTGAACTGGGCAGCCGACGAGCTGTCACGGCTTCAGCCCTCCCTGGAGAATGGCGACTCCATCCCCAGTCGGTTCAGCTGATTTGGGACCAGTTCGGGGACGCTCAGATAGATCTGTTTGCCTCTCACGACTCGACCCATTGCGCTCTGTTTTATTCCCTGACCGAGGGCACGCTCGGCACGGATGCACTGGCGCACAGCTGGCCGCGGGGTCGCAAATATGCGTTTCCCCCAGTGAGCCTTCTTGCGCAGACCTTGCGCAAGGTCAGGGAGGACGAGGAGCAGGTCATTCTGGTTGCGCCACATTGGCCCAACCGGACTTGGTTCTCCGAACTCGTACTCCTCGCGACAGCACCTCCCTGGCCAATCCCTCTGAGGAAGGACCTCCTTTCTCAGGGACGGGGCATCCTATGGCACCCTCGTCCCGATCTATGGAACCTCCACGTGTGGCTCCTGGACGGGACGAGGCAGGTTTGAGTACCCTACCACCAGCGGTGGTGGCTACCATCACTTCCGCTATAGCGCGACACGCCTATGCGTTGAAGTGTAACCTCTTCGTTTACTGGTGCTCTTCTCGCGAGAAGACCCCCGGAGATGCTCGATCACTGTGGTGCTTTCCTTCCTTCAAGCAGGGTTGAAGCGAAGGCTGTCTCCCTCCACCCTCAAAGTATATGTTGCCGCTATTGCCGCACACCATGATACGGTAGAAGGTAAGTCTGTGGGAAGCATGACCTGATCATCAGGTTCCTGAGAGGAGCGAGGAGACTGTATCCTCCTCGCCTTCCTCTCGTTCCCTCTTGGGACCTCGCGGTGGTTCTAACTGCCCTGCAGAGTGCTCCCTTTGAGCCTTTGCAGTCAGTGGAGCTTAAGTTCCTGTCTATGAAGACAGCGCTCCTGACTGCACTGGCCTCCATCAAGAGGGTAGGGGACCTGCACGCATTCTCCGTTGACGAAGCGTGCCTGGAATTCGGGCCGGCTTACTCTCACGTGATCCTGAGACCCCGGCCTGGATATGTGCCCAAGGTTCCCACCACTCCCTTCCGGGACGAGGTGGTGAACCTGCAAGCGCTGCCCCCGGAGGAGGCAGACCCAGCCTTGGCACTGCTCTGTCCAGTACGTGCTCTCCGCACCTATGTAGACAGAACGCAGTGTTTCAGTACCCCAGACCAGCTCTTTGTCTGTTATGGTGGGAAGCTGAAGGGAAAGGCTCTCTCAAAGCAAAGGCTGTCTCACTGGATAGTGGACGCCATTGCTTTGGCATACCAGCAGCAAGGTCGACCGTGCCCCCTTGGTGTGACTGCCCACTCCACCCGGAGTGTGGCGTCCTCTTGGGCTCTAGCGCATGGCGCCTCGCTAACAGACATCTTAGAGCTGCAGGCTGGGCGACACCAAACACATTCGCCAGATTCTACAATCTCCGAGTGGAGCCTGTGTCCTCTCATGTACCCGCTTCAACCAGCTAGTACCGGACCCGCTCAGGTGTCTTCGCTTGCTCGCCATTCCACTCCACGGACTGGATACGTGCGATTATTTCCTCAGGTGAGTTTCCCCGTAAGCCCTGAGTTCCTCCAGCACTTCTGACGTCGACGCCAGTGTCTATTGCCTGCGCGTTGGCTAGGTGCCTTCCGTGTGCATGGTCCCTCCCTTGAGCGACCCCCACATGTGTATTTCCACTGTAAGCCTCTCTGAGCATGTGTCTTTCCCTTGGCAAGCCCCTTGCCACCCCTGGGGTTGAAATATTCCACCTGCGGCTGGACACCCCAGTGTTCTCCATATGCATCCTGTGGGTCATATGTGTATTCTCTAAGTCCCCCCCCTCTGGGCTGGCATTAATTGCATATTTCCTCTGAGATATGAGATATGCTTCCCAGTGTACCTTGGTATTCCTGTGATAAATAGGAGTCCTTCGTCCGTGCTAGCTCACAACAGGGATCTCAGATTTACGCAGGGCACTGGAAGACAGCTTCGAAGGTGGCGTGATTAGACTGGTAACCCCAATCGTCGTCATCCGACGGAACTCGGAGTGACAACGATGGGGAACGTCTCGGTTACGTATGTAACCCTCGTTCCCCGAGTGGGGAACGGAGACGTTCCGTCTGTCTGCCACTTTCCGCTGTACCGCTGGGGAACGCCTGAGTTCAGTCTCGGCTCCTCAGCAGGAAAACATAAACTGCATATTGCTGGCGTCCTCCTTTTATACCCACGAGGTGGGGCGGAGATGCGCCATGCAAATTCCGCAGACCCATGGCATTTCCCTTGCCATTGGCTCGTTTTGTAATACTCGAAGTTGATAGGCTTCTAAGCGAAACCCCAATCGTCGTCATCCGACGGAACGTCTCCGTTCCCCACTCGGGGAACGAGGGTTACATACGTAACCGAGACGCTTTCCTGTTCCAGGCTTAACCACCAGGAAAAACACTTAAAAGTGTCAGATAACGACACAAAATATCTGTTTTTTGTTTTAATTGAAGTGTTTTATTGTTAATAAAACATATGTAAGACAGTTATATTGAAAAGCAATTTTTTTATATATTGTTGGTCAGTACCATGAAATTGGCTTGTCCCTTGGGTCAGGAGTCGTTGTTTAGTGACATATTTTGAGTTGAAAAATATATTTTTCTCCCCCTTTAAATGTCATTATACAAATGAAAGTAGTATAGTTATTTAGTGGATTACTTAAAAAACTAAAATATCAACTAAATATTATAAATAATTTACAGGGAATACCTGTCCCTCAATTTCATGTCACTGGTGTTACAATTTATAAAAAACATCACTTTGAAAAAAGGCAACATCCTTGCCAACTTCTTCCTGGGTCAAAGGTTCATTGGAGCAGGGCTGTTTTGAAAAACACATCGTGAGTGTTCACTCTCTCTTCATCTTTTAGCAATTTGATAAATAATTAGATAATTTCATGCAAAGACTTAAGATGCGTCACTGGTGTTCTACAGTTTATAGTAAGGGGAAAGGAAATTTGATTAAAATAATTTTTCAAATTGCAAGATTAAGTGATTTATTTACAATTTAAGAAGTGTAGTTTGAGCTACTGTGGCCGCTATCTTAGATATCCCATCTTGTCTGCAGATTTGTCACTGGTGTTATCGTCACTGGTGTCACTGTTACTGCTGGTAACACTAGTGACATGACGATTACACCAGTGACAATCAATAACACCACTAAAATTTTTCTCAACATAAGATTTCATAAAAGCCTCAACAATTATATTAATAAAGACTTATTAGCATTTTATTACTGTTTCAATATTGTACAAACATAATATGGCTTTCCTTTTGACAGGTGGTAAAATTAAGTGCTGCTGAAAAGCAAAAACTCTACAGACAGTGCAGGGACGCTGACCCAGACCGCAGAGATTTTATGAAATCTGAAATTATTTGTAATGTAAAATATTACTAATAAATGGATAACAATTTGTTTGAAATAATCTTAAGTTATGTCATTGGTTTCACATTGCGTCACTGGTGTTACTGCATGGCATGTGTTCTGGCATCAGAGTTGCCCAGTTTCTAGATTATGGTTTTTGTATCTACCTAACTGTTGCTGCATTCATTAGTAAGCATTTTAAGGATATGATCATTCAATTTTGATCACTCAACCTCAATTATTTCTAATGTTACAACAAAAAACACAGTGGTAGAAATAAAAATGTCACACAATAGAACTTTACACATACCTGTTTAAAGTAAATTATTACTAATCAAGACAATTTCTTAATATTACATTGACCTTTTCTGTCTTTGATTATGTATGAAAATTAAATAGTCAAATGACATTTTGGAAAGCCTGAATTGTCAGCTAAAATACAGGTAACACCAGTGACAAAAAGGCACCACAAGCTATTTTTAATGTAATGTAGTAAAAATATCAAAATACATTAAGCTGTCATTTAAGTTGATTTATAATGTTAAGAGGTTAACTATTATCTGACTATAAGTTTTGGTATAAAAAAAAGAATTACATTTTTTAAAAGTTGTCTGTTTAAAAAGCCACCATTTTCATAGAATTTGCATATATTTTGAAGTGACAAATCTGACCATTGAAAAAACAAGGTTCAAAATTATTTTTGCATTTTGTTGATATATTCAAGACATTTTCAGAGGGGATTATTAATATCTCTTTTTGTTACCCTGTAAATCAGAAAATACTGGCAATAGCCTTAAAAAATTGATTTACGCCCTATTTTTAGGCATACAATGTCATATAAATCAGGCCAAGAATGATATATCAACAAATCCCTCTGAACAAACCTTCACAATATAGTTAGGAATACGGCTGTAAAGTTTGGTGTATGTAGGTGCTACAGACGTGGAAAATCGTCACTAGGAGTGTGAGAAAAAACTCATTTTGAGAAAACGGCCTCTAAAGATTTTTATGGCAAAATTCCACTAATTTCTATTGAAAGCCATGAATTACAGACAAAATATGCTTTAGGTCCAAGTAAAATCCATGTATCACACTGTTTAACATCTAAAACGCATTACTGCTTCATCCATCACTGATCATAACATCCAAAACAACACATCAACAGTCCATCACAGGTGGAATGACAAAAACTAACTATATCACACCTATAGTAGAC
Source organism: Semotilus atromaculatus (assembly GCA_031834385.1). Lineage (NCBI taxonomy): Eukaryota > Metazoa > Chordata > Actinopteri > Cypriniformes > Leuciscidae > Semotilus > Semotilus atromaculatus. Next base: position 10,099,696 of record JAULUF010000009.1, on the reverse strand, counting down.
GTCACAGAAACATCACGTTACGCTTCTGAAGATGACTGCAGAGTCAGTAGTCGAAACTGTCAAGGTATGACAACAAACTTTAAACCTATCGTATAAGAAATAATCACTTATAAATACAAATAGTAGGCTAAATTAACTCATAATCTTTCCACATTTTGAACTACGGAAATGTCAGAGAGCGCGTCACGTGATGATTCTGAACGAATCACGTTGTCAGAAATTGGCATTAGCCAATGAGATTGCGCATTTCGAGTAAATGGCCCATTTTACTTTTATGATTCGTTGCTGATAAATAGGAAATGACCATATTTGGATCCGACAGCATTGAAGAGGAGAGAGAGAGCTTTCCAACGGTATATGTGATGACAGGGAGCAGACAGCGATCGCGGAGCAGCGGGATGATTTAGAACGCCAACTTTTGATGAATTTAGGCGATATCTACACACGCAAACAGACAAAGTGTAGTAAAATAAAGACCTAAATGTGTATTTTGGACTTTTTTTTAGCACAAGTCTGAAAGAATACATGTTATTGAAGACAAATAGCCCAAAATCTCAAAATTGACCAGTGAAAAAAAAACGATGTTTTTGCCTGCCATGTCTCTCCTTAAAACATAAAAAATTCAGTGCCATCCAGGCCTTAATTTCCTCGAGACACTGTAGTAAAAGTGTCTTTTCTTTTCAAAGGCAGGTAAATTTGGGTGTCATCCGCATAGATATGAAACAAGATTCCAAATTTCCTAAAGATATGACTCAGGGGCAGTAAATACAAGGCAAACAACATAGGCCCCAAAATGGAGTTGAGGAGACAAATTCTCCAAGGCGAACTGAAAAAGTTCTTTCAGACAAATATGACTTGAATTATAGTGAATTATATATTAATTATAGTATTACTATAGTTTTTTTGGACAAAAGCCTTTTCAAAATGTAGTGATTTATGACCTTTTCCCACCCTGTTTCTCATCCTCTGATTCAAACAGTCTGTTTTGGGGGTGTTTCCCCTTTAAGAGTTCAGTGTTAACACCTACTGTTATGATTGGCGATCGTCAGTGCTTATGCATAAAACGTAGTTTTAAGATGAAATACATTACTTACAGTTTGCGGCATCGTTGTTGGGCCCAGAATAGTGGGAACGGCCTGGGGCCCGTTCTTCGTACGTTGCTTAACCCTCTGGAGTCGAGAAACGCGGCAGCGCGTTTTGCGCGATTTTTTTCACATAGCAGCAAAATAGACTTAAAATACTCCGTCACTTTTGGTCATACACACTTAAGAAATATGAAAAACTTAACTGTTAAATGTCTACTTTTTTATGGGTCCACTTACAATCGAAATAAAACATTGTGCTTTTGTAAAATAAAGAAAATAAACAGGGTGTGCTTTCTGCCTCTCCATCTCCGTGAACTTTTTTTCTGGAGCACGTCTGTAAACGTAAACAAAACTCAGCGAATACTAGTCACACAGGCATGATCAATATATCTTTATAATCATGTAAGTGTGTACTTTTAAATTATCTAATTCAAAACTAAAACAAATATTATGTGTTTATGTAATCTATATAAAAAGAGAGAGATGCCAGGCGTTCTCATTTCAGCTAATTATCTTTTAATGTGACTACGCCCACAGAGAGCGCGCGCTATTCAAACGCAAATGATCTGAAACTTGCCAACGCCCACACAAGCTCGATAAAACACCAAGTTCAGATTAATGTACCGGTAGTCTGTGTCGTTTTGCGAGGCTGTGAGGAATAATTCTGGATAATTTACCTCAGAAGTGCTGGATTAATTTCACTTCGAGGAGCCATGGATCCAGCTAGGATCATAGTAAGTTTTTTATTCTTAAGTGTTTTGTTCTAATCGCGAATACTGTTTTAATATGAATCGCGTGTCTCTCTCTGTGTGATGAATGAACGGCACAAATTCGCACTGTTGTTGTTACAGACGAAATATGAAAGACAACATTTAGTTGACTAGTTTGGGATAGATTATAAAGTTTTTTACTCTAAAATAGACATCAAATAAGCTTTAGTTAACCAGTTTCTGCATGTTAAATATATAACGTTAGAATGTTTTGTCAAAAATAAGCTCATAATCTAAGATGTTATTATAGTGTTTGGTCCAATGTAGACTATATCAAACTAATGAATCCTTAACTTTGAAATATGAATGATAAAATCCAGGCTATAGGCCTAAAAAAAAAAAAAAAAAAAAAGTAAAATAAATGTAAAAAAAATCTTAATATTATTGTTTTTTATTAGTGACACATTTGAGGAGAGGATATATTCCAAAACTTTCTGAAAATACAGTATGAGAATTAACTGCATACTAGAAATGTTTACCTTAGAAATTATACAATTTGAATGTATAAAAAATTTATGAAAAACTACCTTTTTTTCCTCTCTGAGAACTCTAACTTTCTAACTCTAACTAATCCTGTAGAATGGTCCATATAGCCTATTTGAACAGGATTTGTTTGCAGGTATGACTATGTACTAAAAATGTGCTTTTGACTTTCATTTATATTTGGATTATATATATATATATATATATATATATATATATATATATAATTTATTTATTTATTTTTGTCCTCGCATTCTTTCTTGTGTGACACACCTGAATGAAAGGCTCATTAGTATGCAGGGTCTTTGTCTTCTCAGGTGTGAATCACAGCAAGTCACGCCCCTGCGCATATTGCCTTTGGAAGCAAAAACTGTTTTAAAAAATTTAAATCAATGTATTGTTTTATGTGAATGATTAGGCAGGGTGATTTTCAGATCATTTTGAAGCAAAAACACTAGGCAACTACATCCATTAGTCAAAAGTCTTGTGGACACATGTTAAGTATGTGTTTTGTGGCCTTATTTCAGAAACTTAAATTTTTTTAATAACCATGCATAAACATTATTCCCTCAAAAATACAAATATGTACATAGATGTTGCTAGCATATTATGGTACCCCTATTTGTGCTAAATAGAGTGTAATTACACCTTTGCCATTAATATGTTTATAAGCAACTGAAAAAAGCACAAATGTCAGGGCATGTCAAAACATCTCACGGACCTCAAAAACCCCTTAGACTCCAGAGGGTTAAAACATCCGAGATCAAACGAGACATCCAAGATAATATGATCGTGCTCATCATGATCTGGCTAATTAGGTTCTTCGAACACTCCTGCCAGTTATGATTAGTATAGCTGGATTGAGTTATCTGAGATAATTGCTCGTTCATGCGCTGGGTTAAAAGGGGATATGTATCGATAGTAGAAACATTGATCAGCAACGCTGCTATTGGCTGCTCACCGTGGCCAAAGAGCGTGCGCAGTTTTTCACCGCTGCAGAGCAAGTTATTGCTTGACGTTATTGCAGAATTTGAAAACAGAATTAACGCCAGGGAACACCTCAAAGTGTGCAAAAGCCAGGAGAGAGGGCTGGCAAAATGTAGCAGACAAATTAAGTTTGTAGTGACCATGTTAGATGTTTTTATCAATTATTACATTATATGTTTTTATGTTTTACTAATGTATATGTCATAATAATGCCAGAGTCACCACCCACTACTAGAACATGGGAACAAGTAAAAGTGAAGTACTAGAATATTCTACATAATGGTAATTTGTACTACTTATACTAATCTCTTTAAAAAAGACACTTAATAAACGTTTGCCTGTTTATAAAAGCAACCAAGAAAAAGGCTGAGAAAAAGAAAAAAAAAGAAAAACAAAGAAAAACAAACAGGTGGTGGTCCTGCACCCCCATGTTATACCCAGGCGCTGGCCCTTGGGTTGTGGAGGGCATCCCTGGGTTCAGCTCTTCCTCAGACCCACAGCCAGGAGCAGCAACTTTGTAAATTAACTTTAAATGATCCTAGTATACTGTAAAATAATTTGTTGCTGCATTAAATTAGGTTGGCCTATAATCCAAATGGCTGTCCAGTCATATCAACTGTTTAACCTTGAGTAGTAATGGATTGCTTTGACTTGTGAAAGTCTACATGTTTGAAACTACACGTAGTTAATGTAAAAAAATATGTTGCCATGAGTTATTGATCACACTTCCCCCAGTGTCATTGTAATGCAATTGTGTTTTCCTCTTTTGTGGAGTTTTAAACAATACATCAACACTTTTATCTGTTCCCAAGCAAGTGTTGGCTGAAGCATGTTCAGTAAGACTTTTTCTAACGTTACATCAAAAGGGAAGAAAGTACAACACTTTGTAATGCCCATTTTTTCCCTAATGCACAGGACAGTGAAGAAAACCCTCTCAGGTATCTTTAAGTGCTTAAATAACTTTACTTAATTTACACTTGCGTACCTATTATTTCTGAATGCAATATGAGTTGCAGGAGTCCACATCTACAGAAAGGCCTACAGAAGAGTCTGCACAAAGCAGTGATACAGAGGTGGGCAGTGTTGTACTTTTCCTTTTAATTTTTGATGCATAAGGCATGTGTTGACAGGTTTACCCCTACCCCTAGAAAATCAGAGTATTTTTAAAATACTTAACAACTGAAAGAAAAAAAAAACTGGCACTGGATAGAGTTGCTTCAAAGGAACTTCGGAGTAAGTGCTAATATATTATTTCACACAGAGTGCTGACTTTGCATACTATCTCTTATTGCAGGTAAAAGATGACTATCACTGGCTTTTCTTTACAAAGACCAATAAAATAAAACTCAAAGAATTCTAAGCATATTTGTCTTGTCTTGTATTAAACAATAATGAAATGTTTTATATTTTTTCTGATGGTGCAATGTTGTGTAATATGGCACATGCCATGTCACAGGCCCTGTCAGGTGCCATATTTGTGATATGGAACATCTAAGAGATTTTAGTCTGTCAACTGCTTTTTTAAAATTTTTATATAATATTACAATCTGGAATATTAATAATCACAATATCTCGCCTGCACTGTTATTAAAGACTCCGACGAGTCGAACATTTATGCGTTTCCAACAAATTAATGATGTCAACGACATCCTCACAAGAGAAAAATTATATCTCTCAAAAAGTACTCTATCGCGCTGTGTTAAAAGACTTCCCGGATCAGCTCCGCTTATAAAGCCGCGATCTAATCCTGTTAACGTGAAATAAGCCTGCTCGCGAGCAGGTTCAAGCTTGCGCACCTGTTGCTATGACAGCAAGTCCAGGATGAACGTTGAAGAACCAAACAATCCAAGATCATGCCAAATCGCCAACAATCAAATCCAGCTAAGTGAGTTAGCGACGTACGAAGAACGGGCCCCTGATCTTTAAGCAAAGGTTTTCTGGCAAAGCCAGCATCCTACTGCAATTTGTTCTCAAAATAGTCATCCTTGAAACACGCTTAAATTAACACTGCCATGACTGGGACGTCCATTTCTCCCTGCCATCAGTGTATTCAAACATGTTGTTTGTCCACCGCCAGGAACAGCACATCTGCGTGGCATCGCAATCTTCTTGTAAACAGACCCACTCGCTGCACGTCGACTGAACACATGTGGGCGCGAGCCGCACGACAACGATTCGATGATGCGAAATGAGGCATAGTTGTCCTGCGCTTGAGGCGGTCATATGCAAACGACTGGTACGTCACTTCGTACCGTGACGTCACTTCATACCATGGATCCACATGGTATTTAGAGCTTGATTAAATACATTGTTTGTTTATAATGGGGAGGACGTCTTACGCTATGAAACTTGCAGGAAGTTTGAATGGTAATAAATAAGGCAAATTTGGTTTCTCATGTCATGACCCCTTTAACTGACCGCTACTAAATGCTTTATAAATACCCGACTTAACCCATAAATACATGTTAATAAAGCATTTATTAACACACTAAGTAACTATTACAATATGTCTGAATAATAAGATGTATGAATGTACATTTAAATAGTTTGTTAATCATTTACTTACACTTTCTAAGTAATCTTATGAACCACTGACAACTCTTAAATAACTGGTTTCTAAATAATGCAATACTTAATTTAGAAATGATAAATTCCATTTATAGCTGTATTTATAAACTGCTTATTAATGTCTATTAATGCTTTATAAATTATGAATTAACTGTTTACTAATGCTTAACTAATGATTAATAGCGAGCACTTATTATAAAGTGTTAACGAACTGTCTAAAAAATTTAGTTTCTACATGCTGAAATCATGACAAAAAACTGAATTTTTGAGGCTGGAGCAGCCAATGCTCTTGTGCAGTCCTAAGCGTGCGGCTGGTGACAAAAGCAAAAGCAAGCTGGTGCATTCCATGGCTAGTCATGTTTCCACTGTCACTTCAGGGGCTTGATCGGGCCAAAGGCCAGGGGGTATTTGTGAATATCTTGGTCCAAAGTGGGCCAACTGGGGTTTGAGGAGTGGTCTTTAACAAAGTAAGAGTTTATCTAAGGCAGGAAAGGGTCAACACCCATGTTTTCATTTCATCCCCGTGTGAGGCAGAAATAAATGTATATGTGATGCTAAAGGCTACTTATGTTAACCATTGGCATAATAAATACACAGTACACAGGTGCTTATGGAAAATACCAGAGACTGTTTGAAGAAATATATGATTATAATTTTGTATGTATTTGGTTTCATGTTCCACCTGCCTCTTCCCTGTGCCTTTGTTGATACCAAACTTAGCCAACCCTGCTTCTGGTCTGGATGGCTACCTTCTTGCAGATATTTCCAACCCTGCTCCAACACACTTTCCTGTTTTACCTCGATTAGCTAATTCAGGTGTGTTTGATTAGGTGACTCTGTAGGATGGTAGCCCTCGAGGAGTAGAGTAGCCCTTGAAAAGTGCAGTTCACTTTCTATTACTTTATTACTTGCAGAGTTAAGAATTTGAATAGTATTTGGGATAAAGGACTTATTGAACACATTTTTATTTGCCAGATATACTCTATAGTGTCTCCCAGATTTAAATGAGTCAAACTGGCTGAAGAGAGGATGGGAGCTATTTGCAAGAATACTTCTCGTCTTCTTCCTTGCCCTTTCTGTGAAAAGTTGTGTTAAGGACCTCTGGGGTTTACCAACTATAAATGTGTAAGCCTTTGGAATTAAAAGCCTTAATGGCATTGTTTTGTGCATTCCTCACAAATAAATGGAAGCAGGGGCGACTGAACAAGTATGTATGCGTGTTCTCTTTAATTCAAATTGATTGAAGTGCACTCCTGACACAAATGAATAAATTACGGTCACTGTAACATTTTTTGATCGTAAATCATTGGTCAAAATGCTGGAGTCTTACGTCTTTAAGTAAAGACCAAACTTCATGATAATTTTGCAATCTAGCTAGTTTTTGTCAGCTAGCCTCATGGTGGTTAAATTGTGTTGTTCTATGCAGGTGTTAAGGGCAGGTTAGTGCTGTGGGTAAACTGGTCTGACAGTGGAAACGCAGGTTGATTTTGGCCTCGCTGCCTGAAGTCCAAGGGCATTGGACCCATCTGGCACATTGTTAGCCCTGGATCACACTGGCCGACAGAGTAAATACAGAGCTTCTAACGACAGCTGCAGTGTTATGCAACGCTATGACTTTACCAATTGGCGATTGGCCATTTTATTTAGAAGGCGGGACTTATTCTGCCATATTGCGCGTTGCACATTCTCCTATTCATAGTAATATGAGTGCACTGTCTTTCCATGTATAAAGTCTTTGGTTGTGTTGTTTCACTGCTATTCACAACTCCTCTCCCGTGGCCTCATGGGCTAGTATTTGTATATTTTGTACGTATATAGCCCTGAATGATAAAATTGTCCAAATGTTTATTTGTTTGTATGTGTTCACTGATATTTGTCCTACGCTGTTGAGTTTGTGTATAAGTGAATATTTAATTTATTCTATCTCTTTTTTGTTTGTCACTAAGTTGTATGTTTGTATTTCCAGTACTTATGGAGTGGGTGTGTTGAATGTGTGGAAGGAGCCTCTAGGCCTGCTGGGATTGTGTCCACCCTCCTGCCTCTGTGCAATGCAAGAATGCTGGCATCTCTCCCCCATAATCCTCAGCTGCAGGCAAGACCATGATTCACCCTTGGCTGCTGCCAGCCACTCAGGCTAATATGCGACATTGCTGTGTTTGTGTGTGGGTGGTTGGGTGGGAGGTGGGATGGAAGCAGGCTGCTTTTGTGTTCTGTTTACATTCTTTTACTGAAGCAGCTGTGCCTTGTGTTTGTGTGTGTGTCTGTGTGTGTGATTGTACGGCTGTCAGTATGTCAATACAAGTATGCTAAAATCAACTGATGTGTTTCCAAGGGTCCGTACAGTGTACGCAAGAAAAGAATACACAGTGGAAAAAGAAGTCCATGTGTGTGTGTGAAAGCAATCAGAAGTATAGGCGTCATTGTGTGTGAGTGTGTGTGTGTGTGTGTGTGTGTGTGTGTGTGTGGTGTGTGTGTGTGTGTGTGTGTGTGTCTGTGTGTGTGAGAAAGAGAGAGATTGTGGAACACATCTTCAGTTTGGGTGCAAGCCACTTACTGGAAATGAAACAGTAGGCTATAGGTGGCAGTTTTATTTAAGACAAACTGGTTACTAAAGCTTTGTTTGTGTTGTCAAATATGCCATATCATATGTTACAGAAAATGTCAACTACACAGTGATTTCACAATTGCCAGGGAGATATTCAATTCGAAGTCCGTGGTGTGTTGCAACTAATTCTAAGATTGGGGCATGCAGATTAGGTGTAGTGGTAGCATTGTGGCATAGAAACAAAGTTGTCAAAACAAATGGTGAAGGTTGAGTCACAGGTTTTTGTAAGCCAGATATTATACTCTAGCAAAATTGAGTTTGATAGAGTTTTACGCACTGGTTGCTCTGTAACACGTTCTTTGCAATAAGGAAATGATCAGGGCACTGGCCAATTAAGGTTATAGAAAGGTAGTTGCAGTAGCCCACTGGTTAAGGTCCAAGGCTTGCTGATGTAAAGTAAGTCTTCACTATCTGTGGCCCAGATGTTGAACTCTTCTACAACTAACACTGACATAATTATTTAACCACTGGTTGCCCCATTGCATTGTTCTTTCAATAAGTATAAATGCATGATATATTAAAGGAGATGTGATCTAATGCAGCTGAGTGGTCGTTATACTATAAAAAATATCCTGTAAATTTCAAAACTTAAAACTTCCTTGATATTCCAAAGATTGCTTTTTATTGGAGATCAAGGAGATCAAGGCCAGAAATCGACAGGATCTGAAAAGTGACCTTTACATTTCTGGAATGTGGAAGAACAGTATATAACCAGTTAATGTGGAATAACAGTATAAGTCCAATTCATCATATCACTTTAAACCACTGGAGATCTGATTCCTTTATCTTAGTTTAAATACAATAACAGAACCTTATTAAGCATTTATAATAAGATAATAACAGAACCTTATTAAGAAAATATTAAGCATTTCTTTCTTTCAATTTATTATATATATATTTTTTTTTTGCTAATGTAAATCACAGAACAAATACAGACGATACAGTACAGGGACATCAAACGCAGCTAAAACGTTTCGATTAATTTCTCCGTGGTTATAAGGAGTTATAAGGACAGCTTTCATTTCAACCCATTCATGACTGATCCGTTAAACAGAGTGAACAATGTGAACTGTAGTAGACAACGGCCAATAGCCTACACGCCCCTCTGACTGTAACCGCTAACGTTAGGTAGATACATATGTACCTTTGTACATATACGGGTCTTACACTCGTCTCTTTCGGTGGACTTTTTCCTCGTTTTAGCTCTCCTCTCCGATTCACATATGGTTTCCCAGCATCCCTAAAAGACTTCCTTGCTCTGTCCTTCCATTCGTTCATGTTTGCTCACCTTTTTTGAAGAGGTTTTGCCTATTAATGTCTGCAGCAGGCATCTCTATTTTTCGTTAGAGGACATAAACGTTTTTTCCGTGTAAGACTATTTTAAAGTTTAGAATATAGAGTATTGGTCACGCGAACACACCCCCAAAGTGCTTCTGTATACAAAAAAGTGTATATACACATAAATTCATGTCACATGGTTATCTAATTTTTTTTGGACTTATATGGTTGTTCGTCGCATGGACTCATTTGGTTATTAATTTTGCATCAGTAAATCAAGCCAGGGACCAAATGATCAACTTCACAATGTTTCACTTAGTAACATGAAAATAATCTGTTATTTAAATTGTGATTAAATTACATCCAGAAAGCGGTCAAATAATACTTCCTTTACAATCGCCTAAGATGTCAATCACAGAGTTTATCTGGACACTTGCCAACATTCCCGTTATCAATGGTGCTGTTACACTACACAATGAAGCTCTTACTGTATTCACATCGTGTTTGCATTGCTATTTATGGTGAAAGCATTTGTGAGAGTGCAGATATTGCTGTGCAATGATGAGATCACTGCATTCACACGATTAACAGACTGTCATCTGCTCAATGCTCATCGCTGCAACCTTTCATGTGATGGGAATAGATCTAAATATAATGCTATAAACAACACTTTTCAGGATTTGTTAATCTGATCAGCTGCAATAGTAAAAACATAATAAAATAATTTGAGAGGGTTCCACATTATTCCACTTATTATGAAAAGATGTTAGCCAATCACAATAGTGGGCGTTTACACTGAAGTCTCAAAGCAGACACGCCCCTTCAAACAGAGTATTCAAATGGGACTAAAATCAGGGGAGAAACTAGCCATTTATTTTTAAATTGTGACCATTTTTGATGTAAAAAAAAAATATATTAATATTATACGTGCACCACAGGAAAAGAATTCCAGTGCATGACCCCTTTAAGAACTAGGGGTGGCAATTCATGGTTTTGAATTGAATTTTGATTCAATATATGCTTATTGAATATAATATTATTTTCTAAACTTGATTTATTTATTTATTTATTTATTTATAAATGAAATGAAAATATAAAGGAAATGAAATGATTACTTTCATTTAAATTACTAGTTAAATCAACAATGACGTTAATGTACAGTGGTGCATCAGAGTGCCTGTGTGCAAAAAGGTATTGAACTGTGCATGTCCTCAACTGGATTCTTCACAGAAATCTAAAATGACTTTTGTCAAAAAAAAAAGGTCATTGAAACCTCCTTCCTTCCTTTATTTATATATATATATATATATATATATATATATATATATATATATATGAAGAGTTCAGATGCAAAAGCCTCTAAGTGCCATTTGAAATTTTCTTCTAGAATGATCATTTGTATCAAGCTTGTATATTCAAGGTCAGTAATTTCACTTAAATGACAATTAATAGGTAATCTTCATTGCCATTTAAGTGAAATTACTGAACTTAAATATACAAGCTTGATAAAAATCATCATTCTAGAACAAAATTTCAAATGGCACTTAGAGGCTTTTGCATCTGAACTCTTCATATATATATCCTTTATATATATGTATATAAATAAAAAAGTAAGAAAACCTGTGCCCACAATTGAGAATGCAACTCATTGGTGTAATTAAACTTGAATTATTGTACAGTTTCATCATGTCTACTTATTATATTGCGATTTGATTTTTTTGTGTGATATCTGGCAACCCCTTACTTGGCACAGAAGAGAAGAGAGTAGAAGGAGAGCAGCTGCAGTATACAAACTGAAGAGCAACTAGCCTCTGTTATTAACAATTGATCAGGGGTTGGTTAATAAGTAGTTTAAAATGATACACACCTTGTAACCGCATTATTATTTTACTCTAGCCCGGTGGAGTGCTGCTCAGCCTTTCATATTTGCCTCTCATGTCTTTTGCATTATTAAGAGGGACGTATAGAATCAAAGGAAGTGATTATCAGCTGGTTCTGGGGCCTCATTTATAAACGTTGCGTACGCACAAAAGAAGGCGTACGCCGCTCTCTACATATAATTGGTATTTATAAAAAGCAAACTTGACGGGAAAATGTGCGGTCCTTCACGCAAGCTCTGACCCAGGCGTACGCACAAAAACGGGTGAAATGAAAAATGGCGACACCGTCGGCGGATGGAAGAAACACGTGAAAGTGTGTGAAACTGTGGACCGTTGTGTAAAAGAAATGGCAATACTGCCTCTCATAAATAGACTTCACAAAGCAAGTCTTACATTTAACAGCCTACACGAACACCCGTTTGATCGATCTGCACTGCAGTGTAAAACAAAAAAATCAAACGAAGATTTCAACAGAAATGCTAATTAACACATATTTGCAAAAAGAAAAGTGAAATATGTTCTGCAATAATATTGCCATGTTATGCAATTCATCCTCATAACACATCTGTTGCTTGTCAGATTCAATCAAATGGATGGTAATAAAATGCCATGATGCCATCACAATGCGTAATGGAGCGCAAGACGCTTTTTTGCATCGACTTTGATGTCCGACCATTTCTTTTTTATTTCGGCCACGGTCCGAGGTTGTGAGGCTGCAGCATTAACGGCGTCTGCAACCTTTTGCCACTCAAGTGCCTTTTTGGCATTAGTAATGCCCACACTGTGCCCTGTAAAATGTAAAACAACATTTTACTCCTCTTTTCCACCTTGCCAACGATCATTTCTACTTCACATTGAGTGAAGTTAAGTTTATTGGTTTTCCTCTCTGTATTTGCCATGATTTCGCAATCGATGAATATTAACTTGTGGGCGTTTCACTGACTATTTATGGGCAACTATGGGCGTGACACGAAGCCGCAAAAGCTGCGCTGCATTTAGAATTGATTGTGATTTATTAAGGGAAAACTGCGTAGGACGTGCGTGCGCACGGTTTTATAAATCCGAATATTTCTGTGCGTACGCACGTCCTATGTTTCATCCGTACGCCACTTCTGACGCAAATCCTACGCAAAGTTTTATAAATGAGGCCCCTGATCAGTGGCCGATCATTTGGAGTTAGAAAATATAATACATGCGGTTGCATTTAAAATATTTAGCTAGTGTTTTAGCCTTTCGATACAGGATATGGCATTCACATTCACAAGATGGTATTGTTTGTTACCACTTTCTGAGATATTCTTCTTAAAATCTTTGTATGTGTTCAACAGGATAAAGTCATACACATCTGGGATGGGCATGAGGAAAGTAAAAGAAGATACTTTTTTTGTTTGGTCAGCTAACTTTAATGGTCGAAGCATAGACTTATACCCAAGTGCTTAATAATGTGATTACTGCATGTCCACCACTTTATTCTAGGAAGGGTAGGCGAGTCGAGCTCCAATGCATCTACTCAAAAGGCTTCAATTAGGGATTTTTTAGTATTTGTGTTGAAAATGCGTCTATATAGCAAGCATTGTGTTTATCGTGCAATTTATATGTGAAAATTTGTTTTTACGTGCATATGATATGCAGTTTTCACATGCATAATGACACGCACGCATATGATAATACACATGCACCCCACACCACTAATCCTACCCAAACGTATAATACATACGCACCCACACAACTACTAAACCTACCCATGCGTATATGCACGTAAAAACGAATTTCCGCATATAAATTGCACGATAAACACAATGGGTGCTATAGAGACGCATTTAGTGTGACCGGGTTGTACTACTTCTGACCATCACCATTCAAAGCGCTTGGGGATTTCTGCATAAACCCATTTGAGAAGTCTAGCCTACTTGTGGCATAAGTCCCTTCTACTTGGAGGGCTGCAGCTATACATACTTGATTTAAATTGGTAGAAGATATAATTGCGATGCATATGTGAATGGATTTTCCCCCAACCGTATTAATAACACTAAACAAATACAAAACATAATTTAGTGTTTCTTCATATGAAATAAACTTTCTAAATCTTACTTTTTTGTTTTTGTTTTTTTTTCCTTGAATTGTCCACCAACAATGTGCAACAGATGTACTACCGATTGAAAGGTTGGAATAATTTAGATGTTTTTAAATGTTTTTGAAAGAATTCTCTTTTGCTCACTAAGGCTGCATTTATTTGATCATAAATACATAAAAAAATTTAATATTGTGAAATCATTAAAGTGTTTTTAGAATATTACCTTTCATGCAATGTGTAATGTAGCTGTTCTGCAATGTCGTGAAGCCGAAAGTGCACGCCAAAGTTATTTTCTCTCGAAAGAGAAATAATCGACTCTGAACCGCCTAAACGAGCCATCAGTAATTTGAATCCCACTTTGTTACAGCTATGGTCTTCATTGGCTGCCCGTGAACGTCTACTTTGACCCGACCTCAAACACTGTAGCTGTGTTTTGTACACGTCAAAAATACCTTTTTTTCTGCTCTGAAAAAGCAACTTCTCATTGTAAACACTTCCAAAGGATGAAGGTGTGAAGAGTAAGTGGTTTAAAATACCATAGCAATACAACAACAGTATAACCTTTTTGATGATTTCTTCTACAACCTCTGTGAGGTTTAAATGGGATTTACAAAACTCTCATCCATTAAAGATGGGACAGTACCCACTTGGACCAACTTGCTCATCAGAATCACAACCTGTAAGTATGATTCATTTTTGATGTATATATTTTATTAGCTGTGGGCTACCTAAAACTGTCCATTAATGCAGATTGTCTGTCGTTCTTACTACTTTGAGGAATGATAAAAGATGGAGCAAGATTTGTTTTACGAACTTTGATGTTACATCAGTCATTCACGTTAGTGCTCGGCTAACGTATGCACTGTTGATATGCACATTGATACAGTTCCCGCATGTGCACTGCAATAAATTTGAAATATACACATCGGTCTGTTGATGGTGAAGAACAGTTACAGTTGCAACATTTTATAATGTACATCAAACTGAGTAGCATATCACTGAGAAACATTTTGCTCAAGTCGTCCTTGCGATGGAGGTTCGAGTTGAATAACTAGGCAGGGCAAGGCAAGTTTATTTATATAGCACATTTCATACACAATGGTAATTCAAAGTGCTTTACATAGAAGAAATTAAAATAATCAAAAGAAATAAGAATAATTAAAACAGTTTAGAACAAAGACATTTTAAATAATCAAAAGAAATACGAATAATTAAAACAGTTTAGAATAAAACATAAAATAAAATACAGTACAAACAGTCGGACAAACAGTGGCACAGTGCTCATTCAGTAAATGCATAGCCAAACAGAAGTGTTTTGAGTCTGGATTTGAATGTGACTACTGTAGCACATCTGATCTCTTCTGGAAGCTGGTTCCAGCTGCGGCTGGCATAATAGCTAAACGCGGACTCATCATGCTTAGAGTGAACCCTTGGTATTTCTAGCTGACGTGATTCTAATGATCTGAGTGCTCTGTTGGGTTTATATTTAGTGAGCATATCTGCGATATATTGAGGTCCTAGGTCATGAAATGATTTATATACCAGTAGTAATACTTTAAAATCAAAAGTATTTTAGTAAGTAAAGACCTGAGGACTGGTGTGATGTGTTCATATTTTCTGGATCTGCTCAGGATCCTGGCAGCAGCGTTCTGTATGAGCTCCAACTGTCTTATGGTCTTCTTGGGAAGACTAGTGAGAAGACCATTACAATAATCCACCCTGCTGGTGATGAAAGGATGCACAAGTTTCTCTAAGTCTTGACTGGAAACAAAGCATCTAATTCTTGCAATATTTTTCAGATGATAATATGCTGATTTAGTTATTGCTTTGACATGACTACTGGAGCTAAGGTCTGACTCTAGAGACACACCAATATTCCTGACTTGATTTTTAGTTGTTTGACCCCTAGAGTGAAGGTATGCATTTACCTTGAGAACTTCATCTTTGTTTCCAAACGCAATGACTTCAGTTTTGTCTTTGTTTAACTGAAGAAAGTTTTGGCACATCCAACTGTTGACTTCATCAATGCATTGGCACAGGAAGTCAATGGGGATGTAGTCATTAGGCGATAGGGCTAAGTAGATCTGTGTGTCGTCTGCATAGCTGTGGTAAGAGATTTGGTTCTTTTTCATTATTTGGCTCATTGGGAGCATATACAGGTTGAATAGGAGTGGTGCAATAATTGAGCCTTGAGGGACTCAATGTCATGGATGTCCACTCAGACTTATGGTCTCCTATACTCACATAATAACCTCTCCCTTCTAAGTATGACCTGAACCAATTTAGGACTATCCCAGAAAGCCCCACCCAGTTTTCCAGCCTGTCAAGAAGTATGTTGTGATCGACAGTGTCAAATGCAGCACTGAGGTCAAGTAGTACCAGTACTGATAATTTGCCTTTATCAGTATTTAAGCCAATATCGTTTATTATCTTTATGAGCGCTGTCTCTGTGCTGTGATGCGATCTGAAACCAGATTGAAAATTGTCAAAGTATCCATTCGAGCTTAAGAATTTGTTCAGCTGATTGAAGACAACTTTTTCAATGATCTTGCCTATGAAAGGAAGATTTGAGATCGGTCTATAGTTGCTTAACACTAGAACTACTGGAATTCCATAACTACTAGAACAACCGTAGCGGTCATTCTGACCGTTCATACTTTGACGTTCATATGGCCGCACTGAACATCATTTTCGTCATGTCATATTTACATTTGAACCTTTCTCTTTAAGTTTTCCAATAATGCTTTTAATTCCTGTCGTCATGTTATAACGTCATCACCCTTAAAACAAGCACAAAAGAAAGATTGCAAGGAAATGTAAGGAAGTTTTGCGTCAAAAATATATTTTTCACCATGTATTTTTATATTTTTCATGTATGCCAAAAAGTTAGGAAACGTCAAAGCTTCACACCGTTTAGTACAGCCCTGTTTGTAAATAAGTTCAATAATCAGTACAAAATCTAAAAATAAATGGATATACAATGTTACGATAGGCAATAATAAGGGTTTATTTGAACGGCGCAAAAAGCCCCGCATCATTAACTAACGCTTACGCACAGTCCACACAAACACCGCATTTCGTGTGCAGCTCCCACACACTACTTTGTGACATTTGGCACATGTCTCCTTGGTTTTATTTTTTTTGCAGTTCCTCCTTACTTGGCACTGCCTCCTTCTCTCCATCAGCTGCTACTTCTGCCCGGGTCCTGGCTCTCGCACCACCAGTTGTGTGGCTTTTGATTTCATGTTGTCGGAGCGAAGTTCGCTTGCCAGTCACGTGATGAAGTCCCTCCGAGAAACTTGCTCATTTGTGCACTTCTTGAACAATATGTGCGCGTTGATGGTGGGAAATGTAGCGGACTTATGATATCTATAATGCGTGTGGTCAAAATGACCGCTATGGCCATTCTAGGTAGAAATAGTCAGAACTGTTTTGTGTTTTGTGATTTTAATAAAATAACAGTGTCAGAATAAAATATACACATATTTAAGAAAAGTCAGAGTCCTACAGCCACATTGATTTTATTTTTAACAAAGTTATTACACTGTAAAATTTAAAAACGGTCAAAATGACTGCCTTTGTAGTTCTAGTGTTAATGTAGTATTATCCAGATTGCTCTTTTTCAGTTCTTCAACTAGTTTTCCCAATGTTTCTTCATCGGTCTCGCGCTTGGATTGATATTGTAAAATCAACGTCATCATTACTGTCTTTACAGTGTGTATAATCACTGAGGACTGAGGAAGCCTACTAGCTGAAGTTCAGTCATGGTAATGGGCGTTTAGCTGAAAGCGGTAGCCCAATCACTACAGACTGGGCCATCTTGCCAATCAGAGCAGAGTAGGCTTGAGGAAAGGATGGATTTAGAAATTCTGAGTCCTCGGACGAGTTGTGTGAGAATTATTGAAAAATGTGGTGATGTGCAATGTATATTTTTGAGAAAATGAAGGTATTAACCCTAACCCTAACTCAAAGTGAATAAATACCCCAGTATATAAAAAAGTGTCATTTTTTGATTTGACAAATTAGTATTTCAGATAAATTTATCTCTCATTCCTAAATGGGTTGCTAAAAGGTCTTTAAGTGCAGAGACATGCTTGATTAACCCTAAAACACTTGAAGCTGGTTGCTAAGATAACAGTACTTCTATCTGTGAAAAAGAGCTGGCATGTTGTTTGTGTGAAAAGAGCCAAAACGTTCATTCTGACTGTCCATGTTAGATGAGCTGTCATTCCGCTCGCACGCCTGCATCAGAGAGAGTGAAGAGAGTTAGTGGGTTGTCAGTGGAGGAACAGGTCACTCTGTGGGTGTCACAGAGGATGAGGTGCATCCCGCTGTGTCTCCGCCAGCAGATGTCAAAACCGATATGTTATTGAGCCTGTTTCTCATGAGGGGTGACCTATAATTCACACTCACCTTTCTGTACTTTGAAATCCATTGCTTCTGACTGCTCTGGTTTTACTGAGGGTTTTTAATTAGCAGTGATGACAGATTCAACTAAAAAATATCTTAACAATTGCGTAACAGCCTGGATCTGTTCATCTGTTTGCTGAAAACAATGAGATATGAGTTGTGTAGGTTTGCATAGCCAAACAGATTTTTTTTTAAATCTGCTGTATGAATCTGGTCATTGCAGCTTATTGTTTATGGACGAACGCAAAATATCCTTGATGCTAGCTCTGCCATATATGCGAAGTTGGCCGAACATCACCGTGATTTTGAGGCCGGAAGAGGGCGAAAAGTGCCATCCTTGCAACCTGCGCATATGCTTCAGTTAATGTGTGCGAGAGCGATCTCAGGACTGATGGGAGCATTTTGTGTTTAAATATTGGCTTTAACGAGGAGCAGTGGGTCCGAAATTTTAGAATGAGCAAGCCAACCTTATATGTTTTGTCAACGCGTGTCCACACTTCTCTCTGTCAAGCCATTCCGTCCCTTTTCAGATGCGCATCGAGGTTGCTCTCGTCATTAAACCGCAGATACTTTGCCTAATGCCTCAGAAAATCTGATCTGCCTACATGAGTCGCATTGGCACATATCTGATTTGTATCTGATTAATTTCCACATATGAATGAGGCCTGAAACTTATCTCGTAATAGCTGAACGCATGCGTTTTTTTTCTCCTATTTACAGTGTCATTGAAAAGTCAGCCAATCAGATACAGTTTTTACATACAGCATAATATCCAGATTTTAAATCTAGATCATAAAATGGCAAATCAAATGTGCATGTGGTATATTATTTTTCTCTACAGGGATAAAACAAGCAAAGAAAAAAGTCCTGAGAGAGACGCTTGCTTGTGGTCACATGACCGCAAGCATGTCAAATGACACGTCTGTCCAATTCTTTTATCAGATAGGTTTCTCCTTGCTCATCCTGCTGTGAAACAATCAATCCCAAGAGTGGGGCAGAATGCACATTCTTATTGGTCTCTCTTGAAAATGAAATGCTTTTCAGGTCCTTAAAGCTCTGGATGGATCTGTTTTTCTCCTTCAGCAGCAGGTAATTGAATTGGATTTGTCAGATGAGCTGATACAGTAACAGCGTCCATGAGTATTGATCCTTTAGCAATAGGCTGGACCAGAGCCGGTATTGCAGTTAAGTGAACTGTGAAAAAGCAAGAAAAAAGTAAATGCCTTGTCTTCTGAGGCTTAAGAAGACTATCAATGCTTAAATCCAGATGTCACATTAAACTAACATGGGGCAGGATGAAGACATTCACAAATGCAAGGAGCAGTTATACCTGATAGAAATAGAAGTAAACAAGTGGAATGTGAACATTTAAATTCTGCTTTCCTTTAAAGATAATTGATTACATTTCAGAAATGTATTGTTTCTCTTCTCTTCAACTACAGGCACTTTTGTGTCCCAGAGGTTGATTTTTATTAAAACTAAAATATTTCCTGTCATTTCCAAGGAACATTTCCTTTCATTTCTAAATCTTCCAGCAATTTTACCATTAAGAATGTTTTAGAAAAAAACAATATGTACATGGTTACCAAGGAATGTCAGCTAAAAACATGATTGAGATGAGAGGCATATTGGTATTGTGCATCATTTAAAATAATGTTATTTTATAATATATAATGTATAGAATTTTAGCTACAAAATTACCCAGTTGTATTCATAGATGCCACCTACATCACTACAAATAGAACACCGCCATATTTACAACCGATCTCGCCCGGTATGGCCGCCCAAACTGTCCATTTGAATGAGAGAGAGAGAGAGACAGAGATACCTGGAGAAAATTTCTATTATAGGCTCCGATCCTTATTTGTTACCCCCAGTTTTTTTTTATGCATTATTATCTGCCCCAGTCTTGCCTCATTGAAAGAACATTCGGGGAAGGGAAACAAGGCGATTGTGACTTTATGTGAACAGTCTGTGGTGGGTTACTCTGATCATATTTGATTGTCAGTGCTGCTAGTGAGTAGAGATTCGAGTGCTGCTAGTCCACTCGAGAACCGGTTCTAAGTTTTATGAACCATCGATATTGTATGCCCTGCTCCAAAGCGATTGAGAGAGAGAGAGAGAGAGAGAGCGCGAGCGAGCAAGCCCTGGTCGGGCGCGTGCACTCTTTCTCTTCGGAGCAAGGCGAAAGTATAAACAAGGGTTCGCTGTCTCCTAAGCGCTGTCTTGCTCTCTCTCCCTGACATATTAATCAAAATGAATCGACACGATGGTAAAAAGTGGGAAGACCATAGTATCATGTGGAGCATTCGGATTATGTTCCTGAATTACCGCTGGGTGTGAATTGTGCTAAAATACCTTATCTTCTCTGAAAAGCATTCCGCACATTAAACCTTTGCCGTTATCCGGTCGGCAAAACACCGAACTTCCTTAAAAACTTCTCGAAAACTTAAAAAAACGTCCTTTTTTAAGAATGAAAGTGCTGTTCCCAGCAGCAGCAGCAGCCATAAGCCCGCCCAGCCCACCGACTCTATACACGATGTGATTGGCCTGGCTAGAGTTTGTTTTTTCCAGCTCGCAAGCCAACGGGTGCCTAGAACCCCCCTTTTATCCTTTTCTTTTGGTATAGAATAAAATACCAGTTCGGGGTTCCTCTTTCGGCTGTTGTTGCAGCCAACTGCACAATATATTGCAGGCATTACTGAGACCGTCGGTCGTAAAGATGGCGGCGCAAAGCTACAGTGACATCACGTGACCCGAATGAATAAAAACATAAAAAACCAATTTCTACCATAAAATTATATTTTTTCTAATTATATAATATTAAGAATAATACAATACTTATGTGACCCAAAAATGTCAAAAATATATTTGCATGTAAAGAATAGATCATCTCTCGATTGCAATGTGATGCTTTTTAAAGTTCTAGAAAAAATTCTGGAAACCTTGAAACTTATCGATTGTCATCTCAGCACAGTGGTGAGTAAAAAAAAAACTAAAAAAAAAATGTTTTTACTAGAATTACTTTATTCTCTAACACAATGTATAATAGCCTTGCAGTGATCAAATGCATCAATTTGTTTAAAATGTCCCTTTGTCTATGAAAACCTGCGAAAGCAGGAGAGTGAGAGAATTGTATGTATTGCACTTACAGTATGATTTGTCCATGGCTCTAGTTAAAGGTAGGGTATGGGATTTGCAAAACGGCCGGCAGATTTTGAAAATACACAACTCAAATGGTCCTACCTTCTTTCCTCCAACGCTGGCCCTGACTCCACCCATTCGAATAACATGGACGCGCAATCATGCACGGAAGCAACTTGCACTTACTCTCTCTCTGTACCGGGGCGACTTGCACTTACTGTGACTGGGTCACAAGCTTTGAGTATGCGCACGAAGTGGAGGGGGGTATGGTACAACCGTTTGATTGACGGACTTACTGTCCAATAATTCTAGGTGGTCTTGGAAATGATTGGATGGAGTTTTTCGAGTCCTGCCCGTTCCACAGATGATTAAATTGCTTAAGTTTCATTTCAGTGCTTCTAACTCAGTGGCTGTAAGTGGGTTAGGAATAGGATTTCAAGTGATTTTGAAAAAAAATTACAAAAAAGAGAATCACATACCCCACCTTTTATTTATGAAAATTTTTACACGCTACTTGGGTAACGATGGGTTTGGGAAATGTGCCGTAGAGATTAAGTACTACTAATGTGCTTCGGCAAACTGAGCCATTGCAATTTAAGGTTGTAAATAGGGCAGAATGTGTGGTGAGGAGAGCAGGTACTCAAGGCCGAAGTCTGGAGTGTGGGGACAAAAGCCTGCTATAACTTCTGCTGTTACCCTAATCCATTTTAGTCATGCTAAGTACCAGGTCAGAAGGCTTGGTGTACTATTTTTAAAGCATCTTTGATAATACTCATCAGGGTAATCTGAGCCCCCATCCCATTGGTGTCAGGGAATAGGTCAAACATATAAGCCAATATCGGTTTGTAGGTATAGCACTCTTGAACATGAGGGGGGCAGAAATGCCAAACCCATCTTTTTTTTTTTTTTTTTCTACAGGTGCAAAAGCCCCTTGAATAGAGAATAACTTCTCAAAAGTAAGAGTCATATTTAGTATGTCTGGTAGAAGCTTAGTTGGTAACTGACAAATGGTGTTATATACCTTAAAGGCCTGTATACAGACGTGTACTGTGCACATGTGTACACACTGTACACTGTAAGTACACATGTGTGAATGTGGCAAAAGAGTTTCAACAAAACAGACACAAATCCAGTACTATTTTTTAAATGTTTTTGAAAGAAGTCTCTAATGCTCACCCAGGCTGAATTTATTGGATACAAAATACAATAACAACAATAATACTGTGTAGTATTATTACAATTTTAAATGAATGTGTTTTGAATATATTTTAAAATGTAATTCATTCATGTGATGGCAAATCGGAATTTTCAGCATCATTACTCCAGTCTTCAGTGTCTCATGATCCTTTAGAAACCATTCTAATATGCTGGTTTGGTGCTTCAGAAACATTTCTTATTATCAATGTTGATTACAGTTGTGCGGCTTAATATTTTTCTGAAAACCATGAGGATTTTTTTAAAGGATTCTTTAAGTTCTTTGATGTTCCTCGAAGTTCAGAAGAACGGTTCTGTAGATTGTTGGGAGTTATACAGAAAGGTATAATTAGTGATGCATAACCACCAGATGTTAACCAATCAAAACAATTAAAAAATTATTTCAACTGAAGAGCATCACTATTAAAAGTAAGCTAAATAACACTCAATTCCTAATCATGGTAATGAAACTCATTATATACTGTGCAGTGCACAAGGTATTAAAGCAAATCCTCATAATAGCTACAGAATCACATTCAACAGGCAACTTAAACATGATGAATAATGACTAATGTTCCATTTCCAATTCTAATGTGCCACATACATCCACATTTCATACAAGCAACTACATGTGGTGACCTGACCAAGCACATACCTGCTGTGAGTTATATATCTTAAATCTTGGTGGCTATAGTGTCAGTTTTATCAGACATAAAAAAATAAATAAATAAACAATGTCCCCAAGTCATCACTCACACTCAAAATGCAATCTTGCCACCTTTAAAACAAAAAACTATTTGACAAGTATTTAAATTAATAATTTTGTTGTGTAAATTGTTTCAGTCCCTGAGCCAGATAAGGTTCATTGACTCCTTCTAACCTGTTTAAATTCAGCTCAGTGTTCCCATGTATACATTCCCTCATAAACACAGCGACAGGTCATGCTTGATCACCTACAACAGAGCCTCTGAAATTCTAATGGGCTGGAGTGACTGCAAATACCTTCTGCTGAATAATGCATCGCCCAACTACTTTTCAAGATCTGAAAGCATTTTGTCTAATAATTTTCAACCTTGCAGTTTGTCTTTGCTTTATTCCCAAATACTATATTCAAAGAGGTGACCTTATGATAATTCTGTCCATTCAAACTTACATATATGATGTTGGAGGATGGATCAAAAGACATCATTAGCATATGTGAATATTCCTTCAACAGAAGAGCAGTTTAGTAATTCCTTAATTAAACATACGAAATTATGTTTTTATCAATGGACTATTGGAATATACATGCAGAACCTCCAAGTTCTATGTGCCTGGGTAAAATCCAAAGGCGAATGGTAAAATACTCTCACATGGGTAAGGCTGTCCCTCATAAAGCCTGCTAACCTTCACATACGATTGAAGGAGGTAGGCTTTTCTCTTACTACTTACAAGTGGTTCAATATATATGGAGTGTAGAACTTCAAATGCAGCCCACCACAGAATGATGCTTTATTAACCACAAGGGAAATTGGAGCCATGCACATATCTATTTAAGAAGGCCCTTAAAACCAGTGCTGGTTGTAAATACTTTTACTGTCTTGGATTGGGCCACAGCACTTTAGAGAAAGATTGTGCAGGAGAGTTCCCAAACAAGAAAGAGGACAAATGCACAAGGGAATGTGTCTATGCCACAGTGCTGTCACTGAGAGGATGGTGATAAATGAACTCAGGGAGCTTACTGTAATGGTGGTAAAGCCGTGGAGACACGTGAAAGCATGTGTGGCCCCAAGGTGCATGCTTGAAGAAACATTTTGATGTGCTATCACACACACACACATCTAATTCACGATAAGAAACACATTCACCTTAAAGAGAATAGTCATGTGGGCTTGGTATTGAAACTGACAAATGTTCTGTTCTGGGATTTTGCCTTCAAGGACATTATGATCGTAATAATACTGACCATTAACTTTTCTCTTAAGTGTGAAAGGATTTTAGTTTCTCTCACTCTCTCTTTCTCTTCCTCTTAAACGGATAATTCACCCAAAAATGAAAATGTTGCCATTATTTACTTCTGTCATCTGAACACACAAAAATATATTTTGAAAAAATGTTTGCTGAGTGAGTGGAGAGTTCGAAAGGCAAAGGGCATCTGGTGAGTCCATCAACCCGCTACATTACAGAGAGCCCTTATCAAAATAAACCATGGAAAACTCTGTCCTATAAGGTAAAATTACACATTTATCATGCTACCTATGCCTTAGACAGCTCCTGGAACTCGAAAAATTTGAATATCGTGCAAAAGTTATCATTTTGTGGCTTATAGCTTATGAAAACCCCAAATTCAAAATCTCAGAAAATTTGAATATTACGTGAAATCCATAAAAAAAGGATTTTAAATACAGAAATGCCAGATAATTATATGTACTAAATATATTAGTTTCACCTTTTAATTTGAATTACTGAAATACATGAACTTTTGCACGATATTCAAATTTTTCGAGTTTCACCTGTACATTTATTCATGTCAATGAACAGACCTGAATCAGTATGACATAAGATGGCATCACCTGCATCTGGTGGCTTCATCTCTCAGAACTGAAAGACAGACAGTGGAAAGGCCAATAGTTTTGCCCTTCAGGGCTAAAATTACATTCTAAATTGGCATGGTCCTTCCTGTTTTTGTCCACACAATGAAAATTAACGAGGTCCAAAACAACTTTGGAGTCTGTCTCCTTTTATTATGTGAAACTTTCATTATATAAAAAAAAGACATTTTTTTCAGAATATATTCTTTTGTGTTTCACAGAAGATAGAAAGCTATAAATGTTTGGAATTACATGAGGATGTTGGAATGACATAGATGATGAGATTGTGTTCTGGTGCTGTCCTCTGCATCACGCAACATATCCTCAAGCTTTTTTCGCTTTGCATTTGGTTGAGGTGAATCGCTAGTTATTCCATGTTTCAGAATCCCTTTTGTGCTGTTTTTATGATCTAAAAGGTTCCTTTGTTGTTGGAGATTGGATATGGAAGAGGCAACAAAGCAACTTTCGATTTTTCTTGATCCATGCAAATCGTATGAATCAATCAGCATATCTACCATTGGCCAAGCAGCTGTCTATCCTTATCAGCCGGTCACTCATAATTCACAAAAGAGTGCATTTGAAGGCTATCAGAAAATCTTGTCTTTCTCCTCCTCCATAATATTAGCATTTTCAATATGGGTGGTTTAAGAGATCAAGGCAGCAGAGAGGGATTTCACCAATTGATTCCTACTGTCGTCATTACCGTCAGACCGTTACAGATAGCAGAGCAGGAACAGGGATTTAGCTAGAGCGTCACACTTCCTTAGTGATTTGGCCTGTTAGGCCAGCATGACTTTTTTTTTTTTGCTTCATGTGGTAGCAGGAAAGCAGGCTAATGTTGCCGTGTTTCAGCTGTGAAGTGGCTTTGCTTTTCAATGGGAGACCTGATTTGATCTGTTTTAAGACTGCAATCTTGCATCTGCAATCACTGGACAAATGGATTGGGGACTTTGTCAAAGAAGAAAGGAAAAATGCAGCCTACTGACAGAAAACAATGTAACACTGATTTCCTTCGTAGTCCTATAACTGCAATATTTAAATTAATTTATATGGATTTGTGAAATGGCACAATGCTTTCATTCTGAACTATTATTATCCAGAACATTCTTATGTCACTGTTTTTGCATTTAAATATTATGCCTGAATTAATATGTGGATGATACACACATTATATAGACTTTTAACATGACGTGGACTGGTCACCATTTCATAAAGTTTTAATGTGCCCTTATAATCAAAATAACTTCCTTCCCTCTTGCTTTCTGACAACTCTTCTCTTGTCTGATGACGTGATTTTTTTTTTAGTGTGAGGGTGAGGGTGAGACAACATTTACGTAAATGGAAATTTGAGAAGCCATTTCACTCAGATATGTCACGATAAAGAACGTGCAACTTTCGCTTCATGCCAGCATATTTTATAACTGCTTTTAATTTGACTACTTTTTCCCTACTTCGTTTAAATAATCATGTATGACAGATAATTATTATTATTTTGATTTAGAAAAAAACTAAACAAATAGAAAATGTTACTGGAATTAGTTGTACTGTAAGTAATTAAACAACAGTATTTTGAAGCACTTTTTCCAACAGCGAGCTTTCCACATGCTACTGTCCACACAAATGGTTAAAGCTTTAACCTATTTTATACTTATTAATGCTGAAAATCCATCTTTTTATTATGTGAAGACATCACACAGCAGGACTGAAAAACAATGAACATGAAAGTCGTTCCACATAAATCTTATAAATGTAATTACAGGAAGAGGTAAAACTCCCTTTTCCATGCTTGATTTTGTAAACCCCATTGGGTTCCTGATTAGCAATATTTACAAGCAGTTTTTTTGAGTCACTCCACTGGACTCAATAATTGGTGACAAAATTCTGTGAAAAGATTATTATTTGTAAGATAATGTGCAAATTTATGACTTGAAAATAGAACCCGATTAGGTAATTTTAAGATTTCTATCCATTTAATTCATTACACAGTACTTTTGAAACCTGTCTATTAGCTGACACGGGTGTTATCATCCCAGCTCACTGGCCAGATGAGCATATCTGCACATTCTCTAAACATGCTATTTTTAAACTGTTTTTTAAGTAAACATTAAAACTTTTCTTTATTGTGACCTCTCCACTAATGCAAAGACACATTTCATTAAGTGTTTGTGTAGCATTGATGACATAATCCTCTCCGTGAAACATCAACATCACTCCACACTCTGCCGAGTGTCTACACATCATTGGTGGCCCAGGGACCATTTGACACATCTATAGCAGACAGCTGGAGTAAGTCTGTTATTATCTGGATGTATATACAATTCATATAGAACTGACAGATTTTTTGGCAGATTAACAGACTCTTTCTTTCATAACATTAAGGATATATTATTCAGCCTTACTCTGTTTCCCTTTCTTTTCCAAAATGTCAGCCCGGTATAAAATATTGCTTTGAAAAGCCATTTAGAACATTTCCAGCTCAGTCATCGGTTCACTAGCCATTTCAATTTTAAGTCATTATTATATTCATGAAGAAATATTTTTGAAAAGCCCAGAGTGGATGACTACTTCCCAATGTGAAAAGACACTTAAGGACACTCAGTAAATCAGCCCATCAGATTTATTATTAGCTGTGAATTGTCTTAAATGCTCTTAATCTTAGCCTCAAACACACTTCTCTCTAAATCACTTAAAAGCTCTTTTTGGGACTGTTATGATTGTTTCAGGTCTAGGGGCAAGAAAGGAAGGTAACAAAAGTTGCAGGGAGAGAGTGAGAGAACTTCTGTCTCCAGGTCCCAGAACAAGAACATATTACAAGGACACCAGTTTGTAAAGTAAAACAGATTTCACAAGTTTTATTTTTACATAATCAGTGGGACACAAAGATAGGACTTCAGGAGGGGAAACAGCCAAAATAACAAACAAAATAAATGATTTCTAAAAGTTTTTAGAAATACAGCTTCAAAAGTAAAATAAATCAAAAGACAAACTCTTCCCTTACTTCCTCTCTATATAACATAGGAGAAAACTAATTCTCAAATAAAATGGCATCCACTTCCCTACAAATTCTCCAGTTAGATGATGTAACTATAAACACAAGGTCACCACAAAGTCACATAGACGTTAGCACACAGTATACCTTATTTTAACGTTCACTTTACCCCTATAACTGATACCACAAACACAATGAAACCAACAAGTGCTGGGACCGGAAGCCTCAGTCTCTCACTTGGGTTGAAACTCTCTAGGTTCTTATGCCGCGTTCCAGGCAGGTTTTTGAGCATGTAAATCACGACTTCAAACCACGACTCACGACTTTGTAGCGTTCTAGGCCAGTCACGCCAAACTACCTGAGCGCAAGGAATTGTGGTAGCTAGATGTAAACAAACCAGCATGGCGGACCTTACGGGGCTTATGCGCATTTGTAATCATTTCTGTTATGCGGCAATAAACTTTCACGACATACTTATTATTTCAGACACAACATTGTAATACATAATCGTGTGTGTATTATTATCATTATTATTATATTATTATTAATTTGACTGCAACGTTATATTGTCCTAAAGTGTATTCTCACCATGTACCGCCTGCAGAAACCCTGCATCCGTAGGGGCTGCCATGGTTGTTTTGTATGGTTTCGCGGGTTATGTGACGTCAGAGCTCGTAACTGGGAGTACATCGATCTAGTACGAAGTCACGGGTTTGACTGCCTTTCCAGTACACTTTCACGGGTATAAGGTTGTAAAAACACGGGTTACAGGTTGCCTGGAACGCGACATTATATACACTGCTCCACTCACACCTTAACGAGCTGGAACACAAATCAGTTGGCATTCCCAAACCTGTGAAGTGGATAGTGGGAGGAGCAACAAGGAAAGACAGAGATACACATACCCCTTTTCCAACAAAAAAGAACTGGTTCGGAACTGGTGCTGGTTCAAAGTTGGTTCAACTTGCGAACCTTATCAGAACCTGTTTGTTTTTTCACAGACTAGAGGGCCCAGCGAACAACGTCGATACGTTACTGTGTACGTCGCCATATGTCTTAGCTTTCACCAACTTCAAGCATAACAATTACAATAGCGGACTACATTGTCTTTCTTCAAATGTTTCTCCTGGCTTTTCGATCCTATATTGGGGTCAGAAGAAGACGTTTAGAACACATTTGTGCTGCTCGTCTGGATTACTTTAGACGGAGGTGACGTTCGAGAAGAAGTTCGACAACAACCCTGCCCCCAGCCCCTGACGTAAGCATGACATGGTAAAAGAACGGTTCTAGTCCAGCAAAGACTTGGTGCCGCTTTGGAACCAATTTTCCTGGCCGAGAACTGGTTCTTTGGCTGTCGAAACACAAAGAAATGGTTTGCAAGTAGGCACCGGCTCTGAACCGGCAACAGAACTTGGTGGAAAAGGGGTTACAGAGACAAAAACTACATCAGCAATAAAACACATGTACGTCCCTTGGGATGTTACTGACATATTCAGCCTTTTTTTTTAATTCTTTTTTTTTTTTTGTCAGATTTTTATTAGATTTTATTAGATTTTGTTCAGCAAGTTTTATTTTAACTTGTTTTATTTTAATGTTGTTGTCAACGCACTAACTGGTAGTTAAAAAAAAAAAATCTTGTTGAAATGTGGCCATATTTTTTTTAGAGCTTTTTCATGAAATGTGTTTTAGTTCCAGTTTTAATTTTTATTTCAGTTAACAAAAATGTTTGTTTAAGTTTTGTTAACAATAACACTGTGCTGCAGGAGGTCTTTTTTATAATGGAGTTCCTAGAGTCTGTAAAGGTTAAAACCCTCTGCAACACAGTTATAATGGCTTTTATTTTCAGTGTTGAATATCATTTGCTTAAATGATAATCAAAAGCAGCAATTATGTCTTATATCTTGCAACATAGCAAAACATGCTTTCAGGCTGCAGACGGTCCTGTGTGTGTTGGGGTGCATATGGATGTTTCTCATATATTTGGCAGGGCATTACATAGCCTAAAGGAGGCAGAACATTAAAACCACATCAGAGAACACCTACATGGTGAACCCTGGAAGAATACACAATTGTTGTAAATCTCTGGCGTATTTAAAATCTCCAACCACCATAAGCCTCACCTTTTCATCTTCCCAGGAGGAGCAGGGGGAATTTCTCAGAGATGCAAAGTAAAGTAGAAAGTCCCTGAAGTGCTGGAGCTTTGTAACCCAAGCGAGGCTTTAGGGCACACAGATCTCATGAAGCCCAGTGCACAAAAGGCTCTTCCCCTGCCAAGCTCGATAAAGTAATCCCATCTCATTTATATCTCCTTTCAATTCTATACCTGCTTTGATTTCCTTCTCCTCTTTTTCTCTCTCTCTGTCCCTCATGCCCTGACTCTTCTGATCTGATTTGCTCATCGTGATCCTTACCTCACTGGAATTGCTTTGCAACTGTAGTAAAATCCCAGACATGCTGTAAATGTGACAATTTCCATACATTAAAATGTAGCGTAGTGTCATTAAAATCAGCAGGTGAACTATGACTGTGTTAGTTGTGTTTACCTCTCACTCCCTCCTGGCCTTCCACCCTTCCCTTCACTTCACTGTGAGGTTTTTAATGTTTTTAATGTACTGTGAGGTTTCAGTGAGCTCTATGTGTTGCCTGTTTCTTAATTGCAGTGTCCTCATTATATGCTGCATACGTCTTAGGATGTGTCACAAATTTAGGCCAAGTGAAGAATGATGACAGCCCTGAATGGTAAACAAGATTGTTCGTTGCCACCTCCCTCCTTGCTAGACTGTGACCTTGTGCAGCTCAGGTCCATATCTGCTTTGTTGCAGGCTGTTCACCTCTGTTAAATGTTATGAACACCACATTCTGTATTGAAACATGCAAAAAAAACAACAACAAAAAACGAATAATTAAATAAGATGGTAATAACAGGCAAGCAGACGAGGTAAATTTTGTTATGTTATGTTATTATGTTAAATTTAGAGACTAATATAGAGGCTAATATACATATATATATATATATATATATATATATATATATATATATGATGTCCACTGTTGCCACATGTATGGAAGACAAAACCTGAACTTGTGAAAATGCAACTGTTTTATGAGGTGGCAATTTCATACAAATGTGCACGATGTGATTAGTTTGGAAATGTGAGTGTGTTGGAAAAATCATGATGCAGATAATGATGCAGATTCCAGTGGCTGCCTTATTCCCACCTCTTAGCAGCCCAGGGGCTTCTGTCTGCAAATTACTATCTAATGGGACTTGGCCACAGTTACCCCTAAGATATTAGATTACAAAATGCCTAGATAAGACTGAATATAACCCTGCCCTGAATTAAAATTCAAAACACACAAATGGTTTAATAATCTTTCATTCACTGGTAGTTTTGGAGTACAAGAATCTCTGGATCTTTTTTTAGATGTACCATTTAGGAAAAGAGATAAAACCTATCATGTTTCATAATTCATTTAGATGACAATGTTCTAATACTTTTCCAATAGTTGGAATGTATGGCACCAAATGATGTTCATCTTTCTTTTGTAATTATGGTTACATAATCCACTGCATAATGTTAGATGAAAAAAAAAGAAAATCTTTTGGAAGAAATGTTACCTCTAGGCTAATTTTTTTTATTTATTACTTTATTAATTACTTGCTTACTTGTTTGGTTACTTGATTGTTTGACAACTACTTTTGTTTACAATTTATTTTCGACGTCCACTTTAGACAAATAGAAGTGACTTTACAATTACATCTCAACTAACTCATTAGAGTAATAGTAGTTTGCTAGTAGACCGTTACTAAAAAGTTAGGTTTGTAAAGACTTTGGGCGGATCTAATCCGTGGGGAATTTGCATATCATAATTAATAATTGATTATTAATAATCGTTCATACATGTTTGGATTAGATCAGTCTTACATGTTAATAAATCTCCCTCTAAGGGAGGATGTAATTTTACCTGCATGCATAACTGCGTATCCTTGCATTTTAACTACAAGTTGATTACAGTTAATTACACTGATCACGTCTTACGAAACAGGCAAAATTAATTAGCTCAATTTGGTGGAATAATATTGTGGGGATCCACAATATCATCTTACTTTATAGGATTTCAGGAAACGCAATTCTCTGGCCAGAAGAATTGGGTTTCCCGCCCTATAAACCCATACTCTTTAAGGTATCTTTAATTTGTAAAGCTTGTAGCATAAGTTAGATCTTTGGCACTCAAGGGACTCGAAAATGAGCAAAACAACACAGTTCGTCAATCACATGAATATAATGGATTTAATAAAGGCATAACTACTTATATATTTGCTACGTTACAGGAATATATGTATTTACAAACATATATGATAAAGACAGACAATGGAAACACGTACGTATCGAAGTGAGTGTGAGAGAGAGGGAGAGAGAGAGAAACGGAGATCCGTGGGTCAACCGTTTGGCAAAGTTCACCCGGACAACGGAACCTCAGACCTGACAACAAGGAATCACAAAATCGCCCCTTTTGAGGCAACAACCGTACAGCATAATAAATCTGGATGAGAAATAATATACTTGCACTGTCTCTTAGTTTGCTGAGGAGAAGGCGTGCGTGTGTGTGTGTCCTTGGGGCACGCGCCTGCTCGTTCGTTGAGCGGTTGCGCGTGGCGGTCCATGTGTCCCATGTGGTGTACTGGTGGTTCAGAGCGCGGACTTTCAAACGCATGTTTGAAGGTCTTTGAGGTAAATTTACCAAAGAAACAATTCAGGCTACGTTCATTCCTCGTCGGTGGAAATTAACTCGGTAGGGTACTTAAAAGAACTTAGAATTAAACAAAGAAAGGAAAAGATGAAAGATCTCCGGAGGAGATCACTAAGTCACATCCTGACGCCGAAGGGTAAGAGGCCAGAGAGCGGGTGAGAAGAGGGCCAGTCCTTTTGAAGACCTGATGTTTCCGCCTCCTCTGAAGCGGATTGTCCAATCATTGTTCAGGACATCTTGAGCGGGAAAGTTGTCTTTGTTTGGTTTGACAGCTTTATCTACATAAATTACGACAGAGGCAGAACCTGTCTTTCCTTTCCACAGATTCTTAAACATAACAGGAGAGATGTTATACAGGCAATCATACTTTTTACGGTAACCCAATACATATATCTGGCTGCGTCAGACAAAGAGTTTTCAAATGACCTCAAACACGACATGTAACAATGAGAGGAATTCAGGTTTACGTCTCAAATATACGTAATATAGGCATTTGTGGTTCCTTTTAAACTACAAACATTCCCAGATCTTGCAATCGGACGTAGGCCATCAAACACACATAAAACATATCAAATATGTATTGTTAAATGTCTTTTTGACTGTAAATTCCTTGAAAGTTCTTATGGGTGTGTGTAGTGTGGACAGAGATCCTGCATGCACATTCTTTTGGGTCGTAAACTCGTAACAAGACGCTTTCAGCCAGTGTTAGCTGGATTTGGGGGGGAAGTTTCACAGACTTTGTTAGGAGTGAAAATGCTGGATTATTCATTAAAATGTATAATACAAGCATTTATCATTCGTTTAGAACTACCATACCGAAAGGTATCTTCATAGGCCCTGGGCACTCAGACCCACATAACAACATATAACATATATCTCATTAAAATGTCCTTAATGGGGAAATTCATGCCAGTTTGTGTATGTGTGTGTGTGTTGAAGTCCCAGGGTTCATGGGAAGAAGTACATTTAGTTATTTAGATGATCCGTCATTCTGCTCAGTCCGTACAGGTTAGAGTTCGATTTGTATTTTGGTCAATCGGATCACAAGTGGATGACGCTAAATATAGATTTAAAACATGGAGGTCTGTGGCGATGGTAGAGTGGTAGACTGACCAAAGTGGAGCCGGTGGGACGAAGGAGCCTGGTGGAGCTGTTAGTAAGATGGTCCTAGGTGAAGCCGATGGGGCCAATATAATTGTCTCTAGCACCCAATTCAACACTCCCGGAATGGCTTCCCAACCCTCGCTTCGCGCAGCAAGGGGTTGGAGAGCTGCAGATGGCAGCTTGCCGCACTATGGCGGGGGCCTGACGCTTGCAACAGCATGAAATGGATAAATGCTCCTGTTTGTGAATGTGTTTGTGTAACGCAGTTCAGAAGTTATGGGAAGGAGGCAGGAACCGGCGAATGTTCAACAATTTTGATAATACATAATTAAACAAATTCAAAATGATGGCAGTCCCTCACGGTCAAGTGCTGCCACACATAATAAAACAAAACATTAAATAAAATAGTCCAGGCCTGACCTCTCTCGATCTTCACTGTCGTCGCTCCTCCTTTGATGCTTCCACTCCTCCGTGAGAGATATGAAACCGGTGCGTCGCACAGGTGTCGCTCATCAGAAATCATGGCACTGGCCTCGCGCCATCCTCCCACGGCCCTCGAACTCGTCCTGCTCGCCACAGCGTTTTTTATTTGATTCACAATAACAGCAGAAAGATGTCTGGGCGCCCTTATAACAGGTGGCAGAAAATGGTGCATGGCCTGCAATGTCCTCAGTAGTGTGAAACTCATGCTCTCGCAGAGTGGGCAGCTGGTCTCTGTCAGTGCATGCCTCTGCGTGGGTGCGGCCCAGACAGCTGACACACTCAGAATCCTCGTCCGAGGGATGCAGGGCAGCCCTGCATGAGCCACACTCGTGGCGTAACATTTAAAAAAAAAAAACTCACTTGCTCTTTTAGAAATGGAAATAAGTTTGTTTGTAACCAGCTTTCAACGTGAAATTTGCTATTTTTGCGACTTGTGCCGTTAAACTCCTCAGGTGTCGCTGGGAAGCCGCAGTGGAGAAGTGACTCGTTCGTTCGTTCGTTTATCTATTTATATATCACCTTACAGACTACCACCGTAGTTCCAAAGTGCTGTACATTGCAAGACAAGAAACCAACAGACATGAAGACAAAAAGAAACAAAAACATCCATGTAGTGATATACTAAAAAGCCACAGAATAAAGATACGATTTTAAGCGGTCCTTAAAAACATTTATGGAGGATCTAACATCCAACGGCAGATTATTCCACAGTCTAGGACCCGCAACAGAGAAAGCACGATCACCTTTCATTTTGAGACGTACACGGGGAACAGTTGAAACTTGTTTGCTGATCTTAATCTTACTTACACCCGTACTGTAGGGCTTGATAAGCTCAGCTAAATATTCAGACTAGTCAGCTGCGAGCTGGAAGAGGCTGTTGATCCACTGTAGAGGCTGTTCTGGCGAGTAGATACTTATTCTTCTTTAGTCAACAATGAGATGTGTCTTTGTGCTGAAGGAGGGAAAATCTGATGAAATGGCCATTGTGTGCGAATTAGCTGGCCCTGCCCTGAACAGTCATGAACCAATCAGGCTTCATTATTCGGAACAGAGTTTCCCCATGCGCATCAGAGACTGACGTAATGCGACGTGAACTGTATTGAAAGGGAACTCTTAGATTTAATTTAAAAGATCTTCATTTGTGTTTCATAGATTAACGAAAGTCTTATGGGTTTGGATTGACATGAGGGTGAGTGATGATTTATCTATTTTTTATAAAATAAATGGGGTTGGGGCGTGAACTAACCCTTTAATGTGGCATTTTACAGCAGGGGATAACCTGCATTTTTTTTATCAGAACTAAAACTTAATGTGTAATGTTTTCTAAATGTTAAATGTATCTTATTCTAATTGTTTATGTTCTCTGTCTGCAATTCATTGGAGATCTGTCAGACTGTACTGAGCATTAAATTGAACATTACATTAACTAAAATAACCAGCACTTTAATTTTCAGATTATATTCAATAATGATGTTATTTGTCTTTGTCTTTTTTTTTCTTTTTTTTTTTCTTTTTTTGATTCTAGGTAGTTAATAAAATCCACTTCTCTTGTTGTTACTTATGTGCATCAATATATAGCCCATATAGGCTATTAATTATTTATTTACTAAACCATCACTGACCCTCCACTCTCCACTGACTCTTCTTAATGGCTGCATGTGTATCACGGTGTGACGAGCAGGACGAGGCAGAGGGACGTGAGTAAGTAGGTCAAGTGCAAAATGACGAACACCTGTCTCTGATTGCAGTAATTGTCGTGGGGAGACCGCATAAAAGCCGGCTGCTGCGAGAGAGAAGGACTGGGAGCTCGTACACGACACACGCCCTGAGAAGCTGATCACGCAGAGAGAAAGGATTCTTTTTTGAACGTTGCTATAGTATTTCTATGGTGAAGGCGCACGTTGTGCATATTTTGTTTTCCGTTTTTCTAGCTCAATAAAGTCTACGAGTCCCAGTCACGCCAACCCCTGTCTTCTTCCATCACACCCACACTGAACCAACGTTACACTGGTGCCGAAACCCGGAATGGAAGAAGAAGAAGAAGCCACCGCCAGACAGTGCCCGTCACCAATTTCATTCCAATATAATTTTCATCACAGTCTTCATACAGAATTGGCAATGTTTTAATACTGATAATTAATTTATATAAAAAATGTGAACACTCTAAAATGAGAATCATTCACTTCATATTCAAATATGATTCTGTAGGAGGTCTGTCCATTAGTTTGTTCAGTGGGGTTTCACTCCTAACTCAATCACACAACTCAAACAAAAAAGAAAAATAAGAACATTTTAGTATGTTATTGTAACAAGGTTTATTAGTCGAGGGAAGAAGGAGGTGGGAACCGGCGAATATTCAACATAACTTTAATATCAAAATAAACAAACAACAAATTGAAAATAAAATGGCAGGGCCTCACGGACAACTGCCGCACATATAAACAAAACTTGTTTATGTACCCAGGACTGGTCCTCTCTCATCCTTCACTGTTGTGAACTCCTTGTTTTATCCTTCCGGAGCTCCTTCATGAAAAACTTAGCAATCGTGCCACTGGCCTCGCTTCCCATGGTCATTGGCCCCACCCTGCTTGCCACAGATATGTAAACCAATGTATAAATGGACATGACTACACATTTCATTTCATTCACAGATTTCATTAGATTGAGCATGTGAAAAGTCTAATTTGGCTAATGGTTAAATATGCAAATTTATATTAAATGTGTAACCATACTTGGAATTATGAGAAAAAAGTGGAAGAAAATTACAATTTACATAAGTTAAAAAATACCAGTAACACTTTATATTAAGCCTGTGTTTATAATGCATTATAAGGGTATTCTTAATGCATTATATAATACATTTATAATACACCTTAAAATATGTTGTATCATCTGATAAATAATCATAACAACAGTTACAATACATTATAATACTTACCAATTTGTAATTATAACTTTTAAGAGTTAAATACTGTAAAAGCCTTCGCGTGCATGCAATTACAACGTGTAATTTTCTGAGAGTTATGACTTGTACCACCTGACCACTGCAGATTTAAGGTGTGTTCGACTTGAAGTGGTATTGTGCAGACCGATGGGTGTATGATATCAAAGTACCGCGAGAGTGATTCGAAAGCATATGGAGCTTTATTTATGGCAATTACGTCATGGCGTGAACGCAGCATAATTTCCTTGGCAGGAGATGTTGTTATTGACGGCTACTTAGTCAATCCACTTTAAAATGCATCTGCAATTAGCTGTTTTTTAATTGGTTCTGGTCCTCCATTGATTTTATGTCCTTTCGAACTTCTTCTTTAATTGAATGAGGTCACCTTATGAGTAAAAAGATAATCATGTCTGTATCCCCAAGCTAAAGAAATATAATAGAAATGCTTGCACATTTCCATTCTGGGGGCTTTTGATAATTAGGATGATGATGATTTAAAAAGACAGCACTGCTCTGGTGGGACCAAGAGCTTCACTGTCTTGAAGGGGTTATTTTATATATTACAGGAGATCCTTGCTTTGCTGCAGATCCATGTTCAGTAAACTTACTATAAGACTTAAATATAAATTATTCATTTATTTCTCATGGACATCACTGCTCAGTTAAAGGTATAGTTCACCAAAAATGAAAATGAGCCCATGATTTACTCACTCTCAAGTCATTCCAGGTATATGTGTGTATGTTTCTTTCAGACGAATACAATCGGAGTTATATTTAAAAATGTCCTGGCTCTTCTAAACTTTATAATGACAGTGAATGGCTGTTTTTCTTTTGAAGTCCATAAAAGTGCATCTATCCATGGATTCCACTTAAGTCTAAAGCGCAACTTATGCGAGTAATGCGACGCACTGCTGATATTTACGCTATGCCATGGCGCATTACGCTACTTCCGACGTCACAAGTTGCATAAGTACACTGCGTATGGCCGTTTGGCCGGAATCTAAAATTTTTCTTTATAAATATGAATATTTTTCTTGCACAAACTCATCACTTTGCTTCAGAAGGCATTTATTAACCCCCTGGAGCCATGTGGAGCACTTTTATGGACTATAGATGCTCAGACACGGCCATTCACTTCCATTATACAGCTTGGAAGGCAGAGCAAGGCAAGTTTATTTATATAGCACATTTCATACAACATGGTATTTCAAAGTGCTTTACACAGAAAGGAATTAAAATAATCACAAAATAAAGGCAAGGGAAATTAAAACAGTTATAAAATGAATTACGATACAGTTATAAAATTACATTAACACGTAAACTTCTCATCTGGCAAAACACCGGTGTATCATATATGATATATTGTTCACAGCTGCTTATATTACTGTCATAATAGCTAAAAACAGACTCACCATGCATAGAGTGAACCCTTGGTATTTCTAGCTGATATGGTCCTAATGATCTGAGTGATCTGTTAGGTTTATATTTAGTGAGCATATCTGCATATATGTATTGAGGTCATATGCCACTGAGTGATTTAAATACCAGTAATAATCATTTAAAATCAATCCTAAATGAGACTGGGAGCCAATGTAAAGACCTGAAAATTGGTGTGATATGTTCATATTTTCTGGTTCTGCTCAGAATCCTGGCAGCAGCGTTCTGTATGAGCTGCAACTGTTTTATGGTCTTTTTGGGAAGGCCAGTGAGAAGTCCATTACATTAATCCACCCTGCTGGTGATGAAAGCATGCACAAGTTTCTCTAAGTCTCGTCTGGAAACAAAGCATCAAATTCTTGTAATATTTTTGAGATGATAGTATGCTGATTTAGTTATTGCTTTGACATGACTACTCAAAATAAGGTCTGACTCCAGAATCGCAGTGATATTCCTGACTTGATTTTCACCTTGAGAACTTGAGAACAAATGCAATGTCTTCTGTTTTGTCTTTGTTTAACTGAAGAAAGTTTTGGCATATCCAACTGTTGACTTCATCAATGCATTGGCACAGGGAGTCAATGGGGCTGTAGTCATTAGGCGATAGAGCTAAGTAGATCTGTGTGTCATCTGCATAGCTGTGGTAAGCAATTTGGTTATTTTTCCAGCCTGTCAAGAAGTACAGTATGCTGTGATCGACAGTGTTAAATGCAGCATTGAGGTAGAGTAGTACCAGAATTTATGTTTTGCCTGTATCAGTTTTTCAACAAATATCATTTATTATCTTTATGAGCACTGTCTCTGTGCTGTGATGAAGTCGGAAACAAGATTGAAAATTGTCAAAGTATCCATATTGAGCTGAAGAATTTGTTCAGCTGATCAACAATCTTGCATATGAAAGGAAGATTTGAGATTGGTCTGTAGTTGCTCAATATGTTGCTATCCAGATTGCTCTTTTCAGGAGGGGCTTAACAACTGCAGTTTTAAGGGACTTTGGAAAAGAAGAAAATAAGTGAGGAATTTACAACTTCTAGGAGATCTGCTTTTAAACAGTTTAACATAATTTTGGAAAAGGAAGTGGGGAGTGTGTTAAGGGTGCAGCATTTTAAGGTGCTGTACTCTTTCTTCCAAAATGTTAATATTAACTTCTTCGAAATCAGACATAGTAACTTTCTGAGGATGTGGTCTAATCTGTCTGACCTCAGTGCAACAAGAGGATATGCTGATAGCCTTTCTGATATTATTGATTTTCTCAACTACTAGGGGTTGTAGCGATAATGACTTTTGTTTTGGGGAAATTGTTAACTCAAATGGGGAATACTATTCATGAGATAATGAATATGTATTATCGCATACACGAATTTGATTATCCCAAATAGGGACGAGGCTCAACCTCACCGTATATGAATAATTAACACGATTGCTCGTAGTAATTATTCCTATAGGTAAGATTCGGTCAATTATCAGAGTAAATTTTGATGTGATTAAAATCTATCAAGCAATCTGTCCGTCCGGCGGACTGGAGCGAGACTTAATTCTTTATCACAATTTATCGGCCTGTAAACAGCGATCATATCATTTCTGTGGCCACAAAAGAATGATATTTTGTGTAAGGCACTTTTAAATATTTCAATAGTTAAATCAGGTAGAGCAGGTAACTTATATCGACACTTTCAGAGGCTTCAAAGTATGGAACCATGAGACAGACTTGATTCAAAATGATTATGAAATTTAATAAACACAACTAAAGATTACATAAACTATTAAATCACGCAGGAGTAAATATGCATAGCAAAACAAACAATTAACAAAAATGATTGCAATACGAAATATTGGAGAGAGAGAAAGAGAGTGAGAGTGTGAGAGAGAGTGAGAGTGAGAGAGAACACAGTTCAAACAGTTCCAACACGAGACCCAAAGGCTTAGTAAGCTCTAAACAACCTTAAAACAGCACTTGAATTTAGATTGTACGTTACTTGCGTTTTAGGCCCCTTTTTGTGCAGTTGCGTTCATAAAGGCAGCTTGGTCGGAGTGTCTGGAGCGGTAGGAGGCAGATGTTTGCGATTGCTTCAGCTGCGGTCCGTACGAGATGGTTAATTTTAAACTCGTTTCGTTCGTGAATACACTGAACGAAGGCAAATTATCAAACTGAGGTAGATCGAAAAAGAAAGAAACTTAGATTAAAACAAAGTAGAAAAACAACGAATAAGAAGAAGGACTCCGGCTGGAGTTCAGGAAAGTTGTAACTCTCTCTGGCGTAGAAACTTGCAACGAACAGACGGGACGCTCCATGTTTTGAAGGAGCCAGAGGCACGCCTTTCTTGCGCGCCTGGTCCAATCGTTTGGGAGGAGGCGTGGCGGCAACCTTCTATGTTTGCAAAATACACGTCCTCCGGGCAATGTGCAGAGAAGATAAAACTAAGTCGAAATACACTTCTAAACGGGTATTTAATAAAAGAATGCCTAATGTTGCACTTTGGGTCAAGAATTCAGTACCATTAGATTTCTCTGATTACAATAATACCACGCATGGTATAATTGTAAGCTAGCGAGGCAAAGATACAGGTTTCTTCGTGATTAGCGCATATCAGGGTTGATTACATACCATAAAGATCATGATTATAGGATTGGTTACATGGGAATAATAAAACACAACAAGAAAAACTTTTCATACATTTAAAGCATGAACGATTGTCACCAAAAGGATTGTGTGTGTGTGTTCAGAGTTCATTGAGCGTTCAGTGTGGTGAACTCGTGCTCCATCAGTGTGGTAGGCTCGTGCTCTACCCCCTCGGGGAATCGTATTGTTTTTGAATTGATTAGTTTATCATGGAATACAATGATAGTTTTGTCCTTGAAAGGGTACTTTTTCAGACAAGAACTCTCGGGGGGGGGTTTCCCGAAGATCTCGACAAATGGGCCTTGTGGTCCCATGTCGATCACATGTCGGTAAAACAGGGCATTCTTGTTTAATTATTAGAGAGAAATGCTGTGTGTGCGAATTGCAGTCAGTGACTCAGTCAAGATAGGACAATCCTTTCCTTGTGTGTATCACTCCAAATGGAGGGTAAGGGGTGGTTAAAAATTAATCTGGTTAATTTCATCAACTGGCGGAATTTGGCCATCTGATTGTTGTTACAGGGTGTAAATCGGACAGTTCATCACCATAAGATTCAATATCAATTCTCTCAGCCAGCGCTACGATATTTGCCGATACTTCAAAAAATTGTACGATGCGATTCGATTCATGGCTATATTGATCGATTAATTGATATTTAGATATTATGTGCCACTTTACACAACCAGTTAAATTTTTACTAACTCACAAATGCAACCAAAACACATATAACATGAATTTTTAGATAAACACTTTGAAAATTGCACCCTCTTTCTCGTTTGGGACATTTACAACACAAAAAAAATAAAATAAAAAAAAGAAAGAAATAAAAATAAATAATGGATGGGGGATTGATCAAATCAATCAAGCTTATAATGGCAACAGTCAATAAAGTCGTCCAGTCTTTTGTGCTAACATGTGCAATAGTGCAAATAACTGAGGTACTCTGGTTGTAGAAAAAAAAAATGAAATAAATTGTTAAACTTATCTGACATTTGATCTTTCACACAACATAAGATCTATGAATCAAACAAGTGCTACAGTGCAGTGGTCTCTTTTGAGAGGTTTTTCTTTAAAACAAATAAACTGATCAACATGTTCAGGAGAGAGGACACTGCGTTCTGAATTGACAATGTCACCTGCAGTGCTAAACAAGCGCTCAGATGGTACACTGGTACCAGGAATGCACATGTATGTTTTGGCAAGGTTTGCCAGGAGGGGAAACTCAGTTTTATGACATATAAAAAAAAGCGATCGCGGACGTAATGCTAGTTGCTCTTTTGGAGTTTTTGGTCAATGTCTGGGCGAAAAAGTTCTTAATGGGGGGTTACAGAGGCTGTTTTTCGTCAGCCAAATTACTCTCCTCAATTCCATGTTTCCTTTTCAGATGCGCTTACAAGTATTTTCCATGTATTTTAGCTGGTACTGGCAACGTGTACACATAACATGGGTTTTATTTACTGACCATCTGTTTTGGAAAATACTAAATGTTTCCAAACCCACGATTTGCGCCCGACAGCAATCACAACATTTTCTGCGTCTGTCTTTTCCATTGTCTTTTCACTGCTACAGCCGCTTTGTTGCTGCGTCTCATTAGCAATCCGACACACACAAGTGACAGGCAGTATGGTGAAAACGTGTGCTTTGGCCGAAATGCGTAAACGGATGTTACATGAGGACGTGGAGACTGTTAAAATAAAGGAACCTCATATCGATATTTTGCATTGTGGCATCAATGCATCATATCGTTAGACGTTTGATCTATGCATCGTATCTTTAGACGTTGATCGATGCATCGTATCGTTTGATCGATGCATCGATCCATACTGATGTATCGTTACACCCCTAAACGCAACACATTCTCACAATTTCAGAGGCACTTAGTCTAAAACAATTAGTCTAAAACTATTAGTCTAAAACAATCAATTAAATAAATAAAAACTGAATTGACCCAAATTGAAGATTATTAGGCTGTTAACAAATCAACTCATCTTTTAATACTATTCAATTGTATTAAGCCATACATTATATTTTATATAAACTATCTATACAGATATACTGAGCTTAACTTTAATATCTTGTCAACATTTTAAAACACAATCAATCAATCAATGAATCAATCAAATAAGTGCTGGAAGTATTGTTAGCACTGATCTAAAACAACAAGGCAGAATTAGAGGTTTTGAGAAAATATTCACCAGTGACAGGATAAACCTTGAGTAACGAGAGAGGGCGGGGATGTGCGGCTGGTGTTAGTTTGTGTTAGGAGAAGCAAATAACTGGCGAAATAGAACAAATGGCCCCTGAATGATGGTTTCATTACCACTGTCTGGTCTCTGGACTCAGAGACAACTCCTCTCAGCATTTCGACTTCCTCCCTTTGGCTCCTTCTCTCCTTTTTCTGTATTTTTATTTTACCCATTTGAGTGGGTAAGATTGTTGTACACCAGTGCTTTTCTACTGCTTAGTGTCTAATATTCTAAGTATATTACAGTTACACCCGATCAATTTTTGATTTCCGTTATACAACCACGTCTTCCATTGATTCAACAAAAGACATGCGGTTTTCAATGGATTTATTGATTTTGACAGGGAAAGCTCTTTGGCTGGACACAAATTAAATGAAAATGTTTGATGTTACACAGGAATATGATCAGTTCTCCTGAATGTGGAAGGCTTGCTTTTCTCCAATTAGTTAAGAGGGGTCACTGACATCCATTCCAAAGAATAAAATAAGTACAGGGCTTTTTCTGAAAGCCTCAAAACCTACAGCCA
This sequence comes from Semotilus atromaculatus, assembly GCA_031834385.1. NCBI lineage: Eukaryota > Metazoa > Chordata > Actinopteri > Cypriniformes > Leuciscidae > Semotilus > Semotilus atromaculatus. The sequence goes on along the minus strand of JAULUF010000009.1, from coordinate 10,055,547 downwards.
GCAGGTACAGTATAGCAAACCGCAGAAATTATGAACTCCATCCACACCAGCTGGGCTGTAGAGTGTTTTTGTGCTTGCCTGGCTGTGTGAGGTTTTGTGTTTTTGTTGAGAAAATCTGGTGGTATTATCTTAGTTGTGACTATCCACAGCACTACATTTCTAGCCTGGATATTTTACCATTAGTCTACCACTGCCCACAATAATAGAGCCTCCCAATCATGTTATTCGAGTGTTATTTTTCTGTCAAAAACAAAGACATCTGGACCAGCAGGTGCCTCTGTTCAAGCATTCACTCCAGAAAATCAATTACAATGTACTGAATGGGTATATGAGCCAACCAAGCATACAGTCCCAAAGGAGATGTGAAGCACGATAAGTTCCATAAGACACATATGTAATACTTAATTTAGCTTGTATCACATTTTTTCATGTCCATTTAAATTTTTTTCCCACTTATTTTAGTCTATGTAAATGAATACAGTTTTATTAATCAACATGAAGAAAATAAAGCGCAAAGTAATATTTAGGGGAAGCCGGAGAGAGCTACCACCTTAACAGCGTGCATTTATCTGTATATGTCCATGATAATGCACCATCCAATTATTAAGCGGAATAAATGGAAACATTTGCCAATTTATTTTTACCTGAGGCAAGAAGCCTCCAGGGGTAAACTGATAGCAGCTGTCATCTGATATTTTAATGGTTTTTTTTTGGTTTTTTATGCCATTAATGTAAAATACTAAATCAAATAGAATATACATTTATGTTTTTGACAAATATTGTTGAATGACTGAATAATAACAGACACAATTAAATAATAGAATCCAGTCCAATAACATCCCCAAAACTTGCACAGTCATATAACTCTTCTTGGATTCAACATTGTTAAGCAATGTTAAGCACTTTTGATTTATATGCAAGTAAATGTTTGATGGTTTGATGATCACATTTTTATTTTTTATTTTAAGTTTTTACTTATGCATTACAACTTCAATCCGCTCCTCATGGTTTACACAGATCATCTTCTTCGCTTGTTTTTGGATCCAGAGATGCTGTACTATTTTATAAGATTCATAACAGCAACCCCCCTCGCCCTTTGTGGGAGATTCCAGAATCGTAGAGACAAATAGTTCTGTAGGAATAATCTAAATATGTAGATTCTTGTAGCATATTTATGTTGTTTTTATTCGTTGTTATTTTGTTCTAAATATTATTCTTTACAGAACATAAAACAGGAAAACTGACTGCATGTTTTATTAATGTTGAGCCGAACAAATCGTATCCAGCCCATGACAGTGTGAAGGACAACACTGCCTGCAGTTTCAGACCATTGCTGCCAATCATTTGCTTTTCAGCATTATCACCTCGGTAATGAACTTCCTTCTTCCTTCCTTCCTTTTCTTCTCATTTCTTTGTTTTCCCATCTGCAAACCTTTATCCATGACGGCTATGTGGAGAGTCAGCAGAGCGTTTCAGAGGTTCAATCTCACAGATGAACAACGGCAGGAAGTCAAGCAGAACATTAGATGAAAGACAAATAATAAAGGAGAGAGAGAAAGACAGAGAGAGAGTAAGACAGAGATAGAGAGTGTGAGAGAGAGAGAGAGAGAGAGAGAGAGAGAGAGAGAGAGAGAGAGAGAGAGAGAGAGAGAGAGAGAGAGAGCAAGATAACCCAAAGCCTGGCCCATTTTTAGTTCAAATAGATTTCCACTGGTACTTTAGTGACACCTTTGAATCCATGAATCCATCCAGAGACCCATTGCATGTCAATACCCAATCAGATTCTTAGTTTTCTCATAGGGCCACCAAAAAGTGCCAAGGCCTATTCCTTCTTTAATGGTGCAGGGTATTAATCCTCGTCTACCATTTCAAAGAGACAGAAGACTATTACAAACTTGACACTAATGAGCTGCACATCCATGAAACGAGGCCCAGCACTGCCAACTTCATTATCTGAATGAAGTGCTTGTGGAGTAGCAGAGAGCCCCACCAAAGTGAAGAGCCTGTCACAGCAAATTCTTATTACACAGATGAACGATAAGCTCTGGTGTCATACTCAGAGTTTGGTGGTTTGCATTTCTCCTGGAATGACAGAATCCCTGCTTTACTGTCAACAGGTAAAACCATAAAACAAATTATTTGAATATGATTCATGGCCAACCGCAATTTCTTTATTTCTTTCTTCTGTCTTTTGAAAAATGTTATAAATGTTGTTTTATACCCCACTGATTTATTTTACATGTCCCACAGAAAAAAGCAAGATTCGGAATGACATAATGACTAAATTTTGACATAATTTTAATTTCTGGCTGAACTATCCCTTTCAGGGTTTCTCGCGGCTAAAACAATGCTAGTTCTCCATGCAAACTTTACATAAGAAGAAGGGATGCACTGAGATTAGCAGAGTTTTGTCTTTTAAAAATGTGACTGGCCTGGAGGTTTGAGCAGCTGTGTTCTCCAGCAACAGGAGAATTTGATGGTCTGTTTATCCCAACTACATCTCAGCAGCCGTTCAGAACATTCGTCACTGAGCACAAAGACAACACGTGCAACCTAGACACATGTGTCAAGACATGTGACACCGGAGAGGTGTACTGCTGCCTTGGGAATGAAAGCGTAACAATGCTAATGCATCTTGTCTATAGCCTATCTTTGTAATGTTACTGCTTCTACAAAGGAAATTACAGATTTATAGTCTGCCGTTTCCCATTCTTGAAAGCCGAAAATCTCTCTGTGTCTTTCTCACTTGCAATCCACCAAGTTGTATGGTTTACTTTGTAAAAAAACAGAACGAACATGGTAAACATAATGAACCGTGTAAACATAATAAACCTTCATAATGAAAAAAATAAAAATAAAAATAAAAATAAAAAAGGCAACCAAGAAACTGTAATTTCAGCTGAAAAATTGTTTTGGTCTTAGAAAAAGTGAATGTTTGTCTGCTTTTGGTTTGTGCAAGAGACAAGGAAGGGAGGAGGCAGGAGATAGTGGTGTCAAACTGTGAAACACCAGCTGTTTTTCAAACAATCCTGTTGATTTTTACAGTAGCCACCCACAGGGGCTTTGCTTGGTGCTGGTTCCGCTGGTGCACCGAACATTGTTATTACCTAACCATGTCTGCGGAGAACTTCTGGCCCTGGATTTGTGTTGCGTGGTGATCACAGCTGGAGATTTTTATTGCTGAAATCTTTTTTTCAAAATTGAAATGGCATAGACATTCAGTTAATTAGCCATCAAGCTCTCTTTCAGCTGTCTTGCATCTAAATGTAAAGAATGCCCCTTTAAAAATAAAGGTACCAATTTTCCCCCCAAGACAGCTCACAATCACTCAGCCCAATGTTTCATCAGTTACCTACAGAGATAAATAGAGGCAGGGGGGCTTTCATCACATACACACCGTGCAGGATCAGCTTTATCAAGGCCTAAAAGCTAAAAATGCTGAATATTTCGTAAGAAAAACTAACTTTTATGTTCTAAATTTGTTTTAATATGGATTATTTTATGATGTCCAGTTGTACTTTTTAAACCATGAAAGTTTTGGTTGTGTGGACTTTTATTGCATGGACCAGATGAGCGAATGAGCGAATATTTAAATTATTTTCATTTGTCTTTTGTGGATGAATGAAAGTCCTGTGGGTTTGGAATTACATGATACTGAATACATGATGACAATATTTTAAATTTGGGGGCAACTATCCCTTTCAGAAACTATAAGAAAGGATAGATATAATGTATTATGGACCTTTTTTCAGCATTGTGATGATGCTGACTCTAACCAAGGAAGGCTGCTCTCTGAACACATACTCAAAACATCCCCAGACACTCAAGTGACCCAAATCTATCAGCTTCTCCCTTCACTCACTCAGACAGATTCTGTAGCTCTCACTCACTGTTCTCAGCCAACTTTGTCCATTTCGTCAGACTTCCCAAGTATTTTGCATACAGCTGTCAAAAGATTTCAGTTCTGCCTACAGTCAAACGCAGTGTGTTCTAGTTCAATTTGTATTCAAATGAATTAATGCCGTCACACATATTTTTGGATTACAAATATCATATAATTTTTTATAAAAGAGGGAAGTGTGCTTTTTAACATACAGAGTGCTCAACCACTGAGTGCAGCCCTTCAAACAGTAAATATTCTTGCGCATAAAATGGATTTTCTTATTCAAATGAATTCCATGAAAAATATCAAATTGCACTGCGGCTTGTGCCTGCATGCGTACCATTTGCTACAGTGTATCTGGCGAAGCGCCTTGTGTATCTGGCTGCTTGTTTGTATATAAAAAAGAATGTGCTTTTGATCATTTCGTCTCATATCAGCAGCGTGAACATCTCTGAATCCTTCTCAACAGCTCAAATCAATTCGAACAGCAGATCCATCAGTACAGAGACGGAAGTACATCCAAATACATTAACATGACTGCTGCAATCTCAGCTCTTTGTGTCAAAAATCCTTTGACATTTGTAGCAAACTGTGAATGGATCTGTCTGAACTCATGAACATGTTGTATTCAAGAGCTGGTGACTGTAGTTTCAAGTTTCAAATTGACAGATTCTGTGACCAGGCATTTATATAATGTAGTCTATATTTTATGTATAAAAGAGTCTAACTCAAGAACACGCTGATGATATTGCCTCTTGTAGTGAAAAAAGCAAGAATATTACACTTAGCATTCATAAAATCAATGTTCTTTAAAGTGATTGTTTGTACTGAAATGAAAATTGCCATCACTTTCACAAGTCATTCCTAATAGATTTTGGAAAGTATTTCAACTATATATGTCCATACAATGAACATCAATTGGGTCCAAAAGAGTATTGACTTTCATTTTAAGGACATTTTCAAAAAAGTCATACAGGTTTTGGAGGACATGAGTATGTTGACATAATTTTCATTTATAGCTGTACTATCCTAGCCTGGCTAACGTCAGACCTAGCCTCATGGGTCTGGGAACCACATGTTCATTTTCTCGTATTTGAGGCGTGGTTTACGAATGCCCAGAGCCATTTATTGGGTGCTAAGAATGTCTATCAAATGCGCCTGTAAGTAGCTCATAGCCAATCCTTTCAATTATACCAGATGACGTATGTAGAGCGACAGAACAGTTGCTCTTTTTTCAAAATAAACTTGCGTTCTAAACTACTTAGAACAATATCTAAGGCTGCATCAAAAGGTAACTTCGCGTCTGCTGCCTTGATGGATCCATAAATATAAACAAACTGCTTCGGTGTGTCGCATAGACGTCGTCATCGTCTTGCTGCTCCCTCCCTGTTCTGTGATTGGTCCCCTCGCTGAGGCGCAAAACTGGTCCATGGAATCCAGGCTATCTAGCAGCGTGAATAAAATTGTGCATGGGGAAATCTAGGCTAGTACTATCCCAATAATGCTACCTTTTGTTATCACCCTTTTCCCAATTTTCCAAGTGTTCATTTTCTTTGCGTATTAATTAATTTAAAATCTTACAATCTACATCTATGCTGACTTGCTTGAAGGTGTCCCAAACCTTCATCACACAGCTTATCTACAGTCAGGCTGGGATGACATCCTGGTCCTCTTGATTATGTCTTGATTCCAGATGTTTAGGCACCTCCCTTTAGAAAGTCCATGCCAGAGCAATTTAAGTGTAAGGAACAAACATGTGCCAGGGACTGAGAGTGCCAGCAGGTGCATGGGCAGATGGATTTTGAGGTTACCTCTCGTGTCTGCCCCGATTAACGGGAAACTGTTTCTCTTAACTTCTTGTGCTGAGGCTGCAGTCTTCTAAGTAGCACAGCCAGTCCTGTGGATGTGGAGCGGCCTCTCTCCGCAGGACACATGGCTGTTCTTTAAAACAAATTCTTGGACTAACCCAACACCTCATCTAGCATGGTTAAATGGGTCAGCAGCTCTCAAATGCACTTTAAAATATATGTGTTTGGTGCTTCTGGTGTGTTTATGAGGAATAATCACATTTCAAAAGACAACTTGAAATGCATGAAAAAACAGTAGTCAATATAATAAATAATGTTGTTTTTTTGTTTACCTTTTTTATAGCAATAGTTTTTATGACTTATCTCAAAGTCAATTCTGAGATATTAGGTTTCTTAGAGGGGGTGGGGGCGTGTGAAATATTGCTCATCGAGCACACTCGTTTGGAATGGGTATCGTTTAGTGGTGCTCAAGAATAAAATGTTTTTTTTGTCTTTGGGAGCCATTTCCCCAAAGCCCCAAATATTTCCAGTCATGTCAGTGTAGGCTGAAAGAAGATGCTCAGCTGCAGCAAACAGTGGTATGGGATCAACAGAAAATCTATCAGCTTTCCACTCTGCAGTATCTATCACACTGTCAGACTGTGCTAGCATCAGCTCTGCTCTATAGTGTTCAGATCAGCTGAGCCTTGCTTTACCTGACCCAGAATATGGCCCTCTTCTCGTTCACACTGCCTTGGGTTGACAGATAGACTGTCAGAACTTGTAAATGTGAATGCTGATTGCCTTTTTATTTCTATTCTGTATTTTCTACAAATGCAATGCATTGCTACAACATTGAGATCCTTAGCCAATTGTTTCATTGTACTGTATAACAAATACAAATTTGTTCTGGGATTTTTTGTTGTTGTTGCAAAACCCTGATACTCATGTGAAAATTGTTTTATTAAAATATTATTAATAGATAATAAACTAAATGATGCAATTAATAATATGATTACATTATGATTGCATTACAAGCACTATGTAGCAATGCCCAGCTTCTTCAATCTTTTGTGCTGAGAGTGCACCTGCTTCATTCAGACCTGATACTGGCCTGTTCTTTAGGTCAGATTTAATCAATGGAGGCAGTAACAAGGTTTTCTTTTTTTCTTCTTATTCTTTTTGTATCTGTTACTGTACTTAAGTACATTTTTCAAACATCTGTGCTTCTCAGATTTTGGGAAACTTTTGGGAAAACGATTTCCTTAGCTATATTTAAATGCATGGAATCTTAAAAAAAAAAAAAAAAAAAAAAAAAAAAACTGTTCTTCATTATTTTGAACTGAAGAAATTGAGACACGCTCAGAGGTTGTGATGACTGATTTGTGCTGAAGCATTATTTTGAGGCTTTTCTTTTTAGAAAATCCGCTGAACTGGTTCACATAGTGACCGGAATTAAATATTCTAGAATTGTGCCAATCCGATTCTCGAAGTAAGAACTCATTGATTCAGTGATTGAGTCTGAGCAAGTGTGGAACGGCGGACTATGAACTGCGCGACTTCTCCAACGGGACGGACGGATGGACTTACTGCGCGAGGAGACGGAATTTCGGACGGACTTCTCCGACGGACTTTTAACTTGAGCTCGTCGACTTCTAAAGGGCCCCCCCCCGCTGCCTCGGGCCCTGGGTACTCTGTCCCCTTTTTCCCCCCGGTACCACGCCCCTGAGAGTATCTGTTCTATAACTCAAGTGCAGTATATTTGTTATTTGCCATTGATCATTTTATCCAGGTTGTGCAGGTCAGTGAATACACTGTATAATAACAAGTATGGCAAATGGATCACAGTGCAATATCATGGTACCATCTGTGTGGCAAGGTGAAACACTTATAAAATAAAATGTATTTGGCCCCAGTTTAATCCATTTACAGAAGAAGTATCAAGGTAAACACCGTGCTGCATATTTGCCTGCTCTGTGTACTGCACTGAACTGTTGATGGGATTGCATGCATTGCATTCTGGTTTAGTTAATCTTATTGCTAAAGTTAAAAGCATTCTCACACCTTAATCAATCAGGGTAAGATCATAGTTGCATCTTTCCAGGACTAGTATGTTTTTTTCAACTGTAAACTCTTGTCAATGTGCTGTCTCTTTAACTTTGACATTTATGGTTATGAGGAGGAGAAAAGGCTGCATACTTTCCAATCACTCACCAGCCTCTGGCTCCTTTGCACTTAATAAGGAATTAACAGTACCAACTGGGACTCACGGAAGAAGATTTATGGAATCTAAAACAGGCACAAATAAAGTTACTTGGCACTTAATGGACCCATTCAGTGCAAATGGGTCCCAGCTCTCAAAACGGCACTCAGAGTGAGAAGTATTCCTAAGTGCTGTGCAATGTGTCCAATAACATTAGAGACAAAGGAATTTCAAAATTCAGCTGCTCTGATTTATTTCCATGTGCGTATGTGACCTTGATTTCAAAAACGAGCTCAATGTGCATTTCGAAACATGTCTGTATTTGTTACTGTAATGTTCTCCAAAGTAGGTTGATCCGAATCGGTGTCGACAATTTGCAGAAGAATCATTCCACCCCTCTTTCACTTCTGACTTCAGGCCTGTGAGCAACTTTCAAAGGAAGAAAAAGTAAGATGCAAGTAAATAAAATATCAAAGAGAGGTTTAGCAGCATTGACTCGCAGTCACTTCGATCAATCTGTCAATGCCTACCCTCTTTACTGCCCATGGTTCTCTTGGGTGGCCTGAGAGTATAGGCTTACTGGGCCAATGTAATTCTCTACTACAATATAAATAAACCGCTCTGGCTATCTAAAGTAAAATATGTGTTTGGAAAAGCCTTCATCTGTATCACTGCTAGCAATATGAAATGTTTTATCAAAGTCTATATAAAAAAAGGAAAGGTGACTATGAGGAAGAAATTGAACAATAAGTGGGGAAAAATACAGAGATCTAACTTTTATTTATTTGAAAGTATCTTTCAAGTTGGAGCTTTTTAATACTATAAACATTAGAGTGTCTCATTCAGTCCCTCACACAGAATAAAAGAGCGGCTGGGGAATATGGGTTCCTTACACTGCCATGTACTGACAGACCTGTGAATGAATTCCCACAGAACAGAAAGACTCTTCTTCCACATTGAACTTTGGAATAAACGTTATACTGAAGGCACTGCAGATCACTTTTTTTCCTAGAGCCGAGGGATTATGTTTGGTGTGTCTGCATTTAACTACAACAGAGATGAGACAAAGTGTTGAACTGTCTGACTCTTCTCTTGAGGCAGTGCTTGAAAGATTTATCCACATTAAGTACATCAAGGTGCTAATAAATAATTGCATGATTTTTATTAGATTTAAATAATCAAATCCTTATAATGTCTTTTTTCCCTGATAGAAGATTAGAGTATGTTTTTATTCTGTAGCGTGATTCAGAGGAGAGCAGTAGAGTGATGTGCAGGCACTGAGATAGCAGGCCACCTGCACAACAGGACAGACAACACACTTTGTAATCATTGTGTGGTGTATTCTGTCTGGAAATTTTCCCAGCTCCTGTTAGCTTGTGTTCTTTAAATATAAGTGTGAAAATGGAGAGACAAAACAAGTGCAATTAAGCATGAGGCTTATATGAGTTGAGGTCATGGAGAGAGATGCATCATCTGTAACCCCATGATAAAATCCATGTTGAGTTATCACACATATGGGTTGTTAGTTTCCGTCATATCAAATATGCCAAGCATATATAATGGACATTATATTTCTACCTTTTTATTTATTTATTTTTTTTTTTTATAATAAATGTGATGCGATCTGGGAAAACCTGCCGGATGTTGCTTTCAGTAAGGTCTAAAAATAGATTGAATGTCGTTTTTTTGTCAAAATTGGGTTTTCAATAAATTATTATCCTATAGACCTTATTCAGACCAGCGCCATGACAGGTATGAAAGTGAGGCTGTGAGGGATAGACTTACTGTGTTTTCAATGGGATCCGCTGTAAAAAGCTGTATAAAGCTCCTAGATCACATATCATTTTAAACAGATCATATTTTCTGGATTATTTGGTCTACTGGAATTTCTCAGAAACATATTTTTGCATGGTTTCGTCAGCAGAACAATCCACAAACACATTTAATAGCAGTACAACCCACTGAAGAGATGGAGGTCTATCCCTCACAGCCTCGCTTTCATTCCTGTTAAAAATCAAAGATGGCGCTGCTGTGAATAAGGTCTATAACATCTTGTTTATAATCTTGGGAAACTTCACTAGTTTAGTGCAGAAAAAAATAGCAATTTAGAGTGGCCAGCTGAAAAGACTGTGTCTTTCTCTTTAAGAACACGCATGGCGGAGCGGAGGGGAAAAAAAATACAAAATAGCCCATTTAGCTCTCCTTCTCTTAACACTACTCGACAGTTCACCTATCAAAATAAACCACATAACCAAATAAACGTCCTACCAGTCCTGTGTGAGCTACAACGGTATGCAAATTTTTATTTACTTATTTTTATCCAGTGTTATCGTGTGGTGTGATGCGGAGCACAAGAGAACAACAGAGTCTGAAGCTGCTCGCTTAAAAGATCTTGCTCGCCTCTCAATCGTCCAATTTCAAAACGGTTTTCACAGGATGAATTTTGAGTTTGTAAGCTTTCGAATGATACCTAACCCATGATAATTACTAAAATATGTGATATGAAAAAAAAAAGGCAATAAAAATAGAGAGCCAGTCGTCCCACTAGCAGGACGTGACAGTTAATTAAACCGTTTTTTCTCAAAATTCCATTTCTGAAAATCACAGCAATCAGACGACTTCAGATAACCATAACTTTTGTTACAGACAAACGATAAAATAAATAAAAACATTTGGAAAGGGCTTGAACCCAGCTTTAATATGGTATCAAAACCTGCAGTATGTCAAATTTCACCATCTGGTGGGTTTTCCCAGATCGCATCACAAATGCTTTCAGGAAGAGTGAAGAAACCTGTTTTCTAAGTCTAACTTTAAAGGCTATATATTATCTCTATATATTATCTCCATATTCTTAGAGTTCCAGGGGATATGGGGAAATTATCTTTTCAATGTGACTGTGTGTGGCATGGTCAAGAAAGAGATACAAGATAGTTACAATGGCTCACAATGCACTATGCCACTCCAGGGTTATGGGAAGAAGATGCCATTAACACATAGTTATCCCGCAAGGTAATTCAAACAGGGGCGGTTTCTTCATTAGGGCGATTGGGCGACGCACCACCAAAGTGCAAAAGAGACTTTTTCAAATCACATTCGCATTCAACCACAGAGTTATGCTAGCCGTCACTGTTGTTCTGCCTCTGGATATAGTCCAATTAGCGTCAAGTATTGTTCTGTGGAGTACTGCCTCTTTTTGGGCGAGAATCGGCCAGAGGGTTCCCATAGACCTCCATACAAAGATTTTTTTTTTCAAACTGCAGGCACTGCAATGGATTCTCTATGGGTTCCGGGAGGGCTTGCACTAACGTGATTTCGTTATCATATGTAACCTTAACTTGTGCAGCGATTGGTGGAAACAAATATACCTCTATTAATAATCTTTAAGCTGAAGTGATATCCAATAATTTCCTCAGTGCATAACTTTTTAAATCTCTCTTTTCAGGACTTTAAACACAGTTGCTCCGTTGCGCTTAAAGAAGATTAAAGAAAATAGTCCAACGCCGTGGTACAACAAGCACACCCAGGCCCTTAAGAGAGCAGCCAGAAAAATGGAGTGCAACTGGAAGAAAACAAAACTAGAGATATTTCGGATTTCATGGAAGGAGAGCTCGATTGCTTACAGAGAGGCTTTAAAAGCTGCTAGATCTGCATATTTTTCAACCCTATTAGAAGAAAATAAACATAATCCTAGGTATTTATTTGAAACAGTGACTAAACTAACGAAAAAGAAAGTTTCAAGCCCAAACGTTTCCAAGGAACACAGTAAAAGTGCTTTCCAAAAGTGCTTTCCAAGTAAAGCAGTAATGACTTTCTAATGAACTTCTTCACTTATAAGATTGATAATATCAGGGTCAAAATTATAACTACGCAACCGTCTACTAAAGTATCGCATCAGGGAGTGCATTGTAGTTTCCCTGAGGAAAAATTTTAGTCATTTGTTGCTATAGGAGAGGAAGAATTTTGCAAACTCGTGAATTCATCTAAATCAGGGATCACCAATCCTGGTCCTGGAGGGCCACTGTCCTCCTTGAGTTTAGCTCCAACCAGGTCCAACACCTCTGCCTGGAAGTTTCTAGTATGCCTAGTGAGACCTTGATTAGCTGGTTCAGGTGTGTTTAATTGGGGTTGGAGCTAAAATCTGCAGGACAGCGGCCCTCCAGGACCAGGATTGGTGACCACTGATCTAAATCGACGACTTGTATGTTTGACCCTATACCGACTAAGCTACTGAAAGAGATGCTTCCAGGTGTCATAGATCCTCTTCTTAATATCATTAATTCGTCTTTGTCTCTAGGATACGTACCAAAAACCTTTAAGCTGGCTATGATAAAACCGCTTGTTAAAAAAAACGCAACTTGATCATACAAAATTAGTCAATTACAGGCCGATCTCGAATCTGCCTTTTCTGTCAAAGAAATTAGAAAAAAGCAGTATCCTCACAACTGTGTTCCTTTCTTGAAAGAAATTATATCTGTAGTGTTGTATCAATAGTGTTGTAGTACAATCTCCGAAGTTCAGTTTCGAAGTCATCATCACCTCTGTGTCCTCCTGTAGGCCCTGTAACGATGTAACCATCCACCCGTGTGCTCTCTATACGTCTCCGTTTGGGCCCTGGTCTCAGTGACTCGCTGGTGGGTGTGGCGGTATACAACATCTGCTTAAACTATTCATCACAACGGAGTTTTTTAACACATGCTGTTGCACTCGCCACAACACTTAAACCTGTCAACAAGTCAGTGTCCTCTCTCTGGAGAAGCTTGTTGTGGGTCCAATAGAGAAAGGACTCTGTGGGTTAAGTTGGCAAGGAACATGAAACTTGGCTCAGATATCTCGCGCAGCAGGCCTGTAGCTTCCATTCTCGTCTCTGCGCCATAGTTCTGCACAGTGTCAGCATCGGTCAGAATCAATTTTATGTCATTGAATGACTTAAGAATGACTGAGACAGTGGCAAGATGCCCTGTTCATCTCTGCGCCAGAATACGTTTAAGATGCGCACCTTTATAATGCATAGCAACCGTTGGCTTTCTTCAGAACTTGTAGAGGGAATCGCACACCTCAAAAAACTCCAAAAGTGCGGTCTCTGCAGACATGGCATGAACCACAACCAAATCCAACTGATGGTTGAGGCAGTGCACATATGGGATCTCACGTCCAAGTCTGCCCTGTAGAATTTTCTGAACACCACCACGTTTCCCCGACATAAGCGCAGCTCCATCATACACCTGACTCAGAATTTTTGAGCTATCCAGGCCAACCTTGTTAAGCTCAGTCAGAACGGTGTCAGTTAATGTCTGTGCGTCACCTTTCTGAGCCGTAGCGATGCACAGTAGACGCTCTGTAACTTCGTAAGACTCATTCACTAATCGAAGCACAATCGATATATTTTCACATCCTGTGGGGTCATGCGTCCCATCAACTTTCAAAGTGTAATAGGAGTCACCAACTTCCGCCACTATAGCCTCTGTCACCACATTACTGAGTGTTTTTATAAGTTCATTTTGCATATCATGACAGGTGTAAGTGGCATTGCGAGGGATTGTCTTCACCACATTAGCTAATTCAGGATCCTTTTGGATGGTGTAATAAAGCATGGAAAGGAAAAGCCCAGACCCCCCCTCCGACATGTCATCAAAAGCGTCAATCTTCCCCCGTAGTGGCAACTGGTTTTCAACCAAGAACCCAACCACATCTATAAGTGAGGACACATAATACTGGTTTTTCCTTAGTTGATCTGCATTGACAAGGGTTGATACATTATTTCCCGTCTTGCGACGCATCTCCCTCTCCTTCCACATTGCATAGCAAGACATGTGGTCCTTCGAAGTTTCATGTTTATGAAATCCACTGTCTTTGGCCATAGTGTGTTTCCAGTTACGATAGCCCACACTCGCAAAGGCATCCAATGTTCCAGATTTTCTAGTAAAGCTAAACATCCGACAGCAAAAACAAAATGCTGCGTCTGCCTTGACACTGTACTCCATCCACTCTCTGTTGTGAAACCATTTATCAACGAATGATCGCCCCTTACCACTGTAAACAGTTACAGGATACTGTTTTAACACAATTTGGACAGGCCTGTCAGTCCCGAGATCATCAACCGCTGTCCGCTGACTTGCAGGGCTTGTAGATTGTTGCTCTATGGCTGCGCTAACGTTAGTTAAGTCTGTTGGCGCCGGCGGTTGTCCGGAGCTATCATTAGAAGAAAGGCCAGATCGGCTCTCAGAGACAGTGGTACTGGTGGTGGTGGCCGGAGTGTCCGAGTCTGCTGATGGAAGAGGCTGAGGAGGACTAACGTTAAACCATTTTCGCCCGCGTAACAGTTAGCCACTAACTATGATATTTTAGACGGACAAACTGTTCTTTTCGATTTAAACAACAACTTTTGCGCGCTGCAAATCAAATGTAACAATTTTACTCAGCGACCAATAAGTATTGACCAATGATGACCGAGCCTAGTAATGTCATGAACAACAAAAATTATTTATTTTGAAATTTATTATTTCATTTTAGTTACAGTTTGTACATTTAATATTAAAAGAATAACTAAAAGGGATACTTTTTTTGGGCCACGCCATGGCCCGTGGTAGGAGGGGCATCAGTGACCGCTAGGGGGGGCACGGCCCTCGAATGGCCCACCACAGCGCCGACTCTGTAAATTATTTATAGCCTACTATAAAAATGAGATGTTTTAAATGTATAGCATAGCCGTTTAATGAGGCAGCAACATATGATAGATAGGACAGAACAAGAAAGGCTATTAATAATCTTTCATTGCGTCACTGTATAATGATATGAAAGGCTCTAATACAGTGCGGCACAAAGCGCTTTTGCACATCCCGAGTGCAGAATGATGCGCTTGAAGCAACATGGAGTCACAGCGCGCATCGCTTCAAATCCGCATAGAAAAGTTCAAAGAACAAAGGAAAGACATATTGATGCGTAGTGTATTATACAGTATCTATCAATGCAATAGTTTATTGAGCCTTTTCTTTTTAACAGTTTTAAATTTCAGTTACTGTGCGCTTAAGAACAATTATAGTGCTCGGACTCTAGTGTTGTGGTCTAACAGACACCCGGTAGAAAGTAACATGATTAAGTTACAGCAGTAAAGTCCAGCAAGATAAAGTTGGTTTATGCGAAACCATAAACCTTTTTCTACTGATCAAGTATAATCATAGTAACATTGGATCATCTTGGAGAGAGTTTCATCGTGTTGACTGTCGTAACCAAACGCGACGCGCTGTTTGCATGCTGAATGAAGAATGATTGACAGCCAGCCGCATACTGAGAATGATTCAGCCGATACTGAATATCGGATCGGTGCATCCCTATAGCCTTCTGTACACTAAACTTCCGTGAACAGACGGAGCGCAATAGAATAGGAGTGCATTAATTCTGACTAAAATATACATTAACACTAAATTATAAATATATTTTTCTAAAATATTTTGTTGAATATTTGTTGTTGTTGGTGAACAAGTGCATTTTTATGATATTGGTTTAATTTTTTTTAATTTTTTTAATTTTAAATTTAGTGAATTTAACTGCTTCTTTAAAAGCATTAATTTCAATTGTAATTAAATGAAATGTTATGTAATTAAAGTGTCACATCCATAGAGAAGCAGACAAGGTAGATAGTAACAAATAACAAGTTTATTGAAGTGCAGAGTGAGCGATGCAGGATAACTTGAGTGCGATGATGGAAACAGATATGTGACCCTGGATCACAAAACCAGTCTTAAGTAGCACGGGTATATTTTTGGTAATAGCCAACAAAACACTGTATGGGTAAAAATTATAGATTTTTCTTTTATGCCAAAAATCATTAGGATATTAAGTAAAGATCATGATCCATGAAGATATTTAGTAAATTTCCTACCTTAAATATATCAAAAGTGTATTTTTGTAAGTGGATGCAGCACAATCGTCAACAGAAATGGAAACCTTTAAAGGCGATTTTCTCAAAATGTAGATTTTTTTGAACCCTCAGATTCCCGATTTGAAATAGTTGTATCTCGGCCAAACATTGTCCTATTCTAACAAACCATACATCAGTGGAACGCTTATTTATCCAGCTTTCATGTGATGTATAAATCTCAATTTTAAAAAATGGACACATAAGACTGGTTTTGTGGTCCAGGGTCACATATGGTGAACACTTAACTGACAGTGTCTTTGCAGGAATACAGACGAACTTGGTGACGGTGAAACACAGAACGAGGATCGATGAACGAAGGAGACCACAGGATATCAGGTAAGTATCTTCAGGTAGGTCTTTCACAAAGGAGTCTGTAGCGTCGAGCGACGACCAGACACTGAAGTGCAGGAGACTGTGACTGAAGTAGTGAGTGTAATCATGATGTGCAGGTGCTGGTGATTAGAACTCAGGTGACTGTGATCTGGTGTAACGATCGGGTGCAGTGGGCGGGAGTGATGACGTGGATGGCTCCGTGACATAGAAGGCTTGTTCGACTTCATGCAGCTCTGCGCAGACCGATCGACGGCTGACTTGAAGCAGTGCATGCCGGTTAGAAATTTTGTCCGACTTGATACAGCGCCGACGCCACGTGACTGTGACGTATGCCATCAAAGTACCGCGAGAGCGATTCGAGAGTAGCCGGAGAATTCAGCCAGCGCAGCTTCTGAAGAGCAGCTGCTCTGGGCTGCACGAGCTCTGATGACGACACTGCAGTTCCACGATTGGCCGGATTCACTGCATGACAACGATCACGTGTGTTTCGTGTTTATTCGAACACCTTTAGTTCCTCTACAGCTCACAAATAATTTTTTATAACAGTAAGCACTCTTCTCATGTAGTCGCGATGTTATATTGTGTCATGTTTATCCAAATAAAACTGATTAAAAACGTCGATTCCACTTATAATAGCTGTAGGCTTATGGTGAACTTTATTCTTGTTCAAACAGACGCTGTATGAAGCAGTACATAAAGTATTGAATGAAAATGTCTCTGAAACATCTGTGTATTTTGCAAATATTGCATTTATTTCACTTCAGCTGTGATAAAGTATGCAAACACCACGTGACGTGAGCAGTCACTACGGCAACCAGAAGACAGTGTCTGACTTCAAGTCTCCGTTTGCAGCTCCTCCCCGCCTGCACACGGCTACTCTCGCCGATCGCTTACATCCGGCCGCAGCCGATGTCGAACACACCTAAAGATTGTAATGTTTTTTGGATAGACTGCAAGGTAGATAGACTGCAAGGTTACATTCACTAGGTTTGTTTTCATAGTCAAGGACAATATAGATTAGGATATAAAATACTTTTTTTTTTTTTTTTAAATAGAAAAAAAAATGTAAATACTGAGATTACCATACATCGCCATTTAGCCCAAACATTATATATTTTTTGCCAATTGGCTATTGCCACACCCGACCTTATGGCATGCTTTAAATGTTAAAAAATTTCCAGTAATGATACATTAACTGTTAAATGGTTATTAACAATTAGACTACATTCAGTTCTGCATTAATAATTCACTTTGTTTGCTCATTGTTAGTTAATACATTAACTAATGTTAACTAATGAACCTTATTGTAAAGTGTTACCAATTAATTATTGTTGATCTCACTGCAAACACAAAATCATAAGTGACTTAAAGCTCTCTTGCTGGTAACAGACAGTTTTAGAGACCATTGACTTCCATTACAGAAAAAAACCCATAAAACAAAGTGTGGTGGGGGTGAATTTTTTTTTTTATTCTGTAAATAATTGAATAGTTATTTAATTCCAACTAGTGCTGCTACGACATGTTCATATGATTGTGAACTACAAAACCAAATGTAAAATAAATACAATCTTAGAGATTTAATAGGCCTAAGTACATTTATTTTGACAAACCTCGTTCTAATTTTCAAAAGACGGTTGTTTTTTGGGGAGAAAAACAGTCTCTCTTTGTGCAACCTTTGAAATAAGCTCCCTTGGTCTCTGTCTTTGTATCTAATCTTTTTACAAAGAGTTTTGGCATGCCATTTGAAGTGCTGATTAAAATCAGTTAATATAATCATGCTTTGATCCCAGCAGGCAGGGTTTCCAAATGAAAGACAAACACATTCACCATAAGTACATAAGAAGATACTGTCAAAACAGATTCTAATTTGATTCCTTGCTTGGACAAATATGTCTCTAAGAGCAGGATGATTGCAAGTACATGGGAAGACAGGGGAAGAGGAAACAGCCAATCAATGTCGAAAACAACACAGATGAAATCGTGTCATGTCACCGCCATACAAAGTTGTCATAATGGATTGATGTTCCAGCTGCATATTCCAGCCCTATATGCAATCTATCCACATGTTGAATTTGAATAATATTTTTATTTTTATCTTTGCCCTAGTGAAGATAAACCATGAGCAACAGAGGGTTGCTCTTTTGTGTGATTGCAACATTCCCATGATACAATGATTCCGTGGTGTGCCAAATTTTGTATGCAGCTTAAGGCAAGCTCACACAATACGACTTTGGGCTGGATTTTGGTGTCAGATTTTCAACAAATTCTTCGGATCGCAGACAAATCGGTGCTCGTTGTGATCGACAATGCTTGTAAATTATAAGCATATCAGTGACGTGATCTGAGGCTGTCTCAAGCAGTCACAGACACTGCGATATTTTCAAACCTGTTTGATATCATGGCCAAGTGATCTTGTAGTGTGAGCAATGAAACAACAATTGTAAACTGCTCTAATGATATCATGCACCTGAATGTACGTGATTACAAGGCAACAATTTGATCATAATTGTTTTATACTAATAAACAAACAAGAAATATATATATTTTTAAGTCTAAATAAGTGGCCATTTCACCATACTTAACATTATGATATATTTTAGTTACCCTCAGTTTTTGCTAAATAGACATGGACAGCCAAGCCAAGCCAAAATAAATATATACCAAGGCCCAAGGCAACTATCGGCCATGAGATCACGATATGCCACTCAAGACATGGCCACAATAGGCCACAAGGCTGCTATAGGCCACACAGAGACAAGGCAACTAGGCCACAGAACCAAGGCCACGAGGGGCCACAAGACCACACAGGACAAGGCCACATAGGTCACAAGGCCATGATAGACAACAGAGACAAGGCCGCGATGAGCCACTAATGCCACACAGAGACGAGGTCACACAAGACAAGGCCACTAGGCCATACAGAACCAAGGCCATGATGGGCCACGAGAACACGATGGACCACACAGGACAAGGCCACAATAGGGCATGATAGACCACACAGAACCAAGGGCAAGATGGGCCACACAGGACAAGGTCACGATAGTTCACAAGGCCATGATAGAGCACACAGAGACAAGAGACAAGGCCACGATAGGCCACAGAGACGCCACAGAGACAAGGCCATGTTAAGCCACTCAGGCAAATGATGCAAGCTAAAGGCTAATCGAACAGATAGATGAGTGATATGGGAGAGGATGACACCACCACCAGTATTTGCATGAGGATTACCTTAATTGTCAATGGAAAGAGCTTGCTGAGCTTCGAAGATGATTTTGGAATCGGGTCTTATAGAGGAAGAACATCTGCCCAGGATCTTGATTGCTGACGTGGAGACTCCGTGTTCGGCCGCTGTGGTAGCTGCCCCAATCCTGAAGGAATGTCCGGTATAAAGAGAGGGAGATAGACTGCAGCTTTTGAGTACATTATCTAAATGAATCCTGAACCAGGCCTTAGAAGCCCCTTTTCCACCGAAGCATTTTGAGAGCCGGTTCGGAGCCGGTGCCTGCGCGCGAACCAGTTCTTTGTGTTTCGACAGCCAAAGAACCGGTTCTCGGCCAGGAAAACTGGTTCCAAAGCGGCACCAACTCTTTGCTGGACTAGAACCGTTCTTTTACCACGTCATGCTTACGTCGGGGGCTGGGGGCGGGTTTAGATGTGTTCTAAACATCTTTTCTGACCATAATATAGGATCGCAAAGCCAGGAGAAACATTTGCAGAAACACAATGTAGTCCGCCGTTGTAATTGTTATGCTTGAAGTTGGCGCAACCGTTTCTAGTTTTTTAAATTATTTTTTTTATTGAAAACATTATGTAAGCAAAGAAGAAAACAGTCACAATATAGAACAAATACATAAAAAAAAAAAAAAAAGACAAGACATGGGTACATAACATATAAAAGATTAAATACCAAAGAAAAAGATTAAAAGACTTACATATTTAAATTGTTTTTAAAGCCTTCTTGTACACGAGTTAGAGATAATCCCAAAGTAATGTTGTACTTGCAAGCGTTTCTAGCTAAGACGTATGGCGACGTACACAGTGACGTAACGACGTCGTTCGCTGGGCGCTCTAGTCAGTGGAAAAACAAACAGGTTCTGAGAAGGTTCGCAAGTTGAACCAACTCCGAACCAACTTTGAACCAGAACCAGTTCTGAACCAGTTCTTTTTTGGTGGAAAAGGGGTAAGAGAGAGGTGCTCTATTAGATAAGATAAATAAGGGGGCGTGATCTGAAGTTCTAGGATGGACTTTAAGGAATTTAATCATGGATATGAAGGGACAGAAATTATTATTCATTTTTAAAAGTGTTCGTGTGACACCAGGTCCTTGAGAGTCGTTCTTAGAGTGTTTAAGAAAGAGAGTAAAGAAATTAGGTGAGAAGTGTAAATCAGAAAAGGAAATATCATGGGCAGGATCGAATTGTTTACTTTCTGAGGTGAATTCCCCTGGATGCATGAAGCCATAAAAGGCAGATAAAAACATGGCTTCTAGAAGAATATTGGTATATGTGACAAAAAGACCGTTGCGGACGGAGATGATTAATCTTTGTTGTAAAGGCAAGGTAATAGGCAGGCGTTTATCTGAGGGTTTACTAGAGGATTTAGTTATGCCTTTGAGTAATAAACGAACGGAAGTTGCATAAGAAAGATTTTGGCTGCCGGCTTATTTGTCTGTTGGCTGAGCTGTCGTTATTGAAGTTGATGGGGTAGTAGAAATTGAATCTGGTGGATTACCCAGGTTGTTTTGGGCCAGAAGAAGCAGATCCTCTCTTGACAGTCCTTGGCTGATGGGTATACCAGCGGCCTCGAGAGTGCGGATCAAACTCTCAAAAGACCACTGCGTCCATAAGGAGTCGCGGCTCTGGATGTGCAAACTGTGCCATGCAGCAGGAGGAGACGGCTGGACGAATTCGTTGTCGGAATCTGAATAGTCGCAAACGATATGCGAATCCTGAGATGGTGGTTAGCAACTGAGCGCAAGCAAACGAATGTTGGCGTCAGCATCTGCGAACTATTTTATACTACGAGAATTAGATCACAATTGGCTAGATGAGAAGGTAATAAGTGAAAAAAAAAAATAATAATATTATAAGTAGTCTTCCTGCCAGAACTTATGCTAAGCTTTCATTTTATCCGGTCTAGAGGTCGCATCCAATCGAACCACAAAATTCATAACTAAAACACAATTAATGCTTGAATCTGATCCAATTCTGGAATTCCACACACACATATGGTCAATTCCATGGAGTTTCTGTGCTTTCTTTTTGAAATGAATGACTTTCAGAAAATTTCATTCATCTTGGTTGGGTACATTTATTTTGAGGTTAAAGTTTCATCCCAACAAACCACTTGCACTTAAAATATGTGTATTTCCCCACACAGCAACCATATGTTGTACATTGTATTATACTGTGTGACCAAACACAGGAGTCGTAGAAAAGGTATTGACTCCTAGGTGTTCGACTACGCCACCTGGGGCCTTTCACACCAATATTTAAACAAGAGGGCTCTCCCACACAGCTAATGAAGGAATGACAGAGACGTGGTATTTCAATATAAAAATACAAAAATATTTATTAAGTAATCCAATAAAACCAGTCTGAGGTTTGTTCTCTCAACATAGTGGGAGGCAATACAGATTAAGCCCCATAGGCCGGCACAATGGGGGTAATGGCTGCCACCGAGAATATCAAAGCACAAACGGTAATGGCTTCAAAAGGATCAGCTGTTGGGAAGAGGTTACCTGTCATAGAAGGGGAGTGAGACCAACACACCACCCGTGCTGCGGACACACACACACACTATAAAACAGTGATCACGGCAAATAGTGAGTTGCACATTACCACTACAAATACTGTGTGCGATGCGTGAAGGACTCCGATCCAGCGACCTACTCCACAAAACAGCTTCAACACTCTGGTTGGATCAGAAATAAGCAAAGCCAGATATTAGCATTACCACAGCAAACTAATGGGGCAGCCAATACCACACCTATTGCTGACATGCATCAAAAATAGAGCAAAGATAAAGTAACAAAAATAAAGAAAAAAAAAAACAAAGGAGGCAAAAGCTACAATCACATTAAATTTACAAAAGGCAAAGCAGCAGTGACAATCTTTCTGAAGAGAGAAACAACCATGATTAAAATCCATCATGTACAATAAATATAACAGACCAATATCAATCAATAAATGATACAAATACAATAACCAACATTTCTTTTTACTTCTAGGGATACAACTTTCCACATAAACGGGAATGGGGCTCCACAGTTACCTCCCCTGCACACAAACCTACAAGAAATCACACACACACAAACACACAAGCATAGATCACATACAAAGTAGCCCATCATACACTAAGGTTATTGGTTAGTCACATCCCAACGGTTTACAGAAAAACATGGTCATATTATGGTGGATCAATTTATCACAAACATACATATACAGACACGTCACCTAGAGAACATTACTCCATTATCGTAAACCATACAGCCAATGTTACCTCAACTCGCATTCCAATAGGAAATAACAGAGCGCGCATGCATAGCGTCTTCCAGCCAAGACCTCCGGTGGATCAATAATATGCTACCCGGAAGCGTCTGGTCCACCGTCACACATCTGTTGTCAAACAGTTACACTTCACACACCGCTAGCTTAAATAACATGTTCGCACAGCAATGGAGCGTTGACACATACCCTTCAGAAGGCGACAGCACAGTGAACAACATAAAGAGGACGTATAAGCCGAGAACTTGCTTAGTTTTACACCCAATGAGCCGGTTTTATACTAAGTGCTATTGACTCTAATGAATAACTAGCCGCTTACAAGCTAACTAGAGGGCGTGGCTAGTGGGAAGAGGGATACGGCGAGCACAGAAGGACAACCTTGCTACGGCCGTTACTGTGCCGGTTACATGTGCAACCTCACCTTTGGACAGACACTGCGGGATAAGCCTCAGAAAGTGTGAATAATATATTGCACAATTTGATTTTGTGTCTTTGAAGCAGGTTCCAATGTATTAGCACAAACAGTGGCATGAGCCTCCTCAGGCTCTTTGTGCTCTGGTGTAGGTAAGAGAGCTCTATGAACTGAGATCATCAGCTCAGTTATTAATTTTTCATCAGGTGCTATCTGGCTTTCATTTGCGCAGGGTCACATTTATCAGGTATTGGATGTCCTCATGGTAAATTATTCAGGCCTGCTTGTCAAATTCATGATCACGGAGACCTATGATGACTTTTTCTATAATGCCAAACTCATGAGTTACCCGTGTTGGGGAAGCTACAAGCTACTCAAAAGTAGTTAAGATACAGTCAAGCTACACTTCTGAAAAAGTAGTTAGCTATACTACAAGTTACTATCAAAAAGTAGCTAGCTATATTGAAATTACTTTTATTTTTATTTATTTATTTTTACAATGACAATTGTATATGACAAATAACTGAATAATTGTTAATGAAGAATGTTATAAGTAATTAAGATGTTGGGTTTAAAGCAACTTAATGCAATTCAATTATTATTTCAAAGAGTAGCCTATTGTTTTATTTTGCAAACTCTACAAAGATACACACAATAGCCAAATATAGCCAATGGGCTCTATCTTGCACCCAGCGCGATTGACTTTGTACACCGACGCATATCATTCCTTTTTTGCACCCGACCCGACACACAGCCGACTTTTCCCTCCACAGATGCACATCGGTAAATTAGGGAATGAACTTGCGCTCCCGGGGGTGGTTCACCGAAAAGAGGAGCAAACGTTCCCTGGTGCTATTTTGCAGTTTCAGAAAAGAATTCCACCACAGACCAGGAAAACCCTAGTCTAAAGTCAGTGGCACATTATTCAGATGGTATTTTAAGGGCACATGCTTGGCCATAATGTAGCGTGTGTACAATGTGCATATACTTTGCTTCTGTCATTTACACAGACGCAGCAGTTCCCATTTTTGCAAACCATACATAATTACAAGGAAAAATATTACCACACGAGGTAAATCATTGTGAATAGACATTAATATGAATTAAAAATAGACATAAATCTAGCTTACACATTTATGCAAATTATTGTATGCCTGTTTAACCTAAACTAATTTGGGTGGGTTTCTCCCATTCCCATACAATGTAACTTCTCTGTCTTTTACAGCCCTGACCAGAACATATGTATCCTCGGCTGTGATCTGCTCCTAGCGTGTGCCTGGCAAACCCGCCATCATAATAGCAATCCGCCATGGAAAAAGTGCACCAATTCAATTCAAATTTATTTGTATAGCGCTTTTCACAATACACATTGTTTCAAAGCAGCTTTACAGAAAGTGCATTAGAAATGTACATAGAAAAATACAGTTAGTTAATCATGTATTAATTTAGGGCATAACATATCGCCGGTGTTGAGTCGTCTCTTCACAGGCGTCGAGTCGTCTCTTCACAGGCGTCGAGTCGTCTCTCCACAGGCGTTTAGTCGTCTCATCACAGGTGTTGGGGCATCTGAAGTCTCCGTGAGAGGCTGGATACAAACTGGAGCTGACGAACGCTGACTTGCGTCCCGAGATAACAGCAGAAAGGCAGATGAGAAATAATTAGCATAGCTGATGTTCAGAATATTATGCATTAGATCTGATTCGGCAGTAGTATAAAAGGTAAGCATTATGTGAATGCTTGGTTAAAGAGATGCGTCTTTAATCTAGTTTTAAACTGGGACAGCGAGTCTGAGCCTCAAACAATATCAGAAAGGCTATTCCAGAGTTTAGGAGCTAAATGTGAGAACGCCCTCCCTCCTTTAGTGGACTTAGATATCCTAGGAATGACCAGAAGCCTCGAATTTAGTGATCTTAAAGAGCGCGATGGATTGTAGGGCGATAGAAGATCTGTTAAATAGACTGGAGCTAAACCATTTAGGGCTTTATAGGTCAGTAGCAATACCTTGTAATTGATACGGAACTTAATAGGTAACCAGTGTAGAGATGATAAAATTGGTGTTATATGATCATATTTTCTTGACCTAGTAAGAACTCTAGCGGCTGCCTTTTGCACTAACTGTAGCTTGTTTATTGAGGATGCAGGACAACCAGCTAATAAAGCATTACAGTAATCTAGTCTTGAGGTCATGAATGCATGAACTAACTTCTCTGCATCAGAAACGGATAGCATATTATGTAGCTTAGCAATGTTTCTAAGGTGGAAAAAGGCTGTTCTTGTAACATATGAAATATGATATGAAAAACAGACTATCTATAGTGTTTGGAAGGATTGTTCTGCCTGGTCGATAACGTGGCGCAACATGACAAATTTCAGCAGTACGTAACATGCAAGTTACCATGTAATGATCAGTTACATCATCGCTTTGCGGTATAATATCTATATCGGTTGGATTGGTCCCATATGATATAATTAAATCTAGTGTATGATTTAGATGATGAGTTGGACCACTGACGTTTTGCGTGACCCCGAAGGAGTTTAATAAATCTGTAAACGCAGCCCCTAACGCATAATTTGTGTTATCTACGTGTATGTTAAAATCTCCAACAAATTATTGCTTATCGACATTGACCAATAGATTTGATAGAAAGTCTGCAAACTCTTTTAGGAAATAAGCATAGGGCCCTGGAGGTCTATATACGGTAGCCAAGGCTAGAGATAATAGGGGTTTCTTTCTTAAATTTAAGAGCGTAACATTTAGCACAAGTACTTCAAACGAATTAAACCTGTGACCTGTTTTCTGAGTAACATTAAGAATATCTCTATAGATTGTTGCAACACCGCCGCCACGACCAATCAGACGGGGCTCATGCTTATAACAGTATCCTGGCGGAGTAGACTCATTTATACCGAAATAATCATTTGGTTTAAGCCAGGTTTCAGTAAGGCACAGTACATCGAAACTATTATTTAGTTATTTATTATTTAAACTATTATAACTACTATTACGACAGCTCCGACGCGCTCGTCACCGCTCAGGATCTAGGGAACCTGCGCAGCGACATCGAGAACACGAGCACCAGGAAATCAGTGAGTGTGCACCTTACCTTTAGCCGAGGTAGCGCGGACATGACGGA
Organism: Semotilus atromaculatus; assembly: GCA_031834385.1. Classification (NCBI taxonomy): domain Eukaryota; kingdom Metazoa; phylum Chordata; class Actinopteri; order Cypriniformes; family Leuciscidae; genus Semotilus; species Semotilus atromaculatus. The sequence continues at coordinate 10,029,371 of JAULUF010000009.1, read as the reverse complement.
CGATGGAACTTCCGATGATCACGGCGTCGTCGCGTTCCGACTCGCGAAGAGGGGGAGAAGCGGTTCCGGGTGGAGATCTCGAAGGCCGGGAGGGGCGGGGAGGTCCTTGGTCTGGTCCTCGCTCGCGTCTTCTGCCGTGGAATCACCCAGGGTCCGTGGTGCTGTGTCGGTGCCGGAGTGAATGAAGCCAGGGATGATCGCGTCCTGGTTGCTCGGGACCTGTGCAGAGAAACACATGGAGTAGACGAAGTCGGAGTCAAAAAATTATTAACCACTGACCTGTGAGCATCTGCGCGTGATGTTTCAAGCGCGGACCGCCGATCTCGCAGCTCGGCCTGTCTCTCCAGCAGGTCGCGGATCTGCCTCTCGACGGATTCGAGCTCCAACTGCACCGAATGCAGCTCGAAGGTGTCTTCACCTGCACTCAGAGGTAACGTTAGACACACATCCGCTATATTCGCCATTATAGCAGATGTGCTATAGTGGCGAATTATAGCTTTCAGTTATACGGGTGTAAATAAGACGATCGATAGGCGAGAGACCACGCGTGCAGTGCTAGCGGGCTAAGGTTAGTAGCAGAAGTTCGGAAAGTTGGATATAAGTAGCGATATCAAAGCAATCTGATTGTTTTTTTATAAAGAATAGTATCGGCGATATGTTCACACCAGTGATGGAGTACTCGAGTCCTGGACTCGGACTCGAGTCCGACTCGAGTCCTTATTCTCTGGACTCGAGTCCGACTCGAGTCCTTATTCTCTGGACTCGTGACTCGACTTGGACTCGCGGACTGATGACTAGTACTTGGACTCGGACTCGAGAATATATAAAATCGGACTAGAGCATTCATTAAATGAATGACGTTGTTTCTGACTAAATAGGTTATAAAAATTTGATGTAAGATGTTACACTTTTCCTGTTTCGGGGTCCAAGACCGGCCGTGATCTATTTTTTCCCTCACAGACACTGCTAACCGCTCGCTCTCCTTGCTTGACAACACACTCACTGACATCACTCACTTTACGCTGCATTCTCGTGCATTATTCGCGGGAGAGAGACATTTAACACTAGATAAGTTCCTCTACATCTAATCAGCAATTTCGATTTTGGCACGCTTTGCAGCAGCTGAGCTGACCACTAAGGAGCGAATGTACAGTGACGTGACAAAACTGCCAGATTTAAACTGTGCTTTCGTGCGGCTGGCGCTGAGCCAAAGTCGGACGCGCTCAGCGCTTAATCCCGTTTATCATACAATAACACAATTATGTTTATTTTAGCTAACAAACTAGATGGCGACCTTGACTATGTCACACATCGCAACCACTCTTTACCTGCGGTGTTACAACTGCTTATAGCACTGCATGTTCTGTTTTTTTTGCCGCAGTTACATTGGGATTTAGTTTGCTTTTCAAAATTTCTAAATAGTTTTTCTTTTACCATATTCGTCAAGAAGAATGCATTTCTCCTCCTCTGTCCAATTAGGCTTTATTTTTTGTTTTCTTTATCCATTCCAGTTGCCTGATCATCCAAAAAATCAATGTTTTGAATAAAGTTAAAAATCAATGAACCTTTTTTATAAATTTTATCAGCTCTTTAAAGGTGCCAGAGTGGAGACATGTAGGCACTGGGGGCTCGAGTCTCGACTCGGACTCGGACTCGGGACTCGAGACTCGACTCGGACTTGAACTCAGGTAATGGTGACTCGACTTGGACTCGACTCGGACTCTTATATGGTGACTCGGACTTGGACTCGGACTCGAACACTGGGACTCGAGACTCGACTCGGACTCGACAGTTGGTGACTCGACTACAACACTGGTTCACACGTTTGTAAAATTGGAAAGTTTATAACTAAATGTGAAAGAAGAAAATCAAGTATTAGGAATCAATTCGACGGAGTTGTCTCAGTAAGCTTGTGTTAGGGTTAACGCATGCGCGTTTATATCAATTAGATAACAGCCTGTTTAATGAGTGCTGTAACGAATGTACATCAATAATAATATACATAAAATGTATTTAAGGGGGGCCGGAAGGCCAATTTAGCTCAAAAGGAATGATTCATCGATTTGCAATGAATCTTGACCGAATCACTATGGAACCGAGCAAATGACTCGTTTAGAGTTCATTTGAACGGGCCGTAATTATAACCTTGGCACAGATATAAATATCCAATCTATAGTGAAACACTATGTATTAGCAAGGTAACTTTAGATCGACAGTACAAGACATTAAATGTGCAAGCACAACACAAGGCAAATATCTTTCCAAAATATAAACAAGACTTTATTGATTATCCTAAAACATAAAACTAATATCTAACACAAACACACGCACACGCATTCATACAAGTTGCAGAAAGAAAGAGAGTGAGGAAAGAATGAGTTTTAAGAGTGAGATAGTGAAATCCCAAGTTTCTATATGCACTTATAAGACATGACCTGAACGAACCATTAATCATTAATTTAACCCTTCTATCGTTTCTCAGGCAGGTTATTAGATATTACATTAATGCACCAGTTCAGTTAAGAGTCTGGAGTGTTACTTGCATGTCCTTGCGTGGCTTAGGGAATTCCCTGTTTGCGGTGCTTCGTCAAAGGGGTTTCCCGGCCGTGGCTTGGCTGGCTGTGCCTGGAGACGTCTTGGGGCGGCCAATCACGTGGCGTGTTGGCGCGGATGAATTAAGTCTTTGAAGTTGAAGCAGGCTTTGCAGTTGAAACGTTAAAACAAAACTTTGCAGCAAAACTTAACTTAGAACCGAGACTCACAACGGAAAATAAAGGAAAACTTAGGAAAGAAAGAAAGTGAGACGAGTTAGATGGCTTGAAATGAAGCTGTTGAACCCGTTCTTCTGATCTTAATTTGGGTTCTTTGTCTCTATGCGTCTACATGGTTAGGCTACCACAACCATCGTCTGCTGTCTCCACCCGACTTGTTGTTCTGCCGAGACCTTTTCGAGAGAGAGAGCCAGCCCGACTTCTGTGTTCGGGTCTAAGATTTTAAACTCAAATGTTTGTCCCGCCTCCTGGAGGAATTTGGACAATAAGATACTTGTAAGGTTGTTTGAGAAGGGGGTATTTTCCATCATCCCCCTCGCATCGTAAATCATGTGGTATCTGTGGTTTGCTTTACTCTGCAGCTGAGCAGAGGCTTTAGTTTAGACATAATTTCCATTTTAAGACCATAAACATTTTACACAGATTTCAATCAAGCCATCTTTTGAATTAAGGGCATACGATTCTTTTGATTGGAAGCACGGTACTCTTTCATTCATACCCACGGTTATAACACAATTACATGATTTATATGTGATCTAAGCATAATAGACACATAGGGGTCATATATTGTAGAAACACATAGAAATATGGTTGAACGATTATATTTGATTATATCAAGTCCATCAAGAATTGTTTTGGGATGAGTTTTATGGATTTTGATATGTAAAGTCTCGTGTCTCTGTGGGTTTTAATGGATCTCAACACTGAGGTCATTCAACGGTCTTCAAGAAGGGGGAAGTCTGTTTTACATCTCTGTCATGGGATCTCCTGACCTCATGGCGTTAATTTAGTAGGTCCTATCCCGTGACATCTCTTGGTCCTTAAGAAAGAAGGGGTCTGTTAGTCGCAGGTGACCCCTGCTAGGGCCCTGAGCAGTACCATTTCTGAACAGATCTGTCTTTCACAATTACCAAATGTAGACAACATTATTCCTTTAGTTAAACAATAAAAGGTCTTTTTGGGTTGTAGACTCTCTGGGTCTGGTGATTTGAATCTGGAATGTGAAGACTCTTTGTGGGATTATGTATGAAGTATGGACAAAATCACCCAAAAGCTTCAATTGTGTTTGGGTCCATTCTCGTTGTCGCTACATATCCCCCTTCGTTCAACGATGTGTTGAGAAGAAGACATCGGTGAACGCTGGAGAAACGGGTAGAGGAAGCAAACACACACAGCAAACAACAAGACAACACCTCCATGACTGGTCACTTTACTGGTGCAGGGCATTAGATTATCTAGGCCTAAACAGGTTCACTCTCTCAATATAGTCAATCATGTGGAAAAAGTTTAGTTCAATTTTAGGACCGTTATTCTAGTTTGTTTTAAAACGGTGATTGATCAACTTTGTGACTAAATTTGATTTTGTTTGTTTTATTCTCTTCTAGATTGTTCTAGGTTTAGACCAATTTACCTTTCAAATTTGATTCGAATGATGCAGGGAGTTCTCTAAGCTAACATTCGTTTTAAGGTGACTTGCAAACATCAGGCGTGGTGCGTCAATCCTTATATGGTAACCTTGACCCTTATGGGGTGGACAGGCATTTTACCTAATAAAAGAAGGAAAGGAAGGAAGAAGTAAAACAAAACAAAGCAGTTGAGTGTTCCTGATAGGACTTATAACTACGGTTGCACAGCTAAGTTGTCAGGTATCATGATGTAATGAGAGGTGTTCTCAGGTGTACTTGTTGGATGGGTAGTTACCATGTTTCCTACGGTAAGTGTAGCTAAGTTGTTAAGCTAGTTTCTGAAGATAGTTTCTACCTGTGGGGGAAAACATATTTGTTGGATGTTTTGCACGGTAGAGGTGGTTAACTTCTGTATAATAGTGAGTATGTTAGGGGTGTTGTGTAGTGCATGTATGCATGCATGTATGGTCAGATCTGTTTCAGTCTGTCTTGCTCCCCCCTTTGCTTGATGGCTTAGCTTTGATGGGCTTGTTGCATCTTTGCCTTGGAAAGGGATCTTCTATGATCTGCTGGGGGTCAGTCCAGTAAGGCAGGAAGTTCTCTGGCAGACATTGGGAGGTGGTTTGGCATGGATGCGTGAAGCTGTAGTGCAAAACGTGGTCTCCTTTGTTGCCTTCCTCTTGTGATGCCTTCTGGTTGTGACAGACTTTCTGACCTTCTGTGCTTACTGTCGTTGCTGTAGCACACACATGGTTCTTGAGTTTGGAGCTTGTTTGGTGGTTTCTTTATGAGTGATGGGTAGCCAGGATGGTGTTTCCTGGTACCTCTGGGTGTTTGTCAGTGGTTGACTGTGAGAAACCACTTTGTTCTGTGTTGTTGTAGAACAGGTGGTTGTCATCTTCCTTTAGGAAGGTGTACCAGATGATCATTGGTCCTCTGTGTTCAGCTTGTTTTCGATGAACACTTGCAGTTGCCTCATTAGTCGCTCCATGTCTTCTGAGGGTAAACTGTCTTGTTCTTGGGCACACTCAGTGCGGTGTTTAGCTGAGTGGTGCAGAGGTGGGTTTCGTCGTCGATTACCCACATAGCATGCTTTTGGATGCGTTGGTTGATTCCAGTTGTTTCCTTCTTGCGGGTTTCTTGAGAAGCGTGGCTGGTCCCATGACTTTTCCATGCGGTTGGCGTGGTAGGTGTCATCGGCATGGGAGTCACATTCTCTGTGCTCCTTACGAAGGATGGTGGTGTTGTCATGCCACTGGGTGTCTTCCAGTGCAAGGCTTGTTTCTTGGCTGAAGGAGTTTGAAACTGTGGACGTTTTCAAACCTTTCTTTGAGGTCATCTTTTGTTTGATGTAGGCCTTGTGTATCAGGTCACGTAGCTGCTGAATTGTCATTGTGCCTGGGCAGGCCATGATACCAAGATGATGACTCAATCCAGGGTGCAGGTTTCTCAGGAAGAGGGTTTTGAAGTTCACATCCTCTTCAAGTTCAGGTTTGCTATGTACACCTAAGTAAGCTTGTCGAAAACGGTGGAAATAGGCTTGGGGAGTCTCTTGTCGACATTGTTTGGTTTCCAAGGCAATTAACACACCGTGTTCTGACTCTGGACCTGTAAATTCTTTAATCAGTGTCTCACGTAGTAGCTGGTAGTTTGACATGACATTAGCAGGTTGTCGGTCTAGGAAGCTTCGTACCTCTGGACTGGATGTGGATCTGATGAGGTATAACCTGTCTCTGTCAGTCATATGGGGTCTCACCTCTAGGTGGAAGTCGATATCTCGGAGGTAGGCCTGGATGTCGGGACCCTCTGTGGAGTTCGGGTTGAACTGAGTGATATTCTTAACCAGCTGGTTGAGATCTTTAAATGTCATCCCATGTGCAGCTTTGGAGTCTGCCTGGATGAGCTCTCTTCGTTTGTTGGCAGTGAACAGTTCTGTGGTGAAGGCCGGTGACGTTTTGGGTTGTGGCCATTCACTTCTTTCACTGTATGCCAGTTCTTGGGTGGAGGACTCTGTTCTGCTCAGCAGGGGTGATGCTGAGGGAGGTCTCTCCCTTCTTGGCTCTGGTTTCTGTTGGAAAATGTGCTGGAGTTCATCTCTGACCGCGTAGAGCTTGTCGTTGACGTCATCTCGCTGTTGGGTCAGATGGTCGATGTCAGCGCTGCACCTTTCCAGGTGGTCTTCCAGAGCAGTGATTTTAGAGTTCTTACTTTCAATGTCAGCTTTGGCTTTCTCTAGCTGATGTTCAGCAGACTGGAGTTGGTTTACCAGGTGTTTCTGGACAGTCTTTAATTCTTGTTTGTCACGTTCAGTGACTGCAAGGGCTTCTTGGAGCTTGTCAACTTGTGTCTTTGTTTCTTGCTCCGCTTCGTCGGACACTTTGAGTTTGTCTTGAGCTTCACCTTTGAGCTGGTCTTTGCAGTGTTGAGTGTGCATCAGCTCTCTCAGGAACTCGGTGGTCTGACGCTTGAAGTCGTCCTGGACTTTCACTTCCAGCTTGTCTATGCGGCTCTGGGCACGTGTCAGCTCCTCCTGGAGGTGGGTGATGTGCTTGTCGCTTAGTTTCAGCTGGGCTGTGAAGGCATTACTTAGGGAACAGGTGATCTTGGTTAGTTCCAAGTGGTTTTGGTTTTGGCTTGAATCGTGTGTCAGGAATCTTCTCAGAATTATGATTATTATTAAAAATAATAACAGTTCAATTGTCTTTGGTGTGAGGCAGTCTGTAATGCCTCTGAGCCAGGCGTCCACATCTTCCCTTTGGGCAGTGGGGTTTGTCGTCCACGACATGTTGACACACTGGGGTGAAGAGACTGACACAGATCTGTGTGGGGTATAAGCCTATATGTGGTTGAACAGCTAAGTGTCGTTTCAATAATTGTACACCAATAGTGAAGTGTCGTAATGACTAAGTGTTGGTCTGAGTGTAGCCAGGTAGGCTAGAGATGTAAAGATTTCCTCACTCAACTGCTTAAAGGAAAGAGAGAGAAAAAGGTTAAAACAAATCTCAATGGAAAGAAACTTTTTTTTTTTCAATGGGAGAAATATTTTTTATAAATATTTTCTATCAATGAAAAGCTGGTTTCAACTCGTGATGTGAGGACTTCGTCACTCAACTGAGTAAGGGAAAAAGAGAGAAAAGTTAACAACCAATTTCAATGAGGGAAAAACAAAAAGAAAATTATTAACTGGGGAAGTATTAATTTCTCATAAATGTTCTTTATCAATGAAAATCTGTTTTCAGAAAGGTAAACAATATTATTGTTTATGTTTATGAGGAAAGATAATACAATAATAATGCTGATACCTCTTTTCTGAGTTTGACAGGATTGACACACACACCTTCAGTTGGACCGCTTACAGCAGAGTTTACAGCAGGGATGCTTTGAAGGCGGAGTTTGCTCAGCACTTGTCTCTGTTACTTGATCTTGGATAAGATGTCAAAGTTTAAATTGCGTTTACAAATGCAGGGAGAGTATGAAGAACACAGGATTGTTGATTAAAAATCAAATACCTAATAATCTGTTGGTTGGGAAAGATTATCTTTGTCTCTTTTAGAGTCGATTGATGGTTCTTCCAGGTTGTGTTCCCTACAAATGTGAAGAATAAGATGGAATAAAGCAGGACAGAACAGGAAAGACGTGATGAAGAAATGAAGCAAGGAGGTTGGATCCCGCTACCTTTAGGTCTACCACGAGTATAGAATTGATAGTTGAGGAACAACTAAACACACAAATAAACTTTTGTAAAAGACGATTGTCTCTGGTTTATTTGAAACTCGTATGGAGATGGTAATGTCCCCTATTGAAGCGTCCCGAAAATGAATTAATCAAATATAGTGGTTAAGTTTATAACCAACAGGACGAAAGGATAAAACGCAATGACAATAATGAGCAAGTCTGAGTCTAACACTATTTTTGTAATAGTAATAACAACTTTCAAATTTTAACTTTCCAAGTTCAATACCTATTCACCTAAAGTGATTAGATCTCAACGAGAAATTTAAAAATTATGAAACTAGAATTTATTAAACATAAATCATTAGAAATGATCTGTCTAGAAAAATAGAATTTCAATTTTATTTTAATATTTCCTTTTCTTTAAAATCAAATTCAAATTTGACAATTAGTAATAGTAAACCAGTATTTTCTTTTTCAAGTAAAATGCAGGTAAAGTAATTAATAATTGTAAACCAATATTTCCTTTTCAAGTAAAATATAGGTAAAGTAAAATGTGAGAGAGTTAAAAGAAAAGGAAGAAAAGACCAACAGGTGTAAAAGTCGAGGTGTTTAAATGGTTAAATCACTTTAACTTTGTTCAAACAGACACTGTATTTAACCACTGATGTTAATTACTAATGATAACAGTACATAATGCGTAAGGCGTTAGCATATAGGCCTCAATGTAAACAACTGCTTAGCCTAGCCACAGAAGGGTTTGTTTACACTCTGGCGATTGCACGGGTCAGAGTTCACCCGGAAGCGTTGGTTAAGACTTCCGTGTCAAGATCGTAACTATAGCGACCAAACAAACGCTAGTGGGCAAACACGTGAAGTGCAATGCAAATAGTTTGTAAGCAGTTACGCATGTGTTACATGAAATCTGAGCGCATTTCAACACTATTCGAAGAATATGCACGTACAGTCGATCATATTACGGGAAATGTCGGCGCATTTCAACACTGTACAAATAAGATACACCACTCGTAGCTTTAGCTGGTTTTACGACGTGGGGCTTCACTCAGTTCGTTAAGAGTGATATTAACTTTAAGCAAGCGACAGCTTTGCGTTATAATAGATGGAACAATAGCGATCTCGGCGGATCGCGTCTGTGCAAGTTTATCTGGGCACACAAGAAAAACAACAACAACAGGGTTTTTAACTGTTGGTTCAGTTATCACGACTTTAAGTTACTATTCAAATTACACTCGGACATGCGCAGTGTTACACGAGAATTCATTGAACAGTCATAAACAGATAAACGTATATTTATTACAGGGATCGCAGTGGAACACGCACTTACAATCAGATAAATAAATATAAGCCTTTTATGACTAACGTTAGATGAGGAACACGCTCATCGCTCTGTGAGGAGAATATTCGTCCTTACAGATAACGTTAACTTAAATTACTGCAGTTTAATTTCGTTCAGCTCTCTGAGTGGTATAAACACACACACATAATGTTATAGCTATTTGAAAGACTCTGGGACACGCAGACGTCAGTTAAGCTATAATCAAGGTATTTCAGGAAATGAGGAACACGCTCAATTCTTACCTTATAGTGTGATGTTTTATATCTTAACTCAATTTACTGCAGGTAAAAATAATAATAAAAACAAATAGGGAGGCAGACTAGACTAAAGTAACAGCTTTGCTCTGGATGCATTCACTCAAGCCGCAGCATCCACTTCATTCAAACAGGGCGCGCGCTGCGCGCTCTCCATACGTCACACACAGACTTTCAGAGGTTCGGATCTCGCATCCGAAACAAAATGAAAAGATAAATCTTGATATATGCTTACAATTTAGGTTGAACTGCCCGCATTCTCCACCAAACTGTAACGAATGTACATCAATAATAATATACATAAAATGTATTTAAGGGGGGCCGGAAGGCCAATTTAGCTCAAAAGGAATGATTCATCGATTTGCAATGAATCTTGACCGAATCACTATGGAACCGAGCAAATGACTCGTTTAGAGTTCATTTGAACGGGCCGTAATTATAACCTTGGCACAGATATAAATATCCAATCTATAGTGAAACACTATGTATTAGCAAGGTAACTTTAGATCGACAGTACAAGACATTAAATGTGCAAGCACAACACAAGGCAAATATCTTTCCAAAATATAAACAAGACTTTATTGATTATCCTAAAACATAAAACTAATATCTAACACAAACACTCGCACACGCATTCATACAAGTTGCAGAAAGAAAGAGAGTGAGGAAAGAATGAGTTTTAAGAGTGAGATAGTGAAATCCCAAGTTTCTATATGCACTTATAAGACATGACCTGAACGAACCATTAATCATTAATTTAACCCTTCTATCGTTTCTCAGGCGCGCAAGAAAGGCGTGCCTCTAGCTCCTTCAAAACTTGGAGCGTCCCGTCTGTTCGGTGCAAGCAAGTTCACGCCAGAGAGAGTTACAACTTTCCTGAACTCCAGCCGGAGTTTCTTCTTTTTCTTATTCGTCGTTTTTCTACTTTGTTTTAATCTAAGTTTCTTTATTTTTCGATCTACCTCAGTTTGATCATTTGCCTTCGTTCAGTGTATTCACGAACGAAACGAGTTTAAAATTAACCATCTCGTACGGACCGCAGCTGAAGCACTCGCAAACATCTGCCTCCTACCGGAAGACTTCCAGACACTGCGACCAAGCTGCCTTTATGAACGCAACCGCACAAAAAGGGGCCTAAAACGCAAGTAATTAACGTACAATCTAAATTCAAGTGCTGTTTTAAGGTTGTTTAGAGCTTACTAAGCCTTTGGGTCTCGTGTTGGAACTGTTTGAACTGTGTTCTCTCTCACTCTCTCACTCACTCTCTCTCTCTCTCTCTCTCTCTCTCTCTCTCTCTCTCTCTCTCTCTCTCTCTCTTTCTCTCTCTCCAAATATTTCGTATTGCAATCATTTTTGTTAATTGTTTGTTTTGCTATGCATATTTACTCCTGCGTGATTTAATAGTTTATGTAATCTTTAGTTGTGTTTATTAAATTTCATAATCATTTTGAATCAAGTCTGTCTCATGGTTCCATACTTTGAAGCCTCTGAAAATGTCGATATAAGTTACCTGCTCTACCTGATTTAACTATTGAAATATTTAAAAGTGCCTTACACGAAATATCATTCTTTTGTGGCCACAGAAATGATATGATCGCTGTTTACAGGCCGATAAATTGTGATGAAGAATTAAGTCTCGCTCCAGTCCGCCGGACGGACAGATTGCTTGATAGATTTTAATCACATCAAAATTTACTCTGATAATTGACCGAATCTTACCTATAGGAATAATTACTACGAGCAATCGTGTTAATTGTTCATATACGGTGAGGTTAGCCTCGTCCCTATTTGGGATAATCAAATTCGTGTATGCGATAATACATATTCATTATCTCATGAATAGTATTCCCCATTTGAGTTAACAATTTCCCCAAAACAAAAGTCATTGTCGCTACATAATAGTGCAGTAATATTGTGATTTTATTCTCAAAACAAAGGTGCAAAACACAACAGTGGTGAACTTATAGGCCCTGTTTACGCCTGGTATTAAGATGCATTTTGGTCAATTGGATCACAAGTAGACAAGGAAGACTTGTTTACACCTGGTATTTTAATCTTTTTAATCTATTTTAATTTAATTTAGTCTCATTTGTCCACTTTCAACCACTTCTGTCCTGATTTCTTCAAAGGGAAGGTTCCATGGGCGGGTAAATGTATGGGCATTTTTTAATATTTTGATCTAATGGACAAAATAAGCTTGCGCAATTTACATAGCAATGTGCCTGGAGACGACGAAAAAACATGTGGAGAGCATCAACTTTCGTTTCTACTCTGACAGCCGCAAGACCACGCCAAACGCTGTGAGTGTGTGTTAGAAATCCGGAATGGTGCGAGAACATTGAAGGAGACATAGACAGGCAGACCCGATGCATAGCAGAGAGATGCAGTGTCTTGTTTCCCCTCTCAGGGAACCATGGTTTGATGCATAACCCAAGACATTCCCTTTCGATTGGGAACTCGCACTGGATCCTCTAGAAGACACTTTGGGGAACCAATGTGCCTAATTTGAATGACTGCCTAATTGGCTGATAAAGCACAAACAAAGACTTAACGGATTTAGATGCCGGTGTCAGATTCCCTCACTCAGGTCCACGGAACTGTCAGTGACACTATTCCCCACAGCCACCATCTAAGCTCCAAGCCCTGAGACAGGCGGAGGTCAAAAGTCTGGTAATGTCAGCCTCTTCGCCAGACATTATCATTAAGGGAATACTGGCACATGAAAACAAAGGTTCCCTCGCCTGTCTCTCACAACCAAAGGGAGCTGTCTACTTAAGGGACCCGCTATCAGGGGGAGACAGCTTCAACCTTATTATTAGCTGCGTTTCCACTGTCGGGCCAGAGCCGGGCTGTGCTAGTGCGTGCCAGGGCCAGTCGCGTTTCCACTGTCACTTCTGGGGCTTGATCAGGGCTTACTCTGGGCCAACGGCCAGGATTTCTGGCCCGTCAAATACCTTGGGCCAAAGCGGGCCAGCTCGGGCTAGAGGAGTGGTTACGAGCAGAGGCAGAGTTTACCTGAGTCTGGAGACGACAGCGCCGGATGATTCTGTCAGCATTAAAGACTTTTAAAATAATTTACCTCACTTTCATGTTTGAATGCCTTCTGTTTGTGATCCGATGTGGATTCTGATCACTGTGTAAGGTAGAAATATTTATAGGGCTACTATGCGATGCAAAAGTCTATGCACGCTAACCATTACCATAGTAAACATAGTAAACGCTTGAAGATACGCATAGTAAAAAAACATGGTGAATGTTTGAATTAGGGCTGTAATCTCCCAGTCGATTAGTCGATTATTGGTCGATATGTTCTGGCTCAACCAAAATTCTGATTGGTCGATTTTTTGCCACGTTCATTTCATCAGTTTTGTCTGTGGTCATTTCATCAGGTGGAAAGCACTAAATGCTAATGGGGGTGTTTTCAGAGCACCACTGTTTTACAGCTACAGTCTGTCTTCAGAACACCCCCCTTGTTTTCACTTCTTTTGTATTAGCCCAACCCACCGGAGAAGAGAGACAGATTGGAGAAAGTAGGCTACTAGAAGGTTTGCTGAATATTATTTATTTAATTGTGAGAGCGTTTAATTCATAGTCAGTCCTCTTCTACTATGTCAACAAAGACATCGGCAGTGTGGCATCATTTAAAAAAAAGTTAATAATCTATTCGTGTCTCAGCCGCGAGCTGAGCTCCTGTGTTCGGCTGCACAGATCGCGGCTGCACAGAGCAGCTGCACTTATAGTGTCTGTCAGTTATTATAATACATATGACAAAAACAATTGTCTAAATGATGTTGCATATTCCTCAAAAGTTCTCATGATTATATCACTAGTTGACAACATAGTACTATTTTCGGAAATCATAGGCTATGATATTGCGCAGGTGCACGTGATGCAACGCTGTCAGAGCGACAGACTCATGTGTCAGACTCATTTCAGTGCAAAATAATTAGGTCAAAAACGATTTAATATACTGCAAATAGCCTACTAGTTTTTTATGTTTATTTATAATTCATTTTGGCGGACAACAAGGCTATCAAGTATTGCGCTCAGTGCGCAGCTAGTTTTTTTTTCCTAACGTCCTTTTTAGTCGATCTTTAGTCGAAAATTTCAGGACTTCAGTCGACCAAGATTTTCTTTGGTTGATTACAGCCCTATTTTATCTGTCAGTAGCGTCTCGTCTCTTTATACCGGACTGTCATAAAATAAAGCAACATTTTTTTCGGGAGCTTTCTCTTTTTATTTCTGTGTGACTAATGTGCAATTTTGACATACATTAATTCATGATCAATGTATCACTTTTTATTGTACACCTGTGGTAAAACATCGATGCTTGGGGTTTAAATATTCAAGTAAACAACAAAAATGCCAGCAAACGGTCACTTTTATTATGTTTGTTTTGCAATGCACGCTGTTTCCAGTGATTTCTTTCAGATTAGTTTTCTGATAAAACTTCCATTTGTTGGTGAAATGATGGGTTAGTGTGACGTTGTTCCAGAGAGGCGTGTTATGGGTTATGGTATTAGTGAAGCACTGCGGAGCTTCTGGCCCGACAGTGGAAACGCAGGCCAGGTGCTACTGGCCCGAGGCTATTAGCCCGGCACGGCCCGTTTAGAGCTCGCACTGGCCCAACAGTGGAAACGCGGCTATTGACTCATAAAGGGGCCAACTGCTTGGAAACTTAACCAGTGGGAAGGCAGCTAGGGCTTTATGAACCATAAGGAAGCTGCCTTAACATAAGAAACCCACCATAAGGTGGATGCATAAACCTTATGTACTGTATATTTTAGTTGCAAACTGCTTCACACTGTCTGACCTAGAATCAATATCTTGCAAGGACAGCACTCCTGAATAAGGGTGCTCAACAGTGAGAAGAGATGCAAAGCCCAGGCAAAAGCCACTTCTCACCAGGGTCCAGAGATGGGTTCTCTGGGGAGCTGAGGACTCAGCAGAAAGACCCTCACTCACCCAAGACTATGATCCCCAACTTAGACTAAGCTAGAACCAGTAAGCTAGGGATGATAGACCCTAATAAAGAAACCTTATAAAGGAATTGTACACTACGCCCACTAGAGGAAACTAGAAAATGGCTGCAAAGTGTAAGCCGTGCTATAGTCTCCGAAGTCTGCCTGAACCGCAACAGAGTGTGGAGGACCAAAGAGAAGGGATCCCAGTAATGGGGAGGGTACACTCAATGGTAGTGCCTGCAGTCTGGGGATCATCTTGAGCTCTCTTGTGGGAGCAAAGGACCTGAGGAAACTGCCTGCTTAAGGGCCCTGAGTGGGGGAGGCCGTTTCTACTTCACTGCTAACACAAGGGAGTCGGCTGCTTAAGAACCCACTATGGGTGGGAAGCAACTACGACCTTGCAAATATGCTAAAGTTTGCATTCTTGGGAAGCTGCCCATAAAAAGAACCCAAAACAGGGAAGGCAGTGTCCTCTAGATAAATAAAGTAGCCTCCTGCTTAGGGGACCCCGATTCTTGGGGAAGCTGCTACAACATCATTACCACAAGGGAGCCACTAGCTTATATAACCTCACATCAGGGTGAGGCAGGTGCAACCTTGAAACTTCAGCATATTAAAAAGGGAGCTGCCTACTAAAGTCTCTTAAAAGGAGGCGGCTGTCCAACTGTTATTTTAAGGAAGCTATCTCTTTCTTAAGGAAGCCCACACAGAGGTGGCAGGAAGCTCACCTTTTCTTGGAGTTGGATGTTACTGCTAAATGGAGCTTAGAAGAGCAGAGGCCTCAGCAGTACAACTCTCAATAGTGAGAGGAGGCCAAACTGCGCTCAACCTTAAATACAGATTATCACATCGACTCACAGAGAGCCAACACACTTGATGCCACTCACTTGAAGACAGAGCTCAGGTGAGCGGAGCCCTCAGCAGAACGACTCTCTATGGCAAGAGGAGGCCAAACAACGCCGATCTTGAAGACAGGTTACTACAACGGCCCTCTGTGGGCTGGCAAACTTGATGTCGCTGTCTTAACACTAGAACTACCAAGGCGGTCATTTTGACCGTTTAAAAATTTTACAGTGTAATAACTTTGTTAAAATAAAATCAATGTGGCTGTAGGACTCTGACTTTTCCTAAATATGTGTATATTTTATTCTGACACTGTTATTTTATTAAAATCACAAAACACAAAACAGTTCTGACTATTTCTACCTAGAATGGCCATGGCGGTCATTTTGACCGCACGCATTATAGATATCATAAGTCCGCTATATTTCCCGCCATCAACGCGCACAAATTGTTCAAGAAGTGCACAAATGGCCTCATCAAAACATCTCTCTATAGCGAGAGAAGGCTAAACTGGACTCAACCTTAACCCACTGGGATCTAAGGGCTTTTTGGGATCCCTGAAACGTTTTGACATGCCCGGACATTTGAGCTTTTTTCAGTTGCTTATAAACATATTAATGGCAAAGGTGAAAGTACACTCTTTAGCACAAACAAGGCTACCATAATATGTGAGCAACATGTATATACATGTTTGTATTTTTGAAGGAATGTTGTTTATGCATGGTTATTGAAAAAACTCAAACTTAAAGCCTCTGAAATAAGGCCACAAAACACATACTAAACATGTGTCCACAATACTTTTGACTAATGGACGTTGTCGCCTAGAATATTTGCTTCAAAATTATCTGAAAATCATCCTGCCTAATCATTTAGACAAAACGATACATTGATTTAAACTTTTTAAGACACTTTTTGTGTAAAGGGCAATATGCGAGTGGGTGTGATTCTCACCTGAGAAGACAAAGGCTTGCATAATAATGAGCGCATAATTAGCCTTTCACAGAGGTGTGTCACTGGGTACCAAAGAATGCGAGGACAAAAGAAGCTATACACACACACACACACACACACACACACACACATCTATGTGTGTGTGTGTGTGTGTGTGTGTGTGTTGTGTGTGTTGTGTGTATTGTCCTCGCATACTTTCTTGTACCCAGTGGAAAAATAAAAAAAATTTTCACGATGTTTCCGACTCTAACTTTGAACCAATTCTGTAGAATATATATTGGAAATATCTTGAAAAAATTTCTTTATCCACATATTTTGTATGCATGCAAATGGTATAATATCAAAGCTAAACATTTCTAGTAATTGTGCAGTTAAATCTCATACTGTATTTTCAGAAAGTTTTGGAATATGTATCCTCTCCCCAAATTTGTCACTAATAAAACACAACAAAAAAAGATTAAAATTTTAACAATATTTCAAGTGTAATCTTTCTTTGTAAAAAGTATACGTATTTCAAGGGTAACATATGAGCAGAAATTGGCAAACAAAAGCTTATTTAATGTGGCAGTAGTCTGTTTTTACAGTAAAAACGTTATAATCCATCCAAAAGTAATCAATGAAATCTTGTCTAAATATTCATATTTAGTCTGTAACATATCGTGTTTATAAGAGTGTGAGATGCGCGCTGTACAGCTGTAAACAACAGCGTGCGCGCGTCTGTGCCTTTCATTCATCAGACACACAATTCAGACACTATCAATATCGTGATTATAACAAAGCTCTTAAGAATAAATAACTTACTATATCAGCTTGATTCGTTGCTCCTCGGAATGAAACTACCAGCACTTCTGAGGCACTTCTGAGGTAAATTGTTCCAGGATTAGCACGATAGTATTATTCCTCAGAGCGCAGCAAGACGAGGTAAAGTAACTACACGATTCTTCTTCAACTTGATGTGTTTTATCCAGCTGATTTGGGGGCGTTAACAGTTTGCTTGGCTTGCCTCAGATCATTTGCGTTTGAATAGCGCACGCTCTCCGTGGGCATGGTCACATTAAAAGATAATTAGCTGAAATGAGAATGACTGACATCTCTCTTTTTATATAGATTACATAAACATCTCTCTTTTTATATAGATTACATAAACAGAGAATATTTGTTTTAGTTTTGAATTAGATAATTTAAAAGTACACACTTAAATGATTATAAAGATATATTGATCATGCCTGTGTGACTAGTATTCGCTAAGTTTTGTTTACGTTTAGAGACGTTCTCCAGAAAAAAGTTCACGGAGACGGAGAGACAGAACGCACACCCTGTTTATTTTCTTTATTTTACGAAAGTACAATGTTTTATTTCGATTGGAAGTGGACCCATAAAAAAGTAGACATTTAACAGTTAATTTTTTTCATATTTCTTAAGTGTGTATGACAAAAAATGACAGAGTATTTTAAGTCTATTTTGCTGCTATGTGAAAAAAATCGTGCAAAAAGCGCCGGCGCGTTTTCAGACCCCAGAGGGTTAAAGACAGCTTATCACAGCGGCCCGCAGAGAGCTGACAAACTTGATGTTTAGACCAAGTTCAGGGGAGCGGAGGCCTCAGTGAACGACTCTCAAGGACGAGAGGAGGCCAAACCACACTCAACCTTAAAGACAGCTTATCACACCGGCCCACAGAGAGTCGAAACACTTTACATCACTGTCTAGATGGAGCTCAGACAAGCGGAGGCCTCAACCGAACTATTCTTTAGAGCGAGAGGAGACCGAACTGTACTTTAAAGACAGTTTACCAAAGCGGACCACAAAAACAATTGATGTCACTGCCTACAGTAAATGGAGCTCCTAGAGTGAGAGGAGGCCAAACTACGTTTAACCTTAAGGACAGCTTATCATAGCGGCCCGCAGAGAGCCCACACACTTGATTTCACTATCTAGGTGGAGCTCTGGAGAACGGAGGCCTCAGCAAAACACTCTAATTTAAAGGCTCATAAAGGAGCTGCATGCTTAAACCCCAGCCTCTGGTGGAGGCGACAGCAACCTCAGAGAGCATAAAGAAGCTGCCTACTTAAAGGACCCGTACTGGGAGGCAGCTTCAACCTTAATTCTGTGTCTAAATCCTCGGAATAGAAAACTAACCAGTACCAGAGCTAGCAAGAGCTTTAACAAAAATATACCTGTTCAACTCCTCCTGTGCTCTGTCTACAACCCTGTGCTCGATCTCACCTCACCACTATGTCTAGTGGTCACCACCACCACCACATGACCAGAGTCGCAGAGAGTAGGTGCTTAACTCTCATCTCTCAAGAGCCAGATTTGTCACTCTGAAAAGAATCATAAGAGAACAGCCACGAATGCATCACTATGAGTGCTTTCAACTCCCTCGAGAGCCAAACACGCTTGTGCAAATGCTAACTACTATGCCTCAGCAGAGAACAGAAAAGACAAAGCTCCTTAACTGTCTCCGTAGATAGTTTTGCGAATGTATCCTACCCAGCACATCCAGTCTCTTCCACGAGTTGAAGGCATTATGCAGTGTGAGTTCCCATTCGAAAGGGAATAGAATGTAGCTTTTGGTCGTGCTACTCTGCTACTTGATGTAAAATGTAGTAAGCTACTCTAAAAGCTACACTGTTTTAAAAGCAATGTGCTTTTGTCAAGCTAATGAAAAATATAGTGAAGTTAGTAGTGTCACCACTTGTAGTCAGTGGTGGAATGTAACGAAGTAAAAATACTTCGTTACTTTACTTAAGTACATTTTTCACGTATCTGTACTTTACTTAAGTAGAATCAATAGTGCATACTTTTTACTTTTACTTCGTTACTTTTTGCAGCAATTATTATACTTTCTACTCCACTACATTTCTACAATGTTTCGTTACATTTTCGTTACATTTTCTGATCAGTTTTTCCCCCTGCCAAAACAGGGATTGAAAAAAATCTCCATGTTTTCGGTGCTGACGCGTTCATGAAACATGTAACGGTGGCGCTGCCAATAAAGCACCTAAAAGCTGTCACAAAGAACCGGCGAAAGTAATGATTATGAATATGTAAAATATAACAAGGAGACATTTTAATTGTTTATTAATAAACAAGTGTTTCCTGCTGTGTCAGTGTCAGCAGCAAAGATGAAGTTGACGATGCTGACGCGCGATCTTTGCAGTGAACTCGCCAGAGATAAATGCACATTTCATACGGATTACATGCAGAGAACAGTCTGTTTTCTTTCTGTTTGAATTGTTCTGTTTAAAAGTAGACATTTCAGGCTTTCTATACACGTCTCAGGTCTGTGAGGCAAGTAGGCTACAGACCTGAGTTTTGGTTTATTTCTCCAGTTCACGCGCTGGCGCCTCCGTGACCTGATTATCTATTTTCTGCTATATTTACTTATTTATTAAATCCAGGCAATTGGTTGATGAAACATTGATTAAAATTAAGATACAATTAATACAAAACGAAATTTATTTTAAAGAAGGGCTTTCTATTTGAGTTCTCTGTAAACGTTTTAAAGCAGTATTTTAGTGCCGCTTTCAGAGCGCTCACGTAATGGAGAACTGACACGCCTGTAACATTGTTTTTTCCTCATAAAATATTCATTTTATTTTTTGTGTTCACATTTATGTTCTGTGGAGAGCCAACCCTTCTTCATCCGATGTGTATATTAGCCTACTTTTGGTGTGCGCATTGAAATTCACAGAATTACAAAAAAATATTTTGCCACCTAAAAGTTAGAGATGTTTTTGTGTTACGTCCCTTATGGACCTCCCTCATATTAAATATAAAATGTGTCTGTAGACTGATATTTTTCTAATGTCTGGACTTCTTTATTAAGGGAATATGGATATATAAGTTTCAATTGGTATTAAATGCATTTTCTGAGAAGTTATATTTCAAGTTTTTACTGCAAATGTCACATCCATAACGCTGGGATTGCCCAATTTTAACGAATTTATGCTAAACTAGTTTTGTGGTGTAGGTCTACGTATTGTATAATGTTAACTTCAAATAAGGGTGTGTCGTCTGCCTTCACACCGCGACACAGGTTCGTGGATCTGAGTGTCGCGATTTCGGTTTCATATTGCATATTGTTACAGCCCTAATTAGGCCTATTAGAATATAGACATTAAGATAATAAATTGTTATGCAAGTACTTTTACTTTTAATACTTAAAGTACATTTAAAATCAGGTACTTTTTACTTAAGTAGGGTTTTCATTGTGGTACTTTTACTTTTACTAAAGTAAATATGTCTCTGGTTATTTGTACGTTTACTTAAGTACTGGGATTCAGTACTTCCTCCACCACTGCTTGTAGTCAGCTACTCCTCATCACTGTGAGTTACTATCCTCTCTTTCTCTCCTCCTCCCTCTTTCTGTCTTTCCCATTGTCTCCTCTTTACACTGGAATAACGGTATTTCTGTAGTGTAAGAAGAGTTCTATAAAAATAACCCAGTCGACAACAATATTAATAGTTACAGATCCTATTGTTTCCATTTTTAGAATGAGTTCATTAATCTCTAACCACAATTTCACAGCGGAAGTAAGTGTGTGCTATGCTGGGCAGTAAATGGAGCGGAAACCTTCCAAACATTATAATTGTTAATATTATTATTTTCCATGCTATATTCCTTACTTTGTTTGGCAGGGTAGAAAAAATTAAGAAATTTCAGTGAATTACTCTTGTAAACCTGTCAAGGACTAATAATGTGGACACTTTCAGGCTATTCAAGAATTAATGTATGTGTTGTGTATATTACTGGAAAGTACTGCCTTTACATTACACCACAGGTGTCATTTAGTAGTTTTCAACTAATTGCTTAAACATTTAGGAAGATGTTTAGGTAGCAATTCATTTTATAGTACATGCACTTACGTTACAGTGTACTTACCTAAGAAAGTACTGGCTAATATAAGGTAAGTACATGGGTTAAGGTTAGGTTTAGGGGTAGGTTCAGGGTTAGTACCTAGTTATTACCCAGTTATTGTAATTACTATAATAAGTACATATTATGTACATGGGAAACAGGACTGTAAAATGAAGTGCTACCGATGTGTATGTGCAATCTAAACATAAACTTTATAGGCTGTTTGTTTGTTTATTAATTTATTTACTTATGTGAGTGCACATAATCTAAATTTAATGTACTATTAATTTATTTCTATTTTAAAACATTTTTAAATATGCAGTACTATTTATTTCTTTGTGTATGACTGAGAAAAAAAAGAAAAAAAACAGAATATAAATAGTTGTTTCATGCTTTTTTAACACTAGAACTACCAAGGCGGTCATTTTGACCGTTTTTAAATTTTACAGTGTAATAACTTTGTTAAAATAAAATCAATGTGGCTGTAGGACTCTGACTTTTCCTAAATATGTGTATATTTTATTCTGACACTGTTATTTTATTAAAATCACAAAACACAAAACAGTTCTGACTATTTCTACCTAGAATGGCCATGGCGGTCATTTTGACCGCACGCATTATAGATATCATAAGTCCGCTACATTTCCCGCCATCAACGAGCACATATTGTTCAAGAAGTGCACAAATGAGCAAGTTTCTCGGAGGGACTTCATCACGCGACTGGCAAGCGAACTTCGCTCCGACCACATGAAATCAAAAGCCCCACAACTGGTGGTGCGAGAGCCAGGACCCGGGCAGGAGCAGCAGCTGATGGAGAGAACGAGGCAGTGCCAAGTAAGGAGGAACTGCGAAAAAATAAAACTAAGGAGACATGTGCCAAATGTCACAAAGTAGTGTGTAGGAGCTGCACACGAAATGCGGTGTTTGTGTGGACTGCGTACGCGTTAGTGAATGATGCAGGGTTTTTTTTTTTTTGTCGTTCAAATCAGCCCTTTATTATTAGGCTACCAATCGTAACATTGTATATCCATTTATTTTTAGATTTTGAATTGATTATTGAACTTATTTACAAACAGGGCTGTACTAAACGGTATGAAGCTTTGACGTTGTCTATTCACGTGAGTGTGGTGAAAAATATATTTTTGACGCAACATTTTCCTTACATTTCCTTAGACCTGTCGGGGCAATCTTTCTTTTGTGCTTGTTTTAAGGGCGATGACGTTATAACATGACGACAGGAATTAAAAGCATCATTGGAAAACTTAAAGAGAAAGGTTCAAATGTAGATATGACATGATGAAAATTATGTTTAGCACGGCCATATGACCGTCAAAGTATGAACGGTCAGAATGACCGCTGTGATCGTTCTAGTAGTTATGGAATTCCTGTAGTTCTAGTGTTAAAGTGCCCCTATTATGGATTTTTGAAAATTACCTTTCATGCAGTGCAGTGTGTAATGTAGCTGTATATGAATGTAAAGAGTCTGCAAAGTTGTAAAGCTAAAAGTGCATAAAGTTAGTTTATCTCAAAAGAAGGGGTCGATTCTGAACCGCTCAAACTAGTCGTTTGGATTTAAATCTAATTTAAATCTATTTTCGCGAAGTTCACACGTCACAACTTATACATTTGCATAATACCCACCTACGTTCTGCGTGGACAGGACATCTTGCTGTACCTCGTTCGTGTGGATATCATGTCCTCAAGACAGGTTTATTTTCACTTCCAAAGGATGAGGCTGTGAAAAATCAGTGGTTAAAATTAATCTTTACTGCGACACTACAGCAGTATAATCTCAAACATTTACTGTGTTTCCTTCATTTTACTGATGACTGCTTCTCAAATCTCAGAGTTCAATTTGGGATTAGCAAAACACTTGCTCTAGAAAGATGGGTACCCAATTTATTTGTATAAACTGTTTATTGATGTATTTTCTACTCTGTGATCAACATACTTAGTTTTTTGTGTTTTATATTGTGTAGGTCTACTGCTAACTGGCTAACTCACGTTATTACTGTCTTACTGAAATACTTCTGCTAATCAGCTGTGGGCCACTATCTAAAACTGCATATATTTATGCAGATTGTCAGTCGTGCTTACTACTTTGAGTAAAGATAAATGATGAAGCAAGATTTGTTTTACTAATCTTTCTGTTACATCAGTCATTCACGTTAGAGCTCGGTTAGCATATGCACCGTTATTGATACAGTTAATACAGTTCCTGCATGTGCACAGCAAAAAATTTGAAATATACACATCGGTTTGTTGATGGACATATACTTGTTAATGCTGATGGTGAGGAGTTACAGTTGAAACATCTCATAATGTACCTCAAACTGAGTAGGGTCTCGGTTACGATGGTAACCCTCGTTCCCTGAAGGAGGGAATGGAGACGCCACGTCGAACTGAACTGACTAATAGGAATCTCGCTAGAGATACCCTGGGAGGTATGGGAAGGAACCATCCTGGTGGTGGTTGGGAGGATGGAGGGGAAGGAACCATCTTGATGATGGTGGGGAGGATGGAGGTGAATGAAAGCATCAGCATCTGCAAACTCAGACAAGTGTATATACCGATCTTTTATACTACAAGTATTAGAACATGATGGGATAGATGAGAAGGTAATAAGTGATGTAACAATTTAGTTTTCCCGGCAAAATTTACACTAAAGCTTTAATTCCCTTTCAGTCGGTCACGTTTGACGCCACGTTGGACTGAACCGACTAATTGGAATCTCACTAGAGAGGACAATCTACTTCGAGTGTAACTAAACAAGCCAATGTACATTGGCGTGCAATCATTTGCAGCAGCTGCTCTGCCACACAACACGGGTCACCAGCACAGGTCAGGGCAGACACCAGATGACCAGCCATGCCCTTCGAGGAGCCCACACCACAAGAACACAACAGGCAGACAGACAAAATGAGGTTTAATAAGATCAAGTACTTTATTGAATTAAAAAGTCTCTAAAAGCAATCTTCGTTCCGTTAGCAACGGAACTCTAAAAAAGGGAGTGCAAGGAGGCCTCTACTCCACAAGACTCAATTCGGGCCGGACGGGGGTCAGAGCTTCATCAACGTAGTTGGATACTTGCAAAGTTCGGCATGAAAGAAGGTTAGTATGGACTCGGTTGGCAAGGAAGGTAGGTACTTCACCAGCGTAGCGGTCCACTCGCAGACTCAGATGGAGAGGATGGCAGTAATTTACCAGCATAGCAGCGTAGCTGTACACTCACAGGACTCGGGTGGCAAGGATGACAGGTATCTCGCCAACGTGGCTGTACACTCACAGGACTCAGGTGGAGAGGATGACGATATTTCCCCAGCGTAGCTGTACACTCACAAGACTCGGGTAGAGAAGATAAGAATATTTCACCAGTGTATCTGTACACTCACAAGACTCAGACGGAGAGGATGACGATGTTTCACCAGCGTAGCTGTACATTCACAAGACTCAGGTAGAGAGGATGACAATATTTCACCAGCGTAGCTGTACACTCACAAGACTCGGGTAGAGAGGATAACAATATTTCACCAGTGTATCTGTACACTCACAGGACTCAGGTGGAGAGGATGACGATATTTCACCAGCGTAGCTGTACACTCACAGGACTCAGGTGGAGAGGATGACGATATTTCCCCAGCGTAACTGTACACTCACAAGACTCGGGTAGAGAAGATAACAATATTTCACCAGTGTATCTGTACACTCACAGGACTCAGGTGGAGAGGATGACGATATTTCACCAGCGTAGCTGTACACTCACAAGACTCAGGCAGAGAGAATAACAATATTTCACCAGCGTGGCTGTACACTCACAAGACTCAGACGGAGAGGATGACAGGTATCTCACTAGTGTGGCTGTACACTCACAGGACTCAGGTAGAGAGGAGGATGACATTTCACCAGCGTAGCTGTACACTCACAAGACTCAGGCAGAGAGAATAACAATATTTCACCAGCGTGGCTGTACACTCACAGGACTCAGGTGGAGAAGATGACGATGTTTCACCAGCGTAGCTGTACACTCACAGGACTCAGACGGAAAGGATGATGATAATCGATACTTCACCATCGAGGGATTTCTTTTCAATAAGGCTACCAGAGGAGATCAACACGTTGATGATCCAGGCCCACTACTGCCTCAGCACACACCCCCGAACTCGTGTTCTGTTACAATCTTCACAAACAAATCACACGTGAAAAGGAACACAGCAAACACCGCATATCACTGCACTCACGGAAGTTAAGGCTTCTGGCGTCGGCTCCGTCCACCACTCGTGCTGGAAACTCGAGGGAAATCAGTGGTAAATCACTAAACACATCCTCCATATACAAGCTCATCCAAGACATCCGTTTCAGTACTGTTCTCTCGCAGACGTTCGTTATACACATCAACTACGTTACAATCCAGTTCCCAGTATCACTTATCTGCCTCGGCCGCCGACTCTCTCTCCAATCTCCAATCCAAATCCAACCTGCTAGGGTCACCTTTCCTCCCGTCTTCAGTCCGCTCGTCACATATGCTTCGTGAATCCCTTTAGGCCACAACACAACCGGGCCCACTCCAGCCACCAGACTTGACTTCCATGAACTTCTCTCTCCGTTACAACACGCCCTCTGGGGCCATTGATTGCCTTTTTATCCTCCTGCCTATCAGCGCAAGTTCCAATCGCAGCACCCCACGTTCCTCTCCCGCACCGGTTTCCAATAACTGTTGATAAACTTCGTCATCGGCCGCTATCGCCGAAACCGGAAACTCGCCGGGTCCCTCACCGGGAGCTTCCCCTCTCCGAAACCCTCACTCGCATCAATGGTTCCGCTTCCAGTAATCTGTCACCCGTGACAGGTATATAATGAGCAGCAGGTGCGATTGCACTTCAGTTTTTCGCTGAAGAGCCGAGCAATTGGCCAGGCCGCGCAGCGGGGTACAGGAGCTGTGGCTATGGGACATGAAATCTCCGTTCCCTTTGAGCCGGTCATAATTAATGCAACGTCAGACTGAACCGACTAATAGCAATCACTACCAAAGCGTCACAGCTGCTCCCCCTTCCAGTGTCCTGTGCAAGCCTCCTGCCCCTTCTTGCCTGGAAGGACGATAGGAGAGGGCTTACACAGAGTGTCTGTCACTGTTGTTCCGTGGTAACCCATACAGTGAGACTATTGGATAACACTGGGAAAGCGTGCCCTTTCCGTTAGGAAAGAGAACGCTGCGGAAGCCACATTATTTCATTATTTTGAGTTATGTGGAGATATACATATGGACTAACACAAAGGTTGTACTGCATATGCGATACTGGGTTACTTAGGCCAAAAAAAAGGTACAGGCTTCCAATTAGGAGCAGCCGTGGAAGAATACACATATGGGATCCCCACAGGGTCCCACAAGACCTGGTTCTCAAGGATTCAACAGATAAAGGCCTGGCGCCAGACACTCCACCATGTCCGGCTCTGAGGGTGGTGGAGGACTCAACAGGTTTTTCCCTCTGGAGCAATATAGGCACACAGTAGGGCGCAGCAAGCCGACAGAGCCGGTCCTCTCCATGCTTCTACCCGTTTAGAGTGAGAACACGGAAGGAGACCGGCTCTACAAGTAGGCTATAAAACCAAGCGAATGTGTCAGTTGTCGCCCAGCCCACAGCTCTACAGATATCTGTTAGCGAGGTGCCAGATATGAAATGGCAAGCCCAGAGTCCTGATCTAAACCCGAATGAAAATCATGGGAAAATCTTTGGCGACAAAGTTATGGCTAAGAAACCCACTACAGTTACCGAACTGGAAGAAGAGTGGACCAAGATCACACCAGAGCAGTGTGAGAATCTAGTGATGTCCTGTGGCCACAGATGTGCTCAGGTCATTCAAAGCAAGGGCTCTACACTTCCTACTAAATTTTGACTGCTGTAAGCCTCAAATTTTTGTTGTAATGCTTTCTCTTGTGCTGCACGGGTTATTATTCTCCACAAAATAAAGGTTTGGTTACACTTTATTTTAAGGTGTCCTTGTTACAGTGTAATTATAAATTTAAGTACAGAGTAATATTAAGTAACTACATGTACTTACTATAGGGATAGGGTAGGATTAGGATTTGGTTGAGGGTTAGCTGCATGTAATTATGCATAATTTACTGTTATTACTATGGTAAGTACATGTAACATATGTAACAAGGACACCATAAAATATAGTTTTACCAAAGGTTTTTGTTAAAGTACCATGGTTATTTTGTAAAAACTGCTAGTAGAACAATGGTATACCCACAGCGAATGTTCCGTAAAATTTCAAGCAATGAAGATTAACAATATTTCTAAAATATAATCAAGTGTTTCTTAAGTGTTCTCTAATTTTGATCTCTACTGTATATATATATATATATATATATACTCTTTTTTCAAAAGTTATTGACATACTTGCCTATATCCGCTTGCTCTGCCCCTAAATGGGGATGATTATATATTTTCCGGACCATGCGTCCAGCCTATAATTTCCATTAAGCGTTGCACAGTTACATATGCTTGAATAAGCTCTGCTATAAGTCTGTGGTTATTGTAGCAGTTTAGAGCATAGACATATGAGTGTATGCCATTTCTAAGTAGAAAGCTAAGTCTGTAAGGTGTAATTCAAAGTAAAATGCTTCATACAAAAGGAGCGTATAGCAATTACAGGACTATAATTGGTGCATGTACAATTTCTGGTACTTTCTTTTATCAAATGAAAAAATATTTCAAACAAAAAATATGGCATCAGGAATTATTTATGAATTATTTATTTATACTCTCTTCAAAAATATTTTTAATGTTAAATTGAAAAAAAGAAATTAATGAAGAATATCAGGTATATCTAATTAATCCTGCAATATATAATGACAGTGACTTTTCTTTATCAGACATGTGCCACGGTAGGTCGTTGTCAAAGCATTCCCTATCTGAAAACAAACAAAAGAATATTATCCTGGAAAATGACATTATACCTTGACAGGTCTTCTTGCAGGTGGGAGCAAAGCACAAAGCAAAGATGTTATCAAAGCATAAAAAGCTTAGCTTCTTATCTGAGAGTGCACAGTAGCTTTGAGAACATGGAACAAAAGATACAGGAAACACCACTCCAGTAACACAGTATGGATGTATTATTGTCCCGCAACACGACAGAGGTCTGGATAACGGTTAATTGTTTTTGTAATTGCATGCTGTCAAGCCAGAAAGCAGCGTGACACTATCATGTTGAAATTAACTGAGGCATTTGGTGAAATCCATTTACACATGGGGTGACTGAACAAACTCTCATTTTCATCAGTGGAGTTGGTGGCAGGAACCTCACAGATGTTCTGTTTAATCTGGATGCAGTGCTGTCTAATCTTTCGTAATCCTCTTTGCACTTTTTGCATAGTTACATTTATATACAGCCATTGTGATGCAATACCGGTAAAAAAATAAATATATATATTTTCTTTTTTTGCTATGCAAGCAAATATTATATTAAGCTTCAGGGATGCTGAAATATTCATGTAGTTTATATGTAATATTAACTATAGATGCTGTGAGTCCTGTTCATGCAAGCGAGCCAAAGGATATTAAGAATAGTGTCTAGGTATAGAGGCAAACATTCATGTGAGCGGTTCTTCACAGTGCACTGCTTAGAGCCAGAGAGTGAGCGGAGACATCACATGAGCAAATCCAGCCAGATATTAGATGACCTGACTGAGCCAGAGGTTTTCTCCTTTTCCCATTGGCATGAGAAAGTGTGTGAATGTAATATAAATTAATTAGGTCTGACCTTTTTAATGAAAAGAAGTCAGACATTTTAAACAACCAGTTCTGTTTCTAAACCTGTGTGCGTGTAGAGGAGCATAATGACACTTAATCTCTTCATGTTTTATTAGGGTGCTTATGTGTGCATGTATGCATGTACAGTATGTGAGTGCACAAACTCTCTTGTCAAAATGTTTGGAAAGAATAATCTTATGCTCACCAATCCTGTATTTATTTGATCATCTATGCAATATAAACAGTAATATTGCAACCCCAAATCTGGAAAAGTTGAAAATGAAAGCTTTAGCATAAGTTCTGCCGGGAATACTCGATCGTTACGTCACTCATTACCTTCTCATCTATCCAATCGTGTTCTAATACTTGTGGTATAAAAGATGGGTACTTACACATGTGTAACGAAACAGCTCTTTGGAATATTAATAGTCAATAATAACTTGTTATTATTAATTATGTATATTTGGGTCAGTTAATTGTATTAACTTGATGTGGCTGAATTAATATTACAATCAATTAATCAGTTCGTCTAACGAACTCTTTGATTATTCATTTATTCTAAGAAAAAGGTACCTTCCCTGGCCACAGAAGAATAATTATTTCTTAGCTTGTAATTGTACAGCGCTTTGAGCATGTAGCTAAATCAAAATCGTAAAGGTACTCCGTATTGCAGCAAATCAGAACCAAATACATATTATGTACAAGTTTTAGTAACTAAATCATAAATACACAAACTAAACAACGTACACACATAAATAAAATAAATAGGTGAGTGATAGGACGGAAACGGAACTATTGAGCAGTTCCATGTAACTATTAGAAGAAACATCAGCATTTCATTTTCAAAGCATCAAATCAAAAGTATACTTGCATGCCTGGGTAGCGTACACTATTATCAAAGTTGTTGAAAATTGAAGTTGTTGATGAGTCTGCGAGTGTCAAATGTTGAAGTCTCAATCATTTTCTTCTTCGTTGGATGAAGAAGATATGATGAACTTGCATGGTTGGTTTGACTCTGTTCTCCTGGCTGGAGTGCAGACTGTGGCCTGCCAGCCCTGGTCCGGGGAGGACACGCAGAGTAAAAGGTGTGAGTTGCGACGGACTTCTTCTCCCTTAGGAGAAGTCTTGTGCCAACACTCCTGAGGTTCTCCTTTTCAGTTGGTATGGTTGCAGTTTCTGGATTGAAGAAAAGACAGTCTGACTCCCTTTTGGGAGCATGAAAGCATGGCCGATGGTGCTCACGGCCTAGGGCCCCCTTGTATCCTCAGGAACAGTGTTGTAGTCGGATGGAAAAAAGGAAGAGGGCGAGGTCACGGTGGACTGTCTCTAAATACACCCCGAGAAGATCCCACCTCTCTCATTTTGCTTTACCAATGAGAGGAGTTGACTTTCTGGTGGGAGTTTCATCTGGGGGCAAGATTTATGAGTCTCTGTCTTAACAGTGATTATACCTCTGCCTCAACATTTTTATGTTCAGTAATGCTCAGATAGATATGACAAATCCACACTGCATTCTAAAGGAAGGTGATGTACATCAAAGTGTGAGTCATTAGGTGAGGATTAATTAGGTAGGAGACATGATAGGTGAGGTTACCTTGACCGTTGGTTGGTTGTAAACCACATACATACCAATCAAACATACCATAGTGTAATACATAATAATACACAAGACAGTAAATCATTCACACAGTTTCTGGGACGCATGTTCATTCATAGATCAGTTACTCCATGACTAATGCAGCAAAGTTTGTATTGAAGATGGTTTCTGTCTTTCCATTGTCTATGTCCTGCGCATGAGGCCACATTCTTTTGAGGCCGTAAACGTCTGTAATCAGTCTTAAGGTGCTCTGTAACAGGACACCTGACCGACATAGTAACTTCATTTGTGATGTTAGTTTTGGGGGAGTTTCATAGACCTTTATATTCAGTAAATATAATGAATATGAATAATTAGTGTGGGTCTGATTGGTCCAGACCCTACACATGCCTGAGTTCGCAGATGTTGACGCTTTCATTCACCTCCACCCTCCCCACCACCACCAGGATGGTCCCTTCCCATACCTCACAGGGGTTCGGCTGCGCCCCTGCCTCCGTCTTCAGGCAGGAAATGCAGAGTCCGGACCTCCGGATTGCGAGCTACGGACGCAGCCTACGCCAAAGAACTTTATCATAATATTGCTTGTTGAACTGTTAATAAATGGTTAATTGTTACAGTATTATTCTCCCGAGTTTTTCTGGTAGAACTTTGTGTAAAATGCAATGAAATCAAGAATCTGGGATTTGTTCATTCTCTTTAACCTTTATTTGACAAGTACAAATACAATATTTTCAAAGTTGTCACTGACCAATTTAAGTGTTTTAAAATATATATATATATATAACTGAAACACACTCTAAAAAGGTTAGGACAGAGGAATGTGTACCACTGTGTCACATCACATTTCATTTTAATTACACTTTTTAAATGTTTGGGAATTGAAGATATTAATTGTTGAAGTTTTGCAGCCTAATCTCACCGGATACAAGACAGCTGCTCAACAGTTTGTGGTCTTCGTTTTCTGATTCTCCTTTTCATTGTGTGCCATACATTTTCAATAAGAGACAGATCTGGACTGCAGGCAGGCAGTCAAGCACATCCCTTCTACGGTATGGAGTGTCTAGAAACTACTCTGTTTTAGCATGTGCAGAGTGAGGTCTGGAATTGACTTCCCAGGAAAGATGTCATCTTGATGCCATTAAATGTCTCTGTACAAACCCAATATATGCCTCCGTGTCAGTGGTACATTCACACACATGCAAGTCACCCATACAGTTTGCAATGATGCACCCCAATACCATGGCAGATGTTTGCTTGTGTAGGCTACCTGTTGCTGATGAAAGTCTGTATGGTCCCTTTTGTCTTCGGGTGTCTGTTTTTTTCCCCAAAACAAGCTGAAATGAGGACTCATCCTACCACAGCAATGATTTTCACTGTCTTTTAGATCATCTGAGATGAGCTCGGGTCCAGAGAACTTGCTGGCATCTCCACATAGAACTAGTTGGTTACGTAACACTCATTCCCTGAAGGAGGGAACGGAGACATAGTTGACGTGTCGACTGTTTGGGATCACTCCTAGGGAGCCTGTCATCTTCGAGTATTGTTAAAACGAACCAATGCACATTGGCGTGCGAGAATTGCATCACACGCTCAGCCCCGCAGCGTAAGTTTAAATATGGAAGTGGATGCTTGCACCAGTTGTTTTTCGCTGAGGAGCTGAATGGAGCCCGGAGTCAGCGGTGGACCAGCAATTGTGGAGACGGGACTACGTCTCTGCTTCCTCCTTCAGGGAACGAGGGTTACATACGTAACCGAGACGTTCTCTTTCAGTCGCTCACGTTCGATGTAGTCGACGTGCCGACTGATTGGGATCCCAATTAAAACGCTACTGGTGCTGCCATCTTCCAGTGCCTAGACAAAAGCCTTCTGATCCCGCCGCATTATTGAGGCGGAGACGGGATAGAGCTTAGGCCAGGGAAGTCACTGCTGTTCCACAATACCACTGGGAAAGTGTTCCCTTTCTTTGGGAAGTAATATGCTGCGGAAGCCACATCCTGCCCATAGGGAGGTAACGTGGAGGATACACATAAAGACTGGGCGTTACCGGGCAGTACAACATATGGAATGTCACTGTGGTGGCTCTAGCCTATAACAGGGGGAGACTCACCGGCCAGTGACGGCAGAGCGGGCTCTGCCAAGAGAAGCTGACACTTCGAACCAGGCTTACAGTGAAACTGGCTTCATGTGAAGGGAGCACACGGGAAGCAACCGGCTCGACACATAGGCACATTTTTAGCGAATGTGTTTGGTGTCGCCCTATCCGCAGCTCTAAAAACATATGTCAGCTAGGCACCCTGTGGAGCCCAGGAAGGAGCTTCACTCTTTCTTTGGAGAGGCTCACTACCCAGGTGGTCACGGTGCACCTTGGGTAAACACACCAACATGATGGCAACCACTATATTCAGTGGTCCAACCTATTCTTGGAAACAGCCTTCCCTTCTGCTGGTCTCCGTAACAGACAAGAGCTGGTCTGAGATCCCGAGGCTTTGTGTTCTGTCCAGCTATAACCGCAAGGAGCTGAAGGGACAGAGAAAAGCCAGGGCTGGGTCTGCCTCCTCCGGGGCAGTGCTTGCAAGCTCACCACGTTTAAGGGAGAGGTAGCAACCTAGGGCACAAATCCAGTCCGGGGTCTCAGGATACCGTGAGAGTGGGCTAGCACGAATTACAGGCACGATTGGTCAACCGGAAATGTGTGCAGGTCCCCTACTCTCTTGATAGAGAGTTTGAATTATTTGCAATATTGCATTTAGAAATGTAATTTTTTAGTTGTTTGACAATTCTCTCATGATATATGGCACAAAGTGATGAGCCATGACCCATATTTGCTTGCAAAAATTGAGATGCTCTTTTTATACTCAATCACGATACCCTCACAATACTACCAATTCACCTACTTATTGTGGACTGTTTTAAAGAGTTTACTTGGATATTCTATAAACTTTTACTATAAATATTGGATATTCTATAAAATTCTACTCACTTTTATTTTGCCTCTGTACCAACTTTTTTTGGAGTGTGTTGCAGCTATCAAAATCCAATTTTATTTATACTTGCAAAATACAATTAAGTTGGTCAGTGAAAATCTTTTGTTATGCTTTTCTAAGTTAAATAAAAGTTAAAGATAATTGTAGGATTGAAAATAATCCAAGACACTTGAAATGAACAAAGACATATGCTTTATTGTGTTCCACCCCTTCTTTCAACCACAAGAACCATTTGGAGTTCCCAAAGACACAGAGGGGCTGATAGTGATCAAGGCCTGTAGGTCAAGATGTTTGTACTTTGGGTGTCAATGAATTGTCACACCTTTAGAACAATGGGGGAAGTGTAATTATCTGATTGGTTAGTTTGAATGACTCACTTTTGGGTTTTAGTCACATAGTCAGTGAAAGGATAAAAGAAGATTGAAACTGTTGCTCTCTCTCTTTTTATGCTCTCTTTTTTGATGCGCTGGCTCTCTTCTTATTCTCTGGGTCCCTTTCTTGGGGCTCTCGCTCTTTACCTCCTCCTCTCTCTCTCTCTCTCTCTCTCTCTCTCAATCTCTATCTCTCTTTCACTCATCTATCTATCTCTCAGGTAACATTTTTCATATATGCTGGGTACAATTAATTATATAAGGTAACATCATCTCATACAACTATTTTGTAACTATTTTAAGTGTAACCATATTTTGTCATTCCAGATAATGTGCTAACTAGTTTTGATTTGGTATTGGTTTTGAAGTGCTACCTATTGCAATACAATATTGTCACTCTCTATAGCAACGCTCTCCCACATATTAAGCTATTGTAACTGCGCTTATTTCCGTCGTTGGTATAAGTGGCAGTGGGTGGAATAGACTAGAAATGTACAGTTTTCTACCATCTTGCTGATAAAGTTACTTTAGTCACTCGGCAGTCTTGCAGGCTGAACCCCTGCAGGAAATCCACCCTTACAACATATTCTGAATATTATTGCATTTTTATTCCATCTTTTTTGGATTTGAGGTTGTATGAAATGTTATCAAAATTTTAAAGAACTATTTGATATTTTCTGTCATCTTAAAGCTGAAAATTCAGCTGCAGACTGAATCATAAGCCAAACAGGACACGGTGCGTTTACACCTGTCCACATCAAGTTGCTTCTGTATCTGGATAACAGATTGGATCTCGCATTCCACACCCAAGATAAAAAAGAAGGAGGGCTCCGTTGCAAAGTCGACCTGAAGTGGTGGATTTTCTTTTAAAAACAGTTTTCAGAAGGGGGACATTTTACAAATCTCACAAAATGAGGAGGATGAAGAGGCTGTAAGTAGGCTACTAATAATGTGGATAGATGCCATAATGTAAACGGTACAGAGAAACGTATGGGTCCGAGAACATTGCCAGCTGTGGTGGGAAAAATGTGCATTCTTTCAGGTGCGAACTGCGAAGGCAAACATTTCAGTATATACGCGATGTAGACTACATGTAGGCTACTTCACACTCGACTGTATCGCAAAACCACACAGCTCTCAGTTCCGGAAAGAGGAGGGGGAATAATAACAGTGAGCGGGGTTTTGTGTGACGTCAACCTGTGAATGCAGACACGATGGCTGGATTGCATTTACATTACACTGAGATCCGATCACAATGCGTCCTTGACTACCTCCGAACCTGGACACGCTGATTGGATAACATTCCGATCAGAAGCGCGTTTACACTTGTCTTTTCAATGTGTATGTGGACAACATACAGATACAGATCGCATGTTAATGCCAAGTGTAAACCCAAGTGTTCGACATCAGCTACGGCTATATGTAACCAATCGGCAAGAGTTGCCACCTGCAGGCGGGGAGGAGCTGCAAACAGAGACGTGAAGTCACTTTCTGGTTCCGGTAGTGACCGTTCACGTGGTGTTTGCATACTTTACCACAGCTGAAGTGAAATAAATGCAATCTTTGCCATATACACAGATGTTTCAGAGAGATTTTCATTCAATACTTTATGTACAGCTTCATACAGCGTAAGAGGCGTATGTTTGAACAAGAATAAAGTTCAACATATGCTAGCTACAATCAATGAAGTGGAGTCTAAGTTTTTGAATCAGTTTTAATTTGATAAACATGACACAATATAACATTGCGACTACATGAAAAGAGTGTTTACTGTTATTAAAAACTGATTTGTGAGTTTTAGTGGAACTAAAGTTGTGAGAATAATCATGAAACACACGTGATCGTTGTCATGCGGTGAATCCGGCCAATCGTGGAAAAGCTGTGTCGTCATCAGAGCTCGGGCAGCCGCTCTTGAGAAGCTGCGCTGGCTGCGTTCTCCTGCTACTCTCGAATAGCTCCTGCGGTACTTTGATGGGATAGCTCATAGTCACGTGGCATCAGCACTGAATCAAGTCGGACAAAATTTTGAACCGGCATGCACTGCTTCAAGTCAGCCGCCGATCGGTCTGCAGTCGAACATGCCTATTTTCCCTGCACGGATCTGCCAGGTTCGCACCAACAGCCAATCACAAAGCAGACTCTCACCAGAGTACTAACCACTCACACCTGCACCTCATCAAGCCACCATCAAGCCAGCTACAAAAACACACACCTCGTTTCACATCATTGTTCGGTCTCGTTTCCACAAAGTGGACTACTTACCTATTTTACAGCGTTTACACTCGCAATTGACCGTTCGCAAAAGACCCCCCCCCCCCTAGTTACTGTCGCTATGTCCGTCAAGCTACGCCGCTCTCACACACACACCATGTTCTCACGCAGTGAAAAATACATCGCGGAGCAGAGAGGAGACTGACAACACGCCGACAGACAGGACAGACCAGGTTACTTTTTGGTTACTTTTGATATTAAACATAATAAATAAAGTCTCACCTTTCAAATTTGGTCATTTTCTTAAATAAATGTAAACAATAAATACCGTTTTGTGTTTCTTTAATGTGTCGTGACAGATCGCTGTAGAGCCTCAGTTAAAGCTGCTCGTGAACCGATCATCTCTTCCTTCTAGTTCATTTACAGCATCAAAATAAACATGAATCAACATAAGAAAGAATGTTGTTTTAACCACGGAAAGGCGTTCCTTTCCAAAATGCCATCCG
Organism: Semotilus atromaculatus; assembly: GCA_031834385.1. NCBI lineage: Eukaryota > Metazoa > Chordata > Actinopteri > Cypriniformes > Leuciscidae > Semotilus > Semotilus atromaculatus. Next base: position 9,992,869 of record JAULUF010000009.1, on the reverse strand, counting down.
CCATTTTGTCCGAAATTAACATGGGAGGATTTGAACTTGAAAAACTGAATCGTCAGTATAAAAAAAAAATTACAAAAAATCGTCAGTAGGCCTATATCAAAAAAAAATCGTCAGTACTCCGTATGGGATTACTGCGCATGCGCCCACTGCAGCACTGGCTCAAGCGCAGTGTGCCAACCCGTGCGTGGCGGTCATGCGGTATGTCATGGTGAATCACGGTTGTCTACGGACCCTGATTCCCTGGCAGGCTCAAGATTTCCACTTGGAAAGTGGTTTTCACAGATGCATCCAACCAAGGTTGGGGAGGGCAAGCCTGTATCCGGCCTCTGGTCGAGCACGGAGCAGAGCTTACATATCAACTGCCTGGAAATGAAAGCAGTGTGTCTGGCCCTCAAAGCATTTCTGCCAAACATCAGGGGACACCAGGGGCCCTATTTTAACAATCTGAAATGCAAGTATCAAGCGCGAAGCGCAAGTAACTTTGTGGGCGGGTCTTGGGCGCTGTTGCTATTTTACCGGCGGGATAAATGACTCTTGCACCCGACGCAAGTTTAAAAGGGGTTGGTCTGAAATAGCTTCATTATTCATAGGTGTGGTTTGGGCGTAACGTGAAATAAACCAATCAGAGCGTCATCCAACATACCCTTTAAGAGCAGGTGCGCATGTTGCATGGTGGATTGTTATCATTATGGCGGATTTACCAGGCGGGTGCCAGGAGCGGTTCACAGCCGAGGAGGCCGATGTTCTTTTCAACCTAATTTTCCGTTTGTATTTATTTATTTTTTATCAATTACTGTTTGATATTGATTTTTCATTTTGGCAAATGTAAATAAAGAAATGACACAAATAAATACTTTCGGATGGGTTGGACTCGTTCTCTCTGAATCACGAATAGGCCTATATGCATGGTTATATTTTTGAAATGTAGTCGTACATTAGACCGAGATTAATTTGCTTTACCTCACTATAGATGACGCAGCAGCTCTTCTGCCAAATAAGCTCTCCCGTCCCGTGCTGCTGCTGGGGCATTTGGGTTAAGTGGCATCAGCACATGCAGTTCACCATCACGTCTCCTTAAGTCCACTAATGTTTCCTCATCTATGTCAACAACAAAACCTTGATTTATGGAAATGTTGTGTGAAACACAACATGCCACAAAGAATGCTGCAACGTTTTGAGGACTGTACTCTAAAGTGCCTCCTGATCTATCCAAACACCTAAGCGCATTTTCAGTATGCCAAAAGTTTGTTCAATTACACAGCGTGTTTGTGTGTGTTTTCGATTAAACCGTATTTCACTCATTGTTGCTGGCATCAAAAATGGTGTCATCAGCCATGTCATTACTACAATTAGCCTGAAAAATTTGGGTAGGCTAAATGTGTAAGCTAGATTTAGGCTTACATTTTTTTACATCTTCGTGGACACCACAATGATTTCCCTCATGTGTTAATATTTTTCCTTGTTATAATGTATGATTTGCAAAAATAAAAACTGCTGCATCTGTGTTGATGAGAGAATCAAAGTGTATGCGCGTTGTGCACCCGCTACATTATGGCCAAGCATGCGCGCTTAAAATAGCATTATGAACAACGCGCAACGCGCCACTGACTTTAGACTAGGTTTTTTCTGGTCAGTGGCGGAATTGTTTTCTGGAACTGCAAAATAGATACAATACAACTGTCATTTCCTAGTTTACCGACGCTCTTCTGTGGAGGGAAAAGCCCGCTTTGCGCGGGTGCAAAATAGGAATGATACATGCGTCAGTGTACAAAGTCATTTGCGCCGGGTGCAAGATAGGGCCCCAGGTGTTAGTCCAGACGGACAACACATCCGTGGTGTAACAAATGGCCTCAATCAAAATGCCCTAGTCGTCATTAAACCTTCCACATCTCCCCTGTTGTCATCGGCCCTCAAAACAGTCCTCTTCAAAGACCGTTATCACCTCTGCTCACCTGAACGATCTCAGCAAGAGACTGCGTGTCTGCAACCCTCAAAGATAGCTCAGCAGACCAGAAGGCCATTTGGTCAAAGACTATAGAGACAAACTCCAATACACAAAGTACATTTACTCCATTCTTACCCACAAACTTTCCCATATGTTTATAGTATTTCTCCTGTGTTTTATGCATGTCCCTATGTTTTATTAGTTATGACTAGTTGTGACTAGACTAGTTATGTTAGAGTGACTTCAAATGTTCATATCCAAAGATGATGTATCACTGTTTTAATGTCTTCAAATACCCTCTTTCTTGGTATCAAAATAATCCTCTTTTGATTTTATAATCAATGGTGTACAACATGTTATGATAAATTGCATCATGGTATTTTTTTTACCATACTTCTGTGTAAAGACTGCACAGATCCTCTTGGAATACCATAGCAAGTGCATGGGAGCACTTCGACTCGGCGTAGTAATATTGACGCAAATGAGAGGGAGAGGATTTTTCACGAGTGACGATATTACTACGCCGAGTCAAAGTGCTCCCAAGCACTTGCTATGGTATTCCGCCATACAATATAGTTATCCATTGTACACGCTTAGAAAAGCGCAACGTTTTATTTTGTGTCACTGTTCTTGGTCGAGTTACACTACTCGAGTAACTGTTTATAAATAGGGAAAACGTGGAGGTGTTTGGTCGCTTCTCTGCTTGGCCCCTATTGAATGAACTGGGCTAAGCTAAGTGCTAACAAAGTTTCGCCGCAAGACAGAGCGATTTAGTGCATGCACTGAGACGAGAGAGGTATGTATCAACTCGTCTTAGTTAAGGGAATAACATAGTTTAATATGAAAAACCGGTGGAGTATCCATAAGAGTGTCTGATTAGTTCAGATTCTTTGTTTAAGCTCTTCGAGACAACATTATTCTGTCTTCTTCCGGCAACTTCACTTTCAAGTTAACTTCTTTGGATTCAGGAGGACCAACCCAAGAGCCCAAACGAACACTTCAGCGCACAAGGTGAAATCATCAAGAATCTCAAGAATCTCCTGCATCTGGACTTGTTCAGCAACCAAAGTAAATGCAAGTACCCGTTTGCTGCTTTTAGATACGTTTCTAAGCTATTGTGCCCCTTTAACCCTCTGGGGTCGGCGGTCCCGCCTACGATACCAGTTAACTTTTTTTCTTATCAGTGCAAAAGAGACTCAAAATACTCTGTTGATTTTGATCTTACATATAAGTGTTATACATCATTCAAAACAGTTAAATATCTTCTAGCATCAAATAAACTTAGTAGATCAACATGGGAGGATTTGAACTTGAAAAACTGAATATACTGACGCCTTTCCGTGGTTAAAACAACATTCCTTCTTATGTTCATTCATGTTTATTTGATGCTATAAATGAACTATAAGGAAGAGATGATCGGTTCACGAGCAGCTTTAACAGAGGCTCAACAGTGATCTGTCACGACACATTAAAGAGCCACAAAACGGTATTTATTGTTTACATTTATTTAAGAAAATGACCAAATTTGAAAGGTGAGACTTTGTTTAATATGTGTAAGGACTGAGCGGAACGACGAATCATCTAAATAACTAAATGTATTTCTTCCCATAAACCCTGGGACTTCAACACACACGCACATACACAAACTGGTATGAATTTCCCCATTAAGGACATCTTAATGAGATATATGTTATATGTTGTTATGTGGGTCTGAGTGCCCAGAAGATACCTGACTGCATGGTAGTTCTAAACGAACGATAAATGCTTGTATTATGCATTTTAATGAAAAATTCAGCATTTTCACTCCTAACAAGTCTGTGAAACTTCCCCACAAATCCAGCTAACACTGGCTGAAAGTGTCCGCTTACAGGTTTACGACCCCAAAGGAATGTCCAGGGACTGGAGTCCTGGAGAAGGAGAAAGGAAACCTGTTCAATCCTATATGTTCCATGTATATATATATATATAGATATAGATATATAACCATGTGATAAATGTACTAACATGCACCTAATGTTCCATCACATGATTTTTCCTTTTATGTGGTTTGTTTCATGTAAGCGCTAATACTTAATGTTTCAAACTCTGCCAAGTAGGGTTAACCAAATCTCACCTATAGCGTGTTTGGTTTTGCTAAATTGGTACTTTGAAGATTTAACAGACTGTGTATATGATACATTGGTAGATATGAAATATGATACAACATATTAGTATTACAAGAATAGTTCAGGGTTCTTCAGCGATTGACAAACCCAATCCCCCCCCCAGCATGCAGGAGCTCCCTCTTTGCAGACAAAGAGCAATAAAAACCAAAATCCCGCCTGTGAATTCCAACCCTCTCATTGGACAAGCCCAAAGGAAGAGGCTGGATTTCGCCAAGGTGATAAATGGCGCTTCTGAGCTCCAAGGGGCCCTCTCTCTTTTTCGCGCTCTGAACTTGCTTACCTATGTCTGTTTAGTCATGTAATCCCCGATACGATTTTCCCCTCGGGAAATCCTTTCTTTCTTTTGTTTGTTTAAAAGTTTTGTTTTCTTTAAGTTTCCAACCTAATTCATCTCACAGGAGAGGAGATGAATTCAGCCGAATTTGGTAATGCTACATTAAAGACGTTAATCCTCTATTCAGCGCGCGCGCGCCGAACGCCACGTGACGCGCGCACACGGAACAAAGAACGTCCGCTCCTGCACGCGGCCTGGACAGGCCGTTTTAGGAACACGCAAGGAGAGACCGAAACTTTGCAAGTATCTTTCAGCTTCTAGGAAGCATTAAGATGATGTTTTTTCGTGTTGTTTCAGAGAGGTTATTGTCTGGGTGAAGATTTCCAATGCGCTCTCTCTCTCTCTCTCCCCCTCTCTCTCTCTCTCTCTCTCTCTTGTCTTACTATCTCACTCTCGCCAGAATGTGATTCCTTCGGGAGATCCCTTTGGGGATCTCTTTCTTTTGTTTTGCTTCTAGTTTAGGTTATGTTTTTCAGTCTTAGATAAGTCTCCGTGTAATTCCAATCGACGATCGAAAAGAACAGCGCGGAACATGTCTTTTCAGCAAATCCATCTAACAAGAGACATTTAAACGAGCGCGCGCTCGCTTTGAAGAAGAAACGCGCGCATGTGACCGCATGTGACGCGCAGGGCCGAGAGAGACACACAGGCTTCTTCACCAGCCATGCAAAGAGTTTACCTACCTGTGCAAGTATACGTGTTTGATCACGCTTTTAAGATGTGTTGAAGTCTTGTTGTCTCTCAAAGTCCCGTGTCTATGCGAATTTGCTATTTAGTAAGATCTTCGGGTCTTTATAAAACTCCCTCGTGCATAACTGCACCTTGCTAAAAATTCTATCTCTGTCTCTATGCATTTCTCGTTCATCGATGCTTTATTGTGTTTTGTTGTTTATTATGTTTGTAACGTTTGTGTGTTTCATTGTTTATGTTTGTAAATACATATATCCCATGTAATTTTAGTAAATGCATAGGCTAGTTATTTCTTATTAAATTTCATGATACTCATTTGATGGATTGACTGTCTGCTCATACTTCGGGTCCCTGAAATGCCTATCCAAAAGCTACGAGCTTTACAAATTAAAGATACTTTAAAGAGTATGGGTTTATAGGGCGGGAAGACTAATTCTTGTGGCCACAGAATTGATTTTCCTAAACTCTATAAATTAATTGAGCTAATTAATGTTACCTATTTGTAAAACGTGATCTGTGTAGCTAATCGCAATCAACTTGCGGTCGGCTGCCATACACATGCAAGCATGCAGTCTTGTATGCAGGTAAAGTAACGTATCATCCCTTATCGGGAGATGTATTAACATGTAAGACTGATCTGATACAAACCTGAATGAATAATTATTAATTATGAATTATGAATTATGATATGCAAATTCCCCGTAATCAGATCCACCCCTGAGTCGTTACATATGTTTAATATCAAAAGTAACCAAAAAGTAACCTGGTCTGTCCTGTCTGTCGGCGTGTTGTCAGTCTCCTCTCTGCTCCGCGATGTATTTTTCACTGCGTGAGAACATGGTGTGTGTGTGAGAGCGGCGTAGCTTGACGGACACAGTGACAGTAACTAAGGGGGGCGGGTCTTTTGTGAACGGTCAATTATCTCCAGTGTTAGTACTCAGCATCTATCTCCCTTGTGTATCCTGTGTTCTCCTGCCATCAACCTGAAAAGGACCATTACCGCCATTCTTTTCAAACACGACGAGGTGTGGGCATCCATCCAGCCATCTGTCCAGCTATCCACAATCTCCTGCACCTGTAAAACAAGGAAAGTCTTAATTAAAGTGTTACTCATTTTGCAAAGTCTATTTGAACTGCATACTCACCCGTACTCTCCATTCTTCTCAGTGCTGATAATAAAGCTCACTGTTCACACTATGTCTGAGTCTGCATTCTGTAACAGTCACATAATTCTTCAGGTATGTATATATATGTGTATATGTGTTTCGGTAGGGAGATGACTGTGCATGTGATGAATCTCAGCTTGCAGACAGACAGGTCTCCCTGGACAATTCCATTTAGCCTGCATTTTTGCCCATTCAGGTCACACAGTGTCTGACCAAGGTAGATGGCAGAGTAGAGAGATGGAAAATAGGAAAAGGAGAGTAAAACTGAGAGCAAACACCCCTCAGATGCACACATTCATCCACACGACTCTGCTCCACTGCTCCTTTCGCTCACAGATAATTAAAGTCCCGTGGGAGTTCCCAGAAGGACTGCATCCGTAAGTCCAGCAGTCCTCCTGAGCCGTAGAAACACGGAACAGGAGAGAGGTAAGCCTGAATATAAATTCAGCCTCCCAGACAGGCACTGTCAGACAGGAGCCATTTTTTACTTCTCTAGTCATTTTGCACTGCCCATAGGATGTTAGGAGAAGAGTGGCGAAAAACTAAGCCTGGGGTTAGTCAGGTTGCAAAGCAAAGGGCCATAGTCATCTCCTAATATAATTATCCAATCATTATGATTGGTGATGTGCCCGAGTTATTTTAGGCCTAGAGAATCTGAGTGTGGATGGAACTTGAAACTCTAGAGCAACTCTCTGCCCTGCAGAATGTGTGATATAAGGGAGGCAGAGCATGACGACATCTGTCTGTAGTGTGCTTGCTAATGCTGAGTTTTTCTTTTTTCAGTCTGGAGCAGTGGAGTAAGACATCAGGCTATATTGAGAGATATTCAGTATTAAGTATTCAGTGAGAGTGAGGGAAAAGGGTGATAAACATATGACAGAGCAGGAAACACTGGTGTGATTAATTTCAAGGTCTGATGGATACAAATAAGTAAACATTGAACAAACAAAGAGTTTGTCCCTTCTCAGCTGATTCAGCACTTTTTTCACCAGACTTCATCTCCAAAGATATTACAATTAAGTCAGATTATGCTACTGTATCAAATACATTATTACAATTTGAAATTATTGTTTTGTATTTTAATTTTCATTTATGCCTGTAATGGCAAACCTGAATTTTCAGCAGTCATTACTCCATTCTTCGGTGTACATGATCCTATATATAAAATATTATATGCTGATTTGGTGTTCAAGAAACATTTATTATTATTATTATTATTATTATAATAATTATATTATATTATATTATTGTGCTGCTTAACCCTCTAGGGTCTGAGGTGTTTTCTGGGTCCTGGAGGTGTTCTGACATGCTCTGATATTTGTGCTTATTTCTGATACTTGTGATATTTCCATGGCTAAAGTCTGATTACACTGTATTCAGCACAAACTCTGCTACAGTAATATGTCAGCAGCATGTATGTAAAAGTTTGTAGTTTTGAGATAATGACGTGGTTGGTAAAAAAAATAATAAAAAAATAAAAAAATAAATTAACATTGTCACTGAAATAAGGTCATGAAACCCATACTAATTATTTCTTCACAAGACTTTTGAAAATTGTATCACGTGGCCTAGAATATTTGCTTCAAAACTATGTGAAAATCATCCTGACTGCTCATTCAGATAAAACAATATATTGATTTAAAATTTGTAAGACGTGTTTTGTGTAACACCCCTGAGAAAAACAAAGTTTTTCACCCCTGAGAAAAACAAAGACCCTCCCCTAATGGCCCTATGAGGAGCCTTGCACAAAGAATGAGGAGAGACTTAAAAAAGAATGGCTTTTAGATTGTTTGGATTTATTTACAACACAACATAATCCAAAGATAAACAACAAATGACAAAAAATTGACACATCATTATTGAACACACTGATCTAAAGACATAGACTTGGACAGTCACACACCTTTGTGCCATTCCTAAAACATAGTAGGCTACATACCTGTCATGTCCAAGTTTTTTTGATTTTTCACTTTACCATGGTCATGTACAGAGACTCATGTGAATGTTTAAGTCAGCAGGACTCATCAGTGGCATCTGGTCCCTGTAAAAAAAAAAATAGAAAAAAAAAACACCTTTGAACATGCTTATATCAAGAGAAACTATAGAGCTGCACATTTTTGGGAATACATTTGAGATTTTTCTGGTTAAAATTATGAAATTTACTAAATACATACATACACTATATATGAACACCAAGTTTGTTGTGCCTTGTAGGCATGTATATGTATGGCTGCAATAATAACAATAGCCTAGATAGCAGGCAGCCTATAAATTATTAAAAAGGAACACTTCAGTTACACAACACTAGAGAAAACTATATGGATAAACATAATGATACTTCAAATTTTTCCATTCGTTACGACGTTCGTGAGATCGGAGTAAAAATATGAAGCCTAATGTTTGGTGCGTTTTGCTTTTCAAACCCACAGCGCGAGTGACTCAAAGTCAGCGCGTGCAGAGAACATTTACTGAAGCAAACTATGAAACATTCTTACCATATTAAACATATCTACATGTGAGCAGATATCCACAAACACAGTATTTAACAGTAAACACAGGTCTAAACATTATAATATTCACTATGAATAAACAAATACGAGCCTATAGCCTATACTGTTATATCGTGCTGTGTTTAATTAAAAACATTAAAACATTCTTGTGTCGTACATGTATATACATTTAGCATTAGGCTTCATGTTTTTACTCCAATCACATTTCATAACGTACATTTTAGTCTGGCACCAGTTTAACTAGTAGCTACAATGTAAAGTTTATGAAACAATAACATGCTACTATTAGTGTCTTACCTTAAACACCGTTCTCATAATCAAATCGTGTTCTTCTAACTCTTCTGAGGTAATTCCAAGGTGCACAGCACACAACAAACACCAAACTGGATGAAAAGCAGAGCAATACTGAAGTCGCTGATTCTTTGTTTAGAGGTGATGAGGGTGTTCACATGGATAATTTGCATGTGAACAGCTCGCGCATGCGTGGGTGTGGTCACATTAGTGCTAATGAGCTCGGGCTGGAGAAACTGTACATGTCATTGCTTTCATACGAATTACTTAAACAGAGAATATTTGTTTTTGATATGATTTACATTAGCATTTAAAAATGGAGACTTCAAGCTTCGTAAAGACATATGTTTCATGTCACAGTGACAAGTATTCACTGAGTTACAGATCATTTTCTGTCACGTTTCAGAACGAACTTCACATTGAGAGAGACGGCAGAACGCGCATCATGTTTATTTTCTTTATTTTACGAAAAACACAACATTTTGTTTTTACTATGAGTGTACACAAATTAAAGAAGATATTTAACTGTTTTTAATGATGTATAACACTTATATGTAAGATCAAAATCAACAGAGTATTTTGAGTCTCTTTTGCACTGATAAGAAAAAAAAGTTAACTGGTATCGTAGGCGGGACCGCCGACCCCAGAGGGTTAAAGGGGCACAATAGCTTAGAAACGTATCTAAAAGCAGCAAACAGGTACTTGCATTGACTTTGGTTGCTGAACAAGTCCAGATGCAGGAGATTCTTGAGATTCTTGATGATTTCACCTTGTGCGCTGTAGTGTTCGTTTGGGTTCTTGGGTTGGTCCTCCTGAATCCAAAGAAGTTAACTTAAGAAGTGAAGTTGCCGGAAGAAGACAGAATAATGTTGTCTCGAAGAGCTTAAACAAATAATCTGAACTAATCAGACACTCTTAAAGGTCCTATCAGTTCACACCTATTTGGTGAGGTGACCAATCAAAGATGACCGGGAGAAAGTCTTTGTTCCATCTAATCTTCATTTGCATGTTCATGGTGGCATAGAGGAATTGTGCAGTCTTTACACAGAAGTATGGTAAAAAATACCATGATGCAATTTATCATAACATGTTGTACACCATTGATTATAAAATCAAAAGAGGATTATTTTGATACCAAGAAAGAGGGTATTTGAAGACGTTAAAGCAGTGATACATCATCTTTGGATATGAACATTTGAAGTCACTCTAACATAACTAGTCTAGTCACAACTAGTCATAACTAATAAAACATAGGAACATGCATTAAACACAGGAGAAATACTATAAACATATGGGAAAGTTTGTGGGTATGAATGGAGTAAATGTACTTTGTGTATTGGAGTTTGTCTCTATAGTCTTTGACCAAATGGCCTTCTGGTCTGCTGAGCTATCTTTGAAGGTTCCACACATGCAGTCTCTTGCTGAGATCGTTCAGGTGAGCAGAGGTGATAACGGTCTTTGAAGAGGACTGTTTTGAGGGCCGATGACAACAGGGAAGGTTTAATGATGACTAGGGCATTTTGATTGAGGCCATTTGTTACACTACGGATGTGTTGTCCGTCTGGACTAACACCTGGTGTCCCCTGATGTTTGGCAGAAATGCTTTGAGGGCCAGACACACTGCTTTCATTTCTAGGCAGTTGATATGTAAGCTCTGCTCCGTGCTCGACCAGAGGCCGGAGACAGGCTTGCCCTCGTGCAACGCTCCCAAACCTTGGTTGGATGCATCTGTGAAAACCACTTTCCAAGTGGAAATCACCCCCAAGCTCACACCCTCGAGATACCAGTCTTGAGCCTGCCAGGGAATAAGGGTCCGTAGACAACCGTGATTCACCATGAACTACCCATCGGCGTGGGTTCGCTAACGTCCATTCCCTCCGGTTGACGCTGGCTGCTGCGCTTCTTTTTCCTCGGCAAAGGTAGAGCGGGAAAAGGAAGGGCGGGAGAAGCGGCTTCGCCATCTTGCAAGAGAGCTAGCCCCAACCGCAGCGTCGAAACAGGCATGAGCATCCCCCGGCGGAAATTGCAGCTTGAGCATGGGTGGTTCCCAGGCATGAGATGCACTTTGCATGTCCGTCGGCCTCGTGCAGAAGAGAGCCGCACATGGCACAGGAAGAGCGAGGCATTTGCAACAATGCTTGCGTTCCTAAAAGCAAAGATAATTACCAAAGGATATGCGTAGGCCGCCGGATAGCGACAGCAGAGCAGCAACAAATCTGCTGTAGTGCTGCACACTCTAACTGTAGTGGCTGGATTCAATGGCGAAAAGCTTTCAGAGGACTCAGAGACATGAAGTATGTCGCTGAAGGAGATGAATCTGCTATAATGGCTATTTCGGGGGCTTTTATGGGGTCGGGCCATGCCCCCTTGACGGGCTCTGACGTGTATGACGTAATGCTAGCTCATTGGCGCACACGTTGGAGGCGCCCGCGCCATTGGATGTGCAGTTGCCGCAGCACAGCCAATGAGTGAGCCAGACACTAACTGTGCTAGCTGTGCAGCTGCAAAATGCGTTTTACATTTTAAGCTTCAGAATTTTGAGGAAAAGGAGTTTCTCCCACTGCGTTTCGCTACGCAATACGAAGTGAATGTTCTCGAAAGGGAACTCTCATTAGAGTGTTCATAGAGTTATAGAGAGTGTTTAGTCGACTGGTAGGATTAGGGTTAAAATAAATTGACATGTATTTGCAAAGTTGCTTATAGTTAGTAGAATGTCTGTTGGAGAAGAATCACAATAAAGTGTTAGCAGATATTAAGCAGACAGTCTACTAATACTACTAATGTCTGGTAGTTGACATGTTGTTGCAAAGTTATATAGTCAACAGAATGTTCAAAAGAGATCATCAAAATAAAGTGATACCAATGTCTTTACTATCACTCTTGATCATTTGAATGCATCCAAGCTAAATAAAAGCATTAATTTATCCCAATCCCCCCACCCCACCACAAATTAATAAAATTGTACTTACCTCAAACTTTAGAATTTTAATGTATTATAAGGGACTATTGTATTTTTATCTTTCTTAGCTTTTGAAAATGACTGTTAAAATAAATAGTCTCATTAAATACAGTTTTTCAAAAATTTCTAAAGGAACATAATTACAGATGTGAAAGTTAACTGACATTTTTTATTTTAAATCGAGATGTTGATTTTTGAATATAGCTGATTATAGACTGATCATTGACTGTATCCAGGTCATCCATCTTCAACAATACCTATAATTAAAACCTGTAGCTTGAGGTCAAAAACTGTGTTGTGGAGACTGATGAGATGTCTCTTCACAAAGACAAATGAGCATAGCTGTTTCCAAATACAATTTACACTGAAATGGGTGTAATTGGCTCTACAAGATCAGCCAGGACTGACGTTTGATTGGCTCGTGAGTTCAGACAAATGAATAAAGGTCTGTCAAATTGTAAATTGTAAAATTTATAATAATGATGTACAAGTACTCAAGTACTTAATATCCCTGCACATATCTCTTATCTTAATAGACAGTCTCACACTCATCAGAAATGACAAAGTAGTCAATATATATATATATATATATATATATATATATATATATATATATATATATATACTGCAATATACAATATATTTATATTACAACATACTTATACTACAGTTACCACACCTCCAAACATTGTTCAGATGATGCATTTCAAGACGTTTGTCAAGTTTTTGTCATTAAAACGCTCTTGTATTGTATGTAGGACTAATTTCTTACGCATCTAATACCATGCCTCCGTTGGTAATTCCAAAACGTCATTTTAGAGTTAGTAATGGAGGTTTGAGCCACTGATAGCAGATTAATGCTGGGGACACACTAAACGACGTTTTGACACATTGTGTCATGTTTCCATCGACTGCAGCAGATTTTAAACACCGATTGTGAACACAGATTAAACGCGCTGAACACGCGTTTGGGCATGATCAGTCATAAATATAGGCTACCAAATTACCTTCATTTTTTTATGCATTACAGTAAGTGTGGCCTTACAGTAAGTGTGCAACCAGCTTTATGCAGTTATTAGAGAGAGAGAGAGAGAGAGAGAGAGAGAGAGAGAGAGAGAGACAGAGAGAGAGAGAGAGAGAGAGATATGTTGCAATAATGAAACAGAAAAGCATGTGCGTCAATATTTTTATTTGTTTAATAATTCAATTCGTTTTAATTAAATCGTTCATTCTTTTTTTTTTTCTATTATTGACAGTAGACTAGCCTAATAAATGAAACACAAATCCCTTTTAACAAGTAGGCCTATCAATACTTATTTATTTGTAATATTATTATCTGCAATAATTACGATAATCCGTGCAGCAGGACTATTAATTTATTTATATATTCAGTTTAATGTTCTATAGATAGGACTATATACTTTAATTTATTAAAATTAAACTTTATGTTTCCAATGATTGTGAAGTTATACATCGAAAATGGCAGATCAAGCGCATGGGCTGCATGTTTTTTCTTGTTATGAATTGTATCCTATTTTCCGTTATTACGGTTAACTACGCGAAGTGATATGGAACGGTAATGCAGTCAAGACCTGCCTGGAACTACTTTAGCCGTGCGTTTCCCTGAAAGTAATTGCACACCTTAGAACATTCTCAACCAGAATCAAGCATTCAACAGCCCTGTAGTATAAATGTATATCAGCGGCGAGGGTTTTTTATTTTCTACGACCAGTACTCGGCCGTAACATGGGGAGCCTTGTGGTTCTGCACCGCCATCTGTGGCTGACGCTGACCGAGATGCGCAATGTTGAGAAGAAGCAGCTCCTGGATGCACCGCAAAGCCCGTTGGGTTTTTACGGCGTTGCGGTTGAGGCTTTCTCTGAGAAGTACGCCGAGACCTTGAAACAGTACAAAATGATGCCGCATCTGCTGCCTAGACAGTCTCAAGATCCTTAGATCCAAGATTCAAGATTCTCAAGATCCAAGATCTGCTGCCTAGATGGCCCCCACTAGAGTGAGGTCTAGATCCTCTCTCTATCTAGATAATCGACTCATTATTATAAGATGTTAATTCATTATTACAAGAAAGTTTCTCATTATTATGAGATGTTAAGTCATTATTACGAGAAAGTTTCTCATTATTACGAGATGCTAAGTCATTATTACGAGAAAGTATCTCGTTATTATGAGATAGCCTACTTAAGTCATTATTATGAGAAACTTTCTCAATATAATGAGATGCTAAGTCATTATTATGAGAAACTTTCACAATATAATGATATGCTAAGTCATAAATGAGAAAGTTTCTCATTATTATGACTTACAGAATTATATTTTTTACTCAACTGTGGCAGAAATGGGCTTCCATAGCTGTAGTGACAATAAAGAATGTACACACTGTAACTGATTTCTGTAATTTGAACAGTATTTTACTGTAATATGTACTGTAAGATACTGTAAAATGTTTATACAGTATGTTACTGTAAACAGCAAAGGATTATGGGAAAATATATGGTCACTACTGTAATTCTTCTCTACTGTAAGGTCAATTTACAGTAGTGAACTTGCCCGCGAAAAACTGACCAATGGCAAGAGAGATTTCTTTAGAATTTTTTTGACTGTATGGTTGAAGTGGCAGTTAATGTGGACAGAAGATGTAGCCTACCGGTAACTCCAAAAAGGTTAGTATATTATTTCTATTTTATGTAAAACAAACATTTGCAAAATGTTTTCATTTATGTTAACAGCAAACTAACATGATTTGTCTTTTTGTTTTCGTCGGAATGGTTTTGGTGCCTTTTTTTTCCTGACTGTCGGCCGGATCTCCGTCACGGTGATAATATTAACTGGTAAGTAAGCTAAGTTCACCTATATTATCCGAAATATTCTTTGGTTAAAACGATAACAATAACGTTTGTGTATTCCTCTGCCTCTTTAACGTAAGCTCGCCAGGCGGAGTCGTCGGTTAGGCTAACTTAACGTTAACCGCAACGAACTAACGTGTCGTGAAATACTGAGGTAAAGTGAGATAGACGAAACCCTTGTTTAGGTGAGGTTTTAAACAATATTTCCAAGTATATGCTTTGGTTTATTTTCAGGTTTGTGATCTGTATAATGTCTGCAGTCTGCAACGATGGAGGTGTGTGTTGGAGCCTTTTCATTGCCGTCATAACGGTGCATCAACTGGTAGGTTAACTTCACCTAAATAAGCCGAAGTAAACTTATTAAACAGAGAAAAATAATAACTGTTGTATGTTCCGTCCTCTATTTATCACAACTTAGCTAGTTAGGCAGATGTAACAACGTTAACAGTGAGCTAACGTGAAAAAATAAGTTAAAGGAATAGTGCACCTCAAAAAAAAATTCTGTCATAATTTACTTGCCCACAAGTTTTTCTAAACCTGCATTAAGTTCTTTCTTCTGAATATAAAAGGAGATATTTTGAAGAATGTTGGTAATGGAACAGTTTGCTGGATGTAGCTATGTATGGATGTTAAAAAAAAATACTATGGATGTCAATGGGGACCAGAAACTGTTTGGTTACTCATGTTTTCTTAAATATCTTCTTTTGTATACAGCACAATAAATAAATTAATACAGGTTATGAACAAGTTGAGGCTGAGTAAATGGTGACATAATTTAATTTTTTTTAAGTAAACTAACCCCACCATTGTTAATTACATATTTTGTTTTATTTTCAAGTTTGTAGTCTGAATCATGTCTGCAATGTCGGAGGTGTGTTTTGGAGTCTTTTCTTGTGATAGCCATCGTAATGGTGATGACTTCTACAGGTGAGTAAGATGACATCAACTAAATTAGCTGAAGTATGCGTTAGTTAAGCAGGCAAACATAATATAATGTAACTGCCGATGAAACCAACGGAAGGGGAGAAAACGGGTTTACCAGGCAGCAGAGTTAAAGTGCTTGTAAATAATCATCCATCAGTTTCTGTTCTTTATTTTGAATTTGCAGAAGCCATTCCCTCCGGACTGTACATCACTGCTGACACTCTCCACTAATACACAGAATAGGTTGACGTTTGAGGAGGAGGAGGAGGAGGAAAGGGTTAGCAATATACCATTATCAATATAGCAAAATTTTGCTAACTAATATTTTAAATGTTGTTTAATTTATTAAAAACTATAAACACCATACAACATCATATCTTACATCATCTTTACCCCTCATGTTGTTGTTGTTAGTTATAAGTTTGGTTATTGTATATTATTTCTGTGAACTATAATAACACTAAAAAGGCTGCTGTGACATTGTCTGTTTCAGGAGAGTCTGTTCTCTAAGCAAAAAGATGGATGCTGACTATGAAGGGCAGAATCATCATCCAGTTACAACAGCTAACAGACTCTTCTTCAGCATTAGCTGTCCATTTTGTCGAATGCAGAATTAGGTAACCCAAAATATATTTTTTACATTACATTTACATTTATGCATTTGGCAGACACTTTTATCCAAAGCAACTTACATTGTATTTAAGTTTAAAGGAACACGCTACCGTTTTTTTAAATAGAGGTTTTTCACTGTCTCCCCTATATTTAGATGGTGGGTAAACACATTTTTGTCTCAGTGCATGCACTGTCTTATGGTGCGTTCACACCAAACGCGAATAGAACGTCTGGTGCGAGTGATTTAAATGTTAAGTCAATGTAAAGACGCAATTACGCATGTCTAGAGGTCAATCAGCATCAGCCATCTTGCAAACAGACAACCATCGGACGCGCGTCACTTTCGCTTCAAACGCTTGCTTTTTATGCGTGTCAATTTTGCTTTGGACGCGCGAATGGATTCAAAATGTTCAAGCGTCCAACAAGACGCGGTACACGAAAATGTGACGCTCTATTCGCGTTTGGCAGCGCCGCTGGATAGCATGTCCTGAGTAAAAGTAATTACAAAACTAATTACTTATTGTGGCCTGCGTATTCACAACGAGTAAAAATAGCAATGCAGATTAAAGGAACACGCCAACTTTGGGACTTTAGCTTATTCACCGTAGCCCCCAGAGTGAGATAAGTCCATACATACATTTTTCATCTATGTGTATGCCGTAACTCTGTCTGACGCACCCACCACTAGCCTACAGTAGCTTAGCCCAAAGACTGGATGTAAATAGCTCCAGCTAGCATACTAATCCCAATAAGTGTCAAAATAACACTAACATTTTCCTATTTACATGTTGTGATTTGTATAGTCACAGAGTGTACAAATAACAAGGTCATATGAGACACAGCCATCTTTTAACCATATAAATACTGGGAAATATATTCTCAGAAGGCGAAGCACTGCTACTTGGGCGGAGTGATTACCGCAACTCTGAGCAAACTCTCTGCTCCTCACCACGGGGCTTCTCAGGTGCTGCGAGCAAATCACTCCACAGAAGTAGCAGTGCTTCGCCTTCTGAGAATATAGCTCCTGGTATTTATATGGTTAAAAGATTGCTGTGTCTCATGTGACCTTGTTATTTGTACATGCTGTGACTATACAAATCACATCATGTAAATAGGAAAATGTTGGCGTTAATTTGTCACTTATTGGGAGCAGTATACTAGCTGAAGCCATTTACCTCCAGTCTTTGTGCTAAGCTAGGCTAGCAGTGGGTGCGTCAGACAGAGTTACGGCACACACGGAGATGAAAAAGGTATGTATGGACTTATCTCACTCTGGGGGATACGGTGAATAAGCTAAAGTCCCAAAAAGTCGGCGTGTTCCTTTAAGACTAGGCGATTTCCTAGGCAGATATTGACTTGGGACTATATTGCGGTGAAGCACTGCTACTTGGGCGCAGAGATATCACGCAACACCTGAAATCCCCCAACTTCCGTCAACATACCGCCGTGAATATTAGTTAGCTATTTTTCCTACAGTAGACATAGTGAATGGCGATGAATATGGCGGATTTTGTGAGAGACAAAGAGGATGACTTCTCAAAAAAGTCGAGAACTACAGGATGGATCAACGCAGAGAAATCCTTGGTAGCTGAGACACAACTGTCGGCACCTCATCTTGATCTGACACGTTGAGCCTGGTCATCGATGGCAGTACCTTGTCCCACTCGCCACAGCACAGATACTGTATTTCAGTCGGCATAGGCTGGCATATTCCCCCACACTCACACCACGAGTTTGTGTCGGCTCTCCTCACGTCCTCAGGCTGTTGAGCGATCGCAACCTCCTCCTCCTGTCGTTCTATTTCCAAAGCACGCAGCTCCTCTTCTGAAAACTCTGGTTCGTAGAGGTATGGTTCTGGATCTTGACTGTCTGAGAAGTCATCCTCTTCGTCTCTCACAAAATCCGCCATGTTTATCGCCATTCACTATGTCTACTGTAGGAAAAATAGCCAGCTAATATTCACGCCGGTATGTTGATGGAAGTTGGGGGATTTCAGGTGTTGCGTGATATCTCTGCGCCCAAGTAGCAGTGCTTCACCTGTGTTTCCCCCCAATATAGTCCCAAGTCAATATCTGGCTAGGAAATCGCCTAGTCTTAATCTGCATTGCTATTTGTACTCGTTGTGAATACGCAGGCCACAAGAAGTAATTGAGTTTTTTTTAATCATTTTTACTCACAACATGCTATCCGGCAACAAAGGGTTCCATTTATTATGCTACGCTAAGCTAACGGCGGCACTGCCAGACTAAGACAATGCATGCACTGAGACAGAAATGCATTTGCCTACCTATCTAAATATAGGGGAGAAATATAGAAAATATATAGGGAGTTTCTCTGCTGTTTAAGCTACACAGGAATGTATTGTAAAATAATAAAGCTTAAAGGGGACATATCATGCTTTTAAATCGTTCCTTTTTACATATAAATCGTACATTTGTGGTCTATATAAAGCGGAACTGCAATACTTGGGTCTGAATTCCTCATTATTATAGCTCCACAGGCCCCTTTTCTACCCCTTTTCTGATATGCGTCTGAGAGCAACTCGTTTTGGTGCGGTCTCTTTAAATGCAAAAGAGACACTTCATACCCCGCCCCCTCTCCATGCTGCAGAGGTGACACTCGGTTCAACTCCACCCTGTTCGGCCATTTTTGTAGTTTGATAGTAGAGATTTACGATTATCTAGCGGCACAGAAACTTTTTATTCACACGTTATTAACAAAATGTCAACAACGGACGACTTGTCCTTTGCGATACATCCATATGAAGATGTTGTTCTGCAGGTTCGTCGTCTTCATTTTCATCTCGCTCCGAGCCAGAGTCGGACCCGGAGCGAGATGAAAATGAAGACGACGAACCTGCAGAACAACGTCTTCATATGGATGTATCGCAATGGTGTGTTACTGTATTTACAGTAACTTCTCCATCCATGCCCACTACTACAATACTGCATGTTTTACAACGACTATTTAACAAAATAAAAGTTGCTGATAACTTCTGGATGTGAAATACAAATAGTGAGTAAATGTGTTTGTGGTACAGACGCGGATCAGTTGCACACTGCAAACGCAGCATATGTGAAAGCACTATAGCGCGTGCTGCTCCTGTACCGCATACGGAGTATGTGTGAAACGGGCGTAATACTGCTACAGACGTGTAATAAAAAATATTATTGTTAAAAAACGTCATAGAGAATAGAAAAATCCGATATGTCCAAAACAGAATATAAATATATCAAAGAAGCACCTGAAGAGACTAATTTCAACTTTTCTGTACTTATAATCACTCCAAATATACAACAAAATGCATTTAAGGGCTAAAAAAGTGGACTTAGAGCAAATTCTGACAACACCGATCTCAAAATTAATGTATTTTTTCCCCTTTGTGCTTGCAGGTTAATTCTGAGAATCAACCCTGATGGCACCAAACACTAAAGGCACAGAGCAGATGGAAATCTGGAAGGATCCAAAAAAAAAAAAAAAGCATCCGCCTGAACCCCTCAGTGTTTCTCATCAGAGAGCTTGTCAACTTTGACTGGCAAAATTACTGCAATATAACAACACAAACTGACTTTTACTGTATTTAATTTTTTAAGGCCTGTTTTGGTTTTCAGTGTGTGTATGTTTTTGCCATGCTACAGATACAAATGGTCTGCAGGAGATTAGTTCAATGGACTTTGGTGATTTTGCCTCTTTTTTTTAGCTATTGAGGTCAAGATTTGTAATTTGTACTTCTAAAAACAAAATGTTTAATGATTAAAAAGAATATTATAAGGACAAATGTTCATGTGTTGTTGTAATTTTTGGGAGTGGGGTAAACGTAAAAAAATAAATAAAATAAAAACTCAATACTAATACTGTAAATGAAAATACGGTAATATTACTGTAAATCCAAATACAGTAAATGGTTGTATACTATAAGTGAAAATACAGTAAAGGTACAGTATACTGTAAGTGAAAATACAGTAAAGGTCCAGTATACTGTAAGTGAAAATACAGTAATAATACTGTAAAACATTTTACAGTAAATTACTGGCATCCAGCTGCCAGTAAGTTACTGTAAAATTTACAGCAATCTCTTTACAGTGCATTTATTTGAATTCATATTTTTAATTACATTAATTTAACTAGTTGTATATGTCACAATTGCAACTGTTGATAATTGTTAAAATATATTTAAAATTGTAAATGTTAGAAGATAAAATTAACTAAATTAAATAACTAATTAAAATTATCAGCATGATAATAAAAAAATGGCAACAAGAACATTCTTTGTGTGAAATATATAATGAAATGCCCTTTGAGGTCTGTATCATTTGACAGCAGGCCACAATTGTAATTTTCATATTGTTTAAATTCCTCTTATGTAAGTGATCATTAATTTTGATGGTGTAAATGCATATGCTAACAATGAGTAATGTGATGGCCATTGTTGCCAACCTTGATTACCTGGTTGAAGTGAAACTTTCTTGACGGCTGAATATATCACACACGTATGCTAGTATTCTCTTTAAATTGTAACAGCTCAACCTAATCAGAGCCTAACATGCAAAAGAATCATCAGGAATAAACAAATATTCTCAGAAAACATTGGACACTGTACAATATTTGCAGTATTATATACAGTACTTTAATGTACAATTACACCTGAATAGACTGAATAGATATCTTGCGCTCCTAAAAGCTTCTGTCGACAAAGTAGTAGCAGGGGGTAAATACAGATAAAATTCAAAAACAAAAATAACTTAAAACCCTGTAAGACCTAAATAGAATAAAAATTATTTCACCGGTCAGATGTTGTTGTAGGAGGCATCTGATGCAAATAATGAAGGATTTGTATTTATTTATTATGTTTTAGTACGTTTTTTAAGGAAATGCTGTAATATTGCAACGTTGGGCATATTTGGGAGCAGAATTTCAGCAATTGCACTCACACTGTCAGAACAAATATAGAGAACAACTAAGGGCTCATTTGGAGTGTGGATTGCTTACATAGCACCGTAACAGTAAATATCCTAAATAATAATAAATCACCCAAAAGGTCATATTTTTATGAATTTGTCACAGTCTTCGTCTGCACCTGTCTGTCTTAGTCAGCACTACACTACACAGAATCCTCCTCGTCTCCACACCTGTATTCACTCCCTCACTTACCAGCCTGTCCCTCGTTATATCATCATCTGTGTCACCTGTCTTCACATCATTATGGTTCGTTTGTTTCTGTATTTAGTTCTCTCTGGCTGCGTTTACACTTGGCATTAACATGCGACCTGTATCTGGATGTTGTCCACATACACATTGAAAAGACAAGTGTAAACGCGTTTCTGATCGGAATGTTATCCGATCCACGTGTCCTGGTTCAGAGGTGGTCGAGGACGCATTGTGATCGGATCTCAGTGTAATGTAAACGCAATCCAGCCTTTGTGTCTGCATTCACAGGTGGATGTCATATAAATCCCCGCCCAGTCTCCCCACGTGCTGTCAGAAAATAATGACCAGACGGAGTTTAGACAATAAATTAAACACATTTGAACCTTACAAATAAACGTCAATATTTAAAACACTGTGTGTGTCATTTTTTTTTTTCATTTTAATTGTGCAACATTATCTGAACGAGGCGATCGCCTGTACAATCACAGCTGTGATGAGATCTTAATGAAGAGCGTGCGCTGCTTTGCCAGAGAAATAATGGGAATACACTTTTTATTTTTATATGTTTTAAATGTGGAATGTTTTTGTTGTTTCAGCATGTTTATTAATCTCCCATTTCTGTTAATATAGCCATTGCAAGCTATAACCTTAAACCCCGATGATCGATGATGTGAATTGTTTAACATGATCAGCTCTGAAATATTCCTTCATTCAAAAAAACTTAATTTGATATAAGACTGGAGATTGCATAGGAAAGTACATTGGGACATTGCTTAATTTGTATCATCTTTACTCTTAATTTGGCTACTGACCTAATTTAAATATTATGCAAAAACAGAAATCCGATCGGTCATCCAGATACAGAGGCTACTCAATATGAACAAATGTAAACACACCGTGTCCTGATTGGCTAATGATCCGATCTGCTTGATCGGATCACGGTGATCGCATGTTAATGCCAAGTGTAAACGCAGCCTCTGTTTCAGCCTGTCCTGGTCGGTTCTTGTGTATATGTTACGTGTTAATGTGTGAGTTTACCTTTTGCCTGTCAACCTGCCTGTACCAGTTTGTTGTTTTGTTTTATGAGTTCAGTAAATCTTTGTATTGGAGCTGTTTGCCTCAGCCTGTTTTCTTCTGCACCATAACCGTAACAGAATTAGAATTTATTAAAAATATTAAATACAAAACAGATTGAAAACTGTCAAAGAAACAGTGTTCACTTGCAATAGTAAATTGACATGTCCCTACACACATCCGTTGGTGGTTCACATGACTTCTTGGCTGGGACCTCATTTGGTGAACCCCATTACCTAAGGATGGTCTTTTCTCAACAGTCACAGTTTTCTGAAGTGTCACTGTTATGGACGTCAAAGGGTTCCTACTGGCTGAAATTGGCTGCCCTCTCCTTGGTGTTGTAATGGCTGTGTTTGTCTGAATTAGATTAGAAAGTAATCAATTGCCATGTCAACCATGCATTAAAAATTTTATAATTAGTAAAATATTAAATTTGGTAAAGAACAGAAATGGATTATTAGCAGGATGAGAGAAGATGCTAGTTGCCCCTGAAACAGCCTCCTATTCAGCATCTAAAAGATGTAAATGTACCAGCAACGCAGCTTTCCTCTCCCTCAAACAGTTCCTCTACACCATGGTCATGAGTTCAATTCCCCATGACAAGAACTGATAAGAATTTAAATGTGCACTTTGAAATGCAATGTAAGTCGCTTTGGATAAAAGCATCTGCCAAATGTAAATGTAAAATGTAAACGCATCTTTTTCTTGGGAATATTGAGAGATTTGCAGGCCCGTTTGTAGATGAGCCAGGCGTTGATCACAGTGTAGCGTATCTGGTCAGGTTTTGGGGAATATGTATTTAATAATTCATAATTAGTCATTATTCATACGGGTTTGAACCAGATAACCATACATTTTAAATCGCCCAACGAGGGGGATAATATGTTACCTGCATCTGCAATTCTGCATTCATGGATATACACAGACAATTAACCACAAAGTATTATCATTAATTGCATATGTACACACATTGTACAGACCGGTTAAAATTAGCTCAATTATATATCCATATTCGATCACAACGGGTTGTAATTAAATACTAATATATCAATGATATTATCTATATCTATCATAGATCAATTCTAAGGATACCCTTTTGGAATTAATTCAGTATCGAACAATTTGTCCGTCCAGCAAACTGATTATGCGATCTTCGTCAATTCCTATAGAGCAAACTTTAGGGCTCACAGGAAGGTCGATCTTTCTGGCCATGAAAGACGACCTTCCCGTTTTATTCCTGTTTTAGTATTCTCGTATTCTTATCATTTTCGAGCTTGGTAGCTTTAAAAATCGAAACATTTAAGGGACTTAATATACGAGCAAATAGACAGTTTCAATGTATGAATATAATGAATTTAAAACAGGGAAAACTACTTATACGTATATCGTGACTACAGTTACACGGAATACATGTATTTACAACACGATAACACAAAACGCAAACGAGAAATGCATAGAGAAAGCAAAATGCATAGAGATAGCAAAATCACCTGGACATTTGTTGATTCACAAGAATCATCTTATACCTTAAAAGCGTGATCAAACATGGATACTTGCACAGGTAACTCTTTGCATGGCTGGTATGAAGAAGCGTGTGTGTGTCTCTTGGTCCTGGGAGGTCACGTGGTGGCTCGGTGTGCGTGTCCCCTTTCAAAGCGAGCGCAGCGCGTCCAAATGTCGACACCAAATGTCGGTGGGTGAATTCGCTGAAGAGATAATTCAGGCTAAGTTCTTTTCACTCGTCGGTGGAAATAAACACGGAGAATTACTAAGACTGAAAACAAAAACTAACTAAAACAAACTAAGAAAAGAAAAGGGATCGCACAAAGGCGAGGCGTGACATGATGAAGCAGGAAGCGAAGGACAAGAGTAAGAGAGCGATAAACTGGTGTTCAGTCCTTTTGAAGACCTGACTGTGGTGAGCAGGGCGGCCGAGGGACGTGAGAGAACGTCGCGAGGCCGGTGGTGCGATTGCTAATGAGCAGCACCTGTGAAGCACACCGGTCTCGCATCTCTCACGGAGGAGCGGAAGCATAAAGGGGGAGCGACGGAGTGGATGATCGAGAGAGGAACAGGCCTGATTTTAGTTGATGTTTTGTTTTTGTTTGTCGGTAGCCAGCAGTTCCGTGAGGGACTGCTGGCAGGTATTGTTTGTTTTATTTTGAAGCCAGCAGTCGTCCGCGAGGGGCTGCTGGCAGTTTTATTTACTTTAATAAATGTTTAAATGTTCGCCGGTTCCCGCCTCCTTCTTCACACAACCTTCAACATTACTACACTGGTGCCGAAACCCGGGAAGGAGGAGGAACGCGCTGTCAGAGAGCCCTCGCCGTTGTGGGGAATCCGCGGTGCCATCGAGCATGGCGGGCAGATTCCGTCGCCATGGACGCTCGAGGCGGTGCGCTGGAGTGAGTTGCCGGGGGGACGGTCGAGCTCGCTGCCGGCCGCCCGTGTACTGGAGGGGCGGCTGCCGTCCGGGAGGGAGCGGAGGAGTCGCCGCCGCTCGCCGTGGGCCGGAGCCTGCTGCCATCCGCCAGTGAAGGGGAGGAGCAGGGAGTGGGGGACTCCTGCTGCCGGCTGCCCGAAACCGGTGGAGCCGTCGCCGTCCACCGGGCGGCGGAGGAGCGTCGAGCCGTCCACCGAGGGCCATCCAGCGTCACCGCCAGGCACCGCGGAGAAGATCGCCCAGCTGGTGTGGGACCAGATGACAGCGCGTTGTGGGAACCGGAATTTTTTTTTTTTTTTTTTTTTCTCCCCTCTCTCGTATCCGTCGCTCCTCATGCTTCCGTCTCCGTTTCCTTCGGCTCGTCGATCCATACCCCCCAGGGATTGCCGCCGCCGGGGGGGGGGGGGAGTAGGCACAGTCTCGGGTGTACCCCCCGGCCTGTGAGGGGTGATGGGGGTATGTGGTGAGCAGGGCGGCCGAGGGACGTGAGAGAACGTCGCGAGGCCGGTGGTGCGATTGCTAATGAGCAGCACCTGTGAAGCACACCGGTCTCGCATCTCTCACGGAGGAGCGGAAGCATAAAGGGGGAGCGACGGAGTGGATGATCGAGAGAGGAACAGGCCTGATTTTAGTTGATGTTTTGTTTTTGTTTGTCGGTAGCCAGCAGTTCCGTGAGGGACTGCTGGCAGGTATTGTTTGTTTTATTTTGAAGCCAGCAGTCGTCCGCGAGGGGCTGCTGGCAGTTTTATTTACTTTAATAAATGTTTAAATGTTCGCCGGTTCCCGCCTCCTTCTTCACACAACCTTCAACATTACTACACTGACGTTTCCGCCTTCTTTTGGAAGAGGGTCCAATCCCCTTAGAGAGATTGGTGAGCGGGAGAATTGCATTGCCTGATCCGACAGCTAGAATTTACATGGTTTATGAGGGGTGTTAAAGCGAAGAATCTTCACAATTCTTATAATACTAATGTGTCACAAAGTTTAGCGAAACGTAATGTAAATTAACAAATGGGGAACGAAGATTGGAGTTTTGAGAGACCAAACTTACATGGATTTGGTTAACCACAGTTTGCAAAGTTTGAAACATTATCCCATTAGAGTTTTCGAGAAACATAGACCAAACCACACAAAAAGCAAATCATGAGACAGGGAAATAAGATACATGTTCACACAATTCTCAAGTGGATATACAGTATAACAGAATATATATGATTACAGGATTCATTTCTCCTCCTTAGTTAGAATTCAGAGAGAGAGCCAACACTTCTCTGAACATTCCTTCGGGAGGTCGTAAAACCTGTTATCAGTGTTAAGTTTCCTGTAAGGAGACACCAGACTCTGACAGTGATGTCCTTACTGTCCTAAAAAGCTGGTGCACATAGAATCATACATTTTACGGTATGTCGATATACGTATGTGGCTTGTACAGCCCCAGGAGATCCCGTAGGTATCAAAAACGACATGCAAAGGATGATATTGTGATGTTATACATTAAAATCATAATATAGGCATTTATAACTCACTTGGTGCTACGATAAAATCATAGTCATTCCACTGTGACATGGGAAAAAGGAGGGGTTTGGGAATTCCTTTGAAGCTAGGGAAAGAGTGGAGAGAGTGTAGAGGGTCTTCTGGAGAGGATCGAAATTAAAGGTGTCGGACTGTTCCTCTAAGTTCCAGACATGTTGGCACCAATGTCAGTAATTTACATTCATTCTAAAGCTTTGGGTTTTAGGAAGAATGTGCTTTATTTGTGTTCAGAGGAACGAGTCAATGATTTATATTCAGGCGTTTAGGGCCTGAAAGCCTTGGGGCTTTCTCAAGAATGTGCATTTAGTTGTTCAGATGAACAACTGTGGATATATGTTCAGAATTAAAGATTCATAGTTCTTGTCATCGCGCCCATACCCTACAACAGCTAGGATAATGATGTGCCAGAAGATGTAAATGTACCAGCGACACATTTTCATGGGGAACTTGTATTTTGTTGCTAATGAGTCCAACAAACTTCATCGAAGTTGACTTCATCAACATTTTCAACCCCCTCCTCATCAGAGTACATTTCAACATCATACATGCTGTAGGAACCTCTTGCTGATATCATTCTAAAATGAAAATAATAGTTGTAAGAGTTAGAGTATGTTCAAGGATAAATAATTTAAATGTAAATGAATCCTATTTATGTGATACATTCCACTGAAGTCACACACTTCTAAAAGGAAAATACAAACCCCCGGACTTCTTACATCCCCACATTTACAACATTAACACTTGTCCCAGAACAATGGACCATGCAACCCCCTATATGTCTTGACATTCACACCTATCCTTGAATAATCATCCAAAAACAGTGTCTGCCTTGCAACAAGCAGATATTTGTTCAAACAAATCCCAGATTAAAAATGTAACTATTTTACTGCCAACATACAGGAACAATTTCAAATAATGGTACTGAAAGGACTTAAAATACTGCAACCAGAAATAATTTATTCATTTAGAATGATCTAAATCTGTTCTAAACTGAAAATTATAACAAATAACACATTTAGAAATTGTGAATCATCAAATACATTAAATTTCTGTACGTATTTCTCCTATATGTGAACATTTGAGAAATGCAATGTCTCCATGAAATGTGCAAGGTCCACATGCTATTTTGACTACCATTCTCTCCCAAAGTTGTAAAATTACAACAGACACAACAAGCTAAAAAATCTAATTTGATGAATGCATTCCACAATGACCAAGTATTTACATTAACTAATCATTCTAACAATCACAATATATATATATATATATATATATATATATATATATATATATATATATATATATATATGTCTGGGGTTTTACTTACTTCAATGTTGAGAGATATGCAGTCCAGTGAAACAAGGAGATTCATGTCCAGGAAAGTTTGCAGGTTGAATGAGTTCATGACCTTATGGCAAGACATATATACATATTTGCTATCCAATGACATTGGAAGGCTAAACAATAGGACCCATTGGCTATGTAAATGTGGTCTTAAAAAAAAAAAAATGCAGATGTGTTTTTGGAAGAGCTAAAAGTGATGTTGTAATTTTAAAACCACGGGTCTTTCAGGGTTAGTATTACTAAAATGCAATATTAGTAATTAGTAAATGCAATATTACGTGAAAAACTGCAAGACATCTAAAATCCGCTAGGGGCAGATCCCAAAAGGGAGCAAATGTCCATAAATTTTGATGGGTAAATGTTGTTTTGTAAATAGGGTAGGCGTAATAAGCCACGGCTTCAGCCTACACCTGTTCGGTTACCTTCTTTGTTTGTAATGAATTTGTTGTATATACACCCAGATAGCAAAAAATATCCGCACGACTTCTTTTTGCCGCCGGCCCTAAGCTGTCGGCTATAGGTGCGTCCCACTTGCGAGGATGAAACGTTTGCCGCTGAATACATCACTCCCATTTCTTGCGAGGGGCCGACTGCTTCATTTTCTTTGGCGGTTGCCTCCGTCTAATGGACCGCGGCCGGCTGGCGGCAAGCCGCTTTTAAATACAAGAATATCTACTCTAAATTCGACCAGCCATGGCTATGTTTGGCATGTTGGGAGTTAGAATGGAACTGACAGCATTTTTACTACTTTTCACATTTGAAGCAATTATAAAATCATAATAGCCTATATGTGAATTATATCAAATATTAGTTATTTTTTTTAGCAGTGAAAAACATCTGCAACATGGCCAAAATATTGGGTTGGCCTACTTTATAATTTTTTATTAATTTGCAACCATGGTAATATCTATCATAAACATGCATGTTGTTCCATGTTTAGTAACCGAATAAACCTTCATTCATTCTAATATACCGCAAACCCAGACCACATACTGAAGGAAAATGAAAACTGAGCGGAAGTGTGTAGGAGGGCGGAGCCAGGCTTGAGGACACACATCTAAATCACAGATGACAAATGAAATTAAGCTTTTTCATGATACCTTAAAGTTGGTTGTAAAATGAGCAAAAACTTTCAATTGAACTGTTTCTTGCTTTGTAATTTATTTATTTTTTAAATAAAATAAAATAAATGGTCTTGTTCATGAAAAAAGGAAAAAAGTAATACCATGGCAGATGTCAATTTAAATGTATGCCATAAGTGTTTTTTTTTATTGAGTAAAAAATAGCGTAAAATAATCAATAATAGAAGTCTATTATAAATAAAATGTAAGAAACATATAATTAGACTATATGTAAGTATATGTTTGAAATAAGCATACTGATGACTTTAACAAACAGCCTCAGATAGTAACAATAGGTCTACATACAGTCCTATCTCCTAACAGTTTATACATTTTCGTTAACAATAAATGTCCTTATGGAGAAAACAAACTAGGCTACTCTGAAAATGGTTTCAGTTAGGCTATCACTTTTTTCCATTTGATTTATAGTCTATTTAGTTTTGTATCAAATACAATGTGACTTTCGTGATCGAGATCTGGCAGCAACAGCATATTTTTCCTTTTGGGCGAGCAATCCGTGGACAGCTTACCCTGTGCATTAAATTCTCCATTTTCTTGCAAACCCCAATGAGAACCCGGGACAGGCATGACGATACATAACAACAGAGAGTAAACGGCAAAGCTGCGGTGGAAAATTACCATCGTTTGGCACATAAATAAATGACGGAGAGTTACATACGTATAGTTTCCAAAATGTTATCGTGTAAGCTTTATGGTACACCTCAAACTATAAAAATAAATTCATGATGTCTCATACTAATTTTTTCTCTTTCTGTAACCATCTAAAAAGGCATTCATTTCAGACAGCCAGGGT
This sequence comes from Semotilus atromaculatus, assembly GCA_031834385.1. Taxonomy (NCBI): domain Eukaryota; kingdom Metazoa; phylum Chordata; class Actinopteri; order Cypriniformes; family Leuciscidae; genus Semotilus; species Semotilus atromaculatus. The sequence continues at coordinate 9,962,932 of JAULUF010000009.1, read as the reverse complement.
TAAAGTTCACCCAAAAATGAAAATTCTGTCGTATCATTTCAAACTTGCAGAACACAAAATAAGATATTTTGAGAAATCAGTGTTTTTTTGTTTTTTTTTAGAAGAAGAAAGTAAGTAATACAGGTTTTATAGCAACATTAGGGTGAGTAGGCTAAGTGATGACAGTATAGCTCCGTGAGACATATGACACACAGTGCTTCCCACCCTCTCCTCTATACAGCATGAATTAACCTTCACACAGATTTCAGTGTTTTTACAGCTTGAGGTCATAGTTCCTATAGTCACAGTCAGCTCAGCTCATTTGTTTGAATATATATCTATATATATATATATATATATATAAACATTGATACAATTCAAATGGAGATTTTCCGGAGGGATGTGGCCCTCTAGAAACTCTCCCATGGGAGTTTTATGGTTTGTTTGTTTGTTTGTTTATTTGTTTTTCCCCAGGAGACAACATGTCATGCATGATTGAGACTCAAAATCCTCTCTACATGAGCCTAAAACTATAAACATTTTAGTTGAGAAACATCCAAGCTCTACAAAAGTGTATTGAGACTACTTGAAGAAAAAGTTTGGAAAATAAAAATAATTTTTAGTAAACATAAGTCATTCATACATTCTCTGTGTTTGCTTATACAATGTAGCCTCACATCATTTTACAAAAAGAAGATCAGGATGACACATAACACTTAAAAAAAAAAAAAAAAAAAAAAAAAAAAAGTTTAAAACATGTGGATGGCAATATGGCATGGGCATTGGATAGGAGCAGTACCTTGTCTTTGTCTTATTTACAATACCATTTTAACTGTGTCCTCTTTAATGGCTAATCATATATGTATTGCCCCATTAATAATAGGCTTTTCATCTGTAGAGTCTTCGAATTGCCTTTTAATCAAAATTGTCTCAAATTGTCTGCTGCTTTTCCCCACTGGCCTGAGAAGAGAGAGAGACAGAAGCAAGAAGGGAGTAAATCACTGATGTGCTGCGGCTGTTGATAAAACCTGATTGGAAAGGTCAAAACAAGGTTTTGTCAGCTCAAATATCCAAGAAATACTGGGAAATTATTGGTTGCATTTTGATAGTGAAGCCATCAAAAAAACAAATACAATCAGACAAATAATAGGTAGGAGGAAAAAATGGAAACAACCTTGTTTCAGCTTTGCATTCATGAATATGCAGTCATGACATGGTTAATTGACACTGTTTGTGTGTGGGCTTATGATTGACTGTATGTATGTGCTTGTATTCAATTCAGTTCACATTTATTTGTATAGCACATTTCACAATGCATATCGTTTTAAAGCAGCTTTACAAAAAATGCATGTCTTCATTACAATTTAGAGTGTTCTGTTATTAGAGGTGACTGTGTATTTCAGAAATATACATAATACAAATCACACAATTAGCTAACATCATGTATTAATTTTAGGCAGAAACAATGAACTCATTGAAGTAGTTATTACAAGTTGTGAACATAATGATTACAATATAATGACGATTCAGAGTTTGCGTCATCTGAAGTCATCTCTTCACAGGTGTTGGGGCATCTGAAGTCTTCGTAAGAGGCTGGATCCAAACTGGAGTTGGTGTAGTCTTGAGTTACTTCAGGATGGGCATCCCAAGATAAAACAGAAAAGCAAATGGAAAATAATTAGCGTAGCTGCTGTTCATAACATTTCAAGCAAAGATAATCACATTACATTCGATCTGATATGGAGTACAAAGTTATGAGATGTATTATGTGAATGCTTGGCTAAAAAGATATAGCTTTAAACTGAGATTGTGTCTCTAAGTTCCGAACATCTTCAGGACTACTGTTCCAGAATTTAGGAGCCAAATTCTGAAAACTCTCTCTCCTTTAGTGGACTTAGATATCCTATGTAGTGCCTTCCAGTAAGTCACTTCAGACGCCTCAGGGTTTTCAATAGATTGTTCGTTTTATTCCAGTATAGTATTTGATTCTCTCAATAAATAAACCGACAAGTAAATAAATTGAAAACCATATGCCTGCTGGCGTCCATGCATTTCCATTGTCCAAAGCCAAAAACTGTTCAACACATGGGTTCCTCCTTTGTCTACCTTTATGCCACTAATTGGCACAGGTGTGCAAATTTAACTCCTTCTGTTCCAAGGCCTTCCAAGGCCGTAAGGTCATGATTCACCAGCAGGGGTCATTAAATTAAATTAACTTCAACATAAATGTCACTGGCTCCTACACACCGGCCCTCTTATTGCTACCGGCTAAATAGGTACAATAATAAACTAACAAAATAAAAATATGGAGCCATATCACAATATACAGTAAAGATATAAATCTGTCAAATCATCAATAATCAGAATTGTTCACACATACAAACATGAATATTTCATTTGAAACATGTCAAGTTTCTTTCAGTTCATTCGTGACAATATTAATATCGATTCATGTTAAAGGTCCCTCAATGCAGTAGCAATGCAATCAATGCTCCTTTGTTAGAGTCCTTCTTGTCCAGTGTATAACGTAAACAGTTCATTATGCCACAAGAGGCATTGTGCGTTCAAAGAGTTCATTTCAGTGTGTATGTATTTATGTGCATGTACGCATCTGTGCACGTAGCAAGAAATTCCTTGCTCGAATAGTCCATAGTCCATTGTGCGAGTGTAAAGATCAGTATACATGTCAGTTCGTTCCTACAAGGTAAAGTAAACATTACATATACATTGGACATTCATATCCACATGTCATTTTCCAACAATAAGCAAATCTTTGTAATCGGTCTGTCTATAACACTTGTCTTTGTTTTTAAGGTCAAGCTACGAACGATCCCTTTTGAATCTTTCTTTGTGTCAACAACTCTCCCCAACATCCAAGATCCCCTAGGGGCAGTAGGGTCTGCAATTAACACAATGTCACCATTTGCATAGTTTCTTTTCTCTTTAAGCCATTTTTGTCTTTCTTGTAGGTTTGGAAGATACTCTCTAACCCATCTTTTCCAAAACATATCAGCTAAGTATTGTACTTGCTTCCATCTGCGTCTACTATACACATCTGATTTCTGAAATAAGCCGGGCGGTAACGTGGGTTGTCCTTTGAGAAGTAAAAGGTGGTTGGGTGTTAAAGGTTCGAGGTCATTTGGACTATCTGGGTTTGGGGTAAGTGGGCGACTATTCATTATGGCTTCTACCTCACAGATAAGAGTGTGAAGGGATTTGTCGTCTACTATTTGATCCTTTGTTAGTGATAGAAGTATTAGTTTGACCTGTTTTATTAACCTCTCCCATACTCCTCCAAAGTGTGAAGAGGCAGGTGGGTTGTAAGTCCATTCTATGCCCTTTTGTTGCAGAGCAACTTGGAGTTTGTTGCTTTGGTTCCATTCCTTTATGGCATTCTTTAGTTCACGATCAGCTGAAGTCAGGTTAGTTCCATTGTCAGATCTTATTTGCCGTATTTGCCCTCGTCTGCTTATAAATCTGCGGATAGCGTAGATTCATGAATCAGTGTCAAGTGAATTGGCTATTTCCAAATGTATTGCTCGAGTTGTGAAACATGTAAAAATGACACCATATCTTTTCACTTCACTGCGTCCTCTTTTTACTATAATTGGACCGAAGAAGTCTACACCAACGAAGGTAAATGGTGGTAAATCTGGTGTTATTCTTTCTTTTGGCAAGTCTGCCATTTTTTTTTTCTCCTAAATTTGAATGTAGGCGTCTACAGAACCAACGCATTGTCATCCTAGGGTATCATATCTGACACTTTTGACATTTCGTCTAAATCCAACGCGCATGGTACCCTTTAGCGTCAATATAACATGCACAGATACAGTATGGGTAGGTTTAGGTCTGGGGTAGGGTTAGGGTTAGACCGCTAGGAGGCGCCTTCTGACCCATATATATCTGCGTCTCATATTGACGCGAAAGGGTGCCATGCGCGTTGAATGTAGACGAAATGTCACGAGTGTCAGTATATGACGCCTTGGGATGAGAACGGGCTGACAGAACACACACTCAGACAGTATTTTTCTAGCAAGGGAAATTGCTGCTGGAATCCAGTATTGCTGTCGCAGTTTTGCCAACATATGGTTCCTTCCACAGTGACCTAGTTGTTCATGAATGTGTTTCAACACCAGTTTGGACACATGATGGTGTTTTGGAAGAATCATAGGATGTTTTTGATCCTCTGGCATAGCCATTCTGCTTAATCTCCCTCCTGTACGAAGTAATCCATCTTGCAGAACAGGATCGAGCCTACAAATGTGGCTCTGATGACTGACATGAGCGTTTTCCTTTTGCAAGGTTTCGATTTCTTCTGGAAACGCCTCCATTTGAGTAAAGCGTACAATCACATTTTCTGCCTTTTTTACATCTTCTAAAGTAATCTGTTGTGCGTTCATGCATTTTTTTACTGCTTGCATTTTTCTTTCCATCAAACATTGTTTCTCTGTATTGGAGTTATTAACACTCATGTTGGTAAGTATTTCCTTTCTTTTCAGACTTAATTGTGAGAGAACGTCTTTTAGCTTAAGTAGCCATGCTACTGCTCTGGTTAGATTATTCCAATTTGAGTGATAGTGTATGAATGTGTGAGTAGGATTTTGTTCTTCCTTTACAATTAAGTTCATGATGAGAACATCCTTCTTCACTTCCACATAATCATCATTTTCTTCTTCTTCATGTGTTTGTATGGCGATGTCAGAATTTGTCCATTCAGATTCCTGACATTTGAGAAATTCTGGACCATTCAGCCAAACCTTTGATTTCAGAAGAGCACTGGCCTTGAGACCACGAGATGCACAATCTGCTGGATTTTGTTTAGTGTTTATGTATCTCCATTATTTTACTTTGCTCTTTTCTCTGATAGTGTTCACTCTATTAGCCACAAATGTTTTAAATCTTTTGTTCTCATTCTGAATGTACTTCAATGTTGATGTACTATCGGTCCAGAAAATGGAGTTCTCGAGAGCAAGTTGTAACTCTGCTTTGATCAGTCTATCCATTCGTACTGCGAGTACTGCTGCAGTGAGTTCTATTCTTGGCATTGTAGTTTGTTTCAGTGGTGCAACTCATGATTTCCCCATTATAAATGAGGTGTGCACTTCATGTTCTAAATTTGTGAGACGAAGGTACGTGACACAGCCATAACCACTTTCGGACGCATCACTAAAGTGGTGTAGTTCTGCAGATGTTATCGGATCAAAGCCCTTTGGCTTGAGACATCTGTTGACACTAAGCTCTCAAATGTAACTCTTATTCATGCCACAGCTGTATGTAGGGTTCTGGTAAGGCTTTGTCCCAGGCATAATTCAGCTTGCAAAGATCTCGCAGAATGTTCTTAGCAGTAAGGACGAATGAAGAGATGAAGCCAAGAGGATCGTATACTGAGGATATGATGGACAGTATTCCCCTTCGAGTACATGGCTGATGTTTCAGGCTTACTGCAAAGCTGAGTTTGTCTCTTTCTATGTGCCATTGAATGCCAAGAGTTCTTTCTGTAGGAAGATCACTGTATTCCAAGTTAAGGTCTTTGACCTCCTTTGCTCTGGCTGCTTGTGGGATGGACATTAGGACTGTTCTGCTGTTACTTATCCATTTGTGCAAACGAAAGCCTCCCATTGAGCAAGCTCTTTCAAGCTCTACACACAACGTCACAGCATCAGCTTCAGTAGCCACCGATTTTAAGCAATCATCTACATAGAAATTTTGCTTAATTGTTTCCACTGTTTCCGGCAAAAAGAGATCTTTGAAATCTTGGGCAGTTTGTCTGAGGGTGAAACTAGCACAACTTGGTGAAGACGTTGCTCCAAATAGGTGCACTGTCATTCTGTATTCTTTCAGTGGTTGACCTGTGTCCCCACTTGGCCACCATAGAAAGCGCAAAAAATCCATGTGCTTCTCCATAATTTTCACTTGGTGAAACATGCTTTCCACGTCTGCCATAAGGGCGATTGGCTCCTGGCGGAAGCGCAACAGGACGCCTACCAAGTTATTGGTGAGATTTGGACCTTGCATCAATTTGCTATTCAAGGATACCCCCTGAAAGGATGCGGAACAATCAAATACAACTCTCAGGGAGCCCTTCTTTGGATGGTGCACTCCATGATGTGGAATGTACCACGCCTTTCCGCTTTGTGTTTCCAGTTCATCAGATGGCACATATTCTGCGTGGCCCTTTTCAAGCATTCCTTCTAGAAATTCAGTATATTCTCTATGATATTGTTCATTCTTTTCGAATTTTCTTTTCAGAGACATAACACGTTGTTGAGCCTGTTGGTGATTGTTTGGCATCGTTACATCATTTTCTTTAAAAGGTAACGGTAAGTAATAATGACCATTTCTTAGTTCCTTTCTGGACTTTATGACTTTCCATCATAGACATGAACTGTTTGTCTTCGACTGACATCTCTGATTTCTCCTCAGCTGCCAGTTCTGGAAAATCATGATGATAATGTTGATAATGTTCAACAAGATATGTGATTAGCTACATTACATGAGTGAGTTCCTTGCATTTGACATGTTGTTTCTTGCATGAGCCCATTGACAACCCATCCTAAGGGTGTTCTAACAGCATATGGCCCATTACCTCTACTGTTTATTACCTTCCAAGGCTCCATAAGCTTTGCAGCATTTGTGCCTATTAACAACTCAATGCCAGGATCCAATTGTGGAATCTTCACCTCACGTAAGTATTTCCATTTATCTATTGATTCTTGTATTGGTATGTGTCGTTTTGAAACTGGCAATTTTGTTTGAGTATTTACTTCTGGGAGTTTATGATACAGCAGGCCTTCCATACTGCTGACTTCAAGACCAGAGACTATACTGCTGCGGACATTTTTCTCCTGTCCCATTGTGCACAAGAGTATTGTGGTGTTTTTACCAGTGATGTTTAACTTTCCTTTCAATGAGTCCATGCAAAATGTAGCTGAGCTACCGGGATCCAAAAATGCATGAGTATTTATGACTTTATCTGAATTTGAGACTTTTACTTTGACTGGCACAATAGCAAGAGTGCATTGTTTTGATTGACTGAATCCCATTAGGTCATCATCTTCTACAGACACCATAGCACTACTCAATGGTTTGTTTCCAGTTATGACGCAGTCATCTTTAATTCCATCTTTTTCTTTGTGTCACGGTTGATGAATTCATTGACGCTCCCTTGCGTTGTGTGTGTGTGTGTTTGTGAATGAATGTGTATGGGTGTGGTCGCTGATTATCCTCCGGGATTATCAGCGACAGGTGTAGTTCATTACCACGGGTTATTTATACTCACCTCTCGCGTCTTGTGTTTGTCAGATCGTTGTTTTGTGGATGTGTCTTGCCTGTTCCTGTTCCTCGCGTTCCAGTCTGTGTCTCCGTTGGATGTTGCTTCGTTCCTCGTCTTCGTGTCTGGTCTTCACTGAGGATTCGCTTCACACTGACCGTGCTCTGAGTTGCCCACGCAAGCCTGCGTTGCCAACGCCTCTGTTTCTTCATGGTTTCCATGATTCCTGAGAGTTCGTGAGATCTACTTCCATCTGAGACTTATTCCTGTTATCTACCTTCTCGTTACTGAGGCTGGCTCATCTTGTGGTCGAATAAATACCAGTTTTACTTGCACTTGTCTCCTCTACTCATTACCATAACAGAACGATCTGACCATTATGGAGGCAGCAAGTACACCGGAACTCACGGATTATCTCTCTCACAGTTCGGCGCGGATGGATCGGCAAGAGGAGAATCTTGCCACCACAAGTCGCGCAGTTCAAGCGTTGGTAGCGCAGGTGTCCGGGCTCACCCAGCAAATCCAACAACTGGCCATACCCACTGCGCCAAACCCACCGCCGCCCCCACCCCCCGCGTCTCCCGCGCCTAACCGTCCACACGAGCCTCGTTTGCCGACGCCGGAGAACTATTCGGGTGAGCCTAATTACTGCAGAGCCTTTTTGACCAAGTGCTCAATGTTTTTTGCCCTACAGCCCCAGACATTTAGTACGGAACAGTCTAAGGTGGCGTTCGTACTCACCCTGCTGTCTGGGCGTGCGGCTCTGTGGGGGACGGCGGTGTGGGAGAACCAACGTATATGCTGTTCCTCGTTCGCGGCACTCTCGGAAGAGATGAAGAGGGTCTTCGACCGAACAGTCGCAGGGAGGGAAGCGGCTCGTCGGCTTGCGGACATCACTCAGGGAGAAGGATCTGTCGCTGAGTATTCCATTGAGTTTCGCACCCTTGCCGCAGAGTGCCGCTGGAACGAGGAGGCGCAGTGGGATGTCTTCCTGCATGGGCTGGCTGACCGCATCCAACGCGAGATTTACTCCCTGGATCTACCCGTAAGTCTCAATGGATTAATTGATCTGGCTCTGCAAGTGGACGCTCGCCTGCATCGTCTGGAGCAACGCAACCGTTCCATTCCGGTTCCCAGAGATTATGGATCCTTCCAGACCAGTGGTCGTGATGCGGTCAGCCCCACCTACGATCCGGAGCCCATGCAGGTGGGTCGAGCCCGGCTCTCCCGGGAGGAGAGGGAGAGAAGGAGGTCCCGGGGTTTATGCCTCTATTGCGGAGGTTCGGGGCACTTCCTCAATAACTGCCCCGTAAAAGAGCGAGCCCGGCAGTAGAGAAGAGGATTCTGTCGGGCGGGGTCTCCATTCAGAAACCCTCTTCCACCCTCCTTCTGGTGAGATTGCAGTGGGCAACTCAGACTCATCACTGCCAAGCTCTCATCGACTCCGGAGCGGAAGGTAACTTTTTGGACTACAACCTAGCACACAAACTTCAGATTCCCACCATACCCCTCACTAATAGGATTTCGGTCAACGCACTCAATGGACAAGAATTACCCACGATATCTCATTCCACCATACAGTTAACACTCATCACTTCCGGCAATCATTCTGAAGAACTGTCATTTCTCCTCATGGACTCCCCTCAGGTTCCCATTGTCCTCGGTCACCCCTGGCTGGTGCAGCATAACCCCAGGGTGGATTGGGGGACTAACTCGGTTTCTGCCTGGAGCACTGAGTGTTATGCGTCTTGTTTAATGTCTGCTGGTTCGTCTCTGTCTTGTTCTGTCTTGCAGGAAGAATCGGTGAATTTGTCAAACGTGCCCGCTGAGTACCTCGACCTGAAGGAAGTGTTCAGTAAGTCCAGAGCTGCTTCTCTTCCTCCACATCGTCCCTATGACTGTGCTATAGATCTACTGCCAGGTACGTCTCCGCCTAAGGGCAAGCTTTACTCTCTATCTGTTCCCGAGAGGGAGGCCATGGAGAAATATATTTCTGATTCTCTGGCATCCAGATTCATTCGACCTTCCTCTTCTCCAGCGGGGGCGGGGTTCTTTTTTGTGGGTAAGAAGGACGGTTCTCTGCGACCTTGTATTGATTACCGAGGGCTGAACAACATCACGGTAAAGAATACTTATCCTTTGCCGTTAATGTCTTCAGCCTTCGAGAGGTTGCAGGGAGCGTCAGTCTTCACAAAACTGGATTTACGTAATGCTTATCATTTGGTCCGCATCAGGAAGGGGGATGAATGGAAAACCGCCTTTAACACCCCCAGAGGGCACTTTGAATACTTGGTTATGCCTTTTGGGCTTTCCAATAGCCCAGCGGTTTTCCAGGCACTCGTCAATGATGTGCTGAGAGACATGATCGATCACTTCATTTATGTCTACCTGGATGACATATTGATTTTTTCTTCGTCTCTCCAGGAACATGTTCAGCACGTCAGACGAGTGCTTCAGAGGTTGCTAGAGAATGGGCTTTTTGTCAAGGCGGAGAAATGCGCTTTTCATGCACAGTCTGTCCCTTTCTTAGGTTACGTCATTTCGGCTGAGGGAGTGCGTATGGATCCTGACAAAGTTAAGGCTGTGGTGGATTGGCCAAGTCCAGATTCCCGTAAGGCCCAACTGAGGTTTCTGGGGTTTGCCAATTTTTACCGACGTTTCATTCGTAATTACAGCCAACTAGCCGCGCCTCTGACTGCCTTGACCTCCCCCAGAACGACGTTCAGGTGGTCCGAAACAGCCGAAGCTGTATTCGCCAACCTGAAGAGCCGCTTCGTTTCGGCTCCCATTCTCACGACCCCTGATCTATCACGTCAGTTCGTGGTGGAGGTCGATGCGTCAGAGGTGGGGGTAGGTGCAGTGCTTTCTCAACGTTCTTCTTCAGACGACAAGATGCATCCTTGCGCGTTTTTTTTCTCATCGTTTGTCGCCTACCGAACGTAATTATGACATCGGTAACAGAGAGTTGTTGGCCGTCAAGTTAGCGTTGGAAGAATGGCGACATTGGTTAGAAGGGTCGGGGGTACCTTTTGTCGTCTGGACTGATCACAAGAATTTAGAATACATTCAATCTGCCAAAAGACTCAACTCCAGGCAGGCTCGGTGGGCTCTTTTTTTCGGTCGTTTTGATTTTACTCTCTCGTACCGCCCGGGTTCTAAGAACGTCAAACCCGATTCTTTATCTCGTATTTTTGATCCATCCGAACGCCCGGCTACTCCCGAGTGCATTTTACCGGAGACTAGATTCATCTCCACACTCCGATGGGAGGTCGAATCGAAGGTCAAGACGGCCTTAGAAGGGGTAACGCCTCCGTCCCGCTGCCCACCGAACCGATTATTTGTGCCGGAGGGATTACGGTCAGACGTTATTCAGTGGGGTCATTGTTCCAATGTAGCCTGTTACCCAGGAGTAAACCGAACTAGATTTCTAGTCAAGCAACGATTTTGGTGGCCATCTATGGCTCGTGACATTCGAGATTTTGTTTTGGCTTGTTCGATCTGTGCGATTGGTAAGACTTCCAATCGACCCCCAGATGGGCTTCTTCAACCGCTGTCTGTCCCTTCGAGACCCTGGTCCCATATAGCGCTAGATTTTGTTACCGCCCTCCCGCCTTCCCAAGGCAATACGGTTGTTTTAACCGTGGTGGACCGATTCTCGAAGGCGACTCATTTTATTCCCTTGCCCAAATTGCCTTCAGCCAAGGAAACAGCGGTGACTGTCATTGATCACGTCTTTCGATTACATGGCCTCCCGACGGACGTGGTCTCTGACAGGGGATCCCAATTTGTCTCCAAATTTTGGAAGGAGTTTTGTAAATTACTGGGAGCCACGGTCAGTCTGTCTTTGGGTTGCCACCCCCAGAGCAACGGGCAGACCGAGAGAGCCAACCAAGATTTGGAGAGAATGTTGCGATGTGTTACCGCCAAGAATCCTTCCTCTTGGTGTCAACAACTTTCTATGGTGGAGTACGCACACAACTCGTTACCGGTGTCATCCACGGGCCTATCTCCGTTTGAGGGTAGCTTAGGATACCAGCCACCTATTTTTCCTAGTCTGGAATCCGAAGTCGCGGTTCCCTCCGCTCACGCCTTCGTCCAGAGGTGTCACCGTACATGGACCAGAGCCCGTGAGACTCTGCTCCAAGTAAGGGCGCGCACCAAGGTTAAGGCCGATCGCCACCGGTCAAGACCTCCCGTGTATGTCGTCGGTTCCAAAGTGTGGCTTTCTACTAAAGACATTCCACTCCGCTCCGTTTCTAATAAGTTAGCTCCCAAATTCATTGGCCCGTTTCCTGTCACCAAAATCATTAGTCCGGTGACAGTTCGTCTCAAACTCCATCCTGCGTACAGAAGAATTCATCCCGTGTTCCATGTTTCCAAATTGAAACCCGTATTTTATTCACCCATTAATCCGCCAGCCCCGGTTCCTCCACCGCCGCGACTCGTAGATGGGGAACCCACTTATTCGGTAAATCGAATTCTGGACTCGAGGCGGAGGGGACGCGGATTTCAGTACCTGGTGGACTGGGAAGGTTACGGTCCAGAGGAGAGAAGTTGGGTCCCTGCTAGGGACATTCTGGATCAGTCCCTTATTGATGATTACTATCAACAGGTAGGTTCCTCTGGGAGCTCCAGGAGGCGCTCCTAGGGGGAGGGGTACTGTCACGGTTGATGAATTCATTGACGCTCCCTTGCGTTGTGTGTGTGTGTGTTTGTAAATGAATGTGTATGGGTGTGGTCGCTGATTATCCTCCGGGATTATCAGCGACAGGTGTAGTTCATTACCACGGGTTATTTATACTCACCTCTCGCGTCTTGTGTTTGTCAGATCGTTGTTTTGTGGATGTGTCTTGCCTGTTCCTGTTCCTCGCGTTCCAGTCTGTGTCTCCGTTGGATGTTGCTTCGTTCCTCGTCTTCGTGTCTGGTCTTCACTGAGGATTCGCTTCACACTGACCGTGCTCTGAGTTGCCCACGCAAGCCTGCGTTGCCAACGCCTCTGTTTCTTCATGGTTTCCATGATTCCTGAGAGTTCGTGAGATCTACTTCCATCTGAGACTTATTCCTGTTATCTACCTTCTCGTTACTGAGGCTGGCTCATCTTGTGGTCGAATAAATACCAGTTTTACTTGCACTTGTCTCCTCTGCTCATTACCATAACACTTTGCCAGTGAGAATGTGAAGTATGGTTGGATGAGACAGGGAACATGTTTCACATTTCATTCTGTTTTTGCAAGTTTTGCTAACATGTCCCTTTGTTAAACATCCAAAACACATCCCGTTTAGTTTCAGGAATTCTATCTTCTCACTATTTGGTTTAGACTTAAACTTTTCACAATTTTCAAATGTGTGATTTCTTTCACAAAATAAGCAAGGCCTTCCAAGCTCACACTTATTTATATTAATTTTGTGTCCATATTGTGAGTCGTTCCTTTTTATTTCAGGTGCCTGAGCAACTGTAGTGGCAAAGCTGGTCGTCCTCCCACTAAGTTTGGTGAATGTTTTTTGTAGTTTAGGTCTTGACGTTACTTTGCTCTCTGTTGAGTTGTGTATGTCACCGAAAATTGGATCAAGCATTGCTCTGGACTATCTTTCAATGAAGTCTATCAAGTCCTTGAATGTTGCTCTGTGTTTGTTATCTTGCATGCTACACACATTTGCTCGCCATCTATCTCGCAGCCTAAATGGAAGTTTAGACATGATGAGTCTTAAGTTGGTGGAACTTTCAAGCTCTTTTAGGCCATCAATGTCTTGCATTGTATTGTAGCAGGTATGTAAAAAAGGGCATATGATCGCAACCCATTGCCATCCTCTGGCTTGATGGTTGGCCAGTTCAAGGCTTTATTCATGTAAGCAGATGCTATTTTATAGCTTTTTCCAAAATTGTATTCTAGTTGCCTTTTAGCTTCTTTATACGCAGTGGAGGAATCCATATGCATAAAGCTACTGACGAGGTTTCTGGGTTGGTCTCTTGTATACTAATAATAATAATAATAATACATTTTATTTCATGGCGCCTTTCTCGGCACTCAAGGACACCGTACAAGGATACATAAGAAATTTAAAAGCACCAGAAATAATTAAACAACATAAAAAAAAACATCAGAAAGAGGCAGAGCAATTAAAATCAAGTGAGATAGGCAGTTTTGAACAGATGTGTTTTTAGTTGTGATTTGAAATGGGAGAATGAATCAATGTTTCTGAGTTGGGGTGGTAATGAGTTCCAGAGACGGGGAGCAGAGCGGCTAAATGCTCTACTCCCCATAGTGGTGAGACGGGCGGGGGGGACAGACAGGTGTATGGAAGAAGAGGATCTAAGGGAGCGGGTGGATGTTGGACCCTGGAGAAGATCAGACAGATATGGTGGGGTAAGTTTGTGGATGGCCTTGAATGTTAACAGAAGGATTTTGAATTGGATACGGAACTGGACCGGGAGCCAGTGAAGTTGTTGGAGAACAGGAGTGATGTGGTGAATAGAGGGGGTTCGAGTTATGATGCGGAGAGCTGAGTTCTGGACCAGTTGAAGCTTTTGATGGGATTTGTGAGGGAGGCCAAAAAGGAGAGAGTTGCAATAGTCCAAACGAGAAGTGACAAGACTGTGGACAAGAACGGCGGCAGTGTGTGGTGTAAGGGAGGGGCGGAGGCGATTAATGTTTCTTAGATGGAAGTAGGCAGACCGGGTAATGTTATTGATGTGGGGCTGAAAAGATAATGTGCTGTCAAGGATGACACCCAGACTCTTCACCTGGGGGGAGGGTGAAACGGAGGAGTTATCAATAGTGAGTGAAAGACTGTCGGTTTTGGATAAAGTAGATTTAGTGCTAATGAGGAGAACCTCAGTTTTATTACTGTTTAATTTGAGAACATTTTGGGAAAACCAGGTTTTTATTTCCGTGATACAGTCAGTAAGGGAGGTGGGTGGGAGAGTGGACGAGGGTTTGGTCGAGAGGTAGAGCTGGGTGTCATCAGCATAACAGTGGAATATATTGCCCAAGGGAAGGAGATAAATGATGAAAAGTAGGGGCCCCAGGACAGAGCCCTGGGGCACACCTGAAGTGACAATGGAGGGACTAGATTTGAAAGACTTAAATTGAACAAACTGAGTGCGGCCAGAGAGGTAAGATGTGAACCAGTCTAACGGAGTGTGGGTGATGCCGATGGAAGATAATCTGTTAAGAAGGATGGTGTGACAGATGGTATCAAAGGCTGCACTTAAGTCGAGGAGGATGAGGATGGTAAGGAGTCCAGAATCAGCTGCCATGAGGAGGTCGTTGGTGATTTTGATAAGTGCTGTTTCAGTGCTATGAAGTGGACGGAAACCAGACTGGAACTGCTCATACAGGTTATTGTGGGATAGATGAAAATGTAGTTGAGAGGCAACAGTTTTTTCAAGGATTTTGGAAATGAATGGTAAATTGGATATAGGGCGAAAGTTATTGAAGTTGGATGGATCGGCACCAATTTTTTTTTTAAAATTGGGGTAATGGCAGCAGTTTTGAATGATGCAGGTACAGTTCCAGTGGTAAGAGAGGAGTGGATGATAGCAGAAATGAGGGGAGCCAGGGAGGGAAGGTAAGCTTTAACAAGTTGTGTGGGAAGGGGGTCAAGTTGACAAGTGGAAGCCTTGGATTTCCTGATGAGTTCTGTGATTTCTGAAATAGCAGGGAGCTGGAAGGAAGAGAATGAATCTGTGAATGGGTGAAAGTCGGCTGAGATGCTGGGGTGAGGGATAGATCCAAGGTGCTGGTGGATGTTTTTGATTTTTTCAGTGAAAAATGACATAATGGAGTTGCAGAAGGCGGTTGTATACAAATGAGGGAGGAGAAAGTCCTGGGGTTGGGTGATGTTGTTTAATAAGGAAAAAAGTGACTTGGAGTTTCCTTTATTGGCAATGATCAAACTGGAGTAGTAGTGGGTTTTGGTACTGGCAACGGAGTCCTTGTAAAGTAAGATGTGGTTATTGTACATTTCTTTGTGAATAGTGAGACCAGTTTTTCTAAAAAGACGTTCAAGTTGCCGCCCTTTGGCTTTCATGAGACGAAGATCGGGGGTGAACCAAGGGGCGGGGATAGAAAAAGAAACAGATCTGTTTTTTAATGGAGCAAGGGAGTTAAGAATATTATGGAGTCCACTGTTGTAGTGAGAGACCAGATCATCGGGGGTGGATAGATTGTGAGTGTTAGGCAGGCAGAGGGAGTGAATACTTGAAGTGAGAGTGACAGGATCGATATTCTTTATATTCTGAAATGTAATAAGGCGTGGTATATTAGAGATGGAGAGAGTGAGTTTCACAGTAAATGAGAGGAGAAAATGGTCAGTTATAGGGAGTTCAGCAGCTGTAATGTCAGAGGGGGTGACACCAGAACAGCAGATTAAGTCCAGAGTATGTCCATTGGAGTGTGTGGGAAAAGTGATATATTGCTGGCATCCAAAACTCTCTAGGCAGGAGGTGAAGTCTTTAGTAAGAGGCAGCTTGATATTGTCCATGTGGATATTAAAATCACCCAGCAATATTATGTTTGATGAGAGAGAGGATAAGTGAGTGAGAAAAGCAGCAAAATCATTTAAAAATTCACTATTCAGTTTTGGGGGGCGATAGACAGTTGCAATGATGGTTGGAGTAGAACCAGACAGTTTGCAGACAGCTGATTCAAACGAGCTAGAGACAGGCACGGATATCGTTGAGACTTTCCACTTCTCGCGATAGATTATCGCGAGACCTCCTCCCCGGCCGGAGCCACGAGGTTGCCTCTGCAGCAGCAAGTTCAGAATTTATGACCAATTTTTATTTTTTTGCCTTTAATTTTGCAATGATATTTGCTTCTTCGATATCAAGATCGATTTTTTCATTCAAAGCCTGCGCCTTTGCTCTAATAGCCGCACATTCTGCTTCGGCCTTTAGATGAGTGAAAGATTCTCGTGACGCGCGACTGAGAGCACTTGTTGCTTTGCAGCTATGCATGACACTGTGCGCTACTTGAGATGCGCTATCTCAGGGCTGAACCGAACCAATATCGTCCTGCTCCTCTTCTTTTTCACCATCTTGATCAACCTCGAGCCAGTTCGTCACACCTTCCAAGAAGCTTTTGAAAAGTTGATATTTGGGTTGGTACCAGTCTTCGTTATCGGCCTCCTTTTCGTATGCATCTTTCGTAAATTTTTGTACAGTTGCTTGTAAACTAATAAACTCAGCGAAAAATCCATCAAACGAGTTAACTTGTTTCCTAACAGTTTCTTTGTCCTGTCCAGCTTCAATAAGACTATTGATTTCATTTTGTTTGCGTGTTAAAACACCAAGCTTCCCCCTACGTGTTGCAATTAACTTAAACAGTTTTTTTTCTTCATACAAATCCTGCTCTTCAGGCTCTTCGTCTGCCATTTTTCAAAGATTAACTCAAAAGTTCAACACACAAATGAGAAGACAAACGAAAGTAAAAAAGCCCATTCAGTTTGTGGTGTAAGCACGGCGGCTCACGGTCAAAGTCATTGTATGAGTGCAGCGGCTTGCTCCAATTCAACGTTTTACTCCCGAACGTCCAAGGAGATAAAGGTTAAATACTCACATATTTCCAGCGGGAAACATGTATAATCCACATACTTTAGAAAATGCAGCTCTCATTCTTCCAAGTATCCTAAGGGAAAATCCATAAATCAAACTTTCCAAACGCAGGTGACTTCCAAATGTTCCAATGCAGCCAAGGTTTTCAAATGTGTAGTGCCTTCCAGTAAGTCACTTCGGATGCCTCAGGGTTTTCAATAGATTGTTCGTTTTATTCCAGTATAGTATTTGATTCTCTCGATAAATAAACCGACAAGTAAATAAATTGAAAACCATATGCCTGCTGGCGTCCATGCATTTCCAACGTCCAAAGCCAAAAACTGTTCAACACATGGGTTCCTCCTTTGTCTACCTTTATGCCACTAATTGGCACAGGTGTGCAAATTTAACTACTTCTGTTCCAAGGCCTTCCAAGGCCACAAGGTCATGATTCACCAGCAGGGGTCATTAAATTAAATTAACTTCAACATAAATGTCACTGGCTCCTACATCCTATAAGTACTACCAAAAGTCCAGTTTTGTGATCTTAAAGATCGTAATGGATTGTAGGGAAAATACGCAGGAGTTGAATCATTTAGGTCCTTATAAGTCAGTAACAGTACTTTGTAATCGATAAGGAACTTATGTTGAAACAGATAGCATGTTCCGTAGCTTAGCGATGTTTCTGAGGTGGGAGGCTGTTTATGTAACATAAGAAATATGATTTTTGAAAGACAAGTTGCTGCCAAATAGTTGCTGCTAGGTCTTTTACTCTGGATAAAGTAACAGTATATCCTTCTAGATGCATATTAAAATATTCTGTGTATAGGTTTTTGGTCCAATAAGTAATTCCTCAGTCTAATCTGAATTTAACAGAAGACAATTAAAGGTCATCCAATATTTTATATATTTAAAGCACTCTGTCAACTTGGATATTTTAGAGATTTCATCTGGTCCTAATGAAATATATAACATCAGGATACCAGTTGAAAGTAATTCCATGTTTTCTTATCATATTACCAAGTGGCAGCATTTATATTGAAAGAAATAGGGCCTACCAACGATCCTTGCACCACTCTGTAATTTACTGACGTTATCTTTGATAGGCATAATCTAAACCACCTTAATGCCCGTCCCTGAAAACCAGACATTTTCTAGTATTTTAGACATAAATGGAGAATTTGAAAAGGGTTTGTAATTTGCCAATCCATTTGGATCTAGTTGTGGTTTCTTAATGAGAGGCTTAAAAACTGCCAGCTTGAACGGTCTTGGGACATGACCTAGAGATAGAGACGAGTTAATAATATTGAGAAGAGGCAATTCTGCTACATTTAAAAACTCTTTCAGTAGTTTAGTGGGTATTGGATCTAATAAACTTGTTGTGTTAGATGCAATGGTAAGTTTATTTAGCTCTTCCTGTACTACTTGTAAAGCTCTGCAATTGTTCTTGAGGGGCAATCATTGCGGCTGAATCATAAAACTCTGTCCTCTTGTTCTGCTCACTCGTTTCAAACAATCAATAGATTTGTTCTTGACCTGAAGTGACATAGCAACCAATGGTGTTTATGCAGTCGAATGTGTTCATGAAGAAGCTCTTCTCTTTCTTACAACTCAGTCCAGCCTCAGTCAACCAGTGCAAGACAACTAAACACAAACCTTGACAAATACAGAAATGTAATACATGTACACATATGAAATATACATTCATACAATAAATATGGATATTAAATATATCCACATAGAAAGTGAAAACGTATATATATATATATATATATATATATATATATGCCCATATATAAAACCTATTAGAAAATGGAACAATTTCATATATTGACATATAAAACTAGCCCATATATTTTATTTGTCTTTTATATATATATATATATATATATGTATATACAGTATATATATATATATAAATGTTCAATATACAAACTACACATACACTCACCTAAAGGATTATTAGGAACACCATACTAATACTGTGTTTGACCCCCTTTCGCCTTCAGAACTGCCTTAATTCTACGTGGCATTGATTCAACAAGGTGCTGAAAGCATTCTTCAGAAATGTTGGCCCATATTGATAGGATAGCATCTTGCAGTTGATGGAGATTTGTGGGATGCACATCCAGGCAGGGCACGAAGCTCCCGTTCCACCACATCCCAAAGATCCTCTATTAGGTTGAGATCTGGTGACTGTGGGGGCCATTTTAGTACAGTGAACTCATTGTCATGTTCAAGAAACCAGTTTGAAATTATTCAAGCTTTGTGACATGGTGCATTATCCTGCTGGAAGTAGCCATCAGAGGATGGGTTCATGGTGGCCATAAAGGGATGAACATGGTCAGAAACAATGCTCAGGTAGGCCGTGGCATTTAAACGATGCCCAATTGGCACTAAGGGGCCTAAAGTGTGCCAAGAAAACATCACCCACACCATTACACCACCACCACCAGGCTAGCCTGCACAGTGGTAACAAGGCATGATGGATCCATGTTCTCATTCTGTTTACGCCAAATTCTGACTCTACCATCTGAATGTCTCAACAGAAATTGAGACTCATCAGACCAGGCAACATTTGTCCAGTCTTCAACTGTCCAATTTAGGTGAGCTCTTGCTCTTCTTGGTCTTCTGCTGTTGTAGGCCATCCACCTCAAGGTTGTGCGTGTTGTGGCTTCACAAATGCTTTGCTGCATACCTCGGTTGTAACGAGTGGTTATTTCAGTCAAAGTTGCTCTTCTATCTGCTTGAATCAGTCGGCCCATTATCCTCTGACCTCTAGCATCAACAAGGCATTTTCGCCCCCAGGACTGCCGCATACTGGATGTTTTTCCATTTTCACACCATTCTTTGTAAACCCTAGAAATGGCTGTGCTCAGACCGGCCCGTCTGGCACCAACAACCATGCCACGCTCAAAATTGCTTAAATCACCTTTCTTTCACATTCTGACATTCAGTTTGGAGTTCAGGAGATTGTCTTGACCAGGACCACACCCCTAAATGCATTGAAGCCACTGTCATGTGACTGATTGATTAGATAATTGCATTAATGATAATTTGGACAGGTGTTCCTAATAATCCTTTAGGTGAGTGTATATTTTGAATATGTTATGTTCTTATATTGTGTATTTTAATTGCAAAAGATTTTGCATTAATGTATGATGTAAACTAAACAAATGTGAAAAACATGCTTTCATTAATTTCTTATATATTTTTAAATATAGGTTATGGACGTGTACTTACACACTGTCACGTTTTGATCTTGTCTTTGTTTTGGGTTTGTTCATGCCATTGGATAATCATCTGTTCATTGTTCACAGGACTGGTGTCCCTTGTCTTGTCATTAGTCTTGTGTATTTAAGCCCTCATGTTTGCCATGTGGTTTTGTCAAGGATTGTTTCACTGTACCACTAATGGTAAGTGCCACGTCCTTGTCCACGTCCATGCTTTTGTTCTGAGTTTTCATGCCATGCCATGTTTTTGTTTTATGTTTTATCTTATATCTTAATAAACTGCACTTGGGTTCTATTTGAACTTGCCTCCAGTGGATCCCTATTACAGACACTTGCAATGCACATGACATAAGGCTTTGGCGGTCTTTTGATTGCGTTTGAATTTTGGCGCGCCTAATAAAGATAGGGCATTAGTCAATGATGTAAGATATTGGGGTGGAACGCATGCTAAATACATGGCATGAAATGCAGACAGAAAGTGTTTCTACATGCCTTTGGAACAGCACAGATGTGATTATTATGACTTTTCTTAATTATTATGAAGGAACGTTTTAATTTTTCATATCTGACATCAGATACATCAGTTTTTGCATCTCTGCCAAGCTTTGTAGGAGACATATATTAACTGTGTATTATTCTGTATGCATCTGTAATGCATGTATTAATGTGTTTGTATGTATTTTCTTACATATAGAAATTGATTATATGAAAAATATAACATTTAAGTTTGCAAATATAATTTGTTTAGTGTTTGTTTTAGTCAGTTAAAATAATGTAAAAAAAAATTTTATTTATAAAAAATGTTGCTAATTCTAAAATGGGATAGAAATTTAAATGAAATGTGAATTGTGTAGACTTGTTAAAAGTTCAAGATGTTCAACTAAGGAATGAATTAAAGGAACACTCCACCGTTTTTTTTTTTAAATTGGGTTATTCACTGTCTCCCTGATAGGTGGGCAAATGCATTTTTGTCTCAGTGCATGCATTGTCTTAGTCTGACAGCGCCGCCGCTAGCTTAGCTTAGCACAATGAATGGAATCCTATGTTGCCAGGTAGCATGTCGTGATTAAAAGTAAAAAAAATAAATAAATTATTGTGGCCTGCCTATTCACAACGAGTACAAATAGCAGTGCAGATTAAGTCCAGGCGATTTCCTAGCCAGATATTGACTTGAGACTATATTGGGGGGAAGCACAGGCGAAGCACTGCTACTTGGGCGCAGAGATATCACGCAACAACTGAAATAAAGCTTGCCACAAAGAACTCAAAAGTGATTATGCATGAAAAATTTGAATTGTTTATTAATAAACTAGTGTTTTCTATGTCAGTGGCTCCAAAGATAAAGTTGACGATGCAGACTCACCATCTTGCAGTAGGAACGCGCCTAGAGAGAAATGCACACTTCATGTGAATTAGCCTACATAAGAGAGTAGCCAATTTCTTTGAGTTTGTAATTGTTTTGTTTAAAAGTAAACATTTCAAGCGTCCTATACTTCTCAGTTCTGTGAAACAAGTAGCTCAGGCTACACGCTGAGTTTTGGTTCATAAATCAGACGCGCTCCAGTTCACGCGCCGGCGCATCCGTGTGCTGATTATATTGTCAACTATATTTGCTTCTTATTTATTAATCCAGGCAAGTTTGTTGATGAGACATTGATTAAAATGAAGATACAATTTATACAAAACGAAATTAACTTTAAAGAAAGGCTCTCTACAAAACAAAACTTAATAAGTGGTCAAAATCATGACCCATTCCAAATGTTTTCCGATGTATTGGTCATCTTATGATCCTATCAGGGCCGGCCCATGGCATAGGCAGTATAGGCAAATGCTATTTGCGCCAGAGTAAGGAACAGGGTAAGGAACTTTCCGCTTTTATTGTACTTCATTAACACTGTAACGAGTGGAGCAATTACATAAGCCTGCCAGTGGCGCAAAAAGTGGGCATACCGGTATGTGTAGCGGAGTAGGCGCCCTCATAAGATTTCCTCATAGAATTTTGACAGGGGACCCCCCTCCAATAATATCGCGAGCAGGCGCGGGCGCCGTGAGCGCTGAGCGAACAGGCACGAGTAGTGAGTTGTCGTCGAAAAAGATGGATAAAGCAAAAAAGCGTCCGGGGGCTAAAATACAAATAGCCCATTCGTTTTGTTTTGTTTTGTTTTGCTTAATCGGCGGCGCTGGGTTAGTGCTGGTGGTGTAATGCATTGGTAAAAAAAAGTCAGAGTTAGCTTTTTTTCTGACACCGCATGAAACGTGTAGATCAGCGGCCCATTGGTTGTTTTCCTTGATTGACACTGGGCTGGCCCAATCACATCTTTAATGTGAAGTATAGAAAAATACTCTTTCTATTAGTATAGAAATTAGTACAAAACTTCTGAAACTTTCCTTTATTTTTCAGTGCATTGTTTTACAATATATGAGTATTATCATGGGATTAATATTATAACTATTATTATGTAATGTAGACAGACACTAACTAAAAGAGGTTTGAATTTTTCTTTGTTTAATTTGAACACTGAATATGGCTTGGAGCTTTTAATTTTGAACTCTCAAAGTGCACCAGATTGATGAATTTAACATTAAAATGCACAAAATTTTCTTACGGGGGGAGCATGCCCCCGAACCTCCCTAGCCTTGTAGCAGCCTAATAGATTACTAATAACAGTAGTGGTGTTAGTAATTGTCATTTATCTACTACAAGTTACATGGTCAGATAAAATGTATTTGTACAATACAACTAGGATGATTGAAATATCCTTGAACGTTCTTTGTAGCATTTGTATAAACAATTTATTATAGTTCAAGTCATAATTTGCTTGAAGTTTTGGAGTGACTATAAGAGCATTTTTGTTTAGTTAAAAATCAATCTCACCTAGGGCAACCAAAGGGCTAGAGCCGGCCCCGGATCCTATCTTACTCATCTCATGCGGTTCCCTTTTCATATAATTAGCATAGATGAAATTAAAAAAATAAATTATATTATTTAAAAATAAATATGAAGTATTATTAAGTTTTTTAACACCGCTCCGCTTTGCTCACATGCTCTGGTGTGTATGCATGTGTGCATGCATGTGGTGGAGGGGTGCGATTTTCGAATAATAATCAATACCCAGCGATCTTCGAATATTATTTTTGCTTGAAAATTTCGTTTTGTATAAATTGTATATTCATTTTAATCTATGTCTCATCAACAAACTTGCCTGGATTAATAAATAAGAGGCAAATATAGTAGACAATATAAGGACACGGGATGGGCCGGCGCGTGAACTGGAGCGCGTCTCATTTATGAACCAAAACTCAGCGTATAAGCTACTTGTCTCACAGAATTGAGAAGTATATAGAATGCTTGAAATGTCTACTTTTAAACAAAACAATTACAAACTCAAAAGAAATTGGCTACTCTCTGCGTTATGCTAATTCATATGAAGTGTGCATTTCTCTCTATAGGCGCGTTAAATAATTAATTAGGTTTTTTTTTGGATCACTTTTACTCACGACATGCTACCTGGCAACATAGGATTCCATTCATTGTGCTAAGCTAAGCTAGCGGCGGCGCTGCCAGACTAAGACAATGCAAGCAGTGAGACAAAAATGCATGTGCCCACCTATCTAAATGTAGGGGAGACAGTGAATAACTAGCCTGGCTAACGCCAGACCCAATTGACCTATGGCTAAGCCACGCCCCCTCCACTCACTCGGACAAACCGTCAACATTCGGTATTACTCACACCAAATCAACACAAATCAATGACCTTTTGAATATCATGACCTCTTGTCTATTGACACTGTATGTGAATAGTTTGAATATGTGGAAGAGGAGTGAAAAGGCTACATGTTTTGTTAAAAAAAAAAAAAAAAAACTAAGTTCCCCAGTTGTTTTGGTATAAAGTTGTATAAAATATTGTGCTTCAATATGTAATTAATGGTTCATGATCAAATTAAATATGTACAGGTCTAAGTTGCATAACGTTATGTTTCCAGGACATGCCTTTTTACCATATTTACCAAGAGGACCTCTCCGTTAGTTTGGTGCTACAGTATTTACATGAATCATTCAGCACAACATTGCTAACATTTGTTATCTCGGTTATTTACAGATACGTTAATGAAGCTAAGTGACATGATGTACAACACAGCTAGAAGCTAACGTTAACGTTTTCTAATGTTAGGCTAACATTAGAGATGTTAAAGATAACGTTCATATACGCTGTTGACTACATTAGAAGAGATGTAGACATCCTTGTTTAATTTATCCACGTTTAGTGTTGTGGTCTAAGTTACCGCAGAACTTTATCCATAGCAGACACTTATCCTTATCGCGGTTGAGATGTGGCTTGGGAAAGGGTAAATAATACACACCGTCACCCAGCCTCTTGGGATACTAGTGTCGGAGTTGCATGTACCCCATGTACACCGTTTGACCATTTTAAACTTAAAATTACAAGAAAAAACATAAAAACGAGTGAAAACTGACTAACTGCAATGCATTTCAATGGACGTGGAAGCAAAGAATGTCCAAGTGTATTGGGTAAGCTGCGCACTGTGATTGGCTCATCGCGTTTTGGGGCGTAGCTTAGCCATAGGTCAATTCTCGTTGAGACTTGGGTCTGGGAACCACATGTACATTAGGCTTGTTTGAGATGCGCCTTGCCTCGCCTGAATTGTATGCGAGAGTAGGCGGCTGCAGTGAGGGGAGGAGTGAAAAAAGTGCAGGCAAGACGGACAGTTCTCTCTTCTCACGGTGGATCAGACACCTGCGAGATCAAAGGCGGATATCGCGGGATACACGGGATTCACGCTCGTGCAGGTGTTGTTAATAAACTGGATGTAATTTAAGTTCTGTTGCTTTTATATGAAAATAAATATAATGAACAAGACACCCAAAATACTTGTTATTTAATTCCATTCCAAATACGCGTTTATCAATATTTTTTCTTTAATACAGACATGTGTTTTTATTATTTTATTTTCTATAAAAATGACATCACATAACCCATATCGCACTGTCAGAGAGTTTATTCACACATAACGTACGTATACACATAACACATGATACCAGAGTTATAAAATAATTTTTTTTAAAGAGAACAATACATCGCGGTTGTTTAAACCAATGAGCATTAAGCTGTGTCGTCAGCAAAGTCGTTTCCCATCATGCTTTTGATCAGCGCAGCCAGTGGAGAGCAACTGCGCTCGACTGCAGAATCCGACACGTGCGCCTTGCGCTCGCGAGAGTTTTTTGACATACGTCAGCATGACATCAGAGCAAGGCGGACTGCCCTCGGACACATTTCTAACCGGCATGCATCTCGCGTTGATCACCGGTGATCGGTTCTGCGCAGATTTTGCTCATCTCAAACAAGCCTATTTTCTTGTATTTGAGGCGTGGTTTACGAATGCCCGGCGCCGTTTATTGGGTGCTAAGAATGTCTATCAAATGCGCCTGTACGGAGCTCATAGCCAACATAGATGTCGTCATCGTCTTGCTGCTCCCTCCCCGTTCTGTGATTGGTTCCCTAAATGAGGCGAAAATCTGGATCATGGTATCCATACTGCCTTTCAGCGAGAATAAAAATCGCGCTGCGGGAAGGCAGCATGGGGAAACCCAGACTAGTGAATAACCCCAATTTCAAAAAACGGTGGAGTGTTCCTTTAAGGAAACCATAAGCCTGTAAAATGTATGTAGCCTATGTTTAAATAAATTGGCATATATAAATTAAACATATTAGTGAAATATATGGTTATAACATATAATATTATATAAACAATAATATACATTATATTAATATATGTCAATATACTCATTTAATATGGACAATTTATATGTTATAAACCTATATCTAGAGATATGTATATATGTGATAGCAATATATTGTCTTATATTTAGCATATATTACAGTGTCACTTGCGATATAGGGACATGTCATATATTACATTTCCGTATGGGAAAACTCTCCTCTGCCATTTATTTTTACAAAATGAATGAAAAACCAATGAATTACTTGTTTCCTGATAGTTTTCAGTATTCTTTGTTCATGCAAATGTGTCTTGAAAATACTGCATGCTTTAATTTTGCAGATGACATTTAACTTTAGAAAAATCGTTTCTTTAAATGCACCCTTCATTGATTTGCACATACTACGTGTATGCTCTTGACATTTTTGGAAATATCCTTTTAACTCTCTCTCTCGCTCAGATGCAAAGCAGGAAGCAGTCTTTTTCTGTAGCCATTTGTTGTGAATAATTGCTTCTTTTTTTCTATGTCAACATACTTCCTTTTAACCCAAAGAATTATAGTCATTTGACAGACTGCAGATCATTTTAGCACAGAAGCTGAAAGGTTCCACTGCATTCAGTATTTGCTAAAATATAGCATTGTATTTATTGTGTTGACTATATTCAGAGGTACTTCTGAACATTCAATGTAAAACCCTGTTTGCAACCCATGTAATTATAATAAAAATATATATATATTGGTGAAAAGTATTTTGATAAAAGATGGTGTACAAACGTTTTCCTTGAGAATAACGTGCACTAAATTATGCATAATAATATCAGAAACATATTAAAATTGTAAATATGGACAATTTTGATTTCCTGCAGACATTGTATGACCACTCTGATCTCATTGAGGTCAGACCTGCTGGTTGCATTGCTCAGTTGGCTATGAGGGAAACAGCACACCTGCCCAACTTTCTTGACTTGGAGGATGAGCGCAGAGTCATTCAAAAGGACAGTTATGTAGATGACCTCTTAACCTCCCAAAATGACCTAAAGAAACTTGAACAAATCACAGCAAATGTTGAAAAGATCTTGAAAGCTGGAGGCATCTTCCTCAAACCATGGGTCCGGTCAGGGCAAAGTGGGAGGAAAGGATTGGAGATGAAGGTTCTATCTGAGACACAAGGTAAAACCTTAATTCTTCCAAATCAAATGAAGGACGAAGACAACAAAGCCTTGGGTATCGGCTACCAAATGGATGAAGACAAGCTCTACATGTTAAGCTCTACATGTTAACTTTTCCAAAAGGAAGAGGAAAATGAGAGTTGGGAAAGATCTTCTTACGGAGGAGGTGAGAACTGAGACACCCAATCCACTGACTAGGAGGGCTCTCTTAAGTCAAGTGGCTGGACTGTACGACCCAATTGGCTTAGTTACACCTGCCAAACAGAAGGGCGCAATCCTTGTTAGGAAAGCATTCCAAGAGGGAGTGGGTAGAAAACTAACCCAAGAAACTTGGGACCAACCTCTATCAGAATGCCTAAGAGAAGAAGCCATACGTTTTTTTGAAGAATATGTGCAACTTGGACAGGTGAAATTCCACAGGAGCCTCACACCAACTGGCTGGGAAGGGAAACCTTGGGGCATCACATTTTCTGATGGAAGTGATAAGTCCTTCTGATGGAAGTGATAAGTCCTATGTGATGTACTTAAAGGAACACTCCGACTTTTTGGGACTTTAGCCTATTCACCTTATCCCCCAGAGTTAGATAAGTCCATACATACCTTTTTCATCTCCGTGCGTGCTATAAGTCTGTTTGACGCACCCACCGCTAGCCTAGCTTAGCACAAAGACTGGATGTAAATGGTTACAGCTAGTAGGGATGCACCGAATCCAGGATTCGGATTCGGATTCGGCCGAATAATTGGGCTTTTTAACGGGGTTCGGTTTCTGCCGAACCTTAGAATTTTTTTCTACCGAACCGAACCCGGGCTTGCGCTACGCTGGTCGACGTCACGCCGCCGTTGATTACGGGAAGGTGTTTACGTAGTGTAACCTATGAGTGTAACGCGTCGTGTCAGGAAGAAAAATAGGGATACGTTAGCTCACAGCTAACATTAAAGTTATAGCAGAGGCCAGACAGATTCACGGAGGTGATTGCCATCTCACAACTCGCACTTTATTCCCCAATTGAACTCGTTTAACTGTCTTCACACGTTCTACCGTCCACAGCATTACTTAATAAACAAAATGAGATAAAAATGAGCATCAAACAGAAATAACCCACAACACGCACGATACAATACAGACTGCAGACAGTTCAACAGGGCGCGCGCGCAGCTCTTAAAGGGGCCATGCCTTTTTACCACTCGTTAGTGCACCGTTCGAATGCTGTGAGAAAGTGAAAATGGAACTCGTGAGCAGAAAAAGTGTTGTTTGACAGTACTTCCAGTCAAAAGAATACAATTTGGACTTGTCGTGGTGGCAAGGACCCTAAACAATACATAACATTGCTGCTGTTAAAATGAATAATGTTGCTTATTCTCTTTTTTCTTTTTCTTTTTTTTTATTAAAATAAAATAAAAGGAAAAATCCACTTCTGTGGACGTTATTTAGGCTGGAAAAATCCACTTCTGTGGACGTTATTTAGGCCTACTTCATTAATGTGTTTACTGTGTTAAGTGACTGAGGATGAGAGTAGGATTCGGTATTCGGTTTCGGATTCGGCAGAATCTTAACCAATGGATTCGGTATTCGGCAGAACCCCAAAAATCTGGATTCGGTGCATCCCTAACAGCTAGCATACTAATCCAAATAAGTGACAAAATAACGCAAACATTTTCCTATTTACATGTTGTGATTTGTATAGTCACAGAGTGTACAAAAAACAAAGTCACATGAGACACAGACATATTTTAACCGTATAAATACTGGGAACTATATTCTCTGAAGGCGAAGCACTGCTACTTGGGCGGAGTGATAACCGCAGCAAATTAGACGCGCCGTGGTGAGGAGCAGAGAGCCTTTATCTCAGGTGCTGCGGTTATCACTCTGCCCAAGTAGCAGTGCTTTGCCTTCAGAGAATATAGTTCCCAGTATTTATATGGTTAAAATATGTCTGTCACTTATTTGGATTAGTATGCTAGCTGTAACCATTTACATCCAGTCTTTGTGCTAAGCTAGGCTAGCGGTGGGTGCGTCAAACAGACTTATAGCATGCACGGAGATGAAAAAGGTATGGACTTATCTAACTCTGGGGGATAAGGTGAATAGGCTAAGGTCCCAAAAAGTCGGAGTGTTCCTTTAAGATGGGAGACAAGTCAAGGCACTGAAGTTCGATTTGTGGAATCAAAGGCCAAGCTGACACCCCTGGATCCGAAGGGAGAGGCTGTAAAAGCTGAGATCTGTGGTGCTGTCTTTGCAGCTAGGATTAGATAGTATGTGGAAAAGCATGCTCGAATGAAGATCGAGAGATGGTACCATCTACTCGACAGTCAAACGGTCTTAGGAGCCATTCAAAGAGTCAGTTATGGGTACAAAACCCCAAAATCTTTGCAAATAGACAACGCATTCTCACCCCAAGGCGTCATTTAATTGACACTTTTGACCATGCGTCAACTAACTGACGCTAAAGGGTGCCTTTAGCGTCAGTTGGATGACGCTTCCGTTATGGGTAGGTTTAGGTATGGGTAGGTAGGCGCGTCTCATATTGACGCTAAAGGGTTCCGTGTGCATCTAATTTAGACGCATGGTCAAAAGCGTCATTTAGATGACGCTCGAGGATGAGCGTCATCTAACTGACGCTAAAGGCACCCTTTAGCGTCAGTTATTGAAGCATGGTCAAAAATCTCAATTAAATGACGCCTTGGGGTGAGAATGGCCTGAAATAGAGTGGGTGAGATCCAGAAGGTGTCACGTGATAATCAGAAAACATAAGCGAACACTCAAATGCAGGAAAACAAAGGTAAGACTTTAATTAACCAAACAAACAAAATACAAAAGTACAAACAAAACTCCCACGTGGGGGAAAAACCAGAACAAATACTAACAGGGCAAAAACACTAGGAGCAAGGAACATAGACAAACGAACCAGCACTGGACTAAAAACACAAAGGAAGCTATAAAGGAAACACACAAGGGTAACGAGACAACAGGTGAGGAATGTTAATTACTAAACAGATAACGAGAAGGGAGGAGCTAACAATTAGACAGAAAGCACATGGCATAGAAATAACCAGGAGCCATGTGCTCACATGAAACTAGACTAACATAAACACGAGACAGACAGGAAATGTCATAGCTCTGTCACCACACTGAACTAGTAATCAAAGCAGAAGTGACAGAACTATGACAGAAGGCTACAGAAGGTATACAGCGATGTGGACTCTGGACTCCTGGTTTGTGGAGGCAGAATTCAGACGTTCAATGAAGATAAGACAGCAGTGCCAGTTTTACCATTTGAAGCATGGGTGTCCACACTGCTGCCACAGGAATCCCACAAAGCAAACCAGGAGTCCAGAGTCCCCATCTCTGTATATTGCCAGTCTGCTTAGAGTTGTGTCTAAAAAAAACTGTACCTTCTTGAGCTGCGAGAAAGATGTCTTTGAGTGCATCTTTACATTCTTTGACAGTCAGCACAGCTTGCTTGGGTGATCTTACCTCCCACTTTGACTGTTTAGGGTACCAGCACTTCCTCTTCAGCCTCTGCTTGGCAGCTAGACAAACCCAGGCTACAGATCCCACCAGTTTGGACAAGCCACTGAATCTTCTTACTTCCACAAGATCTTTAACCCAGCCTGCGGGCTTCCTTCTTAGAAGAGTTGAATTTACCCCAGGTATTCCCTCTTGAGATCCATCCTTTGGACTTTCCTGAGTGCCTTGTAAGTCTTCTTTTTGCTGACTCTTTCTTGCTTGAGCACTTGTTAATGCACCTGAGAATGCCTTCCTCTGGAGCTTGTTTACACTCTCCCTGGCATAAAATGCAACCTCTTCAGCTGATTTTATAGGCCATTTCTCCACTGGCCACTTCAGGAACTCTGGTCCATTTTGCCATGTGGAATTTTCCTTCAAATCTTCAGGAGTGCCCCCTCTTGTTATGATGTCAGCTATGTTTAAATCTCCACGGATCCACCAACAGTCTTGCACTAGTCCAGCCTTCTGGATCTCACCCACTCTATTTGCAAAGAAGGTTTTGTACCCATAACTGACTCTTTGAATGGAGTCGGAGTTTCCTTGAAATCATATTCACCTGTGTTGTGTTAACCCCTTGGTTTTTGTACATTTAAACCACAGTGTTTTCCCATGTTCCTGGTGTTGTTCCTCATGGATGTATTGGTAAGGAATACCATGATGAATACTTCATCAGGAAAGTAAATGGGGTCAAATTTGTTCATGTTGAAACACAAAATAAACTGCATATAAGGGAGCAGTGGTTCTCAGTAGCCCTCAGCAAACTTCGTCAAAATATGATAAGAACTAAAACTCTAGATATGTCTTAATTTAATTCACCCCGAAATTTCTATTTACAGTTTTTTTTTCGACTGCTAACCTCCATTTGTCCAATCTGTAGTCACATTTTCAAATCTCTAAACACAATTAGCACAACATCTGTCTTTTGTGACCATACCATTAACACAATTGAAGTCATGTGTTATTTCCACTACTTGAGAATGTCTGTGTGAAGGAGAGTAATAGTTGAAGGAGAAGAGGAGAAGTTGGATCAGGACGATGGAGGAGAAGGAGTTAGGGGAGAGGAGGAAGAATTTGTGCTGGACTGTGCATCTTTATGGTTTCCCCCATACATGTGGAATATGAAAGGTTATTTCTGACATATAGAATAGAACATTAAAAAAAAGGTAATTCGGACATTTCATCTCACATTAGTGAGATTATTTTAGTTACTTTCTTTATTATATACTTTAATGTATGTAAATTCATTATTTTTGTGGACAATGGGGGGCCTGGTTGAGAACCACTGTGTTGAATGTTTCAAAACTAGAAACTGAATGTGGCTGCATTCACACACCAGAATACAGATGTCAGTCTTGTTTTAGAGTTCACACTCAGTTCAGAGATAAACAAAAGTGACAGACTCAAATATCCAAAACTCAACCACAATTGCATAGGAGTTTGGCAAACATCATTTTTTGTCATTTCAGGACATCACCATCTTTGCTATTTACTTTATTTAGTTTCACTATGGTTATGATTATGATATTATGTAATCATTGTCATGCTTGTTTGTAAATAGTCACCCCATCCCAAACACTGACTTTCTTAACATATCCTCTGTTTCTGAGCTGTTGCCTTGTGCTAACTGGTATCTAGGGCTGTGCTAAAGAGCTGCTTTTTACCGGCTGAGTTGTCTGAGAGAGCTATACATCACAGAAACTGGCCCTTGTCCTGTGAGTCTCCATTTAATAAGCTATGTACTTGAGATAAAGATGATTCATCCAAAACAAATGAATTGATACAGTGGAGTTGGGCATCTGTGAGGCATGAGTGTGTTCACAGAAGCAGGAGCCTGGCACACGCAACAGATAACAGCAGGAGCAATTCACACTAATGCTGGGCATATATCACCAACCAAGAGAGGACTTAGGCTAGCAGAAAGTGAAAAAGAAAATAAGCGTGAGACTGAGTGGAAGCAGAGCCCTGCATCAGATACACAGAGAGAAACAGAGATGCTAACAGGATTGTTTGTGTTAGGTTGTTTAATCGTGCATGCACCAGAAAGCCTCCCATCTCTCAATCTGAACTCCTTTGAACCATGGCATACTCATGTCACTTGCAGGATTACATTCAGCATGTTCTGTTGTAGGTTTCTAAAAAGAAAATAACTGGTCTACTCTAGACAACTGATAAAGCTGCCATGGTGGCACATGTGCCAATCACATCCTTGGAAAAATATTTTTTTTCTGTAAATGCGAAGCATAATTGAATCACTGATCTTTTGAATTGCCATTTATCACAGAAAGCAACATCAGCGAGGAAAGTGGCAATGGTGATTGATATCACTCTCTTCTCGGCAATCAATTATTGAAAAGATCACTGAATCCTTCTTTCACTTGCAATCTATCACAAAGACTTCACACACATTCAAGAACTTTGCAACATTAAAGGAATAAATTATTATTTGAGATTGGCAAGTCTCAACTGAATTTGATCTTGATGATCATGCACTTGATATTATTTCTTCATCTGATTGTATGATATTATTTATTAGTCATTAACACTAGAACTACCGGAATTCCATAACTACTAGAACGACCACAGCGGTCATTCTGACCGTTCATACTTTGACGGTCATATGGCCGTACTGAACATAATTTTCGTCATGTCATATCTACATTTTAACCTTTCTCTTTACGTTTTCCAATGATGCTTTTAATTCCTGTCGTCATGTTATAACGTCATCGCACTTAAAACAAGCACAAAAGAAAGATTGCCCCGACAGGTCTAAGGAAATGTAAGGAAAATTTTGCGTCAAAAATATATTTTTCACCACACTCACCACGTGAATAGACATGCAAAAAAGTTAGGAAACGTCAAAGCTTCATACCGTTTAGTACAGCCCTGTTTGTAAATAAGTTCAATAATCAATACAAAATCTAAAAATAAATGGATATACAATGTTACGATAGGTAATAATAAAGGGCTAATTTGAACGGCACAAAAAAACCCCGCATCATTCACTAACGCGTACGCAGTCCACACAAACACCGCATTTCGTGTGCAGTTCCCACACACTATACTTTGTGACATTGGGCACATGTCTCCTTGGGTTTTATTTTTTTCGCAGTTCCTCCTTACTTGGCACTAATCGTTCTCTCCATCAGCTGCTGCTCCTGCCCGGGTCCTGGCTATCGCACCACCAGTCGTGGGGCTTTTGATTTCATGTGGTCGGAGCGAAGTTCGCTTGCCAGTCGCGTGATGAAGTCCCTCTGAGAAACTTGCTCATTTGTGCACTTCTTGAACAATATGTGCGCGTTGATGGCGGGAAATGTAGCGGACTTATGATATCTATAATGCGTGCGGTCAAAATGACCGCCATGGCCATTCTAGGTAGAAATAGTCAGAACTGTTTTGTGTTTTGTGATTTTAATAAAATAACAGTGTCAGAATAAAATATACACATATTTAGGAAAAGTCAGAGTCCTACAGCCACATTGATTTTATTTTAACAAAGTTATTACACTGTAAAATTTAAAAACGGTCAAAATGACCGCCTTGGTAGTTCTAGTGTTAAAGTGAGTATACACCTACCAACATTATTTTATAAAAAAATTATAATTGAAAGAAATATTGAATTTTTTTATTTTTTATTATCATCATTCAATTTAGACCTGTTCTTACAAAACTAAAAACTAAATATAAGTATGGAGCAGTGGCTAGAACATATGTCCATGATCATCACTAACTAAAAAAATTCCACAATTGAATCATGTTTACATTAAATAAACCTACTCTTGAGCAGATTTGTGTTTACAGACCTATTGATATCACAACAACTCCAAATCGAGGCACCAATCACAAACATTGAGACGGGCTTTACACGATGACGATCGCTCTGATTGGTTTTAGGTCTATCCAATTGCACCCAGGGGCATTTGAGCAACATCCATTGACGCCCTTTGGAAATGGGCTGTGAACGAACCTTCCCCAGACCTCTCAGTTACAACTGAGAAGAGTCTGGTGTCAACCAGGCTAACCAACATGTACATTTGAGGTACTAATTTGCACTTTTTAGGTACAAAGTGTACCTTTTGAAAGGGTCCCACCCCAGTGACAGCTTTTGTAGATTACATTTTTTCTGAGAGTGTTGAAATTACCATACAACTTTGTGTTTTTTTTTATTTTTATTTTTTATTGGTATGCATCATTTTGCTCTTTTGTTCCACCTTCACATTTTAGTCTTCATGTTTACCATCTTGGCAACACCCTGAGGCTGCTATTTTCTAGTCATGCAATTATTTACTTTGGATCAAAATGTCCAACATTATTTGTCAATTTTATTTCAATAACTAAATCAATTGAGGAATATAATTAGCATGTAGCAACAAAACAATTGTAGAAAGTTGGTTATTCTCAAATCACTCTAAATCTGTATTTTTCCAGTTGGTCCAGCTAATGTTCTTAACCTTCTGGGGTTGTGCTGACACATTATCAGAGAAAGAAATGCATAGTCTTTTATTAACTGTATACAGTTATCAGGGTGTGGTGCAGGCAGAAGAAGATGAGTAGTACAAAGTTCCAATGCAAAGTGTTTACTTACAATATAACTCAAACAAGTACAGAGAAGACAGGCAGAAGGTGCACACACTTAATACAACGGAGAATGGACAAAGACTGACTGAACAGGGGCCCGTTTCAATAAGGAGGTTCAACCAACTCTGAGTTAAAACTTGAACTCTGAGTTGACTTACCCTGAGATGGGAAACTCTGAGTTTTCGGTTACAGAACAGCTGAAATGAGTTGATTCAATCAACTCTGAGTTGCCTGACTCTGAGTTAAGCGCGTGCACCACAACTATAAAAAGCCATTATCAATGGAGCGCAGATATTACGAGTCACCATGGCAGCAGCGCCAGACAAAAAGAGGAATTACTGTTATACAGTGTTGGGTGTAATTAATTACCAAGTAATCTAAATATTGTAATTTAATTAAAGGGATTACTCTTAATTCTGTAATTTAAAAATAAAATCTGATGTAATTACATTAAATACTCTAGAGACTATAGAACAATTCATTCATTCACAATTCAAATACATTTTTAAAATACAAGGTATATTTTTAATGTAACCTTCTCCCTCTACACACTTTGGTCAATTCAAGAATAATTCATGCAATTGTATATTGTTAATTTGAAAGCATTAAAAGTGCAGTTTCTTGTCTCTCCTTGTATTGTTCAAGTGGTTGAGGTTGATATGGGATTTAGTAATTAGTAATAAGTAGACCAATACTTTCTAAAGATAGTAATTATTACATTAATCTAATTACACTGTTGAAGATGTCATTTGTAGTAATTAATAACTATTTTAGAGTAACTTACCAAACTGTTATAATATCAGAGGTGAAACTGGAAGAACAGTAGCCTATGTTATTCAACCTAATTTTAATTTTCATGTAGGCTATAGGTGCAATCCTGCAGGCATTAAAAGAACGTGGCAGCAGCTGAAAATAAAATATATAAACATAATTCAATCAGGTAAGGCTTGAGCATATCATGGGTGTAGGCTACCTGACTTTACAAACATTTGACATATTAAATAACTAAATAGCATCCAGTATATAGCAGTGCAGCAGCATTTCTGGCTGAGGGAATTCCTTCATCAGAGCCAGTCACTCCCGAAGATCCAAGCCTTCATAAAATGTAAGAGGTCTACATATGTGTTATTTTTTAAATAGGGTATTTTTGACATTTCCATTTATTTTACTTTGGGTTGGGTTTTTCGTTGGTCCCAACAGATTCTGATGGTAATATCTGTTTTTTGGATCCTCCTGTCCCAACAGAACCCCAGGCAGTTGTAAGTAGCCTACACTCAATACACCAGAAATTATGACAAATAGGCCTAAACTTCATAAATAGTAGGGACACACTTCAGTGTGTAATGCCACAGTTTAATTCTGTAGAATTTGTTTAGAACTACCGGAGGTGGAAAGAGTAATAAAATATTTTACTCAAGTAAAAATACTATTACTTTGATAAAAATTTTACTTAAGTACAAGTAAAAGAAGCCGGTCTAAAAATCTACTCAAGTAAAAGTACTTCTATTCAACGACTCTCCTTTGTAGGGTTGAAATGTATGAGAGTTTCACAGTATGATAACCGTCTCAAAAAATATCACGGTTTATGGTATTAAACAATTATTAAATATATAAACTGCATTATTAAATTACGGTTATTATTATCATCAGTTAAAATGACAGTTAAATAAATTAAACATTTGTTCAATAAAACCAACTAATCAACTAATTTTAATAATTGATTATGAATTAGATTAACAACTTATTTTGTATCATTAATAACTTATTAAAATGTTTAAAAATAATTGAGTTCTATGAAATGTTTTATTCAGATTTTTTTTTTTTTATGATTTAATACAAATATATTATCAAAAACGGTGGTAATCAAATAAAAGTTTAGCAAACGTTTTAATCCTTTTATTTTTTGGCAAAGTGCTGCAAAACAGATTTAGTCAATTAAACCATAGACAAACAATGTATATATATATTCCTTAAATAATGTTTAAATAAATTGTAGTATTATTGTTGGTGTTTAAACACTGCTTCCTCTTTAAAAAAGGGGAGGAGACCGAAATAAACTCTGGGTTTACCGAAGAAAACCTGCTCCCGACCAGGTTAGGTTCACAGAGTAAGTTACCATGGTAACTGACTCTGAGTATAAGTTACCTCTCTTTCAGAAACGGGCTTGACTTACTCTGCTTTCTCGGGTTTGATATACCTCCCATTCTGAAACAGAAAACCCAGAGTTTCCCTCATTTCAGGGTTAACATACTCAGAGTTTTCACTTAACCTCCTTTCTGAAACAGGCCCCAGAAGGCAACTAAATACAAACACAGATGAACATAACAGAACACAGGTGAAACAGATGATGATGATGATGATGATTAACTAAACAGGTGATACATATGAACTGATAATGATGATGAGACATGACAAGAAGACAGACAGACAGACGAGTCCAATGAAAACAACCTAAACAGAACACAACTGTGACAACAGTATTGGTCATGGTATATTTCTTATGTAGCTTCTCTTTCTATTAAAATATTACTTGCATGTACAACTCAACACAGATGGAATGTTTAACACAATTTAAAGAGCCAGCTGCCACAAACTAAGAATAAGCAGAAGTGTCACTGACTAAAAGCCCTAAAACTGCAGGGGCCTGTTTCAGAAAGGAGGTTAAGTGAAAACTCTGAGTATGTTAACCCTGAAATGAGGGAAACTCTGGGTTTTCTGTTTCAGAATGGGAGGTATATCAAACCCGAGAAAGCAGAGTAAGTCAAGCCCGTTTCTGAAAGAGAGGTCACTTATACTCAGAGTCAGTTACCATGGTGACTTACTCTGTGAACCTAACCTGGTCGGGAGCAGGTTTTCTTCGGTAAACCCAGAGTTTATTTCGCTCTCCTCCCCTTTTTTAAAGAGGAAGCAGTGTTTAAACACCAACAATAATACTACAATTTATTTAAACATTATTTAAGGAATATATATATATTGTTTGTCTATGGTTTAATTGACTAAATCTGTTTTGCAGCACTTTGCCAAAAAATAAAAGGATTAAACCGTTTGCTAAACTTTTATTTGATTACCACCGTTTTTGATAATATATTTGTATTAAATCATAAAAATAAAAAAAATCGGAATAAAAACATTTCATAGAACTCAATTATTTTTAAACATTTTAATAAGTTATTAATGATACAAAATAAGTTGTTAATCTAATTCATAATCAGTTATTGAAATTAGTTGATTAGATAGGTTTTATTGAACAAATGTTTAATTTATTTAACTGCCATTTTAACTGATGATAATAATAACCGTAATTTAATAATGCAGTTTATATATTTAATAATTGATTAATACCATAAACCGTGATATTTTTTGAGACGGTTATCATACTGTGAAACTCTCATACATTACAACCCTACATAGGAGACTCTTTTACTTTTACTTGAGTAGATTTTTAGACCGGCTTCTTTTACTTGTACTTAAGTAAAAATTTTATCAAAGTAATAGTATTTTTACTTGAGTAAAATATTTTATTACTCTTTCCACCTCCGGTAGTTCTAAACAAATTCTACAGAATTAAACTGTGGCATTACACACTGAAGTGTGTCCCTACTAAGTTTAGGCCTATTTGTCATAATTTCTGGTGTATTGAGTGTAGGCTACTTACAACTGGGGTTCTGTTGGGAAAGGAGGCTCCAAAAGACAGATATTACCATCAGAATCTGTTGGGACCAACGAAAAACCCAACCCAAAGTAAAATAAATGGAAATATCAAAAATACCCTATATAAAAAATAACACATATGTAGACCTCTTACATTTTATGAAGGCTTGGATCTTCGGGAGTGACTGGCTCTGATGAAGGAATTCCCTCAGCCAGAAATGCTGCTGCACTGCTATATACTGGATGCTATTTAGTTATTTAATATGTCAAATGTTTGTAAAGTCAGGTAGCCTACACCCGCCATGATATGCTCAAGCCTTACCTGATTGAATTATGTTTATATATTTTATTTTCAGCTGCTGCCACGTTCTTTTAATGCCTGCAGGATTGCACCTATAGCCTACATGAAAATTAAAATTAGGTTGAATAACATAGGCTACTGTTCTTCCAGTTTCACCTCTGATATTATAACAGTTTGGTAAGTTACTCTAAAATAGTTATTAATTACTACAAATGACATCTTCAACAGTGTAATTAGATTAATGTAATAATTACTATCTTTAGAAAGTATTGGTCTACTTATTACTAATTACTAAATCCCATATCAACCTCAACCACTTGAACAATACAAGGAGAGACAAGAAACTGCACTTTTAATGCTTTCAAATTAACAATATACAATTGCATGAATTATTCTTGAATTGACCAAAGTGTGTAGAGGGAGAAGGTTACATTAAAAATATACCTTGTATTTTAAAAATGTATTTTAAATCCATTATTGTTTTATACTGAATTGTTCTATAGTCTCTACAGTATTTAATGTAATTACATCAGATTTTATTTTAAATTACAGAATTAAGAGTAATCCCTTTAATTAAATTACAATATTTAGATTACTTGGTAATTAATTACACCCAACACTGTATAACAGTAATTCCTCTTTTTGTCTGGCGCTGTTGCCATGGTGACTCGTAATATCTGCACTCCATTGATAATGGCTTTTTATAGTTGTGGTGCACGCGCTTAACTCAGAGTCAGGCAACTCAGAGTTGATTGAACCAACTAATTTCAGCTGTTCTGTAACCGAAAACTCAGAGTTTACCATCTTAGGTTAAGTCAACTCAGAGTTCAAGTTTTAACTCAGAGTTGGTTGAACCTCCTTATTGAAACGGGCCCCTGGTATTGCCAGCAATGCGCTGCTTAAAAATGCTGCTTAAAAATGCGCTGTTCAATAATCATCCAGTCAATAATAACTACAATTGACTAAATAGTAAAATAGCCAATACTGAAACCACTTTTTCAAACCTCTTCAAACAGACTGCAATACCAAGATGAATCTTGGTCAAACAGTAAATCTCACTTACAAAACTTATTTCAGCAACAAGGGTGAATTGAAACATGTATCTTGCATTGTTTGCTGTTGAATTAATTGATTGTTAAAAGTACTAAATTAAAAGAAGACCGTTGTGTTTTGGTGATTAAACCAAATGTTCTCATTACATATTACAATAATCTTATGTTTGAAACAATGATTATCTGGACTGAAATGTGTATAACTGTAATGAATGCATGAGATCAGGTTTTGAAATAATGATAGCTGTGTTACAAGTGTGATTAGTTTGGATTTTTGCACTAAGAGTTTTGAAAATGTACACCTTGTGAAAATAGTAAAGTGAATAAAAAACCTGTAACTTTTATCTTTGAAGATTGAATTTTTTTTTCACTTACAGTAAATCAGTATTTCATTTTAGGATAAGAATAAGATCTTTTCATTTTACTCGATGTACTACAGCATATATCTTCTATATCTTTACATAACTTTCTTATGAAAAATATGCTTTCGAAAATAGATGGCTGGACAGTACTGTGAGGGTTCTATTTCTCCCTTTCTCTGCCACTCTTCTTTCCCCATATGTCTACCATGATCCATGTTTCCAAACAAAATCACTCTGAAGCCATCCTAATTCACCCAAATTACTACTGTAATAGAGACTAAAAATAATAGGACACCTGTGTTGCTTTCAGTTGAAATTCCAATTAGTTGTAATTATCATTTATTTTCACTGTAAATATTCTGCTAAGATTTTATATTTCAATATAATTTCCGCAGAAATCAGAGTTCGCCATCATTCTGATTTGAATGTGCTTTTATTAGTTTTTAAAGCACTGTGTTAGCATTCAAAAGATGTGCTGCAATTATATAGTGTTTTGCAGATGGTGAAGTATGAGTAGGACAAAAATGTTTATGGATTTTGCAAAATGTGGTCATTGAATGCATTTAGTGTAAAAGAAAATGGGCTACTGTTTCACTGAATGAGTGAAGAGTTTTTAAAATGTGCCTTCAGTATTGACCAATGCTTGTTAGCAATTGAAAAAATCATTAATTTGAAAGCCATATTTGCATTTCTACATCCACCATATTCACCCATTTTCTTTCTTCTGAATGGTTTATCTCTTCTTTTTACTGTGTGAGAGAAAGCACTGTACAGCAAAGTCATGTTACAAAACTATAGCTTGATTTTATTTATTATTTTGTAATTATTTGTACGTTTTTTTTCCAATTATACCTAGAAAAAAACAACAACCTAGAAATCATTAGATCTACCCTTGGCAACACTTTATTTTGATGGTCCCTTTTGAACGTGCTATTGACTATAAGTAACTTTGCAACTATGTCAACAAACTCTCATTAGAGTATTAGTAGACTGTCTGCTTAATATCTGCATATACTTTATTGTGATGGTCCTCCAACAGACACTCTACTGACTATAAGTAACTTTTCAACTACATGTCAACTTATTATAACCCTACCAGTCTATTAATACTCAAATAACACTCTAATGAGAGTTAGTAGACGTGTAGGTGCAATGCTTCTTATAGACAACTGAATGTGTTAAAGGGACCATCAAAATAAAGTGAAACCCTCCCCTTTTATTACTTTTACTAATTTTACATAATTTACTATTACTATGTTAAGTTACAAGTTGGTCTATCTTTTTGTTTCTGTGAATGCCAGTTTCATTAATTTGTTTTATAACATGAACTTATTTTGGCAAAACAGGATTTTTTTTTCTAATGCTTGATTGGATTGTGAATTTATGTTGCGTTCACTGTGTATTTTATGGCTCTATTGTCAGTCACAGAACAGGACTAAACTGAGAAAACGCTTTTTGTGTTCCATGGCAAACTAAATAAATATTACATGATAAATAGTGGATAAATTATTACAGAATTCTTGCTATTCATTTTAAGTTTTTTTTTTTAAGTGTAGTCTTGTTTAACATTATGTAATCCCAAAGCAAGTTTGCTGCAGGTCACACAGAACAATGCAACATTTTATCATTTTTATATTAAGTAGATGAGTAAACTGCGTTTAATAAATGGGACTAAAAACATAATGTCATTGATATGACAAATTAATACAATAGAATCAAAATATTAATGCCACGATTTTATAAATAAGAATCCATACACACATTTGTACATTTGTAAAGTTGTTCATACGCAAGTAATGTACATTTTAGTGCTGTCAATACCTTAATATTGTACGTTCCAGTGTCTATGGAAATGTGAGTAGCCTAAATGCATGCTAGGTAAAACCACACTTGACATAAAACACTCATGAGATCACTTTGCTTATGGTTTTATCCGAATCTTCAAATTCTCAAGCATTGCAGCACAATTTTACCTCAACACTTATAGTTGCATTCATCTCACAGCATGGAGTAACGGTCACAACACACATTTCAAGAACGACAACCCTGATTGTTACAGCACTTTTAATATCTAGTGTGACTTTTGCCTCGCAGCATTTTGTGACAGCCGTTTGTATGTTTGAAAAGATTTGGCCTGAAAAGGTTTTATTCAACACATGCATCACATTTGTCTCCAAGAAAAACATTCATCCCCTGTGTTTTATCCAACAGCTCTAGTCTTAACTGTTTTGCTATACTGCAATTATCATGTGGCCTGCCCTGCAATCAATGAGATCTGATGGGTCAAAAGCCTTCAGATATGACTCAAAGAAGTTCAGAGGCAGATGAAGCATCAGCGATGGGAGAAGCAAAGGTGAAACAACTTGATTCTTCTTGTTTTTTGTCTGTTGAATGCTAAATATTAGATGCATGCTTATTGCCCCAGTTCCAATATTTTGGAAAACCTTCATGAGTCTTTAAATAGTGTCGAAGTTTTCGTTTCATGTAATTTACATGACTTACAGAAAACTCTGGGTTTGGGCTGAACTCCGAGCCCTCCCCCCAGACTGCACGCCAAATACACATTAAACTTTACTCCTTATAATTGTATGTAAGTGTGAACTCGTGAAATAAGATTTTGTAACAATGTAAGGCATCACTTTGAGAAAGCAGTGTTTTTGCAGTCGAAATAGACTCAAAGGGTTATGTCTTAGTCTGTAATCTTCTCTTGCTAGCTCTTGATTGAATGTGTTTTGTTTTTGTCATAAAGCTGCCACTAGAGGAAAGCCCCATAGATCTGTAGTGACATCCTTAGACACAGGTTGGACAAAGACAACTACAGGTTAAGCTGATACCTTCTGTTAGAGGAGGTGTAAAGCACTTTTTTGAGCATTCAAATGGGCTTTAAAACATGCAATTTATGTGTGTCTATTTTTATTGTGCTCTGAAAAGATATGCCAGAGACGAAGACTCAACAAGTCTGAATCTTTGGAAAAGAGTTCTAACTCTTAACATTTCTATTACACATTAGGTATGTTACATGCACTAATTTTCATGAAGCGGAATTAGAAAGTATTCAGATTATTATTATTATTATTTTGTTTTACTGTGGATCTAAATATTCAATCTGATCGAAATGTCATTTGGATCGATCTCAGTCGGATTGATTGAGGTGTTTACATGAAGGCTTTTCAGTCTGATCAGTCAGCCATAAATCTGATTATAAACAGATAAACAGATGTTTGGGTGCATGAAAAAAAAACTATTGAAATGGTGGTGGGAGAGTTGGTGTTGA
Organism: Semotilus atromaculatus; assembly: GCA_031834385.1. Lineage (NCBI taxonomy): Eukaryota > Metazoa > Chordata > Actinopteri > Cypriniformes > Leuciscidae > Semotilus > Semotilus atromaculatus. The sequence goes on along the minus strand of JAULUF010000009.1, from coordinate 9,919,283 downwards.
ACTTTTACTCTATGTGACATGAGATTGAAGATTGTTCACACCTGTGGGGACTGGATTGCGAGTTCTCCCTCTGATGTGATGAGTCTCATTTCATGTCTTCCACCTTGTGAGCTGCGGCCAAGCACTGACATGTCATTGGCATTCTATAGAGAAAGTAAGTGACACATGTACAATATTGAGGCCAGAGGTGACAGATAGGTACAATATGAACTCCTTGAAAGCGTATAAAATCTTAAAAAACATTAAATCGTTAGGGTGGGTGTCATTAGCATGACATGTATGACAAGACTTCCTAAACTGAGAGCCAAAGGCATGGTTACTAGTGTCACTCGGCTTCCTGTTGACAGCCAGTGATAAGGGGTTTCAAGTCTCATGCCTGGATTTATGTGAAGATTCTAGAAGCTTTCAAATCCCATATGCACTTATAGATACCCTTGAGTCCAATGGAGGGCAGTGGCTGCCCCCTGCTGTGTGTGTTATGGGCAAAATTAGAACCCTTTACCAAAGTGTTGTTTGGCATTTCCCTTGACGAACCAGGATGGATATTGTTTGCGTAAACTGTCTCTGAAATTGGGCGCACAAGTTGTTAAGCATGAAGAGGAAGTGGAGAGCACTTGGTTCTGTCGTAGTAACGGGGAGGCTATCACAAGAGGCCATTTATTTTCCAGGAAGATATTTTTTTAATTGTTTTGCTGAGCTCATCTGATCTGGTGATCAACAATTATCAAGCATCTCATGTTTACCCAAATAATAAAATAAAATAAAAGAAATATTGGTTGTTCTGTTTGTGTTTTGTTTTGAGTTTGTTTGAATAAAATAGTTACTGCCACCGCATAGATCCTGCTTTTATCCTCTTTACTTCAACCGTATATGACAATATGCCATAATTAGATCTTTTTGTCTCATAATTGTCTTAGTATCTCGTAATTATGACTTTTTTTTTATTTCTTTTACTTGTTTTATTTACCAAAGCATGTTTTCTGATATAATACCAACGTATATATGTCTCACAACTGTTTTTATATCTTATGTGACATTTTTTTCTTATTCTAAATTTGATATCACAATTAACTGTATTTCATTTAATTGCTTGTACTCTGCAGGAACAGTAACAGGCTTCCACAAAACTTGTTTTTTAATTTGTTTAAATTGAGGGGGTCCATGTTGCTGTGCAGCAAAGCCTCTTCTAAATACAATCTGATGAAATTCTAATAGGTGGTCTTGGACAAATTCAAGCATCATTCCACATAGTTTTAATTAACCATCTGAAGACCTATAGATTGGTTTACCTCCTATTTATCGAACAGATCATTCTACGTAGTGCTTGGGAGATGCCTCCTCTCGTGCTCCTTTATTTTCTGGGGTCCACCAAGGATCTATTTTAGGTTCACCTTCTGTTTACAATGTATGCTACCCATGGGTCAAATTATGTGTAGTCATGACATTGATTTTCACTGCTACGCAGATGACACACAATTGTATGTCCCTGAAAGCCTGGTACCACATATTCATCATGCATCATGTCCTGCTTCACCGAGATAAAAAAAATAATGACGAAAAACTTTCTGCAATTGAATGACTCCAAATTAGAGGTACTTATAATTACCCCATGCAGCCCCAGTACTAATATTAATAATCTCTCCTCTGATCTGGGTGCCTTATCCAATAATGTTCGAAAAGAGGCCTGCAACCTAGTTGTCATCTTTGATTTGGAACTGTTCTTCGATGCTCAGGTGACTTTCATGAGTTCACACTTACATACAATTAGAAGGAGTAAAGTTTAAAACGTATTTGGTAAGAGTACCCAGAGTACTCCCCCTATATGTAAGTGATTAGGAAGTGTGGAGAAGGGGTGGTGGAGGGATGCTGCTAAACTGTCAATGGATTGAGGTGAGACTGCTGAATCTATATCCACATCTTATCATTGATTGTGGAGTGCTCTCCACCCGTGTTAATTATCTGAGCGTGCTCCTCCCGAACTTTGTTAATAAAACATCATAAAGTGGTGCAGTCTTGCTTAGGACAACTGAGACAGCTAACGAAGATCAAGCCAGTCCTTTATATTACAGATTTAGAAAAGGTCATTCATGGTCATCATTTTATTCTGGTATCAGCCAGCGAAACAGCTGATTCAAAACACTACTGCCAACCTTTTAACACGCACTAAGAGAAGTGACCACATTACACCGTTCATTGTTGCCCTTAACTGATTACCTGTGAGTTTTAGAATTAATTGTAAGATTTTACTGATTTTTTTTAAAGCCTGGAAGGCTCCTGCCTATATCTGTGATCTGCTAACTCCCGATGCGCCTGATCGCTGCTTGAGATCCTCTGGTAGGGCCTTTTACTAAAGGTTCCAAAATCTTGACTTGTCACTAAAGGTGACCGGGCTTTTGCCTTCTGGGGGATCTCAGGCAGGCAAGCATGGTATCCTCATTTAAATCTCTTCTTAAAACTCACTTTTATCGTACAGCTTTTTCTAAAAATAATAGTATTTTTATAATTATTTAAATTATTCTATAATTTTATATTTTAAGTTCTGTATCTTATTTATTTTGTAATATTATATGTTCTTATTGTAAAGCACTCTGTAACTTTGTTTTAAAAGGTGCTATATAAATAAATAAAAAGTTTTCCTCTGGCAGTTAAGATGAGTGTGTTATGAAGGGGTTGCTCCCTGCAGGTTTAATAAGTAGACAAATCCACCAGGGGCTTTCCATCAGTAAGGTCTGATGTCAGCATTACTGAAACATGGGGGGGTATTTGCATGTTTGCTGTCAACAGAAGCTTTATGAGAGCACACCGCATGAATCAACATAATTAGTGCAGCTACTGCCTGCTTTTGATATGAAAAAAAGAAAAAGAAAAAATAGCCTCATCATCCACTCTCCCTCTCTCGATCGCTCAAATACACTTTGTTTGTCTCTGTCTGCTATGGATGACAGGTGGGCAGTAGTGTTGTTGTTTCTATTGCAGCTGCACATCCAGTGCAGGCACAGGTGTCTGTCCATAATGGGGCTCATCCTGGCCTCACAGCAGACAAATCTGTCAAGGACATTTCAGTCACAAAGAGGATGCTGCAGAGCTTATTTCAGTTTGCCATATTCTGCACCTATATTTAGATGCTCCAAAGTGGACATTCCACCCCAAATTTTAAGAAAATAATAAGTTTATTGATCGTTTTATATTTTGAAACTGTACAAAATACAAAAGTACTACTCACAAGGACATATGTCTTGTTTTGTCATCATGCATAAATAATATATTTTTATATTCAGTGTTAATTACATTTTAAAAGCTTATTAATATTAGTATTATATTATGTATTAAAGTCACCATGAAATCAAAATTCACTATTCTTATTTTTTATGGAACATTTCAGTATTAATTATAAATTATTTAACCATGATTATTATTATTATTAATAACTTTCAAAATCTATTTCCCCTCCCTCTTGCAGTGAAATCTCTCTGTGTTTACTAGCATGAGGGCGGGACAATCTAAACAATTTAGATGAGATCTACCAATAGTAAACAACAATTGCTCCAATGAATTCCCATGGAGAAAATCAAGTCCTTAATTAAATGTTGTCTTTTTCAAGAAGGCGTTTCACTTGTATATAATAATGAAGAAAAGACTATTGCAGCTTAGATATTTTTAATGCATAAATTACTAGGTGTTAGTTTTAGCGTTAGTAGAGTTTTAGATTTCTCACAATCAGCTTCCTTCTTTCTGTTGTCACCTGCTGGTAACTGTCACAGTCTTCGTCTGCACCTGTCTGTCTTCGTCTTCACTACACTCCCCAGAATCCTCCTTGTATCCACACCTGAACTCACTCCCTCACTTACCAGCCTGTTCCTCGTTATCATTATCTGTGTCACCTGTCTTCACCTTGTTAGTCTTCATTTGTATCTGTATTTAGTTCCTTCCGTTCTGTCTGTCCTGGGTCGGTTCTTGCGTCTGTTACCTGAAATACGTCTGTGTATCATGTTAATGTTACCGTGTTTTGTGAGTGTCCTGCCTGTCTGTACCAGTTTCTTGTTTTGTTTAAAAGTAAAGATTGTGAATTGGAGCCTTTGCCTCTGCCTGTCTTCTACCCACACCACAACCGTGACAGAATAACCGACCAAGTCATGGATTTCCCTGCAGTAAAACTGCTGTGCCTTGAGCAGGGAAACAGCTCTCTTGAGGAACACCTTGAAGTTTTCCTTGATCTGGTGCCTCAGACCGATTTCCCGGACGACTGCCTCTGCACGTTTCTATGTGTAGGACTGAACAACGCCACTCGAGCGCAGTTGTCCGGGGAACCTCCTCGAGGGAGCTTCGCCGACTATGTGGAGTGGGTGCTGGTATCCTGCGGTTCATCCTTCACCATCGACGACGTCACCAGCCCCACTCCAACCCCACCGTCCAGCACAGAGCCTTCACCGCTGGTCCCGTCCAGCACAGAGCCTTCACCGCTGGTCCCGTCCAGCACAGAGCCTTCACCGCTGGTCCCGTCCAGCACAGAGCCTTCACCGCTGGTCCCGTCCAGCACAAAGCCTTCACCGCTGGTCCCGTCCAGCACAAAGCCTTCACCGCTGGTCCCGTCCAGCACAGAGCCTTCACCGCTGGTCCCGTCCAGCACAAAGCCTTCACCGCTGGTCCCGTCCAGCACAGAGCCTTCACCGCTGGTCCCGTCCAGCACAAAGCCTTCACCGCTGGTCCCGTCCAGCACAAAGCCTTCACCGCTGGTCCCGTCCAGCACAGAGCCTTCACCGCTGGTCCCGTCCAGCACAAAGCCTTCACCGCTGGTCCCGCCCAGCACAGAGCCTTCACCGCTGGTCCCGTCCAGCACAAAGCCTTCACCGCTGGTCCCGTCCAGCACAGAGCCTTCACCGCTGGTCCCGTCCAGCACAGAGCCTTCACCGCTGGTCCCGTCCAGCACAGAGCCTTCACCGCTGGTCCCGTCCAGCACAGAGCCTTCACCGCTGGTCCCGTCCAGCACAGAGCCTTCACCGCTGGTCCCGTCCAGCACAGAGCCTTCACCGCTGGTCCCGTCCAGCACAGAGCCTTCACCGCTGGTCCCGTCCAGCACAGAGCCTTCACCGCTGGTCCCGTCCAGCACAGAGCCTTCACCGCTGGTCCCGTCCAGCACAAAGCCTTCACCGCTGGTCCCGTCCAGCACAGAGCCCTCACCGCTGGTCCCGTCCAGCACAGAGCCCTCACCGCTGGTCCCGTCCAGCACAGAGCCCTCACCGCTGGTCCCGTCCAGCACAGAGCCTTCACCGCCAGAGACCGTCCAGCCAGAGACCGTCCAGCCGGAGACCGTCCAGCCAGAGACCGTCCAGCCAGAGCTTCACGTCCAGCCAGAGCTTCACGTCAGCCACGTCCAGCCAGAGCTTCACGTGAGCCACGTCCAGCCAGAGCTTCACGTCAGCCACGTCCAGCCAGAGTTTCACGTCAGCCACGTCCAGCCAGAGCTTCACGTCAGCCACGTCCTGTCTGAGCTTCATGTTCCCTGCAGCCCTGCCGAGCCTGAGCTTCCCTGCAGCCCTGCCGAGCCTGAGCTTCCCTGCAGCCCTGCCGAGCCTGAGCTTCCCTGCATGCCTGCCGAGCCAGAGCTTCGCGTCACGCCTGCCGAGCCAGAACCTTCCCCGCTGGTCCCGTCCAGCCCTTCAGAGCCTTCTTCGCTGGTCCCGTTCAGCCCTCCAGAGCCTTCACCGCTGGTTCCGTCCAGCATAGCCGGGCCTTCACCGCTAGCCCAGCCAGAGACTGTTCACGTCCCGTCTGCCCAGCCAGAGACTGTTCACGTCCCGTCTGCCCAGCCAGAGACTGTTCACGTCCCGTCTGCCCAGCCAGAGACTGTTCACGTCCCGTCTGCCCAGCCAGAGACTGTTCACGTCCCGTCTGCCCAGCCAGAGACTGTTCACGTCACGTCTGCCCAGCCAGAGACTGTTCACGTCACGTCTGCCCAGCCGGTCCCAGAGCCTGTCCCTCATCCAGTCACTCTCCCCAAGAATTTTTTGGGGGGGGGCCATAGGTCACCGCCATGGCCACCCGAGGGGGTCTCTCCGCCGTGGCCGCCCGAGGGGGTCTCTCCGCCCTGGCCGCCTTCACGTCCTGCTCCGCCCTGGCCGCCTGCACGTCCTGCTCCGCCCTGGCCGCCTGCACGTCCTGCTCCGCCCTGGCCGCCTGCACGTCCTGCTCCGCCCTGGCCGCCTGCACGTCCTGCTCCGCCCTGGCCGCCTGCACGTCCTGCTCCGCCCTGGAGGCTTCCCCTCCTAGTTTGGTCACTCCCTGGCCAGCCTTCAGGGCGCCCGCCCCCCCACCCCTTTGATGTTCTACGGCGCGAGGTCGCGCCTTGTTGAGGGGGGCGTTCTGTCACAGTCTTCGTCTGCACCTGTCTGTCTTCGTCTTCACTACACTCCCCAGAATCCTCCTTGTATCCACACCTGAACTCACTCCCTCACTTACCAGCCTGTTCCTCGTTATCATTATCTGTGTCACCTGTCTTCACCTTGTTAGTCTTCATTTGTATCTGTATTTAGTTCCTTCCGTTCTGTCTGTCCTGGGTCGGTTCTTGCGTCTGTTACCTGAAATACGTCTGTGTATCATGTTAATGTTACCGTGTTTTGTGAGTGTCCTGCCTGTCTGTACCAGTTTCTTGTTTTGTTTAAAAGTAAAGATTGTGAATTGGAGCCTTTGCCTCTGCCTGTCTTCTACCCACACCACAACCGTGACAGTAACAGGATGTGCTGTTGTTGTGACTTTGTGTCACCAAAGTAGTCAGCAGACACAACCTACTGACAAGGCAGGCAGGGGCTCCACTGCTTCTACAAGAGAGAGAAAGACAAAGGAATATGGAGAGAACGAGAGAAAGAGAGAGGGGAGAGGGGGAGGAGGGGGAGGAGGGGGAGGAGGGGGAGGAGGGGGAGGAGGGGGAGGAGGGGGAGGAGGGGGGGGGGGGTGCACAATGAGACAAAGAGAGACAGAGAATAGAAAAGGACTCATGGCTCCAGAGAGAACAGAGGGGAAATGAAAAGAGCAAATAGAGAGGCAGGAGTGTGGGAGGGAACATTAGGGAAGGATAGTTGGGCGTTAGGAGACTGATGTGCAACGGGTGTTTCTACTCCAAAACTGCAAGATCCCCTTCCCCTAAACCCAGGAATTATTGTTTGTTATCAGTGGCGGCGCCAGGGGGGGTCTTGGGGGGTCTCAAGACCCACCTAAAAAACACTTCGACCCCCCATTTGACCCCCCACCCACTTCCTGATTAAAAAATATATCCGGAATAAAGATTTAAAAATATTTCTCTTCAGCAGCGGCGCCGAGCAAAGCGCACGTCAGAAACAGAGGACATGAGGGTGTGTGTGTATGTGTGTGTGTGTGTGTGTGTTTGCGCGCGCGCGCGTGTTCATCTGAGCCTGTCTCTGCTCGTCAATGTCCGAATATTTGAGATGACCAATCAAATCAAAGTAGGCGGGCTTTATGTTCACAGACGCTGCTGAGCGCGAATTTTTGCAGAGCGACTCGACAGTGTACGGTCAAGTGCGAGATAAGATGTAAGTAGCTAAACTAAACATTTCATATTGGACAGTTTTTTTTAGGTATTTATAAATGTTAAACGAATACCAAAAATTATCAGGCAAACTAATATAGTTTTGTCTAATTTCGCCATTTTGAACTGAAAATAGGCCTATAACGTGACTCATGTAATGTAGGCTAATAATTAGTTTACCATCATTGTGAGGGGAGAATAAACATTAACAAAGCCGTTTTCATCCTGTTAGGCACATGATTAATAATGAATGTGTATTGCGTAAATATTGAGAATATAATACAAATTGTAGCCTTTAGTAAAAAAGCTCAGCTTTAGGACGGGAAGAGAAAGGGCACGATGAGGATAACGTTACTGAGAAAAAAGAAAGGATGATAGATGGAGATGAAGTGAGAGCAGGTATTGACAGTCTACTGCCCGCTAACATGGTTTTAAAGCTATTTCTTATCCTTATCCTTCAAACGTCTTGAAATGCACATATCAGAGAAATAAAAAATTTGAAGCCCTTACGCACCTCAAATTTAGGACCTCTTTGATTATAAAGCCCTGTCTACTGCCCTGTATTAGGCATAAGATCAATGTTGTTATCCAATTTTATGGCCTTCAAAACATCTTAAAATGCACATGTAGATCAGAGAAATAAAAAATGTCTCTGGGAAACCCAGAACTCCCCTAACTAACCTGCTTCACATTCGGGACCACAGTGATTATAAAACCCTGACATTGCATGGTAATGAAACTAGTTAATAGTGAGCATTAGACCCTAAACTAAAGTGTTACTTTTTTATTTATTTTTTAATCATAATCATAATCATTGGGGGATTAGCCCCCTAAAATGAAAAGCCTAGAAACCCCCCATATTAGTAGCAGTAATATGCAGTTATTAGCCGTGTCCACTGTATTTTTTTGTTGGTTTTCATGAGACCCCCCTTGAAATGACCAGGACCCCCCATTGCCCCCCCAATCAAAATTGTCTGGAGCCGCCACTGTTTGTTATGTATGGGTTTTTATTATGATGTACTATGTATTTTGTTCACAGAAAAGAACCAACTCATTAGAGTAGTTAATTTGGGAGTCGGACGGCTCTTATTGTGCTGTATGTTTTTGATAAAGGATTGAATAATTGTTCAAGAATCAGACTACATTGGTCACTCACCTCATATGTTTTGCTCTGTAGATCCAGTAGTGAAAATTGTTAGAATGGTATTCCATTCACATCACCGCAAGACTGCATGTGTGAACTTATCTATATTTATAGCTTCCATGTCCAATACATTGATTTCTCATCAAATAGCCTAGTTTGATTAAAAAAAAAAAGATCTTTCGATTGATGTTGTTCAAATCAGTTGAGTGAATTATTCAATGATGCACTGATTCAAAGGCTGTCACTCTTTTCATTCCTGAATGAATTAAAGTGTTTTTAAATGAATCAGCTGAATTAAAGGAGAACTCCGGTCAATTTTAACATTGAGCTAATTTTTTTGTACATTTGGAGTGATGTCAATACAGAGAACAATGACAAAAATACCTTGCCTACACCGTGTTATTTTCTTTTTAAAATTTGCACCCTGTTGACTTCAATGGGGCAAGTTTTAAACCTGCTTTTAGCCTCTTAACATCCTTGATATGTCATTACAAGTGCACAGCCATGTGACTGATGTTATTAAGAGTGAACACGGTCAATCTGACTGCAGTAGATGTGAAAGATATTAATAATAATGAAAATACAGGTATGTGAGCTGGCTGAATAAACATCATTTTTATTAATATCTTTCACATCTACTGCAGTCAGATTGACCGTGTTCACTCTTAATAACACCACTCACATGGCTGTGCACTTGGTGCACTTGTACTGACATATCAAGGATGTTAAGAGGCTAAAAGCAGGTTTAAAACTTGCCCCATTGAAGTCAACAGGGTGCAAATTTTAAAAAGAAGATAACACGGTGTAGGCAACACAGATTTTTGTCGTTGTTCTCTGTACTGACAGCACTCCAAATGTACAAAAAAAGGAGCTCTATGTAAAAATTGACCGGAGTTCTCCTTTAATGAGTCAGTGATTCCCTCATAATCCCAGTGCTGTTGGACTCTGTTTATCAGCGTTCTTGGAATGCCGCTCAACCAATCAGATTTGATGGCCAGAAGTATTTATTTTTCCACAGTTAATAACACTAAGTGCAAGTATATTAATTACATCACCAATTATTTAATTCCTTGGTTGCCTTTAGTATTCTTTCTTACAGTTGGCCCGGGGTCTGTACCATGATAGTAGAAACTCAGGGTTACGGAATTTGTTTTGAGTTGACAAAACCAAACCAATCCAATAAGGCTTTGTTGGAGAACCATGATGCTGTTCATCAATCCATTCAATCAATAAGAATAAAATATCTTGCTATATTAGTGCAAGTGAAAGTTGTGAGGTTAGTTTATATATTTGATAATATATAAACTTAGCAAAGAAAATGCAAAAAGAAACATCACCCTTTTTCAAGATACTGTATTTTCAAAGAAAATTCTGTAAAAGCTTTACAGAACTTTATTGTAGTGTTTAAACATTCCTAACCTATCTGCTTGCTCTTTTAAATTTAATTTAATTCTATCTTCCAAAATGTCCTGCGCTGTCACTGATTGTCACTGATTTCCACTCCAAACATTTAAACATGTTTTTCATGCTTGTTCAATGAACAATAAACAATTTTTGCAAATGCACCTGTGGAACTGTCCTTAAGACACTAACAGTTTACCGACGGAAGAAATTTAATGATACAGTTCCAATAACATTAAAGAGACATTTCTACTGACTCCAGGAGAAAAATGCCCAGGGTCCCTGATCACCTGTGTAAACATGCAATAGACCTGGAAGCATAAGGACTGCAGATGTGAACAGAGCAATAAGCTGAAATGTCTGTAATGTAAGACGTCTAAAGCCCTATTCGCACGGGATTAGTACTATCTGTGGACCTTGTGTGATTTAGAAATTACCCCCCCACATCTGAATTTCGTGTGGCGCATTCGCACGGGATAACCGAAGCCTGTGATTATACTCAAATTTACTGACTTTTCTCCCGGATGACGTCGAGGCTATTGCTTGGAAATGTCTTGCCGTTATTATAGGTCTATCTGTATGATATATCATAAACAGAAGAATGTTCCCTACCCTACCGCATGCTGCTATACCATTCATCTCCATATAATCATTATTTTTGTTTTTGCTCTTCTGATGATTTTCAGCTTTCTCTTTCTGCAAATTGTATAGTTGTACCCAAAATACTATCAAAACACTCCAGCGCAGCCTCCATTCTTCGCGAAAGATGGATAAAAAGGCGCGCATGAAACAAAAACCTTGAAAAAAGTATATACGATCCGCCAAATCACAGAGATGCCGATTCGCACAGGACTAATATTATCACAGGACCTAGGTGTTCGGCGAAATATGGTAGGTAATTTGCGGGGGAATTATTACTTTACAAATTACAGACATGACCGATTCGCACGGGATTAAGATCACAGACAACCTCCGCAATTATTACAAATGACTAGAGGTCACCATATAGTACTAATCCCGTGCGAATAGGGCTTAAGAGTGTCCAACAATGAGACAGGAAGGGCAGCTGATCATCTTTGCAGTGCCAAACCACATGTGACAATGTATCTACTTACAGATGTGTTCGAGAACTTGCAAGTGCCTTACTGGAAGAGTGGCATAACATCTCACAGCAAGAAGTGGCAAATCTGGCTCAGTCCATGAAGATGAGATGAGCACTGTAGGACTAACAGCTGGTAGAATCACCAAATACGGACTGCTACTTACTGACTGCTGATTTTGACATTGACCCCCGCTCTACACCAACTCATTCCATTTCTGTTTGTGAAAATGTCTATGAAATTTGTTCAGTTTATGTCTCTCAGTTGTTTCCATACAAATATTAACACAAATATTAATACGTACAAAATTTGTTGGGGTGGGGGGGGGGGGCATCTCTTTTTTTGCTGAGTTTATAAGTATACAGAAACTCGAACATGTAACCTCACACATAGTCATTTTTCAAAGCCATGTCTATCGATTCCAAAACTTATTTATATCACATATTATTGGTATATATTTATATTTATTTTAATGAAATGCTTAGTAATAATTGAACAACTAAATTAAAATTGATTGTGTAATGAATTATGGCTTTTTTTGCCAAATTTTGCAATTTGAGCAATTTTGAAACTGGGTGAGTGATTTATTGTGTCAGATACAGTATATGCGTCACTTTGCTCATAAGTTACTATGGTGATGAACACTGCTAAATGCCAGACCACTTTCAAGATGCCTAAAACCCAAGGTTGGTGCAATCTAAACTAAACTAAACTGAAACATACCTGGATAGCCACCTAAACTAGCTTCATGGTAAAGTCCCCAGGTTTCCAAGTTGGAGTAAACCAAGTTAGGCCCTTTGTTAAGTTGGCTGGTTAATCCTGCCTATGCCATCACATGCATAATCTGTTGTACATTTATACGGGAATTATTTCTGAAAACCTAATGTTTTAATGTCTGTTTATAGCTGTTCTATTTGTTTATAGTTCAAATGTGATCAGATTAGTATGTGTTATGCAAATAAAAACCTGTTCATTTTGCTTGTTTGTTTGTTTGTTATCTCTACTTAATCAATACCTGTCACGGATTCAATCATAATTGACACTACTACATCAATCTCAACTCAGCGCACCTGGTCCCGCTCGTCATCCCCGGAATTCTAATCTTTTCCACCTGCTCTTCATCATCACAAACCTTGATGCACGCTGTTCATAAGCCTCAGTCAACCTTCACCCAGTGTCTGGTCTCGTCTTTCCGATACCTGTGACTCACTGGTTCCTAGATCTCGTTGTCTGGTTCCAGATTTTGCCTTACTTCAAGTGGTTTACGCAATATTCTAACTTCCTGTTTATATCTCATCTGCAGCGTCCGTGAAGTGGATTGCCAAAGATTCACGATCACCTTCCTGCACTGATCTCAGACACTTCAAGCATCCTTCAATAAGATCCAGCTGATCTATTCAAGCTCTCCCTGTATCACTCCTGTTCACGGATCCCCTGGGGCTTAGGATTTCCCGGTGACATCACGAGCCTTCTAATATTGTGGAGTTGCATATTCTTGTTAATAAACATTGTCACTCTACCTTTGTGTCTTCGTCCCTCAGTACAAACGTAACAGAAGACCGGACCAGCACTATGCAAGCTTCATCGGCTCATGATGTCCCGATTTCCGGTGCAGAGACCGCTCAGGGTGCCACCGCATCGACTGCCACTGTACATTTGCCTCTCTCCGCTGTTGCCGCTGCGTCATCCATTCAACCAACTACACTCCAAGAAACCCTTGCTGAACTCAGTCGCACACTACAGAGCCTCAGACCTGCCTCCAGTAGCCCCATGGCCCGACCCTCAGCGTATTCGGGAGAAGAGGAGTGCAGTGGATTCCTCTTGCAGTGTCGGCTTTACATGGAGATCTACGCCCACCAATTAATCTCTGAAAGAGCCAAGATATCCTTTGTTATTTCCTTACTCATGGGTCGCGCATTGAGTTGGGCACAAGCTTTATGGAATTCTAATGCACCTGCACTACAATGCTGAGTTGCTTTGTGGAACATTTTCAAGTTGTCTTTGCACAAACCTTGAATGGTGTTTCCATCAACGATCAGCTGTTACGCTTGCGTCAGGGCTGTTCTACGGTGTCAGACTATGCCCTACAGTTCCGCACTATCGCCGCTAACAGTGGATGGAATGAAGTTGCTTTAATGACCGCCTATAGACGTGGATTGAATCCAGACATCTGCCTGCAGCTCGCCATTTATGAAGACTCAATTGGGATTGAGAAACTAATTCAGCGATCCATCCTTATTGCTCAACATCACGCTGCTTGTCTCAGTTCGTCCTCTTCAGCCAGTAGCCCGAGAGCGATCACTGAATCCACTTCACCACACTCCCCGTCTGTAAACCTCCCAGCACCCAAGCCTATGGAGATCAGTGCACAATAATCTAACACAATATTTATTATAACAATTATTATAACACAATAATCTGTGCCTCTACTGCAGAGCCGCCAATCATTATCGCATGGACTGTCCTATCCGCCCCAGGCGCTCGGCGGTGAGTACAATTGATCTACCCTTTTCAGTTACTAATTTGGCACTAACCCCTGTAATTCTCAAGTATCGTCAACACTCTAGTCCAGCAAAAGCCCTTATAGACTCCGGCGCGGCGGGGAATTTCAACTCAGCATCATTGCTCAACTGCCTCCAAGCCCACCGTCGACGTTTAACTCGCCCGTTGAGCATCCTTTCCATTCTGGGCAAATCACTGGGGAGAGGAAGCATCCAGTATTACAGTCCAGTGGTACATCTGTCAGTGGGCTATTTACATGGTGAGGAGTGTTCGTTTTATGTCTTGGAGGACTCTACAGCAGACCTCGTTCTGGGACGCCCGTGGCTCGATCAGCATTCACCTGTCATCTGTTGGACCACCGGTGAGGTATGTCAATGGAGCGAATACTGTAAAGAAAGTTGCCTTCAATCAGTTAAAAGGAATCTGTCTAAGCCCACAACTCCAGTGTTCCTGGAATCCACCCCTGTTGAAAGTCCAGTCACTGATTCTGTTCCGAACATTCCATCTGAATACCAGGCATTTGAGGACGTGTTCAGTAAACAAATGGCCACCACACTTCCGCTTAACCGACCTTGGGATTGCGCTATTGAATTATTGCCTGGGGCTACTCTACCACGGGGGAAGGTTTATCCCTTGTCCATTCCAGAGCATAAGGCCATGGAGGAATATGTGGAGGAGGCTTTACCACTAGATTTGCCACTGTTGCCTTTGGCTCGCTCAGTTGGGGATATTCAAATTAAATAACCAATCATTAATACCATTGATCAGCCCTACCAAACGTGGATGTCTTTTTTCCAGTAATAAACAAACATTGTTATGTTGTTTTGATTGATACTGTGAAGCTGCTTTGATACAATCTGTATTATATATTATATAGCGCTATATAAATATATTTGACTTGACTTGACTTGACTTGATTTTACGACAGGGATATATCCAACCATCTACGTCCCCAGCCGCGTCCAGCTTCTTCTTCGTCGGAAAGAAGGATGGTGGTCTTCGTCCGTGTATCGACTACCGGGTCCTGAATGCATCTACGATCAAATACAGATATCCTCTGCCGTTGGTACCCGCTGCTCTTGAACAACTACGATCTGCAGTAATCTTCACAAAGCTCGATCTACGGAGCGCCTATAACCTGGTCCGCGTGCGCAAGGGAGATGAGTGGAAGACGCCGTTCATTACCCCCGCAGGCCACTATGAATACCGGGTCATGCCCTTCGGTCTGTCCAACTCACCGTCTGTTTTCCAGGGTTTCACGAACGAAATCTTCCGGGACTTCCTTAACCGGTTCGTCATAATCTACATTGACGACATCCTCATCTACTCCACCAGTCTTGAGGAGCACGTACGCCATGTACATCAAGTCCTGAAACGTCGTTGTGAGCACCAGTTATATTTAAAACTCGAGAAGTGCGAATTCCAACAAACAATCATTCACTCCCTGGGTTACGTCATTCGTCCAGAGGGTATATCCATGGATCAAACCAAGGTGAAAGCTGTCCTCAACTGGCCCAGACCTCAGACTTTAAAGGAGCTACAGAGGTTCCCTGGCTTTGCTAACTTTTATCGTAGTTTTATCAAAGACTATAGCAAAACCTGTGCTCCTGTAACATCCATAGTACGGAAAGAGGTCAAACATCTCACCTGGTCTTCGGAAGCCATCGCAGCCTTCGAGAGTCTAAAGAAAGCCTTCTGTTCCACTCCCATGCTCTGGCATCCGAACCCAGATAAACCATTCATCGTGGAAGTCGACCGCCTCTTCCAACGGTGTTGGAGCTGTACTGTCCCAGCGGCAGGGGACTCCTCTTCAACGTCGACCGTGCACCTTCTTTTCACGCAAGTTAACACCGGCGGAACAAAATTATGATGTGGGCAATCGGGAGTTGTTGGCCATCAAACTGGCTTTAGAGGAGTGGAGGCATTGGTTAGGAGCCAAACATCCATTTCAAGTAATCACAGATCATCACAACCTAGAATACCTTCGAGACGCCAAGAGGTTGAATCCACGCCAAGCCCGGTGGGCATTATTCTTCACTCGTTTCAACTTCTTTGTAACCTATCGCCCTGGAACCAAGAACCTCAAAGCCGACGCACTGTTTTGTTTGTTCCAACCTGAAACGAAACCGTCCTCCCTTCAGCCCTGATAATGAGTCCCATTCTTTGGAACCTCGACGACCTCATCGCTGAGGCCACCTTGTCTGAACCTGCTCCACCGGGGGGTCCCGAGGGTAAGGATCTTCGTTCCATCCCGACTCCGGAGACCCCCTCGTGGACTCAGTGCATACTTCTCCGGGATCCGGACACCCAGGTAGCCATCAAACGCTTACTCTGCTCCAAAAACGCTACTGGTGGCCCAGGTGGCCCAGGATATCTCACGGTACGTACAGGGTTGCACCGCCTGCGCCATGGCCAAGGTACCCCGGCATCTACCTGAGGGCAAACTGATGCCTCTCCCCATACCGAATAGACCTTGGTCACACATTGCTGTTGATTTCATAACTGATCTACCCCATCTTACTCTGATGATAAGACCTGCATACTCGTCATCGTCGACAGATTCTCAAAATCCTGCAAACTACTAGCACTTCCCACCGCATTCAAAACCGCCGAACTCCTGTTCACAGAAATATTTCGCCACTTCGGCATTCCAGAAGACCTGGTCTCTGATCGAGGACCCCAATTCATATCTCACGTCTGAAAGTTTTCAAGTTATTGGGAGTGTCGGTCAGTCTGATGTCGGGGTACCATCCTCAATCTAACGGTCAGGCGGAACGTAAGATTCAAGAGATCGGGAGGTACCTGCAGACCTATTGTCACGATACACAGGACCACTGGAACAGGTACCTACCATGGGCGGAGTATGCTCAAAACTCCCTCCGTCAGTCCTCCACTGGTTTAACACCTTTCCAGTGCGTCCTAGGCTACCAACCACCACTGTTCCCCTGGTCTGGGGAACCATCTGACGTCCCAGCAGTTCAGCATTGGTTTGTGGAGAGTGAGAGGGTCTGGGATTCAGCCCATGTCCATCTACAAGGGGCAGTTCGGAGGCATCAATTTCAGGCCGATATCCATCGCAGGGCCACTCCTCTCTACACTCCAGGCCAGTTGGTGTGGCTCTCGACCCGGGACATACGCCTCCGGCTGCCCTCACGTAAACTGAGTCGTATACATCGGACCATTCACAATTGAGAGGCAGGTCAACCAGGTATCCTACCGCCTAGCACTTCCTCATCACTACAGGATAGCTCCCACCTTCCATGTCTCCTTGTTAAAACCTTACATCACACCCCTTTCATCTCGGCCCACAGAACCGATCGCCGACGAAACGCCCCCTCCTCCTCCAGTAGACCCCGCAGAGGATATGGTATACCAAGTTCACACCCTCTTAGACTCCCATCGTCAGGGGGGCCAGCTTCAGTACCTCGTGGACTGGGAGGGGTTTGGACCGGAGGAACGCAGCTGGGTTCATCGGGATGACATCTTGGATCCCTCAGTACAAACGTGACAATACCACAGACTATTGGGGGAAAAACAACAACCTTATATTGTGGATGAACACTAGGATTAGGGATTCTACCCAGACATGGGAAGTTACATATGTGACTGTGTGCAGTCTTGAAGGTGATACAGCAAATTGGAAAGAGATCAGGGAGATTTTGCTCATTTACTAGACCTAAACCTTACTAGACCTAAACCTTACTAGACCTAAACTCTTTAAATAAATGTATGTTTGTTTGTTTTTTAATAAAATATGATTTGAGTGGAAAGGCTGCATGTGCTTGCAGAGGAAAACCCATGGCAGCCTGCTTTTCTTTCTTTGAAGACTACCATAGTTTGATCAATCACCCCACTGGTAAAAAAAGCTTAGGCTTTTCCAACATTTTTAGAGGTGGTACCTATACAGAAACAGAACAGAGACTGTAATTGCTATACATTTGAGCATAAACAACGATTGAGCATAAATAGGAGGTTATTCCATAACTCTCCAGTGACAACAGAACATGTAAAATTGGATATATTTATGTTGTGTGCTCTTCTTTTTGCATTCATTGTAGAGTGAATGAGAGAAGATTGTTTTTTCTCTTATCCTGTGAAATCAGATATCAGAGATTGTGTCCATATAGAATGGAGAGAAAACATTGTCAGATTGTTTTCTCCTCTCAAGCTGAGATTTGTTGCTATGGGAATAATGTTCAAGCTGTATAAGTGTATGACTATCAGGCTTGTGCAAAATTCAGAATATCAGAATTGGCCTGCATTCAATTCATGAATTTGAATTTGAATTGAATTGACTCCGACCCACAGGAAGTTGAATTTGAATTTGAATCTGAATGACAGGAAGTGGAATTAAATTCATAGCAATTCAAAGAAATTCCACACAGTCACACAACAGAAGGAATGTGATGAATCTCACATACATTCAGTGTTAGTAAGGTTACTTTAGAGATGTAATTGCTTACTGATATTAGTTACCCATTATAAATGTGGTTTGGGTTATTTTATTTGGATTACTTTATCAATGCAAAGCAATTTCCTTTTAATTTGATAAGTAACTAATTGAATTACACATTTTACTTCAGTAATACAAATAAATACAATTACATTAATTTTGTAATTTAATAACATAATTGCATTACACATGACTAATCACTCCTCAACCCTACATACATTTTGTTCTAAAATATAGATAATGATAAAAATCTTGAAATAAATTACTCCCTCAATGTTGTTTAATTAGTTTTGTTCCAATTTTCATTTCAAAGTAATCAAATAACACAGTGTATAATGCAATCATATCTGACATATCTACTGTAAAGCTTAATTGTTAAACACTTCATTTAAAATATGTATATGAATTTCTTTGAATTGTTATTGAATTGCAATTTTGCTTCCTTTAATTCA
Source organism: Semotilus atromaculatus (assembly GCA_031834385.1). NCBI lineage: Eukaryota > Metazoa > Chordata > Actinopteri > Cypriniformes > Leuciscidae > Semotilus > Semotilus atromaculatus. The sequence continues at coordinate 9,900,691 of JAULUF010000009.1, read as the reverse complement.
AATTCGAATTGTAATTCTAGATCCTGTTTTTGACATCAATTCAAATTCAATTCAAATTCAAGAATTGAATTGGAATTGAGGAGTCATTCTCAATTCAATTCTGAATTGTGCACAAGCCTGATTACTATGCATCATTTCAATCTCACAGTGAAGACTAGGTACTTGAGCAGATATATAGGTGTTTATGTATTAGTATATGCAATACTTTTGCTTGATCAGTCTGTTCTGCTATTTCATTACATTTTTGGAACTAGGTACAAGGTTTGAATTTGGGAAATTAAAGTATTTACCTTTTTTTTGTAGGCTACGTCAATCTTTTTTTGTTAAAAAAATTATTGGATTCCTGATTTGATGCAATTCCATAAATTGTAATATAATAAAAATAAGTTATGTGTTTGTCTTTTCATGCTTGTCTCTTTTTTTTTTTTTTTTTTTTTTGCCAAACTAATCCAGCTTCAGTGAGCTCACAATGTCATTGTCTAATTTGATTTATAAAGCAAATTCCCTCCAGCTTCTTTCTGTATATTGTCAGTAAGAATGGTCACATTCTTCACTTCCATCTACTGCAAATAAAGGTCATTTGGATTTTTTTTTTCTTTTTTTTTAAATAATCTAATTCATTTATTCATCAGTAATTAATTATTTTTGTACTTTGACCAACCATATTTGATCAATGAAAGAGATCTGTTATTAGGACATGTTTACATAAAACCTTTTTTAGGGGTCTATCAACAATCACCATCTTTAGAATTTTCTATTTTCAAGCACCCTCCCCCTATTTTAGGATTATGACACGTCGACATTTCAATTTAATTTTGCTTTGGAAAGAAAACAATGGTTTTGTAAATTAACAAATTATAAATAACACAGACCAAGTAGCGGTTGCATCAGCAACCTGCAAGTGTTAAGCGGCAATCCCACTGCGACTAGCAACTATTTACTGGCGTATTCCAGGAAATCAGGTTGGATAGCAGTGCAAACATCATGTATTTAATATTCATGAGTCAAGACAAATCTTGGGACAACTTATTTTCTGGTTCAGACTAGGTCATGTTAGATTATTGCTAAATACTAATTTCACAGTTGGTCCTCTTATTACTTAAGGATATTGTGAATATTTTATAGTAAGACACGCATACAGACTTTCTGACTTGTGGATGACTTATGAAGAAAGAATTTTCAGACAGGCCAAGGTTAGTTTATACCACCCCAAGCATAACAACCGAAATATATAACTGATGGCAAAGTGAGGATATGCAGAGACACTAAAGTACTATATTTTTTTTTTGTCTTTTTGTATTTTTTTTTTGTCTATGCATGGCAAAGCTCAAATTTCAGCAGCCATTACTCCAGGCTTCAGTGTCACATGATCTTTAAAAAAAAAAAAAAAATAGTTTGCATCATATGTATGATGCAGTTTAATGCATCCTTGCTAAATAAAAGTGAGAAAAAAAGATTTGAATAAGCAGAAGAGAGGTTGCTGCCACATAAAACTTTTTAAAATGCAAATATATGGGATCACCTTCAGTGCACACAGACATACATTCCACCTGGAAGTGAGAAACACCAGGCAGTCCTCAGGGCCTGTGAGGACCAAACATGTTTTTGAGCCAGAAACAATTCATGATGGCAGCTTCACCTGTTGACAGCTGCTGTGAAAGCTGTCCCACACATGATTTATACCTAAAAGAAATAAAAACTGGCAGAGGGAAGTATAAATGTATAGTTCTTCCTTTAAAATAAATAAAAGTATAAAATAAAATATTCTGATAGTGAACAGCATGGAACACCAGACCTTGTTTCTTTGTATATTTTTATACCAATGCCCTTCTGTGACTCTGAAGCTAGAAAAATCTTCAAATAATAAAATATGTTGTTCAATCTATAAGGCTGCACATGGATGATATTCACATTGAACATTTTGCCTACTATACGCCTACCTAAAACAGGATATTGATTTTAGATGCCATGTTCACATAAAGGCTATAATTACAGTGAGAGCAGAAGCTTGTTTCATGGTTCCTGGCCCCTCTGTCCTCTAGAATGCACAATCAAAGGCCATTGTTGTAACTCCCCATACATCAATAGCATCACCCAATGGTGTGTGCATGCGTTCACTGTGGGTGAGTCTGTCATGAGATACATGCTGGCTGGACTGTGGAACAGCTGTGCCTGTGAGCAGCTTAACCCGTGTCACGGTGCAGCTGAGTGGAAATCAGTGACAATCATTGACAGCGCAGGACATTTTGGAAGATAGAATTAAATTAAATTTAAAAGAGCAAGCAGATAGGTTAGGAATTTCACAGATTTTTTTAATTTTTTTTTTTATTTTCCCTTTCTTTGAAAGTAAGAAAAAAAAAAGAATGAAAAAAGTACACAACAATATAAAAGCATATACAAATACATGAGTGAATACCAGATATCTTCATAGGTGGTATATTAACCCACAATGAAATATACTAGATTAAAATCACTAGAATATAAAAATCAATTTATATATCCATAATTCATTTGTTTCATAATTTTATGTTCATATACTTTATGTGTGTGGCATTTAAAGTTATTTTGCCCTGTGCCACTTTGGGGGGAAAAAAATGCAAAAACACATCTGAATTGATAAACTGTTACAAGACACGTGGAATTAGATTTCTTTACTTCCTAAAGAACAGCGGGGTTCGTTTATAAGTTGGCACCTCACAGCGCATGGAAGAGAACTGATTGAAACTTTTCAAGAAGAATAAAAGACAATGGATGAGCAGTATTTTCGGAAGCCTTCCAGCAGTCTGTTTCAGTCTGAACAAAGGAAATGTTGGTGTGCGCAGTTAAAATTCAGAGGCACTGTAGGCTACCAATTTACAATTATGTCTGTATTTAGAATCACATAACTAATGTTGCATTTTGCATAAACATAATGAATAGTAGTTCTCATGTGTAACCCTTTGTAATGCATTATGTTAATGTGAGATTTTATGTTTTGAATGTAAATTGGGTAATTTGATTTGCTGTTCATGGGTGATGCAATAGTGACGCAATGAATATGTATGGGGAATTGACTCCCTGACACGCACAGTTATTGTTATGTATAAAAAAAGGGACATGCACAGAAAAGAGTGTGCGCAGGTGAAGCTAGAATAACAGCAGTAGCCTATGTCTCGCTATATGAGCTCTGGTAAATAAAAGTCAGTAAAGTCCCATATTTCCATGTATGCCTGCATCAATAAATTAGACCCACTTACAAGAGACTGAATCTTCCTCTTATGTTCGACAGCCCCTCTTACACTAATTAATGAGAAACATTATGTTAGTATCACAGGGAGTGGTACTGAAATACTGTAACAGAGTTGCAGAAGAACCCATGGGCAGTTTATTAACTCCAAAAATGAGCATAATAAAAATAAACAAAGACTTGACACAAACCACTATTTTAAATGGGAACAAGAACCTCACCAACAGCAGCTACACACAATACTAGCCAAGGGACAGTGGTAACTAGCCTGACTACGTCAGACTTCCTACTTCCGCTAATTTCATTTCGCTCCTGTAGTCAGTCTGAGATAGCAGCCTATCTTTCAGTTTTCCTCCGGCCTGAAAACAGCCGGGCCAATCAACGAACAGGGCGGGCTGAAAGCCGTGACGTAGTCGCTAAGCGCAGAGTTTAAGATTAGGCCAGGGAAATCGGAAACGACCGCGGATATGGAGACGCGGATGCAATTGGCTCTGTTGTGGAGAACATTCCTGGCATTAGCAAACTGAAGCCAGAACAAGAAGAGTGTGTATTAAACATTTTGAATGGATGTGATGATGTGGCCCTACTCCCTTTGGGAAAAGTTTAATTTATCAACTATTACCGATCGTCAGCGAGAAACTGGGGAGCCTTTTGACAGGTCAGTGTCTCCTTTCTTTTCCAGGTCTTAAATACCGTAAAACTTCAAATAATAGCCCGGGCTTTTATTTGCCCAAATCGTCGAACTGCACCGGCTTGTATTTGAGACAGGCGTCTATGAGACAGGCCTTTATAATTTAGTATTGAGATGTTGTTCCTAGAGTCTCTAATCTCTAAAAATCTCCAAATGCTCCACGTGAAACCGCGGTCTTCCGACCTTTTACTATCTTGTCGATTGACTTTGATTAATATGCGCGAGGGAGAGAGAGTAAGACAGCGCTCGTGTTGTTTGAAGACGTGAGAGTGCGCGCGGGCGTGGCCGGGGCTCTCTCTCTCTCGCAGCAGTCATTCTATTACATCACTCACCGATCAAAAAAGTCGTTTACAGCCATGTTCACTCCGGTATTTCGCTCGCATCATTAAGTGTTTACAGCAGGTTTACAGTGGAAGTTCGATCATAGATTTGAGTTCGATGCATGATGTCTGTGGTTCGATGCGGCTGTGTCGGCGCATAACATACGTCATAAATAAACTTATCTGATTGGCTTACGGGTAACTAATTATTTTAAACTTCAGAAATCGCCCCCTAGCGAGAGAGAAAACACTTCTCTATTATGCTATTCCAGACTCTGTCTACGAAGCAAAGTGAAGTAGCAGAGTCTGGTATTACCAGGCTAAGTGGTAACATGAGGGCTATATACACAGAGACTAATGACTAACAAGGGACATCTGTGCACAATCAAACAATGAACCACTGAAAACACAGAACACATGTTAGTATCTAACCTACCTACAGGTGTGTTCGACATCGGCTGCAGCTGGATGCAAGCGATCGGCGAGAGTAGCCGCGTGCAGGCGGGAGGAGCTGCAAAAGGAGACGTGAAGTCGGACACTTTCTGGTTCCCGTAGTGACCGCTCACGTGGTGTTTGCATTCTTTATCACAGCTGAAGTGAAATAAATGCAATATTTGCAAAATACACAGATATTTCAAAGACATTTTCATTCAATACTTTATGTACTGCTTCATACAGCGTCTGTTTGAACAAGAATAAAGTTCACCATAAGCCTACAGCTACTATCAATGAAGTGGAATCAACGTTTTTTAATCAGTTTTATTTGGAAAAACATGACACAATATAACATTGCAACACATGAAAAGAGTGCTTACAGTTATAACAAATGATTTGTGAGCTGTAGAGGAACTAAGGGTGTTCGAATAAACACGAAACACACGTGATCGTTGTCATGCGGTGAATTCGGCCAATCGTGGAACTACAGTGTCGTCATCAGAGCTCGTGCAGCTCAGAGCAGCCGCTATTCAGAAGCTAATACATCAAACTATGATGGGAATGGAATCACATGACACAGGAATCTAAGGTGTCTTCCATTCGACCATAAGTGGACTGCGAAGTGGACTTCACAGGGTATTTCGCCATCTTAAGTGAGATTCCAATCCGAAGGGAACGAACATCTTCAGTTCGAAGGGCACTGCAAACGGCATAGGGAATAAGGGAACATCGATACATCACTTCACAGGAAGTGGAGAGCGAAAATCAACCAACTGTCATTGCGCACCGCGTCACCAGTCTGATATAGAGCAGAACCGTTGGAAGAGATTTAAAATGAAAATTTCTAACGGCTCTGAGTTTACGTATGCATTTGAGTATTCATAAATATTGTTATTATTATACAAGCTAGAATATTTATGAACGGTTGGGGTGATGAATGTTACATTTCCATAGTATATTGTATTCATATCTACACAAATTAAAAGTGTTGAGAAGCAGCTAAGGTGCAGTCTAATATACTAATACAATGTTTTGATTTTTATTTATTAGATAGGCTACGTGTTTTGTATATATAGGCTTATTATATGATTTTAAATTAGAAAGCAAAGTAAATTGCAATATTTAATTAAGTTATATCATAATCTGCAAGATCCCTTTGTTGCCTTTCTTTGGTGACGCTGCAGGGCGTTCCAAATGAGCGATTATTGTCAGCAAAGTCCACTAAACTGATGTACTGTGTTCAGGGAGTAGGGAGCAGTGAACACTGCGTAGGGACCCTGTCGGATGGAACGCACCTATAGACTAGTTACAAAATAAAAAACATGAAACATAAACGTGATACAAAAAACCAAACCAAACGTGATAAATACACTACCAAATTAAATAGGCCTTTATTCAGCAAGGATACATTCAATTGATCAAAGCTGACTATAAAGACATTAAAAGTGTTAAAAATTATTTCTGGTACAAATAAATGCTTTTCTGTTGAACTTTATATTCATCAGAGAATCATGAAATATATGTCATGGTTTGAAGCAGCACAACTTTTATGTTTTCAACATTAATAATAAGAAGAAATGTATATTTAGCAGCAAATCAGGATGGGTAAAATTCAGCTTTGCCATCACTTATAATATATATATATATTTTAAATTAATTATACTTAAAATAGAAAACAGTTATTTTAAAAGTAAAAAAAAATAAAATAAATCACATCATTACTATTTTACTGTATTTATCACATTTATTATCACTTGTGACAAAATATTTTATCTCACACAGATCAGCGGTTCATGTTCTAATTTAGAAAAGACGCTCTGCATTTAGTATCAGTTTAAAAATAGCCAGTAAGTATAAATAAAGTGCTATTATTTACTCTCTGCTTTCAATTTTAAAAGCTTGTTGATGTGTTTGTCTCTTTCTCCTAAGTCTATGATGTCTTAAATCTGGATGATGTGAAAAACATGGCAGTGGGGTCAAGGCGAGAGAGATTGACAGAGAGAGAGAGAGTTGTAATTGGCCCTGAACAGCAGTCATATCACTTGCCACCTGGGTTCCTCAAACCCCCTTCACCTCAGAATAGCAACATAAATGCTGCTAGTGCCATTCCTCCCTCCTTTCTTCTGAAATTCCCAATGTCTTTCATTCCTGCCCCTTCGCCATCCTGTCATCGGTCCGTTACTTTGATAAATTGACATGAGTGAGATTTCTGAGATGTCATACCTTAAGGCATTTTGCTTTGAAGTTAGTGCTGAGCTTTTCCAACACATCTATTTTCATTTCAATTTACTGTGTGATTCAACTGCAGAGGGGGCCCGAGAAGTGTAAGGGACTAATAGATATCTGGCCCCAGCTCGACCTCCGAGTGTCTGGGTACCAGGTGAGTTGAAACAATGTTGCATTAAAGCTCAATAATAAACACTATGTATGTCAGTGAATCAGGCCAGGCAGACATACTTGAGCATCAGCAAGCAATAATGCAATCCAGACGGAAAACTAAAATGAAGTTCTTGTATAAGAGAATACAGTTTTTGCCCGTTGCTTGAACACTTTAGACACATGCTTAAACCAAAGTAACATAACTTGAAGTTGTTGTTACTATACCTTAAACAAATTAAACAAAAGCCCTGCTTTGCACTTTAGTTGCAATTCTGTAACACACTTGCTCCTTTCTGCAACACACTTGCTCCTAGACACTAGACACTATTTCATACATAAGACACTTATTTCAAAAATTAAATCTCAGGGTACCATTGGGAAAACACATATATTCAAAATACAACACACATTGGTTAATTGAAAAGACGTAGACACACACCTGAAAATACTTACTCACAAAACTGAACACCAATCAGCCAGCTACAAAAAGGCCTCAGTTAAGCCATTTTGAGAACTTTGCAAGCATGGAGGCAGGGAGAGCTAGAGGCAGAGGCAGACGAAGACAGAGAGAGAGAGAGAGAGAGAGAGGAGGACGTGGTCGAAGAGGCCACGCAAGGGCCATTATTTCGGATGACATAAGAGCAACTTTGGTGGACCATGTCATAAACCATGGCCTGACTATGTGGGAAGCTGGGCAGAGAGTCCATCCTAATCTAAGCCGTTTTACAGTTTCATCCATAATAAGGACATTCCGACTGGAAAACAGGTATGTATTCAACTCTCTACTCTACTCAGACTGTATCTAGAGTATTTACAGTACTGTACCATATCACGTTACTGTATTGTAATGTATTGTATTCCAGGGTGGCTAATGCTCCTTTTGCTACAAACGTGGTAGTTTTGTGAAACATACCGCGATAACGTGTTGAGATGTTTCAGTACTGTGTATGGTAAATACAGTAAAGTTCATACACAGTACTGTAAAAAAGAAGCAAATGAGAACAATTTGTGGTTGCATTTTTCTACAGAATGGCAACATGTGCCTGTTAACCCAACAGCAGGAACATAGTTTCACAGCCATAGTGAACCTAGTCAGAGCAAACAATGCAATCCGTCTCCACCAGCTACAGCAACAAATATTTGGAGACAGGCAAGTATTCAACAACATAAATCGGTTTCACTTTATTTTGATTTGTCCCTTTAACAGATTCTGTTGACTATAAGTAACTGTAATGATTCACTTGAGTCTGTGGGATCCATATGCAGCGTGTTTATTTAGAAAAGAAGAAGTAGACGAGCAGAGATAGAAGATGCAGGAGATGGCAGAATGACGAGAGGGGAAATCCAGGGAAAGTCACCAGGCAATGATCGAGGCGGGCAGCAGACAGTCGAAATCCACTATACAGGCTGAGAGTCGGGGCAGGCGGCGATCAGACGAGGGTCGGAGTCCAGACAGAGGTAAGTAGGCAGGCAGCGAACAGTCGTGGTAGTAGAACAAAGCAGGGTCAAATCAGGAAGACAATAATCAAAGGTTAACGCTCGGTAATGATCACAGGAGTAATACAAAACTTTGCAAAGAGTGGAGAGAGAGTGCTGGTTAAATAGCCCAGAGAATGAGGGACAGCTGTAAGGTTGATTAGGACTGGAACGGAGTTCTGGGTGATGTAGTGCGTGGAGGAATCAGTATTCGGGTGACGGTTCCCTCTGGAGGCCTGAGATGGAAGTTACCGAGCCAGTGGTTGTAACAGAGCCCCCCTCCTGGGAGTGACTCCTGGCGCGATGGAACTGTCGACGTCGAGGGCGGCCACGAGGTCGAGGAGCAGGTTTGTGTGGGAAGACTCGATGAAAGTCAGCGATGAGATTGGGGTCTAGAATGTCCTTGGTCTCGACCCAGGAACGCTCCTCCGGACCATACCCCTCCCAGTCGACCAGGAACTCGAGGATGCGGCCCTGACGCCTGGAATCAAGAAGTTGGTTGACTCGAAAAACCTCCTCGCCCTCTACCAGAATGGATTGAGGATTAGAGTCCTGGGATCTCGCCTCTCTCTCCTCATCAGGACCTGTAGCGGGTTTGAGCAGTGACACATGGAACGTGGGAGCAAGACGATAGTGTCTGGGAAGGTCGAGACGGAATGATACGGGGGTGATCTGCTGTGTGATCTGGAAGGGGCCCACATAGCGAGGGCTTAGCTTTCTGCAGGGGAGCCGTAGACGAAGGTCCCGGGTGGATAAGCAGACCCACTGGCCGGGTCGATACGCTGGGCCAGGACGACGGTGACGGTCTGCCTGCTCTCTCTGTCGGCGAACGGCTTGATGTAGGTGGACATGGGCCTGGTCCCAAGTCTCCTCGCTTCGTTGCATCCAGTCATTGATCGCTGGGACGTTGGTGGGCTCCCCTGACCAAGGAAAGAGGGGCAGTTGGAAGCCCAGAACGCACTGGAAAGGTGTAAGGCCAGTAGAGTGCTTCCGTATGGAGTTCTGGGCATATTCGGCCCAAATCAGGAAGCGACTCCAGTCCTCTTGGTGCTGGTGGCAGTAGGAGCGCAGGAATCGAATGACCTCCTGATTCATGTGCTCAGCCTGCCCATTGGATTCAGGGTGGTAGCCCGACGTGAGGCTGACATTTCCCTGCACTGCTTTGAAGAAGGCCGCCCAGACTCGAGAGGTAAACTGCGGTCCCCTATCCGAGACGATATCCTCCGGAAGGCCGTAGAGTCGGAAAACCCAGTTGCACAGGACCTCAGCGGTTTCAAGGGCTGTAGGTAGCTTGATCAGGGGTACCAGGCGGCAGGCCTTGGAGAACCGATCTGTGATGGTTAGGATGATGGTGTTGCCGTTGGAGACGGGGAGATCGGTGATGAAGTCAATCGCTAGGTGGGACCATGGACGTTGGAGAGTGGGTAGAGGTTGGAGTAGACTGGCAGGTAGTTGAAGTGGTGTTTTCTGAGTGCAGCATACTCGACAGCATCGGATGTATGCAATGGTGTCTTGTGTGAGGATTGACCACCAGAAGCGGTTCCGCAGGAGCTGAACGGTGGCCGTGATTCCCGGGTGACCCAAGCTGGGGAGAGAATGGACCAGCTCCAGGACCTGGTTCCGGAGGATTTCAGGGACAAAGAGTTTATCTGGTGGGCAGGCTGATGGAACTTTGGACTGGGAGTTCAACTGTTTCAGTTCAGTTTCGATATCCCACCGGACGGGAGCAACGATGAGGTCGGGGTTCAGAATGGTTCTGGGTTCCTCTGGTGCAGAGTCGTGGTCGTACTGTCTGGACAGTGGGTCAGCTTTGGCATTCTGGGAGCCTGGACGGTAGGTTACGGAAAAATGGAACCGGTTGAAGAACAGTGACCACCGAGCTTGTCTAGGGTTCAATCGTTTGGCGGTGCGTAAATATTCAAGATTCTTGTGGTCCGTTAAGACGGTGAAGGGGTGTTGGGCTCCCTCTAGCCAATGCCGCCACTCCTCAAATGCTGCCTTCATGGCTAGTAGCTCCCAATCCCCTACATCATAGTTCTTCTCTGCAGAATTGAGCTTTCGTGAGTAATATGCGCAGGGGCGCAACTTCGATGGTGAGCCTTGGCGTTGTGAAAGGACTGCGCCTATTCCCGTATTGGAGGCGTCCACTTCAACTACAAAGGGCCTCCGCGGATCTGGATGGGACAGGATGGGAGCTGTGGTAAAACGTTGTTTGAGATGATGAAAAGCTTGGGTGGCAAACTCGTTCCAAGGGAGGCGGTTGATTCCCTTCTTGACCAGAGATGTAAGAGGGTTTGCCACTGAGCGGAAGTTCCTTATAAAACGGCAGTAAAAGTTGGAGAAGCCAAGGAAGCGTTGAAGTTCCTTTAAGGTGGTAGGCTGTGGCCATTCAAGGACTGCACGGACCTTACCCTCATCCATGGCGACGCCCTCCGGGCTGATTACGTAGCCCAGGAAGGTGGTGGATGTCTGGTGAAAGTCACACTTCTTTATTTTGGCATATAGTTGGTGCTCGAGGAGCCGCTGAAGAACCGCTCGGACGTGTTGCACATGCTCGTTCAGGGTGTCCGAGTAGATCAAAATGTCATCAATATTATAGACTATTACTGACCTATGGAGCATGTCTCTGAATACATCATTAATAAACGACTGGAAAATGGAAGGACTATTGGACAAGCCGAACGGCATAACCAGATATTCGTAGTGGCCCGTGTTGGTGGAAAAGGCCATCTTCCACTCGTCCCCCTCTCTGATGCGGATGAGATTATACTCGCTGCGCAGGTCCAACTTGGTGTAGTATTTGGCAGTTCGTAGCATCTCCAGAGCAGCTGGCACCAGTGGCAGAGGGTAGCGGAACTTGACGGTTATGTTATTAAGGGCCCAATAGTCGATGCACGGCCGAAGACCCCCGTTCTTCTTCTTGACGAAGAAAAAAACGGCGGATGCCGGAGAGGTGGATGGACGAATAAAACCCTTCTCTAACTCCTCTTCTATTTATTTCTGCATAGCTTCTGATTCGGTCTGAGAAAGAGGGAATATTCGGCCCTTGGGAGGTTCGGCACCGGGTAGCAGATCAATGGCGCAATTGCTGGAGCGATGAGGTGGTAGAGTCAAGGCTTTCGATTTACTGAAGGCCTCCACTAGATCATGGTATTCGCGGGGTAAAACTTCTAAACTGGATTTTTCGGGGGGTAAAGCCACTGAACGAACAGACAATGGAGAGATATGGTTGAGGCATTTAGCGAGACAGGTGTCGCTCCAGCGGATAATCTCGTTGGTCCTCCACCCAATGTGTGGATCATGCTTACGTAGCCAAGGCAGACCTAAGATGACTGGAACGTGCGGGGAATCGAGAACGTATAACTGAATGGTTTCATGATGTAGTGCTCCAATTCGTAAACGGAGTTCCTGAGTGACGTGTGTGGCTTTGCCTGTGCCTAGCGGCCGCCGGTCGATGGCTTCAACTGTGAGAGGAGAGACACAGCGTATCAGCTCAAAATGATGTAACAGAGCAAAGTCTCTAGACATGAAGTTTCCAGTGGCCCCGAGTCAATTAACGCACTCGTGGGGACTGGACGGCCAGTGGCCCAGATTACAATGGATACGGACACACATGAATTCAAAGTATCAGACATCAGACTCACCAGTCTTGATGTGGCTGGTCGCGGCCGTGCGGGACAAGTGAGGCGCAAGTGTCCTGCCTCACCGCAGTACATACACAGGTGGTGTGTGATCCGTCACTTGCGTTCCTCCTCTGAGAGATGGTATGCATTGAGCTGCATCGGCTCGACGGTATCAATGGGCATGGTCTCTGAAGCGTGACGTGACGGAATGTGCCGAGGGGTCGTAACTGAGCGATGACTCACTCGGCGCGATTGAATCAGATTATCAATCTGAATGGCAAGGTTGATGAATTCATCGAGATTTCTGCCCTCATCCCGACAGGCCAGTTCTGATTGGAGCTCGTGAGTTAAGCCCCTACGGAAGATTACTTTTAGAGTGTCGTTGACCCAGGAGGTTTGGGCAGCGAGAGTGCGAAAGTTGAGAGCATATTCAGCGGCGGTGAGTTTGCCATGTGAAAGCTCAAGCAGACAATCTCCTGCACTCTTACCCTCCTAGGAATGTTCAAAGACTTCGCGGAAGCGTTGTAAGAACGTCTCGAATGTCGGGAAGGCAGTACCATCTCCTCTCCATACAGCTGTAATCCAGTCAAGTGCTTTCCCGGTGAGTAGTGAGCAAACAAAGGCTATCTTTCCAGCCTCGGTAGTGTACATCGTGGGTTGTTGGGCGATGAACAAGGAACATTGAAGAATAAACCCTTTACATCGGCTTGGATTCCCGTCTAATTTCTCTGGTAGCGCGAGACGAGGGCTCACTGAGGGTGAAGACTCGGGTGGCTGATGACGAGCGGGTTTGCGGAGGAGATCGCTCCAGCGCTGGACTTTGGAGAGACTGAACTGACTTGACCAGTTCCTCAGTCAGAGCGGTGAGACGAGTCAGTTGCCGATGATGAGCGTCGAGCTGGCCTGCCTGTGCTGTGTAGGCGGCAGCCAGGGACGACACAGCCGCTGGATCCGGGCTTGGGAAAGTTTTCTGTAATGATTCACTTGAGTCTGTGGATCCATATGCAGCGTGTTTATTTAGAAAAGAAGAAGTAGACGAGCAGAGATAGAAGATGCAGGAGATGGCAGAATGACGAGAGGGGAAATCCAGGGAAAGTCACCAGGCAATGATCGAGGCAGGCAGCAGACAGTCGAAATCCACTATACAGGCTGAGAGTCGGGGCAGGCGGCGATTAGACGAGGGTCGGAGTCCAGACAGAGGTAAGTAGGCAGGCAGCGAACAGTCGTGGTAGTAGAACAAAGCAGGGTCAAATCAGGAAGACAATAATCAAAGGTTAACGCTCGGTAATGATCACAGGAGTAATACAAAACTTCGCAAAGAGTGGAGAGAGAGTGCTGGTTAAATAGCCCAGAGAATGAGGGACAGCTGTGAGGGTGATTAGGACTGGAACGGAGTTCTGGGTGATGTAGTGCGTGGAGGAATCAGTATTCGGGTGACGGTTCCCTCTGGAGGCCTGAGATGGAAGTTACCGAGCCAGTGGTTGTGACAGTAACGTTGCTCCTACATGTATACTAACTCTCATTAGAGTGTTAGTTGAGTATTAATAGACTGGTAGGGTTAGGGTTAAATTAAGTTGACATGTAGTTGCAAAATTACTTATAGTCAGTAGAGTGTCTGTTGGAGGACCTTCACAATAAAGTATTTGCAGATATTACGCAAACAGTCTACTAATACTCCAATGAGAGTTAGTTGACATATAGTTGCAAAGTTAGTGATAGTCAATAGCATGTTCAAAAGGGACCATCAAAATAAAGTGTTACCCATAAATCGAGTAAGCATTACAAATATCAGATGCATCTTGGTAAAGCACAACATGAACTTCGACATGCATATGTACAGGTAAGTGTTTCAGTCCTTTACATTTACAATAAAGAATGGGTACAGTCCCGTAATACTAGATGAATATGTACCACTGGATTAGTACCACATACATTCATAAAGCAACACAGGTACCTGTGTGGTGGTTTGATTCTGTATGTGTAGGTTTGTGCTTTGAGTTAAGCCATCCACAATATGTATTTTTTTGTTACAAAGAATCTTGGACATAGATGGAGCTGCCCAGCATAAATGCATTTACATTGACGAGGCTGGATTCAACCTTAGCAAAAACGGACGACGGGGACGTAATATAATTGGCCAATGGGCAATTGTGCACGTCCCGGGGCAGCGCGGGGGAAATATCACATTGTGTGCTGCCATAAGTCTTCAAGGGCTACTGCACCATCATGCCAAACTGGGTCCCTATTATGCGCAACACATAATCACATTTCTAGATGCACTTCATGATGCAGTTGTACAGGATGGACCAGAGCAGCCCAGGTTTGTTGTTGTCTGGGATAATGTTAGTTCCAGTTTCGGGCTGCTCTGGTCCAGAACTGGTTCACCAACCATGATCATTTTGAAGTTGTGTACTTGCCCCCTTACTCGCCATTTCTAAATCCTATAGAGGAATTTTTTTCCGCTTGGAGCCCGTATGCCTCTTCTGCCGGCAATGTAACAGGCCTGCGGAGACATTGTGGTGAGGTCAATCCAGGGATGGATTCGGCACACAAGGGGATATTTTTCCAGATGCTTAGCGAGAGAAGACATTGCTTGTGATGTTAATGAGATTCTGTGGCCAGACCCCAACAGACGGCAGGATCTATTAGCCCACTTGCGCACAATTGTGTTTTTCTGTGTTTACAGTAGTGTGTAACGAATGACACAATAATAATATACATAAAATGTATTTAAGGGGGGGCCGGAAGGCCAATTTAGCTCAAAAGGAATGATTCATCGATTTGCAATGAATCTTGACCGAATCACTATGGAACCGAGCAAATGACTTGTTTAGAGTTCATTTGAACGGGCCGTAATTATAACCTTGGCAACAGATAGAAATATCCAATCTATAGTGAAACACTATGTATTAGCAAGGTAACTTTAGATCGACAGTACAAGACATTAAATGTGCAAGCACAACACAAGGCAAATATCTTTTCAAATATAAACAAGACTTTATTGATTATCCTAAAACATAAAACTAATATCTAACACAAACACACGCACACGCATTCATACAAGTTGCAGAAAGAAAGAGAGTGAGGAAAGAATGAGTTTTAAGAGTGAGATAGTGAAATCCCAAGTTTCTATATGCACTTATAAGACATGACCTGAACGAACCATCAATCATTGATTTAACCCTTCTATCGTTTCTTAGGCAGGTTATTCAATTTTATATTAATGCACCAGTTCAGTTAAGAGTCTGGAGGTACTTGCGTTCGCGTTGCTTTGGGATTCCCTTTTCGGCGTAAAGGGGGTTTCCCGTCCGTTGCTTGGCTGGCTGTGCCTGGAGACGTCTTGGGGCGGCCAATCACGTGGCGTGTTGGCGCGGATGAATGAAGTCTTTGAAGTTGAAGCAGGCTTTGCAGTTGAAACGTTAAAACGAAACTTTGCAGCAAAACTTAACTTAGAACCGAGACTTTTAACGAAAAAGAAAATAAAGGAAGAAATGAAAGTAAGACGAGTTAGATGGCTTGAATGAGCTGTTTTAACCCCGATCTTGATTTATTTGGGTTATTTGTCTGCTGGTCTAATTTGGTCTGGTCGATGTAGAGGCGTGCGAACACGCTCTTTGTTGTTTTCAGAGAGAAGCATGAACAGGAACACTCTCTTGCTGTTGCTAGAGAGAGGCGCCAACTTAATTCAACACCGAACCAACCTCAAAACCGAACTCCTTCAAAACCGAACTGCTTCTAACTCCTTTGTTTGGGTCTTTAACTTAAAAGTTAGCCCAACCTCTCTTGGAGAATTCTGACCAATGAGACAATAGCATCATTTTAGGAGGTGGATCTAGTTCCTACTTATCGTTATCTGGGATCTGCTTGGGTTCCAGCACTTAGCAGAGAACAAGAGACCACAATTTAAACATTATAGATTATTATAATCATACAAAACATTTTACACAGATTTCAATCAAGCCATCTTTTGAATTAAGGGCATACGATTCTTTTGATTGGAAGCACGATACTCTTTCATTTATACACACAGTTATATCACAATTACATGATTTATATGTGATCTAAGCATAATACAAACATGAATTGTAGGAACAATAAGAATTATGATGTTTGATTATAAGTCCACTGAGCATTGTTCTGTGTGAGTTTTAATGGGATTGATATGTAAATTCTGTGTAAGTCTCTCACGTTCCATGAAAGCGTAGTCTGTTTTACATCTCTGTCCTGCTCAGCAGTGGTGATGCTGAGGGGGGTCAAAGGTGGTCAGGCCCCTTGGTGGTCAGGCCTCGTTTCACAATTTCTGAGCAGCTTTGTCTTGCTTAAGGATGAAACAGTGACAACGTTTTTTCCTGTTTAGGCTTATCTCTGGGGCCTGCGGGGCCATAAAAGTCTTCTCTGGGGGGTTTTCTAGACAATTTGGAGCCGTCTTGTGACTTTGGAATGTGGTGTTCAGATCCGGAATGCTGAATCACATTTGAATGAATCCCATGAGAGATTAATTTGATTAATTTGTGTTTGGTTCATCCTTAAAGTCTCTACAAGTGTATTGTTTGTTTTATTTTTTATTTAACTGAATTTACTGTACTATAAAATATACTACTGTAATGTTATGATTTTGAATTCAGTATTTAACTTTTTGGTTGTTTTGAAAACATGCCTTCTGTGGAACTGAATTAAAAAAGGAAAACAAAAGACTGCAGTTTTTTTTAATATAAAGTCTAGTGTGTTGCTGCTGATCTGAAAGTGTATTCATATGATGCATTCATATGATGCATTCATATGATGCAAGTGGGTATCATTTTGTCATCAGAGTGACATTTTGACAAATGATTGTTAGGTTTTGATAGCAGAGTTTCAATTTGACATAGATGTAAATGGTTTATTTCCAAGTGTTGTGTCATGTTTGTTTTTGTGTAGATTTTTGACACAATGAGCCAAGTTTTGCAAAAAGTGTTCAAGTAACCGACAAAAACTGTAATGAGTTAATGACAGCCGAATTGGGATATATATATACAGCTGGCGTATGTCTTCCACAAAGAAATTAACCAATGGCTCTGCAATGGGTTGTTTCAAGGGGTTTATTCAGTCATATTTCAAGTCCGGCTGCCTGAAATGAAAGTGTTTGTGTAGAAAAAATCCAGGGCAGAGATTCACAGGAATGTTACCGAAATAACAAAACCAAGCTTTTATTTTTTGCTGCAAAACAATTTTTAAAATGTATCATATGGATAATTTTTGTATGACGACATGCAGTTCCCTTGGACTCCAGAGAAATCCTCCTTCTAAACATCAAGATCAACAACAAATCACACAGACTCACCCTCTGTTTGAGAAGTTGTGTGTGTGTGTGTGTGGTTATTAGGAGTTCAATGAAAAGAGTGAATGTGGGTATACTTTGAACCAATAAAAAGTGTACACATTTCACCAAGGTTAGATTTCGGGTTGTAAAGATCTATTCAAATAAAAAAATATATATATATTTTAGGCAAATGTAACTAAACTGAATGCAACATTTTCACATTTCATATCAAAATCCTATGTGTTGGTGTCTGAGAGAGCATTTGTATGCAGTATATGTCTTGACTGGATATTGATTTACTAAGAAAAGCTATTCTATTGAAATCATTACTGGTTGGCTGGAGACATGACTTGAAATAGAAGTTTGTTATCCAAACACCAGATAATTACCCATTTAAACATGCACACGGATACAACAAGAACACTTTGCACTTTTAATTAAGTATTGGGAGCTGTCCTTGGTGCTGAACTGTGATTCAAGCTGTAGTTTAAGTCAGTAGTCATGTAGCAAATACTTTTGTCCAAAGCGACTATACGGACACTTATTGGGATAGTTTCCCTGCAGCATCCTGTAGTTCAGTCTCTTGCTCAAGGGCACAAATGGTGATAGCTCATGGCTTGCTTTATTTGGGGAAAATAAATACATTTATTTAAAATAAATTTATTTGGGTTTTATCTTGCCCAAACTCAGCCCCATAACATTAATTGTTATAGAGTTTTCCCATTAGCCAACGGATTTAAGTTTATCATGTAGACATGCATATGTCAGACCTGCCAGCCAACTTCAGCAGCCCTTTCATTCATTTGATCTTTCACGGATGCCCACTGTACAGAGCTATCTTCATTCTTTCACTTTGTTGCTCTCTCCTTTCCCTCACTCCCCTGTGTGCGAGAGCAACATTGGCATTCCATACAGGCATTCCCTGTACACACAGAGAGGGAAGTTGCACATGGACACGTAATTGAATTCTTCACGTACAGGAGACAGGAGTATGTTGGACTCTGTTCTGACAGCGTACAGACAGAAGAAACACAGAGGCGTGGACTCCTGGCACAGTTACAGAGAGAGGATTTGTGTTTATCCCTGCATGCGTCCTTCCGATCACATCTCTCTCTGTCTCTGTTCCTGTTCAGAGTGTGTGTGTGTGTGTGTGTGTGTGTTTGAAACTTTATCTCTTTCAGACACTTTGTACTTTATTTGCAACAACGCTATATCACGAGAAACAAGAAGCTGAGTGGAATGTTAATCGTATGATTGTTTGATGTTGTTGTTGTTTTAATTGAAGTCAGAGCATTATGTTAATAACGACTGATAACGAAGCACTGTCTCTTAGGTGTAGTTAGATCTGTTAATCTCCCACGTTGTGTGTACGTGTGCATGTGTGTGTGTGTGTGTGTGTGTGTGTGTGTGTGTGTCTGTCTGTCTGTCTGGGTGGCTCTTTGTTTGTGTGTCATTATCGAATGCAGACCTTCTCTAGTGACTGAGGAAAGATTAAAAAGGACAATCTACCATAAAAAAGAGTGACTTTAAGGTATTTCTTTCTTTCTTTCTTTCTTTCTTTCTTTCTTTCTTTCTTTCTTTCACAATTTTGTTATTGTGTGTGTAGTCTAAAGAACAACACATTAATTATACCTCTCATGATTACAAAGAAATAATTTTCTATTTTAGCATTAAAACACCTGTTCAGAACTACTGTGGTGGGCTTTTTCACAAACCCCAGAACACATTCACAACATTGTAATGCTTTGAGATTATTTAAGGTAAATCTTCAGTAGCACCTCATTGCAGTACATGAGATCCAGGGGGCGGAGTCGGATCCAGATATAAGGGGTGGAGTTGGGTGGGTTTAGGTACAGTGAAGAAAATAAGTATTTGAACACCCTGCTATTTTGCAAGTTCTCCCACAAATCATGGAGGGGTCTGAAATTGTCATCGTAGGTGCATGTCCACTGTGAGAGACATAATCTAAAAAAAAAAAATCCAGAAATCACAATGTATGATTTTTTAACTATTTATTTGTAAGATACAGCTGCAAATAAGTATTTGAACACCTGAGAAAATCAATGTTAATATTTGGAACAGTAGCCTTTGTTTGCAATTACAGAGGTCAAACGCTTCCTGTAATTTTTCACCAGGTTTGCACACACTGCAGGAGGGATTTTGGCCCACTCCTCCACACAGATCTTCTCTAGATCAGTCAGGTTTCTGGGCTGTCGCTGAGAAACACGGAGTTTGAGCTCCCTCCAAAGAATCTCTATTGGGTTTAGGTCTGGAGACTGGCTAGGCCAAGCCAGAACCTTGGTATGCTTCTTACAGAGCCACTCCTTGGTTATCCTGGCTGTGTGCTTCGGGTCATTGTCATATTGGAAGACCCAGCCTCGACCCATCTTCAATGCTCTAACTGAGGGAAGGAGGTTGTTCCCCAAAATCTCGCAATACATGGCCCCGGTCATCCTCTCCTTAATACAATGCAGTCGCTCTATCCCATGTGCAGAAAAACACCCCCAAAGCATGATGCTACCACCCCCATTCTTCACAGTAGGGAAGGTGTTCTTGGGATGGTACTCATCATTCTTCTTCCTCCAAACACGGTTAGTGGAATTATGACCAAAAAGTTCTATTTTAGTCTCATCTGACCACATGACTTTCTCCCATGACTCCTCTGGATCATCCAAATGGTCATTGGCAAACTTAAGACGGGACTTGACATGTGCTGGTTTAAGCAGGGGAACCTTCTGTGCCGTGCATGATTTCAAACAATGACGTCTCAGTGTATTACCAACAGTAACCTTGGAAACGGTGGTCCCAGCTCTTTTCAGGTCATTGACCAGCTCCTCCCGTGTAGTTCTGGGCTGATTTCTCACCTTTCTTAGGATCATTGAGACCCCACGAGGTGAGATCTTGCATGGAGCCCCAGTCCGAGGGAGATTGACAGTCATGTTTAGCTTCTTCCATTTTCTAATGATTGCTCCAACAGTGGACCTTTTTTCACCAAGCTGCTTGGGAATTTCCCGTAGCCCTGTCCAGCCTTGTGGAGGTGTACAAATTTGTCTCTAGTGTCTTTGGACAGCTCTTTGGTCTTGGCCATGTTAGTAGTTGGATTCTTACTGATTGTATGGGGTGGACAGGGGTCTTTATGCAGCGAACGACCTCAAACAGGTGCATCTAATTTGGGATAATATATGGAGTGGAGGTGGACATTTTAAAGGCAGACTAACAGGTCTTTGAGGGTCAGAATTCTAGCTGATAGACAGGTGTTCAAATACTTATTTGCAGCTGTATCTTACAAATAAATAGTTTAAAAATCATTCATTGTGATTTCTGGATATTTTTTTTAGATTATGTCTCACACAGTGGACATGCACCTACGATGACAATTTCAGACCCCTGCATGATTTCTAAGTGGGAGAACTTGCAAATTAGCAGGGTGTTCAAATACTTATTTTCTTCACTGTATATGTAAGGTGGGAGGAGTTGGATCTGGATCCGACTCCTCCCCGTGGATTTCATGTTCTGCAGTGAGGACCATCTCTAAATCTTTGAAATTTCTCTGATAATGCTCTTCAATTTATTTTAGTTACATAATATACTATTTTGTCAGATTTCCTTTCATGCACTCCCATTTCCTGGTTTGGAGTTGTATAGGGCTTAAAAGTTTATAAAGGGTAGTCATATGTTGTACATTATCCTGCTGTGAAACTGTTTTGTCCTTTCAAAGTATTAAACAAACAGATAACAACATTAGGACTCCTTAAAACTAAATACGTTCAGGCTATAAAAATGTATTTTCATCAGCAGTGTTCTGCCAGAACTCTGCTAGAT
This sequence comes from Semotilus atromaculatus, assembly GCA_031834385.1. NCBI lineage: Eukaryota > Metazoa > Chordata > Actinopteri > Cypriniformes > Leuciscidae > Semotilus > Semotilus atromaculatus. The sequence goes on along the minus strand of JAULUF010000009.1, from coordinate 9,879,420 downwards.
TCTTTAACTCAACAAACATTTCTAGGTAAACTGAGACATGAATAAATCTGTAAGAGTGTGTAGGTGTAAAGCATCATTCAGGACACAGCATGACTCTTTGAAATATGTCCCACGGAAAATTTTCATTCTTACCATTTTAAAACTTTATAGCTCCAGGCAAAAAAAAAAAAAAAAAAAAGGGTGAGACAGTGAGATATTTGATCCATTTTAAGAACTCAAAACCCTTAAAACTCTGTTTTAATATGAAAATGTTGTAACTTTTAAAGTGATGATTAGGTTTTAAAGTAGTAGCCTAGATTTAAGATGTGGTGCTGGGCAGGGCAAGTCTTAAAGACTTTTATGAAAATAAATAAATAAATAAAACAAAACCTATACCAAAATGTATTTAAAATACCTTTATTTCATAACAAATATGCAAATCCTTTAAAGGGATAGTTCACCTAAATATATATATATATATATATATATATATATATATATATATATATATATATATATATATAATATAATTAATTACCCTCATGTCATTCCAAACCTTTCGTTTATTTTGCTTTCTGTCCCTCCATTGACAGCTACACAACTACCACTTTGACCTTTCAAAAACTTCATAAAGATATAAACAAATGTCTGTAGAGAAGTGCTTCCTGGACTCAAGTAAATAAGCTTGAGGTGCTCTTTGGATAGGAAAAAAACATGTAGAAATCAACAGGAACATCCAAGGCACTCTCTTTTAGAAAAGTTAAAAAGCCTTTATTTCTATGGCTTGGTCATAATCAACACTACTAAAAAACTCTGACGCGTTTCGGCATACAAGCCTTCGTCCGGGAGTCACGTAGTGACCACGTAGACCAAGCCATAGAAATAAAGGCTTTTTAACTTTTCTAAAAGAGAGTGCCTTGGATGTTCCTGTTGATTTCTACAAGTTCATAAAGATATTGTAAAACTAATCCATATGAATTGAACCTTTTAGTCCAACATTTCTGAAGGTACTCAATCGCTTTATATGACAAACAGATTTAGTTTAGGCTTTTATTCACATTTAAACATTGATAAGCGTACATAAACAGAAGCTCAGCCGAACATGCTTGACGCGCGAGAACAAACCTTGTGTGGAAGCTCAAACTAGAAGCCTAACACAAGAATGACAACACGAGTTCCATTTTAGCACAATCAAACATATTTAGATGTCTTTAGTTGGACCTCAGCACTATTTTAACTAAAATGCATTCAAAGCAAAATTAGTTGTTCCAAATTAGAAGACTTGTATGTAATGTAGTATACCAAAAGTATATATATATATATATATATATATATATATATATATATGTAGTATACAATTGCAGGGTTTTTGTATTAAGTACATACATATGTAAATGTATTTGTAATTGAAATATTTTTCAAATACATGATGGAAAATTTATTTTCACTGGGGATGCATGTGAATTAATTTAATTGTTTCCAATACTGGTGACATGCACACTATAAACATTAACACATATAAAAATATAACTAGATGAACATTTACAATACATTTTAAACATATAAGTACTTGTATGTAAATACAAAAATACATGTATCTGAATAATATTGTTAGCATGGGGTTGCAGCAAACACACGAAGAAAAAAATGAATGTAAATAATGTCTTTAATAAACTTGACAGATTATTCCAGTAACAGGTAAATACAGAAACCACAACCTATACGTAAGTATAGTGCTTAACTTAAATGAGACCTGACAACTGAACACTGAAAACACAATAACTTAAATAGTAAGGAAAAATAGGTAGCCTAATTAATGAGAAACAGCTGAAGGAAAGAACTAATCATATTCATAACTAACCAAGGAGAAGTGGGAAAACTGAACAAAGGAACACATGAACTAATGAATACAAACTAAAAAGTCCCAGCATAAGGACACTAACAGAAAATAAATGACAAATATAGAGTACACGACAATAATTAGAAATACATAAGTTGTTGTATGTAATCATTAATGATGTACATATAGTGGATTCCCAATATGCTCCAAATATTTTACTCTTCTTACTCTAAAAACAAATTTATATATACATGATTTCCATTACACGAGAGTAGATGTTAAAACTTCATGCTGATTTGTACTCGGCTTTCGCCAAGATAAGCAACACTAAGACGTAGCTTTACAGTAAACTATGCTTCTCCATCCATTTACGCTTCTTTCCATATGAGGGTGTGACTCCCCTTCTGTCCGGCGTTAACGGCTGCAGTGTACTTGGCGCGTCAGCACACACGACGGCTGCAACTACAGTGTGGTCTCCCTAGTGGACCAACACGACAACCGTCTGGATTGAGCCGAGTAGGGGACATCTCTAGGGTCTTCAAGTGGGCACCTTCCGTCCTCAGTGTTTCGTCGACTAGCCCACGACACCTCAAGAGGGCTCGACAGTGACTCTGGCGTCCCAGAGTCACCCCCCTCCGTCCCCCACTCAACTCAGCCCAGCTTACTGACCTCTACATCCCTCCTGCTGCTGAGACCTAACCACAATCTCACTATCTCTCCGCAACCCAACCATACGCGCCAACCCGATTGATTAAGGCTGTCGAGCCCCACTGGTGCGTTAAAGCAGTTACAGTGGCAACGGTTCCGTATGGCATACCACCTAACGCAAAACACAATATCTACCCAACCACCCGTCATTCTATACTATACAACCTATACAAATTGTATAGTATACTATACAACCTATACTATACAACCTATACAAATAAACCAACAGACTCTTCAAGTTTTTCAAGAATTCTACGAAACCGTAGCGTGGCGGCCTGTACCTTGCCAGCTAGAATCTTTCCGTCTCAACCACAGCCAGTTGCTGCTCCTTTCTGCTGCTTCAGATAAGTTCTTTACTGTGCGACGCAACTCTTGGCCGCTGAATCCGACGTCCCTGAGGAACCGGGTTGTAGAGTGTGCCACAAAACCTCGACAACCCACTTCCACTGGATAAACCTGGACTCTCCATCCTCGCTGTTCTGCTTCAGTGGCCAAATGAGCATACCGCAGTTTCTTCCTCTCATATGCCTCATCTACAGCATCCTCCCATGGCACTGTCAACTCTATCAGTTGAACAATGCGTGCTGATCCAGACCACAAAACAATGTCTGGTCGTAGGTTAGTGGTGGCAATCTCAGGTGGAAAAATAAGCCGTTGATCAAGATCAGCCAGCATCTTCCAGTCCCTAGCAGCTTCCAGTTGTCCTGGCCGAGAATTGGTGTTAACACCTTTTCTTGGTGGTTGCTCGCCTGGGCGGAGGAATGTTGTCTTCTGCGTGTAATGTTTTGCTAGAACATGCGGCAACTTATTGGTCATACTACGCTTGCCTTCCAATGCTAAAGCCAAACATCTCAGTACTTGGTCATGGCGCCAAGTAAACCGACCTTGGCTAAGAGCCACCTTACATCCTGTCAAAATGTGCCTTAATGTGGCAGGTGATGAACACAAAGGACAAGAGGGATCCTCTCCTACCCAGAGGTTTAGGTTCTGCGGTGATGGGAGAACATCATATGTTGACCTAATAAGGAAACTGATCCTACTCTCTTCCATTGACCAAAGGTCTTGCCAGCCCATTTTGCGTTGTTCCACACTCTCCCATCTCATCCACTCTCCCTGCTTGGCCTGGGAAATGGCCTTTATACTCCTCATCCTCTCCTCCTGCTTTCGCACCTCGTTGACTACCAGCTTCCTCCTTTGAGCTGGGCCTGCCTTGTGCCATTTAGGAGGAGCTAACCTGAGCCCAAAACCCCCTCTTCCATGCTGTACCTGTCCCACGATATCCCCTATTTGAAGGTCAGCCTTTGCCTCTACTACAGATTTCTTTGCTGACCACTTTCTACCAGTTTTTAACACAGGGGCTGCCTCCCTTACACATTTGTCACGTGACTCTACTAATGTCATTTCCAGTCTGACCTTGGCACACTTAAACTCCTCGGTTAAAGCAGAGACAGGCAGCTGCAATATTCCTTTACTATAAAGTCCCACTCTGCTGAGGCAGCGTGGAACTCCCAACCATTTCCTGATGTATGAACTTATTAACGCTTCCAGCTTATCCACTGTTGTCAAAGAAACCTCGTACACAGTCAGTGGCCACAGCAACCTCGGCAGTAGACCAAACTGAAAGCACCAGAGTTTTAGTTTGCCTGGTAGAGCACAGCTGTTTATGCTCTTCAACCCTTCCACTGCTTGTTGTCTAACTTCTCCCACTCGAACTGTGTCCTTTAGATCTCCATCGTACCATCTCCCAAGACTTTTCACTGGCTTCTCAGAAACTGTTGGTATTGCCTCACCATTAATGAAGAATGTTTTATCTACTACCTTTCCTTTAACTATGGAGATGCTCCTTGATTTAGAGGGCTTAAATTGCATTCGTGCCCATTCAATATTATCTGTTAACTTCCCCAATAACCGATTAGTGCAGGCTACTGTTGTAGTCATGGTTGTCATGTCATCCATGTATGCTCTGATTGGTGGTAGTCGCAACCCAGAAGCCAAGCGCTCTCCTCCTACTACCCATCTTGATGCCCTAATGATTACTTCCATTGCCATGGTAAAAGCCAGTGGAGAAATTGTGCATCCTGCCATTATTCCAACCTCTAAGCATTGCCATGCAGTGCTGAATTTTGGAGTTGAGAAACTAAATTGCAAATCTCCAAAATAGGCTTTCACTAAATTTGTTATTGACATTGGTACTCTGAAAAAATCAAATGCTGCCCAAAGAAGCTCATGTGGCACTGAACCATATGCATTGGCCAAATCCAGGAATGTTACATGGAGCTCCTTCCTCTCCTTTTTAGCTGACTGAATTCGTTGCCAGATAACATTGATGTGTTCTAAGCATCCTGAGAACCCTGGAATGCCCGCTTTTTGAACTGAAGTGTCAATGAAGCCATTCTTTAATAGGTAGGTGGACAATCTCTGGGCAATAATGCTGAAGAAAATCTTACCTTCAACGTTTAATAGTGAAATAGGACGAAACTGACTGATGCTTGTAGCATCTTTTTCTTTAGGTATAAAGACTCCACCTGCTCTGCGCCATGCTCTAGGTACAACCTGTTTTTCCCATGCCACTTTTAACAATCTCCACAGAATTCGCAGAACTCCTGAAGCACTCTTGTACACTCTGTACGGAACTCCATTAGGCCCTGGAGATGATGAAGCCCTTGCCTTTCTCACAGCCTGCTCTACCTCTTTCCACTTAGGTGCACAGACCTCCATTTGGTATTCTGGTGGGTTGATAGGTGGTATGTCTGATGGAATTGACATATGCTCATGCCTTTTTGCATCTGTATGCGTTTCCTCCAAATATCTCTCTAGCTCAACTCTAGATGCTTTTAAAGTGCCATTCTTCTCACTGGTGAATAACTTCTTTACGAATTTGAATGGGTCTTTATAGAAATTAGCCCTCGCACGTTCCTTCTTTTTGTAGCGTTTCCGTAGACGCTCAGCTCTGCGTAATGTTGCCAGCTTATCTTTTATGTCCCTTTGTAAGAGATTGAGTCCCTCCTTCTGACTTTGTTCTGCTCTTTTCCATTGCTTCCTCAACTGTCTCCTTTCTCTAACTAACCCTTCAATTTTCTGCTGCCGTCTAGACATTCCAGGAGCAGTTTGTACTTTTTCCTTCCTTTTTTCCACACCAAACCTCTCACTTCCATATGCGTAAATGATGTCCCCAACTTTATCCAGCTTCTTTTCAACTGTACCAGTTAATCTTTCCAATGCAAAGCATAGATCTGTGTTTACCGTATCCCATGCAGTTTTCTCACAAGCTCTTGGCCATCTAACTCCAGGCCTATGCCCGTTGAGGTTCTTTTCTCTCTTATGCTGGTTAGTCTGACCGGTTTCACAAGTATGAATATGTTCATCACTAACTGTGCAAGCCCTCCTCTCCTCTATGACAGGGGTGCTGATATCCTGCGAGCTGTGGTTTGCTTCCTGTCGCTGGATTTCATTCGACTGACTTGACTGACTTCGTAAGAAGTACTGATCAATGCGAGGCCCTTGTCCCTTCTCCCTCAAGCATTTCATTTTCCCTTGATGAACCTTCAAACCCCTGACCGTTGTCGCCTTGCTCCAGCCACAGACACAAACTTGGAGTACATACATGTATACAAATATATGTATGCCTATAAACAACCCCACAAATATCTTATAGGGGAACAAGCATGGGAAGATTTACATTTGGAAAACGAATGCAACAAAGCGATTTCACTTGATTTACAGAGCTGCTCTTGAGAGGTGATATGCAGTAATCAAACAGTAATTGGTGTATTACTCGACTCCATTCGATTAGCAGGCAGAATATGCAGGTCAGAAGTAAGATGAATTACCAGACAGGGAGGAAGAAATTACAGTATATTAACATTAGCCGTATGCTACATAACAGCTTATATAATCAGTGTGGAGAGGGGCCTTACTGCCCTCTGACTGCTGCTGGCCCCTAGACAAGACACTTGATCAAACACAATGAATCAAAGGCTGTGACAGAACATCCATGGTCCCGGGATCCTCTGATTTCTTAATTAGTGCTTGTGCAGTGAAGGTTCTCATTTTCCAAACACAGATCTTTAAATATAAACATCCATTTGTGTGATTTGTGTGTGTAGAATCAAATTAATGTAAGCAAAATAATAACCTTGTAGGCATACTTTGTAGGGCAACATGACTTCAAATACCAGTGAGCCATCAATCGCATTAGTGTCAGCATGATCAAACACACAAACCTTCTTCCCTGAGTACTTAATGAACAGGCATAATTAATTATCTCTCTGTATATACGGATAATAACAGGGAATTAAAAGACATCCTCTGGTTTAAGCACTACCTGTACAGATGGGATCTGCTTCAGATTAGCTATTGAATTTTGATGAATTTACTGACAGTTTCTTAATCCAATAATATGACATGCTGTTGCCTAATATGGTATGATAATTCTTCATTACTGCTACTTTCAAGTTTTACAGGATTAGACTGTGATTAATCTACTGCCTGTATGTTTGCTAAGCAAATTGTCTTTAAAGCATGTCCCACTAATACATGCAAAAAGCATAATGCCAGATAAATATGATCGGAATCTAAAATGGAAGTAGAAACATAACCAAGAAGTAATACTTTAAGGTGTTTTGAAAGGCCCAAAATGCCCTTGTCTATCTTGACAAGGACATAAACACATTGTTCCAGCTATTCATGTGTGGTTGATTCTTTCTCCTTCACCAATCTCTCCTTGTCTCTTCACAGTCCCCTGATAGACTGAACAAAGTTCCCTGCCTTGGCTTGAAGACAGAGACCTTTGTCCTGAGATAAGGCCATCAGCACAAACAGTCCCACAGGCAGCACTGACTAGTCCCATCACTGTGCTGCTTGAGACATCCCGAGATCACTGTGGAAGGACTATAGGGAGCAGCCAAGCATCTGGTTAAGAGTTCGGAGAACTGGCATCAGTGACAGCTTATCAGGCTGTGAGATCTGAACTGCGCTCAGCGTGAAATTGTTGAATGCCAGGGATGACATTATCTGGGTTTCTGTATGCTTTCCCTTGCCTGAAGCATCTGATGACATTGTCAGCACAGGTGACCAATCCGTAGGGAAGAAGATACCAGACAGCATCAGCAGCATCAGGATCGTGCAATTCTTTAAACAAGCAGCAACCTAACTGTAAGAGCAAAAAACGAAACATTCGGTAAATCTGTGTAATTTTTACCAATTGAAACCATTATTCATGAAAACAGCATTGCCTCTGAGCAACGCTGGATTCTCAAATCTGTAGTTTATGAAATGTTTATACATTCAGAATGAAAACCATGTTTTTGGATGAATGTAATACACATTTATTTTATTTTATGCACCAGTATAGTCACTTAATAATTTTCTTATACGGCAATTAATCAGTATAATAGAGCTGCAACGGGAGTGTGTAATTTAAATTCAGATCAAAACTATCACAATTAGTTTGACCATAAATCAACTGTTTTATTTCTGCCACTTTGTTCCAAAAAGCACTGAAAAACTAGACACAGTCTGACACTTCAGATTTTCATTTAGATAATAGTATCCCATCTGGTTCCCGCCACGCCTTCTGTCACTCTCAGTCCTCCCATCCAACCTCCTTATCAATTACAAAGCCACTTTTAAGTCCCAGTTAATAGGATGTTAATGCATTATTGGGTCTGAGGGTGATGTGCAATTGAAGGGAGAGATGGACATTATTGCCCTTGAGCATAATCTGGGACCAAGACAAGATCTGCATTTTAATATTAGCAGATGAGAGGAGATTATTTAAAAGTAGCAGCATGGACTTTTTTTCTTTGTGCGTGTCAGCATGTTCTGTGGGGCTGTGTTTTTGTCATTGATACATTTTGGTATTTCCCATACAAACACATATGAGTGAAGAAAGCATTTGTGCTCTTCATGCAGTGATATGTGCACAACATAATCACCATGTATCATCAGTCATTTGTTATTCGCAGTGATAGCACTACCTCATTCGTGTTGTATGAGGCAAAAACCATGTCCTTTATCCAGGGAGTGAAATCTCTTCATCTGTGTTCTGAAAAATCAAAATCATGATATTAGATCTTTTACCAGTTCCTAATTTTTGATAGGTTCCTAACAGCTTGAAACCATCTTAACTGTATGTTGTTGTTGTTCGTTTAATATTGTGAAATACTATTACAACTTAGTGTAACTGTTTTCTGTTTTAATATATTAAAAATATATACATATAATATTTAATATATTTATTCCTATGATGGTAAACTTGAATTGTCAGCATCATTACTCCAGTCTTCAGTGTCACATGATCCTTCAGAAATCATCAATATGCTGATTTGCTGCTCAAGAAACATTTATTCTTATTATCAATGTTGTTATTGTCAATATATATATATATATATATATATATATATATATGAAGAGTTCAGATGCAAAAGCCTCTAAGTGCCATTTGAAATTTTCTTCTAGAATGGTAATTTTTATCAAGCTTGTATATTTAAGTTCAGTAATTTCACTTAAATAGCAATGAAGATTACCTATTAATTGTCATGTAAGTGAAATTACTGATCTTAAATATACAAGCTTGATAAAAATTATCATTGTAGAAGAAAATTTCAAATGGCACTTAGAGGCTTTTGCATCTGAACTCTTCATATATATATATATATATACAGAAAATATTAACCAAAGATGGCAGCACCGGAGTGCTTGCCATTAAGATTAATAAGGATGTTAAGGGGAAACTCCCTCAAGGTATTATGGATTGATCACAATGGTCCAGGAGGATGTCATCTTTGCCCACTAACTCCCTCTTTGATTGTATTAACCAATCAAATATGATGTCATATCTGTCCCCTCTTTCATGACCATATGCAGTAACTTCTTCCAGCTACTAATCAATACTGAAAAAGTCGATTGATTAAAATGTATTTAGTCCTCTGATATAGGCTTTATGATTCATCATATTTTAGACGGAAAGGTTACACAATCAAAAAAATGAAAGGCATTCATTAGGTCTGAGGATGATGGAATAAGAAAATCGATGAATCGCATGGAGGAAGCTTAAGATAGTCATTGCATATTTAAAGCAGCATTGACCTGATTCTCATTCTTGTTTTTCTATAAAGTGCCAGAGAACAGAGAACCAAGGGTCATTTATTTTCATCCCTGCTACAGTAGCATTTTGTGGAGAAAGACATATCCCGCTTAGTGTCCTCATGTATGCATTGTAAAGTGCTTTTGAAGTGAAAGTTCAACACTGAAATCCTTGCATCACTCGGAATCTAAAGAGACAGGCGGATTAATTGCTTTGGCAGTGATGCTATCATTGGAAACTCTCTCTGGATGAGTGTGGTACAGTGTCTGACCAGTCACTGACCAGATATGCCACTTGTCTTAAAACGTCTGTGACATAATCCCCTTCTCAAAGAGCCGGTGTCCAGCTGTGCGAAAATAATACATGAGTGCCATAGAGAGCAATGGAGAGCCGAGTCTGATGCGAGGGGTCAGTGGTCGTCTGTCAGCTTTTAATGTGCTGTTAGCAGTTCAGGAGCAGCGGCATGATACAAGGGACTTAAAATGTCTTAGTGGCCTGTGCTCTGAATGTGGCTCTATCCTTGCCTCTGGGATTACTTCTCTTAGAGATAAACTCTCTTTATGTCACAACCAAAGGACAGGAAGTTCAGCCTGGCATTGGGTGAGGAACGTGTTCAGGCCCACTTTTACCAGTCTGGGTTGTAAAGATACTGTAATAAAAGCTGCAGCATTGTTTATCCTTCACATGGAGGGTGAACCAACTCCAGGGTAAAGCTGAGGAGATGTATTTGTTATTAAAGCATGTACGTTCACAAACCACTGTTAATTTTAACAGTAAAGTAAACATAATGTATGCAGGACAAGGAATTAATGCTCTTTAAAAGCACTAAAAAAGCTGTCACTCATCTTAGTTCTGTTATAATCAATAAAGCTGCTGCACAATAAATCTCTTATTTAAATAATTGTTTATTATAATGAGAGGATTTGTGAGTGTGCAGAGCTCAGAATCCAACGCCAGAGTTTTTGTTCAGTGCTAACTTAAACACCTCTGATTGGCCATTGTGTGGCCATGTTTGTGATTGGCTACTCAACACTGCAAAAACAAATTGTAATTGATGTTCTCCAGAGTGCAAACACTGATCCGCACTAGATCGTTTGCCAAATATGTTTCGCCAATATGCTAGAGAAAACTGATCCTAGAGCAGCCTTTTCCTTCTAAAAGTAATCAGAAGCAGTGTCAGGCAGTGGGTTGAGTGACAAAATTCCACGCTAGTCGTAAAGGGATACTTCAACTCTGGAAAGATGAATATGTATTTAAAATGGGTCATTTATGTATAGAAATGTGAAATTATTTTTTAATCTGGAGCTTTCTAGACTGAGAAAAGCCAGAAAATGTATTTTTGGCTTATGTGGATGAACGACAACAACTCCCAGAATGCACTTGCTTAGCTGCCCTAGGAGGCCACACCTAACAGAGCGCAGTAGTTAAACAACAAGTCTAGGCTACTAGTGAGTCTCCGTGATGAGTCTGCCCGGGATTTCGTGATTGCCCAAAATGTCCCGGATTCGGCTTTTGCGTTCTACAGTCGCCATTCATTATGTTTACTGTGGCGAGCAGGATGAGACTGAGGGCCGCGGGAGAACGGCGCGAGGCCGGTGGCGTGATTACTGAAGAGCGACACCTGTGAGATGCACCGGTCTCGGATCTCTCACGGAGGAGCGGGAATTTTCTTAGCAATGTTAAAATGCACATCAACCGATCTCTTGTTTAGCGTTCATGTAAACACTACATTCAGATTCACCAATCGGAATGAATTCAGTTAGATTGAAACTAAAGGTGTGCATGTAAACAATGAATGGCGACTGCAGAAAGCAAAAGCTGAATCCCTTGACGGCCAGGAAAAATGGTAATGCAGATGGTAACCCCTACTACTCGGCTTTCTCCACAGAACAAGAGCCTGCTAGCTTAGCTTCCAAAAAAAGATGTCTGACACTATGTGTATTCTGTGAGTGAGATCCCACCCTCTATGGGCGGGTTGAGAACATACGGGACAGCCCCTACTACTGGCTGTAGTCTTTAGCCTCTGGCCAAAAAATCCTCAGATGACGCAAAATGATGATTTTTGCGTCATCTGATGATTTTTCCAGACAAAAAATACATAAATCTCTCATCTCAGGGGGATATGAGGGTGGAAAGCACGTGATTCGAAAATACTACAGGTTTTCTACTAATACAAAGCTTAATGCTACTGTAAATCCTGAAGTATCCCTTTAAGCTTTACACATGATTCAACTCCGCCTATGGTATCCTTCATGTCTAATCAAAGTTTGTATAGCCTACAGTATTTTTATTTATTTATTTTTATATAACTTGCCTCTATCTAAAAAAAAAAAAAAAAAAGGCCCTGTTTCATAGAAACATAAAAAGAGTTTTCATTTATCGCTGTCTCCCTGAAGAATTAGAGATGTATAGTTGGGACTCTATGTCCCTTTCTAATGAAACTAATAAGCAGCCTTGTGGAAACAGCAAATGTCAAGAGGGATACAACGAATACAGTATGGAGAACGCCCGAGCCAAACTGCATACTCATAGATTAAAAATGTCAATAGCGTTTATTTTCAGTTGACAGAGAAGGAAATGCAGCCTCAAATAGCTGAGGCTCAATTGCAGGCAAACCGCATCACATTGATCAAAGCTGATGCTGTGGCAACAGCAGGCAGTAAAATCAGACGTACTTACTGGATTTATTAAAATGGGCTGTGGGAACTTGACAAGCTGTAACCCAGTCAGTGTAGATAAACAGGAATATACAAATGGGATTGCTTCAGGAAATATTCATGGAAACAGTCTTTTGTAATAGCCAGGAGTATGCAAATCCAATCTGTAAATGCGACAGAGTGATGTTTGGGTAACACCACGGTAGAAAGTGAAAGACAAAATAAAAGAAAAGCTGCCTTGAGATCTCATTTACTGTTGCTAGGCGATTTTTTTTCTTGCTGTAAAAATACAGTTATTCAAATAAGAATCCATGTAATCAGGACTTTTCTAATTTTCAAGTTGGTGACATGAATTGCATTGACCAACACAAAGCTGTTTGGTTTGAAAGGGACTTCTGTGTGTGCTGTATTTAATATAGCTACACTACTGATAGACAATAGATTATTATAATTTTTTTGCCCTGCACAATGTTGCTGAAATTTTGATATGCTCAAAACCAGTTTTTATCAAATTTTCTACAGTGAAATCCATGAACTTCAATAGGAACAAACGTAACCAGGATTTTGCGTGAGGGCGAAGTGATTTTCGCAACACGTTCAAGTTGGTTATGTGAATTCACACTAACCGACGGAAAGCTATAGCCTACTTGGTTTGAAAGAAACTTCAACATTCAAAGTTGTTCTAAAATAGACACACACGTGACCACATTACATAAGTAGGGCCTATTATTTTCCTGCTGCATCTGTGAGATGCTTGGAAACAATTCTGCTAAACATTGCTAACTACATTAATTGCTATTTGTTTTCAATACATTCTTAAATTTAAAATGGTCCTGAATGGTTTACAGAAGAGCTAGACTGTTCTCTCATTTTAAACCAGAGCTTCATGGGGTACTAGAAACCGGCTACCCACTTCCAGATCACAACCAATTTAAGATTTTCCAGAAAGGTTTTTACCTCTCATTGCTGTCTTTCATGCAGAGGCAGTGTAGGCCTATCCTTTTAAACAGGTTCATCACATAGCCTACCATTTTTGTTTGTTTGTTTGTGTGAATTAACTAGATAATTTATCCATAACAACTATTATGGTAAAATAGATGTGTGCTAACGATCTCAATGATTTGATATAAATCATGAAATGACAGATGAACCCAAAAGAAGGTAAATCCGTAGAAACACTTTAGACGTGACGTCACCCCGTCTCTGAGACGTTGACGTCAGGACCGCGCATGCGTCAGCGCCGTAGATCAGTTGAGTTCAGTTCGGCAAGGTCGATCTCAGGCAGCCCCGCAAGCTGACAAACATGATGTCCCTTGCTGCTCGTTCGGGGACGTTTTCCCCTTACTTACAAGCTACAAATTATGTCGTGGCGGGTCCACTAAAGCCTCTCATTCCCGGCGTCGTCATGAAGACAGATAAACTGTTGATGGACACGAAGAAACCGTTCCTGTGCCGCGAGTCCTTGTCTGGGCAGAGCGCTAAGACCGGCCTCGCCGTATCCATCAGCCTCAACGGTGAGTCTCCCTGCACGGTTTAGTGAAATCGAGAGTCCCGGTCTCATCGTAGCGCAGCGGTCGTGCAGCGGGCGCTCGCTCTCTCAAGGGCACGATTAAATCATATATGTTGAATGTGTATTGTGAAATAGTTTAATGTTTTTTGTAGTGTTGTACGCGGGTAATGCTGAATTTGTATTATTAGTATTATTAATTTGTGCTGCATGTATACTGTATAACGAAAAACATTAGCTCACTTGCTACATCAGTTAACGTTAGCTTGCCTGAGGCCTCGCTAATGTCCTTGCTGTTACGTAAGTTAGTTGTTAGAAAATCAGCCTGTGACTTTTGTGGTGAAATAACTTTATTGCCATTTTAAAGTCCTTTATGATCGGCTTACGATCACACAGTAAAATAAATGCCAGGATATTGTAGAATTCTGATAATTTTGTGTTATGTTTTAGAATCTAGCTAATAGTTTCTTGCTAAGATTGCTAAGTTAATGTTACGTGTTGCCGACTTAACTTAGAAGATAAACTAGTTTGCTCTTATAGAAGCAGTGTTTTTAATGTTAGGCTATTTATTACAGTAGTTTCGGAGTGAGCAGAGACCAGTAGTTGTAGAGTCTTAAACATGATCAAGAGTTTTCAACATTTACAGACCCAGGGACCCCCGGCCATGACAAGCTAAATAGCCGTGGTGTAAACTAGCAAATTTAACGTTACAACAACTATGATTACCAATATGAGTTAGGCTATACAATGTATAGCAGAAAGTAGAAAATAATATAAACATTGTATTAATGTCTTTGGATGTTTTATATACCAGCATAATATTAAGGCCACATTGAATATCTGATTGATTTAGCCTACAGATAATGTTGTGTATACATGTCATTTATGGCGCTTTCCCACTACACAGTACCAGCTCGGCTCGGCTCGACTCGCCTTTGTTTGTTTTTCCACTGTGTAAAAGTTGTACCTGCTTTCGGGTACTTTTTTTCGTAACACCTCCGGCGAGGTTCTAAGCGAGCTGGGGCGATACTAAAATGTGACGTGTAAACACGGCAGACTTCTGCTGATTGGTCAGAGAGAATCGTCACTATTCACTGCGTCATAATTGCACGCGCCAGATGGAGTATCCTGAATAACCCTGCCATTTTTAAATAGTTTGGCCAGATTGCGTGATATCCCCATTACTACTATTTTTATGGCAACTCGGAAGAATACGCCGTGGTCAAATGAGGAGTGTGTGTCGCGGCTCGCGCAGAAGATTACGTCACGGCAGTTTCCTGCAGCGTCGCTATGATGACCAGGTACTATTGTGGAGGTACTATCTGCAATGGAAAATGGAGCGAAAAGCGAGCCGAGTTGAGCTGGTACTGGTAATGGAAAAGCGCCAATAGATCAAATGAGTTTTCCCCAATAGAGGGTTTTCACTACACGTCATCAATCCGGAAGTTGGCCATTTTGGAGGCACTGAATGTAAACAATGGCACTGAACTGAAGGGACTCGATAATTTGGCTGATTATTGCTGCTGAAAAATAGTCGAGTTTTGTTCTGTACTAATCGGTCGCAACTAGGGATGGGCATTTTTTTAAAATCGTGCATTAGAATATTCGGGCTCATAAAAATCGAAAATTCGAATATTCGTTTATTTAAATGACGTTTAACGAAAAAGACGTTATTTAAAAAAAAGTTGTCACCATTTCTTAACAAGCTTACTATTGGGCAATATACAACAAGCTTACAATATATGTTAAAGTTTTCTTTTAGTTGAAAACATTAAACAGTTGTAATATGTGTAAACAAAATATAAAGAACAAAAGGATTTAAGCTCAAGCAGCGCGAACGAAGAAAAAGCCTAATAAAGCAGAGCAGCAGACTGCACCAGATATCGTACAGAACTCGAGTTTGATGATCGTGTTTATATTGTTTCACGTTTATGTTGAGAAAAACAATAATATCCACATGCTGGGGCACTGCCAGCAATTTATGCTCGAGTGAGAACTCGTTGCGCTGACAGACGTTTCAGACACAAAGATAACGGCACTTTGTTTCTAACAGCACTTTGTGTTTTCTGTTCTTAAACCTGTCTCCCTCAATGAAACCTGAGGGAAGTATATATCTCAAAAAATCATTTTGCTATTGGATAAGTTATCATCTCGGATCACTCGCGCTATGGCTGCGCTTACCGTCATAATGCAGTGATGAACAGCTGTCTTTCCTCAGTCGACTGCTGTTTGGATTTCATGTGAATTCTCATTGTGTTGATGATATTATAACTAGGGATGCACCGAATCCAGATTTGTGGGGTTCGGCCGAATACCGAATCCACTGGTTAAGGTTCTGCCGAATCCGAAACCGAATACCGAATCCTACTCTCATCCTCAGTCCATTAACACAGTAAACGCATTAATGAAGTAAACAACGTGGATTTTTCATTTTATTTAATTTTAACTGTAAAAAAAAGAAAAAAAAAGAATAAGCAACATTATGCATTTTAACAGCGGCGATGTTGTGTATTGTATAGGGTCCTTGCCACCACGAGACAAATCTGCATTACAAATTGAACATGTAGCTTGACTTGAATTGCCTTCTTTTGACTGAAAGTACTGCCAAACAACACTTTTTCTGCTCACTAGTTACATTTTCACTTTCTCACAGCCTACTGCATTCGAACAGTCCACCTCTGTAACGAGTGGAAATAAGGTGTGGCCCCTTTAAGAGCTGAGCGCAAAATCGAATCGAAATCGAAAATCGGATTCAAAACCGAATCCCACTGTTGAACTGTCTGCAGTTTGTATTGTATGTGCCGTGCGCCTCGAACTAGAGCCTCGAACACCCGCCCATGTGGGTTATTTCTGTTTGATGCTTATTTGTATCTTATTTTGTTAAGTAACGCTGTGGACGGTAGAACGTGTGACAGACAGTTACACGAGTTCGACTGGGGAATAAAGTGCGAGTTGTGAGATGCCAATCGCCTCCGTGAGTCTGTCTGGCCTCTGCAATAACTTAAGCTGTGAGCTCAGCAGCTATACCTATTTTCTTCCTGACACAACAGGCTTGTTCGACTTGAACCGGCTTGAACACTGGCTGCACAGACCACTCGGTTTATGACATCAAAGTACAGCGAATCGCGAGAGCGATTCAAAAGCACGAGGAGCATCTCTATTCGCTTTCGCGGTACTGATGTCATCCACTGATCGGGCTGTGCAGCGCCGGTTCAAGTCGAACAAGCCTAACGTAAACACCTTCTAATAATCAACAGCACCGTGACATCGACATAGCGCACGTAGTGCAAGCCTAGTAGGTTTCGGTTCGGTGGAAAAAAATTCTAAGGTTCGGCAGAAACCGAACCTCGTTAAAAAGTCCAATATTCAGCCGAATCCGAAGCCGAATCCTGGATTCGGTGCATCCCTAATTATAACTCAGATTAATTAATTAATTTGATCAAAAGTAATTCCATTCTGTTAGATCCATTTAGTAACATAATTTTCAACTAATAGTCGAATTCTAAACGTTGCGAGGCAGACGACGACATTGTGATCAAATACAAACAACTTGTTAAACACGCGCCACCCAGAGGATTTAATTATAACTGCGAGTTAGTGGTTGGGATTTATCAGGGATTCACTGCATTTAGGCTACGGCTTCATAAATTCGATAAAATTCGAATAGTATTTTATTTTTCAAATAATAATTACAGATCGAAAATTCAAATATTCGTGCACATCCATGGTCGCAACTGAAAAAAAAAAAAAAACATTTCAAGTTCTATAGACTGTCAAAAGTTAAAGAGAAGAGTGCAAAAAACTGATTAAGACAGGCATTTGTTGTTGAGAGAGGCACAGCATCAGCCACGTGTAAATTAAGCGTTGACTATAGCTAAAATGTTGACGTAAAAAGAAGTTAACTATGGCTACATTCACACTGGACTAGTAGTCCAAATCCGATTATCTTTGTATCCGATTGGAATCTGATCTAAAATGGTGTCCACACTGTGTATTAATTAAATTTTACAACATTGAAATGTGTAGCTGTCGCGCTGGACTGTACTGCGTCTTGAGCCTGCGGCAGAACTGCAGGAGGCTGATATGTACAGCTTTTTTCTGCGCCCTTGTTTGCGCTGATTTCAAAAATTAAAATTTTCTGCTTGTCCGGCACTTTGCAACAACACAGCATTTTTTCGGCAAACGCCACAACTGTTTTTTTCCCGTGGGTTATTAGTGTAACAATGTGTTCAGTAGTACATAAACAATGCAATCCATGCTGTTGTATACATCCGAGTGTCTCCATAATGGCCGCACATCTGGGTTACCGCCCAGAACGTGATGTCTGTGAAAACCCTCTATGTTTTGTGGATATAGATAGCAGGTCAGTTTTAATTCCTTAGTTTGTGCATGCTTATGATCTAAAACTGGCCAAATATGATTTGACATTGCGGCCTGGTCAATATAGTGTTCTGTCACTACATTTCATGTCAGTTGATTATTTTTCATTCTTTTTTTTTAGCTCGTTCTTCAGTGCGTTTCGCCCACACAGACATCAAGATCCCTGATTTCTCTGACTATCGCCGACCTGAGGTTTTGGACTCAAAGAAGTCCTCACAAGAGAGTGGCGATGGCCGGCGGGCCTTCTCCTATCTGGTCACAGGTTCCACTGCTGTGATTGGAGTCTATACAGCCAAGACAGTTGTCACACAGTTTGTCTCTTCCATGAGTGCCTCAGCTGACGTGTTGGCTCTGTCCAAGATTGAAATCAAGCTATCAGACATCCCTGAGGGTAAGAACATGACCTTCAAATGGAGAGGGAAGCCCCTGTTTGTGCGCCACAGAACAGAAAAAGAGATTGCAACTGAAACAGATGTCAATCTCTCAGAGCTCCGGGACCCCCAGCACGACAAAGACCGTGTTCAGAACCCGTCCTGGGTTATTGTCATCGGTGTGTGCACCCATCTGGGCTGTGTGCCCATTGCTAATGCTGGTGACTATGGTGGCTATTACTGCCCATGCCATGGCTCTCATTACGACGCATCTGGTCGCATTAGGAAAGGCCCTGCTCCGCTCAATCTGGAGGTGCCCTTCTACGAGTTCCCAGACGATGATACAGTGATTGTAGGATAAAGGACTGTACTATAATACTATAATCAACAATGAACGTGCGCTTTACTTGTTTGATTTTTGTCTAGTTTTGGACACATTATCTGCATTGACTCGATGGGTAACAAAGGTTAATTGTAAGTAATAAAGTGTAGGCTATTTTATCTGATGGAAACCTCACTCAGCTCTTATTTATTCAGTCTCAACATACAGCATCACATGGATTGTTTAATTTTATGCATTGCAGGTTTTTCAGGAACAAATTAGACCTTTACATTGCCATTATGCCAAGTGTTAAAGTGATAAAGACAGAAACTGTTGAAAGTCAGGTAGGTGATGATTGCAAGAGTGTAGGTGAGCAAAAATTGAGCAATTTACAATACACAAGCAATGACACTTCACTTCACTGATATTTTCTTTTGTCATAATCAGTGGTAAAGTGACAACTGTTTGATTGTAGCTTGGTTTCAGTGAAAGCTGATTAGAATTGCAAAATTGTGTTAAATTCTCTTTCTGCTATGTGAATAAACAGAACTATAAGGTGTACTTACTATGGTATACAGATATATGAACTAAATAAAACTCTCTCATCACTGTATGATGTCATTTATTTTTTTAAGTCACCTGAAGTCAAGGGATTACCTGAACATGATCTCAAATAATAAACTTGATAAAGATCTTGATTTTTAAACCGGATGGTCGGCCTACATTGTTAACATTTACTCACCTGATACATCCATGTGGCTCAGCAGCCGTTCAAGAACTGCAAATTCAGAAAAAAATTGCCATGTGCAGTTTCATCTCTTTTGAGAGAAGCTTTATAAATGAACTAAAGTAAAATATATTTTGGGAAATGTGAAAATATCTGATGTTGTTCCTGTCCCTGGAAATACATTATAAATTGACCATTAAAACAAGTCATTCTGTTTATCTTGAGGTGCATTTTATATTTGAATGCATTTTCAACAATATGAATGTTAGTTGCAATAGCAAGTGGAGTAATTGTAACTAAGGAAATCTTAGTTACGCCGAACAATTGATGTAAGCTACCAAAAACACTTCTATTCTGTAAAAGGTAATGGCTTGTTCATAAATCAAGATCATGTGGTGCTAGTGGTTCAAAATGTGCATCCAGATTTCCCAGGGTAAAGTAAAAAAACTGGTGCACAGTAAATGAGAAACAGTAAATGTTCATAAATGGTGAGATATTAACAGTAGCGATTAAGAAAGTAAAAACTGGACAACAGGTCTGGAATTTTCACATTTCATTGAATAATAACCAGCTCTAAAATAAGTGATGTCTGTATGTGGCTATAGGGAGATGGTATACATATGAGCTTCACACTTAAGAGATAAACTAATGAGCTATTTGATTACTTTGTGAATAGTTGCATAATGGTACACAATCTGATGTACAATCAACAAGTATGTTGCTGTATGCAAATCCCAATCGTTGCAGCAATTTGTAGCTTTAAACATTTAATTTAGTTTTTTTTTATATAAAAAAGCAGAGGTCATATGCTTGTCACATGTTTAGTAGAATCACAGCATCTAACAACAGAGAATTATTTTTACTCACAGAATGTCATGTTGGATTTTGTCTTTTTTAACCAGAATGTCCATAAGAAGTTGATGTTCTGATGCATTTGCTAGATTTAGGTCTTGTCCACACTAAAATGTTTTCATTTGAAAACGCATCTTTTTCTCTTCCGTCCACACTGAGACTTTGTGTTTTTAGCAACGAAAACAAAGCTTTTTGAAAACTCTCTAAAGTGGATACGTTTAGAAACGCAGTTTTCACGTTGTAGTGTGGACTGTGAAAACGGACGTATTTAAAAACTATGACAATAAGTTTAGTCATGTGACGCATATTGAATCCATAGATATTCATGTTTATACTGTTATTGTGCCTGTAATGTGCTATTCACTTTCACACAGCTAAAATATGTTACTTTGCTCACTCTTCATGTCACAGTCCTGCAAAGATGACAGAAAATTAACTCGCATTTGCAATAGACCAATTGCTTGTCCTGCAGCAAACCATGAGAGCAGTAGCGTTTTAGACCAAACATATAATGGTGAGTGAGTATGACCTGGACGCATCAGTGAATGGTGACATATTTTGCTATGTAAAATGATCCTGCCAGAAGAATTGTGTAATAACTTTTTATTATTTCTTGTTCTGTCTGTATCATCTCAGTGAGCTCTTATGTGGGTTTACGCATGAGCTGTAAGGTGAATTTAGCGTTTTCCGACGTTTCAGTGTGGATGAGAAACTTGGAAAGCGCTAGTGTGGACGGAGAGCATTTTGAAACGAATCCTTCGTTTTCAAATCTATCCGGATTAATGTTGGTGTAGCCTTAGAAACTGAGTTTCCAGATAAAGTAAATAGTAGTATACTGAAGCAGCACAATGACAGGTAAACAGTAGCATTCCTCTCATTTAGATATTATTTGAATAGATGTTTCAGGGCCATATTATCATATAGAGTAGCTTTTCTCCTTGGGTGCATTTCGGTTTGAATGTCTCACAGGTCTGAGAAAGACATCGGACATGTCTGCAGGTTAATAAAGTCGATATGCTTCTAAGCTAGGCTACAATTAAGGCATATTGATGCCACTTGACAGGCACTAAGCATATGATTTACTTGAACACATTTTGTATACATTTTGGGTAACACTTTATTTTGATGGTCCCTTTTGAACGTGCTATTGACAGTAAGTAACTTTGCAACTATATGTCAACTAACTCTCATTGGAGTATTAGTAGACTGTCTGCTTAATTTCTGCAAATACTTTATTGTGAAGGTCCTCCAACAGACACTCTACTATAAGTATTCTTGCAACTACATGTCAACTTAATCTAACCCTAACCCAGTCTATTAAATGGATTTTTGAAAATGACCTTTCATATAGTGTGTAATATAGCTCTAAGTGAATGAAAACATCCTGCAAAGTTTTGAATCTGAAAGTGCACCGTATATAAAGTTATTGTCTTTCAGAAGTAAGAGTCGACTTGGGAGTCAATTAAATGAATTGTTTTTCAAACGAGTCATAAGCCGCTTCGTCGTGACGTCAAGACGAAACATTAGCCCGCCCACTTATTGCGCACGCGCAGACACCAAGGAAACTTAAACCTCAAACCGGCAGATGAGTCCTGTGGATACTGGAGAGCATCATGTCGAGGAGACGCTGTGTGACACAATGTGACGGTAAATAATTTTTTTTCCACCGCCCAAGGACGAGCATGTGAAGAATCTGTGGTTAAAATTAATCTTTACCATGATACTACAGCAGTATAATCCTAAACTTTTCCTGCTACCTTTATTTTACTGACGACTGCTTCTCAAATATCGGAGTCAGCTAATCAGCTGTGGACCACTATTACATAAAACTGTCTATTAATGCAGATTGTCTGCAGATTGCTTTACCAATGTTTATGTTACAGCATTCACGCTAGAGCTCGGCTAATGTATTGCATAGCCTACATCAGCGGTTCTCAAAGTGTGGGGCGCGCCCCACTGGTGGGGAATAGAGACGTGACAGGTGGGGCGCGCAAACGGGAAGAAATTTTACTTTTTATTCCTTTATATCTTTATTCGTTCATGGCGAGTCCGCATCGTCAACTTCATCTTTGCAGCGACACGGAAAACACCAGTTTATTAATAAACAATTAAATATCTCCTTGCTATTTTTTACACATGCATAATCATTACTTTTGCCGGTTCTTTGTGGCACGCTTTATGCGTAGGCCACAGTCGTGCGCTTGAGTGCGGCTAACGCTCATTATCCTGTATAGCCTTTAAGTAATTAAATCAATATAAAGGGGCGATTTGTCCACTAATGGCTTAAATGAACAACTAATAGTCGACTAGAAAAAAACTTTAGTCGGAGGCAGCCCTTATTCCACATATTTTCGAACCTGCAGTCCATTCTGGGTTGAGCGAGCGACCCTGAGCGTAATGAGCGAGAGGAGCGGAATATTCAGAAGCGCTCTCCGCTCACATGCTCTGATCGGAACAATTAACAGGAATATTAAAATAATTAATCATTAGTTTATATCTTATACACTGTCCATCATTTTAATCCCATATCAAACACAGTATGTTATGTCTATATATATTTTTTTTTTCATTTCATGTTTCTAAGTACAATATTATGTTAGTCCACAGCCCCCCACCAGGGGGTGCTGATGCTATGACGAGGGGGGCTGTAGCACCCCCCCCCCCCCCCCCCCCCTTCCCGCGCTATACTGTGGGTAACAGGCTATTGTGGGCATTAACACAACATGGATACATTTGTGACACGGACCTCAAATTTTGACACAACTGCACTTTTATTTTCTTTATTTTTGAGCTTGCTGTTATTTGATGTAGATAGTTAGTTTGTATTTAGATAGGCCTACAACTTGTTACTATACTGATACTACTTGTTACTTCAATAAATTGGAACATTTTAAGCTTGTTGCGTATTTCATTAGCATTGTGTTGGGGCGATGGGGGCAGGTGGGGCTTGAAAATTCACCCTTCTCCAAAGTGGGGAATGACCGAAAAAGTTTGAGAACCACTGGCCTACATGCTATTGATAGTTTCTACGTGTTCACCGCAATATATTAGAAACATACTCGGTAAATAAATTAGTAACTTAGAAGTAAAATAATCGGTTGATTCATAGACATGCACTTGTTAATGCTGATGGTGAGGAATAGCAACATCTCATAATGTACCTCAAACTGAGTAGTGAATCACTGAAACGTCCTGCTCGAGTCGTCCTTGCGATGGAGGTTCGGGTTGAATGAATGGTTCTTCTAGTGTTTTATCATCGGACTCGCGCTCGGATTGATTTGGTAAAATCAACGTCATTGTTCCTTACTGTGTTTAGTTTCAGTGTTGCCAGATTGGACTAAAGATTTCCAGCCCAACTACAGCTTAAAACCCGCCCATTTAAAAAAATACCTTCCCAAAATACATATGCTACTATAACTGTTATTATTAAAACTGTTATACAATAAAACACACAGAATTTATTTTCTTATTAAACAACCAGATCACCATGCTCGCGCCATATTTCCAGTGCATCTTTTTTAAAATATAAATAATAATTTTAATAAAACACAAGGTCTACATCGGAAACATCAGAAGGGGACAACATTTTTTTATTGTTCTTGTGCTATTGTCAGAACTACAGTTCTTCTCTAATAGGCACATTCTCAAATCATTTCATTACACTTTACTTTTTGTATTAGTGCTTAAAAATGTGTGCTTTATTTACAACAAATTAAATTTTTTATATTATTATTCAAATTATTATTATTATTATTTAACTTATAGACCACTGGGCGAATCAAGATGAATTCTCGTTTTTTTTCCCCTTCTTTTAATTTTAAATAAAATAACGACTGATTGATACACTGAATCTACCTGTAACCTATATGTTATTAGGTTTAAGAAATGATCAAATGACATCAGAATTGTACAGCAAAATAAAAGTGTGCTATAATAGCATAAACACGCTTACCTTTTAATATGGAGTTAACGTATAAGAGAATCTCCGCAGAACTGATGAAACCGTCTCTATTATAGAACAATTATAGAACTATGAAATTATAGAACCAACTTTGTACAGTCACAACCAGATAGATTAATAGATCGTTGAGTCAAATCTCTCCAGCAACTGCCTGGGAGGTTTGAACGTTGCCGAGGTAAAGCCATTTCTGACCAGGCCAGTGCGCACATCCATGATGCTGGAGAGTAGCGGTAGTCCCATACGATTCCTAGTGTCATCTTTTAAAAGCGAGACGAGGGAAAATGCTCGCTCAACATGGGCATTGGAAACAGGCAGAACAAGAAGTCTTATGGCCCCTTGTGCCAATTCCTGGAAACACTTGTGCCCCCCTGCATCTTTAAACGCTTCGACTTTGAGCCAAAACTTGTCAATGTCCTGATCATCAGAGAAGCTTGCGGTTGTCACATTCCTCCACTGCGATTCTAATGTACCAATGGGGCACGAGAAAAGATCAGCTGGCAAGTCCTTTACTCCAGGCCTATTTATAGTGGACATAACAGATTTCGGGCAGATGAGCTCCAGTTTGCGCAGGAATTCCATTGAAGCAGGTAAACGCAATTGGTACTGCTTTACAAGTTCTTTCAGAAAATCCATACAACGCGAAGCAATTCTCTCCTTCATGTCTGGGGCTAATCTACTTTCCTCCAGTTTCCTCCATAAATGTGGTACCCAGGTCCGCATCCAGAGGGGATAGGAATATGCCAGACTGTGTGAGGTCAAGTTCACGGAGCTGCTTGTGATTACGCAAGACGCTCGGTTTGAGAATGCGTCTAACAGTTGTCATGTACAGCCTTTCCAAGTCTCTAAACACACCGAGAGTGTTTCCTGTTTCTAATTGAAAGCATTTATTTACAGCTTTGATTTACATCCAGAACAGGAGATTACTTTTGTCATTGTACATTTCCTTTAAAAGCCGAGCAGTATAACAGTGTTCTGTACTTGAAGCCATGTTAAAGTGCAATGTGAGGGCATCTTTTTGATCCACAATGCGGTCAATGCAGTCAGCCATCACAAGCCAACGGGTACAGCTTGGACTTATTAATTTCAAGGGGCAGCCCCCGTTATTGATAGTCTCGGATATGTTCTTGTATTCATGCTGCCGCTTTGCTGAATGAGCGAACCAGTTGTAGGTTTCTCTAACCATGTATTCTATGTTGCTCAGAAGAAGCTTCATTGTTTTATTTGCAACAATGTCAAGTGAATGGCAAACACAGCGAATAAGCTGCAGGTTTGGCTGTATTTGTTTGAGTAGGGTGAAAACCGAGTGGTTTTTTCCAACCATTACGCTGGCACCATCTGTGGCAATGCCCATCATGTTTTTAATCTGCAGGCCGTTCTTAATTAGAAAAGCAACAACAGTGTCTGATATGGCTTTAACATCAGCATCTGTCAGCTCCACAAGTCTAAGATATGTACTGACAAATTTGTTCCCATCTCATCTTTCAAAATGTCTGACAAATCGTCCACCGCATTTATTGAACTGTGACAAGCAATGTAGGCAGCGATTCTAATTTCACGGCGCTTTTGGTCATCTTTGATCGGACACTGGCCTGCTGCTCCCGCTGACACAGTAAAAGTTTTTACACTTGGTGCACAGCGCGATTTGTGTTTTTTTGTGTTAGCATGCTCTATCAAATCGTTGAACTGTGCTCTGATTTCTGATTGACAGTATTTACAAAATGCCTTGGACTCATCGCTTACCACGGGTGCAATCCATGTTTTCAGAGATGGGTCGCTCTCCCATTCCTTTCTGTAGGACTTTTTATATTTACCCCACTTTGGCATGATGAATGATGATGATAAATGCAATTTTGACGATATAACGTATAGAACGATTAGTCTACAACAACCCGCCAATCAAGCTTGAAGTCCGATTGGACAGGATTCCCCTGAACCTTATTGGCTAACCTGAACCATACCTAATTTAAACGTCATCCTACATTATATAATTTATTTTATAGTTTGTTTTCATGAAAAATATAAAAAAAATACTGTTTATAGTTAAAAATAAAAACCCGCCCGTTGACTCAAAAACCAGCCCAAATTTTAAAGACCCGCCCAAGGCATTTTTTTCCGGTCGGACGTGACCAAAAGGAGCCCAATTGGGTGGGAACCCGCCCAATCTGGCAACACTGTTTAGTTTACAGAAAGCCTCAGGACACGCAGAGCTGTCGGTGTTATGGCAATGGGTGTTTTTGTTTTCGACACGCGCGCTGTGGTAAACCAATCACAACAGACTGAGCTGTCTGGCCAATCAGAGCAGAGTAGCTCGCGGAAAGGAGGGATTTAGAGAGATTGATTCATTTGGCGAGTCGTTTGAGAATCATTGAAAATCTGGTGATGTGCAAATGTATATTATGAGAAAATTAAACAGTTTTTTGACGTTTGATGCATGTAAACCTGTTGTAGGAGACTCCAAGACAACATTAGGAAACTTTAAAAAATCCATAATAGGGGCCATTTAATACTCAACTTCTAAGGAGAGTTAGTAGACATGTAGGAGCAACGTTACTTATAGTCAACAGAATGCGTTAAAGGGACCATCCAAATGAAGTGAAACCACATTTTGTATAACCTAACAAATGGCACATTTAGGTATGCCTTTCACTATTGCTGTTCTAATACTATTCTAGGCAGTCTTTTTAAAATTTTGACCTGTTTTCTAGATAGCTTACTTGAACATTCATTGATTTCATTTTCTGGCAGGCTTCGGGTATTTTAATACATTAATGCACTGGATTGCCATATTCTCTGCCTTCCAGAACATCCACCACTTATATGCAACCTGCTCAGTCATCCTGGAGTCCTCAGCTCTTGCCAGGTCTTGCTGCCAGCAGCTTGGCGGACATTCAGACCTCACTGATAGAATGATGATATCCCAGGGGTTGTCAGGGTACCATTGTGTATCTGTTGAAAATCACAGAGATCCCTGGCTCCAACATATGTGTTTAGCATCCAACAGCAATATCTTTATTTGGGCTAATTTCTGGGCAAGAATTTGCTCTGAAATGCAAATTTCTCAAATTCAGCTCAGGGGTAATCCGTAGGCTTTATTAAGACCCCTGTATAAAAGACAAACTCAAGTTTAAGTGTTTTTTTCTTTAAAAGTGTAGGAGACTGAGGTATTACCCATATTGTTTATTTTGTCACTTCATTATTATATTTTATTTACTTTATTTTGACTTGTCTCAATTGGATTCCTCTAGTTTAAGATGCACATCTGCCTGGACAATTGTACTGCATAATGCAGTTTGTTTTGACAAATAACTGAAGATTTAATTTGTATTGTGGTAGCAAGGGCTTGTTTGATTGAAATTAGTTATTTTCTTCTGGTGCAATAGAAGTGCTGGACAAAGACCAAAATACAGCATGTTGTACTCGCATCACAATGTTGTTGCCTTGTTGATCATTCTTCATAGTTGGAGTTGATTACTTCAAAGCCTATAGAGGAAGCGTGTGATGATTCAGATTCTGCATCCATTATCTTTGCAGAGAGTATGTGACTGCGAGGGTGGAACAAGAAAACTAAGACAATTTGCTTAAAATTTTCTCAGACTTGCTTCCCTATTATCTTATGTGTCACATTAATGTTATAATCTTCCATTTGTCTCAGGGGTGATCAGATTACGATGAAAGATTTATTAGGCTCCCGTAATTCATTTGAACTTGTTGTGCATAACTTAACATAGTAATGAGTTTTCATTTTCTTTATTAAGAATGGCTGCTTATGCATCTTTTCCTCTAATATCATTCAGTCTGTTTATTAATCTGTTCCATCTTCATGACAGTGCACTTTTATATTCTATAAACCAAAAGTGTCATAATCACTAGTGATGCATACTTTTTAAAAACCTTATTTCATAATTATTGTTTAACTAATCCATCTCCATGATGGAACTTAAATTTGCAAACATTTTATAATCATTTAGCTCTCAAAATATTATAGTTCATGCTCTTGAAAAAAGCCTGGGCTTCAATAGTGATAATTTGGCACTGTTCAGGTTTATTTGTATTGATGCTTTTAAGATTAACCCGCAGGGCCTACTAATACAAGTAATTTTAACAAGAATGTCCTTGCTATTGCTGAAGACCATACAAAAAAAATAAAAAAACGTAGCAATAACTGGTTTATCAGTACATCAAATTTCTTGACATGCATAACCCTCTGATCTCAGTCAAAGCATCATTTACATTTACATTTACATTTAATCATTTAGCTGACGCTTTTATTCAAAGCGACTTACAATTGCTATACATGTCAGAGGTCGCACGCCTCTGGAGCAACTAGGGGTTAAGTGTCTTGCTCAGGGACACATTGGTGTCTCACAGTGGATTCGAACCCGGGTCTCTCACACCAAAGGCATGTGTCTTATCCACTGCGCCATCACCACCGCATCATAAATTACTTTCACATAGCCTTGGGGAAATTTTTATTGATTTATTGGTAACACTTTACAATAAGGTTCATTAGTTAACATTAGTTAATGTATGAACTAACATGACCTACTGTAACACTGAGCAATACATTTGTCACAGTATTTATTAATCTTTGTTCAGGTTAGTTCATGGTGCATTAACTAACGTTAACTAATACAACCTTTGACTTTGATAGTTAATTATCTTTATTTTTAATTAATGTTGAAATTAATATTACAGTTTTTCTCAGTCACTTTAGTACATTTCTCATATCTCATCTCTCAAAACTACCTGTTCAATCTTCACATCATTGTGTCACTTGGGCACATCAAAAAAGCAGTTTCTCATTTCTTTGAACAAGTTGCAAATGCTTTGGTTCATCCATGCAAATGATGATGTACTATTCTCTGCTGCTACATTATCAATTGCTTATGTCATGTTGATCAAAATGTATTATAAGGGGTCTCTGTTGAATAGTCTCACGCCCCACAACATTTAAGCATTAGTTCATAGCATAAGTCTTTATGCAAAATGGTTGAACAAGTTGTCATAATATCCATGTACAGTTTTCCCTAAGGAGATTGTCCCATGTTCACATTTCTACTTTTTTTTTCTTCTTTGTGCTATGCAGTGCTGTCTTTTCCTTTCTGTATCGCAATGACTGTCAACAAACAGTAAAAGTGTAAATGTGACCCTGGACCACAAAAGCAGTCTTACGTGTCCATTTTTTTAAATTGAGATTTATACATCACCTGAAAGCTGAACAAATAAGCTTTCCATTGATGTATGGTTTGTTAGGATAGGACAATATTTGGCCAAGATACAACTATTTGAAATCGGGAATCTAAGGGTTAAAACAAATCTAAATATTGAGAAAATCGCCTTTAAACGTTTCCATTTGTGTTGGCGATTGTGCTGCATCCACTTACAAAAATATTTTTTTTAGATATTTAAGGTCGGAAATTTACTAAATATCTACATGGATCATGATCTTTTTTTAATATCCTAATGATTTTTGGCATAAAAGTAAAATCGATAATTTTGACGCATACAGTGTTGGCTATTGCCACAAATACCCGTGCGACTTAAGACTGGTTTTGTGATCCAGGGTCACAAATGTGATTCTTGTCCAGTCTCTTGCAATCAAACTCCCACATACACTAAGGTGTAACCTACAATTTCCAATAATTGTCATCACAACTTTAGCCATAGTTTACATCAGAACATCCCTCCAGAGTACACTGTTATATTAACAACATGACTAAGCAATTTGACTGTCTTATCCATACACAATGACACAATGACTTGTCATTCTGATGGCCCTGTCATGTTCATTCACACAGATATTTACTTTTGAGAGATGAACTAAGGATTGTGAGCAAGAGACTGGCTTTTGCAGGTAATCCATAGTGTTTTGTTTTATTTGTACAAATTGTTTTGCAAATGTAGAGGACGATTCGAGAAATGTACCAAAGCGACTGAGAAAAACTGTAACTAAGATTAATTAGTGCTTTAGAATTATTGTTCATTCTTAGTTCATGTTAACTAATGTAGTTAACTAGTGTTAACTAATGAACCTTATTGTAAAGTGTTACCTTTTTATTTAATAAAGCTGCCATGGGAGAGATGCTGCTTTCATAACCTATAGCAAATTTCTCCAAATAATATTATTCTTACAGAAAAACATTTCTTATTTGATTTGAATAGTAATAAGCCAGATCTATTTTGTGATCTCCAATGTCTTTTAAACAGACTGATTCACTGTGCAAGTTGCTCTGTGTATATTCAGATAGTGAGCTTTACAAGGCGAAAATGGAAAAATTCAAAAAGATGCCCTATTGTCGTCCCCTCTCCCCTTTTTCTATGTGCATGAGTGTGAATAGATGGAAATGAGACATCACATAGAAATCATCGTATCATTAGGGGAAATTGATCTCTGCTTTCATACTATGGTGCAATGTTGCCTGCAGCTGGAGCTTTACAAGCCCCCTCTAAAAAGCACCCTCCACATGTGGCACCATGCACTCTGCCCACATGTGCAATGAGTGCCAAGAATGGAGCCTAAATGACTCTTCACTCTGGAGCGAAGCTGGGGAGCGAGGTTGACGTGGGGGACTAGAGAATAATAAACTCTAATGAAAGTCTCTCTTTTCTTCCTCCTTGTGTGCGAGGAGCTTTTGTGCTTTCACAAGCAGGCGCTGATCTACGGGTTGGGCTGTGAAGAGCTTCATTAATCCTGTCAGTCAACAGCAAACGACAGCTGAGTCATCCTCTGGGCAAAAGTAGAAAGACAGAAAACAGCGCCCCGGGTCACCCTTCGGGCCACTCCCCTTGTGAATGCACAATCACTCTGTTCGATTACTTACATTTTTGGAGCTTGCTGATTTTTTTAAGATCTCTGTTTAACCTGTCATGATTCAAGCAGCCACCCCTGCTATGGCTTTATCTTCTCCAGGATTCTTCTTAATTTATGGATTTGGTCCTCTTGCTCTCTTTCTTGCACTTGTGCATCAGCAGTGACTAGCTGCCCTGACTTCTCTCAATACACATTAAAGGGATAGGTCACCATAAAAATGAGAGTTCTGTCATTAATTACTCACCCTCATGTCATACAAAACCCGTAAGACTATCGTTCATCTTCGGAACACAAATAAAGGTATTTTTGATTAAATCTGAGAGCTTTCTGTCCCTCTATTGACAACTACACAACAACCACTTTGATACTTAAAAAAATAATCCATATGAATTGAGCGAGTAGTCCAAATTTTCCAAAGAGACTCGATCACTTTATATAATGGCCAGATTAAAAGGCCCACTTAAGTGCCATGAAACGCACAGCATTATTCAATGTGTTGCTGTAAATTCCAGACAGGAAGGGACATATCCAGGGTTTTAAATGAACTTTTTCACCCACTGGCCAATTTAGCTACTTCATTTTTAAGTTACCCCCATTCAGAATTTTTACTAGCCAAAAAAAGAAGAGGACATTAACCAGATTAACTACGTCACAGCTTATGTATATAAATATAAATAAAATTTGGATTTCATACATTCATTTCTTATTCAAACAAAATGCTGTCATCCAGCAATCTCCTCCCTTCCTCTTTCATTCTCATCTTTTTTTTAACAAAAATGTGTTTTAGGTGGACAGATCAATACAGTACAAAGAACATTGATGTTGGAAAATAGCAATGTCTTTTCCAAATCATTTTAAATCTTCGCTATTGCTTCAATGCAAGTGAACAAGCGCACCGTTATTTGTTGCTTAGTGACGTGTATGTTCAAGTAAGCCAGAAATGCGCAGATTCTGTGCAATACGCTGTATTTAATAGATCACAATGACTCGAGTTGAGTTTTTGTGCTAAATCCGCACAGCTTTGGCTTACAAGAACTTCCCCAGCAAAGTGAGTAAAGTAACATGCCAAATTGGCTAGTGATTTGACAGCGTTACCGCTGACAGCGTGTTCATTTCAAACCCTGGATATATCGATCAGCTCCTCCCCTTTTTTTAAATGGCCAATAGCGTTTAGTTTATATCACAGCTCTGTCACAGCCATTGAGCTCAGTAAAGCCATAGTAAAGCCTAATCCCCTCCACATCGATTTAAAATATATTCTGTGCAGAATTCAAATGGGTCTGATATGTTTTTTGGTATTCGCTGACTCGCACATATGACCTGCTAACATGAAACCAGACTTCATTCGCTCCAATGGAAAGCATATTTTCATTGTCTTAATCGTTCCCTGTCCCCTATATAATGTGCCATTCACCTGTGCGCCATTCACCCTGTAGAAAATAGTAAATGTGTTTACAAGTGATTGATTTTAGCCAATGTTAGGCTGTAGCGTTGCTACAAGTAGTGACGCTACTAGTTTAACTAAATTTCAATAGCGTGGTGGTAGCGTCACTGTTTTCTGAATCAAATAGATTTTCAGTAGCGAAACTCTTTTTTTGATCAAGTAGTGCGGTAGCGTCCACACAAGCTATTTTCCCAAGTATTTCTAAAACTCAAGCTCAAATCTTTGTAGGATTGAAAATAACGCTCTCCCACATATTAAGCTATTGTAACTGCGCTTATTTCCGTCGTTGGTATGAGTAGCAGTGGGTGGAATAGACTAGAAATGTACAGTTTTCTACCATCTTGCTGATAACATTTCTTTAGTCATTCGGCAGTCTTGCAGCTTGAACCCCTGCAGGAAATCCACCCTTACATCTTCTTCTTCTTCGTCTTTTATGGCGGTTGGCAACCATAGGGCAATATGATTTAATTGCTGTGATGCGAAAAACATGGACGGAATCGTGGAATCCTGGCATAAACGGAATTTACCTGTAACGTGGAATTTCACGGACTTTGATCTTGAATAAAAAGTAGGTTACTAAACTTAAATAAAAACACGATATGGACTAGTGTCTGTGAATATTAAACCGCATAAAGACTATTTAAATAGGAATCATGCATGTTCTACGTGTGTCTGTGAATGAATGGCGCAGGCTCGTGGTTTCATTTGCCACACACACACTAAGGCACACATGATTTATGAGGACATGAATGCATGCACTTCATCTACACAGCCGCTCTGAGAGTCACGTCAGCAGCATTTTAGCTTGATCTGAGAAAAAAACGATCGTCATATCATAAAAACACAGAGAGACTCAAAGATCTACACAGCAACCCGTCAAAATAAAATTAATTAAACCATTCAAATGGAATCAAGAAAACAAACAAAAAAAGAAAACGGAATTTAATTAAAAGAAAACATTTCATAGTCCCCTAAAAATTTAATTTATTTTAAAATGTTAATAAATTATTGTAAAATGTATAAGTTTCATGATTTCAATTAATTAGATGTGCTTTTTGATTACTAAAATTTAATCTAACCATTAAGATGGGAGTCTTAAAAAGGAATACAGAAAAATTCAAACGGAAAAAAACTGAATATGTAATGTGCGGAAAAATAAAACGGATTTCATAGGCCCCTACAACCAGCTTTTTGGTGCATTACCAGCACCTTCTGCTTCGGACGGTGACATCACGTACCGATCTCAATCCTTGGGCTAACATGAGAAATTCACTTAATGGAAAGATGCACACACTCTCGACACCTAGTTTTGTTATAGTTTTCTATAGATATGGTTTTCTATTGTTATGGTTTAATTTTTTGTTGCCAAATTGCTTTGGAACAGTTGTTGAATAAAAAATTGAACTGACAAATTATGCCTGCCTATCTGTTTGACTGACAGTTTTATTGATCGCTGAGATAGCATTGACTTGGAATGAAGTTGGTTCAATATAAAAATTACAGTGAAAAAAATAACTTAGATGTAGTAAACTTCTTTTGCCATATTGCTGTAGCTTAGCTTGCTACATTTCCCAGGGTGGTAGCTTCAGTGTAGTGAAGCTACATTTAGAGTAACTGCTAGCTTAGCTCACTACATTTTCCAAGTAGCTTGCCCAACACTGATTTTAGCACCAGCTTATATATCATGTAGGGGGCGGTACACTTCAGATTCTAGCATTTGATTGGACAGAAAATCTGATGAAAAGCTAAAGAGCAGAGTGATGTCATCAAAATCATTGATTCATATTGGCAGAAGTGAGAGACTGTAAGTTTTGAATGCTTATATCTTCCACATCTTCCGAATTGTGTCATTGTTTTGGAGCATACTAGTTTATAGATGGCAGTAAGGCTAACATTGATCAATTTATATGATGAACAGATTGAATTTAGGCTTTTATTCACATTTTATTGATCAGCGAATATAAACAAGCTCAATCGAACCTGCTTGACGTGCGAGAACAAACCTCATTGGTTCTAGCGGAAGCTCATGCTGCATGCATGACACACGAGAATGAACCTCATTGATTCTCGCATGTCAAGTGAACATGCTTGAGCTTCCATTTATCATAACTGATGTGTGCGTTGATGAATGTTCATGTCAATAAAAGCCTAAATTCAATCTGTTCAAAAAGTGATAATTTTTCTTCAGACAATTTTAACTAAACTGCTCAATTCATATGAATTAGTTTTACTATCTCTTTATGGACCTTTTGAAGCATCAAAGTGGTAGTTGCGTAGCTGTCAGCGGAAGGACAGAAAGCTCTCAGATTTCATAAAAGAGATATTAATTTGTGTTCCGAAGATGAACGAAAGTCTTACGGGTTTAGGAACGACATGAGGGTGAGTAATTAATGAAAGAATTAAATTTTTGGGAGAACTACCCCTTTAATACACATAATAAGCAGTGACAAAATAAAATAGGCACTGAAAAAAATTAACCAATAAACCAACGTTGAAATAGCTACTGGTTTCTTACAGTGTGTAGCTCAAAAATGAGTTTTGCTGCAACAGATGCTTGACTGTCCTCCCCCATTAACACCTACATTTGAACTTTTTCTGACAGTTGTGGAAAATGAAGTTTAAGAGTTTTTGAAGTTTCTGTCTCTTATGTTCCTCTTATGTTATGTTAACGTATTACAGGGAAGGAGAAGGCATGCCTCTGTCTGAACCTAACCAGTGTCACAATGAGCACAGACTTTCTTTTGAAGCCATTTCTGTCTGTTTATACTGTGATCAATGAGCTTGTACTTTATATCATCTGAAATATTGCAGAAATATTCTGTCAGGTCATGCTTTCTGTTTAGAGTTATTATATGTTCTAGTTGTTGCTACAGGTGCTCCACAGAGTCAATATTCATGGTCTGGCTGCTATAGCCAAACCTTTGGTCACTTGTGCCAAAGCCAATGTCGGTTTCATTAGTGCCCAAATCTTTGGCTATGGACAATGTGAAACATGTATTGTTCTCTGAGTCCACCTTGTCTTTGTCACATCATAGGAGCTACAGTGTGGAGAAGCCCCAGAAAAGCTTAACATCCTGGCTGTTGTGTGCCCAGGGACTACCAAACCATTCCGGAGGACCACGTGCACCTAATGGTTCAGGGCCGTGTATTAGGATGATAATGCACCAATACACACAGCAAGACTGGAGACATAATGGTTTGATAAACATGAAAGTGTTTTTAGGAGCAAGTAAGAAAATGTTTTCCGCCACCAGCATCACATAATGACGTGCCCACTGTTCTGAAAGAGGAATGGCTCAAAATCCCTCTGGCCACTCTGCAGGACTTGTATCTGTCATTCCTAAGATTAATTAATGCTTTATTGGCAGCAAAAGGAGGACCTACACCATACTAAAACCAGGTGCTTTAGTTTCATTGTCCAGCCCTTGTATATTGTGATAAAAGAAATCTTTGCATTCACTGCCAGAGCAAACCCTCCCGATGGTCTGATTTTTAAAATAAGGTAGACTATGTCCTAAAGCAGAATTTCCCAGCGTGAAGGTGTATCTGGTTTCCTATGATCACCAGGTTGTCTGCATAAAGAGGACATTTCACCACGGAATTGCTGATTGTTCCAGCAGTAATAACTCATGAATGCATAAGCTGAAAAGAGCTGGACTCAAACTGCAGCTCAGCCTCACTCCATACCCTTGTGTGAAAGATTTAGACTTTTATTGCCTATGCCCTCATTCTATCTCTCCTCCATGCTCCTTAGTCCTTTATATCTGTCCTCGGAGGAAGAAAGAAGCTGTGTTTTGAGTGATAGGGATGGGGCTCTTAGCAGGACTTCTTAATCTTGTTTATATCAGAGTAATTAACACTTCTTTGAACTCGTCGTATTTGGCATATCCAATTAGTTGCGTTTCCCTTTCCACCAAATAACACAGAATGTGCCTTTTCTGATCGCATGCTCTTAAACAATAGTTTGAGTACATATATTTCAAAATGGTCTTGACATAATCTACTTGAATAAAAATGCAGGAATTTCAGGATGAAGCATTGATTTGGCGGGCCAATTTATGTGTTTACCAAAAGCATGGCTAGAGCCTCTACTGTGATATAAAGAGAATGTCTTTTGTATGCTGCTTTTTAGAAGTCCCGAGTACAAAATTATGGCTTTTTGGAGGGGAAAAATTCCCTCTGAGTGAATTTTAAACTCTGAATAATATGTGATATTGCTTTGAAACAGAACATAAAGTTAATATTAAAAATGTATGGGATGCCATGAACACAGTCCAAAAGTCCCAGTGCTATTGGACTATATATCAGCACTCTTGAACATGTCTCAGCTAATCACATTTAAGGACCAGAAAGCATAAATGTATCTTCCAAAAATAAACCTTAAAACACATCAATTCATGTTAATTACTTTCAAGGTACTATTGCTTGAAAGTTACATCTATAATTTTATCCCAATCATTGAGGGTGATATTATGTTGGCTCTACCTTCCTACATGGTATACTTTTTTAGCTTCCATCTCTTTAAGATTTATTTATTGTATGTAACAAACTAAAATTGGAACCTGGAATTGAAAAAATTCTGCATAAAAAGTGAACTACTTAAAAAATTAATACATAAATATTGCTGTGTATCTGGACATAATGTAAAAATAAAGCATAAATGATAAATAACTTTAGAGAACAATAAAATAGTTATAAAATAAATGGTTGGTTAATTTGCATTGAAGTGCATTTGTTGTATTTTTATAGTTCCATGCTAGACTTACGCCATTGAGATTTCATTACACTGATTTTTTTTTTTTTTGAAGGTTTTGTGCAAAGAAAATGTATGTTTAGTGCTCTGTGATTCCGCAAATTTAAGCACACAAACAAACTTTGCACATGTAGGGGTACAATATTATTGTTAAAGAGGCCTTTTTTCCCCACAATATGCATTTCAAATATTTAAAATTCCAATTGTACAATGGAATGGTACTGTATCTCTTAACACTCTAGGAAAAGGAAGCATTTGAGGTTGACGAAGAGAGAAATGTAAGCAATGGGCAGATGGATGAATGAAGCCATGGGGCTAAAACATCTGCTGGAGCTACAGTGATGATAGGAGGCTGAAATATATCTGCCTGTATGGAGGCTGGCAGGGCCAATCTGCTTCCAATGATTCACTGAGAAACCGTCCAGATTCATCACAGGGAGGGGCCGTCTCCTCGCCTGTGCTTAGACAGGCCGGTTTGTTCAACAGCAAAGAGATGTTCCAGCTCCGAGACTCTGTTATGATATTCGGATTTTCATACAATGTACTGAGATATTCGGATTTTCATACAATGTACTGAGATGAAATTATGTCATTTATCTACCTCTTGGTAAGAAAAATTGTTGGTAATAAGAAACCAAACACATGCACAAAAACATTCATTGGCAGAGTTATGCGTAGAACAATTTGTTCTGTCCTAACAAAACAGAAAATCCTACAAACTTCTTCCATTAATAAAGAGGATGCAAAAACATCCAAAATACATTCTATTTACAAATGTAATTGGCACTTACGTGTTTTTTGTGCTTGCATTTCTTACCATTGATCTTAGAGGAGGATGAGTCAAGGAAATTATTAAGTTTAGCGGAGATTTTTTTTCAAGGCAATTGCAAGGCTTCACCCTTATGGCGCTTTTCCATTACCAGTACCAGCTCAACTCGGCTCGGCTCGACTCGCCTCGCCTCGACTCGGCTCGCTTTTCGCTCCGTTTTCCATTGCAGATAGTACCTCCAGAATAGTACCTGGTCGTCATAGCGACGCTGCAGGAAACTGCCGTGAAGTAATCTTCTGCGCGAGTCGCGACACAACCGCGACACACACTCCTCGTTTGACCACGGCGTATTCTTCCGAGTTGCCATAAAAATAGTAGTAATGGGGATCTCACGCAATCTGGCCAAACTATTTAAAAATAGCGGGGTTATTCAGGATACTCCGTCTGGCGTGCAATGATGACGCAGTGAATAGTGATGATTCTCTCTGACCAATCAGCAGTCTGCTGTGTTTACACGTCACATTTTAGTATCGCCTCAGCTCGCTTAGAACCTCGCCGGAGGTGGTACGAAAAAAAGTACCCGAAAGCAGGTACAGGTACAACTTTTACACAGTGGAAAACCAAACAAAGGCGAGTCGAGTCGAGTCGAGCCGAGCCGAGGCGAGCTGGTACTGTGTAGTGGAAAAGCGCCATTAGTGTACTATGGTGTAAAGCTCCAAGCAGGATACTAAGCAAGAAACTGTGCATTTGTGCAATTGTGGAACTTATTTTCATTCCCCAATATACATTAATCTATCCATCTGTTGAGTTTTTCTCATTTTCTGCCTATATAAAAATGCCTCTGGTATGGACTTGCTGTCACAGAACATATACAGAAGATATATGAGATTTCCAGGCGTTTCCAGAGTGCAAAAACTGCTATTCTCAGCATCTATCTTAAAAGACACAAACGTTTTTTTTTTTTTTTTTTGCCTGTTCACCATGAAACACAGGACTTGAAAAACTTTTAACTTTTTAAAACCACGGTGCTCAGTGCACTCAACATCCATCTTTTTTCTATCTATCTATCTATCTATCTATCTATCTATCTATCTATCTATCTATCTATCTATCTATCTATCTATCTATCTATCTATCGATCTATCTATCGATCGATCAATCTATCACTATTTGTTTTTTTGCAGTGGAAAAGGAAGAAAATAGTCTTTTCTTGAACATTCGACCGGACTCCGTAATAAGGTCATGACTAAGAACATGGTCCACAGTAGTGGCCCATATTTCATCAGAAACATATCTAATCTAGGCCTCTACCTCTTCCTCTGTTTGCCTTTCTACTCTTCCACCACACATCCTTACTCTTCTTCTTATTCTTCTTATTCTCGGCTGTTGACCCTACTTGTTTCCTTGCTTATTCTTCCATTGTCAGAATTTGTAACTCTGTGTTGTGCCCTTTCTATGATTGCCAAATGAAGCTCCATGACAATCAACTCTGAGCTATTTTAGAGAATTGGTTGATCTAGCCCTTTACATTCCCCGTCATTAGTGAAATTCCGAATTCACCTCTGCAATTGATCAATTCAGGACACGTTTACAAAAAAAAGTCTAATATAAATGTGTAAAAAATATGCTTGAGAGTTTATGACAACTAGTTCAACCAAAATCGAGGGAGCAAGGGTCTGTCCATAAAACTTCCCTCATCCACTTCACGCAGTGGAACGCACTTCAAAATGGCCACAGGGATTCCGACAAGGGGAAATGCTTAGGAAAGTTTGCAAGTGCGGGTCTAAAAGTGGACTGGAACGCAGCCTGGGACACTTGCGGCTTCACTTCTCACCAATGGAAGAGAGCAAAGGGGCGTTGCCCATCTTTTATTACAGTCTATGGTCTGAGCTGAGGTGTCGTTGCTAAAACACATTGCTATGGGTTTGTGTCACTTGCGTCAAGTTGTGTGTGTCTTGCTTCGGTCTTGATTCTTGAGTGACGGGGTCAGTCTCCGTTTTCGAGGGTCTAAAACTCCGGAGTAGTGTGTGGATGGCAGGCATAACCGTAGCAAAAGTTATGTTTTAAAATGAAAATGCACTAGTGTAAACGTAGGTATCCCACAGTCTGCTCGGGAACCGATTCTGGTTCTGGCCAAGTATGGTTCTTTCAGTGAGTATATGGCTCGACAGCAGAAAAAAAGAAAAAAAATGTGAAAAAAAAGGAGGAATGTGTCGATTAAATTAAAAATCCACATATCACATATTTTAAAATATTACATAATTCATTGAAGCCTGTTGGTCATGTATAATAAGCCGACCAATCATCTAGCACAAGAAGTTCAAATTTCATTGGACAATGTGAAGTGGAGCGGTCATTTTCCGGTCATTTATAAATAAATCATTTGAAAATGACATGGACAAATTAATTTACATTTATGAAGCTATCTGCGTTGTTGAACTAATGGATGTTATGCAATTGACTGCAAAGCACTGCACAAAATTAGAATTAACACTAAATATAGTATTCAAGTCACTTTAGTCTATATTGTTACACCGTTTACCATTTGATTAAACTATCATAGTTTGTTAAATGAGGCCCAGGCCTACAGGCCTATTATGTGAAGTGTAGGTTGACAACAGCATGTAAAATAGTGACTTTATTATTTTAACAGCAATAGTTTACTAGTACAGTACAGTACTACTGGTCAAAAAAATTTGCACAAACATTAATATATATATTTTTAAGAAGTCCCTTATGTGCATCAAGCCTGCATTTAAAAATAATACATCAAAAATACAGAAAAAAATTATTACAATCTAAAATAATGGTTTTCTATTTTAATATGCTTATTTCAATATAATTTATTTCTGTGATGCAAAGCACACACACACACACACACACACACATATACAGT
Organism: Semotilus atromaculatus; assembly: GCA_031834385.1. Taxonomy (NCBI): domain Eukaryota; kingdom Metazoa; phylum Chordata; class Actinopteri; order Cypriniformes; family Leuciscidae; genus Semotilus; species Semotilus atromaculatus. The sequence continues at coordinate 9,838,356 of JAULUF010000009.1, read as the reverse complement.
GAAGAAAATAAGTATTTGAACACCCTGCTATTTTGCAAGTTCTCCCACTTAGAAATCATGGAGGGGTCTGAAATTGTCATCGTAGGTGCATGTCCACTGTGAGAGACATAATCTAAAACAAAAAAATCCAGAAATCACAATGTATGATTTTTTAACTATTTATTTGTAAGATACAGCTGCAAATAAGTATTTGAACACCTGAGAAAATCAATGTTAATATTTGGTACAGTAGCCTTTGTTTGCAATTACAGAGGTCAAACGCTTCCTGTAGTTTCTCACCAGGTTTGCACACATAGCAGGAGGGATTTTGGCCCACTCCTCCACACAGATCTGCTCTAGATCAGTCAGGTTTCTGGGCTGTCGCTGAGAAACACGGAGTTTGAGCTCCCTCCAAAGATTCTCTATTGGGTTTAGGTCTGGAGACTGGCTAGGCCACGCCAGAACCTTGATACGCTTCTTACAGAGCCACTCCTTGGTTATCCTGGCTGTGTGCTTCAGGTCATTGTCATGTTGGAAGACCCAACCTCGACCCATCTTCAATGCTCTAACTGAGGGAAGGAGGTTGTTCCCCAAAATCTCGCAATACATGGCCCCGGTCATCCTCTCCTTAATACAGTGCAGTCGCCCTGTCCCATGTGCAGAAAAACACCCCCAAAGCATGATGCTATCACCCCCATGCTTCACAGTAGGGATGGTGTTCTTGGGATGGTACTCATCATTCTTCTTCCTCCAAACACGGTTAGTGGAATTATGACCAAAAAGTTCTATTTTGGTCTCATCTGACCACATGACTTTCTCCCATGACTCCTCTGGATCATCCAAATGGTCATTGGCAAACTTAAGACGGGCCTTGACATGTGCTGGTTTAAGCAGGGGAACCTTCCGTGCCATGCATGATTTCAAACCATGACGTCTTAGTGTATTACCAACAGTAACCTTGGAAACGGTGGTCCCAGCTCTTTTCAAGTCATTGACCAGCTCCTCCTGTGTAGTTCTGGGGTGATTTCTCACCTTTCTTAGGATCATTGAGACCCCACGAGGTGAGATCTTGCATGGAGCCCCAGTCCGAGGGAGATTGACAGTCATGTTTAGCTTCTTCCATTTTCTAATGATTGCTCCAACAGTGGACCTTTTTTCACCAAGCTGCTTGGCAATTTCCCTGTAGCCCTTTCCAGCCTTGTGGAGGTGTACAATTTTGTCTCTAGTGTCTTTGGACAGCTCTTTCGTCTTGGCCATGTTAGTAGTTGGATTCTTACTGATTGTATGGGGTGGACAGGGGTCTTTATGCAGATAACGACCTCAAACAGGTGCATCTAATTTAGGATAATAAATGGAGTGGAGGTGGACATTTTAAAGGCAGACTAACAGGTCTTTGAGGGTCAGAATTCTAGCTGATAGACAGGTGTTCAAATACTTATTTGCAGCTGTATCTTACAAATAAATAGTTTAAAAAATCATACATTGTGATTTCTGGATTTTTTTTTTTAGATTATGTCTCTCACAGTGGACATGCACCTACAACGACAATTTCAGACCCCTCCATGATTTCTAAGTGGGAGAACTTGCAAAATAGCAGGGTGTTCAAATACTTATTTTCTTCACTGTATATATATATATATATATATAGCTTTTTACATTTGAGCCACTGCCCCTGAGGAACTCTCTGCACGTCCCTGCAAGGAACTAATGCCTAGATGTTTTGAGGGGTAAGACTAATCAGCAGGGAACCATATATATTCTAATCAACATGACATAAGCAATTGATAATGCAGGAAACAGCAGACAATTGTACATAATCGATTGCATGAATGTACCAAACCATTTGCATTTTTTTTCAAAAGAATAAGAAATTGCTTTTATAAAGTGGACAAGTGACTATAATGTGGAGGTTGAACAAGTAGTTTTGAGAATTTCAGTTGTGATCAGAGAAATGCAGCAAAGCGAATGAGAATTACTTTAAACTAATGATCCCTAATGATGGTGTGTTTTTTTTTGTTTTTTTTTTTTTGTTTTTTTTGCTAGGACAAATTTCTCAATACTTAATTCACCTTTTCAAAAGCCTTCACACAGTTCCCCTATAACTTTCAACTTGGCATAGCAGTTAATTCTGCACATACACTAAAACTACCAAACCACTCTACATGTCACAGTATGTTCAGTGTGTTTAGTTTTCATGGACTTTCAGTTTGTTTTCATTTGTCATGTGTCTTCTTTGTTTAGATTCCCGCCACTCATTTGTCTCCTTGGTTACCGTTATCATTAGTTCATAATGCGTGTGATTAATTATCCTTGTTTATGTTCCTTCTTAAGTTGTTCCTTCACCTGCCCTCCTAGTCTGGTATTGTTTGTGTTAGCACAGTATCGCTGTCTCGCATGTTGGTCTGTCTATTTGGATCTATTTAAATAAACGCTGTGCTATTTAAATAAACTTAAGTGTTACATAATACCAGACCTAAAAATTGATTATAGAGCAAGATTTATCGTTCTGGCTCAGGAGAGCCATGATTGTTTTTAGTTTATTAAAGACTTTGGTTGTTAGCCGTCTCCAGCCCCCTAGATGACAAGACCCTGAAGAAATTGTTCTGGATCGGGGCAACCTTCCACTACCCTATGGACCTCCCAAACACCACCGGATTGGACTGGAGGGAAACAGCGGAGGTTCCGCTACATCAGGCTTGTAGTGGATAAAAGCAAGTTGACAGCATAAGTTATAAATGTAATTAAACTAAACTATACCAGTTCTTACATTTAATTGTGTGAGATTGTCCTGTTTTGTTGCCAGCATGAGCTCTCGAAGCTCCGTCCTCCTCTTGAAAGGGGGCCAGGAGCAGCAGCTCATTTGCATTTAAAGGGACACACACACAAAAAAAATTTGTGTTTTTGCTCACCCCCAACAAGTGGCAATTTGAACATGTTATAAAAAAGATCTCTGGGGTATTTTGAGCTAAAACACTTACACACTCTGGGGACATCAAATACTTTTTTTACAATCTGTAAAAAGTAGCATAATAGGTGCCCTTTAAATCAACTCATTCTTCCATGACATTAGCAAAGGTTGTCACCCAACAAACACACTTTGTCACTCATAAAACAACGACCTAAAAACACTAACAGGTAGCATTATACAAGGTCAATTGAAAAATTTATTTAAAAACAAGAATGACACTACTGCTTATAATTTAGTTGCAGTATTTTACATAGTCCATGTTTACATTAAATATTCCTACAGTAAGTTATCCCTTTTGTATAGATGGTAATGGCATTGAAAGAAACACTTGTGTAGGTGTTCAGCAACAGTAAATCTTATTGTTTTGATAGTATTTTTTTTTTTATAGATTGGAATACATTTCAATATGGTATTACTGTGAAAATGTCTTATTAATTTTTTTGCTCAGTGTGTGAAGAGTTTTGAAAAAGTGACCCAAGTATTGAGAAATGTGTCCTAGAGATAAAAAACAACAACAACAACAAAAAAACTGTAATAGTATTTTTTTTCATTATATATTTCAATATGGCGTTACTGTACAAACTTAGCAAATTGCTGTTTTATTAATTTGTCATATGTTAGGTTTTGAACTTAAGTTTAACAGTTTGAAAAAGAGTATTAAACGTGCAAACTGGCCTGTAGGTATAACGAGTTGTGGGTGTGGTTGTCTAATTGCGAAATGTGTTCATCTAGTTTGACAGATATTGTCATTGAATGAATTTTGTGGCAATTAAGCAATGTTAAATAATCTTCAGTTTAGCTCACACAGACTGATGTTGTGAGTTTTGAAAAGTGACCTAAGTATTGAGAAATGTGTCCTCAAGCGAATGTAAAAAAAAAAACTTCCCCTTTCTCTGTTGAGTTCTGATTATCATTCTAATACATTCGTCGCCCACTTGACAATGAATGCTCCTTTGTTAAACCTCATTTGCCATGTGCATATTAAATGTAAAGTGTGAGATCTGTATCCTGTCTTGCCATATCTGTCTGTTGTATAAGAACAGCAGCTAATCATCTGAGTGCTTGTCTCTGTCATCAGCAAAGTCAAGCAATCTCAACTGCTAACATGTTTAAATGAGTTCACTCAAGTCACACTATATTAACCCAGCCGTTTTATGAAATTTCTCAATCCTTCCAAGTCTGTCTTTATGTTTTCAACTGCCAATTATTTATTTATTTGTCTTTGAGACAAAAAAAAGAAAAGAAAAAAAAAGGTAGAAAATGTAGAGCTACATAATTATGAATTTAAACTAAACACACAAAATGATTCTGTGTGTGAATAACCAACTAGTCCAAATGGCTCATCGGAGATGCATTATTTAAATTCAGATTAAATCAAAATATATTTAAATATGAAAAAAGAAAATAATAATAATAATCTATTCAATTATAATGTTTTATTTACTTAAATTATAATGTATTTTTGTTTGTTTATTTTGCTTTTACAAATGAACACATTCCAGTTGCCTCACAAAAGTTTAAAAGAAATATCTGCTGTAATGAGAGTCTAACCTTCTAGCTCTTGGACTCTTACCCCCACCCCACACAGGACATGTAACAATAGTTTCCTGACCTTTGAGATAAGTTTGTTTGGAAACCAGTCTAATAAAACTAAGAAGTGGCCTTCTGTCTGCCATGCATTCATACTGTCCTTAATGATGTCTGCAGCGGCCATCTTACAACTGTCGTCCCTAAATGCAACATAGTTTTATCAAAAATTCCTTGTCTGGAGTTCATAGAGAGTGATAACTTGCATGTCAAGTTTATGTTATGATGTAAATGATTGTGTCTCCCTGAGAATAAAGCACAGGAGTTTGTGGCAATAGTGCACTACTGAGTCTCATGCATACTACTAATGTCTCGTTTACACCGAGTGGTACGGAACAGTAGTTATTTCCATTTCGATTGTCAGAAGTTGTGAATGGTACCAAAATCCTGAACTGTACCGTACCACTTTTTTGGGACCCTTCCGTTGGGATACCTAGCAGAGTAGTCCGGTACCTAAAGGGTGGAACATTGATTAGTTACACAAGAATTGTCACTTGCGCATGCTTCCTTGCAGCCTGCAGTCATTGCTCAAACAAAGTTGAACAAGATCTGCTCTATGTCCTCCATTGTTGCTTACTGTGTTGCTTTCTTCTTTCTGCGAGAATGTTGTTGATCGCTACACCACGCCTATCAAGTAAGGGTACCATTGGCTGTGGAAACACAAGCCGGATCAGAGTTTACTGTCCCGAATCGTACTTTACTGTACTGTACCGCTCGGTGGAAACAAGCCATACAATTCCCAAATAAAACTTTCCAGAGTTGTCATCATGCAGAAAACTTCAAATTGTTTTGCAAAAATGCTTCATAAAGAATTCTGTCCCTCTTTCCAACTTGTCCATGGGCCTTACCCTTTTTCTCTAGCAGGAAATATAGGCTTATTTTTAATCTTTCAAGAATTCATTGAACAAGATGGAGAACAAGAATTTCCTCCTCTCTATCTCTGATGAATGAAGGACAGGGCAACTTCAGAAAGACATTTGAACAGCCAGCCACTAGATTAATGTTTTATTCTTACAAGTGTTATATCAAAAGCTCATTCCTGGCATTCCAGATCATTATAAAGAGTTGTTGTTGAATATGATGAAATAAATATTTCAAATGTGCAATATCTTCAAAGAATAATATATATTTAATAATAGAGGTGACTGGGTTGCATTTGATGGGTTTACTGATGTAGTTACTTTGCTCTGGCTTACTTTGTACACGCTCCACTGCTAAATGTTACATAATAAAGTGTCAGCACAACTTGTGCCATCTGCCACCAGCTTTGAAACATGTTCCTTAGGTGCCGAGAAGCATTGAAACAAAGCGGATATTCTATTTAAGTACAGACTGTATTGGTAAGCCATCAAAGGGCAAATACACTCTGATGTCATTTTAATGAGGATGAAGGGTGATAAAAGGAGTGAAAAGAAATATGTTTATTCTTTCTTTATTTCTTTCTTTCTTTTTTTTCTAAATTCAGACGGAGGGGTGCGCCCCTCTCAAAATAACAATAATCTAGGAATGGCTATGCATTATTGTTTTATCAGGGAAGCATAAAGATGCCAGAGAGCTGTGACAGATGTGGAAGGATAATTAAAATATCAGTCATGTAACTGCAAATTAAACGTCATTTTGATTTCACATACCGCCTGACATGCAACCAATAGGCAGCTGGGTAATCATCAAAATACCGATGAGGCCGTTCGTCAAGGGCCATATCGCAATCCTCTGTTTCGGCTCACCGTCTCTCTCCAAAAGACACTCTAATTAGTAAACCCTCTGTGCTCTCAAGATAAAGCAAAGGCAGCAAGTACTTTCTTTTTAGAAAGGCCTTCTTTTATACCAATGAGCCAGCCTTTCCCAGGCAGACAGAGCACATGCATAAGCAATGGTAAGGAGGGGAATTAGGTTTACTTACATAAGTCTGAATCTGACTAAGTTAAACACTGGAATGTGAGAAAACTGTATGAGATGTCAAACACAGAGACAACAAACAACACATGCTCATATTAAAGGGCCCCTATTATGGATTTTTGAAAATTACCTTTCATGTACACTGTAAAAAATAAACCCGTAATTTTTACGGTAAAAAAACGGCAGCTGTGGTTGCCAGTATTTTACCGTCAAAAATACGGTAGCAATGTTATTGGTTTTACAGACTTAACTTAAAATTGACAGTAATAAACCGTAATAAACCGTATTTCATTATCTGATAATGTTAATTTGCTGATCTATTGCAATATCTGCTTTGTACTATTGTAATACACTGACAACCACCATTCACAGCAGTGATGAGAGTCACATGATCAATCAAAGATCAATCAAAGCTCTTCACAAGAAGCTCTTCCAAAAGAAAGTTAATACTAATATAAAGAAGCTGCACAGTGTCATTCGCACAAACATTAAACACCATCATGGTAACACACATGAAATTTTAAAAATGCAATAAACATTAATTTAACAAGATTAAATGTAACATAAAACCCTAATGTACGATGACTGATAAGAAAAAAAAAACCTAAGAAAACTATGAAGAAACTTAGTTATTTCGAACAAAAAAACATCAAATGTGAAGTGTCACGCAGGGAATTGTGGGAATGTCAATTTACGTTTTTGTACTGTAAATTGTACAATGAGTTGTTCTTGTTCACTTTCAAAAACTGTAAATTTAACATATTTTACAGTAAAATTACATTAAATGTACCATTAGATCTATCACAGTTATTTACCGTATATAGTATGGAAACTTTCTGTTAACCAATTACCAATTTTTCACTGTAGGATAAAAATCTTTTACCGTTAAAATTAGGGATGTCCCGATCCGATCATGCGATCGGAAATCGGGTCCGATCATGTGGTTTCAGACTCGATCGGAATTGGACGTTACCTCCCGATCAGGACTCGGATATATGTAAATTAGGGGTGTAACGGTACATGTATGCGTAATTGAACCATTTCGGTACGAGGCTTCCGTTTCGGTACGCATACAAACCGAATGATTCCTAGGACCATTTTTCCTGCTGACAAAATCCGCGCTGGCGCGATCACCACAACGTTGCGCAACATCAAATGGCAAGCGTAATGAAAGCGGAACGAAACTGCGCTACTCATTATATTGTGCTTAACGGACCATTTATCAGTTCGGACCAGCAACATCTGTGCAGCGCGAGATCAAGCGACACTGTGCAAAGAGATCCAGTGAAGAAAACATTTGAATTCGCCACTGAAGTAATAACATCGCTGCGAGATCTAGTGAGAAGCATTCAAATTTATCCGTTATTAACCTAGATCTCTATTAGATCAAACAGCGCTGTGCCGTGAATGAACATGGATTAATGTTGCACTTCAAAACTCAAATATAAATATATATTTAAATGTAATTTTTAATGTGATTACCAAAACATTATTTGTTCATCCTTCAAAGATTACCCCCTTTTATAAACCTGAAAGTTTCAAGATGTAGGAAAACTCAAACTTATTTAAAAATATTTTTTCTTTAAATAAATAGGAAATGTCTCTGGCATTTCTTTCTTTTTGCTGTATCGTATCGAACCGAACCGTGAATTTTGTGAACTGTTACACCCCTAATGTATATATATATTCAAATTTTTTTTAATACACTTTTAAACACTTTTATACACTTTTTTTTGTTTTTATATTAGACTTTTTCTATATTTACTGTTGCACTAAAGGCCAAAAGTGAAGAATTTATGTTATTTATTACTTGATTGTTCAAGCTACCTCATAGAAGTGCTCTGTTTGTGAACAGAGTTGTTGAATGTTAAAATAATAAAAATAAGGAACATCCTAGATCTGTTTTTTCGCTCTTCTTTATTCTTTTTTTATGTATTATATAAGTATCGGATCAGGACTCGGTATCGGTAGATACTCAAAATCAAATGACTCGGACTCGAGGGCAAAAAAACCTGATCGGGACATCCCTAGTTAAAATCACCGTTAAAATGAAAAGTCTGAAAGTGCACCGTATATAAAGTTACTGTCTTTCAAAAGTAAGAGTCGACTCCGAGTCAATTAATTGTTTTTCAAACGAGTCATAAACCATCTCATTGTGACGTCAAGACGAAACATAAGCCCGCCCACTTATTGTGCCCGCACCCGGGAAACTTAAAACTCAAACCGGCAGCTGATCCTGTGGATACACTGATCCTGTGGATTTTTTTCCCACCGCCCAAGGACGAGCATGTGAAGAATCTGTGGTTAAAATTAATCTTTACCATGATACTACAGCAGTATAATCCTAAACTTTTCCTGTTACCTTTATTTTACTGACAACTACTTCTCAAATATCGGAGTCAGCTAATCAGCTGTGGACCACTATTACATAAAACTCTGTCTATTAATGCAGATTGTCTATTGTTCTCTACTTTGAGGAAAGATTAAGCATGGAGCAAGATTTGTTTTACCAATGTTTGTTACATCAGTCATTCACGCTAGAGCTCGGCTAATGTATAAATTGCATAGCCTACATGCACTGTTATTGATAAAGTTTCCATGTGTTCACCGCAATATATTAGAAACATACTCTGTAAATAAATTATTACAAGTAAAACAATCGGTTGATGGACATGCACTTGTTAATGCTGATGGTGAGGAATAGCAACATCTCATAATGTAAGTTACCTCAAACTGAGTAGTGAATCACTGAAACGTCCTGCTCGAGTCATCCTTGCGATGGAGGTTCGGGTTGAATGAATGGTTCTTCTTCTATAGTGTTTCATCATCGGATTTGCGCTCGGATTGATATGGTAAAATCAACGTAATTGTTCGTTACTGTGTTTAGTTTACGGTGAAGGAAGCCTTAGGACACGCAGAGCTGTCGGTGTTATGGAAATGTGAATTTTTGTTTTCGACGCGTGCTGTATGCGGTAAATCAATCACAACAGACTGAGCTGTCTGACTAATCAGAGCAGAGTAGCTTGCGGAAAGGAGGGATTTAGAGAGATTGATTTATTTGACGAGTCGGTTGAGAATCATTGAAAATCTGGTGATGTGCAAATATTATGAGAAAATTAAACAGTTTTTTGACGTTTTATGCATGTAAACCTGTTGTAGCAGACTCTAAAACAACATTAGGAAACTTTAAAATATCATAATATGGGCCCTTTAACTTGGCCAGCTACATTGCCATTGTATGTTACTATTTATTTATTTATTAATTATTAGGGGCCAAGCACAGAATGTGCGTAGGCACCTATTGTTTTCGTTGGCGTTCTTATTATTCTTTTTCTTCCCTTTTCCGACTGGGTGTCTATGGCAGCCCATAGAACCGTTTGCGGGAAAGTTGTAACGAATCTACATTCTGATAGAGGACAGGCCCAACATCAAATACACCAATTTTGGTGTGTCTAACTCATTCCCTCTAGCGCCACCACCTGTCCAAAGTTTCACTCAGATTATGCTAATAACTTTTGAACCGTAAGGCCAAGGAATTCCTCTGATTCCTGAGCTCATGGCGATTTGATTGCACCATATGACGTCATTTTCCGTCATAAAAATGTGTCCGCCATTTTGAATTGTCCAAAAAACCTACTTTTGCGAACTCGTCCTAGACGGTTTGTCCGATTTTCACCAAAATTTCACCAGCTCATCTTCAGGCATTGCTGACAAAAAGCTATGGAATTCAAGTTGATTCTTCAAACCGTTTTCGATAAACGCACAAACAAATTTTACGTAGCACTTGCGAAAACAGACGTAAGGCTGTATCTCCGCAGCGCTTAATCGTATTCAGACCAAACTTGATACATGTCATCACAAGCATGACCTGAGGCAACATGCTGTGTTTCGGCGCTGCGCCACCTACTGGTCCGGAGATACGGAAAATGGCTTTATTTGCTTATAACTTCTGAACGGTTTGTCCAAAAATTATAAAATTGGTCTCGTTAGATTCAGGGCGTCATGCCGAGTCGACTGATATCCAATTCTACCAGATCGGCCATTTTGGCTGTCGGCCATTTTGAATTATGTGCCAAATTGCTGTATTTTTTTAATGCATGAACGAATTGTTACGAAACTCGCCATGGGTCATCAGTACGATGCCGTGAAGGAGCCTGAGAAGTTTTGAAACAGCGCCACCTAGTGGTAAAATTAAATCTTAAAATGCTTTTAACTCTGGCTGTGGTTGACTTATTTTCACAAAAGCCATTTTACTAGACTCCTGAATCCTTGCCGAGTCCAATGATTCGGCATATGGTTTGTGCAGCGCTGTAATTTAGCGCTTAAAAAACATTTGCCGATATCTTCGAAACCGCTAGCCCGATCGAGACGAAACCACCGTCAGAAGTTTGGAAACATAAGTCAATAGCTACATGCCAATACCCAAATTGCCAAAATATTGATAGTAAGGGGTCATAAAATCCAATCAAAGTCACGTGTCAGTCATTTTTTACATGTTTTTTCACATAAATGTCTATAACTCCGAAATGAATTGAGATTTCTTCACCAAAATTGACACACATATGTATGGGCTCACTCTGAGTACACATTAAAAAAAATTGTGGGATTTTGCCTCTTGCTGGCACTATAATAGAACAAAACATGAAATTTCCATTGACTTCAATGCAGTTTTGTGATGTAAAATGGTATACTTAATGAATGCATTACTGTAACATTACGAAACTCCCTGAAGGTACTCAAAAGATTTCCAGATAGTGCCACCTTTTGGTAAAAAGTTTTAATTAAATTTCCAAAAATGCTAATAACTTCCTCCTAGACCGTTTGTCTGATTTTCACCAAAATCGAATCGTATCATCTCCAGACCGTGCCGACTAAAAGTTATGGATTTCGTGACGATAGACAAAATTGTTTTTGTATAATGCACCATCAAAGTTGAGGCATGCTGCCAAAATGACTTTTCAGGCTTTATCTCTGACATTTTGACAACAAACTGTGTGTGTGTCATTGTCACCTCACTCTGACCACACCACATACATTTCGGAACTGCGCCACCTATTGGTCGAAAGTGATAATCAATTAAATAATCTTATAAGTTACTGTTTATATGATTTTTAACCCATTTGCCGAAAATCCTCTTAAAATGTCTTTAATTGCTCCTTGCTGCAGTTGGTCTGACACTCCCAGCCATGTTGGCATCTGTTGGCATCTGTTATCATCTTCTATCATCTTCTTGCCGCTTGGCCCCGATAATTGCTGCTTGCAGCTATATTTATTTATTTATTTATTTATTTTTTTTTTTCAACATGCTGTGTAATTTTGTTCACAAGAAGGATTTTCTGCACATTGGGTCCCACAAAAAAAAACTGGCATGGTGGTCCCTCAGAGCCATCTGCAATAGTGTTATCAAATTAGGCACCACTTCTGGGACTCTCTTTCACCTGTCCTCAGCCTTCAGAATGCAAAGAATGGAGACTTTCAGTGTTCAGAGAGAAAGTTGATGCAAAAGAGAACAGAATATGTCAGATACATCAAAAAGATGTCATATGTCTCTAAAGCTGCTGTTCCGAACTGACATGAAACCCCATAGACTGTCCTTATGTCATTCTCCACTGGGAGACAGTAAGTGCTTCACCACGAGAGGCACAAGCAATGTCTCTCATTTATGCATTATCTGAATCTGTTTATCAATCCTTTAAGAAAACTAACAGCTAACATAAAAGGCCAAATGAAAATGCAGAAAGTGATAATTTATCTCTGTGGTATACTTAAGTATAATATCATATCTTAAATATAATCATATCATGAAGGATGTTAGTTCAGCTGCGGGCTATTTTTTTATTATATATATATATATATATATATATATATATATATATATATATATATATATATATATATATACACTCACCGGCCACTTTATTAGGTACACCTGTCCAACTGCTCGTTAACACTTAATTTCTAAGCAGCCAATCACATGGCGGCAACTCAGTGCATTTAGGCATGTAGACATGGTCAAGACAATCTCCTGCAGTTCAAACCGAGCATCAGTATGGGGAAGAAAGGTGATTTGAGTGACTTTGAACGTGGCATGATTGTTGGTGCCAGAAGGGCTGGTCTGAGTATTTCAGAAACTGCTAATCTACTGGGATTTTCACGCACAACCATCTCTAGGGTTTACAGAGAATGGTCCGAAAAAGAAAAAACATCCAGTGAGCGGCAGTTCTGTGGGCGGAAATGCCTTGTTGATGCCAGAGGTCAGAGGAGAATGGCCAGACTGGTTTAAGCTGATAGAAGGGCAACAGTGACTCAAATAACCACCCGTTACAACCAAGGTGGGCAGAAGAGCATCTCTGAACGCACAGTACGTCGAACTTTGAGGCAGATGGGCTACAGCAGCAGAAGACCACACCGGGTGCCACTCCTTTCAGCTAAGAACAGGAAACTGAGGCTACAATTTGCACAAGCTCATCGAAATTGGACAATAGAAGATTGGAAAAACGTTGCCTGGTCTGATGAGTCTCGATTTCTGCTGCGACATTCGGATGGTAGGGTCAGAATTTGGCGTCTACAACATGAAAGCATGGATCCATCCTGCCTTGTATCAACGGTTCAGGCTGGTGGTGGTGGTGTCATGGTGTGGGGAATATTTTCTTGGCACTCTTTGGGCCCCTTGGTACCAATTGAGCATCGTTGCAACGCCACAGCCTACCTGAGTATTGTTGCTGACCATGTCCATCCCTTTATGACCACAATGTACCCAACTTCTGATGACTACTTTCAGCAGGATAATGCGCCATGTCATAAAGCTGGAATCATCTCAGACTGGTTTCTTGAACATGACAATGAGTTCGCTGTACTCAAATGGCCTCCACAGTCACCAGATCTCAATCCAATAGAGCATCTTTGGGATGTGGTGGAACGGGAGATTCGCATCATGGATGTGCAGCCGACAAATCTGCGGCAACTGTGTGATGCCATCATGTCAATATGGACCAAACTCACTGAGGAATGCTTCCAGCACCTTGTTGAATCTATGCCACGAAGAATTGAGGCAGTTCTGAAGGCAAAAGGGGGTCCAACCCGTTACTAGCATGGGGTACCTAATAAAGTGGCCAGTGAGTGTATATATATATGTATATATATATTATTTGTTATATTTAATGCATAATCCAGCAAACCCACTCTGTGAGTTCCGTGAACAATCGCCTGAAGGAGCAACTAACACCCCAAAAAGGCAGAACAGGCATCAGTTACCATGGCTACCATGGTTTTTTAGTTTATTTCTTAAATGGCCACATGGAAAAGCAAAGGCCATAGAAAATACACATTCTTCATTATAGACCAACTGTTCAATAAATTAACATGCATATCCCGAGTATATTGTGTGTATGATTATGACTGTCTCGTATTTTGTATGGTATAATGCATGCCTTATGATAGATAATGTACCCTTTTCCTACTCAGTTGTATAATCACTTGAGATATCTACAATCATGTAGCCAATTTCCCTATGTGATCATAGGTTTTTTTATAATGTTTGCCTATGTATTAGTCATTGAATGAATGTTTTAGTATTACTTAATCCAGAAAACACCATGTACCATGTTTGGTATCTATGAGTTTCTGCTTTAGTGACCTGAATGATCATTTGCATTATACTGTGTTGATACCTATGCAACATATTAGTATTAAACAAATCTTTTCTACACCCCAAAAAAATACAAATGCAAAACCCCTACTAGAAGACAAAGTAGACAAAGTATTGTAAAGTGTCCCTCCATAGGAACAACTTCTCATTGGCTCACACACCTCCAGAGGGTGTGACATCTTCACACTTTAATACTAGACCTACCGGATTTCTATAACTACTAGAATGACCATACCGGTCATTCAGACTCTTCATGCTCGAATGTACCGAATGTCATTTTTGTCATGTCATGTTTACGTTTAAAGCTTCTTTTGGGGTTTTAGAATGAAGCTTTGAATGTCTGTCTCCATATTTTGTGATGTCATCACTCTAAAAAAATGTCAAAATCCTCAAGCAAAAACCTCAATTTGAATAAAATTGAGTAAAAAGCGGCAAGCGAACGCAGATAGGCCTATATAATACAATCTTTTTTTTGTACTATATAATTTTGTATTGCTACTAGACCACCCCCAAAGGTGTGTCCCTCGCTTTGTGTCCGCCAAGCGGGATAATGTTTATTCACTGCAGTTTTATTTGAATTTGAATTTAACTGTCCTCATGCAATTTGTGGAGGCTCCAGTTGATCTTTGCTGATTTTGTCTTGATGAGAGAGAGCTAGTTGGAGTCAGAGGATATTTGGTCAATGGAAAGACAAAGCCCCAACAAAAACATGTTGTGAGTTTTGGAAATGATTATATCTTTTTTAAATATATTTTGGACTTTACAATGCTCTAGTTATTGGAAATGTTTGGATCACACAAATCGGAAACAAACCTGTGCAGCCAACACTGGAATCAAAATCTATGAATAAATGGATGTGTTATGTTAGAATAGGTAATAATAAACATCAGGGCATGAAATTGAAATTCTAATGATGGGATAATGTATTAGTTAATCGACAACCACAGAACCAGCTATTGTAGCTCAGTCAGTACAGATACAAATTCAAAATAGATCCATATTCTGTTAATTTTTTGGAAAAAATAAAAACAAGTCTTAGGATATAATAACTAATAAAACATGTATTTCAGTGCATTGTAAAAAAAACATGAGTAAACTCAACATGCCATCATCAACCAAACAGAGAAAAGCAGTGAGGGCCTCTTCAGTGTTGTGCTTTGCATGTGCTGTGGGTCCTGCAGCTTGAGGTCACCATGACATTTTGACTTTAGTCATCTATTTTTTCACCCCACACTCCACACAGCACCGTATTTTGCTGTTTCATGCATCTCTGCTGAAGGATTTATCTCCTGGCACTGCGTATCTATAGCACAAGTTCCTGCTTTTATTTGACATGCTCTTTTGAATGCAAAAGTAATCTTTTACGTGCATCTGTTACGCAAAAAGTACACGTTGAGTAGAATTGGTTGTGAGTGTATATTTAAGTATCCCTACCCCTTTTAAAGAAGGGTGTGTTAGACTTAAGAAACTGATCTGCTGAATTTCAAACAATGGTATAACTTTTTTCTTTCCTGTATTCTGCTACAGCTCTCTTTATATTGATAACATGTATCCTGTATTCTGCTACAGCTCTCTTTATATTGATAACATGTATGCATGTACATTCTAAAAAACACTGGGTTAATAACAACCCAAGGGCTGGGTAAATATAGGACAGAACACATGTTTGGTTAAAGGTGGGGTATGTGATTTGGAAAACGACCAGCAGATTTTGAAAATACACAACTCAAATGGTCTTACCTTCTTTACTCCAACGCTGGCCCTGATTCACGCGCGGGGGATGGGGGAGGGGGGTATGGTACGACCGTTTGATTGACAAACTTACTCTCCAATGATTCTAGGTGGTCTTGGAAATGATTGGCTGGAGTTTTTCGAGTCCTGCCGTTCCACAGATGATTAAATTGTTTAATTTTCATTTCAGTGCTTCTAACTCAGTGGCTGTAAGTGGGTTATGAATAGGATTTCAAGTGATTTTGAAAAAATGGACAAAAAAGAGAATCACATACCCCACCTTTAAGCCCCCAGTATCAAGAAACAGAAGGATTCACACAGGTAAAGTAATCAACAGGGGAGCTTCTCAACATCCCTCCTCATCTCCTCACTCCTCTGTCCTCCATCCTATGACCCGGAAACCGATCGAGATCAGCCATCTTGAAGGACATCTCAATTGTCTAATTGCACTGCGAGGAGTCGAGGATCGAGGAGTGAGGAGGCTTCCTGAGGAGTCATAAGCGAGGATACATGGGTGTATCCTATGCGGAAGTGTTTTATCGACTAAATGTTACGCATGGATAAATTCTCCTCCCCCTTCACATGATTTTAATTTATACTTTACCTATGCAGTTTAAATAAACCACACATCTCACATATTTCAACAGTGTATCTTGCTTTATTATTATTTATTATGAATTTCTTAAACAAACAAACTTCGACAACATAAGGGCAGATCCGTTGAGCGCTGCTGATGACGCTGTGAAGTGATGCTCGAGTGATCAAGTATTCCAATGTACATAAAAAAGCTTTCATTCAATTCCTTCATCCTCCTTTTCTTTCCTTGCGTCCTTCCCTCGCATCCAGGGGGTGGAGCTGAGATGCGAGGAAAGGAAGCGAGGTAAGGTAACGAGGATGCACAAATAAGAAATGAGAAGCACCCCAGGTTTATTTGCTTTATTTTTTTATAGGGAGTGCTGATGATGAGGTGCAGGTGCTGATGTAATTAGGTGATGGCTGATGGTGTGCAGGTGGGAAACATATGGATGCTGGGAAATGTAGTGCGGTAGAGGTGACAGAGCTGGTATGGTGACTGGATACGTGACACCCAGGTGCTAATTCACAGTTTAATGGAGCATGTAGTAAAATGATAGTCATGCCTTTCTCAGAATTTCATGCATGTTGCACATACTGTAGATGATACCAGTCAAATATATCTCTCCACATTATTTTTAACATAAGAGCGGGCCAATTTTAACCCTTAAACGCATTCCTCGGGTCTTAAGTGACCCGGGACGTTATTCACTACCCTCCTCCTCATTATTTTTTTTTAAAGTTAGACACCAACCATCTTAGTATTCCAATCAATTCATCATAAACAATATAATAAGAAAAAATATAATAAAAGAATGCCTGTTTTTTGTGCAAATAAAATAAAAATAAATAACACCTCAAGGTATGTAACAGTGTAAGTATATATTTTTTCTGCACATAATAATTGACTCTTTGATGACTGAATAAGTGCAATTCACATTTATTCCTCAAAGTGACAATGTCTGATACACAATGATGAAGTGTCGTTTCCCTCATAGTTGCCACAGGCAGAAAACAAAAGAATATGAAGTATCATTAGCAAAACTTGAAATCAGAAATGGCTCAGTTATTTACTGCTGAGCAAGTACTGAACTCAATCAAATATTAGTGTCACAGTCACTTGATGGTGAATCTGGTGAAAAACCTGTCAGTGATCAAAATATTGATTTTGAATAATGTTGATAATGATGTATGAATATGTTTGAAATGGCGAATATGAGCCAGATGCTGAATGTACTGGGAAATGAGCTCTGACGGGGACAGTGATGATGGTATACAACATCTGCTCAAACGGAGCTCTTCCAATAACCAAAAGGTAACAAATATGCTATATTTTATCCTTCTGTAATTGTTACTCTAATATCAGGAGAGTTTCATAGTATTGCGACAGGTAGAGATACATCCTAGATCCGGGCCACTAAAGACCTGAATATGTAATAATGATTGGTGAAACATTGATGCATTTGATCATTGATGCATTTCTACACCCCAAAAAAATACAAATGCAAAACCCCTACTAGAAGACAAAGTAGACAAAGTATTGTAAAGTGTCCCTCAATAGGAACAACTTCTCAGAGATACATCCTAGATCCGGGCCACTAAAGACCTGAATATGTAATAATGATTGGTGAAACATTGATGCATTTGATCATTGATGCATTTAAAGTCCCTGTAAAGTCGAAATTAAGTATGTGTTCTGAGTTTGTCACACCACAGAAAAATGTGTTATTAGCCACCCAGCCAAATTTAAATGATAAAAAAGCTGGCAAGTACACAAAATAAGCTATCAAAATCTTGCAAAAATTAGCAGTAGTCTCTGCTCTCAAACACTGGGGGCGTGTCCGCTGGCTGCGCTGAAACCACGCCCACTCGCGGGAAAGCTGCCGTCGCCACACTCAACTGTCACCGCTACAGCCGGAATGGATGCTTAGAGTTACTGTGGACTATTAACTATACTACCTATTAATATTATAATTATAACATAAGCACACAAGGCAACTTACACTTACTGGTGGCCACGCAGTGCCGATGATGGCACCAGTTGTTGGTGCGATGGGAGGATGAAGGCCCCATTCACCAGTAACAGCGGATTATCAGTGAATCCCAGTTGTCTCCGACGAAAGTTTACAAAACTATCCCATGTAAAATGATCACTAAAGAGGCGGGTTTTGGCGGTGATCCTCAGCTCTCCATCAAGGTGGCTCTTCACAAAATTAATCCACCTCTTCTTGATGTGATTGTTGTTTGGAAATTTAAATAAGGACACCGATCTGTTTTATATGTGATCGCATCCAGGTAGTATGCATTTCCGTGATGAAGGCATAGCTAGCTGGCAAACTGTAGGCTGTAGTAACTAATAGTACTTACAATAACTCGCGGTTGAGGGGCAAAATGATGGGGCCAGCCTCAGTGGCTCCAGTGTGTCATCAAGTAGGGGCATGTCCAGGAGCTCAGGGGCTCCAGTACGAGGGGCGTATTCATTGAGCCCCCTTTTTATCCCCGCCCAAAAAATATGGAACACAGCAATGCTGCCGTGCAAAGGCAAAAGACCGTAACTTCGTTTTTGGTCGAAAATT
The DNA here is from genome assembly GCA_031834385.1 of Semotilus atromaculatus. Lineage (NCBI taxonomy): Eukaryota > Metazoa > Chordata > Actinopteri > Cypriniformes > Leuciscidae > Semotilus > Semotilus atromaculatus. Next base: position 9,819,395 of record JAULUF010000009.1, on the reverse strand, counting down.
AGTTATTGATATTTTTGGCACATTCAAGACCCCCTTTATCATGTGGATAAGTATCTTGTGTCAATTCTGTTGTTTTTTTCGAAAAATGATGGGTTGTTTTAACAGTAACTTCCAAAAAGCGAAGGAGAAACCAAGGCAGAAGACCGTAACACCAGTTCTCTTACGAGAGGTTCTCTCGTATTGCGTAAGTTTAGCTTACGCTACGGGAAAGATTCATCTTCTCGAGATATTGAAGCCAAAAAAATTATCCTTAATTTTGTATTCATTGTCAACGCAGTGCAGCAGCTAGCAGACCTAGAGCAGGCAGTCTTGCGTGCTCATTGGCTGCCCTGCGGGCAACTGCTGCAGCCTATCAGTGAGCCCCGCGTGACGTACGTGCAATGAAGGGCGCCCGCGCCTTCATAGCGTCATAGCCCGCCAGAATGGGCGTGGCTTAGCGTATAAAAGAAGGGGCTCTAGGCTGCATTCCCTGATTTCTGTCTCTTCAGCGAAGCTCTTCGCATCGCTGGATCTGAGAGAAGCCACCGCCGCCGTCGAACAGCGAACAGCCAGCTTAGGACAGCGCTGAGGAAGCCGGCCGTCTTCGCCACCTTCAGCCATCCGTGCGAGCTACGCTATCCGGCGACGTATCCTTTTTGCAAATTGTGTATTTTCTGTGTATACTCCTAAAAGAGCAGCGAGCGTCTTTGTCAAGATGCCTCGCATTTCCTGTGGCTCGTGCAGGGCCCCGCTCAGCGTCGGAGACCGCCACATGATCTGCGCTCTCTGCCTGGGCCAGGAACATGCACAACTCGCCGGGGGCTGCGAGTTCTGTGAAGGGGACCGCGCAAAGAAGCGCCGTTCCCAGAGACAGCCGGAACCTGTGGCCACAGCGACGCGCTCGCCGGAGAACCTCCCTAGCCTCGCTCTCGCCTTCCCCGCCTCCCTTCACCGACGCGCAGCTGCCGCTCACGAGCCTCACTGCCGTCGCGTCTGAGGTTGAGGGACACGCCACAAGGGACTGCTGTTCTAACCGCGGCTAGCTTCCTTTACGTTACAAGGAAGTTACCGCGCCCCCGCAGAAGCAGTCACTCCGCCCTTTGTGGGACCGCGCAGTGATAAGCGCCGTTCCCAAAGGCAGCCGGAGCCTGTAGCTCCACAGCGACGCGCTCGCCGGAGAACCTCCTTCGAGCCTCGCTCTCGCCTTCCCCGCCTCCCTTCACCGACGCGCAGCTGCCGCTCACGAGCCTCACTGCCGTCGCGTCTGAGGATGAGGGACACGCCACAATGGACTGCTGTTCTCACCGCGGCTAGCTTCCTTTACGTTACAAGGAAGCTACCGCGCCCCGCGCGCCCTTTGTTGTCTGCTCGCGCTACTTAAGCTTACGTTTTTTACCCCGTGGCTCAGTGGCTAAACTCTAAGCTTTTCGCGCCAGAGACCCGAGTTCGATCCCGGCTCTCGCAGCAGATAAAATTTATGCAGCTCTCCTCTGAGCTCGCGACCAGCTCTCTTACGTACAGAAAGCGAGCGCGCGCCCCGAGCATGCGTCACCGGCGAAAGAAGGAAAGAGTGTGGTTTTTGTCCCGCCGAGGCCTGACAAACCCCCTCTTTTACCGAAACATTTTCCATCTCCTCCTAGTTCGAGCGGCTGGTAATGTCTATACTGCAGTGAGCCTGTTATAACACGCACGCCTGCAACAGTGCCGACACACACACGAAAACTGTGATGACGCTCTCTCTCTCTTATCTGCTCGCGCCAACTAAAGCTTACGTTGTTTCCCCTATGGCTCAATGGCTAAACCCTAAGCTTTTCGCGCTGGAGACCCGTGTTCGATCCCGGCTCCCGCAGCAGATAAAATTTATGCAGCTCTCCTCAGCGAGCCGCCGTATTCAGATCCGGCTCACGCCGATGGTGGTTTTAGTGTAGAAAGGTGCCCACATCTCAGTGTTCACCCCTACACACAAGCACAAAACTTCCCATGTTATTCACAGAGCCCACTCCCTTAAAGCGGGAAACCGCTCGAGTGTTGAACGTAGGAATTGTGTCCACGAGTTCGTGCCCACGCCTATTTTTCTGCCGCTCTATCACTAAAGACTCATATCAAACTATGAGAGAGAAAGACGCGCGTGTCCCGCTGCGGCCGGACCGCCGTCAAAGTTTATTTCCCTGTCAGTCCCCTTCAAACAGGCTACTGCAGTGGTCCATTTAGCAGCCAACGAGCCGGTTCATTTACCCTCTCGCCTGCACACATACGCCGTTTTCACGGCGACCCAGAGAAATCTCAAAAGAGTATAATGTCTGGTTATCCGGCTCACGCCGTTGGTGTTTTAAGTGTAGTGAAAGTGCCCACGCCCCAGTGTTCACCCCTACACACAAGCACGTCAAATCTCGTGTCACTCTCAGAGCACACTCTCATAAAGCGCAGAAAAGCCGCTCGAGTGTTGAATATAAGAAATGTGTCCACAGGGCTGTGCCCACTATCTGCCCGCTCTGTTACACGATCAATAAAACAGGTTATGAATGTCAGTCTCGTGCCCGCCGAAGAGCGCTCACGCTTACTAAACACACACCTCCCCCCGGGCGGCGCCCGCGTGTTTAAATGTTATGATAAGACGCTCCCCATCCGTTATGATCGGGGCGTCAAATACACTTGTAAGTCTCGCCGAGAGCGCGCGCGCCGCGCTTTGGCTCAGGCTCAAGTTTCACAAGCCCGCAAATGGCGGCGATCTGAACCCGGAGGCCATTCGCCCCCTAGCGGCTCACATAGCTGTGTGGGAAACTATCCCAGGGTTTTTCAGAATGGGTTCTGAGCACAATAAAGCAGGGCTATACACTTCAATTCATTCGCCGTCCCCCGCGCTTTCGAGCCCGGACCGCGACGATAGTGAATGCGGAAGTAGCACACCTACTTCACGTAGAAATAGCAGTACTGCTGTGCAAAGGGGCTATAGAAAAAGTACCGCCTTCTCTGAGCGAGTCAGGCTTTTACAGCCGATATTTTCTCGTACCCAAGAAGGACGGAGCTTTCAGGCCCATCCTAGATCTGAGACATTTGAACAAGGCACTTGCAAAAGACCGTTCAAAATGCTTACGACCAGAAAAATCCTCGCGCACGTTCGCCTGAGGGACTGGTTTATTTCTCTAGATCTGGAGGATGCCTATTTTCAGATTCAGATATTACCCCGTCACAGGCAATTTTTGAGATTCGCCTTCGACGGTCAGGTATATCAATACACCGTCCTGCCGTTCGGCCTGTCTCTAGCACCCCGTACATTTACGAAGTGCATGGACGCGGCGCTCGCCCCCCTGAGAACTCAAGGGCTGCGAATAATGAACTATCTGGACGATTGGCTGATATTGGCACAGTCAGAGACAGAACTGTTATCTCACAGAACAGTGCTTCTCAGTCACCTGGAAAACTTGGGTCTCACGGTCAACTGGACCAAGAGCTCATTAATGCCCGGTCAGTCAATTTCCTTTTTAGGAATAGAACTGAATTCTGTGGCCATTACGGCTCGTTTGTCGACACAGCGCGCGCGCCGTGTTCGCCACCTAGCCGCATCTTTCCAGAAGGGCAGCTTTCTCCCTTTGAAAACGTTTCAAAGGATGCTGGGCTGTATGGCATCAGCTGCAGCAGTGCTCCAGCTGGGCCTACTGCGCATGCGCCCGCTCCAACGCTGGTTGAATGCTTGCGTGTCTCGCCGAGCCTGGGTTTCTGGCGGCCAGAAAATCAGAGTGTCTCAGACCTGCATAGCAGCTCTGCAGCCCTGGTTAGTAGCCGACTGGTACCAGCAGGGAGTGACGATGGGAACCATCTCTTATCAGAAAGTCATTTCGACAGATGCGTCCAACTCGGGTTGGGGCGCGCTGTTCGAGGGCAGACCGGCCTTTGGCCAGTGGTCAGACCAGGAGAGGTGTTTCCACATAAACTGTCTGGAGATGATAGCGGTCGAGAACGCGCTGAAGCGCTTCCTCCCGTTCATACAGGACCAACATGTTCTCATCCGCTTGGACAACATGTCTGTGGTTTCCTATGTAAACCGTCAGGGCGGTGTCAGATCCAGAAACCTCTGCAATCTGACGGAACGCATCCTCATTTGGTCCCAGATGCACCTGCGCTCGCTGAGGGCGGCGCATGTGCCTGGCCATTTGAACGACGGTCCAGACAAACTGTCCAGGGACAACGTTCCCCCAGGGGAATGGTCCCTGCACCCCCAAACAGTCCAGAAACTGTGGCGCCTATTCGGCAGAGCGGAAGTCGACCTATTTGCGTCAAAAGACAACGCTCATTGCCCGATGTTCTTTTCGAAGAACGAGGACGCGCTGGCCCAGGTCTGGCCCAGCCTCCCACTGTATGCTTTCCCTCCGGTCCCTCTGTTACCACAGGTGATCAAGAGAATCAGGGAAACCCGCCACTCGGTGCTCCTCATAGTTCCGCACTGGGAGAATCAGAATTGGTTCCCGGAACTGGCACGGCTGTCACATGCAGCTCCGTGGCCTATTCCGGTGAGGGCAGATCTCCTCTCTCAGGCTCGCGGCTCGATCTGGCATCCCCATCCAGAGCGCTGGTCTCTGCACGCATGGTTGATCAATGGGTATTCGCTACCCTGCCAGAAAGAGTGATGAACACGATCACGCAATCTAGAGCTCCTTCCACTAGAAGGCTCTACGCGTCTAAATGGTCGGTGTTCTCCAAGTGGTGCACCGACAGAGATCTGGACCCGCGGACGTGCGAGGTTGCGCATTTGCTTATTTTCCTACAAGAGCTGATGGATAAAGGGAGGTCCCCATCCACGCTCAAAGTTTGTGGCGGCGTTCGCAGAGTCGACGCGTGCCCAGTCAATGGGAAGACATGAGCTGGTCATCCGCTTCCTTAGGGGAGCTAGAAGGATGAATCCGCCGCGCCCCCCGTCGGTTCCTATATGGGATCTTTCCTTGGTCCTCGAGGCCCTGAAAGCCTTCCCATTTGAGCCATTAGACTCCGTGGAGCTAAAATACCTATCACTAAAAACCGTTTTTCTGACCGCGCTGTCATCAGTCAAACGTGTGGGGGACCTGCACGCGCTGTCAGTCAGCGCGACGTGTCTTGAGTTCGGGCCGAATGACTCTAAAGTCATCCTCAAACCTAGACATGGCTATGTTCCAAAAGTGATGGGCACTCCTTTCAGAGCGCAAGTCATTTCACTGTCAGCTCTGCCAGCGTCAGACAGTGAGACAGACGTGAATCTCCTCTGCCCAGTCAGGGCGCTGAGGACTTACACTGCGCGCTCCGCCGTTTTTAGGCGCACGGAGCAGCTGTTTGTTTCGTTCGGTGGGCGCACCAAAGGTCTCGCTGCCTCGAAACAGACTCTGTCCAGATGGATAGTGGACGCTATAGCGGCAGCTTATGCGTCAAAAGGTCTGCAATGCCCTCTGGGCATCAGGGCTCATTCCACCAGAGGCATGGCCTCATCGTGGGCGTGGTCCAGCGGGATTCTATCCTCAACATATGTGTAGCGGCGGGCTGGAGCTCCCCGTCTACCTTTGTCAGGTTCTGTAACCTAGAAGTTCCCGCCCTGCAGGCTAAACTTCTGTCAGTTTAAGAGAGTTGTGCGTTCTGCCCAGATATATCATGCTCAGACCACTCTCACGTGACTCAGCTCTCCTGGTTGAGCTGCACTAGTAGGGTATGTGCTATATGCTTATACAGACCAGCGCGCTGCTCTGTATTCCCTATGTGTGCTTATGTACAAGTGATGGCCCGCGTGGCTGGCCACCTTATTTTTCCACTTATTTGGGTTCCCCGAGAAACCTCGGCGACTCATGGGTGGTTGCTTGGCGCGCACGGCGTTGACAAAAAGTTCCCGTAGCGTAAGCTAAACTTACGCAATACGAGAGAACCTCTCGTAAGAGAACGTACTCGGTTACTAACGTAACCTCGGTTCTCTCTAGAGAGGGAACGAGTATTGCGTAACCGGCCGTGCTCGCGCCACGAGCGACTTCGCTTCAGTCGACAGAAACCAGGGAATGCAGCCTAGAGCCCCTTCTTTTATACGCTAAGCCACGCCCATTCTGGCGGGCTATGACGCTATGAAGGCGCGGGCGCCCTTCATTGGACGTACGTCACGCGGGGCTCACTGATAGGCTGCAGCAGTTGCCCGCAGGGCAGCCAATGAGCACGCAAGACTGCCTGCTCTAGGTCTGCTAGCTGCTGCACTGCGTTGACAATGAATACAAAATTAAGGATAATTTTTTTGGCTTCAATATCTCGAGAAGATGAATCTTTCCCGTAGCGTAAGCTAAACTTACGCAATACTCGTTCCCTCTCTAGAGAGAACCGAGGTTACGTTAGTAACCGAGTACGTTACCGCTGTTTGGCTTAGTTTTGGAACGCTCATATTGAGTTACGGCACTCTGCCTTTGTATAGCCGTGCGTCAATATGAAGTTACTGTGCCAGCCTGAAGTTACGGTGTTCTGCCTTTGTTTTACTGTCCATTAAAGTTTGCCGCGCTTAAGTTACGGTGTAGGCTACTGTTTACTGTCATAGCCTACTGTCATTGAAACACTGCTGACACACACAATACCTGAATAAAAGTGTAGGTAAAACAAATATTGTTGAGTGGTTGTTTTTATAGCGTTTAAGGATGGCCCATTACTCTCGAGGGAAAATGATGGTTGAGATGGCTTTGAAACGCAGACATCATTGTGAAGGTAAGAAATTGTGAAACAAAACGTGCATTAGACAAACATAAAATCGTGATTTACTTAATTTAGCTAGCTAGCAGCAAAAGGCTAAGTTAGTCATGAATAGGTTACCAAACTTCTCCATAAGCAAACAAGCAGAGACTAAATAACTTACCAGAAATAAGTAAATTAACCGTAAATAATCTCAAAGAATTTCATAATGGTAAAATTATTCACTCAGAACCAGCACCTGTCAGTGACACTGTCACGTTAGATAGCTGGACAAAACGAGTGTGACTCGAATACAGTTACGTTACCGTGTATGATCACACATAAAAACAGTAAACAGCTCGCAAATCCTTATCCTACCTTTTCTTGTAACTTGATAAAATCCGTGGCAATGAACGTCATCGGAGATGTTTAATCCACAAGCATTCTGAGCATTATTTCTTGCTGGCGTTCACTTCAATCCAAGTCAGGCGATTTCATTAAATTAGATGTAAAAGCGATTATATCCTTTTACGTTGCAATAAATAATACCTGATTTCAAAAAGGTATCCATGCACCCACATGTTGTCAGGTTTGTGTGCAGGTAGCTGAAGACGAGGACGAATGGAGCTTCAATATAGTTGATTTATTTAAAAAGTAGATTTCTTTAAACATACAGGAACCAAAATAACAAATGCCAGGACTTCAGGGAACTCAAATTACACAACCATAAATTGACGACGACCAACAAACACTGAGGGAAAACACAGGGCTTAAATGAACTGAACCAAACGAGATAATTAACTGAAAACAGGTGAAGAGAATGGGTAATCAGACAGAGAGGGAAAACTAACAGGACTGAACCAAAATCACAATAGACAGGGGGAAACGAGATCACAAAACTGAACAGAAAACATCAAAACGTGACAGTACCTCCCCCCTCCCCGAAGGCGCGTCCTCGCGCCGTATAACATCCAAAGGGGTGGGAGGGTGGGCATCCTGGACTCCAGGACGGTCCAGGCGGAGCAGGCTGGTCAGGGGACCAGGGCGGAGCAGGACGATGGCGTGACCAGGGCGGAGCAGGACGTGGGCGTGACCAGGGCGGAGCAGGACGTGGGCGTGACCAGGGCGGAGCAGGACGAGGGCGTGACCAGGGCGGAGCAGGACGTGGGCGTGACCAGGGCGGAGCAGGACGAGGACGTGACCAGGGCGGAGCAGGACGAGGGCGTGGCCACGGCGGAGCTGTCGGACCCTCGGGCGTCCAGGGCGGTGGTGACCCTTCGGGTGGCCATGGCGGTGAGGACCCTTCGGGCGGCCATGGCGGTGAGGACCCTTCGGGTGGCCATGGCGGTGAGGACCCTTCGGGCGGCCAGGGCGGATCAGGCCTTTCAGGTGGCCAGGGCGGAGCAGACCCCTCGGGCGGCCAGGGCGGATCAGGCCTTTCAGGTGGCCAGGGCGGTGAAGACCCTTCGGGTGGCCAGGGCGGTGCAGACCCCTCGGGCGGCCAGGGCGGTGTAGACCTCGGTTCAGACTCAGGGACCGGCACAGGCTCAGACTCTGGGATAGACACAGGCTCAGGCTCTGGGACCGACACCGACTCCGGGTCAAGGACAGGCTCCGGGACAGGGACAGGGACAGACACTGGCTCAGGGACAGACATTAACACAGACACAGTCATAAGAACAGAAACAAATACAGAAACAAACATAGATTCCGGCTCAGGGACAGACTCCGGCTCAGGGGATAACACAATCTCCGGGATCGACACAGGCTCAGGGACAGGGACAGACTTGACGTCAGCGGGCTCTGGCGCAGGATCAGCGGGCTCTGGCGCAGGATCAGCGGGCTCTGGCGCAGGATCAGCGGGCTCTGGCGCAGGATCAGCGGGCTCTGGCGCAGGATCAGCGGGCTCTGGCGCAGGATCAGCGGGCTCTGGCGCAGGATCAGCGGGCTCTGGCGCAGGATCAGCGGGCTCTGGCGCAGGATCAGCGCTGGACGGGACCAGCGGTGAAGGCTCAGGATCTGTGCTGGACGGAACCAGCGGTGAAGGCGAAGGATCCGTGCTGGACGGGACCAGTGGTGAAGGAAACTCTGGGCTGGACGGGACCAGCGGCGAAGAAAGCTTTGGGCTGGACGGGACCAGTGGCGAAGGAAGCTCTAGGCTGGACGGGACCAGCGTCGAAAGAAGCTCTGCCTGGACGTGGCTGACGTGAAGCTCTGGCTGGACGTGGCTGACGTGAAGCTCCGGCTGGACGTGGCTGACGTGAAGCTCTGGCTGGACGTGGCTGGGTTCATGGGCTGGAACTGATGCGTGTGTAGCCCACACACACAGAATCGCTGCAGACATCACCATCAGCGCAGTGTCTTCTTGGATGTACTCACGTGCTGCGTGTTCAGTCACTGGCGGACAGGTGACGGACTCAGCTTCGGATGGGCAGACTATGGGTTCTGGTTCTGGCAGATTGACAACGGGCTCAGGATAGACCGGACTTGAAATAGGCTGAAGGGGAAGATCCTCTACCACGTAGTTCGATCCACACACCCATAGCGTGTGATCAACGAACTCCAGAAATGACAGATTGAGATCTTTCACCAGAATCAGCTGGGCAAGCGGGTCCTTTAATCCACCCCAGAAACTTTGCGTCAATTCTTCTTCTTCCAACGTCACGTCACCGTAGAGATCCATATACAGCCCCGCATAATCTTCAAGTGAGCGTTCACCTTGAAAGAGGATAGGTGTGTTGATTGGTTTCACTTTTTTCCTCCGGTGACATCTCCTCTGGCTCATCTTCGTCTTTATAAAGGTTTGGTTGGTCGTTCTGTCAGGTTTGTGTGCAGGTAGCTGAAGACGAGGACGAATGGAGCTTCAATATAGTTGATTTATTTAAAAAGTAGATTTCTTTAAACATACAGGAACCAAAATAACAAATGCCAGGACTTCAGGGAACTCAAATTACACAACCATAAATTGACGACGACCAACAAACACTGAGGGAAAACACAGGGCTTAAATGAACTGAACCAAACGAGATAATTAACTGAAAACAGGTGAAGAGAATGGGTAATCAGACAGAGAGGGAAAACTAACAGGACTGAACCAAAATCACAATAGACAGGGGGAAACGAGATCACAAAACTGAACAGAAAACATCAAAACGTGACACATGTAGCCTACAGGCTATAGCTTTTTTGTCTGGTAGTCAGTTATGTCAGAAAAACAATATTCAAATTACTCCACGCATTTGAGCTTAATCCACCAGTCAGCGAGCCAAATTTAACCCTTGATTAACCAGTGGCTCTAACTTGTAGGCCTAGGCCTGATACTTTGTTAAAATAGACGATTAATAATATTATATATTAATATTAATATTAATACTATTAATAAAATAGCCTATTGGTAAAAACAAATGTTTGCTGGAACTATGTGTATTGGATATAAAATGTTATTTCCTATTGAAATTTCCCTCCATGCCTTATTATTGTATTATTATCATTATTGTTATTATTATTATTATTATTAAATTTGCTCTATTCCTTTCAGTTCCTTGTGGTGATATTCCTTGTGGTCCAGACACACCACAAACAAAAAAAATCATCGTTCTGGACAGTGGTAGGCATTTTCATAACATTGACATTAATTAATACAATTTTCTTCTTCAAAAATTTCATGTTCATGTTCCATAATTTTCTATGCATGTCTCCATTGTAAATTTGTTCTGTTCATTGCAGTTACTTATGGCGATATTGATTGTGACCCAGCACCCAAATCAAAAACACTCACTCCGGCCACAGCTCTACTGCCAGAGCCCACCCTCGCTCCACTGCCCGCACCAGAGCCCACCATCGCTCCGGCCACAGCCCTACTGCCAGAGCCAACCCTCACTCCACTGCCAGCACCAGAGCCCACCATCGCTCCGGCCACAGCCCTACTGCCAGAGCCCACCCTCACTCCACTGCCAGCACCAGAGCCCACCATCGCTCCGGCCACAGCCCTACTGCCAGAGCCCACCCTCACTCCACTGCCAGCACCAGAGCCCACCATCGCTCCGGCCACAGCCCTACTGCCAGAGCCAACCCTCGCTACACTGCCAGCACCAGAGCCCACCATTGCTCCGGCCACAGCCCTACTGCCAGAGCCAACCCTCGCTACACTGCCAGCACCAGAGCCCACCATCGCTCCGGCCACAGCCCTACTGCCAGAGCCCACCCTCACTCCACTGCCAGCACCAGAGCCCACCATCGCTCCGGCCACAGCTCTACTCCCAGAGCCCACCCTCGCTCCACTGCCAGCACCAGAGTCCACCCTCCCTCCAGCCAAAGCCCCACCAATGGGAGATCCGTGTAAATGCAGAAGAAAATGCACAGACAAATTTAGTGAGGAGAGGCGTAAAGAGATCTGGAAGATATACTGGGACATCAACTACACAGACAGACGTGCATTCATGTTCCACAGTGTCAGCCAGCTACCAACAGCAGCAGTTTGTGTGGATGGAAAAACAAGTCGACGGTGCAGGTCCTTTGTTTACAGGCTGAAGAATGCAGATCAGGTCCCACAGCAGGTCTGTAAAACTTTTTTCTTGTCCACTTTGGGGTACCACCCAGCGAATGACAGTCTGGTCCTCTCTGTGATGAGAAATGGGAATGAGATGATCACAAGAGACCAAAGAGGAAGACATACACCATCCAACAAGCTAGAAATGCAGCCTTTTTACGATCACATTGAATCATTCCACCCATCAGTGAGCCACTACCGAAGAGAGCATGCCCCACATCGTCGCTATCTCCCTAGCGACGTTAACATCAAGCTCATGTATGCTGATTATTTGGAAAAAGGCAACAGCTGCTCCTATGAAAGCTACCGCAAAGCTGTAAAACATAAGAACATCAGCTTTGCAAAGCTTGGAGAGGAGGAGTGTGAGGAGTGTGTACTGCAGGATCAGCACATGAAAACTGACCATGATGGGGATGGCCATGACATGGACTGCTTGCAGTGCCAGAGGTGGCTTGGACATAAAGAGTCTGCCGTGCAGAGCAGAATAATGTACCAGGCTGATGCAGAGAAGGACTGGCCAGAGGACACATTGGTGAAGAGTGTGGACCTTCAAAAGGTCATCATGTTGCCTCGTATGCCTGGTTTGAAAACATCAATCTTCACAAAACGCATCGTGGCATTCCATGAGACCTTTGCCTCTGTAGGCAAGAAAAAAGACAAAAAAAACACCATCTCTGTGGTCTGGCATGAGGGCACGGCAGGGAGAGGAGCAGCAGAGATCACCTCGGCCTATGTGACTGCTCTAAAAAAAGAAAGGGACATAGACCACTGCATCTTCTGGGTGGACAACTGTTCAGCCCAAAATAAGAATTGGTGCTTGCTATCCTCCCTAGTCTGCCTTGTTAATGGTGATACCACCTCCATGGATGATATAACTCTGAAATACTTTGAAAAGGGACACACATTCATGAGTGCTGACAGTTTTCATCATGGTGTCGAGCTGGAGATGAAAAAGCAACCTGGAGGTGTGCTGTATGACTTTGTGGATTTTGTGAATGTTGTGAGGAGCTCAAACTCCAGGAAGGTGGATGTGGTAGAAATGAGGAATGAAGATGTGCTGAATTGGAAGGATGGGCACTCCTGTGTGAAGACCAAGAAGGCATCAAAGTTGGGCAAGATGTCAGTGATCCAGGTGCGACGTGGCTCAAGGAGCTTGTTCTACAAGCTAAACCATGTAGATGCTGACTTTACTGAGTTGGACTTCCTCCGGGCTAAGTTCGAACTGAAGGTTCCCTCTCTCCTGAGACCACATGACCGGGGGATTCAAGAGGCTAAAAAGAACGACATAATCGGAAAACTATGTCCTTTTATGCCCCACAGCAGGAGGGCTTTCTGGTGTTCACTGCCTGTAAGCGAAGTTGTGGATGAGGATGAGGAGTGAGAACACCCTGAAACAACATTAAATGAATGCAGGATTCCAAGTTCACTTGTACATGATTTACTCTTATTCCCTTATTCCCATTCCATGCGTTTTAAATTTGTACATAATTCGTTGTTCTATCTGCTATATCTTTGTTTTATATCTTGTTATATCTTTGCATTCCATTATTAATTAAATTAATATGTTTACCTATTTCAAATATGCTTATCTTGAATGTTTTCATATAATTTATTGTCACCTATCTGCAGTGAACCTGTTAGTTTTACTGCACACAAGATACTCTTTACTGCCATGGAGGTATTGTGTCATGTCTAATTAATTAATAATGCCATCAGGATGCAACCAAATCAGATGATAGCAATAATGGCTAAAAGTAATTGTAAATCATCCAACATTATCAATCAATCAATCGTTTTATTTCGAAAGCACATTTTAAAACAATACAAGTTGATCAAAGTGCTTTACCAACCTTACATAACACATACACAAATAAACCATAAAACACAATACAGGTGTTTGTTACTAAAAAGACTTTGTTAATGGTGATCAGCAACCAGATATCAATAATGTGGAAGTTACTGCCTTTTGCCTTGGCAAGTCTTCTCACTTTTTGCAGACAATACAAAGGCAGAGTACAGTAACTTCAAAATTGGGGTCAAAGGTCAAGTTTGAGATCAATATTTTTTTATGTAGATAATTTTCATTATTAAAACATTGAATTGCCAGATTTTCAGATTCCTACCTATAATTAATTTGTCTGGACAACTAAAAAACTTTAAAGTCATTTTTCTCAGTTCCACACTCTAGCGACTTAAGGTCTTTTGCCTTTGTAGGGCAGAATGGTGAAACTGTTTAACGGTCTAACTCCACAATTCAGTACTTCACAGTTCACAGTCTTTGTAATATGGTTTAGCAATACATTTCTAACATTTATAATGTGTTTAGAATTTTTTTTTTTTTTGAATTGCCTTTACAGGGACTTTAAGGGTTAACTTGAATGTGCAAAAAATGAATGTCTTGCAATACTTTCATGTGCAGGATATTATTATTTTTTTCTACTGAACAATATACTACATCCCATCACAAAAATTACAATAAATACATTTAGGATTTTGCCTTTAAATAAGAACATATATAATTGAAAAAAAGAATAAAACCATTTGTTGAATGTGGTCCTGATTTTGTGAAAATATTTCAAAACATCCACGTAGCAAGAACTTTTCAGCAAACACAGCTGTGCTCAATGGAGATATCAGCAGTCTCAAAATTACCATATTTCCTCAGCAATTAGTCACCTGTGCAAACTCTGGACCTGAGTGGGTAAGCAAGGGCGAATCGTCGGCCTCCTACGTCTTCTGCATACCAGATTAAACAAGTGGCCTGACACCCATGAGACGTCTATGAGGTCACACTGTGCTTTGATACATGGGCAAGAGATGCAGCCGGGTTGTTGTTATGTGTTTGGGTGGGTTTGTGGGGGAGTTTTTTTTTTTTTTATGTGTTACTGTTTGAACATAATGTGGCCAGAGGAGAAACTGCGGTACGATAATTGCTTTAGCCCTGCAGATAAGGAGAAAACTATTTTCTCCATGATGATAGGAGATGCCGGAGGCCTCTCTATCTCCTTCTTTACAGCCTCTCAATAAGGTCTGCAGTTCTGAAAATATTTTTAAGCTTTTGTTGAAATGGAGGGGAAATGGGTGTACAGATGTTTTTAATGTATTATTTTATTTCTGTATTACAACCACACTTAATCTGCATAAGACATCATATATCAATTATATATTTTTCTATTGCTTATTGACTCACCAACATTACATTATAACAAAACATTATTTATTTATTTTTTTGCATTTGATTTTCCATGAATCCACTTATTTACCTCAGCTACTGATATAAAAATAATAAAATCCTTGTCCTGCATGCCTGTACAGATTCTGGCAAAATTACCCATGAATTCAAGCTGACATTAAAGGTCCCTCAAGCACGAGTATGAAAAAAGAAGGAGGGCTGTATTTATTTCAATTAAAATTAGTAGCTGTTTTGTTCTTGTGAATTTTGCTCTTTTTTTTTTTTTTTTTAAATGGGGAGTGAAATAGTGTCATGGAAAAAAGCATAAGAAAGAGAAGAGGTTTCCGTTATGTGAATTTGTTTCACAGACAGGTTTGTATTGTAACCATATGCAATATGCCATGTTATAGAGATTGTTCTTGATAATTACAGCCCGTTCTCATCCCAATGCGTAATATAATGACGCTTTTGCCAAAGCGTCTATATCGAACGCGCATGGTACCCTTTAGCGTCAATATGAGACGCCGATATATATGGGTCAGAAGGCGCCTCCTAGCGGTCTAACCCTAACCCTACACCATACCTAAACCTACCCATCTCTCTGCGTGTTATATTGACGCTAAAGGGTTCCATGGGCGTTGGATTTAGACGCTTTGTCAAAGTGTCAGAATATGACGCCTTGGGATGAGGATGCGTTGGAACTCCAGCGCAAAATGAACCTTTGGTCTAATTACACATTGTTACCTAGTCAACCGTTATCTGAGATTTGTTTTCATGATTATCGAATGTAAATAGTTTTATCTCTAAAAATAGTTTAGACTATAACGCTAGTATAACGCTAGTATATAGGGCACAGAGTAATGACAAATAAAAATCGCTTGTTAATACCACTAACAAGGCTCAAAATAGCCCCACACTAACACGGTAGCATAATAAGGGTCCCTACCTTCAAACCGAAGCATTGAGAACTTTGTCAGTGTCCAGACAGTTTAATAAGAAGATATTTTATACATACAGTCAGCTGCGCGAATACAGGCAGAAGCCATCTTTGAAAAACAGTCTCTACCAGTCGATCTACGAACGCCGATCCAAGTGCGCTGAATTGTGTAGAATCTCATATGGTCCGTTGTTTCCGGAAGAAAGCACTGAGCGCATAAGAGAAGCACTGAACGCAACAGAGAAAATAAATAAATAAAAATTATTTAATCACATCTCACCAGCGCACTTGGATCGGCGTTCGTAGATCGACTGGTAGAGACTGTTTTTCAAAGATGGCTTCTGCCTGTATTCGCGAAGCTGACTGTATGTATAAAATATCTTCTTATTAAACTGTCTGGACACTGACAAAGTTCTCAATGCTTCGGTTTGAAGGTAGGGACCCTTATTATGCTACCGTGTTAGTGTGGGGCTATTTTGAGCCTTGTTAGTGGTATTAACAAGCGATTTATTTTTGTCATTACTCTATGCCCTATTTACTAGCGTTATACTAGCGTTATAGGCTAAACTGTTTTTAGAGATAAAACTATTTACATTCGATAATCATGAAAACAAATCTCAGATAACGGTTGACTAGGTAACAATGTGTAATTAGACCAAAGGTTCATTTTGCGCTGGAGTTCTCCTTTAACATAATAGATATATACCACATGTCAAAACTTTTTAGAGAATTCAACTTTCTCTGGCTCTTTATATATATCTGTTTAACTTAATGTGACAAATTAGAACAGCTTGGTATAATTGGCTGCTTTTATATGCTGATTACAATCCTGACTTGCTGCTTGACATGTATATTATAATGGTTATTGTGCCGAAGAGCTTTGTTCCTCTGACTATGGCCGACTTCACAATGTTGAATGTTTTTGAATGTGAACAGCCATGATCTGATTATTGTGATTGATGTATTACACTGCATTACATATTATATTATATAATGTGAACCTGACATTTAGCTATTAAAATATAGTGGTTACTTGTGGACATTGTAGGAATCCACAGAAATGTAAAATATTTCGAAATAATAAAAAAATCTAAAATAATCTATTTTAGAAAAATGCCTTTTTTGTAAATATTAAAGTATTCTTCTTTTATTTATCTTGTACATCTATATTTCCTCCTGATTAGAGCAAGTGAAATTCTTGTGAAGATAAAGTAGATTGAATGATAACTGAAGGACACAACAGGGTTAAACCGTTTTTTTCCCCTCTTCCAATCTCACCAACTATCTGATTAAATCTTTTCAGGGAGAAAATCAATAGAAGGACACTTGTTTAGGGTCATTTGGAGAGGTGGCTGATTTAGCAGACAGTGCCAATCGCACCGGATGCTTGTACCTGCAACTGCCTGTCTGTTTTAGCACATCTTACATGAGAAGAAGGTGGGTTCCCTTTCGAAGTGGAACTCAACACTGCATCGTGGAGTTGACGCTATGGGAAGGCATCACGTGAGCCTGTGTCTGAGGCACATGTCGATACCTCCAATTTTGATTGGAAAATTGCTACCGCAATCAGGTGATCGTACATGCGTGCAGACGGGCTATAAAAGCATGCCTATGGATACCGTCATCAGCTTCAGATTGTTTGATTGAAGACATACAGGCATGTTTGATTGAAGACATACAGGCATGTCTGAAGTATGGCAATGTGACGCAGTGTCTCGTTACCCTTCTCGGGGAACCAGGTTTCATACGTAACCTAGACGTTTTTTTGCTGAATTAAAGTTGGTATGAACAACAAGAAAAGAAAAAAAAAGATCTAAAGAATCAATCATTGGGGTACTCATAACAACATCATAAGATAGAACTGACATTATTGAGGTTCTTGTTTAAACGTGTGTCACTGCAATAAGAATAGGCTACTGTAAAACATTTAGGAAAAACGAAAAAAACAAAACAATTTAATTAGTGGTTCACCCCAAAAATGGGTCACAGGTGTGTTCTGGTAGGACTGTCAACAGCAACATTTTTAAATGCAAGTAACTCGTTTATAAAATAACCTAAAATAAAAGAAAGGAGAGAAAAAAAGCATTTGTTGGTTTATGCAGTTTTTAAGGACATTTTGTTTTCCTTTGCATGATGCACATTCTTTGCACTGTGTTGGTTCACCACTTGCAATTTAATGTGAAATCTGGCTCTTTATAGAGGTGAGAGTACTTATGATTATATATAAGTGTTGTTCAAAATATTAGTGCCTAATGAAAATCAGTACTCACTAAATATTTGATTCTAAGTGGCAAAGTGGTTCTCTTACAGGTCTTAAAGGGATAGTTCACCCAAAAATGTAAATTATGTCATCATTTAGTCACCCTCAGGTTGTTCCGAACCTGTATGAAGTTCTTTCTTCGATACTGTGGAAGTCAACTTTTTGGTTACCAAGATTCCTCACAATATCATTTGTGTTCAGCAGAAGAAAGAAAATAGTTTGGAACAACTTGAGGGTGACTAAATTATGACAATTTACATTTTTGGGTGAACTATCCCTTTAAGGAAGACCCGCAAGAGAACTACTTTGCCACTTAGAATCAAATCATCAGTCAGTGTTGATTTTCATTAGGCACTAATATTTATTATCTATAATTGTAAATACTCTCACCTCTATTAAGTGATGCTTGTATAGAGTTGACAACAAACAACATTATGACTGCAGCTGCCTTTCCACCATCCGAGCTTTAGCAGAAGGTTTATTTGTCACCACGGTGATAGCACTCAGTTACCACACTGCAGTCTTTTGTCAGCTCAAACCACACTATGCAGGTTTCAATGTTCCTCTAAGTGTGTGATCAACTCGCAGTTCCCCAATTATCATTCAGATACTCAAAGGTTAGTTTAATCATACTCCAGCATCCTGAAATCACAGTGTTATTATCAGGTAAATAAACACATCATCCATGACAGTGAGTGATGAATAACAAACCATACAGAACCCAACATTTCTGTAAATGCTATAGCTTAATCTAGCCCAAAAGGTGTCTGTCAATCTCACATTGAGGGAAGAAGCTAGACCTCCACATTAACACCGTGCAAACACACGTTCAGAGCCTAATACATGTGGGCTTTTGTACTATGTATTTTATTCCCATTGCTTTCATAGGGAGAGATTTATAGCAATTCATAAAAATAAAATGTAAATGCTCTTCCACAGATTAAAAATATGGGGTCAGTGGTACACTAGGTTAGAATTCACACAGCATATTTACTCTCTCTGTTGATCTGAGGGAAAGTTTCGACTGAGTAATTTCTGTCTGTGTTTTGATGTGCTCTTTAAGATGGCTGGAATGTTTGCTCATGGTGACCAGGCGCTCACCCCAATCACCAGCGGAGGCTCGGGATAGAGGACAGAGAGCCCATTCAGTCTCACGGGGGAGCCATGATTCTTGTGTTTGGCAGAATTGCTTGTTTCCCATCCATCTGATGCAGCTAAGCTGCTTACACACACACACACACACACACACACACACACACGCACACTATTTTCATAGTTCACTTTTTGGCTATAGGCTGATTGAGTTAATTAATAGTTACTTAGAATTACATAAATTAATTGAATTGAGGAAAACAAATTCATACAATTAATTCATTCACAAAAGATACTACAATAAACAAAGCAGATAAATTAAAAGGCTAAACTGCATAAAAAATGCATTGACTGAGGCAGAATGATACAGCAAAAACATTGAACTACTGAAGTGGTTGAGATTTTCTGCAGGTTAAATTGTTATGTCAATAGGTGGCAACAGGTGAAACATTAATTTCTAACATTTAGTTAAAAATAGTGATTGCTAACATTTAGTTAAAAAAAAGTGATTACAAGTACAATAGATGAAGCCAGTACCTGCCTTTATGAGCGAGTCATTTAATCAGTCACACAACTGGTTTGTTCAAAACACTGACACATTTAGGAACAAAACTGCTTTAACTAGCTGCTTTAAGTCCACTTTGTTATGCACTTCCTTTCCTAACTTACCGCTGTCGTGTTCACTCATATGTACGTCATTGCTTACATTGCACCAGTTCCCACTACTGGTGGAACTCTTGCAATGGGATTAAAATGGAGCACCCTAAGCTCTTGATCACCTGAAATCTGCTATGGATCCATGGTGTTTTATCTCAGTATAACTCTTCTAAACTGCTTAATTGACCTAACTTGCATAACTTACAGCTGTAAACTACTTTTCCCTCTATTTGAATTGTATAAGGTGTGTGGGTAAATTAAGAGGGAGCACTGCGAGTTGTTGTGACCTCACAATCGTGTTCCATTGTGGTCTATGGATGTCTTTTTTTTTTTTTTTTTTTACAGGTCTGTCCAAATAAACTTCCCTAGTCCACTTGACGAAGATGAATACAAAAAGAGCCAATATGGTGTTGTGGCTGACAACAGCTGGGGAACGAGTGACATTGCTGGCACTGGAGACTTAGGCGATGCAGTGGCGACGAGCGTCGGAGGCGGAACCAGAGGGTTGAGACGGAGCCGGTGTGACGGAGGAACCCGCTGCAGCCGTAGGGGTGGAGGGATGGAGCGCAGCAGACAACCTGTAAGTCCGTTGTGGAAGTACAGTGACGACTGACCAAAGGGGGAACTGGCAGCAGCGGGGCTGGAGTAGCTTCACTGTGATACAATTCTCGACAAAATAAAGACAAGTATCACACAGTACATGTAGGTCAATTAAATGAATACATCACAATCCAAACAGTTCTTAGTGCCGTCTAGAAACAGCTATGATGAAGGTACTGGGTGGGAGTCACTGAAGTCTCTCAGCCAGTCCTTATTGTCCATCTTCACTATTCCCAGTCACGGCGGGCGGTAGCTCTCCGTCGGTTCACATGAATTCTCCGCTCTGGGTCTGGCAGGGCTCTGGATCGAGATAGGATGCTCTCCAGACACCTAATGACAGTCTCCCTCCAGTCCAATCCTGTGGTGTCTGTGAGGTCAACTGGGTGGTGGAAGTTCACCCCGATCCAGAACAAGGTCTTAAGGTTCTCGTAGTCAAGGGGGAAGGTGACGGCAAGATGGCCAAAGATTGGTGCTCTCCTGAGCCACCAAAATAAATTGGCCCATTTAGATCCATTTTTGGGGTCTGGTCTTCTGTCACAAGTGGTTGCAGGCAGACAGACAGAAGAATAAAGTTCCAACATGATTTTAACAACAAATATCCAAACGGCAAACAGATGGTGGCAACACACATAGTCATAAGAGAGACCAGACAGAGAATGAACATGAGGGTACAACTTAAATAGGAACTCAAACAAGACGATTATTAGAACACAGCTGAACCAAACAAACTCATAATGACGGTGACCATAGTAACAAAAGGAACACATGAGAATGAATGAAAACAAACTAAAAGTTCATGATAACTAAGACAAACTGAACACAAGAAGTTACTTGAAATAGGCTATCTACAGTGTACAAATGTCATATTTTGATTTAATTTGAAAAGGAACCCCAAAACACTAACATGTTGGTCCAAACATGCTGACCATTTGCTTTCTAGAGAAGATATAATTAATTATAATCAGATTGATTGAGTTCAATTCTGTGTTACAGGCAGCTTTTATTATTTATAATTAGGCTTTATTATCCCAGATGTAAGAGATAAAAAAAGGTCTGATTAAGGTGTGTTAAAGGCACATATAACCACATGCACACAAGAAGGCAGTCAGGTAGAAACGCCTTGTCCAATCTGAGCAGAGTTTGAAGCCATGTCAAATTCTTAAAGTCTGGTACATAATGACTGACCTGAAGTCTAAAAGCCTTTTGACAACCTTTACACTGTCTCCATCAGACATTTTATTTTATCTACCTTTGTATCTTTTTTTTATACTGAAGCAAAAACCTGAAGGTGGTTATAAGGGCATTGTAAAAGATGCCGCCAAATAGGCTCCTATTTTCAATTGAAGAGGCACTTAAACCACCTTTCCCCCATTATTCTTGATTCAGTTATAATTACTTAATGAACCATAGGCTTGGGTGGTTTATACATTATGTGTTTTAACGCAACAAACAGGTTGATGAAGATGTGAGAAATCGACGTCTCAATCTCGATGAGGCCAGATCCGTGGCCATGGAATCGTCTTGTAATCGAAATCATATATTGCCAGTGACAGAGGTTTTTTGGCCCTGAATGTATGTATAAAATCATATATTGCAGAATTTAATGTATGGGGTGGAGTGTAGCTGATTCCTCAATTTGATGTTTGGAGTTAAGAAATAATAATAATAATAATAATAATAATACATTTTATTTAAAGGCGCCTTGGCACTCAAGGACACCTTACAAAATTCATAAACACCTTGCAAAATTAATAAATATTCGTAAATGACAAACATCAAAAGCAAAGTAGTACAGCCTATAATAACACAGAACTTTATAGCACAGGTGAGAAGGAGCTTTACTGTTATGGATAATAATGTAACAATGGCATACTCCATGTCAGCATTATGTGTAAAAGCTTGTGAGAGATGACCCATGCAATTTATTTAAAAAAATAGCTTGAGATGTCACACTTTATTTCCATAAGACATTCCATTGGAGATTGGGGTTTTCAAATATATCAGGCATTACAGTATGTCTTTTATGAAATAACACATTTTGGCCAACATTTGAGCATTGCATCTTTCATAGATATGGTAATTCAACAATACACTGCGACAAAATAAGCTGAAACCTGTTTTATCAAATATGGGAAGCAGGATATGTTATATTCCAAGTATACTTGTTTTCCACATAGGCATATCAAATTGAAAGTGCCAGGCATGATAGATAGAAATAGAGATTAGATCAGATAACATTTTAAGCTGTCATATGGACATATCACAATGTCCCCCTCACATGGTACAACATGCCCCACGCATGTTGTAACATTGACCATATGACAGCTTAAAATGTTATCTTATCTAATAAAAAAAATATACAAGAATAATAATAAATAAAAAATACTAAAATATTTTGTCAATAAAAATATATTTTTTAACTTTTTCATATAAAATAATGGGATTTTTTAATAATTCAAAATATATATATTTTTTTTTAATTTGACAACAAAAATCACAAAACGGCTATACAACACATCTCATATAGCATATAGTTCAAAACAATAATAATTAATAATTTCTGTACATTGACTCTCAGTCTTTACTCAACTTTTACTAAAGGTTTCTCAATATAATCATAAAAGTATAGAATAGAATAGCATAGTTCTAATAGGGGCACATTGTAACGCACTGATACAACATGCCCCACCTGCACAACTAGGATTTAACAACCCGATCTCACTAAATGCGTCTTTATTGCACGCATGTGTATTGTCGTGTAAGATACGCTAAATTGAGTTTTTACGTGCATAGGATACGCATTGGTTGGTTAGGGTAGGTTTAGGTGTGTGTGGGGTGCGTGTGTATTATACGTATATTGTATTACTGTATTACTTTGCCTTCTTGGTAAATTTCATCTTCACAAACCCAGAACCACTGTAATCCCAATTTTAGAATGTTCTCCTCTGATATAAAGTCAAGTTGAGTCTGGTTTAAGGAACCTTTAATTTTTCATGATGACAAAATGTTATATTGTGATGATGTCCACAGGTTTTCGGTAGGCCTACGCATTTTCAACCCGAACGGTTCGTTGGACCATTTTTCCTGCCGACCAAAATTTCGCTATTTCAAATGTAGGCGCGTTGCGTGTGTCAAGCGCGCTCGAGATGCTGGCGCGACCACAACATTGCCCAACATCAAATGGCAAATGTAATGTAAGCGGAACGAAACTGAGCTACTCGTTATTGTGTGGTTGACGGACCGTTTATCAGTTTGGACCAACGCAGCGCGAGCCGATTTTGATCAAGCGACACTGTTACTACACAGCGCTGAGACATCCAGTAAAGAAAGCATTTGAATTCGCCACTGAAGTAGGCCTAATAACATCATCTCCGCGAGATCTAGTGAGAAACATTCACATTTCTCTGAGATCTAGTGAGAAACATTCACATTTCTCCGTTATTAACGGATCAAACAGCGCTGACGTGGAAACCAGGAAGAAACATTGTGCCATGAAAGAACTATCCAGTGTCCACAGATCAGCAACATCACCATGGATTTACTGTAGTAACACTAACTGCAACCATGGACGCTTGGCAGGAATAGTAGGCTATAATGCTTTCAAGTAACATTGCGTCGGTTTTATATTGACATTATGAATACAATTAAACTAAAATAAACCTTTGTTTATAACTAGGCTGCTAACGTTACAATATTACATTTCATTTTGTCCAAGGAGCTGTTTTGTTTTATGCTCCTAAGTCAAGTATAGCTCCATCATTGCTCAAAGTAAAAAAAAAAAAAAAAAACTTTATGATGTTAGTTTTAATAAAAATAGGCTAATAATAAATAAAAAATCACAAAATTTCTCTGGCATTTCTTTCTTTTTGCTGTATCGAAAACGAACCGAACCGTTACAAATGTATCGTATCAAACCGAACCGTGAATTTTGTGAACCGTTACACCCCTAATATATATATATATATATATATATATATATATATATATATATATATATATATATATATATATATATATATATATATATATATATATATACCAGGGCCTGGCACTTTCGGAGGGTTTTAAAAGCATTAAGTAGACTTATATTTTTTCTCTGCTATCTTCCATCTGCTATTAGTGCAATATCATTTAACGCTCATATGATTTGCTTAAAAAGTAGTGGGTCCAGTTGAGCCAGAGCCATTAAGATGATAATGGTAATGGATAGCTCTCTCTGGGTTTTATAAGCCTGCTTGATACACAGTAGATTGCTACTGAGGTAGATAAGAGTGGTGCTTCAGATATGTGATAGCGATAATGTCTTAATGAGAAATAATGTAAAGCAACCACACACACATACACATTAACCCACGTGCTGCACCTGTATGAATAAACGGCACAGGCACATATGCAGGCAGAAATATAGATACTGTATATACATATGGAAAGAAAGAAAAACAGCACAAAATTGAGCTATTTTACAACCTGTCACATGGCTGAACATCAGCCTGTCCTGGAGCTTTACCTTGGCGGGATCGACTGAACAACACAGGTTCTCAGATCTCCAGTCTGATGTTTATCAAGGGCTGACAAGGTGCTGAGATATTTTCATTAACAGATGTAAATTAAATCTTCATTTGCAGCACAAAGTCTCAGACCCACTGCAACCATAGTCTGACTGCAGGCAAAGGCATGTTAACATCATTGTAGCACATACAATAATATGACAGGCAGGAAAGTCTGTGATGTAAACAAAGCTTTTAAACTTTAGGCTAGTTCTTGTTTGAGGTCCTCTCTCCATTGTATCGCCTTTCTCGGCGGGAGGTAATCTGGAGGGGAGTGAAAGTAGTAAAAATAAACGGTAGGCCTACTGACCGACTGTCACTTCACAATCTAGTTGAGCTATCAAAGGTGAGGAGAGACCAATTTCAACAACGAGGGGCAGCTCCTTTCCACTTTGAGAACATTGTGTGCTTGTCAATATCTGATCAAAGTTGAAACAAACAGAGAGCACTTGGAGTATTCACACCCTTCTTTATGTTTCTTACAACTGATGAAGGATGCTGTGAACATCGTTGCTGTCCTAGCTTTCAGTGTCTTACTTGATCACATATGCTCTTTCACTTGCCAAGTTTGTGCCTCTGATTTGATTTCTCTGGCTTTGTAGAAGCTTTGTAGTTTCATACAAAGCTTTGAGAAAAATGAACTCTTCAAGCAAATTCATTAATAATAGATATGGGTTATGCTGTGAATTCAGGTTCATGAAGTCCATGCTCACATAGGTGGCCACCCAGACGTCCACGTGAAATCAAGCACTGCATTTGCATGTCGCTGATTGTACATCCGTGTTGTTACTGTTAACTAAAACTAAAATTATTAAAATTTATTTTTGGTAATTAAAATAAACTAAAGTGAAATAAAATATAAATATTACAAGAAAAAACATCAACTTGATCTGATTAAAAACTAATAAAAGATTAAAGGTGGGGTATGTGATTCTCTTTTTTGTAAATTTTTTCAAAATCACTTGAAATCCTATTCATAACCCACTTACAGCCACTGAGTTAGAAGCACTGAAATGAAAATTAAGCAATTTAATCATCTGTGGAACGGGCAGGACTCGAAAAACTCCAGCCAATCATTTCCAAGATCACCTAGAATCATTGGAGAGTAAGTCCGTCAATCAAACGGTCGTACCAGACCCCCCTCCCCCCATCCCCCTCACGCGAATCAGGGCCAGCGTTGGAGGAATGAGGGTAGGATCATTTGAGTTGTGTATTTTCAAAACCTGCCGACCTTTTAGCAAATCCCATACCCCTCCTTTAATTAACCCTCTGGTTATCCTCTGGGTCTTTTTGACCCGCATATGACTTTTACTCAATTTTTAAAAAATGTTCTCTTTGTCCAAATGGTATGAAACTTTCTATGGCTCTAAACACTTTGTAGATCTACATAAAAAAATTTAATTGGAATGATATCTGTTTTTATGCTAGCGTGAAAAAAATAGCGACACTTGTTGTCTTCGCGGTCCCTGGAGACCCCGCAGTAAACATACAAAATTCATCATCAAAATCTGAAACGCAGATCACATAGACATAAATAAATTGGCACACTTCCAACAATGCAAAAAACATCCACAATGCGTGCACGCGTGCACACACACACACACACACACACACACACACACACAGGAATACATTTGTAAGGCTATACTATGCATACTGCCTGCAGTGCAATGTAAACGAGACTGTATAAGATGAGACCACCAATTATTGTTCCTAGTTGTTAGATTTTTTCCCCCATTCACTTTTTTAACAATTTTTTTTTTACTGCTTTATTTGCTCACTTGTTATTGCTGTTCAGTTCATTGCATTTTGATTGCAATGTATTTTTTACACAATATGTAATATAACTGTTAATTTCTGTAAATTTATGTTCTGTTACAGTTAGTAACTGAAATGTTGATTAAAATTGTAGAATTATATTAAAAACAGATGATTGAAATAAATTATAAAGACTCCAACATTTCTCTTTGTAACATCTTGTTCAGGTTTGATTCTAATCATAATGTAACATTATTTAAAAACTTTTGTCAGTACAAAAAAATGCTAAACTTTGACAAAAAGTTTTATTTTTTTTTATATAATTGTGATTTTATAATATTTAGATATGAATCCAACTGGAAAAACTTGTGAAAAGATATATTTTGGTTAGTCAAATAGCAAATAGCATTATAGTGGAGCTCTATTAGCCATCTAGTGGTTAAAGTTATTTTTATTTTATTTTAAAACTGCATTTTCCAAAAAATGGCCACAAATCTTACATTAAACCATGTAAAATTATCCATGTTATCTCCATGAATGAAAGTTAGAAATATGGGTTTTTTATAAAGTGAATTTGACATAAAATGCTGTTGTTGTTTTTTTGTTGTTGTAAAAAGCCTTTTTAAATAAATATTTATTTATTTATTTATTTATAGAAATTTAAAAGATATCATAAATCCTCCAAAAACGGCACAAATGTTGAGTAAAAACATTAATAAACAGAGTAAAATTACATAAAAAAAAAAAAACTATTATTCTGTTACAAAATTAAATGTTATTGTTTGGGGTCCCTGGAAACCCCAAAGATAACAAGTGTAGACACAAAATAAGATAATCAGAGGGTTAAATTATAATGAAAACTGAACATCTAAAAATGAAACCTAATTGAAAATATTAATAAATGCTATAATAGTATAAAAATAATACTAAAACAACATACGCTCGCAGATACGAACACCAATGACATTTTTAAAAATGTATTTTCTTCATAAAAGTAAATCTGCATGAATGTCTTAACAGGGCCAGACTGAACTCACTGAAGGTTGCTACTCTTGTATTTTTAGTGTTATGGCATGGGATCAATCACTCACTTTCCCTCTCTCTCTTTTTGGCTTCCATTCCACGCATCTCTGCGTGGCACAATATGCAAATTTAAAATAGTCAAGAGGAAGCTAGTGCTTTGTGGATGCTGCCATTTACAGATTAGATAAAATGAGGTGGGTAAACTGGTTGGCTACAATGAATGCCTAGGCAACATCTTTTTTGGGTGCCGTGCAGCAAATTTTGCACAGCACGGAGTTGGCACTGATATCCGGAGGTGGCAATGAAAGCATTTGGCACTCTCACGCAGGCCCTTCCATCCACTGCCCTCCTCCAGAAATGTATTCCAATCAAATTCCGATGCCCCTCTAATCCGCACAGACATTTATATTTCAAAGAATAATGCACTTTCAATCCATATAAATCAGTGAGGAAAGATAAAGCAAATCAAATGGAGACCTGGAGCAGTGGCCCCTTTGCTCAGATATGGAGGCAAACTGTCATAGCGAGAGGATAAGTGCAAATGTGGTTAAAAACCGAATAACTCATAGCTAAGAAAACGTTGGCTCTTGGTTGTATAACATCATTCTGGAGCATGTTGAAGCCCGCGGAAAAAGGAGGTCTCAGTTAGCAAGCAATTAAAGTTGGAGCAAAAATATCTCCATCTGTGCCTCTCTTATTTTGTGTTAAGTGTAGAATATTTCAGCAAACAAGCAAATTATGTGTGCTTTTATGTTTGTAAATACTCACTGAACTTGTTTGGTAATATTCAAAAGGAATCAGTTGTATGCACAACAGTGACCCTGGATCACAAAACCAGTCACAAGTAGCACAGGTATATTTTTGCAAATAGCCAACAATACATTGTATGGGTCAAAATTATTATTATTTTTATTATTATTATTATTTTCTTTTATGCCAAAAATCATTAGGCTATTAAGTAAAGATCATGTTCCATGAAGATATGATGTACATTTCCTACTGTAAATATATAAAACATTTATTTTTGTGAGTGAATGCAGCATAATTGCGAACATAAATGGACAACTTTAAAGGTGATTGTCTCAATGTTTAGATTTTTTTGCAACCTCAAATTCCAGATTTTAAAGGGAACCTATTATGGCATTTAAAATGTTCCTAATATTGTTGTGGGTGTCCCCAACAACAGTTTTACAAGCATGCAATGACAAAAAACACTTTTGTTGTTTTATAATATGCATTTATTTTTACCTGATTTGCTCAGTGACTCCCATATGAATCGTTCAACGACTCATTTTTCCAAACCCCACCTTTGCGTGACGCTAATCTGCGGTGATTGGTCAGATGACCCAGTCAGTTGTGATTGACAATGTGTGTATAAGTAAAATGTGTTTACAGAGATAATACTTCTATTGGTTAACACGGAGAACAGTGTACAATGCTTTTATCAATTATCAATTTGTAGTAAAAAATTCTAAATAAGAGAAGGAATTTAAGTTGAGTTATGTTAGCCACCATAGCCCAAAGTTCAGTGGTAAAGCACATTCAGTCTTTGTTTGCGTTAGCCCAATAACGCATAAGCATATTGATAATGCAGTACTACGAGGTATTGCTCAATTCTTTATGACAACTCTAATAAGTGTTTTAATAGTGTTGATTATGACCAAGCCATAAAAATAAAGGCTCTTTAACTTTTCTAAAAGAGAGTGCCTTGGATGTTCCTGTTGATTTCAACAACGACAAACACTTCACATATTTCAATACAATTGACATTGAAGACTATAGAAGCTGCGCTGTGCGTACACAACACACAAAATAATTATTGAGCATGCTACATAAAACAAACAATTATTAATATGAATAACACTTACAGGTTGTGATTCGGAGGAGGAAGCTGATCCAAATAAACTTGGTACTGAACCTTCCTTCAATATCAGCCGCTCGCGAATCCATTACAGCATTTATGTTTGTGAAGCAATCATTTTCAAAATGACGCGAACAAAGCACAAGGTCCAGGCTATACTTCTGTGGTATAGTTGTATATATGAACTGTAGCCACTTAGTCTTCAAATAGTTTTCCCTGGTGTCTACGAGCGCAATAAGTGGGCGTATCTTATTCAAATAACTTGTCAAGTTGACGTCATCTAGACAGAGAAAAAGCATCGTTCGTCTATCGATTCATATCAGCGACTCAGAGTTGACTCTTACTTTTGAGAGAAAATAACTTTGTATACGGTGAACTTTCATATTTAAAACTTTGCAGGATGTTTTTGTTCACTTAGATCTGTGTTACACACTACATGAAAGGTAATTTTCAAAATTCCATAATAGGTGCCCTTTAAAATGGTTGTGTCTCGGCCAAATATCCTATCCTAACAAACCATACATCAATTGAAAGCTTATTTATACAGCTTTTGTGTGATGTATACATCTCAATTTCATAAAATTGTTCCATGTGTCTGGTTTTGGGGTCCAGGGTCACTTTCTATTATTATTATTATTATTTATAATGGTATAGTATTTACTAAGATACACATTTAAAGGTAAAGTTCACCCAAAAATGAAAATTATGTAATCATTTACTCACCCTCATGTCGTTCCAAACCTGTGGAAAGAAATAAAGTCATACAGTGTCTTTCTTTAAATTTTTTTCCCCCATAATAAGGCTCTTACTTTTTCATGACGGTCACCTGTAGATGATTTGTAACCTGTATGACTGAATTTCTTTTGTGAGACACAACAACTGACTTTCTTGTGTCCAACAAATGAAAGTCATTCATACAGGTTACAAATCATCTACGGGTGTCCGTCATAAGAGTTTTTGCAGGACCAGTGAAATATCCAAGGGATGTACGTGATGGGGCATCATGCAATCCATAATCCTAAATGAAGTTCAGGGGCTTTAGCAGTAGTGGTTAATCTGAGCCTCAGCCTGCTGCCAATTGAGTGAAACCAGTTTCTCTCTCCATGACTGGATGTTAGATCATTGAACTGTACCGTCGATCTGCTCCACTGGGTCACAAAGCTAGAGAATGTCAAGCCCACCACTGGATTAGTAAGTCGATTGATAAGTGTGTGTGTGTGTGTCTGTGTGTCTGTGTGTGTGTGTGTGTGTGTGTGTGTGTGTGTGTGTGTGTGTGGGTGGGAGGGTGGGGGGGTTGTAGGGTTTGTACACACACACACAAAATACAAACCACAAACCCTGAGTTGCACACAAAATGTTCAGTAAAAAAATTCTGATTAAAGCTCACAATATCAAATAATCAAACTCAGCTTTTTAAAAAAAGATAAAAGCAGTCCTTGTCTCTCTGGGTTTGAAATTAGCTAAACATTTTGTCATTAGGATTGTAAAACTTTAAATATATTTAAATTCCACAGATACATTACATCCAGAACGAGAACACGGGTAATTAAAAGCTTATATTAGCCTTTTTGAATAAATAACAGTCCAACAAAGCATGATGGCACTTGCGTGTATAATTGATGTATAAAATAATCAAAATTACACCAGTTGGTATATGCATATGCATTTATTCAAATATCAAAATTAATTTTATGTAAAATCATAAAAAATATGTTCAAGTGTTCTATGCAGTGAAATTAAAGGTGGGGTATGGGATTTGCAAAACGGCCGGATGATTTTGAAAATACACAACTCAAATGGTCCTACCCTCTTTCCTCCAACGCTGGCCCTGATTCGCGTGAGAGGGATGGAGGGGGGTCTGGTACGATCGTTTGATTGACGGACTTACTGTCCAATGATTCTAGGTGATCTTGGAAATGATTGGCTGGAGTTTTTCGAGTCCTGCCTGTTCCACAGATGATTAAATTGCTTAATTTTAATTTCAGTGCTTCTAACTCAGTGGCTGTAACTGGGTTATGAATAGGATTTCAAGTGATTTTGAAAAAATGGACAAAAAAGAAAATCACATACCCCACCTTTAATAAAGTCCTTTTATATTATTAGTTGTTAATTGAAACCCATACATTCTGTCTCCAAGTCTTTGCTCTGATGTGCTTCCCATGCCGGCAGAATATACAGCAACACAAGCCGTGACATTTTCTCAGTCATAAATGCCGCAAAGCAGAGATGACTAGAGCTAATGTCAGGTTAATGTATAGCCTTTCACTTAGCAAGACCCACACTATAATTCCAGCTTGTAAATACATGCCAGCCCCAAACCAGTTGATGTTAGTTTTATTTGCTCTTTTTAATCGTATGTAAAACTATTGTAAATATAAAGAAATAAATCCAAACTCACGCTAATGTAACATAACTCAGATTTTAAATGTGAGATACCAAAATTAATTGAAAAACAATCATAAAAATGAATGAATATATATATATATATATATGTATATATATATATATATATATATATATATATATATATATATACACTCACCGGCCACTTTATTAGGTACACCTGTCCAACTGCTCCTTAACACTTAATTTCTAAGCAGCCAATCACATGGCGGCAACTCAGTGCATTTAGGCATGTAGACATGGTCAAGACAATCTCCTGCAGTTCAAACCGAGCATCAGTATGGGGAAGAAAGGTGATTTGAGTGACTTTGAACGTGGCATGATTGTTGGTGCCAGAAGGGCTGGTCTGAGTATTTCAGAAACTGCTAATCTACTGGGATTTTCACGCACAACCATCTCTAGGGTTTACAGAGAATGGTCCGAAAAAGAAAAAACATCCAGTGAGCGGCAGTTCTGTGGGCGGAAATGCCTTGTTGATGCCAGAGGTCAGAGGAGAATGGCCAGACTGGTTCGAGCTGATAGAAGGGCAACAGTGACTCAAATAACCACCCGTTACAACCAAGGTGGGCAGAAGAGCATCTCTGAACGCACAGTACGTCGAACTTTGAGGCAGATGGGCTACAGCAGCAGAAGACCACACCGGGTGCCACTCCTTTCAGCTAAGAACAGGAAACTGAGGCTACAATTTGCACAAGCTCATCGAAATTGGACAATAGAAGATTGGAAAAACGTTGCCTGGTCTGATGAGTCTCGATTTTTGCGGCGACATTCGGATGGTAGGGTCAGAATTTGGCGTCTACAACATGAAAGCATGGATCCATCCTGCCTTGTATCAACGGTTCAGGCTGGTGGTGGTGGTGTCATGGTGTGGGGAATATTTTCTTGGCACTCTTTGGGCCCCTTGGTACCAATTGAGCATCGTTGCAACGCCACAGCCTACCTGAGTATTGTTGCTGACCATGTCCATCCCTTTATGACCACAATGTACCCAACTTCTGATGGCTACTTTCAGCAGGATAATGCGCCATGTCATAAAGCTGGAATCATCTCAGACTGGTTTCTTGAACATGACAATGAGTTCGCTGTACTCAAATGGCCTCCACAGTCACCAGATCTCAATCCAATAGAGCATCTTTGGGATGTGGTGGAACGGGAGATTCGCATCATGGATGTGCAGCCGACAAATCTGCGGCAACTGTGTGATGCCATCATGTCAATATGGACCAAACTCCCTGAGGAATGCTTCCAGCACCTTGTTGAATCTATGCCACGAAGAATTGAGGCAGTTCTGAAGGCAAAAGGGGGTCCAACCCGTTACTAGCATGGGGTACCTAATAAAGTGGCCAGTGAGTGTATATATCACATACTACCAATAATAATAATAATTAAAGCTGCAAGCAGCATTTAGCGGTGTTCAAGCAGTTAAGGCAGTTAAGGCAGTTAAGCTCAAAAGCATCAAAAGACAATAAGGCTTATGTAGCAAGCATTGTTTTAGCATTGGTTTACTCTGATATACCACATTTTATTGTGATTTTTCATGATTTACCATGTTCCAGTAAGATTTACCATAGTTTACCATGATATACCAAGTTGTAGTATGATTCACCATGATTTACCCTGTTGTAGCATGGTTTTCTACAATTCAACACATTCTAGTATCATTTAACATGATTCTAACATGATTTACCATAGTTTACCATGATTTTTCTTAATTTACCTTGGTTTACCATGTTATAGGATGATTTACCATGATAAACCACATTCTAGAATGATTTACCAGGATTGTACCATGATTTACCATGATACACCATGTAATAGAATTATTTACTATGATTTACCATGATACACCATGTAACAGTATTATTTACTATGATTTACCATGATTTACCACATTGCTAGCATTGATGTGAAGTGTCAATAGCAATGACGTGTTAAATTGACAAAACATGATTGTCTTATAATAGTTAACATGGAAAAACTGGTTTGATTTAGTGCAGAATACTGGTGAAAAACAAGTCTGTCAAAATGAAAGTGAGCCAATAAGTGGTCTTCTACTGCCCTCTGCTGGACATTATACTTATTAATAAAGTGTTTTCACAGGTGCCTTTGCCCTCTTTTGTAGACACATGCTTTTTTTTCACACACACACACACACACACACACACACACACACACACACACAAAGACAAATGTTGTTGTTGTTTTCAATGCTATTGGGATGTGTCATTATAAAAATATACTTTAATGGTCATAAGCATTTCACATAATGTCTTTGTAAACTGTTAATCAGATTATTCAGCATTTATTCAGAAACCTAGGACTACACACACACACATTCTGTTGTAGATACAGACATTTGAACTATGTGATGGAAAAACAAAATGTTTACTGCAAGTCTCTTTCAGGATTCACATTCTCAATGTGCTAAATAGTCAGTAGTAATACTTCAATAGATGAATTTTGATTAAATGTGAGTGTAAATGTTAAAATAGTGATTTTATAAAGTCTAAATAAGAATTATCATCATCATCGGCAGTCCGTCGTATATCGACGATGACTGTCTGGATTGGAGGCTATTGTAGGCCGGCTCTCATGTGAGCTAGAAGGCCTGCTCTCGATCTGCAGCAGCGATGGCATTTGCTACAGACAAAGTCTTTTGCTGCAATGGAACAGTGCCGCCTCTCATGGGCTTTCTCATAGTCTTTCTGACGCTTTTTCTCAACAGCTGCGACTACTGTTTTCAATCCACGCACTGCAGGGCCTGTTCCTCCCAGCTTTCCGGGGAGATCCCGGTGTTCTGCATATGTCTTTTCAGGGCATCTTTGAAACGCAGTCTTTGACCACCACGGCTTCTTTTGCCCTCTGTTAGCTCTGCGTAAAAAACTGCTTCTCATCCGGCGCACATGTCCAGCCCATCGCAGTTGTTATGATGTAATAAGGGCTTCAACACTAACAGAGCCAGCTCGTTGGATTACCTCTACATCTGGGATTTGATCCTGCCATTTGATGTGTAAAATGACAAAATGACTATTTTAAAAAGATTTTAGTGTGATTTTTCATGATTTTACCATGTTCCAGTATGATTTGCCATAATTCTAGCATTATTTACCAGTTTACTATGATTTGTCTTAGTTTACCTTGATGTTACCTTGTTGTGACCATCGAATATTATACAATGATTTAACATGATAAACCACATTCTAGAATGATTAAGCAGGATTCTAGCATGATTTACTATGATTTACCACGTTGCTAGCAATTATGTGAAGCATCAGAACAGTGAAGTGAAGAACTCTGACAAAATATGATTGTGTTATTATAGTAATTATCGTATAAGGGATTTTTTAGTGTCTAAATAAATGAATGCAAAAACACATGTGAAAAGACTATTAATAAGTATAATGTCCAGCAGAGGGCAGTAGAAGACCACTTATTGTCTCACTTTCATTTTGAACTACTTGGTTTCATCAGTATTATGCACTAAAGCAAACCAGTTTTTTCATGTTAACTCCATTATGCATGCTTACACACACACACACACACACACACTTTTGGGTTATATTATTGTGAAAATCTCTTTTAGTGGTCTATAAGCATTTCACATATTTCTTTGTGATATAATTATATTCAACTTTATAATAAATCCTTATTGATTATTATATTATTTATTATAAATATTATTTCCATCATAATAAATAGCTTTAAGCATTTGTTTGTTAGCCAATGCTGAAAACTGCTTAAAAAGATAAAAAATGTCTAATGCTGTTGCTCCCTCTTGTGGACAACAGCGGTATTACAATACAGTTGAAATGAATGACAGGGTTTTTTTTATTTGTTTTACTTATATCTCGGGAACGAGAAAGCGAAATAATCTGAAACTCAGACCTTAGATACTGTTAGAGGAGCCCTGTTGAACAAGACCATCCCGGTGTTGCTGGGTTTTTGGAGCAGGGACTTGTGTCCGTTGAAATGTATATCTTTGTGGGCTTATATCTCGGGAATGCATGGGCCAAATCGCGCCATACTCGAATCGAAACTAGATGAGCATGGGGCCTTTCCAACAAGCCCTCCCACAAGTTTCTAGGTGGTCTAGCTCGGGAGATACAGCCGTTCCAAATCGTGGTTCTCACAAATTAGCGATCCGCGGGGGGGTGCTCCCGAGTCCCGCGACGCTAGATTTCGATCAAGACCCCCGAGAGGACCTTACCATCAAAATTTGAGCGTGCAGTGACTTTCCGTTTTCGAGTTATGAGTGAATTTGTACTGAAGGGGCGTGGCCTAACGGTTTTACTTTCGTTTTTAAAAGTCGATGTGGATTTGAATGTAATACTATTCTCAATAAGCAAGTTCTCAATAGTAGATCTCCAATAGATGAATTTTGACAAAATGTGAGTGTAAATGTTAAAATAGTGATTTTATAAAGTCTAAATAAGCATTATAGTATAATATTAGTAAGTAGCATGACAAAATGTCTATTTTAAACAGCAGGGGTCAGTATAATACCACTTATTGGCTTAATATGCAGCTTTCAGGGACACCTGTTCAAAGCTACGTATTGAAATGTCACTATTATAGCCATGCAAATTAATAAGTTATACCTTTTCTGATAATTATTGATCTAGAGAGTCCAGAGAATTGTACTGCACTGGTTTGAACATTGATTTTAACATATGCTCATAGATGAAAAAAAAAAAAAAAAGACCACACACAGCCAATACAGGCAATTTACCATTGGAAATGCATGGTTTTAAAGCTTTTTAACAGTTATAGCGCCAGCTATGGTCCGATCTCCATGAAACTTTGCATGCTTCTTCCCCATGTTATGATACATATGCTCATCAATATTTGTGAAGTTCTGAGTTTTCCTTTAGGATGTATAGGCTTTTGAGTGTATTTTGACACACCCCTTTTCTAAATGACCCTGTTACAGCCAGCCAAATGCAAAAGTTCAACTTTTTTTCAATAATTATTGATCTAGAGAGTCCAGAGAATTGTCCTGAACTGGTCTGATTTTGATCGGGCAAAAAACCAGGAACTAGTTCGCAAAAGTAGGTTTTTAATATATTCGTGAATATTTAATGAACGATTTGATTGACAGCAATAATTCTAGAGGCAAAGTTGTTCAGCATGAGGAGATATATCTAATGATATGCATTTTGTGGGGATGTGTGCAACACCACGTGATAACAGAGCCATAAAACTCGTTAGCGCCAACTAGTGGCCGATTTCTTTCAAAACTCTTTCAGACCTCTTGGGCCACGAGTCGAACATGCCCATCGAGTTTCGTTCCGATCGGCTTCAGTTAACCTCGTCTCAGAGAGGCTCAAACTTCATTGGCCGATGGCGGCCATGTTTTTTGAGATACGCCAATATCCTTTTACACATACATGGGACCTTGGTCCAAGACACTGCATACCAAATTTCAAGTCAATCGGACTAACGGTCAGGTGGCCACACCCCCTTTTATGTTTTTTTAATGTTATAGCGCCACCTAATGTTCAATCGTCGCGATTTTTTTACTGTGACCTCAGATTGAACTCATGCACATGTGTTCCAAGTTTGGTGAACCTACCTCATTTACTTCTGGAGTTATAGCCATTTTAGAAAAATAGGCTCCTCCCACAACAATCATTTTGCGCCCCCTATCGACCGGAAATCGAAAATTCAACTTTTTTTCGATAATTATTGATATTCAGACTCCAGAGAACATTTCTGCACTGGTTTGGTTCCAATCGGGTGAAAAACCAGGGACTAGTTCGCAAAAGTAGTTTTTCGACTAAATTCAAAATGGCGGAAAATCCATCATGGCGGAAATGAAATCGGAGATATACGTTTTTTACGTCAGGTCCCCAGCTTTCCAATGATATAAGACACTTGAGTCTACGACTTACGGTCTAGGAGTTATGAGCAGTTACGCGCAATTGATTGCTATAGCGCCACCTATGGGCCAATCGGGCTCATAATTTGATAACCTCTCCTCGATTTTTGTACTACCATCTGACAAAGTTTCAACGCTCCAGCACTTACGGTTTGGGCTGCACGATGCGTTTTACAGGAGAATAATAATAATAATAATAATTAAAGCTGCAAAGCAGCATTTAGCGGTGTTCAAGCAGTTAAGGCCTTTAAGGCCGTTAAGCACAAAAGCATCAAAAGTCATTAAGTTTTATGTAGCAAGCATGATTTACCATGATATACTACATTTCAGTGTGATTTTTCATGATTTACCATGTTCCAGTATGATTTACCATGAATCTAACATGATTTTCCATAGTTTACCTTGATGTACCATGTTATAGGATGATTTACCATGATATAGCACATTCTAGAATGATTTACCAGGATTCTAGCATGATTTACCTTATTTACTATGATTTACCATGTTTCTGGCATTATTTACCATGATTTACCACGTTGATAGCAATTATGTGAAGCATCAGAACAATTGAAGTGATAAACTCTGACAAAATATGATTGTGTTATAATAGTAATTGTTTTATAAGTGATTTTATAGTGTCTATATGCATATGAATGCAAAAGCACATGTGAAAAGACTATTAGTAAGAAGAGTGGCCAGCAGAGGGCAGTAGAAGACCACTTATTGGCTCACTTTCATTTTAAACTACTTTGTTTCTCCAGTATAATAATTCTGCACTGAAGCAAACCATTTTTATCATGTTAACTCCATAATGCATGCTTACACACACACACACACACACACACACGTTTGGGATCTGTTATTGTGAAAAGCCATGTTCTAACACTGTTTACCATGATTTACCACATTGCTAGCATTGATGTGAAGTGTCAGTACAAATGAACTGATACACTCTGACAGAATATGAATGTGTTTTAATAGTGATTGTTATATAAGTGATTTTATAGTGTCTATATGCATATGAATGCAAAAGCACATGTGAAAAGACTATTAATAAGTAAAGTGGCCAGCAGAGGGCAGTAAAAGACCACTTATTGGCTTACTTTCATTTTAAACTACTTTGTTTCTCCAGTATGCTGCACTGAAGCAAACCATTTTTATCATGTTAACTCCATAATGCATTCTTACACACACACACACACAGCATTTCACATATTTCTTTGCAATGTAATAATATATAACTAATTAAAGAAAATGCTTTAAGCATTTGTTTGCTTTAAGCCAATGCTGAAAGCTGATAAAAAGATTAAAAATGTCTAATGCTGCTGCTCCATCTAGTGGACAACAGTGCTATTACAGGCTACTTATACAATATGCCATGTTTTTCATATCATTTAATCTACACACACTCATTCTGTTGTAGATAGAGACATTTGGAACTTCAGGATCCAATGTGACTCAATTGTCACTTCAATAGATGATTTTTGACTAAATGTTTTTGTAAATGTTAAAATAGTGAATTTATAAAGTCTAAATATTAAGTATAGTTGAGTAGTGTGACAAAATGACTTTTTTTAAACAGCAGGGGGCAGTAAAATACCACTTATTGGCTTAATAGGCCATTATGTGCATATAATTTTCACCTTTTTAACTGTTATACAAGCATATTTTGTCCAATCTGTCCGAAAATTTTCATGATTATTTAGAGTCACGGCCCACATGTTCAGACTTGTTTTTAATACGATCTGAGCATTCATTGAAGAGATATAGGCTTTCGGTCAAGACTACACATTGAAGTGACCCTATTATAGCCATCCAAATGAATAAATGATACCTTTTCTGATAATTATTGATCTAGAGAGTCCAGAGAATTGTACTGCACTGGTTTTAAACATTATGATGTGAAAATTATACGATCATAGATGGAAAAGACCATTTACAGCCAATACATGCAATTTACCATAGGAAATACATGGTTTTAAAGCTTTTTAACAGTTAAAGCGCCACCTATGGTCCGATCTCCATGAAACTGTGCATGCTTCTTCATCATGTTAGAACACATATGCACACCAATTTTTGTCAAGTTCTGACTTTTTATTTATGATTTATAGGCTTTTGAGTGTATTTTGCTACGCCCCTTTTCTTAATGACCCTATTATAGCCATACGAAAAATGCAAAAGTTCAACTTTTTTCGATAATTATTGATCTATAGAGTCCAGAGAATTGTCCTAGACTGGTCTGGTTTTGATCGGGCGAAAAACCAGGGACTAGTTCGCAAAAGTAGGTTTTTAACATATTAATGAATATTTAATGAACGATTTGATTGACAGCAATGGTTCTAGAGGCAAAGTTGTTCACCATGAGGAGATCTATCAAATGATATGCATTTTGGGGGGATGTGTGCAACACCACGTGATTACAGAGCCATAAAACTCGTTAGCGCCAACTAGTGGCCGATTTCTTTCAAAACTCTTACAGACCTCTTGGGCCATGAGTCGAACATGCCCATCGAGTTTCGTTCCGATCGGCCTCCGTTAACCTTGTTTAATAGGTGCTCAAACTTCATTGGCCGATGGCGGCCATGTTTTTTGAGATACACCAATATCCTTTTATACATACATGGTACCTTGGACCGAGACACTGCATACCAAATTTCAAGTCAATCGGACAAACGGTCAGGTGGCCACACCCCCTTTTATGTTTTTTTAATGCTATAGCGCCACCATGAGGCCAATCGTCGCGATTTTTTTACTGTGACCTCAGACTGAGCTCATACACATGTGTACCAAGTTTGGTGAAAATATCTCATTTCGTTCATGAGTTATAGCCATTTTAGTAAAATTGGCTCCGCCTCCTGCGAATGTTTTGACGCTCCTTAGCAACCGTAAATCGAAATTTCAACTTTTTTTTGATAATTATTGATATTCAGACTCCAGAGAACATTTCTACATTGGATTGGTTCCGATTGGACAAAAAACCAGGGACTAGTTCGCAAAAGTAGGTTTTGGACAAAACTCAAAATGGCGGGAAAATTTGCATACCGGAAATGAAATCCTTGAGGCCATTTTTGTTCGGCTTGACCCAAGGATTCCGATGATATAAGACACTTGAGGCTGCGACAAAGGATTATTGAGATTTAAGCAAATTAGTGCAAATTTTTTGTTTTTTGTGCTATAGCGCCACCTATGGACCAATCGGGCTCATATTTTGATAACCTCTCCTCGATTTCTGTCCTACCTTAATCCCAAATATCAAGTCTCTAGCACTTACGGTTTGGTCTGCACGATGCGTTTTAGGGCGGAATAATAATAATAATAATAAAAATTAAAGCTGCAAAGCAGCATTTAGCGGTGTTCAAGCAGTTAAGGCCTTTAAGGCCGTTAAGCACAAAAGCATCAAAAGTCATTAAGTTTTATGTAGCAAGCATGATTTACCATGATATACTACATTTCAGTGTGATTTTTCATGATTTATTATGTTCCAGTATGATTTACCATGAATCTAACATGATTTTCCATAGTTTACCTTGATGTACCATGTTATAGGATGATTTACCATGATATAGCACATTCTAGAATGATTTACCAGGATTCTAGCATGATTTACCTTATTTACTATGATTTACCATGTTTCTGGCATTATTTACCATGATTTACCACGTTGATAGCAATTATGTGAAGCATCAGAACAATTGAAGTGATAAACTCTGACAAAATATGATTGTGTTATAATAGTAATTGTTTTATAAGTGATTTTATAGTGTCTATATGCATATGAATGCAAAAGCACATGTG
This sequence comes from Semotilus atromaculatus, assembly GCA_031834385.1. Lineage (NCBI taxonomy): Eukaryota > Metazoa > Chordata > Actinopteri > Cypriniformes > Leuciscidae > Semotilus > Semotilus atromaculatus. Next base: position 9,778,227 of record JAULUF010000009.1, on the reverse strand, counting down.
AAAAGACTATTAGTAAGAAGAGTGGCCAGCAGAGGGCAGTAGAAGACCACTTATTGGCTCACTTTCATTTTAAACTACTTTGTTTCTCCAGTATAATAATTCTGCACTGAAGCAAACCATTTTTATCATGTTAACTCCATAATGCATGCTTACACACACACACACACACACACACACGTTTGGGATCTGTTATTGTGAAAAGCCATGTTCTAACACTGTTTACCATGATTTACCACATTGCTAGCATTGATGTGAAGTGTCAGTACAAATGAACTGATACACTCTGACAGAATATGAATGTGTTTTAATAGTGATTTTTATATAAGTGATTTTATAGTGTCTATATGCATACGAATGCAAAAGCACATGTGAAAAGACTATTAATAAGTAAAGTGGCCAGCAGAGGGCAGTAAAAGACCACTTATTGGCTTACTTTCATTTTAAACTACTTTGTTTCTCCAGTATGCTGCACTGAAGCAAACCATTTTTATCATGTTAACTCCATAATGCATTCTTACACACACACACACACACACACACAGCATTTCACATATTTCTTTGCAATGTAATAATATATAACTAATTAAAGAAAATGCTTTAAGCATTTGTTTGCTTTAAGCCAATGCTGAAAGCTGATAAAAAGATTAAAAATGTCTAATGCTGCTGCTCCATCTAGTGGACAACAGTGCTATTACAGCCTACTTATACAATATGCCATGTTTTTCATATCATTTAATCTACACACACTCATTCTGTTGTAGATAGAGACATTTGGAACTTCAGGATCCAATGTGACTCAATTGTCACTTCAATAGATGATTTTTGACTAAATGTTTTTGTAAATGTTAAAATAGTGAAATTATAAAGTCTAAATATTAAGTATAGTTGAGTAGTGTGACAAAATGACTTTTTTTAAACACCAGGGGGCAGTAAAATACCACTTATTGGCTTAATAGGCCATTATGTGCATATAATTTTCACCTTTTTAACTGTTATACAAGCATATTTTGTCCAATCTGTCCGAAAATTTTCATGATTATTTAGAGTCACGGCCCACATGTTCAGACTTGTTTTTAATACGATCTGAGCATTCATTGAAGAGATATAGGCTTTCGGGCACATTCGGTCAAGACTACACATTGAAGTGACCCTATTATTGCCATCCAAATGAATAAATGATACCTTTTCTGATAATTATTGATCTAGAGAGTCCAGAGAATTGTACTGCACTGGTTTTAAACATTATGATGTGAAAATTATACGATCATAGATGGAAAAGACCATTTACAGCCAATACATGCAATTTACCATAGGAAATACATGGTTTTAAAGCTTTTTAACAGTTAAAGCGCCACCTATGGTCCGATCTCCATGAAACTTTGCATGCTTCTTCCCCATGGTATGGCACATATGCTCACCAATTTTTGTGAAGTTCTGAGTTTTTGTGTATGATTTATAGGCTTTTGAGTGTATTTTGTCCAGCCCCTAGTCTAAATAACCCTTTTACAGTCACTCAAAATGCAAAAGTTCAACTTTTTTTTGATAATTATTGATCTAGAGAGTCCAGAGAATTGTCCTAGACTGGTCTGGTTTTGATCGGGCGAAAAACCAGGGACTAGTTCGCAAAAGTAGGTTTTTAACATATTCGTGAATATTTAATGAACGATTTGATTGACAGCAATGGTTCTAGAGGCAAAGTTGTTCAGCATGAGGAGATCTATCAAATGATATGCATTTTGTGGGAATGTGTGCAACACCACGTGATTAAAGAGCCATAAAACTCGTTAGCGCCAACTAGTGGCCGATTTCTTTCAAAACTCTTACAGACCTCTTGGGCCACGAGTCGAACATGCCCATCGAGTTTCGTTCCGATCGGCCTCCGTTAACCTCGTCTCAGAGATGCTCAAACTTCATTGGCCGATGGCGGCCATGCTTTTTGAGATACGCCAATATCCTTTTACACATACATGGGGCCTTGGTCCAAGACACTGCATACCAAATTTCAAGTCAATCGGACTAACGGTCAGGTGGCCACACCCCCTTTTATGTTTTTTTAATGTTATAGCGCCACCTAGTGTCCGATCGTCGCGATTTTTTTACTGTGACCTCAAATTGCACTCATGCACATGTGTACCAAGTTTGGTGAACCTACCTCATTTACTTCTGGAGTTATAGCCATTTTAGAAAAATAGGCTCCTCCCATAACGTTTATTTTGCGCCCCCTAGCGACCGGAAATAGAAAATTCAACTTTTTTTTGATAATTATTGATATTCAGACTCCAGAGAACATTTCTGCACTGGTTTGGTTCCGATCGGGCGAAAAACCAGGGACTAGTTCGCAAAAATCGTTTTTTGACAAAATTCAAAATGGCGGAAAATCTATCATGGCGGAAATGAAATCGGAGATATATGTTTTTTAAGTCAAGAGTCCAGCTTTCCAATGATATAAGACACTTGACTCTACGACTTACGGTCTAGGAGTTATGAGCACTTTCGCGTTTTTGTTGCTATAGCGCCACCTATGGGCCAATCGGGCTCATACTCTCTCAACCTCTCCTCGATTTCTGTGCTACCTTAATCCCAAATATCAAGTCTCTAGCACTTACGGTTTGGTCTGCACGACGCGTTTTAGGGCGGAATAATAATAATAATAATAATAAAAATCAGCACAAATACAATAGGTTTTCAGAACTTCGTTCTTGAACACCTAATCAGCACAATTACAATAGGTTTTCAGAACTTCGTTCTTGAACACCTAATAATAATAATAATTAAAGCTGCAAGCAGCATTTAGCGGTGTTCAAGCAGTTAAGGCAGTTAAGGCAGTTAAGCTCAAAAGCATCAAAAGACAATAAGGCTTATGTAGCAAGCATTGTTTTAGCATTGGTTTACTCTGATATACCACATTTTATTGTGATTTTTCATGATTTACCATGTTCCAGTAAGATTTACCATAGTTTACCATGATATACCAAGTTGTAGTATGATTCACCATGATTTACCCTGTTGTAGCATAGTTTTCTACAATTCAACACATTCTAGTATCATTTAACATGATTCTAACATGATTTACCATAGTTTACCATGATTTTTCTTAATTTACCTTGGTTTACCATGTTATAGGATGATTTACCATGATAAACCACATTCTAGAATGATTTACCAGGATTGTACCATGATTTACCATGATACACCATGTAATAGAATTATTTACTATGATTTACCATGATACACCATGTAATAGTATTATTTACTATGATTTACCATGATTTACCACATTGCTAGCATTGATGTGAAGTGTCAATAGCAATGACGTGTTAAATTGACAAAACATGATTGTCTTATAATAGTTAACATGGAAAAACTGGTTTGATTTAGTGCAGAATACTGGTGAAAAACAAGTCTGTCAAAATGAAAGTGAGCCAATAAGTGGTCTTCTACTGCCCTCTGCTGGACATTATACTTATTAATAAAGTGTTTTCACAGGTGCCTTTGCCCTCTTTTGTAGACACATGCTTTTTTTTCACACACACACACACACACACACACACACACACACACAAAGACAAATGTTGTTGTTGTTTTCAATGCTATTGGGATGTGTCATTATAAAAATATACTTTAATGGTCATAAGCATTTCACATAATGTCTTTGTAAACTGTTAATCAGATTATTCAGCATTTATTCAGAAACCTAGGACTACACACACACACATTCTGTTGTAGATACAGACATTTGAACTATGTGATGGAAAAACAAAATGTTTACTGCAAGTCTCTTTCAGGATTCACATTCTCAATGTGCTAAATAGTCAGTAGTAATACTTCAATAGATGAATTTTGATTAAATGTGAGTGTAAATGTTAAAATAGTGATTTTATAAAGTCTAAATAAGAATTATCATCATCATCGGCAGTCCGTCGTATATCGACGATGACTGTCTGGATTGGAGGCTATTGTAGGCCGGCTCTCATGTGGGCTAGAAGGCCTGCTCTCGATCTACAGCAGCGATGGCATTTGCTACAGACAAAGTCTTTTGCTGCAATGGAACAGTGCCGCCTCTCATGGGCTTTCTCATAGTCTTTCTGACGCTTTTTCTCAACAGCTGCGACTACTGTTTTCAATCCACGCACTGCAGGGCCTGTTCCTCCCAGCTTTCCGGGGAGATCCCGGTGTTCTGCATATGTCTTTTCAGGGCATCTTTGAAACGCAGTCTTTGACCACCACGGCTTCTTTTGCCCTCTGTTAGCTCTGCGTAAAAAACTGCTTCTCATCCGGCGCACATGTCCAGCCCATCGCAGTTGTTATGATGTAATAAGGGCTTCAACACTAACAGAGCCAGCTCGTTGGATTACCTCTACATCTGGGATTTGATCCTGCCATTTGATGTGTAAAATGACAAAATGACTATTTTAAAAAGATTTTAGTGTGATTTTTCATGATTTTACCATGTTCCAGTATGATTTGCCATAATTCTAGCATTATTTACCAGTTTACTATGATTTGTCTTAGTTTACCTTGATGTTACCTTGTTGTGACCATCGAATGTTATACAATGATTTAACATGATAAACCACATTCTAGAATGATTAAGCAGGATTCTAGCATGATTTACTATGATTTACCACGTTGCTAGCAATTATGTGAAGCATCAGAACAGTGAAGTGAAGAACTCTGACAAAATATGATTGTGTTATTATAGTAATTATCGTATAAGGGATTTTTTAGTGTCTAAATAAATGAATGCAAAAACACATGTGAAAAGACTATTAATAAGTATAATGTCCAGCAGAGGGCAGTAGAAGACCACTTATTGTCTCACTTTCATTTTGAACTACTTGGTTTCATCAGTATTATGCACTAAAGCAAACCATTTTTTTCATGTTAACTCCATTATGCATGCTTACACACACACACACACACACACACACACACACACACTTTTGGGTTATATTATTGTGAAAATCTCTTTTAGTGGTCTATAAGCATTTCACATATTTCTTTGTGATATAATTATATTCAACTTTATAATAAATCCTTATTGATTATTACATTATTTATTATAAATATTATTTCCATCATAATAAATAGCTTTAAGCATTTGTTTGTTAGCCAATGCTGAAAACTGCTTAAAAAGATAAAAAATGTCTAATGCTGTTGCTCCCTCTTGTGGACAACAGCGGTATTACAATACAGTTGAAATGAATGACAGGGTTTTTTTAATTTGTTTTACTTATATCTCGGGAACGAGAAAGCGAAATAATCTGAAACTCAGACCTTAGATACTGTTAGAGGAGTCCTGTTGAACAAGACCATCCCGGTGTTGCTGGGTTTTTGGAGCAGGGACTTGTGTCCGTTGAAATGTATATCTTTGTGGGCTTATATCTCGGGAATGCATGGGCCAAATCGCGCCATACTCGAATCGAAACTAGATGAGCATGGGGCCTTTCCAACAAGCCCTCCCACAAGTTTCTAGGTGGTCTAACTCGGGAGATACAGCCGTTCCAAATCGTGGTTCTCACAAATTAGCGATCCGCGGGGGGGTGCTCCCGAGTCCCGCGACGCTAGATTTCGATCAAGACCCCCGAGAGGACCTTACCATCAAAATTTGAGCGTGCAGTGACTTTCCGTTTTCGAGTTATGAGTGAATTTGTACTGAAGGGGCGTGGCCTAACGGTTTTACTTTCGTTTTTAAAAGTCGATGTGGATTTGAATGTAATACTATTCTCAATAAGCAAGTTCTCAATAGTAGATCTCCAATAGATGAATTTTGACAAAATGTGAGTGTAAATGTTAAAATAGTGATTTTATAAAGTCTAAATAAGCATTATAGTATAATATTAGTAAGTAGCATGACAAAATGTCTATTTTAAACAGCAGGGGTCAGTATAATACCACTTATTGGCTTAATATGCAGCTTTCAGGGACACCTGTTCAAAGCTACGTATTGAAATGTCACTATTATAGCCATGCAAATTAATAAGTTATACCTTTTCTGATAATTATTGATCTAGAGAGTCCAGAGAATTGTACTGCACTGGTTTGAACATTGATTTTAACATATGCTCATAGATGAAAAAAAAAAAAAAAGACCACACACAGCCAATACAGGCAATTTACCATTGGAAATGCATGGTTTTAAAGCTTTTTAACAGTTATAGCGCCAGCTATGGTCCGATCTCCATGAAACTTTGCATGCTTCTTCCCCATGTTATGATACATATGCTCATCAATATTTGTGAAGTTCTGAGTTTTCCTTTAGGATGTATAGGCTTTTGAGTGTATTTTGACACACCCCTTTTCTAAATGACCCTGTTACAGCCAGCCAAATGCAAAAGTTCAACTTTTTTTCAATAATTATTGATCTAGAGAGTCCAGAGAATTGTCCTGAACTGGTCTGATTTTGATCGGGCAAAAAACCAGGAACTAGTTCGCAAAAGTAGGTTTTTAATATATTCGTGAATATTTAATGAACGATTTGATTGACAGCAATAATTCTAGAGGCAAAGTTGTTCAGCATGAGGAGATATATCTAATGATATGCATTTTGTGGGGATGTGTGCAACACCACGTGATAACAGAGCCATAAAACTCGTTAGCGCCAACTAGTGGCCGATTTCTTTCAAAACTCTTTCAGACCTCTTGGGCCACGAGTCGAACATGCCCATCGAGTTTCGTTCCGATCGGCTTCAGTTAACCTCGTCTCAGAGAGGCTCAAACTTCATTGGCCGATGGCGGCCATGTTTTTTGAGATACGCCAATATCCTTTTACACATACATGGTACCTTGGTCCAAGACACTGCATACCAAATTTCAAGTCAATCGGACTAACGGTCAGGTGGCCACACCCCCTTTTATGTTTTTTTAATGTTATAGCGCCACCTAATGTTCGATCGTCGCGATTTTTTTACTGTGACCTCAGATTGAACTCATGCACATGTGTTCCAAGTTTGGTGAACCTACCTCATTTACTTCTGGAGTTATAGCCATTTTAGAAAAATAGGCTCCTCCCACAACAATCATTTTGCGCCCCCTATCGACCGGAAATCGAAAATTCAACTTTTTTCCGATAATTATTGATATTCAGACTCCAGAGAACATTTCTGCACTGGTTTGGTTCCAATCGGGTGAAAAACCAGGGACTAGTTCGCAAAAGTAGTTTTTCAACTAAATTCAAAATGGCGGAAAATCCATCATGGCGGAAATGAAATCGGAGATATACGTTTTTTACGTCAGGTCCCCAGCTTTCCAATGATATAAGACACTTGAGTCTACGACTTACGGTCTAGGAGTTATGAGCAGTTACGCGCAATTGATTGCTATAGCGCCACCTATGGGCCAATCGGGCTCATAATTTGATAACCTCTCCTCGATTTTTGTACTACCATCTGACAAAGTTTCAACGCTCCAGCACTTACGGTTTGGGCTGCACGATGCGTTTTACAGGAGAATAATAATAATAATAATAATAATAATAATAATTAAAGCTGCAAAGCAGCATTTAGCGGTGTTCAAGCAGTTAAGGCCTTTAAGGCCGTTAAGCACAAAAGCATCAAAAGTCATTAAGTTTTATGTAGCAAGCATGATTTACCATAATATACTACATTTCAGTGTGATTTTTCATGATTTACCATGTTCCAGTATGATTTACCATGAATCTAACATGATTTTCCATAGTTTACCTTGATGTACCATGTTATAGGATGATTTACCATGATATAGCACATTCTAGAATGATTTACCAGGATTCTAGCATGATTTACCTTATTTACTATGATTTACCATGTTTCTGGCATTATTTACCATGATTTACCACGTTGATAGCAATTATGTGAAGCATCAGAACAATTGAAGTGATAAACTCTGACAAAATATGATTGTGTTATAATAGTAATTGTTTTATAAGTGATTTTATAGTGTCTATATGCATATGAATGCAAAAGCACATGTGAAAAGACTATTAGTAAGAAGAGTGGCCAGCAGAGGGCAGTAGAAGACCACTTATTGGCTCACTTTCATTTTAAACTACTTTGTTTCTCCAGTATAATAATTCTGCACTGAAGCAAACCATTTTTATCATGTTAACTCCATAATGCATGCTTACACACACACACACACACACACACACGTTTGGGATCTGTTATTGTGAAAAGCCATGTTCTAACACTGTTTACCATGATTTACCACATTGCTAGCATTGATGTGAAGTGTCAGTACAAATGAACTGATACACTCTGACAGAATATGAATGTGTTTTAATAGTGATTGTTATATAAGTGATTTTATAGTGTCTATATGCATATGAATGCAAAAGCACATGTGAAAAGACTATTAATAAGTAAAGTGGCCAGCAGAGGGCAGTAAAAGACCACTTATTGGCTTACTTTCATTTTAAACTACTTTGTTTCTCCAGTATGCTGCACTGAAGCAAACCTTTTTTATCATGTTAACTCCATAATGCATTCTTACACACACACACACACACACACAGCATTTCACATATTTCTTTGCAATGTAATAATATATAACTAATTAAAGAAAATGCTTTAAGCATTTGTTTGCTTTAAGCCAATGCTGAAAGCTGATAAAAAGATTAAAAATGTCTAATGCTGCTGCTCCATCTAGTGGACAACAGTGCTATTACAGCCTACTTATACAATATGCCATGTTTTTCATATCATTTAATCTACACACACTCATTCTGTTGTAGATAGAGACATTTGGAACTTCAGGATCCAATGTGACTCAATTGTCACTTCAATAGATGATTTTTGACTAAATGTTTTTGTAAATGTTAAAATAGTGAAATTATAAAGTCTAAATATTAAGTATAGTTGAGTAGTGTGACAAAATGACTTTTTTTAAACAGCAGGGGGCAGTAAAATACCACTTATTGGCTTAATAGGCCATTATGTGCATATAATTTTCACCTTTTTAACTGTTATACAAGCATATTTTGTCCAATCTGTCCGAAAATTTTCATGATTATTTAGAGTCACGGCCCACATGTTCAGACTTGTTTTTAATACGATCTGAGCATTCATTGAAGAGATATAGGCTTTCGGGCACATTCGGTCAAGACTACACATTGAAGTGACCCTATTATAGCCATCCAAATGAATAAATGATACCCTTTCTGATAATTATTGATCTAGAGAGTCCAGAGAATTGTACTGCACTGGTTTTAAACATTATGATGTGAAAATTATACGATCATAGATGGAAAAGACCATTTACAGCCAATACATGCAATTTACCATAGGAAATACATGGTTTTAAAGCTTTTTAACAGTTAAAGCGCCACCTATGGTCCGATCTCCATGAAACTTTGCATGCTTCTTCCCCATGGTATGGCACATATGCTCACCAATTTTTGTGAAGTTCTGAGTTTTTGTGTATGATTTATAGGCTTTTGAGTGTATTTTGTCCAGCCCCTAGTCTAAATAACCCTTTTACAGTCACTCAAAATGCAAAAGATCAACTTTTTTTCAATAATTATTGATCTAGAGAGTCCAGAGAATTGTCCTAGACTGGTCTGATTTTGATCGGGCGAAAAACCAGGGACTAGTTTGCAAAAGTAGGTTTTTAACATATTCGTGAATATTTAATGAACGATTTGATTGACAGCAATGGTTCTAGAGGCAAAGTTGTTCAGCATGAGGAGATCTATCAAATGATATGCATTTTGTGGGAATGTGTGCAACACCACGTGATTAAAGAGCCATAAAACTCGTTAGCGCCAACTAGTGGCCGATTTCTTTCAAAACTCTTACAGACCTCTTGGGCCACGAGTCGAACATGCCCATCGAGTTTCGTTCCGATCGGCCTCCGTTAACCTCGTCTCAGAGATGCTCAAACTTCATTGGCCGATGGCGGCCATGTTTTTTGAGATACGCCAATATCCTTTTACACATACATGGGGCCTTGGTCCAAGACACTGCATACCAAATTTCAAGTCAATCGGACTAACGGTCAGGTGGCCACACCCCCTTTTATGTTTTTTTAATGTTATAGCGCCACCTAGTGTCCGATCGTCGCGATTTTTTTAGTGTGACCTCAAATTGCACTCATGCACATGTGTACCAAGTTTGGTGAACCTACCTCATTTACTTCTGGAGTTATAGCCATTTTAGAAAAATAGGCTCCTCCCATAACGTTTATTTTGCGCCCCCTAGCGACCGGAAATAGAAAATTCAACTTTTTTTTGATAATTATTGATATTCAGACTCCAGAGAACATTTCTGCACTGGTTTGGTTCCGATCGGGCGAAAAACCAGGGACTAGTTCGCAAAAATCGTTTTTTGACAAAATTCAAAATGGCGGAAAATCTATCATGGCGGAAATGAAATCGGAGATATACGTTTTTTAAGTCAAGAGTCCAGCTTTCCAATGATATAAGACACTTGACTCTACGACTTACGGTCTAGGAGTTATGAGCACTTTCGCGTTTTTGTTGCTATAGCGCCACCTATGGGCCAATCGGGCTCATACTCTCTCAACCTCTCCTCGATTTCTGTGCTACCCTATGCCAAAATTTCAAGTCTCTAGCACGTACGGTTTGGGCTGCACGATGCGTTTTAGGGGAAAATAATAATAATAATAATAATAATAATAATAATAATAATAAAAATCAGTACAATTACAATAGGTTTTCAGCACTTCGTGCTTGAACACCTAATAAAAATCAGTACAAATACAATAGGTTTTCAGCACTTCGTGCTTGAACACCTAATAATAAAGTATAGCTCCAAGGACATTATATCACATTATAAGTGAAGTGCTGAGCAGAAACAAGATGCTATGTCCATGTGATAAAGTTTGTCATTTTTGTTTGCATCAGCGTCCACAGCTTCTAATCCAACAGACCTTAGAACATATGTGTTCTACTGTTGTTTTGGAAGAAACAGATCAATAACAATCTCTCTCCAAAAGAGACCTGACTGATTAGGGCAGCCTGTAGGCTTCAGAGTAGACAGCACAAAATGAGATTTCATTTAAAAAAAAAAAAAAACATCTTAAAAACGAAAAAACTTGAAACATAATACAATTATTACAAATATTACAAAGTATACAGTAAATTTTATTTATTTATTTATTCTAAAATTTATAATGGCATAATGGTAAAATTACTTGTCGTTATTGACAGCTTGTAAAAGAAACAGCCAGTACATTGCTTGAATTGCTGTTCATCCAACAGTGTAAACTATTTATGGCTTTCTAATGAGCTGAAGTGTAAACTCACTGTTAACACCAATTAAGCACGTTATCCACACCACACAGAACTTGTTGCTAAAAGGTGATTATGTATTTCCAGGGGAAATATTTCTTTCAGATGGATGCAGTAGCATTAGTCTGATAAATGGACAATTGTTTGATTCTTGAAGAAAATTGCGAATGGAAATGAGGGTCTAAAATGTACTTAAGGGTGATGCAGATTAGCATAATGTGAAGTGCAAGATGCTGCATGTTTGTTTAATGATCAGCAATGTGACTTCTCTTTTATCAGTATGGGGAACATTATCCGTTAAGATGTGGGATAAATGTTGTATCTAACCACTTTACTATACACTTAACCAGCAATGAAAAGAATGAGAGTGTTCAGTATTGTAAATTGAAAGTGTATAATACTGCATATTTATATCGTTAGTTTTACAACATGCAGAGTTTTCATGAGTCAAATGAGTAACTACCCTATTGCTTTAGTATTTCCTTCATTAGATACATTTTAGCGATTAATGGATGGAAATTAAGAGAAAATATCTTCAAATAACTTCAAACTATTTGTTTTGAATCCTTCATTGCAAAACAGAAGACAGTAGACAGCACAATATGGGGACTTTTTTTTAGGTTATTAATGCATTACACATTTTCACACGATATACATATAGAGCCTTGTACCAGAGCATTCCATTTGGGAGACATAGGCCACTGAATTCAGTCATGTGAGATAGTCATCACCTGCTGAACGAAGAGAACAAACATTAAGGAATCACAGGAGCCTTCACAGGATTTGCTACCTGTTTTCCATCCATTGGCTTGCCTCTTTTATTCACTGTAAAACTAATAATTTAATGTAGAACTCAGAGCATATTCACTCTTCAAAAACACTGCTTGCACATAGCCGAAGCATTAATGTACCATGACAAAAGGACCATTGCCTTTTCTGTGCTAAAATACTATTCTGCTCATTTCAAAAATGTTCTATACGACACTTTTTCTCTTTCTCCTTATTGTAGGAATATCTTATATTAGCGCCGGCTACTCTATTTGATTTCTCTAATGGATCAGCCTTTTGCAGTTTCTGAGCAGAGGAAGAAAAACATGAAACTAATTGAAAATGTAAAAGATGAAAGTGACCAAAAATTCATTTTGCACTTTATATTGTCGGTCAGATGTGTCCGCTAAGATTTAGCCAAGAGAATAGAATTGATTGGATGGCAAAAATGAAAAAGAAAAAAAAATGAGACCTAATGTCTTGATTAAACACAGCAAGAGGCACTTTTTCTGCAGTGATTGAATTGATAGGCCACGTTGGGTAGGACGATTAATATTAGGAATGAAAAGGTCTTAGAAATCAGTTGGGGTGCACTGTTTCAGAGAGTCACACATTCTCTCATCACAAAATAGCAATTCTCTCAGCATCTGCTGATTCCATGAGATCTGGAGTCTGCTCTTATGTGATGGAAATGAAGTAGGAATACTCATTTCACCCCACTCACATCAGCACTATTTGGACGGCTAAATGTTTCATGGTTGTCAAAAATGTAGTGTATATATGTATATGAAAAACTGATTATTCTGATATTGGGAAAATTGCTTTTTCATCATAAAAAACTAACAAAAAAAAACCTTTCAGATATTTTTCAATTACTTCTGCAGTATTTACAAAACTGGAACAATTTCAACATTCTGACACGTGAGTCATGACAAATGCAATTTTTAAAGTTTATTTTCAATTGACATTCAATCATGTATATCTATAGATTGTCAATTTGGTTTGTATTTGTGTTTGTACAGTCAACATCTAAATGACATGTTTACAGCAGGGTCCATTTTGCACTAAGCAAGGTTGACAAGTCTCTGTGACAAATGTTTAAAGGGTAATTACACCGGTGGAGACATGAATATGTATTGAAAGTGGGTCATGTAGTAGAATAGTAGCATAAATTTCTAATTTGGGTCCTTCTTGGCCGATAAAAGGCAGAAAATGACTTTTTAGTGCTTGTGGATTGTAGACAACAATCCCCATAGTGCATTGCAATGCTCAGCTCCGGAGGCCACTCCCACTACTCCGCCCATCAATATAGACTAGAGTTGAGCTCCACTCTATGCAACCGCCTGGAAATCATTTCACACAATTTCTAGTGAAGAGTTACTTTGCAAACTAATTATTGAATTAATCCTCGTTTTTGTTTCGAAATGGTGTGCACTTGCATAGTACCGGCATGTTCAGCCAGCACAAGGAAAATACACGGAGTAAGTTTTCATAGATTACCCAAAGATTTGGACTTGTGCAAAAAGTGGCTACAGGCTATCAATAACCCGAAGTTCGGAGAGGACACAGCCATTGAAGCACTAAAACATCTGACAGTGTGCAGTCTACATTTCAATCCAGAAGATTTCGAACCCAACCCCTTAGGATTGAAGAGACCCACGCTTGTGAAAACCGCAATTCCGTCAATATTTACCTTGCCTGATGATGACGACGAACAGCCAGGAACGTCTGGAACTAGCAGCGCTAGCAGGGCTAAACGCATTTGCCTGGAGGTAAGGTTCTTTCTGACTTGACTCTATTAGCAGCTAGTGGCTACTGAGAACACACACTGACATAATCGTCTGCTGTAAAGCAACACATCTCCTATGATTTGTCTGTTTACAAACTAAATATGGTCCATATTATCAAAAAGTTTCTGCCAGTGAAATCAAATGCACTGGCACTGATCTGTGATAGGTCTGTTAGCGCATTAGGTCAAACCCCCTATGGGCGGGTTTGAAAGGGTGGGAACTAGTGCTTGTAGTGCTTGACTATTTGCTGTTATTGTATGTAAACCGATGGGGGTCAATTTGATCCCATAACATTATTATAGTCACCAAAATATGTACAGCCATTCCAAAGTACATCTATGCCGAAGCTTTGCATGCACATTCATTCAATTCAATTCAATTCAATTCAAATATATTTGTATAGCGCTTTTCACAATACACATTGTTCCAAAGCAACTTTACAGAAAGTGCATTAGAAATGTACATAGAAAAATACAGTTAGTTAATCATGTATTAATTTAGGGCATAACATATCGCCGGCGTCGAGTCGTCTCTTCGAAGGCGTCGAGTCGTCTCATCACAGGCGTTTTATCGTCTCATCACAGGCGTTTTGTCATCTCATCACAGGTGTTGGGGCATCTGCAGTCTCCGTGAGAGGCTGGATACAAACTGGAGCTGACGAACGCTATTTACCTCGGGACTTGCGTCCCGAGATAACAGCAGAAAGGCAGATGAGAAAAAATTAGCATAGCTGATGTTCATAATATTAATGCATTAGATCTGATTCGGCAGTAGTATAAAAGGTAAGCATTATGTGAATGCTTGGTTAAAGAGATGCGTCTTTAATCTAGTTTTAAACTGGGACAGCGAGTCTGAGCCTCGAACAATATATCAGGAAGGCTATTCCAGAGTTTAGGAGCTAAATGTGAGAACGCCCTCCCTCCTTTAGTGGACTTAGATATCCTAGGAATGACCAGAAGCCTCGAATTTAGTGATCTTAAAGAGCACAACGGATTGTAGGGCGATAGAAGATCCGTTAAATAGACTGGAGCTAAACCATTTAGGGCTTTATAGGTCAGTAGCAATACCTTGTAATTGATATGGAACTTAATAGGTAACCAGTGTAGAGATGATAAAATTGGTGTTATATGATCATATTTTCTTGACCTAGTAATAACTCTAGCTGCTGCATTTTGCACTAACTGTATCTTATTTATTGAGGATGCAGGATAACCAGCTAATAAAGCATTACAGTAATCTAGTCCCGAGGTCATGAATGCATGAACTAACTTCTCTGCATCAGAAACGGATAGCATGTTACGTAGCTTAGCAATATTTCTAAGGTGGAAAAAGGCTGTTCTTGTAACATATGAAATATGATTTTCGAAAGTCAAGTTGCGGTCAAGTATGACACCCAGGTCTTTTACTGTAGTGGATAAAGTAACAGGACATCCTTCTAAATTAAAGTTGTATTGTGGGGGATTTTGTGGGTAGTTTTTTGGACCAATAAGTAATACCTCTGTTTTATGTGAATTTAATAGCAGGAAATTACACGTCATCCGGCATTTTATATCTTTAAGACATTCTGTCAAGTTAGATAAGTTAGTGTTTTCATCTGGCCGTGATGAAATATATAATTGAGTGTCATCAGCATAACAGTGGAAATTAATTCCATGTTTTGTAGTCGATCCAGGAGTATTTTATGATCTATAGTATCAAATGCAGCGCTAAGATCGAGTAGAACTAGTATTGAGCAGCAGCCTTGGTCAGAAGCTAATAGTAAATCATTTGTAATTTTAACTAGCACAGTTTCTGTGCTATGATACGGTCTGAATCCTGACTGAAATTTTTCATAGATATCATTTTCTTGCAAGAAAGAGCACAATTGAGCGGACACAACTTTTTCTAGTATTTTAGACATAAATGGAAGATTTGAAATGGGTCTGTAATTTGCTAGGTTATTTGGATCTAATTGTGGTTTCTTAATAAGAGGTTTTATTACTGCCAGCTTGAATATTCTTGGAACGTGACCTAAAAATAAAGATGAATTAATAATATTGAGAAGAGGCTCTTCCACTACAGGTAACACTTCTTTAAGTAGTTTAGTGGGTATTGGATCTAATAAACATGTTGTTGGTTTAGATGCAATAATAAGTTTATTTAGCTCTTCCTGTCCTATAGTTGTAAGCGGTGTAGTTGTTCTTGAGGGGCGATAATTGAGGCTGAATCATAAGACACCATAAAAGATCGTACATTTACAATTGTGTTTCTGATGTTTTCTATTTTCTCAGTGAAGAAATTCATAAAATCATTACTACTACATTGTAACGGAATATTTTGCTCAGGTGATGCCTGTTTATTTGTTAGTCTAGCCACTGTGTTAAATAAGAACCTTGGATTATTTTGGTTATTTTCTATTAGTCGGTGGAGATGCTCAGCCCTGGCTGATTTAAGAGCCTTTTTGTAACGTGACATACTATCTTTCCACGCGATTCTAAAGACCTCTAAATTTGTTTGTTTCCATTTACGCTCTAAGTTACGAGTTTCTCTCTTGATAGCATGCGTAGCATTGTTGTACCATGGTGCTCTAGTTTTCTCTCTAACCTTTTTTAATCTAATTGGTGCAACAATTTCTAATGTACTAGAGAAAATGGTGCTCAAACTGCTAGTCATTTCCTCTAGTTCATTTGTTTGTTTGGGTTCACTGAGCAGCTGAGATAGATTCTCAAATAGCTTACCTGATCTATCTATAGTGTTTGGAAGGATTGTTCTGCCTGGTCGATAACGTGGCGCAACATGACAAATTTCAGCAGTACGTAACATGCAAGTTACCATGTAATGATCAGTTACATCATCGCTTTGCGGTATAATATCTATATCGGTTGGATTGGTCCCATATGATATAATTAAATCTAGTGTATGATTTAGACGATGAGTTGGACCACTGACGTTTTGCGTGACCCCGAAGGAGTTTAATAAATCTGTAAACGCAGCCCCTAACGCATCATTTGTGTTATCTACGTGTATGTTAAAATCTCCAACAATTATTGCTTTATCGACATTGACCAATAGATTTGATAGAAAGTCTGCAAACTCTTTTAGGAAATCAGCATAGGGCCCTGGAGGTCTATATACGGTAGCCAAGGCTAGAGATAATAGGGGTTTCTTTCTTAAATCTAAGAGCGTAACATTTAGCACAAGTACTTCAAACGAATTAAACCTGTGACCTGTTTTCTGAGTAACATTAAGAATATCTCTATAGATTGTTGCAACACCGCCGCCACGACCAATCAGACGGGGCTCATGCTTATAACAGTATCCTGGCAGAGTAGACTCATTTATACCGAAATAATCATTTGGTTTAAGCCAGGTTTCAGTAAGGCACAGTACATCGAAACTATTATCTGTGACCATTTCATTTACAATAACCGCCTTAGGTGTGAGCGATCTAATGTTTAGAAGACCTAGCTTTAGAAATTGTTTATCACTCATATTGAGATTTTCTGGTTTAATTACAATTAAATTTTTCCTAGATCCTACATTATATATACTATTTGGCCTTACTAAACGAGGAATAGACACAGTTTCTATATAATGTTCTACATTGGTACTTATATCAATTAAGTTGGGACAGCAAAGACTGTGATTTGGACTTTGACTTACTAGTCATATGGTGTGTAGCGTCTTGGAGATGTTGTCCGACAGAACAGCCGCTCCGACTCTGCTGGGGTGCAGGCCATCAGCACGGAAGAGCCTAGGTCGCTCCCAGAACAGATTCCAATTATTTACAAAGAACAGTCTCTGTTCATTACACCATGACATTAACCATTCATTTAGAGCAAATAATCTACTGAACCTTTCTTGTCCTAGTCGGTACGTGGGAAGCGGTCCAGACACGACGATCGTTGCTTCAGGTGATGTGCTGCGTACGGTCTCGATCAGGCTCCTGTAGTCCTCCTTCAGAACCTCCGTCTGCCGCAGCCTGATGTCGTTCGTTCCCACGTGCAGCACGACAGCTCCGACGCGCTCGTCACCGTTCAGGATCTCGGGAACCTGCGCAGTGACATCGAGAACACGAGCACCAGGAAAGCAGTGAGTGCGCACCTTACCTTTACCCGAGGTAGCAACCTGAGTTCTCTCAAGGCTTTAAAGGATTAGTTCACTTTTTAAAAAACTTTTGCTGATAATTTACTCACCCCCATGTCATCCAAGATATCCATGTCTTTCTTTCTTCAGTCGAAAAGAAATTAAGGTTTTTGATGAAAACATTCTAGGATTTTTCTCCATATAATGGACTTTACTGGTAGCCAAACCGTCCAAGGTCCATATGACAGTTTCAGTGCAGCTTCAAATGGCTTTAAACGACAACAGACGATGCATAAGGGTCTTATCTAGCAAAACGATCGGTTATTTCTAAAATAAATAAATAAAAAACGAAGTTATATGCCTTGCTCTGTTCTGTGATCCCCGGTCGTGACTCTCCTGTTCGAACTCGTTCATCAAAATGAACGAATCTTTTTTTCGAGTCATTTCGTTCATTATGTTCGTTGAATGAATGAAATGACTCAAAAAAAGATTTGTTCATTTTGATGAACGAGTTCGAACAGGAGAACAGAGCAAGCCGAGCATTTGTGCTAATAAAACTTAAACTTTTTTATTTATTTTAGAAATAACCGATCGTTTTGCTAGATAAGACCCTTATGCATCGTCTGTTGTCGTTTAAAGCCATTTGAAGCTGCACTGAAACTGTCATATGGACCTTGGACGGTTTGGCTACCAGTAAAGTCCATTATATGGAGAAAAATCCTAGAATGTTTTCATCAAAAACCTTAATTTCTTTTCGACTGAAGAAAGAAAGACATGGACATCTTGGATGACATGGGGGTGAGTAAATTATCAGCAAAAGTTTTTTAAAAAGTGAACTAATCCTTTAAGCTCTTCCCAGTCTTATACGCACATCTACAGCTGTTGGTAATTCAAAAACCCTTACATTCAAATCTAATTTGTTGTATGTCAAACCCTCAAATACCCCATAGCAAAAGTTGCCCAATCTATAAGTAGCATAATTTAATGGGAAACCTGCGAAGTTGACTATTCTAAGTTTTGAAAATGTACAACTTCCTTGTGAAAATTAAAGAAAAGCAATAAAAAAAAATTATACAAAATTACAGATGAAAGATATAAAAAGTATGAGAGCGTTTTGGCAATTGTGATTTTCTGAAGAGCAATATAAGTAAATTACTCTAGTTCGGAGAGCCATTCATGATAGCACTTTATGCATTTGATACATATCCAACAGTGAGGGACTTACAGCAATATTTATTTAGCTCTGACAGCCACATATTTTCAACTGTAAGTGTTCTTGACTATTAAATGGGCTGAATCTCATGAAAACTGTCACTAATTAGGAAAGGAGAATGAGTCTTTTAAAAAATAAATAAAATACATGAAGCTTATTTTAATGAAGATGTACTTGCTCTGCTGAATCTACTCCCTCAAAAAGGTTGTTTATCCTCACTATAGGCCTATTTAAATATATATGATTGTTTTGTTTTTTTGTTTGTTTTTTCTTTCTTTTCTTTTTGCAAACGAGAAAGTAAGTCTCTTGCCATTAGTAATCTGAGCATTATAAGTATGGATTTGGAACGTGGAAAAGCTATTTACACATTTGTAAGTCTGATGTAAATACATAAATAATGAGTTAGACTGTAAACATACATTCAACAGCAACACACAAAGACTGAAGCCTGAATTTGCGCTATTCAATAGACAGGTTTCCATCCACATATTTTAGGTGAAATTTGGAATATTACATAAAAAATGCTGTATGGAAACATAATCATGTGAATAAACTTACAGTATAAGCTTGCTTAAGGTGGATACACATTAAGTAAACAAGCACATAAAATATGATGGAAACACATTTACCAAATAAATGTCACATGGCTGAATAATTTCTATTTTATGATTTTTCATATATATTAGGACTGATGGACATACAGAAAATGTGAAACAATTCACAACTACTATCCTGTGTATGAACTCTTTTAATAAAACAGTTAAAACTATTTGCATACCATGCCTTGTTACTCATAAAACATTCCTTAAAGGATTAGTTCACTTTTAAAAAAAAAACCTTTTGCTGATAATTTACTCACCCACATGTCATCCAAGATGTCCATGTCTTTCTTTCTTCAGTCAAAAAGAAATTAAGGTTTTTGATGAAAACATTCCTGGATTTTTCTCCATATAATGGACTTCATTGGGTACCAAATGGTTCAAGGTCAAAATGACAGTTTCAGTGCAGCTTACCAGACGATAAACGATACCAGACGATGAATAAGAGTCTTATCTAGCGAAACGATCGGTCATTTCAAAAATAAAAATAAAAGTTTAAGTTTTATAAGCACAAATGCTCGCCTTGCTCTGTTCTGTGATGACCGTTCGTGACTCACGTAATACGCAATAATGTTGAAAAGGTCTTCTTGGATGACATGGGGGTGAGTAAATTATCAGCAAAAGTTTTTTTTTTTAAGTTGACAAATCCTTTAAGTCTTTTTAACTGTTTACTCTCTGTAAATCTAGTAATATGTACTATTCACATATTACCTTTGTTACTCAGAAAACTAAAGTTAATAATAATTGATTGGTTTGAGTACCATTTTGTCAAGCAACAAAGTTTTTGAGGCATGGCAATTCTTAATATACTTTCACTCATGTCCTCCATTTCTGCAGCTATCTTTCTCCTTAGTAGCATTCACTCATTTTGCAAAGTTATCTTGGATGTTGAATTGTCAGTAAAATTGAAAATTTTAAGAGAACATCAAATAAGTTGACTTCATAAATTGCTGTTTCCATGTCATTTCCTAAAATAGTTATGTTTGAAGTCACCAATTAGTCTGACACAAGACAGCAAATAAAATTAGCAAATAAAGCCAAATATAGCAAAAGCAACTGCTTAATTCATTAATGCTGGAATGCATTCTAGGAGTCAGTAATCCTGAGTAACTAAGAAGTAAATCCAAAGTAAATTATTAGGTACTCTCTAATGTTCTTTTTTTTTAACTCCATTAACTAAGCATTTGTAAGTACAATATTCAGTATTTCACTTTACTGCATTTTTTTTAAGACAATTGGTTTTGTGCGCTTTTTCAAAAAAGGTAAAGTTAAATAATTAGATTTTACCATGGAATAAAGATTTAAATTACCGGTAATACAACTGTATATTGAGTGTATGCCATCACTGTTCCCCTTTCGTGTGCACTTCTCTGCCTTTTCAATCCATCTAAAAAATTAAATGCCAGTTTTATATTGGTTAAACAAATTACATCCATGCAGTGTACCAGAATTGCAGTGCCTTTCCCTTTTCTAACCTCCTCTTTTTATTATTACTTAATTTTCCACTCAAAAAACCTTGGGTAACAACAGCAATTATCCTCATCCCCATTTTGCATTATGAATTGCTGAGGCCTCCAACCATGAAGGAGGAGAATAATGGCCAGTGTCAGTGGGTTCAGCTGGGACCAGGCCATCTGGATGGCAGTCATGTCCTGGAATGCTAAACTCTGTCCAGATTTGTAAGCTTCTCCAATGGAGGGGTCATAGAAGCCACTGGTTCACATCCAGACATGTCATGTGAATGGGTCTCGATCACCCTGGGCACTGGCCCACAGATAATGTATGATGGATGTTACAATTTGACAAGGCCAGAACACACACACATGCAATAGCCCGAGTAAATATGGAGCTACTAGCTTTGTCTTGTTTTATTGTGTTATAGAACAAGAAGGGGAAAAAAATACTTCTGGGAAAAAAATGCTTAAAATCTGAGGGGAGGATGACCTCTTTGTTATTACGTTTCTACATTATCTGATGAAAACAAAATACATCAACACAATTTTAATGCAAAATATGCATGTCATTTAATATGGATGAAATCAGCTGGTGTACTCCACCTACTGGTTCATGGTTCAGGATCATGTTCAGTTTGACGTCTCAGAGACCACAGAGCCAATTTATTTTTATGATAAAATGCTGGTCACACTTTAGATTAGTGTTCAATTCTATCTATAAACTAATTAATGACTTTTGCCTCAAACTCCTAATTAATGCTTATTAATTGATATTAAGGTAGTTGTTAAGTTTAGGTATTGGGTAGGCATTGGGTTGGATTAAGGGATGTAGAATATTGTCATGCAGGTAGTTAATAGTGAGAATTGTATATATATATATATATATATATATATATATATATATATATATATATATATATATATATATACACATACATACATACATATATACACTCACCTAAAGGATTATTAGGAACACCATACTAATACTGTGTTTGACCCCCTTTCGCCTTCAGAACTGCCTTATTTCTACGTGGCATTGATTCAACAAGGTGCTGAAAGCATTCTTTAGAAATGTTGGCCCATTTTGATAGGATGGCATCTTGCAGTTGATGGAGATTTGTGGGATGCACATCCAGGGCACGAAGCTCCCATTCCACCACATCCCAAAGATGCTCTATGAGATCTGGTGACTGTGGGGGCCATTTTAGTACAGTGAACTCATTGTCATGTTCAAGAAACCAATTTGAAATGATTCGAGCTTTGTGACATGGTGCATTATCCTGCTGGAAGTAGCCATCAGAGGATGGGTACATGGTGGCCATAAAGGGATGGACATGGTCAGAAACAATGCTCAGGTAGGCCGTGGCATTTAAACGATGCCCAATTGGCACGAAGGGGCCTAAAGTGTGCCAAGAAAACATCACCCACACCATTACACCACCACCACCAGCCTGCACAGTGGTAACAAGGCATGATGGATCCATGTTCTCATTCGGTTTACGCCAAATTCTGACTCTACCATCTGAATGTCTCAACAGAAATCAAGACTCATCAGACCAGGCAACATTTTTCCAGTCTTCAACTGTCCAATTTTGGTGAGCTCTTGCAAATTGTAGCCTCTTTTTCCTATTTGTAGTGGAGATGAGTGGTACCCGGTGGGGTCTTCTGCTGTTGTAGCCCATCCGCCTCAAGGTTGTGCGTGTTGTGGCCTCACAAATGCTTTTCTGCATACCTCGGTTGTAACGAGTGGTTATTTCAGTCAAAGTTGCTCTTCTATCAGCTTGAATCAGTCGGCCCATTCTCCTCTGACCTCTACAATCAACAAGGCATTTTCGCCCACAGGACTGCCGCATACTGGATGTTTTTCCCTTTTCACACCATTCTTTGTAAACCCCAGAAATAGTTGTGCGTGAAAATCCCAGTAACTGAGCAGATTGTGAAATACTCAGACCGGCACGTCTGGCACCAACAACCATGCCACGCTCAAAATTGCTTAAATCACCTTTCTTTCCCATTCTGACATTCAGTTTGGAGTTCAGGAGATTGTCTTGACCAGGACCACACCCCTAAATGCATTGAAGCCACTGCCATGTGATTGGTTGATTAGATGAGAAATTGAGAAATTGAACAGGTGTTCCTAATAATCCTTTAGGTGAGTGTATATATACATACACATATATATATATATATATATACATACATATACATATACATTATATATATATATGAAGAGTTCAGATGCAAAAGCCTCTAACTGCCATTTGAAATTTTCTTCTAGAATGATCATTTTTATCAAGCTTGTATATTTAAGTTCAGTAATTTCACTTAAATGACAATTAATAGATAATCCTCATTGCCATTTAAGTGAAATTACTGAACTTAAATATACGAGCTTGATAAAAATGATCATTCTAGAAGAAAATTTCAAATGGCACTTAGAGGCTTTTGCATCTGAACTCTTCATATATACACAGTGAGGAAAATAAGTATTTAAACACCCTGCTATTTTACAAGTTCTCCCACTTGGAAATCATGGAAGGGTCTGAAATTGTCATCGTAGGTGCATGTCCACTGTGAGAGACATAATCTAAAAAAATAAAAATAAAAATCCAGAAATCACAATGTATGATTTTTTTACTATTTATTTGTATGATCATTTGTATGATACAGCTGCAAATAAGTATTTGAACACCTGTCTATCAGCTAGAAATCTGACCCTCAAAGACCTGTTAGTCTGCCTTTAAAATGTCCACCTCCACTCCATTTATTATCCTAAATTAGATGCACCTGTTTGAGGTCGTAGCTGCATAAAGACACCTGTCCACCCCATACAATCAGTAAGAATCCAACTACTAACATGGCCAAGACCAAAGAGCTGTCCAAAGACACTAGAGACAAAATTGTACACCTCCACAAGGCTGGAAAGGGCTACGGGGAAATTGCAAAGCAGCTTGGTGAAAAAAGGTCCACTGTTGGAGCAATCATTAGAAAATGGAAGAAGCTAAACATGACTGTCAATCTCCCCCGGACTGGGGCTCCATGCAAGATCTCACCTTGTGGGGTCTCAATGATCCTAAGAAAGGTGAGAAATCAGCCCAGAACTACGCGGGAGGAGCTGGTCAATGACCTGAAAAGAGCTGGGACCACCGTTTCCACCACCGTCACTGTTGGTAATACACTAAGACATCATGGTTTGAAATCATGCATGGCACGGAAGGTTCCCCTGCTTAAACCAGCACATGTCAAGGCCCGTCTTAAGTTTGCCAATGACCATTTGGATGATCCAGAGGTGTCATGGGAGAAAGTCATGTGGTCAGATGGAAATAGATCAAATAGAACTTTTTGGTCATAATTCCACTAACTGTGTTTGGAGGAAGAAGAATGATGAGTACCATCCCAAGAACACCATCCCTACTGTGAAGCATGGGGGTGGTAGCATCATGCTTTGGGGGTGTTTTTCTGCACATGGGACAGGGCGACTGCACTGTATTAAGGAGAGGATGACCGGGGCCATGTATTGCAAGATTTTGGGGAACAACCTCCTTCCCTCAGTTAGAGCATTGAAGATGGGTCGAGGCAGGGTCTTCCAACATGACCCGAAGCACATAGCCAGGATAACCAAGGAGTGGCTCTGTAAGAAGCACATCAAGGTTCTGGCGTGGCCTAGCCAGTCTCCAGACCTAAACCCAATAGAGAATCTTTGGAGGGAGCTCAAACTCCATGTTTCTCAGCGACAGCCCAGAAACCTGACTGATCTAGAGAAGATCTGTGTGGAGGAGTGGGCCAAAATCCCTCCTGC
The DNA here is from genome assembly GCA_031834385.1 of Semotilus atromaculatus. Classification (NCBI taxonomy): domain Eukaryota; kingdom Metazoa; phylum Chordata; class Actinopteri; order Cypriniformes; family Leuciscidae; genus Semotilus; species Semotilus atromaculatus. The sequence goes on along the minus strand of JAULUF010000009.1, from coordinate 9,753,309 downwards.
AGTGTGTGCAAACCTGGTGAAAAACTACAGGAAACGTTTGACCTCTGTAATTGCAAACAAAGGCTACTGTACCAAATATTAACATTGATTTTCTCAGGTGTTCAAATACTTATTTGCAGCTGTATCATACAAAGAAATAGTTAAAAAAATCATACATTGTGATTTCTGGATTTTTATTTTTATTTTTTTAGATTATGTCTCTCACAGTGGACATGCACCTATGATGACAATTTCAGACCCCTCCATGATTTCTAAGTGGGAGAACTTGCAAAATAGCAGGATGTTCAAATACTTATTTTCCTCACTGCATATATATATACATATACATACACATATATACAAACATATGCTGTAAATATTTACAGAAGTGCATCACATTGTGTGATCCAGTCAAATAATTTTGGTAAAACTTTAGTTTAGGGTCCAATTCTCACTATTAACTACTTGCTTTTTTTATTATTATTGTAATATTATTTCCTTTTTTGTCTCTGTCTCTTTTTGTCTCTTGAATGGATACTATTAAAGGTGCATGTCCACTTTGTGGTAAAACATCATTGAAATCCAATAATATAGTCTTATAAAAAAAAAAAACTCGGTAGAAAATGGCAGGGAATAGCTCAGTTTAGAGAAAAATAATAAATGAAGGAATATAATGCTTTGCAAACATGATTTGTGGTTTGATTTTGGGAATATCTTTAATTTAAAATGTGACTGCTTAAACAACAGGAATGCAACAGAGCAGTTACACGATATAGTGATGTAATATTCCAAAAATAAATAAATGGGTGATGAGTATGTTGTCTTCTTACTTACTCTAAACTGTCACCATCGATTCAGATAATGGCCAACCTCCCTGCTGTCTTTGAAATAATATCAATGATACTCATTTTCCCTGAGACAAATCTGTCCTCATATCAAGGTTAGCCCTGCCCGGCACTGCAGAGGTCACTGAGACTCTTGAAATCTCCTTCAGAGCGGTCGCAGTCAATTTACACTCATACACATTTATATGCACACACAGATAAAACACTCATGTGATGTGACTTGATTAAAGGTTAGCTTTTTTGGGGAGGAAATTATGCCTACACTCTGTTTATCAGTCTTGTTGCTTCCATCCCACATTCTTTTATAAATCCAATCACTGTGCGTGGACACCACCATCATGGCCTGGAAAATGAAGGGGATAATATCATACCTGCAGTAAGTACTGAATAATTCTTAGCTCCACAAACGTGTATGCGAAAATGTGCTTCAGGAACGTAAAAGCAAAAAATAAATAAAAGAGTTGAAGGATTGCATGCATTGCATCAACCTTGATTCACTCTGCATTACCTAAATGATGCATTGCAAAGCTACATTTAAAGTATTGATGAATGTGTCAAAATGGATGACGACATGTTGCAAATCCTACAACTATTGAACATTCAACTATTATATGCTGATGAGATACGAATTGTACAGATCGGATTTCTTCTGTTTATCATTATGTCAGATCTTACAGCATATGGTTAGATATTAATGTGCAATGCTGTTATGGAGACAGGATAGCAACAGCTCTATTGAGAGCTTGCTTCCACAAACAGGATGATGGATGAGTTTCTGTATTCAGATATGCAGCAAATGCTCTGCCAGATGAGACAAGAAATACCCACCATTCAATGATGTGGCTCCTTAAAGGTAGGGTAGGCAGTTTTTGTCTAAATACATACTTAACATGCAAATACTCTGAAAAGAGATTATAAAAATTGAGTGTCTGTAGTCCTCTCAGGGCTGCAATAAACACATCTACTTATTCCATTAACTCCCATCCCCTCCCTTCTCAGCTCCTTCCAAAGCCACGGCCCCAAAACACATGAACGCGCAATGCCGACCGCTCAGCTGGAGGACGAGTTTACCAGCGCCGAGTGGAGAGGAGCGCAGTGCATGTAGTGACATCATGTGCCATGAACTGTGGTCGAAAGCTGATGACGTAACATGCAGGTAGGCCCGCCGTCACGTGATACTGATTGGTCGATTGATAAGCTTAAATCTGATTGGGTAAAGAGTACGAGTGATATGTGTAGGAGGAGAGCACTGCCAGGAAAGTCTCAAACACACACACAAGGCGATTCACACGTGAATGATGATTTGCACATTCACATTAACCCTCTGGGGTCTGAAAACACGCCGGCGCTTAATCATTTAAGTGTGTACTTTTAAATTATCTAATTCAAAACTAAAACAAATATTCTCTGTTTATGTAATCTATATAAAAAGAGAGAGATGTCAGGCGTTCTCATTTCAGCTAATTATCTTTTAATGTGACTACGCCCACAGAGAGCGCGCGCTATTCAAACGCAAATGATCTGAAACTTGCCAACGCCCAAACGAGCTCGATAAAACACCAAGTTTAATCAGATGTAGGCTACATACCGGTAGTCTGTCGTTTTGCGAGGCTGTGAGGAATAATTCTGGATAATTTACCTCAGAAGTGCTGGATTAATTTCACTTCGAGGAGCCATGGATCCAGCGAATCCAGCGATGATTGTCAAAGTAAGTTTTTTATTCTTAAGGCGAGACACGGCAGGCAAAAACATCGTTTTTTTTTCACTGGTCAATTTTGAGATTTTGGGCTATTTGTCTTCAATAACATGTATTCTTTCAGACTTGTGCTGAAAAAAAGTCCAAAATACACATTTAGGTCTTTATTTTACTACACTTTGTCTGTTTGCGTGTGTAGATTTCGCCTCAAATTCATCAAAAGTTGGCGTTCTAAATCATCCCGCTGCTCCGCGATCGCTGTCTGCTCCCTGTCATCACATATACCGTTGGAAAGCTCTCTCTCTCCTCTTCAATGCTGTCGGATCCAAATATGGTCATTTCCTATTTATCAGCAACGAATCATGAAAGTAAAATGGGCCATTTACTCGACATGCGCAATCTCATTGGCTGATGCCAATTTCTGACAACGTGATTCGTTCAGAATCGTCACGTGACGCGCTCTGACATTTCCGTGGTAGTTCAAAATGTGGAAAGATTATGAGTTCATTTAGCCTACTATTTGTATTTATAAGTGATTATTTCTTATACGATAAGTTTAAAGTTTGTTGTCATACCTTGACAGTTTCGACTGCTGACTCTGCAGTCATCTTCAGAAGCGTAACGTGATGTTTCTGTGACGTCTACTATAGGTGTGATATATTTCGTTTTTGTTATTCCACCTGTGTGATGGACTGGTGATGTGTTGTTTTGGATGTTATGATCAGTGATGGATGAAGCAGTAATGAGTTTTAGATGTTAAACAGTGTGATACATGGATTTTACTTGGACCTAAAACATATTTTGTCTGTAATTCATGGCTTTCGATAGAAATTAGTGGAATTTTGCCATAAAAATCTTTAAAGGCCATTTTCTCAAAATGAGTTTTTTCTCACACTCCTAGTGACGATTTTTCACGTCTGTAGCACCTACATACACCAAACTTTACAGCCGTATTCCTAACTATATTGTGAAGGTTTGTTCAGAGGGATTTGTTGATATATCATTCTGGGCCTGATTTATATGACATTTTATGCCTAAAAATAGGGCGGAAATACATTTTTTAAGGCTATTGCCAGTATTTTCTGATTTACAGGGTAACAAAAGGAGATATTAATAATCCCCTCTGAAAATGTCTTTTCATTGAATATATCAACAAAATGTAAAAATCATTTTGAACCTTGTTTTTTTCAATGGTCAGATTTGTCACTTCAAAATATATGCAAATTAGCGCATATTTAATTAGATATAGCCTGATTAGCATATTTAAACATAAAATTACAGAAAACTTGCAATACATTTTTTTCTCCTATTCATGTGAGTAATCAACTGGTAAAGTTTCATGGTGATATCTGTAAGTAAATTGTTTTACCCTATTCACCTGTAGTGTCTCGCCTTAAGTGCTTTGTTCTAATCGCGAATATTGTTTTAATATGAATCGCGTGTCTCTCTCTGTGTGATGAATGAACGGCACGAATTCGCACTTTTGTTGTTACAGACGAAATATGAAAGACAACATTTAGTTGACTAGTTTGGGATAGATTATAAAGTTTTTTACTCTAAAATAGACATCAAATAAGTCCAGTTTCTGCTCATATGTTAAATATAACGTTAGAATGTTTTGTCAAAAATAAGCTCAAAATCTAAGATGTTATTATAGTGTTTGTTCCAATATAGACTATATCAATCTAATGAATCCTTAACTTTGAAATTTGAATGATAAAATCCAGGCTATAGGCCTACTTTAAAAAAAAAGAAAGACAAGATAGATGTTAAAAAACTTAATATTATTGTTTTTTATCAGTGACACATTTGAGGAGAGGATATATTCCAAAACTGTCTGAAAATACAGTATGAGAATTAACTGCATACTAGAAATGTTTACCTTGGAAATTATACAAACTGAATGTATAAAAAATACCTTTTTTTCCTCTCTGAGAACTCTAACTGTAACTAATTCTGTAGAATGGTCCATATAGCCTATTTGAACAGGATTTGTTTCCAGGTATGACTATGTACTAAAAATGTGCTTCTGACTTTCATTTATATTTGGATATATATATATATATATACACTCACCGGCCACTTTATTAGGTACACCTGTCCAACTGCTCCTTAACACTTAATTTCTAAGCAGCCAATCACATGGCGGCAACTCAGCATTTAGGCATGTAGACATGGTCAAGACAATCTCCTGCAGTTCAAACCGAGCATCAGTATGGGGAAGAAAGGTGATTTGAGTGACTTTGAACGTGGCATGATTGTTGGTGCCAGAAGGGCTGGTCTGAGTATTTCAGAAACTGCTAATCTACTGGGATTTTCCCGCACAACCATCTCTAGGGTTTACAGAGAATGGTCCGAAAAAGAAAAAACATCCAGTGAGCGGCAGTTCTGTGGGCGGAAATGCCTTGTTGATGCCAGAGGTCAGAGGAGAATGGCCAGACTGGTTCGAGCTGATAGAAGGGCAACAGTGACTCAAATAACCACCCGTTACAACCAAGGTGGGCAGAAGAGCATCTCTGAACGCACAGTACGTCGAACTTTGAGGCAGATGGGCTACAGCAGCAGAAGACCACACCGGGTGCCACTCCTTTCAGCTAAGAACAGGAAACTGAGGCTACAATTTGCACAAGCTCATCGAAATTGGACAATAGAAGATTGGAAAAACGTTGCCTGGTCTGATGAGTCTCGATTTCTGCTGCGACATTCGGATGGTAGGGTCAGAATTTGGCGTCTACAACATGAAAGCATGGATCCATCCTGCCTTGTTTCAACGGTTCAGGCTGGTGGTGGTGGTGTCATGGTGTGGGGAATATTTTCTTGGCACTCTTTGGGCCCCTTGGTACCAATTGAGCATCGTTGCAACGCCACAGCCTACCTGAGTATTGTTGCTGACCATGTCCATCCCTTTATGACCACAATGTACCCAACTTCTGATGACTACTTTCAGCAGGATAATGCGCCATGTCATAAAGCTGGAATCATCTCAGACTGGTTTCTTGAACATGACAATGAGTTCGCTGTACTCAAATGGCCTCCACAGTCACCAGATCTCAATCCAATAGAGCATCTTTGGGATGTGGTGGAACGGGAGATTCGCATCATGGATGTGCAGCCGACAAATCTGCGGCAACTGTGTGATGCCATCATGTCAATATGGACCAAACTCCCTGAGGAATGCTTCCAGCACCTTGTTGAATCTATGCCACGAAGAATTTAGGCAGTTCTGAAGGCAAAAGGGGGTCCAACCCGTTACTAGCATGGGGTACCTAATAAAGTGGCCGGTGAGTGTATCCCCATACTGATGCTCGGTTTGAACTGCAGGAGATTGTCTTGACCATGTCTACATGCCTAAATGCACTGAGTTGCCGCCATGTGATTGGCTGCTTAGAAATTAAGTGTTAAGGAGCAGTTGGACAGGTGTACCTAATAAAGTGGCCGGTGAGTGTATGTAACCAGTGGTTGAATGAAACAGCACAGGATACAAAAATTACTTTTTTTGGGCTTTATTCTGGCTGCTGTCTCTATAAAGGACAGCGGTCGAGAGGAGCAAATATTTAGAAACAAAAATAATGCAATGAAATGACAAAGTCTTTCACATTTAGTTGGTGCACTTGTTATGACATAAAAGATGATTATGACACAAACTGAATGGAGTCAAATGAAATAAAAGACATTGGAATAATGAAATACTCCAACTGAATACAGTACAAATACGGAATTGAAATACGGTAATGAAATACGGTAGAGGCTAATAGTCAAAATGAAAAACAGTACATTAGTCTACCAACAAACTTTGCAGTAATCTGCATACAGTTTTAAATAAAGAGAATTAGTACAGTTCAAACAGCATTCAATACGTTTCAATAGTTCTTAACCAGATATTTAATGTTAAAAGAACCCACTGTTTCCTAACATGCATATCCAATTTAAACGTTCACAAACACTGGGCTTCGAATAAGAGGAACAGAATTTAATTAACATTTATTACAACACATACCCAGTCTTTGTACGTGTCCCACGCGTGATCGAACCAGATCCAGCTCGCACATACACACACACAGGCGTCCTTAAAAGGCGATCTATAAACATTTCCCAATGAGCACACACATATGTAATACGTAAAAATAACATTTAAACACTTTGTTCACGGGAATGAAACTGTATATTTACCTCACAAAGCCTTAAATAGGTGTTTATGAACAAAACCAGCAGCTCTCACGTGCAATCACTGCTCTCTTCGCTGAAAAACTAGCGCATACACACTACACGAGGCAATGCCGTAAAGTGAGCGTCGCAACACAATCTCTTAAAGGAACCACGACCAACTTATGTCTAGTGTCATATTTTGCAATACTCATCCCACTTGGCTACATTCTCCCCTGCTAAATGTCATTGTCCCCGATGACTAATACATGTTCTTCACTTCTTTGACAGCTTCTCTAAAGAACACACTGCCTAAACTTGTTAACACCTGAGAAAAGACTTCGGGGCTAAGTGACACTGCATTGCATACTGATCTCGGCTCATTAAAGGGGTTTGAGTGTAGACCAGCATTGGCCCTTTTTGTTCTCCTAGGCATTGGTACAGGCCTTCTCAGTACTGGTTCTTCCACTTCTAGAGCAGAGCTAGCGTCAGGGGCAACCTGCTCAAGTACAGAATCGTTTTGTTCAGTGCTAGCTGAAACCAAGCTGGATTGATCTACCAGTGCTTCATCATTTTCTGCGGAACTTCCCATCTGTGTTGTCTCCGGCAAACTGGGGTAAGTGACTTCCTCTAAAACAACAAAATCAGGATCAGAATGCACTTCAGCCGGCTCATGTTCAGGAACTCCTTTTGGCTGTGGCGTTGTAGGAGGATGGTTCTCCATCACTTCCGGCTCAGGAGCATAAGTGACGCAGGGCTGCAAGTCTGCTCTATGCAATCTCTTTATAGGGCCACCCTCAAGAGGCTCAACAGTGTGTGTGGTACCTTGCACATCTATGACCTTGTAAACGGTAGGACCCCATGAATCCTGTATCTTATTCCTACCCAAAGGTCGGTGACGCAGATACACCTGCTGACCAACATTGATCACAGGACAATACACCTTGTCATTCAGAGGGGCTAATCTCTCAGTGGCCTTGTGTTCAGCATATTCTCTTGCCTTTTGGTGTGCTTCCTTCAATCTCTCCTGATGAACCACTAACCAGTCTTGTTTTCTGTCCACAGGTTGTTCGTGACCTAGCAGGGTATCGACGGGAAGATGTGGATGGACTCCAAAAAGTAAGTAGTATGGTGAGTATCCAGTGGTTGCATGTGGCGTGACATTGTATGCATAAACCAACTCAGCAAGGTGTTCCGGCCAGCGCCTTTTCTTTTCAGGGGGAAGTGTGCGTAGCAAATCATGGAGCGTTCGATTAAAACGCTCGCACTGAGCATTACCCTGAGGCCGATAGGGTGTAGTGCGGGTTTTCTTCACACCATACATTTTACACAGCTCAGCAATCACTTCGCTTTCAAAATTTCTTCCCTGATCAGAATGCAATCTTTCAGGTACACCATACTTCATGAACCACTCCCTCAACAAGAGTTTAGCAGTAGTCTCAGCTCTCTGATCTCTAGTTGGGAATGCTTGTGTGAATTTTGTGAAGACATCGGTCACGATTAACACACTTTCCCGACCATCAGAGGAGGGTTCGAGCACAGTAAAATCAACTGCCACTACCTCAAGGGGTCTAGACGCTAGAAAGGGCTTCATCGGAGCATGTATCCTGGGTTGGGGCATCTTTGTTAAGATTCATCTCTGACACTTTTTGATCCATTGCTCCACATCGTTGTACATACCCACCCAGAAGCATCGCGGTCTCAACAGACTAATGGTGCGCTCAATCCCCTGATGTCCCATGTTTTCATGCACATTTTCGAGGACAGGTTCTTTTAAACACTCAGGTAAGAGCAACTGTTTACATTCACCTTGATGTTGATCCTTCACAATACGATAAAGCAAACCATCTTGCTTCTGGATACTTTTCCACTGCTTTATCAGAGATAAGGTGGACTTCGAAAGGTGAGATCTTTCAGAGCGGGAGGGCTTTCTCCTGATTTCCCAGAAGTTCCTGAAAGAACTGATGGTAGGATCATTCTTCTGAAACTCTACCAGCTCTTCTACTTTATAGCCCGGCATGGTATGCGTACTTCCCTGGTTGTCATTGCCTGCATCTTCTCCACAATCCAAGGCACGAATTTGTCTGACCCTGCAGCAGCTCTCACCAGCCATCACCAAGTCAGGCTGCAGGACTGTCCCTTTGTTGACTACATTACAAATAGCAACACAGTTGTCATACTCGTCAGGAATGGTAAGCTCCCCTGCTGAAGGGTGTCTAGACAGAGCATCAGCAGCTGTATTGTGTCGGCCGGGGCGATATTTCACCTCAAAGTCAAAAACGGCTAGTTGGGCGACCCACCTTTGATCCACTGCACCGAGGTTGGCTGTTTTAAGATGGCACAGAGGGTTGTTATCCGTGATGACTACAAATTTGGAGCCCAGCAGATAACCACAAAACTTTTCCGAGATGGCCCATTTAAGGGCCAGCAGCTCCAGTTTCATGCTGCTGTAGTTCCGGTCATTCCTTTCCGCCTTCCGAAGTCTCCTACTAGCGAATGCAATGACTCTCTTACACTCGCCCTGTTGCTGGTATAGTATTGCTCCCAGGCCCTCATTACTCGCATCAGTCTCTAAGACGAACGGAAGAGCAAAATCTGCATACCCCAGCACAGGAGTAGAGGTGAGCTTCTCTTTCAGGAGCTCAAATGCTGACTGGCACTCAGACGACCACAAAGCACTGAAATCCTTTCTCGCACTGCCAAACTGGGAAATACAGAGATTCACTAAATCATGAAGGGGCCCAGCAATCCTAGAAAACCCCTCAATGAACTTTCTGTAGTAGCCACAGAACCCTAAGAACGAGCGTAGTTCCTTCACTGTGTTAGGGACTTTCCATTGCCTCACTGCCTCGATTTTCCCTGGATCGGTAGCAACACCTTCTGCTGAGATTCGATGACCCAAAAAGGTTTCTTCTCGCTGCAGGAAGTGGCACTTCTCAGGCTTAACTTTAAGACCGGTTTCCTTCAACCTCTTAAAGACTATTTCCAATCTCCGCAAGTGCTCTGGAAAAGTGGCAGAGTACACTAGTATATCATCCAAATACACTAGCATGATCTGAAAGATTAAGTCACCCATTGTAGTCTGCATCAGGCGTTGAAACGTTGATGGCCCATTACACACCCCAAAAGGCATACGGGAGTACTCAAAGATCCCAAATGGAGTTGTAAATGCAGTCTTATGCCTGTCACGTTCGTGAACAGCAACCTGATGATATCCACTCGCCAGGTCAATTGAAGAGAAGAATGTTGCTCCTTGAAGCGCGTCAAAACTCTCATCAATCCTAGGTAAAAGGAACGCATCTCGGCGGGTCTTAGCGTTGAGCTGCCTGCAATCGACACACAGCCTGAGGCTGCCATCCGTCTTCCTCACTAACACAATAGGGGAGGCATAAGCACTGGTGCTTTCTTGAATCACTCCCTTCTTGAGAAGCTTACTGATGTGTTCTCTGACTTCTCTGTACTGTGTGGGTGGGATACGCCTATAAGGCTGTGTCACTGGGACATCATCGGCTACATGGATTTCATGTTTCACCTTATTGGTAAAACCAAGGTCTTCATCCTCGAGCGCGAACACATCAGAATACCGCATTAACAAATCACTCAGCGCTGCCTGCTGCTCACTGGTGCCACCAATATGAAGCTTACTGAGGAACTCCTTCGTGCTGATCTCCAACAGCTGACTGTTTTTGGCATTAACCGTGATCTCCTCCATATCAGCTGAAACACGCTGGAACTTAACCTCATACATCTCATTTAACTTCATACTCTCAACATGAGTTAAAGTCCCAAGCCTGGTTCTGGCCTGTAACCAGATGTCTTCTGAGGAAAGATTTACCACTTGCACAGGAAACAATGATGTCCCTGATGACACCAGAGAAGGAACAACAATGAGTCCACCCGGTAATGGTGTGTTCATGGGCTCCAACAGCTAATCGGATGAACCATCCTGAAGCACATCTTTCGCACCCTTGGCCATCACCGTGGCAACTGAAGAAGCAGGTATGTGGACCACTTCTTTTCCAGCTATCCGTACTGCTATTCTCTTCTCTTGGCTATGGGCACTGTGCAACTGTTGAAATGCTTCTCTCCAATTTGATTGCAGTTTCCCACCCAGCGTGGTATCGAACTCTGCATGGACCAGTTGCCTGCATCTGCTGATAACGTTCATGCCAATTAGTGCTGGTACTAGAGAGGAGTTCTGTGTGTCTCTGACAACAAGGAAGCCACATTCTGGAAGCACAATACCCATGGTCTTGACTTCCAACTCCAGGTAACCAAGATAAGATATGTCCAACCCATTAGCTGCGGTCAGCTTCAACCAGCCTGCCGTTGAAAGTATATCTTTATCTTCACCGGATAGGTGTTCCCTGAAGAAACTCTCAGAAATAGTGCTGACTTGGCTCCCTGTATCCAGTAGACAAGCGACACACACTCCATTGATACTTAGGTTAGCAACAGGACATTTTCCCACAGCACGCTCGAGTAGTCGGTCACGGCTAGTATCCAAGTTAGTTGAGCCAATGGACTGCCCCCGAACTGCCTGGCTCACAGCAACCGAGGGTGGGCGTTTCCCGGCGGTACAGAGGCAGTAGCATTCTCTGCGACAGCCTGTCTGTTTTTCCTCACGCACCTCCTAGCGATGTGTCCAACACCATTGCAACGGAAACATACTGGTTGGCCATCTTCTGTAAACCTTGGTTGCACTTTGGGTCTGGTTTGGTTCATAGGTTCTGACTTGCTGCCCTGTGCTGTGAGTTTCTCAACTGCTCTTGTAAGCTCCCCTATAGCCTTTCCTTGTTCTGCTACAATTTTCAAAACGTCTTCCAGATTAACTGATTTCGTTTCAGGTACATTAGCAGCACACTGAGCTACAGCAGCACACTGAGCTTCAGCAGTCTCAGAAACGACATTTCGACTGCTGACCACTTTTGTGACACGAGACTTAGGATCTTCTAAAGACCACATGAGGGCTTCATCACGCACTTCAATAAGTGTGGACTCTGGCTTGTCTCTAACAAGCTTCCGAAGTTCTCTTCTGAGGCTTGCATCTCTAATGCCCTCAATGAATTGGTCGCGAATGGCCAAACTCACATTTGTGACCCGCTCTGGCGAAATGAGTCGGAAGTCGCAACGTTCTATTTTAAGATATGGGCCGATTATGTGGAAAAACAATGAAATGTTAGATTTTTTTTTTTGTTGCTAATTTCATTCAAAAGACATTCAAAAATAATCTCACAAAGTTTCATAGTCCATATAATTGAATAAAGGTATTTAAATGACTATTAAAGTTTACAAGGTTTTACTAAATTCGCTGGAAATGAATATTGCTTTTCTCAACTCCTCTCGTCACCTCCTCTGAGCATTTCCCGGGTATCCCCTGAAACACTATCTCTGCTCTCCAAATATGGTGTTGCACGTTGAATACAACAAATTTAAAAAGCTTAGAAATGTACACAAACACTGATCATTTGTCAATGGGAATTGCCCCGTTTCGACTGACCGGCACGCGATTGGTCCAGCCATCCTCCTGTCAGACTCACAGCGCTCTGTGTAAACAAGCTAGCAGATCTCCTCAGAAAGATAAAATATTAATTTGAGAAATGTCGATGTCAAAAGAGAGCAAAGTCGCCAAGAGTGCATATACTCTGTGTGCAGTGCGTATGCGGTGCGGGAGCAGCACGCGCTATAGTGCTTTGCTGCATGCATTTGCAGTGCGCAACTAATCCACGGCTGTACCACAAACACATTTACTCACTATTTGTATTTCAAATCCAGAAGTTATCATCAACTTTTATTTTTTTTAAAAAGTTGTCACCAGTGCGATTCTCTTTTTACACATATGCACTTCTTAGACGTATTCACGTTAAAACACACTTTTAACATCGCATTATTTAATGCATTACTTCTATATAAACACACACACACACACAAACACACACACACAAACACACACACACACACGCACACACACACACACACACACAGACCCTCTCTCTCAAGCAAAAATGTAGTCTCTGTTCAATCTTTCTTTAGTAAATTTTTGTAAAAGTGCCTTTTAAATTATTTATTCAAATAAAAACTTTTAAATAATTTGAGCTTCAGCCTGGTCTAATAGCATTTATATATGTATTTGGTGAAATTAAGCTGTAAAATAAATAGTTTATCGCTTTAAATGCAATGGACTTTGAAAGATATCAACAAAAAACGGGCAAAAAACTTTAAAAGCAATTTTCTCAGGTTTTCAATTGGAAAAAGAAGGCAGACGACCATAATTCAAATGTGTATATCTTTACAACCATTCAAGGTATGACTTTGACTAGGATATCAGGTGAAAGTTTATGGTCTCCTCTTTCCATTAATACCAAAATCTCAATTTTGAAATTTGGGTTACTGTGACTCATTTTGCTGGATCAGGTCACATTTACCATTGCATTTGGTGACTGTTTCAGGATAGAGTTCTGAATCTGTGACAACGCATGCGAGTATGCACGGATATCCTCACCTTCCATTTGTTTCCGACTATAGAAGGTCTGCAATAGCTGAGATATGCTGCGCTTTTCTCGAAAAGCTGCTCTCAGATACTCAAAAAGGTCACATGTTTGGTTTGACTCATTCCCCATTCGTAATCTGACCTCCTCTAAAGCTGCACCTCTTAGGAGTGACAGGACAAAGTCTAACTGATCCTCTGGGGTCTGATTTCTGACCAGTAGCACCCTCTCTACTTCTTCAATAAACTCATCCACATTCCTCCCATCTTTATTTAGATCACCACTAAATGGTTGTATCTGACGTTCTCTTGGTACATAAATATAAGACCTGGATGGCTCTCTGCTCAAATTAGCAATTGCTGCTCTAGTCTCTTCATGTTGGCGGCTAAGTTCTCTAATTTGTCCCTGCATGTCATGCATACTACTTCCTGCACCCTGTGCATCATCATAATCATGTGAAACTGCAGCATCATCATCTGAATGTGACATTTTTTTTATTTATTTTTTATTTACAAATTATCTCAGCTCCACACAACAAAAAACGGTTGACAGAGCAAAATAATCTCTTAAAAAGTCTCTTAATCAGTTTGTCACTATTTTGGAAGCAAAGGATATGTCTTCAACTCTTTGGATAATACTTCTGTATCTCTTTCAGACAGTCTCTTCATAGGTGTCCCCGCACACAGCACTCTGTGGATTCCGGTGGAAATAAAGCACTCTTCCTCTCTCCTCCCGCAGTATCGTCACCACCAGGTCACATCCAACCGACTTCTGTTTCCTGGACTTTTGCCTGGACCCCGGACGATAGCCTCCACTCCGTGTTCCACAGACACCTATCCTCACCTCTACCGTATTTCAAACCGAATAATAAAAAAAAACTATAAGCTCCCAACAGCCAGATACCCCACTCCTGGTACCAAATTATGTAACCAGTGGTTGAATGAAACAGCACAGGATACAAAAATTACTTTTTTTTTGGCTTTATTCTGGCTGCTGTCTCTATAAAGGACAGCGGTCGAGAGGAGCAAATATTTAGAAACAAAAATAATGCAATGAAATGACAAAGTCTTTCACATTTCGTTGGTGCACTTGTTATGACATAAAAGATGATTATGACACAAACTGAATGGAGTCAAATGAAATAAAAGACATTGGAATAATGAAATACTCCAACTGAATACAGTACAAATACGGAATTGAAATACGGTAATGAAATACGGTAGAGGCTAATAGTCAAAATGAAAAACAGTACATTAGTCTACCAACAAACTTTGCAGTAATCTGCATACAGTTTTAAATAAAGAGAATTAGTACAGTTCAAACAGCATTCAATACGTTTCAATAGTTCTTAACCAGATATTTAATGTTAAAAGAACCCACTGTTTCCTAACATGCATATCCAATTTAAACGTTCACAAACACTGGGCTTCGAATAAGAGGAACAGAATTTAATTAACATTTATTACAACACATACCCAGTCTTTGCACGTGTCCCACGCGTGATCGAACCAGATCCAGCTCGCACATACACACACACAGGCGTCCTTAAAAGGCGATCTATAAACATTTCCCAATGAGCACACATATATGTAATACGTAAATATAACATTTAAACACTTTGTTCACGGGAATGAAACTGTATATTTACCTCACAAAGCCTTAAATAGGTGTTTATGAACAAAACCAGCAGCTCTCACGTGCAATCACTGCTCTCTTCGCTGAAAAACTAGCGCATACACACTACACGAGGCAATGCCGTAAAGTGAGCGTCGCAACACAATCTCTTAAAGGAACCACGACCAACTTATGTCTAGTGTCATATTTTGCAATACTCATCCCACTTGGCTACATATATATATATATATATATATATATATTTATTTTTGTCCTCGCATTCTTTCTTGTGTGACACACCTGAATGAAAGGCTCATTAGTATGCAAGCTCATTAATATACAGGGTCATTAGTATGCAGGGTCTTTGTCTTCTCAGGTGTGAATCACAGCAAGTCACCCCCCTGTGCATATTGCCTTTGCAAGCAAAAACTGTTTTAAAAAATGTAAATCAATGTATTGTTTTATGTGAATGATTAGGCAGGATGATTTTCAGATCATTTTGAAGCAAAAACACTAGGCAACTACATCCATTAGTCAAAAGTCTTGTGGACACATGTTAAGTATGTGTTTTGTGGCCTTATTTCAGAAACTTAAATTTTTAAAGTTTTTTGAATAACCATGCATAAACATTATTCCCTCAAAAATACAAACATGTACATATATGTTGCTCACATATTATGGTAGCCCTACTTGTGCTAAATAGAGTGTAATTACACCTTTGCCATTGATGTGTTTTTAAGCAACTGAAAAAAGCACAAATGTCAGGGCATGTCAAAACATCTCAAGGACCTCAAAAACCCGTTAGACTCAAGAGGGTTAAAGGATAAACTAGTACATTTTAAACATTCAAAGGTTTTTGTGCACAGTTGTATATCTATGAATAGTGTTTTGCATTTGTGAAATGTATTTTATGAATATATAATTTTATTTTGCACATGTGAATTACTTTTTGTGAATATAAATTTTTTTCACGCACGTGAATTTTTTGTGTGTACGTGAATTAGGTTTTGTGCATGTGAAATTGTCTACATATGTGTGAATTATGTTTTTTGCGTGAATTATAATTTAGATTAATCTGCTTCCATACCTAGCTGCCGGGATAATCACACAATGCGTACCAGTCTGATGACATGTCCAATTCGCGAACTAATGACTCATTTGTACCAATAATGGTTAAAACAACTGATCTTTCCAACACTGAACTTACGAGACATCTGAATCGGTGTAACTAATCGGTAACACTTTGAAATAAAAGGTTCCATTTATTACATAAATAGTATAGTTTGCTTTGTCAAGTGTAAGCTTTATAACAAATAAAACCACTTGTTTGTTTGTTTGTTTTTTTTTTGGCAAAAAAAGCATGACCACTTTTTTCCAAACAGTGCTATCAGGAATCGATTAGAGAATCGTTAAAGAATCGGATCGATAAGCAGAATCATCAGGGCCATTGATATTGATAAAATCTTATCAATTCCCATTCCTACCTCCTCCAGTGTTCCACTTCCAGCTTGTGCAAACAGAAAACAGCAATAAACGACCCAGTAGTAAGCTCGTACATTCGAAGAGAGAAGTAAACTCTCCAAACAAGTCAGTGCTAAAACATACGTTAGACAGAAAGCACTTCTCGTGACTAAATACATATGACCGATTAAACCAACGCATTCTCATCCTTTTGCGTCATATAGGTGACGCCATATGACAAAACGTCGAAATACTACGCACATGGTAGCCTTTAGCGTCAATATAACACGCACTGTTATGGGTAGGTTTAGGTCTGGGGTAGGGTTACGGTTATGACGCCTTGGGATCTGCGTCTCATATTGACGCTAAAGGATGCTATGTGCGTCGTATTTAGACGAGCGTCACATGTATGACGCCTTGGGTTCTGCGTCTCATATTGACGCTAAAGGATGCCATGCGCGTAAGATTTCAACGAAATGTCACAAGTGTCACATGAATGACGCCAAAGGATGAGAACGGGCTGGATTAAACATACTAACAGTGCATACTCCTTATGGTCTCAGGTATTCACATCTGGTTCCTAGCAACAATGGCGCCTGTGCGTTAACGACACGGCAGTTCACCAAAAGTGATGCATACCAGGCAGCACATATGTTCTCGTTTTTATAGCCCAGGTGTGCAGTTAATAGGCCAAAATGACAATCATACAAGCAGATCGACCCTCCTGCCACACAGGGAAACATAAATACAAGAAGGGAAGATGATAATAATGCAGAAAGTGAACAGAAAAAAAAAATGGAAATGGAAACACAACAGCTCTACAAACAGTGGCCAACAAGTACAGAGAATAACAAGGCACAGGTGAAACTGATTAAACACTATGAAAACTAATCAGGGTAACTAAGGAAACAAATGCAAACAGGAACTAAACACAGGAAGTAAAATCATGGAAACAATAGAAACAGTGAGGCAACAGAATATCAAAATAAGAGTCCTTGATTTCCCATGTGTCTTGAATGTTTTGTTCATGACACTTTCTCCGGCTACATCAGGTTGTTACATCCAAATTAATTTGTAAATACGATGACTGAGTGTCTAAGAAAGACAAAACTTGGGGGAAAATATGTTTGGTTGATTCTAAAACACACTGCACTCAGTTTTATGCTGTTGATATCAGAGCTACATTTGTTCTTAAAAAAGTAATTATTCATATAGAGAGCTGTAACCAGCTATGGATGATTGTTCACAGCGGGTAAAAGGGGCAAATATTTGGCATCCTAGATAAGGCTTGTGGCCAAACCCTGGAAAAGTATTTGAGTGGGTGTGTGTTGGAGCAGAGACGGAGGTAATGATGACTCTTGAGATGTGCAAGTAGTCTCCCTGCTCTCCTTCATCTGCAGGTTATTCCTGCTACATAAAGACACCATGAAGGCAGCAGAGATGTGACAGAGTCATGCACTGACAGGAGGAAAATGTAAGAAACCGGAGCAGAGAGCTGCTTCTTTTCAACGCCTGTTTTTTGTTTACTCATCGTGAGTGGCAGGCCAAGTCAAATCCACACAAAAAGACCCAAGAAAAGAGCCACAGCCTATTGCTAATTGGCACAATGACTTGAAAGGGCAGTGAAGGAGAGCTCAATTTCAAAGAGAGAAACAGTTTTCCCAGACCCTGTGGGGACAAACACTGCTGTGCCCTTGTCAACAAATCTGACAAACAAATTCAAGATAGATTTCCCTGCATCCAATTTGGTTCACAAAAAGAGCGAAAAGTTTGTTCAATTCTCTGTATCTTTACTCACGCTTCACTTCTTTGTGAAGGTTTACATTAATCCACATCACTTTGGAGTGTCTAATAAAAGTTTAGTTAGAAGCAACTGAACTCATTTTTATTTTTGTTGAAACATTTCACAACAAACTTGAGTGATTTAATCAGTTACCTATACGGAAATTTTTCTACCATTTAATCCTTTTTACACCACTGATGTATTGCCATGATGTGTGCTGAGATTTAAATGGTGGGGTGCCTCCACTATCCAAGAACAGATGAAGCCTATCAGGGGGCGTTTGTTCACAAAACCATTTTTAACTGAAACGGAAACCTTTTTATGCGTTTTGGCATTGTGTGGATCTGAAACTTTTGAAAACGGGTTTCAAAGTGCATCTCTATGTAAACTATTCAAATTTGTGAAAAATGTGATTGTCATGCGCATGGGTATTACGGTTTCAGTCTATAAGTACTGTAAACTAATGTGTATTTGCGCTGGCGTGTAGTTTTTGTTTACAAAGTGACATCGCAAACTATTTCCCTATAGCATATACTGTATCAGTGTTTTTAAAAGTAATGAGTTGCCATATTGTGTTATTTAAAAAAAAAAAAAAAAAAAAGGAACTTATTGCATTACTTTTGTGTTACTTTTCTCACCTCCTGTGCTTGGCTTGCCTTTTGTTTTTTTAATAGCCAAAAAAAGCAATAAAAACAAAACAAAAAAAGGAAACAAGTGATGTTTATAAAAAGTAATGTTTGCTTATTAGTATGGCGGATCAGCTATACTAGTGTCAGTAGCAAATACATTGGATAATAAAGAGAATAAATGCATATGTATGTTTGTATTTAACATTAATTATTGCAGGTTTGCATAATAGTCTGGGTTTGCATTTCACTGTTTTTTATTTATTTTAAGGAATACTGAATCTATTTTTGTGCAAGTGGGATGAGTAAATACATTCTCACATTTAGTGTAGAACTACAAAAACCATCATTTTCCACCAACGCCTCTCCACCTTCCTCCTGATTTCTCTCAATAATATTTATTGTAAAGTTAAATGCGTTTTTAGAGTGGTTTCGAAAATGTAACCAGGCTGCTTCAATCATGTATAGACAGACAGAATATTGTGATTAATATAAGTATGCCATTATGTTGTTCAAGCTTTGCAGTAAATAATAATAATAATAATATTAATTTGCAATTAAAAGAAAATATATAGTTTAAATGTAAATAAAATGCAAATAATTATTTCATAATTACTTCTATTGGCTTTTAAATATGGCTACTCAGAATGTACTGACACACCTTTGTTAAACTAAAATATACTTTAATGTAATTTAATTTCTATTGAAAAGGTTAGACTAAACCACTCAATTCATATGGATTAGTTTTAAGATCTTTTAACAAACTTTTTAAAGTGTCAAAGTTGTAGTTGCGTATCTGTCAATGGAGGGACGCAAAATTCTCAGATTTCATCAAAAATATATTTATTTGTGTTCTGAAGATGAATGAAAATCTTATGGGTTTGGAACAAAATGGGTGAGTAATTAATGAAATAATTTTCATTTTTGGGTGAACTATCCTTCTAAGAAACACATGAAAGTCTACGCTCTTGATTTAAGTGGCATTTTATTTAATTAATATTATATTATTTGTGAGTACATTTTTTTTTTATTAATATACTTTTAAGATTTGAAGTGTACTGCAAGTGCACATTCAATACAATTAATTGAGGGATAAATATCAATGAGGGTTTATTTGCAATATACATGTCCATGGTGATTATTTGCCTATTATATTGTAAAGCTCCTTGTCAGAACTAATTAGCCTGCTTAAACATTTATGCGTGAAAGGTATTTTGTAGCCTGACATCATCATACTCAGATTCTAGTCAGAATGTGAGTCTGATACTGCTCCGTTGGGCTGTGATTATGGGGTGTGTTTCAACCGAACCAGGAAAAAAAATGTCTCAGCTTTCAATTGGATAGACCGAATCCCGTAGGAAGGATGGCAAAAAAATCTTTCCGATCGACAAATGCCTTGATCGCGGTTCTCTGATCATCTTTTAAAATGAATGCGCTGTCTAGATCTTCTATAACAGATGCGATGGCGGAATCTACACATCTCAATTCTCCAGCGGCAGCCATTCTTTGTTGTAAACGAATTCAACCCAAGCGCTCTTTGGTGACGTGGATGATTACATTACTGTTGATCATCTGTCCATCATCATATAAAGCCCGCCCTGACAAAATGGTCCGAACAGCTTTGGTTCGGGCATACTTGCTTCACAATGGATCAAGTCCAGACCGAACTTCCCATCCTCAAATGTTGTGGGCGGGGCTAAGTTCGGCTGGCATCCAGGCTATAGTATTTTGTAGGACAAACAAACAAAAGACAGTCTGGGACCAGACTAATTTCCAACACACACCTACACACACACCTACACACAAACTTCAAAATAATCTTCATATTCCTAATTCTCTACATACTCACGTTGCACCCTGACATCTGTACCTGTAGAACTGTGTACTCTGATAATTAACTTACAACTGTCTGTAACTTGTTTCTACTTTCCTTGTTGCCTGGGAACCTGACAGACAGATTTGAGAAATGACTCACTAGCTGTGGGTGAACTCAGACTAGATCAGTGACTGAAAGAGGTTTGGGAATTGTTACACTGCAGGAAAGTCTCTCATGCAAAGGGAGTTCAATACAAAAATGATGAGTCGTATCTTATGGCTAAAAAAATCAACGTGTGTCTCTCCATCATGCATTTTTGAATTGTCTTTTGTCTTATCTCAAAACCACAAGCAAAGCCACTGGCACATCCACAAATTCAATTCATCTTAAATTTCTTTTAGTTTTGTATTGTACCATGTAAAGTGAATGGAGCAAGTCAGTTTATAATATTTGTGATTCCATAAGCCTTTGGTAGAATTCCAAAAAAAAATCCTTTTTCTGTCCCATTTGCATGTCATGCATGTTGCATGATACATAAACCTAACAGGGACAAAGAACTTGGTTTTAAAATACATTATAGTTCTGGCTCCCAAAACAGGTTGCGTTGGCATCTTTGAATCTATGCAGAGAAGGTCTGGAAAAAATGAAAGCCACAACAAAAATCCATGTGGGCTTTTAGACAGTCCCTAAATTTGGTGTAGACGTTCCCTCATTCATTTTTTAACTACTGTCCATTTAAAGTTCAACAACATTGCTTTTTATAAGTGGCAGGCAGTTCTCCATCCCCTCAATCTTTGCTTTCATTCGTTTTTTGCTTTTGCTCTCAAATAAAGTGCCCTTCGGAATGGACCATGCCATAAGAATTTTGCATTGCATTTGGAATGTGGAGGAAACAGAGGAAACATTGGGTATTTTTATATTAGCAAGGCAGCACAACTAAAATGAAAGAGAGAGAGAAAAATAGGATGAATGCATGAAAGGTGGCAGGCATTTTCCAGTTGGGTGACAGTGAAAAGAGCACCTTGTAAAACCAAGCTGTGCCATGGATCACAGAAGCAGGCAAGAGACTCCCACACCTGCCCCCTAAAAGCTTTCTGAAATAGATTTTCCTCCTCAAAGTGACATGCTAACCTCATTTGTCTTGCTGGCAGACTGACGTATGGGCAAGGTGATAGTGGTGAGTGCTTTGAGACAGGGCTGATGTGTGACACCCCTTTGTGTGTCATGAGCTTTATGAGAAATACAATGCTTTTGATGGATCGTAAACGCAAAACCTTACTATTTGTTAAAGAAAGAAAGAATTCACCAAGATATATTATATTTGAAATTGTTTATTTACCTGAGAGGTGAAATGACTCCCACACGTCCCACAGTACAGCTGTTTGAATCAGATGTGTAATTAGGCGTGTTTCCATTACAGAGTTTTTTTTTTTTTTTTTTTTTTTATGTCGACAAAAAACTATTGCTAAATTATGCTGTTTCCATTAACCAATGTTATGAGACTAAAACTTCCAAAGTCATTCCAAAAATCATGGCAACAGATGTTGGTAGGTTTATGTATATATACATACATTATATATATATATATATATATATATATATATATATATATATATATATATATATATATATATATATATATATATATATATATATATATATATACACAGGTCCTTCTCAAAAAATTAGCATATTGTGATAAAGTTCATTATTTTCCATAATGTAATGATAAAAATTAAACTTTCATATATTTTAGATTCATTGCACACCAACTGAAATATTTCAGGTCTTTTATTGTTTTAATACTGATGATTTTGGCATACAGCTCATGAAAACCCAAAATTCCTATCTCAATAAATTAGCATATCATGAAAAGGTTCTCTAAACGAGCTATTAACCTAATCATCTGAATCAACTAATTAACTCTAAACACCTGCAAAAGATTCCTGAGGCTTTTAAAAACTCCCAGCCTGTTTCATTACTCAAAACCGCAATCGTGGGTAAGACTGCCGACCTGACTGCTGTCCAGAAGGCCATCATTGACACCGTCAAGCAAGAGGGTAAGACACAGAAAGAAATTTCTGAACAAATAGGCTGTTCCCAGTGTGCTGTATCAAGGCACCTCAGTGGGAAGTCTGTGGGAAGGAAAAAGTGTGGCAAAAAACGCTGCACAACGAGAAGAGGTGACCGGACCCTGAGGAAGATTGTGGAGAAGGACCAATTCCAGACCTTGGGGGACCTGCGGAAGCCACTTTTGAACCAGAAACAGCAGCAGAAGCGCCTGACCTGGGCTACAGAGAAGCAGCACTGGACTGTTGCTCAGTGGTCCAAAATACTTTTTTCGGATGAAAGCAAATTTTACATGTCATTCGGAAATCAAGGTGCCAGAGTCTGGAGGAAGACTGGGGAGAAGGAAATGCCAAAATGCCTGAAGTCCAGTGTCAAGTACCCACAGTCAGTGATGATCTGGGGTGCCATGTCAGCTGCTGGTGTTGTTCCACTGTGTTTTATCAAGGGCAGGGTCCAGTGCTGCTTCGCTGTAGCCCAGGTCAGGCGCTTCTGCCGCTGTTTCTGGATCAAAAGTGGCTTGACCTGGGGAATGCGGCACCTGTAGCCCATTTCCTGCACACGCCTGTGCACGGTGGCTCTGGATGTTTCTACTCCAGACTCAGTCCACTGCTTCCGCAGGTCCCCCAAGGTCTGGAATCGGTCCTTCTCCACAATCTTCCTCAGGGTCCGGTCACCTCTTCTCGTTGTGCAGCGTTTTTTGCCACACTTTTTCCTTCCCACAGACTTCCACACTGAGGTGCCTTGATACAGCACTCTGGGAACAGCCTATTTGTTCAGAAATTTCTTTCTGTGTCTTACCCTCTTGCTTGAGGGTGTCAATGATGGCCTTCTGGACAGCAGTCAGGTCGGCAGTCTTACCCATGATTGTGGATTTGAGTAATGAAACAGGCTGGGAGTTTTTAAAAGCCTCAGGAATCTTTTGCAGGTGTTTAGAGT
Organism: Semotilus atromaculatus; assembly: GCA_031834385.1. Classification (NCBI taxonomy): domain Eukaryota; kingdom Metazoa; phylum Chordata; class Actinopteri; order Cypriniformes; family Leuciscidae; genus Semotilus; species Semotilus atromaculatus. The sequence goes on along the minus strand of JAULUF010000009.1, from coordinate 9,729,852 downwards.
TAATTGGTTGATTCAGATGATTAGGTTAATAGCTCATTTAGAGAACCTTTTCATGATATGCTAATTTTTTGAGATAGGAATTTTGGGTTTTCATGAGCTGTATGCCAAAATCATCAGTATTAAAACAATAAAAGACCTGAAATATTTCAGTTGGTGTGCAATGAATCTAAAATATATGAAAGTTTAATTTTTATCATTACATTATGGAAAATAATGAACTTTATCACAATATGCTAATTTTTTTAGAAGGACCTGTATATATACACATACTGTATATATATATATATATATCCAAGCCACTGCACTTGCCATTATTATTAATTGAAGGAGACGTAGGCTTTGTGTGTTTTCCAATCATTAATGGCAAGGAAAGACCCTTGAGAGATGCACATATGAGGTGTTTCTGGGTGTTTCTCCCTCATATCTGCTTCGAGGTCTTGATTGTGGAATTTATTTGAGGTTTAGAATCCAGTATTCCTGTAATTCTTTTGCCTTTTATGAATTTAATAAATAAATCTGTCTCGTATTCTGTCCAAACATACCGCGTCATCTACGTCAAGTGACCTCTAAATGTGCAAAAACTGTTTCCATTGGAGTTTTGCGAAATATTTCTTTTTCGAATTGCCTGAAAAATAGGTCCGATAGGTCAATTGCGAGTGTGATAGTCCTATATACATCAGTACAATACTATTGAGTAACTTACATTTTAGACAGTATTCACAATTACTTTATTTTGCTCCGTCAACCAAAAAATTAAGCAAACAAGCAGCAGATTTCACGTCTCACGATTATCAGAAAAATAAATAATCAATCCAGACTCCAGTTCAACTCCATCTGGAACAACAAATAATAAAATGAAAATAATGATGGGAAAAATAACACATCAGTCAATAATTGAGTGTCAGCGTCAGTTCTGGCAGGCCAAGTACTCAAGACGCTGCTAACGCTATTGGTCAACAACACGGTCTCATCAGCTGTTCTGCTCAGCTGAGCTGCATCAGATAATCTGCATCTGCTGTTCAACTCCCCTCGTAGCTAATGGCTACGCTCAAATCAGGGCACCATATTTTAAGCAGATTCAGTTTGCTCCTAACTGCTTGCTGCTTGCTGCTCGCTTCTCGCAGCCCGCCACCTCCCCAGCTCCTCCTCGTCATGTATAATGTGGAATTTGCTATTCTGTCATCATTGCGTCTCTGTTCATATAGGGGGAATAGTTCAGCTCTCCCAGTCCTAAACTGTGTGAGCGTTCCCTAATGCTGCTGCTGTCCACTGACTCTCTGCTATTTCATGGTGCTCATAAAAGGTCAGAGGACTCCCTGAACAGAGCCATACCGCCAAAATTTTCTTCAGAATTTATCAACTTGATTTGCAATTTATGCAATAAAAATGTCCTAAATCAGTTTTATTGTCATGTGTGTTCTTGACTTAATGGACCTGACAGAAATGCTTTTCATGTGTCCAGAAAAAAAAAGAAAAGAAAAAAAAATGCATGTATTATTCGTTGTTCCAGATGAGTTGACCTGGAGTCTGTGTATTGATTGTTTGATTGTCTAATTGTTTAATTATGATCACCTAAAGATCTGTAGCGTTTTTATTTTTTATTTTGGCTAACTATTGAGAACATGTGAATTGTTACACTGACAATGGCACACAGCTGAAATGTTTGCACTATTTTTATCTCCTGCTTGAACCTAATAAAAGTATTTTTAGAGTGTATACCTTTTTTGCATTATCAAAATAATAGCATTCAAAATAGATATCAATTGATGTCTTGGCTTTGTGCTATTTTATGAACAATTTAACAATAAATTAAAATCATATGGAGTTTAGGAGTGCATTTTAAACACCAGGAAACTGCTACTTAAAAGTTTCCCCTCTTCACACTAGTTATGTCTTTGATGAATGATAGCATTAGAGGCGGACTTAACTATTAGGCAAAACAACTATGTTGTGATGCTCGCTGCTGCATGACCGTGACACAGAGGAAGGAACCTCAAGGTTGAACCAGGTAAAGGTTGTATAGTTTTGTATAGGGCCTCATTCCTATATTTTGCCTGGGGCTCCCAAATAGCTAAATCCGCCCCTGGTGACATTATCACAGCAAGGAGGCAATTATCACCAATAAAAAAAGATAACATGAAGGTTTTATTGTATACAAGAACATTAATTCCATCATCAATGTGTATTTCTACTAATGGGTTATGAGCAGAAATGTAGGCTGCTGTGACGACATAATTTTACCAGCCACAATCAGTCAGGGTCACAAAGCATGATACTCCCTCTCCTCCTTTTTTTTTTTTTTAAATCCTCAGATTTTACAATTACTTAATTTCTTCAGTTCAGAAAGAATTAAAACCACTGCCATATTCCAGAATATGCTTTGCAGAGAGATCATTCACATTTTTCAGACCCAGTCAGCTCAGCCCTCCCTTTCCCTCTCTCGCCTACATAATGAGAATGAATATTGGTCTAATTAAGGGGACCTTCTGGCAAGCTTTTTTTGCATTCTATTGACATGTGTTTGAAAGGGTGCAAGGTAGACAATGATAGTAATTCAGTAATTTCTTCTATCATTCATTTTATAACATGCACTAACAGAGTGACTTAAAAGTAAATTAAGATGATTTGGCAACAGACTCTGAGCTGTACAGAGGTAGTAAATAAGAAACCACATGTCCACATGCAGGTGTATTACAGAAATGATTCAAATTAGCTATGTTGTTCCAATTGAGCTAGAGGATCTTCATATTAAAAGACCTGGAACAAAACAGAAAGCACAGCAATTTTGGGTGACCTTTGGGTGACCAGCAATTAACCTGGTGACCTTTATAATCCAAATATGAAGCTAATCATCATAGTCCACTTTAATTCATAATTAGATTTTTAACTTGACCTCCAAAATATCTCCATTAATAAAACTCAGAGGTCTCAGTCTCAAAAGCCTCAAAAAACATCATGAAATCACATTTTGCACTTCATTCCCTTCACTCCGATGTTAGCAGAAACTGACAGATTTTCACACCAGTCCTGTTGAAAGATCAAAACAGATATTTCTCTCAATGTCAACGTCTGTGGTTGGACAACACATCTGTCTTTGAAAGTCTCTGCATCAGCGCCCTGCAGTCATTGAACGACAGAACGTTTAGTTTCACAGTCACTGTCAACACAGCCAGCCAATGGTCCAAAGTCAAAAATAGTTTAGAAGAAGAAAGTTTGGAAAACCCAGCTGGAGAACGTGCATGAGAAATTACTTCATTTGTCCAGCAACTGAATCCATGAAACCAATAGAGAAATTTTGCTGGAATGGCATCTCCTCCTGTGTAAAGTGGTTATAAAGAGCAGGCTATTTGGAATAAAATCACACATCTTCTGCCATAATGGGTCAAGGTGATTCAGGTATGACTCAAATAGTGACAAACAGCAGTGAGACATAAATTCCAGCTGAGAATGATGGAATTGAGATCATTATTCATAGCCTGAGCTTCATCTTTTTACATACAGACAGATTTCTTATGATAAACTCAGCACCACAAGCCAAGATGCTCATAAATTTACAGCTAATTTACCACAACAGGGTGTCTCAGTATGTTCTTTATGCAATTTGTATATGAGAGAAAAATCTAATTAGCACAATGTGAGATGAAAGATGGGGAGCTCACTATAGCATAGATCCACTTACTACACGCAAAAATCATTAATCTGCCCGTTATGATGGCAGCGATTATTGCCATGGTGCTTGCGGTGCATATAACAATGCGTATGTGTTTGGAACTGTACATGTATAAACTCAATAACTCTTATTTGATTCAGTAGTCTGGTCATAAGATGTAAATAATTAATTTCGCCACAAAGAATGTGAGGGTTGTTAATGCAGGTGACATGTGGAGCTCAAATGATTTATAATACCTCGGCCTAAATTGTGGAAGATAAAAAAAAATTACGCTTACAGTACTTTTATGTTCAGAACCTGAAGAATGTCTACCTCTGGGAGATTTTCTGGGAGATAAAGTATCACCATCCTTTAGGGTAGAAATGTATAATAACTCCTACCATAGCAATGATACATCTTTTACCTTGGTACACAGCGACTGCATTTTAATATGAAATATGCTTAAAGGAGAACTCCGGTCAATTTTAACATTGAGCAAATTTTTTTGTACATTTGGAGTGCTGTCAGTACAGAGAACAACGACAAAAATCGGTGTTGCCTACACCGTGTTATTTTCTTTTTAAAATTTGCACCCTGTTGACTTCAATGGGGCCAGTTTTAAACCTGCTTTTAGCCTCTTAACATCCTTGATATGTCATTACAAGTGCACAGCCATGTGACATGTTATTAAGAGTGAACACGGTCAATCTGACTGCAGTAGATGTGAAAGATATTAATAAAAATGATGTTAATTCAGCCAGCTCACATACCTGTGTTATCTTCCTGTTTTCGGTCGAAGTCCAAAGCAGTCGATTATCGAGTTCGCGCGTGCGACCAGGCTGTATGAGATCCCATTCTCCCAACTCGATAATCGACTACTTTGGACTTCGACCGAAAACAGGAAGAAAATACAGGTATGTGAGCTGGCTGAATTAACATCATTTTTATTAATATCTTTCACATCTACTGCAGTCAGATTGACCGTGTTCACTCTTAATAACACCACTCACATGGCTGTGCACTTGTAATGACATATCAAGGATGTTAAGAGGCTAAAAGCAGGTTTAAAACTTGCCCCATTGAAGTCAACAGGGTGCAAATTTTAAAAAGAAGATAACACGGTGTAGGCAACACTGATTTTTGTCGTTGTTCTCTGTACTGACAACATTTCAAATTTACAAAAAAATTTGCTCAATGTTAAAATTGACCGGAGTTCTCCTTTAATCAAGTTGTTAGGACCTATGAGTCATGATTTTATTCAGATTATTTCTGTCTGAATTAAGGACAGCTCAGATAAGATTCTCTAATCATTACAGCACATTTTACAATAAGAAAGAGCACAATAGCCTAAAATACTCACACCTCACCAGTCCACCAGACGTGCTAGAGAGGCGTAGCAGAGATATGCCCGCAGGATTCTGTGCAATCAGTCAATAAATTACTTCTTTTGAAATTAAAACAGCAAATATAAGACTCGACTTGTGCAATTGTCATCCTCTGCTCTTTCTTTCAGCTCAGAAATCACTCATTCAGAAAAGCATGACGGCACAAATTTCAAGTAGCCTATTGCAGTCTCATCGAAGACAATGACACAAATGTACACCCTCTCCAGCTCAGTGATTAAACCAGTTCAGAGATTGTTCCACCAGCTATGCGCAGTGGCATTCAGCATGTGTATGACGTATATTATGTATGATTATACACTAAAGTACATGTTAATGATAATTAGCCATAGTCAGCAATTTTCCACCGAGTATGTTTTACTAAATAGAACATTTCTAGTACAGCTATTTGATAGTTAGCATTTAATGAGATGGAAGGGAGTGACCATAAAACTCTCAAATTTCTGGTTCTGCCATTTGTGAAGAAAAATGCTGGATCTGAGCTATTTAGATTAGAATGATGCACTTCTCATATGTTATAAAAATCATGCATTATGAATTTGAAATCCACCTTATTAGCTGCACCAAGGACGTGGCTCAGACAATATGTGTTGTTGAGTTTGCTGGTTAACGTTGAGATGCGTGGCTTGATGTAAGAAGTTGTTTTCATTTGGTTTATAGGCTATTATTTTATGCTTATTGGCTACCTTAATTTCTCCTGCAGCGTTCTCCTGTAATCCCGTGCCTTATGGGTGTGTTTACATTATTCTGTGTTCATGTGTGTGCACACGATTGAACTGGTGACTAGAGCGCTAACATAAAGGTATGTGCAACTATTACTATTGATGCATATTCTCTTATGTGGTAAATAATTCTGTTTAATCTGTTTAGGAGGAATAGTCTAAATGGAGCCCATTGTGTTCATTGGCGGGGCAACATTCTCAACGCTGCTGCTTTGTCTATGTGGCAGGAAGGGTTATTTTTGCTTTTTTGCATTCCAGCCTATTATCTGCGCCCCCTGGGCCATAAAAGTGGTAACGTTTGTGCTGCCTGTTATGCATCGCTTTTTGTGAACTGCTGTGTCGTTAACGCGCTTCCGTCATCACTTCCTGGCAACCGTTTGCAAGCACCCGAGCCGGTAAGGAAAATATACTGCTAGTTGTTTGTAGGTCATAGTGTATTCGGTTACGAGAAGTGCGTTTTGTCTAATGTACATTTTAGAGACGCTGATTTGTGTTGGAGAGCGTGCTTCTGTCCCGTGCTGAAAAAGATTGTCACTGTTATCACTGTTTGCACAAACTGGATGTGGACACTGGAGATGGTAGGGAGAATTTGTTGTTAATCTCTTGGTAATCGTTCTTAGTTGAACGCCCCCGAAGCGTCATCTATTTTCTCTCTAAGCTGTGAGAACCTGATGCAGTGATTGGGTTGCTGTTTCGCTGCACTGTTCCTTGCCAGAGAAAGCTGCGTTTCTACTGTCTTTTGAAAAAGCATTGACTAAATTTCTCGACGATCAGTAGGTATTAGTTGTATGTGTATGTGCGTCAGGTTAAAAGAGAATAGATCTAACGGAGTAACAGTCTCATTTTGTTTATAGGTTCGTGAAGGCCCATACCTGCATTCCTGTCGGGGGGTGCTTTACATTCATTCACGGCGGCAGTGCTGACTTTTGACTTTTAGGATCGTTACTAAAGATCTGAATCGTCTATTGTTCCCTTTCAGTCGAGAACGTCAGACGTAGTTGACGTCGACTGAATGAGGATCACGCTAGGGAGTCAATCGTCTTCGACTACTATTGAACAAGCCAATGGATTGCGTGGGATGGGTGATAGGAGGATAGTGTTGGATGTCTCGCCCGGTAACCAGTCCCTGTGGGCTCCTCACTCCTCCCTTCAACCGCAGCCATTGGAGTCTCCCGTGGAGCGTGCTGGTCCATCTGTAATGGTTGGGCCAGTCGTTTCACCCGTGGCTCCCCCAGAGGACAGGAAATCGATTGCAGTAGGTGCACCTGTGTCCGGCGGCCGCTGCTTTTCTTCTCCCCCCCTAAGGCCTGTGAGTTTTCGTCCGACGGGCAGGACTTACAAAGCCTGTGGGCAAGCCGCCTCCTCTTTTGCATGTCATGACGTTGCAACAGGTCTATCAGGCCAGGGCACTCATGGACATGCACGAGGGTAGACCAGACCGTGCGCTCATAGGTGGGCACCGCACTGCATCCGACCTCGCCCTCCAAGGCATGAGTGTCGTGGCGTGCACGATCGGTCTGGCGATGTCCACATAAGTGGTTCAGGAGCGCCATTGTTGGCTCAGCCTGGTTGATATGGCGGATCTGGACAAGGTTCGGTTCCTGATCTCCCCAAGTTCCCAGGTTGGCCTGGTCGGTGACACGACAGAGAACTGCACCCAACAGTTCTCTGCCTCCCAAGTGCAGACGGAGGCCATCCGGCACATCCTGCACCGGCGACCCGCTGCTGCCTTCACCCCGCCACCGGTGGCAGTTCCTCCGCTTGCTCGTCGCCGAGAGCGTTCCCCTGTTCCACTCACGCTGGGCCTCCGCAGCAGCGTCCATCTAGGCCTCAGCATGGAGCCGGCCGCAGTAGGGATGCCCAGCCCGCTCCAGGCGCTGCCAAGCCAGGTGGCAAGCGACAGCGTAAGCATTCCTGAGCGGACCGCTCAGGGATGGAGGAGGGTGCTCTTGGAGTTGGTCACTCCCTCCCTCCGGGTAAGGGGCGGGTGGAGTCTTCGTTGGTGTGTGTAACCCTGTAAAGCCTTCACCCCTCAGCCCCCTCTTGTTCGCCAGCATGGCAGCTGGGTGCGGTTCGAGGACCCGGTCATCCGCCTTCTCACACTTCCCTGGCCGCCTCGTGGAGACAGGTAAGTGTCGTACACCACACTCAGACCCTACTTCGGGCCGCCTTCAGGCCTTCTGAGCCGGGTCCCTGTCCTCCACCTTGCTGCCCCATCTTGGGTACGTCTGTGGTCCCTGGAAGCCAAAAACGCTTCCCAAACAGGTCCAGATGGCAAACTATACCATCAGACTCAGCTTGCGATTCTCTTTCGCTACAGGCTTCAGCACAAGCTCAGTGATATTCATCACACCTAGGTGTTGAGCAAATATGCTCCTAAAAATAGTGACTTTAAAAAGTGTTGAGCAGTGCTCCTGTCTTGTGTGCGCCCATCACAGTCTACTGGCGAAGGACGCAATGTAGCCTCTTCCTCCAGCCGATATGAAGGCCGGCTTCTATGAGTCCATACTTCATTGTACCTTGAGAGGTGGGTCATGACCATCTTGTCCTGTGCTAATTGAAACAGTCCTTTTTCGGAAGCCTCCATTCAATTTGTTACACAGAGATGCCTTTTCAAATGCTCCGTCCCAAAGATTGGTCTGCAGCTTTTGACATGAGAGACGTGTACTTCAGATCTCTATCCTTCCACACCACAGGCCATCCTGTGTTTGTGCGTCCGAAAGGTGTGAAGTATTAGTACAAAGTTCTACCCTTCAAGTGCTCATAGCCAGTTGGGTCCTTAGGTCAACTGGGAAAGAGTAAACTCATCCACGGACTGAAGATCTCTTTTCTAGTTTGGAGATGTATTCGGCCACTGCATCTCTAAAGACAGGTGTGTGGATGGTTAGTGCTCTTCGGAGGCTGCTGGGGCATACGCAGCCGCTCGGCTTCCTCCATATGAATACCGCTTCAGCACTGACTTCACGGCCGAGTCCTGAGGTGAGACGCTCCATGTGAAAGCACCCTGGCCTGCTGCCAAACCCTCAGTCCGTAACAGACCTGTTGTTCCTCCGGACCAACGGTCCTTAGAACGAGTGTCCATCAATACCGGCTGAGGGGCCACGTACAAAGGGCATGCAGTAACGGAGGTCTGGGCGTTCCCCAGTGAGCCTTCTAAAGCAGCTATGCAATTCATTGTCGCTTGGCGCCCTCTCAAGTCAGTGATTTTTATCACACTCAGGTGTTGAGCAGGGATGCTCCTGGAGCTCAGTGAATTCCATCACACTCAGGTGTTGAGCAGAAGTGCTCCTGAAGCTCAGTGATATTCTTCACTCCTAGTGTTGAGCAAGGCTCCTGTCTTGTGCGCACATGTCGCTTGCACGTACTGTGCTAGGTCAGGAGTGGAGAAGTCCATGGACGAGACATCTTTCACAGTTTTGTCGGAAAGATGTATCGCGCGTGCAACTCAAAATAGAGAGGATTGAACCCCGCAGATGCTGAAGCAACCAGGGAGAAACACACGACTGGCAATCATTGCACTGATCAGCAGGGAATGTGAATCTCGCCGGAATTCGCCATCACACCAACACCTGGAGAGTAGCTCGTCTCGAAGAGTGAAAACTCAAAATGGCTTGTGGAGTGAAGAATAAACTTGACCTTGAAGCGAAAACATATCTGCATGTTGCCGGAGTCCTCCTTTTATACCCACGAGGTGGGGCGGAGTTACGCTATGCAAATTCTGGAGACCCATGGGATTTCTTTGCCATTGGCTCGTTTTGTAATACACGAAGTTGATAGGCTTTCTAAGTGAAACCCCATTTAGTCGTCATTCAGCGTAACTCGAAGTGACTACGAAAGGGAACACGAATTTCACAAGAACTAATGATTTATCAAGAAATCCTTGGAAAAAATAGACCTTCACAATCCAAGGGTTAGTTGCATTAACATAGCCATTATGTTAAAGGATTAGTTCACTCCAGAATTAAAATGTCCTGACAATTTAAAATCCAAGATGTTCATGTCTGTCTTTCTTCAGTCGAAAAGAAATTAAGGTTGAGGAAAACATTCCAGGATTTTTCTCCATAACGGGGGCCAACAGGTTGAAGGTCCAAATTACAGTTTCAATGCAGCTTCTAAAGGGCTCTCTACACAAGCCGAGGGATTTGTGTAAACCAAATATTCGCGTTTTATAGTCTCTCTGAGATGTGAGCTGCCAGGATCTCAGTGGCTGTCAGCTGTCATCTGAGAGATGAATGAACTATAAACTATCATCAGTTAAATCACACATTACTGCACACATTTCTCACCAAGAGCCCAATCATTTTGTACTGCCTGAATTGAAGTCATCACCAATGGATTTATCAAACCTGCCTTGCAATCTTGTACACCAAATATTTTGTGCATATTGATGGAGTGAATGTACTTTCAGTTGACACTGTCCATAGGCTACTGAATGCAGTCAATTGCACCGATTATACTTGTACTCCGCACACTCAACAGCTGCATCACAGTATGCTATGACAACTGCTATGACACCCCAGGGCATCGCTGAGACATCCTTGCCATTGCCGCAGGATAAAAAAAAAAACATCTCGACCTCGCAAAACCTGTTAACATAGTCTTTTCACACTCCTGTTCCCAGGCAAGCAGACAAGATTGTAAATCAAGGACAGCCACATGAATAAGCAGATTTTAGGCCGTCGGGATTTGTGCATACTCCAGCCCACTGATTCCTTCCCCGGTTACCTCAAAGAGCCACCATTGTCTATTGCATATTAGGGGCCATTTACACAACACCATTTTGTCTGTTCTTTAACATGACAACTGCATTTTTGGGACCTGAAAATGCAAACTTTAGAAAATGGGTTTCAAAACGATAATGTTATCATCTCCGTATAAACTATAACAATTAGGGATAGTAAGATTCACCGATTCACATCGGTGCATCGGCATAAAAGCTAACGATGCGATGCATCGATTTAAATAAGTGTGCATTGGATACAAGTTGGCATTTGTATCGCGATGCATCGTTTCTAACATATCTGCATCAGTAAAAAACTATTTATTCATATATAATTATTAGTACATGTGTTATACTTTTACTATTTAGAAAGTGACCAATCATTTGTGACCAATATTTTATTATGTAACTGCTGCGTTCACACCGAACACGGATAGAGCGTCTGTAGCAGGTGATTTCCATGTTAAGTCAATAAAGACGCGTTGACCCCCCCCCGTCAACAAATCTCACTCCAAGCAAAACTCAAAAGTTGGCAACCCTGTTGAGATGCGTAGCGCATCGGCCTCAGCTATGGAGATGCACATCCCTAATAACAATGCAAATCGGTGCGTTTTGAAATTTTGTGAATTTTCTTTTTGAATTTTTTCTAAAAGTAATACAGGTTCAGTCTATAGGCACATAGTGTTTCTTTACAAAGTGACATCAACTACTGACCTGGCAGCATAACGCAGTGTTCCCTTTCAGTCGGACACATTCGTCATCACGTCGGACTGAACCGACTAAATTGGAATCTCGCTAGAGAGGCCAATCTACTTTGTGTGTAACTAAATGTGCCAATGCACATTGGCGTGCAATCATTTGCAGCAGCTGCTCTGCCACGCAGTGCGTGTAAATAATGAGCAGCAGTTGCGATTGCACTTCAGCTTTTCGGGTTCTGAGCCGAGCGTTTCTAATGCTGGTGAAACTAAGAGTGTTGACTTTCAATGAGCAGCTCTTCGGGAGAACCTCTTGTGTGCAGGGTGTTGTTGATACAGTGTGGCAGCGGGGTTGATCTCTATGTTCTCCTCACTTTCTCTCTAATTTTCTTTTTTTTTGATTATTTACTGAGCAAACAATGGCTGTTCTCACAGCAGGTACAGTGCGCTGAGAATGATGAATCCCTCCAGCAGCCACCGAGAGAGCGTGCTGGACTATCCACGAGGTGTGTTTCAGCTGTATCTTTCGGCGCTCCCCCTGATGACCAGATGTTGATCGCTGCATCAGAGGGTGAGTCAGACTTCTCTAGGGATGATCATGATTCTGCTGCGTTGCATGCTTCGGGAATGGTAGTGTTGCCCTAGTCAGTCCCGAAGATGATGTCTATGCTTTCCCTGGCCACCAACAGGATCGGGCTCGTATGTTACCCTCCACCGTGTCCCACTCGAGGCTGGACAATTGTTTTCTCGGGGTGGCTCGTGCTGTTACTCAGCCACCCACCCCGGTTCCTTTCTTCCTGGAGGAGCATAAGGAGCTCAATAGTTCATGGACGGCACCATTCACTGTCAGAAACCTTTCCAGTGGCTCCTCCTCCCTCATCACTCTTGATGGTGGGCTGGATAAGGGTTTCATGTGCATCCCTCCAGTGGAACAGGCCGTTGCTATGCAACTGTGCCCTAACTCCACCTGGTGGGGGAAGCCGTGTCTCCCTTCCCGGGCCTATAAGCATTCATCGGACTTAACCGACAAGACTTACCAGGCCTGTGGGGAAGCTGCCTCTGCCTTACATGCCATGGTGTCGTTGCAAGTCCATCAGGCCAAGGCACTGAGGAACCTGCACAAGGGTGAACCCAAGTTCTCCAAGAACTTTGTGCCACGACGGACCTAGTGCTTTGAGCAACGTAGGTGACCACACGGTCGGTGGGTTGTGTGATGTCCACGATGGTGGTCCAGGAATGCCATCTCTTGCTGTGTCTCGTGGACATGAGGGAGACTGACAAAGTCAGGTTCCTTAACTTCAGGAGATGGTGACCGCACCACTCCCTCCCCAGGAAGAGGGCCGGTGTGTTTCCTTTTATTTGTGTTCCGCCGCTGGCGTAAACACCAACAGTACCCAAATTTTCAATAAAAGAGCAGTTTCTTCCATCTCTTGGTCCAAAGAGGGCCCGTAGAGCAGTGAATCCTCGCCATTCTCATCTGCCTCTTATATCGCCAGCGGGCAGCTGCGCACAGTTCGAGAACGCAACCAAGCCTCCGACAATCACACCGGCGTGCCTCCAGACCTTCAGCCCGTGGTCAAACCCCTTGTTTCTGCGTGCAGTAGTGCCCTTGGAACAGGTGTCCAGGCATGCTGTGGTGTTCAGATGCCTCTGCCACCAGCTGGGGTGCCACGTACAATGGGCATGTAGTTTCAGGGGTGTGGACGGGCCCCCAACTTCATTGGCACATCAACTGCCTCGAGTTGCTAGCAGTACATCTCACTCTGAGCTGCTTAAAGAGGCCACTACAGGGCAGGGACGTTCTGATCCTTACGGACAACACTGCGACCATTGCATACATCATCCAGCAAGGAGGTCTATGCTCCCCCGTCGCATGTCGAAACTTGCACGCCATGTCCTCCTAGGGAGTCAGAAGCGTCTGAGGTTGCCTCGGGCCATTTGCAAGCTGCACTCCCGGGAGAGTGGCGACTCCACCCCCAGGTGGTCCAGCTGATCTGGAGAGAATTTGGGGAGGCTTAGGTAGACCTGTTTGCCTCTGCAGAGACTTCCAACTGCCAGCTGTTTTACTCTCTGACTGAGGGAACACTCAGCACAGATGCACTGGGGCCTTCGCAAATATGCGTTTCCCCTAATGAGTCTAATTGCACAGACCCTGTGCAAAGTCAGGGAGGACGAGGAGCAGAGAGCTGGTGGCTCCCCTTTGGCCCACCCCGACCTGGTTCCCGACTTATGCTCCTCGTGACAGCCCCTCCTTGGCCCATTCCTCTGAGGAAGGACCTTCTTCTCAGAGACGGGGCACCCTATGACACCCGCGTCCAGACCTCTGGAAACTTCATGTCTGGTCCCTGAATGGGACGTGGAAGTTCTAGGTGACTTACCCCCAGAGGTCCTTAACACAATCACTTTGGCACGGACGCCGTCTACGAGACGTGTGTACGCCTTGAAGTGGAACTTGTTCGTCGAGTGGTGTTCCTCTCACCAAGAGGACACCTGCAGGTGTTCGATAGGGTTCCTGCTTTCCTTCTTGCAGAATGGGTTGGAGTGAGGGATGTCTTCCTCCACCCTCAAAGTCCTCAGGTTTAGGAAAAATTATTTGTAGGCTCTCTCTCACACATATTTCAATAGTTTATTTTAATTGTGTACGCATCAATAGCCTATTTTATTTTAAATGGTATCACAAGGATGCACAAATACTTTAATTCAATAGTGTTACCTAATCTAAATAAAGAGCATTATATATTTAGGTTTTATTTTCATTATTAGGGTAATAAAAAATTTAAGAAAAATTTACAAAGCAATTAATTGGAGAAGCATCCATGTCAGGGATAGTGGGTTTTCAGTAAGTATCCACATTAGTATAATGAAAATAATCCAGTTACTAATTATTATAAGTAATGAAAGGGTAAGTGAAGATGCTTGTTTTACGATCAAATGAAAATCCATAATGAGGCCACAGGTATATAAAATGAGGCACTTCCCACAGTCCTCTTGAGCTCTATTTTGTTTTGTTTTTCTTGTTTGCCTTTGTTTTGTTTTTTTTGCCTTGACCTTCCACTGCTATTAATGATAGTGCTGCTACAACAACACCACTGACACACTTTACCACATGTTCATTGCTCAGAATTTTTGGGAAGGACAGAAGTTGACAGACCTTTCAGAGCCCTCTAGGGAACTCTGTTGAATGCTAAGAGTGCACAGTATTTGTTGTGTCTATTTAAAGGCAAGAAAACAGCAAGAAAATAAAGACTTGGCATTTCCCATTCCCCCCATTTCTTATATGTATATATATATATATATATATATATATATATATAGATGGGCAAATTCTAAGAGCTAAACGTTTTCTGGCTTAATAAATGCACATTTTAAGGAAGAAATTAATTAGTGACAAAATACTCAGTAATATTTGTTAAGTGCTGGCAATTCCAAATTATGGTACACTTCAGATCAAAGAGGGTTTGAAATGTTCTGCTGCCACACCAACTGTGTAGCACTAAGTTGAGGATCAAAGCTATTTCAATAGAGCACTTAAAAGCGGAAGAATGTTTGCAAGACTCTAATGAACATTGCATCAGCTCAGCTCAGCATTACATTTTATTTTCCACTTTGCCATCCTCTTGAATAGAAGCCATGTTGATTCTTCCTAATTAGATGAAAGTCACACATGCACCAGGTTTAAAGAAATTAAACTATTCTAACACATAGGAAAAGCTCAGTGCAGCTCTAAGAAGATTATCAGTTATGTCTTCACCATTGGAACATAATCCCTCTTTTTGTGCGACACATCAAGAAGCAACAATCTTCGCAAGAAGAGAATCTTTGCTATATGCAAACTTACCCCCATCACGTCTTTACACTAATGAACTCTGAAACTGTGACTTTACTCTGATTATAGCAATCTTGAGGACAAAAATGGTATAGCTTTCTGGGTCCAATGACAGATCCACTTCAATTGAGAGAGAAACCCATAATCTAGCAAATTAACCCCAGAATGAGGTGGGCGGAACTTGTGGCTATCATCAGCTGTAGGCTGTTACTTCTCCAAACAACTTGAGGAGTAATCACAGGAATCAGATGCTCAGTCAGCATGCTTAAACTCAGACCAAAAAGCAAATATCAGTCAAAGAGGCTTATAATGACAGTGGGCCTGTGAGAACGAGGCAGAGTGCCTGAGAAAATGCAAGAAAGGGGAAAGACGAAATAATTTAAAACTGCAAATGGCCATAGAATGACCCGGGACAACAAATGCAATTTAAGCAAATGTTTTTTTCTCTTCACGTATAGCTTGTATTCATATCCATTTTGAATGATCATATCATAAGTGGTCATTGCTAAATACAGAGTCCAAAATAAATGGGGTAAAAAAAGGTTTTCAAAGCTGTTTATTTGTAAACAAGCAACACATTATATGTGTAGTGTCAAGGCCAGTTCACACCTCACACGAATGTTAGGCATAAAAATGTGTTAGGCATAAAAAATGGAAGATTGGCTAAATTAAATTGCAAAGTCATACTGTGGTAGTAGGTAGTGCTACTAGAGCAGAAATACCCAGATTACAAAGCACTGCACAACATTCATTTTCTGACTGCCACAAGTCACAGAAATATGGTCAGAGCGTATTTACATGTTTTCAAAACAGCAGATTTTTGTCAAACTAACAATGCCAAAATAAAAAAAGGTCCGGATTATTTCTCTGCTATTTATTGTCACTTAACAAAATAGTGAGCACCACCAAGTTGTACTTTAATGTAACATAAGCAGCTCTAGGCATGTAACTAAAAGTTAAAATCTTATTGGTTGACTGATTTTCATCGAAATCTGTTGGGAAAGAGATTAGAACACCTCTCCGTCAAAGAACAAAAAACAAAACAAGCGAACACCATAATTGCACAACCAAAATTGCACTGCACATACGTCTTGTGAACAGGCCTTAAACTCTAATCTCCCAGACAACAGTGAAAAAATGTGGTGAAACAAAGGTTTTGAACTTTTAAAAAAGTCAAATCAGATCCAAAAGCACACACATCCACAGCAAAACACTATGTTGCTCAATAATAAAAATAAAAAAAATAATAATAAAATAAAAATATATATATATAAAGTGAAAAAAGTTGCCACACCTTTCTTTTAAACCTCTCTTACATCCTTTTCTTAAAAAAAAAGAAAATGGCCACCCATGAGCCATCCATGTGGAAAAGCCCATCAATGTACATATATTTGCAAGACCAAATAAACTATTTTCAATCGTGGCTCAACCACAATTATGCAAGTTGACTAAAATAACAACAAGCATTGGGCTCAAAACGTCCCTCACCTCGAAATCTTATTACAAGACAAATTCGCACCAGAAAGCAAGGTTATCTTACCATCAAACATACCCTGAACTCATGGTTGATTAACCAAAACTTTGCTTACTTGAGATATGATGGATCCAAAAACATTTGCGGGTGTAAGTTCAGCCAACCCAGAGTATGTTCACGCAAAACACACAAGACATTCTTAATTGCTATTAAAAACTATTTGGTGGCTGTGCAATCATTGTTCAGTCTTTTCATTCAATAATCTTTAATCACTGTGAATTAAAACTATATTTTTTTGTTTGATGCTAATTATATAATAAAAATAAAGACTGATTAAACTTAATAACAAGTGTGCTTACAAGGATAACAAGAATATATACGAACCAGGGTTAGTTTACCTCTGAAAGTTGAGGGTATCTGCTTACTTACCCTTAAACATACTAATCTAAATATTTTTACAAAAGAGATGATTTTTGTGGAGGTTGGCTGCTGAATTTCAGCACGAGCAATTAAGAGCAGACATTTTCAACATTCACACTTGCACATACACAACGACACATGTGCACACACTCCGACACTCATATCTTTCACTGAGCATTTTATCTCATACCAAGATCCATTTCGATAGGTAGGATTTGTTTTAATCCCCAGGGGTGAGACAGAGGCGATGGATTCAAAAGTGTGTGATCACTAGCGCCATATCACTATCTCGGAGTACATGTCAGAAATGCATTGTGTTTGTCGGTTTGGTAACTTCTGACCATGGGTGAGGTGAAAATTGAAAATATGGAAATATAAGGACAGCAACGGATACCTTTACAAAAGAAAAAAGTGCTGCTTCGATGTATCAATTTAAAAGATACAGAAACAAGTGTAGATAGATTGCTTTGAGGATTGATGCATGGGTCATGGGACTGAGGATGTAAAAATAAATTGAAGATGCATTATTTGATTAAATCTCCACATCCTCTGATTCCAACATTTTAAAAGACAAGAAATGACAGTCTGTCAGAGCACTTTTATGTTATGACAAGTTATGATTATGTGATATTTTGGTAATCAATGGCAGTTGAAGGAAGAATGATAAGATGTTAGATGGAATAATTACTAATTCAGTACATTAATGCTTTTAACTCATTGCTAATGACAAGTATTTGCACTTCATTCAAAGACAAGAAAGACAACTTGTATAAAGTGCATGATTCAGATAGAAGCTGACTTACTGAATGACTCATGAGTGAGAATATTTTCAGCAAATGGATGTCAGTGCCTCAAGATATCAGTTGGTCTATGGTGAATCACGGAAGTTTTAAAGACATTTATGATAAAGCAACTCATTTGTAATTTAGTTGTCAGTTGTTTCTGTTTCTGTGTTTTATTTATTTGTGTGCATGTACATCTGAGAGATAAGAGCAGCTGAATCTTATTCATTAGTGCTCAGTTACGTACACTTGGTCATCTGTGCCTCTTGTAATTAAAGATAATCCCCCGTTATCTTCAGATCAGTATGGGGGACTGTAAACAACCCAGCTAACACAGTACATTGTGACGACGTCGTCAGTTAGTCGTCCTTTGGTCAGTGTGACATTACTTTGTGACAACGTTGTGAGGACGTCGTGATAAAGTTACATTTTTTTTAATCTTGGCTAACGTTCCAGAAACGTTCTGGGCACGTCCTCAAAAGACGTCGCTAGTTTATCCCATAGAGAACGTTGTAGAGACGTGGTCCACGTTCCTATAACGTCGCAACGACGAATACAGGAATCACAAAGTTGCGTCGCTGGAACATTATTTGGCACGTCGCTGTGACTAATATGGTCCTTTGAGGTAACGTCCTTATAACATGCCAGTTTGGTCATCGAGACATACTCGTCACGTTCTAGCGACGTGCAGCTATAACGTCGCCACGACGATTATGGGACTACCAAAGTTATGTTGCTGGAACGTTATTTGGTATGTCGCTACGACAAACATGATCCGGTCCGGTTACGTCTTCACAACGTAACTGTGTTAGCTGGGAAACCTCTCTGTACAAACATCCATTTATTTTTACTTACAAAAGTAAAATATAAATTTAATTTCATACCATGACATCTACAGTACTGTGCAAAAGTTGTAGGCATGTTGGTATTTTTACCAAAAAAAATGGTTTTAAGCCAGTTAATTATATATTTTGCTATAAGTAGGAAATATCAATTTACATTTCAAAACATTTATTTTGACATTAATTGTTATAATCCAGTGAGTTTTTTGTATGCACAAGGACTCTGACAAAAGCCTGTATGATCCACACGGAGATCTGATCTCACCATCATTGAATCTGTCTATGGTTACTTGAAGAAACAGAAAAACTGAGACAGTCTAGATCCAGAAGATCTGCGGCAACGTTACCAAGACGCTTGAAGAAACCTTCCTTCAAAGCTACAGTACTGTGAAAAGTTTTACGCACTTGCTTGATGATGCTTTCAAAAATAATGTCATAAATAGATTTTATTTATCAATTAACTTCTATTAACTAAATCACATCAACACTTTGTGTGACCACTCTTTGCGTTTAAAACAGTCTATTGAGGTACACTTCCACAGTTTTTCAGGTAGATTTACAGGGAGGATTCTTCAAGTGTCTAGGAAACATTGCCGCAGTTCTTCTGGATTTAGTCTGTCTCCGTTTTTAGATCACAGACAAGAATGGTGAGATAAGATCTCTATGTGGAGAATACCAACTTTTGTCATGTTGACTCCTTGTTCCTCCCAGGGGGTCGGCTGCACCCCTGCCTTCGTCTTCAGGCAGGAAATGCAGATTCCTTTACCCTCGGATTGCATTCGCAACCAGGACGTTCCCTTTCAGTCGAGAACGTCAGACGAAGCAAGCTGTGTCAACGCCTAGGCGGGAGCACACACTCACTTCAGAGGAGCTCACCACCTAAGTGGACACGTGCATCTCAGAATTTTCACCAAAATGAAGGCAACCACTTAGTGGGCCAAGCTCGCTTGGAAAAAGCCTTACCTTTTCCTCTAATTTCCTTAACAGACAAGAGCTGGTCTGAGGTTCTAATCTTAAGCTCTGTGCATGTATAACCAATAACGAACGGACAGAGAAGACAGGGCTGGGTCTGCCTCCTCCGGGGCAGTGCTTGCAGGCTCACTTCCTGGTCCCACCTTTAGGGAGAGGTAGGAACCTTGGGCACATATCCAGGCCGGGGTCTCAGCTTGTGAGAGTTAGCCAGCCCGAATTCCAGGCAAAACTCGTTGATCGAAAGCGAGCAAGTCCCTACCCTCTAGTAGAAACTGCGGTGACTCAAGGGCGGTCTCTGCAGTGCAGTAGAACCAGAGATAGGGAGGTAGGGATAGGGAACCCAAGAGGATAAAGAGGGGTGCAAGGGGATTAATTTCTCCTTGCTCGCCTCAGGAACCTGACGATCAGGATGTGCTTCCCATGCTACTGCATCATGATGTGCGTAAAAAAATAGAGGCATCATAATTTTGAGGGTGGATATCCAATATTTTAGGACTGGCCTGAAATCCTCCAGGGGTCCGAACGCGGTTGCCATCATGGCCCGTCCCAGAGAATGTTTTCAGGGGAAGTCAGGAAGGGCTGTTGAGGGGAGAACTAGGTCTGGTTGGGCCAATAAGGGGCAACTATCAATACCTGCTCCACTCCTGACCTAGCACAGTACGTGCAAGCAACATGCGCGCACAAGACAGGAGCCTTGCTCAACACTAGGTGTGAAGAATATCACTGAGCTTCAGGAGCATTTCTGCTCAACACCTGAGTGTGATAAAAATCACTGACTTGAGAGGGCGCCAAGCGACAATGAATCGCATAGCCACTTTTGTCAGCTGATGTAACTTTGCGTCCCTGAAGTTGTCCCTGCCCAGCTAAACCGCCTGGGGATGGAGTCTCCACTCTCCCTGGCCATAGGCTGTCGTGAGGCTCGTTGGTGGCACGATTGAGCAGGCTGGAAGAAATAGTGGAATGAAGCGACCTCAGAAACTTGTATCATGCGAGGGAAGCGTAGTGCAACAGTCGCAATGTAGACAATGGATGCCAATGCAGTCGGAGGGCCGCCCAGACCTCCGTTACTGCATGTCCTTTGTACGTGCCTCCTCAGCCGGTATTGATGGATAATCAATACCATTCTAAGGACCGTTGGAAACAACAGGTCTGTTACGGACTGAGGGTTTGGCAGCAGGCCAGGGTGCTTTCACACGGAGCGTGCCGCTCTGCCACGGTCATCTCAGGACTCGGCCGGGAAGTCAGTCCTGAAGTGGTATTCATATGGAGGAAGCTGAGCGGCTGCGTCTACCGTATGCCCCAGGAGCCTCTGAAGAGCACTAACCATCCATAACCTCGTTTTTAGAGATGCGGTGGCCTAATCCATCTCCAAACTAGAAAACAGATTCTCAGTCCGTGGACGAGTTTACTCTTTCCCATTTGACCTGAGGACCCAACTGGCTATGAGCATTTGAAGGGTAGGACTTTGTACTGATACTGCACACCTTTCGGACACACAGCACAGGATGGCCTGTGTTGTGGAAGGATAGAGATCTGAAGTACATGTCTCTCAGGTCGAAGGTTGCAGACAAATCTTGGGGATGGAGCATTTGGAAATGTATCTCTGTGTAAAAAAATTTAATGGAGGCTTCAGAAAAAGGCCAGTTTCAATTAACACAGGACCAAGATTGTCGTGACCCACCTCTCTAGGGTACAATGAAGTACGGGCTTATATAAGCCGGCCTTCATAACGGCTGGAGGAAGAGGCTACATCGCATCCTTCGCCAGTAGACTGTGATGGGCGAACACAAGACAGGAGCACTGCTCAACACTTCGGTGTGACAAAAGTCACTATTTTTAGGAGCATATTTGCTCAATACCTAGGTGTGATGAATATCACTGAGCTTGGGCGGAAGCCTGTAGCGAAAGAGAATCGCAAGCCAAGTCAGATAGTTTGCCATCTGGACCAGTTTGGGAAGCATTTTTGGCTTCCACGAACCGGGCCAGGGACCACAGACATACCCGAGGTGGGGCACCAAGGTGGAGGACAGGGACCCGGCTCAGAAACCTCGAAGGCGGCCCGAAGTAGGGTCTGAGTGTGGTGTACGACACTTACCTGTCTCCACGAGACGACCAGGGATGTGTGAGAAGGCGGATGACCGGGTCCGCGAACCGCACCCAGCTGGTGCAAGGCTTTGCAGGGTCACACACTGCCACACTTGCCCTCTTGGGACCCAGGAACAGAGGAATTTGCTCTTTCTTTGAAGTGTGGGTACCGCTTGCTCCACTTTTTTGGGGAACAAGCGGTGGAACAGACACACACACACCAACGAAACTCCACCCGGCCCTCACCCGGGGGGAGGGAGTGACCAACTCCAAGAGCATCCTCCTCCATCCCTCAGCGGGCCGCTCAGGAAAGCTTACGCTGTCGCTTGCCACCAGGCTTGGAAGCGCCTGGAGCGGGCTGGGCATCCCTACTGCGGCCGGCTCCATGCTGAGGCCTAGGTGGAGGCTGTTGCGGAGGCCCAGCAAGAGCGGCAACAGGGAAACGCCTCAGGCGACGAGCAGACAGAGGAACTGCCACCGGTGGCGGGGTGAAGGCAGCAGTGGGCCGGCGGTGCAGGATGTGCCGGATGGCCTCCGTCTGCACTTGGGCGGCAGAGAACTGTTGGGTGCAGTTCTCTGTCGCATCACCGACCAGGCCAACCAGGGAAAATTGGGAGACCAGGAACCGAACCTTGTCCGCATTCGCCATATCAACCAGGCTGAGCCAACAATGGTGCTTCTGAACCACTTATGTGGATATCGCCAGACTGATTGCGCACGGCACGACACTCATGCCCCGGAGGGTGAGGTCGGATGCAGTGCGGTGCGGACTCGCGCTTTGCGGACACTGCGACAGTCATATTCCCGCAATGGGAACATAAACTGTCCAGAAAAACTGCTTCAGCGTGCTGTAAGCCCAAACAAGTGATACAACAATTGTGACCGTCATAGAGGAACAGGGAACCAGAGCCATAGAGAGAAAGAGTTGCAACACTCTTTGATGTCGCCGCTATGGCTGTCACGTGGTTCATGTAAGCCCCAATAGTTCCAAAACATACGCTGGCTGTCATGTTCTTCTATGGGACAGACAGCAGCGATTGCATTATTGAACGATAAATATAAAATAAAATGCACACTCAAATACTTTTTCAGCTGTTATTGCATTTTTTTAATGTCAGTTTTGCATTTGGAGAGGCAGGGTGACAACGAAATACTGCATATTAGATAAGTTTTAGACTATATTTTTGGAGGGAAAAGCTTAATGTTCATGTTCGCATGGGTAGAAGCACTGCATGGTTTTAGCAGCTCTAACTTAACTTTTCCATATCATTCATCTGATGATGGACGTCTCATGATATTTATTTTAGCACAACTGGGCTGTATTAGGCTATTGATCCCCGTGATTTTGCTTATAAATTCCGATTCAGCCATTAGCCTACCTTCGTGATCACGCAAAGAGGTCTGCCGTGGCGGTCCGTTCAGAATTTGCTGAGAAGCTGGCTCACTTCTTCTGATGAAAGTGCATGGCCACCCCCATGACCACAATGTGAAACATGATCATTAAGACTAAGAATATAATTTTAAGATTAAGCCATACACATATTATCAAAACTATAACAGATTAAAAACTAATTTTCAAACTCAATCCAAGTAACTTAAGCTATTGAGGCATCAATTAAGCATGGCTGATACAAATGAAGGTTTTCAAATATATATATTTTTTCATTAAACAATGACAGACAAAAATGTGTGCTTGTGTGAGTGTGTGTGTGTGTGTGTGTGAACAAGAAAAACAAAAACCAGGGGGAGGTGATCCATGAAACAGACAGGGCGATGGCCATAACAATCGAGTCCAAAAAACTCAGCCAACACGTCACATAATGAAAAGTTAATATATCCCAAAAATTCAATTAAATAAAAGTTGCTATAAAAGGTGGTAACGTTAACGATTCATTACCGAACTAAAGATGCTACCTTGGTACCTTCACAGCAGGCGAAGTCGCACTAGCTAACTAGCAAGCAGGCAATGCTAGAAAATTGGTTGAAACAACCAAGATAAAATATAAATAATTACGCTGTGCATATACAAATGAAGACCAGTATAAGCATCGCAAAGGGCCTCTGATACAATATAGCAGTTGACAATTCAAAAGAGGTCGATATTTCAGCAATTTACCTCTGAAACAACTCAACGTGCATCAATGTAAGTGAATGGAGTCCAACGCCCAAATTACAGTTTTTGGAACTAATCCGATCTTCAAATCCCGGAAGTAGGCGGTTAAAAGCGCCGCCATTTTTTACAACTGAGGTCTATGGAAGTGTCGCAACTCTTTCTCTCTATGGCTCTGCAGGGAACGACCACATCAGAAACGCGCGGGTGGAATGACATCTTGAAAAAGACGTACATGCCCCCGTGTTGCTCTTTTAGGACCCATCACCAGTGCCTGAGCACATAGGGGAATGACCGCGGCAACACTGAAAAGAGAACTGAAACAGTGAAGCACTCACTTTTCCGCCCTTTAACCAGCCGTCAACAAACACAAACAAACAGAAATTTGTTGCTGTTAAAACAGCAGTTGAGAGCTCAAACCTTGTGATCACCGATGCACTCGCGCTGTAGAAACCACCAGCACTGGGAGAGTCTTCCAGAAGAACACAGACACACTCGCTCGTTGTAAACAACAGCATTCTTCAGAGACATCAAACGAACGGCTCCGAAGCGAAAGGCAACTAGTGCGTGCATCCACTTCCGTATTTATACCCGCGCTGCAGGGGCGGAGTGTGTGACGCGAGTCACGCACGCCAATTCCATTGGCTTGTTCAATAGAAATCAAAGACGATTGGCTCCCTAGCGTGATCCCCATTCAGTCGATGTCGACGTCTGACGTTCTCGACTGAAAGGGAAATGAAAGCTTCAGCATAAGTTCTGCCAGGAAGACTTAATTACTGCGTCACTCGTTACCTTCAAGTTTATCCAATCACGCCCTTATTCTTATCGTATAAAAGATCGGTACTTACACATGTTTGAGTTCGCAGATGCCGACGCGACAACAACCTCCACCCTCCCCACCACCACCAGGATGGTACCGTCTATACTTCCCTGGGGGGTCGGCTGCGCCCCTGCCTTCGTCTTCAGGCAGGAGATGCTGATCCGCTACCCTCGGATTACAATCTATGGACGGGGCCTACGCCAAAGAACTTTATAAATAATTGCTTGCTGGGCTGCCAATAAATGAATTCTTTGTTACATAATTTTATCTCCCAAGTCTTTCTGGTAGAACTTTATAACACAATACTTGCTTGCTGGGGTGTTTATAAATAAATTTTTTGCGAGGTAATTTTGCCTCCTGAGTCTTTCTGGTAGAACATTATTGAAAGCTGTTTCTCTTTTGTCATATCCCATCATTCAGACCATATGATGGCCCAGACACCTTATTCTGAACCATCAGTGACCACACAAATGCCTTTGAGACCTTTGAGCTTGGGGCCTAAACATTAAATGACAAACGACAAAACTAAGATTAGCAGACAAAAGCCTGTCACAGACAGGGCTTAGACTAAGCAGAGTAGTGTCACAGTCATCGTCTGCACCATTCTGTCTTCGTCTGCACTACACTTCCCAGAATCCTCCTTGTCTCCACACCTGAAATCACTCCCTCTATTAGACTAAGCAGTTGTACTAAGTACCTGTTTATCGTCTTCATCCGTTTTTTTTTAACTGTTTTATATGAAACACAAAAGAAAACATTCTGTTTTTCTTTATACAGTAAATCTCAATGGGGTCCAAAACACCTGACCTTAGTGACTTTCATTGTATGAAGATAAAAGTCCAATAGGTTTCGAATAAGATGAGGGTGCCTAAACTATAGCAACATTTTACTTTTGGGTGCACTATTGAAAACATAAACCATGACAAGGAATTTATTGTACTTTATACTGTCTTTTGTACCATCTGAAAAATAACTAGACAGCAAGAGTTCCACTGTTCCACTGTTCTGCTCTTCATCTATTTGTCATCCTTCCAATTAGATTTTTGTCATTCTGCCTTAGTGTTAGTGTATGAAATCCTCCGCTGGCTTTCATCAAGGCCTGCAGTGTGTCTGGCCATCAAAGTTACTGTCAATTTCCACCACTGCAGATGCAATGATTACCGCTGCCTTCCCTAAATAACTGACAATTCAAAAGGCCAAGCATGACTGAGTCCCTGTGTTCCACGAACAGACATGGCCATACCCTTGACAAGACTGTCAAGTAATTTGAGACATAACAAAGAATGTTTTTCTCATTGTCACTGAGTTGATACCATGGAATCCGGGGCATGAATGGTGCGTTATTGTTACGTGTACAATGCAGGCCTATTTCTCTATTTGCTAGCAGAAATAAGTTTTGTTTTAAGGTTAAAATCACCACATTCCTATTAGGTATAAACATTTTAAGGCTATGCAAATCACTTCGACAACACTGCCAGGAATTCCTCTTTGTTTTTAATTGCTTAGTGCATTTTCTTAACTCACATTTTCAAATAAGGAACAAAGACTGAAAGCAAATAGGTTACAACGTTCAACAACTCCCTTAGGCTTTACTAACAGTTATTCTGCACATAACTCCCTTCAAGAGAGGGGGGGGGGGGGGGGGGACTTTAAGAGTCACACCACACTCCTCAACAAACAAATCCTGCTCTAATGAGGAGCCGACTCAATTTGCTCTAATTATTGTAAGCAATGTGGCATAAACAATTTAAGGGAGGACCAGGGTTACTTAAGCTTGTCAAAGACATTGGGAGAGGGAGGGCCGCATAACCCAAGGGCTCAAACCTCGGCTCGGCTGTTCATTTGGAGGTAGGGGAACACTTAACAACCGACTGTTTTACTCTTCAGGCATGTTCCTCTCTCTCTTAGCTTCAAACAAGCACCCGTGTGATGGCTGGCTTTGAAATGATGCCCTAAAGGCCTCTCTCTGCGCCTTCATCTGCTCTCAGGTTACAATGAGGGTGCAATGTGCCAGAACGTGTCCTTTCAATATGTTCCCATGTCTGAAATACATGCAAGGCATGAGACTCACAAGTGACCCACACTGCGGGATGTTAGTGTGTTTAGATACATGAGGGTTATGTTTATGACCCATGAAATTATATTTCTAATGATCATTTAACATAGTGGGCTCATTCTGGAGGAACATGTAAAAGATGCCACGTAATGAAACAGAGAAAAGGGATGGTAGCAAAAGTAGCAAAATCATAAAATATTTGATATAAATATTATTATTGAAATATATAAAAAAAAAAAAAAATCTGAATATCAAAATTGAAATCCTACACACAAAAAAATGGTGTTGGATTTACTTTGGAACAATTTCCACTCAGACATTGCTAGTAAATTAACATATAATTACAAATAAATGACAAGTAGCTTTTTTTAAAAGACTGAAATCATATTTCCTTTAAAATGTACTCCAGTAAATTTAGTTTATTGCTAACTTAAACAAATTACAGTGCAGTGTTGATACTTTTACACATTTTTATACTGCAGCTGAATAACTGTCACTAATTTTGACATGACTTAGATATAGTTCACCCAAAAATTTAAATCGTCATCATTTACTCACCCTTGTCGCTCCAAACCTCTAAGACTTTCCTTCATCTTCGGAACACAAATTAAGATATTTTGGTAACACTTTATTTTATGGTCCCTTTTGAACATTCTGTTGACTATAAGTAACTTTGCAACTACATGTCAACTAACTCTCATTCGAGTATTAGTAGACTGTCTGCTTTATATCTGCTAACTCTTTATTGTGACGCTCCTCCAACAGACATTCAACTGAATATAAGTAACTTTTCAACTACATGTCAACTTATTCTGACCCTAACCCTACCAGTCTACTAATGCTCTACTAATACTCTGATGAGAGTTAGTAGACATGTAGGTGCAACGTTACTTATAGTCAACAGAGTGTGTTAAATGGACCATCAAAATAAAGCAAAACCGAATTTTTTTAAATAAAATCTGATCCAGTTCTGTCCCTCCGTTGACAGCTACGCAACTATCCAATTTAACGCTTTAAAAAGTTTATAAAGAGATCGTAAAACTAATCCATATGAATTAAGCGGTTTAGTCCAGATTTTCTGAAGAGGTATGATCGCTTTATGAACAGATTGAATTTAGGCTTTTATTCACATATAAACATTGATCAGCAAACATAAACGGAAGCTCAACCGAACCTGGTTGACGCGCAAGAATAAACCATATTGGTTCTTGCGGAACCTCAAAAGTGCTGTGTAACACAAGAATGAACCTCATTGGTTCTCGCACGTTAAAGCGAACACGCTTGAGCCTCCATTGATCATAACTGATGTGTGAGTTGAATGTTTATATGAAAATAAAATTAAATCTGTTGTAAAAAGCAATTGTGTCTCTTCAGAAAATTTCGACTATAGCACTCAATTCATATGGATTAGTTTTACGATCTCTTTACAAACTTTTTTAAGCGTCAAAATGGTAGTTGCGTAGCTGTCAATGGAGGGACAGAAATCTCTCAAATTTTATTAAAAATATTAGGGTGAGTACTTAATGACAGAATTTTTATTTTTGGGTGAACTATCGCATCGAGATGACACTTGGGAGGTAGCAGCCAACCTATATTTTCCTGCATTGTGATATTTGCAAGAGATCTTCATGAGAATGACCTTTAACTCGCAGGAAATTGCCATTTCAAGCTCTCAAAAAGCTTCATGACTTCGACTGCCCTTGGCATATGCATCTCAACACTATGCAGCATACAATGCAATCAAGAGAAATTGTGAGACATGATAACAGCGAGTGCTGGAGGCTGGGCCGCGTGTCCCTGAGAGAACGCATGATTGTGTTCCATAATGGCCAACTGTAAAGAGGAGTGACCCCTCTCCTTGACATTACTGCAATCACACTCAAGAAGTATATAAAAATGATGTGTTCTCAGCACATTACCGTTATGAGATGAAAAGCTCTAATCAGGTATTAGTAATGGTTTGTGTATTTCTAACTGTCATATATTGTATCTACTAGATTTGACTACATTGAAATATACAGATATTTAAAGGCACACTGCGGAACTTTTGGCCACTAGTGGCGCTCGACCTGTAATTTTCACGTCTAGCGCCCCTAGAGGCCACAAGCGCCACAGCACTGTCGCAATAGTCAACCAACAGTCAACCGGTCAGCCTCCCGTGTCTTTAGATTGTGTGTGCAGACAGTAGTTGACTTGTTGGTTGGAGAGAGATAATCGACTCACTATTGAACAAAATAATAATTTAAATATAAGATGAATAATATAAATTATATAAAGAAAATAAATTGAACAAAAGTAAACAAAAAACTATGTCTGATGTAAGTCGCATAGACAAGGGGTCCCCAATCCTGCTCCTGCCGATCGTCAGTCCTGCAATCTCCAACCCAAACACACCTGATGCAAACAATTAACGTCTTCAGGATCTCTTGAAAATTAGAGACAGGTGTGTTTGATTAGGGTTGGAGATGAAATCGGCAGAGCTGCCAACTCACGCATTGGCCGTGAGACACACGGATTTGATTTCTCACGCTGAAGTGTCAAACCGGTCGGTCAAATGCCTGAAAGATGAGTTTATCTATAGATCTCCCTGTTGAGCCACTCGTGATCGACTATTTATACCGCAAATTAGTTAAAATCTCCCGGAATCTACAGCGACCGTGCATGCGAGACACGGAGACAGAGACTGCTCCGAACCGCGTCGCGCGCACATGGCAGAGAGGGAGAGTGAGCGAGAGACCTTGCGTGTACAGAGAGCGCCTGGCTCGTCCTGGCTTTGAATGTGTCACTCTCCCTTTTTCTTTTTTTAGTGTCTTCTGACAAAACCTTTGCCTTCTTCCTTGTAGCTGTTGGTTCGGCAATGACGAAAACATACAGACGGCAATCAAACGCGAGTTGAGCTCTCACGTCAGAATCTGGGGGCGGTGGGGGAAGTGACGTATGCCGTAAAGCGGTCAAATTTTGTAGTTCTTTTTGTGCTCGGGTTCCTACCCGCAACCCGAAGTTACATATAGACAGTAAAAGTGACACAGACACTGTCAGGCTATGGCATACGTGTCATTCAACCTATTGTAAGTCGATGTACCATCTCAAGGGTTTTAGTAATATATTATAAAGGTTGAAAATTTCCGCAGTGTGCCTTTAACATTTGGAATGAAAATAATCAGTTGCACATACACTGCATCTGATCCAAATAAAGACAAACATAAAAAAAAAAAACAAGACAAAATATCATAGCAGTTGAAACTGCGGTATGTTGACGTGTGTACAGTGACAGTCTTATTTGATCAAAGAAAAGAAAAGTGAAAAGATGTTTATTTTTCGACGCTTTAAGTGTTAAACCAATGTGTCTCGTTTGTTTTATAGTGCCTGTTAAGTCTCAGTACATGATGAGCCACTGAAGCTGCAAACGTTGTAACTGTGGGTCAGCTTTCTTAAGCCCTAAAATCAAGTTTACTCTCCTTTTTTACAATATTTGTCGAGCTCATTTTTTTCGGTTTCACTTTATTTGGATGGTCCCTTTAACACATTCTGTTGACTATAAGTAACGTTGCTCCAACATGTCTACTAACTCTCATTAGAGTGTTAGTTGAGTATTAATAGACTGGTAGGGTTAGGGTTAGATTAAGTTGACATGTAGTTGCAAAGTTACTTATAGTCAGTTGAGTGTCTGTTGGAGGAGAATCACAATAAAGTATATGCAGATATTAAGCAGACAGTCTACTAATACTCCAATGAGAGTTAGTTGACATATAGTTGCAAAGCTACTTATAGTCAACAGAATGTTCAAAAGGGACCATCAAAATAAAGTGTTAACATTTTTTCTTCTCACTGAATGGAAAAATTCAAGAGAAATAATTTATATTTTCTTTATTCCCTGTTACTACATGGGTTAGGGTTAGGGTTAGGGTTAGGGTTGACAAGCGCAGATGTTTTCTAATGTAAAATATAGCCATGTTACTTACAGTATGGATTGATATTGTATATAATATGGCAATGTTGTGAAGGATCATGTGACACTGTCTAATATAACTGTATTTGAATGAATTAATGTATGAATGAATGAATGAATTAATTAATTAATTAATGTAAGCAAGTAAGCAAGCAAGCAAGTAAGTATTGGACAGCTTAAGAGACTTCTTTCAAAAACATTAAATCCCCCTCCAAAATGTTTTTTAACAAAACCTATCTCCTAGTTGAGGTAAAAGTGAAAAAGTTAAC
Source organism: Semotilus atromaculatus (assembly GCA_031834385.1). Taxonomy (NCBI): domain Eukaryota; kingdom Metazoa; phylum Chordata; class Actinopteri; order Cypriniformes; family Leuciscidae; genus Semotilus; species Semotilus atromaculatus. The sequence continues at coordinate 9,699,058 of JAULUF010000009.1, read as the reverse complement.
AAAAGTTGAAAAGCTCTGACTTAGAGCTTTGTTGATTGGTACATGAAGGTTACAGTTCACTTTGTTTCTATCTGAACTACAGAATTCTAGACTGCGTCTACACCATGTCATAATTACTATTAGTCTTGAGCAGAGTCAGACAACACGTGACGTTCTATTTCGAGCTATTGAGATCCTCAGACTGGGAATTATGGGTTTCTATGGCAACACTACCAATGCCTAAATTAATCTGCAGCAGTCAGGTGGTACAGCATGGTTACAGTAGGAACTTTCAGGAAATTCACATCTTACAAGCTGTAATTATGAGCTCTACAAGGACGTGAACGCTTTTTACAAGTGAAATCTCATAATTACTGTAATTACAACATGGTTTGAACACACCTTATGTTTGGAAAGGAATTAACACATTCCACAGAGCCCTTAAAGGGACATTGTAATGGAAAAAATATTTTAGGAAAACGTATGTCATTGGTTTTATGTTGCGTATATTTGGGTAATTATGTTGTATATAATTTAATCAATATGCGGGGTATTGAAATCAGTTTTGAATGTTTGCTCGCAATTTACTTTCACTTTCGAATTTGCAATCATGTGTATACAGGGAGAGGTTATCCACACAATAAGATAATATATGACGTTCAGGATCTGTCCTGACAATCCGACATCGTCCAGTCAGTCATCTCTCCGTAGTATTACGTGTAGGGGTGTCCCCGACTAAGGATTTTCATAGTCGAATTAGAATCGCCAATTCTTCCCTATAGTCGACTAATAGTCGAATCATGTGCGGGGGGTTGGGGAGGGGGCGGGGCTTTAACATTTTAATGCCGCGATGTACAGAACATCACACAAAGATATAGAAGCAAATGTATAAAAACATTTCGGATCAATAAAACTATGAAATAACTGCAGAAAGGCCACGCTGCAGACAGGATTTGCATTTCACATGCAAATCAAATTAAATTGGTTAAATTGCCTGTGCGAGCAGGCTCTAAGAGAGCGCAACATCAAGGCACCGAAAAATAATCAACAATTAATTTACAGAATTAAATAAGAACAGAATATACCTTTCTAATAAATAAAATACAAAACGAAATAAGTCAGAATCAAGTCACAAGATGCAGAACAAATGTGTGCAAAGTGCCTAAAGTGCAGGGGAACATATATTCAAAACACAAGCAATAAATAGTTAATTTAGATAACCCTGAGTGATCAATAAATAAAGTAAAAATAAAGAAATTATCAAAATAACGAAACTATAGCCAGAATTGTCAACTTTGTCTTTTTAACTGCAGAAACAACAATAGCTACACGCTAAACTGGAGTGGCAGTTTAGCTAAAATTGTTTACAGCATCCAAATTAGAACCGGCTGAAATGATTTGAGATCACTTACCCTACCTGATCGAGAGAGAAAAATCCAGTCTCTGTGTCCGCGTTTGAGTCTTTTTAAATTGTGTGCGCAGTGCGCGGAAAAAAATACATTCTAAAATGCTTAACGTGAAAAACATTTAACGGCTTAATGTCCTAAGACAGTTATATTAAAAAATCTAATTCTGTACACACCTTATTAATAAAGCATAGCCTATAGAAAAGCAGATGAGCCTAGAATTTAAACGCAACACGTTTAATTGAACATTAATTTTCCTCCCATAGAAAACCGTTATTATAAAGAAACCAACTTGTTAACGTTGTCCGGCAGAAGTGCGATCATCGTTTTCCTGATGCTAAATCCAGCCTTGAAGAATATAATTTCTGATGGTGTGCATCCACACTTTCGATGTTCTTATCCCAGACATTTTTAAAGATTTAAATCCCTGCCGCCAAGATTTAAGTTTCACTTTCGATCCGTGACCGAAAGAGGAGCGTCTCTGTCGGTCACGGATCAAACGTGAAACTTTTAATCTGTCACAGGGTGCTTGGATTTATTCCTGCTGCTGCACGTTAAAAATATTTATTAAAAGCTTCTTTCTTTGCACATTTTTGTTTACAGCATTATCATGATAGGCTCCTATATTAACGTATTGACAGAAAACCGATAGTTCTATGTGAAATCAGTTATTGAGCAACCAATATAACCTCTGCGAAGATTCGACCGTGAGATTGGTAGTCGAATCAGGCTCCCATCGATGCATCGAATCTTCGACTATTCGGGGTCACCCCTAATTACGTGATAAGTGAAACCTGATGTACTGTAACCGACTACCACAGCAAGCCTAACCCCATGTCCCTTTAGGGGCTCCGTAAAATGTGTTTTTTAATTTACGTGCCTTTCCGAGTTCAGATTCAGGCTTCAGGCACATCCATAAACTATTGTATGCTTGACTCTCTGAATTCCACCAGCACAGTGAATTTACTACTTCAGCTTACACCAATTAGATCCCGAGTCTGTTCAATAATCGCTAAACAAAATAATTATTAGAGTAGGATGGAACATATATAAACAACAGCAAAATTTCCTCTTTAATTCCTGCCAGGCTTTAATTCACAGGAGATAATTAATAAGCTTGTGATATACTGTGAGCTATGAAACATCAGTAAGTGCTTCTATTTCCTGTCTGAACTGCAGCGAGTGCTGGGGATTGCTGCAGTGGCTTTAACTGCTGGGGCTGCAGCGTTGAATTGTCATCCTCCGCATTAAATATTTCATGGTCAATATGAAGCCTGCCCCAGCTCTCCCTGTGGAGTCTGCCTGTGCCATGTATTAGGTTGTATATAAAGTCATTTGACCAAAGTAATGAGTTCTTTTGTCACTGCACAGAGCCCATTATTGGGTTGGGAATGTTGCAGGCCAGGGGGTGAAGAGAGTACAGTGAATTAGTGTGCAAACACAGACAATGGTTTGTGCATCTGTGTGTGCTCATGTTTCGGTGTATTGCATTCCTTAAAGGCTTAATTTTTTTACTTTAAACGTTTGTGGTGCACTCTTTCAAGGACTTAAGTATAAGCATGTTTACAGCACATGAGATGAAGGTGTGTAAGTTCTCATATAACTGTGTGTTCTGGAAACGCCTAGGTTACAAGAACAGGGAACGAGGCACTGCATCGATGGCACTATGGGGAACGTCTCTGTGTGAACTGGTGTCTGAAATGCTTATCTAATCACGGCAATCCTATTGACCAGCGACAGCCAATGACATCACTACTAGTGCAACCCGGAAGTTTATAAAGGGAGCATATGTCAACAACTACAGTGTACTCAACAGTAGTACTATCGACCCTTTAAAGCAAGGGGAGAACATTCTTAGCATAGCCTAGCTATAAATGGGAACTTCAAGGCCCTAATTTCACCATCCTTTAAAAACCCTACCTAACACCCCCATGATACTTACTGACAGGGAACCGTGGTCTACTGTTCAACCTGGGAGGAGACCTACAGAGCTCAACCTGCTGCCCATAGAGCGATGTCCCAAACCACATTCACAATTGGAGGCTTATGGCCATACGAGCTTGAAAGAGCACACTTACTACCACACCCGACGCCAGACCAACAGACGGGTTCCTACATTGAAGGAATAACTCATCATGGGTCCAGCCTCATGGCAGATGAAGCACAGATTCAAACCACAGTGTCATGAGGTCCAAATGTAACCGCATATCAGCCTGTTATGCTTGCAACACCACCACTGTGTGCAAGGCATCACCAGCCAGACATGCCGCCACGTATGCCCTGCCATTTAAGCGCATTTTTCTCTTTTTATGGCTTAAAAGGCAGGGCCGGAGCACTTAATGTCAGTGCCTATCCAGCAGAGAGATAGTTATGCAAAAATCCCATCAGTTGGGGCATCAACACATGTTTGCGCATTCCCTCAACATCAGCGTAGTTTGTGCGTTGACGGTGATAAATGTGTGCTGAATACGGGTCCTTTCATGCCTTTTCTATCTCATTGTGTATATTGTGTCATTCTCGCGAATCTTTGAGATTAACAATTCCCTTAAAGGGTACATATCATGCTTTTAAATCGTTCCTTTTTTACATATAAATCATACATTTGTGGTCTATATAAAGCGGAACTGCAATGCTTGGGTCTGAATTCCTCATTATTATAGCTCCACAGGCCCCTTTTCTACCCCTTTTCTGATGTGCGTCTGAGAGCAACTCGTTTTGGTGCGGTCTCTTTAAATCCAGGCTGCAGAGGTGACACTCGGTTCAACTCCACCCCATTCGGACATTTTTGTAGTTTGATAGCAGAGACGATTATCTAGCGGCACAAAAACTTTTTATTCCACACGTTATTAACAAAATGTCAACAACGGAAGACTTGTCCATCAAGCCTTACATGTTCGAGCCAGAGTCGGAGCGAGATGAAAATAAAGACGACGAACCTCCAGAACAATGTCTTCATATGGATGTATCGCAATGGTGTATTACTGTATTTACAGTAACGTCTCCATCCATGCCCACTACTACAATACTGCATGTTTTACAACGACTATTTAACACTCACAAAACAAAATATAAGTTATATTATAAACAATAAAAAAATTAGTCGATTATTTCTCTTGTTAAAACAAGCACACTAACAAGACAACTGCTAAACCATGACCACCGTGTGTTTTAAGAAAGTAACGTTAGTACTTTATTTTTATTAACGTTATTTACAGCTTACCGAAGTGCTCTGTTCGTCGTCTCCAAAGATAGAAGGAACTGACCCCTCAATCAGACAAAGTCTATCAGCAAATCCTTATTTATACTGGCGGAGGTTGCTGAAGTAACGTTAGTTATCCTTGAAGTGCTTCGCGCACACAAAAATGACTTTACCGACAGATGTGGGTACATTTCCGTGAAAAATAAAACTCAACCAGGCACTTCGAAGAGGTTCTGATGCTGGGAGACGGTGTAATGAAGCATGTGGGTTACTACGTCCAACAACCGAACATTTTGACGTACCCTCTCGTAACTTCTGCATCCTTGAACTTGGACTACAAAATTGCAGCGAGAAATAAAAATGGCGGATTGCTCGAAGTGTTGGGCCGGAAGTCGATGTCCTTATTTGGCAGTTCCGCTGCAAATACTGTGACGTAATAGTTCAAAAAACGTCATAGATTACAGAAAAATCTAAACCGGTTGAAAAATGTGACCAAAACAGAATATAAAGATATCAACGAAGTTCCTGAAGAGACTAATTTCAACTTTTCTGTACTTATAAACACTCCAAATATACAGCAAAAGGCATTTAAGGGCTAAAAAAGTAGATTTAGCATGATATGTCCCCTTTAAACTCCTCAGCGAGCTCTCTCTGAAAAACCACACGATTCCAGTCTCCACTCTGCCTCAGTGCGAGCGAACCGCCTGGTACAGATGTATGTCCTTCTTCCCTCGAGAAAAGGGCAGACGAGAATGGAGTTTTATCAAGGAAAAAAATCAAAGTTGGCACAAGCAGATCCCTCAGGAACTGATTGTGCGTGCTCTGAGCCCAAACAATAAACACACAAGTTGTGTGTGTCATCAGGTGTCAAACATCTTAGACACAGATGCACATGCTTCCTGAAGTGTTTTTTTAAAAGCCATGATTACTTTTTGGAAGTTTCAGGTTGAAGCGTACAGACAAAACAGTCCCTGAAGACGAAAAATATGTTGACATGTTATCCAGGCTCCCCTTCTATACTTCCGTGTCTCACTAGTAGTGCTGTCATAGGCTGTCGCCGGCCAATAGGACTGCCGTGATTAGATATGCTTTTCAGACTCTGGTTCACGCGGAGGGGATCCCCATAGCGTCATCTATGCAGTGCGAGTTCCCTTTCGAAATTTAACTGTTGAATATTACATGATTTCCAATTGGATACATATATTTCACCGAATCAAATCTAGTTCCCACAAATTATACACGCATGTCATTATCAAAAAAGTTTTTTATGCATACTTTTAACGCATTACACACACTACTCAGACAAATAAATAAAAAAAAAAACACTCAAAACTTCACACAGAACTCAAAAACAAACATTGTCAGCATTGACACTTAGTAGATATTTTTTTAAAGAAAAAGTTGTAATGCCCACAAGCAAATGTGTAGCATTATTATATATGACTTACATCTAAAAATGTAACAGACACTGTGTCGCTATGTACATTTACAAGACGTGTGACATTGTATCTTTCATTCTAAGACAACTTTAATAAACACTGAGAAGTTCTGAACATAGGATACACTTTAGCAGAAACGTTAACAACACCGAACAAAAGAACAACGAGAACAGAGGGCTAATATACACACAAGGATAATCAACAGAACAAGAAATAGGGGCTCAACTCAGAAACTATCGCAACAAACCAGAAAAAAGAACAGGGAAAACCATGAAAACTAAACTAAACAACATGACGATGAAACTATTGAACTTAACAAGAAAATATTGACAACAGTAGTCTGACTTCATAAAAAAGGGTATGATTTCAGTTGGACTAAAGCATTTACATTAATAATAATTACAATAATGAATTACAAATTAGCTTTATTTGTCTGAAAATGATTTTTTAATACTGGTCTGGTTAGATTTTCAAGAATGTGACATGCCCACATGGAAATAACCCATATGTGGATATATGCTCATGTATGAAACCTACACTGTAAAAATGAATTTTGATGATTTATCGCAACTTTTTACATTTTGTCAACTTAGATAATAATGTAGTTCAGATAACATAATATTTTGAGTTTCTATTTATTAAACCAATCTCCTTTGTTGTATTAACTCAAATTTTTTATTTCAATGAACTCAAAATTTTAAGGCAATCAGGTAACTTACTTTTTTAAGTTAATCCAACTTTTTACAGTGTATATGCAGTTTATATGCACATATACACATGATAATATATATACTGCATATATCCGTATATATGCTGCATATTATGTGCTGCATATATATGCTGCATATATGCGTATATGCCACATATAGGCAAAATTGAGGTGGATATAGTGCATATACAGGCCACATAGGTCTCCTGTATTGCTTCTTTATATCCACATATAAGCCCTATATGTGCATACAAGATATGTCTCCTATAGCTCATGGCAGGATCTGGTCAGTTTGTAGCTCATATCTCACTTTGGCAACTGTCATTCATGCCTAAAGCTCATATTTTCTATTATCAAGGCAATAACTAAGAACTAACTATAAAAAAATTATGCAAGAACTTATGTATATGCGAACACGTGAAATTGGTATCACATGTAATTGCACTATGAAAAAAAAAAAGTTTGGTAATTTACAGGTAACCATCTGTATTTTTTTACAGAATGTTGCCGTTTTGTCATTCACTTTAGAATACCTGTTATTTTACAGATATTTGCTGTAATTTAAAGGTCCGCTATTAAATTTACAAATAATTGCTTGTATTTTGGTTTTACATAAATTATTTTTTTTTGGATGTTTGTTTGGATGGTCAAGGGCAAGCGGGACGCTCGTAAAGTGGATTGTGATCACAGTGGTTCAAAGCTATAATCGTATTCTTCAGGAGCAGCCGTGAGCAGGAGTGCTGAACACATGAGTTATAGCAGAGACTATTTATATAGAGATACTATGTCACTTCATTAATCCTCAATACAACTATATAGGGAAAACCCGTAACACCAAAGATGGCGGTTGTATGCATATGCCCCGCCCCTCCTTCTGGAAAGCCAATCGTCTGCTTTTTAATAGTACAGCCGGGAAACATTTAAGCCTATCGTCTGGTTCCACTGACGCATGCGCACAGTTGAGGTTTACGACAGCGGAGACGATTTGGCGACAGCCCTGCTTGAACAGAGGGTGATAACTCTGGTGATAACAACGCGAAGGCACCGGACCAGGAATGGAAATTAACTTTTTTGTCCACTGGCCACTGTGGCTGATGGATTTCAAAATCTAGCAGCCACTCAATGTTTTTACCAGCCACTTTCTTGTTTTTAATCGACAATGTGTAACTGCATGTGAAAATTAATACTACAAGATCTACAATACTTAAGCAGTTTATTTAATCTCAAGTCTCAATGAAATACTGGCATTTTCTCTTTCTCTCTTATAGCCTACACACACAAACCATGAACTGATATTCATTTCAGTTCGCATAGGAGGAAAAAAACAATGTTACGGACGTGAGCGCTCTGAAAGCGGCACTAAAAGATGCTTTAAAACTTTCACAGAGACATCAAACAGAAAGCACAAAACCTTTCTTTAAATTGAATTTTGCTTTCTATTAATTGTATCTTAATTTTAATCAATGTTTCATCAACCAATTGCCTGGATTTAAATAAGAAGTAAATATAGCAGATGATAGATAATCACGAAACGGAGGCGCCGACGCGTGAACTGGAGCTCGTCTCATAAATGAACCGAAACTCAGTGTATAAGCCTATACTCTCCTCACAGATATGTCTACTTTTAAACAGAACATTTCAAAACGAAAGAAAACAGACACAGACTGCTCTCGGCTTTATGTGATCCGTATGAAATGTGCATTTCTCTCTGGCGCGTTCACTACTGAAGATCGCGATCAGCATCGTCAACTTCATCTTTGTGTAGTGGGACGTACTGCGGCGTCCAATTGACCCTTCGCGTGGAGCTTGATTGACAGGTGATCTGACCAATCATACTTCGCCATCCGCCATTTTGTCCGACAAAGCAGTCAGGGAGAGATAGTAGATTAACATGGGAGGATTTGAACTTGAAAAACGGAATATACTGTCGCCTTTCAGCGGTTAAAACAACATTCCTTCTTATTTTCATTCATGTTTATTTGATGCTATAAATGAACTAGAAGGAAGAGATGATCGGATCACGAGCAGCTTTAACTGATGCTCCACAGCGATCTGTCACGACACATTAAAGAGCCACAAAACGGTATTTATTGTTTACATTTCTTTTAAAAAATTACCAAATTTGAAAGGTGAGACTTTGTTTAATATCAAAAGTAACCGAAAAGTAACCTGGTCTGTCCTGTCTGTCAGCGTGTTGTCAGTCTCCTCTCTGCTGGATGTGAGAACATGAGAGCGGCGTAAAGTTAGCTTGTCGGACATAGCGACAGTAACTAAGGGGGGCGGGTCTTTGCGAAGGGTCAATTAACCTAATGCGTTCGGGCGTGAGTTCAATCATAATGACGCGGGACCATATAAAAAGGGTTTCGAGTCACTGTTTACGTGTGGGTGTTGTCTGCGTGGTGCGTCATTGCCCGGGCACCGCCCCTCCTGGTTCCTCATCCGTTCTCGCGTGGAGGTATGTGTTTGGCTGAATAGTTAAACAGAAATGCGTGGTTTCATGTAAACAACTATTCCGTTTTTTAGCTTTGAGGATAAATCGCGGCTGTGGGCTGTTGGCAGCTGCTACTCCCCTCTGGCGTTCCTCTTGCGCGTGGTCTTGTGTGCGCTTGACGTGGACACGCGACCTATGAAATGATGGTACGTAAAACTTTCACTATTGAGTGGCGCTCCCTTTTTAGACTGCAAGTGTAAGATTTATGTTTATGTTTTAGGAGAAATAGACTGGTCAGTGACACCTGCGGGGCAACGCTGTTTGACGCTGCTGCTTTGTACACTCGGATTCCTGCTGCTTTGTACACTCGGATTCCTGCTGCTTTGTACACTCGGATTCCTGCTGCTTTGTACACTCGGACTCCTGCTGTTTTGTACTCCGGACTCTTCCCGGCAATAACATTTCGCATTCACACCTGCGCTCGATTTATGCATCTTGTGTGACGCCTGCTCTACAGCACTCGTCCTTGTGATCGCTGGGTTGTTTCTCCAACTAGTCTTTCAAATTGTGTGATTTGCTGTTTTATATATATATAATATATATATATATATATATATATTCTGTGTATTTATTTATGAATGTTTTGGTTTATGTCTGTTTCTTCTGAAAGAATTGTTAGAATAGTTTTTGTATTGTATTATGTGTGTTTTTCGTTTGTAGTTAAGTGTCTTTGTATGTTGAGACCAGTGCAGTAATTTCTGCTCTCATTACAGGAGCCGAGGCTTCGGTGCAGGCCGCTAGTAGGCCCTCACGTGCGTGGTGAAGGTTTTGTCACTGAGTGCTGTGCGTTCATGCTTGACCGTATTGGAGTGTGTGTGATATCTGTGCACAGGGTGGTAAGAATGATTTATAGGGGCCTTGTGCTCACTACAGTAGTGTACCGGCCATGGTTAAGCCTCGGCTTCCTCCTTGACTTCTTGAGTGTTGCATGATGACTCAGTCTTTAATGTTGTCTGAAGAATGTTGCTGACTACAATAAAACCTTTTGTATTTTTGTATCCACGTCTCTGGCCCTTCCTCGATAACAACGTTCCTGTGTGTATTAAGTATTAATATTTCCCTGTCAACCAGGGTGGCGTTGTCGTGCTTATGTAGAGGTGGGCGTTAGAGCCTAAAAGGACTTTGGTTATAGTCCGGGTGTGTCAGTCAGTCCGTTCGGAAATAACGCGCCCTTTTTCGGTGAGGTGGTTCGTCACAGCGGACATCATGCCAACCAAGCAACCGACCACCGACTGAGGTAAGAGTCTCATACTACATGATATGATGAACGATATTTTATATTACACTTTTGTTAACGTTAGTTGACAGTTTCCAAGCTAACGTTAGCATTCATAAATGTTCAGTCATAACTGTTGTCGAGAGCTGGAGGGGAAAACACTGCAGCATGCGTCTTTTAATTTTCCATCTGTTTTAAGAAAGATCAGTTGAATCCACATCTCTAAAGACCTAAAACAAGCTTTAGTAAACTTATGCATAACCTATACAATCTTTGTTATGATAACGTTAGTCAATCAATCTCTTAAACGTAGGGACATTTTGAAACACTGTCTGGAAGCTGGAAACTCTTCTCTTAAAAAAACATCCTTGATTTTATTAAAGTAAAATTGTAGTAACCACGTTTTTGATGGATTCATTACCATTTTAATAACCACAGTTTTACTCAAAATGGGCCTATTGTGTTTTTTTGTTTTCTTTGTAGTTAAACCATGGCTAATTTCCATAATGGTTAACTCTATCAAGACCGTTAAGAAATCGAATTCAGTTCTGTAAGTTGCTTGCTGATAATAATACAGCGAAGACTAGAATATGAACATAATGATGAACCACTATGTGTAACTGATGCAGCTAGGTCACAGTAAATCATATTCATTTTTACTATAAATGTAGCTAAAATCACATGGCAGCTCAAAACATTACTGTTAACCTTTTCTGCTCAGCTTCCAGATCATAGTCAGCTGAAGTTTTGCATTGTCCCAATGGAACATATTCTGACATGACTGTGTAAATGTAATATTGAGTTTTAAAATAACTTATTTTTTTTGTGATTTCAGGTCATGTGGAAAGCAGATGATCATGGCAAACAAGGTATGGGAAGAATTAAATTTAACAAGTCGTAATTTCCAAGTCTTTTGATTCCATATAATTGCACTAAAAGTGTGCACAAGCTTTGGTTTTGCTACAGTGAGGCCAGGATTGTGTTAGATTCCACCCATCTATTATTTTAGTTTTTTTTTATAACTAGGCTCTGTCGTTTAGATTTAGAAACATGGCTTTTCCTATCACTGCTATCTTAATGACACATATCTCTACCTTTCATTCCAGCTAGATGATCTGACGGCTGCTCGCATCTCGGCCTAGCTGATGGAAAATTCTTGCTGGATGAATGACCTTCAGCTTCAACTCAACCTTGCCAAGACATAACTGATTATGGTTTCAGCCAAACCATACTTGCTGTGATCCTGTTGATTTGCCTTATACATCATTAGGAGGATTAGGCCCTTCCTATCGGAGCTACACAACACCTGGTCTAAGCTCTTGTTCTATCCAGACTGGACTATTGTAATGCTCTATTGGCAGGCCTTCCAGCATCAGTCAAACCTCTGCAACTGATCCAGATGCTGCAGCAAGAGTGGTCTTTAAAGGTAGCCCTATACATTTACGCACTACTTTAGATCTATGTGTCCTCCAGAAGCTTGTGTTCTGCAAGTGAACAGCGCCTTGTGGAGACAATCCCAAATGATCCTCATCATCCCAAAGAGACACAAAACTACTTTCACTGACCTTTACCTGGACTGTTTCCTGCTGGTGGAATGACCTGCCCAACACATTTTCAAGAAACTGCTAAAGATCCATCTTATTCATAAACACTTGCCCCAATAATACTAAATCTTTGCTTTCCTTACTAATACGAAATGTACTGTGCTAGACTAACTGGGACACTTGTCACTGCACTCGTTGCTTCTATTGTTATCGTAATTGGTAAGTCACTTTGGATAAAATGTAATTGGTTAAAAAAAAAAGTTATATTAGAGTATAAAGGTTTACAGCATTTGCCTTTTAATGTGGATACTTTTACATGTTCTAAATTATATACTAAGCTTGTATCAATATCTTGATGTTCAGTGTTTGTTCAATTACAAATACTGTAAATGTGCAGGCATTCTGTAGCCTACTTATACATTTAGTTAATTTAACAGATTATTATTAAGTATTAGAGATTGGTCAAAGTTGTGAAATTGGATCTGTAAAAATAACAATTAAATCTGTAAAAATAAAAATATTTGTATTTGAATTGATGTACTTATTGCATTTTTATACATCATTTCATTGTTATTTTACACAGAAAAACTATATATTAAAAGAAAATTACGGTAGATAGACAGCATTATTATAAAATAACTTTATAAAAATTTACAGTTTAACCTGAAAGTTAAATGTCTTTTTAATGTAATTTGACATTTATCAATTTTTCCACGGTTTAATAAGCCATTATCAACACAATATACTGTAATTTAATCAATTTTGACTGTAAAGTAAATTCTGTATTTTTACGGTTTTTGCATGTAATTTTGTGAAATGGTTATTTGCTGTAATTTAACGTAATCCGTCTGGAAACTTTGCTGCCAGAGATGTACAGTTTTTTACGGGATTTTTTTTTTACAGTGTGGCATGTTATGGAATTTAATTATGGCAATTAAGTTAGAGGAAATGGAAAGCTATATAGGTACATGTATGCACGTATATGTCTACGTATATGCACTTATATATGTACATACACTCACCGGCCACTTTATTAGGTACCCCATGCTAGTAACGGGTTGGACCCCCTTTTGCCTTCAGAACTGCCTCAATTCTTCGTGGCATAGATTCAACAAGGTGCTGGAAGCATTCCTCAGGGAGTTTGGTCCATATTGACATGATGGCATCACACAGTTGCCGCAGATTTGTCGGCTGCACATCCATGATGCGAATCTCCCGTTCCACCACATCCCAAAGATGCTCTATTGGATTGAGATCTGGTGACTGTGGAGGCCATTTGAGTACAGCGAACTCATTGTCATGTTCAAGAAACCAGTCTGAGATGATTCCAGCTTTATGACATGGCGCATTATCCTGCTGAAAGTAGCCATCAGAAGTTGGGTACATTGTGGTCATAAAGGGATGGACATGGTCAGCAACAATACTCAGGTAGGCTGTGGCGTTGCAACGATGCTCAATTGGTACCAAGGGGCCCAAAGAGTGCCAAGAAAATATTCCCCACACCATGACACCACCACCACCAGCCTGAACCGTTGATACAAGGCAGGATGGATCCATGCTTTCATGTTGTAGACGCCAAATTCTAACCCTACCATCCGAATGTCGCAGCAGAAATCGAGACTCATCAGACCAGGCAACGTTTTTCCAATCTTCTATTGTCCAATTTCGATGAGCTTGTGCAAATTGTAGCCTCAGTTTCCTGTTCTTAGCTGAAAGGAGTGGCACCCGGTGTGGTCTTCTGCTGCTGTAGCCCATCTGCCTCAAAGTTCGACGTACTGTGCGTTCAGAGATGCTCTTCTGCCCACCTTGGTTGTAACGGGTGGTTATTTGAGTCACTGTTGCCCTTCTATCAGCTCGAACCAGTCTGGCCATTCTCCTCTGACCTCTGGCATCAACAAGGCATTTCCGCCCACAGAGCTGCCGCTCACTGGATGTTTTTTCGTTTTCTGACCATTCTCTGTAAACCCTAGAGATGGTTGTGCGTGAAAATCCCAGTAGATTAGCAGTTTCTGAAATACTCAGACCAGCCCTTCTGGCACCAACAATCATGCCAGAGAGACTATATAGGGCACCATCCATCAAACTGACAGTTTTATTGCCGCCCTATGATTGGTTCCCGCCCTAAGCCCCGCCCCTTTTACCCCTCCCACCCACTTCCGGTTTGACCATCTGGAGCGTGGGAAAATTCCCACGCTAACTCCGCCCCTTCCCACCCCCACAACCCCCACTTCCGGTCTGACCATCTGGAGCGTGGGAATTCTCCCACGCTAGCTCCGCCCCTTCCCACCCCCACTTCCGGAGAGATCATGTGACCACATTTGAAGATGTACTTTTTCACATAACACAGTGTTTAAAGCCATTAAGACCAGTACAGGTATTTACCTTCACACATTATTTTGTAAAATGTTCCATTTTACATAAACCAACTGTTTTAAAAGGTGTTTTCTTAAAGTTATCAAAATGTTTTAGTATGAAAACATCTAAAACAACACGTATTAACATGATATCAAGCAAATAGTTCTATTTTCTAACATATATTTGAAGAAAAGTTGTACTTTTCACATAACACATAGTGCTTAAAACCATTAAGTAAATTTATATCATTAAAACACAGTACATGTCTTTACCTTTACACATTATTTAGTAAAATGTTCCATTTTACATAAGACAACTGTTTTCAATCACAATAATAACTAAAACAGCCTGTATTAAAATTATATCAAGTAAATAGTTATGTTTTCTTAATAAACCATCCTAAACCGCATGTATTAAAATTATATCAGACAAATAGGTCTATTTTCTATCATACATTTCACATAACACGTATAGTGCTTAAAACTATCAACCCCATTTATATAATATCATTAGTGTTCACACACTTAAAACATTAATGAAAAAGTTTAAAGAGTGTTTTCTTAAAGTTATCAAAATGTTTTAGTATTAAAACATCTAAAACACCATTTTAAACATGTTAAAAGGTCAATGTTCAGTCATTTACAGAAAAGTATACAAGTTAAGTGTTTTTTCATTACAAAAAGATACATTTACACATTATTTAAAAGTATTAAAATGTTGTATAAAGTAAAAACACACACATCTTTAGCGTTTTTACAGATTTTGTAAAATGTTAAAATGCATTTTCTAAAATGGAAACATCAAACAAATATTAAAGCATATCAAAACGTTGTGTTAAAAATCACAATATTAAAAATACATACATTTAAAAACTGACTTACGTTTTTTACATCCACGTTTTGTTATCCTGTTTAAAGATTTAATCCAACACCGTCGATATATCCAAAAGGTATAGATCCGTCTCCAAAGATTTATCCGGCAATAAATATATATTCAACAGCAGCAGTTTATCCAGAAGGTATAGATCCATCTCCAAAAGGTATATCAAACTCCGAAACTTTAGAAATTTTAATTCCAAAAGTCCTCGTGAGGAGCTCCGCGAAACACGTCCGAACACTCCAGAGGTCTGACCGGAAAAAGAGAGACTGGAATTGTGTTCAGAGCCAGACACAGACTCCTCCCATGACACACCCACGCCAGGTGTTGACGCGTGAGAAAAAATAACAACAGATTCCCACGCTCAGGGTCATCGTGAAAAAGTGACCGTTCAGCTCAGCCGTCTGACAGAAATGACTGTCCTGAACACAGCTTGCGGACCCATGATGGCTCCACCCCTAGACCCACCCACAACACGTGGTCAGATGACGTGCTCGTGGGAAAATAGAATACAAAGCTCCCACGATCCGTGCACGCGCGCATGTGCACACTTGGAGCGTGGCAGAATTCAAGGCATTACCAGCCCCACACACACACAAACCCCACCCATATGTGACAGGATACGCGGGCTGTTTAAAAAGCCACAAACTCAACGTGCAATCTCTTGGAATTTACGCTACTGCAGACCCCAAGGCTTCCCGATATATGCCTTGGTGAAGTTATGATGGATTTAACTTGAGCTTCGTGAAAATTACAAGGACCGTGCTTAACAAAATTTCTCCATGAACCAGCAGGACGTGTGGAATATATTTTTCATTGGATTGAGCAGTGTGGATATATAACGATAGAAGATTTACATGGAATATACAACAGAGCACTCTCGATTTGGTTTTCACAGAGCGAGATGTTGGATTTTATTGGATTGGATTTTACGTTATGGATTGGCTTGAAAAGACGGAGGAGACGGATTAACAAATGGGAATATACAGACTGCTCGCGGACCGCGTTAATAAATACCCACGTATTAAATAAATGTATTTAATGTAATATAATACATAAATATATATACTTCCTTTGCATATCATTTGCATCCTTCCTATATTGTTTTAACAGGACATCCTGTACCCATTTAATTACACCGAAGCAGAAAAGTTAAAATTGAACAACATGGTCCTTCGGTGAAACGGAGAAACATGTCCGTACATGTTCCCTGAGACACAGTCGAAGTCTACACGACATGCATACCATAACATACAGATAAATAACACGGGAGGATCATGCGTCAGCTAGGTAGGCTAATAATATAAAGTGCAAACATAATTAACAATGTAAACATTTAGACGGAATGCCTCATGATCTAAATTCTCTCTTATGAACGTATTATACGATAAAATACGCAAATGTGTTTACAATTAGCTGCACGCACACACATAATCCTTTGTTGACAACACCTGAGTTTAACTATTATTTACATTGAACAAGCGCCTCTGTGCATTCTCTCTCCATTAGATGTTTTCAAACCTCCCGGAAAGTTTTTGAACAGTCCAAATCACGAGCAGAGGTGGGGGTGTTTGGAAGAGTCCATTTCCAAAGTTTTTTTTTACTGTTTTATAACAAATAACATTATGTCGCAAGAGAAGTTCTCGCACACACAAACACACCCCTACAATGTATTGGGTGGATGTGGTAAGATCAGGGAGGTGTTTTTAATCAAAGAAAGTTTAGTTTTTCACATATATTTGAAAATTTCACATTTAAAACTTTTTTTTTAAAAAGCTGTAAAAAGTTCAAATACAAAGGTTAGTATTCCTACATTTTACTACGTTATCAGAAAATGTTAGGGAAAGTTTTTTTCTTTTTTAATTCTGTATATTTACAGACCTAAAACCATGATGCTTCAAAGTATGGAATATAAGTTTTTGAACATTTATAAGATTTTGAACATTAATGCATTTGTGTGTTGTTGCAATAGCATCTATTTTCTTTAAATAAAGATTTACCTTTTTATTTTCTTTAAATAACGATTTACCTTTATTTATGCTTTAATTTCTTTAAAACAGTCTGATGACATGCATTATTTCTGTGATTAATTGATTAGTAATGTTGTTAGGGGTTTCCTCACACGAGTAAAAGCGCTTTAGGCGTGTTTGTGACAAACACGTTGTATTTACAGACATTTTAAATGTATTTAACATCTTAAATGTTTTTTTCCGACCAACTTACATTTAATATGAATTACCTGAGGCGTTTAACAACCACATATAGGGAATGCATGTTGATTAGTAAGTTTCAGGCATAGTACAAACATGCTATGTTCGAGAAAAGGTCATATTGTTGTAATCTTTGTGAGATCACACCCCACAAACGTAAAACTTTGTGTTGGGATGACCCATGCATGGCTTTACTAAAATAAACTTTACGGAAGTCATTTTCAAGGTGTGAGTATGCTTCGACATGTAATTATACCATATTTTATATATTATGTTTACGGTTCCATTTGCTTTAAAGTCTTTGTTTGTTTGTTTGTTATTAACTAATACTTTTTATTTTTTTAACTAACACTTCAACGTCCTACACAAATTAAAGAAACATATGAGCTAAGAATGTTCTCTAACCCCAAATAAACAGATAATGGGATGTTTGCAATCTACAATATGTTTGATATCCTCCTACTTATGTGTGTAAATAGCTGTGCTTAAATCTTTGGGTGTATTTTACACACCAACATATTTTGTCACCGCAGTGATGCAAAGTACCACACTCTTGTAAAGCCTATGGACTAGCTTTAAAACATAGCCTTTATGCAGGAATCACACGTGTCCAAAACACCTGTGTAAGATTCAAAAGATCAAATCACTAAGAAAAGAGGGCTGAAAAGCACAGATTATATTAAATACACAAAACAACAGTTAATGAATTACAAATGATAAGTGGTATTAAGTGAAAGATGGGTGTGATTCGTTTTTATTCTGTCCACATCAATACTTTGACAACAGAGTTTTAGACATCTGTCTTTTAGGTCTAATCATCTCTAGACGTTGTGTTTAATGTCTTCATATTTTGTTTTTCTTTTCATGAAAACATGCCGAAGCAGTATCAGATTACCAAAATGTTTTAACATATCGTAAATTTCAATTGTTAGATAAATGATCTAACTATTATATCTAACTATAAACATCTATATGTGAAATATAGCTCAGTCGCATTTGGCTGGATTCTTGTTTATATTGTGCAATGTTATTGAATCGCATGTTTAACAGCGCTAGTGTTCTTGGTCTCAAAGTTTTCATCGGAGCATACCAACTCTGGAACAAGACCCATATTAGCATGTAACATTTTGAATATTTTGTGTTTTATGCATATTTGATTTTGTTTGCATTTCTTCTGAAACACAAGGTTTTGAAATTGTTATAAATTTTTTACATCACCATTCTTCTCAATCTAGTGCGGCGTGTCTATTTTCCTTACAATTTGAAAAACAAACTTTGAAAACAACTATGTGTTCTTAGAATGTCTTCAGCCGGTAGAAATGTCTTGCGTAGGGGAGACCGGGTATGGTTGTAACACTTTTTGCTTCAGTAACTATAACTCACTGAATTTTGTAGCTAGAGTTCTCAAATTTTTATACAATGCTGGGTAAGTTAAAATGGGTAAAAACAAAATAAGCTAAAATGGATGCCACACTATATGAAATGCTTCAAAAACAGGTTTATTGACATAAAATAACAATGTCTCACTCCCTCTCTGGAACAGACTGTCTGATTAACTTGTGTGTGTGTGTGTGTATATGTAAATGTGTCTACTTGAACGAATCTAGCGTTCAGCGTTAGTTCAGGCAGGCCGCGTAGTCAAGCTCAGCTATCAGCTGATACCAGTCGATCAGCTGATCCAATTCATACGCCTTCAGTTCTTTCAATCAAGGGCCTATTTAAAGCCATTTTTCAGTATGTCTGCTTAGTTGCTTCCACTGCATGCTTGCAACCCACCTCCTCCCCTAGCTCCTCCTTTAACTCTGTTTAACTTAATCAGTGTCATTCTGTTTTCACTGATGCATGCTCTGTTCTCAATTGGGGGATTTGTTTGCTGCTTTCCCAGTTTTAAATGGGAGATTGTCCCCAGAAGCTGCTGCTGTTACCCGACTAGCTTTCATGGAGCTCATGAAAAGGATGGGTAATTTAGAACAGAGCCATACCGCCAAATGTAACTTTATCAATCATGCAAATAAATATTTTGGAAAATAAATGTTTTTTGGTATTCTTGACTCAAGTGGTCCTGACTGAAATTTACTTAACAGTAGGCTATTGATAAACATATTACAACTTCTAACAAAAAAAAAATATATATATCAGTGTGTGTGTGTGTGAGAGAGAGAGAGTGTGTGTGTGTTTGTTTTGTGTGTGTGTGTGTGTGTGTGTGTGTGTGTGTGTGTGTGTGTGTGTGTGTCAGCTGATCTGACTGACTTGCCCTTCTTTGTGACCTCATCAGATGCTTTTTTTTTTTAAACTGGCATTCACACCTCTGTTTGTCTCTCTTTTCCACTGCCTAGGCATTCTATAAAAATATTAAAATCAATCAGTTCTATGATAGGGGATGGTTGTAACACTTTTTCAAGAAGTGTTAAAACCCACCCCACCCCTGTCAGTCACTGTTTAGGTAGCTGTAGTAGGATACTGGTTTGAAATTAGCGGGGGAAAACTGCATCACATGCTACATAAGAAACTAAATTTTAATCTAATATAAGTCAAACTATTTTATCTGCAATAGTTTAGATACTAGACAAAAAATTGTCTTGGTCAAAAAAAAATTCTTTTTTACCTAAAAATAATTTTTTCTCTATAAATTTAGAATGTGTCGGTTTCCAGACTTGACAACTATGTTTTCTTAGAATGTCGTCAGCCGGTAGAAATGTCTTGCGTTCGTCTCTCTCACACCTATCACTGGTGATGCCTGCATCATCTAATCTACAGCAAAAAGAAAACATTTACAAGAGTTGCGAATGTGCGTTTGTACGTTGAAATCTATGTTATTCAATTAAAAGATTTCACGAAACAAAGACAAGAAAACATCTTTCTATAAGTGACCCTCAAAATGTGTATATACAACAAACTAGAGAAATACTTGTGTCACTTTGTTTGAAAAAATAAAAAATCAGTCAACTTAAATCATCTGCTGTTTAAAAACTATTAACGTTATTAAACACCCCTGAATTCGGTAATGACATGTTTTATTATGTGACACTTATATCACATTTAAATTTAACTCAACACATTCGAATGCGCTAAAGGTCTATAACTGAACTTTAACATAGCCTATTAATATTTTATAACTTAACTTTAGGCCTGCACAAATGAAATTACATCCTATTTACTTTCTAAATGCTTGTTACGGCTCTTATTGCGAACAATCCGCTCATGCGTATGTTTTGATCTTGTAAAGTCTAATAAAAAATTGTAATTGGAGTGAAAATAATAAACTTCTTTCAGGCATCATGTATGTCAAAAACAAACGGTTACACCCACTGTTTACGACGTCATGACGGCTACACCCCTTTACAACCCCCTCCGGAGGGGTAGACCTATATCCAACCTGATAATCTCCCAGATACACAGACCTCAGTTGACCTCCTGACACAGCTGACCTAGCCACCGGACCCGAGCAAATACCAGTGTGGACACCTGTGGTACTGCAACATCACATCGATCAAAGGTTGAAGGAACATCGTCTGATTGCTACATGGACAACCAAAGACCGCTTCAACACTCCTGTATGCCTGAGCATGACACGACTTGCGCTTCTTTGACTAATAACAGTTTGGAGGATCTGACCCATAAACCCAAACTTAATGCACAAGACTTGGACGATGGTGCTGCAAAGACTCAATCGCACGACATTCCAGGAACTATCCGAATCTTTCAACATCGAATAGGGGACAAAGTTTATACCATCCACGAAGTTTTGTTCTAAAAATCAAAAAACATGATGGAGATTGACTGTCCGTTGAGTTCTAAAGATGAAGTGCACAACCCTACGGTGTACGAGTGTGCCATGAGCAAAGAGTGTCGTTTAAGAGTTACCATAGACTGTATGTTTAACGAGATTATTTTAGACGCCAGATGGGTGACTTGATGCATAAAGTAATTGATGCCTCGTGTGATTCCAATAACGTCTGTGTGGAGGATACCAGACGTGTAACAAATCTCAAAAATGAAATGATTGTAAGAGGCCTAACAAATTCATGGCATGATGTTACGATCGTGTGTCTTAACGCCAACGAGCCGATCTGTGTAATCCTCAGAAAAGTTCTGGGTGTGATGTTTGATTGTAGTGACGAGTTTGGAGTTCTCTGTATTTGTAACAGATCTATGTGTGTCGCTGTATTTAAAAAAATTAGAAATTCTATGACATCGCTGAAATAGTCAACGCACTCTAGTCAACTACATATACCAAACCATGATAGGGTGTAAACAATTTATCTTCTGGTTAGACAGACTTTAACGTCATTACTAATGGTTTACTTTTACTTATTGTTTCTTTAATGCTTCAATGTGTGAATATACTGTATAACACTTCAATGTATAAATATACGGAATAACGCTTCAAATAGCCTATGAATATACTGTATAACACTTCAATGTATAAATATACGGAATAACGCTTTAAATAGCCTATGAATATACAGTATAACGATTCAATGTATGAATATACTGAATAACGTTTCAATTTGTGCATATACTGTATAACGTTTCAATGAATATATCCCTCAATGTATTGTTGAAATAAATTGAAACAATTGTTTTTAAAAAATCTTTCTTTTGTGGTCGTGGCTGAGCTCATAACAGTATTACACATCATATTCTTTAACACTTTTGATCACGCTCGTATACTATAATTTTGCAAACTGTCCAAAAATAAATATAAACAATATGTAAACATCGTAATCGGCTAAAATATAAAATGCCTCTTACAAACATTCAAAACTGATGCGGCTTTTCTGTATTTGTTTTAAATGGCTCATGCTACATTTATTTTTAGCAAGTCGTCCTCTAGAATCTACTTTTGTGCAAACATAATTTTTGAATTTTATCCATATCCTTTACAAGAACAGGTAACGTTAACCCTCAAATGTGTTTGCTTTACAATAATATGGTGCAGGTACGTCATGTCAAACTGACAGAATTACACATTGTAAATGTTTACTATAACTTAAGGGATGATCAGGGGGTGTTTTGTTTATGTCAACTTAAACTATTTGTATTGTTGTTGTTTTTAAATTAATTTGCTTTTTTGCATAAAGAACTACTTCTTCAGCTCTTGGATGTTAAACACCACCGGGGTGAGATCATTGGAATTGTAGGTCTGTCAAAAGAAAAACATCTGTATTTTAAAACAGTGCCTTTTGTTAAAACATTGTGTCAGACATATTTGGTAGCATTATTCTCGTTTCATTGTGTATTAACATCATATAGCCCCGATATTTGTAGAAATAAGAAAAATGTATTTATAAAACAAAAAAGATTTCTTAGAACAATTTGTGTCTGGCACAACAGGTATGAAGATACGTTTGGTTTTAACTCAACTCAAGCTTTAATTTAACTCAAGTGATTCTGTGGTAATAGTTTAAGTGTAAAACAGCATGCACTTTTCGTGTTAATACTTTGTGTGATTCAGCATCATAGATAGAGGGATAGTCATAGATTGTCAAGCATTCTCAAACAGAAAGACTATCACTTAAATTCTTAATTATCATTTATTCCTATAACCACTGAATGTTGACGGCTCTCAAAGAAAAGTCTTCACCTAAAACACGTACAATCCGAGAAACAAGATGTGAACGGTATCATCTGCTATCTGAGCAAGATGACTAAAAACTGATGAAACCATAATTTGCAAACTTTTGTGTATTTAATATAATCTGTGCTTTTCAGCCCTCTTTTCTTAGTGATTTGATCTTTTGAATCTTACACAGGTGTTTTGGACACGTGTGATTCCTGCATAAAGGCTATGTTTTAAAGCTAGTCCATAGGCTTTACAAGAGTGTGGTACTTTGCATCACTGCAGTGACAAAATATGTTGGTGTGTAAAATACACCCAAAGATTTAAGCACAGCTATTTACACACATAAGTAGGAGGATATCAAACATATTGTAGATTGCAAACATCCCATTATCTGTTTATTTGGGGTTAGAGAACATTCTTAGCTCATATGTTTCTTTAATTTGTGTAGGACGTTGAAGTGTTAGTTAAAAAATTAAAAGTATTAGTTAATAACAAACAAACAAACAAAGACTTTAAAGCAAATGGAACCGTAAACATAATATATAAAATATGGTATAATTACATGTCGAAGCATACTCACACCTTGAAAATGACTTCCGTAAAGTTTATTTTAGTAAAGCCATGCATGGGTCATCCCAACACAAAGTTTTACGTTTGTGGGGTGTGATCTCACAAAGATTACAACAATATGACCTTTTCTCGAACATAGCATGTTTGTACTATGCCTGAAACTTACTAATCAACATGCATTCCCTATGTGGTTGTTAAACGCCTCAGGTAATTCATATTAAATGTAAGTTGGTCGGAAAAAAACATTTAAGATGTTAAATACATTTAAAATGTCTGTAAATACAACGTGTTTGTCACAAACACGCCTAAAGCGCTTTTACTCGTGTGAGGAAACCCCTAACAACATTACTAATCAATTAATCACAGAGATAATGCATGTCATCAGACTGTTTTAAAGAAATTAAAGCATAAATAAAGGTAAATCGTTATTTAAAGAAAATAAAAAGGTAAATCTTTATTTAAAGAAAATAGATGCTTTTGCAACAACACACAAATGCATTAATGTTCAAAATCTTATAAATGTTCAAAAACTTATTTTCCATACTTTGAAGCATCATGGTTTTAGGTCTGTAAATATACAGAATTAAAAAAGAAAAAACAATAGGTTACTGTCGTAACCCCGGTTCTCTGAAACATCGAGTGGAGAGATCCACCTATGGGAAGGGCATCCGTACCTGACCTCTGCAGAAGCATCCAATTGCACCAAGTCTGGCTAACAGACAGAAGCGCGCAGCCACTGCCAGGTAAGGCCACACCCCCTTACCTACGGGCATATAACAGCTGGGCGCGCTACTATTCCTCAGTAAGTATATTCGCTTCTCGTGCGGCAAGCGGGGCAAAGCTGGTGGATCTCTCCACTCGATGTTTCAGAGAACCGGGGTTACGACAGTAACCTATTGTTCTCTTTCATCATCTCGTTTCGAGATCCACCTATGGGAGAGACATGGACAGCTCCCCGATTGCCCAATACACTCACAGTGAGGTTCTGAAGGCCAGAGAAGGACGGTCACCTCAGAGAGGCGGTGCCTGACACGTCCCACACACATGACCCTGCAAGTTTTCCGCCACGCTAAACTGCTGTGGACAAGCAGGGCATGAAACATGCATGAGACACATACATGATAATGGCCCCCGCACCACCAATGCACATAGCTAAACCCAAGAAGGAATGCGAATGCTTGGTGACAGGAATGAACATGGCCAGCCGGCCCATTCACTCCTCGTTGGTTAACCAAACAGGGTTGTGGGAAAGGGCTAAGAGGACCCTACCCCTAGGACCGAGTGTGCCACCGAAGTTCTGGTGACATCCAACCGGTTGTAACGCTCAAAGGTATGAGGAGAGGACCAACTGGCCGCGGAGCAGATGTCCTGCAGTGGCACTCCCCTGAACAAAGCCCAAGAGGCGGCTAAGCCCCTTGTGGAATGAGCTCTGATGCCCCTTGGGGGCTGCACTCCCTTTGCTTCATAAGCCATAGTATAGCGTCCACAAGCCAATGTGAGAGGCATTGCTTTGAAATGGGACTCCCCTTATGCAGGGGAGCCCTTGAAACAAAGAGCTGGTCGCTCTTGTGGAAAGCACTGGTCCTGGTCATATATGCTTCCAGAGCACGGACGGGACACAGAGCATTCAGCTCCTGATCCTCCAGGGAGGCAAAGGGTGGAGGGTGAAAAGCGGATAGCTCCAAAACCTCCGAAGTGAACGCAGGGAACCATTTCGGCATGAAGGCCGGGTTAGGCTTAAGGAAAACCTTATCTCCACTTAGGGAGAATTTGGCGCACGAGGGGTGAACCGAGAGTGCATGTAGCTCACTGACCCGTTTAGCAGATGCCAAGGCCGAGAGCAAAGCTGTCTTGAGGGACAGCAGCTTAAGGGAAATACTCCTCAGAGGCTCAAAAAGATACAGAGACCTCGCTTCCAGCACCATGGGGAGGTCCCACTCTGGAACAGATCTCCTGATGACCGGCAAAGAGCGGCGTGCACCCTTCATAAAACTGCGGGTTAGAGGGTGCTGCCTGACGGTGGAGCCCTCGAAACCCACATGACAGGCTGAAAATGCAGCCAGGTAGACCTTAATAGTGGAAAAGGACCTGCCTCTTTCCATGAGGTCTTGCAGGAAACACAAAATATCAGGCACAGAGCACTGATAAGATGTGAGACCATGCCCATCATACCACCCTTCGAACACTTGCCACTTACAGCCATATAGGGATCGCGTGGAAACGGCCCTGGCATTCTGAGTAGTGGCGATTACACGCGGCGGGAGCCCCAGTGCATTTAGGTTCGTCCGCTCACGGGCCAGGCCCAGAGAGCCACCCTGTCCGGGTGGGGGTGGTAAATCTCCCCGTTGGCTTGGGACAGTATGTCCGTACGAACGGGAAGGCGCCATGGCTTGGCGTATAACAGAGGGATTATCTCTGCCAGCCACGGGGCTTTGGGCCACCTGGGTGCTATCAGAATGAGAGACAGGTCGTGCTCTCTCACCCTGGCCAGTGTGAAAATTATCAGGCACAGGGGAGGAAAAGCATACAGCAGCACTTTGGGCCATGGGTGGGCCAGTGCGTCTGCCCCGAGGGGCGCGTCCATGTCCTTTAGCGAGAAGAACATAGGACAATGGGTGATTTTCACGCGAGGCGAAAAGATCTACGGCTGCCTGTCCGAATCTCATCCATAACCTCTCCACTATCTGCGGGTGAAGACGCCAATCCCCGTAGATTGGGTTTCCCCTTGATAGCAGATCCGCGCCTCTGTTCAGAATGTCTGGGACATGAGTCACGCGTAATGACAGAAAAACCCGTCTGCTCCACACCAAAAGCCTGTAAGCTAGAGCATGGAGTTTCGACGAGCGCATGCCGCCCTGACGGTTGATATAAGCCACTGCCGTGGTATTATCGCACCGTACTAGAACGGGATGTCCCTGCAGGCAAGGCAGAAAATGATTCAGAGCTTTCCAATTGGTAAGAGCTCTAAATAGTTCATGTGCGCTGAACGTAGTCTGCTCAGCCACAGACCGTTCACCGTTCTGCCTTCCTGGGTGGTTCCCCAGCCTGTTAAGGACGCATCTGTCGTCACAACTTTCCGCATAGTAACCGTCCCGAGGGGGGTTCCCCGTGCGTAAAAGTTCTCGCTCTCCCAATGGCGCAGGGCCGCCGAGCAGGCGCGCGTCACCGTTACCGAGCGGCAGAGATCGCGATTCGGGCTGAAATGTAGTGACAAAACCCATTTCGTGAACGCTCTCATTCTCAGGAGACCAACGGCACAACTTGGATAGATGAAGCCATGAGACCCTGCAGCCTGAGGCATGTGCGATATTGTACTCTCGCCCCTTCTCTGAACTGCGACAGACAGTTCATCAGAGAGACTGAGTTCAATTCCAAGCCCAGGAAAATGACATTCTGACTGGGAGTGAGATTGTTTTGCTCGCAATCACCTAGAACCCGAGGGATGTGATGTGCGCGAGCACCCGGCCGGTGTCCAGCGACACCTTCTCCTTCGATTTGGCTATGATGAGCCAATCGTCTATGTAAGTCAGAATTCTCAGCCCTGATAGTCTCAGGGGCGCCACGCCCACCTCCGCACACAGACAGAACGTTCGGGGACCCGAACAGAAGAACTGTGAATTCGTAACAAATGCCTTGGTAGGCGAAACGAAGATATTTCCTGTGTGGAGGCCGGGTAGATGCTTATGTGAAAGAAAGCATCTTTCAGATCGACTGATGTGAACCAGTCGTTCTGCTTTATAGTCTCAGGGGCGCCACGCCCACCTCCGCACACAGACAGAACGTTCGGGGACCCGAACAGAAGAACTGTGAATTCGTAACAAATGCCTTGGTAGGCGAAACGAAGATATTTCCTGTGTGGAGGGTAGATGCTTATGTGAAAGAAAGCATCTTTCAGATCGACTGATGTGAACCAGTCGTTCTGCTTTATGGCACAGGCGAGAGAGCCTTGTGTCACATTCTGAAATTGTATTTCCTCAAATGTTTGTTCAACACTCGAAGGTCCAATATAGGGCGGGGGGCGCCACGCCTTTTGGAACATGAAAATACCAGGAATAAAAACCATGGTTTATCAGATTGGGTGGCACCATCTGAATCGCTCCCTTGTTAGGAGGGAGGAATTTTCCTCTTCCAGAATGTGTGAGGCGTTTTCTTCTGTGTGAGAAGAGAGAATGCCGTAGAAATGCGGAGGTTTTATTGCAAACTGCAGCTTGTAACCCTGGGTTATGGTACGCAAAAACCCACTCGGGCGCTGAAACGGCTTGCCAAGCCGCTTTGTGACTAGTGAGCGCCCCCGCTCGGGCCGGAACGGGGCTGTATGGGCCCAGCTGGTTCATTTGTGATGCAAGGTGCCATCTAGTGGGCACACTAGAGGCGACATGCAGGGGTTCGGAGGGATTTTCTCTCTCTGCAGTGAGAAGTTTTCTCTGCGGAGAGAGGTCTTCTCTCCAAAACGAATTCATTTGATTCGTAACCTTGTGTGTTTTGTGTTGGGCAAACACTGGGCAAACACTGTGCCTTTATTGACCGAGTGAGGGGAACATAGTGTGGTGTCCACTGTGCTGAACTTTCCCTCACAAGGTGCCCCCTGAAAGTGGGGAAAAAACACATATCTCCTGAACACATGAACTGGGCAGTCTTAAGTGCAGGCAGAAAAATAATATCCGCTGAGAGAGAGACTCTCTCTGTAACAGATTTATTTAATTTGTTTGTTTAAAAGTGTTATTTAGTTATGTGTGTGTTTTGTGTTGGGGAACACAGGGGCCTTCCACACACAACGTCCACTAAAAACACATGGGCTGGGCAGCCGCAACTGAGCTGTGTGAGCCCAGCTGGTTGATTTTGAGGCAATGGCGCCCTCTTGTGGATGGACTCAGGGCGACATGCATGGGATCAGAGAGATTTGCTCTCTATGTTGGCAGATATATAAATCTGCACGAATTCATTTGATTCGTTTATTAAATGTGTTGTTTAGTAATGTTTGTGCTTTGTGTTGGGAAACACTGGGGCTGAAGCCTTTAATATCTGGGTGAGGGGAACCAAGTGCGTGCGGTGTGGTAACACTGCTATGCACTTTTCCTCACGACACACAACGTCCACTAAACACACGGGCTGGGCAGCCACGAGACGGGATTAACCGACCGTCGGTGGGAGACCCTGTGTAACGTTACTCCCAATGGTCGAACAACAGGCAGGCCGCTTGCGTTCGGGGCCGCCTTCCTAGGAAGGCATAAATTGAAGGCCTCAACACGTAATCGTAACACATCAAGGCCCGCGAGACCGTGTTAACAGTCTAGCGGGACGCTCCAGCCGGCTCAGACTGGGCGGTGGTCCCAGCGCTTACCCGTCGTAAATATTCCTATCCTGGTCGGTGGAGCTCTGTGGAGCTGGCCACACAATGTTGAGGCGAACGGCCGCTCGCTCACAAACTTCCAGGAGGATGGACTGAGGCAAAGCGCTAGCCTGTTTTTTTATTTTTTTATATTTTTTTAAAATTTTTTTTCTGGAACGCTAAAAGGACCGCGTCATCCCCGACCGGTTCATCAACGAGAGTGGGGTTTTCCCGCGAAGATGTCCTCTTCAGGGAATGCGGATTGGGCTGATGTCAGCTCAAATATTTTAGAGAGGTGGCGCTCCGGGAGTCCCCCGGTAGCGCGTCATCATCACCGTGTCTCCCCTCCGAGTCAGAAAGGCCGAGCACGGCGCGGTGGGTCGTGCAACTAAAGGCCGGCTAAGTAAAAGCTACATGGGCAGCAATTACAATGACCGCAATTCTCCGGGTTCTCCAAAGCTTCTTGAGCGTGTTAAGCCCAAGCAGACCGCGCAGGACGAGAGGGTCCTTAGCGGCGATGAGAGCACCACACGCGGCCGGGCAGGCTCGTCGTGATAGGCTGTTCCCCGGGGGAAGCGGCTGTTTATACGGTCACATAGCCATGGATGGGCCAGCGGTGAAGAGCTCGGAAAAATCCGTGGCGGGCAGCCATGTAAGGAGGAGCAGGTGAAGGACAGCGAGAGCTCGGGCGGCTCCGGATGCAAAAAACATAGCGGATAGGCTGAAGAAACAACTGTCACTCACGTCTGGCGGAGGCTGATCTGGCGATATGTCCTCCTGAAGACTAGAAAGTGAGCAGCGTAACGTTAATCCAACCGAACTGTGTCAATGCAGAGATCGCGAGAAGCGAATGTCAACTGAGGAATAGTAGCGCGCCCAGCTGTTATATGCCCGTAGGTAAGGGGGTGTGGCCTTACCTGGCAGTGGCTGCGCGCTTCTGTCTGTTAGCCAGACTTGGTGCAATTGGATGCTTCTGCAGAGGTCAGGTACGGATGCCCTTCCCATAGGTGGATCTCGAAACGAGATGATGAAAGAGAACTTTCTCTAACATTTTCTGATAACGTAGTAAAATGTAGGAATACTAACCTTTGTATTTGAACTTTTTACAGCTTTTTAAAAAAAAAGTTTTAAATGTGAAATTTTCAAATATATGTGAAAAACTAAACTTTCTTTGATTAAAAACACCTCCCTGATCTTACCACATCCACCCAATACATTGTAGGGGTGTGTTTGTGTGTGCGAGAACTTCTCTTGCGACATAATGTTATTTGTTATAAAACAGTAAAAAAAAACTTTGGAAATGGACTCTTCCAAACACCCCCACCTCTGCTCGTGATTTGGACTGTTCAAAAACTTTCCGGGAGGTTTGAAAACATCTAATGGAGAGAGAATGTGCAGATGCGCTTGTTCAATGTAAATAATAGTTAAACTCAAGTGTTGTCAACTAAGGATTATGTGTGTGCGTGCAGCTAATTGTAAACACATTTGCCTATTTTATCGTATAATACGTTCATAAGAGAGAATTTAGATCATGAGGCATTCCGTCTAAATGTTTACATTGTTAATTATGTTTGCACTTTATATTATTAGCCTACCACCTAGCTGACGCATGATCCTCCCGTGTTATTTATCTGTATGTTATGGTATGCATGTCGTGTAGACTTCGACTGTGTCTCAGGGAACATGTACGGGCATGTTTCTCCGTTTCACCGAAGGACCTTGTTGTTAAATTTTAACTTTTCTGCTTCGGTGTAATTAAATGGGTACAGGATGTCCTGTTAAAACAATATAGGAAGGATGCAAATGATATGCAAAGGAAGTATATTTATTATTTATTACATTAAATACATTTATTTAATACGTGGGTATTTATTAACGTGGTCCGCGAGCAGTCTGTATATTCCCATTTGTTAATCCGTCTCCTCAGTCTTTTCAAGCCAATCCATAACGTGGTAAAAAATAAAATCCAATATCTCGCTCTGTGAAAACCAAATCGAGAGTGCTCTGTTGTATATTCCATGTAAATATTCTATCGTTATATCCACACTGCTCAATCAAATGAAAAATATATTCCACACGTCCTGCTGGTTCATGGAGAAATTTTGTTAAGCACGGTCCTTGTAATTTTCACGAAGCTAAAGTTAAATCCATCATAACTTCACCAAGGTATATATCGGGAAGCCTTGGGGTCTGCAGTAGCGTAAATTCCAAGAGAATGCACGTTGAGTTCTCTTACGAGAGCATCTCTCGTACTGCGTAAAATCTTACGCTATGGGGAAAACTCTTTTCCACGAGATATTGAAGTAAAAAAATTATCCTTAATTTTTTAATCAATGTAAAACGCTTTGTGGCAGCAAGCAGACATAGGCGAGACAGCTCGCGCGCCTATTGGCTGCCCTGCAGCAAAAGCAGCAGCCTATCGGGAGAGGCTCTGCGTGACGCCATGACGAATGAGGGCACTTCGCGCCCATATCGTCATGTCCCGCCAGAAAGGGCGTGGTCTCGCCCTATAAATAAGCTTGATAGGCTGCTATACACTGATTTTCAACTCTTCAGCGAAGCTCACGCATCGCTGGATCCGGAGTGAGAAGCCGCGCCGTCGACCTGTAGCCTTCAGCGGGACGTGCCCTTGAGTCTGGAGTCGCTGGCCTCGCCGCCTTCAGCTGCCGTACCTGCTGCGCTTTCCGGCGTACTATATCCTTTACTCTGCCTAGAGTGCGTGTTTGCTTACGTGACGCAACACACATCTCTCTCTCTCTAAAAGAGCTGCGTCTTTTTAAAGATGCCATCCTGTGGCTCGTGCCGCTCTCAACTCAGCGACGAGGACCGCCATGTCATCTGCGTGTCCTGCCTGGGTGAGGATCACGCGGCTATTGCGCTCGCTGACGGCGGATGCCCTCATTGCGAGGTATTGCCCATGGCGACTCTGAGGACTCGCCTGGCATCATTCTCCGAGTCCGCATTTCAGCCTACTGTGGTGCCGCGCCGCAAGAAGCGCCGCGCCCAGCGCGCTCCCGAGCTCTCTCCAGCCCGCCAAAGCTCGCCGGTTCGCCCGCCTGCTTCGCCGGCTTTGCTCCAGTCGCTCCCGGACGGACAACGGCCGCCGTCTGCCGCCGCATCCGCCCCCGGTTTTGACGAACCTACTGAGGTATGCTCTCTCGTGGCTTCTGATAGCGAGGATTGGGCGAGCTCCGTGGACCTCCCCTCTGCTAACGTTTCCAGCCAACCCTCTGGGAAGAGAGCCGGCATTGAGGCTGAGCTGATGCGTCTGCTCACCCAGGCCGTGGAAAGTATCGGCCTC
This sequence comes from Semotilus atromaculatus, assembly GCA_031834385.1. Taxonomy (NCBI): domain Eukaryota; kingdom Metazoa; phylum Chordata; class Actinopteri; order Cypriniformes; family Leuciscidae; genus Semotilus; species Semotilus atromaculatus. The sequence continues at coordinate 9,666,868 of JAULUF010000009.1, read as the reverse complement.
GATTGGGAGGCGCCCGCGCTACCACCGCGCAACAGGCTGGACGGACGCTTTCTCGGGAAAGACGAAGCTCCGTCAAAGTCCAGGGCCGCTCCCTTCCTCCCTGAACTTCACGACGAAGTCTCCAAGTCATGGAACGCCCCCTTCTCCGCCAGGCTGCGTACCTCTACCTCCGCGGCATTCTCCACCGTCGACGGTGCGGGAGATAGAGGGTACCTCTGCATCCCTCCTGTGGAGGCAGCGGTAGCGTCGCATCTCTGCCCGCCCTCCGCTGGACGGCGCGCGCAGACAACGCTCCCATCTAAAGCCTGCCGGGTGACGTCATCACTGCATGGGCGCGCTTACACCGCCGCCGGGCAAGCAGTTTCAGAGCTGCACACGATGGCTGTCTTGCAGATCTTCCAGGCTGACCTTCTCCATAAACTGGACGAGGAAGGACCCGGAGCTATCTGCGTGGCGGATTTAAGAAGTGCTACAGACCTCGCTCTACGCGCCGCCAAAGCCGCTGCACAGGCCATAGGGCGAAATATGGCCTCTCTCACTGTTGCCGAGAGACATTTGTGGTTGACGCTGTCAGAGATGACGGATACTCCTCGACGCGCCCATTTCACCAGCGGGCCTCTTTGGATCTGCCGTCAAGGACTTCGTGGACAGATACACAGAGGTGCAGAAAACTTCGCAGGCTATGAAGCACTTCCTGCCGAACCGCTCGAGCTCCGCTACAGGTCGCCCTAAACAGCCGCCTGCTCGCAGCTCTCAGCCGCAGCCTGCACCGCCCGCCGCCGCCGCTTCACAGCGCCGCCAGGCCCGGGACCAGAGACCGCGCTCTCGCTCTGCTGGACGCCGCCCCCCTCAGCGCGGGCCCCGGCCGAGGATTGAGATCAAGCCCGAGGCCTCAAAGCCTTCCTAGCAATGCTAAGGAAGCGACGGTGTTCAGATCCCGCTGCGGCCGGATTTCCACCAAAACTTCTCGCTCGTTCAGTTCCATGCGTCGTGACTGTCCCAGTGTATTTAGCAGTGAAGCAGCCGGTGTCTCAGCCCGCTTGCCTGCGCACAAAAGCCGTTTTTACGGCTACCCAGATAAATCCAATAAAGAGTGTATTTTCTGGTGTTCCGGCCATGGCCGATGGTGTTTTGAGTGTTGTAAGAATGCCCACGCCCCAGTGCCCATTCCCACGCCCAGACACAGCCCGCCACGGTGCAGGGCTAGCACACATAAAATCGACTCAGGTCGATTGTGCAGACAATGTAGTGAACGCGCCCATACAATGCCCGCTTACACTACGCGCCGCGTGTCCCTTGGTTTCTGTAAAAACGAAACCAACACACATTCAGTCGGCTCCAGCCGAGAGCGTGTGCAGTGCAGTAAATGTGCCCGTAGTTCTGCGCCCACATTCCCCCACAGACACGCTGAATCCCACGGGATTCCCCCCGCTCACTCTCGCTGCACGTCCCGCCATAGAGAGGTTGAGCGCGGCCAGGCTGCCCGCTGTGATCAGCGCGCCCCCCGCCTCGAACGCTGTAAACACGGCGTCGTGTTCCCAGGACACCGGGGCTCTCGAGCTGCCGTCTTGTCACGGCCAGAGCCCGGTTTTCATTCTACCTCTAGCTATTCACGCAGACGCGTGGTCAAAGCTTCCCGAGGTATCAGAATGGGTGCTGAACACTATAAAGAGAGGCTATTCGCTACAATTCGCTCGACGTCCCCGCCGTTATACGGCGCGTGTCGAGACTACGGTGAAATACGAAGTATCTCATCTACTTCGAGCCGAGATAGCGAAACTACTGAGCAAAGGGGCTATAGAACCCGTCTCTCAGGCTCAGAGCGAAGGGGGCTTATACAGCAGATATTTTCTGGTACCGAAAAAAGATGGGGGTTTCAGACCCATTCTAGATCTGCGGCAGCTGAACAGAGCACTTGTGAAGCGCCAGTTCAGGATGCTTACGACCAGGAAAATCCTCGCGCAAGTGCGCCACGGGGACTGGTTTATGTCAATAGATCTGAAAGACGCCTATTTCCAAATACAAATAGCGTCCCATCACAGGCGATTCTTGAGATTCGCATTCGAGGGCCAGGCATATCAATACACAGTCCTGCCGTTCGGCCTGTCCCTAGCACCCCGTACATTCACGAAGTGCATGGACGCGGCTCTCGCACCCCTGAGACTTCGGGGCATGCGAGTTATGAACTACTTGGACGATTGGCTGATTCTAGCTCGATCACGATCGGAGCTCATAGAACACAGGGCCGCATTACTCGAGCACCTCGAGAAGCTGGGCCTTACAGTCAATTGGGCGAAGAGCTCGCTGTTTCCCAGCCAGAAAATTTCTTTTCTGGGAACAGTGTTAGACTCGCTATCCATGACGGCACGCCTGTCACCGGAGCGCGGACTAAACATTCAGCACGTCGCGAAATCCTTCCGCCATGGCTCTATAGTCCCACTCAAAAGGTTTCAGAAAATGCTGGGCCTAATGGCCTCAGCAGCCTCTGTACTCCAGCTGGGCCTGCTTCGCATGCGCCCACTGCAGATGTGGCTAAAAGCACGGGTTCCACCCCGGGCATGGACCAAGGGTCTGCTCCGCCTCAGGGTCGACCTACAGTGCGTTTCAGCTCTGGAACCTTGGAAAGTAACCGACTGGTATCAGTCAGGTGTGTGTCTGGGGACCGCCTCGAGTGTGAAGGTGGTGTCTACGGACGCCTCCACCTCGGGGTGGGGAGCGCTGCTCGAGGGCAGACCGTTGGCTGGCCTGTGGTCAGAACGGGAGAAGCTCCTTCACATAAACTGCTTGGAAATGATAGCAGTCGACAAAGCGCTACAGCGCTTTTGTCCCCAGATAAGAGGCCACCACGTCTTGGTCCGGTCAGACAACATGTCAGTGGTGGCATACATAAATCGCCAGGGCGGCGTCAGGTCCCGAAACCTTTACAGGCTGACAGAACGCCTCCTGGTCTGGGCTCAGCACAACCTGCTCTCGCTGAAAGCAGCGCATGTGCCTGGTCACCTGAATGTGGGACCAGACAGACTGTCCAGAAACAACGTCCCAGCAGGAGAATGGTCGCTGCACCCGCAGACGGTCCAGCTGCTGTGGGAAACGTTCGGCAGAGCGCAGGTGGACCTATTCGCGTCCCACGAAAACGCTCACTGCCCAAAGTTTTTCTCGAAAAGCAAAGACGCGCTGGCCCATGTCTGGCCCCGCTGTCCCCTATATGCTTTTCCCCCTGTCTCGCTCCTACCTCAGGTGCTGGAACGAATCAGGAAAAACGGATGCCCAGTGCTGCTCGTAGCTCCGCTCTGGACGAACCAGACTTGGTTCCCTGTCCTGATGCAGCTGACCAGCGCTGCCCCTTGGCCTGTACCATTGAGGAGAGACCTCCTCTCGCAGGCGGAGGGCTCGATTTGGCATCCTCGCCCGGATCTGTGGTCCCTGCACGCATGGGCCATCAACGGGTACCCGCTAACCTCCCAGAGGGAGTGCTAAACACGATCGCGCAGGCTAGAGCTCCGTCTACTAGACGGCTCTACTCCTCGAAATGGTCGGTGTTCTCTGCTTGGTGTCAAGCCCAGGGCTTTTCACCCGTAGACTGCGGGGTTACGGAAGTGCTCTCCTTCCTTCAAGAGCTGCTGGATAAGGGCAGGACCCCATCCACGCTCAAAGTATATGTGGCGGCCATAGCAACGTTTGCAAAACCAGTGTCTGGCCAGTCGCTAGGAAGGAACGACTTAGTCGTGCGTTTCCTTAGGGGAGCTCGGAGGCTAAACCCCCCCAGGCCCCCTTCAGTCCCGTCATGGGACCTTTCCACGGTCCTGGAGGCCATGAAAGGTGCCCCATTCGAGCCAATCCAGTTGTCGGACATGAAACACCTGTCTCTCAAGACAGTGTTTCTCATGGCTCTCGCTTCAGTGAAGCGCATAGGGGACTTACAAGCGCTTTCTGTAAGCGCGTCATGTATGGAGTTTGGGCCTAATGACTCAAAGGTCATTCTCAAACCTAAACACGGCTATGTGCCGAAATCCCTCAATACACCGTTTAGGGCCCAGGTAATTTCCCTGTCTGCCCTTCCGGTTCTCAATGAGGAGAAGGACGCAGGTCTCCTTTGCCCCGTTAGGGCATTAAGAGCTTATGTGTCCCGCTCGTCTGGTTTCAGACAGACTGAGCAGCTTTTTGTTTTGTTTGGCGGGCGTTCCAAGGGACTTGCCGCTTCAAAACAGAGCCTATCCAGATGGATAGTTGATGCCATAGCGCTGGCTTACACTTCTAGGGGCCTGCAGTGCCCCTTGGGTGTCAGAGCGCACTCCACGAGGGGCGTGGCCTCGTCGTGGGCATGGTCTAGCGGGGTCTCCCTGCAAGATATCTGTACGGCCGCGGGCTGGGCCTCGCCGTCTACATTTATAAAATACTATAACCTGGAGGTACCCGCCTTACAAGCCAAGCTTTTGGCGGTCTAGACTTCAGCGTTATCTGACATATGTATGGCCACCCAGTTTAGGCTGAAAGCTTTCACCCTAGCTGCGTGGTCTGAGGGTCATATAATTAGCTCCCCTGGATGCTATTTTTATATGGAAAGACGCTTTTTAGCCTCTACTTCTCTACTCCCTGTGGGTTTATCTATAAGGAGTGATGCTTCTAGCCTCTCCTCCTCTACTCTCTGTGATTATGCACTATATGTGCCCCGGGCCTCGGCCCCTGGGACGTTGGTGTTGGATCCCTGTCCGCACGGCGTGTTACACTGTGTTCCCCATAGCGTAAGATATTACGCAGTACGAGAGATACTCTCGTAAGAGAACGTACTCGGTTACTAACGTAACCTCGGTTCTCTCTAGAGAGGGAACGAGTACTGCGTATCTTGCCGTGCTTGGAATACGCGCTGGTTCGCTTCAGCGTTGAAAAATCAGTGTATAGCAGCCTATCAAGCTTATTTATAGGGCGAGACCACGCCCTTTCTGGCGGGACGTGACGATATGGGCGCGAAGTGCCCTCATTCGTCATGGCGTCACGCAGAGCCTCTCCCGATAGGCTGCTGCTTTTGCTGCAGGGCAGCCAATAGGCGCGCGAGCTGTCTCGTCTATGTCTGCTTGCTGCCACAAAGCGTTTTACATTGATTAAAAAATTAAGGATAATTTTTTGGCTTCAATATCTCGTGGAAAAGAGTTTTCCCCATAGCGTAAGATATTACGCAGTACTCGTTCCCTCTCTAGAGAGAACCGAGGTTACGTTAGTAACCGAGTACGTTTGTGGCTTTTTAAACAGGGCGCGGGGGAGGCGTCTGTGTGCGTGACGCGTGTGCATGGGAACTCTTTGCCATCTTTTCCCATGCGCACGTCACCTGTGAGGGGCGCGAATGGGTGGAGCCATCATGGGTCCGCATGCTGTGTTCAGGACAGTAATTTCTGTCAGACAGCTGAGCTGAATGGTCACTTTTTCACGATGATCCTGAGCGTGGGAAATGTTTGTCGTCTTTTCCCACGCCCACGTCATCTGACCGCGTGTTGTGGGCGGGTCTAGGGGTGGAGTCTAGGTCTGCCTGGTGTCAGGACCCCAGGTACCCCATTCTAACTTTTGGGATGTAAGAGTACGGACGCGTTTCGCGGAGCTCCTCACGAGGACTTTTGGAATAAAACCTCTAAGTTTTGGAGGTGCTGGTTCTTTTTCAGCAATCGGATTTGTAAAAACGTAAGGCTATTTTTTTATACTATGATTTTTAACATGATGTAGTTTTAATATCATGACGTGTTTTATGTAAAATGTAACATTTTACAAATAATGAAAGTTAAATGTATCTTTTTGTAATGAAAAAACACTTAACTTGTATACTTTTCTGTAAATGACTGAACATTGACCTTTTAACATTTTTAAAATGATGTTTTAGATGTTTTAATGCTAAAACATTTTGATAACTTTAAGAAAACACTCTTTAAACTTTTTCATTAATGTTTTAAGTGTATGAACACTAATGATATTATATAAATGGGCTTAATAGTTTTAAGCACTATACGTGTTATGTGAAATGTATGATAGAAAATAGAACTATTTGCTTGATATCATTTTAATACATGTTGTTTTAGATGTTTTCATACTAAAACATTTTGATAACTTTAAGAAAAAACTTTTTAAAACAGATGTTTTATGTAAAATGTAACATTTTGCAAATAATGTGTAAATGTATCTTTTTGTAATGAAAAAACACTTAACTTGTATACTTTTCTGTAAATGACTGAACATTGACCTTTTAACATTTTTAAAATGGTGTTTTAGATGTTTTAATACTAAAACATTTTGATAACTTTAAGAAAACACTCTTTAAACTTTTTCATTAATGTTTTAAGTGTATGAACACTAATGATATTATATAAATGGGCTTAATAGTTTTAAGCACTATACGTGTTATGTGAAATGTATGATAGAAAATAGACCTATTTGTCTGATGTCATTTTAATACATGCAGATTTAGATGGTTTATTAAGAAAACATAACTATTTACTTGATATCATTTTAATACAGGCTGTTTTAGTTATTATTGTGATTGAAAACAGTTGTCTTATGTAAAATGGAACATTTTACTCAATAAAGTAAAGACATGTACTGTGTTTTAATGATATAAATTGACTTAATGGTTTTAAGCACTATGTGTTATGTGAAAAGTACAACTTTTCTTCAAATATATGTTAGAAAATAGAACTATTTGCTTGATATCATGTTAATACGTGTTGTTTTAGATGTTTTCATACTAAAACATTTTGATAACTTTAAGAACATTTTACAAAATAATGTGTGAAGGTAAATACCTGTACTGGTCTTAATGGCTTTAAACACTAGGTAATTGTGAAAAAATACTTCTTCAAATATAGTAATTAGATCTATTTGCATGATATAATTTTAATACACGTTGTTTTAGATGCTTTCATACTAAAACATTAAGATAACTTTAAGAAAACACCTTTTAAACAGCTGGTTTATATAAAATGGAACATTTTACAAAATAATGTGTGAAGGTAAAATACCTGTACTGGTCTTAATGATATAAACGGTCTTAATGGTTTTAAGCACTGTGTTATGTGAAAAGTACAACTTTTTTAAATGTATGATGGAAAATATAACTATTTGCTTGATGTAATTTGAGAAAATCCTATTTAACAATTTTTACAAATGTGTGAAAGTAAAAAAGATTTCAAATGTAAACGTGAAAACCCTTTCTTTAATAAAAAACACTAAACCTATCTGTTTTCTGTCATCCTTCTTAAAAAGATTCAAATGTATTGTTTTGAATGTTTTTCCATTATTTTGAAAATTTTTACATTGAACAAGACAGGTGCCCGTAACAGGTGTACAGCAGGTGTCCTGTCCGGAACCGGGTCGGATGGGAGGGGTTCCGTACCGGGTCGGATGGGCGGGGTTCCGTACCGTTGGAGAATTCCCGCGGTCACATGATCTCTCCGGAAGTGGGGGTGGTGGGGGGTGGGAAGGGGCGGAGCTAGCGTGGGAGAATTCCCACGCTCCAGATGGTCAGACCGGAAGTGGGGGTTGTGGGGGTGGGAAGGGGGGGAGTTAGCGTGGGAATTTTCCCACGCTCCAGATGGTCAGACCGGAAGTGGGTGGGAGGGGTAAAAGGGGCGGGGCTTAGGGCGGGAACCAATCATAGGGCGGCAATAAAACTGTCAGTTTGATGGATGGTGCCCTATATAGTCTCTCTCATGCCACGTTCAAAGTCACTCAAATCACCTTTCTTCCCCATACTGATGCTCGGTTTGAACTGCAGGAGATTGTCTTGACCATGTCTACATGCCTAAATGCACGGAGTTGCCGCCATGTGATTGGCTGCTTAGAAATTAAGTGTTAAGGAGCAGTTGGACAGGTGTACCTAATAAAGTGGCCGGTGAGTGTATGTGTACATATATAGGTACACATATATGTACATATAATATAGGAAAACGGCCAATTTTATATGTCACATATATTAAAAACATATATCAAAACCTATATTAAAACATATATGTTTATATATGTTCTTTCAAGTAGTGCATAAAATGACAGGCCTCTGACGTGATGTCATTATAGTTAATTGGATACACATTTCATTGGATATATTTCAGTGCCTTCGTCTACTTCTGCTTATTCTCTTTTTTTAAAGACGAGTTTGTGAGAGCAACACTCTATACAATATAGCATGTACAGAACATATGTGGCCAAGGGACAAAAGAAAACCAAGGAAACCACTTAATTATCATCAGTGGACATCCTGTTCCTTATTTTGTGATAGGGGAACAAAAAAACAGAGCAGTGGATATCTGAAACACAATGAGAGAGAAAAATAAAATACTGTGTGTGTGTTTCAAAAGAGAGTGACAGGGACCTCTTAATCTTCCTTCATGAAAGAAGGCGTCACTGGGGACCCGAGCGAGGGCAGCAGTGTTGCACTGTACCTGGGAGAGTTGTTACTGGTTATATTGGAAACACGTGCTGGATTCGCTCTCCCAGCAGAATCATGGTGCACTCTGAAATTCCCCACACTATTCCATTGAAGAAGATATATATATATAAAAAAGCTCAGGTCCAATTTTAATTTTAGTACTTCAACTAATTTAGTTAGGATATCCAATGTTTATATATATATTTTCAATTAACAAAAACTATTTTAATAGTTAACAACAAAACTTTTTAAGATGAGTTTTAATCAGTCAACGATTAATGCATTTTTGAAGTAGAAAAATATTCTGCCTCCCAAAAAAGTGAAAACACATTTAAAACGGAATGGCCATTAATACATTGCTGTAGTGGTGTCAGAGCTGATTAAAGTGTTACAGGAAAAGGACCCTATGTGAGCTGAGCGCTTTGAAAGCTCCTCTGGGAGTTAGTTTGAGGGCAATATGACATTAAATCTCCCAGCAGGTGCGATTGTCAGTTCTGTGGCCTGGCAAATACACAGCTGAGGCTTGGCCCCAGAACACAGTGTGACACCTTATTTCACCCGTCATGCCCACTGTGTCCAAATACTTCATTTCTGCCTCTCTCTTGCTCACTCATTGTCTCTTTCTTACTTTTCATCATAGCTTATATTCTGTTTTTGTGACTTTGAAGCCATGCAGTCTGATGTGAACTTTGACACAACAAAGCTGACACATGGAAGTGTGTGATCTTTGTGCATCAGAAAGGCGCTGTGACATACATCAGACAGTGAAAAGTGATGGGCACTGCCGTGTTGACTGTCTCCATGGAAGCACACATCCTTCTGATTGACCTCAACATACACCCAGCTGTCACACATAACTAGCCGCGGCTGAAGGACACAACCAATAAATGCTCTTTAATACAAGACGAACAACATGAAATTAAGTGACAATGGCACTTTAAGTGAAGGCATGCAGGAGTTTCCAAACCTGTTCTGTGGCATTTAGTCTGGGGTGATTAGCATTACCAACGCTTTTCCTCTCAAATGGCCTCATTAATACATGTCTGCTCAATCACACACAGCCAGTGCTAGTTTGTTAGCTTGGTTTAATTCATTCTCAAATTTGACATATCACGTATGAACCAGTACAGTTGCCAAATCGTGTGTCTTGTTTGTTTGTTTTCATGTTTATTCAATGATTTTATTTTATTTTTTCAAAGTAGGAGTTGTTTTGAAGGATGTCAGGATCTAATGTGAATACTAGAGACCCCCGTGGACAACCCCATTATACATCATCATTAAGATGAGAGCTAAGAGGAAAAAGAGAGGGAGGAAAGGAAGTTGGAGTGTAATAAAAAGGCTCCTTGTTGGCATGCACAGCATGTGAGAGTCTACCACTCTGATTACCTTCCAAATGCCACTGAGGGTGTAAGAGGGAGGATGGAAGGAAAACGAGGAGGAGAAACATCATGGCACACATTGATCCATAACTGGCTGGGTGGGCTTCATTTTTAATTGCTTCAGCACAAGAAAAATCCATGATCATTATGGTTTTCTACCTGCTACTAATAAACAAAATGCTTATTGAAGCAACGCTGATAAGGTCACCTTATGCATTATTTTACAAAGACATTTTACTCTCCTCTTGATTTTGGTCTCACATTGATGTTATATTTCACATGAAACTGGCTTTGTGCTTGGTCGAAATATGAGCAGCAGTTCAAACGTTCACACACAATTATATTTGTATTACGTCATGCATAGATTAGATTTGAGAGATACGTAGACAGAAAATGAAAGTGCATACAAAACATGCTATATGTAAGTAAAAAAAAAAAAAAGTAAAAAAACATCTATATATATATATAAGAGTATGCTAATATCCATTAATCACATTACCCAGGCTGTTTTGATATTGTATTTTTTTTTTTTATTTCTGTTGTACCAGCCTGAAATAAAGTTCCTCAAATATTTTAATGGGCCTCAGTGGTGTATTTTCAGCAAGCTTCCTCAAATGCTTTATCTGTTTTAGATGTTTAAAGGTGCTATATGTAGGTTTTCTACTAAAATGAATCCTTTTTTTATTGCCTGTGTGTGAAGGGGTTGTAATCACACATTACAATGATCCACTTGTCGGGTTTTGCTATTACCTCTGAAGGCCTGTATTCCTATTTCTATGAAGACTCCGGGTCGGATTTACCGCAAAATCCATCGGATGTAACGTGCATGTGCGCTCTCGAGCCTCTCTCCTTTATATACAGTCTATGCGACGGTACTGCAGCTAACGACATGGAGTCTGATAACACCAAGAAACGACCTGCCTCAGCACAACACAGACTCCAACACAAACTCCACATAAATATAAAAAACAAAAAAAAAGGTTTAATCTGGTGAAGCTCGTCAGCCAAATGTGATTCAGGTCAACTTCTGCATACTACAGCATACATGAGACATGAAATGAATACAAAAGACTGTTCCCAAATGACAAAATGTAGGTGCTTTAGGATGTAACTTTTATTTTTATGTACTAGATCTACTGTCTAACGTTACTCATCCCACTACTATTGTTTATAATACACATTTCCAGACACGTTCAGTACAGTAATGTTACTTCCTACGGTCTTACTGTTACACTGAAATTGTTCAGTCTAGTTCACTAACCGTTTTCGTTTTCGTTATCATATCATACATTCACCTGTTGGCATTGCTCCTTGTGAAAGATACACAAATAGTTAGTGAAATGCCTTATGCTAGATAACATCACATGTCAGCTAAATGCAGTCGTTGTAACGTTATCATGGTACGAGCATGGAGCATTAGTTCAACGTCAAGCTGATCAAAGTGGCCTGTTATTGTAACGTTGCAGTGGGAGTTTACTTGAGTTTCCAGCATGTTGTGTGATGCTTTCTTCGGTGTGTTGAAAGTCTCAGTGTGGCCGGTGCCCTGAGTGCTCGCTCTTGAGTTCGAGCACGAGAGCTGTGTTTTACATTCAAAATGTAAACATCAATCTGAACAACGCAGTCTCACACCCAAGGCGTCATCTAACTGACGCTATGGACCATTTTTGACCATGCGTCAATAAGCCGACGCACATGGTACCCCTTAAGCGTCAATATGAGACGCGCCTCCTAGTGGTCTAATCCTAACCCTACCCCAGACCTAAACCTACCCATAACGGAAGCGTCATCTAACTGACGCTAAAGGGTGCGCGGCATTTGATGACGCCCGAGGATGAGCGTCTCATATTGACGTTTGTGGGGGGGTGTGTGCGTCGGCATGTTGACGCATGGTCAGAAGCGTCAGTAAGATGACGCCTTGGGTGTGAGACTGTGTTGATCTGAAACATCACCGCTAGTGGCTAAAAGTTACATAGCACCTTTGAAGAAATGCTGATTTCTAGATCAGGGGCTGATCACTAATCTTTTAATGACTTTAACCTAATTAAACAATGACATTATTGTTGATGTTGACTGAAAGGCAAAATAAGAATTTCTAAAGATTTTATGTAAAGCATTCATAATTTGTTTGTTTATTCAAGGCAACATACTCTAATACTATTAACAACAGAGCCGGCCCGAGCCTTTTGGGGGCCCTAAGCAGAATTTGATTTGGGGGCCTCCTCCCACTACGCGGAGTCATCTGTGCTTGACGATTATTGACACAAATGTCAAGCAATAATGATACATTATAAATTAATACAGTGAGGTTATGTATTAATACAAAATAAATACTTAATAAAAAATAGATGCCTACTTAAATAAAAAAGTTTTAACTTTTACTTTACTCTTTTACTAACTCTTTGAAACTTCTTAAAACAAACTGTCTCAAAACATATAAAATAAATTATTTGCTAAAATAATGACAAAACTGAGAAATCAGAAACATAATAAGAGCAAAGGTTCAACAATGACAATTATTGTTGAAAACTGTAAAAATATTATTATTTCTCAACTGTCTCAATACAGTGTAACTGTCCTTTATTTATTATTATTATTATTGTAACATACTTTGTTGGATTGTACATGACAGAATCCAACAAAGTCTGTTACTATAATACCGGTTGTACTGGCGCTCGTTGTATGTGTGTATGCAATGTATTTTTTCCCTCGGGGCTTGCCGTGGATAGGAATGGGTCATGCGCACTTGGTACTGGAGTGTCGCGGGTTTTTGGAGTTAGTGATCTGATATGTGGTATAATAGAGTGGAGAAGAGTTCAACTTCAAACTGCTGTTTATTATTTATTAAAACTGCTACCCTTACACCAGTGGCGTAGGCAGAAATTTTATTTTGGGCGGGCCAGTGAAAAAGTGAGTGGGCCTATAGTTTTTCCTAGAAAAAAAATTACTTAAATAATAACTAAACCTTAGAGGGTAGAAAAATTAATAGTCAAACTGCAAAAACAGTTACACCTTTAGTTTGCAATATTCGGCAAAGCATCATGTTTAACCAACAGAGCTCAATAAAGGCTGGACAAACCAGTATAGACAATAACCTGTCTATTTTATTCAGGCTAGTCAGCAGTGACTCCACAGGGAAAATGTCTGCACATTTTACAGAAAATCGCGTCCTTAATTACAATGTAGCCTAGGCTACTCCATCCAACCAAGAAAATTGTCCATACCACTTTGCTGAGAAGCTCCTTGATTTTCCATTCTTGATAGTGCAGGGAAATACCTTCAAATTGGGTTGTGAAGGTGGTTCGTCAAGTCTAGTATATTTATATAGCGCTTTTCAAAATATAGATTGTGGCCTATCAAAGCAGCTTCACAGTAGGCTATCAATCAAAACAACATAACAATAACAATGTTCGTTTCTTAGTGGGAAAAAAACATCCACGTTTGGTATGGCTGATCAATGGTATTAATGATTGGTTAATTAATTTGAATATCCCCATTCGTCAATCGCAGTTAGATCGGCGGGTAAACTCGCGTCAGGCTGACCGGGAGAGAGCACTGGCACTGCCGCCAGTTCAAGAGCAAGAAGCGGCCGTCACCAGCACCTGGCTAGCCTTCTTGTAGGTTAAGAGTTTGAAGAACTGGGATGGGTGGACTCTGTAGATGAAGGCAGTGGCGTGTCTTCTTCCTTAACTCTTGCTTTTTTCAAATAGCACATTAAAGAAATTGGTTTAGCCATTATTGTGATGATATTAATAAATTGGCAAAAAAGCATCTAGCTAGCTAGAGCCCGCCGGCGCCGCTCAGAGAGTTTTCCTGTCGGAACCCCTGTCAACCATAGCAACCAATAACGTTCCGGAGGGAGGCTTTCTACAACTTGCCTCAACAGTTCCATTTTATTCGGAAAACAAATTAAACACACACCAGTCACCAATAAATCAGGTTTATATTAATATATTTTCTTGAATACATTTTAATAATAAAAAATATATATTTTATCAAACTTGCCTGGGCGGGCCAGTGAGTAATGTGGGCGGGCCAGTGCCGCCCTGGCCCATTACTGGCTACGCCCCTGCCTTACACCCAGATGGTTAAGTTCCCCTGCGGCTGTTTTCTCCAACTTAAACCAATACCGTGACTTTACGCATTTGCGCACAAATTGTCTATGCATGCGCGAGGTGTCTAGATTATGCGCATGACTTAAACGCTGGCAGACACAGCAGCAGTTGTAGGCAGGTATATTGATCATGAAATCAGAATTTTCTTGTCTTGAATAATTCATTCATTCAGTCATAATTCATTCATTCATTTATGTCACTTGTTTAAGTCATCTAAAAAAAAAATTATATTTTTTTAACTCGATTGAGGCCCCAAGCAGCCGCTTAGTTCGCTTATGCCTCGGGCCGGCCCTGATTAACAATTAGCAAAATGCCACACTGATTTATTCAAAGTTAAAATTTTACCATTAAAAGGTAAGTTCTGTTTTCATTTTCTCAAGCCTTTCATTCAAAACCCGTGACTGTCTTTTTCTATTGTTTTACAGAAAGTACGGGCCATTGAGAAAAACCCACAAACTAACTCAGAGAGAAAGGAAATATATATAATTCTTCGATATGACAAATGTCACATTTTCATACATGAAAGCCAAGTAGATATTTTATCGGTAACATATAGGTTGGCTTGCTCAATGTGTGTTCCACTTGGCCTGCAGTGTGATCGATAGGATTTTTATGCAAAACAACACACGCATAGGAAATTCACTTTTACATAGTAGCTTGAACACTGTGTTATGTGTGTGTACGTATGGCTGTTTTTGAAAGCATAAGTTCATGTGCAGCACAGAGGGAAAGTTCTCAGAACTATTATCTTCATAATATGCATGCATAAAACAAGGATGAATCCTCATATATGCCCGATGTTATGAGGACCAAATGTCCCCAATAGTAATACCAGAAATGTTTGACCTTTGAAATGTTTTGGGTCCCCATGAGGAAAACAATAAACCATACAGAATTGTTTTTTGCAACCGTTTTCTGTGGGAGTTGGTTTTAAGGGTAGGGTTAGTGGATAGAATAGAGGTCCTTCTAAAAAAATTTGCATATTGTGATAAAGTTCATTATTTTCCATAATGTAATGATAAAAAATTTAACTTTCATATATTTTAGATTCATTGCACACCAACTGAAATATTTCAGGTCTTTTATTGTTTTAATACAGATGATTTTGGCATACAGCTCATGAAAACCCAAAATTCCTATCTAAAAAAATTAGCATATCATGAAAAGGTTATGTTCGGTCATATCATGTTTGAGTTATGCACTCAATACTTGGTCGGGAATCCTTTTGCAGAAATGACTGCTTCAATGCGGCGTGGCATGGAGGCAATCAGCCTGTGGCACTGCTGAGGTGTTATGGAGGCCCAGGATGCTTCGATAGCGGCCTTAAGCTCATCCAGAGTGTTGGGTCTTGCGTTTCTCAACTTTCTCTTCACAATATCCACAGATTCTCTATGGGGTTCAGGTCAGGAGAGTTGGCAGGCCAATTGAGCACAGTAAACCATTTACCAGTGGTTTTGGCACTGTGAGCAGGTACCAGGTCGTGCTGAAAAATGAAATCTTCATCTCCATAAAGCTTTTCAGCAGATGGAAGCATGAAGTGCTCCAAAATCTCCTGATAGCTAGCTGCATTGACCCTGCCCTTGATAAAACACAGTGGACCAACACCAGCAGCTGACATGGCACCCCAGATCATCACTGACTGTGGGTACTTGACACTGGACTTCAGGCATTTTGGCATTTCCTTCTCCCCAGTCTTCCTCCAGACTCTGGCACCTTGATTTCCGAATGACATGCAAAATTTGCTTTAATCCGAAAAAAGTACTTTGGACCACTGAGCAACAGTCCAGTGCTGCTTCTCTGTAGCCCAGGTCAGGCGCTTCTGCCACTGTTTCTGGTTCAAAAGTGGCTTGACCTGGGGAATGCGGCACCTGTAGCCCATTTCCTGCACACGCCTGTGCACGGTGGCTCTGAATGTTTCTACTCCAGACTCAGTCCACTGCTTCCGCAGGTCCCCCAAGGTCTGGAATCGGTCCTTCTCCACAATCTTCCTCAGGGTCCGGTCACCTCTTCTCGTTGTGCAGCATTTTTTGCCACACTTTTTCCTTCCCACAGACTTCCCACTGAGGTGCCTCGATACAGCACACTGGGAACAGCCTATTTGTTCAGAAATTTCTTTCTGTGTCTTACCCTCTTGCTTGAGGGTGTCAATGATGGCCTTCTGGACAGCAGTCAGGTCAGCAGTCTTACCCATGATTGCGGTTTTGAGTAATGAAACAGGCTGGGAGTTTTTAAAAGCCTCAGGAATCTTTTGCAGGTGTTTAGAGTTAATTAGTTGATTCAGATGATTAGGTTAATAGCTCGTTTAGAGAACCTTTTCATGATATGCTAATTTTTTGAGATAGGAATTTTGGGTTTTCATGAGCTGTATGCCAAAATCATCAGTATTAAAACAATAAAAGACCTGAAATATTTCAGTTGGTGAGCAATGAATCTAAAATATATGAAAGTTAAATTTTTATTATAACATTATGGAAAATAATGAACTTTATCACAATATGCACATTTTTTGAGAAGGACCTGTATAAGTTTGGACAGTATAAAAATCTTGTCAATGGAAAGTCCCCATAAAACATGGAAACCCAATGTGTGTGAGTGTGCGTGCGTGCGTGGGTGTGTGTGCGTACGTACGTACGCGCATCTACTAAACAATTTTTTAGTTGTCAAAAAGAGCAATAACATTATCCACCAGTATAAAGTCCTTACAACATTCTTTGACCTTCCAAACTGTTTTAACATTTTTTTTTTAACACAAACCACTGTATAAAAAATGATCTACGCATCGCAAATGGGAATAATTGCCACTTAAATGATAACACTTAATTTCATATCAGTATGAAATGGACTCAGCTTTGATACTATAGAGTTCTGAAAGGGCATGAAACACCTAGTATTATGATGGAAAAGGCCTTTTTGGAGATAAAAGGAAATGCTCAGTACAGAGAGTAATTGCTTTTTTTGTCTAAAATCACTTGTTGGGTTACTGAGCGCAACCAAAAAGGCAAGTCTTTTTTACAAGCTTCTGGAAGAACCTTGAAAGTAATGAAACTGCTTAAAATCACAATAAAGATCTTCAATTGGCCTGAACTGTTGCACGTTGTTAAGACCAGTCAAAAAGAATTGTCCGAGTAGAGACATACTTCAATGTGAATTTAATTTAGTTTAAAAAATAAAAAATATAGAAAAAAGGGGGTTTATATTAGAGATAAGAGAAGCACTTGATCAGTATTCAAATGTGTTTGTGATCTAAATGGACGGTATATGGAGGGAGACATTTAGATATCATAGCCTGAAGCAGAGCTAAAAGGTTAATCATCAGATTTCTTTCTGAGACTGACATGAAACACGACAGGGTTTGTGCTGAAGGACACATCTATCAGAATGCCATCACGGCGGGGAATTGTTCAGATATGACAAATAATATGAGACAGGTAAATGGCCCACTGAAAAACCATCTCTGTGGCTTTGTGTACTACTAAACAGGGTCTGCGGACATCAGTCAGAGAAGAAAAATGGCTCGTAGTAGAATCATCCACCAATAATTCATATTGTGATGGCATCTGGAGCCAACCATGTCTATGAGATGGACAGGATGCTTATGAATAAGAGCTCACAGCTATGCATGCATCTTCATTATTTCATGACAAAATATGAGACGTTTCTCTCTGTTCTCCAAAAAAATCTTTAGACGTAATCGGTTGGATGATCAATCACGTTTTAGACACACATATACAAACAGTTAAAAAATAAAATAAAAAATAAACATTATATGTATTATGTGATGTGCTATGAAAGTGGAAAAATTATCTACAGGGCAAAAAATATGCATTCACGTCAGAGCTGTGATCCAGTGGACTGTTCGCATCAGGTTATGTCCCAGTCCCTCTTACTCCAACCAGTCAATAAAAGAAAAAGAAAAAGCTCAGAATAAAAAAATATGTTTTTTAATAAACTAACCCAAGGTCAAGGGATGATAAAACTAAGAAACACTGACGTCCAAAGTCAAAAAGCACTTCCATATTAATTAAAATAATGGTTTAAAAAAAGAAATAGCCTGTTATCAGTGCATCTAAGCAAAAAAAGAGAAAGTGTGAAGAATTGAGAAACACAAAAGTTGTGATAATAACAGCTACAAGTCCAGTGAAACTGCCTACACCTTCCTGACATAGGTGTATTTTTTTACTCTGCTCTCATGTTTGACCATCAGGTTAAAAATGTGGTGAAAATTTGTTTTTATCAGTTAAGGACAATGCTCTATATGTAGGAATTAGTCAATCTCTTATTTCAAGAATGCAGTTGGTTCAAAACAGCGAGGCTCCTTGCTGGTATTAAGAAAAGGGAGCATATTACTCATGTTTTGAAAAGCTTCATTGGCTCCCTGTGAAATATCGGATACAGTATAAGATTTTGTTATATGTTTATAAAGCTGTTCACGAGTTGGCCCCGGAATATATTAAAGGGGTCATGACATGAGAAACCAAATTTGCCTTGATCTTTTGGTATATAAGAGATCTATGTACTATTAAAACTTCCTGCAAGTTTCATAGCTTAAGACGTCCTCCCCATTATAAACGAAGCATTTATTTAATCAAGCTCTAAATACAGCTCGTTCTGGATCCATGGTTAGAAGTGATGTCACGGTGCGAAGTGACGTACCAGTCGTTTGCATATGACCGCCTCCAGCGCAAGACAACTACGCCTCATTTCGCATCATCGCATGCATTGTCAAACAGCGAGTGGGTCTGTTTACAAGATACAACATGTTTGAATACGCTGCCGAACGATCCAGACGTCAGGGAAAGCAGTTGGATGCAGTTTATTTGCAGCATATGCAGCGCGCCAAAGCCTTATTTGAACAGTGAGTGATCAGATGAGTGTGACAGGGCATGTTACTGAAAGAACAAGCAGAGAGAGAGAGAGCCCCGGCCGCGCGCGCGCCTTCAAACTGTCTTGCTCTCTCTCTCTCTCTCTCTCCCTCCCTCCCTCGCGCATATGAATCAAAATCAATTGAGAATTGACACGATGGTAAAAGATTGGAAGACTGAAGTTTCACGTGGTGGAGCATTGTGTAGTCTACATGTGATACAAAATGATTAACGTTAATAATTTATGCATAAGCAGCACTGACGTTAGCCAATCATAACAGTGGGCGTTAACATTGAACTCTTAAAGGGGAAACACGTTTAAAACAGACTGTTTGAATCAGAGGTGAGAAACAGGGTGGGAAAATGTCATAAATCACTACATTTTAAAGTTCTTTTGTACAAAAAACTATAGTAATACTATAATTGCACCTAAGGGAACATAATAAAACAAAACAAAAAACCATGTCATGACCCCTTTTTAATGGGTCATGATCCTCTTTAAGGATTTGGTGCTTATGAACTCTAGTAGATCCAGAGAATGTCTAATAGAAGAGAATTGGCACTCTCTGGTTACTTCCGGGTTCTGGACTGGCTGCAGTAACACGTCTCTGTCCATGCGGGGGCGCTCGCAGGCGAGTGCAGAATGCATGGGAGTCTATGGGGTTTCACCCCCAGAAATCCACTTTTCTCAGGATATAATTTTTTGTCTAGTAATTTGAATATTGTATTCGAAAGAAGATACAAAGAAATTACACATTGCTGGGTGTTAGTTTTTTTAGAGTCACTTATTTGCTTTAAAAAGTCTTTTAAAATGTCAATGACGTCATACACATTAGCAGAATGCTAGCGTGTTATGGGCAACAACAACTCAACCTGTAAGAAATCGAAAGGACATAAGTACTCGTTCATTCAACTTTCGACCTATAACCCATTTTGAACTTGCAAAACCTACAATCAAATTTGAGATTTCTCAACGGCAATCGGGTGAAAGAGACCAATTTAGCCGTCTAGCCCCATAGACTCCCATTCATTCTGCACTCGGACGATCGCCCCCAGTGGAACTCTGGTGGAACTGCAACCACAATTCGGTACAATAGGACTTAATAGGGAGTGCCCAGGCTTTCCGTAGACGGGCTTTGGTAGATCTCAAAGGTCTTTTAATTGTCTACTGCGCTTTGTTCCAAGAACTCGTCTTAAAACTAAAGGAGATCGAGCTTTTTCAGTCGTTGGCCCTAGACTGTGGAATGCTCTTTTCCCTGATATTAGATCCGATGCACCGTCAGTTGATGTTTTTAAAATTCGTGTGAAAATGTATTTGTATTATGTTTGTTTTAATTCTTGACTCTGTCATTGCATATTGTGTTTGTTTTGTTTTTTCTCCTGGTATGTTTTTTCTTGCTTTTAGATGTACAGTCCTTTGGTCTACGTTGTAGTTGAAAGGTATAAATAAACGAGACTTGAGACTATATGTAACTGCATTCAAGCTGATGAAGTAACCGGCCACATTTTACCCTTAGTAGCACTCATATAGCCTATGTGTACTGAATGAAACTGAAAGTTCACGGTTCTGAAATCTTTCTGGCTGTAGGCCAATATTGGAAGAAGATGGGGTTTTTGGGCATATTTTCCATATATTGATTCAATTAAACTGCAAGTTACTGTTAAATATTTTAACCTTTATTTAACAAAGTCGGGTGTGAATTGCATATGAATTGTTACATATTGCTGCATATTTTAAATCTCATTGGGGTTCCCATATGAATAGGATCAATGCTAAGATATATTTATATTTTTCATCTGAATCCCAATTAACATCATATGCAAGTAATTGCATCATAATCCATTTACAATACGAAGGGAAGAAACTGATCCGTGAATAATACAATCAAATGCATTACAGGATATGGGCCTACAGATTGCCTCTAAATTTGTCATTGATTGGACTTGTTGCTATGGCAGCATGATGCCATCTATTTCAGCAACCACACTCATGTTGTTATCATTAGATGCCTGACTCATAGGGCTTTTACATCATTATGTTGAGATATATCAGCTCATAGCCAGGCCTGATCATTGAAGGGAGATTGGTCAAATAATCCGCAAAGATGTTTGTAGTATTCATGGAAATTCAATGGTGCTGTGATTGTGTAATCACATTGAAGTTAAAAGAGAGCTAAACTATAGGTGTATTAAAAAAAATACATGCAAATAGAAAAAAAACACCCGCATAAAACATCTTCATCAGTTTCACAACACACGTGTGCTCCAAATACTCACAACACAATCAAATACAGAAACGCGCTGCAAATAAAACAGACCACGGCCGTTTCTCAATATGCGTTCTTTTCTGTACTTGTGTTCTTGTGGACTTGTGAAACGTCATGGTAACGCTTTAGATTACAGCCCGGAAAGTACTGTGTAATTAAAGCAATTTTACAGCGTAACCGTCTGTAATTATAGTGTACCTATAACGTACTTACAATATAAGTATAAGGGAACAATATTGTAAGTTTGGGGAATAAAGGGGTAACAACCAGGAGAATTAAAAAAAATATTTATACTGTAAGTATTATAGAACTAAGGGGTACTTATTCTACTATTATGATACAACAATCTTACATTTGGGAACAATTTAGCAAGAACATACACTGAGTGTTTTTTTGTAATAATGGTGAACCAGTACATACTGTATAGGCTTTTTAAAAATTACAGGGTACATATCTATGCATTTAGAAAGTAATATTTTTAACAAAAGTGCACTGAAAACTAAAACTATTGCAACTTTTGCTTAAATCTTGGGGAAAGATACTCTTGTTTCATGTAGTGGTGCTTGTTACCCCCTTGTTCCATGTAGTTACAGGGTAAGTGTGACATTGCGGGCCGTAAATTAAAGTGACGCTTGTTACCCTCTTGTTCAATGTAGTTACAGGGTAAGTACAATAAAAATGCATACACAATTTTATACCACTTACTCGGAAACCTTTATTTATTATACAAGCACCACTTACCCTGTAACCACATGAAACAAGATTTATTTCCCAGTATTTAAAAAACTGCAATAGTCTTAGCTTTTCTTGCCTTGAAACATCTTAGCCCAAACTTAAACATCTGCACTTTTGCTACCAAAAAAAGGTATGAAAAAGCTAAAAAAAAAAAAAAAAGTATCAATGCATAGATATGTACCCTGTCATTTTTAAAAAGCCTAAACAGTATATTGGCACACAATTATTACAAAAAGATACTCAGTGTATGTTCTCGCTAAATTGTTCCCAAATGTAAGATTGTTGTATCATAATAGTAGAATAAGTACCCCTTAGTTCTATAATACTTACAGTATAAATATTTTTTTTTATTCTCCTGGTTGTTACCCCTTTATTACCCAAACTTTACATATTGTTCCCTTATACTTACATGCAAGTACTTTATAGGTACACTATAATTACAGAAAGTTACACTGTAAATTCCTATTAATTACACAGTACTTTCCGGGCTGTAATCTAAAGCGTTACCAACGTCATCAGTCGCTGCCCAAGTACTGTCTCAATTCAAAGTTCACATTTAGCCAAGTCCAGTTCAAATCCCCGGATGTGTTCTTGATCCGCCCCTTTTACCGAGGATGCATGGAGAGGTGACTTGTGCGGACTTGAGACAGCCATGTATCCCAGAATGCATCTCGCACCAACCAGCAAGCGTCAATACCAGAGGAGAAAACCCGCGTAATATTAAAATACTGCTGTTATTGTGTCATAAAATGCAATTTTAAGAGTGTTTCAGGCGAGAATGTAGTTGTTTAAAGCTCAAATCTGTGGTTTGTTTATAAAGATAGCGCCTGTTTGAAAAATGTATCTGACGCTTTCGGAGCTGTAAGATCCAGGCGAGCACCGGGTGTTCAGCGCTCATTAACCCCGACTGGAACAGCTTTTCCTCGGCTAGTGCTTCTGGCGTGTGCCGCTGGCTCTGGTGTCTCTGGTCTAGTGGATAAACATGACGGATATTCGTCTTGTGTCGATCTTTAGTCTCACTCATTAATCTATATTTGTTCCATGGCAAATCGTTTTGGCTGAGGGCAAAGTGAAGTTTCATAACTTTATATATTTAGGCTATAACTTTAACTTTGTAGCCTAATTTGTTTAATTTCTCATTGTAAGTTAGCTTCTTATACATCTTATACATGATATTATTGATCAGTAAAACTGACATTTAACAAAAAGAGACAGGTTTGTGCGATTTTATTTTATATAGCCTACTAGATATATTTTTTATATTTATTAACATTCTCTTCACTAGCCTATATGTAAAATAAAATGACACAACCCCGTCTCTCTTTGACAAATGTCAATAAAAATCAAGAATGTTTCATATTTTTTTAAATGAAATAAAAAAAGTGTGTGTTTTAATATTTCATGTTGTTATAAATATGCAGTGAAGATAATTAATGTACGTTGCCTGAACCACAATTGTGTGGCCATTTAGGCTAATACGTTTAAGATTTTTTTATTTTTTTTTATGAAAAGAGGCAGAGTGGTGTTTTATAAAATATTTCGTTTTATTGTTGATGAAAAGAGGCAGAGTTGTAGCATATTTCGTTTGATTGTTGCCTAAAATATACATAAAGAGATAACCGGAGTAGCCAGAGCGTGCTGAGTGACGTGACAAGAACGCCGCTGTTCCATTTGCAGAATTACCGGACTTGCGTCCTCGCGTCCTCTGGAGTTCGTTCTCCCGAGTCGAACTTGGCAAGTCCGAACTACCAAGGACGCAAGTCCGAAGTTTGCGTACTTGGTATTGAGAAACGGCCCACAACGGAAATGTTTCCAGGGGAAGTGACGAACCCAGCTGGGACGCGCTTATTGCTCGTGAGAATCCCTATACCCTACTCCCTTCGGAGGGCAGACGGCAGAGCGGGTGGGTCCAGAGTCCAGAGTGGGACTTTGGAGGGAGCACATTATGTAGCCGTCTGGAATGCACGAAAGACAACATAATTTCCTCATTATTTTCACCTGGGATGTTCCCATGATAACGCAGCACGGTGTCCATCAGCTGAATAGCTGTTCTTACGACAGAAATATAATGCTGTTAACATAACGGTTGCAAATATATATATTATTATAATTTTTTTTTACATTTTTTTTTACCAAAAACCTTTTAAAAATATGCGTTATATATGAGTGTCTCAACTTTAAAACTTTGGACCCTACATTACCTAACATTTCTTATGAAACTTTTCTTTATGAAAATTGAAACATAACATGAAATAGTTTGTACAGTGTAATTGATGTATAGAGGGAATGCATTAACCTCACTTTCCCGCCGGAACACGCCCCCCTCAGCCGGACTGAGTGGCAAAAGAGCTGCTGCGTGGCTGGAGTTAATAGGGGAAACTGCGAAAACGCGAGTAAAACAAACTATTATCAGTTTAAACTAAAAGTTGGACTCGATATAGTGTTCCTTACAACTTATCAAAGATCCAGTGATCCATGGATATTGACATGCAGCCAGGAATCGTGTTTCCTGACATTTATGTGCCTGATTTCGACACCGGGGAAATAAATTAAGAAAATTTGCCTGTAAACGTTTTATAAAAACAATATAGATAGGTCTAAATCCGAGTGATCACTTACATTAATGTTATACTGTATATCATAATATCGTCCAGCCCTAAAACTTGTATAGTTTTTTTGTCAGTGTTTATTTAAAAACATCCAATTATGCAGAATATAGTCTGTTCTGTAGCTTTTTGCAGTCTGTAGAAATATACAGTACCTCAGATTTCTGGTCAAATCTGGTTGTACAGTCAATCGCAATTCCCGTTTTAGATGTGTTTTGTGTGTTTTTTCACTGCATTCACGCTGAAAACAAATGCTGTCTTTTTGCCACTTGTGGGCGTGACCGCATTCACTCCGGCCGACGGTGACGTCATGCGCATACCCTCTATATATGAATATATTTCCCTCGTGTTCGGTTTCTCTATCTTTTTTTATTTTATTTTTTTTTAGGTTTCAGCTCATTGGTCATTTCTCATTTGTATTCTTTTATTTTTAATTTTTTATTTGGTTTTGTACAACAGACAGAAGACAAGATAAACAAGGCATATACATGTACAAAAATACATTATACACACCCTCACTCGCTCAACCCAAAAACTACATTTGCACATCCACCCACAGCCATACATACGCAGACAATACAAACAAAACTAACACAATTCTACATTTTATCTAATCCCCCCTACCCTCCCTACTGAGTGATCTACCATGTTTTGCACACACACACACACAAAAAAGGTAGACTTTTGAGCTGTAAGTGCATTCCAGCCGGGTTCGTCATTTATTGGGGTCCCCTAGAAACATTTCCGTCCACTCTTCCAGGGATAGACTAGCTCCGCCCCTGCCTATCATCAGGCAGGACCTACCAGTTAACTTCAAGACCTTGATGAAGGACGGGGCCTGCCGCCTACGCCAAAGAACAAAGAACGTCAAAGACGGAGCTTATTAAGGGTTTACTTATTTATTTTGTCTGTAAAATCATTTTACAAAATAAAATCCATTCATACGAGAATCCTCTCCAAAGTCTTTTTGGTAGAATTGTAAATAACAGAGTTCTGTATTTAAAAACAATTAGGTCATTCCTACCATGCAGTACAATTTCATGTCCCTAATCATTTAATATATTGGATGGAAGATTAAACTCAAATTATTAAAGATGTAAATCATATTAGTTAGTTGTTTTCAAAATATCACAATTAAGTGAGCATGTTTTTTTGTTTGTTTTGTTTTTTACTTTGTTTTGAGCAGATGAAGTAATTTTTTGCCATGTTTCCAGGTGCTGTGCTTCTAATTGAAACACTGACAATAAATTTTTAAAATATTCCTAATGTTTCTTATTTATTTTATTGTTTGTTGTTGTTGTTGGTGCTCAATGGGTTTCTTCCATATCATCAATTCCACTCTCCTATTTATCCTGTTTTGCAAAACAACTTTACCTAATAAAAACTGTATGATATCTATATCAACATTTGATAAGGTCATTAAAAAAATACTGGAATGTTACTGAAATAAGTAAAATAACTCTTAGTCCAGCATAGAGGGTTACACGGGAGTGGATTTTCAAACCGCTCCCGTCCCACTCCCACAAAAAAAAATCCCGTTCCATCTAAATCCCATGAAAAAACTGGGGGAAAATCCCATCCCATCCCAATCCCAGAAGAATGATTCCCATTCCCTCCCACTTCCGGAATATGTCAGTTAAAGTAAAAAAATACAGTAGACCACAGCATGCCCACCTTAGTTGAATAAAAATCCAAAATGTAGTTTATGTTATTTTATTGAACTGAAAATCATCTCAAACAATGCATACACATTCAATTTCATATAAATCATCCATGCAAACACACACACAAGCAAGCACGCGCACTCATTGCGCTCTCTTTCTCAACTCATATTTTTTTGGGGGAAATGTCGGTGAGCAAAACTGAGGTATAATTTTCCGAAAGTAGTTATTGCAGTGTGGCTTTAATGTCTGACTCCATTTTGATTATGATTTTCACGGCTCCAAAGTGCACAAGTAAGCCACCTTCTCCTATATTATTGGTGGTTGGCATTGGCATATCAACTTGGTCCATTTCCGCCACCAACTGTTACGGGTGGAGCACATCATTCAGCAAACAGGAGAGTATAAACTAGAATTGAGTCCAAAATTAAAATGTATAGTTTATTTATATGAACAGTATATTTGTGTATAAAGTTGGGTATCATAGTGTCATTATGATTCCTGGTCCCGCCCACTCTCTCTAATTGTTTTTTTCCTGTCCCGTCCCAATCCTGTGATTAATGGTGAGTTTGTTTCCCATCCCGTGGGATTCCCATTTCAGCCTCTAGTCCAGCACTGAGCAGTAGCTCAATGTTTGTCTTTACTTCCATAATTTACTTTCTATCCTTTTCCATTTTCTTTCCACAGTGAAAATAATCAAATTATAATCAATAATCAGTACAACTGTAGTGCTTGCTTGACCAGAGCTGGATGTCTGGCACATCATTTTAGTTCCTTAAATTGCAAATCAAGTAGAATTCATTGTTTGTTCGTTTATTTTGTTATGTGTAACATGAGTCAGTCATTGTGTCATTCATTAAACCAATTTGTTCCAATGACTGCTTCATTCATTAAAGCAGCAAGTCATTTCCAAGCCAGGCTCACTGGAAATACGTGACACTGCCTACATTTCTGAAAAAGGGGAAGCATTGCTCTGGGTATATTTCACTGCACTTAGGTGACACGTTGTATCTGAACACTCCACATCACAAGTGCAACACTGTACCAGGTAAGCTACTGCGTAATTGAGCTACCTTTAGGTCCCAACAAAGCCATGTAAAAAGTATTCTTTATTATCCAATAATATGCTGTAAATGTAAAAAATAATAAAATGTTGCTGGTGTTTTACTGCCTCAAGTGTTCATTTCAGCTGGAAACTGTTTGTTTAGGTATATTTTTTGAGATTCACATATTTCTAAAGAGGTTGGGTGGGCCTTTATGAATAGGTCAAGATTTACTGACTCATTCAGAAACGTTCCCTTTCGTTGTCACTTTGAATTACGTTTAATGACGACGAAATGGGGTTTCGCTTAGAAAGCCTATCAACTTTGAGTATTACAAAACGAGCCAATGGCAAAGAAATGCCATGGGTCTGCGGAATTTGCATAGCGTAACTCCGCCCCACCTCGTGGGTATATAAGGAAGTACACTGCAACATGCAGATATGTTTTTGCTTCAGAGCCAAGAGGTCCTCTTCACTCCGCAGCCTATTCTCTGACTATCTTCGAGAATCTTCTCGAAGCTTCCAGTCGGTGTTGGTGTGATGGCATGTTCCAGCTAGTTTCACATTCCTGCCTGCTGTTCTGTGCAGTGATATGCAACAGTGTGTGTGTTTCTCCCCGGGCGCTTCAGCACTGCTGCGAGCTTTTCTCTCACAAAAAAAAAACAGCTTGCACGCGGCACGTCTTTTTAAAGACGCTCTGCCCGTGTATTTCTGAGTGCGGTAGTCTGATAGATTCAGCTGATGGGCACGAAAACTGTTTGTTGTGTTTGGGCTGCCCTCAGACAGCGTTCGTGGATGTGTCATGTTCTGCGGAACATGACCATCGCAGTGTTATGGTTGAGAATCAATGAGCTCAATAGAGCGAGAGTCCCCTCATCCACACCCCAATTTATTTTCTCCATGAAAGGGAATATTTTGGCTGGTGGCCAGGGTGACCTGAGGCAGCTGGTGTGGAACAAAACCGACGATTTCTCCTCGGTCCACACCCCCTCTTACACATTGCAACCCATGTGGTTCCGGGTGAGTTCGCTGACCGCCCATGTTCAGAAGGACCCCGGTGGTTCTAAAAGCAGCTCATCCGGCTCCCCGGCAGATGAAATCATGTCTATCGCCGCATCACAAGATGAGCTGGAGCCCTCTGGTTTGGCTGTGCTGCCACCTCCGGGTGTGCCAGCCTGTCGAGTCTGATCCAGAGTTGACAGCTATGCCTCCCGGGCCGACGCAAGTATCGGGCTTGTGTGGACATCTGCCATGTCCCGAGTACTCAAGGCTGATGATTGGTTTTGGGGGTGGTGACCCCAATTCCTTTCTACCCGTATGTGCATGAAGAGGTCATGAGATCGTGGGAGTCTCCTTTGACTTTTCGCGAATTGCTCAGCGGCCTATTCCGCCTTCTCTGCCCTTGTCGAGGCCGCAGCCAAGGGTACACTGGGGTTCCCCCCGTGGAGTGTTCTGTGGCAACACATCTGTGTCCCCACAGCTCCTCAACCTGGTGTGGCGACCCTAAGCATGCGTGCGGTCTGGCTTCTAGTCTGGCTTCTACAGCCCCTACTTCATTGTACCCAAGAAGAGCGGTGGGTTACGACCTATCCTGGACCTGCGTGTCTTGAACCGTTCCCTTCACACGCTTCCTTTCAATGTGCACATGACCAAATGCATTTTCGAATGTGTGCGGCCACAGGATTGGTTTGCAACGATTGACCTGAAGGACGCCTACTTCATGTCTCCATTCTTCCTCGACACAGACCATTTCTATGGTTTGCTTTCAAGGAGCGGGTCTACTAGTACGTGGTTCTCTCCTCGCATCTTCACGAAGGTCATCGAGGCAGCCCTTGTGCCACTACAGCAACACGGGGTTCGCATCCTGAACTCGGCGACTGGCAGTTCCTAGCTCACTCTCGAGACCAGGTGTTTTGAACACAGAGACCTTGTGCTCCGGCACCTAGCCAGTTTGGGCCTTCGGGTCAACTGGGAGAAGAGCAAACATTGCCCCGTGCAGAGGATCTCTTTTCACGGTAGGGAAATCGACTCGGTCGCCATGTGCGCGCAGCTTACGACCGAGCGTGCACAGTCACTGCTGACTTGCCTGAGACAATGCGACGGAAGAGTGTGGTTCCACTGAAATACTTTCAGAGGCTCCTGTGGCATGTGGCATGGGGCATATGGCATCCACAGCCGCAGGAACGCCGCTCGGTTTGCTTCATATGAGACCACTTCAGCTCTGGCTTCACGATCGAGTCCCGAGGTGGGCATGGCAACAAGGTACGTTCCAAGTACTAGTTACTCCGACCTGCCATCAGTCCTTCACCCCGTGGTCGAACCTCAGTTTTATATGGGCCAGTGTGCCCTTGGAACGAGTTTCCAGGCATTTTGTTGTCTCAACAGATGCCTCCACCACGGGCTGGGGTGCCATGTGCAATTAACATGCTGCCGCGGGCTCTGAATCATCACTGAATCATCCTCGCCCTCCTCTCGTTCCCTCTTGGGACCTCTCAGTGGTTTTAACTGCCCTGCAGAGTGCTCCGTTTGAGCCTCTGCAATCAGTGGAGCTTAAGTTCCTATCAGTTAAGACAGTGCTCCTGGTTGCATTGTCTTCCATTAAGAGGGTAGGGGACCTGCACCCATTTTCCGTTGACGGAGCGTGCCTGGAATTCGGGCCGGCCGACTCTCATGTGATCCTGAGACCCTGGCCTGGATATGTGCCCAAGGTTCCCACCACTCCCTTTCGAGATCAGGTGGTGAACCTGCAAGCACTGCCCCTGGAGGAGACAGACCCAGCCTTGGCACTTCTCTGTCCAGTACGTGCCCTCCGTGCTTACGTAGACAGAACGCAGTGTTCAGGACCTCAGACCAGCTCTTTGTCTGTTATGGTGGGAAGGCTCTCTCCAAGCAAAGGTTGTCTCACTGGATAGAGGACGCATTTGCTTTGCCATACCAGCAGCAAGGTCGACCATGCCCCCTTGGTGTGACACCCCACTCCACCCGGAGTGTGGCTTCCTCTTGGGCTCTAGCGCATGGCGCCTCGCTAACAGACATCTGCAGAGCTGCAGGCTGGGCGACACCCAAAACATTCGCCAGATTCAACAATCTCCGAGTGGAGCCAGTGTCCAATCTCGCCATTCCACTCCACGGACTTGACACGTGCGATATTCTCCTCAGGTGAGCTTTCCCGTAAGCCCTGAGTTCCTCCAGCACTGTTGACGTCAAAGCCAGAGTCTATGCCTGCGGCAGCTTTCGCGTTCGCTAGGTGCCTCCGTGTGCATGGTTCCCTTCCGGTGACCCCCACATGTGTATTTCCACTGTAAGCCTCTCTGTTCTACACACGCGTGTTCTACACAAAATAAACAGTATCTGGCACTAAAAATAAATATGGAAAAACAAAGATACCAAAAGAAATAATGTGGGAGAGAAGTGAGAGCCCTCTCACTTCAAGTCACAGGTCTTTATACTAACCCCTATAGTGAGTTAACCCCCTGGGGTCTGAAATCACGCCGGCGTGATTTGCTCGCTTTTTTTCTTATCAGTGCAAAAGAGACTCAAAATACTCTGTTGATCTTACATTTAAGTGTTATACATCATTCAAAACTGTTAAATGTCTTCTTTTATTTGTGTACACACATAATAAAAACAAAATGTTGTGTTTTTCGTAAAATAAATAAAATAAACATGATGCGCGTTCTGTCGTCTCTCTCAATGTGAAGCTCATTCTGAAACGCGACAGAACATGATCTGTAATTTAGCTAATGTTTGTCACACAAACTTGAAACGTATGTCTTTACAACGCTTAGAGTCTCTATTTTTAAATGATGTAAATTATATCAAAAACAAATATTCTATGTTTAAGTAATCCGTATGAAAGCAGCGACATATACAGTTTCTCAAACGGGCCTCATTAGCGATAATGTGACCACGCCCACGCGAAACAGCTGTTCGCATACTAATGAGCCACGTGGAGGAGCGCGATCAACTCACTCAACACAAAGAATCAGATTCAGCGACTTCAGTCCTACTCTGCTTTTCTTGAGTGGGGAAAACTGTGTTTGTGCTGTGCTGTGCCCTTGGATTTACCTCAGAAGAGTTAGAAGAACAAGATTTGATTATGAGATTTTTAAGGTAAGACATGTTATTGTTATAGTAGCATGTTAGCAGCAGCAGCATGTTATTGTTGCATAAACTTTACATTGTAGCTACTAGTTAAACTGGTGCCAGACTAAAATGTACGTTATAAAATGTGATTGGAGTTAAAAACATGAGGTCTAATGCTAAATGTATATACATGTAGCCTATGACACAATGACATCGCATTCAGTAAATGTTTGCACGTGCTGAATTAGAGTCACGCGCTGTGGGTTTGAAAAGCAGAACAAATAAAACATTATAGGCTTCATGTTTTTACTCCAACATTTCATAACGTCGTAACTAATGGAAACTAAGTAACATGATAATCCATATAGGTTTCTCTAGTGTAGTGTCACTGAACTTTTTAACGATTTATAGGCTGCCTTCTATAGGCTATTGTTATTATTTCATGCAGCCCTACATATGCCTACAAGGCACAACACACTTGGGAGTTCATATATATAGTGTATGTATGTATTTAGTAAATTTCATAATTTTAACCAGAAAAATCTAAAATAGTTTCTCCTGATATCAGCATGTTCACAGGTGTTTTTCCTAAATGTTTTTTTTACAGGGACCAGAAGACACTGATGAGTCCTGCTGACATTCACATGAGTCTCTCTAGATGAACATGGTAAAAAATCAAACACTTTGGAGATGACAGGTATGTAGCCTACTATGTTTTAGGAATGGCAGAAAGCTGTGACCAAGTCTCTGTCTTTAGACCAGTGTTTACTAATGTGCTTTTTTGTCATTTGTTGTGTATCTTTGGATAGTGTTGTGTTGTAAATAAATCCAAACCATCTAAAAGCCATTCTTTCTTAAGTCTCTCCTCACTCTATGTGCAAGGTTCCTGATAATGACAGCTGATAGCACCTTATAGGGCCATTAAGGGAGGGTCTTTGTCTTTCTCAGGTGTGAAACACTAAATATTCATGGGTTGATGGTTCATGGTTCACGCCTCCTCGCATAAAGCTTTCTAACACAAAACACGTCTTACAAATTTTAAATCAATATATTGTCTTATCTAAATGAGTAGTCAGGATGATTTTCACATAGTTTTGAAGCAAATATTCTAGGCCACGTGATACAATTTTCAAAAGTCTTGTGAATAAATAATTAGTATGGGTTTTATTACCTTATTTCAGGGACAATGTTTTTTAGTTTTTTCACAAACCACGCATAAACGTCATTATCTCAAAACTAAAAATGTTTACATACATGCTGCTGACATATTACTGTAGCAGAGTTTGTGCTGAATACAGTGTAATCAGACTTTAGCCATGAAAATGTCACAAGTATCAGAAATAAGCACAAATGTCAGAGCATGTCAGAACACTTCCAGGACCCAGAAAACACCTCAGACCCCAGAGGGTTAATTAGGGATTGAATACACCTGTTGCCCAACTAACGTCTGCACTGTGTAGCAGAGCCATTAGGGGTAAACAGGCAGGCGTAACAGTCGTCTTTTACGTAACTCGAAGTGACAATGAAAGGGAATGTCTCCCATGAGTAGGGAATCGGAGATGTTACGTTGTCCTGCCACTTCTGATGTACCGCTGCCCAATGCACAGATATTGTGGACAATTATAGGGTTGCACATTTTGGATGTATGAACACACTGATTCAAATCATGAGCTCTTTAGTAAAAGAAAAAATAACAAAATACTGTGAACTGAAGACAGTAAAAAACAGTTTCATTAATGTATTCAAATTATCCAGAACTGTTGAAAATTAAATAAATATACCATATAAAGGCGATTTCGTCATGAAGATTTCGTCAATCAGATCACAGAGATTGTAGTAGCATATGAGAAAATGCATTGGATGCAAACCTCTAACACCTTCACTGTCTTGGATCTCATTTGCCTAAAAGCTGAACACAAACCAATTCATTGAGATGAATTTATATATATGTACGTGTGTGTAATGTGGTGAGATCAGATTCAGCTCTCAGGCAGGAATGCTTTTGGAAGCCTGTTCCTGCCCAATTAATAAAAAAAATAAAAAAATAAAAAAAATGATGTTATCTGAGTCTGTCTTCTTTACAAATACATTTAATCAAGCATTTGGAATTAATTGATGTGATCTGATTGACGAAATCTTCATGACGAAATCGGCTATCTTAATATATATATATATATATATATATATATATATATATATATATATATATATATATATATATATATATATTAAATCCATTTATCATCGATGTTACCACATAAAGCTCATTTAAGGTTACCAGACATCAAATTTTCAGGTTGTAGAAAGTTGTATATGTACTGTAAAATGTTTGTGTCAAAAGGTTGTGGCAAACACTTTGATAGTAAATCTCTAACAATGCAGCAGTGTACGTTTTTATTGGGTGGGAGATCCATCATGTGAGGTGATGATTAGAATTGTAATTGTATAGTCTGCTATACTCCTATAGAGACCCTCATTTGTCATCCGCAGGAGCACAGCAGGTCCTGGACCCTGAAAATGGCATCTGACTTTGTCTGGCTTTCTGACCTCTTAGCTTTTACAGAAGCATAAATCAAAGATGAATTCGTCTCTTTTCTAAACGTTACATACAGAACAACAACCACCTTAGTCAAAAAATATGGTTTTCTTATCATCCCTATTCTACTGTACGACCACCTTATGAAGATGTTGTAGTAGCTGTAGTTGTGTAGTTGTTGACTGCTCAGTAATTACTTCGCAGACTATATTCATTCAAGCACTTTACAAAAAATACTAATTGCTAGGACAGTCACCTTAGTTCATCCTGGAATTAAATCCTGAATCTCACTGTCAATGCTTTTTGCATGCACTATTTGAGAGGGAGGAAGGTTGGCATTTCTTTTTGTCTCAAGTGTCCAGTGTGCAGGTTAGCAGTGGAATCCAACCGTGCTTTGTAATTCAGTGGAAATAAAGTGGTCTGGATTTGAATTATTTAGCTGTTTACGAGAGAGGGAGAAAGCGATGTCCGGCAAGGTCTGTGCTATCAATAGGAGGGGATTGATGACTCAGTGCCCCTGCAAGTACATTCTGTTTGATCCCTGAAGGTGGGTGGGATCACTCTTTAGTAAATGATTTGCCCTAAAGTAGTACTATAAATAAACTGGACAAGATGGTCCATCATTCTACAGGAGGTCCAATGATTTTCCATTCACGTTGAGAAAAAAAAAAGCAGATAGCATTCTTTTCTTTGACAGTGTCACATTCTGTAACACAGCTTATCAGGGCATATTTCCTTAGTATACCATATCCCATTTAAATTTCAATTATTAGCACAATGAGTTCAGTACCTGTGGTTTATGTACACTGCAAAGATAATAAAAAAAATAGGTGCTTTTTTTGCGGTACGCATTTTCATTCTCCGGTTCTGTTTAGATTTGAAAATCTTGCTTACTCTGCCAGTGTTAGGAATTGGTTTGTGTTCAGCTTTTAGGCAAATGAGATCCAAGACAGTGAAGGTGTTAGAGGTTTGCATCCAATGAATTTTCTCATATGCTACTACAATCTCTTCAGTTAAGAGAAATATACTGGAACGCTCTGAACCTATATCACAAAATGGAGCTGCATGCAGTATGAATCACCCAGAAGGTGGATGAGAAACGTCATTATATAAACCATGGGTGGCTCTGAACTGCAAACAATAGGACCCAGGCATCTACATGCATATTTTAACATTTTGAGCAGAAGTGAGATTATGAAATTCAAAAGAAAATGGGGTGATGGAATTAAAAAGAAGGAAAACAAACAAACAACAGTGGGGAAAAAATCCCCCTCAAACAACATCTGCTGGCATGGTCAAAAGAGGAAAACATGTCACAAAGGCAACATTAATAATGGGTATATACTGAAAGGGAAATTGCCTCCAACTAATGAAAAAATGCTTTATAACTGGGTGGGATAAGGGGAACAAATTATAAGAAAAGGACATGAAGAAAATTACAGATGAAGGGCTTAGAAAAGGAGGAAGTTAAATACTGTGGAATTGATTTGTGTTACATCTGTGTTTCCCTCCTTCATTGTGTTTTTGGTTTTGCCCTGTGAACTAGTTTTCCTGAGTTGCCTGATTTGTCATTATATTCCGTACTACTGTGTCCTGTCAATCATCTCATTAGTTCCCTCATTTGTTCTAGTATTTATACGCCCTGTTTCTTTCAGGTGGTTGTCTGCATTTACACTTGGCATTGACATGTGACCTGTATCCAGATGTTGTCCACATACACCTTGAAAGGACAAGTGTAAACGCGCTTCTGTCCAGGTTCGGAGGTAGTCGAGGGCGCATTGTGATCAGATCTCTGTGTAATGTAAACGCAATCCAGCCATCGTGTCTGCATTCACAGGTGGACGTCACACAAAATTCCGCTCACTGTTATTATTCCTCCTTCTCTCTCTGGAACTGAGAGCTGTGTGGTTTTGCTATACAATCGAGTGCGAACTAGTACATCGCAAATATACTGAAATGTTTGCCTTCACACCCAAAAGGTGCAGAACCATTCATTTTCTGTGAAGAACGCACATTTTTTCCCAACACAACTGGCAACGTTCTCTGACCCATACGTTTCTCTTTACCATTTCCATTGTAAAATTGTTTTTAAAAGAAAACCCACCACTTCAGGTCGACTTTGCACCGGAGCCATCCTTTTTTTTTTTTCGCTGGAATGCGAGATCCGATCTGTTATCCATATACAGAAGCCACTTGATGTGGAAAGGTGTAAACGCACCGTGTCCTGATTGGCTTATGATCCGATCTGCTTTATCAGATCACGGTGATCGCATGCTAATGGCTAAACATCAAATGTTAGTGAATGTATTTGCTTTTCTGCTGTGTTTCCCTTTTGCGGATTTATTAAAGACAGTGTTTTGGAATTCTCCTTCATTGTGCACTCCTTACTAATCATGTTATGTTCAGTAATGTGTGTGCTTGTGTCTGGGGACAAAATATTGTTAAAAGTATATTATTGGATGTGCTCATTTGTAAAAACAACAACAACAACAACAAAACTTTTGTGTTCCACAGAAAAAAAGAAAATCCTACACTTTTGGTACAAGAAGGTGAGTAAATAGACATAATTATAAATTTGGAGTATATATCCTTTTAATAGTTTAATTATCATTGATTGCAGTTTGTTCTCCGGTTTTGAAATGTAAAGTCAAGACAATGTCCATCTTTAAATCCTGGTCTGAAACAAAGTTTTCTTTTCTCAGTGCAAGATAGGCTACATGAACAATATATAATGAAAACCCTTTAAGCTGCAACAATGAGTAGTCAACAGACATTTAAAAATGGCTTGCCGAGTAACAGAGTGCTGCTTTCAAGGCAAAAAAATACTACTTCACCCCCCAGCAATACCTTAACCAGTTACAATGTTAAAGGCAACCCATTAATAATGTAAAGACAAGACAGAGG
The DNA here is from genome assembly GCA_031834385.1 of Semotilus atromaculatus. NCBI lineage: Eukaryota > Metazoa > Chordata > Actinopteri > Cypriniformes > Leuciscidae > Semotilus > Semotilus atromaculatus. Next base: position 9,630,274 of record JAULUF010000009.1, on the reverse strand, counting down.
GAGAAAAAAGCTTTATAAAAAACTTTGTTTGAGGGTACAACAGTGAATCTATTATACGCTTTTATTATTGATTATTACAAGAACCAATTAATTAATTTCATAATGTCATGATTGGGGAGGGAGGGCTTTATTTTTGATTAGAGACCAGTCTGGTTACACACAAGTGAAAATAAAGCTTGGACTCTTTGAGCGTGTTAACCATTTAACATCTATCATCTTCTCCTCTTGCCCCACTTCTGGGTCATGTGCAGTGGGGAAAGGTGACTTTGTCAGAGTGATTCATCTTGCTGCAGGCTCCACCTGGATGGCAGACACCTGCTTGGATGAGCTTCATGACCCCTTTATTTATATATTTATATCAGTAGGCTATCATTTATTGCATGACCTGCTCCAATAAGAGGTCCTGACAGGCTGCCCTTCTATGTTGCCTCTTTTACCTGCATTAGATTAATAACTAAGAACTGGAGAGAACGAAGAAAGATTATTTTTTTAAGTTATAAAGAACTGGAGAGAAATAAGAAAGATTCTTTTTTTAAGTTATAAATATAAGTATACATTTATAAAAATAAATAAATAAATACTGACTGGCCTAATGTCCAAAATAAACTTGACACATTGTCTACTTAATATTCTCTGTCTGGTTTATTTATAATTGTTTACAATATAGCCTACTGCAGATTCTCTTTTAATAGCACCTAAGGTAAGAAAATAATAGTAAAAACAAAAAACATGCTTTTAAAGCCATAGTCAATGACTGTTATAATAACACTAGAATATTCCATCTATAAATATGACTTCATTTGCTGACTTTTGAGACTTTTTAAAAACTCACTGAGTGCCGCATAATCTACTTGTGCATCAAACACATTACCAGATGCCAGTGCTTTACATTTGTCAAGGAATAAAACATCATAAACTTGGTTCACTTAATTCTTTTCATGCAAAAGTACATTCAATTAAGATTTACCCAAGTAGCCTATAATAGTGTTATGATGTCTGTTACAAAAAAAAGAAAGAAAAAAAAGGAATATAGGGTAACACTTTACTTGAAGGGGTGTGCATAAGACTGACATGACACCTTCATAATCATGACATGGCAGATGTCATAAATATGAAGGAGGTCTTATGCATGTTTATGACAACTGTCATTGAGTGTCATCCGCTCAATTATGACATTTTTAATGCAAACATGACATTGTTTGAGATGTCTTTGTTATGACAACTTGACATAAACCAATACATTATAACCTGTCAGTGTCTTTGTCATGACAACTTGACATTACCAAGACAACATGAATTGTCATAAACATGACATAGCAGATTAATTATCAAACTTAAGAAACTACTGAGCTTTATGGGTTAACATTTCATTAAACTGTCAGGTTGTTGGTTTTGACATTGGCTGTCATGAACTCATTATAACTGTGTCATGAATGTTTTTCTTGACCTCAACTACAGTGGTACAAATGTAATTTGTCATTAACATGTCATAATGGTTTCATGACAGCCAATGTCAAAACCAACCACATGACAGTTTAATGACATGTTAACCCATAAAGCTAAGTGGTTTCTTAAGTTTGATAATTAACCTGCTGTCATGTTTATGACATATTTATGACAGATTGTGTTGTCTTGTTAATGTAAAAGTTGTCATAACAAAGACATCTCACACAATGTCATATTTGCATTAAAAATTTCAGAATTGAGCGAATGACACTTAATGACAGTTGTCATAAACATGCATAAGACCTCCTTCATATTCATGACATGTGTCGTGTCATGATTATGACGGTGTCATGTCAGTCTTATGCACACCCCTTCAAGTAAAGTGTTACCGAAAATAGTAATTACAAAAACCAAGGTGGTGAGGTTACATGGTGAGGTTAATTTGTAATCAGTGGTTGGTTGACATGTACAAACTATTCTGACATAACATTTCCGTAGACAAAACCTTAATGTAATCTACAATGCAATCTGGTAACAGCTAGATTCAAAGAATCCATGTCTGCAGGGTCTTCCGAAAGCTGTAGAGACCGTTTGTTCTGAAATCTTCTTGAAGCATCTTTCATTCCCCTATTTTAAAATCTTTGGTCAACATTATAATAAAAATAAAAAAAACAACAACAACAACAACAACATGAAACATGTTAGTGGATTTATTATAGCCTCATTTGACTCAGTCTTTATAGTTAATGATCAAGGTGGGAGAGTGGCCACAGTATTGATCAGATGTTGTTTAGAGACTGCTAAAGTAGAAAGGTCACCTGAACCCAAGAGTCACTGTAACTTTTGTGCTAATGGAACTAGTGTGAGACTGGGATCTTTTCCACTCTCATGGTAGGATACCACAATCTTAGAGAGTTAGCAAAATGAGAAATAGTTGCTTTTTGCACATTTAACAAGTATGTAATGGATTTGTTTCCACCATCTGAATGTAATATGTGTGAATGAATATTAAATTCACTATATTCTGTCAATCAAAGCTGTATGAATCATAAATGAATCACACATGTTTGTAAGTGCCTTAAATGATAGAACACTTCAGCTCACATACATGTAAACTGAATATAAGTGTGAACCATGAAGCTGGTGTTGTCTGTTTGTAAAAAATAATTTAAGAAGATTTCAAAGAGAAGAACTTGATGTACATGAGCAGATCTAAAACCTGTGTTTCCTATAAATTTCCAGTCACACTTTAGAATAGGGTCCAATTCTCACAATTAACTAACTATTGACTACAACTCAATACGCTCCCAATTACTGCTTATTAGTTATAGGTAGTTGTTAAAGGTGCAATGTGTAAAATTTTGAGTATCTATTAACAGAAATGCAATATGACATCCATAACTATGTGTTCAGTTGTGTATAAAGAACTTACTTAATAAACCGTAATGTTTTTATTACCTTAGAATGAGGCATTTATATCTACATAACCGCGGGCACCCCCTTCTATGAAGGTCGACATATTGTGACGTCATGTTTCTACCGTAGCCGACAGCGAACAAACAGCGTTACAGAGCGTGTTTCGTCACTACCTTGAAAGAGAAGCCGCAGAAAGCTAGAAGCTAGACATAAACACCGTGAGTAGTGACTTTTCCCTTGTCAGTGGTGTAAATATGTAGTTGGATTGTTTCATGTAACTTAATTCTTCTCCCTTGCTGTGTTATGGCTTTGCTATGTGGGGATAAATGTGCTGGTTACGTTCGTGAGACAGCTGATTAGTAAGTTAGGCTACTCTTGTCATTGACCGTAAAACAGTTACAGGAATCACCAACCCGTCGATCTTGGAAGCATTTTAAGTCGATCGAGTTTCCAAAATCAGAGAAAAAAAGCCTATCGTGTGTAGTAAATGATGTCTAGGGAATGCGGAGGCGCGCGCGCTGTTATAATCACGTCATTTTTGCCGCACGCACCTTTGGGCTCATGCGGACGCGTCGAGTATAAACAAGGCTTTACGCTTTAACCAGCTCAGCCACAGTAACAGCTCATATTAGCCAGCTAAACTTTTACTACCCTGTTAGAAAAAATATATAGTTGCATAGTTTCATGTGGTTCTTCTCCCTCGCTGTATTATGGGTTTGCTATGTGGGGAGAAATGTGCTGGTTACGTTCGTGAGACAATCAGCTGATTACTATTATTATATTATGTATTAAGACCCTTGATCCTCACCTGACTATGGCTTTGTCAACTTTATCCATGATGTGGTTTATAATGGACTGTGGTACAGAAACTTGGTTTACTCTGGCTATTCTCTGCTGTCTCAGACAATGATGTTTGTCCCGTTTTAGCCACCGTAGCTTCTTCGAAAGGGAGGGGTGAGCAGTGGGCTGAGCCCTTAGTGCAAACTCGCAACCGAACCGCTAGATGTCGCTAAAAATCACACACTGCACCTTTAAGCTTAAGTATTGGGTAGGATTAAGGGATGTAGACTATCATGCAGAATAAGGCATTAACATGTGCTTTATAAGTACTAATAAACCGCCAATAACCTAATATGCATGCTAATAAGCAACTGGTTAATAGCTATAATTGTGCCCTAAACTAGATTTTTACCAAAAGTCATATGATATCTGTCTTCAGTTGAAGTAAATGTTATTTTGGGTTCTTAATTTTTTTTTTTTAGACCATTGAGAAAAGCCTTCTTAGAATATTGTGTACAGTAAGGTATGTGGTTAACATTAAATTACTAAAAAAATTAATTAAAAAAGTAAATTTTTATTCATAATATTCTAATTTTAATAGAAAAATACAGTATTGTATAGAGTTGAATTCCCTTCCTGCAAAAAAGGTTACATGGAATAAACACTCCACTTGTGACTAAATATTCAAGTTATAATATAGCCTACATTTATTATTATCTATATTCATAATCTATAAAATCAGAAATAGCTGACAGCTGCTAATATGTGGCTAGGAATATGCATGAAAATATTTTAAATATGTAAATATTTACACTGATTTAAAGAGAATTCAATATGATAGGTGTAATTAAGAGCAATCATATTATTATTATTACTAAAGACCTGATCAACATAGAGTTTAAGTTGGTACAGTTGATCAAAAAAGAGTAAGATGCAGAGAGGACCACCATCATTATGCTGTTCTTTGCTGAGGGGTAAATTCAAAACAGCTGAAAGTGATTTAATCACATATATACAAGCTTTACTATTATTTTCATTCTAGTTTAAATACTTGCGTGACATTTTTAGATTTCTGAATCATATTTAAGACTGTAGTGGTTTGAAACAGTGTGCCCATCCTCATTTGATAGATAACAAAATGTCTATGCTGTTCCTTACTGACAGCTTTTGATTGCCCAGTCAGCTGAACACAAAGTTGACTTGATTCCTGCCATTTGCAGTCAGACTGATCCCAATATCGTGAGTCCGACTGAGTCCTGGATTCACCCAGAGGACAGAGTAATGGCCTCTACACTATCCCACATCCCTTCTTTCCTAGACAACATCAGTCTTCCGTCCAGGCCAGCAACCGCAACACTCTCTAACCCATTGCTACCTCATGTTCTTCAGGAACATTGGGAAAAATATGAGAAAATGGCCCAAATCAAAACATTCTGCCTACCTGAGTAGGTATCAGTCACTGCTCTTTTTCTTTTCTGCCAATGTTTCCAATGCCAAAGGATTATCACAACAAGATCAACAGCACTTTAGACACTCGAAAACTGCTCAAGACATTCACCTCTCTCTTCCTCCACCTCCTGATTTTTCAAAGATAACAACCTTTAGGAGTCAGATCTCACCACCACATTCTCTCTAATACCAGCCACCCACACGCCTGTCTGTCTGTCTGTCTGTCTCTCTCTCTCTCTCTCTCTCTCTCTCTCTCTCTCTCTCTCTCTCTCTCTCTCTCTCTCTCTCTTACCGTGTTGTCATCGTTCAGCTCAGTTCAGATCTTGTATAATAGTGTCAATGCAGGCAGATCAATATTATTGTTGAATATTAAATTAAATGTACATGTAAAAACTAAGTAAGACAAGCCAATGGCAACAAAGGTGGAAAAAGGTGACAGTGGCAAGGAACTAAAACTCCATCAGGTGGCAGAATGGAGTAAGAAACCTTGGGAGAACCCAGGCTCAGTCAGGGGGCCAGTCCTCCTCTGGCCAATGAACGAACAGTGTTTGATTATGATTCAGGCAGCATTATAGGTCAGAAGTCAGATTGGTTTGAAACAATCAGAATATTATCCAGTTCCATCTGGTTTAGGATCAGATTCATCACACCGGGATGGAGACAGGTTTGTTGAGGATCAGTGCTGATGGCTGTCGTGTCGATGAGGTCTTTGATGAGAGTCTATTTGACACAATCTCTGCTGACACTTCAAGGATGTGTTGTGGTCGTGTCTAGGAGCAGGTCCTCCATCTGGTCTGAATACGTCGAAACAGTCCACTACCGGCCCCCTTGACCCTATTCCCTTCCATTTTCTTCAAGCTCACGCACACATATCAACACATCACTCCTCAATGGTACTTTCTCCACTATATTCACTCCACTGCTTAAAAAAATCTACACCCTTGACTAGTGGAAAATTACAGACTGGTCTCTCTCAACATGTTCACAACAGACTTTCATTCAGGTCCCTTTATACTCTCACCGAACAGTCTGCTTGACCAATCAATCAGGCTTCAAAAGCACAAATTCAGTGTAGCTGCCTTTCTGTCTGTGTCTGAATCCTTGCGACTGCTTCAAAACCATCTGTCTTCATTCTAATGTATTTATCTGCAGTAAATAATCAAATCCTCTTATCTCTTGGCAATGGGGATTTCAGCTTTTTAGGAACAATTTGGATCCCTCTTTCCTCAAAAACTATTAAAAATAATTTATTTTTCTCTCTTTATTATCTAAACACGTGTATATTGGAAGTGTGGAATCCACACTTTCTGTAATGGCATTAAAAAGATGTACTAGAAATAGAATTTGAACGCTTAAGCCACACTTAAAAATGTATGAATGGCATGGCATAAGACCACAAAATATCAAATGTTTCTTGAGCACCAAATCAGCATATTAGAATGATTTCTGAAGGATCTGGAGACACCGAAGACATGATGGCTGCTGAATATTCAGCTTTGCCATCACAGCAATAAATTACATTTTAAAATATATTCAAATACAAGACCCCAATTTTACCACAATAATGACCCCTTGCCAAACCCCAGATTTTTACATTTAAATAAATACAAACAGAAAGTATTACAACCTTTTGAAAAACTAAAAACTAAAATAGGATACATTTTAATCTCAGTCTTTTGTGAGTTCAACATTTGGGCTGAATCATCAATTTATAAATTCATCAGTTCAGAAACCTTAAAATTATTAAACCCCTGGCAATGTTACATAGCTAACTTTGCTACGAAATGTAAGTAAACATTTTCTTAATTAGTTTATTAAATAGCCACAACCCAATGTTTAAAATCATTTAGCTTCTAAACATCTTGAATTTTTTGTGTGCCTCTCTTCTCTTCATTCTAGTACAATTATACAATCATTCAGACTACTAGCATCTTTTAATGTACCTATGTATCACAAAACACTATACATTTACCTGCTCATAACAAAAAAAGAAAACCAATCCAGCTTTTGTACTATTATGAAATATGAAAACTTTGTCAGGAGTGTCACCACAAGAGTACAGGACAAAATATTGTTTTGTTAAATAAGCACATCAAGGAAGGCAACCATAACACACATCAGTTCCCTTTTGAGAGCGGTAATTGCTTAGCTAAGCTCCTCCCTTCTCCACATTTTTTTAAATCTTATGGGCTAATGCCAACTTGGAACAGCTGGCCAATTGTCGCGAAGTATGCAAATACTGACAGGCTTGCGGGCAGTATAAAATGCATGGACGTTATTGCGTCAGAATCTCTTTCTTCATGCTGTCATCGTTGAAGTTGAAGTACCTGAGGACTAGTTACCTTTTCTTCCTTGCATGGCTAACCTTTGCAGGATTTGCAATTACCGCTGCCGCCAGCGAGCCACTGGTGAGCCCTCCCCCACCTAGAAACGACGGAGACGATGAGGCCTAGAGCCATAGTCCTCTGCCTTCGCCACGCACCGGTCCTGTTCGTGGACGCGCTGGACTTGACGCGAAATGTTCCGGTAATAAGTAAGTCTGATATCTCCAGTCGAGCTGCCGCCAGGCTGCTTTAAGGAGGAGGACTCTTCAAGGAGTTCTTCCACGACATCCACGAATACGTGGTAAAGTTGTGGTCTGTATCCCAATCGGCGCACGTTCAAAGGGACGAGGTGGGAGCCAATGGTTCTGAGCGCATGCCCCCCCGTCAAGGAGACAGTCACTGTGCCCGTCCATTCGACTCTGGGCGCAGATCTCAGCTTGCTGTCCAAGCCGTGCAAGTTCAAGGCTCATCTAGCTGAAAAAAGAAAGGCTCCAATCACTCCCTCCATTCTCCTTGGTGACACAGTGGAGTCAGTTACTGAGCATTTCTCAGAAGCGAGAGTCACGAATTTTGAAAAACCGTCGCCCGTTCCTGCCCTCGTCGAGGTCTCTCTCTTGATCGGCACCTCGTCTCGCCTCTGATCGGCTGAGCACCCCGCTGCGGCTCCGCCCTGAGCCGGATGTTCACCGTAGGCAGTGGGTGGGACTGGGAATGTAGCGTCACGAACCACAGATAGCACCGTCCTTGGCTGCCAAGCCTTCGTCCTACAAACCATCCAAAAGGAGGAGAGAGTTTGTTGGGAGGCCCCGCCCCCAAGCACAATGTTCTGCATCATATCCCCTCTGTTCCTGTAGGCGACATTGCAATGTTTGTGTGCTGTTTGTGTGAGCTCGACAATAAGAGCATGTATCCCTTCACACATAGTGCCTTTTCCTCCTCATACACTCATCACTGTGTCACTTGCCCTGCCCCAGAGCAGCGCAGAGTCGCAGTACGTGCTTTGAAGCCTCTCAATGGAAAAACGCGAGAGTGCCAATGTTCCCCTGCCGTGCACAACACCACTCGTGCCCGATCAGTAGCCAGCTTGGCTGGGGTAATTCAACATAGGTATTCTCTTCAGTCCAGACGCAGACCACCCCGCGTCAGGCGTATGTCCGTCACGAACTTTGCCTCAAAATGCCCCGTTCTGAGAATGGAAGTGAACAGCCACTATTTCGTGGTGCCCAAGAGGGATGGAGGACTCTGTCTGATAATGGACCTGAGACCCATCAACCGAGCACTTCACTAGCGCACGTTCAGGAGGAAAGACCCTACCTTAACATGTGAGCTCACAAACGAACGTCGTCTTGTGGTGCCACGTCAAAGAGGCACAAGATCTCTTTCTCAGACCTTTACCATGACTGTTCCCTGCTGGTGGAATGACCTACCCAACTCAACCAGGGCTGTTTTGTGCTGTTTTGTCTAGCCCTGCCTATCAGCTGTGAGCACTCACAGAGGAGCGATGCTATTGGCTGTTGTTCTACTCTGAGATTGGTGTAAATGGTGCCAGGATATTGACATTGACCCGGTGGTTCCCCCCGTGTTCGATGTTTTGCGCGTCCTGCGGCACAGACTGGAAAATAATGTGAGTGCACCCACGCTGAAGGCATATGTGGCCGCTCAAAGCACTTTACATGGAAGGGGGGAATCTGCTCAACCACCACCAATGTGCAGCATCCACCTGGATAATGCGACAGCAGCCATATTGCGCCAGAACGCTCACCACACACCAGCTTACTGGTGGAGAGGAGACAGTGATGAAGCCAATTAGTATATGGGGATGATTAGGAGGCCATAATGGACAGAGGCCAAGGGGCAAATTTGGCCAGGACACCGGGGTTACACCCCTACTCTTTTTCGAAGGATATCCTCAGATTTTTAATGACCACAGAGAGTCAGGACCTCGTACACGGCCGCCTTCCTTCAGTCGGGCCAGCTTTTCGTGTGCTTTGGTTGCTGTACTAAGGGAAAGACGTCAACTGTCTCAAAACATAGACTTTCTCTCTGTATTGTGGACGCTGTTGCGCTGGCTTACACGTGCCAGGGGAAGGTTGTCCCCCCTAACATATGAGCTCATTCGACGAGGGCTGCAGCCTCTTCGTGGGCCTGGGCTAGAAGTATGTATATTCATGATTTATGTTTTGCTGCTGGCTGGTCTTCTCAGAACACCTTCGCCAGATTTTACAAGCTGGATGTACCGTCAGTGGCGTCTCAAGTGCTTTACTGTCTTTTCCATGGCTGGTGTAGCTTGGCCCCGTTTTCCCCGAACTTATCTTCACTACTCTCATGGCAGGGGTTTAATACAGTTCCCGCAGCGTAGCTACGCAATGTAGGGTTACCGCTCTCGAATGGGAACGTCTCTGGTTACTAACCTCGCTTCCCTGAGAGGCAGGAATGAGACTTTGCGTTAACCAGCGTGTTCGCTGTTCGATCAGCTGTGCAAGCGTTCAGTCGTGATTCTGATGCAATTGTCGCGTCCGTGCATTTTATACTGCCCGTGAGCCTGTCAGTATTTGCATACTTCGTGACAATTGGCCAGCTGTACCAAGCTGGCATTAGGCCATAAGATTTCAACAAAAGTGGAGAAGGGAGGAGTTACCGCAGCGTAGCTACGCAATGTTTTGCTCCCTCCTCTCAGCATTCAGCTTCTTAAAGTGCCTGTGGAATCAGATGATGTTATAACAAGGTGAGGGAGCCCCTCTTGCACAGCTCTACGAGCAGATGGAAACAATGTTTAAACCCTTGGAGAGGAACTTAGGTGTAGAAAAGTAGTTACCAGATTGTCCTCTGAGTATAGCTGTCAGGGAGTTCTTCTTCCCATCCAAGCTCAAACCTCTGAGCTATACCATCAATGTCATGGAAATCTCCGTCTGACAAACTAAATACAAAGCTGCTCACCAACTCCAGGCACATAGTTACAACCAGTGCAGGTCAAGGTGAAAAATATAATAAAAAGGCCTTGCAAGGATTGAAAGTTCATAAATGATTTGGGGTTTTAATGTGAACAAGGATTTGTTCTGCCTAATTTAAATTGTGTTAAGCAGTTCACACTTCAAAATCTGGTTACACTATTTCGATAGTCCACTTTAGACATTCTACTAACTATAACTAATGGTAGTTGATTGATATGTAGTTGCAAAGTTAGAGTATTAGTAGACTGTAGTAGGCTGTTAGGTTATGGTTAGGTGTTAGGGTTCAGATTAGTAGAATCAGTTGACTTGTAGTTGCCATGTTACTTATAGTCAGTAGAATGTGTTAGCAGATATTAAGCAGACAGTTTATTAATATTCTAATGACAGTTCGATGACATGTAGTTGCAAAGTTACTTATAGTTAGTAAAATGTCTAAAGTGGTCTATCAAAATAAAGTGTTACAGTGTTATAACATCAAATGTTTCTGAACATGTCAATTTTGTTATTTGCTCTTGAGATTTGAACAACTGCTTAGTAGGTGAAACACTTTATGATTAACTTAATTAGATTACCCCAGGTAATCAAATAGCATGGCACTTGAGACATTGTTTTGTCTACCACACAGTAAAGCCAAGTGGTTTAATTTAGTGGCACATCTATCTAAAGAGTGCAATTATAACATTATTTGTACAATAATTATGCAGTTTATGAAGAGAAATACATCTTACTTGAAAAATAAAAAAGTAAATAAAAACATCATTTTAATTATGATCCTGGTTAACGATGGTAGAATATGTTGTTAATCTAAAGCTAAAAAGGAAATGTCAAAGATAAGCCCATAACTCAAACTACAATAAATTAGGGAGATACCAGGTTATATAATAAGCACTTTTTTTACAATTAGCACGACAACCAATGCAGTCTGTGCCATACCATTTTGTCTCAATTACATGTAATAAAGCATAACCAAACCAATCTCACGGAAATTCGTATGAATTTTACGAGGTGGCTAATTCGTACGAATTAATACGACCTCACTTGTACGATTTTTGCTAAATCGTACATATTTTACGAGTTGCCCAATTCAAAAGAATTCGTACGAATGACATACCCCTAACTCTGCGCCTTAACCTACCCATCACTGGGTTTTAGACAAATCGTACAAATTCGCACGAGTGAGGTTAGCCACCTCGTACTCACTCGTACAAATTGGTCATAAGATTGTCGCGTTGTCAATCCCATAGTCAGTCTTAGAAGGTAAATTCATAAGCTTAGACATATCAAAAACTTAAATGATAAAGCAGATGAGTTCTTTCTAAAATCCCAGAATTACAGGCCGTAACACTGCAGTGATAAAGAAAAATCTTCTAATTATTGCAACTAATTATAGCATTTATATTTACAATAGTGTCATGCAGAAACAATCAGCATGAAACTTTCAGATATGCATTCAAATTAAAGTCATACTGGTCTCAGAAACAAGCAACAGAGAGAAAGAGAGAGATGAGAGACAGAGAGCAAAGAAGAGCTAAGTGAAGCCCCAGGGGCCCCGGCAGTAAAAATAGCCCTGACAGGTTCCTGCTTCACTGGCTCAGGTTTGTCAGGGGCTCTGCAAGGCCCTTCATTTCCTGCATCCCCTCCAGATACTGGACATGGATTGAGGAGGGAATCGGAGAGAAAGAGCAGGAGGATGAGGATTGGGTTTTATGGAGTGAAGCTTATCCACAGGGTTCAAGTCTGGTGAGGTAAACTGGTGAACTTCATTCAAACAGTTTTTAAACTTCTTTTCCAAAGCATGGACGTGCCAATAAATTAATTAAAAGGGTCATATATAATTTTGTTATTTGAAAAATATATCTGTTTTAGCTGTACAAAGAGGGAAAAAAAATACAAAGGTGTGACCGAAAAGCTTATATTACAAACCCCTCAATATAAATAGCATTTATAAACTTGTTTTTACCATTTATATGTACACACAGTATTATGTTCATATTGTGTTATTGATATGCTAAACCTATGACCATATTTTTTCTAAAGTACTTTAAAACAATAAAAAATGCTTTCTCCCAATCTCAGAAAAATAATTTGTGCTACAAGAACATAACCTAGGTAGGTATATTTATCATATTTCACCCATGTTGTGCCATATCCAAGAGGTGAAGGACATTGTGTTCCCAGTTCTTGTCAAATAAATTGAACTGCATTGGAGCATTTGCACAGCTGGTTCCACCCTCCGAATTTGACATAGTATTTTCCTGGAGAATGACTCTATAAAGTATTAATGAAGTGTGTCATGCTGGCTTGTGGAGGGAGGGGTGGTCGGTGGCATTCATACGGCACATGCAGTGAGAAAATTCATCCAGGGCATTCGGCATTACACCCTTAGCATTACCCTCTGCGCTTTCTCTCTACCTGGGTGGAACAAAACACTTGCAAAAATCAGGCACCATTCCATATCTTTCCTTTTTAAATCCATCAATCTGTTTTGTCCCCACTCCTGCCCCCATGGTGTCGACTCTCCATGAGAAGTAGGCCCTGGACCATGTGAGCTCTTTAAACAGTAATGAGCTAATAACAGCGGATGAATGGGATGACTGGAGGCAGTGAAAGCTCCACATGGCATGAAGAGACAAAAATGACAATGGTGCAAATAGCACAGGAAGAGGTCAAGAGACTAGGAGACTCTTACTTTCTCTCCGCAGGGAAGCACAGCGGGTTGAGAAGATCTATTGTTATGTGTGTTTTATGCTTGTTCCCACTGTCATTGCCACTTAACTCACATGGAACTTGTAATCGGATAGCTCACCCAAAAGAGAAGATTCTATGAGGCACATCTCAAGTGTTTAACTTTCTTGTCTCACAAAATATATAAAAAAAAAAGGTTTCAAATGTTTTGTCCATACAATGAAGTTCGATGAGGCAGTGGGTGGTAACTGTCACTCTAAGAATAAAACATTGCCACCCCAGAAATGTCCCAGTATAAAATATGCAACCACTTTTAGCAGCGGCACTTCAACTATGACATAAAAAAGACAGTTACCGCACAATATTGTCTAGAAAAAAGAAAGAAATTGTCTTGGCATGTAGTCAGCTTACATGCTGTTAACCCCTTACATGTTCGGGTGAACAATCCTGGTGAGTCAGAAATACCAGCCCGTTCTCATCCCAAGGCGTAATATAATGACGCTTTTGCCAAAGCGTCTATATCGAACGCGCATGGCACCCTTTAGCGTCAATATGAGACGCCGAAATATATGGGTCAGAAGGCGCCTCCTAGCGGTCTAACCCTAACCCTACACCATACCTAAACCTACCCATCTCTCTGCGTGTTATATTGACGCTAAAGGGTTCCATGGGCGTTGGATTTAGACGCTTTGTCAAAGTGTCAGAATATGACGCCTTGGGATGAGAATGCGTTGGAAATACACAGACCAGCCAGTGTAGTTTTAGTTTATTTAGTTTTAGTTTTTTTAATACTTCAATGTTAACTAAACGATTTGACACAATGAGTAATGTTGCCTTGGTAAGTTTTACGCTTTTGTATTTTTTTTTATGTTTGTTTTAAGTAATGCTTTTTTTTTTTTTTATTTCTTTCTAATATTAACATATTCAAAAGATTAAGTTTTAAACTTTATGCACTAAATCTTGTTATTTACATATCACCCAAGAAGCCTATGTAATGAAATGTAGAAATGATAGACCTACTCTTACAAGCTCAGAGACATTTATAATCTGTTGATGTGTTTAATATACAATGGCTTGACTTGGTGCCCTAAGTATTGACATTTTGTTATTTTTATTTTATTTTTATTTTTTTAAACAGTAGTGTGGTAATTCAACTGTTTCACATGGACATAACTTTGTCAGGCTATATAAATCCACATAACTATGTATGGAATTCTTCTTTGAGGTACACATAGTGTCAAAAATGGCAGCTGTGAGAATGTAACAGCCAGCCACCTGTACTAATTCCATATTACACACAGACTCCTAGAACACAGATTGCCAAATGCCACCATCTCATATGAACTGCAGTCAAATTGAAGTGTAAAGTAAAAAAAAATAACTAAACAAAAAAATAACTGTGTGCCTACAGTTATTTGCCACTGTTCATGAAACAATGGCACTTTTGACAGCAGATATTTAAATGACCTGAGCCCCTTTATTGAGCTCAGATCCCATTTCTTTTTCATTTATGAAACAGGTGGTGAATGCTAAATGGCATTAATCCCAGATAATGTTTCATTCAGTGGGCCCCTTAACGTCCAAAGTCTGACACTGACACTCTCTTTATGTTTGTAACACACAGACACCAGAGAGCTGTCAGTGAGAGATAATGAAACACAAAGAGGGAGAGGAAGGGTCCATATAATAAAGTACAAAGAGTTGAATTCACATCTGAGGGGGCTTTCACACTGGTAGTTTAGTTCGGAACGGGGCACGGTTCGCATGAAAAATCGCTAATGTAAACACTGTCATGCGCACTGGGGTACCAAACCCGAGACTACCTGGAGGAGGTGGTCTGAGTTCGGTTGCTCCTGAACCGTGCCACGGTTCACGTGGATGTAAAAGCAACACGGACTCGGATGCACACTTGTTCAGTAAGTAAAGTGACCTGTGCATGCGTTTTAGCTGATTATGATGTAGAATAATAAAACACATGTAAGGGATGATAGTGTTGATGATTTACGATTTTTATGATTGTATGAATCAGGGCAACAAATGAATGAAAATCCACTGTCTCCTCAAAAGAGTCTGTTTGCAAGCAGCAGAAGGCCACCTTATGCGACACACACACACACACACAGTAAACCTGTGTTGTTCACTCAGCTGCGCATAAAAACACAGAATTTGACCACGGTCTGCTTTCTATCATGCTCCGTGCACGTTAACGATGACGTAAGATGCACGCAAACGCACCAGGATTCGATAGAATCAAGTTGAGTGTGAAACCAGACCAACGCTGTGGAGGGCACCGAGAACAATCGGGCTCTGGCCGCAGCAAACGAGCCCAGTGTAAAAGCCCCCTTAGATTGGTTCCAGTGGTACCTTCCATGTCAGTGATGAATCCCGATTACCCAACGCATTCTCATCCTTTTGCGTCATATAGGTGACGCCATATGACAAAACGTCGAAATACTACGCACATGGTAGCCTTTAGCGTCAATATAACACGCACTGTTATGGGTAGGTTTAGGTCTGGGGTAGGGTTACGGTTATGACGCCTTGGGATCTGCGTCTCATATTGACGCTAAAGGATGCTATGTGCGTCGTATTTAGACGAGCGTCACATGTATGACGCCTTGGGTTCTGCGTCTCATATTGACGCTAAAGGATGCCATGCGCGTAAGATTTCAACGAAATGTC
Organism: Semotilus atromaculatus; assembly: GCA_031834385.1. NCBI lineage: Eukaryota > Metazoa > Chordata > Actinopteri > Cypriniformes > Leuciscidae > Semotilus > Semotilus atromaculatus. The sequence goes on along the minus strand of JAULUF010000009.1, from coordinate 9,614,541 downwards.
ACAAGCGTCACATGTATGACGCCAAAGGATGAGAACGGGCTGGATTACCTGTAAGTGCTTGCAGTAAAACAGCAGATTGGCTGATAATTATAGCTCCACACCTCACCTGATGGTGTCTAATGAAGAAATCAAACTCGTGCCACTCTTCAGGGCTTTCTAAAATATAAGACTAGGCCTATGGTAAGCTGGAGGAGTGAGTTTAGTCAGATCACAGTGTCATTACAGTCTGTTTTCCTCTAGCTCTGGCCTTTAAGGTTCAAATCACCATTTAGTGCCAGCAAATATTTTGACAGGCACTGCTTACATCTTATTACCGTACCATTACTCTCTGTCTAGGGCAGTTTTTTTTATGTGAACTTTGGATGCCAACCAATTAATATTTTAATTAAAAGATCTGTCTGCTGCCAGGAGTTTGTTTTTTTCCTTTGTGGCAAAACGTGTTTGTCAATATTGTCCACTTGTGGTTCTTAATTGCTCAATAACCTCTAATTAATTTTCTGCTATTGACAGAACGCAATGAATTAAACTCTGATTAATTTATTTGAGCTCAAAGATTTTTAAATTATTAGAAGAGAGACACTGTTCTGAGCTGTGACCAACATCTGAAAAGCCTTCTGTCAGGGTTGAGGTAGGTGAAAGGAGACTCAAGTGCAGGATAATGGGTGTTTATTGAGTATAAAAATAAAACAAAATACAAACAAAACTACCCCGTGGGGGAAAACAAAAGACTTGACTTGGTAACAGGATCTAGGCAGGACACAAGGGGGTACATTCGACGACGATCCAGCACAGGACTCCAAACACAAGGAGAATAAATAGGGAGAGCAAACAAAGCAGGTAACAAGGGAGGACAGGTGAAGCAAATTAATCAATAATCAGGTAACAAGTTGGGAGGGGCAAGACAATATATTAAAAAAATTGCGTGCAAGTCCCTACCCAGCAAACACATTCACATTGTGGCAACGTCTGTGGCACGTTGCATTTCTGCAATGGCAACGTCGCTGTCTACGTGCTCGCAACATTGTAACAATGTAGAATTGTTCAGGGCTGTCAGGGCTGTTGTAACGTTGTTGCGTGACATTCAGCAACTGAGAGGTGACGTTCTGACAATTACATTTTTTTATATGCTAGATATAGATATCCCCCATTTAGCATGTTATGTTTTGTGGTTAATTTTTAATTAGTCATTATGTTAGATAACTAGGCTTATACTTTTGAAATATTGTTTATTTATGTTTATTGTTATTTATGGCCAAACAGTAAATTAATTGTAATCAACACCTGCAAGTGTAGCTACAGTTTGAAGAGTAAAAATGACATAGAAGGTTAGCTAATTCAACTTTATTAAGCATATGGTAATCAAATTGCACTTCCAAAAGTCATACATTTGTGAGAAAAAAAAAACATATTGGTAACACTTTATTTTGATGGTCCCTTTTGAACATGCTATTAACTATAAGTAACTTTGCAACTATATGTCAACTAACTCTCAGTGGAGTATTAGTAGACTGTCTGCTTAATATCTGCAAATACTTTACTGTGATGGTCCTTCAACAGACACTCTACTGACTATAAGTAATTTTGCAACTACATGTCAACTTAGGCCCTGTTTACACGAGAACGATTCCGAGTGAAAACGTAAAAATATTTTATCGGATGTGCCTTTCGTTTACACGGTGACGCCGTTTTTATGGCTTAAAAACGCAAAAAAGTGAAACCACCCTCCAGAGTGGAAAACTTAAAAACGCTCCACCGTCGCGTTCCCGTGTAAAGGGTAAAAACCGGTAAAAACGCAAAACTGCCCTCGATCACGTGCGCGTTTACGTCACAGGCATTCGCCAGTACAGGAAAATAATAACTAACATGTCGGATTATTTCCATACGTCGGACCTTCAAGTTGCCACAGCAGCTCTGATAAACATACAAGAGTCTTTTCAGCAGTTGCACAAAATATTCTCAGATATTGGTGTTGTTGTGTGGCAGTGCTTCGTTGCCACCTAGCCGCCTGGAGTGCACACTACATCGAATTTCACACACTTTTGCGTCACCATATGCACGCAGATTTCCCCTTCATAACGCTCGTCTAAACGCAGAATAAAAAGTGAAAACGCAACGCCACTTTTGCGTTTTCTCTTCTGATCGTTTCCGTGTAAACATAGCCTCAATCTAATCCTAACCCTACCAGTCTACTAATACTCAACTAACAGTCTAATGAGAGACATGTAGGAGCAATGCTACTTATATACAACAAAATGTGTTAAAGGGACCATCAAAATAAAGTGAAACCAACATATTATATACAGGGAGTGACTAACATTAACTAGCATGAGCAGACATGAGAAAATCTAGCAAAGAAACAAATGAGGCGACAAATCAAAGGAAAAATAAACAGGTTACAAGCGGTTACAAAAAAAAATCTCTGGTAACACTAAAATAACTGCACGCTGTTAATCATTAGTTAAGCATGAGTAAACAGTTAATTCATCATTTATAAAGCATTAATAGACATTGATAAGCAATTTATAAATACAGCTATAAATGCTTTTTTTCTTGATTTATAAGCGTATCTATAATGTGTTTAATAATTGTATTTTTATATTTTGTTAATGATCAATTAATCGTTTCTAAATGAAGTACAGCATTACAAACCTGTTATTTAAGAGTTGTCAGTGATTCATAAGATCACTTAGAAAGTGTAAGTAAATGGAATAAATTTAGGTAATTATAAAGCATTTAGTAGTGGTCAGTTAACTATTTTTGTGAGCTCATCTAAAGTGAGGAATATTCATGCCTTGTAAAGCATTTACAAAGGAGATTTAAAGGCTCATTTATCTTCTAAACAGAAACAAAATAAACAAACAACACAGTGATACAGAACATAGAAATATTTAATGCTTCACAAAGCATGAATATTCCTCACTTTAGATGAGCTCACGAAAATAGTTTACTGAGCACTACTAAATGCTTTATAATTACCCGAATAACCCTGACTTACAGTATAAATAGATGTTAATAAAGCATTTATTAACACATTAAGTAACTATTACTATATGTCTGAATAATAAGATGTATGAATGTACATTTAAATAGTTTATTAATCATTTACTTACACTTTCTAAGTAATCTTCTGAATCACTGACAACTCTTAAATAACTGGTTTATAAATAATGCAATACTTCATTTACAAATGATAAATTGATCATTAATAAAGTATGAAAATACAATTATTAAACACATTATAGATATGCTTTTAAATCAGAAATAAAGCATTTATAGCTGTATTTATAAACTGCTTATTAATGTCTATTAATGCTTTATAAATGATGAATTAACTGTTTACTAATGCTTAACTAATGATTAATAGCGTGCAGTTATTATAAAGTGTTACCCAAAACGGGAGTGTCAGGGCTCTGTCACAAAACGAAGAAATAGACTATAGACAGAAGTGACAGAACCCTAACACCTTCTGCACCTTTTTAATCACTAATATGATACTAATCACTAATACTAATCACAGAAATAATATTTCCTTTTTAATTTTTTTGATTTCCTCTCTTTCTATGCTTGTTATGCATGTCATGTACCAAAACCCGATATACTCTAAAACTGAGATCAAAGCATGTCAGAATCAAATATATAAAGGAATATTTTAGCATCCAAATGTGTGTACAGATGAATTGTCTCATATAATTCAGTCAGCATCAATATGCTGATGTATCAAAGCACCTACATGCATCATATTGGAATTCCCAGAAGAGTTACCTCTTTTTTTCTGCAAATAAACTACAGCAAATTACCTTAAATTTCTTAAGACTAAATACAATTTGTTGTCTTGCTTAGAGGGAAGCAAAGAAAATATGTGTCTGTTTGTTTTGCTGTAGTTTAATCTTGTTTATTAACTGTATGTACTACTTTGCCCTAAAAAATGCAGATTGTGATGTTCTCCACCTGGTATGATTTAGAGGTGGCCTGGTTTCACTGTGTTACATTGCAACTTGGCATTCACACAATGTGGAATCTCTTGACATTTTTATAACAGTACAACGTGCACCTGGACCGTGTGAAAGGATAAGTAAAATGGAAAAAAACAGCAAAAGAAATAAAGAACAAGATGGAGAAAACGAATAAGATTATATGGATATGTGTGTGTGAGAGAGAAATGGTAGAGTCATTCTAAATGTGAAGTAAACTTCTACTCTGGTAAATGTAAATTTCTATTTATTGTTCACTCAGACAGCTGTTTATGCAACAAGCAACCATGGGAATGAGCTGCGGAGATCATTTGTGTCTATATCTAAAAACATAATAAGAGAGAAAACAGGAAACAGGCAAGAAGGCTCAGTTTGAAATACAGTACACTGAAAGCTTCTCATCATGAAAAGGTAATTTGGTAAATTGAACAAAGGCACTTTGGCTACACATGGATGAGTATGATGCAAATGAATGCTCACAAAAGCCATTACAAATATGGCCCACATACCATTTTCCAATCTTGCCTGCATAAGAAGTCCTAAAACAGGACTGGAACTGCTAGCAAACCAATCTGCTCTTGGTTATGTATAAAACAATAAATTATCTACAGTCAGGTAGTTGACCCAAAAAGGAAATTGGTTGTCATTTACTCACCAGGCATGCCGTTCCAAACCTGTGTGATTCCCACACATGGAATAAAGTCATACTGTAACGAAGTGGTTGAAACAAAGGAGGAAGCAGGATCCACGTGGAGCACTTTATCAAATAAACTCAAAACTTGACAGACTCAGACTAGGGAACGGGACTCGGAAACAGAACAACCAACATATAACGTTAAGAACTTACAAAGACTGACCTAGACACAGGGCTTAAATACACAGGCAAACATGTTAAACCAGGTAACAAGGGGGTGTGTTTAATCAGAGACACCTGGGGAAACTAATAAACAAGAAAAACTACAAAGGACAACAAAACATGGCACAGGACCGGAAATGACAAAAAGTTCACACAAGACAGGGGGAACACAAGACAGGAATTATGATACACAGGTTTGGAGCAATATGGGTGAGTAAATTATTACAGAATGTTAATCCTGTATCCCTTTAATTTTGTGTTTTGAAAACCTACAAAGATGTGTGTATTTTTCTTTTCGGAGAGCCTATTGGTGTTTGTTTATGCTGCATCTTGGAATTATAAGTGCTAAAGATTCTATTTTCATATGATTACTCGAGGCATTGATAGTGTTGGAGACTAAGACCTGTGCCCAGGGTGAGACAGTAACATTATGAGTTAGTGTTAATGATCCTGTGTCGGACCTGTGTACACTCTTTATGACCACGATAGTGTATAGATGGTAAAGACCAGGGGCCATATTCAAAAAACATTTAATCTTACCACTAATGCCGGGCTCAGCCTACAGGAGTTTTTAAATCCTACCTGACATCTGGTTGCATCACGCACATAAGGAGAATCTTCACATATTTTTTCTCTCAAATCTCAAACATGCACACACTACAATATTTTAAAATTGTAGCGCATCACACACTACAAGTTGTTATTAGGCAAGGCAAGGCAAATTTATTTATATAGCACATACTGTATCATACACTATGGTAATTCAAAGTGCTTTAAACAGAAATAAATTTAAATAATCACAAAATAAAAGCAAGGAAAATTAAAACAGATATAAAAGGTATTCAAATAATATAAAGATGATACATAGATTAACTTCTCATCTGGCAAAACTATCATATTTTTCACAGCTGCTTGCATACACTTGTTCCCATACATCTTTCTCATCTGGCAAAACACCGGTGAATCACAGCTCCTAATTTTACTCTGAGATTTTCCCATGGTGATGACACTGTGCCTGTGGTGTTCTTTTGGCGCGTCTACTAAATCTATTAAACGTCTCCAATGGACCCGAATTTTCCTAAAATTATAAAGATTATCATGCCAGGAGGAGCACCTCACGTTATCTCATGGGGAAGTGGATGTAAACATGTACGTAGAAGATCGTCATTGCTGTCTCAACAGGTAATTGTTTACATATGCTAGCAGCTTTCTACCCTCACCCTGTATGTTCAAAACCAAGGTCGATTTCTCCCCAGCTCTTCTCGTTGTCCGTACAGTTGTTATGCTTTCGAAGACACATTATATGAGATGTTGTGTTGTTTCAACACTTCCACACGACGTTCCGCCATCTCCACTGTTCAATGGACCCGCACAGCAGCTTGTTTCGTGGTAGCTATTACAAAAGTGCTCTCATTCACTTCTCTAATTGGCTATTGTGAAAGAACTGACATAATTATAGTCGTAATCATCCCAAAATAAAATCCTAAATATCAAACATGCCCCGATGCTTCCACAATCAGATAGGGAGGTTAAAGATTTGATCTGTAAACAGATAATCTCACAGATAATCTCCGCTGAACACCGGAACTGACTGATGTCATGGACAAGATTTTTTCTCCGATTGTTGGGAGGGGTAAATAGGGGATAAATCCTAAAACTCCTGTAGACCGAGCCCGGCTTAAGAGTTTCTGCTTAAAACCTATATTCGTAAAGCTGCAGAGATCAACTTTTACTAAGGAACAAAGAGAAATCTAAGCTAAGAGAAAGGGTGGGGTTGACCTCGTTGCTATGGATGTCAACACGCTTACTAACTATTGTTAGTACACAGTTATTGGCTGATAGGGGATGGGTCTCTGTCAGTGATTTAATCATAAAAAATATTATAGAATGAGGTTTCATGTTGCCATATTCAAATGGGCAGATTTGACAGGCAGACCTGTCACCTGTTCGCTATTTACTTGGAGGAATTTGAAAATTCTGAACGTTTCTCTAGCGAGGAAATGGATCATCTATCCATTAACCATCTACGGGACAAAGTGTATGCACGTTGTGGAACTGACTATAAAGCGCATATTACTAACACGCTTTTTAAATAACAAAAAATATATTGCGCCATTGACTTTAGACCAGGTTTCAGTTGGTCAATGTCACAGTCTATTTCAGTTTCCTCAAAATAGCAACGCACCAACAATGCGCCTGAACACGCCTCGTTTTCAGACCACAAATGGCCCAAATACATTTGCTATTTAAACAACGTGGCACAGGATGTGAAAATGATAACTGCATCGGGCTGGCGCCACATTGTGCCGGGTGTATGATAGGGCTCTTATTATCTTATTTTAATAAGTGTAGGGTCTGGACCAATCAGACACACACTAATTATTCATATTCATTATATTTAATGAATATAAAGGTCTATGAAACTCCCCCAAAACTAACATCACAAATGAAGTTACTATGTCGGCTGGGTGTCCTGTTACAGAGCACCTTAAGATTGATAACAGACTTTTACGACCTCAAAGGAATGTGGCCACATGCGCCACATGTGCAAGAGAGAGACAATGGAAAGACAGAAACAATCTTTAATACAAACTTTGCTGCATTAGTCATAGACTAACTGATCAATGAATGAACATGCATCCCAGAAACTGTGTGAATGATTTGTGTACTATTATGTATAACACTATGGTATGTTTGAGTATGTGGTTGTACAACCAACCAACGGTCAATGTAACCTCACCTGTATCATGTCTCCTACCTAATTAATCCTCACCTAATGACTCACAATTTGATGTACATCACCTTCCTTTAGAATGCAGTGTGGATTTGTTATATCTATCTGAGCATTACTGAACAGAAAAAGGTTGAGGCAGAGGTATAATCACTGTTAGGACAGAGACTCATTAATCTTGCCCCCAGATGAAACTCCCGCCAGAAAGTCAACTCCTCTCATTGGTAAAGCAAGCTGAGAGAGGTGGGATCTTCTCTGGCTTTATTTAGAGACAGTCCACCATGACCTCCCTCTCTTGATTTTTCGCATCTGGCCCAAGCGGCAACATTCCAACATGAAAACTGAAGCCTACCCGGAAGTGCGAAAAACTGCAATACATCTAAACTCCTCTAGGGGCAGGTCCCAAAAGGGAGCACATGTCCATAGACCCTATGTTAAAATGTCTGTTTTCACAGCATAAATTCATGTTTTTACAGGTTGGTCCCATGGACTTTTATTGTATTTTTCGATAGGTTCCGAGTGCCTGACAACTGTGAGGGGGGTGAACTCGTTAGTTTAGATCATATTTAGATGTATGACAAATGTATGACAAATAAGGGCGTGGTTAACTTTGATTGACAGCTTGATTGACAGCTGATAACGGGCTGCGTGGAGTGGAATTCCTGAAATTTGACGTCCCGGCCATGATCTTACACAACACATCAGACCACCTCTGGATCCTTTCTGAACATTTGTATTGAAATATCGTACATAAAATGGGTTGCTCTGCTGTAAACTGCACTAACCGACACTGTAGGAGTACTTCGCCCCATTTTTCCGGTAAGTGACATTCCACTCACGTAGTTAGCACTATTTAGCATCAATGTTTGTGGGCAGTGGCACTGCAACAGTTAGCATTGAATTGCCTCAGATAAGTTAGCATCTAAGGTACTTTACCTATGGTTATAATAACTGACGTTTGAAACACTGTAAATGCGTCTGCCTATATGCATATGCATATCGCAACGGCTTGCAATAACTGGGGTCCATGAACAAAAGACAGAGAGAAAATCACTCACTGCTCTTGGCTGAATAACTTTTGTCACTTTAATAAAAATCAGTATATTTAATTCATACAGTGAAAACTAAATAGTGTTTTATTTTTACATTTGATTATTCGGTTTCTGTTGTTAAATAAACCTAATGTAGGATAACCTAAAAAAAACGCTGTGCTTTACACTGATGTTAAAATAACAGTTCTTATGCTACAGTAAAACACTGTTCACTTTCAGAAGTTGTAGAGATGTTTTTTCTGTGTCACAAAAAGAATGTGAAACACGCATGTAATTTAAAATGGGTTGTACTCTTCTTCAGCAGCTTTGCAGTGAATGTAGTAGTAGCTAGTCTAGTCTGCCAGTCGATCCTATAACGTTAGAGAGCTGCCGCTGCTTGGCTGAAGAGGCGCTTCAACCGGCCGGCTCAGTCTCACACAAAGCCCGCCCTTTTACCCATATATGGATTGGCCAGAAGGTGGGCAGGGTTAGGATTTCCCAAGATTTTCAAACATGGCACTGCCCATACCCCCCATAAACGGCTTCAAAACCGTTATTCAGAAAGTCTATGGGTGACGTCCCAAAAGGGAGTCAGACTGCTTTTCTTCAATCCAGAAACTGCAATCTTACCAACTGAAAAAGGACAACCTCAGGAGTGTTGGCACAACGACTTCTCCTAAGGCAGAAGTCCGTCGCAACTCACACCCTTTACTCTGCATGTCCTCCCCGGACCAGGGCTGGCAGGCCACAGTCTGCACTCCAGCCATGAGAACAGAGTCAAACCAACCATGCAAGTTCATCATATCTTCTTCATCCAACGAAGAAGAAAATGATTGAGACTTCAACATTTGACACTCGCAGAATCAACAACTTAAATTTTCAACAACTTTGATAATAGTATATGCCACCCATGCATGCAAGTATACTTTTGATTTGATGCTTTGAAAATGAAATGCTGATGTTTCTTCTCATAGTTAGATGGATCTTTTCCATCGTTACATCAGTCCATCTCTCACTCCCTTTTCCCACACATGTATTCATGTATTTATGTATGTTTGTTTAGTTTCTTCATGTTTAGGATTTAGTTAATAAAACTTATGCACTTTATGTATTTGGTTCTGATACACTGCTTGCAGACAAAGTCTCTTTAATGATCTTGATCTTGCCACAAAGCGCTGTACATGCTAAGAAATAATTATTCTTCTGTGGCCATGGAAGATAACCTTTTCTCAGAATAAATTAATAATCAAAAGAGTTCGCAGGACGAACTGATTAATTTATTGTAATATTAATTCAGCCACATCAAGTTAATCACAGTAACTGACCCAAATATTCATAATTAATAATAACAAGTTATTATTGATTATTAAAATTTCATAGAGCTGATCCTTTACATAAGTGCAAAGACAACAGGAGCGAGATGCTTCAGCCAGGGCTGGGCAGTTTTTCAGATACATGTATTGAAAATATGTAATTGAAATGTAAAACCTTTGAAAAAAAATCGAATGTACTTTGATGTAATACATTTAAGTTTAGTATTTTTGTACTTACAAATAATTGTGTCAGTCAATCTCTTTATTAGGCTGCTGATGTCCTGCATAAAACTAGTTCAGGCCCCCCAACCCCAACTTTCATGCACATGAGCTGCAGCTGTATGACTCCATCTAGATTGGGTGAAAAAATATTCTACATTAATAAGGAAAAAGATAAGGTAAAGATGTCAATGTAGATTTTGCTTGATGATTAAGGTCACAATGGAACATCATTCAGATTTGTTTTCAGTTAACATTAATGAAAAGAGCAGTGGCAAAGGGAAAAATAGCATTAGCCAGTCAGTCTTGATAGTTAATTGGTTGTTGGTTTTATCAACTAGACAAATGTGTTTAAGCATTACTGCTTCCTAGGACTGGGTAATATGTAAATATATATTGAGGAATTAATTTAACTCTTTTTCTATATCATTTGTATATTGTTGTAAGCAAATATATCCGTGAAGCTTTTAGTGTGTAGGAGTTAGACACATTAGAGTGATAAAGGAACATGGACAAATGCCTAATAATGAGCGGGACGTGCTTGATTTATACAACAACAACAACAAAAAATTACTAGAAGAGCAATATGCAGCAAAAGACCATTAGCTCTTAAAGTGACAGCAGCATAATAAATCTCCTGCCATCTGTGGCATTAATGTTAATGAAACAACAAAAGACAAATAGGAAATGACTCCCTGCTCTTGACTGAATAACTTTTGTAGCTTTAAAAACGTTCAGTGTTTTATTTTCATTTGATTACTTTATACAATTGCTGTATTATTTCTTACTTCTGTTAGGCAGACCTGAAAAACTCTTTACTTAATTTGAATCTTTGTTCTGATGTCTTATCATTTGTTCATATTTTATTACTGTTTACTTATTATTGTCTTCAATTATTGAGTCCATGCGACAAACAAAATGAGATAACCATGTGACATGAATGTATGTGTGCCACTTTGTATACACAAATCCGGCGAAAAACGGAAGTAAAGCAGCGCCGGTATTACTGCGTGCCTTGCTGCTAAGGAAGTAGCGGAAGTAGCGTGTTGGTCCCGTAGGCGGCTGTAGCAGATGTTAGCTGTACGAAATGTTATTTTTATTTTATTTTTTTTAGTATGTATGCTGTCCAGTGATGCCGGGAAGAGCGTGTTGATTGGTTGACTGTTTTAACAACAGCACAAAACTACAGGGCTGGAATAAAACCGTTTGTGAAATTCATGAACCAATTGCACATTGACTGCCCATGTTTACGGCCACACGGATTACACAGAGTTCCTGGTCGAACATCATCTACCCAATGTTCCCTTTCACCAGACATTTTCTTTCATGAGCAGGATCCGCCTTCATTGAAATGTCATTAGAGGGCACCGGCAAGTGTCACACTTTGCAGGCACGCAGTAATGGCGGCAGGCAAGATGGCGGCACCCATAGAGTTCACGGCGGATTTGTGTATACAGAAGCACTAACGAAAAATGGAGACGCCGATTGCTTTCTTGTCTGCTGCGGACATTAATAGGCAAAACCTCTGCAAAAAAAGGAGAGCAAACAAGAGTTCAGATGCAAAAGCCTCTAAGTGCCATCTGAAAATTTCTTCTAGAATGATCATTTTTATCAAGCTTGTTTATTTAAGTTAAATAATTTCACTTAAATGACAATTAATAGGTAATCTTCATTGCCATTTAAGTGAAATTACTGAACTTAAATATACGAGCTTGATAAAAATGATAATTCTAGAAGAAAATTTCAGATGGCACTTAGAGGCTTTTGCATCTGAACTCTTCACATGAACGAATGGAAGGACAGAGCAAGGAAGTCTTTTAGGGATGCTAGGAAACCATATGTGAATTGGAGAGGAGAGCTAAAACAAGGAAAAAGTCCACCGAAAGAGGCGAGTATAAGACCCGTATATGTACAAAGTATCTACCTAAAGTTAGCGGTTACAGTCAGAGGGGTGTGTAGGCTATTGGCCGTTGTCTACTACAGTTCACATTGCTTCTATCTGTTTAACGAATCAAGTCATGAATGGGTTGTAACCACGGAGAAATTAATCGAAACGTTTTAGCTGCGTTTGATGTCCCTGTACTTATATTGTCTGTATTTGTTCTGTGATTTAGCAAAAAAAATTTGAAAGAAAGAAATAGCTTAATATTTTCTTTAAGGTTCTGTTACTGTATTTAAACTAAGATAAAGGAATTAGATATCCAGTGGTTTAAAGTGATATGATGAATTGGACCAGAAATGTAAATTACTCTAACTTTTTATTTTTAAGATTGACACTGAAAAATCTTATCGTCTTAAGGCTTCAATTGCTTTAGAAATGTTTTCTTGCATTTGTTAGCCTAGTATAACTAGGTAGTGTAATTTTATTGGTATCACTTGGGCCCTGTCCCAAATGGCACACTTCATATGCACTTTCGGTCTCGTGGACTTGCAACTGCGAGTGTTTAGGGTGCCATTTAGGGTGCCAAAGAGCACCGTCCTTCGGATGAGACGTGAAACCGAGGTCCTGACTCTCTGTGGTCACAAAAAATCCCAGGATGTCTTTCGAAAGAGTAGGGGTATAACCCCGACATCCTGGCCAAATTTGCCCCAGTGGCCTCTGTCTATCATGGCCTCCTAATCATCCCCATATATATATACTAATTGGCTTCATCTCCGTCTCCTCTCCTCCAGTAAGCTGGTGTGTGGTGGGCGTTCTGGTGCAATATGGCTGCCGTCGCATCATCCAGGTGGATGCTGCACATTGGTGGTGGTCGAGGAGATTCCATCCTATATCTAAAGCGCTTTGAGTGCCGAGAAAAGCGCTATATAAATGTAATGAATTATTATTATTATTATTATTATTATTATTATTTGGGACAGGGCCTATCTTAAAAACTTTATTTCCAGCAAAAAAAGCATGATAGTGTTACTGTGAAAATTACTCATAATCGTTATATAAGATTTTGGTCATATCGCCCATCCCTACTCCTTGATAGACAGCAGGAAATGTTCCCCACCATTTTACGCATTATTTATTTAGGCCCTGTCCCAAATGGCACACTTTTAATGTGCACTTGCAGTCTTGTGGACTTGACAATCGCAGCAGATTTCTAACCGTGAGTCAAAGGCCCTGTCCCAAATTGAGCCATAAGCCCTCGCAATCTTCCTCCAAGTCCACACTTTCGTGACATAATGTTGCTTTTACTGTTGGGTGCTAGTCTGCTGCGGAGCTCGCATTAAGGGCGCATATCGGCCGTGAAGGGGGCATTCATGAGTACAGACAAATGGGTCACCCTACGGTTTTGTGGACTTAATGGCACGCAGCGGCCATTGTAAGGCCAGTTTTTTTTTTACTTTGTATATTTTCTTGTATTAATGCCCATCTCTGCATTCAGCTCAAATGAGCCACACATAGCTAATGGAAATATCACCCTTGGAAATAAATGAATGCATCATTGGAATTTATGCAGCTAAATATGGTGAACCGCATTGAAAGCGTGAATGCTATCACTTTAACCTGTTCTCATATCTTTGTGCTGTGTGTATCCTCACAGCAATTACTTACAATACACCGCTTGCTGCTGCATAAACACTAAATTCACTAGTAATTCACTCCTGCTTCGAATGCAAAACTGTTAAACATAAAGCTTAGTTTAAAACCTGTTATGATTGCTCATTTAGGAATTACTAAGCAGACCACACTATGCACAGCGATATAGAGTAAAAGAGTGTTAGATGATCTTAGATCATAGATGTTGATTTCAGATGCTTTCTGAAAGCTTGCTGCAGACTGCTAAGTGCTAACAGCAACCAAGAGAGCAAAAATAAAACAATGCAACAGCAACCAATCAGCTGTGCTATGTAGACAACAATGTGATTGCTAGCAGATTGAGTTAAGGACCTGTCAGCCGGTGCCATCTAGTTTCATGACAGAACCTTTTATTTCTTATAAACTTTCTATTTATCAAAGAATCCTGAGAAATGTATCACGTTTCCAGAAAAATTTTAGGCAGCACAACTGTTTTTAACATTGATTAACACTAGAACTACCGGATTTCCATAACTACCAGAACGACCATAGCGGTCATTCTGACCGTTCATACTTTGACGTTCATATGGCCATACTGAACATAATTTTCGTCATGTCAAATCTACATTTGAACCTTTCTCTTTAAGTTTTCCAATGATGCTTTTAATTACTGTCGTCATGTTATAACATCATTGCCCTTAAAACAAACACAAAAGAAAGATTGCCCCGACAGGTCTAAGGAAATGTAAGGAAAGTTTTACATCAAAATATATTTTTCACCACACTCACCACGTGAATAGACATGCAAAAAAGTTAGGAAACATCAAAGCTTCATACCGTTTAGCACAGCCCTGTTTGTAAATAAGTTCAATAATCAATACAAAATCTAAAAATAAATGGATATACAATGTTACGGCAGGTAATAATAAAAGGGCTTATTTGAACGGCGCAAAAAACCCAGCCCGTTCTCATCCCAAGGCGTAATATAATGACGCTTTTGCCAAAGCGTCTATATCGAACGCGCATGGCACCCTTTAGCATCAATATGAGACGCCGAAATATATGGGTCAGAAGGCGCCTCCTAGCGGTCTAACCCTAACCCTACACCATACCTAAACCTACCCATCTCTCTGCGTGTTATATTGACGCTAAAGGGTTCCATGGGCGTTGGATTTAGACGCTTTGTCAAAGTGTCAGAATATGACGCCTTGGGATGAGAATGCGTTGAAAAACCCCGCATCATTCACTAACGCTTACGCACAGTCCACACAAACACCACATTTCGTGTGCAGCTCCCACACACTACTTAGTGACATTTGGCACATGTCTCCTTGGTTTTATTTTTTTTTGCAGTTCCTCCTTACTTGGCACTGCCTCATTCTCTCCATCAGCTGCTGCTCCTGCCCGGGTCCTAGCTCTCGCACTACCAGTTGTGTGGCTTCCGATTTCATGTGGTCGGAGCGAAGTTCGCTTGCCAGTCGCGTGATGTAGTCCCTTTGAGAAACTTTGTGCACTTGTGCATTTGTGCACTTCTTGAACAATATGTGCGCGTTGATGGCGGGAAATGTAGCGGACTTATGACATCTATAATGCGTGCGGTCAAAATGGCCCTTCTAGGTAGAAATAGTCAGAACCAGGCACGGCGTTATGGGTGGGCCTGACGGGCCTAGGCCCACCCACTTTTCAACAGGCCCACCCAAAACTTTTCTTACATTTTTTTGTCAAGAATTATAAAAAAAATCGCCAATAAGCTCATAATTTGTGGTAAAATAGTCTACATGTTTAGTTTCAAAAACACTTTTAAAAAGCTAGTTATGTCTATTTTGATGTTTCATATGCAAGTTCAGCAGACAGTGTTCGGGTTTGTTGTTGTTCCGATCAGAGCGTGTGAGCGGAGAGCGAATTTCTGAATGGCCTGCTGGTTCGAAGATATGTGGAATAAGGCCTGGCCTCCGACTATTTTCCTCTTTTCCTGGCGGTACGGCTAATTTAGTTTGATAATGCTCCGATTGACCTATTGACTCGGTCAGTGTTACGTCCTTGGGGACGTTTACAGTGTTCTCTTGGGGGGTTTGTGTTTCTCTTTTTGGTCTCTTTTGTTTCTTTTACTTTCACTTTCGCAGGCCATCGCTGATTGGCTGTGTTACCTGTCAATCACTCGTAACGAGTTGAGTGGGTTTGCCTTGTGGGGCGGGATCCTCATCATCCCGATGTGTGACACCTTGAAAAGCCCTACTTCGGACGCATGCTAACACCAGGAAGGGAGAGAGATTTTTGTTTTTGCTTTGAGATGTTTTGTTTTCTCTCCGGTTGATTTAGTTCTGTTAAATGTTTGTTTTGTCTGTCATGTTACGCTTGCCTTTTGTTCTGAGTGCTCCCTGAAACTCTTAAAAAAGAGATTAAGTCTGTGGTACTGTATATAGTCGATTAGTAGAGATGAATGTGCTTGCGTTGCCGGAAGAGGTAGCTGTAGTTGCGGACCATGTGGAGGTGGGTACGTTTGGTAGGAGTGAGAATGTGAGTGAGGAGGGGCTAACGCCTACGGCGGAGGTTGAGGCTGAGGCTAGGGCGGGGTTGCCTCCCTTTGATCCGTTCTCCCCTATGTCTGTTTGCTCAAAAGGGGAAACGAGACAAAGTCCATTTGGCCCGTTTGCAATTTGAATCGCAGGAGAAGGTGCAGGCTCGGCAGGCGGAGATGGATTTGAAATTACGAGTTCGTAAACTTGAGATCGAGGCGGACACGCAGGTCAGAATGCGACAGCTGGAGCTTGACGCGATGCGAATTGTGGGGGGTTCCGCTGCGCGACCAGATCCCCCTCGAGTTAGTTCCGCTGCCACTGTTGACCGTTCTCCCATTGTGGTGCCTACTCCTACTGTTGCCCCAGCGTCTGCTTCCTCCGTAGCAACCGAGTCGTTCGATGTTGGTAAAAATATTACACTACTGCCACATTTTTGTGAGACTGAGGTAGATTCCTACTTTAGTGCCTTTGAGCGCATTGCTGTGTCTTTTCATTGGCCAAAATATTATTGGGCTTTGTTACTGCAATGCCAGTTAGTTGGTAAAGCGATGGAGGTTTTCTCTACTCTTTCCTTAGAGGACAGTTTGACGAACTATGAATTATGACGCTGTAAAATTAGCAATTCTATGTGCCTACGAGTTAGTTCCAGAAGCATATAGACAGAAATTTAGAGGCCATAAGAAGAGCTCGTCTCAAACATTTGTTGAATTTTCAAGAGAGAAGGCTCTTCTCTTTGATAAATGGTGCAGTGCAACTAAGGTTGATGATTTCAATTCCTTGAGGGAATTGATTCTGCTTGAGGAGTTTAAGGGATGTTTATCCGAACGCGTGGTCGTCTATTTGAATGAACAGAAGGTTAATGCGTTGGCGCCAGCTGCTGTTTTAGCAGACGAGTTTATGCTCACTCATAAGGGTGCATTCTTGATGTCGCGTACTGAAAAGAGCGTGACTGGTGGTTCATCTCAAACTCAGGGTGTTCGGGAAAAATCTGGTGTGCCGAATTCGAAAGAGCCAAGTGATTGCTTTTATTGCCATAAACTCGGACATCTGATTGCTGACTGCCCGGTGCTGATGCGTAAACAGCAATCTAGGGACCCGAAAAGTGTTGCGTTCGTAAAGACTGTACCACCGTCGGAACTATTGTGTTGTAATGAGGGTTTTGATGCCAATTATGAACCTTTCGTTATGCCAGGATTTGTTTCGTTGTCTGGAAAGGAAGAGGATCGGAGAGAAATCTCTATTCTCCGAGATACAGGCGCCATGCAATCAATTATGCTGTCTGATGCGTTACCGTTCTCTGATGTATCATATTGTGGCTCAAACATTTTGATTCGTGGGATAGAAATGCAAGTAGTGTCTGTTCCTTTGCATCGTGTGCATTTACAATGTACACTGGTTTCAGGGGTCGTGCGAGTTGGAATTCGTAGTTCTCTCCCTGTAAAAGGAATTACACTCATCTTAGGAAACGATTTGGCTGGAGGCAAAGGTTTGCCTGCACCAGAGGTGACTGATGTTCCGTACGTTTGTCCAATTGCTGATGACGTCATTAATTTGCACCCTTAAGTGTTTTCTGCTTGTGCAGTTACTCGTGCTCAGTCAGCTAAAACAGTGTGCGAAGTTGATTTGGCTGACTCGCTGATGGGTTCCGTCTTAGCGGATGATGTGAAACCCCCTGAAACTAAGATGGGTTTTAGAAACGTTCCTAAGGTGAAAAATTCAGAAAATTGGCTAGAAAGTTTGAGTTCGTTAGATCTACCCATTACTCGCTCTCAGATCGTTGTTGCACAAAATCATGATCTCTCTTTGAGAAAGTGTTTGTCAGCTGTAATTAGCTCTGAGGCTGCTAAGAAAAGAAATATTGCATACTTTGTAGACGATGGTTTACTTATGCGTAAGTGGTGCTCTAAGGTCGACGAGGATTTGGATTGGAACGTGGTATATCAAGTGGTAGTTCCAATCAAATATCGATCTCATGTGTTGTGTTTGGCGCATGAACATTTGCTTTCAGGACATTTGGGGGTAACGAAAACTTACCATCGTATTCTTCAGCATTTTTTTTTGGCCTGCGTTGAAGTGAGACGTTGCAAAATTTTGTCGTACGTGTCATACTTGTCAGATTGCAGGAAAGCCGAACCAGGTTATCTCACCCGCTCCACTGGCTCCTATCCCGGTTATAGGAGAAGCGTTTGAAGAGGTACTGGTTGATGTGTCGGAACATTACCAAAAACGAAAGCAGGTAATCAATATCTATGTACTATAATGTGTAGAGCGACCAGATTTCCCGAGGCTGTTCCATTGCGGAAGATAACGGCTCCTGTTATTCTGAAAACTTTGACTAAGTTCTTTTCTACTTTTGGACTTCCAAAAGTTGTCCAAACAGACCAAGGTACAAATTTTTTGGCGCGAGTTTTTACCCAAACGCTAAAGTCTTTGTCCATCGAGCACCGAGTTTCTAGTGCATATCACCCAGAGAGCCAGGGTGCGATCGAAAGGTTTCATCAGACCTTAAAAACCATGCTTCGAAAATTTTGTATGGACACAACTAAAGATTGGGATGAAGGAATTCCTTTAGTATTGTTTGCGGTACGTGAGAGTGTGCAAGAATCGCTCGGTTTTAGTCTGGCCGAGTTGGTTTTTGGACATACTCTTTGGGGGCCGCTAAAGGTTTTGAAAGATCAGATGATGGAGAGTAAAACAGAGAAGAAAACGAATGTCCTTGATTATGTCAATTTCGAGAGAAACTGCACAGTGCATGTGATCTTGCGCGTACCTTCTTGGAAAATGCGCAGTCGGAGATGAAGGATCGATTTGACAAGCACGCTGTTTTACGGTCTTTTCAGCCTGATGATAAGGTAGTGGTATTATTGCCGATACCAGGGTCTGCATTGTCTGCTAGATTTACTGGTCCGTATAGCATAGTTAGGAAACTTAGTAATACGGACTATGTTGTATCCACTCCCGAAAAGGCGTAAGACGCGTGTTTGTCACATTAACATGCTTAAAGCCTATTACGATCGTGACGATTGTGAACCTGTTAAACCGTTCCCAGACAATGCAGCTGTTTTAATAACGTCTAAAGCTTCTGCTGTTTTAGAAGTTGACCTGAATGAGGATGAGGATGGACTGGTATTGAGAAATACTCCACAACAATGTAGTAAATTGGGAAATTCCGCTATTCTGTCCAATCTGTCTTCTCACTTATCTTCTCTACCTAATGGGCAAAGGCAGGACGTGGTTGCTCTCATTACATAATTTCCCGTTCTGTTTTCTGATGTCCCATCCCAGACTGGGGTGTTACAGCATGATATTGATGTTCGAGATGCAAAACCGATAAAACAACATCCCTATCGAGTTAACGAGGTTAACCAGTAATCTCAATAGAACAGGGCCTTGGCGCCAGTAGTTTCATATTTATTTAGCCTCCTTTCATTTTGGCATTTACAACTCGGTTTAAATGAGCTTGCTAGAAGTTCATAGAACGATGTTTTATAAAATAGAAATTCTGAATAAAGTTAAGTAATGCATCCACTCTATAGAGCTTTGTATTATTATTATTATTATTATTATTATTATTATTATTATTGTAGCCTATAGTAGCCTATTTCTTATTCCCATGCATGCTCGTGCTTAATTCATATTGTAAAATACATACAAAGCTACTGTTGTGTTGAGGTTAGGGCGACTTTATTTAATAAAATTCTGATTTTATATCTCGCAATTAAATAAAGTCAGAATTGCGAGATGTAAACCCGCGCAATTGTGAGATTAAAAGTCGCAATTAAAATGTTTTATTCTATGGCGGAAAGCTTTCCATACAGCCTATAGCAGGGCTATTCAAGTAGCTTCATTCGAGGGCCGGATTATCAAATCGAAAAGTTGAGGTTGGCCGGTGGGTTGGTTTGGGGTTTAGCTTATTTATTGAAACATAACAGTTTCAATAAATACATTAAAGTAACCCTAAAAAAGTATGGTATTTACTTGGAAATGTGGTAGCCTACCTATGCAGATGTATAAAACCATAATAAATAAAAACTTGATAGCCTAATTACAGCTGTGTCAACTATTTTCATTGGAACAAAAATAAATAAATTATCTCGTAGCTGATGGTGAGAAATAATAATAATTGTATTCATAATTGTTAAATGAAAATATTCTGACAGTGATTATTGATAACCACAGGCTATACTCCCACTGTATAATAAACACAAGTTAAAAACTATATGCATCTTTACAAAGAAACTGACATAATTTCATAAATTTTAATTATATCCTCTACCCACCTAATAAATCTAATGCAATACATTCCACTATTTACACTATTATAGCCTAGCCTACTTAGCCTAATATAGTAAATATATAGGCTATATATATATTTATTTATTTATTAGCCTACTAGATAGTAGGCTATTCAATATAAATATTGCATTTCTGCCCAACACATGGTAAATGTTTTTAAGGGTGATTAGGGGATTTAAAATCTAATTTCGTTCATGTCACAATGTTTCTCCTGCTTTCCTTATCAGTCTTGTTGGGAATGTTGAGGCTGTTTCATCCGATTTAATAGGCCTACTAGTTAAATAATCGAGTGATTTGTGGTTTCTAGCGTAACAGAGATTTCTGTCGGACTGAAACGCTTCCCACTGGTTGTCGCAACACTGTTTAATAATATTGTCTGGGACCGGAAGTAAACACAACTCTGTGCTTGGCCGTGTTGAAACAACTATTTGTTGTTACTGACTGTTACGACCCTTCTTTGGCTCTCATCCGTCTAGGGATTGTTAGAAGGGGAACACAAGGCCAGTTCAGACATACGTCTCTATGGAACACTGTACGAATTGAGAATCACGAGAGAGACACAACCAAAATAGAATAAAAAGTAATTTAATAAGGGTAAAGTAATTTATATTACATGTGAACAAGGCAAAAAAGAAGAAAGGGAAAACAGGATTTGTGCCAAACAAGCGAAAATAATATAAGCAAAACGAAAAATACAGTGGGTGGCACACATCCCTAACCTAATGAATATGGACACAAAAAACTACTAAGTGTGCAAAATGTACGTCACGTGACAATCTTACCTATTCCCTTCCTCCTTCCCGTTTAACCCAGCTTTGCAAAGCTGTTTAACAGAATCAGAGCTCACGAATGAGAATTTTCAGGGAGCACTCAGAACAAAAGGCAAGCGTAACATGACAGACAAAACAAACATTTAACAGAACTAAATCAACCGGAGAGAAAACAAAACATCTCAAAGCAAAAACAAAAATCTCTCTCCCTTCCTGGTGTTAGCATGCGTCTTAAGTAGGGCTTCTCCAGGTGTCACGCATCGGGATGATGAGGATCCCGCCCCACATGGCAAATCCACTCAACTCGTTATGAGTGATTGACAGGTAACACAGCCAATCAGCGACGGCCTGCGAAAGTGAAAGTAAGAGAGACAAAAGAGACCAAAAAGAGAAACACAAACCCCCCAAGAGAACACTGTAAACGTCCCCAAGGACGTAACAACCCCACATTTAAGATCAAATGCATCGTTTGATACAAAAAAAAATAAATAATAACACTGAACAACATATAGACTAAGCAGAAGCACAAACATACCCACATACCTAAATTCAAACTCTAGAAAGAGTATCAGCAAGAATATTCTCTGAACCCTTCTTGTGATGAATTTCCAAGTGATAATTCTGCAAAAACAAAGCCCAACGCATCAAGCGTTGGTTTGCATTATACATGCGCGACAGAAACACAAGGGGATAGTGATCAGTAAACACAATGGTAGGAAAACTGGAAGAACCCAAAAAGACCTCAAAGAACTGTAAGGCTAATAGCAAAGCTAGGGTTTCCTTTTCGATGGTAGAATAATTTGCTTGATGTTTGTTGAATTTACGAGAAAAAAAAACAAACTGGATGGTCCACACAATCCGTACCCTCCTGAATCAGGACTGCTCCAGCGCCGACTGCGCTCGCGTCGACCTCCAGCTTGAACGCCTGATCAAACTGTGGGGCTGCCAGAACTGGACTGGTACACATCAAAGCCTTAGCATTTTCAAATGCAACCTGACATTCATCAGTCCAGACAAAAGTCTGCTTAGGGCTGAGGAGGTTAGTAAGAAGGGCTGAGGAGGTTAGTAAGAGGAGTTACTACCGTAGCAAAATTTTGACAAAAACTTCGGTAGTAACCAATCATTCCCAAAAATCGTCTTAACTCTCGCCGTGCAACAGGAACAGGAAACTTAGTAATAGCAGCAACTTTCTCATCTACCGGCTTTACTTGCCCATTTCCTACATGCTTTCCCAAATAGGTCACAGTGGCTTGACCAAATACACACTTGGCAAGGTTAAGTGTTAAAGACGCACGTTCTAACCGTTCAAACACAGTACGCAACAAAGACAAATGCTCTTTCCAGTCATTAGAAAAGATCACCAAGTCATCCAAATATGCCTTGCAATTTGGTACCCCAGCCCGTTCTCATCCCAAGGCGTAATATAATGACGCTTTTGCCAAAGCGTCTATATCGAACCCGCATGGCACCCTTTAGCGTCAATATGAGACGCCGATATATATGGGTCAGAAGGCGCCTCCTAGCGGTCTAACCCTAACCCTACACCATACCTAAACCTACCCATCTCTCTGCGTGTTATATTGACGCTAAAGGGTTCCATGCGCGTTGGATTTAGACGCTTTGTCAAAGTGTCAGAATATGACGCCTTGGGATGAGGATGCGTTAGGTACCCCAGCGAGAACGGTTTGAATCAATCGCTGAAACGTAGCTGATGCGTTTCGTAACCCGAACGCCATAACATGGTATTGTAGAAAGCAATCCGGAGTTACGAACAATGTCGGACGCACGTGGGGTTAATGGTACCTGCCAGTACCCTTTAAGTAAGTCAAGTTTGCTAACAAATCTAGCAGAACCGATACTGTCTACACAATCCTCCATTCTAGGGAGCGGATAGCAATCAGGCACGGTGACAGCATTGACTTTTCGGTAATCCATGCAAAAACAAAAAGAACCATCAGGTTTCTTAACGAGAAGACACGGGGAGTTCCACGGACTATAACTGTGACGAGCTAAATCATTCTCTAACAAATAGTCAGTTTCTGTCTTCATAGCGGACCTCTTAATGTTCAACCTATTCATTTTAAAATATATTCAAATAAAAACCAGTTCCATTAATGTGTAATAATACTTCACAAAATTACTGTTTTTACAGATTTTTTACTTAAAAAATGCAGGCTTGGACACAACCCTACTCGTTTTATGCATTCTCCATTTCTAATCTGGGGATATTCAAATTAATTAACCAATCATACCATTGATCAGCTCTACCAAAACTTGGATGTCTTTTTTCCAGTAATAAACAAACATTGTTAAGGTGTTTTGATTGATACTGTGAAACAGCTTTGATACAATCTGTATTGTGAAAAGCGCTATATAAATATATTTTGACTTGACTTGACTTAATTATTCTTTTTTAAAAAGCTGAAGACTGCTCATTACAGAAACATTCAAACAAATATTTACAAATTTGTGTTTTACTTGGTATTTTTCCTCAACTTTGTGTCTCAGTTGGCAATTAATTTTCATTATATTTAAAATATATATATTTCTGTTACTCAGAAGTTAAACATTATGTCAATTTAAAGTGGCTGCGTTATAAATAGAAATATGGGTATAGCGTATGTATGTGCTGTTGTTGTTTTCCATGACATGCTACATTTTAATGTTTTAATGACAGCAAGAGTTTCTTGGCTATAAATGTAGCATTTCACTAATGAAGGGGAATGTAAAGCATTAAATCAACCAGTTCTCTGAAATAGCTCAGAGGTGCATCTCATGAAGCTTCATTTGGCAAGCATATATAATGATAAGACCCACCTTTTTCAGACATTCAGCATTATAGAAGTAAGTTTATTAAATATAGTCCTACATAAACTGTGCCAAAATAAGATTATCTATGATAATGTCTATAACAGTAATTGCATGAGAAAATAAGGAAAAATAGATAGCTCCAGTCGTGCAGACGTTCACACGGGCAGACGTGCAGACGTTCACACGTTAAGACGTAATCCACACGTTAACTTTCTAACGTGACGCCGCCGTGACGTCTGCATAGATCAACAGCTACACGTGATTGACGTGTATACGTGACGTGATATTTGCGTGTACGTCTCCATATAAAACAAATGGAGACGTACACGCACGTATACACGTGTGTTATCTGTCGTGCTTGTCAGTCTCGTCGCCGAATGGAACATTCCGAGCGCCTTAGGAGGGCACCAGCGCCTCTGCCTCTCAGCGCCTCTGCCTCGCGAGTCGATGATAGCCCTGTGGATCTGTCTTCCGTGGATGAGCCCGCAACTCAACCAGTGCTGAAGTATCCGGTCACAGTGATAGGCGAGAAACCAAGGAGTTTTTCCACAAACTGGTATAGCAGATACAATTTCCTTGAGTACAGCATTAGGAAGGATGCAGTCTTCTGTAAGATGTGAAGGCACTTTGGTGATCGGGGCAGGGAGGAGAAGTTTAGCCAGAGTGGATACCGGGACTGGAAGCACCTCAATCACGCTTGTTTAAAGCACCAGAATAGCAAATCGCACACATTTTGGATAAATTTAACAATTACAGGCTGTCAATGTCTGAGCGCGGCTCTGTCATCCATCAACTCAACAACACAGATTGTAGACAGGGTGAAATCATAGAGAGGAATCGGGAGCATATCAAAGTAATTCTGGACGTTCTGATTACTTGTGCCAAACAAGAAGTACCCCTGCGTGGCAACCGGGAGAATGAGGAGGTCAAAAACGCAGGTAATTTCCTGGAATTTTATAGACTTGTCTGTAGGCATGACAAAGCAACCCAAGAGCGACTAGATGCGATCCCTAGCAATGCAAAGATGCTCAGTCACGAAATTCAGAATGACCTGTTGGATGCTGCGTGCACTCTCCTGTTGCGACGGATTAAACGTGAATTGCATGAGGGATCTTTCTATGCTATTTTAGCAGACGAGTGTAAGGATGTATCTAAAAAGCAGCTGGTGGCTGTTTGCTTTCGGTAGTGCACATGGGGACTGTGCGAGAACGCGCTGTTGGCCTCGTAGCCACAGACAACATGACTGCTTATGCGATAGCACAGAAAAAATTAGAAGTTGTCGCACCTTTTGAACTAGACCCTAGCCTTTGCGTTGGTTTTGGGTTTGATGGTGCATTGGTAATGGCTGGCCATAAGGGGGGTGTCCAAGCCATCCTTAAGGGCACCTGTCGTGCAATGTCACTCTCATAGGTTAAACCTCGTCCTGTCAACTGTGGCCCGGACATCGCTGGATGCTTCTACTTTTTTCAACACTCTCAACACCTTGCACACCTTCATGTGCGGCAGCGAACGTCATGCCCGTTTCCTTTAACGCGCAAAGAGAGATGCGGCCCGATCAGAGGTCATTGGAATTGGAGCGAGGGTGTGACACCAGGTGGGATTCAAGATCGGCCGCAATGACAAAAGTTTTCATCCTGTATGATGTTATCGTGGAGGTGCTGGCACAGTATGCAGAAGACGGGGGACAGAGTGAAATTGAGGCATAATCACTCCTTCAGCAGATCAGAACAAAAAAGTTAATATTCCTCCTTGTACTTTTCAAACAGTTGTTCAGTAAATCAGACTTCACGTCTAAAAGCCTCCAGTCCATTGACACATCAGTGACAGACACGGTTGATTTGATCGAGAACCTCAAACAAGAACTGACAGACATTCGCTCCGGTGACTGTGTTCTCAAATATGTTAGCAACAACAAATAAGATGATGGAGGATCATGATGTCGAGAACTGGGACGTCATCAGTTTTCCCCGCTCAAGAAAGCTCCCAGGCCGTTTTGAGGGAAGTATTGTCACATGCACGTTGGGGAAATCGACAAGAGTGAGCTAATAGACTGCCAGCTTATTGAACTGAACACTCGATTCCACAGTGACACCTATAGCCTCATGGAATCTGCTGCAATCCTGATGTCCCATCGCCTTGATACAAATGGCACCACCTTGGCCACTATAGCGAACTCTCTCAATGATACAAGGAAGCGCTTCCACGTAGCCATATCAGAGTCGGAGCTCGAAGTGTTTGTGCAACTCATAGAGAGGAAGAAAAAAGAGGAGAACATCTCAAAAGTCTTGCAGAAGTGATGTACATATGCCATGAGGACGTTTTCCCGAATATCCATGCTTTCTTAAAAGCTCTGATAACACTGCCAATGACATCCTGTACAGTTGAACGCGTCTTTTCCAGTGTCAACCGGATTAAAACACCAAATAGGAGCACCATGCTTACTTCTCGCCTTATGTCCCTGTCTGTTGACCTTTGAGAGAGAGCTTACAGTAACTGTAAGTTACAGTAACTTACAGTAACAAATGTCAATGAAATCATTGACATTTTCAAGAGCAAACCCCGCCGACTACTCCTGTAATTTCGGAAAGATAACGCAGAGTTTAAATGTGGCTCAGAGGGTGGAAAAAAACAAAGCCTATTTTCCCCGTGTTTAGTAAAATTACTCAAACGTCACACTCATCCGCGTAGCCTACATGGGGATCGAGTGAGAAAAAGTACAAATATAAAATGAAATAAAAGAAAGAGTACAACCGACGGTCGGTGGAGCGGTTATCTCTTCTCCTCAGCTTTCAAATCTATTAGGCTACTGACAGTCTACGCACATGCGCAGTTCTCATTTTACCTCAGATTAACATAAAAGCACAAAGTGACCGTTGTAGCATGCCCTTTCCTACTGCTCTGTTAAATAATTTGATTTACAATGAAATATTCTTCTCATACTCTCTCTTCTTCCCTTACCTTCACGTTTGGCAATCTTTTAAGCCTGTCTGTTAGCGCAAAAATATGAGTGTCTTTTAGCCTACTCCGTTGTTACTCAGTTGTTGTTTTTTTAGCCTGATTAGTTTTTGGCTTCTGAAATGTTTTGTTGTTGTTGTTTTTGTTGTTGTTGTTGTTTTTCTGCAATGCAGATAACTTTGTTGATATTGTGATATTGTATAGGTTACATTTTAATACATCTTCTCTGTATAATAAGTCCGTCTGTTGTTAATGAAATCGAAAGTAAATAAATGGACAGTTGACGTTGTTAATGAACAAGTTCTGTTCCCGAGTATTGATTGAAACTGTCGGGCAGTGTTGTTGATCTGTAATGGGCTATTGTTGAAAATTTAAAACAATTATTAAGAAGAATTGTGAAATATTCAGCCTCATGTTATACGAGCACAACTAAACGTTTTGGGAAAATATTAGGCTACATTCCTGTCTTTTACAGTCTAAATATAGGCTATTATAGTTTAGATTATTTTTTATAATATCCCATGAGTCCTAATAAATGCAACTTCAACTATTTCTGAAGTGCTTCTTTTATAAAGAACACCACTTTTTCTTTTATTGGGAAACGCAGCCTAGGTATGATGCGTAATGGAGATTCCAAAGCGCTCTTCTTTGGTCAGAACCAAGGAGAGCGATCGCGGATAGGTCCGTCCTGACTCCTATGCACCGAAACTTTTTAACAATGCAACAAAATATTTAAAGAGAAGCAAGCTATTAAAATCTACATTATATATACGTACAGATAATATAACAGTATATTAGTCAGTCATTTTTATTGGTTAAACAGTGATTTGATAACGTTTTTAATTTAAGGCCCACCCACAATTGGTCTGGCCCATCCGAACCTGGAATCCTGGCGCCGTGCCTGGTCAGAACTGTTTCGTGTTTTGTGATTTTAATAAAATAATAGTGTCAGAATAAAATATACACATATTTAGGAAAAGTCAGAGTCCTACAGCCACATTGATTTTATTTTAACAAAGTTATTAAACTGTAAAATTTAAAAACGGTCAAAATGACCGCCTTGGTAGTTCTAGTGTTAAAAAAAGCTTCTGAGCGAGGAAGCAAGTGAGCATGTTGGCACATAGTTGGAGAGAAATACGAAATCTAGACATAGCCTACAGTACCTATAAAACCAAAGCTGATGAGGATCAACAGTTCTTGATAATGTGACATTCTAGTTTTAGCAGTATACTATAGCTGTTTAAGCTAGCATTAGCTCTAAATCAGGGTTACTCATTGCGCGGCTCGCAAGCCTCATGCGGCTCACCAAGCATTCATTTGTGGCTCACATGGCAGTTACTAATCGGTGATATGATCATGCAGTCAATACAGAAAATCTCACAAAAACATTAAAAAACAAGCAGGGCTACGTAACCCGTAACGAAGCAGGGAGGGAGGCCGAGAGCGGTAATAGTCCGTTTTCATTGGTATCAGATCAAGGAGGTGGTGATAAGAGAGGCCCGTAAAAGAAGAGGATCCTTGCAGTACCGTGGCAACCGATGACAGGATGCAGTTCGGAAGTTCTGGAACAGCGCGCTCAATATCGTGGGGTAATGGCAGAGCTTTATAATCTTGGATTTAAGCCATCCAATAGTTATCTACTATTTGTGTCACGAGGGAGTGACTGGTCATTGGAAGTGTTTTACATCATGCGGACATTTCTACGTCTCTAATGAATAATTGGTGCTGTTGTATTTGATTTGATACCACTGTTGAACTAGATTTGCTCTATGATGTGTCTTGGTTATTCTTTGCTGTAATCACAAATACTTTGTGGCAAGAGTTTGATTGCTATTTTTGTTTACTTAAGAGGATTTTTTTTTTTTTACTGTCTCATTTATTTTGGCTTGCCCTGTGCTCATTACTTTGGTCAAATGTTTTAACCAATTATCGTTATGCCATGGGTCTACTCATATATTAAGCATACTACTTGATACACTAATGTTATCTATATGTTGTATAATGAGGATACTTTGCTTTAAGGGACTGAGGATTAAATAAGGTAAGGCGAAATAAGGAAGTGTGCAGAACACTTAGTTCTTGTTCTAGTTGGTAGTTTTGCTGTCATTGAAAAGTTCTTTGAGGGGTGGGTTGATTTTGTGGGTGGGTTGGGTTTTTGTTTGGGATGGCGTCATGCTGACTTTGACTTTTATGTTTGTTCCTTTGTTGATGTTATGTTATTTTACTTTTTGTAATTCTTTTATTTTCAATCTCCGATCACAGGCTTCTGATAGATATTCTTTTGGGTAGAGAGATGAGATTTCTGAGTTGGAACGTCAAGGGCTTAAACCATCCGGTTAAGAGAAACTGAGTTCTTGCTCATCTTCGACAGCTCAAAGCAGAGGTTGCCTTCTTGCAAGAAACCCATTTACGCATCGCGGATCACAATCACCTCAATCGTGGTTGGAAGGGGCAGATCTTTCATTCCCCTTGGAGGAACTGGCGTTTCAATACTTCAGGCAGATAACAATTTAGTTTCCTTTGCTGCTAACCAAATTTCTTTTTTTGTCTAAGCGTTAATAAACCAGTGGACGTTTCAGATTCAACAGTGTGGGAGGCCCTTAAGGCATATATTAGAGGCTAAATTATTTAATATGGTGCTAATAAAATAAAGCTTATTTTACTCGCTAAAAATCCAGGAAAGTTTTAGCTAATCAGCTGCGAGGGCTACATGCAAAACAATTAATAAGTGGTCTTTGACGGGGAGGTCACAACTGATCCGAATACTATTAATGACAAGTTTAGAGATTTTTATTCTACTTTGTTTACATATGACTCCTCTTCGCAGGGGGATATCGAAGATTTTAAAAATAAGTTCACTTATCTTGGGGTCTTTATCACTTGCCATCATAAGCATCTTTTTAAACATAATTTTGGCATGCTTCTCGAACAGATTAAGAAAGATCTTTCTAAATGGTCCCCTTTCTCTCATTGGGCGCATTAATTCCATGAAAATGGTGGTGCTTCCTACATTTCATCATTTCTTTCAGTGTTTACCATTATTTATTCCCTTGTCTTTTTTTAAGTCTTTGGACTCTGTTATCTCTTCTTTTATTTGGAATGGTAAGCACCCTCGCTTACACAAAGCATACCTTGAGAGGCCTAGATGCAATGGTGGTATGTCCTTACCTAATATTACGTTTTACTACTGGGCAGCTAACATACGTAATACACTTTATTGGTGGGATTATCACCTTTTGCCCAATAGGCCGCTTTGGGTGGTAATAATAAATGCTTACAAGCAAATTTGCATCTAAATTACAGTCAACTTCTTATTCCGGTTGACTGTCCAGTGGTGAAACACTCGCTGAGGATTTGGATCCAATTCAGGAGGTCATTTGGTTTTAGGGACCCCTCTCTTCTTAGCCCTGTGTTCCGTAATCATTTTTTTCCCCGCCTTCAATGCAGGATGGTTCATTCAAGAGTTTGTCTCACAAGGGGATAACACGTTTCAAATACATATTTTTGGATAATGTATTTGCTTTTTTTGAGCAATTGGTATCACGTTTTGATCTTACCAAGTCAGATTTCTTTAGAGTCTTGCAAGTAAGACATTACGTTAAGTCACTTATACCAGACTTCCCAGCGATGCCCTCCGAAAACCCTTTGGATAGGTTCTTTTCATGTAACACATTGGACAAGGGCTCAATTGCATAATTTAAATAATTTAATGATCAATCTGGCATTTCATCCCTGGAAAACATTAAGAGAGCTTGTGAGGAATACCTTGACAGACCACTCTCCGAAGACACATGGAACTCATCGTCAATGTGTGCTCTGCATTCACTTATACACTCACCGGCCACTTTATTAGGTACCTCATGCTAGTAACGGGTTGGACCCCCTTTTGCCTTCAGAACTGCCTCAATTCTTCGTGGCATAGATTCAACAAGGTGCTGGAAGCATTCCTCAGGGAGTTTGGTCCATATTGACACGATGGCATCACACAGTTGCCGCAGATTTGTCGGCTGCACATCCATGATGCGAATCTCCCGTTCCACCACATCCCAAAGATGCTCTATTGGATTGAGATCTGGTGACTGTGGAGGCCATTTGAGTACAGCGAACTCATTGTCATGTTCAAGAAACCAGTCTGAGATGATTCCAGCTTTATGACATGGCGCATTATCCTGCTGAAAGTAGCCATCAGAAGTTGGGTACATTGTGGTCATAAAGGGATGGACATGGTCAGCAACAATACTCAGGTAGGCTGTGGCGTTGCAACGATGCTCAATTGGTACCAAGGGGCCCAAAGAGTGCCAAGAAAATATTCCCCACACCATGACACCACCACCACCAGCCTGAACCGTTGATACAAGGCAGGATGGATCCATGCTTTCATGTTGTAGACGCCAAATTCTGACCCTACCATCCGAATGTCGCAGCAGAAATCGAGACTCATCAGACCAGGCAACGTTTTTCCAATCTTCTATTGTCCAATTTCGATGAGCTTGTGCAAATTGTAGCCTCAGTTTCCTGTTCTTAGCTGAAAGGAGTGGCACCCGGTGTGGTCTTCTGCTGCTGTAGCCCATCTGCCTCAAAGTTCGACGTACTGTGCGTTCAGAGATGCTCTTCTGCCCACCTTGGTTGTAACGGGTGGTTATTTGAGTCACTGTTGCCCTTCTATCAGCTCAAATCAGTCTGGCCATTCTCCTCTGACCTCTGGCATCAACAAGGCATTTCCGCCCACAGAACTGCCGCTCACTGGATGTTTTTTCTTTTTCGGACCATTCTCTGTAAACCCTAGAGATGGTTGTGCGTGAAAATCCCAGTAGATTAGCAGTTTCTGAAATACTCAGACCAGCCCTTCTGGCACCAACAATCATGCCACGTTCAAAGTCACTCAAATCACCTTTCTTCCCCATACTGATGCTCGGTTTGAACTGCAGGAGATTGTCTTGACCATGTCTACATGCCTAAATACACTGAGTTGCCGCCATGTGATTGGCTGCTTAGAAATTAAGTGTTAAGGAGCAGTTGGACAGGTGTACCTAATAAAGTGGCCGGTGAGTGTATAGTTTAAAGTTGTACACAGAGCTCATATATCAAAAGTTAAACTAGCTCAAATGTTTCCTGGTACTAGCCCTATGTGCAATAGATGTCAATGTGCTGAGGGAACGTTAACTCACATGTTCTGGACATGCCCCAAATTAGAGTGTTACTGGCAATCGAAATTTCACACCCTTTCTTCAAGCATAGATTAGAGCCAGAACCTCTGGTGGCATTATTTGGAGTTGCCCCAGAGTACGTATGGTTGTCAACATGTGTTAGGCTAGGCTATCAATGTGTAAAGTCCTTGCTTTATTTTCCCTGCTTGCACATAGAGTAATATTATTAAAGTGGAAAGATCCTTTGCCACCCACTCACACTCAATGGATTACAGATATGATGTCCTGTCTCTGCCTCGAAAAAATAAGGTATTTGCTAAGAGGATCGGAAAAACAGTTTTTTAAGATGTGGCTCTCTTTTATTGACTATGTTGATGCCACTACTATTGTTTTTTTGTTTTTTTTTGTTGTAATGTATTTGTTGTATTTGGTTGGAGGTTAATGTTTGTTAGCATGTTTGTAAGTATTGTATGTATGCTCAGTTCTTACAATTCCATTTTGAATTAATGGACAGTATGGGCGCCATTCTTAAAATTGGATGGTGAGGGGTGGGAGAATGTGAATGTGATGTATATTGTTAAAATTAATAAAAAACAAACTTTGAACAAAAAAACCTCGTCTGCTCTATTACTAATAATTTATATTTAATAAATACTCAAAACAGCGGCATTACAAAATGAAAATATAGACTATAGGATATTTAAACTTGCTATGCCCTTACGTCTGTAACACCGACTCACTGCAGAGTTGCAAGTTTTGGCAGTCTTTCCTGCTCTTAATGCCGAATGTGCTCTTAGATGATTAGATATGTAAAGACTATGGGCGAATCTAATCCGTGGGGAATTTGCATATCATAATTAATAATTCATAATTAATAATTATTCATACATGTTTGGATTAGATCAGTCTTACATGTTAATAAATCTCCCTCTAAGGGAGGATGTCCTTTTACCTGCATATTTAACTGTGTATCCTTGCATTTTAACTACAAGTTGATTACAGTTAATTACACTGATCACGTCTTACAAAACAGGCAAAATTAATTAGCTCAATTGCCAGAATAATATTGTGGGGATCCACAATATCATCTTACTTTATAGGATTTCAGGAAACGCAATTCTCTGGCCAGAAGAATTGGGTTTGCTGCCCTATAAACACATACTCTTTAAAGTATCTTTAATTGATAAAGCGAGTAGGACCTGTTTGCACTTAAGGGACTTGAAAATGAGCAAAGTAAATGAATCAATCAAATGAATATAATGGATTTAATAAAGGCATGTCTACTTATATATTTACTACAGTTGCCATGGAATATATATATACATATATATTTACAAACATAATAAACAAACAAAACACGATAAGGCATCGATGAACGGGAAAGGCATTGCGTTTGGACAAATGGAGACACGTGTGGGAGAGTGAGGGTGTGAGAGAGAGAGAGAACGGAGAGAGAGAGAAAGAGAGAGAGAGAGCATTAGCAGCATTATCCTGGACTTCACCTTTTCTGTAACAACACGAAAACATCATCTTAAGGCTTCTTAGAAGCTCTGTAAAAAGAGATACTTGCGCAAATGTAATCTTGGTCATGCACTCTGTGTCGCGTCGGTCCTGCACCGTGAGCGGTGTCCTTTGTGTGGGAGGAAGCGTCACGTGGTCACGTGCGCGTGCTTCTGGTTCAGAGAGAGCGCGCGGTGGTTTAAATGTCCCTCGTAGCCGGCTTTGCTGAAGAGATATGTCCCGCGGTGTTCTTTTCACTCGTGGAATTAAAACACAGGGACTTATCTTAAGACTGAAAAACACAAACTAACTAGAACACATAAAAGAAAGGCGAAAGACTCGCCTCGAGACGAGACGTTACATTCTGAAACCAGGACGAGCACGGAAGAGCGCAGTAAGATCTGACTCGGAGGGAGGTTCAGTTCTTCTTTAAAGGAACCTTCTGAGGTGCGAACTGGCCAATGGCATTCAACGAAACTTTGGCGGCAACCTCGGCTTTGTCTTGTCCGCGTTCGATTTATGGCCGCATTCACAGGTTTTACAAGCAGTCAGAATTTGGTCAGAATCATTCCAAAGATGATTAAACATAGTAAAATACATTTTACGGCTTGTTCAATTACATAGATGACCTCGTTAGATCACAAAGGTTCGGAAAATAGGAAGAAAGACGTATAAGGAGAGTTATATTGCAGAGTTACATTAAAAGCATAATTAAATGCCCTTGTAGTTCGTTTAGAACTACCATACACTCCCAGATCCCTTCATAGGGCCTGGACAAATCGACAAACATAACATATCAAATATATCTCAGTAAAGTCTTTAAATGAGTGAATTAAAGCTTTGTGTATGTGCGTTTTCAGAGGGGACTCTTTGACCGCATGGCATTCCTTTCTCTGCAGCAAGGAGGGGGTTAGTTTGATAAGGTCTGCTTGAAGCTCGAGCCACAGTCATGAAGTGTTCTGGTGAATCTCGCAGGACATTTGAATATGTCAGTTCATTGGGTGTTTAAGAGAGAGAACCCTCAAGATTTCTTATAACACCCCTGTGTCACAAAGTTAGCGAGATGTAATGTAAATCAACAAATGGGGAACGAGGATTGGAGTTTATCGAGACTAAACATGCTACACAGTGATTTCTGTTTCTCATAGTATGCAAGTCATGTCTCAAACATTAACCCATTAGAGTTTACAAGGCCACACAGACCAAACAACATAAAGGAAAAATCATGAGATGGAACATTGGATGCATGTATCACATGGTTATATATATATATATATATATATACATAGAATATATAGGTTTAAACCAGGGTTCGTTTATTCTTCTCAGCAAGAATAAGGAGGAATCACACTCTCTGGGACATTCCAAGGGGTAATAAAGCTCAGTCTTGTAACAGAACACCCCATTCTTGGTGTGTGTGTGGGAGAGAGTGTGTGTGTGTGTGTGTGTGTGTGTTTTTCCAAGTTCCAGGCCTTTTGGGGCTAAAGGCTTTGGGATTTTAGCATGGGGGTATTTAGTTATTCAGATTCACCTTCGCCCAGTCCTTACAGATACATGATGGGCTAATGTCGAAAAGGAAAATAACTTAAGGTCATTGAAATATATATTATGCATACCCTCTATCTATCATGAGCATGCTTGTGAATATGGAATATATTTTGGCATTTACTAAAAAATAAAAATAAAATGTTTTGGTAAATTGGAGCAATTCAAATGAAGGAGACTCAACCTGGCACTTCAGACGCACATTATAACAACGCTAGTTTAGCTATGGTTATTTCCAGCATTTCATGCTAGTTAGCTTGTATTATATACGTACTGAAAATGGATCAATTTCTTGTTAAACAAAGTCTCGCACCAAGTGGACAGAAACAAAGCAATGTGACTGTGACAAACGAGGGAACTAAAGATCCGGAGCAAGCAACAACCGCAAATCGACAGGAAGATGATGGAGACGGGGTTTGTGGAAAGTCAACTACTGCTAAAAAGAGAAAGGTACGAGTCATACAAGATGAGCATAGACAATTTCAAGAAAAGTGGACAGAGGAATTTTTATTTGTCCTCCACGGATCGAACTCTTTGTGTTTGTAATGCAAACAAACCCGCTCTGGTTTCAAGCGAAGTAATTTGGAGCGACATTTCCAAACGACGCACCCAAAATTTAACGAAAGTTACCCACCTGTAAGTGTTATCAGGAAAAGAAAAATAGCAGCTTTCTTCCTCTCTTTCTGGACAACAAAGGCTCATACACAGGACAACTTCTACAGATTAACGTTTATCTAAGGCATCGTTTGAGATCGCGTGGATTTTGGCTCAGGGAAAAAAAACCTTCTCAGACTCTTGCTTTTTGGCTTCAGCAGAAATATTATTTGCAGAGTTTGACAACAAGGAGGCAATTGTAAAGCAAATTAAAGGATTACAATTATCCGATTCCACCCTAATGAGGCAGATAGAAAACATCGGCAAAGACGTGAGTGACCAGCTCTGTGCAGATGTGTCAGCAGCACCGTGTTTCAGCATCGCGGTGGATGAAAACACTGATGTGACAGATGTTGCACAGTTGTGTGTTTGGGTAAGGTTCCCAAAAGGAAAGTCTTTCAGAGAAGAAATAATGTGCTTGCTTCCACTTGTTGGCCAAACAAGAGGTGAGGACATTGCACTTCTGGTATTTTTTTATGAAATAAATCTAAATGTGTGCACAGATGGTGCCCCTGGCATGCAAGGAAATGAGAAGGGGCTTGCTGGGCTCATGAAAAAAAAGAGAAGAAATACCCAACTTTGTCAGTTTCCACTGCATCATACATCAGGAGTCACTGGTTTCAAAACTGAAAAATAATACATTCCAAACCGTGATGCAAACTCCAGAGCGCTGAATCACAGACAGTTCCGTCAGTTCATTGAGGAATATGACACAGAGAATGGTGATTTACTGATGCACAGTAAAGTGAGATGGTTGTCCCGTGGAAAAGTGCTTGAACGGTTTCTGAGCCTTCTCCCTGAGATTTGCATTTTCCTGGAGAGCAAAGGAAAATGGGAGCCAGAGCTGGAAGACCCATGCTGGATCACACAGCTGGCCTTTCTGACTGACATCACCTGTCACCTGAACACTCTCAATTTGCAGCTTCAAGGAAGATATATGCTTCCAAGCAACATGCTGAATGCAATCAGAACATTTCTGAACAAAATAACTTCCATGTACATACCTGACAGAGAATTAATTCACTTCCCCAAACTCAGAGCTGTCACCACAAATGACCCATCTGCACCAGCACTTCAGGCACAGAGGATTTGTGAATAATTTGGATGAGCTGAGGGGGGGATTTGAATCCAGATTCAAAGATGTGAATCGGCATTATTTGCATTGAATATTTTCAACTTTATTGAAAACCCCTTCCATGTGGATGTGTTACTGGATCTCTTACTCCAACTTTCACTCTGCTCTGCCCTACTCAGTGTGCTGATGTAGAAAGTGAAATGGTAGAACTGCAGACAAAAGACATTCTTAAAGTTGAACTCAGAGCAGGTGTTAGTCACCTCTGGAATTTGAAGAAGATTTTCCCACTTTGAAGCCACTTGTGCAAAACGTGATGTCCTTCTTTGTGAGCACATACACTTGTGAGTCAACATTTTCAACCCTGAACACTATTAAGAGGAAACAGAGAA
Organism: Semotilus atromaculatus; assembly: GCA_031834385.1. Classification (NCBI taxonomy): domain Eukaryota; kingdom Metazoa; phylum Chordata; class Actinopteri; order Cypriniformes; family Leuciscidae; genus Semotilus; species Semotilus atromaculatus. The sequence continues at coordinate 9,577,248 of JAULUF010000009.1, read as the reverse complement.
ACCTCCTCACCAATGAACATATTCATGGCTCACAAGGATTGCAACAACAAGCTACAAATACAACATGAATAAGGTCAAGGAAATGCATGCATGCTTCCATTCATCCCAGCATTAAGGTTATCCTGCTTTTTTTGTTATTAAGGGAAATCATTGTGTCTCAGTTACAAATTTGACTGGTAAATAATAAAGAATGATTTTTATCCCCCTTTTGTATTTATTGCATTGGATATTGTATGTTCAGGGATGACAGATTGATAAGCAGACATGCTATTTATGACTGGATGTAACTTTTGATACTTTGCAGTAAAAGTTGCTCTCCTATTGACTTTGTCCTTTCAGTGTGGCTCTCATCAAAAAATAAATAAAAAAATGTGTGAAGACCACTGCTCCTAGATGTATGTTTTGACAGGGCATTAAAAATGTGGTAATGAATACCTTTCATCTGCTAAAGTTACTGACTTGCCAAAAAAAAAAATCTCTCTCTGAGAAATGGGTACTTGGGCTGTTGATACAAGACTCCAATTAAATTATTACCTGATTATGTGCCCTGACTCAAGCATTAGTTTATTCCAACAAGTACTGTACCAGGTATAACAACACAGAAAGGCAAATGCATGATGTTCTCTCTGGAGTCGCTCAGGTGTGTCAACATGTGCAGCAGGTTATGAGGGATGTTCTACTAATGCAGTGCTTCTCAATTATTTTCTGTTACGCCCCCCCTAGAAAGAAGTAAACATTTTGCGCCCCCCAACTCTCCACCGCGACTGTAAATGGTATCATTTTTTCTATAAAGTTGTTATAAGTACACCTCTGCATTACATTGTATCCTTATTAACATTAAAGAAAACGAAGAAAAAAAAGAAATATAGATCAACTTACAACAAAGAATACCTTTATTAACATTGTTTTTTATTCAGTAACAGAAAAGACTTAGAGTGTTTTTTTTTTTTTTTTTGCACTGAGCAATTTGGTATCCCACCTTATATGACAGTGCTCGCTGGTTTACACCGCGAGCAGGAGCGTCGCGCAAGGGCCGATTCACATATAGCGCCTAAACGCGTAGACAACGCTAGGCGCGCCGCGTTCTCATTTTACCAAAGCACTAGGGCGGTTGCGCTCCGGAGGCGTCTGTCGTTGCTAAGCTTGTTGTTGTTAAGGTTCTTGTCACGTGACCTACGGTGCGCTTGCGGCATTCTGAAAAGTCGAGGGCTGCGTCCCGATTCGCCTACTTATACTACGCCCTATAAGTATGTACTCTTTTTGTGAAGAAAAAGTACATACTTTTGAGTGTGTAGCAAAAGAGTAGGCAAGCTTTGGGACATACTACTCCGTCATCTTTAACGGACAGCTCTGTCGCGTGCGCCGTCACTGTAAACTGCCCTGTCAATCATCTTGTCACAGTTAAAATCCTCCATTCAATCTAATTTAATTTCCTACCGTTTCTGAGAGAAGTGTAATAGCTCTTTCCTCTGCCCGTCGCGGGTCTTTCATGCGGAGACTCATGTGTTTGCAATTTGAATGTAATGATGCATTTAAAAGTTAATGATTAAACGTATCTTTACAAAAGTTCACAATGCTGATGCAGATGCAATATAATGTAGACAACATTGAATAAATAAATTTTCGTCAGGTTAGATACTGGTAATTAATCACTCAAACCCCTTTATCTAAACCTCTCTACATAACTGCCGGACTCGCGCATCCTCCATGTCTGTAGTTTTTTAACACTTTTCACTCGTGTTTGTAGTTCTAATCGAATCCTCGTCCAACGCGCGATGGGTTGTGGGCAATATCAGCCGTCACGCCGGTTTCACACCGCACGCGTTCGCAGAGCGTAAGCAGCGCAGGAGCAGTGCGTATAGTGAGCGGAAGCAGGGCACGCACGTTTTGCTTTCATACTGGCAGCGTTTGGACGCGCGCGGCTGAACCACGGCGTGTTACAGACAAAGTCTATAATGAATAAGTTGGCATTGTTTTATTTAGTTTTCAAATACATTTAAGAGAAAAGACTTGTCAAGAAGCTTATTTTATTAATTAATAGGCTATACTATTACATAACTTTTGGTTCATCCTTGTTTTTGTTGACTTTGTTTTCTTTTAAAATTGATGAAGGTCATTTGATTGACTGTTTAAAACACAATAGATATCATCAATGCGCTTTTGGGTAAAACTGCTGTGTATTTTGGCCAGGATCAATGCATTGTCACTTTAATTCAGCGTAAGCCGCGCGGCAAAAATAGACCAGACGCTGAAACGATCGCGGCATTGCTGCTCCTGCTCTGCTCCTGCTACGCGCTGACGCGCCGCGTCTGCGTGCGGTGTGAATGCTCTAATCTGTTAACATGGGCGCCGAAAAAAATACGCGCTGCTTACGCTCTGCGAACGCGTGCGGTGTGAAACCGGCGTTAGAGTGCGCATCGATCTGCACTTCGGATTCTGACCGGATATAGTAGACCATCCGGGTATCTTTGGAACACTCATTTCAACATACTACGATTTGGGACGTACTAATTCTACTTTCGAATACTATTTAGGACGATAGTATGCGAATTGGGACGCAGCCGAGATGTTTTTATCTCGATGCGGCGCGGACGCGCTTGGAAAAAACGAGCGCGTCGCACCGCGACCACGTCGCTTCCATTATGAGCGCGCATACCGCGCGCCTACATTTGAAATAACTAACTTGAGCGCGCAAAAGACGCGATATGTGAATCGGCCCTAAAGCAGCAGTGCAGCGGGGGTTTCGGCGGCGAGTCTATTTTTGCTGCACTGCTCACGCTCAATTAAAGTGAAAGCACACTTTTGATGGACAAAATTTATATGATTTCACACAAAAAGTGTCTAAAGCGCACAGAATTTGCATGTCTGGTGTGTTTTAACAAGAACTGCAGTATGTCAGAAAAGAAAATGAAGACTCAAATTTTATAGAAAATGTACCCACCCATTAAACTTGTTTAATTATTTATTCAGTTTGGGCTTTGAACAAACTTCAAGTCTATCAAGTTTATGACCAACTTCTAAAAACAAATTTAACAAAAGTCTTTGTAAAGAAATGCTTGCTTATATGTCGCCTGGGCGCCGCTGTTGTGACGCTGTACAAACGCTTCCAGTAGTTGCGCTGACGCGCTGCTCACGCGCTGCTCACGCGCCACTCATGCTTGCGGAGTGAAACGGCCGTTACGTTTGTCTCATTAGGCTTGTTCGACTTCATGCAGCTCTGCGCAGAACGATCGGCGGCTGACTTGAAGCAGTGCATGCCGGTTAGAAATTTTGTCCGACTTGATACAGCGCCGACGCCACGTGACTGTGACGTATGCCATCAAAGTAACGCGAGAGCGATTCGAGAGTAGCCGGAGAACTCAGCCAGCGCAGCTTCTGAAGAGCGGCTGCTCGGGGCTGCACGAGCGCTGATGACGACACAGCTGTTCCACGATTGGCCGGATTCACCGCATGACAACGATCACGTGTGTTTCGTGTTTATTCGACCACCTTTAGTTCCTCTACAGCTCACAAATCATTTTTATAACAGTAAGCACTCTTTTCATGTAGTCGCAATGTTATATTGTGTCATGTTTATCCAAATAAAACTGATTAAAAAACGTCGATTCCACTTCATTGATAGTAGGCTAGCTGTAGGCTTATGGTGAACTTTATTCTTGTTCAAACAGACGCTGTATGAAGCAGTACATAAAGTATTGAATGAAAATGCCTCTGAAACATCTGTGTATTTAGCAAACATTGCATTTATTTCACTTCAGCTGTGATAAAGTATGCAAACACCACGTGAGCGGTCACTACGGGAAACAGAAGTGTCCGACTTCACGTCTCCGTTTGCAGCTCCTCCCCGCCTGCACGCGGCTACTCTCGCCGATCGTTTACATCCAGCCGCAGCCGATGTCGAACACACCTATTATCTTCGTCTCTCTCCGCCTTTCTTTTCATCCCTGTTAATTTTTTTAAATGGTGTCTCTTAAGGGTTTGTTATCTGCACTTCATATCTCCTGTGTGCTCGTTTTAGGTGAAAAAAAAACCTACTTCCTGCGGCAAAAAAAAATATTACCCGGGATCGCGCGCGCCCCCCCTGGCATCGCTCAGAGCCCCCCCAGGGGGGCGCGCCCCACTATTTGAGAAGCACTGTACTAATGTGTGGTTGGCAGATTTTTCTCTCTTTATAGTTGTCTGCAGGGGTAATAACATCAGCCCAGGGGTTCTAAGCATCTGAACAAACTGGACAGGAATGCAAGCTTCATTATAAGACTCAGTGTAGATTGGAAAAGCATGCTTTCCCCATTATTGTTGAATCACGTAAGCTACACCAGTTACTTTGTCTGACATGATACATAATAGATCTCTTGGCAGAGAGAAACAGCAATTAGAATAAGGCTATAGGTGAGGAGGCCTTCCCCATTTCTCTATTCTCTCACCCCATCATGCCAGCTGTAAATGGTTTATCTGGGTTTCTCCTCCTTCACCCCTCATCTCTATGTTTCTCCTTCATCTCACCCTGCCATGGCTTAATGTTTCTCTGGGGTGGTACAGTAAGAATTGAGCTTATATACACAATTGAGCGACTTTTATCTTCCTTGTAAAGTAGAAAAACACGTTGCTTATGAAATGGAATGTATACCTCATGCTTACACATGGTACAATCCACTATCCCTCTGTGCATACATTTGTGGTACATTTGCATCAGTTGAAACATTCCTTTCATTGTAAAGAACATGTACACATTTAATGTATCATCATCGTTGGAACATCTCTGCTCAGTGAACGTGGCATTGCACACAAACCTCTAAGCAAAATATAACTCTAACCATATCTCTGCTCAGCACACATGTACAACATACTCGGACATCCCAAAATGCATTATGAAATGATTATGAAAATGAATTTAAAAAAAAATAAAAATAAAATAAAAAAAAATTAGACTTCACTCAGCCTGAACTGGCAGTGATACAGAAGAGTATGGTGGTTCTAATGAACAATCCAACACATCTCCTTTACAAAGAGAAATAGTGAACCACCTTTAGCTACTGCCCTGCTCCAAGTAACCTGTTTGGAGATGTATTTATTTTTACAAATGAACAAGCTTTAAATAATACAAAAGCCTGATCTTCAAAAAAAGCTTTACAGTTTTGTCTTGCATGGTCTAGTGTGGTTGCCATGATTTTGCCAAGTAAGACATCTTTTGTTGATCCTGGAACAACATTCCTGTCCAAAAACATAGTTCCAACCCCATCCCTACCCCTAAACCTAGTCCTACACATAACTTATTCCTAAAAGCAGAGGGAAATGATAATAATAATAATAATAATAATAATTCATTACATTTATATAGCACTTTTCTCTGAACTCAAAGCGCTTTAGATGGAAGGGAGAATCTCCTCAAGCACCACCAATGTGCACCATCCACCTGGATGATGCAACGGCAGCCATATTGTGCCAGAACGCCCACCACACACCACATTACTGGTGGAGAGGAGACAGAGTGATATATATATATATACTGTATATATATTATATATATGGGATGATTAGGATTCCATGATGGACAGAGGCCACTGGGCAAATTTGACAAGGATGCCGGGGTTACACCCCTACTCGTTTCAAAAGACATCCTGGGATTTTTTGTGAACACAGAGAGTTAGGACCTCGGTTTATCATCTCATCCGAAGGATCAATGATGATAGGTGAATACAAATGGAGTATGTAGCAAGGTTTGTAGTTCAGGGAAGAAGGAGACGGGAACCGGCGAACATTTATTAAAGGGCACCTATTATGCAAAATTCACTTTTACATGGTGTTTGAACATAAATGTGTGTTGGCAGTGTGTGAGCAAAACCACCCTAGAATGATAAAAATCCACCCAGTGTTTTTTTTACAATCTCAATAAATCATAAGCACTGTCTCAGAACGAGCTGTTCTAAGATTCTGCGCTTTGTGACGTAGAATTGCGCAAGCCCCACCGACGTAGTTTGATTGACAGTGTGGTTGTGGCATAGACCCCGCCCTCGGTGATCTGTACACCATCCTCCATTGTTTTAACGACAGCCGGTATGTTCTGTTGTGGGATGTAATAATCATAAATAATGTACATAGTTTTCACTTACTTCCGACATCAGAGCCTCTGAAAACGCAGTGGATGTATTTTATTTATGAAGGAAAGGCGCCACTTAAACTTCCAAAATACGTTTGTTTGTGCGAATCATTTTCTGACTGACTGTTTTGTGAACGAGGGTCAATTCAAAACAGGTCTTGCTTCAAAGTTAATCCTCAAGTGTGGATCGTTGCCTACTGTTCGCGATCCAATGTCACCTGCAGAAGTAAGTGTATTTTTTTATTTTTGAGCAAATAGTCATTTCAGTCGATGTCAGCCAATTCAACAAATGCATCTAAAGTTGTTGTCGTCGTAGGATGTCTGTGTATATAATTTAAATCTTGTTTGTATAGTGTGTAGTGTGTAACCACACGTTTATAAATATTTTTTTAAAGATATTGTATTAAAAACTGCATATATTTTCTTGTTCTGCAGCCATCCTCTCACATTTGCCACATAAGCACCTGTAGGACAAGTAATGTAAACTTGACAAAACAGGTCCCTCGCATAAATGTAATTTCGTTTGTACGTAGCAAACGTTATCACAGTAAGTTATGTGTTTGTAGTTTCAAAAAATTGCGCCAACGTTATCACAGTTTGTGTGTGTGTGTGTCTTGTGTGTGTGTTGCACATCCATAATTGCAAAGGGGACGCGATTAAAACATTTGTTTCTTCTGCCTTTGTTTCTTCTGAGTCTCTTCATAATCTGGGTCTGATTATGTTCAATTATGTTCAAACATGTAACGTTACGGCTGAATGCCATACAAAACAGCGGGTCTCTCACTCTAATCCATTCTGCGTCTACCGACTGTTTATTGCCATAGCTATGTGAATGCAAGTTACGCCCGCATCCAAAGGCAGGGCGGGGATATGCAGCTCATTTACATTTAAGGTGGTATACACCAAAACAGCTCTTTTTAAAACAGGCCCCAAAAATGACATTTTCAAATGGTTATAATAAAGTAACTGTAGGGTATTTTGTGCTGAAACTTCACAAATACATTCTGGGGACACCCGAGACCAATATTACATCTTGTAAAAAGGGGCATAATAGGTGCCCTTTAAAGTACATAAAAACCGCCAGCAGCCCCTCGTGGACGACTGCTGGCTTCCAAAATAAAACACACAAACAATACCTGCCAGCAGCCCCTCGCGGACGATTGCTGGCTACCGACAGACATAAAATAAAACATAAACACAGAGAGTTCCTCTCTCAATCTTCAGCGTCGTCACTCCTCCTTTATGCTTCCGCTCCTCCGTGAGAGATGCGAGACCGGTGCGTCTCACAGGTGACGTTCATTAGCACTCACGCCACCGGCCTCGCGCCGTTCTCTCACGTCCATCGGCCTCGTCCTGTTCGCCACATACCCCCATCGCCCCTCACAGGCCGGGGGGGGGGGTACACCCGAGACTGTGCCTACTCCCCCCCCCGGCGGCGGCGATCCCTGGGAGGTATGGACCGACGAGCCGAGGGAAACAGAGACGGAAGCATGAGGAGCGACGGATACGAGAGAGGGGAGAGAGAAAAAAATAAATAAAAATAGTCCGGTTCCCACAACGCGCTGTCATCTGGTCCCCCACCAGCTGCGCGATCTTCTCCGCGGTGCCTGGCGTTGACGCTGGATAGCCCTCGGTGGATGGCTCGGCGCTCCTCCGCCACCCGGTGGACGACGGCTCCGCCGGTTCCGGGCAGCCGGCAGGAGTCACCCACTCCGTGCTCCTCCCCTTCACTGGCGGATGGCAGCAGGCTCCGGCCCACAGCGGCGAGGGCTCCCTGACAGCGTGTTCCTCCTCCTTCCCGGGTTTCGGCACCAGTGTAGCAATGCTGAATGTTGTGGGAAGAAGGAGACGGGAACCGGCGAACTTTCAAACATTTATTAAAGTAAATAAAACCGCCAGCAGCCCCTCGCGGACGACTGCTGGCTTCAAAATAAAACATAAACAATACCTGCAATACCTGCTACCGACAAACATAAAACAAAACATCAACTAAAATCAACTGTTCCTCTCTCGATCTTCAGCGTCGTCGCTCCCCCTTTATGCCTCCGCTCCTCCGTGAGAGATGCGAGACCGGTGTGCTCGCAGGTGACGCTCATTAGCGTTCGCATAACGGGCCTCGCGCCGTTCTCACGTCCCTCGGCCACGCCCTGCTCGCCACAGGGTAGAAGCCCCTAACCCTTTTTGAAAAGCTTAAACTTGATATCAACTGTGAACTTGTCTGATTGCTTGATTGGAATGTTGTTTCAGTATTGATCAAGGAACATCTATTTGGTGAAAAGAAATTCATCTTTACTGTCTATAGTAAAAGCAGTATGACACAAACAGATTAAAAAAAAAATCTTACCGGTGTGGTGAGCAGTATAAAGTTAAAATCAGTTTTACAGAGCCAAACAAAATGATGACGCACAAATGGTTACCTGTCACTCACTGCAGGTCTTATTTCAAGGTCTCAGACTAGCAAACAGCATCTAGCAAGGAGTGCTTGATCTAATTGCCTCAATTATTCTGAGGACTTTCCTCCAGCTGAGCATTGTTGCAAAAAAAAAAAAAAAAAAATCTCTAGAAATGTGGTAGTAGGTATAAAAATGACAGCAGTTTGGATTGCTGTTCTATACCAAAATACCATAGCACCAAAGTGGGTGTGACAACTGTTTTGCCATCACAGAAAAATATATATATATATACATACATACAATTTACAATGCACATTGATACTGTAAACACAAATAAATGCAGCTTTGGTGAGCATAAGAAAGAACAAAACATTTGACTGACCCCAAACTTTTTGACATAATATTACGTCACTGCCAAGGAGAAACATCATATGAGTCTGAACAGATTGTTCTGAAATAACAATGGTCTTTTTTTGTACTTTCAAGTTCATACGTGAGCACACATACAAGAGGATAAGGATGAGATGAGCCCTTTTTTATTTAATTTTTCATTGTAGAAGATTCACAAAACTCTTATATTGCAGAGATGGCTCTTTGGCCAATGCAGAGGGATGAGAGATGGCACATGGTATGACTGAATGGTACCTTCTCTCTGCCTGGAATGAAGTTCTGTTGTCAGGGCAACAGCAATCAATTAAAGGCTCTGATTTTCATGGGGCTCTTTGTCTTTGTTTTCCTTGTTAGATCTCAGTCCACACAATTCAATTGTGACCTGCCAATATATCATAGCCATCAATGTCTGAGAAGAATATTACTCTTAATGATCAATTACATTATTACATTATTTGAAGTAATAAATAGTTTTATTTTTAATTGAATGCTATCACTGATTGTGGCAGTATGTTTACCCAATTTTGCATCAACTTAATATTGTACATATGAATTGATTGTCAAACCGGAAAAGCATCTATAATAATGTTTCTTAGTAGTAGTATTTGTTTGTTGGAAGTTTATTTACATAAAATTTTTTTATATTATTGATTTACAACACAGACAATTTGATTATTCTTTATTTACAACACAAGACAGGAAAAATCTTACATTTATATAAGTATGTTTATTCTGCCCCAGCTTTTATATAATAATTTAGTTTGTTTGTTCCAGCACCTGTTGTGGACACCAATGAAACTAAAGTGACTAACTAATCTTTGGTAGATTTACTCTTCATTATAACACTGGCATCCATTCAAGTATCCATCTCTACAGTAAGTGGGTTTCCACTGGTATGAGGTATAAAAAGGAACAAACATACCCCATCTGCTTTTTTATATAGTTTACAGTGAAGCCAGGACTCAAAGCAATCAGAGCAATCACTCCTCAGCCTGCTTAAACTTTTGCATTTCAAAGCAGTACATTTCCCTGCTCCCTTAAAACCTGTGCAGGAATCATATAAATGATGGAGAGAAAGGCACATGAGTTTCAGGTCCAGTCAACAGAGGTGTGTGCATCGATCTTTCTCCACTCATATGTAACACAATATTATAGATATGAGATAACAACCCCAGAGGTGCTATTTTGACCATTGCAGAACACATACCGAAGGTATATTCAAATGCCCGAGTCCTGATTTTGCATGGAAGAGACATCATCAGAGTGCACACGGTCACAACAAATCAATAGTCCTTACAAACCATCCTCTGCATATAGAAATGTAATTTAGACTGGGTCCAAATAGTTAAGGTTTGCCTACATAATGCATTTAACAGCTTTAGAACAAATGTGTTTGAGAATGATAGACCTTCTTTCCTTAAACACTGTGTGGCAAGCAGGACGAGGCAGAGGGCGGTGAGAGAACGGTGCGAGGCTATTAGCGAGATTACTGATGAGTGCCACCTGCGCAAAGCACTAGTCTCGTATCTCTCACGGAGGAGCTTCGAAAGCATATAAGGAGGAGCGACTACAGTGAAGGACGAGAGAGGACCAGGCCTGGATTTTATGTTGTGTATTGTTTATATGTTTATATGTTATATGTGTGTGGGCGGCAGTCATCCACGAGGAGCTGCCGCCTTTACTTTCATTTTGTATTTGTTTATTTGATTATAAATAAAGCCGGTTCCTGCCTCCTTCTTCCCATAACAACGAACTGCATTACTCATTGTCTGTCACATTCACTTCAGAAAGAAAGTGAATTACAGTAGTGTTATTGAGGATCCAAACACCGTACAAACTAAACTCTCCATTGCTCTAAATCACCCAGCCCCCCTGGGTCTGGATGCCATGGCACATACGTGGCCTAGGCTGCATCTGCATGCATATGCATTTCCACCGATCGCTCTGCTCCTAAGAGTCCTGTCCAAGGTCTGTCAACAAGGGTCTTGCCTCTAATTGTTTGCTCCTCAGTGGATGTCCAGAATTTGGTTCTCAGAGATAATATGCCTCTTTGACAGCTCACCTTGGGAGATTCCGATCAGGAGGGACCTTCTGTCTCAGGCGCAGGGAACAATATTACATCCCCGGCCCAAGCTTTACAACCTTCACGTTGGCCTTAGTTTGTCCCCTTGCTTTGTTTGTGCGCACTAACTGCGCAACCTTGGGGGGTCCAGACAATTCTCGGTGCAGCGACGTTTGTATTCTCATTCCCAGTCCGTATGAATACGCAGCATGGACAGTAGCTTTTGAAAGGAAACATCTTGGGTAAAAGTTATCAGTATCTAACAATTATTTATTCAATGTTGTCTACATTATATTGCATCTGCAGCAGCATTGTGAACTTTTGTAAAGATACGTAGCCATTAACTTTTAAATGCATCATTACATTCAAATTGCAAACACATGAGGAGAGTCTCTGCATGAAAGACGCACAACTGACAGATCCAACGTGCTACAACATTTCTCTCTGAAATGGTAGGAAATTAAATTAGATTGAATAGAGGATTTTAACTGTGACAAGATGATTGACAGGGCAGTTTATGGTGACAGGATGCACGCGTCAGAGCTGTCCGTTAAAGATGACGAAGCAGTATGTCCCAAAGCTTGCCTACTCTTTTGCTACACACTCAAAAGTATGTACTTTTTCTTCACAAAAAGAGTACATACTTTTAGGGCGTAGTATAAGTAGGCGAATTGGGACGCAGCCAAAGTGATGACATGAAGGTGCACCTGTTTCATGTGTATTTATAACCTCTCAGGAGTGTGCATGTATAATATAAGACATCATCGTCAGAGGTTATTTAAAGCAAAGTGTTTGCACACATGCTTCACAACCAGTTGAAAAAAGAATGTTCCCATAGTGTATGAGTACGCAGCATCGTGTTCCCGCTTTTTCAGGGAACAGGGTTTTAGTCAAATAACCCAAGAGACTAAACCCCCTCCTAAACACCCCCTCTCCTACCTACCCTTGCTACTTACTATGGCCCTGGAAGTGAACCTCAAGGACTATATTAAAATAATATTAAAATCAATGTCATCGTTACCATTTTAAAGCACACACTTAACAAAAAGCCTCTGATTGTGGTAAACTTACTAGGTTTGCATAATCTAGCATCAGTCATTCAATTTATACAATAATTGTACAGCCTTTTCGGCCCTCTAACACCACCAGTTGCCATATAGGAAGAGCTCAACATCTAGAGGTGTGACATCACTACTAATTTGTGTTGTTGTTGGGTTTATTTTCCCAAAGGGAATTTTGCTCATTTATTTTTAACTGCTGTGTTCAGTTTGCACATTAGTAATTATTTTTATTTTCCTCTGAGTAGAGTGGTATGTCCAGACTCCAAACTAATGAAAAGTGAAGACCAGCCTCTTGGGGAAAGATCTTATTTCAGTGATGAGCATCTAATCTCCTGGTGAGGGGCACCAGCTTTTCCAATAAGGATAGGAATGTTAGGCCACAGCTAATAATATAAATGTAAATACTGAACCTCTGGAGTGGCATAAAAAAAAAAAAAAAAGAATCATCAAGTTCACAAAAAATATGCAACATCAAACTCAAGATTTTTGTACATTTTTTTTTCATGGGCATTTTCAGAGACTTACCAAGATGTTCAAAATGTTATGTTCAGTAATTTAATTTGTGCATAGCGTATTTCTTGATCCAAAAGTTAGATGATGGAGATCAGTTAGTGTACAGTTAGTGTACAGTTACTGCAGGCTCTATGAACACTGGTACAAAACTGTATGTCTGTTTAACAGAATCCATTTTTCTGCACTCTCTCACATGAGTCTTGAAAGATTGCTGAAGAGAAAGGGGGGAGAGGATGGAAACAGATTCACATACTGACACAAAACAGAAGCTCCACTTCAATGTTTTCTTTTTTTTTTTTTTTTTTTTTTTTTTGCCAAGTACCAGCAGCCAACAAGCAGAGCCAGCAGGCTTGTAGGCATGGTTTGCTGGTTAACTGGATGTGGCTGGTCTGTGGTCATATCTGACTCAAAAACAAATTTTGACATTGCCCTCAATGGGGAAGAAATACTGCTTTTTCACAAATTCATATGTAGACACCCATTCTGGACTGTAACTTAACTACCTTATCTTTCAGCTACTTTCAAACTAGGGAAGCTTTTCTAATAACAAGCTTTTGTCCAACAATTGGTGTTGCATGGAAAGCTCAACCAAAATTCACATCTCACTTAATGTCACTTTCTTTACGCATACATCTTTACTGCCAAGTGAGCTGTAAGGCAATATTCGAATGTGATTGTCTAAATAGCTCTCCCTCTCATAAGTCTGAATCATTCTAGTAAATTGGTTCATCCAATATGGTTCATTCTCATGTTTGTTCATTCAAGTATAGCCAAGTATAGCCAGCAGCCATATCACCCTGTAGCCCAAGAATGGTTGCCCACTGAAGCTAAGCAGGGCTGAGCCTGGTTAGTACCTGAATGGGAGACCTTCTGAGAAAATCTGGTTGCTGCTGGAAGAGGCGTTAGTGAGGCCAGCAGGGGGGCGCTCCGCTCACACTGTGGTCTGTGTGGGTCCTAACGCCCTAGTGTAGTGACGGGGACACTGTACTGTCAAAGAGCACCATCCTCCAGGTGAGACGTTAAACCGAGGTCCTGACTCTCTGTGGTCATTAAAAATCCCAGGATGTCCTTCGAAAAAGAGTAGGGGTGTATCCCCGGCATCCTGGCCAAATTTGCCCCTTGGCCTCTGTCCATCATGGCCTCCTAATCATCCCCATATACTGATTGGCTTCATCATTGTCTCCTCTCCACCAGTAAGCTGGTGTGTGGTGGGCGTACTGGCGCAAAATGGCTGCCGTCGCATCATCCAGGTGGATGCTGCACATTGGTGGTGGTTGAGGAGATTCCCCCCTTCCAGGTAAAGCGCTTTGAGGTCCCAGAAAAAGCGCTATATAAATGTAACGAATTATTATTATTATTATTAAGTAAATCAGTTCAGTTAAGAACAAAAAATAAATAAATTCATTGATTTGTATTAATGTACGGTAATAAGTAAGTTATTGTCTCTTAAAAGAAAGAATCGATTCTGAAGTACCGAAATGAGTCATCAGCAATTCCAGTCTCAGTTGCTGAAATAAACCTATAAAGGTTTATACAAACTCTCAAACACTGTAGTTGTAGGTGAGGCATGGAAGAGTTTGGTTTGTGTTTTCGTCATGTTGAGAAGACACTATTTTCTGCGCTGTGAACTACAATACGTATGCTCTTAAAAAGGATGAGGACCCGGGCTCAAATTGATATGGTAAAACTGATGCCATCATTACTGTATTCCAGCCTCCGGAGCTGAAATTCAGATATGTAATGGTCATTTTATTTCTGACCCATGCTGTATGTGTTCGACCAATCACAACAGACTAGGCCATCTGACAAATCAGAGCAGAGTATAGGTTCTTGGAAAGGAGGGGTTTAGAAATACAGAATCCAGAGATTGTCTTATTATTGGTCTATGGCAGTAAAATTTAGTAGCCAGCTGTTATTCAAGTTTTATGACAGTTACAGTTTGTTACACAGTTTCTTGTGGATGTATATGTATATGTATATGTATATGTCTTATTAATAATAATATTCTATATTTGGTGTTATATCTCTAGTAAATGTACAGTAGGACTGTAATGTTTGTAGAATGTGCTTTACTGAGTGGTAACAAAGAATGTGAATTGCTCTGTTAGTTGCAGATTACTAGTCACCACAGTCCGCATAAAACCGTGTAGATTAGATTTGAATCTGTTAATTAATAAACAGACTTATTGACCATAGCAGTAATACTGGTCACTAAAAATGTAAATGTAATTGAATTTTTGAATGGAAGCCATAGAAAGAATATATTTATTTATTTAAATATTTATGCTGTTTACCTTTATTAATTAAAAAGCGTTATCAATTTTAGGCATACACAGCAGTCATAAATCATTACACTTCAAGTCTAATTCATTTGTTGAAACCTGGAAGAAGACAAATTTTATTTTCTCATATATAATTGTCAAGGTTTGCAAGATGTAAACAGCACGAAGACGAAGAAGCATCAAGATCACAGTCTTTTAATAACAAAACTCAGGAGAATAGGGAGAACTACACACAACATAACATAAATGAGAATGAACAAGGAATGCTGGATTACACACATACACAGGGACTAACAAACTGATGAGACGACAGGTGAACCAATGACTAATCAGACAACTCAGGAAAACTAGGTCACAGGGGAAACAATGGAACGAACGTAACTCTGACAATAATGCAATATTTATAATTAATTATGTTCTCTTTATTCATTAAAATGCATTATATCAGCATTATAGTGCATGGTAGTCATAGTCATTCAAGTTACTATAATTGGTAAATTACTATAACTTACTATAATTGGTAAAACCTGAACGCCAAAGAAAGAAACCACACTAAAACATTTGGAGTAGAATTTACTTGAAAAAAGCTAGCTAACAATTTTCACTCAGAAAAGGCTAGTAAATTTACAAACATGTATTAGTAGCTTGGTGGTACCCAGCATGCAGCATTTCATTTATTGTCACCATTGTTGAGAGTCATGCTGATTCTTGATAAGTAATAATGTAGAGGAAAGTGTTGCATGCACTAAATGTTTTAACAATCCTTTATATTATTTGAAATAACATTGCTCTCATATTGTAAAATAAAGTGTGTACTGTTATAAAAAACATTAAAAACCCAAGTAACATAAGCAAAACTTTCAGGCAATTATATGATGATGACTTTATCATCAATAAACAACCAACATCACCTGATCTAGTTTTCTCTAGGCTTTTTTTGCCACAATAAATGTGCTTTATAAAAACACACAATTATAGCAGCCAGAGAAAATTTATACTAAAGAGTGAAGGGCCAAGAGCCCAACTAAAGCAAACACTAACCACTATAATGGTGACTTTAACTCTTTAACCACCAGGACTGCAGACAGCTTCTGCAAATGTAACTAAATTGACCAATGAACAAATATTTCATAACATACCGTGTAAAAATCACATCAGTCTTCGAGAAAAGTTTCCGTTGCTTTCCTCTTCGCGCCACTTCTGAATCTGAACCAAGAAAGCAATCCACATGCGCATAAATTGCCTGGCTTCGTGGAGTAAGTTCCCTTTCGAAGGGAACTCGAACTGTTTGAACTGTTATTGTTTGGCAGAGCATACACGATCAGTTCCTGAGGGATCTGCATGTGCCACTGAGTTTTTTCCCTGAGAAAACTCCACTCTCGTCTGTGCTTTTCTTTTCGAGGGAAGCGCGACAGACATCTGTACCAGGCGATTCAGGTCATGCTCGCGCTGAGGCAGAGCAGAGACTGGAATCGTGGGCTTTTCAGAGGGAGTTTGCTGAGGACGTTGAGAGAGTTGTTAATCTTTCATGCTCTTCAGAGACTCGCGAGAGTGAGCTGTGGGATGAGGATGTGTTGTTAAAATAACATCCTCTGATCCAGCAAAGAGTGCTCTGCTGTGTACAAAAACTGGCTATGCATACCCTTCCAATAGGCCTCCTCTTATGTTAGAGTCGTCAGGCTTATATAACGGGCAGCGGCCATATTTCTAAATACACATTAGGATGTCGTAGGCTTCCTCTCATTTCTAGAGTTGTCATGCTGAGGCCTCCATCCTCCAGGGTTCCGATCAGATAGATCTGGTCTCTGCATCGAGAAGAAGCCTCTCTCTTAAATTCAGAGAGTTATATTTTAGGCTTCAGCTCTGTGTTGCGCTTAGCTAAAACTGGCTGTTTTTTTTTGGGGGGGGGGGGGGTCCTCTCCCTTAGGAGAGTCATTTTTCTGAGGCCTCCATGTTTATAGCTTGTTAGCTGCATGTGTCAGGCCTCCTCTCCTGTGAGAGTCATCCTGCTGAGGCCTCCATGCAAACAGCCCTCCAGGTAGAGCTTGAGAAGTGGTCCCTCCCTCTCTGAGGAGGTGTTTTAGGACCCTCGCTCCCTAGGCTCTGGTGATAGTCAAGCTAGCTATCCTATATACATGTGTCAGGCCTCCTCTCCTTTGAGAGTCATCCTGCTGAGGCCTCCATATTTGCGGTGAGTCTGGCAGGCCCCTCTTCCTAATAGAGTTATCCTGCTGAGGCCTCCAGGCGAGCCTGTTGCGGTATTCTAGCATGTGTTAGGCCTCCTCTCCTTTCGAGAGTCATCCTGCTGAGGCCTCCATGCAAACAGCCCTCCAGGTAGAGCTTGAGAAGGGGTCCCTCCCTCTCTGAGGAGGTGTTTTAGGACCCTCGCTCCCTAGGCTCTGGTGATAATCAAGCTAGCTATCCTATATACATGTGTCAGGCCTCCTCTCCTTTGAGAGTCATCCTGCTGAGGCCTCCATATTTGCGGCTTGGTAGATGCCGGTGTGAGTCTGGCAGGCCCCTCTTCCTAATAGAGTTATCCTGCTGAGGCCTCCAGGCGAGCCTGTTGCTGTATTCTAGCAGGTGTCAGGCCTCCTCTCCTTCGAGAGTCATCCTGCTGAGGCCTCCATGCAAACAGCATTGCAGGTAGTAGTATAGAGAAGGGGCCCTCTCGATAACAGAGTTGCTTTAGGCCCTTTGTCTGAGCTCTGAAAACTATGAACTTTTCACGTTTTAGATTAAGTTCTGGAAGAGCTACACTGGTGTAAGTGGGCAGGCCTCCTCTGCTCTTGAGTCACCCTGCTGAGGCCTCCGCTTCCCATACGAGAAGCAGGTGGTTTGCTTCAGCACTAAGCATGGTAGCCTCCCTGGTATGGGGGTTGACTCTGTCCCCTTGAAAGTAGCATGCTAGGGCCCCTGGGCTCTGGGCCATACTCCCTTAAAGCCTAGTGGTGTTATAGGGAAGATAGCAGCATAGGTAGCAGGCTATCTTCAAAGCCTCCCATGCAGATATATCATGGGCGTTGCAGGCCTTTTTTCTCTCTAGAAAGTAAGAAGCAGTATGCTCAGGCCTCTGCCCTTCAGAGCTGAATATGGTAGCGAGTTATCCAGCTAGGCTGTAAATTGGATTTTTTCTGCTGAGCCCCTTGAAAGATTAATTCAAGTTATAAGGTTGAATGTTGTTGGCCACTTATTGTGGCCTCCATTTCCTTGGGTTTAGTAGAGAATGTAAATCTGTCCTGTAAGAAATACAAGATAACTGGCCTCGACCCTGATACATTCCTCAGGGTCATGCTGATAGTACTCCCCTTGTTAGGGTCTTTATTAGAGTACTTAGCTACCCATAGCTCGTATGATATCACCCTTCACCACCCAGGCTCAGGTAGAGACAGATTGGCTACTCCCTCCCACCTGGGATGGTTGAGTATGCTCCCTTAGAGCCGAAGCACTGCCTGGGTTGACGCCCGTGACTTTCGAAGCTGTAGGCCTTACAGTAGGCCTCCCCGATAGTCCGGTAAAATAATATATTGTACTCCCCTTCCTCTAAAGGGTCGATAGCACTTCTGCTGAGTACACTCCCTGTGCCTCTGCCAATGTAACAGGGCTCTAAGCTCTGTGTAGATCAAGGATCGAGTAGAGTAACTCCCCTCGTTTGCAAGGGTTATAAAGCGCTATGCTGAGTCCTACTCTCCAGTTGTACTCCCCTTACTTTAAAGGGTCGATAGCACTTCTGCTGAGTACACTGCCTGTGGGCAATGTAAATGTTAGAGCTGGAGGCGCTCCCCTTATTAGGGTCCCTTTCAGAGTGCCCAGCCTCCACAGGGCTCTGAAGCTCTGTGTAGATCAAGGATCGAGTAGAGTAACTCCCCTCGTTTGCAAGGGTTAGAAAGCGCTATGCTGAGTTCTACTCTCCAGGATGCCCGTCTTAGAGACGCTGTTTAAAAGAACAAGCAATGCCCGGGCTGACACCCGTGACTATCGGAGCTGTAGGCCTTAAAGTAGGCCTCCTCGATAGACCGGTAGTGTAAGATTGTACTCCCCTTGCTTAATGGGTCGATAGCACTTCTGCTGAGTACACTGCCTGTTGGCAATGTGAACATTAGAGCTGGAGGCGCTCCCCTCATTAGGGTCCCTTTCAGAGTGCCCAGCCTCCACAGGGCTCTGAAGCACTGTGTAGATCCAGGATCGAGTAGAGTCACTCCCCTCATTTGCAAGGGTTAGAAAGCGCTATGCTGAGTTCTACTCTCCAGGATGCCCGTCTCGATGATCCGGTCTGTGAGTGTTTATTGCCACTATCTGCAGTTCTCCCTAACGGATGCCTCCACAAGTGAGGCAAAATATGTAGAGACTCTGTTCAGGAAACAGACAGGTTGTTGGCAAAACTAGGTTATTAATTAGACCAGGTCAGCCTCCCTGGTGGTAGGTGGGGTTGATTTCATGTCCCCCTCAGAAAGTGACTGGACGGGACTCCTTAGAGCCCCTGGCCATATTCCCTTAAAGGAACCCCTTCCACGGAAGTTGTTGGTTCCAGAGCCTTTGAGCGGCCTTGGTAGGCCTCCATTGTATCGGAGGCCTCTTTGAGGCTTATAGCTTGGGCAGTGGCCGTAGGGAATGGCCGTATGTGACCCGAAGGGGGAGTGTTTTTGGCATTTCAGTGAAACTGCCGGTTTTTGACGTTTTTGTCACAGCCATGATTTGGCATGCACTCCCCTCAGCATGGCATAGTGGGTATCTCGTTCCCCATAGCGCTTTACGCAGTTCGAGTTCCCTTCGAAAGGGAACGTCTCAGGTTACGACTGTAACCTATGTTCCCTGAGAACAGGGAACGAGACACTGCGTCTCGTCGCCATGCCTCGGGATGCCTGCTGAACTGTCCCTTCAGACGATAAGCTGTTGACATGTTCTCCAGGCTCCCCTTTATACTTCCGGGTCGCACTAGTGATGATGTCATAGGCTGTCGCAGGCCAATAGGATTGCTGTGATTAGACAAGCATTTCAGACACCGGTTCACGCGAAGGCGTTCCCCATAGCGCTTGACGCAGTGTCTCGTTCCCTGTTCTCAGGGAACATAGGTTACAGTCGTAACCTGAGACGTTTTACTTGTGTTTGTCATTTTTTGCATTAGTTCATTAGATGACAAAACACTAGTAAATATTACTTGGGCAGTTCCAGTTGAATTTACTTATGTGTTTAAGATCAATAAATTAAAACGAAACCTCAAGTAGCTTATTGAATTAAACGTGACATTTTGAAGTAAAAAGACAAAATATGATTTGTTTGTACAATTTACTTAAATCATGCTATCTTTATTTACAAGGTCAAAAAATCATTTTTTACAGTGCATCATTATTGTTTATTTTCTTTAGACAATATACAATATCACTCAATATTACACAACACCATTTAAATAAATAGTATTACACATTCGCTGGTGGTAATGCTGTAAATAAGTCCTACCTGTCAAACCATTTCCAACTCTGCCTTCTCTTAAAAAATAACATTTTATCAAGGTAAAATCTACATAGCTACCAACAAAAGTACTGTTTAGTGTAAAACATTTTAAAGATTAGTGAACAGACTGTCGATTCATTAAATGATAAGCTATTTCCTCACAAAAACGGTTTATTCAGTGTAGTGATCCCTCTCCTCCGTTGATATCCATAAAAAAAATAATAATAATAAAAAAAACTCCCTACTTGCTGCCAAAGCCAGAACATTAGCTTCATCATGTTTTTTTGGCTAAAGGTTACTGGCTTGCCTTCCAGCGGCTTTGCAGAATCTTCGAACAAATCGTTTTTAGACTCTGAGAAATGAGAAGATGTGCAATGAGTTTATTAACATGGGATGCATGTAATCGTATTGTAGGAGACCTCCAAAACAAAATGAGGAACATTAAAAATGACATAACATGGGCACTTTAAGCACATCTCAGCGAGCAGTTTGAAAAAGTCTGAGAATTTAAGCAGCTCTGAAACAATCATCAGCTGACTGGGATCAAGGTCTAATTGGTATATTAAGTTCTTTAAAAAAAAGACTTTAAAAGGGGAAAAATATTTTATTCCCCACATATACTTCTTTCCACTTAAAAAAAAAATCAACAAAATATGTTATTTAGTCTATACGTTTAGTTTTACTTGTTTTCTATAATTAAGATTATCTCCACTTTCTGATTCTGATAGATAATAAATAAAACAGGCAGGTCCAAAACAAGTTAAACAGAATATAATGAAGGATACAACTTGATCTTCAGTTCTATGTTTAAATAAAGTAAACCAGTTGAGAGGGAAAGTTACACAGGAGAACTTGGTCTCCAATTCTTAAATTACTTTCTCTTCTTAGCATCATGGGAAGAAACCCGTACCGATAAGGCAGACTTTATTTTAGTAGTACAGACACTGAAATATTATATGATCAGTTTCCTGCTATAACAGTCATTTTGAATGACAAAAACTATGATGAAAATCTATTGATATTTTTGTCAACCAATAACAATGAGATGAAAATGTTATGGAGGGACGATTTGTGAAGAGATCCATTCAGTCAGAACTGATGTCCTACAAAATTATGTCAAAATGTTTCTTATGGTGGGTACGTAAGCTATATTGTTATTATATTATATTGTTGAATTATGATGTGTAAAATAAGTTTACTTATACAAGAAAATGTGTGTTTACAATGTTTTCTTATGTTACCAAAAATGTATGCTTACAACATGGATTTCCCAGTCAGGACCGACCTTGGGTCAATGGCTGGACCAGATAATAGGCTTGTTACCCATTGAAGAAAGTACAAGTAAACGGCATTCAAGACTGAAAGATTTCCAATCCACATGGTCCTGATGTATATATAAAATGACAAACTCCCAATGAATAATAGATAACCCACAGACTGTGGGAGTGTAGATTTATTTTAAAGAAAAAAAAAAATGAATAGATAACCCACAGACTGTGGGAGTGTAGATTTCTTTTAAAGAAAAAAAAAAATGTTTTAGTCAATGTAAATTAATAAATGAAATTATGCCCAAGAAAAAAAGAAATCATCATTCATATTAACAGGTTAATAGATGTTTTTTTTTCAGGGGCCTGATGCATTAAGCTAGTTGCTCTAATCCTATATTCTTTAAAAAAAGGTTAAAACAGCCCCATATATCTGATAATCTCTCAATCCCTTTCCCAAGAGGTCCATGACATTTACTGGTCTATCTTTTATATTATTGAATAAACTACTTTGTTATTACATTTAAAAAATACATTCACTACTGTTTCTAAAACGTCACATTCATCACACACACCATTTGAATGCTTCTCCATTATTGCAAGTGTTGAGTTTAATCCTGTGTGTCCTAATCTTAATCTAGAGATCATTACTTCTTCCTTTCTGTACCTTCCATAACACTATTATTTCCCTGCTAATTTTTCAATATTCTAATACCATCTCCCTGTGCTGCTATTTTCCCACCTTTGTTGACATTTATTTACTAGTTTATTTTTAATCACTGATTTTACCTCACTTCTCCCAAGTGGTACTTTTATACCCACTAAGTTTTTTCTTTAATGCATTTTTTGCTAATTTATAAGCAGTTTCATTTCCTACTATCCCAATGTGTGCCGGTATCCAACAGAAGTACACTATTATACCCTCTATTTTCAATCTCTACAATTATGTATACATTTCCATCATTAAATCTTGGGAAATATTTGTTTCTCTAAATACCCGGCTATGTGTAAACGTAGCCTTAGTTGTCCACACAGACACAGGTATCTTTATAACCGTGACTTTTTTTACGCGGTTCAGCCGTTCGTCCACACGGAGGTGGAGCATAATACGTCCACACAGAGGTGGAGCATAATAACAAGTTCTAATAAAATGATTAAGTCACACTGGCAGGGGAGGAGGCACAGTCCAAATATGGGCAAGGTAATAAAACAGGAAGTGGGTTGTCAAGTTTGTCCATGAGCAGATGTCTAGAAAGAGTCAAGTAGGGCAGAATAAGTAATAGTAACAACAAAACCCACTACAAATTTGATGCACACGCACGGTGAATAACCACTACAATTCAGGGTGCAAATATGTTCACACACACAGTAAACACCATCACACATAATACACCGCACACAGTAAGACCCTAATGTCTCTGCTATTTAGGCAACCAAAAAAAAAAAAAAAGAGAAAGAAAAAGTACTGGGTCAACCTGTGACATCTATAGTACTACCAGTGTGTCACGGTGGTTGATAACTGAAATAGAACATAACAGACTGTGACATTACATGTGATCATGGTAACTAAGAAATGGCGGGAATTCAAACAAAGGAAGGCTTGTGACATGTGAGAATAAACTGAATGTGATAATTGAAATAAAACAGACCAGACTGTGATACAGTGTAATAGCATTAAGCAAAATCAAATTTTTTGTCACTTTGATCTCTGAGCCGCAAACAAAGACAATCAAGCTTGGATATAATGGGTTAAATAAATGAAACTAAGGGTAGGCTATACAACTAAACTAAGCAAAGATTATATATGAAATAAAGAAAGGAAGGAAAGAGAGAGAGAAGCAAAGAATGGCAAGATTTACAATCAATTAACCACCGCCTATGAGATCCTTCAAAAAATCAGTAAAAAGGTCAAAACGCATCTAAAGACTGTAAAACAGTTACTTGCATTTAAGTCCAGATGCGGTATCATTGGGTTCTTCTGGATGGTCCACGCTGAATCCAACGAAGTTAATTTGAAGGTAAGTTGCTGGAAAAAGTCAGGAAGCGTGATGTCTCAAAGACATTGAGCGAAGATGTTTCTAGATTGGGAACTCTTAAAGCCTTAAAGTCATATACATTTTTGGTGAGGTTACCAAAAGTATGATGCATTTTATGGTAGCATATACACCCTAAATTAAGACACGATAAGTGTTTCCATTTGCCATATGCATCAGACAATCAGTACGTGGTACGTGGGTATGACATCTAAGGCTGAGACTGAGATTAACTGTAAACTGTTCCTGAAAGCACCACAGTAATATTATTTTATTTTATTTTTGACTCTTCAATGATTATAAGTCATTTCTCAGAGAGCAGAGTAACCTGTGTTTACACTTGCTAGTTTAGTTTAATTGGCTTTCTTTCCACTTGAAAAACCGCTCAGACAAAGTTGGCAAACTTAACAGACAAATAGCGATCCTAATATAATTAATGTGATCAGAATAACTCTGCATAAGAGTGTGCAGTGCTCAATACTAGGATAAAGAATAATTTTCTCTATTTGTAATTTATACATTACAGTACACTGGTGTTAAACAGCAAGTACACAATATGAAAATGAGGACCAATATAAGGACACTGCCAGACACATTTCTGGGGAATTATGGAGGGTCTAACAACTTTGTAGAGTGACATCACAAATGAAGCAGTCATCACTGATGAAAACAAGTTATTAATGAGTTGTTCATTTTTTTAGACTAACTTAAATTTAAATTAAACTGGGCTGGGATTTCTATTTCCCAGTATGCTTTGCCATGATACACAGAAGGGATATGACATGAGAAACAATTAAAGGGGTCATGACATGAGAAACCAAATTTGCCTTGATCTTTTGGTATATAAGAGATCTATGTACTATTAAAACTTCCTGCAAGTTTCATAGCTTAAGATGTCCTCCCCATTATAAACAAAGCATTTATTTAATCAAGCTCTAAATACTGCTCGTTCTGGATCCATGGTATGAAGTGACGTCACGTTACGAAGTGACGTACCAGTCGTTTGCATATGACCGCCTCCAGCGCAAGACAACTACGCCTCATTTCGCATCATCGCATGTGTTGTCGTGCAGCGAGTGGGTCTGTTTACAAGATGACTGTGATGCCACGCAGATGTGCTGTTCCTGTTTGAGTGTTTGAATACGCTGCCGAACGATCCAGACGTCAGGGAAAGCAGTTGGATGCAGTTTATTTGCAGCATATGCAGCGCGCCAAAGCTTTATTTGAACGGTGAGTGATCAGATGAGTGTGACAGGGCATGTTCCTGAAAGAACGAGCAGAGAGAGAGAGGCCCTGTCCCAAATGGAACCCTAAGCACTCGCGGTCTTCCTCTGAGTCCGCACTTTCGCGACGTAACGCCGCTTTGAATGTCGGGAAGAAGTCTGCTGTGGAGTCCGCATCAGCGTGGGCTCGGCAAAAGTGCGCATCAAGGGCGCAAATCGACCGCAGAGGGGGCGCTCGCGAGCACCCTTCTAAGATCTAAAAATGACAAATGGACACAATGCGGTCTCACGGACTTAACGGACACGCGCACGCGCACGCGGCAGCCATTGTAAGTCCACAAGACCGAAAGTGCACATGAAGTGTGCCATTTGGGATTGGGCCAGAGAGCGCCCCGGCCGCGCGTGCGCCTTCAAACTGTCTTGCTCTCTTGCTCTCTCTCTCTCTCTCTCTCTCTCTCTCTCTCTCTCTCTCGTGCATATGAATCAAAATCATTTGAGAATTGACACGATGGTAAAAGATTGGAAGACCGAAGTTTCACGTGGTGGAGCATTGTGTATTCTACATGTGATACAAAATGATTAACGTTAATAATTTATGCATAAGCAGCACTGACGTTAGCCAATCATAACAGTATAGGCGTTAACACTGAAGTCTTAAAGGGGAAACACCCCAAAACAGACTGTTTGAATCAGAGGTGAGAAACAGGGTGGGAAAATGTCATAAATCACTACATTTTTAAAGTTTTTTTGTTCACAAAACTATAGTTATACTATAATTGCACCTAAGGGAACATAATAAAACAAAACAAAAAACCATGTCATGACCCCTTTAAATGCTAAAATTGAGTGTTTTATAATGTTTTTTGTTAATGTTAATTAATTAATGTTAAGTGGGTGATATGGTAGTGTTTAATGTTTTGCTATGCTAATTTTGAAGAATTAATGTTATGTGGGCTTGTTCTATATTGTTCTAAATGATCGGTCCCACTTTATATTAAGTGGCTTTAACACTAGAACTACTGGATTTCCATAACTACTAGAACGACCATAGCGGTCATTCTGACCGTTCATACTTTGACGGTCATATGGCCGTACTGAACATAATTTTCGTCATGTCATATCTACATTTGAATCTTTCTCTTTAAGTTTTCCAATGATGCTTTTAATTCCTGTTGTCATGTTATAACGTCATTGCCCTTAAAACAAGCACAAAAGAAAGATTGCCCCGACAGGTCTAAGGAAATGTAAGGAAAATTTTGCGTCAAAATTATATTTTTCACCACACTCACCACGTGAATAGACATGCAAAAAAGTTAGGAAACGTCAAAGTTTCATACCGTTTAGTACAGCCCTGTTTGTAAATAAGTTCAATAATCAATACAAAATCTAAAAATAAATGGATATACAATGTTATGATAGGTAATAATAAAGGGCTAATTTGAACGGTGCAAAAAAACCCCGCATCAATCACTAACGCGTACGCAGTCCACACAAACACCACATTTCGTGTGCAGCTCCCACACACTACTTTGTGACATTTGGCACATGTCTCCTTGGTTTTATTTTTTTCGCAATTCCTCCTTACTTGGCACTGCCTCATTCTTTCCATCAGCTGCTGCTCCTGCCCGGGTCCTGGCTATCGCACCACCAGTTGTGTGGCTTTTGATTTCATGTTGTCGGAGCGAAGTTCGCTTGCCAGTCGCGTGATGAAGTCCCTCTGAGAAACTCGCTCATTTGTGCACTTCTTGAACAATATGTGCGCGTTGATGGTGGGAAATGTAGCGGACTTATGATATATATCATGCGTGCGGTCAAAATGACCGCCATGGCCATTCTAGGTAGAAATAGTCAGAACTCTTTGTGTTTTGTGATTTTAATAAAATAACAATGTCAGAATAAAATATACACATATTTAGGAAAAGTCAGAGTCCTACAGCCACATTGATTTTATTTTAACAAAATTATTACACTGTAAAATTTAAAAACGGTCAAAATGACCGCCTTGGTAGTTCTAGTGTTAAGTACTATGTACTTACATTGAAGTTACTACTTTGATACAATGGACTTATTATGTACATACATGTTTTTACATTGTACTTATATTTTGAAAATACCTGCATGTAATTACAACTGTAATTAATTGATGTAATTACATTTGTAATTACATTTGTAATTACACAGTTGACCCTTCCCTTACACCTTAACCAGAGCCATATAGAGAGAGAGTTGCGACAACGGAAGTTCGAAATGCTTAGTTGTCACGTGATTCGCGTAGACCTCAGATAGTTCCAGGAAGTGCTTCGACGCCAATTCAAATCGATGGAGTTAGAGAGCAGAACTGTGCTTTTTGGTAGTTTGCAGTCAATAAATGCATTGATTTACAATATGTATATAATACACTGATACGTGAATATAGTATGTGTATGTAGGTACAGTAATGTTGTTTTTAAAAGATAAAAATCTGATAATTTAATTTGTAGTGTGTTCAACCAGCCTTATCTGCCTTTGTTAACATATTTCTGGCTAACGTTACCTTGGTTAAAGACCATATTGCAGTTGTTTTGAAGTATTTTTGTGTTCTTAAACTTTTATTTAAGGGTATTGTAGAGATTTTAAGGATGAACCAAACACAAATTAATCAAATTAATCTCTCATGGGATTCATTCAAATGTGATTCAGCATTCCGGATCTGAACACCACATTCCAAAGTCACAAGACGGCTCCAAATTGTCTAGAAAACCCCCCAGAGAAGACTTTTATGGCCCCGCAGGCCCCAGAGATAAGCCTAAACAGGAAAAACGCTGTCAATGTTTCATCCTTAAGCAAGACAAAGTTGCTCAGAAATGGTGAAACGAGGCCTGACCACCAAGGGGTCTGACCACCTTTGACCCCCCCCCCCCCTCAGCAGCACCACTGCTGAGCAGGACAGAGATGTAAAACAGACTTCCCCCTTCTTGAAGACCGTTGAATGACCTCAGTGTTGAGATCCATTAAAAACCCACAGAGACAGAGACTTTTCATATAAAAATGCATACAATCATCCCAACAATGCTTGACTGACCTGTAATCAAAATATATAACATAACATGATTATGTATTGGGTTACAACCCCTGTATGTGTCTATTCTGCTTAGATCACATCTAAGTCATGTAATTGTTATAAATATTAGGTGTGTGAATGAAAGTGTGTCATGCTTCCTGTCAGCAGGATCGTATACGATAACATGTTCTTAATTCAAAAGATGGCTTGATTGAAATCTGTGTAAAATGTTTTGTATGATTATAATAATCTATAATGTTTAAACTGTGGTCTCTTGTTCTCTGCTAAGTGCTGGAACCCAGCAGATCCCAGATAACGATGAGTAGGAACTCAATACACCCCTAAAATGATGCCATTGTCTCATTGGTCAGAATTCTCCAAAAGAGGTTGGGCCAACTTTTCAGTTAAAGACCCGAACCGAGGAGTTAGAGTTCGTTCGGGAGTTCAGAAACTTCCATCCAGGGAGTTCGGTTTTGAGTTCGGTTCGGTGTTGAATTAAGTTTGCGCCTCTCTCTATCAACAGACAAGAGAGTGTTCCCGTTCATGCTTCTCTCTGAAAACAACAAAGAGCGTGTTTGCACGCTTAAACATCGACCAGACCAAATTAGACCAGCAGACAAATAACCCACCAAGATCGGGGTTAAAACAGCTCATTCAAGCCATCTAACTCGTCTTACTTTCATTTCTTCCTTTATTTTCTTTTTCGTTGAAAGTCTCGGTTCTAAGTTAAGCTTTGCTGCAAAGTTTCGTTTAAACGTTTCGACTACAAAGCCCTTCCAACTTCAAAGACTTTCATCCATCCGCCAACACACCACGTGATTGGCGGCCCAAGATCTCGCAGGCACGAGGAGACAGCCAGCCACGGACACGGTGAACCCCCTACACACCGACGAAAAGGGGGTCCCTAAAGCAACACGGACAAGCAAGTAACACTCCAGACTCTTAACTGAACTGGTGCATTAATGTAAAATTAAATAACCCGCCAAAGAAACGATAGAAGGGTTAAATTAATGATTGATGGTTCGTTCAGGTCATGTCTTATAAGTGCATATAGAAACTTGGGATTTCACTATCTCACTCTTAAAACTCATTCTTTCCTCACTCTCTTTCTTTCTGCAACTTGTATGAATGCGTGTGCGTGTGTTTGTGTTAGATATTAGTTTTATGTTTTAGGATAATCAATAAAGTCTTGTTTATATTTGAAAAGATATTTGCCTTGTGTTGTGCTTGCACATTTAATGTCTTGTACTGTCGATCTAAAGTTACCTTGCTAATACATAGTGTTTCACTATAGATTGGATATTTATATCTGTGCCAAGGTTATAATTACGGCCCGTTCAAATGAACTCTAAACGAGTCATTTGCTCGGTTCCATAGTGATTTGGTCAAGATTCATTGCAAATCGATGAATCATTCCTTTTGAGCTAAATTGGCCTTCCGGCCCCCCTTAAATACATTTTATGTATATTATTATTGATGTACATTCGTTACATTAGTTGGTGGAGAATGCGGGCAGTTCAACCTAAATTGTAAGCATATATCAAGATTTATCTTTTCATTTTGTTTCGGATGCGAAATCCGAACCTCTGAAAGTCTGTGTGTGACGTATGGAGAGCGCGCAGCGCGCGCCCTGTTTGAATGAAGTGGATGCTGCGGCTTGAGTGAATGCATCCAGAGCAAAGCTGTTACTTTAGTCTAGTCTGCCTCCTTATTTGTTCTTCTTATTATTTTTACCTGCAGTAAATTGAGTTAAGATATAAAACCTCACACTACGATATGGTAAGAATTGAGCGTGTTCCTCATTTCCTGAAATACCTTGATTATAGCTTAACTGACGTCTGCGTGTCCCAGAGTCTTTCAAATAGCTATAACATTATGTGTGTGTGTTTATACCACTCAGAGAGCTGAACGAAATTAAACTGCAGTAATTTAAGTTAACGTTATCTGTAAGGACGAATATTCTTCACAGAGCGATGAGCGTGTTCCTCATCTAACGTTAGTCATAAAAGGCTTATATTTATTTATCTGATTGTCAGTGCGTGTTCCACTGCGATCCCTGTAATAAATATACGTTTATCTGTTTATGTCTGTTCAATGAATTCTCGTGTAACACTGCGCATGTCCGAGTGTAATTTGAATAGTAACTTAAAGTCGTGATAACTGAACCAACAGTTAAAAACCCTGTTGTTGTTGTTTTTCTTGTGTGCCCAGATAAACTTGGACAGACGCGATCCGCCGAGATCGCAATTGTTCCATCTATTATAACGCAAAGCTGTCGCTTGCTTAAAGTTAATATCACTCTTAACGAACTGAGTGAAGCCCAACGTCGTAAAACCAGCTAAAGCTACGAGTGGTGTATCTTATTTGTACAGTGTTGAAATGCGCCGACATTTCCCGTAATATGATCGACTGTACGTGCATATTCTTCGAACAGTGTTGAAATGCGCTCAGATTTCATGTAACACATGCGTAACTGCTTACAAACTATTTGCATTGCATTTCACGTGTTTGCCCACTAGCGTTTGTTTGGTCGCTATAGTTACGATCGTGACACGGAAGTCTTAACCAACGCTTCCGGGTGAACTCTGACCCGTGCAATCGCCAGAGTGTAAACAAACCCTTCGGTGGCTAGGCTAACCTAAGCAGTTGTTTACATTGAGGCCTATATGCTCACGCCTTACACATTATGTACTGTTATCATTAGTAATTAACATCAGTGGTTAAATACAGTGTCTGTTTGAACAAAGTTAAAGTGATTTAACCATTTAAACACCTCGACTTTTACACCTGTTGGTCTTTTCTTCCTTTTTCTTTTACCTCTCTCACATTTTACTTTACCTATATTTTACTTGAAAAGGAAATATTGGTTTACAATTATTAATTACTTTACCTGCATTTTACTTGAAAAAGAAAATACTGGTTTACTATTACTAATTGTCAAATTTGAATTTGATTTTAAAGAAAAGGAAATATTAAAATAAAATTGAAATTCTATTTTTCTAGACAGATCATTTCTAATGATTTATTTATAATAAATTCTAATTTCATAATTTCTAAATTTCTCGTTGAGATCTAATCACTTTAGGTGAATGGGTCTTGAACTTGGAAAGTTAAAATTTGAAAGTTGTTATTACTATTACAAAAATAGTGTTAGACTCAGACTTGCTCATTATTGTCATTGCGTTTTATCCTTTCGTCCTGTTGGTTATAAACTTAACCACTATATTTGATTAATTCATTTTCGGGACGCTTCAATAGGGGACATTACCATCTCCATACGAGTTTCAAATAAACCAGAGACAATCGTCTTTTACAAAAGTTTATTTGTGTGTTTAGTTGTTCCTCAACTATCAATTCTATACTCGTGGTAGACCTAAAGGTAGCGGGATCCAACCTCCTTGCTTCATTTCTTCCTCATCACGTCTTTCCTGTTCTGTCCTGCTTTATTCCATCTTATTCTTCACATTTATAGGGAACAAACCTGGAAGAACCATCAATCGACTCTAAAAAGAGACAAAGATAATCTTTCCCAACAAACAGATTATTAGGTATTTGATTTTTAATCAACAATCTTGTGTTCTTCATACTCTCCCTGCATTTGTAAACGCAATTTAAACTCTGACATCTTATCCAAGATCAAGTAACAGAGACAAGTGCTGAGCAAACTCCGCCTTCAAAGCATCCCTGCAGTAAACTCTGCTGTAAGCGGTCCAACTGAAGGTGTGTGTGTCAATCCTGTCAAACTCAGAAAAGAGGTATCAGCATTATTATTGTATTATTTTTCCTCGTAAACATAAACAATAATATTGTTTACCTTTCTGAAAACAGATTTTCATTGATAAGAAACATTTATGAGAAATTAATACTTCCCCTAGTTAATAATTTTCTTTTTGTTTTTCCCTCATTGAAATTGGTTGTTAACATTTCTCTTTTTCCCTTACTCAGTTGAGTGACGAAGTCACGAGTTGAAACCAGCTTTTCATTGATAGAAAATATTTATAAAAAATATTTCTCCCATTGAAAAAAAAAAGGTTTCTTTCCATTGAGATTTGTTTTAACCTTTTTCTCTCTCTTTCCTTTAAGCAGTTGAGTGAGGAAATCTTTACATCTCTAGCCTACCTGGCTACACTTAGACCAACACTTAGTCATTACGACACTTCACTATTGGTGTACAATTATTGAAACGACACTTAGCTGTTCAACCACATATAGGCTTATACCCCACACAGATCTGTGTCAGTCTCTTCACCCCAGTGTGTCAACATGTCGTGGACGACAAACCCCACTGCCCAAATGGAAGATGTGGACGCCTGGCTTAGAGGCATTACAGACTGCCTCACACCAAAGACAATTGAACTGTTATTATTTTTAATAATAATCATAATTCTGAGAAGATTCCTGACACACGATTCAAGCCAAAACCAAAACCAAAACCACTTGGAACTAACCAAGATCACCTGTTCCCTAAGTAATGCCTTCACAGCCCAGCTGAAACTAAGCGACAAGCACATCACCCACCTCCAGGAGGAGCTGACACGTGCCCAGAGCTGCATAGACAAGCTGGAAGTGAAAGTCCAGGACGACTTCAAGCGTCAGACCACCGAGTTCCTGAGAGAGCTGATGCACACTCAACACTGCAAAGACCAGCTCAAAGGTGAAGCTCAAGACAAACTCAAAGTGTCCGACGAAGCGGAGCAAGAAACAAAGACACAAGTTGACAAGCTCCAAGAAGCCCTTGCAGTCACTGAACGTGACAAACAAGAATTAAAGACTGTCCAGAAACACCTGGTAAACCAACTCCAGTCTGCTGAACATCAGCTAGAGAAAGCCAAAGCTGACATTGAAAGTAAGAACTCTAAAATCACTGCTCTGGAAGACCACCTGGAAAGGTGCAGCGCTGACATCGACCATCTGACCCAACAGCGAGATGACGTCAACGACGTGCTCTACGCGGTCAGAGATGAACTCACATTTTCCAACAGAAACCAGAGCCAAGAAGGGAGAGACCTCCCTCAGCATCACCCCTGCTGAGCAGAACAGAGTCCTCCACCCAAGAACTGGCATACAGTGAAAGAAGTGAATGGCCACAACCCAAAACGTCACCGGCCTTCACCACAGAACTGTTCACTGCCAACAAACGAAGAGAGCTCATCCAGGCAGACTCCAAAGCTGCACATGGGATGACATTTAAAGATCTCAACCAGCTGGTTAAGAATATCACTCAGTTCAACCCGAACTCCACAGAGGGTCCCGACATCCAGGCCTACCTCCGAGATATCGACTTCCACCTAGAGGTGAGACCCCATATGACTGACAGAGACAGGTTATACCTCATCAGATCCACATCCAGTCCAGAGGTACGAAGCTTCCTAGACCGACAATCTGCTAATGTCATGTCAAACTACCAGCTACTACGTAAGACACTGATTAAAGAATTTACAGGTCCAGAGTCAGAACACGGTGTGTTAATCGCCTTGGAAACCAAACAAGGTCGACAAGAGACTCCCCAAGCCTACTTCCACCGTTTTCGACAAGCTTACTTAGGTGCATATAGCAAACCTGAACTTGAAGAGGATGTGAACTTCAAAACCCTCTTCCTGAGAAACCTGCACCCTGGATTGAGTCATCATCTTGGTATCATGGCCTGCCCAGGCACAATGACAATTCAGCAGCTACGTGACCTGATACACAAGGCCTACATCAAACAAAAGATGACCTCAAAGAAAGGTTTGAAAACATCCACAGTTTCAAACTCATTCAGCCAAGACACAAGCCTTGCACTGGAAGACACCCAGTGGCATGACAACATCACAATCCTTCGTAAGGAGCACAGAGAACGTGACTCCCATGCCGATGACACCTACCACACCAACCGCACTGAGTGTGCCCAAGAACAAGACAGTTTACCCTCAGAAGACATGGAGCGACTAATGAGGCAACTGCAAGTGTTCATCGAAAACAAGCTGAACACAGAGGACCAATGATCATCTGGTACACCTTCCTAAAGGAAGATGACGACCACCTGTTCTACAACAACACAGAACAAAGTGGTTTCTCACAGTCAACCACTGACAAACACCCAGAGGTACCAGGAAACACCATCCTGGCTACCCATCACTCATAAAGAAACCACCAAACGAGCTCCAAACTCAAGAACCATGTGACTGCTACAGCAACAACAGTAAGCACAGAAGGTCAGAAAGTCTGTCACAACCAGAAGGCATCACAAGAGGACGGCAACAAAGGAGACCACGTTTTGCACTACAGCTTCACGCATCCATGCCAAACTACCTCCCAATGTCTGCCAGAGAACTTCCTGCCTTACTGGATTGACCCCCAGCAGATCACAGAAGATCCCTTTTCTAAGTCAAAGATGCAACAAGCCAATCTTAACAAGTGCATCAAAGCTAAGCCATCAAGCAAAAGGGGGGCAAGACAGACTGAAACAGATCTGACCATACATGCATGCATACATGCACTACACAACACCCCTAACATACTCACTAACATACAGAAGTTAACCACCTCTACC
The DNA here is from genome assembly GCA_031834385.1 of Semotilus atromaculatus. Taxonomy (NCBI): domain Eukaryota; kingdom Metazoa; phylum Chordata; class Actinopteri; order Cypriniformes; family Leuciscidae; genus Semotilus; species Semotilus atromaculatus. The sequence continues at coordinate 9,542,906 of JAULUF010000009.1, read as the reverse complement.
GTGCAAAACATCCAACAAATATGTTTTTCCCCACAGGTAGAAACTATCTTCAGAAACTAGCTTAACAACTTAGCTACACTTACCATAGGAAACATGGTAACTACCCATCCAACAAGTACACCTGAGAACACCTCTCATTACATCATGATACCTGACAACTTAGCTGTGCAACCGTAGTTATAAGTCATATCAGGAACACTCAACTGCTTTGTTTTGTTTTACTTCTTCCTTCCTTTCCTTCTTTTATTAGGTAAAATGCCTGTCCACCCCATAAAGGTCAAGGTCACAATAATAGGATTGACACACCACGCCTAATGTTTGCAAGTCACCTTAAAACGAATGTTAGCCTAGAGAACTCCCTGCATCATTCGAATCAAAATTTGAAAGGTAAATTGGTCTAAACCTAGAACAATTTAGAAGAGAATAAAACAAACAAATCAAATTTAGTCACAAAGTTGATCAATCACCGTTTTAAAACAAACTAGAATAACGGTCCTAAAATTGAACTAAACTTTTTCCACATGATTGACTATATTGAGAGAGTGAACCTGTTTTAGGCCTAGATAATCTAATGCTCTGCACCAGTAAAGTGACCAGTCATGGAGGTGTTTGCCTTGTTGTTTGCTGTGTGTGTTTGCTTCTTCTGTTTCTCCAGCGTTCAATGATGTCTTCTTCTCAACCCATCATCGATCGAAGGAATATGTAGAGATTTTAAGGATGAACCAAACACAAATTAATCAAATTAATCTCTCATGGGATTCATTCAAATGTGATTCAGCATTCCGGATCTGAACACCACATTCCAAAGTCACAAGACGGCTCCAAATTGTCTAGAAAACCCCCCAGAGAAGACTTTTATGGCCCCGCAGGCCCCAGAGATAAGCCTAAACAGGAAAAACGCTGTCAATGTTTCATCCTCAAGCAAGACAAAGTTGCTCAGAAATGGTGAAACGAGGCCTGACCACCAAGGGGTCTGACCACCTTTGACCCCCCCCCCCTCAGCAGCACCACTGCTGAGCAGGACAGAGATGTAAAACAGACTTCCCCCTTCTTGAAGACCGTTGAATGACCTCAGTGTTGAGATCCATTAAAAACCCACAGAGACAGAGACTTTTCATATAAAAATGCATACAATCATCCCAACAATGCTTGACTGACCTGTAATCAAAATATATAACATAACATGATTATGTATTGGGTTACAACCCCTGTATGTGTCTATTCTGCTTAGATCACATCTAAGTCATGTAATTGTTATAAATATTAGGTGTGTGAATGAAAGTGTGTCATGCTTCCTGTCAGCAGGATCGTATACGATAACATGTTCTTAATTCAAAAGATGGCTTGATTGAAATCTGTGTAAAATGTTTTGTATGATTATAATAATCTATAATGTTTAAACTGTGGTCTCTTGTTCTCTGCTAAGTGCTGGAACCCAGCAGATCCCAGATAACGATGAGTAGGAACTCAATACACCCCTAAAATGATGCCATTGTCTCATTGGTCAGAATTCTCCAAAAGAGGTTGGGCCAACTTTTCAGTTAAAGACCCGAACCGAGGAGTTAGAGTTCGTTCGGGAGTTCAGAAACTTCCATCCAGGGAGTTCGGTTTTGAGTTCGGTTCGGTGTTGAATTAAGTTTGCGCCTCTCTCTATCAACAGACAAGAGAGTGTTCCCGTTCATGCTTCTCTCTGAAAACAACAAAGAGCGTGTTTGCACGCTTAAACATCGACCAGACCAAATTAGACCAGCAGACAAATAACCCACCAAGATCGGGGTTAAAACAGCTCATTCAAGCCATCTAACTCGTCTTACTTTCATTTCTTCCTTTATTTTCTTTTTCGTTGAAAGTCTCGGTTCTAAGTTAAGCTTTGCTGCAAAGTTTCGTTTAAACGTTTCGACTACAAAGCCCTTCCAACTTCAAAGACTTTCATCCATCCGCCAACACACCACGTGATTGGCGGCCCAAGATCTCGCAGGCACGAGGAGACAGCCAGCCACGGACACGGTGAACCCCCTACACACCGACGAAAAGGGGGTCCCTAAAGCAATGTAACGAATGTACATCAATAATAATATACATAAAATGTATTTAAGGGGGCCGGAAGGCCAATTTAGCTCAAAAGGAATGATTCATCGATTTGCAATGAATCTTGACCGAATCACTATGGAACCGAGCAAATGACTCGTTTAGAGTTCATTTGAACGGGCCGTAATTATAACCTTGGCACAGATATAAATATCCAATCTATAGTGAAACACTATGTATTAGCAAGGTAACTTTAGATCGACAGTACAAGACATTAAATGTGCAAGCACAACACAAGGCAAATATCTTTTCAAATATAAACAAGACTTTATTGATTATCCTAAAACATAAAACTAATATCTAACACAAACACACGCACACGCATTCATACAAGTTGCAGAAAGAAAGAGAGTGAGGAAAGAATGAGTTTTAAGAGTGAGATAGTGAAATCCCAAGTTTCTATATGCACTTATAAGACATGACCTGAACGAACCATCAATCATTAATTTAACCCTTCTATCGTTTCTTTGGCGGGTTATTTAATTTTACATTAATGCACCAGTTCAGTTAAGAGTCTGGAGTGTTACTTGCTTGTCCGTGTTGCTTTAGGGACCCACTTTTCGTCGGTGTGAAGGGGGTTCACCCGGGTCCGTGGCTGGCTGTCTCCTCGTGCCTGCGAGATCTTGGGCCGCCAATCACGTGGTGTGTTGGCGGATGGATGAAAGTCTTTGAAGTTGGAAGGGCTTTGTAGTCGAAACGTTTAAACGAAACTTTGCAGCAAAGCTTAACTTAGAACCGAGACTTTCAACGAAAAAGAAAATAAAGGAAGAAATGAAAGTAAGACGAGTTAGATGGCTTGAATGAGCTGTTTTAACCCCGATCTTGATAGGTTATTTGTCTGCTGGTCTAATTTGGTCTGGTCGATGTTTAAGCGTGCAAACACGCTCTTTGTTGTTTTCAGAGAGAAGCATGAACGGGAACACTCTCTTGTCTGTTGATAGAGAGAGGCGCAAACTTAATTCAACACCGAACCGAACTCAAGACCGAACTCCCTGGATGGAAGTTTCTGAACACATAGAAGTTTCTCTGAACTGATTCTAATTCCTTTGTTCGGGTCTTTAACTTAACAGTTAGCCCAACCTCTTTGGAGAATTCTGACCAATGAGACAATGGCATCATTTTAGGGGGTGGATCGAGTTCCTACTTATCGTTATCTGGGATCTGTGTGGGTTCCAGCACTTAGCAGAGGAACAAGAAACCACAGTTTAAACATTATAGATTATTATAATCATACCAAAACATTTTACACAGATTTCAATCAAGCCATCTTTTGAATTAAGGGCATACGATTCTTTTGATTGGAAGCAAAATACTCTTTCATTCACCCACACTGTTATATCACAATTACATGATTTATATGTGATCTAAGCATAATACAAACATATAAAACAACATAGAATTATGTTGTTTGATTATAAGTCCACTAAGCATTGTTCTGTGTGAGTTTTAATGGGTTTGATATGTAAAGTCTGTGTATGTAAAGTTTATGAGGTTTGAGCCATTCCGGTCTGAGGTCAGGCAGAGTTCCTGCTGAAGGCTGTGTTGTTCATCCCTCATGGGACCTTGGTCCAATGAAAGACGTAGTCTGTTAGTCGCAGGGGTCAGATGACCTCTGGTTAGGGCCTCTTGTTTGACCATTTCTGAACAGATCTGTCTTGCCAAAATGTAAAACATTGACAACGTTCTTCCTGTTTTTGGCTTATCTCTGGGTGCCTGCAACGCCATAAAAGTCTTCTTTTGGCCAGAGTAGACAATCTGGAGCCACTTTTGTGACTTTGGAATGTGGTGTTCAGATCCGGAATGCTGAATCACATTTGAATGAATCCCATGAGAGATTCATTTGATTAATTTGTGTTTGGTTCATCCTTAAACTCTCTACATTCCCCCCTTCGTTCGGCGATGTGTTGGGATGAAGACATCGGTGAACGCTGGAAAAACAGAAGCAGCAAACACACACAGCAAACAACAAGGAAACACCTCCATGACTGGTCACTTTACTGGTGCAGGGCAGTAGCTTATCTAGGCCTAAAACAGGTTCACTCTCTCAATATAGTCAATCATGTGGAAAAAGTTTAGTTCAATTTTAGGACCGTTATTCTAGTTTGTTTTAAAACGGTGATTGATCAACTTTGTGACTAAATTTGATTTGTTTGTTTTATTCTCTTCTAGATTGGTCTAGGTTTAGACCAATTTACCTTTCAAATTTGATTCGAATGATGCAGGGAGTTCTCTAGGCTAACATTCGTTTTAAGGTGACTTGCAAACATCAGGCGTGGTGCGTCAATCCTTATATGGTAACCTTGACCCTTATGGGGTGGACAGGCATTTTACCTAATAAAAGAAGGAAAGGAAGGAAGAAGTAAAACAAAACAAAGCAGTTGAGTGTTCCTGATAGGACTTATAACTACGGTTGCACAGCTAAGTTGTCAGGTATCATGATGTAATGAGAGGTGTTCTCAGGTGTACTTGTTGGATGGGTAGTTACCATGTTTCCTACGGTAAGTGTAGCTAAGTTGTTAAGCTAGTTTCTGAAGATAGTTTCTACCTGTGGGGGAAAACATATTTGTTGGATGTTTTGCACGGTAGAGGTGGTTAACTTCTGTATAATAGTGAGTATGTTAGGGGTGTTGTGTAGTGCATGTATGCATGCATGTATGGTCAGATCTGTTTCAGTCTGTCTTGCTCCCCCCTTTGCTTGATGGCTTAGCTTTGATGGGCTTGTTGCATCTTTGCCTTGGAAAGGGATCTTCTATGATCTGCTGGGGGTCAGTCCAGTAAGGCAGGAAGTTCTCTGGCAGACATTGGGAGGTGGTTTGGCATGGATGCGTGAAGCTGTAGTGCAAAACGTGGTCTCCTTTGTTGCCTTCCTCTTGTGATGCCTTCTGGTTGTGACAGACTTTCTGACCTTCTGTGCTTACTGTTGTTGCTGTAGCACTCACATGGTTCTTGAGTTTGGAGCTCGTTTGGTGGTTTCTTTATGAGTGATGGGTAGCCAGGATGGTCGTCATCTTCCTTAGGAAGGTGTACCAGATGATCATTGGTCCTCTGTGTTCAGCTTGTTTTCGATGAACACTTGCAGTTGCCTCATTAGTCGCTCCATGTCTTCTGAGGGTAAACTGTCTTGTTCTTGGGCACACTCAGTGCGGTGTTTAGCTGAGTGGTGCAGAGGTGGGTTTCGTTGTCGATTACCCACATATAATGCTTTTGGATGCATTTGTTGATTCCAGTTGTTTCCTTCTTGTGGGTTTCTTGAGAAGTGTGGCTGGTCCCATGACTTTTCCAGGCGGTTGGCGTGGTAGGTGTCATCGGCATGGGAGTCACATTCTCTGTGCTCCTTACGAAGGATGGTGGTGTTGTCATGCCACTGGGTGTCTTCCAGTGCAAGGCTTGTTTCTTGGCTGAAGGAGTTTGAAACTGTGGATGTTTTCAAACCTTTCTTTGAGGTCATCTTTTGTTTGACGTAGGCCTTATGTGTCAGGTCACGTAGCTGTTGAATGGTCATCGTGCCTGGGCACGCCATGATACCAAGATGATGACTCAATCCGGGGTGCAGGTTTCTCAGGAAGAGGGTTTTGAAGTTCACATCCTCTTCAAGTTCAGGTTTGCTATGTGCACCTAAGTAAGCTTGTCGAAAACGGTGGAAATAGGCTTGGGGAGTCTCTTGTCGACATTGTTTGGTTTCCAAGGCGATTAACACACCGTGTTCTGACTCTGGACCTGTAAATTCTTTAATCAGTGTCTCACGTAGTAGCTGGTAGTTTGACATGACATTAGCAGGTTGTCGGTCTAGGAAGCTTCGTACCTCTGGACTGGATGTGGATCTGATGAGGTATAACCTGTCTCTGTCAGTCATATGGGGTCTCACCTCTAGGTGGAAGTCGATATCTCGGAGGTAGGCCTGGATGTCGGGACCCTCTGTGGAGTTCGGGTTGAACTGAGTGATATTCTTAACCAGCTTGTCGAGATCTTTAAAGGTCATCCCCTGTGCAGCTTTGGAGTCTGCCTGGATGAGCTCTCTTCGTTTGTTGGCAGTGAACAGTTCTGTGGTGAAGGCCGGTGACGTTTTGGGTTGTGGCCATTCACTTCTTTCACTGTATGCCAGTTCTTGGGTGGAGGACTCTGTTCTGCTCAGCAGGGGTGATGCTGAGGGAGGTCTCTCCCTTCTTGGCTCTGGTTTCTGTTGGAAAATGTGCTGGAGTTCATCTCTGACCGCGTAGAGCTCGTCGTTGACGTCATCTCGCTGTTGGGTCAGATGGTCGATGTCAGCGCTGCACCTTTCCAGGTGGTCTTCCAGAGCAGTGATTTTAGAGTTCTTACTTTCAATGTCAGCTTTGGCTTTCTCTAGCTGATGTTCAGCAGACTGGAGTTGGTTTACCAGGTGTTTCTGGACAGTCTTTAATTCTTGTTTGTCACGTTCAGTGACTGCAAGGGCTTCTTGGAGCTTGTCAACTTGTGTCTTTGTTTCTTGCTCCGCTTCGTCGGACACTTTGAGTTTGTCTTGAGCTTCACCTTTGAGCTGGTCTTTGCAGTGTTGAGTGTGCATCAGCTCTCTCAGGAACTCGGTGGTCTGACGCTTGAAGTCGTCCTGGACTTTCACTTCCAGCTTGTCTATGCGGCTCTGGGCACGTGTCAGCTCCTCCTGGAGGTGGGTGATGTGCTTGTCGCTTAGTTTCAGCTGGGCTGTGAAGGCATTACTTAGGGAACAGGTGATCTTGGTTAGTTCCAAGTGGTTTTGGTTTTGGCTTGAATCGTGTGTCAGGAATCTTCTCAGAATTATGATTATTATTAAAAATAATAACAGTTCAATTGTCTTTGGTGTGAGGCAGTCTGTAATGCCTCTGAGCCAGGCATCCACATCTTCCCTTTGGGCAGTGGGGTTTGTCGTCCACGACATGTTGACACGCTGGGGTGAAGAGACTGACACAGATCTGTGTGGGGTATAAGCCTATATGTGGTTGAACAGCTAAGTGTCGTTTCAATAATTGTACACCAATAGTGGAGTGTCGTAATGACTAAGTGTTGGTCTAAGTGTAGCCAGGTAGGCTAGGGATGTAAAGATTTCCTCACTCAACTGCTTAAAGGAAAGAAAGAGAAAAAGGTTAAAACAAATCTCAATGGAAAGAAACTTTTTTTTTTTCAATGGGAGAAATATTTTTTATAAATATTTTCTATCAATGAAAAGCTGGTTTCAACTCGTGATGTGAGGACTTCGTCACTCAACTGAGTAAGGGAAAAACAGAGAAAAGTTAACCAATTTCAATGAGGGAAAAACAAAAAGAAAATTATTAACTAGGGGAAGTATTAATTTCTCATAAATGTTTCTTATCAATGAAAATCTGTTTTCAGAAAGGTTAACAATATTATTGTTTATGTTTACGAGGAAAAATAATACAATAATAATGCTGATACCTCTTTTCTGAGTTTGACAGGATTGACACACACACCTTCAGTTGGACCACTTACAGCAGAGTTTACTGCAGGGATGCTTTGAGGGCGGAGTTTGCTCAGCACTTGTCTCTGTTACTTGATCTTGGATAAGATGTCAAAGTTTAAATTGCGTTTACAAATGCAGGGAGAGTATGAAGAACACAAGATTGTTGATTAAAAATCAAATACCTAATAATCTGTTTGTTGGGAAAGATTATCTTTGTCTCTTTTTAGAGTCGATTGATGGTTCTTTTCAGGTTTGTTCCCTACAAATGTGAAGAATAAGATGGAATAAAGCAGGACAGAACAGGAAAGACGTGATGAGGAAGAAATGAAGCAAGGAGGTTGGATCCCGCTACCTTTAGGTCTACCACGAGTATAGAATTGATAGTCGAGGAACAACTAAACACACAAATAAACTTTTGTAAAAGACGATTGTCTCTGGTTTATTTGAAACTCGTATGGAGATGGTAATGTCCCCTATTGAAGCGTCCCGAAAATGAATTAATCAAATATAGTGGTTAAGTTTATAACCCACAGGACGAAAGGATAAAACGCAATGACAATCATGAGCAAGTCTGAGTCTAACACTATTTTTGTAATAGTAATAACAACTTCCAAATTTTAACTTTCCAAGTTCAAGTTTCAAAGACTTATTCACCTAAAGTGATTAGATCTCAACGAGAAATTTAGAAATTATGAAATTAGAATTTATTAAAAATAAATCATTAGAAATCATTAGAAATGATCTGTCTAGAAAAACAGAATTTCAATTTTATTTTAATATTTCCCTTTCTTTAAAATCAAATTCAAATTTGACAATTAATAATAGTAAACCAGTATTTTCTTTTTCAAGTAAAATGCAGGTAAAGTAATTAATAATTGTAAACCAATATTTCCTTTTCAAGTAAAATATAGGTAAAGTAAAATGTGAGAGGTAAAAGAAAAAGGAAGAAAAGACCAACAGGTGTAAAAGTCGAGGTGTTTAAATGGTTAAATCACTTTAACTTTGTTCAAACAGACACTGCATTTAACCACTGATGTTAATTACTAATGATAACAGTACATAATGCGTAAGGCGTGAGCATATAGGCCTCAATGTAAACAACTGCTTAGGTTAGCCTAGCCACCGAAAGGGTTGTTTACACTCTGGCGATTGCACGGGTCAGAGTTCACCCGGAAGCGTTGGTTAAGACTTCCGTGTCACGATCGTAACTATAGCGACCAAACAAACGCTAGTGGGCAAACACGTGAAATGCAATGCAAATAGTTTGTAAGCAGTTACGCATGTGTTACATGAAATCTGAGCGCATTTCAACACTGTTCGAAGAATATGCACGTACAGTCGATCATATTACGGGAAATGTCGGCGCATTTCAACACTGTACAAATAAGATACACCACTCGTAGCTTTAGCTGGTTTTACGACGTGGGGCTTCACTCAGTTCGTTAAGAGTGATATTAACTTTAAGCAAGCGACAGCTTTGCGTTATAATAGATGAAACACTAGCGATCTCGGCGGATCGCGTCTGTGCAAGTTTATCTGGGCACACAAGAAAAACAACAACAACAACAACAGGGTTTTTAACTGTTGGTTCAGTTATCACGACTTTAAGTTACTATTCAAATTACACTCGGACATGCGCAGTGTTACACGAGAATTCATTGAACAGACATAAACAGATAAACGTATATTTATTACAGGGATAGCAGTGGAACACGCACTGACAATCAGATAAATAAATCTAAGCCTTTTATGACTAACGTTAGATGAGGAACACGCTCATCGCTCTGTGAGGAGAATATTCGTCCTTACAGATAACGTTAACTTAAATTACTGCAGTTTAATTTCGTTCAGCTCTCTGACTGGTATAAACACACACACATAATGTTATAGCTATTTGAAAGACTCTGGGACACGCAGACGTCAGTTAAGCTATAATCAAGGTATTTAAGGAAATGAGGAACACGCTCAATTCTTACCTTTATCGTAGTGTGAGGTTTTATATCTTAACTCAATTTACTGCAGGTAAAAATAATAATAAAAACAAATAGGGAGGCAGACTAGACTAAAGTAACAGCTTTGCTCTGGATGCATTCACTCAAGCCGCAGCATCCACTTCATTCAAACAGGGCGCGCGCTGCGCGCTCTCCATACGTCACACACAGACTTTCAGAGGTTCGGATCTCGCATCCGAAACAAAATGAAAAGATAAATCCTGATATATGCTTACAATTTAGGTTGAACTGCCCGCATCCTCCACCAAATATGTAACGAATGTACATCAATAATAATATACATAAAATGTATTTAAGGGGGCCGGAAGGCCAATTTAGCTCAAAAGGAATGATTCATCGATTTGCAATGAATCTTGACCGAATCACTATGGAACCGAGCAAATGACTCGTTTAGAGTTCATTTGAACGGGCCGTAATTATAACCTTGGCACAGATATAAATATCCAATCTATAGTGAAACACTATGTATTAGCAAGGTAACTTTAGATCGACAGTACAAGACATTAAATGTGCAAGCACAACACAAGGCAAATATCTTTTCAAATATAAACAAGACTTTATTGATTATCCTAAAACATAAAACTAATATCTAACACAAACACACGCACACGCATTCATACAAGTTGCAGAAAGAAAGAGAGTGAGGAAAGAATGAGTTTTAAGAGTGAGATAGTGAAATCCCAAGTTTCTATATGCACTTATAAGACATGACCTGAACGAACCATCAATCATTAATTTAACCCTTCTATCGTTTCTTTGGCGGGTTATTTAATTTTACATTAATGCACCAGTTCAGTTAAGAGTCTGGAGTGTTACTTGCTTGTCCGTGTTGCTTTAGGGACCCACTTTTCGTCGGTGTGAAGGGGGTTCACCCGGGTCCGTGGCTGGCTGTCTCCTCGTGCCTGCGAGATCTTGGGCCGCCAATCACGTGGTGTGTTGGCGGATGGATGAAAGTCTTTGAAGTTGGAAGGGCTTTGTAGTCGAAACGTTTAAACGAAACTTTGCAGCAAAGCTTAACTTAGAACCGAGACTTTCAACGAAAAAGAAAATAAAGGAAGAAATGAAAGTAAGACGAGTTAGATGGCTTGAATGAGCTGTTTTAACCCCGATCTTGATAGGTTATTTGTCTGCTGGTCTAATTTGGTCTGGTCGATGTTTAAGCGTGCAAACACGCTCTTTGTTGTTTTCAGAGAGAAGCATGAACGGGAACACTCTCTTGTCTGTTGATAGAGAGAGGCGCAAACTTAATTCAACACCGAACCGAACTCAAGACCGAACTCCCTGGATGGAAGTTTCTGAACACATAGAAGTTTCTCTGAACTGATTCTAATTCCTTTGTTCGGGTCTTTAACTTAACAGTTAGCCCAACCTCTTTGGAGAATTCTGACCAATGAGACAATGGCATCATTTTAGGGGGTGGATCGAGTTCCTACTTATCGTTATCTGGGATCTGTGTGGGTTCCAGCACTTAGCAGAGGAACAAGAAACCACAGTTTAAACATTATAGATTATTATAATCATACCAAAACATTTTACACAGATTTCAATCAAGCCATCTTTTGAATTAAGGGCATACGATTCTTTTGATTGGAAGCAAAATACTCTTTCATTCACCCACACTGTTATATCACAATTACATGATTTATATGTGATCTAAGCATAATACAAACATATAAAACAACATAGAATTATGTTGTTTGATTATAAGTCCACTAAGCATTGTTCTGTGTGAGTTTTAATGGGTTTGATATGTAAAGTCTGTGTATGTAAAGTTTATGAGGTTTGAGCCATTCCGGTCTGAGGTCAGGCAGAGTTCCTGCTGAAGGCTGTGTTGTTCATCCCTCATGGGACCTTGGTCCAATGAAAGACGTAGTCTGTTAGTCGCAGGGGTCAGATGACCTCTGGTTAGGGCCTCTTGTTTGACCATTTCTGAACAGATCTGTCTTGCCAAAATGTAAAACATTGACAACGTTCTTCCTGTTTTTGGCTTATCTCTGGGTGCCTGCAACGCCATAAAAGTCTTCTTTTGGCCAGAGTAGACAATCTGGAGCCACTTTTGTGACTTTGGAATGTGGTGTTCAGATCCGGAATGCTGAATCACATTTGAATGAATCCCATGAGAGATTCATTTGATTAATTTGTGTTTGGTTCATCCTTAAACTCTCTACAGCAACACGGACAAGCAAGTAACACTCCAGACTCTTAACTGAACTGGTGCATTAATGTAAAATTAAATAACCCGCCAAAGAAACGATAGAAGGGTTAAATTAATGATTGATGGTTCGTTCAGGTCATGTCTTATAAGTGCATATAGAAACTTGGGATTTCACTATCTCACTCTTAAAACTCATTCTTTCCTCACTCTCTTTCTTTCTGCAACTTGTATGAATGCGTGTGCGTGTGTTTGTGTTAGATATTAGTTTTATGTTTTAGGATAATCAATAAAGTCTTGTTTATATTTGAAAAGATATTTGCCTTGTGTTGTGCTTGCACATTTAATGTCTTGTACTGTCGATCTAAAGTTACCTTGCTAATACATAGTGTTTCACTATAGATTGGATATTTATATCTGTGCCAAGGTTATAATTACGGCCCGTTCAAATGAACTCTAAACGAGTCATTTGCTCGGTTCCATAGTGATTTGGTCAAGATTCATTGCAAATCGATGAATCATTCCTTTTGAGCTAAATTGGCCTTCCGGCCCCCCTTAAATACATTTTATGTATATTATTATTGATGTACATTCGTTACAGTATCACATAATGTTCACTATGGTTTCACAAGGACAGGAGACTTGCAGGAAACAGGTGATTGTCTGAAAAAAAATCTATTGCAAACAAGTTCAATTTCTTTAATCATAATGTTTACAATGCTCAAGCACCCCATGCACTTATTACTATATAAATTAAAACATAATATATTTAATTAATAAAAAATTAATTAATTAATTTTAAAACAAAACATGATTATACACTCACACACATTATTTCATAAGTGTCCAAGTGCATTATTTCCTTTTAAAATAATTTGAACAAATTCATGGCATACATCACTTTAATCTATAAAACCTATATAGTTTAATTTCATTTTTAGTACATTTAAAATAGGCTATAAATAAAACATTTTATGTTTTGTTATCTTAAATCCTCAAAAAATGTCAGGTTGTGCAACTGTCCGCACAAATGAAGTCTAAAAAAACTATTTAAAAACACCTTTTTGAAGGTTAATTTATCAATGACAATATATACTGTATATATATATATATATATACTTTTGCACTGATTTAGCACAATGGGATTTATAAATGTCTAATATACGTCAAGCATGTTGTCTGTACTTTCCTCCATGTTGTTCTTGTACTCTCCGGCACAGAGGAGAAAATATGCTCAATTTTGTGCTAATCATACTTAGGTGTATCTACACTTTTTCACAAAGACCAACACTGGGAGGTTTAATGTTTATTAAAAATAGGGAGCAAGGAAAGTCTTGCAAAATCCAAGGAGCTGAGACTGAAGGTGAGGGTACAGCGTCAGTGCAGGGAATCTTCAGGATCCACTGAATCACTTGTGCATCTTGTGTTGAAAGAGATAAAGGAGACACAAACGGGACAAATTATAGTAGTGTATATACAGTTATGGTCATCAGGGAGCCGCTATCAATATGCGGGAGACTAACGGAACTTCCGGGAGACTTGGGATGTCTGCATTTAAATCACTTCTATCACTATCACAATCCCCAATGTTATATTTAACCCTTGTTAGAAGCCTTTCCCTCTTATTACACAACAAAGGACAAAACTGCATTACGTTAATTTTAACTATAATAGGCTGTTCGTGGTTTGTTATGCGCTACTAACTGTATCATGATCCATCTTTTCTTTGATAACGTCCCCTAAAACTACTAATTTAGAGAGCAATAATCAACTAGCATGCTTTAATACACAAGTTAATTTGATTCAGATGTACTGATAATATACAATCTTATTCTTTAAACGTCTTACCTTTTAAAAGTGCATCACAAACGGTTTGTTCTGCTGTAACTGTACGGCGCTGCTGCTACTTCCGGGAACTATTGAGAGGCTCCGTAAGCCGCCATTGCTGTAAAAAAAAACATTCCATTGGAGTGAATGGAGTTGTCGCAACTCTCTCTCTATATGGCTCTGACCTTAACCTACCCTTAAATCGACCCATACCACCACACCTGTCCCTAACCTTACCAGTATCACATCTCAATAGCAGCAAAAGTGTTTTACAATACAACCTGAACACAATAAGTACATTGTACTTATTTTTCTATGTAAGTACATAGTACTTAAAGCCACTTAATATAAAGTGGGACCAAATGTTCTATATTGTCATACTCATTCAGCAATAGTTATGATATGCTAATGCTATCAAAGCATTGTGTTACCAATTATCAAGTCAGCATTAACCGAATTAACTTACTAAAGCTAGCCAAGTTTCCACTACTAAATATATGTAAGTTCAGAGAAATTAAAATATGAGTACAAAATAAAATAAAAAATGCCTGTTCTACTTACTTAAATTTTTCATTTCTAAACTTAAAAATGTTGATGTAATTCATACCTCAAATGATTTGAGTTTTGCCAACTTATTCGGGTTTGCAGTGTAATAATTGATTGTTTAAAATAATAAATGCATATTTAAAACCCTAAATTTAAAGTTATAGTCATTACATGAATAATACAAACTAAAAACATTGATATGAATTTAGCATATCATTACATCCTGGATCAGTTTAATTACAGTAAAGGTATTGTTTTATACCATCAGTATGAGTAGAAACCTTTTTTTCTTTTTTCTTCTGAAATCTGCCATTTCATTTTTCTTATAAAACATGAGACAGTGCTTGGATTAAGACATGATTAAACTGTAGTTCAATTAGGACATTTAAGCAGCTTTTATAAATGTGTCTTAGAAAAAAACATTACTGTCCATATTTTCTCTAGTCAGGAAGCACATATATATATATATATATATATATATATATATATATATATATATATATATATATATATATACACAGTATATTATATATAAAACACCTTTCTACTGTTATAGGCACCTACGTTTTAGTCACCCAAAACCCCCTGTAGTCAATAATTTTTATATAATCAAGTTCAAGTTGTTCCTTGAAAAAAAATTCTTCATTCCTTAAAATAGATAGCATGTAACTCTACACTGTAAAAAAAAGTTGCTGCCTTAATTTTTTAAGTATAATCAACTTGAAGGATTAAGTAATTTCAACTTAAATTACATTAAACCAACTTAAAAAAATGAGTTGAATCTTGTATATCTTATAAACAAGTTGAAAATTACTTAACTTATTTTAATGAGTTAGAGGAATGTAAAAACATATGTTGTCATAACTTATTGATCATATTTTTTTTTACAGTGTACACCCTAGCCTCATTCTATGCATATTCAAATTAGCCCCTCCTCCACACACTCGCAACAGAGATCCACTCAGTGATGATCACAAGTTGTCCTGATTGGTCGCAAGGTAGTTTGTGATGTAATGGTGTTAATGGTGTTTGTCAGCAATGGGACTTATGCATTTGTACATGGTTTGTCTTAATATGGCAAGCCATAAATACTAGTACCAATTTAATAGGCACTAGAATCTAATGAATAAGTACTAGTAACTAATGAATAAGTATCTAATAAATAAGGACTATCTAATGAATACATACTAGTAGCTAATGAATAAGCACTATCTAATAAATAAGGACTGGTATCTAATGAATAAGTACTAGTATCTTTAAAAAGGTACTAGTACCTAAAGAAAAAGCACTAGTATCTAAAGAATATGCACTATACCTAAAGAATAAGCACTAGTAGTTAATGAATAAGTACTAGTACTTAATGGAATATATACTAGTATCTAAAAAATAAGTACTAGTAGCATGAAAATAGAGACTAGTCGGTTTAAATGATTAAATGTTAAGACGGCTTGCCATAAAAGTACTGGTATCTACAGTGAAGACATTAATTATTTGAACACCCTGCTATTTTGCAAGTTCTCCCACTTAGAAATCATGGAGGGGTCTGAAATTGTCATCGTAGGTGCATGTCCATTGTGAGAGACATAATCTAAAAAAAAAAAAAAATCCAGAAATCACAATTTATGATTTTTTAACTATATATTTGTAAGATACAGCTGCAAATAAGTATTTGAACACCTGTCTATCAGCTAGAATTCTGACCCTCAAAGACCTGTTAGTCTACCTTTAAAATGTCCACCTCCACTCCATTTATTATCCTAAATTAGATGCACCTGTTTGAGGTCGTTAGCTGCATAAAGACCCCTGTCCACCCCATACAATCAGTAAGAATCCAACACACTCACATGGCCAAGACCAAAGAGCTGTCCAAAGACACTAGAGGCTGGAAAGGGCTACGGGGAAATTGCCAAGCAGCTTGGTGGAAAAAAGGTCCACTTTTGGAGCACATGTCAAGGCCCGTCTTAAGTTTGCCAATGACCATTTGGATGATCCAGAGGAGTCATGGGAGAAAGTCATGTGGTCAGATGAGACCAAAATAGAACTTTTTGGTCATAATTCCACTAACCGTGTTTGGAGGAAGAAGAATGATGAGTACCATACCAAGAACACCATCCCTACTGTGAAGCATGGGGGTGGTAGCATCATGCTTTGGGGGTGTTTTTCTGCACATGGGACAGGGCGACTGCACTGTATTAAGGAGAGGATGACCGGGGCCATGTATTGCGAGATTTTGGGGAACAACCTCCTTCCCTCAGTTAGAGCATTGAAGATGGTTCGAGGCTGGGTCTTCCAACATGACAATGACCCGAAGCACACAGCCAGGATAACCAAGGAGTGGCTCTGTAAGAAGCATATCAAGGTTCTGGCGTGGCCTAGCCAGTCTCCAGACCTAAACCCAATAGAGAATCTTTGGAGGGAGCTCAAACTCTGTGTTTCTCAGCGACAGCCCAGAAACCTGACTGATCTAGAGAAGATCTGTGTGGAGGAGTCGGCCAAAATCCCTCCTGCAGTGTGTGCAAACCTGGTGAAAAACTACAGGAAACGTTTGACCTCTGTAATTGCAAACAAAGGCTACTGTACCAAATATTAACATTGATTTTCTCAGGTGTTGAAATACTTATTTGCAGCTGTATCTTACAAATAAATAGTTTAAAAAATCATACATTGTGATTTCTGGATTTTTTTTTTTTGATTATGTCTCTCACAGTGGACATAGACCTACGATGACAATTTCAGACCCCTCCATGATTTCTAAGTGGGAGAACTTGCAAAATAGCAGGGTGTTCAAATACTTATTTTCTTCACTGTAATAATAAGTACTAGTATCTAATGAATAAGTACTAGTACCAATTTAATAGGCACTAGAATCTAATAAGTACTAGTAACTAATGAATAAGTATCTAATAAATAAGGACTATCTAATGAATACATACTAGTAGCTAATGAATAAGCACTATCTAATAAATAAGGACTGGTATCTAATGAATAAGTACTAGTATCTTTAAAAAGGTACTAGTACCTAAAGAAAAAGCACTAGTATCTAAAGAATATGCACTATACCTAAAGAATAAGCACTAGTAGTTAATGAATAAGTACTAGTACTTAATGGAATATATACTAGTATCTAAAAAATAAGTACTAGTAGCATGAAAATAGAGACTAGTCGGTTTAAATGATTAAATGTTAAGACGGCTTGCCATAAAAGTACTGGTATCTACAGTGAAGACAATAATTATTTGAACACCCTGCTATTTTGCAAGTTCTCCCACTTAGAAATCATGGAGGGGTCTGAAATTGTCATCGTAGGTGCATGTCCATTGTGAGAGACATAATCTAAAAAAAAAAAAAAATCCAGAAATCACAATTTATGATTTTTTAACTATATATTTGTAAGATACAGCTGCAAATAAGTATTTGAACACCTGTCTATCAGCTAGAATTCTGACCCTCAAAGACCTGTTAGTCTACCTTTAAAATGTCCACCTCCACTCCATTTATTATCCTAAATTAGATGCACCTGTTTGAGGTCGTTAGCTGCATAAAGACCCCTGTCCACCCCATACAATCAGTAAGAATCCAACACACTCACATGGCCAAGACCAAAGAGCTGTCCAAAGACACTAGAGGCTGGAAAGGGCTACGGGGAAATTGCCAAGCAGCTTGGTGGAAAAAAGGTCCACTTTTGGAGCACATGTCAAGGCCCGTCTTAAGTTTGCCAATGACCATTTGGATGATCCAGAGGAGTCATGGGAGAAAGTCATGTGGTCAGATGAGACCAAAATAGAACTTTTTGGTCATAATTCCACTAACCGTGTTTGGAGGAAGAAGAATGATGAGTACCATACCAAGAACACCATCCCTACTGTGAAGCATGGGGGTGGTAGCATCATGCTTTGGGGGTGTTTTTCTGCACATGGGACAGGGCGACTGCACTGTATTAAGGAGAGGATGACCGGGGCCATGTATTGCGAGATTTTGGGGAACAACCTCCTTCCCTCAGTTAGAGCATTGAAGATGGTTCGAGGCTGGGTCTTCCAACATGACAATGACCCGAAGCACACAGCCAGGATAACCAAGGAGTGGCTCTGTAAGAAGCATATCAAGGTTCTGGCGTGGCCTAGCCAGTCTCCAGACCTAAACCCAATAGAGAATCTTTGGAGGGAGCTCAAACTCCGTGTTTCTCAGCGACAGCCCAGAAACCTGACTGATCTAGAGAAGATCTGTGTGGAGGAGTGGGCCAAAATCCCTCCTGCAGTGTGTGCAAACCTGGTGAAAAACTACAGGAAACGTTTGACCTCTGTAATTGCAAACAAAGGCTACTGTACCAAATATTAACATTGATTTTCTCAGGTGTTGAAATACTTATTTGCAGCTGTATCTTACAAATAAATAGTTTAAAAAATCATACATTGTGATTTCTGGATTATTATTTTTTTTGATTATGTCTCTCACAGTGGACATAGACCTACGATGACAATTTCAGACCCCTCCATGATTTCTAAGTGGGAGAACTTGCAAAATAGCAGGGTGTTCAAATACTTATTTTCTTCACTGTAATAATAAGTACTAGTAACTAATCAATAAGTACTAGTATCTAATGAATAAGTACTAGTACCAATTTAATAGGCACTAGAATCTAATAAGTACTAGTAACTAATGAATAAGCACTAGTATCTAATAAATAAGGACTAGTATCTAATGAACAAGTACTAGTATCTAATGAGTAAGTACTAGTATCTTTAAAAAGGTACTACTAGTACCTAAAGAATAAGCATTAGTATCTAAAGAAAAGGCACTAGTACCTTAAGAATAAACACTAGTAGCTAAGGAATAAGTACTAGTGCTTAATGGAATAAATACTAGTATCTAAAAAATAAGAACTAGTAGCATGAAAATAGAGACTAATTTGCCAATGCCATAGTCTTAAAGCATAAAAAAAAAAAAAAAAAAACACATAGACATATAAACAGACACATAGACATATAAAGCTGGATTTTCAACACAGGGGGACTTTAAAAGCCTATTTTTGCCAGCGGTTAAGTGTTCCTTTAACGCATTTGTCCCGGGATTGTTTGATTTTGGTTCATTCACACTGCCAGTGATTTGCCGGGATCTGTGAGTGCGTTCACACACATCCCGTTAATGTCCCGGAAAGCCGCGTGACGTCAGGATGAGAACATAAATGTTCGATTCCCGTCTGACTGATTTACATCCACGGTGGAGTTAAAAACGACAGTTCCCATCATTCATGCTCCTTCACGTCATCATCAAGCTACGCCGTTGTTGTTGTTTTGAATGTAGCGCCCTCTAGCGGCATAAAATCTTAGGTATTGTACCTTTTACAGTACTTTAACTCTTTCCATTTTAAAGGGCACCTATTATGGAATTTTGAAAATTATCTTTCATGTAGTGTGTAACATAGATCTAAGTGAACGAAAACATCCTGCAAAGTTTTAAATATGAAAGTTCATCGTATGCAAAGTTATTGTCTCTCAAAAGTAAGAGTCGACTCTGAGTCGCTGATATGAATCGATAGACGAACGATGCTTTTTCTCTGTCTAGATGACGTCAACTTGACAAGTTATTTGAATAAGATACGCCCACTTATTGCGCTCGTAGACGCCAGGGAAAACTTGAAAACATCATGGCGACGAGACGCTGTGTTCTGAATCTGCCCAGGGAGGAGCATTTGAAGACTAAGTGGCTACAGTTCATACAACTATACCACAGAAGTATAGCCGAAACTTGTGCTTTGTTCGCGTCATTTTGAAGATGATTGCTTCACTAACATAAATGCTATCAAATATGGATTCGCGAGCCGGCTGATATTGAAGGAAGGTTCAGTACCAAGTTTATTTGGATCAGCTTCCTCCTACTAATCACAACCTGTAAGTATTATTAATATTAATAATTGTTGCTTTTATGTTTTATGTAGCATGCTCAATAATTATTTTGTGTGTTGTGTACGCACAGCGCAGCTTCTATAGTCTTCAATGTCAATTGTATTGAAATATGTGAAGTGTTTGTCGTTGTTATTGGAGTTTTCATAAAGAATAGAGCAATACCTCGAAGTACTGCATTATCAATATGTGTATGCGTTGGGCTGACACGCGTTGTTTTACATTTTCGTACGCAACCTTCTATCACTTGTTTCTGCTTCTTATTCACCTGTGTTTCGAAGATTCTGTACTAGAATATGCATAATAGCACCCCCT
Organism: Semotilus atromaculatus; assembly: GCA_031834385.1. NCBI lineage: Eukaryota > Metazoa > Chordata > Actinopteri > Cypriniformes > Leuciscidae > Semotilus > Semotilus atromaculatus. The sequence goes on along the minus strand of JAULUF010000009.1, from coordinate 9,522,632 downwards.
TGAACACATGGATAGCTGGAAAATTCAGTTTGGGGAAAGAGTAATGTAGATTTGAAGTAAATTTCTTTGTACGCTACCAGTGGACTGCACAAAAATTCAGATACTTAAAATTAGTAACAAATCTGTTTTCTTTATAAATCAATATTTTCAAACAATATAAGTTTATAAGAGAGTATGTAAAACTATGTGAAAATTCTCACATCTTTCACAAATTTGTAATCAAAAGATTGAGTAAAATATAGACCTCTCAGTCAGTATACTTATATTTTATGTCAAGTACTTAAGTGCAATTTTAAGTATATTTCTGAAAAGTACATAAAAAGTAGACAAAGTATACTTTCTTATTTTTTTGTTTAAAAGAAGTATACTAATAGCACACTTGAATAAACTTATTTTTCATACAAAGAAATAGGGAGCAGATGAGATGTGTAAATGGGATTTCTATTTTTTCCATGTAAAACCCTCTATTCATAACTCAAAGGCCAGGGAAGTAATTATAGAGATGAACAAATGTACTGTAGAATGGTATACAACTGTATCATACTTTAAAATTGTGCAATAATTTAATAACCAGTTTATCCAAACATTTTTGTCTTCCATGAAGAAAAACTTCCATTTGCTCAAAAATGACTAAATGTAGTAGTGGTGAAAATGAAATACAAATGTAGGTCTGCTCCACTGCAGTAATTTAATTTATATTCAAAGCTTTGAGTATTGCATATCCTCTCTCTTAATCCTGTTACTGTTTCTGTGTCTGTTCCTGTCTCATTTATTTCAGGTTTCAGAGCTCTTGTGACAGTCTGGCCCAAAACTCTATTATAATGTCTTAATCAATAATAATGATGACCAAAAAAACAACAACAACAAAAAAACAATGATCACCACATAGAAACCAAATTATATGGCAGTGTTCTTCGGAATAGTTTTTTTCTCATTATGAACGAACGTCTTTGCGCTAGCATTTTGTTTGTCTCATTTTCTAACTACAGAATAAGACAACAGCAGATTATGACATTACACAGCTGATAGAAAAAGAGGGCTTATGGAAATGGAGAAGATGGTACCGACATTGGACAACAGCCAATAATCCCTCTTTTAGACTTCTCTACACTCTCTGTGATTGAGGAAATACATATTGACTGATCGTCTCATTGGTCTGAGAGATCACAGCTGTTTCTTCTAAATACAGAAGAAACAAATTCACATGCATACACAGGTGTTGCACAGCTAGGTGGAAATGGATCGTTTCGGGGGGTTATTTTTACACACAGTGCCACATTTTAGTCCCTGTCACATTTATTCATAAATGTGTAAGGAAACACTTTACAATAAGTTTTGTTAGCATTATTGAATGCATATAGGATGACACAACATTAAACATATTTTTTTACAGCATTTATTAATCTAGGTAATTTCTACAAATTCTAATAAATTTAATGTTTTTACATTTAAATGTAAATTAACATTGCTAAATTCTGTTTGTCATAATGTTTTAAGTTTTACCAATGAACAATGGTATTTATAAATGAGCATTAAAGCTAAAATAATAAATGCTTTAACATTCATTGTTAGTTCATGATACTTCAGACATCGATGTTAACAAATTGAAACTTTGTAAACCGTGACCATAATGTTCTCTAAAAATCACATTAAATTTGTTATTTAGAAAACGTCTCGGGTTTCAACTCTAACCCTTGTTCCCTGAGAAGGGAACGAAACACTGCGTAGATACGACACTTTGGGGAACGCCCTTAGCGTAACGCATCTGAAGTATGAATGAAACTAATCCAATCCTGATTGGTGCTGCGTCATGACGTAACATGTGAGAGCATACACAGATGCTACAAAGGGACGCCGGCACAGAACAGAGTTAGTTTCTGCATTGAAGCAAGTCACTCCCAGGCAGGGGAAGGTGTGGCGGAGGGACGCAGTGTCTCGTTCCCTTCTCAGGGAACAAGGGAACTCGTAACCTGAGACGTTCCCTTTCGAGGGAACTCGAACTGCATCGATACGACACTTTGAAAGGAGGGCTCTCTAGCACTAGAACTACCAAGGCGGTCATTTTGACCGTTTTTAAATTTTACAGTGTTATAACTTTGTTAAAATAAAATCAATGTGGCTGTAGGACTCTGACTTTTCCTAAATATGTGTATATTTTATTCTGACACTGTTATTTTATTAAAATCACAAAACACAAAACAGTTCTGACTATTTCTACCTAGAATGGCCATAGCGGTCATTTTGACCGCACGCATTATAGATATCATAAGTCCGCTACATTTCCCGCCATCAACGCGCACATATTGTTCAAGAAGTGTACAAATGAGCAAGTTTCTCAGAGGGACTTCATCACGCGACTGGCAAGCGAACTTCGCTCCGACAACATGAAATCAAAAGCCACACAACTGGTGGTGCGATAGCCAGGACCCGGGCAGGAGCAGCAGCTGATGGAGAGAACGAGGCAGTGCCAAGTAAGGAGGAACTGCGAAAAAAATAAAACCAAGGAGACATGTGCCAAATGTCACAAAGTAGTGTGTGGGAGCTGCACACGAAATGCGGTGTTTGTGTGGACTGCGTACGCGTTAGTGAATGATTTTTTTTTTTTTTTTTTTTTTTTTGCGCCGTTCAAATTAGCCCTTTATTATTACCTATCGTAACATTGTATATCCATTTATTTTTAGATTTTGAATTGATTATTGAACTAATTTACAAACAGGGCTGTACTAAACGGTATGAAGCTTTGACGTTTCCTAACTTTTTTGCATGTCTATTCACGTGGTGAGTGTGGTGAAAAATATAATTTTGACGCAAAATTTTCCTTACATTTCCTTAGACCTGTCGGGGCAATCTTTCTTTTGTGCTTGTTTTAAGGGCGATGACGTTATAACATGACGACAGGAATTAAAAGCATCATTGGAAAACTTAAAGAGAAAGGTTAAAATGTAGATATGACATGACGAAAATTATGTTCAGTACGGCCATATGACCGTCAAAGTATGAACGGTCAGAATGACCGCTGTGGTCGTTCTAGTAGTTATGGAATTCTGGTAGTTCTAGTGCTAGAGGACACCATGCCTCTGGTTGAATGAGAACTCAGGGCCAAAGGTGAAGGCAAACTGCACACCTGATAGGCCATAGAGATAGCCTTAACAATTCAGTTGCTAATGGTCTGATTGGATGCGGGAAGCCCCTTCTTGGGCGACCCGAAACACACTAGCAACTGGTCTGACTTCCGCCATGAAGAGGACCTCTGAATACATAATTTGAGAGCTCTGACAGGGTAGAGCAGATAAAGTCTCTCCTCATCCGCCATCACGTGAGGTGGAGGATGAAAAGCCTGCAGAACCGTATGCCGTGCCACATTGGATGGCACCTAAGACAAATAGCACGGCCTGGGATGCAAGATATCCTTAATGTCGCCTGGAGCAAACTCTGAACCTGAAGATCTCCTACTCTCCTCCGATAAGTAATGGCTAATAAAAAAGCTACCTTGAGGGAAGATTCTTGGCCTCAGCTGACTCCAGAGGTTTGAAGGGGTCCTCAACCAGCTCTTCGAGAACCACTGCCAGGTCCCATGTGGAAACTCTGGTACGAGCCGCAGGTCTCATCCTCTGAGCCCCATGGAGGAAATGTACGACCAGCCGATGTCTCCCTAGAGGCCCATCACTCAGAGGAGCGTGGAAAGCCGCAATGGCAGCCACGTTCATCTTGAGTATGGACGGGGTGAGACCAGTTGAGAAGCGATCTTGGAGGAGTTCCAGCACTGAAGCCAACCGGGCAGTTAACTGGGTCCACCTCACGCTCTCTACACCAAGTGGAAACACATTCCACTTTAGGCCGTACAATCTCCTCGTGGAAGGAGCTCTGGAACTGAGTATGGTCTCAACCACTCCAGCCGACAGGCCAGCCTCTAGGTACTGAGCCCCATCAAGAGCCTGGGCCAAATTTTCCACTTGTCTGGTCTAGGGTGAATATTGAACCCCCGGCCTGTGGAAGCAGATCCCTCCTCAGAAGGATCTGCCAAGGCTGGTCTGCCAGGAGTGCTATGATGCTTGAAAACCATACCCGGGCCGGCCAGTATGGGGACTACAAGAAGTAGGCTGATCCCATCTCGACGGACCCTCTCCAGAACTCCTGGGAGCAGAGTGATTGGGGGAAAGGCGTACAGGCATAGCCTCAGCCACGTCTGTACCATGGCATCCAACCCAAATGGGGCTGGATGGGTGAGAGAAAACCACAGTGGACAGTGGGACGTCCATCAAGACGCAAACAAATCCACTTCCACTGTGCCGAATCTCTCTCATATCGACTTCACCACCTCTGTGTGAAGTCTCCATTTCCCTGGGATGTGCATTGCTCTGAGAGATAACAGTTTCCCCTGGGACCACAGGAGGATCTGATGCGCCAATCTGGATAGAGGGCGCAATCTCAGAACCCCCTGATGAATCAAGTAGGAGACCACCGACACATTGCCTACGTGGTGACCCCTGAGGTCTGGAAGGAAGCTCCTCAGAGCCCTACCATCCATGACCGTGCCCCAGACATCGATATCCTGAGGGCTCCCCAGAGGGGAGGCTCTTTCGGTTTTGTTCTCGACACCCTGAAGTGGAAGACCGGCAAGGAATAATCGAAAACTGTTTTCAATATGCGGACACAAACACTGCCTGGCCGCAAGCCCTTGGGGTGGACCACTGCACCGTGCATTCACTGAAAACCGGTGTGTCCCTAAGCGCACTTGATGCTGGATACAAACATCGATTTCCTGAGGGCTCCGCGGAGGACACTGCATGGCCGCAAGCCTGTGGGGCAGACAGAGCAGCGTGCGTTAGCTGCTCATCATTTTAATTCCTCAGAATTAATAAGGATAAGTGAAACACGATCTGAATGGTAGGCTGAATTAAAATATCTAACTTCTTAAAGTCAGATAATATTCCATCATTTAATTTCTTAGAATTAAATGCAGCCATAATCACTAGACAATACTGTTTTAATATTTATTTATACGGTCTCGTAATCTACACTTTGCCTCGACAAACACAAAGGATTCAAGCAGTTACAATATATTTGGCTTTCATCCCTCGAGAAGAAAGTCAACACGTGTGAGGCTGAAACATCATGGATCAGACAGAAACAGACAGAGCATGGATGTATGCGTCAAGATATTTTTCAATGAACACAGCCAGCACCCTCAGGAGCTCGGCAAACGCGAGATCCAAGCCACTAGATTCTACATTACAATGCAGACCTTTATTTGGGACAAACAACACCAAATAGAACAGACAATTTGACACAAAGCGCTTGCTGAAGAGCAAAAAGCTAACTCTGCTCTGTGCCCTTTGTAGCTTCCATGTATGCCGTCACATGTTTTGTCATGACGCAGCACCAATCAGGATTGGATAAGTTTCATTCATACTTCAGATGAGTTACGCTAAGGGCGTTCCCCAAAGTGTCGTATCGGCGCAGTTCAAGTTCCCTCGAAAGGGAACTGCTACCTAACTGCTATCTTTTTTCAGACTTTACTGCAGCAAAGAAGACAGTACTCGAACTTTGGTGGGACACAAATGTACAGTTTGGTCTGCACTATCAGTTTTAGAGAGGAATAATAATAATAAAAATCATTACAATTAAAGTAGTGGTTCAGAACCTTGAACTCCTAAATACTAAACTATAAGTATGATGTTATTTTAACAGAAAACTTACAAGTAGCCTATAATTGCAGAATAAAACTACAAAACTTGTAGTTTACTGAGAGTATGGGTCAATTTAGTCCCAAGTAGTATGAAACAGTAAACTTACAAGCATACTTCTAGTATACTTACAAATTATACTTGAACTTTACTGAGTTTCCAAATGCTCAGATATCTAACTATCTGCCTTCAACTGACATGGTGTGCCTCAGCTAGCACATTCATTGTGCAATCGGCAAATGAAACCCGTTATGTGTATAAGACAAGATGCACATCTAAACAAACATTTGAAAGAAAATGTTCCCACACTGTCTCTAAGCAATTCATTTCATAAAGTGTTTCATGGGGCGTTTTATCCTTTCACATGAACAGCTTGAGTATCAAAGCTGGGTGTTTTGCCTCTGGCAGCAATAATCTAAGCTTGCACACTGCAGATCACACTGATCTGTGGAACGGACCTCATTTGCAGCCTCTCTCGGTTTACTGCACTTCAGTTACTCAAAGGCTAATTCCTGATGCATGCTTATTTATTGTCTGCCAAACACTTCTAGGATTTGTTCCTGACCCAATAAACGCTGTTACAAGCATCTGCCCACTTGCTTGCCCGCTCATGAAGTTTAACTTTAGAAAAAACAGAAACACTTCAAGATTTTGAACTACTCTCAATATGTATTCAAGCCAAATGTGTATTCGTTTTAGTCCATGAACAGCCATAGCATTTAATTTGTAAGCGATTTATTCAGCACAATGACAGATGGAGATTGTTCAGAAACCTGTTTAGCAACAGTCATTATTTTGCTGTTGTTAAGAATTTTTACACTGCAGCTTTAAAATACCAACCCATTCTCACTCCCAAGGCGTCAAAAAGTGAAGCATCCGGCGTCACAATGAAGACGCCAAAGGCGCGCCTCTGTGTCACTCTATGGACGAATTGGGAACTCCATTGCTTTCAGTGGGAAACCTGTGGCATCAGCAACTGATGCAAAGTTTATCAGTAGGAAATCGCGCTGAAGAAGTCTCATTCCGAACACATCGCGATATTTGGCATCAGTTCACGTGTGACAGATGTTGGTAAGTAGTCGTAAATACGTTGTCCTAATAATGTTTGTTATAATGTCTTTTCGGTTTGTTGATATTAATCAGCTTCCTCATGGTCAGTCACTGCATTATATCTGTCATTCCCAGTGTTGGGAACGTTACTTTAAAAAAGTAATTAGTTATAGTTACTCACTTGTTCCAAAAAGTAACTGAGTTAGTAATTGAATTACTCTATAATAAAAGTGACTCATTACCAGGGGAAGTAACTATTTGCGTTACTGTTTAAAAAAAAGTTGCTATATGTCAAAGAATTTGGATTTTTTTTTTAGCAGTTTTCACAAGTCATTTGAAATGAGTAGAACAGACAGGTGTTTGTACATAACTTTTGATATTTAATGCACGTCGACAGACAGCAAGATGTTTAGCTAGCCAATCATAATCGCTTACCTCGTTATTAACCCACCTCCTCACTAGCTGTGTGAGCCAGGAGCGCGTTCGGATTAGACAGTTTATTCAATCAATACCAGTGCTTGAAGTGGGGGGAAAAAGGTGCCAGTACTCTGTAATTTACTACCGGTAATTTTCACGTCTAGCGCCCCTAGAGGCCACAAGTGCCGCAGCATTGTCGCAAGAGTCAACCAACAGTCTACCGGTCAGCCTCCCGTGTCTTTAGATTGTGTGTGCAGACAGTAGTTGACTTGTTGGTTGGAGAGAGATAATCGACTCACTATTGAACAAAATAATAATTTAAATATAAGATGAATAATATAAATTATATAAAGAAAATAAATTGAACAAAAGTAAACAGAAAACAATGTCTGATGTAAGTCGCATAGACAAGGGGTCCCCAATCCTGCTCCTGCCGATCGTCAGTCCTGCACAGTTCATCTCCAACCCTAATCAAACACACCTGAAGCAAACAATTAACGTCTTCAGGATCTCTTGAAAATTAAAGACAGGTGTGTTTGATTAGGGTTGGAGATGAAATCGGCAGAGCTGCCAACTCACACATTGGCCGTGAGACACACGGATTTGATTTCTCACGCTGAAGTGTCAACCCGGTTGGTCAAATGCCTGAAAGATGAGTTTATCTATAGATCTCCCTGTTGAACCACTTGTGATCGACTATTTATACCGCAAATTAGTTAAAACCTCCCGGAATCTAGAGCGAGCGTGTATGCGAGACAGAGACTGCTCCGAACCGCGTAGCACGCGCACGGCAGAGAGGGAGAGTGAGCGAGAGACCTTGAGTGTACAGAGAGCGCCTGGCTCGTCCTGGCTTTTAATGTGTCACTCTCCCTTTTTCTTTTTTTATTGTCCTCTAACAAAACCTTTGCCTTCTTCCTTGTAGCTGTTGGTTCGGCAATGACGAAAACATACAGACGGCAATCAAACGCGAGTTGACCTCTCACGTCAAAATCTGAGGAAGTTGGGGAGGGTGGGGGAAGTGACGTATGCCGTAAAGCGGTCAAATTTTGCAGTTCTTTTTGTGCTCGGGTTCCTACCCGAAACCCGAAGTTACATATAGCCAGTAAAAGTGACACAGACACTGTCAGGCTATGGCAGACGTGTCATTCAACCTATTGTAAGTCGATCAAGGGTTTTAGTAATAATTTATAAAGGTTGAAAAGTTCCGCAGAGTGCCTTTAAGAGTAAAATGTAGAGGTGCCGCCCCACTTCGAGCACTGATCAATACATAGTAAAGCACCGCATTTAACGTCCAGTAACGTTAACAACGTTGTAATGACGGGAAAAGTAATTAGTTAGATTACCCCGTTACTGAAAAAATAACGTCGTTGCCTGACGCCGTTCTTTTAAACAGCGTTATTCCAAACACTGGTCATTCCACGGAGGCTTTGCGTTGCTTCCTTTCAACACCTTACTAAACTACAGTGATTGAACAATGCCTGTCACGTGCTACAGACCTTCAGTTAGGTCATATTCATATCAGGTTCAAAGTAATACAATTAGGCCCCGTTTACCGTAGGCCCATGGTTATTTAGTGCCCTTCGTTTACAAGCAAACGGAGAATTCGCTTCTGAAAACGATTCTTTGTAAAAACTCTGGCCAGAGAGGAGATTTTGGAAAACTTTGTTTGCACGTTTGCATGTAAACTGAGAAAAACTGAGTTTTAGGCAGCTGACGTCTCAGTATGCTACAGAACTTGCACCTGCGTCAAAAGTGCGACCTGTGTATACATTTTCATTTGGCTATGGTGATCATGGATGCATTCAGAGTAGCAGTCGCATTTATGTTGGTGCAAATCCTTTTCATCTGTTTACATTTTCAAATACAGCTGCTCTATTATATCGAGGAGCTGTTGTTGCTATTTTCGGGATTCTGATTAGCTAACGTGGGCTTGAGCTTCTCGTTACACTGCCACCTACAGGTTTGGCATGATCTTGATCGCATATATACACGGGTTTGTGTAAACGAACAGTAGTGTAGTTGGCCTTAGTTCCAAAGTGTATTTGTAGTAGAAGCACAGTAAAAACAACACTTAGCATACTTTTTAGCTTATTTTTACTGTGATGGGTGTAGTAAAGGACAGTAATCACAAAACTTGCCATGCTTTTACCACATTATTGGTAGTTTTACTGTGATAATTGTTGTAAACGCACACCAACCACAACACTTACCATGCTTTTGCCACAGTAACCTTAGCCCTTGTGTTATGTTGCGGTCATTTGACCCGGTTTGATTTTCTAGTTGTTGGAAATACTGGTTAACCTTTGTTTTTTTTCTTGATATTTTGTGACTTTTTCTCATTTATCATGATGAACACGCATGCAAAGTTTCAACATGCTAATGTGTTTTGACATATACAAACAAAATTACTAATACGTTCGAGATGTTCGCGGGTCAATTTGACCCACATATTTTAAAGCTCTAAAGCAACTGTACCGAACCAAAATAATAAAATTTCTTGGTTATATTTTGTTATTTAGTTTTTTTTACAACCTTATGAAGCTAAAAAATTTGCTTTTCCAAACTTATTTCAATACAGACAAATATATTTGTTAGCCACAGATGGTAAAAATGAGCTATCATTTATTTTTTCAAGCTATCTGAAATTATATTAAACCTTTGTTTTTGTTTTTTCTTGATATTTTGTGACTTTTTTTCATCTATCATCATGAACATGCATGCAAAGTTTCAACATGCTGATGTGTTTTGACATATAAAAACAAAATTACTATTACGTTTGTGATGTTCGCGGGTCAATTTGACCCTCATAGGCAGCTATTCAAAAGCAACTGTACAGACACAAAATAGAAACATTTATTTTATGTATGTCAGGGCACTTCAACTCCAGTTCTAACGTGCAAGTGTATCTAAAAGTGTTCTAACCCTAACCAAACACACTTGAATAAGCTAAAATCACAGTGATCAGAATTATTTGCAAATTACAGATGAAAATCTTTGTCAGACACAGATAGTAAAATAAGCTCTCATTTATATATTCAAGATATCTGAAATACTTATTTTCACGAACAGTACACGAGGGTTAGTTGTACTGTGATATTTTTTGTAAATGCATAGTAATGTTGTGAACTTTTTTTCTTGTAAAAGCGAAGACCTGGAGACTCTGGTTGTATCTTAAGCAGTCAGATCTTTATTGAGAACACGAGCTGTGCGTTGCTGTAGTCTTCTAAGGGACTAAGGGAACTTTACATTGTAGTTCATATACATTTCAAGGGGGAGGGATTTACATAGAGGTGGAGACTCTGAAACAAAGCATGTAAATGAAGTACGGAAGTCAGCTCATTACCGGAAATTCCCCAGCCTCATCAGCATAACAGTGTCATTCAAACGATCCAATCAGCCTAACTAGTCAACGACTGGACCAGGGGCTCCAAGAGCCATTAAAAGACAAAGGATGGGAGTCTCAGAATCGGACTCATTTAACTTACAATACTGACTGGACTGACAGGAATCTTAGCTGATCTCATCATCATAATCTTAAATGCTAAATTCAATGTACAGAACTTTCTCAGTTTATATACGAAGAGTTCAGATGCAAAAGCCTCTAAGTGCCATTTGAAATTTTCTTCTAGAATGATAATTTTTATCAAGCTTGTATATTTATGTTCAGTAATTTCACTTAAATGACAATTAATAGGTAATCTTCATTGCCATTTAAGTGAAATCACTGAACTTAAATATACAATCTTGATAAAAATTATCATTCTAGAAGAAAATTTCAAATGGCACTTAGAGGCTTTTGCATCTGAACTCTTCATACTATTGTATTGGAACCTAAATTAAATATTTAATATTTAAATATTTATAACATTTAATAAATTTGTAATACAACAGTAACCTCAACACTTACCATGCTTTCAATGCCTAATAATGAAAAATCCAGTATAGGTAAATCAGTACTTTTTCCTTGAAATAATCCTATAGGGGCCTATATTACATAATGATATTTTCTTTTCTCATTTTTCAGCTGAAAAGACCAAAAGACCCTTTTGGACTCAGTCAGCCAATTATTGTTTGAGGAGAAGTATACGGAGGAGATGGAAAGCTACAAAGGCAAATATTCGCAATGGTATGTGTTGGTTTTAACCCTTAATTAAACATTTTATCAAGCATTTGTTGTTTCTTAAACCTTTTCTTACAAAACCCATAGCTCAATCAGTATGAACATAATCTTCTCAAAATCTTAACAATTCACAAGATTTAACAAGTGTTCAAATTCATACGATACTGGTACATATTTGTATACTCGTCCTGCAGCTTTTACTCCTAGTGCTGTCATTGGCTATACTGCCTCAATTTCTATACATATTTATCGCAATATTTGTAAATTAGTTGTGCCCCTTCTTGGAAAGTAGTCGGATGTCCCGCACACTGTCAGCAAGATATTTTACCTTCAGTAGCCTATAGCATATTACCTCTATTACATGAATCTACAATATTTGTTTTACTAGTATAAAAAACTGCATATACGGGTATGATTTATTAATTGTTTTTACAGTAGGGTATGGTTTTCTTCATTGATATTTGCAGGCTGAGTTTGAAGGAAAGTTGTTCTTGCCTGATCCTAGTAAATAAGCAGCTACAGTAACTTAGTAAATATGAAAGATAAACATAATAGCTTTACAGCTTTGTAAAGTAACAAACAACATTTGCTGGCATTTTTCCCAGAACCCCAATTAGTATTTTGTACCGTGTTCTTGTAGGAAAGCTGCATGAGGGCAGAAGCTGATTAAGGCCAGGGTGATTGCTCCTTTATGGACAATGTTTTCCTCAAATGTAAAAAAACAAACAAAAAAAGAAACAAATAAGAAACTTAAATGTTGTCAAAGGGTCAAAATCAAATCAACCCTTTTTAAAAGCACTTATGACAACACATAACCACAAATGTCACATTAAATATCTGGTATCCAGTGTTCATTAATTTAACCTAGAATAACACTATTCTCATAAAGGTACTGAAGCTTAAATGTAATAGCCTTTGGGTTAATGGCTGACAGGAATCGCATGACCGGTTGATGTTAACTGGTATACCTCAACTAAAGAGGTCATCGACCTTTTGAGAGTAATAACAACCTGCCATATTACGTGAGTTGTTACAGTTCACAGCACACAGTTGATAATGAAAGTCTCATATTTTCTCCTCACACTTGGGGAAAACCTGATTCTTCATTGCACATGAATTATACAATAACAGAGGGACAGGGTGAGAAAGAGGTGGATTAAAAACAGAGTTCAATCAGTCTATGGATGTATATAGCAAATCCAAATATATACGTAGATCACAACATAGGAAAATGTTGGTGTTATTTTGTCACTTATTGGGAGCAGTATGCTAGCTGGAGCCGTTTATCTCCAGTCTTTGTGCTAAGCTAGGCTAGCGGTGGGTGCGTCAGACAGAGTTATGGCAAGCACAGAGATGGAAAGGGTATGTATAGACTTATCTAACTCTGGGGGATACGGTGAATAATCTAAAGTCCCAAAAAGTCGGCGTGTTCCTTTAAAAGCTTTTTTTCTTAACGTGTCAACACTTTAATAATCTAATGAACCTTTTGGTATTGGAAAGGTTCTATAGATGTTAAACATATCTTCATGGAATAATATGCCAATAGATAACCGTTAAGTGTGTAAGTGTTGCTATTTGTTGGAGGAAAAAAGTAGTTTGTTACTCAAAAGCTGCACTTTTAGGAAAGTAAATATAGTTTCATACAATCATACTTCATACTACAATATAGTTAGATTTGCAACTTGGCTACAACCCAACACTGAATTGCAGGATAGCCATGTCTCAGCTTTATCATGCTAACCAGGTGCAATAGTAATGGCGCTTTTCCACTGCGTGGTACGGCTCGGTACGGTTCGTCTTGGCGCGAAACAGTTCGGCTCGCTTCGCTTTTCCACCGCGTGGTACGACTCGAATCGCCACGGCACGGCTCAGTTCGCTTTAGCTCGGTTTGCTTTTCCACTGCAGTAGTACCGCTTCAATGTGGGTGGATTATAGACTGATCGTTATAGTTGTGCCGCCTCCGCCATGACATCATAGAAAACGCGCCACATTTCAAATGCACAACAAAGGAACAATGGAGCCTATCGAGGGGATGGCGTTCTTGATTCTCGGCATGTGGATGTTTTTAACTGCAAGGCGGATAAATGGGTTTCAAATGAGGCTGATGGCAGCAAAACAAAATACTACTAAGGTAAGTGAGTAGTTTAAAAACAGGTGCTACAGCGGTGGCTGTTACTGGCTATTTAAATCTAGCGGGTTGGTGTCTCGTGTCACAAAATAATACAATGACTCTGGTAGTGACGATTCTGTCTGACCAATCAGAGATCTGCATTGTTTTCACGTCACATTTTAGTATCGGTACGGTACGCTTGGAACCTCATCAGAGGTGGTACCATTTAAAGCGAGCCGAAGCGAGACGTACAGTTCTATGCAGTGGAAAAGCGGCACAAATTGAACCGTACCGAAGTGAGCCGTACCGCACATGCAGTGGAAAAGCACAAAGCGTGCCGTACCGAAACGAGCCATACCGTACTATGCAATGGAAAAGCACCATAAGAAAGCATCATGCCGATCAAGGAACTGAACCTCAATGAAAGTCCTTTTTGTCGAATTAAAAGTTTTAGGGCAACTACATTAAATGTTATGCAGCTTTGACAAGATCTCTGAATATTCATAGACTCTCCGGGGGCAGGTGGTGACTAACTGCAGCATATGGAACCAAAGAACACAAACAACCGTGCACACCACAAAACCTGATGGAGGAACACGCAGCACTTTGAACCATGTGCACAGAGCACTGAAATTTTGGCCAACAGGTGTGCTTGTCGAACAAGATGCATGTTCGATTTGTGATTATTAGTGTAATTCTGGCCCTGGGTAGTGCCGCAGTCGGTGCGTGTGTGACTGGAATCACTGACTCGATTACACTGCATGCAGAAAATGACACGGTAGAGTCTTTAAAGGGGCCTTGAAGCTTTTCAAAGACATTCAGAGAGACATTTTCTCATGCCAATCAATGAGAGGGGTTGTTGAGATATGAGATGGAGCCTTGCTGAGGAAAAATGGGATTTTCCCAGTCTTATTTTACAGATACTGATGTGCTTTTTCAGATCGATGCCTACCATGGCGAGGAGGAAGAAAAATTGTGAGAATTTCATTGCAATAATCTCTGTAAGATGCATTTACTCTCATGTCAAATATATTTGCTGAAATTGCTGGATCAAACACAGTAACAGTATGTGCTATGAATAAGGGGTATATATACCCAATACTATCATATAATGGACCCCCATGAAAACGAGATGTTTCATCTCATGGGGCTGATCCTCTAATAAATGTTTATAAATAAATAAATATAAATGTTTTCACAATATCATTACAAATGTCTGAGATATTTAATGTATTTATAGCAAATTAAAAACAATGCTTTAAAGGAGTAGATCACTTTCAAATGAAAATTAGCCCTTGATCACCCTCAAGCCATCCTAGGTGTATATGACTTTCTTCTTTCAGACGAATACAATCGGAGTTATATTAAAAAAATACCCTGGCTCTTCCAAGTTTTATAACGGCATTGGATTGCAACCAACAGATTGAACCTCAAAAATGTGCATCCATCCATCATAAACAAATTCCACATGGCTCCGGGGGGTAAATAAGGGCCCTCTGAAGCAAAACGATGAGTTTGTATATTAACGATAAGTTTTAATATTAAAAACTTAAGTAAAATAACTAGCTTCCGGCCAAACGAACATACGGATTCCACAACTAAACACTAAAACAACTTTTTTTAGTTAATGATCTGTAAGAATGGAGCTTCATAAATGCTGTTCATTGATTCAAATAAATTTTTTGACATTTGGGTATAAAGTGTTTTTAATTTTCAAATATATGGTGTAAAAACGTCTGAGTGCTGCCCTCTTCAGGTTAAACGGAAAGCTCCTGAAGTAGGGGTACTCTGTGACGGCACTCTGTCACACCGTTGGTGCCAGCTCACCACGCCCTTGACAGCCCCTGGTATAAAAGCATCTGGTTCCGTCAAAACTACTGAAGCGAGAGTCAGGAGTTGGAATTACGAGTTTTGAAAACAATCAGGATAGCGTATATTAGCATCTAGTTAGCATAGCATTTGTATAGTTATTTAAAGGAATGGGATGGTATGAAAATTTCATATAACTATTCAGATTCTATTCTGTGGCATTTCCTTCTGACCGTCGTCAATAGCAACGCATTATAACACAGAGCAAATCCATGTATCACAACGGACGCACTCTCTCGTTTCATTCAAATACAACTTGACGTCTTGTGTGTCCGTTTTTGATTGTATTGAAGATGAAATCAGAGTTAATTTATTGTTTACTGAGTTTGATAATATTGTTGTTATCATCTTGTCTGGTGTACAAAATGGATTTATAAACAGGTACGATTTAAAACATTATTGCAAACTTTTCTTCGCGGAAGCTTCACGTTTAATTTCAAGTGAGTGAGATAAAATATTTCAACTCAAAACAACATTTTGTGCCCAATTATTTCCCAGACGTAGGTTTGGTATTGAGGTCAAAGTTAACTTGCTTTGGGTTCGCTATACAACAGTGGGTAATGGTCACACAAGACGACTCGGCAGATTTTAAGTGTATTGCAGCGACTTTTTTAGTGCATGTTCTGCAAACAGGGTGAACATCCTCAATAAAAAGTTTCCCTCAGGACTTTTGTAAAAGCCCAAATATGACCAAACCTCAGATTTGGTCCTCTTAAAAAGGCTAAAAAATCAGGTGAAGGTGGGGGAGAAAAGTCCTCGACTTCAAATGACCGCTCTGTTGCAAAGATACTTGTGTCACTCCAGTCGCGCTCCATTTTAGCAAGTCTGACAGCAGCTGTCAATTAACCCGTCACTGCGGGTCTCAGGTGCAATTTTCATTTGAAAGTGAACAAATCATTTAAAGTAAACATTAATGGCATTATTTAAAGATAAACAAATGTATAATCAAAATAAAATATATGATCAATATGTCATGGCACATTACTTAAAAAAATCAAGCCATTTCAACTTTCAAGCCATTTCAACTTTCTTGTTTCTTATGTGAGCGCACACGTTGTGTGTTCATTCACTCGCCGTGCGCTTCTTGTCTTTTGTATTTTGAGAGTGCTTGGTTCATATTTTCTTCTGCCAGGCGCTCTTGTGTTTTTATGTTTTGTGTAGCATGTGGTTTGTTTGCACCGTCCGGCGTCCATGTGCTTTCATGTCGTCGTGTTTTGTGTGAACACTGTAGCATCTGGACCAATCAGACACACACAAATTATTCATTATATTTAATGAATAATCCAGCAAACTCACTCTCCCAACAAAGGTCTATGAACCCCCCCCCCCCCCCCTCCCCTTTTTCAGACTTGCATACTATGGTTAACCAAAATCATATGTGTAGCATGTTAAGTCTCTATAAACTCCAATTTTTGTCCCCCATTTGTTCATTTACATTACATTTTGCTAACTTTGTGACGCATTCATATTATAAGATTCTTGAAGATTCTTTTGTTAAACACCCAATCAAATGACATGTTCAGAGGCCTGCTAGAACGCGAGTGCTGGCGAGTGCTGATGTTGTCTTGATTCTGTCTCATCAAGACAACATCAGCAAAGATCAACTGGAGCCTCAACAAATTGCATCAGGACAGTTTAAACCTGTTCGAGTTCGTTGTCTATCAAGTCAAGTCAAGTCATCCCATCATCAGGGTAGTTTTGATTATACATCAAATGTAAAGCAGCAACTGAACTTAAGTTGAAATAAGTTGTTTTTTCTTTTGTTTTTTTTTTACTGTGCCAAGAATTAGAATTAGCCAAGATGAGCTGCTAGTACATAATTCTATCATATGACTAGCTTGTATAGTTTATTTCATGTAGATATGATCTTATTCTTTTATCCATTGACTTAATCCCATTGACCCACAGATCCCTTGTGGTACACTTGATCTAATGGACAGTCGGTGTAATTGATAACAGGCCATTTCTGAGCTTTTTTCCTGTGTTACCATCTGTGCCTCTGAGGGCTCATTAATGGATGAATGACATTATTGATGGACATTATTATACATGTGTCTGATCTCTGAAAAACATCAGTGAGAAAACATACAGTGCACTGCTGTTTGGTATAAAGCTAGCCACACTCCTGATTAAACAAGACATGCAAAGCAAACAATATAACCACACACATGATATTCACATTAAATATCGTAGCTCAGTCCATGCTCAGTCTGGACTGAAGGTATGAATTTGTTTGACCAACCAGTCCAAACAAAATGTGAATGAGTGGAAAAATAAAATATTCAAACAATTAGTCCCTGCTGGAGCAATATAACACACTTTGATGAGCCACAGCTCCCACACCACAGAGCAATTATAAAGCAAAGATGATTTGACACTGAATTTAAATCAGAAACGAATAAGGAAGGTGGGATTAAGGCCTATTCATGGTAAACACCATAGCAGGGTGTATCAGGGGGATATACAGATTTTGTTTTCAATGTATTTAATTGTTTCAATTCATGAAATTAATTGGGGAAAAAATAAAGCTAATTAAAAAAGGTAATTAAGTCCTTACAGAGTCAATAATAATAAAACAATTAAACAAAAACCACTACACTACTAGTCTGCTGTAAATCTATTAGAGTAGATTATGAAATGTGCTGAGCTGAGTTCTGCAGGTATGTATGTTGTGAAGCTGATAAAACCATTTAGCTCATGTTTTATTCAGACAGTCATGTAAATAATAAATTAGCTGTTTCTGAAGCACCACTCAACTCTGATTTCTGTTTATTTATTGATGGTGACAAACATTACACATTAAACAAGACTCAAATGAAACAGTTTAGAATGAGCTGGAGTTGCCCTGTTCAGAGAGGAAGAGAGGGATCTGATCAAGAGTCTCTAATGAGCTGCAGAGTAAATGTGGGTTTGCCTGATTATACCACCTTGATTCCCTGCAAATAATTCTTAACATATGTAACACAACATCATCATACAGTAGCTTACTGCTAAAATAAACTGTATAGAAGAAATGATATATATCTAAATCAAAGAGACGTGTAAAATTATTCATTGGATACAATGTGTTTAAGACAGTGCTATGAAATTTTATATTTCTGTGTCACCCTTTGCGGCCGAACTCAATAAATCACACGCTTGCCTTGAAAATATTCCAATAGCTCATTAAAAGGAGAGAAGCTAGACACATTCAAAGTCATATCATCTTTACACAGAAAAGGAAATACTATATATCACTGACCAAAAAAACTTTCTGCAATTAACATAAGGCCCTGTTTACACCTGGTTTTAAGATGTGTTTTGGTCGATCGGATCACAAGTGGATGATGCTAAATACAAGTGTAAATGTGTTCTAAAACAATTTGAACTTATCCACTTTCGAACATTTCTAGAGATAGTCAAAAACGCATTCGACTGGATTGCTTTCATAGTGTAAACACTCATGTGGTCTTATAGAATTGAATTGAATTGAATTGAAGCCTTTATTGTCATTGTATTTGATTGTCTTGATGTATTTGTACAAGACAAACATAACCACCAACAATAAATACGACACTTACAATTTTACAAGTATATACAGAATTCACGTGATGATATTTCACATTGACATACTTTGCCTTTAGTGCATTTTTTTCATTTAGAGTCCGGATGGCAACTGGAAAGAAACTGTTCTGTAAGCGTTTGGTTCTTGTTCTTAAGGACCTGTCCTGTCTGCCTGATGGCAAAAGATTAAACAGGTGATGTCCTGGATGTGATGTGTCCTTGATAATGTTTTTGGCCCTTAATAAATAGTGGGATAATTTCCAGGGAGGGGTAGTGAGCAGCCACTGATTTTTTGGGCTGTATTTATTATCCTTTGGAGGGCTGTCTTATCTTCTGCATTACAACTGGAGTACCACACTGAGATGCCAACATGCTTTCGATGGTACAGCGGTAAAAGGATACCAGCAATTAACCCTCTAGGTTGTTTTTCCTTAGCACTCTAAGGAATTGTAACCATTGCTGCCCCTATTTGATTATTTATGTGGAAACCAAAAGAGATCATTGGATATGTGGACTCTGCAGGAACTTAAAGGTGTGGACCCACACAGTCGCCATTGATATGGAGTGGCTGGATTTGCGCTACGCCTCCTGAAGTCAAGAATTAGCTCTTTTGTTTTTGAGGTGTTCAAAGACAAGTTGTTAGCAGAGCACAACACCACTAGTTTATGGACTTCATCTCTGTAGGCTGATTCATCATCTCCCAAGATGAGTCCAATCACTGTATCGTCAGCGAATTTGATTATTTTGTTGGTAGAATGAATGGTAGTGCAGTGATAAGTGTACAAGGAGTGGGTGATTCTCACGAAACTATTAAAACACCACGGCACTAATGATTTTAAATATTAAACATGTTATTTAGTAATATAAAAAAGCATCACAATAAAGACAAGACTGATCTCTACCTTGCACAATGTGTAATTTCAACATGGGAATAATTTTATTTTCAATTTTACTGTATGTTCTGCGAAAATTCTCATTACCGTAATGCGTACAAATTAACTGAATGTATGTTATGTTGTAATTTAAACAAATTAAAATAAAATAAAATAAACAGAAAAAAAATATGTTCTGCTAGATTATTTCAGATGACAGAAAAATGATTTACTGAATATTCATGTATAATAATAATGTAAAAAAAGTAGGAAAATTTGTAGCGGAAAACGAGTAGCGGTTCTCGTCCTCCGCAACATTTGAAGACTCTTAAAACGCACATTAAGAATTTAAATAAAGTTTGATTTTGAATGAAGAAGCACATGGGCCAGTTCCTTCAAGATGGCTACCAGGTAAGAAGATATCTTTATATTTCTCCAATTAAATGTAAAATATTCACTTGTCAGAATGTGTACACGACGTATAGATTATCATTACTGAAACAAGTAGTTATCTACATTTAGAACATTTTTAGATGTAATTTTTGTTATAAAATTGTCTAATTATATGCACTGAGTAAAAGATTAGCAAAGTCATCATGGATTCTCTATTGTTAGCAAAACATACCAAGGCACCTTATCCTCCGAAACACCATTCTCATATACTGCAACCATTTAAGTACAGAAGGAAGGAGAGAGAGAGGTTAGGTTTGGAGATGTTGCAGGTGTAATCAGCAATAAACACTCTAGTGTTAGGAAATGTACATGAGCGTACACCCAACCACACACACACACACACACACATGTTGGTGCGACAGCATTATGAGGACTCTCCATAGGCGTAATGGTTTTTATACTGCACAAACTATATATTCTATCCCCATACACTGCCCTATCCCTAAATCTACCCATCACAGGAGACATGCTGCATTTTAAATTTTTTAATAAAACTTTGTTTTTTATGTTTTTAAAGCCATTTGATTTATGAGGACTTTTGAAATGTCCTCATAAACCACCCATACAGTAAGTTGTAATACCAGTGTAATACACATGTCATTATACAAATTTATGTCCTCATAAATCACATAAACAAAGCCACACACACACACACACACACACACAAATCATTGGACAGTAAGTCCTTCAATCAAACGGTCGTTTGATAAAGAAAACTGAAGAGCTGACTAAGAAGCAACATGAAAAGAAAAAAAGACAATGGCGGGAGAACTCAGTGTTATTATGAAAGAAAGAAACAGCTTAAAGCTGTACTAGACACAACACCATCTAGTGAGGAAGATGATTCACTTCAACTTATTCAAGAAGCAAATGAAGTTCAATAAAATCTTCAAGAGCCCGCCCCAAAAGAACAGCCTTTCTTGTCTCAGCAGGTAAATGTCCCAGTAAAAAAAGTCACATTTCCAATTTTGTCAAATAAATTCTATTTCAAAGGTTGACTGAACTTTTAAATGTATAAGAAACATAATTTTTATATAATGTTAATGCAAGATTGAATACTTATGATTTTAATGATAGTTCAACTAATACAACATACACTATTCTCAAAAGTTCTAAAGCTGTCTTTTGAATTCTCAACTTGAGTTTTTTTTTACAGTGTAATTGCATCAGCTCAACTCCTAAAAAAAAAAAAAAAAGAGATTTCTATACAGACACCAAGACAAATAAATACATCTACCCCAAAAGAATCACCCAAAACGAAGAAAAGAAAAAAAAGACTATCAAAATTGGGTGGAATGTTGCGCCACACAGAAAAGAAGCTTCTGGACAGAACTAAAGAGATTGTAAACCTAAAGAAAAGACTGAGAAGACTTGAGAAGAGAGAGAAAAAGCTTGTGAACATGGAAGGCAGAGAGGTCCATAAAAAAAAACTAGAAAGAGAGGTCACCAGGAAATATTACCCAACAGCAAGAGAGATTAATGAGCATAATTGTTAGTCTTCTTTCACCAAGATGAAGTTGTAATAAATGGAATGTCGACTGTAATAAATGGAAAATCCGGTGAAATTCGGAAATTCAGAAAAAGGCCTTGATAGACAATATGGAAAATCTTCAAGATTTCTGTCTGAGAATCCCAGGCACAAACTTTCCACGTCTCAGTTCTGTAAACTTAAGCCATTTTGGATTGTCCACCGTAGAGTAATAGACAGAGAAATGTGTGTGTGTAAAACACATTAAAATTTTGGCCTGGAGATAAAAAATCTGCACCAGCTAGGATTTATTGCCACATCCTCTCCAAATGACATTGTGCAGGCCAGTGTGTGTAGTGACAATTAAATGTCCTGCATGTACAGGACATGCAGCAATTGCAAGTATAAGAAATTTCCCACAACACTGGATCCTTCACTGGAAGGAAACATCATAATATGGGAGGAGTGGGTTACAAAATCTGTACCAAGAAGAGGTACAGATAGGTCTACTGAAGAGAAGGAAGTGAGGAATGTTTTTCTTGAGAAGAGACATACCTCCATCGAAAAGCTTGTAGAACTGACACAGGACCACCTCTCAAACTTCTCAAGACACATTTACAATATCAAACATCAGTATGAAAGAATGAGAAAATTGAGAGAGTCCCTTAGCCAGAATGAAGTTGTAGTTCATGTCGACTACAGTGAGAACTACGCTTGTAAATATACCAGATATAATATAATATATATACCAGAGAAATAAAAGAAACTTTGGAGGTGGCAACCAGCAGGTAACCCTCCATACTGGAGTTATTTATCTCAGAGGGGTGCAGTCCTTTGCATCGCATTGTAATGTAGTGGATGCTTGTATGTTATTTCATGTTTCTCCATATTTAAGAACAGCTATATTCCCTCTACATTCGTTAAAAAGCAAGATTCAGTAAAAACTAACTTTTTATGTTGTAAATACTTTCTCCTCTTCTTTTTTGACAATATTTTCCTCTCATCTCCTAATCATCTATTCTGGGCAGCCAAGTATATACATTGACAAATGTTTCCAAAAGTAGGCATTTACCTAGTTATGAAGAGGTTGAAGAATGAAGAGGTTTTTCCCTGTCTGAAACCCTTTGACAAATATTAAAGTTATAAGTTATTGTTTAACGAACATTAAAGTGATTTATTTTTGTATGTTTTGTTGTTGTTGCTATGTTATGTATTGAAGCACTACAAAATAAAAACTGCTTTGAAATTTAATCCATGATTTTGCAGATATTATAAATTTTTCTACATTAAATCTAGACATAGTAAACTTATTACCAAAATAATCCTGAAGAACTACTATTAACTATTAATTAAGTTTCAAGAAAAATAACTATTAAGTAACTACTAATGAACAGTCATACACAGTAGTCACTACAATAATCCAGTTTTTTTTTTTTTTAAGATGGATGAAGTACACAAATAAAGTACTTGAGTAAAAGTACAGATACACCCCAATAGAATATTACTCCAGTTAAATTATAATTAGGCCATTTTCAAAATTACCTTAGTAAAAGTACAAAGGTAATTCATTTTTAAAAAGTAAAAAGCACTGATCAATGTTTTTTGTTTTTTTTTCTAGACAGTTTGTCATTCTTCAGCACTAATAAGAAAGATAAGTGCAGACATTTACCTATAGGCTATGATCTGCAAATAAGCAAACTTTTTATTTCATTAGAAAAACGTATCATAATGTATATTACACCTTATTATTATACTTAGTTCTTATACATTTTAAACTTCTTTTGCACCATTCAAGTTCCGGCAATATCGCGGTAGAGCCACATACAGTGATTTGGTGACGCAAGAGCGTGGGCATTTGCATCCTCCTCTGGAGAGTTCTCAGCGCCGCCGATTTGGTGCATTTCTTCGGTGAAATACAGATTTGTGTACGTTTTATTTAATCCATAAAATCATTACTGTGCTGTAAATAATTTTATTTTATGCAAGGCAACATACAAGGACACGATGTCAGTTAGCCTATAGCTAGCGAGTTGGTCTTTTTTGTGTGATGGTAACGCTCCTTATTTTATTTATAAAGATACTAAATCTATCTAGCTGTGCACTGTTATGGGCAGGTTATGGAGTCAAGTATTTTTTTTATTCTAAAATGTTTGTTAAAGGAGTTTAAATAGGCAGTATTATACATGTTAAAACGAAAGCAAATTTTTGCTGTATTAAAAATTTTTCTCATCTGAAATAAAGAAAGATATCAGGTAAACAAATAAATGTTGTGTATTTTACAAAGGTTTAGATGATTACGTTAATATATATATATATATATATATATATATATATATATATATATATATATATATTACAATAAGTTTGATTTGAGTCATAAGTATGTGGTAATTCTTTATTAATTACTAATGGGTTCCCTATATTGTCACTTTAGAATACTGTTTCAGGTTCTAAGTAATTCCTGAAGGTCTATCTAATAATGATTTATTAATTACTAATAAGTTCCTTATATTTTCACTTTTGAAGACTGTTTCAGGTTATAAGTAGCCTAATTCCTGGATAATTCTTTGATCATTCTTTATTAATTACTAATGGGTTCCCTATATTTTCACTTTAGAATACTGTTCCAGGTTCTAAGTAATTCCTGCAGAATTATTTGATAATTATTTATTAATTACTAATAAGTTCCCTATATTTTCAGTTTTCCTCAGTCGTTGCTTCAAATACATGAATTTACTCAATGGCATTCTATGCTGAGGAAAACAGACACACAGTAGCCTATTGTATATAAAATCTAAAAATAATCTGAGGTTAGTTTTGTATGACTGTTCAGTAGCCTAGTTACTTCTTAGTTATTTTTCTTGAACCTTAATTAGTAGATAATTAGTAGTAGTTATTCAGGAGGTATGACAGAATTCATTAGTTATTGATTAACTAACTGATACTTAACACAATCATAAAATTATATTACATACTGATTAGTTAACACATCTTCTGTCACGATTCCTTAGGATTTAAATCAAACTTCGCTTACATAACATAACATACATAACACACGTGCATATACACCTATACATTACTCGCATTTACATGTATACTATTGGATGTTCAAAATACATATATGAAATACACGTGCACACTAATATAAACTTCCATGCATATACACCTATAAACACTCGCACATATACACTCGCTGCACGCAGACACACCTATAAACACTCGCACATACATATAAACTTCCATGCACATACACCTATAAACACTCGCACATATACACTAGCTGCACGCAGACACACCTATAAATACTCGCACATACATATAAACTTCCATGCATGTACACCTATAAACACTCGCACATACATATAAACCCGATGCACGCATACATACAAAATAAAACGCTTTAGTTGTGTATATGTATATGCGAGTGATTATGTGGATGTGCGTGAACTTTTCAGTGTAAAAGGAAGTCATTTCAGTATAAAAGGAAGTCATTTTTTCTTCTTCTTCTTTTGGAGTTTTATGACGGTTGGCAAACCAGCTAAAAGGTGCATTTACCGCCACCAAC
The DNA here is from genome assembly GCA_031834385.1 of Semotilus atromaculatus. NCBI lineage: Eukaryota > Metazoa > Chordata > Actinopteri > Cypriniformes > Leuciscidae > Semotilus > Semotilus atromaculatus. Next base: position 9,497,478 of record JAULUF010000009.1, on the reverse strand, counting down.
TGGACAGGAGTGTGAAGCGTCAACACAGGGGGCGGAGAGATATCACGCAACATCTGAAATAAAGCTTGCCACAAAGAACCTTTCTTTTACTGTCTATGCAAAGAACCGGCGAAAGTAATGATTATGCATGAAACATTTGAAAGGTTGATAAAGTTCATAAATCGATGCAGACTCGCCATCTTCGCTGTAGTGAACGCGAGAGAAACGCACACTTCATATGAAGTGTGAACGCGCCGGCGCCTCTGTGTCCTGATTATATTGTCCACTATTTGCTTCTTATTTATTCATCCAGGCAAATTTGTTGATGAAACGTTGATTAAATTGAACATACAATTTATAAAAAAACTAAATAAACTTTAAAGAAAGGCTGTCTACAAAATAAACTTTAAGTAAGTGGTCAAAATCATATCTGACCCATTCCAAATGTTTTCCGATAGCCTATATCTTATGATCCTATCTTACTCATCTCATGCGGTTCCCTTTTCATATAGGCTAATCAACATAGATGAAATAATAATAATAAAAAAACATTATATTATTTAAACATAAATATGAAACGTATGTTTAAGTTTTTTTAACTTATAAGCGTCACACCGCTCCGCTTTGCTCACATGCTCTGGTGTGTAGCCTAGTTAGTAGCCTATACATGTGTGTGTGGTCGAGGGCTGCGATTTTCAAATAATAATCAAATAATACCCATTGATCTTCGAATATTAGCTGTGCTTGAAAATTTCGTTTTGTATAAATTGTATCTTCATTTTAATCAATGTTTCATAAACCAATTTGTCTGGATTAATAAATAAGAAGCAAATATAGTGGACAGTGATCAGGACACGGAGGCGCCGGCGCGTGAACTGGAGCGCATAAATGAACCGAAACTCAGCGTATAAACTACTTGCATCACAGACCTGTATAGCCTATAGAAAGCTTGAAATGTGTACTTTTAAACAAAACAATTAAAAACTAGAAGAAATTGGCTACTCTCTGCTTATGCATGTGGCTAATTCATATGAAGTGTGAAGATGAAAGAGCTATTAGCCTACACTTCTCTCAGAAACGGTAGGAAATTAAATTAGATTGAATGGAGGATTTTAACTGTGACAGGATGATTGACAGGGCAGTTTACTGTGACAGGGCACACGCGACAGAGCTGTCCGTTAAAGATGACGGAGTAGTATGTCCCAAAGCTTGCCTACTCTTTTGCTCTACACTCAAAAGTATGTACTTTTTCTTCACAAAAAGAGTACATACTTTTAGGGCGTAGTATAAGTAGGCGAATCGGGACGCAGCACTTGTCTTGTGTGGACTTTTGTTACTTCCTGTTTTGTACCATGTGTTTGTAGTCATTTGTAGTTTTTCCTGTTGATTAGTTTATGATTGTTCCCAGGTGTATCTTGTTTCCTCATTACTTAGTTAAGCTTGTTTGTCCCTGTGTATTTATAGCCCTTGTGTTTCACTTGTTACTTTGTCAGTTGTTGCTTGTGTAATGGTTGCCTCTGTGATCCCCTGGTTTTGTTCCTTTGTTTTTTCCTCAAGTTCTATGTTATCCGTTTTGTGTTACTTTATTAAATCCCTGCAGATAGATCCTCACCTTCGCCTGCTTTCTCTAGCACGTTACATCTTCCTTAGTAGTTAACGGTAGTGAATAAGTAGTTAATGAAGAATCACCTATTAGTTCGTCAATAATTCCTTATTAATTATGCAGTAAGTAAGATACAGTATTCTAAAGTGTTGCCGCATTTTTTAATTTTCATGTTTGAAATTTTTAAAACCAAGCTTTTGTGAGAATCACCCGAGTTGAGTAGAGGGCTCAGTACACAACCTTGTGGAGAGCCGGTGCTGAGGTTGAAGAGAGGTTAGGGCCAAGCTTAACAGTCTGTGGGCGGTTTGTGAGGAAGTCCTTTTTCCAGGTGCAGATGGAAGAAGAGAGGCCCAGTTCAGTCAATTTGCTGACTAGAATGTCTGGGATAATTGTATTGAACGCTGAACTGTAATCTATGAAGAGCATTCTTACATAGGCTCCCTTCTGCTCAAGATGGTTAAGTGCCAAGTATGTGTTTGAACCGCCACAAAAGATCGCCTACTCTGACCTAACGTAACATTATGAGAAGCATGCTAGCCAGATGGGATTTTAAACTTGGCTGGTGACCCAAGTTTGGTTTGAAGACCAAGCACAGTGTTTTCTTACCATTCCTGATTTCTAACACACACTCGCAACGTGGTCCTGCGGCTATCAGGGTAAAAAAACTAAAGCTGCATCTGCCATTAGATTGTATGCTCTTGCTCTCTTCCAATATCTCTCTCTATGAAGACACAGCATGGAAGGCCCAAATCCACAGTCATCGGAGTAACAGGCACAGGGCTTTTGGACAGCTTTGGACCCATTTGTTAGGGAAGCATAGGAGATTATCCAGATCAGGGCACATTTGTTGGGGATCTCAGGGCCTCTCCTACACTCAAATCCCTCCAGGTCTCAGGACAAAATGTCACTTAATATCTGGCAATGTGGTGATTTGAGAATTTGGACTTTTTTGGCAGAGCTCCATTCAGGAGATTGGTTTGCTGGCTTGACAGACCCAGACCAAATCAACAATGACATTTTCTTCATCGCTTCATGCAAACTGTGGGGCAATTCGCATGGTCCTCATGCAGTCCTGATCAAACAAATAACTGCACAGTTGGGTTGACTCTCTGAACTGAAATTAACCATTATTGCCATCATAACATTTTTAAATTTGGCTGACGCTTTTATCCAAAGCAGTGGACCACATTTTCGGGGTATATAATGTTAATCTGTCTATGTTCCCTAGAAAATCAATCCCATGACATTGACACCAGATTTATGCTTTCACATTTATGTTATTAAATCCCTCATCAACACGTTAACCTTTCAAGTTGTACAAATATCACAAAAATTAACTATGAACAATTATTTATTTATTTATTAAGTGGTGACTTTATATATTTATGTAAGTATCATAAATTAAGTATCAAATTTTAGTATCAAATATCTGTACAATATAAAATTTTTATATAGTAAAATATACAGTTAAAGAAAATTACAAAAAAAAATAAATTAAGAATAATATTGGTAACCAAGCAGATTTGGTTACCAATGACTTGGATTGTTTAGACAAAATAACAACAACAAATAAAAAAAGATAGAGACAATTCTCAAAATATATTTTGTTCTCATGTTACACAGAAGAAAGAAAGTCTTATAGTTTGGCACAATATGAGGGGGAGAACAAAATGTGAATTTTTGGGTAAACTTATCTTATAGCACCTAAAATGTGCGTTAGCGTTTATCCGACGTGGTTTGGATTTGAATGTCACACACACCAGTTCTTTTTAACACTCTGAATTTGTTTCTCTCAGAGTGTACACAAAATACAAAACCATAGCACATGCACACAAACAACCAGAGACAGGACATTCCTCTCCACATGTACATGAGTGTTAACCTTTAATTGTGTATCATTGTGGCCATCCTTTAAACAAACACTCTCTTCAATGGAGAACAACATAATTGTACTATTATCTGTCTTAGGGGAAATTGCTATCAGCCCAGCACGTCCTACCTTCTCTTTGCCTTGTCTAATGGGAGCACAGAGTGATTTTGCTTCCTCCTAGACAGTGCCTTTGATAGAGTGATAGCAGCAGAGCACTTTCTCCAAACACAGTATGTTTTCATTAAACTGCTAATCTAAAATCAATCAAGCAAAACAGATTTACTGGCCGAGAGGATTTTCCTCTTTTTTTGCATCATCTATTGAACCCCCCAACTCCAATTCACTCCATCACATTCTCTCAGAAATGGGGAAGGGTAAAAAGAAAAAGAAAAGTCCACAATGTACTATAAATTCTGTCATTTCCATCATTTCACTGTATTTAAGGTACAGTAAATGCAACTGTGCAGATCACCTATGCTAACTAATGTGTGTTTCTACCTATGCCAATGACCTTTCACTGCCTCACTCTCTCTTTTCTCGGGTGAGTGATACCTGCCAAAAATTATTCATTAGCCTGCTGCCATTCTGCTGACGGGCTACTGGAGCATTGCCCAGACCTGCACAGAATCAAAACATGTCTTTAAAAAGCATATTTGTGTAAAATCAATATAAAATAAATCTGACATCCTCTGTTCTGTCCATGTCCTCTGATATAAAAAGCTCTTAATTTCCACGGCATTTATGAACTGGGCTATCTATCAGTATCAAAGTGTTGCGGCGCGCCAGAGTGATTGAGTGCACGCACTGAGACAAGAGAGGCATGTATCAACTCGTCTTATTTAAGGGAATAACATAGTTTAATATGAAAAAACAGTGGAGTGTTCCTTTAACAAAAAGGAAATGTTCAAATAGCTTAAAACAGACACGATAGCTGATTTGAACGAGTGATGTTCCACGGCGGCATCCATCTTTGTAATGTACAAAATCTGCTTCACAGTTGCTGCGCTGTCGTCATCATATAGAGCCCGCCAACGTTTCTGATTGGTGCCGCGATTTTGGCGGATTGGAAATGGGCTTGAATGAGCTCTTTGCCAGACTAACTTGCAGAGCAAATCTAAATTTGCCGGAAGTTGTCTGGGTTTTCCCAGGCTAGGAAATCAGCTGATTCCACCATATTTCTATTATTTATAGACCACCATATTTGACCAAATATCTGTTATTTTTTAACTAAACATTATTTACAAGTTGTAATAATTACTTCTTATGACATTTTTTTTTTCAAACATTTAGCCTCTCTATAAACCACAGGCTTTTTAAACTTATCAAAACTTTCAAACAGCTTTGACAAGCCAATATTTAGTTTATCTTGACAAATGTTGTATACTTAAAATGTACCGTTATTTCTTTTAAATTAGAATGGCAATTCCACAATCCATTTTCAGGAATTTAATTGGAATTTAAAATGCCTTCTGAACAACCCAGTGATCAATACCATAAATGAAACCACTACATTACTTTAGTCCAGATCATCATCAAACAAAACAGCATGACTAATGTAAACTGTCAATCAGCTTCAGTAAAACCACATGCGTGCGAGTGTGTTTCTTTCGCCCTTCTCAAACAGTGTTCTTCATAAGGTTAAGTGACAGCTATCGACCATGTCTCAGTCATCACATCTATGAGTGCTGGCACCATCCTTTTCCCAGCGCATACACGTGACCCTCTCGTGACAGCCATCTGCTATCCTCTTTGAAGTCCTGCCCTGACCTGCATGCTGCTGGGCTTTAGCTTTTTCCTCTCTTGACATCACTCAACTGTAACTTGATGACTATAGAAAATTGCCTATCCCCTTTCCTAAGATGAAATCATCCACAATAACCATACAAGTTATTAATAAATCAGGACAAATAAATCAATAAATCAAACAATCAGTCAATCAATCCCACTGCAGCATCCTCTTCGGCCTCTTGCTTTGAGAATATATTTTGCAGACATTTTCCAATCAGTTTATCATGTTTTGTGCGGTTGCCTTGGAAACTGGGAGCTCTGTCAACCCCCGTTTTCTTATTGACAGGACTGCATGCTGGGTAATCACCCCATAAGAGTACAGCTTACCACATCGAGAGATGAGCAACAGACACATTACATTTGCAAGGCTTCAGTTTACACAGACTGAATTCTAATGGTCTTCCATTAAGATATTGAGGAGTAATTGCTACTTCAGGCTGTCTTCATGTAAAATTTAAAGCTCCCCACTTCAAAGATCATGTTACAACACTGCTAATGCTAATTTATATATAGACTAAAAGTCTTGAAAGTAATTTGATATATTTTAATTTATTGATTCAGTGATTTACTGGAAAACACTGCTGTGATTGTCAGCATGTGACAAGAAGGCTCCATCAGTTTTTGCTGAATGAGACATTGATTTCACCCTATCCAGCATTTACATCAGCCTGGCTTGGGCATTAAGGCTTTAAAAAAAAAAAAAAAAGGCTTTGTCCCACCAACCTACTCAATTTATGTCTCACTACACTTCTCAGCACAAATAACAAGGCGAAAAAATGAGTTTTTCAGCACTCGTTAATTGTTGCACGAACAAAAAGTTTACAGTTACCGTGTTGGTAACACTTTAGTATAAGGTCATTTGTTAACTTAAGTTAATGTATTAAACAACATGAACTAACAATGAACATTTGTTACAGTGTTTATTAATCTTTGTTCATGTTAGTTCACAAAGCATTGCCTAATGTTAACAAATACAACTTTTGATTTTAATGTATTAGTAAATGTTGAAATTAACATGAACTAAGATTAACAAATGCAGTATAAGTATTGTTCAGTCTTAGCTAACTAATGAAACTTTATTGTACCTTATTTTTCAAAAATGACAATCAACTACAATAACTTATTTTACCACAACAATTAACAACAGTCTTTGTGCAATAAATGCACAGCTTACTTACAATTGATTTGACTTTAAAGGAGACATTGAACAGAAGTTCCCATTGTCTTTTCCTCCCTATTGTGACGGACAGTATATCTGAGTAAAACGGCTTCTCAAACTAGAAAAATTGTTGGGCAGGACTTGATTTTGTCCATTTGGGAATTGATTGGATTATTGTCATTTGCTATGGCTGTGAGTGACAGTTTGTCCCGCTCTCTTCATCAGAGAGGAGATGTTGCTGCAAGAGGGAGGTGAAGTTTTCTGATTACATATTACGAGGGCACCTAAAAAAAAAAAGGAAAAAAAAAGGTTGCATGGATAAACCATTTATAATTGATTCTGCAAATTATTCAGTAGGCTAATCTTTAAGCAAAAACATCCCCCTCTCCTCACAACAACTTCACTTCCTTGATGACATCGACTCAGGGCTATAAGGTTGTCAAATGGCCAGACGAGTTTAATTTCTTTCCCTCCAGCAACCCGTCACACCACAACTGTAGGCCCTTTCACTGAGCGAGAATGTGATAAGGTGAATAGATATGATAATCTGTATAAAGAACATGTAAGACTAAATCTGTTCTCAGACACCAATGATAACACTCAACTTCTCTTCTCTCTTCCGTAATACTTTTCTTCTGTGCTTAGACAGGTTTTACAAACAGCGCCACCACTCTCACACTTTTGTGCAACAGCAGCAGCTCGGGTAAGCTCAAATCTAATTGGATGGATTGTTTCATCACGAGTCGACGTAAAAAACTCAGCCTGGTCTCATTATTAATACGTATTTATAATAGGTTATTTTCAAAGATAGAAAACGTAAGTTTTTCTACGTTTGGATAGATGCTAAAACGTAGGGCCTATAATATGGACATATTTGCAACATTTAAACGTAACATTATTACGTTTTTACAGCTACAAAACGTTAACTACTTACGTATATTTCCAACGCATTCTCACCCCAAGGCGTCATTAAATTGAGACTTTTGACCATGCTTCAATAACTGACGCTAAAGGGTGCCTTTAGCGTCAGTTGGATGACGCTTCCGTTATTGGTAGGTTTAGGTATGGGTAGGTAGGTGCGTCTCATATTGACGCTAAAGGGTTCCGTGTGCGTCTAATTTAGACGCATGGTCAAAAGCGTCATTTAGATAACGCTCGAGGATGAGCGTCATCTAACTGACGCTAAAGGCACCCTTTAGCGTCAGTTATTGAAGCATGGTCAAAAGTCTCAATTAAATGATGCCTTGGGGTGAGAATGGGCTGATATTTCATATCATAGAGATATCTGTATACTTTCACTTTGACCATTTTAAAGATAATTGCAAACAAGATCCTTTAACCTTACTCCCAAACCTAAACATATCCATTTTATACAGAATATAAAAATATTTTGAGCCATTAATCCTACTCCTACCCCGAAACCTACCCATAACCATTCCTTAAAACTAACGTTACGTAGGCTACAATTATGAAGAAACTAATCCTACTCCTACTACTACCCCTAAACCTACCCATAACCATTCCTTAAAACTAACGTTACGTAACATTAGGCTACAATTATGAAGAAAAAAAACATAACATGCAGACAAGAATACATTTCACAATTTATTTATTGCGAAAATGTCAAAACCGGTACCAAAAGTCGTTCACATGATGATGCCTTGCACTCGCAGTCCTCTCTGGCAGTATTATAATAGTTGTGTATGAGGTACAGATCAGAATTTAAGTTATTAATCCATGAAAAAGTTCATTCGGTTTCAGTTCGCTCTGTGAAGGCGCGCGCGCTTCTCCATTTCAAATGTACTACACCGACTGAAACACGGCATGTCGCAATCTGTGACGAAACAGGCGAGAGGCCATGAGCGTTTGATATCACGGCCGTAAAACATGTCGTAACGCTTCTTGAAGGCGCATTTTTTTTATTTGAATTCATCACCACCGCGGGATTTGACGTTTGCGGTCGCTGAGAATGGAGATGAAGATCACTGGATAAAGGGCTGAATTTGATCTGTTTCTTGCAAACAACGTATGGATTCTAAAGATTTGGATTACATCAAGCTAATAAAATGTATGTCTTTTGTGATTTGATGTTGTTTTATTGGAGAAAACGCGTTTTGTGTCTCACGGTAAATAAACTAAATAACGTTACTACAAAATGGTTAAATGATTTAACAAGATATTTGTAAGTTTTTAAAGTGTATTCTTGTTTTACAACATGAATTAAGGATAATCCTCCGAAACGAGTTTGCAGCAGAAGGCACGAACAGAGCGAAATGTTAATATTTATGAGTAACGTTAACGTTAGGCCTGTTAAGTTATATTAATAAATGCGACTGAAAACTTAATTGATAAGACTGCTGCAATAGAGTCAAAACATTAATTGGCAGATTTTAATATGCATAATAGTAAAACGTACAAATTTCTACGTCGGTAGATCTGTTGATACTATTCTACGTATAATTACGTAAGTATAATTACGTTTTCGTGCTGTCAATACGTAAATCTTTTACGTTTTAGTGCTGTAAATACGTCAGTATTATACGTTTCTGCATGTAAAAAATGTAAATAAATGTACGCGTGACAGAACTACACTTTACGTAAAAATACATACGTATTCTCATGAGATCACTCTCCTAACAAACAATACAATCAATGGAAAGCTTATTTATTCAGCTTTCATGTGATGTATAAATCTCAATTTAAAAAAATTACCCATAAAACTGGATTTGTGGTCCAGGGTCACATATAGGGATCTATTGTTTCGATTCAAGAGCATTATCGTGGCATACATTTGCGTCGAACAGGACGATAATCTTTTATAGTTCCCCCACCCCCCCAACTTGCAAAAATGATTCTAATACATTTTTCATACAAACAGTCTTCACAGTCATGTAATAATTGCATTATTTAACCAAAATACATCATGTGTGGATTCACTCTAATATCGCGCCATCTCTCTGAGACCGCATGGTCTCCATCATTAGCATGAAATGCGTAACTAGCACACGCGACACACAGACGTAACTTGAAGCGAACTTTTACACCTCTGTTAACAGTAGGGTTGCAAAATTCTGGGAATTTTCAAAGATGGAAACTTTCCATGGGAATTAATGGGAATTAACAGGAATTTAAGGGAATTAACAGGAATTGATGGGAATAAAGTGGGAATTTTCAAAGTTGAGGGTTGGCTCTTCATAGGGAACTTAAATATAGTTGAGGAAAGTATATTTTAGCATAACCTTAACTAAAACAAACAGATGCCATTCAAATACACTTGAATATACATGCCATTCCTCAATCACATGCACATAGAACACCGCTTACTGCATGGCTATTGAGACCACACACCCCACACATGTACAGAAGCCCAAAGCACAAAACTATGAAGGCACACATTTGAGCCTGTGGACTAAACAAAGTGAAGTAAGTTTTGATGATATTATGGGGAAATATATTTATTAAATGTTTAAATTGCAAATATCACATACAAATGTATTCATCTAGTAGCAATGCTGATAAGTTAGATGCTAAATAAGCTTCGTCAATAAGCCCCCCCCCCAATATGAGGGATGAGTAATATTTATCCCAATATTCCTGTTTTTGTTCTTCCATGAAACAAGTGATTGTTCAGTAAAATAATTAAAACTTGTTCTGTTCTACTTACAAATAAATCTGTTGAAATATCTGCTGAAAACATTTTGCATGGATGTTTTCTTATGACTTCTGTTTATATTTATGCTTGGATATGATACTATGATCGATTACATTACAATGAATTCCCAGTTAGTTCCCCTAAATTCCCATTAATTCCCATAATTCCCATGGAAAGTTTCTTAAATGGAATATTTCCAAAATTCTCCAGCTAGTTAACAGTAACTTATTAAAGGCTTTAAACCATGTTGTTTACATTTCTCATAACTCTAACATGTCAAGAACATACTCCTATTACATTAATGTATTTCGTACCTGATGAGGGAAAGTAGCCTATAATAACACAGGATACGGCGCTGCTTCTGCTTCAACCATTAGAGTCTGTGTATTGTTTGAGCAGCGTGCTTCATCCCCCTGCTAAAGCAATCAAATAATCGATCGATTTAGCAGGGAACATCAATCATCAAAGAACTAAACATTGTAAAATACATTTAAGAAATACATTCTCACTTATTTATTTACTATTATGTATCTATTTTTGTAACCACCACACAGAGAAGTGGGCGAGTGCTCTTTTTTAATACAGCCTGAATTCATCAAGGAGAGAGAATGTTTGTTGGGTGACATTTTATACACACAAAGTCACCTCACACAGACACACAGAGAGAGGGACAGAAAAGAAAGAAGAAATGAAAGTGCAATCACAACCTCTCAATCCACCAATCAATCCCTCCAGAGCCTCCACTATTTAACCTCTGACTCAGACAGCGGTATTATTCTGCCAATGAAACTGATATTTTAGAAATGAGCATGCCAGCACACATCAGAATATAAAGAGCAATGAGGAGAAGAGCAGAGCTGCAGGGATGCCTGAGTCAGGGGAAGATCAGACCGCTCCGTGCTGCTGCCCAAAAGCAACACTCTCTGAGCAGCATACTAATGAGAAATGCAAAACATTTATGAGGGCTCAGCCCATGATGCCTCTGACCATTTAAAAAGACATGGAGGAGAAAGATGTATGGGGGAATTTTAAAATATGAGAAGTTGTGAAATGTGGATGTTTTATACAGACTGTAAGCTATTCAAAAGTTTTGAGGTCTGTAAGATTTTGTGATGCTGTTGAAATAAGTCTCTTGCACTCAACAAGGAGGCCTTTATTTGAATATAGTAAAACAGTAATATTGTGAAAAATTATTATGATTTAAAATGTAATTTAATCCTGTGATGGCAAAGCCACATTTTCAGCAGTCTTTACTCCAGCCTTCAGTGTGACATTATCCTTCAGAAATCATTCTAATGGTTTCTAATCATCCTAATATTCTGTTGCTTAATATTTTTTGTGGAACCTGTGATCTTTTTCAGGATTCTTTGATAAATCAAAAATTCTGTAACACTTTACAATAAGGTTTCATTAGTGAACCACTTTAGTTAACATGAACTAAGAATGAACAATACTTCTACATCATTATGTATCTTACTTAATGCTAATTTCAACATTTACTAATACATTATTAAAATAACACTGTAAAAATAACATGAACAACTGTTTTTTTTTTGTTTTTTTTTAACTAACATTAACAAAATTACAAAAATTAACTGAAAAAATTACAGTTTTTCTGAATTGCTAAAGCACATTTCTTGAAACCATCACTCACTTTCTCAAAACCTTAACCAGAAAACCAAATTTTCAAACCACAATCACAGACTCTTCTGGCAAAATAAAACAATTGCCTCAAAACCATTTTATCTGTGCTCAAAATCAAACAATGCTCTCAGTTCATACACACAGTGAGTCAAAATTATAAAACACTACAGATCATTCATTAGACACATGAAAAAATGGAGAACACAGAATCCAAAGTATGCTGTAACAGAAAAAAAGTATATTGTAACAAAGTTTAAATTTTGCAATTGCGTAAAAAAGTGATGACAACTTACAGTATAGCTGAATAAATTATATACTGTATCCACTGCAAGTATAGTATTGTACTGATTATTGAATAGTAGGCCTATCGAATGTCTGTATATTCACCACTTGCATACTGTGAAAATACAGTGACCCAACTGCAAAAGCCAAAAAGGTTACAGTAAAAAACTCTAAATGAAAAGTATGTTACAGTAAAGTACACTTAGAAGAGTTGTGCAACTGCAAAATCGAGGTCAGTGAGAGAGATTTTATTCTGCTTCAGCATCATGTCTTCATGTTGGTCTGGCCGGACGAGTTTCTCCACATCTCAGACAATGTCATCTCTGCAGCCAAAGGGGAAAACCCTAAAGAAGATCCAGCCTTGACAACCTTCTCCACAACTTACTCTTCCTCGTCCTCTTCCTGTTTGTTCAACTTCTCTTATTCATCATCTTCCTTCTCTCCCTCTTATTTTGTTTCCATCCATTGTTGGTATCAACATTCAGTGCAACATTTTGAGTACATTTTGGGACTCTGAACAGACTTGTATTATGTACAGTTGGTTTGGTCACATCATTCGAAATAAGTGTGAACAATTTTGAGTTGTTGTGTGTAAACGATGACAACTGTGTTGCAGTTGTGTTAACTTTCGCCTACCTGTGTTTAGTATTTTGAAACATAAGTGCATCACATTGCAAAATGTATTTTAGTGAGTGAGAATGCGTTTAGAGTTTTGATAAAAGAATAGCGTAGTTGCGTATTACGTGATGTCACGAACGCGCATCACAGAACATAGCAAGGCGAGCATTTGTGCTTATAAAACTTTTTTATTTATTTTTTAAATGACCGATCGTTTAGCTAAATAAGACCCTTATTCATCGTCTGGTATCGTTTAAAGCCCTTTGAAGCTGCACTGAAACTGTCATTTGGACCTTGAACCGTTTGGGTCCTGTGAAGTCCATTATGGAGAAAAATACTGGAGTGTTTTCATCAAAAACCTTAATTTCTTTTCGACTGAAGAAAGAAAGACATGGACATCTTGGATGACATGGGAGTGAGTAAATTATCAGCAAAAGTTTTTTTTTTTTTAAAGTGAACTAATCCTTTAATGTTATGAAGCCATGAGAAAACTTTTTGCGTGCCAAAAAAACTTTTTTCAACAATTTCCTTTCTTCCATGTCAGTCTCTGACGCTGTTCTCGTTGTAAACAGAGTGCAACGCTTCTGGGTTCTACGTTAGAACGCCGGCTCAGTATTAGCCGGCTCCTATGTCACGTGAACGGCATCAGAGTTCACGTAAAATAAAAAATTAATTTCTAGAACTGATATCTTCATCTCATAAAAGTGTACACGATTATAATGACTTGAAGAAATAACCACTTAAAAAGCTACATCTACATATTATGAAAGCTTTTTTTTATTTTTTTTTATTCCTTTATTGGATAGGACAGATACAGATCAGACAGGAAAGCACAGGGTGTTGAGCCGGGATCAGCAAAGGAACTTGAGCGGGGAATTGAACTCGGGTTGCCGGAGGCCCAATTGTGTCAAATGTCGGAGCACTACCCAGGCTATCTGCTCCGACAACATGTAGCTTTTAATTTGTAAAAAAAAAAATCAGCTTTAACATTTGAGATTATTATACCCTGATCTCTCATAACTCTGGAGAGAGAAGTTTATTGAAAAAATATTTTTAATCACAATATGCTTGTATTTTGAATTTCAGTGCTGCAGAGAGCATGCTGTACACACAGGTTTTATTTGAACCAATCCACAATCTGATTTCTGACTTGTCATGCAGCTTGAATCATAATCAGACTGTGTTCGTTCGTTGGCCAGAGGAGAACCCGACTGAGCCTGGTTTCTTCCAAGGTTTTCTTCTCCATTCAGTCACCTGATGGAGTCTGGATTCCTTGCCACTGTCACCTCTGGCTTGCTTAGTTGGAGACACTAAATATTTAACATTACTCAATGGCATCAATATTTTCTGCAGAACTGCTTCAAAGATGGAATAAACAAATTTAATAATTGATTATCTTTCCCACAGAACTGAATCAACACGAACTGACTTTAGCTGAACAATACTATTTTCTTTTAGAGCTGCTATACAGCCGAAATGAACTCTGTTGCATCATTTAATAATTTTCCTGTTATCACTGCTTTGAAACAATCTGTGTTGTATTAAGCGCTATATAAATAATGGGGACTTGATTTGATTTCACACACGCAATCAAAGAGAGTTCTAGTATGAGAGATGGACAAGGATAAGGAAAGATTTGATTGCAGTAGTAAAACACTCTTTCTTGGTGCATTTTGGTTCTGCTGTGTAGCTTGTGTTTAAAATGGAAAAGTTATTGCATACACAATACACACATCAAGATAGCAAAACCTATAATCCTTTAAAGGTATTACAGCCATCCGTCAATATCAATATCCACATCACAGTCAATATCAATCTCTTCTCTCCACAAGATGACAGGATCAGTGGATAGTTTTAGCATTAGAAAGTCAATCAAGCATTTGACAGCCATTGACAGTGGAATCCCTTGAATACTAAATGAAGTTATGAGCAAAAGAGGGGAAAAAAGCAATGGTTTGACTAAAACATTAAAAAAAGACATGATGATTGAGCATTGCTTGTATCCGTATGAAAACTCGTCACCACAGATCCAGGAAGAGAAAGCAAGCTTCAGTTATTAGCCCACGTGTAAAGTGGATTACCTTTGTGGTTGCTTTCTAAGGCCTTAGTCAGTACTGAAATATTGAAATGAATCATCAGGAGAGAAGAAGGGAATGTGTGTGGGATTTGTTGAGAGTTGACACTTGGGTGCCATGTTATTTCACAAGAGGGAGGGATACGTCCTTGGTGGAAATTTAAATTCAGGTGCTCCTTTATGGAAGTGCAGCCCCTCCCCTGGGCTGAGTGAAAGCCGCATTCTGTATTCTTTCAGCAGAGAAGGCAATCTCTCGGCTCATCCGCTTTAAACCTATGTGAAGGTTAGGGCCAATCCACAGCTGATTGTAATTGCATTATGTCCAACTGTTGATTACGTCTTATGATGATATTTAAGAATGTGAGGTCACAGGGGAAAGCTTTATGACTTGAGAGTCCAAAGGAAAAGGTGTAATAATCACACATCTAGGAAGCCTGGGTGTCCTCTGCAATTGCACTTATGCGAGCAGAGGCCTCACGGATGCAAAACCTATAATTGCAATGTCAGTCACAAAGAGAGCATCCTGAATAGCAGGAAGTGATTCATATACAGAGACACACATTCGGTATAGGTCCAACCAATCTTAAAAAACTTCTCAGAGGTACCGTGTCCATGATTAAGAGTCACAGTGCCCTCTGCTGGCCTTCTTATCTCTCTCAGCCTCTTACAACCTCTTACGCCATTAGGAAATCTCACAATGTGTTCAGAGGTTACAATTATTTGACTGCTGCGTCACTGCAGATGTGGGTTGTCCATTCACCATAAACAGCAACTTGTCTAAAATTCATTTTAGCGAGTTATTGTTCTACCACTTAATTGCACAGCATGTAGGCTTACAATATGTAGATATGATTTAGGATGTGAAGCAACACATGATGTGATATACAATCAACAAGAGCTTATAGTCAAACAAAGAGGTTGATTGAGAAGAAAACATAAGGGTCAACGCTTGCAGACAGTGTGTCTAATAATTCAACTGTGGATGTTAAAAGTAAGAAGAAAAAAAGGTAACGCTTCCTTTTACAGTCCAGTTACCCATGTACATACTATGTACTTATTTTAGTAATTACAATTACTGGGTACTAACCCTGAACCTACCCCTATTCCATGTACTTACCTTATATTAGCCAGTACTTTCTAGGTAAGTACATTGTAAGTACACTGTAAGTACTGTACTGTAAAAGGAAGCGTTACCGAAAAAAGTGTCAGAGAAAAGATATTAATGAAGAAAATACAGAGCTATGGTTCTGTCATGACTAGCCATTTGCTCTTGAATTCAAAGCAATTTTTCACACTTTCCGAATCCCAAACTCCAGTTACATCACACTCTACTTCTTGGGTCCTGGGTAACTCCACTTTGATTCAACTAGTCCCCAGATTGAACCAGCAACCTAACGTCCCATTGGCTTTCTAATGTTTATGTGGTGTTCCCAAGCGGCAAAATTCTAATCTGAAAAATTAAGCCTACCCGGAAGTGCGAAAAATTGCAATACATCTAAAATCCGCTAGGGGCAGGTCCCAAAAGGGAGCAAATGTCCATAGACCCCCATGTTAAAATGTCCGTTTTCACAGCATCAATTCATGTTTTTAAAGGTTGGTCCCATGGACTTTTATTGTATTTTTCCATAGGTTCCGAGTGCCTGACAACTGTGAGGGGAGTGAATTTTTTTCGAACTCGTTAGTTTGGATCGTCTTTAGATATAAAATGTATGACAAATAAGGGCGTGGTTAACTTCGATTGACAGCTTGATTGACAGCTGATAACGGGCTGCGCCGAGTTGAATTCCTGAAATTTGACATCTCGGCCATGATCTGACACAACACATCATACCACCTCTGTATGCTTCCTGAACATTTGTATTGAAATATCGATAGATTTCCCAAGATGACGCCACCCATACCCCCCATAAACAGCCTCAAAACCGTTCTTCAGAAAGTCTATGGGTGACGTCACAGACGCTTTGTCCATATTTTTTAGAGTCTATGGGTGTTCCTTTAGCTAATCAGTGCATTTCGTGTGCCTGATGTGCAAGCAGAGTGTGTAACCATGGAGAACGGTGGCTCTTACACGTTCATAGTTGGCCAAACTACTATTTCATTAATCTCCCCTGAAATGTCTTGGAAATATATTTGCCTATATATTCCAAAAGTTGCACCATTCCTGGGATGATTCTGAAATTCTGGATGTTTTGAAAGCAAGCACAGACCACAGGGAATTGCATTCTGTACATACAGAATCCAGATTCGGATACGAAATTCCCTGCTGAGCCAGTTCCATTGCTTTTCCTTGTAGGATAAAATCACTGTTTTCTCCATCTCCACAACTGACATCATGGGTCCAGGGCCTCTGAAATCCAGCATAACAAACAACAGCTCATCAAGATTGAGTGAATAAGCAAATGTACACAAGAATGCATCAAAAGCCATCAATATTTTAAATGAGATAGGCACATTTAAAACACTTTCATGGATTACTATTAGTTTAATCTGATGTAAAACAATAAACAGATAAAGGAAGAGTCTGCATCTTATCAACACTATATAAATAAACCTATTTTGTATTTACAGTGAACAAACTAATACAATGAGTACATTTCTGCTTTGGCCATTTGACCTTTCTGAAGAAAACAGAGCAATCTGATTATAGGCCAAAGCCACACTGAGCCATCATAACCCTTTAGCCCTGTCTTCCGTAGAGGCCAAGTGAGGATGGGAGGTTCGTCAAACCCTACGGAATAAGAACGATCTCAGACCTCCAAATCATATGTCCATTTAAGCAACATAGACTGTCCATTGACCCTATTTCCAGAGGTTGGCTCAATAATGCACTGGTGTTATGTCTCTGTCACCCCACCTGGGTATCGGCAGGTGCAGGAAGAATTACGCCTGTGCTCTCCTGACGAGTTTGGAAATGTATTCCTTTTGAGTCTGCCAGGCTCCTTCCTACCATTCACCCTATAACCCCCTTGAGGCTTTTAGCCATCTAAACCAAACTGAAATGAAATGCGGTCAAGGGAGATTCACCTCCTAAAGAAACGGAGGAAAGAAGAAAGGTGCATGTAGCCTTTATTATTTCCCTCCAAGCTTTCTGTCTGGTGTTGTGTAGTGGAGCACAACCTCAGAACATTGAAGTTTTTTTCTGTATCACCAAGTGCTGTTAACACAGGATATGTAGTTCAGAGGAACTCAACTGTGATGTGCACAATAATAAGCTCTTATCTAGAGCTATGAGAATTTCAACTGCCATGTTAGAGCTTTTGAATACAGAACAATCTTCCGTGTCATGGTACAAAACTACGAACAATCTGATCCAAGACATGATCATTATGGAGTTATAATGGAGTTATTTATTCATCTGATTAACTTTCAAGCCATATTGAGAAAATCAAAGCCATTCTGACACTGTCCTCTCAGCTTTCAGAGCCAAATTTAAACTCCTCCAGTTCACAGTCCTTCCACCTCTTAAATGTTTTCAGAATCTATTAGAAAATACTTCCTCATAATTGTACACAAAATGCTGGGTTGTTTCAAATCATGTTTGGGTCAAATATGGACAAACTCAATTGTTGGGGTTTTAAATGTAATTAAAAAAATTAAACCGATGGTTGGGTCATATTTGACCCAAACATGGGTTGAAGCAATCCAGTATTAGATATCTGGCTGTAGCTGAAATGAAAACATAGAGCTTGACTGACATTTAGAGAAGTCCTACTAAATGTGAAAAATTCCATTTTGGATCATTTTGACTGAAAAAAAACAAAACTTTGTATTGTTTTCTGTTTGAGTTGAAGGAGTTGGAGCAGAAAACCAAAACAATCAAAGATTATGTGATTGAATTCTGCTGCTGTGCGCTTGTGCCCGCTCTATTGTGAGGGTATATAAGCTGAAGCGGTGTGTGTGTGTGTGTGTGTGTGTGTGTGTGTGTGTGTGTGTGTGTGTTTGTGTACTGCGAATGAAGTAATGTATAGACAGCCACTGGTAGCATTATTGAGATAAATATATTAAAATAGAAAAAAGTTATTTTTGTTTTAGTTTTACTATATATTTTATCAAATTAATGCAGCATTTGTGAGCATAAGAAATGTCTTTCAAAAACCTTAATATAATGTTAGAAACTTTTGAAAAGTAGTGTAATTGTTACTGTGTTATTCATTTACACTACAATGCAGTCAGTTTCACTCACATTAGACAGATTAAAAAAAACATTTTGAGTGAGTTAATCAAAAGAGTCTTATTTTGAGGTTCATATTGATGTGTTTTTGTCTTTTTCAACTTTATCAAAGTTGTCTTCTGGTCTGATTTCATCTCAATATTAGAAAAAAAATCTGTGCTGTAATACAGTATATCCCCTATATGTCAAGATTTTTTAAGAGTTCAGTAAGAGCTGGAGATACTGTAGTGAACATAAGATTACCAAACAGGGACATAGGGCCAAAATGTTGATGATGACTAAATGATGACTACGATTATGCCATGAGAAAAGTACAGATCCATTTTACCCTTTTTTTCCTGTTCCTCACTGCCATTTAACAATCCAGATGGCGTGGGAGCTAGAAAGGAAACAAGACACTGTCTATCTCTCAGCTAAGAGAGGAAGGATTAACAAACTGTGAACCTGAGAAAGAAATGACAGGCGGTATGTTTTGTTTTAAGGGTTGCCATCCCTGGTCTTGAATGTGATTTGTAAAGGGCCCAATTACCTGCGACTCTAGATGCTACAACTGGTAATGATTCCATAATTCATTCCCTTCTATAATTCCATCATGATTAAATCGTTTCTATTGTGAGGTATATTTTCAAACTTTTAGAAGATTGTGTGGGTATTAGTTTAAGAGGCAGTAACAACTATAGGCTACAGGTTTCGAAGAATCTACAGATGACTAGACACTTAGCAACTTCAGACGTGAATTTTTTTTCACTGAGCAAATACAATTTTACCCACTTCATATTTTCTCTCTCCAATGTAGAAATGAGTCTAAAAAACAAGATTTGTGCCAACTAATTTATTATTCGATTTTTTTTTTCTACAATGTAATGTAAAAGTGCTCATATTTTAACATACTTACGGTATGAACTAAAGTTGAAACATACTATAAGTGAAATAGTTTTGAAGATTTTCAAAAGTATATACATAATGATTAATGCAATAAGAATGTAGAAAAAAGGGTGAGATGATAAGATGAATTCTTGTTTAAATCTTTTTGTTGCTTCCAGTGAGTGAATCTAAGTATATGTGTATATGTCTGTGTGTGTTTGTGTTTATGTCTACATGACTTGATCAATATATGATTGTGTGCATTGTAGTATCCCGGTATCAGTGTGTGTGTTGCTGTGTATTCTCTCATTTCACATTCATGGTTTCTCTCTCAAACTAAAACCAATGAAAAAGTTTATAGTTACTTTGAGGATGAATAAAATCATATTGATAATATTAATAATTCATAAACATTAATCCTCATAAAAAATTTACTTTAGAATTAGTAGCTCTGTATTTTAGCTTTGAAATGCTTGCACACATTTCACAACCTGGCACACAAAGTGTAATGTGTTCCTGCTGGCCGTTCCTGTTGACATTTTTCAAGACTTGCTTTACGTCCTACATGATGGACAACTCTGAAATATCATCAAATTAACTTTGAATATTATCAGATTAAAGATGCAAGTTAATGATACTAACATTAACATACTTTTATAGCATTTAAAAGGTACAAAAAGGGGCTTGCCTTTATTTTGTGACCCAACTGTTAATTATTTAAACCATTTATAATAAATCATTTTTGCATTGTCACCGAATGTTTTTGTAGTCTTTATGTGTTATGATGTCCCAATTTAATTCATTTGGTGGGCACGTAACACCCCACCTGGACATCAATATAATGTTCAACATTTGAACGCCGGAATAGGTAATTTTCTGGATGATATGTGGACGTCTAAGACAGGTGCAGGAAATTGACATGATCTAGGTTTGCAAAGTCACCTCCAAATGAGGTATTTTCTACGTCATGTTTGGAAGTCAGATTTTAGTTCCCTGAAGGTGCAGACTGTGACGCCATGTGGACGTCTAAGAAAGGTGCAGGAAATTGACATGAACAATGAATGTAGGGAAATGTTTGATTGACTGAGGCATTAATCATTGACATGCTTAGCTTCGCTTAGCAATGTAAATATTAACATTGTTTTTCAGCGTGATTCATTAGTAGCCTAGGTCTAAAGCAGAAGTAGTTTGCACGTCGTGATGACGTCCGGAATTGGTCCGCATATATATATATATATATGAAACAGGAAGTCCCGCCTGCAGTATGGTAGTTCCACAGGAAACACCACAGGAAAAGTGAACGGCAGCAACTTCAAGCAAGAGATAGGCCTAAATCTGACAAATCCTTGTTTTCAAGGTAGGTTCGGTCAACTTAGTAAAGTTTATGTTAAATTATGCATTACTAATTTGAGCTGTTTTAGCATTATTGTCTTAAACTAGCCTACCTAAACCTGTTGTGGGGGAGGAAGTGCATCTCCACCAGCTAGCGTTAGCTAAACATTGGCCATAGTTAGCCTACTTTTGAAAACAACTTTCGCACGGCACCGAAGCTTAACAAGTAGCAGCTAACATCATTCCGCTACATGTTTTGTACATTTGCTAGGGTTTATCAAGGCATAAGATCAAAAGCAAACCCCACCACCCCTTGGCAGGCCAAGGCATGGTGAGTTCTATTTCTGAAGTGCAAGATGAGTAGGGCAGTGAGTAGTACGTGTACTCATTATTGTTAGAATATAACCCATTTTGGGGGGGCTGTAAGGTGGCCCCAATATCTTGAAAATGTTGTGATGTAGTAATTGCTGAATCAGACTTTCTGTGGTGCAGATGCAGTGACCAACAGAAGATGGACTTTCCCATTGCCTTGGAGTGGTAGGTTATCGATGTGTGACAGTGTCAGGAAGAGTGTTGTCTCCTAACATGTCAGGTCATATTAGTTTGAAACATCTTAGGAGATATCACCTTTTTATCAGACCACCACGTTTTCAAGAACAAATCATCTTACAGTAAATAACAATTAGTTGCAAACCCTTGCTTGCAACTGTCTTATGCCAGTGACCCATTAACTTCACGAAACATAATGTTGGTCATAAAAATGCAAACTGTATAGGTAAAACTCAAGGCTATAATAAACACTAGTCATGCAGCACTATTTAATGTTCTAACAATCAACCTAAAAGTAAACATGTGCACAACGAGAACCACCTGTCAGTCACATGTTCCCATACAAAGGGTGATATACACTCACCGGCCACTTTATTAGGTACCCCATGCTAGTAACGGGTTGGACCCCCTTTTGCCTTCAGAACTGCCTCAATTCTTCGTGGCATAGATTCAACAAGGTGCTGGAAGCATTCCTCAGGGAGTTTGGTCCATATTGACATGATGGCATCACACAGTTGCTGCAGATTTGTCGGCTGCACATCCATGATGCGAATCTCCCGTTCCACCACATCCCAAAGATGCTCTATTGGATTGAGAGCTGGTGACTGTGGAGGCCATTTGAGTACAGTGAACTCATTGTCATGTTCAAGAAACCAGTCTGAGATGATTCCAGCTTTATGACATGGCGCATTATCCTGCTGAAAGTAGCCATCAGAAGTTGGGTACATTGTGGTCATAAAGGGATGGACATGGTCAGCAACAATACTCAGGTAGGCTGTGGCGTTGCAACGATGCTCAATTGGTACCAAGGGGCCCAAAGAGTGGCAAGAAAATATTCCCCACACCATGACACCACCACCACCAGCCTGAACCATTGATACAAGGCAGGATGGATCCATGCTTTCATGTTGTAGACGCCAAATTCTGACCTTACCATCCGAATGTCGCAGCAGAAATCGAGACTCATCAGACCAGGCAACGTTTTTCCAATTTTCTATTGTCCAATTTCGATGAGCTTGTGCAAATTGTACCCTCAGTTTCCTGTTCTTAGCTGAAAAGAGTGGCACCCGGTGTGGTCTTCTGCTGCTGTAGCCCATCTGCCTCAAAGTTCGACGTACTGTGCGTTCAGAGATGCTCTTCTGCCCACCTTGGTTGTAACGGGTGGTTATTTGAGTCACTGTTGCCCTTCTATCAGCTCGAACCAGTCTGGCCATTCTCCTCTGACCTCTGGCATCAACAAGGCATTTCCGCCCACAGAACTGCCGCTCACTGGATGTTTTTTCTTTTTCGGACCATTCTCTGTAAACCCTAGAGATGGTTGTGCGTGAAAATCCCAGTAGATTAGCAGTTTCTGAAATACTCAGACCAGCCCTTCTGGCACCAACAATCATGCCACGTTCAAAGTCACTCAAATCACCTTTCTTCCCCATACTGATGCTCGGTTTGAACTGCAGGAGATTGTCTTGACCATGTCTACATGCCTAAATGCACTGAGTTGCCGCCATGTGATTGGCTGCTTAGAAATTAAGTGTTAAGGAGCAGTTGGACAGGTGTACCTAATAAAGTGGCCGGTGAGTGTAAGTTGTTTAACAGACCTTTTACATGTACTGTAAATACCAGGAAATGAAAGCTGACATTCTGATCTTCAAAAAGAAAGAAATTTGCCTTGCTGTTCCCATAACTTTGGAGATGACTGTAATGATTGTGATCTTCATTTGTGTTTATTGATTTCAGTGTACCAGGAAAAAGTCCTAGACATACTCGCTGACATAAGAACTTGCTTAAAGCAAAGCCAACCTGCCAGTTCACCAGTAAACATCAAAAGGATGGAGACTTTGGAGGACTTTGACCGTGAAGAGGAATGTCTCCATGATGCGGAGGCCTATGATGCTTTGGTAGTTGTATAAGTATGGAAGTAAAAGATAACCAGCTTTATACAATACAATGCACTCACTCATTGTTAGGCTATTTTGGGGAGGGCCAGTCAACCTTATTGACTCATGAAGTTATTCTAACAGGTGCTGCAAATATCAAAAGTTGGTGGAAAGACCACCAAGGACTGTGTCCACAAAGCCCTTGACAGGTACGTACATACAGTATGGATTTTGTGTAATGTCCAGGTGCTTTGTGTTTTTCAATGTCTGAATCACAATCAGCTTCATTGGCCATCCATGCATTGGTGCATGCATGAAGGAGCACCTTATTGGCTACCGAGACAGAGTCCTGGTTTTTTACCTGGTTTTGACCCTGGAATTAAGCCCACAAATATCCATCATGGTGGCGGCCAATTTCAGCCCGTTTAGGCTGAGTTTGCTAGCATAGCACAGCCTATAGAAATGCATGGGAGGGGGAGGAGCTTCTCATTGTCTCCAGTTATATTAATACCTCCATGGTGTAAACCCCCCTGACTGACATGACTGTGTGTATGCAGAATATTATTTGTGTATGTGTTTGTGGCCACAGAACATATTTCTCCTATTGATTTCTAAATGTAAATTATTTTCCTTTAACTCTTCTCTAATGCCGTAATGGCATCTTTTAATATGAAGGGGAGGGGGCAAAAAGGCGAGAGGCCTTTCGGAAACACAAAAATATACAGAGCACTACAAGGTAAGGCCAGATAAAAAATAGAATGAGGGACTTGATGTATGACTGCAGAGTGCCTTTGTATGATAGTAATTATGTGTGTTTTTGTACTTGTGCAGATGGAGTTATGAAGTTCGACCAAACTGCTACGGAGGACTCCATTAGAACTTTCACCTCAGAACACCTTAAACACGCACCACAAAGAAGTGGAGGTGGAGGGTTCACTCCACATAGTCACTGATCATGTACACACGCATATATATATATATATATATATATATATATATATATATATATATATATATATATATATATATATACACTCACCGGCCACTTTATTAGGTACACCTGTCCAACTGCTCGTTAACACTTAATTTCTAAGCAGCCAATCACATGGCGGCAACTCAGTGCATTTAGGCATGTAGACATGGTCAAGACAATCTCCTGCAGTTAAAACCGAGCATCAGTATGGGGAAGAAAGGTGATTTGAGTGACTTTGAACGTGGCATGATTGTTGGTGCCAGAAGGGCTGGTCTGAGTGAAACTGCTAATCTACTGGGATTTTCACGCACAACCATCTCTAGGGTTTACAGAGAATGGTCCGAAAAAGAAAAAACATCCAGTGAGCGGCAGTTCTGTGGGCGGAAATGCCTTGTTGATGCCAGAGGTCAGAGGAGAATGGCCAGACTGGTTCGAGCTGATAGAAGGGCAACAGTGACTCAAATAACCACCCGTTACAACCAAGGTGGGCAGAAGAGCATCTCTGAACGCACAGTACGTCGAACTTTGAGGCAGATGGGCTACAGCAGCAGAAGACCACACCGGGTGCCACTCCTTTCAGCTAAGAACAGGAAACTGAGGCTACAATTTGCACAAGCTCATCGAAATTGGACAATAGAAGATTGGAAAAACGTTGCCTGGTCTGATGAGTCTCGATTTCTGCTGCGACATTCGGATGGCAGGGTCAGAATTTGGCGTCTACAACATGAAAGCATGGATCCATCCTGCCTTGTATCAACGGTTCAGGCTGGTGGTGGTGGTGTCATGGTGTGGGGAATATTTTCTTGGCACTCTTTGGGCCCCTTGGTACCAATTGAGCATCGTTGCAACGCCACAGCCTACCTGAGTATTGTTGCTGACCATGTCCATCCCTTTATGACCACAATGTACCCAACTTCTGATGGCTACTTTCAGCAGGATAATGCACCATGTCATAAAGCTGGAATCATCTCAGACTGGTTTCTTGAACATGACAATGAGTTCGCTGTACTCAAATGGCCTCCACAGTCACCAGATCTCAATCCAATAGAGCATCTTTGGGATGTGGTGGAACGGGAGATTCGCATCATGGATGTGCAGCCGACAAATCTGCGGCAACTGTGTGATGCCATCATGTCAATATGGACCAAACTCCCTGAGGAATGCTTCCAGCACCTTGTTGAATCTATGCCACGAAGAATTGAGGCAGTTCTGAAGGCAAAAGGGGGTCCAACCCGTTACTAGCATGGGGTACCTAATAAAGTGGCCGGTGAGTGTATATATATATATATATATATATATATATATATAGCGGAAGAACACACAGAGGCTGGTGTCATCATAATGGACAAAAGGTACTAAGTCCAAATACCTCTGTGTGTGGGCCTCAAGGGACTGATCCTCCTGCGAAAGGAGGAGGATCTGGACAGCTGCGAAGTCCATGTCGCGGCTGGTTCTTCTGTCACGATGTGGTGTTGGAGGATGACAAGGCAGGCAGAAGATCCAATATAAACTTCTTTACTTAAGTGAATATTTCAGGATACAGACAGGCAGGTGTCACTCACAATAACATAATCACCAGGTAACATAGACGAGAACCGGCAAAGACAGACTGAACAGGGAGAACTAAATACAGATACAAATGAACACTAACGAGGTGAGGACAGGTGACACAGATGATAAGACGATGAACAGGTGGATGATTGAGGGAGTGAGTTCAGGTGTGGACACAAGGAGGATTCTGGGAAGTGTAATGCAGACAAAGACAGATAGGTGCAGACGAGGACTGTGACAAGTATAATTAGTCCTTATACAGGACGATCATTAGACGACAAAAAAAGACGTCGTCTGGCGTTACAGTCTGCACCCATAGGGGACCAAAATGAGACGTCCACAACGACCATATCTGGACTACATTTAGCCCTTAAACAGAAGTCCTGTGGAAGTCGATACAGGAAGTTCGGTAGACGGCGGAAAAATACATTGATTGGCGTCACAGTCTGTACCCTCCTGATACCGACATAGGATGGACAAGCACACCGTTAAAACTACGTCATCTGGAGGTAACTTTGCGCGGGGGATATAGAACCTTAAAATGTTCTATCGGCGCTACGTATTTGGAACCCCTAAAAGGTTCTATACAGAACCCTTTTTAAGGGTTCAATAAAAAGGTTCTATATGGAACCTTTTAGGGGTTCATTCATTATCATTTGTTTTGTCCTTTCCGGATTAAATATTTCATATTATTGACAAACATCAAGACCCTAAAATGTATTTATGAATGCATGTGAATGATCACAAAATTCAAGATATGGGGGTTAGAAAATGTGTATATATATATATATATATATATATATATATATATATATATATATATATATATATATATATATATATATATATATATATATAATTTTCTGTAGTTTTCTCCTCCAAAAATCAGCATGATTAAAATGTGATATTAAGTTACTACAACAGTTTAATAAACAACCACAAAATGTTGCAGAATAATGTAATATATGAATGAATAATAGCCTATAAAGAACCTATAAGAAATCATTATAGAACCTTTTTAGCATAAAAGGTTCTTTGGAGTTGAGTAAAGAACCCTATGGTTCTATATAGAACCCCAATGAACCCTTTTTTCTAAGAGTGTAGTTCTACCAGAAAGACTCGGGAGAATAATACTGTAACAATTAACCATTTATTAACAGCCCAGCAAGCAATATTATGATAAAGTTCTTTGACGTAGGCTTTGTCCATAGCTCGCAATCCGAGGGTCCGGACTCTGCATTTCCTGCCTGAAGACGAAGGCAGGGATGCAGCCGACCCCCTGTGAGGAATGGGAAGGGACCATCCTGGTGGTGGTGGGGAGGATGGAGGGGAAGGGACCATCCTGGTGGTGGTGGGGAGGATGGAGGGGAAGGGACTATCCTGGTGGTGGTGGGGAGGAAGGAGGGGAAGGGACTATCCTGGTGGTGGTGGGGAGGATGGAGGGGAAGGGACTATCCTGGTGGTGGTGGGGAGGATGGAGGGGAAGGGACCATCCTGGTGGTGGTGGGGAGGATGGAGGGGAAGGGACTATCCTGGTGGTGGTGGGGAGGATGGAGGGGAAGGGACCATCCTGGTGGTGGTGGGGAGGATGGAGGGGAAGGGACTATCCTGGTGGTGGTGGGGAGGATGGAGGTTAATGGAAGTGTCAGCATCTGCGAACTCAGGCATGTGTAAGTACCCATCTTACCACAAGTATAAGAACACGATTGGATAGATGAGAAGGTAATGAGTGACGTAACAATTGAGTCTTCCTGGCAGAACTTATGCTAAAGCTTTTTTTGTTGAGGGTTGATTCGTGAAGAAGGACTACACGCCTGTGCACATATATATTCAAACTTGCATACCTATGGACTGAACACGTGATGCGCATCTGCTTTTTCGCGGGTTTGCGTTTTGAGATAACGGATAATCATTTGCACCTTCAAACCTATTTCAGGGAGTGCGTTCTCGAAACACCTGGCACTGTTATGTGCGGATGGGCGGCCTGAGCGTGTTAAGAGTTTTTCTGTTAGAACGGTGTCGTGTTAGCGACCTTTAAGTTAATAACTACCCTGTTTGGTTTGAAGCTACTTTTAAATGCAAAAAAGACAAAGGCAATGATATTTGCACCTATAAATACTAAAGTCCCAGCTCTTGCTATTAACACATTGCAAGATGAAGCCATTGAACTTGTTGATACTTATAAATACTTGGGTTTCTGGCTGGACAAAGGTTTTACCTTTAAACATATTGAAACTCTTGCTACAAAACTGAAATTCTTTATATAGATTGAAATCTTGCTTTTTAAGGACTACACAGAAAAAACTGGTTGCAGGATTATTGCCGTCTCAGATAGATTATGGTGATGTCATCTATCAATTTGCATGTCCATCTACTCTATCAATGCTTGACCCTCTTTATCATGCGGCTCTCAGGTTCATCACAAATGATGGCCATCAGACACATCACTGCATCTTATACAGTAGGGTAAACTGGCCGTCACTCAAAGTGTGCAGGATGCTACATTGGCACATTTTTATTTATAAAGCTATTTTAGGTCTTTTGCCTTCTTATATCTATTTAAAATTTGTTCATATGCAAAGTGCATCTAGTGACGGACTACTTTGTAAGGTACCAAGAATGAGGACAGAAGCAGGAAAGAGGGGTTTGTCTTACTATGGCCCTTCGTCCTGGAATGAACTCCAGTCTAGGCTTAAGATTGGTGCACTAATTTTCTTAGCTGCTTTAAAAAAAAATGTTTTTTTAATAATAATAATATCTGACATGCTGATGGACATATGCACTTGTTTGTAACTAATGGTAGGTAGATCTCGACTTTTAGTCCTTATTTTGTTTGTTTATATATTTTAAACTCATTGCACTTTTTTCTATGTAAATATTTGTGTAAATCTGTATTGTATTTTAATTTACGTAATGTATTGTTTTTCAGCTCATGGTTGAAAATTGTGCTATACAGGACTCCCTTGTAAAAGAGACTCAATGGGACATTTCCTGTTTAAATAAAGGTTATATATATAACTAATAATCTTCGCAATGGAAGTCAATCAAAACTGGACAGCTGGACAAAAACTTTATACTAATGTTGTTGTACAACCTAAACAGTCTGTTACGGTAATTTCTATTATAACTGTAAAGCTGCTTTGAAACAATCCATACTGTTAAAAGCGCTTTATAAATGAGGATGACTTGACTTGACTTGACTTGACTTGACTTGGTTCCACATGGCTGGATATCTGCAGTAATGGATCTTTCTTTAGAAACCTCTTGATGGCAAACCATGGTAATTTAAACTTCCTGGGGTCTTATTGTACATTTTTGATGACACTGGATCCTGCTAATGGGCAACACGGTAGACAACCACAAACATGTCGTATGTCCCTTACGGCACATTAATCGGGATAGAGCTGATGTGTTTATGGGGCTTGAGTCCAGCCACCATCCGTCAGTTAACTAGATGCGGGACTTTGCTTCCTTTGTCTCAGCGTATTTTTCTTCCTACATATGTAGGCAGCGAAAGATAAATAGAATCAGCATCGGGGGAGTAAAGTAATTTTCCTGCAAATTATAGAAGTGGAATGAATCTTCCTGCGCCCACCGTATTCACCATTTTAGCAGCCATCAACATTCTGCTCATCTCATACTTTTCAAAGCTGGTTAGAAAATAAATAAAAATGAAATAAGTGAAATGACAACATGAGATGTAGCAACACTATGTGGCGCTCCCCCCGCAAACACACACACACACACCCTCCTCTCGCTCCACTCTCCTGAGCATTACAAACCTATCTGCGGGATGACAACCTCACTGCCACAACAAGCCCCTCTCCTCTCAGCTTTAGTTAAGGGATGTCTGCCATGATAACCAATGTCTTCACTCTGTATGTGCTGTAAAACCACTCAAGCTCTGGCTCAATTCCCAACACAATAAGACCTGTATGCTCCTCTCTGCTCCCCTTGGTTGAACTTCACAGGGCTGAATTTTTACGTTTCTTTGCAGGGCATCTGCAGGTTATTCTGCTAGATTGTAACATGGTGGATGGTGCAGTGTGCCCGCCCCTTCTCTTCCAAATTGTGCACATATCAAACAGAAAGCTGATTAAAAGAACACATTGCCTCTGTATTCTACCGTAGGCTACCATGGATGAATTTAAAAGCGCTGTTGTTCAAAGGCATGTTGCCAAAGATCAACAAATGAGTGGGGGAGAACTTTGCAGAGCCTTGGTTTTTATTTATCATGATCCAAGAACTATTTTCTTTGTTGCCACTGATGGGCAAGTTTCAAAACAAATTACAACATGCTTTATTCTGAGTTCTCTCTTACTCCCACTGTTTTGTTTTTTTTTGTCAGTGTTGAGTTTAAACCAATCGTTGACCCCCTCTTGCTGCTCACTTGAATCGATAGCAAGTTTGACTTCAGTGCCTGAACCATGGTATTAAAAACAGTTGTGCTGCTTAGTATTTTTGCAGAAACAATTTTTTTTATGAACAAACATTTCAAAATTAGAATAAATAATATACTGTATATTATTATTTACAACAAAACTGAATAAAATGTTATTAGTTATTAGTTATTAGTAAAGTGCATTTGTTGATTTAAGTCAACCTACGTACTTAGGCTGACTGAACTGCCACTCTGTCATCAGGTCCTGAACATTTTGGAATTCTGACACTGTACAGTTTAATTTATTTATTTTCAGTACGTGGCATACTGCGCAAATCTCCTGCATATGCTTTATCTTATGCTTTTGTTCCTCTGTCAATTTATAGCTTATTGGGATACAAGGTTCAAGTTTCACACCATCCTGTGTCAACAAGTAATGAGTGCAACAGTATTTTGTACATGTACACTATGGCTAGAATAATATAAAAAAAAATGCAGAACTAAACAAAAAAGGCCAAATGAAAATTGAGAATGCAGTTTACTGATTCCTGGTTCATTAACTATGATCCCTTGAATTCCCATGATGTTTTCATTGATACAGGCCTGGATGAGAGGCACAGTATTGATCATTGAAAGATATTTTGCTGACCCTCAGTGAGTGAAGAGTAATACCTAACATACTGATAACACAATACTATTCAAATTTTTATATGTAATGAGCTAAATGAATAAAGCTCAATTAATAAAAGTTAGACAATACTGATATGAGCTACAAATCTACGTAACTAGGATGGCAAAAAGAAAGATTTTTGAAATTGTGCAAATCAGAAAGCTTGTTTTGTAAGGGATAATATACATCCAGCCAGTTGTTATCTCAACCCTGACAGAGTGATCAGGATCAGTAAAATGGCAGCAGCTGCGTTTGTGTGAAACAAAAGAGAGCAAGTCCACAGTATACTGTAAGACATAATTAAATAACTGTTCACAAAATATTAATTTGACTGAGGTTTAATAATTTATTAGCTCACCAAATGCAAAACTTTAAAGCGTCCTAGCAAGCGTATAGCGTTTCTGACTTAGCAACCCGGATTAATTTTTGTTATCTGTTTTCAGCGGTTGTTATTGGGGAATATGGTGCGATTGACCAATCAGAATCAAGTATTCCACAGAGCCGTGTAATAAACCATGTTAAACTCTCAGCACTGTTGACGTTTTGAGATCCAGTGTGTTTGGTAAAGAGTAACTGATAAACATTAGTACAACATTTAAGTTCCAGGACTTTGGGGTTGACCTTCCAATTCATCACTGAGGCTGCACAAAGGGATCAGTTTTCTTAGTCTTCTTCAGCAATTAGTCATCTAAAACTTATTAGCAAATCAATAGAGAACATCCCTTAAATAATAATTCTGATTTTCGAGGAATCACAACAATTTCCAAGGTCTTGCAGAAGACATAGATAAACTCGGTTCCAGAATGACTGGCACAAGAGGTCTGTCAGTGAATAAGTTCCATTCCCTATTACAGGATCACAGCTGCATCACTAAATGCTGCCAAACAGCCTTTCCTTTTAGTATATTGTACTCTTCTACCCATTTAGTATATTGTACTCTCTTGCATTGTATTTACATGTTTCACGCTGTTGAATGACCCTCATATGAAGAGTTCAGATGCAAAAGCCTCTAAGTGCCATTGGAAACTTTCTTCTAGAATGATAATTTTTATCAAGCTTGTATATTTAAGTTCAATAATTTCACTTAAATGACAATTAATAGGTCATCTTCATTGACATTTAAGTGAAATTACTGAACTTAAATATACAAGCTTGATAAAAATGATCATTCTAGAAGAAAATTTCAAATGGCACTTAGAGGCTTTTGCATCTGAACTCTTCATATACACCCTAGAAAGCATTATTATGTAGGTTTTAATAACAAGAAAAGCAGTACAACAAATGCTTAGAATCGACATGAAATGGAATGGAATGTCTGGCACAATATCCATTTGAATCATTTGAATCATGATATCTCTAATCTCTGCCTAAACACCAGCCCTTTAAACAATCGACTGCAAACTCGCTTTAGGATCTGCCTCCATTCAATCAACAACTGATAGAACCAAGTCACATTTAATTATTTTTCGACAATCCATTTCACTTGAATACACATCACAATACAGAAGAAAAGATCTGTCGCTGCTTCAGTTCCATCTTAACTTTAAATAATTAAACATAATTAATGCACGTTTAGTCATTATTAACTAAGTGACTGGCATGTAATTTATTGCAAAAATTGTTAATTCTCTTTCTGTCTCAGTGGATTACCATAGGTATTACTTATAGAGGGGCTCATCCAAATGAAACTTTTTCAGTTCAGAGACAATAAGCATTTTTAGATTCTCCTTTAATCTCATCCAGTCATTTCAAAACCTTATCAGTTTGCATAAGACTGAGGCAGATAAGAGAGGAAAAACGAATATCTCCAGCACAAAGTCAGATGTAGGATGTTATGAAGTCAGGCCCTCGTTGTTGCTGTGCTGATGGAGGAGATGATTAAAGAGGAGCTAGGGCTGCAGAGGCGTTCCCAGACTATTAATAAGTCTGACATATGACTACTGCAACTCAAAGGGAACGTCATTATGGCTCGGATTCTCTTTAGTAGGTTTTTAAAAAATAGTATATTAATTTAAAAGGCCAATTTTGTTGAGCAGCAGTGGTGAAAACTGGAACCACTGTATGTACAATCAATTAAAGGCCGAATGGATTATTACAAGACTACTGTAATCCTCCAGGTGACCTTTATGAATGACTTACATAAGGTGCATATTCTTTTACTGATTAGTCTGTCCAGCATGCTCAATACACTAGCATCGAGTTTTAGCAATCTTAAAGTGCAGCATGTCACTCTAGAGTACAAATCCATATTCGTCATCTCTAAACACCTGGCTAAATTGTGGCCGATTATAGAAAAATCAATAGGACTTTCCTGAGGCTCAATGGACAAGCTGCCAATCACAAGTCCACATTTACAGAAAGAACAATCCACAGGCTCACACAATGGATATTACTTCTAAATAAATATATTGTATATTGTCTGGCCCTGAAAAGTGCACTTGTTGATCTGCAGCAGTTTATGGGATTGTACATAATTTCCACCCCACTCTTGTACCTGAAAAATAAATAAAAAAAAATTTTCCAGGAGGTAAGTTTTTCGTGCTGAAAAATCAATTCAACTGCACTTAAGTTCAATGGACCAGCTGCCAATAATGAGTCCACATTTACAGACAGAACAGTCCCACAGGCCCAAACAACTGATGTATGTCACTTCCACTCTGATAGTCATTCATTTAGGTAGTTAGAGCATCAGCTGCACAGTTCTGCATCTGTTTAATGTTTTCCAGGAGGATGGTTTGTAAATAAAATTATTACGTAGTATTTTAAAGGTTGTGTAACACAAAATGTATAGAGATTGGAAAAAAAATGCGAAGGAGGATGAAGAAGTCAGAAGGGAAAGCTTCAGAAGAATGGAAAATCAGGAACAAAAAAATGGTTAAAGGGCTTGGAGAAAAATTTGATCTCTTCAGATCAGCAAAATTGACCCTTCGCGTGGAGCTTGATTGACAGGTAATCTGACCAATCATACTTCGTCATCCGCCATTTTATCCGACAAAGCAGTCAGGAGAGATAGTAGATTAACATGGGAGGATTTGAACTTGAAAAACGTAGTGTAGCCTACTGACGCCTTTTCGCGGTTAAAACAACATTCCTTCTTATGTTCATGCGTTTATTTGATGCTATAAATGAACTAGAAGGAAGAGATGATCGGATCACGAGCAGCTTTAACTGATGCTCTACAGCGATCTGTCACGACACATTAAAGAGCCACAAAACGGTATTTATTGTTTAAATTTATTTTAAAAAATTACCAAATTTGAAAGGTGAGACTTTGTCTAATATGTTTAATATCAAAAGCAACCTGGGCCCGGTTCCCCGATAACGCTCACTCTTAGCTCGCTAAGAAGACTAGAAAATATATATCTTACCGAAGTTTATGTTCCTAAGTGTGTTCCTTTTCGAAAGCTACAATCGATGCTGCGCTGCTTAGCGCATTGGGAACGTCTTTAATCGTGACCTGCTGTGAATATAGTGCGTAAACACGTCGATAGGATCGACCCAGAGGTAATATAGCTTCGGTCGGTGACGTCACCGGCGCACGCCCGCGACACGAGGCTAAAATTAGATGAGCCACAGGTACATGGTCAGGTCTTTTTGTCTTCAGAGACCTCTCTGTGTCTGGTGTGCAAGCATTTATCTCCTCTCTATCTACTACAGATCT
Source organism: Semotilus atromaculatus (assembly GCA_031834385.1). Lineage (NCBI taxonomy): Eukaryota > Metazoa > Chordata > Actinopteri > Cypriniformes > Leuciscidae > Semotilus > Semotilus atromaculatus. Next base: position 9,462,783 of record JAULUF010000009.1, on the reverse strand, counting down.
TTGTTAGGAGTTATTTAGTTTATCACTGACAGTGTGCAGATTTTCTCTTTCTCATTTTTCAACCATCTAAGAAGAGTTTAGAAAAAGTTAAAGTGAAAGAGAAATGAGTCAACAGAGAAAGCGCTGTGTCCCTCCATGTTCTCGTCCGATGTCAGAACTGAATACACACGCTTACTGCTTTGTTTGTTTGGGGAAAGAGCATGCTGCCCTTGCGTTTGAGCATGGTGATTGCGAGCACAGTGGAATGTTCACAGTTAAAGTGCTTCGCGTTCGCTTTGCTTATTTCAAAGGGGTAGCACCCGCAATGTGATTGTGGGGCTCGTGCGATCTGGCTGAAGAGCGAGAGACAGATGCGTCCTTTTCGCTCTCTCTCTTTCCAGATCGCGATGTCCTTTTGCCTGACTACCGAAGCGTGCCTCGGCGCTTCTTCGGCTCGGGTAGAGGACATTGAATCTCGTGAGTTCGTCGCCTCCGAGCGTTTCTCCCGCGATGATAAAGGAGAACTGCTCGGGGCGATCGTTCATCCCATAAAACACTCCCATAAAAAGTTGCATAAAACACTCAAAGCTTATAAATAAAGATTTATATATAATATAAATATGACGTGTCTTTGTGCCCTCGACGTCGACCAATTCGACTATCGCGGGTGCGAAGGCACGCGATTATGACGCTGCCTCAGATCGGAGAGACGCTCGCGGGTTTTCTCTCCCCTGGGATCGCATTATCATATGTATTTTCAGCGGGTCATGCTGGTACTGCGCTGTTCACCATGGCTGTGTTACATGCATGCTAGGCTGATCTCATGAAAGATTTAAACAGCCTGTCATTCAGACCGTGTTTGCTTGTCTGATTGATATTTGGCTGTATTTATTGCTAATGAATTATGATAATATATGAGAAATCAGATATTCAATGCAATATATCAGATGCTTACTAATCTATTGGCATGGCTGTTCTTTGGTCACAGTTAATTCTGAGGAATTACTGTAAATATTGAAAAAGCCATCTAAAAAAATGATGGACTTTTAGAGTACCGCCTCCGAGCACTTCTCTCGTTATTATAAAGCGTGTGAGCGGTTACTCGAGGTGGTGACTCGTGCTGTGGCCAGATTAGAGCTAAACTGCCCTCCTTGAGGATCTCCATGACGTTAATTTGTGCATGGGGAAAACCTTATTTTTCGTGCATCTTTGTCCCCTCTACGTCAATTTATTAGACTATTGTGGGTGCAGGGGCATGTGGTTCACGATGATGTGCCAGGCCGAAGAGACGCTCACGGGCTATCTCTCCTCTGGGGCTCATCGTCATTTAAGTCGTCAGTACTCCCAGCCAAGTCATGTATAATAACATCCTCGCAGGTGGGAGTCAGACTGGTGCTTCTTTACACACTATGGCAGTGTTGCAGGCATATCAAGCTGATCTGATAAAGAAAAGGGGGGCTCAAAGCAGAGTATGGCGGGTTGCGTTCCCCCTCGTAAAGACTGGGGACCGGCTCGTCACTCAGCTCAGCAGCCGCAGCCCTTTTGAAACCACTGTCGCATCCTTGCCACCTCTGGTGATTCGGGGGGCAGCGGTTTCCAGCGAAATGTTGAAGATACTTTTGTTATCTGTGATTGCCCAGGACGAAGAACGTTTAACATTCCCCTAACAGGAAGTATTAAAGAGACTTTGGCAGCGTGAAAAGCTACTGCCGGGTATCTCTTTTTGTGTCCTGAAGACAGTAAAAAGGAATGTTGCCCTCCTCGTTTTAACGGTGTGGTTCCCACTACCATGAAACAGGAATAGGCGCATCTGCTGTCACAAAAATGGGGGACTGCGTCCGTTTTTAGATCTTTGAGGCTTGAACCGTTCCATTAGAACGCACAAGTTCAAGATGCTAACTATCAAGAAGATCGTATTGTAAATTCAACATCGTGTTTGGGTCTTCACGGTCGATCTTAAAAAGACGCATATTTTTCATATAGAAATATTGCCACAACACTGGAAGTTCCTGATGTTTGCTTTGGTGAAGCTTACCATTTCTGGGTCCTTCCATTCGACCTAGCCATGTTACATCGACGATTGGCTCATACTGGCCCAGTCTCAAGAGCTTGCATTTCGACATCTAGATCGATCCTCGCTCATCTTCTCTATATGGGGCTGAGGTGCAACGCCAAGATATGCGTTCACTCTCCTCCCCAGAGGGTAACGTGCTTGGGGGTTAAATGGGACTCTGTCACCATTGGGGGCACAACTGTTCCCCACTTGTGTCAAGACCATTTTTAAACACCCTAAAGCAACATCTGGCTAGGTCAGGACATTACATAAGTCTCATGGCAGCTGCGTCCACAAGGTTACTTCTGGGCCTTTTGCAGATGAGACCACTTCAGTTGTGGCTCAAAATCACTATACAATCCCCAAGGGCAAATAAAGGCAAGAGCACCCGCTGAGTGCTTCGTGTCCTTTCTAAAAATCCATGTTTATGGTAAGTCACACGCTGAACGCTTCGTGTACTTTCTAAAATCCATGTTTATGGTAAGGGTTACGCGCTGTGGCTTCGTTCCCTTTCTACGTGGTTCAGACCCCGGTTTCTAACCTTGGGTCCCACTCTTGGTGCGTCTTGCCGTCGCAGAATGCTAACGACAGACGCCTCCCTGTCGGGCTGGGTAGCGGTCTTAAGTGGTCGTCCAGCCTAGGGGATCTGGGGAGGCATCATCTTGACTGGCAAATCAATTGTCTCAAGTTGATGGAATATGTATTTCTGGCCCCGAAATATTTTCTCCCTCAGTTGAGAGGCTGTCCTAGTGTGGGGGATAACACAGCGGCAGTCTCTTACATAATCACCAGGGATGTCTGCACTCATGCAATCTGAACAGAATAGCGAGGCAGATTTTCTCTGGGCCCAGGAGAAGTTCCTGTCACTCAAGGCAGTGTACATTCCAGGGCATCTGAATGTGGAAGCGGATTTTCTGACCAGACAGAAATTATTAGGGGGAATGGAAACTCCACCCGGATGTAGTAAAACAGATCTGGACCAGATTTTATGAAGCAGAGGTGGACCTCTTCGCCTCCCAGCAGACAGCGCAATGTCCGCTCTACTTCTCTCTAAGTCACCCAGCCCCCCTGGGTCTGGATGCTATGGCGCACTCATGGCCCAAAATGTGCCTGTATGCGTTTCCTCCAGTGGCTCTGCTCCCGCGAGTTCTAGCCAGAGTTCGCCAGTAAGGGTCTTGCCTCTTACTGATTGCGCCGTGTTGGCCGAACAGAGTATGGTTCTCGGAGATAATCTCTCTCCTCGACGGCTCGCCATGGGCGATTCCGAAGAGGAGGGACCTTCTGTCTCAGGCGGAGGGCATGAAATTCCATCCCAGGCCCGACCTGTGGAACCTTCATGCTTGGCCTCCTATGGGTACCAACTGAGGGACACTGGGCTTTCGCCTACCGTTATTGAGACCATTCTAAATGCTAGGGCTTCCTCCACTAGAAAGAGTTATGCCAACAAATGGGGTGTCTTTGAAAGGTGATGTGTTGTACATAATGCAGATCCAGTCAACTGCCAGATTGCTTCAGTTCTGGATTTCTTGCAGGAAGAATTATCAACAGGCACATGCCCCGCCACTCTCAAGGTTTATGTGGCCGCTCTTTCGGCTTGCCACGCCTTGGTTGACGGGGTGCCACTCGGGAGACATCCTCTGCTCGCTCGCTTCATTCATGGGGCCAGACGACTGAGGCCTCCAGTAAGAACCAAGATCCCTTCATGGGACTTAGCTATAGTCCTCGAGGGTCTGGTTGAGACCACCTTTGAACCTCTAGAGTCAGGCTCTGTCGATATCACCATCCTGCTTAGACTTTGCCCCAGGAATGGTGGAAGTGATTTTGCGTCCTCATCCTGATTACCTGCTTAAGGTACCTTTCTCGGCTGTACATCCGGTCACTCTTGAGGCCTTCTGCCCTCCGCCGTTCATGACGCCGGAGCAGGAGTGATCTCACAGACTGTGTCCAGTCCGTGCTCTTAAGACTTACGTCCACCGCACCAGCCAGTGCCGTATGTCAGAGCAACTATTCGTTTGTTATGGGGGCAGCAACAAGGGTGCTGCTGCCACTAAACATAATGCATAATGCAGACCATGTCATATTAGGTCAGGGATTGCTCTTGCCTATGAGGCGCGCGGCCAAGCTTCGCCAACGGGTCTTAGGGCTCACTATTCCAGAGGGTTCGCCTCCTCTGCTGTCTTGGCAAGAGGTGCTCCCCCTTACAATTTGTTTGTGATGCGGCAGGCTGGTCCTCTCCGCACACATTTATAAAGATTTTATGGTTTGGATGTTCATTCCACTCCGGGCTCTCACGTCCTTGAGTTAACATCACAAGCTAATGTCTAGGGCTTTCTTGCGTTCTTGTGAGCACACCTACACAACCGTAAGGAGTCCAGACACCCTCAAGCACGGCGGTGTGGGCATTCTCGTTCCCAAGGCGCTAAGCAGCGCAGCATCGATTGTAGCTTTCGAAAGGGAACGGTCTCGGTTACTTTATTGTAACCTTGTTCCCTGAGAAAGCGGAACGAGATGCTGCGCTACTTTGCCGTGCTGATGATGTCCCAGGACTGCTCTTCAGACAAAATATCCTGACGATGCACCTGTGGCTCATCTAATTATAGCCTCGTGTCGCGGGTGCGCGCCGGTGACGTCACCGACCGAGGCTATATTACCTCCGGGTCGATCCTATCGACGTGTTTACACACTATATTCACAGCAGGTCACGATTAAAGACGTTCCCAATGCGCAGCATCTCGTTCCGCTTTCTCAGGGAACAAGGTTACAATGAAGTAACCGAGACCGTTCCCCGTAGTGTCCCTTAGGAAGCTTCTTAAAACGCTCCTCTTACGTTCGACGTTAAAAGGCGCTGTCCCAACTGAAGGTGCTGAATTAGTTGGCATCGATTGCTCAGGAATTGATTTTGCACTTCACGCGAAGGTGCATTACAACGTTAAGAAAGACAACATGTTCTATGCAAATGAAACATTCCTCAAATTATTCCCGTAACATTTATTTTAACATAGTTTAAGTTATCAGTAAAATATAGACTATTAATTAAATTATCAAATTGTAATATGTCAAAATGTTTGAGATGACCGATCAAAGCAGGATTTATGTTCACAGAAGCGTGAGCCGCGCACGAATTCCAACGCGACGCTTCACGAGATAAGATGCAAGTGTGGCAAAACTAAACAGCTGTTTTACGGTAGAAGTTTTAAACGACCGACATAAATAATCAGTTTGCAATCAATCAAAGCTCAGCTTCGGGAAGTGGATATTTACAGGTAAAGATAAAGAGACTGAGAGAAGAAGTACGAGAGAAGGAGATGGAGATAAGAGAGGAGAGCAGGTAAAGCAATAGCCTATTGCATATTGTGCCCAGAATGAGAATAACTGTATTGCAATGGATTCCTATTAACACAGATATTAGCCTAAGTTCTTTGACAATTACAGTGGAAAAATAATATGCCCCTGAACCCCCTAGCAAGATCACTTTTGGGACCTCTGTATTTATAAAACCCTGTGTACGGCTTTTGCACTGAATAGAAAATTATATTTTTGAAAAATACAATGAATTACAATGCTGTACAGAAGAGTGCACTATTGCAGAATTATAAACTGAGGTTTTAATTACATTATTTTAATATAGACAGTCGGGAACTAAAGTGGGCCGGTCTAAGGCATGAAACTCCATGGCTGAAAATGAGTCCCACTCCGGCCTGAAACCTCTCACTCAAAGTGAAAACCTACACACCAAATCTACAAAACCATAAGCTATTTCTCAGCCTTTGACTCAGTTTTCAATTGCATAAAACACTTTTTTCAAAACACTACAAACAATTCTCTACCTAAAACACTAAAATCTAGCAGGAATTTACTTGCTTTCATTTTTCAAACACAACCAATCAAAATGCTACACTTATTCACCAGGTCACACACACACACTCCTTATATGTGCAAACACTAATTGCTTTACTGATCACTAACCAATCACTGCTTTACTGTAGTATAAGCCTATAATAGGTCAAAGGTCAGATTACCTGTTTTGAACCATGGATGCCAACAATGGACAGAGACCCCCCACACTCAATTGTGTTCTTTACTGTATTCTAATCTAAAGAATATACTTTTGGTTTACATATGTTTTTGACTTTGTTGTATGCTACTGTATACAACAGTAATGTTTGGCCTAATACATATTTTCTGTTTCTACATTGCATTGGTGATTACAGTGTACTTGTTACCCCTCTCAGAAGATTACTTTCACTGTAGAACATTGTATTGAAATGTAGATATAAGCGTATGAAAGACCAAAGAGCCTTAGATTTAGAAAAACAATGTTTACATGGTATATCCAAAAATGCACTATTATGAAATAAGTGTTTGCCATTTGATGCAAATGCTTCATTCTGACATGTGTTTATGGCATTTTGAATGCAGTGTTACATTTTTGAAGGAGATCATTTTGTGTGTGAAGTTTTGGCAATTGTGTGTAGAGTTTTGAAAAAAGGTGACAGTTGGTCGCTTACTGGACACCACCATGTTTACCCATTTATAGATCTTAGCCATTTAGAGCCAAATTGTTTGCCAGATTTTAATTAGCCTATCAAAAGTGATTGCCAATTGAAACACTTTAATGACATTACGAAATAGCCTTGGCTAATTACCACCATATTAGTTCTGATACCAAATAAAGTCAACTTCATAAATAGGCCTGTATCCATTGCGAACATATTTTATTATTAGTCTTAAAATGTCCATAACATAAAATCATTGTTGAGACACAACATTGTCAACATACCATAGTTGGACTTGTACTGCGCTCCGCTGATGTCTAAAGACTGCTGCACAGTGGTGGCGACGACTAGTGTCTTGGGCTCAAACAACGCTAAGAGAGAGCTTACGAATGGTCCAGACCAACCTTATGAAAGTGTGACTTACAGAAGATATACTTAGCGTACGAACGTGTCGGGAATCGTGCCATAAGGTTAAGAGAGAGGTTAAGGAATAGGTTAAGAACTACTTAGCGATAAGAACGTTTTGGGGAACCGGGCCCTGGTCTGTCCTGTCTGTCAGCGTGTTGTCAATCTCCTCTCTGCTCCGCTATGTATTTTTCACTGTGTGAGAACATGAGAGTGGCGTAGCTTGTCGGACATAGCGACAGTAACTAAGGGGGGCGGGTCTTTGCGAAGGGTCAATTGTAAGTACCTCATTAAGAATTTTGAACATGACATAAAATTTGTATTATTTGATTTGGGGCAAAAGAAGTGAGCCAAACACACCATTAAACCAAGTGAAAAATAAACCCTTGAGCTTTTTTTTAGAATTTGTTCTGTGACCCTGTAAGAAAATAGAAATGTGAATGTCATTATGTAATGCAGGCCTATTTTCCAACTGGAAAATGGAAGAAGCTTCAATTGAAGACACATTTCATTCCAATTCGATTTTGTTCCATAATCTCAAAAAGTCACATAATCTCAGGTATTGTACTAACTGATCAACCTGTCAAATGACAGCATTTTGCAATATTGCTTTCATGTCTTCAACAGCTTAATCTAAATGTAGATCTCCCTGACTTTCACAAACTTACACATCACTGCATGCTTTGTCTGTGTATATATAGCAGGTTCATAGACACAAAGAAGGATCATCACCTCAAGCCACCTAATATGCTACCACAGAACTATACTAGTGACCTGAAAAAAGCTGATAGAGCTGAGTGGAGAAAATTACTTCTCCTTGAAGTAATGTTTGTAGTAAATTATTTATAATGATATGAATATGCATCATCTCAGAGACATCTTTGTTATAGAAAGAAGAGCAGATACTTTATAATCTACTACCAAATAAACAAGAGAGCATCTTGGAACATTCTATAAATCGCAATACCAAAATAAAGATCAAAACTACAAAGAAATTAAGATAACTGTAAAAATAAGTGCGTTTCATTAACATTATTTTGGGAATAATAATTTTGAAAACCTATGCATTATTTTACAGCCATCTTTACTTTACATATATTCTGGGTTGTCAATTCAAGCTCTCACATAATACCCAACTAAATAGAGACAATTGAAAATGAAACTAAAAATAGGACTTCTCAACCTGGACGTATGTTTGGTCTAACAGGGATATTTTTTGTAGGCTGGTCTAAAGTGGCAAGATTCTGCACCTAACTAATTTCTTAATAGGGATTACATTAGGATTAAGTATCTGGGTAATTTGCAGTATTCAAACACAATTTAAAACAAATTGCTGGATCCTAAAGTCTCAAATAGTGTCATTGATTCAGCCAATGTCATCAAAATGTCATTCCAGCCAGGCAAGCAAAGTTGTAAACCCTGCTATGAGAAAATAAAATTTGTTTGATTGTTTCTATAATTAAATTACAAGCTAACAATGTATCACTTGAAAGTAGGCCTACTTCAAGTACTAAAACGCCACATTAAAATATTGTTTCCCACTTTTGGCACAGATGCTCACAAAGAAACTTAAGGCTTAAAAGCAACATATATTTTGACTCAGAATATAACAAGGTAAATTGCAATATTAAATTAAAGGAACAAGAGAAAAATTACAATAGGTTGACGGAATGACAGTTCATGTATTTTCTAATTCACCTCAATAAACATTAATACAAAACTCCATTTTCTGATGGAGTTTTTTTTTACGAGGCAGGCAATAATATTACTGTGAGCTAAATGGGTCAGCAGTCTCCACTGACCCAGAAAGCTTGGTAATATGACATCAGTTTCCTCTATTACTGTTTTACCATCCACTGTCTAAACAATCATTGGCCATTAATTTGTCTTCCTATCTCTGTGTTTGACAAGTCCAGGCATGTAACTCTACCTGAGGACAGATTACAAAAGAGAATAAACGGTATGTCATCTCTCATGAGTTACAATTATGAACCTGGCCATCGATTAGAGATGCTTTTGTAAAAAATTTCTGCACTACATGGTGCACACACACACACACACACACACACAACCACTGCCAATATCTTTCTGTCATAAGGCAGGGCTGCCCAATCTTGTTCCTAGAGTGGTAGATTTTTCCCCTACGCACCGAACTTAAGTTTACCTGGGTCGTCTCCTAATCGACGCCCCTAAACGTGTCCTGATCAACGTTCAATAATATTTATCCTCTAGTGTGTCTCCTAATCGACAACGGCTGAGTCGGTCAACGTCTTGACCCCTATGAACACTATCACTTGGGAAATAAGATATCTAGTGCTCCACTAACTTGCTGCACAGCAATAACTAAACAGACTCCAGACAATGCCTTTAAATATGCTTTAATCACGGCCAAAGGATCTCAGACCAATTTCAGAGAGTATCCCACCAGCAAAAAGAATACAACAGTTTTTATAGAATAGGGGCATGGCAAAGGTGACATGATTCATTACATAATTTTTCTCCAATATGATTGGTTCTTCATATGCATATGAATTGCTCTGTTAGCTGCAGATTACTAGTCACTACACTGCACATTAGATTTGAATCTGTTCATTAAAAAACAGCTTTATTGTGCATACATAGCTGTGATACTGGTCACTAAAGATGTAAATGCAATTTAATTGTTGAAATATGGAAGCCATAGAAAGAATACATTTGTTTATTAAAATATTTATATTTTGTTTACCTTCATTCATTAAAAAGCGTTATCATTGTAAGGCATCACGTCATTAGTTTTTATTCATGTTTTCATTAAACAACAATACAATACAATATTTTATTCATAATTAAAAATTTAAATATTCTCTTTATTCATTAAAATGTATTATGTCAGCATCATAGTGCATGGCAGTCATAGTCACGTAATTACATCAAGTCTTACAATAATTAGTAAAACCTGAAACCCAAAGAAAGAAAACATAGATAGTGTTTATTTTCTTTAAACAATATACAATATCACTCAATATTACACAATGCCTATATTATTAAACACTACCACACATTTGCTGTCGCGACGTTCTACTTTGCCTTCTCTTAAAAAATAAACATTTTATCAAGGTAAAATCTACATATAGTTCCCAACAAAAGTATTGTTTAGTGTAAATAATGTTGAAGATAAGCAAACAGGCTGTCGATTCATTAAATTATGAGCTATTTCTTCACAAAACTGTTTATTAAACGGTTTTGTTAAAAAAAAATCCTCTTGTCTTAATTTCAGTTAAAAGTGAAGAAACCTGAGAAAAACAACTTGAGATGTAAAAACAAAAGAAAAAGAAAACTGAGAACCAGCTTTAAGAATTACAACAGGCTCTAAGCAGCCACAGTTCATCTGGGGAAAAGGTAACTGGAACTGATTTTCCCAAATGTATCAATACAGCTTTAATACTAAACCAAAAATTTGGTAGAGAGCAGTACTATACTGTCAGGAACCAACACTACATTAATATATCAGTACATAAGGTTACATTTTTATCTATGTAGCAGTTAATAGAACATCTGCTGTCTAATACTCTACTTTTTCTTCATCTCATGTGCTCAAATCAAACCACCTGCAAACAGGTTGTTGTACTGGCAGAAGTGGTCCACGGTAAAACACAAAACGGATTCTGTCATAAATCAACTATAGGCCAGCTGGTCATAATGACAGGCCTTGGCTTTGGCTAGAGAGAGGGCTAGGAAACCACATTGGCTAAGTAATGGTTTGATATCTTGCTGAACAGCTGTTTTACTATTTTCCCTCCAAAACAGAGCATTATTCCCTCTTGTGCTAGTGCAAAAACATCTCATACAATAAATGTACACACAACAGTCTTGATTGTTGATTGAAGAGCTGCCTGGAGAAGCCGAGGGCTTTTTCAGCACCATCAAATATTCTAAGTCTAAGTAAATGACAGAAAATTGCTCTGTTTGGTGGGTCTCTCCATTTGCATATCGCACACGCACAACATAATAGCACAAGCATGTCAATATGCTTAACTAAGACCCATGAACTAGAAACAAACTGGGGTTGTAATATGTTTGTGCAACAAAAATCAGGGCAGAATACAGGGCAGTAATGGACCAGATTTTAGACTAACCAACTGGTACAGGGACTATGGAAAAGGCAATGGCACAAAATAACAATAACCTTCACTAAGTCTGTGAGACAAAGTAGCTAAACAATAATTGTTCTATCATTTCACAGAACTTATCTTAATTGTCAGGTCATAATGAAGGAATGAATCTCTACAGTTATGGCGACATAACATCGGGATGGTCTGAACAATATCCTGTGCAGCGACAAGACAATGTGTTTCATTAAAATTCAAACATGGGCATGTCTATTTATACTAATTATTTCCTAAACGGAGTTGGAAAATCCCTAATGTGATCATTAGAGGGGGTCATTTGCATTAAACTAAATGTAGCAGCTTATTTGCAAACTTCAGCTTGACATAGGCCCTATAATGAAGTCATGTCAAAACCTGCAGTCCAGGACGCATAAAGAAGTGATCATGCCACATTATCTCATAAATTACATCTTGCAGCATTCATCAGCGGCTCTGGGCCATCAGACCACCACACATATCTCATGGGTTGCTGATTAAAGTGACCTGTATTGTGCATGAGGTAATTACACAGTTCACTAATTCATTACTTTCTTTGGGTGAATGACCGCCTAATGTGAGGCTGTGAGGTTTAGACACCAGCAGCAGGGGAAAAAGAGAATTTGGAATAATGTGTCTAGACCACAGGCTCAGAGCATCACTCTTATAGAGGCACAGAAAAAAAAGTGGGTGAGAGAAGAAGAACATTTGTCTAACCAAGTCAATGATTTAAATTGTTCTATTTTAACACTGTTATCCTCTGAGAACCTCAGAGCAGATTCCCCTCACAGCTTAAAAAGGGATCAATCAAAAATAAAAATGCTGTCATCATTTACTCACCCTCATGTCGTTCAAAACCTGCTTGACTTTAATTCTTCTGTGGTACACCGAAGAAGATATTCTGAAAAATGCCTTTTGAGTGTGTGTGTGTGTGTGTGTGTGTGTGTGTGTGTGTGTGTGTGTGTGTGTGTTTGTTTAAATTGTCCAATTCAGCTGGGTATAATGTTGTTTTGGACTCCATTGACTTTCATTGTTTGGTCAAAAATGGTCACTGGGGTCCAAAACAACATTGACTAGGACATTTTGTCAAATTTCTTTGTTGTGTTCAGCAGAATAAAGAAGGTTATACAGGTTTGGAAAACATGAGGGTATGTAAATGATGAAAGATTGTTTTTACTTTTGGTTTAACTATCACTTCACACTCTTACATGTTACATCAAGACACATCCATAATGATAGTTGGACTCTATAGTTTGCACTATCCAGAGGACCAATAGGTACCACACAGCTCATATTTATTTAGCTCCCATTATCAATTCCCCTGAAGCCTTAAATCTTTTATTCCTGTTATGCCTACATTTGAAGTTTAAATATTTGGTTTTATTTTAATCTAGTGTTGCTATATGTTCATATTGTAGAAGTGTGTGTACAGTATGTGCAGCATGCGGTTATTGCCTTTGCAATCAATGTGTTTCTTTTGTATCTGTGAATTTGCATTAAACATGATATGTTACCAAACCAATGTCCTTTTTTTCATTTATAAAAGAAACATTAAATGGAAAACTCCAGCTGTGATGTATGTAGAGAACATGCATAAAATATTGTTTAACATGCACCAGAGACAAACTATTAATCCCATACATTTTTGATAGAAACATGTTATACATGCCCCCCTCCAATTGCAAAGATAAAAAAAAGTACATCTCTCTAAGCAGGACAGATTGCATTTCGCTATCTCACCCTCATTGCAGCCTTACAGATGGCTAAACTAAAGCCCATGCAGCTCAAGAGTATAACAGCATGTCTATATGTTCTTTTAAACCTCTTTTACCTTGGTTACCCTCTGTATTTACCATTTCAAGCTCCACACTCCAATGGACCTGAGACTGATCAGACAGTCTAGAGAATACCTGTGAACATATGGTCGTAGAAAAATACTGCACTTGTTATAAAACTGTTTCGTTCACTAGGGCTTGGTAAATATATTTGAAAGATGAGGCTGCACATGAATTATACAGTCTCAGAGCATGTCTTCATCGATGAGAGAATCACCTGTCTCCAAATGCCCATCTTATCACAACAGGGAAACAATGACAAATGGTTTACGGCACAGCTTTTAAAGCTGATGAATCTATTATCATTTCGGGCCCAGGCAGATATATGAGAGAGATTTAGATTGGTAATATAAAATGCAAAAGACAATATACTGCTGTCCTCCTCCAATTATTCAGAAATAATATTTCTCTCTAAATCATATCACATGGATGCACCTGTCACATGAAACATGGATGCACCTGTCACATGAAACAAGAAGTCTGAGCTAGAATTAAACAACAGGCTGTATGGTTTATATCCATATATGCTTCAGAAATCCTTAAATCCACAGAAAAGAGTAGAAATGGTAAGTCCAAGCAACCCCCATCCCTAGCAAGCATGATGAGAATACTCTTGTGCCTTTGAGCTCACCAAGGCCGGACATGGGGTTTATGAGAAGCTGGGCTCTTAATCATGAGAGGTAATTCTGTAAGTCGAGGCTGCTTTTTCAAGGCATTCAAATTAATTACACCTCACACTGCTTTCCTCAGCAAATAGGTCACCGATGCACATTACTCCACACTTTAAGATTCATACTCCCAAATTTGAGGAACCTCTACATTTCATTACATTTTGTACTACATACAAAACAAAATCATTAAGCAATAGTGAGGACAGATGTGCAAAAATATGTAAATAAATACTGTAAAAGTACAGTGAAGGGGCACATATATACATATAATTACAATATTGGCCATTCTAATGCTGCTAATGAACTTTACAAATGTCCTCTGTGATAAGATTCAAAGAATGGAAGGAAGACATGTTCGGCGTAATTGGGACGATTTTGTAACGAACTAAGGAATGCAGGCGAATACGAGGATCTAAATAATTTATTTTTATTATATAAAATAATATTATTTAATAATAAAGTAACACATAAAACAGAGAACACAGAACTCGAAGAACAAAGGAACAAAACCAGGGGGATCAGAGAGACAGAGGCAACCATTACATGTACAACAACTGACAAAGTAGAACAAGTGAAACACAAGGGCTATAAATACACAGGGACAAACAAGTAATTCCTAAGTAATTAGGAGACAAGATACACCTGGGAACAATCATGAACAATAATCAACAAGAAAAACTACAAAGGACTACAAAAACATGGCACAAAACAGGAAATAATAAAAGTCCACACAAGACAAGGGGAACAAAAGACAGGAATCATGACTGATTTTTTTTTATAACTTCAAAATAAAAGGAATCACCGGATCTGGTGCTTCCTTTTTAGTGAGGTCAGTCAACAGGCTGGTGAGGTCCGAATAAGTAGGTACAAACCTTCTCTAATATCCTGCCAGCCCCAGGAACTCCTTTTTGGTCTTGGGTCTCGGACAGGTTGCAACTGCTGCCGTCTAATCAATTTGGGGACGCACCTGTCCGTTACCCAAGTGGAAGCCCAGACACCTGACTTGCACATGCCCAACCCAGATACCTGACTTAGTCCGGCCCCTCTCAGTGATCTCAGGACAGCCCGCAAGTGCTGCATATGATGCTGCCAGTCATTGCTATAGATGATAATATCATCCAGATAGGCAGTGGCATATGCAGCATGTGGCCGGAGAATTTTGTCCACGAGACGCTGAAAGGTGGCCAGAGCCCAGAACAACTCGAAAGGAAGTGTAATAAATTGGTCTAAACCAAACGCCGTTGTGAAAGCTTTTTTTTCTTTTGATATATGAGATAAGGGGATCATATCGGCAAATTATGCTTGTAAATTGGCCACATCAGTGAGCTCTGAGAGTGAAAGGTGATCTTCTCCTGGGGCCAGCGCGAGAGATTGACTTTTTGTGTTCGCCTCTGGCCCACCACCGTGGCCAGCATCATTGACTCCATCACTCGATACAACTTCTCTTTTAAAATAGCAAAATGAGGATATGAGAGTGTGGTCGATCTGGTTGGAGAAGCTGCCCATCGATAGTACTGACCTTTTCAAAGGCATTTTTTAGCGTTTCGTCCTGGGACTGTTGCAGGGGAAAATCATGGTGCTCTGTGAGGATTCTACTTTCAAGAGCGCTCCGTTGCCCTGGCTCATCTCCCATTGGTCCCCGCTCAGCTTCTCCTACCTGAGCGACCACCCCCCTTCTCCGCTCCCCTTTCTTCCAAGAGACATCCGCACATAAATACCCCAATAATACACAAAAATCAGGCCAATTTGTCCCCAAAATTAGCGGATGTCAGAGGTGCGGGCTAACCTCTATATTATGCTTTTGTCCCCAAAATTGAATAGCCACCGACATTAAGGGGTAGTGCACCACCTCTCCGTGCACGCACCGTACTTTAACCATGCAGCTCTTATCCAATAACTCTGGTTGAATCGGGCTTTGATGAATGGAGGTTTGGTTACATTCTGAATGCACCAAAGCCTGATTCGTACCCCCCTTAAAGGGGTCATATAATGCAATTTTTGTACAAGTTAATATGAATCTTTAGGGTCTAAATGAAAACTTTGTAATATACTTTTATTTAAAATTCTCATTAGTATTTTAAGAAAACAATCATTTTACCTGCTCAAAAACAGCTCTGCTTTCAGCACGCCGTTTCAGTGTATATGCCTTTAAATGATAATGAGCTTTGCTACCTCCGCCCCTCTGTTCTTTGGGGCGTTAAGTGTTGCCTTGACAACAGTTGATGGTATATTTTGGAAAAAGAATGGTAGCGGGAGTCTCTGAGGACACATCTGTAGTGCAACCATACCAATTTGAACCGGAGTCGGACCCGGAACAAGATGACGGCACTGAAGAAGTTTGACTATTAAGGGTCGAGCAGGACGTTTCTGAATGGTTGGTTAACGTAATGTCACTTTGATCTATTTTTGTATGTACTGTCAGGGTAGAGTAGTGAGATACATACGCTATGTGTTTACTAATGTATAGGTTAGTTCGTTGACAGATTTATGTTGAAAAACTTTTTTTTGAGGTCATGTCAGTAATGAGTATAGCAGTAGTTGAAGGATACCTAAGAATTTGTTGTATGTTTATGTTTAGGGCAGTACGAAAATGTTTTATGTTTTAAGAAAACTTTTAAGTACATCTATAGTATTGTAACTGCATTGATATTCCTGTTCCACGTGTCTTTGTGGATTTTGTGGGCAAATGCTTTAAATGCTTTGTGGGCAAATGCTTAGCAAAACCAGCTTAATACTGACTCTCGTTTAAAAAGCAGTCTGGTGAGAAATGATTCGCGCAAACATGAACGCATTGACGTTGATGTTTTAAAACCAGTTACTGTAAGGAAAAGGTCTTTTATCACAACAACTCTTCCAGCATGTCTCACGCTGGTCTGCCAGAGCCGCTGGCAGAACTCCAAGCATTGACCAATCAGAGTAAACAGAGAAAGAGCGAATAATTTAAATAAATTGAAATTAATTTGAAAGTTTTTGCTGCCAAATAAGTTAACTGGACATACATTTGATTCCAAAACATAGTGTTTTAAGCAATGTTAACTTACAGTGACTAACCTACAGTGAAAATGTGTGGAATATATATTTATTTATTTTTTCGTTTTTGCGGGTTGACAGATTTTTTCTCAAAGATATTTTTTGCAATTACAAGACTAACAATTTTCCATCTAATATCTCCATGGCTGTGCCAAATTAAGATCTATATTTATG
Source organism: Semotilus atromaculatus (assembly GCA_031834385.1). Taxonomy (NCBI): domain Eukaryota; kingdom Metazoa; phylum Chordata; class Actinopteri; order Cypriniformes; family Leuciscidae; genus Semotilus; species Semotilus atromaculatus. Next base: position 9,446,016 of record JAULUF010000009.1, on the reverse strand, counting down.
GAGTGGATTAACTCCCTCTTCTTTTTCATTATCTAAATGGACAGATTAAAATTTATCACAAAGCAGACAATATTTTTATGGTGAATGTTTCAAAGTCAATAAACAGTTAATTGAAGTCATACTCCGTAAAAGCTTTGCAGACAGCCATCTTAGTAAGAGAATGAAATTTAATTACTCGTCGGACATTATTTTTTCCTTTTAGCTACATAGAAAAATGAATTTCATAATTCTTGAGAGGAGGAACCTTTCTCTCTTAAAGTTTACAAGCATATCTGCCACTACCTCAACGTTTCTGAAAAATCGATCCAGCATCAGAGTACTTATAAAGCATACGGTGCATTATAAATTATAAGGAAGATTAAAATAACGCCGCCTTGATTAATTCTACAGTCAAGGTGAACAGCACAATTAAAATTCATCCTTAATTAGCCACAATCAATCGCTGTTATAAAAATCATCATGGTGACATTTAAAACACACAAAAAGAAGCGACCCTGGAAGCTGTTGTCCTTGACAACAATGTGAAATGAATCACCCTCACTGTGTCCTCACACCCAGCATCATTGCTCAGCTTAAAGACACCTGTCCTCTCTAGCCAGAGTGCTCTTCAGTCACTCTCCGTACAGCCCTGCTGAAAGAATGACAGGAGGTGAGAGACTGTGAGGATGGGACGCCAGAGAAGCTTCATCTCGTTTCTTGCCCCAGGGTCATGCACGTTATCACTGGGTGACAACTTAATGGGCCCTCATTATAAAAACAGCAGTGTAGCAATTAAAGGAAATCTGATGGATTAACTCAACCCATCGTGCTCGTTGCCGCTGCAGGTTAGGGATTTGAGACTCGTTGATTGTTCACACCTCACATACCTCAGAACTTTTACTTCTCTCCTCACACTAATCATGCCTTACTCTGCTGTCACTTCAAATCTGAGATTTCAAAAGACTATGGTGAAAGATCAAGAAATTAATTATTGTGATTTATTTTATTCTATTGATAACAGTAGGTGTTTAACAGGAAGAACAAAGCTGCATATACTTGTTAATTGTTGTTACTAATTTAGGGTTGGAAAGATTTTTGAATGCTTTTGAAACAAGTCTCTTATGCTCACCAAGCCTGCTATTATTTGATAAAAAATGGGGGGGTTCTTAGTGTCGGTAGTATAACTGTCGGTTCTTAGTGTCAAAAACTTTGAAATCCCCTGACTTCGGCAACTAAAATAACTGTAAGAAAAAAAAAAAATATTGTAATCTCAATAGTAGTTATTGCCAGTGCATTTTTTGCCACCAATTTTATGATCACTTGTCAAATTTTTCAAATCTTTTATCTGCTTGCTTGTAATTGGGGATGGCTAAAAGGATTTGTGGATGGAAATTGGTGCATTAGACAAAGCATCTGTTCAGCAAATAAACTATTTTACAGCCAACACACAAACAAAAGAGAATAATTGAAGTGTGTCATTGGCATTTGCAGATGTAATCCAACAGATGATGAATGATTTTATTATTTGCATTACAATCAAGTGTTTGTCATTTCCTCTGCTTAGATTAGGTATGAGCCATAACGCTGTGATGCAAGCTGACCCAGTGACCTTAACTGGCTGAAAAGAATAAATTGGGCAGATTTGCCCTACCTGTATTGATTAGATGGTGGTGCTGTAAACAGCACAGGACTCCACTCGCTGGTGCACGTACGGAGGTGACCTTGTAACTCCGTAATTTAAAAAATGAATGCAAAATAATAAGTGCTCTCTAAGATGGCCGGTCAGTGATTCAATTCTTTAGAGAGCGACTCAAATTCATTTGTTCCTCTGACAGTGAAAGGGAGAGCAGGCCCATTATTCATTTAGCCAATTAGGCCATGTTGAAAGCAATATCCCCCACATTAAAAGAACCTGTCCCCTGCTGTGCCCATAGAAAAAAATTAAAATCCTTTCAAATTCCTGAATGCACCAGAGAAATACGGAAAGTTATACTGAAGTTTGACCTTCTAAGCTGCTGCATGAGGCCTCTAATTGCAATTAGACCGGTCCATTAATGACTAATAGAATGAAACTCTCTGGTTGTGATTATTTGAAAAGGGTGCTCTGTTCCTTTTCAGCCAAACTGTTTTTTTTTTTGTTTTTTTTGTCATAATAGACACATTTTAAAGAGCTTCACGTATTGCAGAATATTTGCAATCTGGTCTGTCTGCCTGATGCATCTAGTATTGTCACTCATGAATTCGGGAACTCTCAAGACTCTCAAGTTGAAGAGTGGCAGCACTGTTACCCCTTTTCCACCAAGGCAGTGCTGGAGCCAGAGCAAAGTTTCAAATCGGTTCTTTGTTTTTCGACACCCAAACCAAAGCTCTGAACCAGTAAAAGGGGTTCTTAAGTAGCACCAAAACATTGCTGGGTTAATAGCAGCTCGATTGTAATCTCCGTCTATACAAGAAGCCGAACATCTCGAACAAGCCTGTTGTGTTTGTGTTTGGCGCTGCCGCGCTAGCATTGCTGGGCAACATGATGTATACAGTGACGTAAGATCTGGCTCTGTGGTGGCTCTCTATAGCCTGTGGAAAGGCAAACCGGTTCTTAGAAAGCTTGTCAGTCGAACCAACTCTGAACTGGCAATAGCTCTGGCTCTGAACTAGCACCTGGTTCTTGCTGGTGGAAAAGGGGTATTTGAGGCCAGGGCTCTTGGCAAAGGTGAACTTGGGGTTGTTCTCTACAAAGTTCTTTCTGTAAGTTTACTTCTACAAAGTAAATCTGGCATACAAATAGAATACAGAGGACCTTCTACATCAGCCAAAATTCAGTCAGAGTATACTGCGTGGGATACAGTATCACAAGATGCACTCAATTTGACATCCACATGAGGCACCACACAAGGCAGGAGTGTTTGTGTATGTTTCCAGTTTTGGCAGTTTAAAAATTGCAAAAAAGACTGAGGACCAGTCTGCCACTGACATACTGTTCATGAAGGACACTGTTTCTACAGGGCTGTTTTTGCTTGAGAGTTCACCTGACTGGTGTATGTGTCAGAAAAAGACAAAACATTTGCAAGTATTATTTATAATATCAATAAATAATATAATAATGAAAATGAAGGACCATTAAAAAGCTTGTCTTAAGTAATGTGTGGGAGATGCACCGGAAGTATCAAACCTCTCCAGTACATAGACTATGTGTCATCTCTGTACCGTTTTGGAATCTTCATTTGCCTTCCTGTTGCATCTGCATAGGTGGCAGAAATACTCACAGATGTTACTTAATCATGTCACTGTTGTAGACTTTTGATGCAAAAAAACACTATTATCTGTCAGGATCTAATAAATTAACCTTCACGTGTTTCCATGTTTTGTTCTGTTTTTAAACACAACTACAAAACAACATGTAAACAAAATAACTCATTTAAATTCCCTCGTGACAATAAAGGAAGCTGTGACAAATCATTTTCTGAAAGTCATGGAACAGTCCCTAATTAGAAGCCGATTTGTCATGTACAGTAATTGCAATTGTTTTGTTAAAAAAGCATGATATAAGAAAGAACGTTTTATATTTTCCTATAGTTAAATGTAAGTCAAGCATTCACCTCCATTTGTGGTATTTTTCTAGAACTAACAGTTGATTTAGAGCTGCGCAGTTCTGGATAAAATGAGAAACATTATTTATTTTATTTTATTTTTTTATAGAGATCCCGATTATAACTAAACAAAACAATCTATTCAAAAAGAATTAATTAATTTGAATTAGTTCTTTTTTTTATCGCTTTGAATGAATGATTCAATTACTTGTTCATAAAGGCTTCACTTGCTTAAAGGGCACCTATTATGGATTTTTGAAAATTACATTTCATTTAGTGTGTAACATAGATCTAAGTGAACAAAAACATCCTGCAAAGTTTTAAATATGAAAGTTCACCGTATACAAAGTTATTGTCTCTCAAAAGTAAGAGTCGACTCTGAGTCGCTGATATGAATCGATAGACGACGATGCTTTTTTCTCTGTCTAGATGACGTCAACTTGACAAGTTATTTGAATAAGATACGCCCACTTATTGCGCTCGTAGACGCCAGGTAATGAAAACTTGAAAACAAACATCATGGCGACGAGACGCTGTGTTCTGAAGTGAGACGCAAAAGCGAATTGTTTTCATCTGCCCAGGGAGGAGCATTTGAAGACTAAGTGGCTACAGTTCATACAACTATACCACAGAAGTATACATTAGCCCGGACCTTGTGCTTTGTTCGCGTCATTTTGAAGATGATTGCTTCACAAACATGCTATCAAATAACGTTATGGATTCGCGAGCGGCTGATATTAAAGGAAGGTTCAGTACCAAGTTTATTTGGATCAGCTTCCTCCTCCGAATCACAACCTGTAAGTATTATTAATATTAATAATTGTTTCTTTCATGTTTTATGTAGCATGCTCAATAATTATTTTGTGTGTTGTGTACACTGTAAAAAAAAAAGTTGGATTAACTTAAAAAAGTAAGTTACCTGGTTGCCTTAAAATTTTGAGTTCATTGAAATAAAAATGTTTAGTTAATACAACAAAGGAGATTGGTTTAATAAATAGAAACTCAAAATATTATGCTATCTGAACTACATTAATTATCTAAGTTGATTTGACAAAATATAAAAGTTGTGAAAACAAATCATCAAAATTCATTTTACAGTGTAGGCTACGCACAGCGCAGCTTCTATAGTCTTCAGTGTCAATTGTATTGAAATATGTGAAGTGTTTGTCGTTGTTATTGGAGTTGTCATAAAGAATAGAGCAATACCTCGTAGTACTGCATTATCAATATGTTTATTCGTTGGGCTAACGCAAACAAAGACTGAATGTGCTTTACCACTGAACTTTGGGCTATGGTCGCTAACTCAACTTAAATTCCTTCTCTTATTTAGAATTTTTTCTACAAAGCGGTGCACTATAATGATTATTATATCACAATGTAATTGATAAAAGCATTGAACACTGTACTCCGTGTTAACCAATCTAAGTATTATCTCTGTAAACACTGCTAACATTTTACTAATACACACATTGTCAATCACAACTGACTGGGTCATCTGATCAATCACCGCAGATTAGCGTCACGCAAAGGCGGGGTTTGGAAAAATGAGTCGTTGAACGATTCATATGGGAGTCACTGAGCAAATCAGGTAAAAATAAATGCATATTATAAAACAACAAAAGTGTTTTTTGTCATTGCATGCTTGTAAAACTGTTGTTGGGGACTCCCAAAACAATATTAGGAACATTTTAAATGCCATAATAGGTGCCCTTTATTTACTGGATGAATTCGCGTTTTTTGAACGATTCTCTTGAATGAATGATTCAATGACAAATAACAATTTATAACAGGCATTTGTCGCCACCTGCTGGCGTAATTGATACAATCTTTATTTGAGGCATCAAGATTCAAAAGGTGATTTACTATATTTTGATCACTACCGTAGATATTTGTGTTTATATCCAAACTATACATTTTTATTCAAGTACTGTGATAATATGAATTATTGTAACACAAAAATAATGATGTGTGGTTAAAAAGATCATTTGTGAAGCTGTTTCATGCCTTTTACTGCTCTCTCTGGGTCAGCATCAGCGCCAATGCAGATTTGAATGTTCTCTGTGAATGTTCGTACTTTTCAAAGATTCAATAGACACAGCTGAATCATAGTCATTTAGGGAAAAAAAATGAGTGGGTGTTTGAATCGAGATCACAATCTTTTAACGCTTAATTGTGCAGCTCTAATTAGATTTCCCATTTTCATTTTTTTTTTTCACTGAGGAAACCTTTTTAATAATACATAGTATCTGTCCCGAGCAATAACTTGATATTAGAATATGCAGAGAAAGCTTTGTATATTTGATAAACACAATTAAAAATTAAACAGTAAAAACTTCAGTTCTCTTCATTTTACATCTTATATGTAATTAGAACGGAAGGTATGGGCGCAACAATGATGACAGGACTGACAAGAGCAAGCAAATCTCCAGCCACATTATTACAGAACAATATTATATTTGGCAAGTCCACTTTCTCTCCAAAAATACATGGGCAGCCGTGTTTAGAAAATCAGCTTTGCACAGCAAGACATTTATTCCTCAACCTGATGTTACTCTGAACCCCCAGCATGATTGGCAGAGCAATTTCAAAAAGGTCAAATGATTTCACAAACTATATACATGTCTCCAAATGAAGAAACTGTTAAATACGGGCCAATAATTAGACATATTTAAAATGAATTAGTAAACAGGAGGCAAAGCATGACAGGGAGTGCAGTGTGACGGGCAAATGTGTGTCAGCAAGGAGGAAGCGGAGCAAGATGGCAGAACCACATCACAAGGTGCAGACTGAGATACTGACAGGAGAAGAGGGTGAAAAGGAGGAGAGAACAGAGACATGACGGAGGGCTTAATTACAAGCCTGTTTAAGTAGGGCACTATGCCTAAACAAATTGAACTACAGTCCAGAGAGAGAGAGAGAGAGAGAGAGAGAGTGAGAATGTGACAAAATACAGAAAGCTGAGACCAACTTTGCCTGAACCTAAAACTGCTTCAACAAGATGCATATTTTATGGTTTCTTATTAGTGAATTGTATGGAAGGGCCATGAGATGAACTTGACTCTTTCAACTACTGTGATGACTGGGCAAAGTCCCCCATAGTGAAAATAAAAAAGTTAAATGTTGTTTATATGTCTATGTGGTGTTTATAATGTGCTTTAAGACAAACAATCACAAACTACCTTGTAACCAATCACGTCAACGTACCTATGGGCTTTAGCATATCATTAACAGCGAGCTAGCAGGGAACTCTCGAGATATGTCAGGTTAATATTTTTTGTTGAAATGAAAAATCGGGAAGATTTGGCTATATAGTGGGTGTATGATTACAATGTTATGATGAATTATATGCCTTTCTCCACTGACGTTCTGAGTTGTTTAAAGCGTTTCCGATGATTGTTAGAAGGCAGATTGACATGGCCAACGGAAACATAGTTTGTGTAACATTAGCAACACATTAGCTGTTTGATAACATAGTCAAGCAAAAGGCTAATCATATTAATTACCGTTATGTGTCCGACGTCGTAAAGAGCAATACCATTGTGCAGTGTTTACCTCAGTAAGTTTGCCGAGTGAATCTGTGAGGTGGCGTGAGTGGAGGCGGGGCTAATTAGCATATTGATGGCTTCGCGTATACTAAATGAAGCAAGAGTGTAGAGTTGAATTCAAGCTAATTTAAGGCATGAAGAATTTTTGGGGAAAAAAACAACAACAAAAAAACATTTAAATATGTTATTTTGGTGATTATAGATGAGTTTTAAGGGATGCAATTATTGACTACAGGGGGACTTTGAAGATTGTCTATATATACACCAAGACAGTTCACTCATTTTATGCTGAATGGGTGAAAGTTCCACACACAATATGGCACACAATAAGTCCCACCTTCTCAATAATAGATAAATAAAATACAATAAAGTCAGGTATCATGGTGCGTTCAAGTCCTCCTGCAAAGTTCGTATGAGTTGTGAAGTCATAATTGCGATGTGAGGTGCGTTCAAATCACTTTGATTGGTGCAAGATGCCGATTAACTCTTAACAAAATTGATGAATTAATATTAACAAAATGATGAAAAAAGCAAGCGAATGAGGTGTCTTTGCATTATTATGTTATTCAAGTTATGAATGTGCTGTAAAGTATAGTATTGTGTGTTTTTTTCACGACAAACTTTTTTCCTCTGTACAGATTATCAAAATGATTCCGCATCCACGGAAACGTCTAAAAACTCTGTGTAATGCATGATGCCAGACAAGTAATTGGCAATGTCACTGGGTAATTGGGTATGTCACCCACGCAAATACGCATTCAAACATGCATGCCTAGACTAAACACGTAATGCGCATGTGCATGCATCACTATTTTTAAAGATTCATGTTTTTGAAGTTTACACAAAGATTATAACGGTATCACTTTCAAAACCCGGTTTCAAAAACTTGTATTTTGAAACCTACTTCAAAGTTTGCCTTCACATGCCACCAAAATGCCATTGTCATGTAAATTAACAGCCAGAACGCATTCAAAGGTTTCTGGTTTACAGTTGAAAACGATGTTGTGTAAGTGGCACCTAAGTAAAAAACGAATGATTATTACAACGGAATTGAATCAATCAAAAACATACTTAAGCTAGACAATGACTTTCTTCTAGAGCTGCTCTACAGCCAAAACGAGCTTTGTGCCTCGAAGGAGCCATTGGGGGCTAAAAACACCATCGAGCAATCTTTGTTGCACTAATTTCCTAATATCATTGTAAATCTGCTTTGAAACAATCTATATTGTAAAAAGCGCTATGAAGGTGACTTGGTGTACATGCAACTTGGCTCATTTATTTCAACAAATTTAACATCAATACAAATGATACGCATCCATTCGTCTACCATGTTTTCTTAATGACACACCCCAACCTCAGAAATTTGGGTCTCAAAGAAAAGAGTTTTACACTCATATTTACACTTTGTTGTGATGTTCATGTTAATTCATAAAATCTGATCTTATCATCATAACTTGAATGAACCACCATTGCAGCTACTCTTCCCAACCATAGAAACAGTCAGTGTCTTGAGACTCGCACTTAGGGCTGCACATCAATAAAAACATCTCAATTTGAGTTTTAGAGATTAAAGTCTTCTGGGCTTGAAACAACAAGAGTAAATAACCACATACTTTTGATTTTTAGGTTAACTATCCCTTTAGAAAATACCATTTATGGGACAGTTAATGTCAGATTTTGCTGCTGATTAATATGTTATTTGAATTGAGGTTTAACAAGCAGTTTTTTTTTTTTTTTTTTTTTACTTTTCCCAGTTCAAGTAGATAGGTGTTGGTCTAGCATGCCCGAAACAGCAAGTATGGCCACTGAGTAAACATTTTTACTTGACTTTAGCAATGTATTTATGCATGCTATGTTTAATTCATGGTACATTGCATCACAGTCTCAAAGGGAAGCAAACTTAGCTGTGAGACTACTCTTTGAGTTATTCTTGATGCAATTGTCAACCTGAGCAGCCAATGTCATTTTTTCTTTTATAGAGATCATGTATAAGTCTTTAAATGTCAAACTCAGGAAAAATCATGATGCATTATGCTAACTTCTATGAATCTTTTCCACCCACTGATGCTTGGATTCCTGCATAATTCTTTAGTGCTGTAAATGCAAACTTTTATTGTAGTGGCAAATGTCATAATTGTGTATTAGGTCTAAAACACACCTCTGAAACAAGCCAAGGTAAACTGAACAAAAATGTTTCAAATAAATCCCACCAAATATGCTGAAAACACTCCTGAGCACTTAAAAGTATAATGGTGCATATTCTTTACGATATCCACCGAACAGTATTAACAACTGCACATCCTGTGCTCAGATTTTAACAGAGACCCAGGTACACAATACAGAGAGCAGCACCAGATCTGGTGAAAGAATATGTCCCTGAGCAAACTAATTACAACAACGTCACACCTTTCTATATTACACGGGACCTTTGGCACTGTCCCCTCAGTGTAGACCCATAAGCAAAAAGCGGAGCCCAAGGGCCAGACAGGCTTTGGCAGAACGATGAATTGCTAACACTTTCCTGACCCTCTGAGCTGCCCCTCTGCCATCACATTAGAGGAGACACATCATTTCATCACCCCACCGGCGGCCCCTTTACCTCACGCTTTCAACTCCTAAACATTTAATCGGAGCCAGTCTCATCTACATCTGGCCTCTGATCCCCAGCACCAACCTGCTCGCTGAAGAAGAATCACAGCAGCTCACTGAACATGCAGAGATTCTAGAATCGTTCCTTTGCTTCATCTTTGGCCTTTGACCCTTCTTCAGCAGGTGTGTGCTTTAACCCATCATCACCACTGATAGTCAGAGGGGAGGAGGACGAGAGAGGAAATAGATGTCAGCCGCTAATGACCAAAAGCAGCAGAAAGCGTCTGTTAAATGAGCGAAATCCAGAGAGAGACAAAGCTTGGAGATCCATTGATCTCTCCTTCAGGGCACATTACTGTCAGCCAGAGACTCGAGGAGTTTAGACTCAATGGCCACAAAAGCACCAAAAGAGCCATGTCAGCAGCTGCCTCTGCCTATCTTTTCCTCTGAGCTGCCGTGACATCATCACCACAATCAAGATCTCACAGCAATCCCTGCGTTACTTTTGATATTCAGATTCATCTGTAGACACATCCTCAAACATTTAAAGGAGCCCTGTGGAATAAAGAACTCCTTAAGAACACAACTTATCGATTGATGTCTATTGGCAAGAGTTGAGGGAATGTATATGAGGAAACATTACTCTAATGCACTGAAAGGACTGTCCGCTGATTTAGGCTTAAGATCTGAAATCATGTCAGAGAAGTTTCCCAAGTAATTTTTTCCTGTCTACTTAAAACAATTATTTGCATACAAACGTCACATTTTGCTCCCTATAGTGGCAGTTACACAGAAATGACAAATTACAAAGTTACAACAACTGTCAAAGTTTTAATTGGAATACATATGGCCTGGCAGTAGCATACAGTCTACTTGCAGAAGCTCAAATTGGATCCAAATTACACATATGGTCAGAACTCGTGCAGCTCCTCTACTTCTCTCCATTGAAATGAATGATTTTGGACTGTAGTGTCTTTACAAGGCAGCTTCTGTCAAAAGCTTTCCTTTCCTTAGACTTTTAAGTATTTATTGTTTTTAAATACCAGAAATAGTCTGTTATTATCTGAATAGTATTTGATACTGATATCAAAACTGATATATTTGCTGATTTTTTATTCTAAATATCAATGTGCTGAAAAAAAAAAAAACACTCGGCTCACAAAACTCCAAGTCTCTACATGATTAAAATCGCACCAGACATCATGTTTCTTAATAGACAAAATCTATTCATCTATATCATAGCTTTCTTATGCTATGATAATTTAACAAAATGTAGGACCAATTCAATTGCCTTTTCTTTTTTTTACTTTCACAAAGTAATAGCTTTGGAAATAACTAAGAATTATGACACAAACCGCCATGATAATTTGGCTTGTGATCTATTGCCTCAAACATATCCTTGTACATATGCCATTTTTTAATTTTCTTTTTTTACACATCAGACAGATACCTATACCAATAACATTAAAACCTGCCAATTGGTCAATTGTCACAGTCACCATCTGCACTACATGTCCCAGCATCCTTGCTGGCCCACACCTGCACATCCTTCACCATTACCCGCACCTGCCAGCAATCACCACTCACCGTCTTCAGCTGTTGTCCTCTTCATTCCTCTGTGTATTTAAGTTCCTCTTATGTCAGAGATCAGTGTCGGTTATTATTTGTGTTTACTCCCGAGTGTCCTTGATTATCTTCAAGTCCTTTGTCGTGTGCTTTCTACAACCCAGAAACGTGACATGATGTGCATGTGTCTGTGTCCAAGTGCATTATTTCTTTATTTTTTAAACGTGTCATTTTTTAATTCTATAAAACTTTGTTAGTTTGAATTCAAATAATAAATATTTTTATGTTTTGTTATCTTAAACCCCCAAAATATCAGGTGGCGCTACTATCCACATAAATTAACAGACAAAGAAAAGTATTTAAAATGGTGTTTTAATTAGAAGTTCAAAATAAAAAAGTATGGCACGATTTTACGTTTGAAACCTTATTAACAAATTGTATAAATATAAGTAGTTTTAACGCTCTTCAGATAATTGAAAAACTTTTGTCCGGCAGTTTGTATATTCATAAATGTCGGGGTGTCACAACTGCAAACATGGGTCTTTTAATATGAATTGACAAGGTAGTAAGCATGATGATGCAGCATCCAGAGGACCCCAACTGATTTTAGAGGCACAGTGAAAAGGTTTGTATAGATCTCTCTCAAATACTGATAAAAATAGTTACTTTCAAGTATGGGTAGGTTAGCACATTTTCCATGTCATGTGGTACAACTAATGTTCAAATAAATGAGGAAAATGCTATTTTATCATAAACTTATTTATTGTATTTAAAAAAAAAATGATATGTACCTGTATGAACTTGCTAGCATAGGCAAAAGCTAATACGTTCAAGAAGCCAGTTCAATGTTAAATGACTGACACAACCAGTCAGTTGGTGCAACTGCAATGAATGTCCCTTTATGAATAAAAAAATAATAATAATAATTTAAGCTAAATAAATGATAAACTGCAGCTAAAAAAAATAATATTATTATTCTATTGATTTATTATTGTTCTAAAATGTTAGTTTTAAGTTAAAGATGGTTTACACAATTATTTTCATGATAATATTTTTTAATAGATTTGCTGGTATGGGTTTTAAGGTGGGTTAAGGGATTAAGGGGTAAGGGAAGGGTCAAAGATGTCATTACAGAAATTAACTACAGATGCATTATGCAGCCATTTTTAAATATAAGTACAATCTGTAAACCATGTATGTACACAATAAGTGCATTGCATCAAATTATTAATTTAAATGTTAGTACTTAGTAGTTAAAGATACTTAATATAAAGCGGGACTGAGAACTCAGGATGACACTGGGAGCGCATCTAATCTATTGCACTGTAGCCTAGCTCTCTGAATACCTGGCCACTAGAATGCAATAATCATAAATATGAACAAAATGCACAACCTCAAAATAATAATGTGCTAGACACTCAGAAGGTTACTAGATAGATCGATAGATAGATCGATAGATCGATAGATCGATAGATCGATAGATAGATAGATAGATAGATAGATAGATAGATAGATAGATAGATAGATAGATAGATAGATAGATAGATAGATAGATAGATAGATAATGTTTTTTTATACCTTTTTGGGAGTTTTATTTGTCATTGACCCCAATATCATTTTGACTGCAGATACCTCCATTGTTTTACAGCATCAAAGTCCGTTCCAACAACAGCACCTGAAAGACAAAACACACGTACGTGTGTCATGGATGAATGTACGGGAACTCAGTTAAAAAACAAATTGCTTTGGCATCAATTATCATTTTTAAATGATAAATCTTAACACTAGAGCAGCTGACATTTATGCCAACTTGATTTCATGTTAAAAAAAACAGAGCTATAAAGGCAAAGCATTCATTCATTGCTTTAGTTTTTCGTGCTCAAGAATATACAGCATGAGTGTTTGCACATGAAGAGTTCAGATGCAAAAGCCTCTAAGCACATTTGAAATTTTCTTCTAGAATGATAATTTTTATCAAGCTTGTATATTTAAGTTCAGTAATTTCACTTAAATGACAATTAATAGGTAATCTTCATTGCCATTTAAGTGAAATTACTGAACTTAAATATACAAGCTTGATAAAAATTATCATTCTAGAAGAAAATTTCAAATGTGCTTAGAGGCTTTTGCATCTGAACTCTTCACATACAGTCTCCATAATGTTTCAACATCAACCCACACTCCTTCATGCATAATCAAACACAAGTAATGCTGAGGCTAAATGGCCGTAACACATTTCTCAACCACTTACGCCTAAGCGGCAAGCTGTGAAATTCCCAGATTTAGCTGCCCTAAACAAAAGGTCACTGCCCCCTGCAATCTGTGGTAGTGATGAAAGCCAAGGTTTTTTCAATATCACCATGGACAACTGATAGATAATTTGAAAGTTACACTCTCCATGTTTTCTTTTCTTCTCGTAAATGACAACCCCCCCCCCCCCCAAAAAAAAAATATTAAAAGAAAAACTTTCTGTCATATGGCATAAAATAAAACCAATTATAAAGAGAGTTGTTTTTATGAAAAAAGAAGTATGTATTTTCTTTACAATACTGTCTTGTTATTTGTAAAAAAAAAAATCCCTCAACCGAGAGACCACCATCACAATTAACCTTGAGGTCCGTATGATGCAGACCCCTTTAAGATAATTTTGAAAGGAATGGAAACATTTACATTAACACTGAATAATATAACAAAGTCTTATCGATGCAATTTGGCGGCACAGTGAACGAATTTGGCGGCATAAACGAATGAGCATATCATAAAATTTCATTAATTTTACATTTGCGTTGTGGAATGCCTCAGCAAATGTACTGCAGAAATAAACGGTTATTTTTCCTGATTTGATGGAAATGGCACTGTATTTAATGTGACAGGGTTCTGAGCATGAAGCCTGGGAGAGCATGATGAGCAAATAATGCTTGATTAGCTGGTGCTCTGACAGACTCAAAACAAAGACTTTGTACAAAACAAATATTCACTACTGCCTCATGCATTACTCAGACAGATTTCCTGGTATGTTTTCTCTAGCATAATTGGCAGGATGTAAGCATTGATATCGCAAAGGCATGATTGTCTTGCAATTTGTACTACAAAATGCATGAAACTTCCATGGATGGAAGAATTCAAGCTATATCTGTGGATCATAGTGTCACAGAGATTTGGAGGGTCTTCTCTTTTATAAGTAAACAGTAAGCAACCACTCAAAACACAATGGAAACCACCTAATAATGTCCTACGCGGTCAATGTAATTTTCTACTGTAAAAATGCTAAAAACCTTTTAATTGGTGAACTTCAAGTTATCTTAGAATATACAGTGAAACATTGTAAAACATTTAACATCACCACATTATATGTAATCTTACATGACACATCACATACAATTAAATTTTATTTCTTAAATAGTTTTAAATAGAATTTTGTTTGTTCTCTAATTTGTGTTATCACTTATCAGTAATGTTCATTAGTGTGTTTTGTGTTACATTTTCTGTTATTGGTTTAATGATTATTGTATTGTTTTATTTTTAGTGGTGTGTTGCTGTTTTGTATGTGTGTGAATGACCCCGTTCACATTTATGCACAAATACTGGCCAGGCCACTCGCAAATGAATCACATAAAGTATATTGGTTGGCTATATTGACATTATGTCTTAATGAAATGTACAGTTGTTGTAAAATATGCAGGCACCAATATTCCACCCCGTAATACTGGAAATATTTGTCACAGTATTTTTGGTGAATATCTGACACCACAATTGCCAGTTGTTTACTGTTTATTTTAAAATTATAATTTTTTCACAGGTTAGTAACAACCTAGAAATGGCATTTCAAAGCACTCTAGCATTATGACAGCAAGACACAAAATGTAAAAGTGTATTTATTTTGATGTAATTTCATTGGATAATGTGGTAGTTAATGTACCGCTTATGTCATGTCTTCTAAATGTCATCAAAATTTAAATGATCAATAAGTGTTGTTAAACGATTTACTCCTGAACACCAAAGAATATCTTAAAGGGTTTGTTCACCCAAAAATTAAAATTCTGTCAGTAATTACTCACCCTCATGTTGTTCCAACCCCGTAAGACTTTCGTTTATCTTCGGAACACGAATTAAGATATTTTTGATTAAATCTGAGAGCTGGATCGCTCCTCCATAGGCTTCTAAGGGATTGAAACTTGTTCCCCCGAACTGTTATTAAAGACATCATTAAAATAGTCCAAGTGACTACAGTGACTCAATCTTAAGTTTATCAAGCGACGAGAATACTTTTTGTGCGCCAAAAAAAACTAAAATATCGACTTTATTCAACTATTCCTTTCCTTCTCGGTCGGCCTCGACTTCTGTGGTGTACGTCACACGCATCACACACATGACCAGCATCGGCCAATAGGAACCCTATGCTATCACACTACGTCAACGGACTAGAGGCCAACAGAGATTGAAACGAATAGTTGAACTAAAGTCGCTATTTTTGTTTGTTTTTGCGCCCAAAAAGTATTCTCGTCGCTTGATAAACTTAAGATTGAGCCACTGTAGTCACTTGGACTATTTTAACTATGTCTTTAATAACTTTTCGGGGGAACAAGTTTCAATCCCTTAGAAGCCTATGGAGGAGTGATCCAGCTCTCAGATTTAATAAAAAAATATCTTAATTCGTGTTCCGAAGATGAACGAAAGTCTTGTGGGGTTGGAACAACATGAGGGTGAGTAATTACTGACAGAATTTTCATTTTTGGGTGAACTAACCCTTTAACCCTATACACACAGAAACAATCGTTTATGGGCTTGTAGACGTATTTACACATACAACTGTGCCAAATGATGATCAAATAGAAAAAAAAAAGAGCCTTTCAGCGAGATCACGTGAGCATCAGAGTTGAGCCCTTGCAGTGACAGTATCTTCCTGTAGGCAGAAACCAATTTCAGTTCAGAGCTCAGCAAACCCAGATGCAATTTTATGATGGGAAGATTTCTTCAAGCGGGCACAACCGAATACTTTCCATCTCTCAAATTACAAGTTTGACATTTGAGAGATTTACTAACATGGTGCGTTCACTCACTTTTCTCCTCCTGTTTTTATCAGACACTTTTTGACATGCTTAATGGATGCTACCAGCAATTCCCAACAAGGGGAAAAACACCTCTCCTCCAAATACCATCCATAACCTCTTGTCATCCTACCTCAGTCTGTTCGCCCCCTGAATATGTGCATTCAAAAAATGTATGTGTGAAAACATCTCTAAAGGAGAAGCTGAGAATACATAAGCCAACAATATGAAAAAAAAAATGAAAAAAGAAGTCAGAGGCCTTAGGTTCTCATATTTGCTGAAAATGGGGCTGGATAGTGGTCTAACCCTTCACGCTACAGTGGCATTTTGAAAAATGCATTGAAACCTGCAGGCCAAAGGCTCTTTTTTTTCTACTTTTGATGTATGATAAATGGATTCCACCAAGAAATGTTTGCATCTATTTTCAAATTACATCCCAACCTTTCCGCAACACTCTCATCTCATCATTTTTACAGCCACTGGTGTAAAAGACAATCGTAAAGTGCAGTTGAAAGAAAGCTTCTCTCGTTCTGATATGCAGAGGGTGAAATGCTTTTTGCCCTGACCTCTCTATGTTCTGAGTCTGTGTGACCCTTTGTGACTACAAATGTAGGGGAACTTGCTGGTAACCCAGAATTTTTTTTTTTTTTTTTTTGTGCTTGCCATCTCACTGTAATTTATCTTTGCCCAGTGCAGAGGAGGCCTTCATTACCCAGAGTTCTCAGACGACCACCAGCATTGACCAGAACCTTTTCCTTTATCACTGCAGCCCAGCCTTATTCTAAAGGGAGAAAGGAACAGTGAACTTTCAAAGGACATGATCTGGCTATTCAGAACAAATGTACCTTGTGTAGGCCTACTTTATTTTGATATTTTCAGAAACTGGAAATATCTAATGTAAACAAAAAAGAACAGAGCAACCCGAAATTATTTCTCTGGCAGTATATAACTTCAGGCCATTTTAATGCGTTTTGCATTCTAACTGATTATTGCTTTCTCTCTATTTTGTGGGTTCTAACAATTTACAAGCCCAGATGGATGAGGAATTACCTGAATCTCGTAAAATGCAAAGTTTGCTTATCCCTGTCTAATGTTTAATTGAAAGTGATTTCATTTTTCACCCCACCAAATGGAAAGTACAATAACACTAGCTTGGCTCTATCAAATTGCTTAATGACCTCTGTACAACTGATGCTGGCACGCGCGGTAAATGACTTCTGTGAGAGGATAACAGATCTACACGCGAGGAAACGGGAACTTGCGAGCTCATTCTGATGGAGCCTGATGAAGTCGGTATAAATATGTTTTTAATACTACAAAATATGCCCGATGTTACAGTTACTGCACTTGCCGCCCAGAACACAAGAGAACATCCCAATCGAAGGGATTGCTGAAACTGAAATGGAAGCACACATCTTACCTAATTCAGACTCAAACACATCTATTTAGCCTCACATACTGACTTTATTTGTAGTTCATACTGTTTTAATACCCTGTATTTTCTTTCTCATTTTTAGGAAAAGCACTTAATTACCATTGTTTATTTCTATACCAAATGTCATACACTTGCAATGAAGCTAAAAATATAAACAACTACATCATTATGTTGATATCCTATATTTTTACAATACAACTTACGACAAACATGTTTTCTATATCCTCAGTTGTTGCGTATACCGAGCTGCATCGAACACATTTGTAAATTACTCTCCTTGAACCCATTGTGCGAGTTCACTTTAATACCGCGTGCTTTATATACATGTTGCTGCTGATTGGACTGCAGTTCTGACACACCCACCAAACAAGAGAAAACGTATCTCAAACCCCGTTGCACACCGTTTCCAGGAAACATGACGTTCAACCCGGAAACCGTAGCAAAACGTTGCACACCGTTTTGAACTTGAACGTGTCTCTGGTTCGGTTGAAACACGCCCCATAATCACAGCCCAATGGATCAGTATCAGACTCACATTCTGACTAGAATCTGAGTATGATGACGTCAGGCTAGCTAAGTAGAGCTGTGTGTCATATAAAGGGCAATCTCTATTTCTTTACTTCACATAAGCCATTTGACATAGAAGTTTATATCAGCTTGATTTTGGCTTACTGATATACAGTATGATGCCATTGCATGTATTGTAAAATAAATAATTAAATTTTACAATAATAAAATAAGTTTAACACCACAATGAATTATAATAAATTATATGGTTTATTTTAGGGGTGTAACAATATATTGTGTCACAACATATTGCAATACAAAAATGCAACAATATGTATCATGGATAGTGACAATATGTTTTGTGTATAGTTCACCCAAAATAAAAATTATAAACGTTTTAGTGACAGTACTACATTAAACTACTATATATAATGTTGAATATAATGTATAATGATGCAATGGGGAAATATTTGTGGTTCCTGATAATGCCAAATGTCTTAAGATATACCAGTAAAAAGTGGTCTACATTATTTTAAATATATCAGTGACAGAGTGCAATCATATTTGTCTTAAATAATTATATTTTCAGCTTCAGAATCATGATTATTTTTATTCTGGTGTCACTATTGTCCTGTGCATTGGGTAACCAGCACCGAGTCCAAGCCTTTTCACTTCCAACCGCGATGTAATATAAAATTGAGCATTTTAATCAACAGTACATTTTTGCTAACCTTTTTATTATGTCTTGCAGTATTGCAATAATATTGTGAGGTCAGTATCCTGATATGTATCGAATTGTGACATGAGGGTATCATTACACCCCTAGTTTATTTTGTTAAGCAGCTCTCAGTGCCAAAAAGATGTGCCAGTATAAGCATTTGTTTGTAAACATTATATATAAAGTTTCTTTTTTTGTGTAAATTTTGTGTCTCTTATGTAACTGTTACATTGTAAATAAATGTTATAATGTAAACAGACACACTTTTCAGGTTTTCAGTAAATAATATTGTTTTGACTTAACTTAACTTATCCATTAGAAAAAATCAGACATTTGATTTAGGCCAGGACTAATGCCTACATCATTAACAAGACTGTTGTTCTAATGCATATTGCACACAAAACTGGCGAGCACTTTCTAAAATTGGAATAAACTGTACTGAACCAACATGAAAAATTACTGAACATTTATTGTATCTGAAATAAATAACTACAAATTTTCTCCATACTGTCCTTATTTAGCACACCCAGCAATATTTAATAAGTATAGTACATTAATTAATGATAAATACATTAATAAGCACATACATTTATCAAAATAATACAAACTGCAATCATGCAAATATTCACTGTAGGCTATATTAAACAAATAATAATCGAAACACTGCGAAAAAAAGCTTGGCTTTGTAGCGGTTCTAATTAGCACATTCAATCGAGTCTTTATGAGCTTACAAAACTCACATAAATTCACTCAACATAGTGTGTTAAATAATATTGACCGGATACATGTATGCACGACAAAACAGACTGAATGACAAGTAGGATATTCCGTACCTTGACTCCCACGTTGAACGCACAACACTTTTTATTATATTTTTTTTTTGTGTGTGTGTGAACGGAAGCAAAGACGCGTGAATTTACGTAATGACGTACCAGAATGCGCAACTTGCACACTAGACGCAATAAAAAAAAAAAGCTAAAAGCCCTATAGCAGCCATTCCACATAACAGAAGAACAGACACTCATATATCAATATGACAGAACATCAATAATCATTTCATCAATAAAAACAGGAAAACAATTAACACTGGTGTGAAATGTAAGTAAAACCATTTAGCTTACTTTAAAGATAAATTTGAGAATTTGGTCAGCAGAAAAAATCATTGGTGAATAAAATAAATAAAATTAGATTAAATCCATATATATATTTTTTTATAATTGATGAGGTATTAAATTATTGCAGATTGATTGATTGATTGATTTTGTTTGTTCTTGCTTACATTTTGTGCAAGTGAGATTTTTCTTCTTCTGCACTACTAGGTTTTGAGATGCATGAGATGAATTAATTTGAGAACTTTGTGGGTTCAAGTGAGACTATTTTAGAGACTGAGTTCAACAGTTCATAAAACAGCTGGTTTTAAACGCTATAAGTTTAAGTTTTGCTCTTGTTTGACAGACAGCAAATAAATGCTAACCCCAGCGACTGGCTCTAAAATCTCAAGGTTGTGTTATTCAATCTTTATGCTTGACCGTGGAAACTGTGAAACTGTTTTCAGGTTGGTTCAATCAACCAGGGAGTAACAGAAACTCAATTTGCTGTGGTGCTATTAAACTGCTGACGTGAGACAGGGGAATTGTCCTATCTGCTTTTACAGAATGGGATGTTTAACGGTGGATAGAAGTTCTCCAACTTTCTCCAGTAAACATGACTGAGCAAAACAAATGATAGAAAATAAAAACCATATAGGTGTGTTGTTGACAATATGATACAATAAATTAACCTTTTTTGTCCTTTGAGAAGGAAATATATGCATTCTCTCAACAACAACAAAAGTTTAAAGTCTAATATAAAACAAATAATTAAATGTTATTACTGTAACGATGGCATGCCATTTTTGTGCCTATAACTAATGTAAGTCCTCAGTCAAACCTTCAAACAAAGTGAGAAATATGTCACATCTTAAGCCCTGTGCTGAGTGACAAGAGTACCATATAGCGTCAATGTCCTGACTGTAAATGGAGCTGAAAAAATTGAAGTGTGGACACTGTATCAGTATCCAGGGAGATACAGCCTGGACTTGAACCTCTTTGAGTTCACACTGGGCATGAGAGAGCACAGATTACAGCTGTTATTAGAGCCTGCTCTTTTATCTCATCAGGGATGTGGCAGGTGGGCCTTCATTTCTTAGTTCCTATGGGCTGTGGCTCCTGTGTAGGGTGCACAATAATGTTAAATGTGTTAAACTCTTCCAAAGCCCATGTGAACTGTTTGCTGTCTATATCTTCCTTCTGAGGCGATATAGAATTAAACATTTAAAACTGATTTAAAACACTTTTATATAGCATAAAATCATAAACGAAGCATAAAGAATATTACAAATATATAGTACAAACAATTGGGTATTTATTTCTGCAAAATATACAATGCTCCCTTTGAACAAAACAAGGCAAAGAAACAGATGCCTTCCTTTAAGTTAGGAACCCATATGTGCATATATGTATATAATGCCGTATAGGTTTTGGGGTAGTGGACGCCATTTTTTACATACCAAGCCTCCTTTGAACCCCCACCCCTCCATCATAATCCAACTATGTTTCTGTGAAAGCTCATCTGTGCTGTTGCCAAATGTTGCCACATAATAAATGTTAGAAGTTTTTATTGAAAAATGGGTGCTGGAAATATTTTAACTGCATTTTTTTTCATTTTTTTTTTTTTTTCACTGCTAAATAGTTTTACTTAAAAACAAAAGTGAATAAAACACTGATTAGTTTTTCACTTTTGCTGAATACTGAATAAAGATCAACTGAAAATTAGGGTTAACTTTTAGTCACTAGATCTACAGTATATGTTTCTGTCACCTCAATCTGTTCGCAAATATATGTGTGTGTGTGTATATGTATATATATAAGTGTGTGTGTGTGTGTGTGTGTGTGTGTGTGTGTGTGTGTGTGTGTGTGTGTGTGTGTGTGTGTGTGTGTGTGTGTGTGTGTGTGTTTTCTTTTACCATCTACCTTTAATTTAGACAAATTTGGGGATGCATGTGTACTCTTTTTCATTACCTTTTATAGTAATAGTAAGAGTGTGCTAGTATGCCGCTCTGAATTCAACCTTTTTCTTCTGAGCCCTGATCCTTTTGTCCAAGTGTGTCCTGTTAAATCATTAGTTCTCGTGTATGTATAACCCTCATGGTTTGTCTTTTATCTGGAGTGTTATGTATTTACTTTTACTTACATGAAACCACATAGGGTCATATAGCAAAATGAAGTGACAGACCAGGAGCTGCCAATATTACAAATGAGACCAGCAATAAAGGTTTTTTTTTTTTTTTTCTCAGCTCAAGTTTATGTACTGAATAATTACCATATTCTGCAGGAAACTCAATATCAAGCATGGTTTCATCTCACAGGATTCTTGTAACTATGGCTTTGCAGAATTGCCAATTCCCCTGCTCGTCTTTCTTCTGTGAAATCCTACAGGTTCATCCGGGATTTCAGCTGCAGTATTCCATCAAATCCAAAGGATTTTTTTTTTTAAATCCTCTGATTTTACAGTTACAGAGTATTCCTCTGAACAGTATCAATATCATGCAGGCATTATGCTGGACCTAGTTTTCTCTAGTTTATTATTATTAAAGGACTGCTGTGTGTGTATGTGATATAAATTGAATACATAAGCCTGAAATTCAACATTCAACTTATCAAATAAACATAATTTTGGTGTCTTGGCCTTATCTTGGTATGCTTTTTTTATTACTCCAAAATGTCAGATTCTAAATTGTACTTTAAGGAGACAGCTCTATTAATGGTAAAGGAATTTGACATGAAAACAAACAGTTTCAACTGTTTATTGGCTCTATAAGAAAATGGTGTAGCTGTCAACATAAATTAAACCTCAGCTTCTGCATCAGGAGGTTTTACTTTTCTTTTTTCTTTTTTTTTTTTACTTCTGTATCTTTTAAAACAATTGCACTTTTTTTGAATTCAGAGAGTCCCTATATTGATTAGATGTGTTTATGAACAGAAGACCATAGTCAATTCAGGGTCACTTTCCTCCTCCTTTTACATCTTTAAACAGTCTTAACGGAAAATTAATGACAGAAGAAAACACTCTTAGCTGATAAAAGGATGTGCTTTGCCTGGTGAAAATCTTATCTAAATATGATTAACTTCGCTCTACTGCTGTAGCTGGCAATGAATGTCAGCCCACTGATTAAAGGTGGGATACATAAAACAGGTCTGCTACCTGGTAGGAGGTAGGCAGAAGCTGTTTTTCTCTTTTCCTTTTAATCTGTATGGTGGATGAGCTCTTCATTACTTCCCAGACCATGAAGACAGAGTGTTCACCTTTTAACAAGCCCCTGTAAATGTCAAGCTTCAATTTGAGAGGAATACTCTTCAGACAGGGGCGATTCTGCAAAGCACTCACAAAATCAGACTGCAAATCATTCTTTTAATACTCTCCATTTCAAATGTGAGGAGTAAAAAGCGTGAGAGCATTTCAAAGAAGTCCTCCATTGGTACAAACCCCATTGGTTGACCCTTCACGCTGTTCTAGAACATTGATCCATAGAGCGCATGTCATGCACTGCTATAGTGAGACGCTGGAGATGTTGGATGATTGAAACCGCAGCCGCAGGTTTGTCACGCTTCTTAATGTTACAGCCCAGACAGCTTTCCAGAGGGGATTAAAATGCCTTTCAAACTCAAAAATCAAAAAGTCCTATTGGAATTTAGGCTGGGACTTGGCAATGTAGATCAAATACAGGTACAATTTTGGGCCCAATTACATTTGCAAAAGAGAGGTTTATATAGTTAGAGCTGTCAAGAAAAAACAGAGTAAACTCTCCATTTGCTATAAACTTGCTGTCCAGCTTACAAATTGTACATGACATCCAAATTTACGGTATTAAGAAAAAATACATATCATATCATTAGTCATCATAAAGAGTGTATTTTTTTTTTTTTTTTAAGTATTCATCTTGTAGATTTCATAAAAGAGAGTGATAATCATTACTTTAGTCCACTTCATTTCATTTGTAAATGTTTGGTTAAAGCTACAGTCCGTAACTTTTCCTCTTTGTCACCATCTCTGTTCAAAATCTGCAATTGCTGTTATTCACGGAATTATCATCTTTACATGGGTTGTAAATTGGCATGAAACAGCGCGGATGAACACAATGTTTTGAGGAGAGTGTGCTGCTGTCAATCACTGCGCTGTGTGGATACTGTCATTCAGAATCACAGATTCACTTTTTGAAAGTTTGACCAACATAAGAATTTTCACCGGAAAATGTCTTCTGAACAAGTAGGCTAAGTAGCATTTTTTGTTCTGATCAACTAAGGGGGAAAAAGCATTCGACATGATAAGCGATCGTTAGATTTAATCAGGGCGATTTAAGTTACAGCAACCGTGCAAATTATACTTTGTTCTCAAATTGTTCATGTTAACAACATCAGCATTGCGTGACTAACGTTACATTTAATGTGTTTTATGGTTACCTGTGTAGTTCAGAATTCATATTCTCCATAATAGCTAAACGAGAAAGGCACAACAAAGGAAACTCCATAACTGTGTGAATTAAGAAAACAGTGGTACTGTTACACGATTGAACTACTGAAATGTCTTACTTGTTAAGCAGAAAAAAGCCGTCTCTTCTTCCGTATTGAACCCCTTCAAAACACGGAGTTCACGCACCTTTCAAAAGCCCCGCCGATGTCCTTGTGTTCGCATAAGACGGTTTCTTTCTCTTTCTCTACCCACCAATCTGAAGTATGAAGTCTTTTGGGTTTTATAACTGCTGAATCTCCAGTTGACACTGATGATTGTTGTTTGGATCTTTCTGGATCCGCCATAAGTTTAATCATGTAAAGTGCTGCGAGAAAAGCCTATACATCTCTACATCTCCTCACGCGCAGTATAGCCGGCTAGCCGAAACAACTTCTTTATGTGTATGGATGTGACGTAATGACGCAAAGACATGCTCAAATTTCCCGCGGAAACCCACCAGTACCACTTGAATTAAAATCATTATTACAAGCTAACTGTTTTGAATCAAGCTATGGCAAGCAGATACTTTTGAACACTGGCTGAATATGTTTGTTTTTTTAAAATAATTATTTTGGATTATTTTTAACTTAAAAAAAAAAGTTACGGACAGCAGCTTTAAGGCCAAATTTATTCCCACACCCTTCTAGCTGAATTATCCGCAGCCATGAAAGCCATATCCACCTTTTTTAAACATAAGATTGGGCGTGGCTAATTTATTTATTTACTTATAGTTGATTCAGAAGTATTGTACATTCACAGAAAATAGCTTACAAAAAGCTGAACATTGCACCAAATCTACAACATAAAATTATTTTTAATTATTTTTATATTTGTTTATATTTTATTGCTATTATTGTGTGTAAGACATCCATAAATTTAGTAATTCTATTGTAAAAATGAGAGATGGTTCCTGAAGAAATCAACACCCTAATTTCAACCTCACATTCTGAAACCCACCAGGAAGCACAACAGCTTTCGAAATGGAATACTAGCATGCTGTGTACTGCATACTGTGCAAAACATAGCCTACTTTATAGTGCTTGTTATTTTAAAACAATAATATGTGAAACAGTGGGCATTCTGCAAAGATGAACTGTTCAAAATGTATTACTCTACATTGCTGACATGTCTGCATTGCATATTTACTTTTTATATATTTTCATATTTACTTTTATAGCTGATTTAAGTTTTTTTTTTTTTTTTTTTTTAGTTAAACAAGTTGTTGAGTAACATGGAAATGTATATTTTGAAACAAAATTAACAGTTACTTTATCTGTTTTTGTTTCAGCTTCCAACAAAGCCAAAAGCTCTTTTGATACAGAGCAAAACACAGTAGTGGATTTGAATTTGTTTTCAACAAATTGGCTGAGTAAATTATTCAATGATTCAGTCATAAATGCATTAATGTTTTGTTATTCAAAAAATCAGCGCTTTGAACAAGTTGAGTCAATGGTTCAAACCTAAAGACAGTCACTTGTTGCCACTTACTGGTGTAGCTGGAGTTTAACAGAGATTGAAAGTTTGTCTGGTTATATGACAGAAATGATTAGCCAACAAACTATTTTAATCCGTTTCTGAGTATATAGTTACATACATTTTCAAGGATCCGAAACTGCTGAATTTTTAATGCCAAAATTGTGAACAGTGTAAAGTATCTACAATGTATCTGCAACTTTAAAATTTGTATGCAGTATTTTAGCTGTAGGAATGAGAAAGGGAACTCATTGATGTCTTCATATCAGTTGGATTAGAAGGGATATGGAGCTGTGCATCATCGTGAAGCCAGTCAATATGCTGGGCAAGTGCTACTCTGCTCAATTTCTGCAACACTTTTGCCACATCATGTTATAAATAAAACATAGCTGTATACTTAGACTGAAAAGAAAATCCAGAAAAGTAAATCTGCAGGGAGAGGCACTATCAGTTTTTCAGTTGCAACACTTTATCATTGCACTGCTGACTGAGCATACTGGGGGGAAAAGGCTATTAAGCACATGTAAACAAATGAGGTGGCAAATATTACATTTTCACAATAAAATATCCTTTTATCATAATCACAATTACTATATGAAGAATTTGTCATATGTGTAACGGAGGCCAGCTAGTAAGAGCTGTGTAAGTAAACCTCACTCCCCTGGCCTCAAGAGGCGCATTAGCGACTGACGCTAGAGGCTACAGGCTTTAGCGTCTTTGTCAGCGTGCCTGCCTCCAATGCCGGTTCGAATACAACTCAGAGAAGGTAGAACCGGAGGGGTTACATTGATGACATGACCCAGATGGGAGTGAGGTTTAAGGAGTGATTGTAACGGAGACTAGCTAAGAATTGTGCGAGTAAACTTCCCTCCCCTGGCCTCAAGAGGCGCAGTAGTGGCTGCACCCTATAGTGTCCTTGTTAGTGCCTCCCATGTCGGAAACGCTGGTTCAAATCCGGCTTGGAGCAGGTGGAGTAGAACTGGAGGGGTTACACGTGCAAAATAAATATTTTCTTGGTCACTAAACAAATATTCATTAGGTATGTACAGTACCCTGAAAGCACTGCATATGATGATACAAATACTGTACAGACCAACATCATCAGACATAAGTAATTTATTAGTGTGCACTGTTAGACATCGGGGGTCATGAGGAAACCTTTAATTTTTCTTTATCATTTGAGATGTGGAGTTAAAAATTTCAAAATTTCTAACATTCTTTGGGACAGATGATTTGACTAGTGTAACGTTCCAGTTCTGTTATGGTCTGTTTTGGTTTCATTTTCATTCTGTTTCCTGATCTGGTTTACCTGAGTTCTGTTAACTTGTTTGTTTTGCATGGTTTCTGATTAGTTACGCACCTGTTTTTTTATATTTTTTTTATTATTATTAATTATCTTACCCTGTGTATTTAACCAATTAGGGTATGTTTACATGGCAACAATGTATTAAAAACAGACGACAACGTTGTCAAAACGATCCCCACACGGATCTGCGAAAATGACAAAAAAGGCTGTATTATTCATTCCAGAGCAGTACTTTGTCAAGAAACACCCCATAAACACAAAATACGTATGCCCATGACCTCACCGTTTGAGATGGTAAAGGCATCTTTTTTAACACCTTCCACTTTGAAACCCGTTTTCAAAAGTTTGCGTTTTCAGGCCCTCAAAACACTGTTGTCGTGTAAATGAACAGACAACACGAATAAAAGGTCAACACGCCCTTAGTTTCCTCTGTTCATTTTTCAGTCTGGTTTATGTTTGCGTTTGCTTTTGAATCCGTTATTATAGACTGCTGTGTTTACACTCCTCGTTCGCTCATTAAAGCCACCAGAAACATTACACCTAGTGAGTTTAGTATGCATTTATAAAAAATTTAATAAAAACATTTCTCAAACTGAGAGATGCAGATTTCCTGGAAAGTCCTTGTGTTTTGATTGCATGCCATACTTTAGCATGTTAAGAGTCAGCCTGTTAAAACTGTGTCCAAGAAGTTGCATCTCTTGTTAAGCACCAGCACTACAGGCATCAAAGCAGAGCTTCTGTACAGATTCACTGCCTTCAATAATACATTTCAAGACAATAAGACTTTGGACTTCAAATCACCTGCTGTAAGCAATGTTCTTGTTAGTATGCATAATCCATACTCTTATCTGTGAGGTGCTGTGGAGAGATTAAAAGACAATATTCTTCCGGAACTGTTGTTGAATCTTTATTGTGTGTTACTCTCGGCCATCTGTCAGAATGAAAACTGAAAAGCCAAACACACTAACTAGATGTTTACACACACAACACAATAATTTGAATCTAACAGTTGAATATGTCACCCTGAGGGGATGCATTTACATCATCCTACCCATATATTACTAAGAAACATAGGCTTATTGGAAAAATGTGTGCCTTTATCTACATTTGTGCAAAAATCCATTATACATGCATTATTCACATTCATTTTGAACCCTTTTGCATGTTTGATGCAAAAGGGTCTAAACCATCCTTCCTTCCACCTACTGTACACTTACTACAGTATGTCACGTCTGATGCCTCTAGAAACCACAAAACATTCCTTTTAGTGAGATAAAAGGTTGTCTGGGAAAAAAAACTGTGATAGCGTGTAACAATTAGCATCCTTACCACAGTCAATCTTGATTGTTATACGATAACAAAACGTCTAAAGAGAGACTTTTGGGCCCAACAAACCATATGGTCTGTGAATTAGAACTCCAGTTCAGTCATTCTTTCCATCCCATTAATCCTAACGTGGAAAAATTAAAGCCATTCTGTGAATTATGCATGCCAGTTATAGTATCGGCACGCAAAATACGCCTACATTTTATTGCCATATGTTTTATACTTTCAACTGCAGTGCAGCTGTGCGGCATGTGAGCCAGTATTTTGCTTCGTCTCAGCACAGAAATTATCCTCACGGGAGTTAGTTTTGCATGCGTTTGGGGAGCGTGAGGGTTTGGAGCAATGCCAGTGCTTCTAGAGCACACATAATGCTCACATCCCATGTCACAACATAAAAATGGCTGTTTATTTCTCTCTGTTGCTCCTTAAGGTAATTCATAGTCACATCCGTGCCTAAAAAGGTAAACAGGGAGACGGCAAGATAAACAGAGTAACAAGACAAAATGAAATCTCTTCTGTAAACAACAGCTCAATGGATACTGAGGTAGCCAGAAAAAAACAACAAAAAAAAACAAGGGACTGCTTAAGACTGCAACTCCAGTATGTGGATGAGACGGGAATTAACCTTTTGAACAATGAGATCAAGGGCTTTGAAACATTAAGAACCGGCCTATTCCTGCTGTTATTTGTTCATTTGAAACATATAGGTGTTTTGTTCTTTTAAAAAAGTAAAAAGCATTGGTCTTTCAAGAAATAAAGGCTTTTTAACAAGCTTCTTATACAAACAAGTCCAAAATGTACTGTGCGTTGCCCCTTGTCCACATTACTTTAAGTGATAGTTGGGTAAGACTTTAGAACACTGTTCTCTTATTAAGAAATAACTACATGGGAACAAATGAATAACTACATGGGAACAAATGAGTAACACCCTAACATTCTACTATTAACTAAAAAGAAACTCTGATTCATGAATTAGTAAGTAATGGTGTTCAGTTGAATGTGGTAGTTCACAATTAGCTAATCAATAACTAAAAATAAAAGGTTCTTAGTTCTCGCCATCTCAAAAAAAGCCAAGCCAATATGTTGGTTCTTGTTTTATTATGAGCTCTGATGCATTCCCTTTTTGCCAGCAGACCATCCTGTTTGCCGTTTTTTAAACGGGTGATTCCCTAGGGGTTCGAGATTTAGCGTGCTCCATCTCAATCTTTCTCGCTCATTGTGACAACTAACCGATGCCACTAACACACTATACACGCATCCGGAGCAACTTTTCTCGATATACTTTTATGATGAGACAGGGACGGGTGAGAGACGTACGCAATTTTCAGTGAAAACCACCCCACTAGGTTTTTAAATATAAACTCTTATAATAGGCTTACGTCAGACCTATAGTCTCATTGAGACGTGGGTCTGGGAACCACGTTAATTTTCTCGTATTTGAAGCGTGGTTTACGAATGCCCAGAGCCGTTTATTGGGTGCTATGAATGTCTATCAAATGCGCCTGTACGTAGCTCATAGCCAATTGTTTCAATTATACCAGATGACGTATGTAGAGCGACAGAAACCCAGGCTAAGGCTGTACCATAGTGAATCAAGGTAAGACAAAAACACATTTTGGAAGGATTTAATGCTGTATTCAGCTACTTATTATTTAAATGTAGTTTATTTGAAAAAAAAAATCATAAAAAAAAGCTTTAACGAGTACAAAAAACAAACAAAATATTAATATGTACAAAAATATGGCTATAAATGCATATATAGATATGCGTGTGTGTGTGTGTGTGAAATGAACAACATTCACCTCCTCCTATACTTTTCCCACCTCTACGCCCCAGCACAGATGTGATTACAGCCCTTTGCAATCCTCGTGTCTACAACATTCAGTCATTCTCCTCCCCCTGGAGACAGTAGTTAGGGGATTCGGAAGAGCACCCTCTGAACTCCAGCCTACATCATCAAATGACATGTTAATGACTATCTGTGTCTCTTTGCATCCATTGTAAATGTAGAGAACAACGTATAGCATCGCATGTCATCCTACTCAGATCCACAATGTTGAATTTTCACTTCAAGCATGGTATATAAGGTGTGCTATTAAACAATACACACTACCAATTTCATACTTGGCTGTGTTCTTCTGTTCTTGTGGAAGAGGTCTGCTGAAAATAAATGTTCTTCAAAACTGGGAGGTGGAATTTTCTAGTGTCAGCAAAACAGACATCTCTGGAGTATGCTGTTTCTGTCACCTCTCGGGTCAATGGCCTGGGGCACATTAACACGGACAGAAACACTCAGAAAAAGCTCATCGATTTTCAGGTGATGTTTCAGGACATTGATCCAGGCAGAGTGGGCTGCATTCTGTGTCCCTGCAGATTGTGAGGGATGTGAAGACAAGCATACTAGTTGTTGAAGCTTGTAAAAAAGTATATAACCGTTCATACTAGTCCTCGGGTTGATTGGAAGAGCGCCATTCCTGATATTATGTCTTTTTATATTTCACTGTTTGTATCATTCCGCTTGTCTGTTTATTCATTCTGGTAGTAGAAATGTTTAATCAACTGTCTCTATAGGCTACTGTTACTCCAGTAGGTGGTGACAAGAAGTGTTTTATTTTCTAGTATATAAATTATTTTCTTGACTATGATTTAGTATCATATAAACTATTATAGTTTTTGCTAATATAATCAATAATATATTGATTAAATTTTAATATATTCATAATTATATATGATTGTATATCATATATTATGTAAAGTTTATCAGCAAGTCATTTAGATTATTTTTAAATATGGTTATATATTGTTGATTCATTTTTATTAATTAGTTTTACTTATTGTCGTACTTCAAATTAAACTAAATGAAAATGAGACATGTTGCCTTGGAAACTAGCTGAAATAAAATACGTTTTTAATATATATTTTTGATAAAAAAAAAAATTTTCTTGTTTTTTTTTTTTTTATGGTGTTCGTTTTAGTTAATGATAACCATGGTCACAAGTGACCATCTTTTTGAGTGTCACTGACAACTACCGTTCCCCAGAAATGAATTGTTTGGCAAAATAGACAAAATAATTCTCGCAACATTCATTTCTTTCTTATTGAAATGTTGTATAAAAGCAATATCATACAATTAAACTGTTGGTCTCAATGTCAACATAACATTTCCATGTCCTTGGAGTCTTTGAAGCCTTGGAGTCTGACCTGTTGAATGTATGACTGTAGCCATTCACTACGACCTGGACACAATGTAGATTCACCAAAAATGTAAGTGTAGGAGGTGGTGAATTGTTGAATGCTCTGAACTTCATTACCCACTGTGCACTAAACCAAAAACTTTTTGATCACATGCATATGTGAATCGCGACAAACAGAGTGAGCTCCAGTGGAAGCCCTCGAGCTCCATCCTCTTGGACATCAATGTAAAGGCAGTCCATTAGGAACATACAGTGAGTGACCAAACCCTGCTTCATTACCTGTGGACCTTTAATCATAAACCCCTGGCTTTGTTATGTTTAAATAAAAATATGTTGTGAACAAATGAAAAGACTATTTATGTATTTAAAAAACAGAGTTCAGTCCTAACAAGGAGAGTATACCTTCTTTTTTTTTTCTTTTTACTGAGTCTGAGTCACTTTTAGCTGATTAATATGAATGATTCATCATACAGTGAAGAAAATAAGTATTTGAACACCCTGCTATTTTGCAAGTTCTCCCACTTAGAAATCATGGAGGGGTCTGAAATTGTCATCGTAGGTGCATGTCCACTGTGAGAGACATAATCTAAAAAAAAAAAATCCAGAAATCACAATGTATGATTTTTTAACTATTTATTTGTAAGATACAGCTGCAAATAAGTATTTGAACACCTGAGAAAATCAATGTTAATATTTGGTACAGTAGCCTTTGTTTGCAATTACAGAGGTCAAACATTTCCTGTAGTTTTTCACCAGGTTTGCACACACTGCAGGAGGGATTTTGGCCCACTCCTCCACACAGATCTTCTCTAGATCAGTCAGGTTCCTGAGCTGTCGCTGAGAAACATGGAGTATGAGCTCCCTCCAAAGATTCTCTATTGGGTTTAGGTCTGGAGACTGGCTAGGCCACGCCAGGACCTTGATATGCTTCTTACAGAGCCACTCCTTGGTTATCCTGGCTGTGTGCTTCGGGTCATTGTCATGTTGGAAGACCCAGCCTCGACCCATCTTCAATGCTCTAACTGAGGGAAGGTTGTTCCCCAAAATCTTGCAATACATGGCCCTGGTCATCCTCTCCTTAAAGGGGTCATGACATGAGAAACCAAATTTGCCTTGATCTTTCGGTATATAAGAGATCTATGTACTATTAAAACTTCCTGCAAGTTTCATAGCTTAAGACGTCCTCCCCATTATAAACGAAGCATTTATTTAATCAAGCTCTAAATACAGCTCGTTCTGGATCCATGGTTAGAAGTGACGTCACGGTGCGAAGTGACGTACCAGTCGTTTGCATATGACCGCCTCCAGCGCAAGACAACTATGCCTCATTTCGCATCGTTGTCGTGCGGCTCGCGCGCCCACATGTGTTTAGTCGACGACTCGACGTGCAGCGAGTGGGTCTGTTAACAAGAAGATTGCTATGCCACACAGATGTGCTGTTCCTGTTTGAGTGTTTGAATACACTGCCGAACGATCCAGACGTCAGGGAAAGCAGTCGGATGCAGTTTATTTGCAGCATACGCAGCGCGCCAAAGCCTTATTTGAATGGTGAGTGAGATGAGTGTGACAGGGAATGTTACTGAAAGAACGAGCAGAGAGCGAGCGAGCCCCGGCCGCGCGCGCGCCTTCTCTCACTCTCACTCTCTCATATGAATCAAAATCAATTGAGAACTGACACGATGGTAAAAGATTGGAAGACCGAAGTGTCACGTTGTGGAGCATTGTGAAGTCTACATGTGATACTAAATGATTAACGTTAATAATTTATGCATAAGCAGCACTGACGTTAGCCAATCATAACAGTGGGTGTTAACACTGAAGTCTTAAAGGGAAAACACCCCCAAAACAGACTGTTTGAATCAGAGGGGGAGAAACAGGGTGGGAAAAGGTCATAAATCACTACATTTGTAAAGTTTTTTGTAAAAAAAAAACTATAGTAATACTATAATTGCACCTAAGGGAACATAATAAAACAAAACAAAAAAACATGTCATGACCCCTTTAATACAGTCTAGTCGCCCTGTCCCATGTGCAGAAAAACACCCCCAAAGCATGATGCTACCACCCCCATGCTTCACAGTAGGGATGGTGTTCTTGGGATGGTACTCATCATTCTTCTTCCTCCAAACACGGTTAGTGGAATTATGACCAAAAAGTTCTATTTTGGTCTCATTTGACCACATGACTTTCTCCCATGACTCCTCTGGATCATCCAAATGGTCATTGGCAAACTTAAGACGGGCCTTGACATGTGCTGGTTTAAGCAGGGGAACCTTCCGTGTCATGCATGATTTCAAACCATGACGTCTTAGTGTATTACCAACAGTAACCTTGGAAACGGTGGTCCCAGCTCTTTTCAGGTCATTGACCAGCTCCTCCCGTGTAGTTCTGGGCTGATTTCTCACCTTTCTTAGGATCATTGAGACCCCACGAGGTGAGAACTTGCATGGAGCCCCAGTCCGAGGGAGATTGACAGTCATGTTTAGCTTCTTCCATTTTCTAATGATTGCTCCAACAGTGGACCTTTTTTCACCAAGCTGCTTGGCAATTTCCCTGTAGCCCTTTCCAGCCTTGTGGAGGTGTACAATTTTGTCTCTAGTGTCTTTGGACAGCTCTTTGGTCTTGGCTATGTTAGTAGTTGGTTTCTTACTGATTTTATGGGGTGGACAGGTGTCTTTATGCAGCTAACGACCTCAAACAGGTGCATCTCTAATTTAGGATAATAAATGGAGTGGAGGTGGACATTTTAGGGTGTATTCACACCTGCCTTGTTTGGTTCGATTGAATCAAACTCTAGTTCGTTTCCCCCCTTGGTGCGGACCTTTTGGGCAGGTGTGAATACAGCAATCGAACTCAGGTGCGGACCAAACAACTGAACCGAGACCCAGCTGAAGAGGTTCGTTTACGGTGTGAACATGAACCGACCCAATTGCAAGAAAGCACTGCGCCTATGAGTTAACAGGCTTCCGTAGTCGGAGTTGCGTTACGAGAAAGTGAGCTGTTGTAGCCTACTAGGCTACATTTGATAAAATGAGTCGTGGTTTGACCTGGAGCTTCGAAGAGACGAGCAGCCTCATCACCAGACATTCCAAGTCTCCTGGAAGTTCCGGGAATCTCACGCATATTGATAGCGTCTCCCTGAAGCCCGCAAATTAGTTAAAATCTCTCGGATTCTGGAGCGCGCATGCGAGACAGAACATACTGCGCGCAGCGCGCGCACGGCAGCCTCGCGAAAGCTAGTCGCACATCGTCGTCTTCTCAAAATCCGAATTACAACATCGTATAGATGACATTGTATCATATGATACTTATTAGTTTCTTCATATTGCGTTTGTACAGAATAACACAAAATTAGTAAAATAACAAATATTGCAGTACGAAATATCTCCATGCTGAGCCTTTTTTGCACTTCCTGATTTCCCTACTTGAGAATCCTTGTCCAATGAATGGACAACCTTAGCACACGTGTGGTTTTGTTTACACATTTTGGTTCGCTTGCAAAAAGAGCAGTGTGAAAGCAAACCGTAAAAAAAAAAAAAAAAAAAAAAAATTTGATTTGGTCCGGACCAAAGCAAGTGAACTATCGGACTTTCCTGGTGTGAATACACCCTTAAAGGCAGACTAACGGGTCTTTGAGGGTCAGAATTCTAGCTGATAGACAGGTGTTCAAATACTTATTTGCAGCTGTATCTTACAAATAAATAGTTTAAAAAAAAATGATGTCTCTCACAGTGGACATGCACCTACGATGACAATTTCAGACCCCTCCATGATTTCTAAGTGGGAGAACTTGCAAAATAGCAGGGTGTTCAAATACTTATTTTCTTCACTGTATATTGTGCATGATGCTTAAATATTTACTTAATTGCCATAGCTGCAAAGGACAGAGTAGGCACAAAAGTTAGGCACATTTTCTTATTACTTTCTGTTCCCGTCCTCTGTAAGCCACGTCCTTTTACAGTTTGGCCTTTGTGGCGCTATTTGCCGAAATGATGCTCTGTCCTCCAGCACAAGATGGAATTCTCAGCAGGACACTGGCAGAAAGAAAAATCACCTCATTTTCCCCATAATAGACACGCCCCATATCATAAAAGTATCTCTCATGGAGAACAAAACGCATTACATTTGATTCTCTGAGTGCTGAGCTGGGAATATGTGCATTATGGAGAAGAGTGCAGCAAGCCAGGTTGCCTCATTTGAACTCAGATCAGATTTTAAGGGTGGACACTGAAACTGAGCCCTAGAACATGAGGACAAAGGTGTAAGAGTGTTGTCTTCAGATTGAATGATCTTCTATTTTCCTAATGGATTTACAAGCAAATCTGAAAATCACATGTTGTTGGTTCAGAGTATGTATGACTAGATTTCTATACGTGTGACACCCTGTGGATTATAAGCAAATCCTTCTCTAGATATGATAGGACCTCATGACCTGGCTCTGAACCTGAAAATGAATCATTCTAAAAGGCTTAGTAGCATTGATCCCACTGATTATTAAAAGACAATAGCTATGTTTCCATCCACTTGTCAATTGAATCATCTGAAGTTCGGTAAAAAAACTTATGCGAATTAAGCTGGTGAAAGTGTGTTTCCATCCAACGGCTTTAAAGCGAATAAAAACCTGTGCGTAATGACGTCACATGCTGTTTTGCGATCAAATTGGTATATCGAATTGATTTGAGACATTTTAAGGTGTTTCCATTCATTTTCGCACTGAATCGCACAACATTCAAGCAAACATTTGCGAACAAAGTTTTGCTAGACAAAATGGATGGCGCATCTGCCAACAAATGATCAATATTGTTGATCAAACAATTGTAGATTAAGAACAATTAATTTGATCAAAGTTGTAGCCTAGTGCTTACGTGCCAGCTGATAGCGACATATCCAAGGGATGATGTATAGCGAGGCGGTTGTTAGCCTGAAGGGGTTGTCTACATCCCGCTTATTACATGGCTAATTTGCATAATTACATAATTACATAATTTGACACAAAATATTGATTTTAAACGGAGTTTATTGATTTAAAAAAAACGATTGTACTCCTTCCGCTAAAGAAAATAGTCCGTTCTGTCTCTGAACTGCGTCCATGGCAACGCTGTTTTTCATGGCAACGGTGTGTTATACTTAGCAGCTGTCTGTTATCAAGAAATAACACACCGCATTCTACATTAGAATTCAACCAAGCCATGTACGTTAATAACAAGCTATAATAAGAAAACAACGACGCTATCAACAGTGCTATGATGATGCAGATGCACGTAAATGCCTGTGGTGTGGGAACGACAGCGCTCCAAACAGTTCTGGGAGATCGTGGTTCAGAGACACCTCACGGAAACCCTTTGGTTGAAGCATTGTTTTGCTTTGTCCACTTACATCTGTCTTTGTTGACACCCGCCATGTGTGCGCAAACAGAGCGGAAATACTGGGCGGAAATGAGCGAAAACTTCTTCTTCTGTGTTTTGTGGCGTGTTGCAACCATAAAAGGACCTAAAACTTAATCGCAATTCATTATTTATTCGGCAAATAACGTTTCCATCAGCGTTTATCGCATAAGCCGTATATCGATCAAGATAAAATCCGATGAGACCGAACGCATTTCATTTGAGTCGATATTCATGAAATTCAAGCGAATTTTACTGTTTCCATAAGGCATTTTTCATTCGATATCACTTAATTCGGATAAAAACGTGTCGATGGAAACATAGCTAATGACACATTCCCAGTGCGCTCATGATGCAATGACTATGTGAGGCAGAAAACAAAACATAATAGATAAGTTTTTGTAAAATACAAAATAAATTGATTTTGAGAATTAGTCTTTCAACTTCACATGAGGATAAATCAAGACAATATCAAATATGTATTGAGGGAGTAGAGAGTTGATCTGTTTAGATATTTGTGGTGTGTACCTAAATTTAATTGTAACGCAAACAAAGCAAAACTGAAGAAAAAAAAAGAAAAAAAATAAACCTAAATTACAATTAACTTAAATTAAAATTTTAATTAAGGTCAATGTTTAATTGGAATTTGTGTATCTTTTAAATCAGTTGAAGGGCTTCATGTGATGGCCATAATCTATTTAATTCATAATTTATATCCTTTGTAAAGTGTATTAATTTATCATCGTTATATAAAACAGTAGTTATTTTCTTTAACGAAAATATGAGAAAGCTAATGAGTAATGGAAGTCTCTGCTCTTGTTTCCTGTAGCTGCCATCAAATTTGAAATATGCTTTGTGATCTTAGATGGACCCTGTTATAACCATTGTCCTCTTTAGTGGCAATGTAGCTATATAATATCTGAATAATAGGAGGGGCCCACCAACTAAGAAATTAACATTGTAATATGTAATTATATATATATATATATATATATATATATATATATATATATATATATATATATATCAATGTTTCCCAGTGTATAGCCACAAACAATAAAGACAGGAATTAACTTGTAAACCTTTATATATGGTTCAGGAAACACAGAAGAAATAAACAGAACAATGCATTTAGATGAACATACATTTCAATGAAACCAGTCAATTGAATGGAAGCAGTATTTGCACAGATGTTTTGTAGAGTATGACTTAACAATAGAAAAAGAATAACAATGAAAATAAAACCTCAGCTAATCAAGTCAAGGTTGTGATTGAGTGATTCTTTGGGTAAGGATAGCATCACTACAATCAAATTTGCAACAGTCAAAATTTAGGATGATGTCCAAACAGCCCTCCAAGTGCTCCTCCAAAATCCAAGAAACGAAAACAAAACAGTCCACAAAGTCACACTCTTGCAGCTAGGACACCCGCCACTCCACAAGACAAAGCAGTGAAAACATCCATCAGTCAGAAATCATTTTGTCCATATCGTTAGCGTCTTAGCAGCTCGCATGGATCCCAAACCAAGATTATACAATAACATTTAAAGAGTCCATCTACAAAAAGAAAACAAATCTACCATGTATTACATACATCACGAAAACAAATGGACAACATTAGGAGAAAACAAAAACTTACATGATTGAACTTGAAACACAGTTTTTCAATCAAGACTCCAATAAGTGTTTGCTGGAGGTACTAGGTTGAACCCATGCTTCCCTCTTCCAAACAAAACTGACTTCTACACTACAGCCTAATTTAAATACCAGAGGATTTGACGCTCCAGCGCCCCCTAGTGGCGAGTATAAAAAATACAACAGTAACAGCTAATGCCTAGTTCACACTACATGATTTTAAGCCCGATTTGAGCCCGATTTGCAAATCGTTGAGCTCGCCGACAGGTCAGGGTGTTATCGCGGGTGATTAGCGCGCGATGAATGCTCGCCAATCTGTTAGTATGAAAGAGCCAACAACGCATCAAAGACGCTCGCAGACGCGTCGCTGAGCCCGGAAAAATATCTAGCATGCTAGATATCCAGAGCTGTCGCGCGACTCAACCTCACGTGATGTCGAGAGCTACAGCCAATCAGAGCAACTACAGATTAAACATACAAGTATGTGTAGACATAAAAATATAATTACTTATGCTTTTCGGAAGAATATCCCTGTTTGTAATCATAGGTTTTACAAAAATATTTTTAGGAAAAAGGAAAGTCAACTGTATATATGCCGATGTCACAATGTTGATGTTCTGGGTGTTCTTTTTTAAAATGAAGTTGTAGTGTATATATTTTCTCAGAGCTAATCATCACGCAAACAGTTTGCAGCACTAGTTTCTGTCTGGCGTCCATACGCGAGTAGTGTTCTCCTACCCTGGGTATTGGCGCGCGTGCTGTTTCGCGTCATTTTCGGTTCATTTTATCGCGTGATTTTTCGTGAGAAAACGTGGTTTGTGGACAAGATAGAATCGTTGGGTGACAGAGTTGTTGTCAACTCGTGTAGTGCGTTACCTCCTGTTGCGGATCAATCACGTTGTGTCGTGTGGTGTGAACAGCTCAACAACTTGAACACTCCTGATTTCACAGAGAGCAAGTCATGTAGTGTGAACAGCACAGTTCAGCCCGACGTTTTAAAATCATGTAGTGTGAACTAGGCTTAACCTGTTACACTGTTACTTGCCAGACATGGTCGAACCAAAGGCTTTACCGCATCCAGTCCACTGCAGGATCCAGTCACCCAGTGTTCACATCTCAAGATCCATGTCTCCTCATCCCTCAGTGGCTAAACGAGAAGTCAATCACTATCAGATATATAGTTAAAGTACATTTCTATACAAACTCTAACAAAGAACAACAAAAAAAAGTATGACTTTCTTCTGTGGAACATAAATAACATTTTGAAGAAAGTTTTGGGTTCACTTTTTGGTGGTCCATTTATATATATATATATATATAATTAATTTTAACGGATTATAATTAATTATAAATATTTGAATTAGTTTTAGAATTGACTGTAGCAGAATCAATAGTACAATTATTTAATCAGTTCATCCAATGACCAGAATGCATAATCGACCATTAATTCTAGGAAATAAATAATCTTCCAGGTCAAGAAAGAATAACCTTTTCCAACTAAAGTAAATAAAGTACTGGCAGGGTAATAGCATAGGTATCGCTAGATCAAGATGTTTAAGTGACTTCCATATTTTTGTGAGTGGCAAACACCGATACAATTAAGCGGGGATATAATGGTTTAATAAACAAAACTATGGTAGGCTACACACACACACATACACACACACACACACACACACACACACACACACACACACACACACAACTAAACTAAGCAAAGATTGTATACAGAATCAAGAAAGTAAAGAAAAGTGAAGAAAGAGAGAGAGAAGAAAAGAGAACGTCAAGATTACAATCAGTTAACCACAACCTACGAGAAACATCAGAGAATCAGGGTCACCTTAAAGGGGCACAATAACTTGCAGAAATGCATTTAAAGGCTGAACAAGTCCAGATCCAGGAGATTCTTGATGATTTTGCCAAGCATTCGTTTGGGTTCTTGGGGTGGTCCAGGTTGAATCCAAAGAAGTTAACTTGAAGATGAAGTTGCCAGAAGAAAAACAGGAAACATTGTCTCAAAGAGATTGAGCCAAGATCTGAACTAATCATCAGACACTCTTAAAAGGTCCTATCAGTTCACACCCATTTGGTGAGGTGACCAATCAAAGATGACCGGGAGAAAGTCTTTGTTCCATCTTATCTCCATTTGCATGTTCATGGTGGCATAGAGGATTTGTACAGTCTTTACACAAAAGTATGGTAAAAATATTATGATGCAATTTATCATAACATGTTGTACACCATTGATTATAAAACCAAAAGAGGATTATTTTGATACCAAGAAAGAGGGGATTTGAAGATGTTAAAGCAGTGATACATCATCTTTGGATATCAACATTTAAAGTTACAAAAGAATCTTAATAAAACATAGGGACATGCATAAAACACAGGAAAAATACTATACACATTTGGGATAGTTTGTGGATAAGAATGGAGTCAATGTAGCCTAGAAATCTAGACTCCCCCTAGCAGCAGCAAAATGTATTTTGTAGCCAGTGTAGTCTAGCAACTCTCCGTTGACTTTCGAGCTGGGAAAACCAAACTCTAGTCAGGCCAATCACATCGTGTATCGGCGGGCGGGCTTAATATAATGACGACAGTGTTGCAACGGTTCACTGCTATTTGAAAAAAAGAATGGCAGCTGCTGCTGGCGAACAGCTGTCTTTCGATTCGGCTTTGGCCGCAACTCTGGATGATTTGAATTTAAGCTTTTCTTCGAAACAAGAACAAAGAACGGCACTTGAGACATTTTTAAAAAAAGGAAGATATAAAAGACGTCACCTTCTTCGTTGCTCTGGTTGGTTGTAGCGCTATCCTATTGCGTGCAGAAGGAATTTGAAAGACAACCGTTTATCCCGCCCCTCGTATTGAGCCCTGTTAATGGTGAGTTCCCAGACCTAACATCCTGATGTAGGTCTGGCATGCCAGGCTAGAGTCAATGTGCTTGTGTATTGGAAGTTTACCCCTATAGACCTTATGTAGCCCACCCCTTTTCAGCGCTGCACTCGTTGTCTTCTGACTTCCGGTCTGTATTTTCACAACGATCTTGCATAGGAAAAAAAAAATTCCCGGTCGACATTTGTTAAGACATCTGCTTTACAGATTTTCACTTCACCAGCTAATTACTCCTCCACAACAATGCCATAGAAATATACAGAGCGCCCGCAAAAACGGAAGTTCAAAGACAATATTCTAAAGATGGCGGCGCCCTCGTTTCTCTGGTGCATAAGGTCTATAGTCTTTGACCAAGTGCGTCTGGTCTCCTGTGCTGTCTTTAAGGGTTGCATACACAGTCTCTTGCTGAGATCGTTCAGGGGAGCAGAGGTGATAACGGTCTTTGAAGAGAACTGGTTTGAGGACCAATGACAACAGGGGAGAGGGGGAAGGTTTTATGATGTCTAGAGCATTTTTAAGTCCATTCGTTACAATTGTAAGAGTATTAGTAGATTGGTAGTGTTAGGGTTATAACAAGTTGACATACCGGTATAGTTGAAAAGTTACTTATAGTCAGTAGAATGTTCAAAAGGGACCATCCAAATAAAGTGTTACCAAAGTTTCAACTATTTTGTATGAATAAAAGTTAGTGTCTATATGATGAAACTGTTTTGTATGAATAAAAGTTAGTGTCTATATGATGAAACTGTCTTTAAGCACATACATTCCTTTTTAACATGAATGTTTAAGATGTATATTGATAAAACTGTCAAAACCACAAATAATAACATAACTCCTCACCTCCTGTTGTAAAATCACTGCAATGCTGTTGCATTGGTTCTTATTGGAGGTTCAGTTTCAGTACTCCATTATAATCTCAACACT
This sequence comes from Semotilus atromaculatus, assembly GCA_031834385.1. Classification (NCBI taxonomy): domain Eukaryota; kingdom Metazoa; phylum Chordata; class Actinopteri; order Cypriniformes; family Leuciscidae; genus Semotilus; species Semotilus atromaculatus. The sequence continues at coordinate 9,403,362 of JAULUF010000009.1, read as the reverse complement.
CGCTGCAATAAATAGTCTGCAGAAAATATAAATGTGTTTGTAAATGCAACACACTCTTATTTTGGTCCCGACAAAATGGTATGTGCAGGACAGTCTTTTAGGTTTGGAAAAATATGTCTCGCAGAGCTGTATTTATTCCACAAGCACAACAGGCAGAGGCAATTTAGTAAGCTTAGCCCTGAGGAGCATATGAAATCTCCCAGTGCAGCCGCACACTGTGTCAGATCTCTCATACTAATGATGAGCAGTCCATTGAGGAGTGCTCTGAGCAGAAGCTAGAAATATCCCTGCCTCACCCTGCCACGGCTCAATATGTCACCGCCGAAAGGAGAGCAGAGCCTGAGCAGGGGGTGGAAAACTGACCACTTCCCTGCATGAGAAGTGGGCTGCTGCTCCGTATCCCCTAAACACGCTGATTATCGAGACAATCGAGGCCGCGGAGGCCATGAAAGGCTTAGCGAGACGTGTCGGCCGATGATTCTGTGACTTATGGCGTTATATTTTTAAATTGCCCTCTCCAGAGCATCTGATAAATCAACACAGGTCATTAAATGGTTCATTATCCTCCTAATGTGATTCATCGGCGGCAGCGGCACGGACCGCATCGACGGTCCGGCGAGCCGAGCGAGAAGACAGGAGATGGCACTCTCATGCTGATTTATGATGTTCAGAAGCAGAACACCGGTGGATAGGTCGGTCAGATGGCGCACAGGTCAGAGGATGAGTAAGTGGAACCACTTCTTTCTTTCTCAGCACACACACAAGCCCGTTTTCTGTTAAATACGGGCTTATGAACAGTGTATGTGTGTTGAAATGTCACTTTGATACAGACAAGCAGACATACAAACCAGGCTTCTCCTAAAGATCTGGCTCAAGCATGTTCAACTGACCACAGTGGAATAGGATCTGACTTTAGTAGCGCTTACTGTTATAAATCTGACAAAAATGGTGACAGCTTTCCTCCATTTCTAAATTACCCATGTGGTCATTGTCTCTGCTGTGTTGTTTGTGCTGCAATTTAAACAGCCTGCCAGTGCTCACAGGATGGACTCTAAATATCTTGCTCTAAGGGAAGAAAACAGCTCAGTCAGATCCTCAAACATTCTGGTGCCATTAAATAATTTGGCACATAAAAAGCTCAAATTAATGTTTTAGTATTTAACACCAAGATCATTATATTCCCAATATCATAGAGATCATAGAGAACAAACATCTTGTTTGTCTGATAATATATGTAATAAGAGATATGAAACGTGTATAAAGTATAAGTTAAATACAGACAGAAAAGTGCCACTGGCTCACTGATCTGAGGGCAAGGAACATGTCACAAACTAGCCTGATCATATTAGTATTCTTAGCTATTGGTACATAAGTTTAAACAAAAATTGTGTAATCCTCCCTCACTGCTGTATTCCCTCACTCAAACTTAAAACAACAATTCCCAGTATTCCTTCTCCTTATCACCTGCACCTGATCAGCACGCTCATCACCACAGTATTTAAGCACACACCTAAGGGTACATTTACACAACAATTTAAAATGGAGAGGTTTTTCATGCGAGTTGAGTTTTCCGCTTACAGGCGACACCATTGTCAAAATGATCCCCATTCACACGGATCCGCGAAAATGACTAAAAACGCTGCACTCTGCTGCCAGGCCATTATATGGAGATGAAACACTATAGACTGACCATATATCGTCTGAATTTCACATTTTTGTTGTTTGCATGGAGACCGTTTTCAAAAATTGTGCGTTTTCAAGCACCCAAAACGCTGTTGTCGTGTAAATGAACAGCCAAAACGCATGAAAAGTTTTACGTTTTTTGTTGAAAACGGTGTCGTGTAAACAGCTCCTCGGTCACAAACAATAGGCTTGTTTGAGATGAGCAAAATCTGCGCAGAACTGATCCCCGGTGATCACCGCAAGATGCATGCCGTTTAGAAATGTTGCGTTCCTGATGCGTTGCCTTGTTCTGATTTCATTCTAACGTATGTCAAAAAACTCTCATGACTGCAAGGCAGACGTGTCGGATTCTGCAGTTGCTTTCCACCGACTGCGCTGATCAAAAGCACAATGGCAAACGACTTACTGGACAAATTGGTGTTAATGAATAAATTCTTATTATTCTCAATGCTTGATATTATAGTGGAAGCATTTATTTGAAATAGAAATCTTTTGCAACATTGTAAATGTCTTTTGATGTCACTTTTGATACATTTTAATGCAGCCTTTGCGAAATTGTGTGTATGCTAGTACCACACTCAAATACCTATGGAATATGCCCATAATAATTGGTTTACGTCATTGGAAATTGTTAAAGAGCGAATAATGTGTTGTTTCTCCAGCCCAAAAGAAATTATAATGATATAAACATACTCACACTAAGCTCCAACTAAATTCCAAAGAAATGCAATAGAGGCATCATCTCTTTCAGAAAACAAACTTAAATTTAAAAAAGACCTGAATAGGGATGCACATGCAAATCACTATTAACTTGCTTTGTGTTAACCTCAAAACCAGTACTTCATATTGACTGAAGTGCAAAGACACAATGACAAATATTCTGGATTTAATCACCCTCTAAACCCCCAAAACAGAGAGTGTTACTCAATTCAGGGGGCGTCCTACATGAGAAAGTGGCGCTCTTAAGAGCAGTCAAGCTTCAAAATCAGCCTTTCCTGTCTGGAGAGCCTGTGATAGAGGGTGGTCATTATTCAGTGCTACTGTGGATTTTTAAGTGAGTGGTTGGGCAGTGTAATTTGAAGAGGACAGACTAGTTTTAGTGGAAGTAAAAAAGTGAATTAAGATGTTACCTGGCAGCCATTTGCACCACATTGCCAATTTCACCCCCAGAAATATTACCTATTACTATTAGGAAGCATTAGAATTGGCTTGTGTATTAGAACTGAATACACATGTTGGTGTGCTCGTTGTGTCAGGCACACATATAATCGATTTGCCTCTTCAAACTTTCAACTGAAGTAATTGCCGCAGTAACATACTATGTGAGCTTGACAGCAATTCAATTTGTTAAGAAAACATCTGCCAAGGCTAATTCAACACTGCAAATAATGTAACATTGGGTATTGCATTTCCACTCAAACAGGTCACAAATGCTTGTTTACTCAAATAAAATAAAGACTATCTACAAGAGTTAATTTTGTCAAGGAAGAAATGTCTTTATGTTGCCGGGTGGGGGTGGGGGAGGGGGATGTGAACGACCACTCCAAGTTATCCTAGTCAGGAACACAACTAACAAATGCTTAAAAACAGCAAAAACAATGAAGGACATTGTGTCGGTGCCAAAATAATTCGGTGTTAGATTACTAAATACTGAATTCTTTGGAGTTGCCTGCAGGTTAACTGATGTGCATGTCATTGTGCATAATATAGCCCACAGCATTTGTTACCAACAACTCTGATTTGAGTAACTGACTTACCTTCCACACCTCGATTATGTGCCTGTGCCCCATATATAATTCTTACTTACATGCTATTCCCACAAAGCAGTTTGAGGCCAATTCTCAGAGGTACACTAGTAAATGGCCCGTGCGAGTAATAAGGAAGAACTCGCATCCATGCATATTTAAGAAAGTTATATATTGCATCTGTCACCTTGACTAGAAGAGGCACATTATTCCAAAATGTCATGCAAATTCCTTTTATCCAGTTTCCCTTTATAGAGTCAAATGAGAAGAGAGCTTTCCTACCGCTGTCACAATTTCTTTTCGTCCATGAGTGGGACATTTATTCAAAGCATGCCACATATTTCTAGCTCACTCTCAATTTTCATTATTTGCTCTATTTCAGATTGTGACTCAGAACATCTTCCTGCATATTAAGAGGCTGTAAGTACTGCTTGCATTGTATGTAACAGTAAATTCCAATCAGCCAAGAGCCCTCATCTATAAGCAAACAACCTGAGGGATAATACTCTCTTCCACATCCTATCCTCCTCTACTCATTTTCTCTCATTTTCCCTTTATTTACTTCGCTCTGTCTCCAAGTATTCTTTTTGAACCATTTGCATCTAAACAAAGTGTGAATCCATTCTGAGTTTCAGCTGTGCCGCTTAGTGGTAGCAGTAGCACTGTATTCAACACGTCAAAAGCACCATTGGAACATTGTGCATGTTTAAGATAATATAATAATTAACTAACTGAAGGACTCAACAATAAAGATTGCCTGATGGCCCGAGGCCAGTGTGAGAGGGATTTTGGGCAGCGGATGAAGCGGTCACTGAAAATGTTACATTTATTGATCTTGTACATCCATTTTTATGCAGCTTGCAAATGTTGACATGTTTTTCTGTGATGTTGTGAGAAAGTGAACTTCACCTCTCACTGTTACGCACTCCCGCATTGACTGAATGGCGTTACACGCGAGAGCGGGAGAGACTCTGGACATTTGCCTACGCATTTGCACACACATACACTCGCACGCTCCTTTATAAAAATGATGCCTTGCTTAGGCTAATTGTGTTATTTTGTGAAGGTGTATGGATGGCTAATGAACACAGGGGGGAGGGGTTGTGTTTAAAGAGAAGGCAGGCGCGAGGCTAGGCGCCATTAACTCATTTGCGTTGATTTGTTTGTAGCGTGGTTAGTCCGCGCTACATTCACAACACTCAAAACTAATTTGTCACTGTTTATAACTTTCTACTATACCACCTCCATGACATGTAGTGCGGTACCCACTAGTTCATGTCCCATTTACTCACTGTTTCTGGTTAAAATCCTTGTGAATTCATACATATTACGACTCAAGCATTTCCTGCATCCCAGTCCGGTTCAACTGCTCCTATGCGGATGCGCACGCCGCTGTTGGGGCAGTATTTATCCTTGTCATAGGGCAGAGGGTGCAGAGCATTGTTCACAGGGGTGTTTGTTTGTAATAATGTTTTGTATGTATACGGGTGGTGTGAATAGGTGGTGTAAATGTGGTATAAAATGATAGTGATATGATGATACTATTTTATTTTCATGTAATGTTTATTTTCTACTTAGCTTATAGCTTATTTATGGCCTTAGGCTAAAGGTAATACCCTGATTGTTGGTATGGTCCATCTGGGCCAATTTGGTTTAATGCTTTGGCCTATTTAAGAGGGCCTCATTCTGCATTAGGGAGGGAGAGGGTGAGTACTAGCTTGCTGTGAGGCTATGTACAAAGTGTTTGCTGTACTATCGGGGAAAGCCAGAAGCATTGTGCTGTTTTGATTTATTTTTGATTATTTTGTTTTCTTGACTTCTGAGTTAAAATATTAATAAACTTTATTCTATTTGTTTGGAACAAATTGAACTTTGGTAACCGTCTTTTCCACCTCCACCACCTTAAGCCAGTGAGCCTACACATCCCAGTATTTGGGGTGCCACTCGGTACCTCACAGATGTATACTACCGTTCTGGAATAAAGAAAGAAATGAATGCTTGTATTCAGCAATGATGCACCGAATTGATCAAAAGTGACAGCAAAGACACTTATAATTTAGCAAAATAGAATGTTCAAATGAATGTTTCCACTACGTTTACACTATAAAATTAATCAGCACAACTGTTTAACGTTGATAATAAGATTTATTTATTTTTTTGAGCACCATCAGGATGTTAGAATGATTTCTGAAGGATGGTGTGACACCGAAGAGTGGAGTAATGGATACTGAAAATTCAGCTTTGCCTTCACAGGAATAAATTACATTTAAAATATATTAAAATGGAAAACAGTTATTTTAATGTTTAATGTTAATGTTTTTACTGTATTATTTTATCAAATAAATGCAGCCTTGGTGAGCATGAGAAACTTTACTTTAAAAAAAAAAAAAAAAAGTTCAAACTTTTGAACAGTAGGGTCTCTTGCATTGTTGTTAAAAATTCTGGTTATTTGTCACTAAGCTAATATTATCTTGTTTAAAGATAAAGAAAAAAGGCTTAGTGATAGTGCTCAAAACATCAGTAAGAATGTGTTAAATACTAAGAACCAATCAGTATGTTTTTAAAGTTAATTTTTAATTCTAAAATATAACCATACAATACCATTTTTAAAAATAGAAATTGATCTTTCTTTTTTTTTGCTGGGGCCAGTGAAAATTGAGTCAAGGGCAAGTAGAGCTAAGAACTAAAAACACTAGTTAAATTTGTTAGTTTAGAATGTGCCCTAAAGTCAATTAAAAAAATATAGTCACATGACATAAGCATTTTCAGCTGGAGTCATCAAGCTCCACAACAAAAGAGTTATTTAGCAAAGGCACAGGCATTACATGTCTTGCTGTAAAACTGTTAGCCCGTCACCCTCAGAGAGTGGGGGCAGACAAATAATAGCATGAGGTAGTGGTAGTTGAGGATTGTAAGTCACACTTTCTTAGGTAATAGAGTGGACTGATGCTGCAGAGCCTTTGTGTGAGCCACTGGTAATGACTCCTCAGCAACAGAAAAGCCAATCTCTTTGAGAGCATTTAGCCACATTGCAACAGCGGAAGTGATGCCATGCATTCATGCTGGAGCAGAGACGGAAGAATACATTGTGGCAGGAGTGTCACTCGCTCCAGCTAGTTAGCCTCTCACATCTCAATTTATCAAAGGAACTATGAGTAACCAGAGCACAGAGCAAAGGCAATGAAAAACTATGTACCTAATGGCCTAACAAAATAGCTGAGTCATGGAGAGGACAGGAGAGGAGAATGCAGGATGGGAGTGTGTGCTGCTCAGAGAGGTATATTAAAAGGATAGTTCACTTCAAAAATAAAAATGTCATCATTATTTACTTACCCTCTGTCACAATCTCCAGTCACTTCACCATCACAGTCACCTTCGCACTACATTTCCCATAATCCCTCCTGGCTCACACCTGCACACACACTTCATAATCATCCACACCTGCCATCATTCACCCTCATCAGCTCCACTCCATTTAACCAGTCAATCTCCTCATCACAGTTTTAGGGCGTTTTCACACCTGAAAGTCTGAACCAAAGTTCACGTTTTGATACATTTTATTATTTTAGAAAGTTTTGGTTTGGTTTCACACTGCAATTATGCGAGCACACTAAAGAACTTTACGTGACATACTTGCGTCCTGTCGTCATCATGTGGGCTGCATCTTGATATTGATTGGTTTGTAAATGGATGTGCGTCTGACGTCAGCGTGTTGTCAATTCGGCGGGTAACTTTGACAACATGAATGAACAGACGCATATTGTTGCAACTATATTGTTATTTTATGTCATAATTACCTGCAGCACCAACTATACACAAGGCTAGTTCAAATTCGCCAAATGAACGTCCTCGTCCCTAAAACATTTTATTGTTTTTTCCAGTTGACTTATGTCATCAAACCATACTTCAATCAAAAACCTCGTCGTCTCCTCTCCCCATGTGCTAGTACCACGGCTCATTTTTCCTGCCACCTTCTGTTTTTTCGGCTATGCGGGAACCACCGGAACTTCCTGTAAAAGGTCTGAAAGTCTGAACCTTACAGAAATTCTTTCACACTAGAAACGAACCAAACCTTTATTCAGTTTGATCCGGACCGAGACTACCTCTTTTCGTCTGACCAAATTTCATCTGTTTGGTCCGGGGTAGGTTTCAAACCTGTAATTTTGATTCGGACCAAACTGAAAAGTCAGAAAGTACGGACCTAACAAGTTAGGTGTGAAAGGGCCCTTATAGTCTCGTTGTTGTATACATGCTTCAACCTACCTGACCGCTTACTGTACCTGTTGGACTATCCACAGCATGATGCTAGATTTCCTTCTTCAGTCATCTGTTTCCCATATCCAGTGACTCTTATGATCCCCACCACCTACATCACAAGAAAGAAACTATCCGTGTGTGATTGAAACTATGGAAACTATCTGACTGTCACCTCTTACCTGTTATCCTCGCCAGCTGCTATTCTCCACTCCTGCAAATAAACTTACCTTTGTATTTCAATGATATCTGTGTCGTCCTTATCTGTTGCTGACACCCTCATTGTGTTGTTTCTTCTGTGGAAAAAAAACTTTTTTCGTCCATACAACAAACAAATTGTTTTTTTTTAAATATCGTATGTGTTCCACAGAAGAAAGTCAGCAGACTGGAACAACGCAAGTAAATACTGCCAGAATTAAAATTTTGGGGTGAACACTGCATAGAGCTTTTACATTCAAAATGTTTGTGCATGTGACTAGAGTCATGTAAGCCATACAGCACAGCACTTATGACGGTTGACATGCAACATTCATGTTTTTCCATAAAGCTCTGGGCCACAAGATCGCTGTGTGAGCCGGTTTGAAGAGGAAGATGGGGTCTCAGCGGAGCTTGCAAACATTTACATGTCTGTCTCCTTTCAGACATTGTGGCGCTCCTAGCCACTCTCCCAGTGGAGATTGAAAAAAAAAAAAAAGAGAGAAAACTCAGACAGACTGAGCGGCCGCTCTCTTGTGGCAGTGAGAAGAGCCACCCCTCCACAGGGACAGATTAAAGCTGAGTCCCCTTGATCGGCCCTGTCTTTCTTACCACATATCTCAGCCCTCATCAAAAGTGACACAAGCCACAATTTCCTTTACCGACAGGGCTGGAACTCCCTGAAATAAACTTATGAACCATTCAAAGCACCATCAATTTGCTCTCTACGAAAATAACGTTATGATTTGCAATCAGAAGTGTTACATGGCAGAGATGTTAGGAAGTTTATTCCCTGCTTGTTTGTAAACAGGAGCTAAATATACTTATATAATATATAAGGTTTTTTAAAAAAAAACATTACTTTATACTGCCACTCCATGTCAGCCAGCATGCATCATGTATACATTCTGCTGTGCACGAGAATGATTTTGATTGATGTGAAAATACAATACCGACTCACGTCAAAAGTTGGTTGTTATTCAGAATAAATTGAATAGATAAACAATTCTAAACATTTCAGAACGTTTCAGAATACATCTCCAGCCGAGATTACTCATGTTGCCTTACTCTATCACAACGTCCAGATTTTTGTCCCAGAACGAGGGTCAAACAACACCAAGCCGCATGGACGTGCCAATTAAGAACCAAAGCAGAACTATCCAGAGGCCAATTAAGTAGCCACAAGGTGCCTTTGAAGGGTCCGCTGTGGAGCTGTCTCTCTGAGGACAGGTTAAGCAGGCTCCATTACAGCAGACAGAGACTGAACTGATAGCAGGGATAAATGATGTGAGACCCGTAACACCGGGCACTCTGACTCTGATAAATAAACATGGTTAGATCTCTGCCATTGTTTAGTGTGGCAGGAGCATGGATGGCTCTGAACCCACACAGCAGAACACAAGCTCATGAATAAGCCATGAGGAATGCAGCAGGGTTAGGAAAACATGTCCCTCTCTCAGAAAAAGAAGCACTCTGAGAGCAGAGATGAGGATTGTGTGTGGAAAAATATTCAGTGCGTAACAATGCATCGTGTGACAGTGGATCCACAATACTCAGTGCTAATGGTGCGTGGAATATGCCTACAATAATGTGTGTTGTATACAATAGTTTGCTTGCAAGCGACCAGAACTTTATCTCAATTACTTCTAAAATTCTTCCTGTGATACATTGACAACACCTAGTCTCAACTGCATCACCTGAAAGAAAAAGAGGTGCTTTACTGCCCCTGGTGGTGGTGAAGGGAAAAGTGCCACCTATCCTGTTGTTCTCACACATCAATGGCTGTCCTTGAGCTCCTGCACACGCTTCGCACCTGCACGGATAATAACGCCAATGGCAATTTATTGAAAATTTGATTCAATTTAAAGCTTGGTGCTCAACACCGACCGCCCTGTAAACCACAGGAGACAAGATGGGAAGAATATTTGAGTGTATGTTATAAAGTAGAAGTACTGTGCTTTGAAAGATCTTGAAGAATAGTTCACTCCTAAATTTAAAATCTGTCATTATTTGCCCACACTCATGTCATTTCAAACCTTGATTTATTAATTTTTTTGCTTGTTTGTTTGGGTCCATATATGAAAACCATAGGGGCCCAATTTTCTTCAAAATATATTTTATGATTCACAAAAAAAGAAAGAAAACTAAAATCATGCAGATCTGTAATGAGGATAGATAAATAAATAGTGACAGAATTCAAATTTTTGGGTGAACAATCCCTTTGAGGAAAAGTAAAGCATTGAGTTATTGTGAGGACGGAGCCTTCAGCACACTTTACCATAAGTGAGGTGGAACAGAGACAAGTCAATATTGTAGTGTTCAAACAGCAAGACACATGATGACTGGGCAGAAAACTTGCGAGGGGTAACACACAAAAAAGAACAGTCGTGGAAAATGGGAGCTAAGAGAGAAGGACTGAGAGTAGAGAGACAGCAAGAGCGAACAATATTGCATCCTCATTGCAATAGCTTCAATTTGTCATAGGCAAAATCTGCAACTGTGGCGACTCAGACAGCCTGCTCCTTCATTCTGTTTTTAATTTTGGGAGCATGCTGCTCCTGTCAGAAATATCCCTTTCAATTCAATAGATTGCCAACCAACAACAGACATTATTTTACATCATATTAGTGATCATTAGTGGTAAACAAAAGAAATAATATATATATTTTAATCAAACAGATTGTTCTTGTTCTCTTCCATGCACTGACCGATGGTGATTTATTTTTTTAAACCAGTGTATCTCTTTTTTGAAGACCTTCCTGGACTGCTTTCTTACATTCAAATATTGAACATGGGCTTTATTCACATTTTAAGGATTGGGAGGTGGAAGAGAGATTATTGTTGAATTCCCATTTGCAAAAAAAAATTAAAAAACACCAACCAATAACAATCAATAGTGGTTTCTCCAAACATTTCACAGTTTGGAGTTCACTGAATGAACAGGCGTTTGAAATCTGAACAAGGCATCTCGTTTGTGAATGAACCCTGTCATTTATATCCATAATTTACCTGTGACAGTGAAACACATCACCAAATAGTAATTGGGCTTGTCATTTAAGGAGAACTCCGGTCAATTTTAACTTTGAGTTAATTTTTGCAATTAAATTTGCACCCTGTTGACTTCAATGGGGCAAGTTTTAAACCTGCTTTTAGCCTCTTAACATCCTTGATATGTCATTACAAGTGCACAGCCATGTGAGTGGTGTTATTAAGAATGAACACGGTCAATCTGACTGCAGTAGATGTGAAAGATAATAATAAAAATGATGTTAATTCAGCCAGCTCACATACCTGTATTTTCTTCCTGTTTTCGGTCGAAGTCCAAAGTAGTCGATTATCGAGTTGGGAGAATGGGATCTCATACAGCCTGGTCGCGCACGCGAACTCGATAATCGACTACTTTGGACTTCGACCGGAAACAGGAAGAAAATACAGGTATGTGAGCTGGCTGAATTAACATCATTTTTATTAATATCTTTCACATCTACTGCAGTCAGATTGACCGTGTTCACTCTTAATAACATCAGTCACATGGCTGTGCACTTTAATGACAGATCAAGGATGTTAAGAGGCTAAAATCAGGTTTAAACCTTGCCCCATTGAAGTCAACAGGGTGCAAATGTTCAAAAGAAAATAACACGGTGTAGGCAACACCGATTTTTGTCGTTGTTCTCTGTACTGACAGCACTCCAAATTTACCAAAAAATTAGTTCAATGTTAAAATTGACCGGAGTTCTCCTTTAAATCAAATAATTATAAACTGAATAAAAAAAATTTACAGGTTTCGTAATCCTCAATATATCCATGTAACGCAGTGGTCACCAATCCTGGTCCTGGAGGGCCGCTGTCCTGCAGAGTTTAGCTCCAACCCCAATTAAACACACCTGGACCAGCTAATCAAGGTCTCACTATAGCAGTGGTCACCAATCCTGGTCCTGGAGGGCCGCTGTCCTGCAGAGTTTAGCTCCAACCCCAATTAAACACACCTGAACCAGCTAATCAAGGTCTCACTATAGGCATACTAGAAACTTCCAGGCAGAGGTGTTGGACCTGGTTGGAGCTAAACTCTGCAGGACAGCGGCCCTCCAGGACCAGGATTGGTGATCCCTGATGTAACGAATGAATAACTCCAACAACTACTACTTTACCCACTTACACAGTTTACTCACCTAAAGCAATATAAACTATATCGTTGGGTAACTAAGTAATTACTGTAATTTTATTACTTCCCCCTTGAAAAAGTAAAGGGATTATGCATAATTTTTCTGTAATTAAATTACTTCAGATGTAATTGCAGAACAACCCTATACGGACACTGAAGCTCGAGTCGCCATTGGCTAGTATTTTTTTTTTATTTTACTCACCAGACTTTTTTACATGGAATGCTAGAACAATGCAAGTGAACAAATTATACATACATATAAAATTCAAACACTATTAAAGAAAAGTAAACAGATAGAAACATAATGAAACGACACGCAATAGCACAAATAAACAATAGAAATACAAAAGAAATAACCAGTGCTTTTCAGGTTGTCCAGGTAGATAGCTAGACAGAAGTAGATACAGATTAGACCTAATCTGTATCTACTACTGTCAAGCTATCTACCTGGACAACCTCTGTAGATTATGTACAGAAATTGAATAATCAAATGTAAAATAACACTTCACTGGAAGCTGCTCGGGACTGGAAGATGCTGGCTGATCTTGATCAACGGCTTATTTTTCCACCTGAGATTGACACCACTAACCTACGACCAGACATTGTTTTGTGGTCTGGATCAGCACGCATTGTTCAACTGATAGAGTTGACAGTGCCATGGGAGGATGCTGTAGATGAGGCATATGAGAGGAAGAAACTGCGGTATGCTCATCTGGCCAATGAAGCAGAACAGCGAGGATGGAGAGTCCAGGTTTATCCAGTGGAAGTGGGTTGTCGAGGTTTTGTGGCACACTCTACAACCCGGTTCCTCAGAGACGTCGGATTCAGCGGCCAAGAGTTGCGTCGCACAGTAAATAACTTATCTGAAGCAGCAGAAAGGAGCAGCAACTGGCTGTGGTTGAGACGGAAAGATTCTAGCTGGCTGTGTACAGGCCGCCACGCTACGGTTTCGTAGAATTCTTGAAAAACTTGAAGAGTCTGTTGGTTTATTTGTATAGGTTGTATAGTATTTACAGTCATTACGTTCCTGTGTATATTGCGTGAATGACGGGGGGTTGGGCAGATATTGTGTTTTGCGGTAGGTGGTATGCCATACGGAACCGTTGCCACTGAAACTGCTTTAACGCACCAGTGGGGCTCGACAGCCTTAGTCAAACGGGTTGCCGCGGATGGTTGGGTTGCGGAGAGATTGTGAGATTGTGGTTAGGTCTCAGCAGCAGGAGGGATGTAGAGGTCAGTAAGCTGGGCTGAGTTGAGTGGGGGACGGAGGGGGGTGACTCTGGGACGCCAGAGTCACTGTCGAGCCCTCTTGAGGTGTCGTGGGCTAGTCGACGAAACACTGAGGACGGAAGGTGCCCACTTGAAGACCCTAGAGATGTCCCCTACTCGGCTCAATCCAGACGGTTGTCGTGCTGGTCCACTAGGGACACCACACTGTAGTTGCAGCCGTCGTGTGTGCTGACGCGCCAAGTACACTGCAGCCGTTAACGCCGGACAGAAGGGGAGTCACACCCTCATATGGAAAGAACCGTAAATGGATGGAGAAGCATAGTTTACTGTAAAGCTACGTCTTAGTGTTGCTTATCTTGGCGAAAGCCGAGTACAAATCAGCATGAAGTTTTAACATCTACTCTCGTGTAATGGAAATCATTAGATTCATCCTTTTGGTGTTTGATTAACATTAAAAACATAGACAGCAGCAGGAATATTAGGCTGATGTCACTTTAAGACAATGTTTAAAGCCTTTCTCTCATGCATGCATGTGTGAGAAAGCAATAGATGGCGCTCTCAGCCAAGCGACGGTGCATAAAGCTCAGAAGGCAATGAAATTATATCTGTGCTGTACTTATTTTTTTACCTCTAACTCAATCACCAGCATTTGAAATTAAAGACATTTAGTCGCCTATTGTTACGAACTGCTCCGAGATACGAAGGTTGAGGATCCAAATGCAGTTTTATTGAAAGGGTAATCCACAATCATAGTCGTAAAAAGGCAAAGGTCATAAACACCGGGTAATAAGTCCAAACAATAACAAACACAACAAGGCAGGGGACACGGGCAAGAGAGTAATCCACTGAACAGGCAAGAAATCCAAAAACCAAGAGACATAAAACCAGGGAGAATGCTTAGACTTGCAGTGCAAACTCTGGTCTACTAAAGACTTTGCAGATAATGAATGAGAAAACCAGGCTTATATGGGGTGAGCAAAACAAGATAATGAGACACAGGTGAATGTGATAATGGATGAAGAGCCCGGGCAGTGAGTTATGGGAGATGTAGTTTGTGAGGGAATGACAATAGTCTGATGTGAAGTGCCCTCTGGTGGCTCTCAAGGGCACTCCAGCTGATGACCGTTACACCTATAGTGTGAAATTTGGTCACATCAGTATGAGAGTAATTTATTCTCATTAGAGTGTTGCATTAAATATTGTATATCCAACAATTCTATATATAACAATAGTGGATTTAACATCACAAGTTAACAATGTTAAAATGTACGTTTTTTATAACCTTAAAATAATTAAGTAAGCAATTTTAATTTGTTAATCTTTTAATTAAAAGAGCAGTTTCATGTCTATCCTTGGTTTGTTCAACTGGTCAAGGTTGATATGGGATTTGGAAAGTAATTAGTAACGCAAAATAGAGAGAGTAATTAGTACAGCAATCTTGAGTGATAAGTAGCTAATGAATTGTTTTTTTTAGTGTGACTTACCCAACACTAGCAAATCTCAACTCATTGTTTCTTCACAATATATAAACTACATTATCTCGCAGCTCGATAATGCTGGATATACAGTATAGTATATCCAACTTTACCTGCATACACACAGTACAATCCCATACATATTCTATATAGCAAAATCTCAACTGCTTAAGTAAATGTGACCACACCTTAATGCATTAAGATATGATCAAAATTAACATCATGGTTTTCTGCAAAGCTGCCTTAAAACAATGCCTACTATGCAAAGAATACAAACACAATTGACTTGACTTGAAATTGACTTTGCACAAAAGTAATTAATGGTAGCCTATATTTGTGCTACTGTAATGTAAGAAAATAATATACTGACACAAATCAAAAAGATAATTGAACATGAACTAATTCATGTTGCAAAAGTCCCACATGGTTTTATGTGTGCGCTCCAAAAAAGATTTTGAAATGTCCCTTGCTGCCAGATCAGTAGCATCACTGTACCTACATTTAAAGGTATTTGGAGCCTCTCCCTCATTCTGCACTGAGAGAGATTGGTAGCCAGTGTCTGATCTGTGCTCATTGATCAAGCTTGAAACAGGGCCATTAGTATGCAGGTCCTGCCCCTAGACACAAACCAGGGGAGAGAGAGCGTCTGTGCATAGCCGCTGCGGATGCTACCGCTAGTTCTATAGCGAACACTATCCTCCAGAGCAACGAGTCTTTGCTAATGAAAGCTGACTGCACTTTCATATAAACGCTCACGCTCAACAGCTTTAAGCCCCTACAGACACATGCTGAAGCAGACAGTTATACACGCCCAGAGACTTAAATACACACCAAATTGCTCTCCTCTCGATCTCTCTGACACATATGCATACACACATTAATCCACAAAAGGAGGGTTGAAGGAGACAGTTTGCCAGGCATAAGTGGAGGAAGCTATTCTACAGTGCTTGACAAAAAGGTTCAATTTCCTTTCATTTAATCTTTAACCCAAATATAGAAATGGGAGGCACTTTATCACCTTGCCTCTTCACTGCAATCAGATAAGCCACAATTAATGCTTATCGCCGTCTGTCTGAAAGAAAAAAATTGTTTGCGTGTCTTTCATTATCCTTTCCCTAGATCGATTTCAAATGCAAAATGGACGGCTTGAAACCGGTTGCCCCAGTGACAAACTCACTGTGCCTGTAATTCATCCACAATGAGAAGGAGGCAATCAAAGAGACAGATATATAAGGACAGAGAACAAGTGCACTTATATAAGATAATGTGTGCACAGATCTTTCAGATGCAAAGGCACAGAGTCTCAAGGAAAATGCAGTCATACAGACAGTCCTCATTTCTCACAGAAAGATACTTTTTTACAACACTAATACATGTCTGTTGAACCTTCTGTGAATGAGTTATTAAATCACAAAAGAAAGAAGATTAATAGTGTTGTTTTTTCTTAAATAAAAATGCGTTTTAAAAGTGTTACACATGTTCAATGCAACAGCTAGTAATCATTTAAGTGGTTTTGTTTGTTAAAATGTTAGGTTAAATGTAAGTTTGCCTTGTTGTAATTTGTGGATGTAAATGTTTATGATGCTCAAATCTCCTAGTAAAGTTGAAGACAAAAGAAATTAGCTTGTTTGGTCATGAAGGACTCAGTGTTTTTGAATGAATTGGTTGACTGAATAATGCAATGACTAATTCATAAAGACTGCCGTAACAATGTAACCAAGAGAAAGGGTCAGTGAACTAAGTAGTTCAATATTTTGGTGAATGGATTCAAAAGAATCTGAAATAAATAAAAATCACCACAACTAATTATCAGCAATAATGATTATAAAAATCATTTTGATTATCATCAAGTTGAATTATTGAGCAATAAACTTTGCGGAAGATGTTTAGGCGTCATGGAACAGAATTGTGAAGACCAAAGGTATCCAAAGTTTTCTAGTATTAGACACACACACACACACAGGATGTTTAGGCAAGTAACTGGAAAGTAGTGATGGGACGGTTAATACAGAGGCTCCGATGTAGTTTTCAAAGCACTATTGTATCACACACCAATGCTTGTATCAAAATGAAAATACCACGTGATGACGCTTGAAGCTTCGAACATCATGCAGTATTGGAAGGTCGGAACAGCTGGTTTTAAAAAATTGGCGCTTCGCATATGTCTCTTGCTGTGTTCGAAATCACCCCCTATAGCCTCATTCACTATTCCCTAGATTACTCCACTTGATGGAGTTGATGAAAACAAGTGAGTTAATTCAGATACTGAGTGCGCCGGAAGGGCTGCCGCTTTTGCATTGTTTGTGCTTGGGTTTCATAATTCATTGAAAAGTAGAAAACTGGCGGCTCCAGTAGTAATGAAAAGATTTATCCTGAACTCTGCAATGGAAATGTGGTATGTAATGGTATGTATAAACCATAATTATACAATTTAATAATCAATTAAAAAGAAATTTATACCTGTATGATGCTGGACCAGCGCGGTTTGGAAAATGGATGGATGATTAAGCTGCTGCGCCATCTCCTGGCAAGATGCGGGAATTCATTCAGCGTGTGACTCTCACAGTGCATTATGGGTAATCTCTAGCTGTTGAGCATACATCGGCTGTACACTTGTTATTGTGGTACATTGTGGGATTGAATGAGTGCACTCAATAACATCCACTATGGTTTCAGACACCACTATAAATGGGTGTCCCTTCAAATAGTGCCCTATTTAAGGATATAGGGTCAATTTCGGACACAGACACGGACTTCGAAGTTTTGTTTGATCACGTGCTTCTTTTGCTCTGCGATGATTTGTTAGATATGGTGGAGAAAACAAGTCTGACCACCTGATGCAGCTAATGTGCATTGTGTTAAAAGCTTCGAGTAATTAACTGTTTTTGCCATAATTTGATGAAAGCCTCAAACGTTTCAGAAAGTCTCTGTTTCCCATCACTACTGGAATGTAGATTGTTGAGATGATACAGGCAGGGTAATGAATGTTCTTATGTTGTAGACGGAGATAACAGGTGACTGGAAGGCTGGCTGGCTTGAAGACGAGATGAACACAGAAGACTGAAGAAGACGTGACATTCGAGCCATGATCGCACAGGAAAGTATTCACAGGTTGATCGCCTGGTAAGTTTTCAAAGATAAAAAAAACGAGACCAGACACTTTGATGAAGAGGGTGAATGATGGCAGGTGTGGATGATTGTGAAGTTTGTGCAGGTGTGAGCTAGGAGGGATTATAGAAAATGTAGTGTGAGGTGACTGGTCTGGTGACTGAGGATTGTGATATTAGGTAATGACAATCTTGCTAAATTAATGCTGTCAAAAATAAAACCAATTACATATACAGTCATATAGAATTATGAGAATGAGTGTAAAGTAATCATCTATGATGGTTTGGCTGTAACATCACACCCTGAATGGTTAAAAATGTCTTTCCACTTCTAAATGAAGATCCACTGTAATGAACAATATGCATGAGGCACACAACTCAAGCAAAACCAATCAAGTAATAATGAAGAAAAACTAGTACTAATTTGCATGATTTTTATGTACCAAGCATGCTTGTTCTGTGTTGTAATTGTGTAGTACATGGAAATACACTGAACAAAATTGTAAACGCAACACTTTTGCCCCCATTTTTCATGAGCTGAACTCAAAGATCTAAGACTTTTTCTAAGTACACAAAAGGCCTATTTCTCTCAAATATTGTTCACAAATCTGTCTAAATCTGTGTTAGTGAGCACTTCTCGTTTGCCGAGATAATCCATCCACCTCACAGGTGTGGCATATCAAGATGCTGATTAGACAGCATGATTATTGCACAGGTGTGCCTTAGGCTGGCCACAATAAAAGGCCACTTTATCCGAGATCCGCCCACAAAATGACTTGCATTTCACGTTTGATACTTGTTTCAGATCGTTAAAATAGGGCCCTAAATATGCTTATTTAACTTTTTAGTGTGAAAAGTACCATCAGATGAAATCTTGAAGGTGTCAGTGCTTTCTCTCTGTCCATGCAATAGATGCACACCCTTGAATGAGCGCGGATTTCTAGTGCATTTACTTGAACCTCTTAGGTAATATCTATGGTTTAACCCATTAGAGAGGCGGCCAAAATCAGAATTTAAAATGGACTGAATAAAGCTCTCTACGAACTTGACGTGCGATGCTACTCTGATTGACATTTATGCCCATGAATCACTATCACACGCCCAAGCTCAGAGCAATATTGTAAGATACTGCATGATAGTACATTTTAACTAGCAGAATAATGCATCACGATACACAGTCTCACATTTAGTTATGTCTTTTAACTATTATAGTATTTCGAAGGGCAAAAACATGAACTTTAATTATTGGCTTTACTTCAAGTCAGCCGTCACTGTAGTGCGAGGCCAGTAGCATATAGCATTAGCTCCTAAGTCTGAGCAAACTCGATCACAACAAGCTAGGCGGGCGTGGTTTCAGTAACTAGGCACCTCAGCTCCACCCACGGCCTGCCTCTTTGCCGATATTCTGTTATCCGGGAGTGACGCGCTGCAAAGATGGCGAAGGCTGGCTACGTCCACTTTAGGCTTCAAAAATACTCTTCTGAATGACGAGGTGACATCACGGACACTACGTCCATATTTTTTTCCAGTCTATGATACACACACACACACACACTTATTTTGTATCAAGTAACAGAAATAGCAATATATACGGTTTTAATGATAATAACCCTGACACCTCACACCAGTGAAATAGGCTACTATCCAGCATGAATACTAAATCCATGTTCAATATACAAGGACTGATAATAGGCCTATGTATATCTTCATTGTAAAAAGACAAAGGCAGCAGTGACCAATCAACCAATCAGATGGAACAAAATGCCCTGCTATTATGGGTTCAACAGGCATGCGGGCAGCAGCAGATATTCACCTCACATCCCACATGCCCTGCCACCCTGGCATAATAGCTTTTACAAGAGCAATATTGCCAAACATGACCTGCACATCATTGTGTCTGACCCACCTAACAGTGCAATTAAAGCAATTTCAACACACAAATGCTCCCATGAAAGACGGTATAAAAAAATACCACGTCCAACATTGCTAATTCACTTTGCCTATCGCATGACAGAGAAATAATTACTAGCCCTGTTCTCACCTATGGGTATTTAAAAGACTTTGTTAATACTATTCACAGAGATCACATAGTGAAATGTTGTGGGATGCAGGAGGAGCATTTATTTAAGTGCTGAGGCTTTTTTAACACCTCTACAGAGACAGATTAACACATGTTAAATGAACAAGGCTGCCGGTACCCCCTGCTGCAAGAATGGAGCCCCGAGGTTCCACTGCTGTTCAAATGTGTCTAATCTCACCTCCTTAACTGCTTACTTTACATGACGCTTCTGCTCATTGACTTTAATTTATGTCTTGTATTTTTTTTTCTTTGATTAATACAGCTTCATGCCTCTGAAAATGGGTTCCAGTGAAAAGAGAGAGATACTTTTTGAGGGAGATGGGAGGCCTGCCATCTGTATGTCCACTACATTTCCCTCTGGCTTTTTTTTTTTTAACTCTTCATGGTGGAGTTCTTCTGAAAAGATTAAAGTCATTATAGCTAAATAAACCCAGACAGGGTGATCAAGATCTGATGTAAAGCAGATGACTGTATATTATCACACTTATTACACAACTGACCAAATAAATAAATACTTTGATTTGTAATCAATTTAATTCTATATTTTTAGCTGTAGAACATATACAAAGAAAATCCACAATTGTCTTTTACTACAATCAATAACTATACAATCTTGATGATGCCAGTTGCGTTTGTATGAAACAAAAGACAGTGATATAAAAGACATGAAAGAAGCCATTTAATTTATTTTTTCATTCCACTGCACTGTTTTTCCATTGTTTTCTATGGACGTGTTTGCTGTATTTGCCGTTGCGTCCGCATGTAATTGTCTCGCATGGCACGATGTCCACAATGTTTTTTCATTTTACCCTTAGTCATTTTTAATGCAAAAATAAGTAATTTTGGATTGCCCCTTATGTAATGAGCAGTCTGGTATGCAGTGTTGCAGTGGAAACAAGCAAATATTCTGACCACACGTTGCGTTTGACCAATCAAAGTGTGAGTGTAGGCTAGATAAAAAAAAAACTGAAAATAAAGAGACATGCTTTTAATAATTTGAAACATTCTCAACCTCTCAAGTCAAGAGATATGTATTAATCCAGGCTTGTTGACATTTGAATGGCTTGGTGGTTAAGAAAAGCATGATTTTATGATAATACTTTGTGTTGAGAAAAAATAGAAGAGAAAGAAAAGGCATACAAGACATTCTTCAGATATTACAGATCCATGTACTGTAAAGATACAATTAGCACTGCAGACAAACCGGGCAGAATAAAATCAAGCTGAAGAGTTTTAGACCTCTGCGTATGGACTAGAAACTAGGGCCATAAATAGATAAAACAACCACCCAGAGACAAATTTGTTGCAACATCCATTTCAGACTTTGCAAGGGACACATGGGATACATGTTCAAAATGAAAAGGAAGCCTGGTTGAATGTTAAGTAACCAAACAAGATACACTTCAGATTAAATCTTAAAGGCAGATGTAACGGTTTTATGTGGAACTGCATAAAAGAAAAAGTGCCTCTGAACATTTAGTATAGTAGTCTCCAATGCACTGTGCTGGGGGACTCTACTTACTTTTCTGTTGTTTTGTTCAAGTTCTCTTTTATTTTGAATGCACCGCTGCAGAATCAAACTGCACCATGCTATGTGTTTCTTGTGTTTTCAAGGATTGCGGGAAAAAGATGTCACAGAGTAATCAAAGCCTGTGCTACACTATTAAAATGGGTATCGGCAAGAGGCTTGCTGCAGGATTATGTGAGAAAAATATTTGGGTTGATTTTTCTTTTCTTCAAAGGAACAAGTTCACAACTGTGAAATAGAAAAATACAAAAAAGGTCAAATTCATGTCAGTGCATTGGTCTTTTTTTCTGCTATAATAGTTTCAGTACTGATTTGACAGGTGTGTTGACAGCTGTAGTCGATGATAAGAAAATGCTCCTTCAAATCCAGTCCTCTTCTCAAATACTTCACTAGGTTTTCCAAGAACAGATAACGACAATTCAACCCACTCAAACTGACTATTGTGTTATGTGTGCGTTCACAATGTCTGTTACAATGACATTAAGGAACACACAGCTATCAATTTAGCTGAAGTTGTTCCCCAACTGCTGTTTGTCCTATATATCATGCCACCTTTGATAAAACGGATTTATATTATTATGTACAGAACATTCTGCCCATAATGTTTTGCAAATAAGCATAAAACAATGCTGGGTAGGTGGCTGCTTTTTCATGTCCCACGTTCCCATTGAAGGCTGAATGAAAGAGGTTGTTCACAGAGAAAAGAAAAAGCATCTTAAGTTCTTTGTCAATTTGACACACAAAAGCGAATTGGGAGTTGGATCTGTGCTGGCTCACCACAGCGCTGATATGACAACTCTCCATAACACCGTGTAAGATGCCCTCGCTTAACACATTGTGTGTTTACATCCATCCCTTCAGCTCGACTCCCACTGACAGCTGACAGCGGCACAATGAATGTGGCGCATTAGAAAGCATACTATGCACTGCAGCTGCATATTCCCTCTTCTCTTTCAGACTCTCTAAAATGTTATCTCTCTTGCAATGAGGCCAGGTGGACCGCTGACTTATCCATTTTAATGGAGAGGAGAAAGCTTATTTACGTGCCTGTATTGCAAGGATGGATTTTTATGATAGCATCAGTGATGTGGGCATGTGTTTGGCACTCATTTCATACTGTGAGGATGAGGTTCATTAAGGCATATGCCAAGAAGTCAGAAGCATTATAAAAGACAGGTCACTGCGGTCTATGCTAAATTAATACTTTCACAAACATTTTTGGTACAGAAATACCTAAACATGTCCCTCCATACGAAATTAAATTAGTAAAGTTAAAGTTTTGGTGCATGCTTTATAACCCTTTTGTCATCACATAAACAATAAAAACCTGGTCATATCATCTCTTCTCCCTCCCAAGAACAATCTAGCAGTACAGTTATTAAGAACAAAAGACAGGAAAAGAGCATGAATGACCTTTAGGTGTTATATTTTCGAAGATGAAGTGTCAGAGATAAATGCTTCAGCCTTGGTCTTTAAAAAATACAAAGGTTTCAACAGGAACTATGAGCAACTCTGAATCAATGGCAATGACGTACAGAGGACAAACAAAAAAGAAAGCTACTCCAGCCACTTCGGTCCTGTCAGTAAGGCCCGTTCATGAGGAAAGCATCCTGTTCCACACACAGAATTTCTCTAGAGAAACATAATAATAAGGAAACATCATCTGTGGTAACTCAGAAGGCCCACTATTCCTGCCCGTTCACCAAATGTGTTCTTCAGATGGTGTCTAGATTATGTGACCCAGGTGGGGGTGGGGGGTGGGGGGTCTGACAGGGTTTTGCATCATTCAGAATTGAGAATTCCTATTCATCAAAGAATCCTGAAAAAAAAAAATGTAGTATGATTTCCACAAAAATAATAATAATAATAATGTTTCTTAAACACCAAATAAGTATATCGAAGGATTATGTGACACTGAAGACTGGAGTAATGGCTGCTGAAAATACAGCCTTGCCAACACAGGAATAAGTCACTTTTTTATTGTATTAATATTTTACAATATTACTCTTTTCACTGTATTTTTTATCAAATAAGTGCAGCTTTGGTGAGCCTAAGAGACTTAAAAAAAAAAAAAAAAAAATCTTAACAAGCCTAAACTTTTGAATGGTAAATCAAAGAAAAAGAAAATAAATAAAATCCTTTAAAATGAAAAGAAATCCATATGACATTATTTTTTGTCAAACCAGACTTGAATGTTGGCTTTACAAAACTTTGTTACAGATTTCTCACAACCCTGGTCCTCTGAACATACCAGTGATGGGGTACACCAGGGATGTATTCGTCATGAATGGGTAGAGGTGAGGGAAGGAAAAAAAGAGCATTTGTGGAAAATAAACCCAATATGCCGTATGACAACAGGAATTAACGTGGGTCCTTGAAGAGGCTGAAGACAGGCTGACACTAAGAAGCTTGATTGACTGGTTAACCAGCTGTAAATCACATTCATTAACATACAGGACCTCAGGGATCCTTGTAGGCTTCTGCCGTGCAAATACAACCTGGTCAGTCAACAGACTGAGAAGGGACACACGACCCTTGTGTGTCCCATTATCTGAGTTGAATCTAAAAGTCTGTGCAAGAATGACAGAAACAGCGCTATCAGGTCAACATCACGTCAAGACAGAGCGCATGCATCTAAAGTAATAATGGTGCTAATACTTTTGGTCGGAGACATACTTCTGAACCCACCCTTGAACACCAGGATAGCCCTGTTGAAGTAATGCCTGACACACAGGTGAAGCCGCGCAGGTGATACCGCCCCTGACTACACCAGCGCCTCACGCAGCGGAGCTGGAGTAAATGTTGGTGCAGTGCCAGGAGCTGCCGGAGCAGCATCATGCAGGGAAGCGGAGCGCATCAGAGCCCCGTGTGAGGGTTTCACTTTCGGTCGGGTGACAGAGCAGCGGCATTAGCTACAGCGGAGCAGGCTAACCTCTCTGAGTCTGAGGTAACAGTCAACACGCTACAAACAGGCTCGGATAGTTGCGCTGCACAGAAACAAAAGTATTACCTACTCTTTCAAACTGTCAATCATGCCTGTGTGCTTTGGGAAACCAAAGGGAATATTAGGTGGACAGTTAAACATACGCAGCCTTTCCCTAAACGTAATCAGGTCTCTGCACTTCTGGACTCAAACTTGGATTACCTCTGTTTAACAGAATCATGGCTTCACAGTAACATTACAACTAATATGATTGACATTGCTGGGTTTCAGTGCTTTAGAAAGGACAGAAATACAGGCAAGGGGGGAGGAGTATGTATATACATTAAAGACAAATTTAAATGTCACTTCATTGAACTGATTCCCCTGGAATGTCTAGCCCTAAATGTAACCCTATCACCTACTATGAATTTTAATATTGCTGTCCTCTATAATCCACCTTCTCATAATGTTAAGTTTTATGATTAATTAAATGTTATAGTTAAACAACTGGACTCTTACAGAAAGACAGTATGGTATGGAGACCACAATATTAGCTGGTCTGACAAAAACTGTAAACATAAACTCAAAGCACTTATGACAATTCTATCGACAAATGATTGAAGGACCCACAAGAAAAACAAGGCAGACTAAGAGCCTCATTGACTTAGCATTTACTAACGAATAACAAGGACTTACAATTTGATTACTGGACTCTCGGACCACAACATGACTTTGACTGTTAGGAAACTGACGAAAAAGCGCCTGCAGTACTTTGGTAAACCTGATCATGAAAAAACACAATTCATTCTTCCTAAAAGAAAAATTGTGCAATTTGAAAGAGAACTTAAAAACATAAACTGGGAACAAATTATGACACTAAATGATGCAATCCAAACAAAAAGATTCCACGGTGCCCTGGATAAATAATGAAATACGAAAACTCATGAAAAAGCGAGATTTAGCTTTGAAACCATCTTTAAGATCTAAACTTAATTCTGATGTCCTGATTTACAGAGGTTTAAGGAATAAAGTCGTATTTGAGCTGCGGAAAGCAAAAGTCACATATTACACTCATCTAATTGACAGTGCTAAAGGCAACAATAATTCACTTTGGAAGCATTTAAACAATCTGACTAATAAATCAAATAAACACAAAAAGATTACAGAACTTAACATCAATGGCAATAGTATAACCGATCATGCCACTATGGCTGATGAATTCAATTCATATTTTGTACAATCAGTTGAAGAATTATCAAAAGATTTCCAGCCTGTCGATCCTCTCAATCATTCATTGAGAGACACCTCAACAGATTCCTTTTATATTAAAGAGGTGCCGGATACAAAAGTTGCAGAAATAATTATTAAACTCTCAAATTCTAAATCTAATGACAGTTTTAGGATGAATAGTTGTTTTCTTAAAAAGTATAAAGATGTTCTTGTCAAACCATTGACCCATCTTGTTCATTTTTCCATAAGGACCAGTACACTTCCCAGTGCATGGAAATAAGGAATAATCATCCCTGTGTTCAAAGGTGGTAGCCCAGACTCAATGAGCAACTATCGCCCTATATCGATTTTACCAGTTTTATCTAAAATAATTGAAAAAGTCGTAGTAGCGCAACTGATTGACCATTTAGGATCCAGACAGCTCCTCCATTCGCACCAGTTTGGGTTTAGACCAGGTTATTCAACTGAAATAGCAAACTGCTGTTTAATTGAACATTTTAAAAAGTCCCTGGACAAGGGCAATGTGGTGGGAGCTGTATTTATTGACCTTAAAAGGGCATTCGATACGGTCAATCATAGCTTGCTTTTATCTAAAATGTTAAATTTAAATTTTTCAAATGAGGCAGTGTTGTGGTTTACATCTTATATCCAGTGATTCCATTCTAGAGTACAGTGTGTTAAAGTTGATCAAGATATATCTGCACTCTCAAACTTAAAAATGGGCATTCTGCAAGGCTCTATACTTGGCCCTTTGCTGTTTAGTCTCTTTATAAATGACTTTCCTCTGCACTGCTCAGGTGACAGTTCTCAGCTATGCAGATGATGCAGTTCTTTATGCACCTGCCAAGTCACCTGAGCAGGTTGCAGCTTTACTGTCCACTTGTATGTCTGACATCCTTGCTTTTCCATTTAAAAAATTTATTTAAAAGGAAGATTTAATATTAATTTACAAAATAAAGAAATTCATCCAGTTACAGAATGTAAATATCTAGAATTAGTGTTACATCCTCAACTTAAATTTGACAAGTATATAAAGAAAATTTGGTAACACTTTATTTTACGGTGTCCGTGATACAGTGTAATTACTTAATTAATTACTTAGTAGTAGACACTGTAATAACATGTAACAAAATGTAATTAACATTTAACTAAGTTATGGAACAGCCTGTACTTACAGATTGTAATTACACTCATGTAATAGGCAGCTACTGTTACACATGTGTAACAGGCCGAGACGGTTACATACATGTTACCGACTTGGTACAATGTAACAAGTACTTAAATATGTTACTAAGGTAAAAACCCTGCAGTTACACATAGTCATTTTGTACCTTCTAAAATAAAGTGTATCAAGGTTGTACTTAAGTGCACTTCATGTGTATCTACATACCTTATCCATCTGAATTAACCCTCTAGTTTACAGCTTAAATACATGCAGTAGCTTCTTAATTACATTAAATTTGTACTTTGGTTGACTTTGAATTAGGCCTAACTCCCTCGTTAACAGCATAAATGCATGTGGTAGCTTCCTAATTACATTGCAATTACATAATATTACACAGGGATAAGCTACGTAAAATAAAGTGTATCAAGATTGTACTTTAGTGTAATTCATGTGTATCTACAAACCTTATCCATATGTACTTTGGTTGACTTTGAATAAGGCCTAACTCCCTCGTTAACAGCATAAATGCATGCGGTAGCTTCCTAATTACATTGCAATTACATAATATTACACAGGGATAAGCTACGTAAAATAAAGTGTATCAAGATTGTACTTAAGTGTACTACATGTGTATCTACATACCTTATCCATATGAAGTACACTTAAGTACAATCTTGATACACTATTTTAGAAGGTACAAAATGACCACGTGTAACTGCAGGCTTTTTTCATAAGCCCTATTCGCACGGGATTAGTACTATCTGTGGACCTTGTGTGATTTAGAAATTACCCCCCCACATCTGAATTTCGTTTGGCGCATTCGCACGGGATAACCGAAGCCTGTGATTATCCTCAAATTTACTGACTTATCTCCCGGATATGACGGCGAGGCTATTGCTTGGAAATGTCTTGCCGTTATTATTGGTCTATCTGTATGATATCATGAACAGAAGAATGTTCTTTACCGCATGCTGCTATATGTCATTCATTCATCTCCATATAATCATTATTTTTGTTTTTGCTCTTCTGATGATTTTCAGCTTTCTCTTTCAGCAAATTGTATAGCTGTATGGTGTATAGCAATATGACCCAGCACCCAAAATACTATCAAAACACTCCAGCGCAGCCTCATTCTTCGCGAAAAATGGATAAAAAGGCACGCATGAAACAAAAACCTTCAAAAAATTATATTCGATCCGCCAAATCACAGAGATGCCGATTCGCACGGGACTAATATTATCACTGGACATCGGTGTTCAGCGAAATATGGTAGGTCATTTGCGGGGGAATTTTTACTTTACAAATTACAGACATGACCGATTCGCACGGGATTAAGATCACAGACAACCTCCGCAATTATTACAAATGACTAGAGGTCCCCATATAGTACTAATCCCGTGCGAATAGGGCTATAGTAACATATTTAAGTACTTGTTACATTGAGTACAAAGTACTTTCTTATATAATTACATTGTACCAAGTCGGTAACATGTATGTAACTGACTCGACCTGTTACACATGTGTAACAGTAGCTGCCTATTACATGAGTGTAATTACAATCTGTAAGCACAGGCTGTTCCATAACTTAGTTACATGTTAATTACATTTTGTTACATGTTATTACAATGTCCACTACTAAGTAATTAATTAAGTAATTACTCTGTATCACGGACACCGTAAAATAAAGTGTTACCGAAAATTTCAGCATGACAGCATAAATCATTAGGTAATGATTTGTAAATGTATCATTATGTTATGACTTTACTTGTTGAGGCACATGACTATTAACTAATTGTTAAGTGTTACATATTACTTAACGGTCAGTTAATAGTCATGTGCCTCAACAAGTAAAGTCATAACATAATGATACTTTTGCAAATCATTAGCAAATGATTCATTAAAGCAGACAATTCGAAGTTGAAGTACATGACTTCAACCCATTGTGGTAATTAACGCATTAATTTACTCTATTAGTTAAGAAAATACATTATGACAGATTTAATTAATAACAATTCATATATTACTTAATATATTAATCATTTAGAATCTTTATTAGTTACTGATGCAGTAATCATTAATTAATTGTTTATTTCTGCATGAGTTATACATTAACACATGATTATCTCTGCATTAGTTAAGCATGAATTAATGCTTATTAGTGCACCCGTATTGTAAAGTGTTAGCGGAAGTTCGATTAATGGACTTCAATTAGTACTACAAACGTCCTGTTTTGAACTATTGTTTAATAAATAGAAATAATTCAAGCACATAAACTTTCATATGGAGGATTAAATAAGATTTAATTTATTCAGTAAGATTTCACAATTAATCACTGACACTGTACCACAACCAGATTTTACGTTTCTTAAGCGTCAAATAACAATGACTCTGAATTGTATTCACCGACATCAGGATGTTGTCAGTGCAAGTCATGGTACCACGAGAGCTGTGGAGAGGATAATGGCATCTGTGAGGAAGATGGTTATATCTGCAAAGACTGCCTTCGTAGAAAATGCAGCAAAATATCTAACTGGACTGACTAGGTGATGTGATGGTATAGCTACAGGAAATGTTGTGTTGAAAAAGTGTGTTTGTGTTTTTTTTGTGTGTGTGTGTGTGTGTTTTGTTTGTAGATTAGCAGGAATGTAGCACAATATGGATGTAAAAGCAGTTATAATTAGCCTATGTGAAAATAAAAAATGTTTTGGTTAATATCAACAAATAATCGTGATAATTAAACGTGATCTCAATATAGATCAAAATAATCGTGATTATCATTTTGGCAATAATCGTGCAGCCCAGGCTCTCTATACAACCGAGCAATAAAAATGTTGGATAAAAAAAAACGATACGCCATCATCACTGTACCATTCTTAAAAAATATAATTTAATGAATTTTGATAGCTTTAGCAATTTTTGCTTTCTTAAATTAATTCACAAGTGTATTAATCATTTAGCACCTGAGCCACTAAGTTAATTTGTTGAGAGACATTACAGTATTCGAGTCACTAGGAGGTCCACAAATTATGACTGTAAAATACCATATTGCAGGACCAGCTTTGGACAGACAACCTTCTCTGTGAAGAGTTCTAAACTCTGGAACTCAATATCATCTGACATTAAGACTGTACCTGACTTTAAAGTGTTCACTTCCAGGCTTAAAAACTGTTTAAAAACAAACCAAAAGTGTACATTTTTAATTATTGTAAGTAGGTAAGAGTTGTATAATATGCATGTTTATATATCATGTTTATATATTTTTTAAATTGAAGTAGTGTCAAGTATGTAAATTCTATTATGTATAAAAGCCCAACCAGGGACAGGAGTTGAAAATTAGCATTAGCTATAAACTTTATATGCAGCACTTCAGTGAAAAGCTTTGTTTTGACACTTGTATGCATTGTCCGTGTCAAATAAATAAGTACATTTAAAAAAAAAAGTTATAGTATTGTATGGTAAATATGGTTTTCTCATGGAGTGAGAGAATGAGGCAGGGAGAGAATGGAGGCGGTAAACAGCTGTCAATGCATGCTTACTATGTGGGTCTACTGATGGTTGGAGACTGAAATATGCACAAGTGTAATACTCTGTAAAGGATTATATTAATGAACACACGTCCAAGCAATGCTTCAATGCTTGAGTCAAAGTGCTCTCAAGCACTTGCTATGGTATTCCGCCATACAATATAGTTATCCATTTTACACGTTTAGAAAAGCGCAACGTTTTATTTTGTGTCACCGTTCTAGGTCGAGTTACACTACTCGAGTAACTGTATTTAAATAGGGAAACCGTGGAGGTGTTTGGTCGCTTCTCTGCTTGGCCCCTATTGAATGAACTGGGCTAAGCTAAGTGCTAACAAAGTTTTGCCGCAAGTCAGAGTGATTTAGTGCACGCACTGAGACGAGAGAGGTATGTATCAACTCGTCTTAGTTAAGGGAATAACATAGTTTAATATGAAAAACCGGTGGAGTATCCCTTTAACATAAGCAGATGGCATTAGCAGACACGCAAAAGGAAGACCTTCAACTGCACTTGTTAAATGACAGCTCCTCAAGTGAGAACCGATTGTTAAGATTTATTCAAATGTCCTTGACAATCTAAAGAATGTCAGACTGATGGTTGAGAGCCAGTGGGCGACAAAAACAAACAGCGGCTCGGAATGTGGCTTTCGGTCGTCTCACAGGCTGCAGTGCCGCTCAACCGTGTTCAAATACCGCTGTAGGCCTAAGGAGACACGCAGACTGATAGGAGAAGAGATAGAGAGTGACACATAATGTGTATGGCATATTCATCATGCCAGAGTCCCATCCATCTCTGCCCATATCCCCCCGTCGAGTGCGAATAAGTGACTTTGCTAAAAATAGACCGCTCGAGAAATAACAATCGAAAACTACAATGAAACAACAGCCACCTTAGTCACTGTCTATTCACCGGGACAATCTGTCTCACTTCCAGCTGCTAGGCCTCAAACATATCAGAAGCGGCCAAAGTCCTTTTTCCTGCTGACTCAGAAATATGTCTCATTATTTACTTGCTTCAGGTTACGAGGAGACTAGAGGCTTCAGTTTGAATATTCCTTGTGATGCTGCTGGTTGCTGATGTACACAAGCTGACAAAAGCATTCCTGAACTTAATACATTACACTTGCTTTTTAAAAGGGGGAAAAAAATATAAACTTTAGCTGCAGCCTTCTGAACTAACAGCAGACAGTATGCTATATGTATAAAGTATATGGATACTTAAAAACAAATCCTCACACAAAATCAAATCCAGCACTCGACATGCAGCGCCTGGTCTTTGAAATCCCCAGCCTCGATTCGCTTCTTCTCTGTAATTCCCATTAACATTGCAGTGAGTAATGAGTCTTAGAAGATTAAACATCTTTATCCCCCCTCACACTCACAGAAGAGTAATTATCTGAGCAGTACAGTGATACGTTATCTTCAGCAATGACAAGAAAACAAATAAGCCCATGTACGGTTGTGCGGTTGCACATGCAGACGGGAGATATTGGCGAATGGCCTCGCGCTCGTTTCTGAATGGACTTCCCCTGGAATCATCTGGGACCTGTTGACCGGACAGTGTCTCATCGAACCTTCTGAAGGATCGCTTCAGCTGGCAGTGTCTAATGAATTCATTTAGGAGTTAGGACTGTGCATGTAAAACTCTATGGATATGGGGATCGGTGCACTTTAAATAATTTACTCACAAAAGAAAACGGATAGATGGGAATAACTGTTATTAACAGTACTTTGCAGATGCAAGAACCTAACAATCGATCTGGCAGACCAATCTCTCACCATTTCGGCTGCCAATAATATTACACTGTTTTTTTACCATGATTTGAGGAGCTGAGCTGAATTCAAGCCTTTTTGCCTCCTGCTGATACCATGAGGCTAAAAAATCTATTTCAGTTGTGTCTGGGTAAACAAGGAAATGGAGGGAAAGAGAAAGGGCAGCTTTCATTTTAAATTAGCTTGCTCTTAGCCTTGCGCTATTTTTCAACAGGCAAAAAAAGTTTTTTTGATGATGCTTGGATAATGGATTTTACTTTTATGCTTCCACTATCCAGCTGT
Organism: Semotilus atromaculatus; assembly: GCA_031834385.1. Classification (NCBI taxonomy): domain Eukaryota; kingdom Metazoa; phylum Chordata; class Actinopteri; order Cypriniformes; family Leuciscidae; genus Semotilus; species Semotilus atromaculatus. The sequence goes on along the minus strand of JAULUF010000009.1, from coordinate 9,371,009 downwards.
TTTGGAGCATTGGTCATCTCTAAATATATTTTGTCCATTTTTCTTGGTTACCTTACTCAGAGTTTGTCACAGGATGTGGTGTAGTGACGACAAAGACTCATGATCTTGACGCACACACTTTCATCCAATGTAGGGATTTACAAGGTATACAAGGTATACATTTATCAGTATGTGTGTTCCCTGCGAACCCATGACCTTGGCACTGCCAACACCATACTCTATTAGTTGAGCTGTGGAAACAGACATTGCATAATTAAAATTTGTTATGTGATTATTTTGTGCTGTTTTCTTGTCTATGTATTTTAATTAAGTCTGGGCTTCCTGAACTTAACTGCATACAAATAATGAGAGAACACAACGCGATTTCAGTAATAGCCTACTTACCTTTATTTCCCTTTAAAATTTAATTGAATTTTTATGTTACTTTTTTAATATATACCATTAATATTTTAGGAAAAAGGTAAGCATGACGGTCCACCCATATTCCCTAAACACAACTGTCAGTGGGGTGTAAGCAGATCATACAAAAACATACAAATGAGATTGTGTAAAGTGACAAATTGAGAGTTTTTCATTTCATACCTTTTTCACAATCATTATAAATCACTATTTTGCATTCCACATCCTCTTGTGTCCTCACATTATTGTGTCCCCAACCTCTGGTCCACTCAACAGAATGGCTTCCATTTTGACTAAAACAAAGACACCTTTCTTACTGCCTTTCAAATTTGTTTCTAAGTCTTTTACCCACTCTGCAACCTTAACACAGTATCTACATTTGCATCTCTGAAATGGAAACCTCTCTCGCTCCTCTCTTTCCTCCTGCATGTGTTCCTTTCCCAGCTTTCTTTAAAGAGCCGGCATCTCAGCTGGAGCTTTCCTCCACGCATACAGAGTCTGATGCTCCTGCAGGGAAGGAGAATTCTCCTTTCTGCCGCCTCAACAGAGGAGCCTCATCAAATGGCAAACACCACCACAGGCTGCCTCAGCTTCAGAGAGAGAGAGAGATAGAGAGCAGGAAAAAGATAGAGAGGGTGAGATAGAAAGGAGGGAGAAAGAGAGCGCGAAGCATGTTGTTGTGATAAACTGTGCCTCAGCGCCAGCTTGTTTCTGCTAACTTGTGTCTGTGCACTAAGAGAGATGTGAAAACAGATGCACATGTTTTAGCATTAGAAGGGTATATATGACCTGCTCCATCATTTTGAGACCCAGAAACACATTTGAGTTTTATGCACTGAATAGTCTATGCTTTCTAATTGTTTCTCCAAGATGTTTTTGAAATAGTACCATTTACATCTAAAGATTCCAATTAATTTTAATATATTTTTAACAGAATTATACAGAATAATAGCCCGTGCTTTTATTTTCCCAAATCGCCGAACTGCACCGGCTTGTATTTGAGACAGGCGTTTATATACAGGCCTTTAATTTAGTGTTGAGATGTTGTTAATTGAGTGTAAGGCTAAAGATAATGATCCAAATAGTTATAGCATAGGCTGATAGACGGAAAGCATGACAGTATGAGGTTACCACATTATATTACGTTTTACTTAAAATTTAAATGTGTTTAACAAATTAGTAATTAGTATACTATAGTACCGTCGCGTCGCGTCGTGTCGAGTTGTGTCGTGTCGCACACCGGACGGGCACTTTATGCGCAGTTTATGGCCAGCAATATTGTTATGTTTAAGGACAATATGAAATTAAGATTATGTTGGTACTATGTTATGATTGTACTGTACAATTAAATACAATCGTTGCTAAGTATGCAGTCTGAACACTTTACCTCAGACCATCCGTTGACTGAATGAATTGAGAATATCATAATACCTCGAGTTGTCATAGACGAGGAGCGGCGCTGCGCTTCTCGTCCGGTGTGTGACAGCCATGGGCTGAACAATACAAGTTACCGGTAATATCCATTGAGCCAATGAACTTGTTGCCCGAAACACATCAACAAGAAAGAATGAAGGCTACCCTGTAAAACAACTCCAATCATGTGATACAAAATGACCCTATTCATCACTATCATCATCACCGCAATCCTCTACAAGTTCATGAATTCCTCCTCCCCGTCGCTCTCCTCCACTTCTCCCTCTCCGGCCTCTGCTAACTCTGCCTGCCTTTCTTGCGCTAACAGCTCCCGCCCAGATGCGCAGGGCTCTCTTGCGTGCGCAATCTGCACCCTAACTGGCTTAAACAGACGATCTGAAGTGTTTTAGAAGATTAAATACAACCCGAAACTAAAAAAAACAGACCAGGCCTCTATTTGAGACCGGCCTTTATTTATCCAATCCTGTTGCCACACCAGGCGTGTAAAAGAGACAGGCATCTATTTGGGACTCGGCTATTAATGAAGTTTTATGGTAAATAATCAAGACAGGATTTAAAATCTAAAGATCTCTAACCATTTTCAGACTTTTGTTTATGTTGAAAAAATTAGATTTTTTTTTATATTATTATTTTTTTTATATCAAACTACAAACTAGTGTTGTCATGATACTGGAATTTCTAACTTTGATACAATACCTTGAAAAAAAAGTTATTCAATGCAATTTATAATTCTAAGCCATTATAAGCCAAAAAATTAAGCCATTATGGGCCCAAGCACAAAGAACGCACGATAAGCCATGCCATCATGGCTAGTAGGATCAGACCAACTGCAACAATGAGCAATTACAGACCTAAGTTCATTTCAGACAAAATGGCTGAAAAATCATACATACAGTCACTAGTAATTGGATTTAATGGTTTATCACTTTCAACCAATAGATGGCGTGGTGACCAAATGCATGTGGTGCGGTCAGAGTAAGGCGGCAATGACAAATACATAGTTTGGTGTCAATATGCCAAAGCATTGCAGAGATACAGCCTAATAGTTTTTTTGGCTTCAGTTTTTTTGGCCCATTAATTTTGTTGATGCGGTATATGAAAACAATATCGTCCATCGACACAAAATCCATTCGTTTTTGCCAGCATGGTCTGAAGATGTTTTCAGCATTACAAAGGAATCTATTAAGACCAGTTTCTTTACAATAAGCTAATTTAATCTTAAGCTATTAGCACTTTTGGAAATTCTAATATAACTTTTGACCACAAGGTGGCGCTGCCCCAAAACGTTTTGAGTCAAGGCATGGTGCCGAAGACACAAACCAAGTTTTGTAACGATATGCGTTTGTAAAAAATATAGAATTTTATGACAAAATTCAAAATGTCTGATATGGGAACATTTTGCCATCGTTCAATTTGGCATGCTGCGCCCAATCTAAAGAGACCAGTTTGTGATTTTTGGCCACATTGTTCAGACGTTATAAGTAAAAAGAGCCATGTTGGCATGGTCTTCTAGGAGGAGTTCGGAAAAAGTAGGTTGACATAGGGTCAATTTGTCTTGAGCCAAGAAATCAGAGGAAAAACTAATTTTGTTTCTAGCCTTTATGGTTAAAATGTTATTAGCAGAAACGTGAGTTAAATTTTGGACAGTTGGGGGCGCCAGATTTATATTTAGAGTCTCCAAAATTGCTGTGGTTAATGTTCAGACTATATTCCATTTGTGTGCCAAATTTCATAACTTTCCCGCAGCAGTTATATGGCCTTTCATAGACTTCCAGAGTGGAATAATAATAAACATAATAGGAACATCAACGGATACAATAGGTGCCTAGACCGGAGCTTGGCCCCTAATAAATATAGCCACAAGAGGCAATCATTGGGGTCCTAGCACCAATGGCCCATGTGGATGATTACATGATACAATTGAAATGTATCTTATTCACATGTTGTTGTTTTTTAGCAAAGTCCAACTTGAACTGATAGTTTGATGAAACAGGTTACAGCAACACACATTGAAAGGTGCATCTGATTACCAAATTAAGTAATGAATGGTTATTATCCTGTAATATAGTGTTTGTGCTCTCTCTCAATTATAAGAGAAGTAAAAAAAAAACTTCAGTAAAAAAAATAATACTGTTGAAAGATGTGTGATTGTAATATACTATGTGCTGTACTGTATGTGTGTGTGTGTGTGTGTGTGTGTGTGTGTGTGTGTGTGTGTGTGTGTGTGTGTGTGTGTGTGTGATACATTTAAATTAATCGTATGTCATAGGACAATTCACACTGATTAAAATGTATATGTTCAGCTCGAAACTTTATTTATCTAAAGAATTTATTATAGAAGATATTTTTATTTATTTATGTGGGGCCTTCTGACCTTTTAAATTGTGTATTTATGAGAACTGTTCTGCTTAAACTCTATGGTCTAATGTTTTGTAAACTGAATCTAAAACCAACACTTGTTATATATTAAACAAATATTTAAAGGTGCCATGTGGAATGTCTGCCAAAAAATAAATTTAATTTTCCACATATTCCATACCAGATGGGGGCAGTATACCTCCAGAAAGTTGGCCTACTCTAGTCTGTTTTTTAGTTTCGGGTTGTTAATCTTCTAAAACCGTCAAATCGTCCGCTTTGTCCCGCCAAAGCCTATTTTGAACGGTGAGTGATGTAGAATATAATGACTGCTGCGCTTGACAGGGCTTATAACGAGCAGAGAGGGAGAGAGAGAGCGTCCCGGCCGCGCGTGCGCACTCTCACGTCTTCAAACAACACGAGCGCAGTCCTCCTGCTCTCTCTCTCTCCCTCGCGCATATTAATCAAATCAACTGACACGATAGTAAGACCGCAGATCATTTGGAGATTTTTTGAGACTCAATGAACAACATCTCAACACTAAATTATAAAGGCCGGTCTCATATAGACGCGATTGACATCAGGTTCAAGTCCACCCACAAGCCGTGCGAGTTATTCGTGTACTGCAGTTTGGCTGGTGGTTATGTATGTTGCCCGCATACCGCCTCCCATGGCCGAAACTGGTATTATGACACCGGCCGGGCCGGGGCTAGTAATTTAGCATGCTAATTCAGGTTTATATCTCGGCAGGACTATAACTTGTCATTTTTTTAATTACATCATTGCATTTATTTCTTCTCATTCTTTTGATACGTGTAGCTCATTTTTTGGATATTGTTACCTCAATTTTTACATATGGCACCTTTAAACATTAAATATTTTTGTACAAATGATATATATATATATATATTTGCTAGAACCAAGATGCTGTGTGCATAATTTGATAAAGATTGGATTAACAGCCTATATGAGATATTAAAAAAGTAGGATTTTAAGAACATTGTAAATGGTGGAATATACTTGTAGGCCAATGATTCAGGAAAAAATAATAATAATAATTTTGTTCCTTGCCCTTAGGGTTTCAAAGTTATGATCCAAAAAAGTGGTGCATGATTGGGGCCATCCCGCCAAGTATGGGGTCTTTACGATTTACGGTCTCTGGCAATCATTCGCTTTTAGGTCATCAGAGGAAGGAAAGGGATAAGGAGGAGAATGAAAAGGATATGGAGAAGAAGAGGAAGATGATCAATACAAACACAATATGGTGTTAGGACAATATACATAGAATCCTCCTTTCTCAAGAGCAAGTCGGCTGTGCATCTGCAACCTAGTTATTCAAATGTATGAATATATCTGCAATAGTCTTTAGCAGATGATTTTCACAGCATTTAGTTTGTCATTAATGTGATAATTATGCATATGGATATTGCATATTGAGTTACACAAACACACAAACCAACGTTCTCACCTCTGAAAAGGTCATCCCATCCATCTGGAATTTATAGCTCAGTGGTTTTTACAACCATAGGCTGCATAGTGCTGTGGCATTTTCATTGAAAATTCATTGATTTGTTAGTGTGAGTGATGAACAGCGTGAATTCTACATATTCTACATATATGGACCCCTAATAAACCCATTAGTTTTTTTAAAAGCGGAAAACTGCAGGGAAGCCTTATTAAAAAAAAAAAAAATTACATTAGAAATTCAAGTGAAATTATGTAATCACATGTCCACAAAAATGCTAGAAATTGTGCAAACTTGAAAGTAAAGTGTAACTAGAGCATGTAGCGTTCAAGTTAAACTCATATTCAGATATTTCAAATATTTCAGTATCAATATATATATATAAAAATAAACATTTTAAAAAATGCTATTTTTGATCAAGACAGCAAAAACTAAAGTAAAATTGCAATGCATTTATAGTACAATATGTTTAACCACATTAAATAATGTCAAAATAAAAAAAAAATTTAATGTTATAATTAAAGTGACAATCTGAAATCTGACACTTTGTTCTGTTAAAAAAAAAAAACTGTTTGCTTATGGCATTTCTCCTAAATGACAGAGTATATCACAAAGTATGTGCTCCATCAATTTTGGCTTTGTTATCTCATGTCAGCTGGATAAACTACTTCTACAAAGATACGCCTGACATTTCTTGTTATTATTAGACCTGCCAAAAGAAGTTTGTCATACACAGACAATATAGCTGGCAGAGCAAACCACCCTGTGTGTTTTACACTTCTGACCTGAAAACACTGGTGTAATTAGCCAGCAGCATCAAAAGCCTGCCGCCTGATTCCTGACATCCAACACCACTGCACGTGTCAAAGAGGTCTGTTTATTGGCAGATACACGTGTCAGAAGAAGAAACCGCAAGCTCATAATGATAATTACCCCTTTCACTGTGCCACATGTCTCCTTTTCTAAGTGCCAGAGCTATGTTCTTCCCACTTACAGTACAGAGGTAAGAACAGAGTAAACTGGGGTAAGACCAGCATGAAGGTTAGTGGAGGGTCGGAGCCAAACACTATGGCTAATTAAAGGTACACTGTGTCTTTTTTTTATAAGTAAAGTATAAAGTATTTTATTAGCTAAAATCAATATCTTTATTCATAAATATGTCCTGATTGGTGTAAATTTACCTCTGCCAATGATCTGACTTAGCCTTGTAAGCGAAGAATTTCTTATCTTTATTTACATTGGACAGGTAAGTCTAAGGAGGCTTCCATGTCGTTCATTTTGAAAAACTATAGTGGCAGAGAGAAACAAAAAGCACTAGCCTACCTCGAAGTGTTTTCGTTCAGAACCAGCATCACGTGACTAAAACAGACAAAGAGATCAGTGAGAGGCGCTTGTCACTGTCAAATTTGAAAGGCTGCAACGAGCCTCATCACACGAAAGAAAACTCGATGAAGTGCTATTGGAAGACATGTTGTCATCGCTTTTTGGTACATAACGGCTACCGTAGTTGCAACACGCATTTGAAAAAGCGAGGCGAAAAATATAATTTCACCGCTAAATGGGAGAAATTCATACACAGTGTACATTTAATGAAGGTATAGTCACTCACTGCTCAAAATTATGTTTGTCCACCCAATGTTAATAAGCTCTGAAAGAAGAAGGACATCTGCCCTGGATTCACTGGGACTACAAGAGGCAAATAGAATTGTTTACAAAAACTTTTAAAGACTTGTTCACAATAAGATCAATAACATTCATTTAAAAAAATATACATAATTTGACATGCTCAAAAGCATCATGAAAATATTCCAACTCAAAATGATAGATGCATTATAAAGTCTATCGTTGTTGTTGATTTGGCTCTATGTCACTTGGCCATGGTTTTTGGTGAGAAATTTGTTCAGAATTCACAATTTTTTTCTGGCTATTTTAGATTGAACCCTGGGAGTTCATGAAATAGACTAATAGATTTTATAGAATATTCATTTTGTTTACTTTCTTTCAGAAAAGAATCTGCCAAAATGAATTTTATGTGTTACTGCTTGCATGACTCCTACATGCTTCTCTTCATTCTGGATGCTGTGCACCACTACACAGAAGTTGGCTGAGTTGGCTGTGTTTCCACACTGTTCTATGCCAGGCAAACAAACGTCCAAGCTCATAGTCGACATTAATAAGACATTGAGGGATTTTGTTATTGTCAGTAAGTCATATGCAAGGAAACTAACATACTAAGATTGAAAAAAAAAATGTGAGTGCACACATACAAATAAAGCTAGAACAGAAATAGAAATGCCTCTGGTAAAGAAGTCTTCAGTATTTAGGCCTGTTTCAAACCATACTGTCATGAACTGCTCTGAGACTTCAGGTTGAAGATCCAAACACAGCTTTATTGAGGGTAATCTATAATTGTAATTAGGGTTGCAAAGGGGCTGAACATTTCAAACAGGTCAAAACCAGGGGCAAAGAAGTGAAGTCCAGGGAGACAGGCAGAAGATCTAAACCAAGACACACGGAACCAGGATAACGAAAGAATGACAAGCAGGTGGAAGTAATCAGCACATGATGAGTCTAGGCAAAGGGTTATGGGAAATATTGTTCATGAAACGGTAAAGGAGACAGGAGGAGTACCCTGTGGTGATTATCATAGGCGCTCCAGCTGACAGACGTGACATAGCTCAGCTAGTGACCCTCGAGGACCATCACAGAGTAATTATTGAGTCCATAACAGTAAAGTCAATTAGGGCGAAATCTGGGAATTCAAGTAAGATTTGCAAGGTCCAAGAAGTCACTGGTGTGGTCCTCAAGTGATCAGATCTCTTGATGAAGTCTGATGAGTCTTATTGCTGGAACCATGTTTGGTAAAGTCTTCTGCCACGTACTGCTCAGTCTCACAAAGGCTCCAAGTGCAGCATTTATTAAAGAGCAATCCAAAGATTGTATCCAATAAATAGGCAAGAGGTCATAAACACAGGATAAACAGTCCAAACATAAAACAAGGTCCAAGATCAGGCAAACAGGGAACTCCAGGGAGACAAAAAGAAGATCGAAACCAAGAACCAGGGAACCAGGATTACGCTCAGAAATGCAGTGTGACACTAAACAAGACTTCACACAAAAATAGTGAATTAACCCACAGAGTTTAAATAGGCAAACATAAACAAGAGAATGACAAACAGCAGAGCCGATCAGCCCTATACGCACACTACGCAAGTTGCGCAGGGCCCCGCAAATTACTCACGGCCCCGCCTCCCCCTCATGTCAAAGTCCGTCAATCAAAGTTTACAACATCGATGTGAAAATTAAGCGGAAATATCCTTCTGGTCACAAAAAGACAGAAAAAAAAACTTGTGTTCTCTCCTCTCCAAGTTTGATGTCAGCAAAGAACAGTAAAGTTAAGTCGATGTGCATCTCTCTCTAATCTGTCAGGTAGAAGTAATCAGCACATGATGAGCCAGGAAAAGGGTTATGGGAAATGGTGTTCAGGAAACGGTAAAGAGACAGGAGGAGTGCCTTCTGGTGGTTATCATAGGCACTCCAGCTGACCGACTTGACACATACACTCACCGGCCACTTTATTAGGTACCCCATGCTAGTAACGGGTTGGACCCCCTTTTGCCTTCAGAACTGCCTCAATTCTTCGTGGCATAGATTCAACAAGGTGCTGGAAGCATTCCTCAGGGAGTTTGGTCCATATTGACATGATGGCATCACACAGTTGCCGCAGATTTGTCGGCTGCACATCCATGATGCGAATCTCCCGTTCCACCACATCCCAAAGATGCTCTATTGGATTGAGATCTGGTGACTGTGGAGGCCATTTGAGTACAGCGAACTCATTGTCATGTTCAAGAAACCAGTCTGAGATGATTCCAGCTTTATGACATGGCGCATTATCCTGCTGAAAGTAGCCATCAGAAGTTGGGTACATTGTGGTCATAAAGGGATGGACATGGTCAGCAACAATACTCAGGTAGGCTGTGGCGTTGCAACGATGCTCAATTGGTACCAAGGGGCCCAAAGAGTGCCAAGAAAATATTCCCCACACCATGACACCACCACCACCAGCCTGAACCGCTGATACAAGGCAGGATGGATCCATGCTTTCATGTTGTAGACGCCAAATTCTGACCCTACCATCCGAATGTTGCAGCAGAAATCGAGACTCATCAGACCAGGCAACGTTTTTCCAATCTTCTATTGTCCAATTTCGATAAGCTTGTGCAAATTGTAGCCTCAGTTTCCTGTTCTTAGCTGAAAGGAGTGGCACCCGGTGTGGTCTTCTGCTGCTGTAGCCCATCTGCCTCAAAGTTCGACGTACTGTGCGTTCAGAGATGCTCTTCTGCCCACCTTGGTTGTAACGGGTGGTTATTTGAGTCACTGTTGCCCTTCTATCAGCTCGAACCAGTCTGGCCATTCTCCTCTGACCTCTGGCATCAACAAGGCATTTCCGCCCACAGAACTGCCGCTCACTGGATGTTTTTTCTTTTTCGGACCATTCTCTGTAAACCCTAGAGATGGTTGTGCGTGAAAATCCCAGTAGATTAGCAGTTTCTGAAATACTCATACCAGCCCTTCTGGCACCAACAATCATGCCACGTTCAAAGTCACTCAAATCACCTTTCTTCCCCATACTGATGCTCGGTTTGAACTGCAGGAGATTGTCTTGACCATGTCTACATGCCTAAATGCACTGAGTTGCCGCCATGTGATTGGCTGCTTAGAAATTAAGTGTTAACGAGCAGTGGACAGGTGTACCTAATAAAGTGGCCGGTGAGTGTACGTTTAAGCAGTAAATAATTGAAGCAACAGCACAACAGCAGCCTCACATTGTGCGTTCACACTGACAGCACTTGTACTGTTTAACTAAACCGCTCTGTATAGAAAATCAATTTCTGTATCACTATATTGAATATTTCATATAATCAGAGCCAGAAAAAATAAATATATTTTTGGGAGTTAACTATAGGCAATTATTACAAAACTTGATGAAGTTTATTTAACAAAGTTCCGGAGGAGCACGTTCAGGTAATCCAACCAATCAGTGCGAGAGGAGACCCATATATATATATAATATATATATATATATATATATAGCTGTCCCTCAACTCTGTCCTGTGACAGTTTTGCAGCATTCCTCCTCCACCCCAACGCCTCACTTTGGCTGGTTCCTATCCCAGTCAAGGATGGGGGCAGTACTCTGTGTTCGGGCCAAATTCTACCTACACTCAGCCCTACACTCAGACAGCACACCAAATATGCATACGTTATCATACATCACATCAACATCTCTTGTCTGTCCCATGATATTGTTTACAATGCAGGGGTGATCGAGCTTTAGCAGTGGTCGGCCCTAAGCTGTGGAACAACCTACCACAGGGCTCTCAAGTGTCACGCATTGAGCGTGACAGTCATTGATTGCGGTCTTTTGTCCCGCACTCTCGCCACATATTGTATTTCTCACGCGGAAAAAACTATTTATAATATATTTAATAGGCCGCAACGCCCCAAAATTTCACTGGGCGCGCCCCTTTCACTATGGAACCGGCAGGAATCAAGCGTGTCTCCCCTGGAGTTCTTAGTCGAGCCTGCCACTTATCAGCCAATCAAGAAAAAAGAAAGGGGCTACACAATAGACAATCAGAAAATAGAATAAAAATCGCTATTGTATCTGGGTAAGATTTAACGCAACAACCAATGAAAAAAAAGCGTATCCTGGAATTGTTCCCGTGATTCTGCTACAACATCTTCCGAAAGTTTCGTTCACCCTCATTTAAAACCACTGGAGCTCCGAGCATCACTTTGAGCACAAAGTAAGGCATGATCTCCTGTTTTAATGTTAAAACAAATTCACAACTTGTTTGACACAAACAATGACAACTTGACTGCTGTTAGAGAATGTTTCCCAGATAATTAGCATCAGTTTTTGTGTCTGTAGGGTCTGTAACTTAGCCAACAGTTTTACAGCCTGTTCACTGACAACACCTGCTCAGAACAAGTAGTCTAGGCCTAGTCATATTTTCGTTATCACACGATGACTGACATATTGTCACATTATAAACATCTCACTCTCCAAATAGGTTTAATATAGCAGTAGACGGTGCAGGTGGTAGAGGAAGAGACAGTGCAGGTGCACACACACACACACACACACACACACACACACACAAACACACATGCGGAAAATGAAGAAATACTTTGTATTTGGTTGAATTGTTAGTGTCAAAACTTGAGAGCCCTGCACATATTAAAACAGCTTCCACATTAGCTGAATTTAAATCCTTTCTAAAAACGCATTTTTTGTCTTGTGCTTTTAATCTACCTTAACTTTTATGTTTCTTGCTCTTTTTTTCTCTTCATTTCCTGAACAGCACTTTGGTCTACCAAGGTTGATTTTAAATGTGCTTTATAAATAAAATTTTATTTGATTAGATATATAATCTGATTACATGCAAGTGCGAGCTCATGAAATAACAGTGAAATCTAAGGGTACACGGTATGCACGACAGCGATCCAGGAAACAAGCAAGAGTTTTTCCTTTGCGTTTTTCACATACAGATAAAAACGTTGTCAAAATGATCCCTGTACACACGGATCCGCAAAAAATAACAAATATTGTATTATGCACGCCAGGAAAGTAGGGCTAGTTGGTTATGACACTTTGTAAAGAAACACTACGCACCTAAAGACTGAACACGTAATGTGCATGTGCATGACGTAACCGCTTTTATAAATTTTAGTTTTTGTATTTCTATTTTTATATATTTTAAAAGGTCATTTATTTCAAAAGTTCAAAAGAACAGCATTTCTTTGAAATATAAATATTTTGTAACATGTCCATAGGGTCACTTTTGATCAATTGAATGCATCCTTGCTGAATAAAATTATTATTGTCTTTCAAAAAAAGATCTTACTGACCCCAAATGTTAGGACAGTAGCGAACCTCCAAGTTAATGACTTGAATAGAAAGTGTTTACATGCCTGTGAGCATACTGAAATTGACTTATTTCAACAACAACAAAAAAATGCTTCACTCCAGTATTTTCTGCTACTTTATAATAATAAGCCTAATTTGCAAAAGAGCGTGTTGATAAATAGATCTATAGTGCTTTTTCCACCATATTTTCTGCTTAGTTCAGTGCACTATGGCTCAGAGGTGAAACTCTACTTGGACCTGCTATGCGCTTGTTAATATGTGTACCAAAATAGATATGCTCTGCTTTCACTGTGTGAAAAAAGGCCTTACCTTTAAGGAGCAAAAAATGTGTCAGAATGGAACAAAAGCATGAGTGCATTGAAGTTAATAACCAAGAAGTTGTACTCATGTTGGTAGCATTTTTAATTTCTCTCAAGGCTCATCTATCACTGTTGTGTCTGAGGGCTTGTCCAAACAGAAGGTGATGGTTTTCTGACCTCAGAAGGGGACTGTGGCTGTCCTCCACCTCAGGCCTTTGAGTCTAGATCCAGCAGATGGTGACGGACTCGGGGTGTTGACACCTTAATGAGGGCAAATGGAGGAAATATCAGTGGGAACAGAAAACCCTGCCAGGAGACAATCTGCAACAATCAGAACCAAAACAGCCTGGAATAGAGTGTTTGTGCCACAGTGGTCCTTGCTTGAGGGCAATTTGTAGAAGAAGAAAAAAAGATTAGCTAAAGTTTGAAAGAATTGTGCATTGCTTATTTAAGAAACTAAGAAATTTTACCATTAAAGACTAGCATCAATAATTTATGTGTTTCCATGTTGTTTTAGATTGATTAGAGAAGTTTAAATAACAGTAATGCAATAACACTGAAAAAGGAACACAATCCTGAGGTTATTGTATATAAATGCTGAATACCACCGGAGACAAAGAGGCCTGCAATAAGAAGAATCCCATGGCTCACAGCTTCCCCACACTCCATGTGTTGTGGACAAAGTCCAAACACGCAAACACCAACCCAGCAAACTTGGATTTTTATCAGCAGCTCTGCAGGCCTAGAGATATTCAATGTCCTTATTGGTGGTAAAGCAAATGTTTTACTATAATTGTCACCAGGGCTGGCCCGTGGGTATGTAAGACGAGATCTTGAAAATGGGTCCCACTTGTAGATAACTACACATAACCGTGCATAAAGGTTTATTCAGTGCAACAAATTCAATGTAAAAAAAATAACAATAATTGAGGAATGTGCACAAAAAAGAATAAAGGCCTCAATGAAAAATGATTTTGTCCAAGTAAACAGAAGTGAGCAGTTAAATCAGTTAAATGACAAATGACAAAAACTATACAAAGACCTCTTAATGAGCAGATCTTTGCAGAAAAGTTAACTGCTTATATTTTAAATTCTGTGTGACTTCTTTGCATCTCTACATCGAAACTGTTTGATTATTTCCTCTATATTATTCCTTAGAAAAGTTTTAACAAGCGTTTTTTCTTCCATGCAAAAGTGCCATTAAAGTACCATTAAAAAAAAGAACAGCAAAGACGACTAAAATAACCACAAAGTGTTTTATTTATTTATCCACAGCACACTTTTTTTTCTGCATTTCTGTTGAATGTGAACACTGAGGAGTTTTGAGCAAGGTGAAGAATGAATAAATTATACAGATTGCTGTGTTACTATTATTGTTTCACAGTTTTCTGCTATTATTTATGCTGTTAATTATATTTGCGGTCACTTTATATTCAACTAGGCTAATGTGCTCTCTGGTTGTCACTAATATGGTTAAAAATGGTTAACTTCTAAAGCCCAATTTATACTTCTACGTCGTAGGCTGTGTGTAGCGTCATGTAGCCTACGGCGTACCCTGACGTGCACCTCTCCAACAATGTAACAACACGTCATTTCTACACAGACCGCAAGCGCTGTGATTGGTCTGCTAGAACCCTATGAGAGAGTTATATTATAAAATGTCCTGGCTCTTCCAAGCTTTATATGGCAGTGAATGGCCGTTTATGTTTTGGAGTCCATCAAAGTCCATCCATCCATGATAAAAGTGCTCCACGCAGCTCTGGCGGGTTAATAAAGGCCTTCTGAAGTAAAGTAATGCATTTGTGTAAGAAAAAATATCCAAAACTTTATCGACTAAAATAACTAGCTTCCGGCAGACAGACGTACGCATCGATTTGCGGCGAAAGACTAACCTTTGACATGGCGCATGACGCTTTGACGAATGCGGAAGCGCAGAGGATAGAGCAAAACATAACACCAGTCACAAATTAGAATAATAAAACGAGAATTTTTAAAGAGAAATGTCGGAGGAGCTTGAGTTTGTTGCCCAGAGGTGTTAAACCTTACGTTACTCCTACATCCTACGTCATACATCGTCAACCTTACGTTACTCCTACATCCTACGTCATACATCGTCAAGTGTTACTCTTTTGGCGCAAGTCGACTTGCGTATGCCGGAAAATAGTTATTTTAGTCGATAAAGTTTTAAATATGGATATTTTTCTTACACGAACGCATCGCTTCGCTTCAGAAGGCCTTTATTAACCCGCCAGAGCAGTGTGGAGCACTTTTATCATGGATGGATGCACTTTGATGGACTAAAGCTTGGAAGAGCCAGGACATTTTTTAATATAACTCCGAATGTATTCGTCTGAAAGAAGAATGTCCTATACACCTAGGATGGCGTGAGGGTGAGTAAATCATTGGGTAATTTTCATTTTTGGGTGAACTATCCCTTTAACGCTGGTTTCCATCTGACATAAAACACAAGCAGTCACAGTGTGCAGCTGCTATACTGCAGTGAAAAAGCATGTCGTCGGATATGACAGACAAGACTCTAATGTTACCCACACTCCAAAAAAGTTAGCTCACCAGTGTAGACGGTTTTTTGATACCCGAAAAAAAAAACCTTGTTAATCACCCAAGTCTGCCATATCTCTTGGACAGTTAGCCTATTGTTACAAAAATTAAGCTTTTTGTACTATTCAATGTCCTAGACGTGTTAAATGCACCAGTATTTTTTTGCACCATTTCGTAAAACAAAGCTAGACAAAATCTAAGACCATAACTACATTAAAAGAATCTGCACAGTGTGTTTTAACTCTAGTACTCTTTCAAAACAAACAGGGACTACAGAATAAACCTGTTAACATGGTGCAACAATAAGAGGCTAGATCTTCAAAGAGCATGAAACACAACATTGATTTCTGCTATTTGATATGTCAAAAATTATATATGGGTTCTTCAGACAGCAAAGCAGGGATGAGAATAAAATAATTTTGTAAAGCTATGAGATGAATGAAGATAAAGGGTAAGTGATTCGGTTTGGTTAGGACTGGTGTACAATATCCAAAATCCAATAAAAAAAGATCTGTTACGCAAGATTCTTCTCGTATTCCTATGCTGAATTGATTAATCAGTCTAACATCTTTTTGAAACACTGAACAATGTAAGTGCAAGATTGGTTGGCAAGTAAAAAATGCCTGGATACAGAGATCTGTGAATCTCTGTATGCAGTCATGTTTTTACTTGCTAAATCACAATTTCTGGGGGTTCTTAAACAGGCCAGGTCTCCCAACTCACATTTTCTTTCAAATATTAAATTATTAGATCACATTTGCAGCACCTCTCACAAAAAGTCACAGCTTCAATTACAGATATGTGAGCACAGGCATCAGATCTCTCAGGAGCCCATCAATATTTTGGTTACATGTTACACCTGACGCTGACTTGACAGAAAATTGGTAAAATATTAGTTATAAAAGAAAACTTCATTGCAAAATATTAGGACCCAGAATTTGACTGACTTAAAAAGACATCTAATTTAAAAAAAGGGGTCAGCTCAGAAAGGGGTCAGCTCAGAAACGGAGAGCTTTATAGCACTCAAGACAGCCCTTGAAGGGAAAAAAACTGTAATTTGTGGCAGGATGGGCACTCTAGATTCCAGAGCCAAACTCATTGAACTCACAGCGTGAGCAGTAATGGAAGTATACACATTTTCCCGCCATCCCTGGCTGCTGTCCCTTCTCGGAGATGATGAAGAGAGGGCTGATGGAGAGAATGGTCAGGGCGGTGGTGTTGAGGGGGTGTGCATGTCGATAGCATCCAAAACACACAGGCAAGAAAGGCAGACTATGAGCTGACAATTACAGCCTTTAATCCTGAACAACAGATTCAGACCTCCCGCCTCGTCCAGTGCAGAGTGACAGATGGTTTGAGATATTGCAGTCATTAAAGCTCGGAAACTCTGGCAAAACGATTCTTGAAGAGTGCGCAGACTTCATTGATCGGAGCACGTGCAACAAGCTCAGCCTCGACACCTTACACCTGACCCCCCTGATCTAATAATAGAGAGCCAGCGGTGATGGAGGGCATGAGAGAAGAGCAGCTTGAGCTTCTCATGAAGCCATTCATTTATTATTATCTCTTGCTGTTCGCATTTCTCTAGCTGGAAATGTATTATATTCAGAAAAGATATTCAGATGTCTGGCGGATTAGGGTGGTTGAGAAAGGTTTTCTTTTAAGACCTTCAATGGTGTTATTGCTTTATCTTGTACTCTGAAAATGTTCTGACTCATTAATATAATGGTGTGAAGTCACTTATCTTGAGTGGCCAGGTCCTTTACAGATTTGGCAATAACAGTCTGCTGACTGGACGCTTGAGCCAATATGGAGATTTAAATGAAGGAGTCCATAGAGGACTCAAACCACTCATCCACTTTGGCCTGGAGATAATGGGCCACCATCTGTGACAGGTTTTCTCAGAGCTCAGAGCTGATCGCGCCAAACATTACATGAGGAACTGATGCCCCATTTTATTTCAGTCATATTCCACATGCTTGTGGCACTTCAAACAACAGGACAAATGGATTTGGAACTTTTGCTTTGACCAGTGTAACCAGCCTCAGGCTGTTGCAGTGCCTATTGGAGAGCCACCCTGGCTGCATCCAAAAGCTGAAAAATACTGCCTCCACAGGCAGAATACGGAGGTAGAAAGGCAACAAGGCACGTCCGAATCCAATGACCCTGTCACATTCTGTCTACTGAGAAACTTTTATCTGATGAATTTTTGAAAGCAGCCTGGATGTATCCTTTGATATCCCACAATCCGGTACATTCCATTTTGTGACATTTGAGCTAAAAAGATATGGCATCTGAAAACTGCGGTTGGTGGTCATTTACTGTGTGTAAATGTAAAAAAATTACCTACTTTTCCCATGTTTGATGTTATTTCTTGTGAGAAATTAGGCTATATTGTAGTAATTAAATATTTGCTTAGTTGTCACCAAAGCTATGTTGTTGTAAATCATTAAAGCGTCATGTTGCCTCACAAGTCTGTCGGAAATCATACCTTTCTGCACAAACTCTGCCTGCAAAATCATTGCCTGATAAGTCAGCTGCTTTCGTATGCAGTCCCTGTGTCCGAATATGCGTGTGCTTATGCTTTGACTTGCTATGCAAGTTAAACAGGGATATTTTTATTTAAATTCTCACTTAAATAAAATCTGATAGCTTTCCCACCTGGTCACTTCCATGAAAACATCTATCCATGAAAAGACCAGGTGTAGTTAAATGCCCTCCAAAACGCTTTCAAAATTTAAAACCAATCACTCAAACCACTTCAGAAGAACACATTCCAAACGAAACTGGACATGTGTAATGCATCTGGTTGATGAAACCACATATGTAAATGTTGCCAAAATGGACAACATATACAAATGTAATAGGATAATAGTCCTATGACATGTTATAGCTAGATTTGACAAATTCCCCCTCCTGATGCAGTCTTTGATCTTAAAATTAGCTAATGATAAATAAAATGCAGCTTTCGTTGACGTGAACTCCGTTAAATTTGTATATAGTGCGTGAATTGAAGATCAGAATTAAATTCGTTTTGATACAGTCAAACTCAAACAGTTAAATGGAACTGTTTTAACAAATCAGATTACAATACGATCAGTAAAAACACATGAAGTGACAAGTGTAAAAACAAGGCACTGAATTACTGTTCCTAACGTTAGCCTATGATTTGGCGAGTGCAAGTCCAGGACAGGTTACCAAAGTGGTGCAGATATTCAGATGAATAGCAGTGTGATAAATTATAAAACAGTTCAATAAACAATGTTGATGCTGAGTTAACTGAGTGCTGAGTTATACATTTTAGAATTTATATCGCTGGGTACCTTTGTGCTCCGCCAAAGGAAATGCTAAACCGAAATCGTTGTTAGTAGCAGCCCTGGCGTGTTTCGCAAAGATGTCGCAAAGATGTCGTTTCGCAAAAGAAAAAAAAAGAAATCAATAACCCCAGGTCCTTTTTCTCCTTCAAAAAGAAAGGTGTGTGTGTGGTTGTGTGTATCTCATCGATTCCACTAAAAGACTTTGACCTATACAACAAACACAGATATCTTGTGAAACTACGAAAAACTTATGGGTTATAAACAGGAAGAGAATTCCTTAATTCCCAGAAGTCTCCTTAAAGAGAATAGGCCTTAACTACACAAGCTTGTACATTGCAGTTTAAAGCGACAGTTGAGTATAAAAAGGGACACTTAATTAAGACTCATAAATAAATTTGGTGTAATACTGAAATTGACATGGAGGAGGGTATAAGGATGGATAACTGAACAGACAAACCATTAACATTCTTTAATTGGTCTCCATCTCATTTTATTAAATTAAGTTACATTGTTATACTTCACACTAATGCACTTCAAATATCTCATAATGCTGTTTTTGTTTTGTGGTTCATTTATTTGCCCATTTAAAATAAATTAGCCTCACTGCTGGTTTTAGAGAACAAGTTTGGCTAATGCAGGTCAAACTAGCTCCTTAAATCAGACTTAAAACGTAATAAGGTTTACCTTTAATTTCTGAGAATGATTAAGTTTTTTTTATTTTTATTAATGGGAATAACATTTTTAGTCACTATAAGGAACTCCTCCTTATACACCAGTAACTAACTTACTCTTCTATTTCTTTTTATATATGGCGTGTTTCGCAAAGATGTCCTCCCTGCAGCAGTAGCATTTTGTTTTTAAATGAATCTGAATATTTGAATCATATGAGTGTCACTTTTCGACACCTACTGGCGCAACATAATAATTAGTGTAATCAGCAGAAAAATAGCTACAAATAAAGACTGACTGGAAAACTCTAATATAGACAGTGAAAACATCCGGTGAGACGCATGCCTCAAATTACATTTGAGGACTGGAACTAACTGTTGTATAAAATGATTTGAATTACTTACAATTAGCATCCTTCATATAATAGGCTACTAATTAAATAGAGTGAGAATATTCATTTGTCTGGCAAACTACAAAAGAGTGGTGCAGGTATGACATAAATTTGTAGGCCAAAACTTGGAATGACTTTTAGCACTTCCGGTTCCATTTCGAAGTCAATGACAAGCTCAAGACACTTACATGTTTTATTCTACGACAGAAATCATGCATACAATTGTGCTCTTATAAACTATTCTAATTCAAACTTTGTGGGAATTTTTTTTAAAATAAGACCAGAAAGAGTAGTCGGAAGCTTAGTAGCTAATGGTCACGTTGATGTCGTGAGACCGTGGTGTAGTTCGTTTATAGCCTACCTTTAGATTTTTACTTATGGTGACATGCATTTAGGTTTCAAAATTCATAAAAGTTGTGTTCATCTGTGAAAATGATCTTGATGGACAAAACGTGCAAGTATCATAAACTTATGTTGATCACAGAGCCTGTTTTTTTTGCGATAATCCAATAGAATAGCCTATAAAAAAATCCTATTGAGGGAACCAGGGTGATGCTAACTGCAGATTGGCCTACAAAGAGGTCATACCTGCACCACTTGGGTCAAGCAAGAACACACAAAACAAAAACCATCTGACAGAATTTTATTTCTGACTTTTTCAGATCTGTCACTCATCCACACTTCTCGAATCGCTCAAGCTCCTGTTAAATACTTACGTCCAGCGTTAATAGAGTTCAACACAGAGCTAGTCAAGATGAGATCAACAAACCTTTATTTCGGTCAAAGCTTTGTATAACACTGCCTCTCTCACAGAGTTTTTAAACAGTGTATCCTAAAACTCCAACCTCACAAGACGGACAATGCTCCCTGACATTTAATTAACAGACAACACTGCTAATTAACAACTGTATCCACCACTATCTTGTATTTAAAGTCTACACGGGCAGCTTGTTACTCTAGCATTTAAATGCAGCCTCTCAAACTTTGGAAGGTGAAAGGCTCATTGTCATAAATTAATGAGCAACTGGTAGATATTGTAGGTCACCTTACTATTGAGCCAGAAGACAAGGTGAAAAACAAGGAGAGGGTGGTGGTTTAGTCATAGCTCAAACTAACTGCACCTTCAGTGGCTTTGACAGACACCCTTACCCCGAACAATGGATGCTGCCATTGACCGCTCTGAAGGACACAACTTCAAATTGGGACACTTTCTAGAGTCTTCCATGGCTGCAAGCTCTTGCTTTAGTCTGTCCAGAATGTGACACCTCACTTGAAGATAAAACAATCGCCACAAAAGAAGCCTGTCAACCTGCCCCTCCATTTCTGTTGCATCTAAAATATGCCAGAAGAATCAGTAGAAGGAAAAAAAAAAGAAATCAATAACCCCCAGGTCCTTTTTCTCCTTCAAAAAGAAAGGTGTGTGTGTGGTTGTGTGTATCTCATCGATTCCACTCAAAGACTTTGACATATACAACAAACACAGATATCTTGTGAAACTACGAAAAACTTGGGGTTATAAACAGGAAGAGAATTCCTTAATTCCCAGAAGTCTCCTTAAAGAGACTAGGCCTTAACTACACAAGCTTGTACATTGCAGTTTAAAGCGACAGTTGAGTATAAAAAGGGACACTTAATTAAGACTCATAAATAAATTTGGTGTAATACTGAAATTGACATGGAGGAGGGTATAAGGATGGATAACTGAACAGACAAACCATTAACATTCTTTAATTGGTCTCCATCTCATTTTATTAAATTAAGTTGTATTGTAATACTTCACACTAATGCACTTCAAATATCTCATAATGCTGTTTTTGTTTTGTGGTTCATTTATTTGCCCATTTAAAATAAATTAGCCTCACTGCTGGTTTTAGAGAACAAGTTTGGCTAATGCAGGTCAAACTAGCTCCTTAAATCAGACGTAATAAGGTTTACCTTTAATTTTTTAACCTTTAAATTAATGTGAATAAAATTTGTCGTCACTAAGGAACTCCTCCTTATACACCAGTAACTAACTTACTCTGTTTTTTTATTTTTATAAAGTAGACTACACAAAGCAGATTTTTGCCATTTGGAACAATAACACTTTATTTCTACAAAATAATTAAGAGAAAAAAAAACACTTTACTTTTCAGAGACCAAATGCTTCTTAGTGCTTATTAGTAACAATAGTAACCATTAAACAAGATTGTGGACAAAAAACTAACTGTGTGACCAAGAAGAAAAAAGAAAAAAAATTGTTTTTGTCTGTGAACATGTTTGTTCTAAAACATGAGATAGTGTGAACAGAACATTTCCAAGGTGCTGCTCTTTTGGTGTTATTATATGTACAAGTGTTTCAGTGTTTAAAAACAAAAATTAAATCCCCACAAAAAATGCACAGGTTAAAAAATCTTTTTTAAAAGCCTACACGTTTTAGCACACATTTAATTCATTTTGCATTTCACTCACACAATGAAATTAATTTAAAAAAAAAAAAAAAAAAAAAAAAAAAATCTCTCAAAAGTAAACTTGTAGCAAAATTGAAGAAATAACAGAATAAATAGTTCAACAGTAAAGTGTGTCTGTGCATGTCTGCCATAGAGAAGCCTTCAGTACAGGAAGGTACCAAAGCTGCCCTTGCCATTGAGCTTGAATTGATTTCCATGAATGGAAATAAACATTTCCTGTGAGAGTAGATTCTCATCAGCCTGCATGGCCCCTAGTGCTTTTATCCGGCTCTTCTGAAGCCCATGTTTTTTGGCCGATGTGGCAACCAACTCTTGCTTGATGGCATCATTGCCCTCAGTGAAGTCTGGAGGGATGGCGTGGCTATGTTTGATGGCTGGACACTCTTCCTCCACCACAATGATGGGCACATCATTCACACAATCATCATCATCATCATCATCATCATCATCGTCGTCCATATCTGCCTCAGGTTTTACTCCTGTGTCCTCAGATTCTTCCTCCTTCTCATCTGACAAAACAGAAGAGACAGGCTTCAGAATAGATTTGGTTTTAAATTGTTTTTGGAGATATCTAAAACTGTAAAGAAAATGTGATTCATAACTAGATCTGATTGGAAAAAAGTGTGAAGTATGTATGGGTTTGAAACAACATGAGTGAGAGTGAATGATAGAATATAATTTTTTGGGCAAATTATTCCTTTAATTCCTGACCAAAAAGCAGGCAGCTCAGAATGATGCCTCAACACAACATGCTCTCATTCAACTTTACAACGGAGAGCAATATGAATGGTTATAGTCAGCCTGGAAATGATAGGGTACAATAAAAGGATGTGTTTGATACATTTACGACTCTCCCCTAAATAGAGGGCTTTTGCACTAAAACTGAACCCTGCTGTTCCTGGAAAAACAAATGACGCAAGGGACAATTGTAGTGTAATACTAGACAGAGAGACTTTATGTTCTTATTCTAGGAGAAAAAAGAAAGTGTCTTTAGGAAAGCCAGCTGTTACACTACGAGCAGTGTAAAACTTTTTCTTCACGCATTGCTATAATACTTCCCGATAGAGGCAAGCTATATACATACAACTATAACATAACCAACCTTTTCCTTTCAATACGTTTTATATCTATTTCAGCTGGACTGAATAAGAGAAACCTATTAGTTCTGAATTCCAACTCAAACAAAAAACGCACGTCGACTGAAAATGAAATTCCTCTCTTACATAAAAAGGAGTGCTATTTAAACAATGCAGAACAGACAGTTACTATGCCAATGCGTCCACTGGACAAAGGCAGATGGTTAGAGGCAGAAACATAAAGGAGCCAGAGGGAGAAGTAGGGTCTACTTGTATTTTGAAGCAGAGACACCTTCTGTGAAGAATTTTTCAGAAATTAAGCACACTGCATTTACAGCTGCCCTTCACTGAATGTCAAGCGTATTTCCGTTCTTTCCTTTTCTCAAAACGGAGCTGGCTGAGAGAGGGAAAAAAGCCAATCTTGCTGAAGAAAAGTACCGTGGGGATGGCAGTCATCACGGACAGGCCTTCCAACAGCCCCAGGGGGGCATTTTAAAAAATATATTTTATGCAAGCGAATATATTTTCACAGATATTACCGCAGGAGAAAGTAGAGCACTTTTCGCATAGTCGGACTGATTCCTGCGGGTTCCTTCATGAGCTATATAGGCTTGTGATGTATGCAGGCACACACACAACCATTTACATTACTGGGGAGAGTGGTCGTGGCCTATTTAATTTGTGGCAAAGAAGATGAGATGTGTGAAAGCAAAAAAAAACCATCAAGGTTACAGTATTGCCCATACAAAAACACAAAAGACACGAAATAGAAAAAAAAAGGAGTGAACTGGCCCTAGGCACATGAATGTATTATTTATGTACTGTATTATTTGCAAGTTGAAGCACATTTTCATAAATTTCCCAATAAATTACAAGAATTACTGCATTTTAAAATTCAGCATTAAAAAACGTGTGAATTAATTGTGCCCCTATTATGATATTTTAAAAGTTCCCAATTTTGTTTGGGAGATAAACAGGTTTACATGCATCCAAAGTAAAAGAAAACACTTTCATTTTCTCATAATACTTGCCCACCATCATCTCTTTTCTCACGATGTCTCAAACGGTTCGATAAAGGATAAACCTCTCCTGTCTTAGAGTCTGTTGTGATTGGTCGACCGCTTACAGTGCATGTTGGAAACGAAACGCTCATTTACCAAATCTGAATTTCAGCTCTGGAGGCTTCGAACAGTAACGACAGCATTGGTTTTACCGTGTCAATTCAAGCCCGAGTCCTCATCCTTTGGAAGCGCATGCAAAAAAGTGGATTTGCTTTCACAGAGCAGGAATCAGCGTCTTCTCAGCATGTCAACAACACAAACCAAACTCTTCCAAGCCTAAGCTACAACTACAGTGTTTGATGGTGGGTCAAAGTAAACATTGTTTGCAGGCAGCCAATGAAGACCATAGAATGGCATTATGCATATTTGTTACAAACCTACATAGAGCAGGGCAAAGAGTCTGCTGTCACTTTAAGACTGAATCTGGTTTCTTTCTCAATGGTAAACTTATGACATAACTGAGAGAATACATGCCGAGACGGGTATTTAGACAAGTTTTTTTGTTTAACACAATTTTGTGAGCATGTGTCCGTTCAAGGGCAAAGAAATGCAAAAGAGGAGTCAATTCGGTGTTTGAGCGCTATCTGAAACGCACGTCTCTCTCTCTCTGTGTACGCGTGCTTCGGTTGTGTGCGGCTGTGTGCACAGATATTTAAAATTGTTTGAATGTGTAAATTGGCAAGACAAAACATGTCCAAATTATAAACTTTCACTCTATGATGGATAAATTTAGCAGTTAATACGCGAATCACATGCGTGCCGAACCGTGGGGCAGCTGGTCCGTACCGATCAACTGCGATCCGTTGCACCCCTAATCTATAGGCATTTCATCACCCCAAATTACACCCCAAAAAAAGGCGCAGTGGTTTCTGCAATTGGGTCGGGTCATGTTCACACCTTAAACGCACCGTACCAGAGTTCGTTTGGAACTGGACCGAGACCACCTCTTCAGCTGGGTCTTGGTACGGTTGTTTGGTGGGAAACGAACCAAGCAAAAATACACCCTTAAAATCTCAGGGGGTACTTAAAGTCAATAGTTTAGGTCAAAGGGGTTACAGCTGACAAAATAAAAAGCTTGGGAATTACTGATGTAGAGTTTGAAAACTTTAATTACCTTTAAGTGAGCTTTTGAAAAATGGCAAACGTAACTAAATGTAAAAATAGGGGAAATGAGCATGTGTACTATTAAATATCCAATATTGACCAACACAAATCTCTAATATCAGCTAATAATTCAAATATAATCTATTTATCATCCCTCATTCAGTGCTGTCATTTCCAAAGCTTAAAAAGCTGGACACTACCGACAGTAGTTGTATAAAAAGTGCAAAAAAGTATTCTGAAGAATCTTCTCACAGCTCTAAGAAAGAAAAGTTACACTACATTTTCATTTAATGCTTGCAGCAATTTGTCTGCACAAAACCTAGAGCAGATGTTAGTGTTTCTACATTTTCAGGTGTTGCTAGGTACTTCAAGATAACCGCTCATAATGAACTAGCTGGAGCTAATTTGAGAATAAGCCCTGTTTCTGTTGAACTGAGGCGGCAGGAGCAGACAGAAGAAGAGAGAGGCACCTGTGGCATTGGGCTCTGGGGACAGATCCTCCACGGTAGCGTCACCTGGCTTGACCAAGATAACGCCATAGCCTTGATTGTTGTGGATCACGTTATTCACCATGGTGATTTTAGGCATGGCATCCAACTCATCTGCAAAATCCTGCCAAAGGGGAAGCAGAGCGTGGTAAACACGCAGCATGTCTACACACATCTCTTTTTGGACTAGGCAACGTGAGGAAGAATGAAAGACTGAGGTTGGGAAGGCACAGCGTGTACACAAATGCACAAAAGCTTTAGGAAGGTAGATCAAATCCAATTATTCCGCTAAAGTTAATTACCTTTTGGGATGCTGCTACCTGTGTGTGTGAATCTAATTTGCTCTGAGGTGAAATGCTAACGCTGACTCGAGAAAGCTATCACACAATCCTTCAGCTCATGAAACACTTTCTCAATTGAAGTAGATCTGCAAAATTTTCCACAAAGATGTGTCTACAACTGCAGGGTGCTCACTGCCTTTTCTGAGCTTTCCTCTGAACTGTGTGAGCATACTGACCTCTGGTGACACAGCTTAGAGCTATTACCATCAAAAACGCCCCATGGCGGCCAGTGAAGTCCCACTCCACTAACGCATTAAAGGGGCTAACTTCCCTGGAGGTCTTCTAAATGCATTAATCCACTAAGGACATTAATACGATAGCAAGACAGCTCTAGAGTTCACCTCTGTTTGGTCAGGTAAAATACTTGCTGTTGCCTGGGTAACGATTAGCAGTAACCAGGAGCTAGACGGGCTAATCCATAGGCATTTATAAGAGCAGAAGCTCATCCATCTTGCTCACCTTAATCAGGATCCCCTCCTTGCAGTGATGGATGCCGTTGCCCAACAGACTGCATACACTCCCAGGGTAAATCTCCACACCGGCCCCCTGAAGCAAGCGCACGGCGACCATCCGAACAAACGATAATGGTATTAGTAAATGAAGAACAGGCTCTTTAGTAACATGGTTGGTGGTACATCAGTCAAAGAATGCTGCTGGTGTGATCTTTCACACCTGTATCTCATACTGTAATAACTATCGTACAGGATAGATGATGGAGCTATACATTCAAATGATAAATACCCATTTCAAAAGTGAAGAAGTCATTTTATAATTTGCGTGAGGTACCGTGTGCCAGTGCAGCTTACCTTGGAGCCGTACAGGTCACACATGTTCATGGAGAGCTGGGCCGCTGATCTCACAATCACACCTGTGGTCTCACACTGCATCACACAATTTTCCATGTCCAGCTTCCCCTGGCGAACACCTGATGAAAAGATAAAGGGTGACAAATTGAAAAGACATTGGAGGAACGGTTTCCGGTCACATATAAAGGTTGAAAATAGTGCTGGGCTATATTGAATATACACAATAGAAAATTAAAACACAAGTGACATCACAATGATTTTTAAGACATTAGATTAGATCCACGATCTTGGCTTATGAGTATGAAAGTGTAAACTTTTATTTACACTTTAGCTGCAAGAATGGCAATTTTTATTCATATATGGGAATCAGTTCAAAATGTTTGTTTTGATTGATACAAAACTTTGATTCAAAAGTTTGGTTCACCCAAAAAAATAACATAATTATAAACGTCATACTGTAAAATATTAAAATAAGCATTTTCTATTTTAATATATTTTAAAATGTAATTACTGTAATACAAAGTTGAATTTTCAGCATCATTACAGTCTTCAGTGTCAAATTATCCTTTATTATTATCAAAATATATTTGTAGAAAACATTACATATATTTCAGGATTTGTAGAATTTCTGTGTAAAAGTATTTACTGTCACTTTTGAACACACACGACCCCAAACTTAGTGTAAATAAATAAAACATAGAATGTTCCTTCAGTTAAAGACAGTATAGAAAACATGCCTTGATTACTTTAAACTAAAAATGTTTTGCATCAAAATGTTTAAATCCAATTTGGCAACCATGCCTGTTTGATCAAAATGATATTACTTAAAAACCAATTTAAGCCATTGCAGACCAAATACATAAAACAGGATACATTCATATATATATTATTCATGTTTTAAGTTTTTTTTTTTTGCTATCGCCCAGCCTTAATACTGTAGGAGACATTGTTTTGAAAGCAAGCAGGATATCTAGTAGATAATAAACATACCTATTTCTCTGACCAGATCAGAAATCCCATAGGAAACAGACCTTTAGTGTAGCTGCACACGGGGATAAAGATTTAAAAGCTCCCTAGGCTAGACATGCCAGAATGGCTCACCAATGAAATGACAAGGAAAACATAAGATGACCTGTCACTGGCCAAATGAATGCACATCAGGTCTAGGGTGGATATACTGCTGCCCATTCAACAGCAGCAGTCCCTCAAGACTCTTTGACAAACAGCTGGAAAAAAGGGAAAGGGACAGGCCTATTTTCTTTAAGACTCACACAAGATGCCTTCAATGGCGTCGCGCTGTATGAACTTTAGATTTGAGAGTTTGACGTTTTCCCCCGTTGACTCCACAAAAGAGTCACCCTTGTTACGCTTCTCGATCACCACCTCGTCCGGCAGACCGTATCCTGAGGGAAGACAGTGAGAGAAATGGCTTTGGAAAAAGTGCTTTTAAGACCAACCCTTAGATATTTGGCAGACACTTTAATCCAAAGCAACTTACAAAAAGCAAAAAGAAAATTATATTACAAAATAAAATAGAACCAAACAAGAAAAAAAACAGCAGCGAGATTTTAATGTTTTCTCTTTAAATAAAATAGCTCTAAAATACCCTTGTTATAAAACAGGCCAGTGATGGCATATTTTCGACAGTAACAAGAACCTGTTAAAATTGCACTCTTTGAATAAAACATTTTCTGAACCTGCATGACAAAAACGCAGAAGGGAAATTGACAGGCCCTTAACCCTGATGGATCACTGTCATTTACCACTATGCCTACCATCCAGCAAAGAACATCTCATTATAGCAAAGCCTCTCCATAAAGGACCTAATTTTCTATGGAAATTAGACCGTCTCTCAGTCTAGACACATGGTTTCCAAGTAACAATGTGCCTAAATGACCATCAACTATCGTGTTGAGTCTATAGCAGACTGATGACTGGGAGGTCAGCTTAGCACCATCTCAGTTTGAGATAGTGGTGGCAGGTCAGCGAGATCAGCGGTTCAAAACCGCAGAGTTTGACAGCCCGGCTTCATTACACACTGCTCTTTGACAGATGGTCCTGAAGCAGGTTTCTTCCAGAGTTTTCTAACAATGCTCAGATGAACTTCAGCACCCTGGTCAGCTCTCACACACTTCTTTCAAATGCCAAAGGCTGAATATAGACCAATAAGGTCACAGCACCATCCACACTTCTACGCATGCAGTTAACAAGAGTGGATTTGGTGGAAGATCTCACCGTAATTGACAGCAGTGGGATGCTTTAAATGGGGTAAACACAGAATCATACATCGTACTTCCTGCTTTACAAAACGCAACACTGTCTGTTGCACGTCTCAGTGGATCTTTTTCACATCTCCAGGATTCTAAGAAGGGGAAGTAGTTGGGTATAATTCTATAGTGGTAAGAAGAAAAAAAAATACCAAGAGATTGATTATGTTGAATTTACCATCACTCTATCAACCGTTGTATTAGATACACTCAACTAAGCAGTGCTAACGTGTAATAAATATAAAAGTTATAAACAGCTAAATTTACACTGTTAATAACTGGAAATGCGTCATCAGTCTGTGAAAATGGTCTTTATACTCTTATAAAACATACAAAACAATTTACTGCTCCTTCAAATAATCTCTGCAATAAAGCCGTAGCCTGAGACAGAGGCATGTGTGACATTCTTGCTAAATACCAGAGAGTTCTTTTATGGTAATCTGGCAGTGGTCTAATTGAGTTGCTCTTCTCCTGTAGTAGAGCCAGCAGCCGGCTGTGTGTTATCTGCTCTTTCAGGGCTTCCCTGACGCTGCAGGAGGGACTGCCAAGCACACAAAACCTCCATATTTAAACAGCGGCCTCCAGGCCTCCTTTCCTCTTCCTCATTTGACTTCATCACTATCTGACTTTGCAGGTCATCCATTTGCATAAAGAGACCCGACCCTGACCCTGTGCTCTCTCTGCTCGCTTGCCTCCACATTCCTCATGAATTAATTTCCACCCACCATCATTGGAAGATGGTTATTGTTCCATCAAGCTCAATTACTTCAGAAAGCTTCCTAATATCACGCACCGATTGCGGTGTTCGTTTTATACACGTCCGGGGAACCATTTTGACAAACAAGGCATGGTGCCAGACTGCTGACTGACTGTTATGAAGCATGCTGTTTCACAAAGCTTTATTAAAGGGAAAAGAATAGTACAAAACAGGTGATTTCCTCTGAGTTTTAGATGGAGGTGGATGCAAAAAAAAAGTAAAGTGCCAACTTCCAATCAATTTGGATGATAAAGGTAAATGTGTCTACATCACTGCAGCTAAAACTGGCCAAACCATTGATTTAGACATCACTACAGAGAAAATTACAGAGAAAAACATAATTTTACACTAATGTCACTAAATTTTAAAGTGATGGTTCATCTATAAATTATTTTATTTTTTTGTAACTGTCCTCATACAAAGCTATCATATAGATTCAGAATGCTTGATTTGACATAAGCCTTAAGGCGAGACACGGCAGGCAAAAACATCGTTTTTTTTTCACTGGTCAATTTTGAGATTTTGGTCTTCTTTCAGACTTGTGGTGAAAAAAAGTCAGAAATACACATTAAAGTCTTTATTTTACTACACTTTGTCAGTTTGCGTCCGTAGATTTGTCATAAAATCAACAAAAGTTGGCGTTTTAAATCCTCGCGCTGCTCCGCGATCGCTGTCTGCACCCTGTCATCATACACACCGTTAGAAAGCTCTCTCTCTCCTGTACAATGCTGTCGTCCAAATATGGTCATTTCCTTTTTATCAGTAACCAATTGTGAAAGTAAAAGGCGGGATTTAACTCTAAATGCGCGATCTCATTTTACAACATAAATCTTTAAAGCCCGTTGTCTCAAATTGACTTTTCTCTCATACTCCAAGTCCGAAATCTCCACTTCAGTAGCACCTATATATCCAACAAACTTTCCATTCTTGTACCTAGTTATATTATGAAGACTTTTACAGAGGGATTTGTAAATATATTATTCCTAGCCTGATTTATATAACATTTTATTCCAAAAAACATGGCGAAAATCAATTTAAGGCTATTGACAGTATATTCTGATTTACAGGATAACAAAAGTAGATATCCATAAATCCCTCTGTAATTTTTTCCCCATCTAATATGTGAACACAATGAAATAAATTTTGAACCTGGCTTTATCCAATAATCAGATTTCGTTTTTTAAAATATATGCAAATTAGCACATATTTAATTAGATAATGCCTAGTTTGCATATTTAAACATTAAATTACAGAAAATTTATTATACATTTTTTCTCATCTTAATGTAGGTAATCAACTGAGAAAGTTTCATGGTGACATCTGCTTGTTAAAATTGTCATTTTGGAACTTTTTTCATTGAACTTCAATTTCATGTAATTGATTTTCAAATTAACCCCTGTTAGTTTCCATGAAATTTGCCAAAAATCACCACAATGAAAAATACATGTAAAACTGAAAACCTCTATTGCTAATCAAATGACTAGAAAAGTCTTGCACAATTACATACAGAGAAGTCTGTAGTTGTCGCCAGAAGGTCCAGTTATGACATTTTGTTCAAACATTATATATATATAAAAAAAATTCAACAATTCATCTGAACAATTCATCTGTGAATATGTTTCAAAAAGATATATAACATGGTGAGTCTTGTGATTACCTTCAACCTCGATAGAGTCGACGAGACTGATGGAGCTGGTGATGATGTAAAGGCCCGGGCATATGATGACCACATCGCCCTCATAGCAAGCATTGACCGCAAGCACCGGGTCACTGTGAAACTGAGATCAAAACACACACCACATTAGTCCGACTCATCTTTATCCTGAAGAGAAAGCAATGAAAACTGAATTATAAATCATAAATCACACTGAGTAAAAACAGTCTGACACACACACTTCAGTGGGGTTGAACAGAGGCATGCGAGCACACACACATCTGCACCATTTTAACAAGTTCTTGAGGGATAAACTGGCTCACAGAACAAGAGAGATCAAACATGAGCCAGTACATGAACACTGCGCTTTACAAATCCTACATTACAGCACCTTGACACATCAGTGATCATATCGTCCTAACAACTGCTTTCCAAGCAAAGCGCTCTTAAATCGCACTACTCGAGCAGAAGATGGAGAAGCGAGCACATGTAAGATTTTACTGGCCAAACTATTCACAGAGACCTAGCAGGCATTGAATTATACTAGCACAAATGAAATCAATGATAAGATTTTTTTTCTAAGAGCTCTGAGGGGGCCAGAGCGCTCTCACCCAGATATTAACCTTTAGGAGGTAAACCCAGGAAATTAAAAGACAGTGATCAGAGGCGATGGGAGAGAGGGGCCTTAATATCAGCATTTGTGCAGGATTTGCGCTCAATCTGCCTTGTCTGAAACCACTTTATTTAAAACGATCATACCATCCCCCATCAGGTTTTAGCTCTTGGAATAGGGGAAGTGACCTTTTCCAATTCAAATAACATATTTCCCACCCAAATGTCCTGTCATGGCTTAAAACCAAGAGGTTCTCCCATTCTTTCACAGTCCAGATGTCATAAACCACCCCCCCCAAAATCCCCATTTACAGAGCCAGTACAGATGAAAACAATACCCTTATCCTCAAAAGCTGAGTACTACAAGGTCTTCTGACCAGCATGTTAACAGCGCCCAGAAAAAGAGAAAGGGTTATCCACACCTGCACTTCAAACTCTTCACTCGAATAGTGGGGCATCAGTTTGTCAGTTATCAAGCTTTGAAGCTGGTGAACTGTGGCCGAGGCAGATACCAAGTGGACCACATGGCCGCCGGCAGGACGTGGCCCCTTTGCCCTGCATGACTGCTGACCAGAGTTCACCTTGTAGCCCAGAACATACCTGCAATAAATAAGCAGGTGGCGCGGGTAAGCAAACCAAAGAACTAACAGGCACACATGCTCAAACACAGCTGTTCAGATTAACACGTCTTTGATCCCAGTGGATCTGAAATCTGGTAACTAGGAAAGACTGATGATTAATTATGGAGCAGCGCGTATTGATCCAGAGGTTTGAAAAACATAAAGAAGTCAATACTTAAAAAAAAAAAAAAAGAATGCCTGATAGCAATATTAATCACATTTATACTCATTATGATTCTCTCCTGATTTACTTGGGGGTTGAAGAAAAAAAAAATGTGGGCACAAATATACATGACACCTCTCAATCTCAAACACACACAGCAGTAATAATAACCTGAGCAGTGGGTTTTCAATAATACGCAGCTTGCGCTTAAGTGCTTCCAGCTGCTCGTACATGCGCAGCCCTTCCACCATGGACACGTTGTCTTGTTCAGACTCGGAGTCACTGTTCAGGTCACTTCTCAGGCTGGA
Source organism: Semotilus atromaculatus (assembly GCA_031834385.1). Classification (NCBI taxonomy): domain Eukaryota; kingdom Metazoa; phylum Chordata; class Actinopteri; order Cypriniformes; family Leuciscidae; genus Semotilus; species Semotilus atromaculatus. The sequence goes on along the minus strand of JAULUF010000009.1, from coordinate 9,337,477 downwards.
GAACTCCTGAAACTTCCCAGAGCAGAGCGCCAGCACCGAGTGATACTCAGCGACAAGTCCAGCTGGAACACGATCCTCCAAGATATCATAGTAACTGTGGAAAGTACATGAAGGGACAGTTGGGCGGGTGGGTGATGTGAGAGACAGAAAACCATGATCTTCTTAAGGGTGATGACGAATTTCTGTATCACAAAGGGCACCATAGAAAATTGCATTCAAACTTAAGAAGTTCAGTAAAATAAGTCACAGGTGTGCCATTAGACTCATTTAATTTGTCTGACATCTTCTCCACTATTGCTTATGCCAATGTAAGTTTAAAACTAGATATTTCATGCTTAAATTAACATCTAATTTCATAATGATTTAAACAATTCTAAGAGTAAATATATTTGGATTACTCAAAGCAATTTATAGTGTTGTCTTATAATGAACTGTTCATTACTGAGTACACACTGCCACCTGGTGGTCACAGCTCTTTTATAACTAAAACAGTGCTTGTGATGCTACTAGACTTTGATGAACTCTGTGTTTGTTCATGCTTCAGGGTAAGAGACAGGACACACAACGGACACTTACAGCCTAAGACGAGGCTCCACACACCGAACAAAGTAATCAAAGTCATCATCCTCATCTTCCTCATCCCACTTCCTCCAGATATGCTTATAGAAAAACCTGTGGGGATTAGACAGAAACGTGCAAGAGTGAATGATGGGAGAGAGATAGTGTGGGGGGAGATGTGAGTAACAGTGACAGGAAAACCTGCTTAACCAGTCAGTTCAGTATAACAAAAGGAACCTCATCAGAATCACAAACCAAACTCGTATACAACTGCATCAATGTTTGGATGCACAAAATATGGCAGATTTGAATATCAAATGGCACATTCCATTGAATATTTAAACGTCCCTTTTGCCTACAGTAGAATATTTCAAGCTGTATAATTAACATTAGGCCTAGTTAATGTATTTAGAAAAACCTGTGGGGATTAGACAGAAACGTGCAAGAGTGAATGATGGGAGAGAGATAGTGTGGGGGGAGATGTGAGTAACAGTGACAGGAAAACCTGCTTAACCAGTCAGTTCAGTATAACAAAAGGAACCTCATCAGAATCACAAACCAAACTCGTATACAACTGCATCAATGTTTGGATGCACAAAATATGGCAGATTTGAATATCAAATGGCACATTCCATTGAATATTTAAACGTCCCTTTTGCCTACAGTAGAATATTTCAAGCTGTATAATTAACATTAGGCCTAGTTAATGTATTAAGAACAGTGTTGGGTAGAAACTGATTACATGTAATCTGGATTACGTAATCAGATTTAAAAAATGAAGTACTTATTATTAGATTATATTACATTTTAAAATACTCGTAATCAGACTAGTTACTTTTCTACTGATTAGATGTTATTATCACAATGGCAAAAAAAAAATCCTAATTCTTTGTTATATTTAAAAATTTCCTTAAAAAAAAAAAAAAAACTACTGTTTATATGTTCAGAAGGTCTTCCAGGTTTGTGGAATTGCACACACAGACAAGATAATAGTGATGTGCCCATCACTGAAAACTGAGACCCACACAGCATTTTATCACTGATTTACAGAAATCATTTCACTTTTAAGAAGTGTTTTCTCAACATTGCACATCTAATCAACTCCTGACACACTAATTATGATTTGAACTATCACTCAGTGAGTCATTTAACCATGTATTATTGTCTTTGGAAGGCATTAAAATACAAATTCATATAATTTCATATTTACATGCAACTTTTTTTGTCAGCTGAACCTCTTTGACCTTATAAATTTACTTGAAGTAAGACCTTAGATTTCAAGTTAAAAAGTTAGGTCAATAATACAAGTCAATAATAATAATAATAATAATAATACATGATAATAAAATAAAGTTCACTGTTCTCTGGTGTCGGCTAAATGGATAGTTCACCCAAAAAAAATTATATCATGATTTACTGACCCTCAAGTTTTGGGGCACCATTGACTTCCATAGTAGGGAGGAAAAATAAATTATACAGGTTTGGAACAACATGAGAGTGAGTAAATGATGACAGAATTTAGATTTTTGGGTGACCTATCCCTTTAATGGTCACATGACATTGAGGTAAAAAAATATTTGTAGGATAATATATACACGTTTTCAGTATTCACATTCAAGCACAAGCTGCGAAAGAGAACTCGCAAGCTGTTTTCTGTGTTCATGCATGCACTCATTCGCACGCGGGGAAAAAATGTGGGTGGGAAAAACACATGCAAATGATCAACATTCGTGACAGCGCAGCACAGACTCATTCGGGCAGTCTTTGAAGAGACCTTTGAAGAGCCCTGAAAAAAAAAAAAAAAAAAAAAAAAAGTACCTTTAATGGGTTGACTAACCTGAGGTGTTCCAGGGCCAGAGCAGTCTGATCAAAGTCCCCTGACTCATCGTAGACAACCGAGAGCTCCAGAAGAGGTACTTTATGAAGTGTAGCTTCCAGCAGGGACTTCATGGACTCTTCAGTAAGATCACAGCTTCTGGTCTCACACTCCATTGGTAGCACCAGCTCCACCTTTGCCTTTAGCTCCTTACAATCAACGTCAACAACCTACAACAACAATCCTCAGCATTGTAAACATCCTTTTGTGTGAATGCTTCAATCATACGCATTGACCTTTTTGTTTCTTGACAGTAAATGCCCAAAAAGCACTTGCCACCATATGCTTCAATGAACTTACTTCAACCAGCACGTCAAACACATCAGTGTGCCATATGGCCTGCCAATCACATGGCTCCACTATCTTCTCCAGGTACTCAGCGGTGAAGGCTTTTACTTCAGACGTTTTACAGTCACCTGTCAAACATTTCAGGTTTTTAAATACACTTATTGACTCATGTCTTGTTGTGGATGACTTTCAAAAGTGTTTGAATGGTTACCAAGCATGTAATCTTGATATGCCTTGAATCTCTCATAGTACAAAAGATGATCTGTCTGGAAGGTGTCCAGCAGTTTTCCATGTCCAGGCCTCTCTGCTCGCCTTAAATGAGTGCAGGGTCTTTCATCACAACTCAAATAATGGGTGCCGCTGTCGTCATCACCATCATTTTCCTCTGTCTGAAATAACTCTGAAAACATCAGCACTGGCAGTTCAGTAACTAATCTGCCCTATAGACCCACACAACCAAATGTGTTTTGGCCTATGTGATGGTCACATCACATTTTAACATCTATTGTTAAAATATCAGTGTCAAAGTCAAACATGTGACATTCGATTAACTTTTTAGGGGTGTGTGAATGATGGCACATGGTAACTTGGCATAACGTTAACTTAATGGAGAAGTTCAATGCAAATTATAACAAACCACATAGTCATAGTCAAATAACGTTATAGCGTATAAACATCACAAACCTTTAGAAACTCGATTATGGTTTGGTCTGATCTCAGTACAGAGAGTCTCTGTGTCTCTTTCCGTCTCTTGGTTGACATTATGATCATGATCATGATCGTTTAGTGGATTTTCGCTGGTCAGTTTGATGATGATTTCAACGCTGTTTTCAGTCTCAGCGTCTCTCACCTCCTCCGGCTTTGAACACACAAGCTCCTCTGACATCATTAAAGCTTAAAACTTTAACCTAGCTACAATAAACGAGGTAGATATACATAAAATTTATTTTGTTAACTAGGTTAACAGCCAACAGACGATCAGTCTCCACCCTTCACTTGTATTTTCAAACTCTACCCGGGCTGAGCAAAGAGCCCAATAAACTCACAGGGCGGGGTGTGCCGAAACATTCTTAAAGGGACAGTGCATAGTTAAAACTTGTAAATTCTCCATGGAAAACATTTCTTTCTTTTTTTTTTTCTTTTTTTTTTGGAACATTGCTTTTTTTTTTTTTTATTCATGTGCCCTAATAATGTTTATGATTAACATAAAGTATGTGGTTAACATAACTTAATTTATTCATCGCAATGTTAAGGCCGAGGACCACTTGGTGGATAAATACATACCTACTACATAAATACTTGCAAATGTACATGTATGTGTACACTACATTTAAATGCATTTTAATATAGCTGACCAGTGAAACATAGCTGAGCTTTAGCTTCTTAAAGTTCTCTTTGGTTGTTAGCTTTTTTTTTTTTTTTTTTTAGATACCATTTTTCTAAATGAAATGTTCACAAATAATCTTTTATAACCCTTACAGAGAAATCGAGAAATAAATAATTATTTTCGCAGTGTTATTATTGTTATTTTGGACTGTAATTATGTGGTGAATGATGCCGTGCTCGATTTCTTCGGTCTGAATCGGTGATCAGCTCGCCTGTCCTGTGACTCCTGTCTGTCACATGTGATTATTGCCGCAGCATTTTTTGGATCCTTTGTGTTAACAACTTACTGTGTTTTGAACTATGGAACGTAAGTTTTATGGTGGTGTTATATTGATCAAGATCCTATTAATCTTATATTTTGTAATGCATTATGTTGTGACCATCTTAGATCCTGATTCTGTGACATGCATAAAATTAAGGTAATTTATCAACGAAAACAAGGAAGGACAAGCGTAATCAATCCTATATTTTTTATTTTTTCACGTTCACAGATGTGGTGCAATCCTCGATCCCATCAAATGAAAGCGCTCTTTTGGGAGTTGAGGTGATGTCACTCATGAACATTAATTTCTTAATTCAAGCTGTTCCGTGATTTAGAGACAGGGTTTTCGACGCTAATTAATTATCTGTTAACTTAAGCATTTCATAATGTATACATATTATAATTATGTTAATTCTTCTAATGTGTACACTGTTACTGATAATGTCTAGTTTTTTTGGGGGGGGGGGGGGGGGGGGGGGGGGGGAGCTTGGGGTCTCTCTGGATCTGTAAAAGTTGGAAATCATGAAACCGTTCATTGTTGCAGATTGTCTTACACTGTGTATGATGTACAGAAACTTTGCTAACTAGTCAATAAGATTCTGAATGTCACTTGTCACAGTCTTCAACCACAGCGAAAGCAGAGGCTTTCACCAATGCATTCCTGAAAAATAGCCTTCTCCAAATGAAAGATGCAGCCATTGAGGATATGATGTTGCGCAAGGCGGTAGTACTGGAATTTAAAAGGCCGAAAAAGAAGGGAAAGATAAGCAAGTCCAAGGGACTGAATGCCAAAGAAAGAAGACAGCTGAAAATATTCCAGCTCAAACCTGAACATCAAAAGTAGGCTTTGTTGAGTTTTCATCATGTTTACTCTTTCACCTTGTATCATGCACTACATTATATCAGCAAAACTTCAGCTTATCACTAAAATCATGTTTTTGTCTATGGATTTCATTGTAGATATGAACTCTTCTTACCTCTGCATGAGCTATGGAAACAGTACATTGAGGATCTGTGCAATGGATTGAAACCTGAAAGGTCATAATTTTATGAAGATGCTCTTCAGAATTTCTGGCTCATGGGTATATTTTCAAGTCTTGCTAACGCTCCATGAATGTGCTGCCTGTTTCTTTTGAACACAGCAACCCACAGATGATCCAGCAGAAGCTCTTGAAAGCTGATTTTCATGGGGCTGTCTTAACAGGTACAACATCATGCATATTTGAAAACTTCTGCACACAAAGGCACACATTTTTGGTTTAGTGGCAATATATCCAGATTTCCGTGGTGGAAGTGGAACCTTATGTTATCTCTTTCACATTTCTTCCCCCATAGTTGTCAGATCAAAGTGCCCTTCGTATGTGGGTATAACTGGCATCTTGGTTCAGGAAATGAAGCACATCTTCAAAATCATTACAAAAGAGGACAAACTAAAAGGTATATGTGTAAATATAAACACTAGGTTTAACAGCATGTCATGACTATGAAAATGCAGTGCAGAATATATATTTCTGCAGAAATGCAAGAATAACTAAACCAACATTTAGTCTATCAGCAAAATGGTTAATAATGCCCACCCAGAACTGTCTCTCACATTTTCATTTCCAAACACCTGGTATGTAAACACAAGGTAATGCGACCGCATTGCATTTCATCTTCTGCATGCTCTTTACGATGTAACAAAAAAGATTGAATCCACAGTGGATTCCCTGATTGCAGAAACTTACATTTTTATTGTAGGAAGTGACGATTTTGTTCTCTTGTTTATTTACAAATGTTTTATGCGATATTCCAATTTTGCATTTAATTCACAACTTTAAATAGAAACGTAATGTGTGATTTTTAAAAATTGATTATTGATATCATTACGCTGCACATCCAGCGCCAGTAATGATTTTGTTGACCGATACAGGTGGGGTCCAACATAGTATGGTTAGTCTGGGAGTTTTTTTGGGTGGTGGGGGGATTTGGTAAAATGACGTAGTCTTGGACAACCCAGTCTGCAAAAAAAAAAGCTGATCAACTAAGTTTTTGTCTACTTGTTTGTTTTTTGTACAGTTATGGTTACAAATTCTATCAGCCCTACACTCATGTTTAGAGTGATTCAATAGCTAAAAAAGAGAAAACACAAAATAACCAAAGTTAAAGATGTATTTGTCTGGTAGCATCATTAAGTTCTGTAGATATTGCTATAATATTGTTATTGTGAATTATGTTGGCCACGATAACAGTGTTGTGAAAATCTGATGATAAGACAGCCCTAGTCCAGATTGAAGTCAAATCTTCTTACTGTGTCATGAACGCACTTCTCACTTCTTCCTCACAACAGTCATTAGCCACTTCTCAGAACCCTCTTTTCCAAATGAACCTGAGAACAAAGTCTTGTCAACAGATAGTGTGTAAAAAGATATTTTGCAACCATTTTGTTTGACAGTTGTTTAACAGAGGCCACTTTAACATTTCAAATGGTGTTGATTATTCATTATAGAAATATGCTCTTCAGTAATTCCCTCTGGATTACTGACATTTTTTCCCTCCTCTCTCTTTCTCTCTCTACAGTAATACCGAAGAGGAACAGTGTGTTCAGTATGGAGATTGGTGATTTCGTAACTCACATCTATGGCAGCAAGTTTGAACTGCGCTCCAGTGAGCGGTCAGCAAAGAAATTCAAAGTAAAAGGAACTATTGACTTGTAACGGAAAGTCTTAAATATCGTGTCAATTTTAAATGTGAGCTGATACTGGAGCCTGGGAGACTATGAAGAGCAGATGCTCAATCATTATGGATTTGGCCAAGCATGAAACTATATTGGGGATTTAGGAAAAGTAGTAGCCTTTGACTGTCCACCAGAGGGAGACTGGGAGACTTTTTTTTTTTTTTTTTGGAGAAGATAGGAAAGAAAAATCTCTCTCTCTCTCTCTCTCTCTCTCTCTCTCTCACACATTTTCATTTCCAAACACCTGGTATGTAAACACAAGGTAATGCGACCGTATTGCATTTCATCTTCTGCATGCTCTTTATGATGTAACAAAAAAGATCCACAGTGGATTCCCTGATTGCAGCAACTTACATTTTTATTGTAGGAAGTGACGATTTTGTTCTCTTGTTTATTTACAAATGTTTTATGCGATATTCCAATTTTGCGTTTAATTCACAACTTTAAATAGAAACGTAATGTGTGATTTTTAAAAATTGAATATTGATATCATTACGTGCACATCCAGCGGCAGTAATGACCTTGTTGACCGATACCGGTGGGGTCCAACATAGTATGGTTAGTCTGGAAGTTTTTTTGGGTGGTGGGGGGATTTGGTAAAATGATGTAGTCTTGGACAACCCAGTCGCATTCTCTCTCTCTCTCTCTCTCTCTCTCTCTCTCTCTCTCTCTCTCTCTCTCTCTCTCTCTCTCTCTACCTCTCTGTACCTCTCTGTACCTCTACCTCTACCTGCCACTTCCTTGTATTATAAAACTCTTTGGTCATGACCTAATTTTGTCAACAAGGGTAGTCTGCACTGCAAATGCAAAGTGTCCCATTATGTCTGTAATAACATGGTGTGACAATAGATCCACAAGTATGTTTAATTTGCACAATTATTTCCCATGGTGAGAGGTACATTTTAGTAAGTTATAAAATGTTAAAGTTGTGTAAATTAAGCAAAGTATTGTTAGTTGAACGAGCAAGATCTCCTGTTCAAAGTGTATACTGAGGGGAATTGATATGATTTTGAAGTTATTTTGTTCTGTGTCAGTGCTGTATATTTGCTCACAAAACAAATAACTTATTTTTCCCTCCTCAAAACAAGGCCTGATTCATGTTTTTTTCCTTTTTAAGTGACTCGTCAATGCCTCTTCTGGTAATGCCAGGGAATCTTCACATTCCTAGACACAGAACTGGTTTTGCAAATAAGTACGCAATATTTTGTTACTAACTATATTGGCTTAGAGAAAAGATTGTTTGGCATTTAGTGCTTAGAACTTTGTTCAGATTTAGGCAACAGTGTTTGAGTTAAAGGAAGCTGAAAGACTGCTTATGTACCAAAAAACGACAACGATGTCACCATTCTTGCAAATACACATGATCCTCTGATCATTCTGATGTGCAATGTCCTTTATGAGAAAAGAGGTTATTTACACTTAATGTCTCCTCTGTGTGTTGCATCATAAGGGTGTGCTCTTCCTTTAAACCACATTTTATATTTTTCCAAGGAGTAATATGTAGCCTATTAATTGTCACATATATAATTTCAGGGTATATGTATTAAAAGTCACTTTGCATATTTTTCTGTTAAAAGAAAGAAAAAAAAACTTGTTAGACTGGCTTTGCCACCCGATTGGTTTAAGGGCCAAAGTTCTGTTGTTTCTGTTGTTGTTTATTACTTAATGAATCAGATAAGGTGTTCTCTGCTATCTGAGCCCATACTGTTAATCAGATGAACAACAAATGTTTTTACTTTTAGTAATATCCTCTTCACATTCAGTGGCCAAAAGTCATGTTTGGCCTAGAAAAATGACATCTTTTTACTCTTTTTACTTTTTTTTATGTTAAGTATGCCAAATTGTGCTAACATAATAATGTGGCAGTCACACAGAAATTAACGCATTTAAAAAACAAGAGAACCAACAAAATATTAATAACTGATTAAGTTGTAGTCAATGGATGCTTTTTCATGTGAGGAGTTTGTTTTTCTATGCATTTTTGCCTATAGGTAGATAAAATGTGTCGCTGTAGTTTGGTGTTTTGCTCTTCCCTCATATTTAAATATATATATATATATATATATATATATACACACTACCGGTCAAAAGTTTTAGATGAGTACGATTTTTTATGTTTTTAAATGAAGTCTCTTCTGCTCACCAAGGCTGCAATTATGTGATAAAAAATACAAAAAAAACAGTAATATTGTGAAATATTATTACAATTTAAAACAGCGGTTTTCTATGTGAATATAGTGAAGTGTAATTTATTCCTGTGATCAAAGCTGAATTTACAGCATCATTACTCCAGTCTTCAGTGTCACATGATCCTACAGAAATTATTATAATATGATGCTCAAGAAACATTTATGATTATTATCCATGTTGAAAACAGTTTTTTACATTTTTATTTCAGGATTCTTCGATGAATAGAAAGTTCAAAAGAACATAATTGATCTGAAATGGAAAGCTTTTGTAACATTAATCACTACCATTCAAACGTTTGGGGTCAGTAAGAATTTATTTTCTTATTTTTGGGGGAAAGAAATTAGAAAATACTTTTATTCATCAAGGATGAGTTAAATTGATCAAAAGTTACAGTAAAGACATTTATAATGTTAGAAAAGATTATATTTTAAATAAATGCTGTTCTTTTGAACTTTCTATTCATCATAGAATTTTGGGGGAAAAAATGGTACACGACTGTTTTCAACATTGAAAATAATAATTTATGTTTTTTGAGCATAAAATCTGCATATTAGAATGATTTCTGAAGGATCATGTGACACTGAAAACTGGAGTAATGATGTTGAAAATTCAGCTTTCAAATTACATTTTAAAAATATATTAAAATAGAAATAGAAAAACAGTCATTTTAAATTGTCATAATATTTCACAATATTACTGTTTGTAATTTTTTTTTCATCAAATAAAGCAGCCTTGGTGAGCAGAAGAGACTTCATTTAAAAACATACAAAATCTTACTGATCTAAAACTTTTGACCGGTAGTATATATACAGTGAAGAAAATAAGTATTTGAACACCCTGCTATTTTGCAAGTTCTCCCACTTAGAAATCATGGAGGGGTCTGAAATTGTCATCGTAGGTGCATGTCCACTGTGAGAGACATAATCTAAAACAAAAAATCCAGAAATCACAATGTATGATTTTTTAACTATTTATTTGTAAGATACAGCTGCAAATAAGTATTTTAACACCTGAGAAAATATTTGGTACAGTAGCCTTTGTTTGCAATTACAGAGGTCAAACGTTTCCTGTAGTTTTTCACCAGGTTTGTACACACTGCAGGAGGGATTTTGGCCCACTCCTCCACACAGATCTTCTCTAGATCAGTCAGGTTTCTGGGCTGTCGCTGAGAAACACGGAGTTTGAGCTCCCTCCAAAGATTCTCTATTGGGTTTAGGTCTAGAGACTGGCTAGGCCACGCCAGAACCTTGATATGCTTCTTACAGAGCCACTCCTTGGTTATCCTGGCTATGTGCTTCGGGTCATTGTCATGTTGGAAGACCCAGCCTCAATCCATCTTCAATGCTCTAACTGAGGGAAGTAGGTTGTTCCCCAAAATCTCGCAAAACATGGCCCCGGTCATCCTCTCCTTAATACAGTGCAGTCGCCCTGTCCCATGTGCAGAAAAACACCCCCAAAGCATGATGCTACCACCCCCATGCTTCACAGTAGGGATGGTGTTCTTAGGATGGTTCTCATCATTCTTCTTCCTCCAAACACAGTTAGTGGAATTATGACCAAAAAGTTCTATTTTGGTCTCATCTGACCACATGACTTTCTCCCATGACTCCTCTGGATCATCCAAATGGTCATTGGCAAACTTAAGACGGGCCTTGACATGTGCTGGTTTAAGCAGGGGAACCTTCCGTGCCATGCATGATTTCAAACCATGACGTCTTAGTGTATTACCAACAGTAACCTTGGAAACGGTGGTCCCAGCTCTTTTCAAGTCATTGACCAGCTCCTCCCGTGTAGTTCTGGGCTGATTTCTCACCTTTCTTAGGATCATTGAGACCCCACGAGGTGAGATCTTGCATGGAGCCCCAGTCCGAGGGAGATTGAGAGTCATGTTTAGCTTCTTCCATTTTCTAATGATTATGTTTAGCTTCTTCCATTTTCTAATGATTGCTCCAACAGTGGACCTTTTTTCACCAAGCTGCTTGGCAATTTCCCCGTAGCCCTTTCCAGCCTTGTGGAGGTGTACAATTTTGTCTCTAGTGTCTTTGGACATCTCTTTGGTCTTGGCCATGTTAGTAGTTGGATTCTTACTGATTGTATGGGGTGGACAGGTGTCTTTATGCAGCTAACGACCTCAAACAGGTGCATCTAATTTAGGATAATAAATGGAGTGGAGGTGGACATTTCAAAGGCAGACTAACAGGTCTTTGAGGGTCAGAATTCTAGCTGATAGACAGGTGTTCAAATACTTATTTGCAGCTGTATCTTACAAATAAATAGTTAAAAAATCATACATTGTGATTTCTGGATTTTTTTTTAGATTATGTCTCTCACAGTGGACATGCACCTACGATGACAATTTCAGACCCCTCCATGATTTCTAAGTGGGAGAACTTGCAAAATAGTAGGGTGTTCAAATACTTATTTTCTTCACTGTATATATATATATATATATATATATATATATATATATATATATATTAATGGTTTAATCAGGGTCATTAACAAACATTCCCTCTGGATATTGACCACTGCTGTACTTCCTTCATTGAACTGGAAAATGATGTAATGGAAAAAAATCTGAATGGGAATGAGAAGAATTTTTAGATGGGGAATTTTTAGATGCTTTTCATGCTCACAAAAGCATGAAAAGGTCATGCTTTTGTAGTTTTTTTATTTTATTTATTTTTTTATACATGTTGTAAACATGATTACCCACTACACTATATTAATGCTTTACAAATTTGTATAAATGTTTTCTTAGTGTGCATGGTTTGTTTGTGCGCAACAGAATGACAGTGATGTGGAATTTAGAGGACACAGCTGGGCCAAATGCACACACAGGTACTATTATTTAGATTTTTAATGTATCTTTTTAATATACAGAGCTGCTTCTACATCTACAAGTATACCTATGGCATCCTCGTGTAGAATATTTATCTATTGTTAATTGTACTTGAGTTTCATGTCATTATTGTTCTGTAAATACTATGGGACTTTTTACTACGTCATGCACTGCACCTAAATCTGCATTTTTATTTTTTAATACCGTGTCTTTTTCAGCCTGTAGGTCTATCTCATATTACGTTTCTTCCACGTTAACTTTTGATATTTTCCTCGCATTTGCCTATAATTTCCACCTATTCAAGCATATGTTTCCCCCTTTTTAACTGTTTATGTGCAAAAGACTCAGGTATGTATTATTTCCGTGTGACGGGATATGAGGAACATATCGGTTTTTGGTTTTCTTGGCTTTGAAATATGTGATTATTGACTATTCTAGGACGTGGGTTACGCATCACGTGTTATTTTAATACTTCAAATGTTTGCTTCTCAGATGTGTTTTTTTTTTTGCTGCCGTTTTAATACAATTCATTTGTTTGACAGAAACTTTCCTTAAGTCTTTGACCAAGCTCTTCTGTGCTCTAAATCACTCACAAATCTTTTAATAATGCGATCATCTCTATTCAGTTTTTGCAAAATATTAGTTGTTTTAATGCCTTTTGCAAGACATTGCACTATTTCATGCTTTTCTTCTTCAGAAAGATCTTTCTTCCTCCCCATATTGCATTAGAACTATGACTTGTTAATAATGTGGAACATCCTCTTTCCATTTACCTAAGAAGACATGGCTAAATATTTTACAAACGGTTTCAGATTGAGACCGGATATCTAAAAAGATATGTGAAATTGTGCTAAAATCCTACTAACATGTCACTTGCATAATAATTTGGAACAGTGTGAGTTCATGTAACAGATTGTAATAGTTAATATCAACATTAATAATAATAACACATTAATTTTTTTCAATCACATGCACTGTGAAATACATCACCAATAATACCAGTATTATCATAAATGTTCCATTCTATTTGATGAACAGGCCTAAAAAAATGTCATGACATTATATAAATATATATATATATATATATATAAATGAATTCAGGACTTTGCACAGTGACTTGAATCTGACATGTCATTTGTTTTCAAATACTCATTTTGGACCAGTATGTCTAGAGTACATGTCTGAGTTTGTTCCAGTCAAGAACAAGGAAGGTAACACTTTTAAAATAGTTGCAGTTCTGGAATTTCCCTCTTTTCAAACAGGAAAGACAAGCTTATGAAACTGTATAAAAGGTCTGTCTCAACCAACCTGCAAAGAGAAAGAAGTGATTTTTGGAACGAGGGAACTGCGAACCTACAAAGTCTGTTTACCCGACAATTCATTGCTTTCCACGGCAATCAGGTATTTGGTAGCTCCTTGGTGAATTAATTTTGAAGATGTTAAAACATTTATTTTGTGTCTATATTGTATTATTTCATTTATTAGTGTAATCAGGGGTGAAACCTTGACTTGAAGTGTTGATTTGAAAGTACTGTAAAAAAAAAAAAAAACAACAACAACGATTGTACATTGAAATCGATTTGACCTTGTCAATACTTTGACATTTTACAGGCAGCAACAATGGAAGATCTGACCTTTGCTATTCAGAACCGTGAGCGAATCAGGGCGGTGGCAAGCTCTTTTGGATGCACTGGGAAGATGCTTTTAAAACCCGGGCGTATTCTTGTGGGAGAGGGCTGCTTGTTGAAGCTGTGCAGGCGTGGACCCAAACCCAAAGTGTTCTTCCTCTTCAACGACATCTTGGTCTATGGTAGCGTCATGGTGCCCGGTCGCTGGAACAATAAGAAGAGGATCGTTCCTTTGGAGGAGGTACAGCAGGAAGATCTGGAAGACGGAATGGCCATGGCCAACCAATGGCTCATCCGCATGCCACAGAAGTCTTTCTACGTGTCGGCAGCCTCGCCTAAGGAAAAAATTGCATGGATGGGGCACATTGAGAAGTGCAAGGCCCTCTGCATTCAAACTAAGGGCCTCCCCACTGACAATGATGCAGAGAAGTTTGCTACCACCTGGATCCCTGACAAGGCTTCAGCCATCTGCATGCGCTGCACAAAGAACTTCAATGTCGCTACTCGGAGGCACCACTGCCGGAAATGCGGCTATGTAGTATGTCGAGCTTGCTCGAAGAGCCGGGCCTTGCTACCAAACATCTCCTCTAAGCCCGTGAGAGTTTGCAAGTCCTGTGTGAGCAGCACACAAGATGGAATGGTACAGGGACAGAAGAGAAAAAAGGTAGAGCACTGGAAAAAGAACTCCGTAGAGGAATCACCAAGGCTACCTGAATTTGAGACGTCCAGCGATGAGGATCTTGAAGAAGAGAACGGGTACCAGGTGCCCACCAAGTGGTTCAACAACCAGTTGGAAAATGAGGATAACTCCCCATACTGCTACATAAAGCCTGGGCACATGAATCCTCCCCTCACTGGACTCTGAACGTGATGTGAGCAACTACTTTTATGAACTATGCTGAAATTGAACATATTTTGCAGTTGGCCACGGATGCACAGAGACGAATACCATCAGTTATGAAGTATTTTGCACTAAAGTATGAGTCACTTTTACGACTTATTTGTATTATTTAGTATTATTATTTTAATATTTGTATGTACGTTTGAATATATACTCTATAGCATTATCTATAAAGGGAACTGTGTGACTTTTACAATCAATATAATAAAAAGCATTATTTAATAAATATTTTGGTATTGAATTAAATACTTGGTGGGAAACACACACACCAGTTTTTTTATTATTATTTTTTTTAATGTTTAGGTAACGCTTCCTTTTACAGTCCAGTTACCCATGTACATACTATGTACTTATTTTAGTAATTATACAATTACTGGGTAATAACTAGGTAATAACCCTGAACCTACCCCTATTCCATACTTACCTTATATTAGCCAGTACTTTCTAGGTAAGTACACTGTAAGTACTGTTTATTTATAAACTGAAGAAAAAATTACAACATTCCGATATTCTAATAGTGTGGATCATATTAAATTCAATAGAAGCATCCTCACTAAAGACAGCTTCTTATACTGCAGACCTATAGCGTTTATGGGTGGAAGATATAGTGTTATCAGAGTGGACAGTGACTTAGCATACTGCTTCTCAGATGGATACAATTGCAATAAACATACAAACATTGCATCCTTTTTTGGGACAGGATTTCTGTACTGTAGTCTAGGTCACATGACTGTACATTCTAATGGACCCTTTTCACAGACGCATTTCCCAAATAATTAACTAATGCATTATATTACCCTGGCATTAAATTACAAAACATAATCACACATACAATTCTACAAGCTAAGAGTGAGATGCCGCCCTTGAGAACATTTTTAAAGACGAGAATGTCCAAATTATTATTAGAGGAAATAAACATTTGCCAATTTATTTGCTATAGCACAACAGAGAATCAAGAAATGAGGCCATCAACTTAATAACTCATAATATGAATTAGAGTATAAATAAAACTTGTAGCAAGACTCTTTTTACATTGGGGAATTGTAGCAAAAATGCCAATGCTCTAGCTGCAATAACTGAACACAAATGATTACAAATTATAATTGAATAATGAACATGAATAAAAACATGAATAAATATGTGGATTTAGTAAATGCATACGCAGTTGAATGAGCAGAGCTTTACACATTAACCCTTAAACGCATACTTTAGTGACATGGGAGGTTACTTACTACTCTCATCCTCATAATTTTTTTTTAAATTTGAGATCAACCTTCTTAGTATCTCTAAATCAATTAATTATAAACAATATAACAATAAAAAAAAATAATTACCTTGATTCTGAAGATGTTGAAAATGATAGTTTTGAGAATATGAGATTTCGAATATGATATAGTAATATCAAGTGTTACTCATGGTGTAAGTTGACTTGCGTACAGTCGTATTAAGCTAGTTATTTTCGTAGATAAAGTTTTAAATATGAATATTTTTCTTATACACGAAAGCATCGTTTTACTTCAGAAGATCTTCATTAACCCGCCAGAGCCACATGGAGCACTTTTATCATGGATGGATGCGCTGATGGACTTCCAGAAAATGTACCCATTTACTCCCATTATCAAACTTGGAAGAGCCAGGACATTTTTTAATAATAACTCCGATTGTATTCTTCTGAAAGAAGAATGTCACATACACCTAGGATGGCTTCAGTGTGAGTAAATCATGGGCTATTTATTTTTTTATTTTTTGGGTGAACTATCCCTTTAAGGGTTAATGAGCTAAGCCAGAAACAACATTCTCTTTCATCCAAAAAAAAAAACCAGACAGTTCTAGTTCCTTGATATTTACTCAGTACTTAAATGCATAATTGTACTGTAAGGACACCCTAAAATAAAGTGTAACCTGTTACTTGAATGTGTGATGTTTCATAATAAGTTTCCCAAGGAGCATAATTTTCAATGCAAAGAACCATTTCAGCATAAAATGGTTCTTCAGGAGTAATAATTAGAAGTTTTATATGAGTAAAGAAGCTCTACAGAACCATCTATTTTTAGAGTGTACTGACAATTGATTGGTAGAACAAGTCAGTGTGTGGATTACAAAACAAAACTTCCATCTTGTCTAAGCAATTACTACTATGAAAGTGCAACCCGATCACACTAAATACGTCTTTATAGCACGCATGTGTATTGTCGTGTAATTTATACGCTAAAGTGAGTTTTTACGTGCATATGATACGCATTGGTTGGTTAGGGTAGGTTTAGGTGTGGTGTGGGGTGCGTGTGTATTATACGCTTGGGTAGAATTAGTAGTGTGGGGTGCGTGTGTATTACACGCAAATGAACTGCGTATCAAATGCACGCGAAAAACTGCGTCTCGTATGCACTTAAAAACTCATTTTCGCGTATATATTACACGACAATACACCATGCGTGTTGTGATAGCATCAATTCGGCATTATTTCACCAAGGCATGAGAGGCATACAATAGTTGAGTTGTGATGTGCACATTCAAGCTGAGCAAGTTTTCTGCTCTCATAAGAACTGTGGTGGGAGGAAGAAAAACAGTGAAAACAGAAAAAAAAACACCTTTTTTCCCTAATAATTTCCATGACAGACTTTTTGGTACACTGTGTGGAAAATGTGTATTTACAGTAACTAACAAAACCAACACATCAGGTGATACCAACTTTCACACACATCCCTGTTGTTTACTATCATTGGACAGATAAAATAGAAGAGGAAACCCACAAGTTAAAGGCAAACCACTTGATCAGAGTCTCATTACCAAAGAAACACCGTCTTACTGTACAGAAACTCTGACGCATTACAGTCTTAGAGCTTGATTCTGGGAACTAGTGAAGCAAAGTTAATTCTAAGGTTTAAAGAAAAGTTGTGTCTAACTATAATCTCCATTTCTTTGAATTACAAACAAGACATAATGTCTTCAATAGACCTGCTTATAGCTTGAAAGAAAAGAAAAAAATCAAACAGTGAAACATTTTTTATTTGGAATGTTTTGTTGGTTTACCCAAACCTGAAAATCATGACATCATTAACTCACCCTTATGTTGTTCCAAACCTATGACTTTTGTTGTTCTATGGAACACAAAAGATGATATTTTGAGGCATTTTGAAGACATATCTAAAAATATCCAAAGAAAGAAAGTCATTCATGTTGGAAATGACATGAGGGTGAGTGAAAACATGACTGATTTTTTTTCTTTTCTTTTTTTCTCAATGAACTACTTCTTTAAGGTAAGGTCTTCATTGAGTGGATGTAGATCTAAAAGGGTTTAATGTGTCTTCATGTTTTGCCTGAAAACATGCAATGTGTCCCACTTTGTGACAGCGATTGCATATGATAATATGAGGAAGTAGCTGCATTTTCCTTGGCTAACAACTGATGTTATAAACCACCTTGACAACCCTTTTGTACTAAAATATAAAATAATTGTGCTGCCAAATAAACACATGTCATGCACCGAGGGTTTCACTGCATTCTTCATGTATAATGTTTGAAGTATTACATTTGATTTGTTTGGACTTATATTTGCAGTGTGGTTTCCACCTCTGAAGTCTGTAGTTCTCACGGTGTGTGAGTGTGGTCTGTAGCTTATGACATCATGAGAGGCTATTCTAACCATATGAATACCCAACGCATTCTCATCCCAAGGCGTAATATTCTGACACTTTGACAAAGCGTCTATATCGAACGCGCATGGAACCCTTTAGCGTCA
This sequence comes from Semotilus atromaculatus, assembly GCA_031834385.1. NCBI lineage: Eukaryota > Metazoa > Chordata > Actinopteri > Cypriniformes > Leuciscidae > Semotilus > Semotilus atromaculatus. The sequence goes on along the minus strand of JAULUF010000009.1, from coordinate 9,319,091 downwards.
ATATAACACGCAGAGAGATGGGTAGGTTTAGGTATGGTGTAGGGTTAGGTAATGTGTAGGGTTAGATAATGAAGTGCAGGAGTGTTGAATCAGAATTCCAGGGCTGCGTTCCAGTCCACTTTTATGCACGTACTTGCAAACTTCCCTAAGCACTTCCCCTTGTGGGAATCCCTGCAGCCATTTTGAAGTGCGTTCCACTTCGTGAAGTGACACTCGTTCCCTCGATTTTGACAGAGGCAGCGAGTCTACTTCATATGTACACTTCAGGCAGCTCCATATACCACAATGCAACACGATTGTGACGTCACCGCAGATCTCGTCTAATCACCACCACCACAAACAACTCTGATCTATTAATTATATATATTTTTTATTTTATTTAAAACACACCTATATACATTTGGATGCTGCATTAAAAAAATATTAAAGGGAAAATAAATAAATAAATAAATCAGCTCCATAGCTGATTCCATGTGATCAAGGGCTTAGGATGTTCCAATTCATTTCAGGCTATTGTAGTTTTCGCCAGTAGTGGGCACTCGTGCAACGTAAGCAGGTTCGCTTTCACACTGCCATTTTTTGCAAGTGAACCAAAATTTGTAAACAAAACCACACTTGTGCTAAGGTCATCCATTCATTTGACAGAAATTCTCAAGCAGGGAAAAGCAGGAAGTGCAAAATCAGGCTAATCATGGAGATATTTCGTAGTGCAATTTTTATTCTTTTACTGATTTGGTGTTATGGTCCGCACGCGAGCGAGATTGCTGTATTCACACCTGCTCAAAAGATCCGCACCAAAGGGGGAAACGAACTTGAGTTTGATTCAGTCGAACCAAACAAGACAGGTGTAAATACAGCCTTAATGATCTAAGCACATGGTCTAAAACGCAGGGCGCAAATGCAATTACATGCCCGGCACAATGGTCTAACAGGGTTGTCCCTATTCTCTTAATGTGTAATGGGCGTAAAATGCAATAAACCAATCAGAGTGTCACGTTTTGGGTTTTTGTTTCTTGTTCTTGTCATTGTCATGTTTCTGCTTGTTCGACTTGAACCGGCGCTGCACAGACCGATCGGTGAATGACCTCAAAATACCGCCAGAGCGATTAGTGAACAGACGGGTCCGTATGCTTTTCAATCACTCTTGCGGTACTTTGATGTCATAAACCGATCGGTCTGTGCAGCGCCGGTTCAAGTCGAACAAGCCTTGTGTCTTGTCATGTGATTCCCTGTTTGTCGTGTGATCCTGCCATGTGTCTTGTCATTGGTTAATCATCTGATCATTATTCACAGGTGTTCCTTGTCTTGTAATTAGTCTGTGTATGTAAGCCCTCATGTTTACCCACTGTTTTTGTCGAGTATTGAATGTTTCCTGTAATGTTGTGTAAGTTTATGTTCTTGTTTTGAGTTCCATGCCTTTGTTTTATGTTTGATTACGTTTTGGCATAAATTGCATTTGGGTTCTCACTACTATTTGCCTCCAGTGGACTTCAATTGTCTCCCATTCCCCTGAAAAGCCAGTTGCACTCGCGCCATGGGAGATTCGCTATTTACATGACGGAATTTGCAAGCAGAAATATCGAACGCGTCTCCAACAAACGGATCTGCTCGTGCGCGAGGTTAAAGCGCGCAAGCATACCATCTACGGGACAAGCTGGATTCCACCATATTTTTATGTACACAATAATAATCTTTTTCATTGTAATCCTTTTATTTTTAATATTTGCCATGTTTGTGTACTGCTGCGCATCCCTATGTGTGTAATAAGCAGAGTGTACGGGCATTGTGCACCCGCCTATAGGCTCATAGTACTAATGTGCCCTTTAAATAACAAAATAAATAAATACTGCGCCATTGACTTTAGACCAGAGGCTGGTTGCATAAACATAGCCATTACATTAAAGGTATTGTAGGTAGAATTTTTATAAAAAACTTTTTTCCAAATTTGTTAAAAACTTTCTGTATATATCAATGCATAATTAAAATGTAAGTACTCTGAAAAAGAAAGTATAAAAATCGAGTGTCTGTAGACCTCTCACGACTGTTTTAAAGACAGCTCATTATTTCCATTCACTCCACCCCCTCCCTTCTGGGCTCCTTCCAAAGCCACGCCCCCAAAACACATGAACGCGTGACTCGTGCAAGAGGCCGTGCAACTAGGGTCCGAGGAAGTAGAGGTTTGCCTTCGCGAACTGCATATGTGAATTTCGATTGGTCTTTCTCTGCCATTGTTTTGCTATTGCTAGGTTCCGTGCCTCTTGAATTACTCAAATCAAACGGGAACGCGCAAGTGGGCAGGTCATGTGTGGCAAAAGGGTGGTTGCCATGGTTGCGAGAGAGTGACAGTCGCCTAAGCCAATCCTTTGTTTCGTCCCGAATGGAAATAATGAGCTGTGTTTAGTGCAGATTAAACGTTCTAGAGTCACTCGATTTTTATACTCTTTTTTTATCAGAGTACTTACATTTTAATTATGCATTGATATATATAGAAAGTTTAAACAAATCTGGAAAAAAGATTTTTATAAAAATTCTACCTACAATACCTTTAAGACATTGTCTTAAGTTCTATGACCCACAAGCAGTTAGTCAGGGGCAGTCAGTCTTACTTTTCGGTATCAAATTAGGCCAATCTACGTTGTTATGTAGCCTAACTGATTTAAAAAAGCTATGAACAGTCTAAAACTTACAGAACTTGTAAGACTAGTCTTAGAGGTTTATGCAACCGGCCCCAGGTTTTTGTTGGTCAATAGCGCAGTCTATTTCAATTGACTCAAAATAGCAACGCACCAACAATGCCTGAACACGCCTTTTTTTTTAGACCAGCATGTCCATGGGCTCACAAATGGATATACTTGTATACTTCAAAGAAATACTTTCAATGAACTTTCATTTTAAGTTACCTTTTTTTTTGTTATTAGCCTATTACTTAATCAAAACAATCCAGCAGCAGTTTGATTGATAATCAAATGTAATAAATACACAATAATAAAAAAAATAAAAAACATGATAGGCCTATTATGAAAATGAACAAGAACGGAGTTATCCATTTTTGCAAATGAACTCTATAGAGTTCATTTGCAAAAACAGATAACTCCGTTCTTGTTCATTTTCATATCATGTTTTTTTTTTTTTACTCTTGTAACTTAACAAACAACTTGTAAATGTCCCAATTGGGAGAGGGTGTGCAATTTTTAAGGAGTTTAAATAAACTTTCATGATATAGGCTATATTTTTGGATGCATTTGTGAGTTACACTGGTTGTGTACACTTGGCACATAATATCTAAATATCCATAAATCGATTGATATATCCCTGAATCGAATCAAATCGTAATCGTATTGCAGAATTTTTTGAGGTATCGGCAAATATCGTATTGCTGGCTGAGAGAATCGATATCGTATCGTGATGAACTGTCCGATTTATACCCCTATTGCGCCGGGTGTGTGATAGGGCCTGTAATCTCAATCTACATGACAAAACCAAACATGACGTGCAGTGTGTTTACATTCCTTTATTTTTTGTTAATTACTTCATTCGGTACATTAATACTCTACCATGCAAAGGTTTGGTGTCAGTGCAATTTAAACCATTTACGGTTTATGATTTTGTTTCTTTTGAACTCTGAATCCTGAAAAAGTATCATGTTTTCCACAAAAAAAACCTGTTTTTAACATTGAAACCAAGAAGAAATGTTCTTGTGCAGCAAATCAGCATATTATGATGATTTCTGAAGGATCATGTAAAAATATATTACTCTATTTATATATATTTTTTAAGAGTAGAAAAAAAAAAAAACATTAAAGAATCTTGCCGGACCAAAACTTGATTGGTTGTGTATGTGCTAAGTAAAAACAAATGAAAAAAATACATTAAAGATCTTAAAATAGTAAGTGATAACGGGTTATTCCTGCAGCAATTAAATACCCCTGTGTTAATCATGTTACAATGAGTGTTACATGTGTGACAGCATGAGAGGTTCAGGATCTTTAGTTTGTTCCCAGTTAACACCGCTTCAACAGTCTCTTCATGCAGGTTTAATAATCAAACAAAAAGGTTTACAACTTAAATCTCTTCAGCTCAAAAAAAAATATAATCTTCTTTGTTTCACAGAGGTACGTGTCCTTTCCCCAGCCACACACACTATTATAGCCTGTTGCCGGTCTTATTAGCTGCTGCTGTACTCTCCGGCAGGCTGGGTTTTGTAGTCCATAACAGGCGGACATCTTGCTCCAGCCATCTGAGGGCAATGTATCTGCCCTATAGCACGCCCCCTCATGATGCCACACATTTTATATATTGCATATTGAGTGTAGCCTTAAAATAACATTGAACTATTTCTTCATTTTTGTGAAAATAGCTATGTGTAAATAGTTATTATTGAATCAATAAAGACAAGAGTCATTTAAGTCACTGTAGTGATTAGTGCTCTCTTAGGTAAACCCTTCTCAGTTCATCCAATTCTCTAATGCTAATACATAGCAAACAAATTGGTTTTAGCATAAATGATAACAAAAATGCTGACTTTAATGCAGGTCGTAACTTTGTAAATTTCTCAATCCCATGTTTTTTAATTAATAGCAAATCTAAAAGTTAAATCTACTAAAAGATTGTTCACCAAAGAATGAAAACTCATCATAATTTACTCACCCTAATGTCATTTCAAACATGTATATGACATTCTTTTTTCTTCAGAACACAAAAGAAGATATTTTATATTACGTGCTTTCGATCCATGCAATGCAAATCAAATTGTAAACAAAACTGTTTGCTTACCAACATTCTTCAAAAATATATTATTTTATGTTCCACAGAAGGAAGTCAGATGGGTTTACAAAAACATGAGGGTGAGCAAATGATGTACTATTCTTTTAACTGTACTGAAATCAGGTGGTTTGACATTTCGCAATTTCTTTGAGTATTTTAAACATTTTAAGGTTTACTGTGAATGTGAAACTGTTACTCTGGTAAACTGGATTAAAACAATGTGCTAACACCAAAAAAAAAAAAAATGATTGTAAGGAAAAACAAAAGGTAAAATGTACTGCTTCAGGTAGTGTAGTCAAACTTGGCTTAGACTAAGCAGGTAACATTAACCCACTATTTTTGTCCATACTCCACTTTGGCTCCAAGCTCTTTTGTGGCAAAAGAGATTAAAGTAGTAAGCACTCGCATCTGCAGAGAGGAATTACCCATTACTAGAAAAATGAGTTGAGCCAGGTCAACCCAATCCAGATTGCCCAGTTCTGCCATGACGTCAGAGTACAGTTTCTTCTTTTGTTGAGGAGGCATCTCCATTATGATCTGATGAAGAGGCTGGAATTTGTCATTAGTCATCCACCATCCCACAGCACCTCCCAGAGCACCACCTACATAAGACAGTAGAAGATCAAATTTTAAGTTGGTCTCACTAAATGGTCTGAACATTTACTGTATTTTTTTGTTTTGCAATTCCAACTTTTTCTACATGCTTTAATCAAACTTCATTTATTTTTTTAAATAGGCCTACATTGTGTTTATATTGTTACAAAAAGATCAACATACAGTGTTATTTTAGTATCATTGATTAATATTTTGAATAAGTGTTACATTTTTTATATTATAAACTAGAAATTGTATATAATAAATATTATAGACTATAAAAATAGTTTTGTTAAGCCATACTATTTGTTAAAGGTACAATACCTACGATTTTATGCCGCTAGGGGTCGCTAACCTCTTACAATAACAAAGGCGTCGGTTGATGACGCAGTGACGAGCTGAATGATGGGACTTGCTGTCAAGCTGATGGATTTAATAATGTTTATGGATGAGTGAAAACATTCATGTTTTTTAACATTACAGTGGTATGAAGCAGGTCACGATTGTTAATAAGAGACATATATCACACGCAGGTCCCGCGGATATAAAGGAATGAGGAGGTTTCATTTCTAAAACACGCAAGTGCTGAATTACTACTCAAAGGTCAGTTTATTTGACGAATTAAACTTGTGAGGGAACGCAGCGCTGTTCCACTCGGTCTAACATTAACGGTTACACTATACTAAACAGCATTATGATTATTATTGATTGTTATTAACAATAATTATTATGATTATTAACACAACGTTATTCTATGTGTTAGTTCGTTTGCTATATGAAACTAGCAGTAAAGTTAATCTAGATCAACATTAGAATAACATACTGATCATATTCTAACATTTCATCATGTTGACCTATATAACATTGATTTGTTTTATGCACATTTGCTCACCTGTCTAATAAAGTATGTGCAAGAGCGGTGTCGCTGTCAAGTCGTGACTCGTGAAGCTCTGTCAAGTCCAAGTTAGTCGCGGACGTGGAGCTCTCGGCATCTCCAAAGATGTTAATCTTCGTTTTAGTCCTCTTTTTGTCTCAAAGTCTGCTTGCCATGGTCCATAATGTTTGACCAAAACAACAACAGCGTGAGCGTCCTGCTAGGCATAACACAGTTGTCCACGTCTGTCGCCGTGGTTACCATGGCAGTACGAGCGGAAACCGAGGGTAACGCGGATATGACACAATTGACTGGCGACTCCCAGCTCACCCCTGCTCACACGCCCCGTTTCCTTGCTTAAAATCGCAATTTTCTCACGATTTAAAAATAGTTGGAAACAATTGGAATATTGTAAGTTATCAACTTAACAAAATATATAACACTGGCCTTGTGATTTGGGGATATTTTAATGCAAAAAATCTTAGGTATTGTACCTTTAAGCCACGTTGTAAAAAAAAAAAAAAAAATGAAAAAGAAAAAAAGCCTTGTTGTAGATTACTAAATTACAAATGTGGATTGAGGAAATATTAAAATAAATATATTATGGACTAACCGTTTTATAAAAGCAATAAGTGAAGCTGTGGTTTACAGTGAATTTAGAACAGCTTGGGGGTTAAATTGCTTTATTTTAGTAGCCTACATAAAGTTAAACTAGCCTAAATAAAAATGATTGTATGAACAATTAAAACATTGACTTGGCAAGTAGCTGAAGTAAAATAAGTTTAAGTAGCCTAGGTTGTGTTAATGTTATTTTGTTTTAGTTAACGCTGGCACCAGATATCCATACACAGTTGTTTATAGATATTATACCACCACCTTGTGGTTAAGAACTGCAGTAAGTCAAAGTTTGTGGATGACAAGAAATCAAACACACAAACCAATACATACCAATAAATATACCGGGTGGCCCTGCGAGTAGCCCCCCTAAAAACGCCCCTCCGCCCGCGGAAGCAGCTCCTTTGGCAGAGTTCTGTACTGCTGCTTTAATCTGCCTGCTATCTGATATTTTACAGCAGAGCCCCATTACATCGTCTATTTGACGCTTCATTGTGTTGTGTTCAAAAACACTGCCTATAGGGAGGAGAAAGAATAATCAAGGAGATGTCTATTCTCAAATGTAAGTTGATTTAACACTGCGCAGAGTGTCGAAGGCCTAACGGTTTATCAAACAATTGACGTTAGACTAGCAACAGTTGTGATAATAAAAAAAAAAAGTAAAGAATGTTAAAGCTAAACAATTTACATACAATATGTAACCTACATTTTCATAGCCTACATCTGCTTGACTGCTTTTGACAATAATTTAACACTAGGCACGTTTTGTAGGCTAAACTACATTTAATTACAGCTTTCATAAAACTTTTGGTAGGCTATTAGCCTACTTACCTCCGTTTCTTCTATTGACGTTACTTTAAGATTGAGAAAGTGAAAGTGACATCACTTCCGCTCTTTGCTCCGTACTAGGCCTAGCCTATTATACTTTTAATTTGATATAATCGACCATCACCTCAACATACAATTGTCGAAACAACCAGCAATAGGCCCCAATAGGTCCACCTGTTGGACAGAGTAGAAATAACAGCGAACAAAAGGTGTTTGTGTGTGTGTGTCATGCCTTGTGCATGTGTTTGTTCTGGATTGTGCCATGTTTTCTATATTTCTTTTGACAAAAAAAAAAAAAAAAAAAACTCACATTCCATTCATTCTAATGAGGGTCAAATTGGCCCACGAGGGATTTTTTATTTTTATTTATTTAAACCAAACTCCTTGAATCCAGTAAATGTTGTGTGTATTCCAAGTTCAAATGTGATAAAGGTCCTAAGGTCTTGGACCACCCCGATGAACACTCAATTTTTAATTAAAATAAAATAATAATAATAATTTTCGGGTCAAAATGATCCGAGGAAAGGATGAGGGTTAAAATTGTACATGTGGCATTAAGAATGTAAACTGTAGGCAACCATAATTCTAGTTGTCCCAACACTGGACTTAGTTCTGAAATAGCCCAGTGTTTCAACCATTTTTAGTCTCACATTATCTCTATACCAACAGTTTCTTATACATCAGAAGATATGTCAACTATACAACTTTATCATACTTTTTGCTAACAAAATGCCAATAGACATTAGGCTAGTCATTACAGTAACTTCAGTCATAAAAAAAAATAAAAAAATGCATTCAAGAACCAGAAAGAGAAACCGACAGTTGTAACTTAAAAGGGTAACTAGCGACATTCATCCTCAGTGTTCAATCTTCATACTTGACATCAGCTTTGAGCTGGGTTTTAGTGTAATTGAGTATAGCAGCTAGAACCTGCTCATGTAGACTGGTGTTCCCATTAACTTGAGCTATTAACTGAGTAAGGTCAGTCCATTTCAGTGTACCCATTACTGCCATGATATCAGAGTACAGTTTCTCCTGCTGTGTAGGAGCCAACTCCATGATGATCTCAGGAAGTGGCTTGAACTGGCCACTAGTCATCCATCCTCCCAGCGCACCTCCCAAAGCAGCACCTGTAAACATAAATAGCCTACATAAAACCAATCTATAGCACCATCGTGTGGCTAATAAGTGAACTAAACGTTTGAGGGTTGCAAGAAATCACGGATTTAAACATTACCAACAGCTATACCAGCTGGACCTCCGACCAGACCTCCTATAAAAGCACCTCCGCCAGCAACTGCGGCTCCTTTCGCTGAGTTCTTAAATGCTGCCTGTATATTCTTATTTGCGGAGATTTCACAGCAGAGTTTCATAATATCATCTTTTCGATTTGCCATTTTGACGTGCTGAAAATATCATTAAACAACGATGCACACATGTATAAAGGAAGAAGAGGAAAAATTGTAAAAGACACAAACTTCTTTATTCATTTCGGGTATTTTTGAGGCCTCGATCGCTACTTTTCATGTTTGAGAAAATAGGATCGATGCACTGCAATTTAAAAAAAGTCTCTAGCCGACTCATAGGGCCTACTTGATAAAATACATATCTGATTTTACTCAACAAGGCTTTGCAGTTCTTACCTGAGTGTCTTTCTTTAAACTCGAGCAAGTTTTAATGGTAAAGTTACTTTCGGTATCACATTCAGATTAATGCCTTTTTACATGCACTTCCGCGCTATGCTCATTTAGTCCTAAATATGTGAATACTGTAGTTGACATGGACACACACTTAAAATAGGCTACGTGCAATATATTGAATTGATTTTCAAGTCGTTGTAATAAAAAACGAATTTAATTATAAAATGTTAACATTCTGTAAAATTGTGACACCCAAGAAGTAGAAACATTGCAGGAAAGATAAGTAAAATTCGACTAAGTAAAAGTAAAAATGACTGCATTCGTCAAGTTGAGTAATTCTAACCTTGGCTGATACCCATGTGGCAAATTATAGATATATAATTTTCAGCCAAGGTTTGACCAGTCAAAAGGTTGGAAACATTACTATTTTTCATTTTGAAAGCGTTTTGAAAGCAAAGTCTCTTATGCTCATGAAGCCTGGATTTATTTGATCAAAATCATGATCAAAATACAGAAAAATAACAGTAATATTGTGAAATATTATTACAATTTAAAATAATGGCAGTTACACTTTATTTTAAGGTGTCCTTGTTACAGTGTAATTATATATTTAAGTACAGAGTAGGCCTAAGTAACTACATGTACTTATAGGGTTAGGGTAGGATTAGGATTAGGTTGAGGGTTAGTTGCATGTAATTATGCATAATTTACTGTTATTACTACAGTAAGTACATGTAATATATTATGTAACAAGGACACCGTAAAATAAAGCGTTACTTTCTAAATAAAGCCATTATTTTCTATACTTTACAATATAATTTAAGATGCAAAGCTGTATTTGCATTACTCCAGTCTTCAGTGTCACATGATCCTTCAGAAATCATTCTAATAAAGGCTACTGATTTATTATTAATGTTGGAAACAGTTGTGCTGCTTACTATTTTTTATTATTTTTCATAACATTTTAATTTTATAAAAATGTAATGCCATTTTTTTCTTTGATGAATAAAAAGTTTAAAAAAACAGCATCTATTTAAAATATACATATTTTGTAACAATATACACTATTCTACCATTCAAAAGTTTGGGGTCAGTAGTTTTTTTCTTTCTTTTTTTATAAGAAATTAATAGTTTTATTCAGCAAGGATGTGTTAAATTGCTAAAAAAAAGATTTATATTGTTAGAAAATATTTCTTTTTTAATAAATTTAGTTCTTTTTTAACCTTTTATTCATCAGTGAATCCAGCTTTGCATCAAATAAATAAATAATATTTTAAAGTAAAATAGAAAACCATTGTTTTAAATTTTATAAAAATTTCACAAAATTACTGTTTTTTGTTTGTTTTTGTTTTAGAATTTTTGATAAAAATAAATGCAGGCTTGATGAGTATTAGATACTTCTTTCAAGAACATAAAAACATAGTAAAGTGTTTCAAACTTTTGACCGGTAGGCTAGGCCTACTATATATATGAGAAATAAACGTTTATTGGTTTAAACTCCATATAATTTACTAATGATATAAAATATAATTAGTAAAACATAAAATGAATACAATAATAATCCATCACAAAGATGAGATATATATATATTTATTGGAGAATATATTTAGCCACAGAAATGACATGTGCTTTATTAGAGTAACCTGCATTGTACAGAAATAGCTCATAAAAGTGCGTATCTAGATCACAAATTTAATTTCTCATACCATATATACGCATTTTATTATTATTTTGCGTGCATATGCTACGCACTGTTAGCCCCTTGGGTAGGATTAGGGTGTGGAGTGCGTGCGTATTACACAACATAAAGTGCGTATCATATGCATGCGAAAACTGCGTATCATACACGCAAAAACTATTTTTAGAGTATTGGCACGAGATATTAAATTTGTGCTAGATAGGCCTACGCAGTTTCATTAGACCGGGCTGAAATAGCTAATGTTTTAAATGGCACTGATATAGAAAGAGAGAAGAAGATTAAGAGAAGCCTGAACAGGAGATGCATAAAAACATAAACATGAGTACAAAATCAACAGGATTATCAAATACATAACCAAACAGGACCAGGAGTTGGAAACCCTGGCTGTTGACATTAACCCTTTAGTGGTAATTTTTCATACTGCACTTCAGCCTTGAGCTCTTTCGTGGCATAATAGAGTATAGCAGCAAGCACTTGTTCTTGCAGAGTGGCACTGCCCATAACCAGAGCAATGAGGCTAGTGACGTCTGTCCAGTCCAGTGTGCCCAGTGCAGCCATGACATCAGAGTACAGTTTCTCCCTATATTTAGGAGGCAGCTCCATGATGATCTCAGGAAGAGGTTTGAACTGGCCACTGGTCATCCAAGTTCCCATGAGACCTCCCAAAGTACCACCTAATATATCAACAGATTCATATGCAGAATATGATTCATTTATATTAAAGCTCTACTTATAAGTTGTAACAAAAAAAGAGGGCTATCAAAATATTAAAATATCTTGTGTTTATGTCTATAACATAACATAGGCCTATGTGTTTTTAATTCTTTTTTGGTGTTGATGGTGTCGCCTTAGTGAAAGGGCTACGATAAAAAAAAAAAAAAGATAAATTCATGATGAAAGTAGATGAAAGTTTGTGGATTGCATGGGAAACATGCAATCCTGTTTTGGCATGATCCTACCAACAGCTATACCGGCTGGGCCTCCAACCATTCCCCCGACAAAAGCCCCTCCGCCAGCCGCTGCAGCCCCCTTTCCAGAGCTCTTCACTGCTGCTCTCATCTTCCTGCTGGCCGAGACCTCACAGCAGAGCTGCATAACGTCATCCACTCGCCCGCTCATTGTGATGATGTCAAGAGAAAAATAAGAATTCCCCCTTAAATGAGAAGAACTGAAAGTCACGTTGATACTCAAATGCTTTGCCAGTTCACGTGCAGCATCTGAGAATATAACTAGGCCTATTTCAAATATTATTACGGACAGTACTACATATTTATATTTCACATTTTGCAATCGAATAATGGGAAAATAATAGAAACTAAGATTACTCTTATCTTAGGACGATTGTGAGATATTCGACATTATGGAGTACACAATATTATCTTTAAAAACTAAAATAATTACTAAAATGTCATTTTAAAACAAAACAAGGTCTATTTCATACGTAATGTGCATTAATATGATCAAATTTAAACTGCATCAATGCAACGCGTATTTAAAGAGCTTACCTTTTGTTCTTTAAAGAGGAGCTGAAGATCTGTTACAGTCACTTTGGGTGAAATCAGAGTGGGATTGCTCAAGTTACTTGCACAATTCTGCAGTCTGCTCATCTGATGTGGAGCCGAGCCCATTGCCTTGTGGGTCCTCTCACTTTAATTTGTGTTATATATCTCTATGACAATATCAATACAAACACACAATACATGAGGCATCTCATTTTAAGATAATTCATGGAACAAAGATTAGTTTATGCATTTACTCTTCAGACCAAGTCAGTTCTCAGCACACACCTGAATGAGATTACTGTAGGTCTATATAGCATAAATCATTTGAAAATGTAATGTTTATCATAAGGTGCTGTCTTTTCTGACATTTTGAGATTAAAGATAAACGAGTAAAATAAGGAACTAATTGGTTCAGGTTATTCAAAACTGTCCCATGCTTTTTTAACCTCTAGAGGGCCACATAAAAAGGTATAATCATCATCACTCACTCTCCCTCAATTTGTTCCAAACATGTTATGAGTTTCTTTCTGTTGACACAGAATATATTTTAAAGAATGGTAGTAACCAGACAGTTGACGGCACCCATTGACTTCCATAGTATTTTTTTCCTACTGTAGGAGTCAGTGGGTGCCGTCAACTGTCTGGTTAACAATATTCTTCAAAATATCATCTTTTGTGTTCAACAGAACAAAGAAACTCATGCATATTTGGAACAAGTTGAGGGTGAGTAAATGATGACAGAATTTTTTTTTGTGGGTGAACTATCCCTTTAAGTCACCCACCCTTCAAGGTGACAGAAGTTAAAACAAATAAATAAATAAACAAACAAATAACAGAAGCAAACGGTTGATGCAATAAAGTAAAACTTTGTGTCTTTTAGTCTATTAAAAACATTTTTAAAAAGTGGAGATGGGGATGATGGCATAGCCTACTTATTTTGAACAAGCTAATTATATCATAATAATTTCATGCACTTATATGTCTGTGTTTTCAGTCAGTTGGTTAAAACAACTGTTCGTAGGCTACTTAACACTAAGTTACAGGAATATTATATTAGTTGAGACAGTGCTAAAGAAAAAGAGGACGCCTTAAACTTGTTTTAATTGTGAAGTATGCAGCACTAGATGAGTCAATTTGACATGTAAAGCAGTTAGAAGATAAAAGTCTTCCATTCAGCGTCTGTGGCTTTAAATAGATACATGTTTTTTCTATAGTTGTATATGAAAGCCTATCTATGAAAACCTGTGATACTTCCGATGTAAACAAGAACATCCACATGTGGCCTATGCCATTGACGCCCCGCCTCATGAGCGGAGCTTGTTGACGTCAGGTCGAGTACAGTCAAGAACAAGGGGGAGGAGCCTCGGGTACATAAACAAGTCCAGACTGTACACCGACGGCAGTGACTAACGTTACAACACAATTTAGATAAAGATCAGAGGCATTTAAGCGGAAAAAAACTACTTTTCTGACAGCTAATAAGGTGGGCAAAACTAAACGTTTTTATTCAGATTTTACCGCATCTTTCTGAAATGTCAAATTTGTGAATGTGTTTTGTTTCTTCGTATAGATAACTTCAGCTAATTGTTTTGTAGGATATTTAAACACTCAAATCTATAGACACTGTTTATTGGTTTATCCCTTGAAAATGTCTGAAAGAGAATAGAATAGCATAAAAAAGCAAAAGCAGTTTGCCTATTATTATTGTGTTGTTCCTTTAAATATCATTAGTTTCTTCGATAATTCGAAGAAACAATAATTGTTATTATTGTTGTGTTTATGGTAGAGCTACTTCAGTTGCTTTAAAGACATGTACAGTACATTCAGTGCTTGACTGTAAACAAGTCTAGATGCTTTACATGGTCAGGGCTACAGCTGATCACTTCCTGTCCCACTCACTGAATTCTACAATTCAATTCAATTTGTCAAATGTTATGCTGGTGTGTACAAAAAAGTTCTCTTTGTAATGGGGATGCTATTCAAACCTGTAAAAAATAAAATAAAAATAATAATAATAAATCATTTAAAAAATAATAAAATCAGTTCTGCCTCTGTACAGTCTACAGTGGGCTCTCAGAATTCAGTTTGCATTTGTTTTTGTTTTTTTGCCTTTAGCAGAGTAGGCCTACATGCCTGGACATATCTGATCCTGTACAGGAGTCTATTGATGATCTGAATCCTGAATTTAGTCCAAAATAAATAAATAAATAAATAAATAAAGAAGCTAAATTTAGAAAATAATTCCAGGAGTGTTAAAAATAAGTGATCTGTGTAAAGGAACACCATGTCTCAGTTCAACCAGCTGGTAGGCTACATACCAAGTGCATCAGCTGAACCAGGCTAGCAGAACATGACCTTACATTTATTGTTACATAAGGCTGTCTAATTTGACACCTAAAACATTCTGCACGTTACTTTCCACCAACAGCTTATAAACAGCAACAGCAGATATTTGCATGCTAAATATGCTCATTACAAAATCTTTTAGAATTGCAAAGGAAAAATATTGCAATGGAGGTCGATTCCTCTAGAGGGCAACATAACTCTTTATTGATTTTTTTATTTTTTTTAATCAGGTAGCAGTCTGGCTAAGGCTAAGCCATAACAGAAAATGATCAGCAGAATCCTTGCACAGCTGGTGGGAAGAGAAGAGAAGGACAGTGATGTTGCAGAGGAAACTGATAACTGTGCAAACCTCCTTGAGTTTGATGATGGAGAATGGGTTATTATAAAGATAGGCCTACATGGTAACTAGTTATTGATCAAAGTTAACTTTTGTCAGTTCAGTAACTCTTCTATTGATGTTTATAGTAATCACATCTTATAATGCTTAAAGTGTGAGAGTCATTACTTACATTTCTAGTTATAGCAGTGGTTCTCAACCATGGGGCCAGGGCCCATTAGGGGACCTCAACAAACTTCCAGGGGGGCCTTAAGATTACTTTATTTTTTTAAATAAGACAAAACGAGCATTAAAATAAGCTAAAGCAAATAAAAAACTAAATATTTCTTAGTATTTGGATATTTTTATGGGGATGGGGGACCTTGAAGTCAAAAAGGTTGAGATCCATTGTAATAAACGATAGAGACTGGGGCAGTTCACTGACCACACATTGACCTTTTTTAACATTTTAAAAGCATGTAATGTTGTCGCAGTGTATGGGGTAAACTGTCAAAGAAGCAATTGGCCATTAAACAGCCTATTTGGACAATTAGGCTATGAAACAAAACAATTCATGAAAAATGCAAACGTTAACATTAGTCAAGATTTATTGTAATAAATAAATTATATAAACGTGTAACGTTTAAAAAATGTGACAAAAATAAATACCCTTGTGCTGAGCAGTTAGGATCAGTTCAGTTTCAGTTCAAATCAACCTTCATCATCTTGAATGCATGCTAGTGTGGTTGCATTGTGTTCAATTCTTTATCCAACAGCTATAGCAAAGCTGTATAGCAATTTTCATAATAAATTCCAATGCACATGTTTAATTCTGATTTTAAAACTTATAGGCCTTGTTTCACAGACAGGGCTGAGATCAAACAAGGATTAGACCTTAGTACAATTAGGACATTTAAGTAGCTTTTATTAAAGTGCCTTCAAAAACATTACTGGTGTGCATCTCGAGACAAAACAATGGCACTGACATATTTTGAGATATGACTCAAATTGCTTTCAGTTAAAATAGCTGACACGGTCATGCATTTTATTTTGGGCCTTGTCTGTGAACCGCAGGATAGTTACTGAGATATCATATATGGCAAACACCCCTGTGTGACAACTATAGCCTCAGTATCCCTTATTGTATAGGTTACTCATTGGGCCTGTGCAAGAAAGGAAAATAAAAATTTGCCCCATGAATTTAGGTGCCGACCCTGCTTTGAATCATGCCTAATTGGATCATTAGTAATGTTGTTGACTTAAAGTAATTTATGCTTCCTGTGCAGAGAATCAGTCACTTGGCTCAGCCGACACAAACATTCTTGAGAACCTGTTAATCGAGCACCCCAGCATGTCTGTGTACCAGATGAGGCCTGATCAGGGAGACCTCGGTTCGGATGAAGAAACAGAGGACGTGGCTAGGTAAGTTAAAAAGACAAGCTAGAATAATTTATTCAGCTAGAATCGAGTCAATATTGATGATTTAAAGGGGTCATGACATGAGAAACCAAATTTGCCTTGATCTTTTGGTATTTAAGTGTCAGGGTTGCTGCAGGTAGCTGAAGACGAGGACAAGGGCTTCAATATAATATATTTATTAAACAAACTTAAAACGTCCAAAAACAAACGAGAACAAAAGAACAGAATTCCAGGACTTCAGGGTTAACACACAACCATACATTGACGACGACCAACAAACACTGAGGGAAAACACAGGGCTTAAATGAACTGAACCAAACGAGATAATTAACTGAAAACAGGTGCAGAAAATTGGACACAAACGAGGAGCGGGAAAACTAACAGGACTAAACCAAAAATCACACAAGACAGGGGAAAACAAGATCACAAAAGATAACTAAACACACTGAAACGTGACAGTACCTCCCCCCTCCCCGAAGGCGCGTCCTCGCGCCGTATAACATCTAAAGGGGTGGGAGGGTGGGCGCCCTGGAGGCTGACGAGGGCATGGTGCAGTTCCAGGAAGCTTCCAGGGCGGAGCAGGCTGTGGGCGTGGCCACGGCGGTGCAGGCTGTGGGCGTGGCCACGACGGTGCAGACCCTTCAGGTGGCCACGGCGGTGAAGACCCTTCAGGTGGCCACGGCGGTGAAGACCCTTCAGGTGGCCACGGCGGTGAAGACCCTTCAGGTGGCCACGGCGGTGAAGACCCTTCAGGTGGCCACGGCGGTGAAGACCCTTCAGGTGGCCACGGCGGTGAAGACCCTTCAGGTGGCCACGGCGGTGAAGACCCTTCAGGTGGCCACGGCGGTGAAGACCCTTCAGGCGGCCACGGCGGTGAAGACCCTTCAGGCGGCCACGGCGGTGAAGACCCTTCAGGCGGCCACGGCGGTGAAGACCCTTCAGGTGGCCACGGCGGTGAAGACCCTTCAGGTGGCCACGGCGGTGAAGACCCTTCAGGTGGCCACGGCGGTGAAGACCCTTCAGGTGGCCACGGCGGTGTTATTTTTCCGGGCCTCCGTGGATCTTTGGCTGGCCACGGCGAAGGCGTATAGCCCCCCCCCAAAATTTTCTTGGGGAGAAGGACAGGTTCAGGAACGGAAACAGACTTGACATCAACGGGCGCTGGGTCAACGGGCTCTGGCTCTGGCGCTGGGTCAACGGGTTCTGGCTCTGGCTCTGGGTCAACGGGCTCTGGCGCTGGGTCAACGGGCTCTGGCTCTGGCTCTGGGTCAACGGGCTCTGGCTCTGGCGCTGGGTCAGCGGCTCTGGCTCTGGCGCTGGGTCAACGGGCTCTGGCTCTGGGTCAACGGGCTCTGGCTCTGGGTCAACGGGCTCTGGCTCTGGGTCAACGGGCTCTGGCTCTGGGTCAACGGGCTCTGGCTCTGGGTCAACGGGCTCTGGCTCTGGGTCAGCGGGCTCTGGCTCTGGGTCAGCGGGCTCTGGCTCTGGGTCAGCGGGCTCTGGCTCTGGGTCAGCGGGCTCTGGCTCTGGGTCAGCGGGCTCTGGCTCTGGGTCAGCGGGCTCTGGCGCAGGATCAGCGGGCTCTGGCGCAGGATCAGCGGGCTCTGGCGCAGGATCAGCGGGCTCTGGCGCAGGATCAGCGGGCTCTGGCGCAGGATCAGCGGGCTCTGGCGCAGGATCAGCGGGCTCTGGCGCAGGATCAGCGGGCTCTGGCGCAGGATCAGCGGGCTCTGGCGCAGGATCAGCGGGCTCTGGCGCAGGATCAGCGGGCTCTGGCGCAGGATCAGCGCTGGACGGGACCAGCGGTGAAGGCTCAGGATCTGTGCTGGACGGAACCAGCGGTGAAGGCGAAGGATCCGTGCTGGACGGGACCAGCGGTGAAGGAAACTCTGGGCTGGACGGGACCAGCGGTGAAGGCTCAGGATCTGTGCTGGACGGAACCAGCGGTGAAGGCGAAGGATCCGTGCTGGACGGAACCAGCGGTGAAGGCGAAGGATCCGTGCTGGACGGGACCAGCGGTGAAGGAAACTCTGGGCTGGACGGGACCAGCGGCGAAGGAAGCTTTGGGCTGGATGGGACCAGTGGCGAAGGAAGCTCTAGGCTGGACGGGACCAGCGTCGAAAGAAGTTCTGCCTGGACGTGGCTGACGTGAAGCTCTGGCTGGACGTGGCTGACGTGAAGCTCCGGCTGGACGTGGCTGACGTGAAGCTCCGGCTGGACGTGGCTGACGTGAAGCTCTGGCTGGACGTGGCTGACGTGAACCCCAGCCTCGGCAGCCATTCCTTTGGCTAATCGTACTGATATCAGCGGGGGATCAGTCATACAGGACATCAGCCGGGGAAGTCCAGGGACCGATCTGGCGGCAGGGCTGATGCGGTGTGCAGGCTCTGGTGGGCAGGCGATGGTCTCATGCTCTGGCGAGCATGCGATGGGCTCAAGGGCTGGCTGGCTTGGCACTGGCTGGAGTGGGAGATCTTCCACGTGGTATGTGGATCCACACGCCCACAGTGTGTGATCCACAAACTCCAAAAATGACAAATTGAGATCCTTGACAAGAATTATTTGGGCTAGTGGGTCTTTCAGTCCACCCCAGAAACTCCTTGTTAGTTCCTCTTCCTCCAACGACACATCATCATAAAGGTCTAAATAGAGCCCCGCATACTCTTCGAGTGAGCGCTCCTCTTGGAAGAGGATTGGGTTTTCGAAGGGGCTCACCTCTTTCTTCTTCCTTCTACTCATTTTCTGTTTGTGGTTGGTCGTTCTGTCAGGGTTGCTGCAGGTAGCTGAAGACGAGGACAAGGGCTTCAATATAATATATTTATTAAACAAACTTAAAACGTCCAAAAACAAACGAGAACAAAAGAACAGAATTCCAGGACTTCAGGGTTAACACACAACCATACATTGACGACGACCAACAAACACTGAGGGAAAACACAGGGCTTAAATGAACTGAACCAAACGAGATAATTAACTGAAAACAGGTGCAGAAAATTGGACACAAACGAGGAGCGGGAAAACTAACAGGACTAAACCAAAAATCACACAAGACAGGGGAAAACAAGATCACAAAAGATAACTAAACACACTGAAACGTGACATTAAGAGGTCTTTGTACCATTCAAACTTCCTGCAAGTTTCATAGCTTAAGACGTCCTCCCCATTATAAACGAACAATATTTAATCAAGCTCTAATACAGCTCGTTCTGGATCCATGGTATGAAGTGACGTCACAGTACGAAGTGACGTACCAGTCTTTTGCATATGACCGCCTCAATCGCAGGACAACTACGCCTCATTTCGCATCATCGCATCGTTGTCGCGCGGCTCGCGCCCACATGTGTTCAGTCGACGTGCAGCGAGTGGGTCTGTTTACAAGAAGATTGCGATGCCACGCAGATGTGCTGTTCCTGGCGGTGGACAAACAACATGTTTGAATACGCTGACGGCAGGGAAAAATGGATGCAGTTTATTTTTTGTGGACGTCCCAGTCACGGCAGTGTTAATATACGCGTGTGTTCTTTACATTTCAAGGATGACTATTTTGAGAACAAATCGCAGTATGATGCTGGCTTTGCCAGAAAACCTTTGCTTAAAGATCAGGCCGTGCCCAATATTCTGGGCCCAACAACGATGCCGCAAACTGTAAGTAATGTTTTTCTTTTTAAAACGACTTTTTATGCATAAGCACTGACGATCGCCAATCATAACAGCAGGCGTTAACACTGAACTCTTAAAGGGGAAACACCCCCAAAACAGATTGACTACGTTTACATGCAGCCAATTTTCGGGTTATGGTCGGGTTAAGGTCACTATTCGGGTTTCTGAAACATTAGGAATAACCCGTTTACATGCGTGAGCAGAGAGAGTTTCTCCTGTATACATGGAATTGCAATATCCCGATGTAAACAGCGACGCACGGTTAGCGTCTGGACGTACGGACAACCTTAAGACGCAGTATGCGTCATTTCCGATTCTTCTTCCTCTAACCAAAGACGACAACAACAGCAGCATGCGGATAATGAATAGTTCGGGGCAGATAGCGATCGCCCTTGTTTGCGCTTTGATGCTTGTAACGTTACTGACCTCGCTCCAAACGTATGCTGTGCTGCGTCTCGCCATGTTTACTTCCGGTATACTGCACGCGGGTTTTTTGTATGCACTGAGAAGTTCCTCTACTCAAAAGACCAAGATTCCTTGCGAATAGAACATGCGCAGTGGGGACAATCACTATGGGGATATCCCGATACGCGTTTACATGACCAAAAATTCGGGTTAGAAAAGGGGTACCCCAGGTATAATATCCCGGTTTTTAAAATCCGGGATATGAGCATATTCGGGTTTTTGCCAGTGTTTACATGGCCGTTCGCGACCGGGTTATTGCTAATATCCCGGTTTTGAACGGGTTATTGGCTGCATGTAAACGCAGTCACTGTTTCAATCAGAGGATGAGAAAGAGGGTGGGAAAATCATAAATCACAAATTTTAAAAGGTTTTTGTCCAAAAAACTATAGTAATACTATAATTGCACCTAAGGGGACATATTAAAACAAAAAACAAAAGCCATGTCATGACCCCTTTAAGCTACTTAAAATGTTAGGTGTTTAATAGTCTACACCAGATGCCGTATGGGTCACACAAGTTTGTGTAAAGACCCAACTTTATGTATGTTTTGTAAGATTCCCTTATCTGTCAAACATATTTTATTAGATTGTCCTAGACTAAACGCAAGCAGAATGCTCTTTTATGAAGTTACTTCATTTATGCCTGAAAAGGTTTTGGATTTTTTATCATGTTGTTAATTTAAAAAAATATATATTGTATAATATGACTTGCTGTTTATATTTGTTTTGTTTTGATTGTATTTATATGATATTTGTATTTTTGTGATACATTTTTTGCCATGAAAATAGCTTAACATGGCATTAAATAAAATAATCTGAATCTTAATCTTTACTACAGTAAGTACATAATATGTTGTGACACAGAACTGTAAAATAAAGAGCTACCGATATTGTGAAATATTATTACAATTTAAAATAATCGTTTTCTATTTTAATTTATTTTAAAATGTAATTTATTCCTGTGATGGCGAAGTTAAATTTTCAGCATCATTATAACTCCAGTCTTCAGTGTCACATAATCCTTCACAAATCATTCTAATACTCATTAGCTTCTCAAAAACATTTATCATTATCAATGTTTCATGTTTATCAAAATGATCATGTTTGCAATGTTGGTAAGACTGCAATCTTCTGTAAAATTATATATATATAAAATAAAAATAAATGTCACATGGACATGTAACCTATATTTCCAAGTTGTAACAGTGGTTATTGTTGGCAATCTACCCCTTTAGGCCAGTGCCAGTCAGCCGTCACGTTTCTTGGCGGTTAGCAGCATGGGGCAGCCCCTTGCCCTGCAGCACCATTCTGCTCTCAGTGCAGCGTGCCAGAGTCTATAATGAGCACAGGAAGCTGACCCGCGGCGCCCTCAACAGGCAAAACCTTGCAAGAACACGCTATTCACCTTCTGAGCGCCGTTATGGCTACTTCAAACAGCCCTCTCAGCGCCTGTACAACAACTGAGAAAGATCATCTGAAGCCACTGAACATACAGGATTTGATAAATGAATACTGGTTTATGGGGGTATGTTTGCAAATGATGACTTGAAACCATTCCCCTGTAAGACTGGGATGGATTAAGAAAAAATGTTTCATTAAATGCTCTGTGGTATTATTATCTTCAGGAAGAAGTCTCAATGACAGTCTGACACTGAAATAACTCTGAAAAGCATAATGTTACAAAATTACAAGTAATTTGCATTATTAGTCCTTTAGTGCTTTAAAGTTTTTAAGCAATGTAATGATGTTTGAGTGCTTCTATTTTAGCTTAGCTGTGACTGGAGCATGTATATTAAAAGAAAGAAGATTTTTTTTTGTTGAAAACAGTGTTGAAGGTTTTGTACCGTACAAGGCAAGGCATTTTTTCATCAAGTATTAAAGTGAAATTGTATCTTAATGTTACTCACATGACAAAGCGTATGTTGTGATTTACTGTGATTATTTGACTTTGTATATTTAAATGCCTTTTTGGTGTTGCTTTTTTTATCTTCATGAATATATCTATAAAACTTTTTAAAAAGTGAAAAATAAACATTGTATCTTCACAATTGCTCTTATTTATTTATTTTGCAATTTTAGTCACAACAGTCACTCCCGAAGTGCGTGCATCTTCCCCATGAACCTTTTGATTCTCTCAGCATCCAAACCATTTGCCCAGTGGCCTCCTTTCTTGAAATGGGAGCCGATGATCATGGCGCTTGCTTGAAGGTATTGCTCCACGTTATCATGTGTAACTCCAGAACCGGTGAGAACAGGGATCTGTACAGACTGGGTAACCTCTGTTAAAACAAATAGGACTCAACACATGAGTGTGAGGACATCTTTCTGCTACATGCATGCATAAAAATACAAAAACATGTTTCTTCATTGTAATGAGGATTTTGGCAGACTGTGCCTCATCCTCCATCTGACAGCTTCCCCAGTCCAATGGATCAGAACTAAGGAAGGCAATAGGCACAAGTCCAAAGTAGGCAGCAGGGCAGTAGCAGACTAGACTGGGCCTGGTTTTTCATGCCTATGTTTACAGCTTTCCATGATCACTAGCCATCTGGAAGTGGGATTTAAAATAGCTGGAAGTGCTGGTGTCTATGTTAGCCCATACAAGGCCATTGGTTTTGGGGCAGGGCAGGAAGCAGGCCATCTGCCCACACGGGGCAGTCACCAGGGCCAGGAGACTGCGCAGCATCCTCTCTTTCCAAAGGACACCACTATCTTTAAGCCCTTACACACATGGCTGCATGGGCTCTATTAGATATTAGAAGCATATTAACTTCTAAATGAGCAGATTTACCTTTGAAAAGGATTGAACGCAGAGAGTGTGACACAAGTGTCCAGTTTTTTTAACACTAATGATTCCCGGACTTTGCACATAATGCACAAACATATAATCTTGGACAATTGGGGTCTGTAAGATTTTGAGACTTGAGCTCTTAAGCTGACCAAGGCTGCACAAAAGTACAGTACTGTGAAACTGAAATATTATTACAATTCAAAATATCTGTTTTCAGTTTTAATATATTTATAGTTTTATTTGTTCCTGTGGCAAAGCTGAATTTTCAGCATCATTACTCCAGTCTTCAGTGTCACATGATCCTTCAGAAATCATTCTAATATGCTGCTCAAGAAACATTTATTATTATTATCAATGATAAAAAACAGTCGTGCTTAAAGGAGAACTCCGGTCAATTTTAACACTGAGCTAATTTTTTTTTTGGTACATTTGGAGTGTTGTCAGTACAGAGAACAACAACACAAATCGGTGTTGCCTACACCGTGTTATTTTCTTTTTAAAAATTTGCACCCTGTTGACTTCAATGGGGCAAGTTTTAAACCTGCTTTTAGCCTCTTAACATCCTTGATATGTCATTAAAGTGCACAGCCATGTGACTGATGTTATTAAGAGTGAACACGGTCAATCTGACTGCAGTAGATGTGAAAGATATTAATAAAAATGATGTTAATTCAGCCAGCTCACATACCTGTATTTTCTTCCTGTTTTCGGTCGAAGTCCAAAGTAGTCGATTATCGAGTTCGCGCGCGCGACCAGGCTGTATGAGATCCCATTCTCCCAACTCGACAATCGACTTCTTTGGACTTCGACCGAAAACAGGAAGAAAATACAGGTATGTGAGCTGGCTGAATTAACATCATTTTAACACAGTTTTCTACACACAGCACTTTTAGTATATTCAGACTCACCCCTCAGTTCCTCTGGATCAGCCTGTACTCCAGTGGCAGTTCCTGTGACGATGACTCCATCAGTGAGGAAGAACTCCGCTGCTTGTGCTGTCTCGCCTATGCTCACATCTGAAGTCAGGGCATGAGCACTGTAACATAATCAAATATATCCCACAATAAAGCAGAAACCACCACACTGTGTTGTGCCTCTGTTGGAGCTCTTTGGTCAGCCAGCACATAACGCACTCAGATCACAGATACCTGTGCTTCTTCTTGATGTCTGTAAAGACCTGAACGTGCTCTGCTCCAATGTGTCTGCGGTAGCGCAGCAGCTCGCCAGCGCAAGCGTTTACCAGGCCTTCGTCTGCAACATGTGAGAACACAAACCCCTCAGCCCGGATAAAATCCAGCCCTGTGGAGGGGCAGATGTTAATATTCATTAAATGTCTTGTCAGAGAATACCTCGGTTTGAAATGGCATTCATGATAGCTTGTACAGTCATGTGAACACCTGAGGCCAGGGCAACAGCCAGTGCTGATTGGTTTGCAGCTGAGAGAATCTGAACACCGAGCGGCCAAGATGGATAAAGTCCCCTGACTGCTGTACACACAGCTGTCATTGATGCGCACACTTCTGGACCCACCTCAAGGGTGTATGGAACATCATGCATGTTTTCAATGATCAGCCCATCCTGTCATACAGAGAAAGAATGATCTGAAATGAGCATTCACACATTGAGCACACTGACCAGAAACATATCTGACAAAAGAGAAATCTAAAATCTGATAACATTTACCAAATAGACTGGTTTGATGATGTAATTTCATTCAGTCACATTTAAATGAAAATGGAAAAATATCTCCTATTGAATGCTAGTTATGACCCTTGCAGGCACCCGTACTGGAAAGACTGATCCGACTTGTTTCCATGAATCGGTTTAAGAATCTGATTCAGGTCTTATTTTATGTCATTAAATAATGACGTGGTAGGCCTACTTGACATCATGGGGTGACATTACATTCTCTAAATGAAACATTCCAACAAAGCCATGTGTCTTATATATAACATTAATTAACATTATTATATCTGCCCACTGCTGTCTGAGCTTTAAAGTCCCCATGGTATCAACATTGAAGTTTTTGGGCTTTTAGTATGAATGCGTTAGCCTTACTGTCATCTATAAGCTAGTGTGCTCCAAACTAATGGCAAAATTTGCATTTTGAAGATAAGCATTCAAAACTTACAGTCTCTCACTTCCGCCAATATGAATCAAGGATTTTGATGACATCACTCTGCACTTCAGTTTCTCAACAGATTTTCTGTCCAATAAAATGCTCTATAGAATCTAAAGCGTCCTGTCCCCTACAACATGATAAATAGACACTGAAGCTGTGGCTAAAATCGGCCACTTGTTCACACATTTACCATTTTCTACATGGTGAATGGCACGTAGTGCACTATATAGGGGACAGGGAACGATTCAGACAGTGTAAATATGCTTTCTAACTTTGTCGCTATATTTAGCGACTTTTCAGACCCCTTTAGCGACATTTTTTCAAAAAAGCGACTAGCGACAAATCTAGCGACTTTTTCAGACAAACCAGTATAACAGGTTAACATTAAGCTAATACGCAATTAATCGGTTCACTTCAAATGTTTTTTAGTCATTACGAATCATCAGACATGTCAGATACTACCGTAAACAACACTTTTAAAATTACTTGTCTTAAAAATGTCCTTAATAATCCCTCTTCACAATTATATTTTCTCTGTTTTTATAGTTGTATTATAAGTTGTGGCCTGAATTTTCTCCTACTTTGCAACTATGCTACAAAGATCCCTGTCAAACTTTCAAATTTTAATAAGCAGATACTCTTGGCATGATCCCTAATATACAAACACAACTTTTCTCAGCCCAGATATTACTTATGGAACAATAAGGATATTCTCTACAAGAATAAATCACTTTTCTTTGACAACTGGTTCAAAAACGACTTTTCTTTTAGTTGGACAGCTTTTTAATTCACAGGGCAGACTTTATAACTATTTAGATTATTTACAGAAATATAAAATTCCTATAACTGCTAATGAATATACTATTGTTTTCAATGCAATTCCCTTTTATGTATAGGGCTTAGGGGTGGAACGGTACATGTATTCGTATTGAACCGAAACGGTACGGGGATCACGGTTCGGTGCACGAATTTACACGCAGAATACACGGTATAAAAAAAAAACTCGCGTGCAAATTAATTAATGTAATGCGGAACTACTGTTAGATACGCGGGTTCTTTAGGGACACATAATCTGTACCCTCGGCTTAGCTCTGAACGCGCGTTCACTTCAAACGTTAATTGGCTTTATACGCGCGTCCTATTCGCTTTGGAGTAGCGTCGAACTAGACGCGAATTTGACGCTCTATTCGCGTTTGGTGTGACCGCATAATGAACAGGCTGCGATGTCAAGATTGCAATGCTGGAGTGTGTGTGTGCGCGCGCGAGAGAGAGAGAGGCGCGGGCGCGATCGAACTGTGTGTGTGTGTGTGTGAGAGAGAGAGGCGCGGGCGCGATCGAACTGTGTGTGTGTGTGTGTGTGTGTGTGTGAGAGAGAGAGAGAGAGAGAGGCGCGAGCGAACAATGGAAACATAAAAAACATACTCCGTCATTTTGTTCATACAGATCATTAAACCTGCAAAGTGTTTACTTTGTGTACACTCGCAATAAAACACAACATTGTGCTTTTGTCACACTGTAAACTCTTGTCAAACTGCAACCTACAACTGTCACCCAACCAAAATCACACACACACACACACTGTTTTAAAAGCAAAACATATTTATCCAACCCCATTTCAAAACAGTCTGTGCATGGGTCCCATCTTTTGGACATTCATCATATTGCATTGGTTTTCATTTCTTGTCCTCGGAGCACTAATCTGTTTATTTTTAAGTTACACATTCTACATTGATTAAAAAAGAAAATCGAATGTGTTTTTAATGGTAGTATTATTTTATACAGAAATCCATTATTTATAATTCAGATGAGAATAATGTTACATTGTTAAGTAATAATGTTAATTAAAATTAAGGAAAACAAATATATTGATCTGAAATATAGCAAATTAATTTTAAATTATTTCAGGTACAATTACCAAACACATCTCAAGGTCTTTTTATTAATTTAATTAATAAACTAATTATATAAAACTATTGTCAGTGCACTACAAATAAACTGGTTCTATGCCTTTATTAATAAAACTTATTTAAAAAATACAATGCCTTATGCATTTTTGTTTTGCTTTTCCCTCCATTGTACCGAAATCGTACCGAACCGTGATGTCTGAACCGAGGTATGAACCGAACCGTGACATCTGTGTACCGTTCCACCCCTAGGGCTTTTATGTTGCAAGGTTCTACATTTCCATGGCCATGTAGCCTCTTCTTCGAACCTAATCGACACAATGATCGGAAATGTATATGCTTTTCTGTAGAACAATAAAAAAATTCTCTTTTTTTTCTCTTCCAGAGTTCTCTTCCAGAGAGAGATAACGACAATTCCTTATGTAAAGCCATATTGGAATAATAATGATAATAATACTAATATATAATTTTGTAAGTGACTTTTCTTTCTGTTTTAAAGATGTTTTCTTTGGATTTTGTTACTACTCAAAAAAGAAGGACAATATTACATAATTCATTTGTGTTTACTATATCTAAATTTCACATAGGCTACATAAACAAACATAGTATTTTCTCTATTCAAAGTTGATCTAGACAAGTACATGGAAACTATCCAAAGCTATGTTAGTGCCAAAGCCATGGAATCTGTATCTCTATTCATCTTTTTGTCCTCTTTTTGGTATTAGGCTACATTTATTGCAGTGTTCTTGTTTCTTTGTTACCCTGGCAACTTTGTGTCTGTGTATATTTTTGTCTTCTTTGTTTTGTTGTTTCCATATTTATCTGTATTGGTTCAATTCTTTGTAATGTTTCATTTATTTTTTTAATCAGACATGTAGGAA
This sequence comes from Semotilus atromaculatus, assembly GCA_031834385.1. Classification (NCBI taxonomy): domain Eukaryota; kingdom Metazoa; phylum Chordata; class Actinopteri; order Cypriniformes; family Leuciscidae; genus Semotilus; species Semotilus atromaculatus. Next base: position 9,290,672 of record JAULUF010000009.1, on the reverse strand, counting down.
ATGATTCTTGGTTCAATGATTCAGATGACTCGAGAATCCGATTTAAAAGAATAATTCTGTCGCGAATAGCACCGCTAACAATATAAGGCGACATGCTAGAAAGAGCGAGATTATTATAATTCTACACAAAGACATGCTAATGATACGTTACTGTATTGAGCACATACAAGTCCTGCGTGGTGGTAAATTTCCGCCTCTCGACATGCCTCCTCTGTGATCTCTGAGACAGTAGCGCGGTTTAAGGGGGTTCCTGCAAAAGAAAATAAATTAAAAGTTCAGTCTTTCCTATGTTAAGCTTGTTCTCCCGTCAAATGCGTTACCTGGCAAGGCTCGGACGTGAATCATGCCAATGACATTTGATTTTAAGCGTCCGAAAAGATTCAAAAACTTCATTTCGTAAGCCAACAAAAAACAGATTTGTTTGCTTTTTGATGGTCATGTGACTGGTCAAAGGTTACCTGACAGAAGTCTAATGACAACATCCAAGCTACATATGCATCAACTGAACATGTAAAAGATACACCTCTGATAATATTTTGAAACGCTGCTGTATATTGCAGTTTTGTGTATTTCTAAGGGGGCGCCAGTCAAATACACTGCAACTGATTTGCCTGCGTTAACCTAATAGCAGCAACTGTAACAATAATGCGTTATATCGGCTTGACAACACTTGGGATCTCAAACGGCCATCAGAGTACAACCAAAACATTCAATTTCATGTATCACTAACACTATAGCGCGATTACATCCATCTATTTAACATGATCTCTGGGATTGTTTACTTCTCGAGCCTGCTAGCCATGTGCTCGACGCACTTCCGCTACCTCATTGCCGTGACGTCAACAAACACACGCCTCATTTTGCCGGCAAAAATGTTCATGTTTCTAAACTTTCTTTGATTGAGCATTATATGTTTGAATAATAACGCCTGGATATCGCATGCTCTCTCCGTGCCGGTGTCAATCGCACTACAGTTGATCGCACTGCTTCGCGGTTGTTATAGCAGAGCGGGGATTTTAAATGACCCGCGTTGACGGCCCCTTTTAACGACTGCTGGCGGGTTATAAGACAAGGCGCAAAATTACTGGCGCCAGCTCAGAGCGAGCGGACTGCGGAACACATCACAGCTTAGCCATATGCTCCCTGCTTACAGACTCTTTGATCAGTGTTTCTAAATAATGCCTTTTGTCACACCATCCTAACTTTTGTGTTTGAGGATATCCGTGGAGAGAACGCATTTTCAGAGAGCATCATATTAAGGTACGTGCATTGCACAATAATTTGGTTATTGTTAAAGATCGATAAAAGTGACATCAGGCAAGTAAGATGCATTACAAGGGTTCGGGGAAGCAAACTTTACAATGTTGGATTGGGTTTTGTTGTTCGAGCGGGTTCAATGAAATGAGAAATAATGATTGGCTCGGCCATTTTCTGACTCCCTTGGGTTGAGCCATGCAAACGTGTAGTTTTATTGAAAAAATAATTGAAATATCGGCATGCACTTGCCTTACTCTGAAAATATAGACTTTAAAGTGCTCATATCTGTGGTTTTGAAGTGGTCGGTTGTGTTGTTCGTATAGTTTTGACCTCTTGAACATTGTGCCCGGTTCTACTTCCCCGCGCCCAAAACGCATTGTGAAGATTTACATGATGGGGGTTGGGATTAAAAGCCACAAATCGGACATTTTTGTAAAGTAACACTTTTATATTTTAGGCTCTTGACACTCAACAAGGTCACACGCGTTGATACCATGCCAAGCAAGAAAGTGTAAGTTTCGCTTTCGTGTCTTTTTAAGGCAGTTTTGCTTTATTGCCTTGCCATCAGTGTGCATGCATGGAAAAGTTGCAGCAGCGAGTTGGCCCAGTTAGTCACAGCTTTTCAGGCCAATGTGGAAATGTAACAATATCATTTTTCGACGCAGGCTACGAACAGAGCAGATTAACACTACAGATGAAGCTCCTAAAACCAATTCTGTGCGTCCCAGGAAAAGGAAAGCAGACGTGGCTATTGTAAGGAAGCTATTCAACTTTTTATAATGCGCCCATATTAAAAACATAATGAGTGAAGTCTCTGACAGTTTTGTTTTTTAATTCACAGCATTTACAAGATCTAGATGAGGAAATAACAGAGATGACCAGAAAGAAACCATGTGCATCCCAGGTATGGATAAATCCTGACTGTCGTGTATAATATCCATAGGCCTCACCAGGCATCTCATAATCAGTGATGCTAAACCAATTGCCACTTTTATTTTAGTCTTTTCCGTGGATCGTTAAGTGGTGTATGATACTTATGGTCTAAAATGTGCTGAAATTATTAATATACAGAGACATTGAATCTAATATTAAGGCCTTAAATATGTCTTGATCACAAACTATTTCCAAAAAAAAATATATATTTTTTTAAAGATGCATACATTTACTCAAATTTGAATGCCTAATGTTGAAAGTGCATATGTTAAGAATGACATGAATCATTTAAATGATTTGGCCTATATTTTCACTTCAGAGTGAAATTTGACAAAAGTTGAGTAGGTTATTACATTTGGTTGTTTAACATTTCTATCTTAAAACAGTTGCCAAATATTGTTTAGCCACCTCACCTCGCACTCTTCCTATGGTAAAAACTAAAGGACTACGCTTGAATTGATGTTCAGTGTCTGTGAACCACAATGGCCGCAGCCTTTGACGTCATTTTGACATTTGGCAAGCACTGTTAGACCACTGAGGCAGTCCAGCCTATACATCTAATATTTAAAACATTTTGTAATCGTTACAATAAACAGTTGTAAAAGACAATGTCTGTCTATAGTGGTTACATGGTTATCATTGCTGCCTATGCCACTTTAGTATAGTGAGTGGTTAGGGTAAATGTCATGGCTTGAATTTACACAGGAAGCTTGTTTGTGCCATGGAAGGTCCTTTTCAAAATGCCTTTGAAGCCTGTCGTAGTTGCAGAGGGCGGGCTTTTGTATTTGTTTATATCCGTTAGAGTTTACCTTTTTTTTTTTTTTTTTTTCTTCTTTTTTCTTTTCTCATCTTGTCCTCTTGCTCAGGCCTGCTGGAATCCTGACACTGGTTACACAAGCCCATGCAGGCGGATCCCCACACCTGATGAAGTCGAGGAACCGGTTGCTGTTGGCATCATGGGATTCACACAGTACGCCTCAGAAAGCATTTACATCACCCCCACGCGCTCTACCCCTCTGCCGGCCCTCTGGTGAGTTTTGACTTCCCCAAACTGCAACAAACAAATAGAATAACTTGTATGACAAGACATCTTTGTTGATACATTCTATGATATATGAATGTACATGGAAAAAGTGAACCCGTTCCCCTGTAACTTCTCACAGCTGGGCAAGCAAAGATGATGTGTGGAACAACCTGCTTCGAAAAGACAAACTTTACTTGCGAGATATGCACGTTATGGAGCGACATCCAAATCTCCAACCCAAAATGCGAGGGATTCTGCTGGATTGGCTAATGGAGGTTTGTAATCATTGTTGAACCATTCACACGTCTTAATCTAATCTCATTAAGAGGGGTGGGGACACTGCAAGTTCCTTCATTCTTGTCTAAACCTCAAGTTGTTTACAAAGGCTGTTCCTCAAGTTCTCAGCTTTTCTTATAATTAAAAGCTAACTGCAAGTAGAGCCCAAGTACACTTGAATTTTGATGTGACTGCTTCATCCATTTGATGACGTGGGTGAGCACAGGCGATCGAAAATGCACACTAGACTGTTTCATATTAGTAAAGTGTCTGCAGCATTTCTCCAGAAATTAAAAGATAACATATATTTTCTGTGTAAACTACAGTTTCCGTTATCTCTCACACAAGCACTCGTCAATGTCTGTGTGTATTGTTGTTGCCGTTTCTAGAAGTTTGTTTTTCCATCTCATTCATTTATATTCAAGGTGTGTGTGCGAGCTAAATGTGCAGACTCAGAGTATATGCGGTTAAAACAATCTGGCTGTGCTCATACAGTACACGTGTGCTGACGATTAAATTTACCTTACACTGGCGGTGTAATTCTACACATGGTCTGTCGGTTCGGCACGCATGTGAACCAAACAAATGAACAAAAGATCTGCATGTGCGGAACTTAATTTGAAACTCCGATATAGGATGGGAAATGACCGTTAATATCAATATATGTTGCGAACACATCTGAAAAATAACTGCAACCCTCTACAATGCGAGTAAATCACTTGCAAATGTGATAAAATGTCACGCTAGGGCAGGGGTGGGCAAACTCAATCCTGGAGAGCCACTGTCCTGTAGAGTTTAGCTCCAACCCTGATACAACTCACCTGCCAAGACATTTATTAGCTGGTTCAAGTGTTTGATTCGGGTTGGAACTAAACTCTGTGGGACGGTGGCCCTCCAGGACCAAGTTTGCCCATGTCTGCGTTAGGGTGACTAATATCTATTGTTGGCCCTTTGCTGATAAATTGTTAGATTTCACTTGCCAGTGATTGAGTTGTTGGCTAAGAATAAGTTTAGCACAAATATTTTTCACTTTCCTACATTAAACACTGACTGAGCACTTGAAAGTTTCACTCTCTGAATTTAAAGCGCACTATTCATATCAATGGATGCGCAGTGTATTTGACGCACCGAAAACTGTAATGTGAAGGAGCCCAGCTCACTGTCTCTAGGCTGGGAGCTCTCTGCATTTCTCATACATGCAAAAAAAGAGGGTCTTAAATACCACAAAGAATTTGTGTGGCTTTTTTTCTCATTTGGAATTAAGTTTTAAAGAACAAGCAGAAGCCACTGCCAGTTCCTTCGGTAGTGGGTGGGAATAATGCAGAAGCGGCAATCTCATTGGCTAGCGCTCATCTATTACCTTCTGCATTTTGTTTTCATCAAATCAGTTAGAGCGAACTCTGACAATGTAATAATTATTCAGGAACCCAGCAGCATGTTATCATTAATAGTTGTATTACTTTACAGAAACACTGAAAAATCAATAGGCAAGCATTACCACCAACCCTTAAGTTCTATCATAAAAAGTAAAAGCTTGATTGACTGTTTTGTTAAACAGTGTATTTCTTTAAATCAGCGGGAAAAGTACACAAACCAATTTGTCCTAAACATGTTTACATAAGAGGTGGGAGTGTTTTTTATTTATTTGTTTATTTTTAAGACATGGGCGTTACATGCTGTGCTTGCATGCATTGCGTTTTTTACTGAATTACTTATTGATATAGCTTTATTAAAACCCTATTTAAATAAACTTAACAAGTTTTTAGAAGTAGCTGTTTATAATAAACCTCACAAAAGTGAGCAGAGACATCAAGACAAGTATCTTACCTGACGCTGATATTAAAACGAGCAGTCTTAATGGTATTGATACTCCTATTGCATTTGCATATTTTCATATTTCTGTGTATATTCCCAATAAATACATCTTTACAAAAAAGGGCAGTCTTCGCAGTTTCTACGATTTTTGTCTCTATTTAATTTGATTAAAAAAAAGTTCTCATACTATTCGTATTGAATTTAAACTGTAGCTCGGGTTGGTCAAACGCATAAGGAGAAGCGTTCGTATAATATGATATCGACAATCGCGTACATTCACTTTGGGATGGGATTAGATTTCTCAGAGGAATGCTGAGTTTACTGAAAAACTTTAGGTAATTTGCCCTAGAATTTTTACAGAGTTTGTGTGAGAAACGCAGACGAGGTACGCCTGTGAAAACCAATCCCCTCTGAATAGTTTGTTCAGTAAACCAAATATAAAAAGAATAAAAATGAGCAATCTTCTTATTTGGTTTTGTTTCTTTTTCTTAAGCACTGAAATGTTAAATGGTGATCTTTGACACTGACATCTACTGTCTTTTAGGTTTGTGAGGTGTACAAGTTACACAGAGAAACGTTTTACTTGGGTCAAGACTACTTCGATCGCTTCATGGCCACACAAGAGAATGTTCTTAAAACAACACTACAGCTTGTAGGCATCTCATGTCTCTTCATAGCTGCCAAAATGGAGGTAAGTTTTACTTTCAGTTGTCCTTGTACTTCAGCCTGATCTTTGATAAGGACTGTAATATCCTATCAGTGTAATTCCATGTTTGGTGCAGCACTTGAACCTGAAATGTAATTAGACATTATGTTCTTTTCAAAGGAAATTTACCCTCCAAAAGTGCATCAGTTTGCTTACGTCACTGATGGGGCCTGCTCCGAGGATGACATTCTTAGCATGGAAATTATCATCATGAAGGTAGATTATCATCTTTTAACCTCAGTACTGTGCCTAAACCTGCAGCCCTTCTGCTTGTATGGTGTCGTGGTCTACTGTACTCCATATTTGTTGTTGTTGTTCAGGAGTTGAATTGGAGTTTGAGTCCTTTAACCCCAGTGGCTTGGCTCAACATCTACATGCAGATGGCCTATCTAAAGGAGACTGCTGAAGTTCTCATAGCCCAGTACCCACAGGCTACATTTGCGCAGATTGCAGAGGTAAGACTTCACAATTAATCGTGTTGAAATCACAATATGGTGCCTGACTATATTTACCGCAAAAAAGCTGTGATTCTGCACGTGTCGTGTCCTGCAGTGTGAAGGCCTGGCACTCTTTTGTTTTCTACTACACATACCGCAGGTGTACATGGTGTTTCTGATTTTTATCTTTCTTAAAAAAATGTGAATGTATGAATACGCTCTTTCCATTTCTGGGGATTTTCAGTGAAAATCTGCTTTAAAGGCATACTGGTCTAATCAAAAACTAAAAAATACTTCTGTGGAACACAAAATAAGATATTTTCTACCTAAATCATACAGGTTTGAAATGATATGAGCGTAAGTGATAAGTTTTGGGTGAACTATCCCTTTAGGAACACGCCTTTCATATTCATGTGATTTGACTAATTTCACTACAAGTTACTATATACATGTAATGAAATAAAACCTTTTTACCAGAATTAAAAACCTATAAGAACATATTAAAAGTACTGTGACCAACATGAATAAATTCCAAGGTCTTTCTTTAGTTTTTCGTCAAAGGTGTTGAGTTGAATGTCAAGGATCTACAGCAAAATATATTATTTGTATAGTAATTCTAATAATCTAGTATATAAAACAAAGTTGTCTGGGTTTTAAAAAAACTGTCTAGAGACAAAAAGCATCCCTAGTAATACTTCCTTGCATAAAGTTTTTGCATACATGTTGAACTTGAGCTGATGTTTCAGGCTGTTTTTTTTTTCTTTTTGTAGATGTCTCTCTCCTTACTTGGGATTAAGTATCTTATTTTGTCTGTCTTTTTGTGTAGCTCTTGGATCTGTGTGTACTGGATACTAGAAGTCTGGAGTTCTCTTACAGCCTCCTCGCAGCTTCTGCACTCTTCCACTTTTCTTCTCTAGAGGTAGTGATGAAAGTTTCAGGTATGATTTTAACTTTTTTTTCTTCTCAATAGCTTTATTAAATGGAGCATGTATATTACAAAATGTAAATTTACCAAACCAATTTAATAAAAAAAAAAATGTGTTCCAGGGCTGAAGTGGTGTGATTTGGAGGAGTGTGTGAGATGGATGGTCCCTTTCGCCATGTCTATTCGTGAATCAGGCAGCTCAGCCCTCAAGACATTCAAAGGAATAGCAGCAGATGACATGCACAATATCCAGACCCATGTGGCTTACTTGGAATGGCTGGTAAGTTTTTGCATTTGAAGTTAGGCCACAACTTAATTTTCTCAGGCCTGTTTTATATATGCACACTCGCACGCACAATCACAACTTGGGTTTCAACGCTACATTCTATCTTGTTCTGACTAAAGAATTATGCATGCATTTGCCCAAGCCACAACATTTGTTTCTTTCATTTCCTCTTGCCTAAAGTTTTCTTGTTTCTTTTCTTGTTCTTCAGGGGAAGGCACACTCATATCAGCTAGTGGACATTGAGAGCAGTCAGAGGTCTCCGATTCCCTCTGGAGTGCTCACACCACCACACAGCAGCGAGAAGCCAGAGAACACCGTCTCCTGACTGACTTATGTATGGAATAGGACACAGCCCTGACTGATGAATTGAAGTGAAAATCAACAAATTAATGGCATTACAGGACAAACCCAGCTATCAGTTCACATGCATTGGCGTAAGACTCAAAAGACCAAAAATGTCTAATGCTTGTTTTGTTTTTTCTTACGAGACTTGAAATACCTACTTATTATTTTTTTTTAAATGGTCCAAAGGGTCTATGTTTTGTTTTACTTTATTAATTTTTTAGTTTACAAATGTAGACTACCTGCCAAAATCTCAGAGCTGTAACTGGCTCTGGTTGCTGCTAAAAAAGGGTGGGACTGGAGCAGATGGGAAGATGACCACAGAGATCCCTACACAAATATGGGCATGGGTTTCTGTTGATCAGGTTGCCATTTGGACCAGCAAAATCCTGACAGGTTGTCACAGGGACTCGAGTCTCCACTGCCAGAAAGGACCAGAGAAATCACCAGCTTCAGAAGCTTGGACTCTGATTTTATATTTAAGATTTTCGCTTCCTGTGTTTTTGTAACCAAATTTGACCATTCACTTTTTATAGGTATGTTTTTAAACGAGATGCTGCTACATTTCTCTATATCATATGTTTAAATAAAGCCACTGTCTCAGACAGTTTTTATGATTACCATACTTATTTGTTTCTTGATGTTTATAAAATAATACTCAACATATATATATTTTTTAAATGTATATAATCTTTCTTAGGGACCTTATATTATATTCTAATTAACTTTTTTATATTTTAAAAGAACCTTTTGTGAAAATTGTTTACAATTAACATTTCTATCTGAGAAATGAATGAACAACCAAAGAGATGATGCATTACAAAAAAAAGTGCTTTAGATGACAACCATTTAATTTACTAACAAGGCTACACCCTGTAGTGCAACACATTTAACTTCATGGGAAAAACTCCAGCGTGTGTAATTTGACATGCCATGTACAGAGGCAGCCTAATTTAGCTTTTAATGGAACTGGAATGGTTCTTATATTAAGTCGTCTAATTACCAAAAAGCAATCTATGCAGTTTGGGAAAAATGTGCACTTGCTGACTGTTTTACAATAGGAGTCAAAAATAGCAGATGGACTGAAGTGTAACATCATGTATGAGATCTATGAAACAAAATGGTGAACAGGGCCTGTAATGGCTGTCTCAGTCGTGCATCTACATACACAGTGCCCTCTGCTTGCAGTCTGAGAACGAGTGTTACGGAGAGACCAAGGACATGATCCACTAGATGTCAGTGTGATGCTTTGTCTGTCACGATCAGAAGGCTGGACTTGAGGTCTGTGAGCTCCTCAACAGCTGCTGCTGAGACAAGGGTAATTCATTACACTGCACACTGACAATCGCTCTGCTGCCTTGGTCTGGCAGTGTTTGGGTGCTGTGTTGGTGACTGGAATCTGCTTAAGGCAATTTTGGTTTGGGCTTTATTATTTCAGTTGTTGAAAATGGCAAACTGCTCAATGATTTGTATTGAAACATTACACACGTGCATTGTTATTCCACAACTGATCGTTATACAACATGCAATGGAGATCGGGGTAATTTAAAAACACGTTTTGAGGCAGGTTAAACTATTAATAACAAAAGGGTTTGGAGGGACATGAGGTAGATGAAAAGCTTCTCAACCTTAAAGGGATAGATCACCTAAAAATTAAAAAAAATTGTCATTACTTAACCTCAAATTGTTTCTTTCTTCACACAAGATGTTTGGAAGAATATGGTTAACCAGACAGTTGACGACCCCTGTTTACTGACTTAAATAGTAGAAAAATCATAAAAATGATAAGAAACTCATACAGGTTTGGAACAACATGAGGGTGAGTAAATGATAACAGCATTTTTGGGTGAACTATCCCTTTAACGATCAATTAGCTCAGTTTGTGTCCCTCATGCTAAGATCCTAACCTTACTGAGGTTTACAGTGATTGGAGTCCCACATCACTGTTCTGTATTTTACACTGTGGCAGCAGAATGGCTACCATGCAGTCTCTTAAAAGAGCTGTATGGAGGTCAGCGTTGAAGAGGAGGTGGCGGCTTCCCCCAGCAGACAGACCCTGGGGGCCGGGGGGGCCCTCAGGCAGGCAACAGCGCAACAGCTGTTATGTGCTCAATGGCCCCTTTTGTTCTCCCCGCACAGACGCTGGTGGCAGCAGCAGCAGGTGCCCATTGGATGATCTCCCAGCCATCACCGCCAAAAGTCACACCTAGTCGCAGCTCTGTGCCCCCCTGTCTGCCACTAATATTCATAATGCCGTGGCCTACTACGACACAAAGTTCTGGTTAAAATATGTGAGAAATGCGGATTATATTGTTTTACGTTTTGATTTACTTAGGATTAAGAATGTTGTGAAGCATTTTTGTCCTCAGGAAGAAGCTAATATGTTTAATATTGGATCTCAGAGCATCTGGTATTGGTCTAATGTCTAAAATATCTGTGTTTAAGATCTAAGGCCTGGTTACACAGACAAACCTGGATTAGGTCTTAGTTAAAGTAGCTTTAAAAAAAACGTGCCTTATAAAACATTACTGTGTGCATCTTGAGCCAAAAAAAAAAAAAAAAGCACTGACATATTTTAAAATATGTCAGTGGAAGTTGCTTTCAGTTCAAACATGCATTTTATTAAGCCTTGTCTTGTTAAACCAGGGGTAAGTCTACGGTCTGTAAGCCACTCCATGCCATACTGTAGCAGGCGCAAGAAGGGGTTTCTTTTCAGACAAACAAAGGGTAAGCTTTCCAGTCCTTGAGTGAATTGCTTGTTTGTAATTGTTAATTGAATAGTTCAGGTGCTATCAGTGTTGAAATGTATAATCAGCCTACATGCATTAATGAGTATGTGTTGTGTTGTTCTGTCTCCTGTACGACACGGGGTGGGGAGTAAATTGTTTTAGATAATTCATTTAGATGACTCAGTTTTAGGCAAAATAAGCAGGCTTTTCTCGGGTTGTTAGTGAGCCATCTTCATCAAAAGCCCCCTACGGTTCTAAGAGGTGGCGGGGGCTAAAAAGCTATTTTCACACAACTTTTCTTCAGTTCAAATGAGAAAATTCAATCTTCACTGTCTCATTTTTCACCTAGAATAGTTCAGCTAATGAGGTGATTGTGTGTTTTTAATACAATATTGTTACAATAAAAAGAACAGGATTAAGTGATTTTTTTATATTATAGAACAGTCACAGACCAGTTTAATAATCCTCAATATCAAAGACTTTATTCAAATAATTTATCATTTATAAAATCAGGATTTTCTTGCTAATATATATATAGGCCTTTATATATATATATATATATATATATGTATATATATATATATATATATATATATATTAGGGCTGTCAAATGATTAATCACGATTAATCGCATCCAAAATAAAAGTTTGTGTTTACATAATAAATGTGTTTACTGTGTAAAATTATTTTGTATATATAAGTACACACACGTGCATTTATATATTTAAGAAAAATGCGTTATTTATATATAAAATATTTATATTTATATACAATATAAATTATATATAAATCTATATATAGTATATACATGCAAATATTTCTTAAATATATACAAGCATGTGTATGTATTTATATATATAAAATAATTATACACAGTACACACACATTTGTTATGTAAACACAAACTTTTATTTTGGATGCGATTAATCGTGATTAATCATTTGACAGCCCTAATATATATATATATATATATATATATATATATATATATATATATATATATTGTATACATTAAATTAAAACAATTTATTATTAATATTTTTTAACATTAAATAAAACAAACCTGCTTATTCAAAGGTAACAGCAGTGTATTCCCAGCAAAGACTGTTTTAAAAAAAATAAAGATCACAGAATAAAATATATACTTTATTGCTCCCGTATAGAAATTTGTTTTCGACCCCATGCTGCTAGAGTCACTGAACATTAATGTTTTTAAAAAACTATATTTTCAAAATAACACATTTATGTATTAATAGTGTTACTGTTGTATTATTATTATTTTTTTGCGATTTACTGTTGTTGTTCCTCTTTAGAGCCAAAATCCCACGCCCGTTTGCTGTTTGTAACACTAGTAGGCCTAAACAAGGAACAGGCAGTGGCTAATGCTAGTTTTTTTTTAACCCTATTATTGATGTTCTTTGCTTTCTTGGCTACAAAATAAGTTTCTCGTGACTTCATTCTCAGTACTATCTCACTTATTAAAAACTGCTATATTGTTTAAAAAGAATGATATCAATTTAAGTTTCACCACTCTTGTAGAACTGTGTCTCTCATGAGCTGTCAAACTCAACTGTCACGGAAGCTTTCCCGCCTGACCACGTGGCAGCAACTTTGTTTACACACGTGACTCACCGAGTGGCGCCCACTTCGACGTCATCAACAAAAGTCGAGCTTGGGGCGTCGGTTTTTGAGCTCAAATCAGAGCGTCATGCGCAGAAACTCAAGTAATTCACAGTTGGAAGAGATTTTAGCGGGTTATTTAAATACACCAGGTTAGTTTTTCCCCATCTATTGTCATCAAATGATATACATAGTGTTTTAATGCAGGGACACACACCCATGGGTCACTGCGCTTAAAAAGAAAATATTTTTCGGGTTTTATGTAACGTTAGGCTACCATAGACACATTTCAAACATTTGGAGAACTTCAGAATTCGTTAATTTTCCAACTGCTATCTAGCAATTTAATTTCAGTAACATTCTGTCATGCTTTTGCTTCTAATCAAGATTAATAGCATTTCAACAACATAATTTAACAACGAACTTCCAGTTGTTTTTGTCATGCCTAGCAGGAAGTTGAATAGAGATTTTACTAAATTGCGCAAACAAAAGTAATTGCGTTCTGGCAAATGACGTTCTTTCACAAGACATGGTCTGTAAAATGAAATTAGCCATTAAAATTCGAAATTTTATATTAAACAACCAACTCTTAAAGTGCCATATATTGTCTATATATGCATCTAGAAATAATTAACATAGTCTATATTGTTTAGTTTTAAACAATTAAAACTAGTTCGTTTATTATAGCTAATTGGTAATATGTGGATTTATTTTAGCTTCATGTCAATTTCGATCTGAAAGTGTGCTACTGCTACCTCAATTCAAATGCAGAAACCCTCTGATTTATGAGAAAAGGTCTGTAATTTGTGAAATATTTCCTTGTAGGCTACTTAAAGGATGCTGTTGCAGCAACCAGGCTTCAAAGTCTTGGCATATGCAAAGCTCTTGTACCGTACAGACTAGTGTTTGACATATATTAGCATATACCTGAACCCTGAATAGATTCATAACTTATTAAGCTGTTTCTGGTGGTGAAAGTCCTTCGTCTTTATCCTTGTTTGATTTTCCTGCCCCTCCCTCTAATACTCCCCCTCCTGTTCAGTGCAGAAAATACACCCACAGACTGCAGTGGAAGTTGTGATAAAATGGTCAAAATGTTATCTGGAAATGATGTCTTGTAAGTAAACCAGAAGCCTTTATGCTTTTTCAAACTGTATTCTTTAGTCTGTCAAGATCAACTTTGTTTTAGATGCATTTCCTCAAGAGTTGTCACATGTGTTCATCTAAACAATGGCACATTCTGTGACTCTTATGAGCCAGAGAACAACTGTTGAGCCTGTTTTTAAACACGTGCAGTCCTTCTGTATTGAATGCAGAAGAGGTTTATGTATGTGTTGTTGTCACATTTCTTCATTTGCATGTTATTTGCTCGTGAATTATTTGCATATGTCCGGGTGAGTTTGCGTTTGCCGCCCCCTTATGGTTAAATAGACAAACTGCTCCACTGATCCGGCATCAGCTGGGCTGAGCTTACCCCAGCTGCCTCTGGGCACTGCTCCCAGTCTATTTAAAACAAGAAGAGGAGGGAGAATATAATCAGGGCTCATCTTTGTTGTATATCAGATTAAGAGGAACCCTTCGTCTGTTCTATGGGGGTGGACAGTAATTTTGCTGTTTTGTTTGCTTGCAAGACAGCATGATATTTCAAAAGTATACAGACAATTGCAAATCTTTTTTGCTGCAGAATGAACAATTTGCGGTTCTGTGTTGCGCATCCTTATGCTGATTTCTTTTAATGCTTGAGCATTTAGAGTAAAAAGATTTTGCGTGGTCTCTGGAAGTCTGAAAATAAATGATCTGATGTCTGAACGGCAATTAAATTTCATAAGAACGCAAAGGCCTCCCACCCCAGATTACCTGATAATAGAGAACATCAGGAAAGATCTGTGTAATGTAATCATGTGTGTTTTACTGTAATTGTTGTGCTTGATAGCCTCAGAAAAGAAGCTGCGGGCTTTTCGTTTTATTGTGTTTTGATCATCTGGGACCTCTGTTCCTTTTAGGTATTATGCCGCTTTGGCTGTGTGTGTGTGTTAAGTATGAGGGCCGTTTCCTGTCGACTCTGCCGCGTGTATTCTCTGTTCATTGTAATGCCTTTAATTAAAGTGATTTTATTCACAGGCACACAGCTGGCATCGGCGACTTTCCATTAGGCATCTGAGTGGCCGCCTCGCTGGTGGGAGGACCCGCACTGGGGCCGCTTCCTGGGGAACACAATACTAGTTTCATCTCCCCTCTGAGTTTGTTGTGTGTTTTGAATTTATTAATCATTGATTTTAATGCGTGCCTCTTGACAGTGGCAGCTACCCATGCATTAATTAATTCCTGAGATCCTCTTTTACAAAATGGCATTTAGAAACAATGCGGGGTCGGCCAGGGTTGCCTCTGACCTATAAAGAGATGTGCTGAATGCGAAATGTCAAAATTAGCTTTTATTTGTTCGTCGTTGTGGCGCTTCTTCACAGGTTTTATTGGCTCTTTTTTATGTTGATGGCATGGTGATATAAAGGCCTATTTTTGTAGCCAATGAAATACCAGTAAATAAAGTTCTTTATGATTCTGTTGCTCGGGCGTTTTGCTGAAAACGCTTCTTAAACTCACCTGCTTTGCATGTGCTGGCAAGCAGTCAATCTTCGAGCGAATTGTTGGTCTTAAGTTGGGAAGAAAGGTGCTTTGCCACTGACAATAGCTAGAGTGTGTTTATCCGTTCAGGTCTTAAGGAACTATGTTAAAAAATTGCCCTCAGTCAATTGTGTGGATTAAAACGACAGATTAGATCTCAAAGGATGCATAAGGGAGCCGAATTTGAATTTGGAGCAGGATTTGAATGCATTCAAAGTCTCTTTTATTTTTTTATTTATCGAAGAAGGGGGGAAAACACTTATTCATCCATTTAAATGAGTAAATAGTCTGTGCGCTTGAAAAGATAAAAGCTATGCTCATAATCCGTATTGACACTCAGAGATGCGGAAAGGAAGATTCCTAAGACCCATCCGCACCCTGCCCGACTGAAAGGGCCTGATCCTCATTCAGGTGGCAGACCTAATGCTAAAGATTTCCTGACAGATTTCTTTCACCGGATTGATCAGGACATGTTGCTAGTAAGCGAGCGCGCCCAGAGAGACGTTTAGGGGGGTGTTGGGTTAGCAGGTGCTTATCACATGTCTCAAGGAGCTTCTACCAGCCTCCGAGAGCCTGATTGTGTCTGACGTCGTTCGTCGTGCTTATGTGGCAGAACTGTTGGAGATGCTCGTTTGTCCTGATACGAAAGCCCTGCAGATGTCTTCTTCATTCCGGAGAACTTAAAGGGACAGTTCGCCATCAAATTAAAATGCCATTTTATCATACATCAAAACTGTATGACTTCCTTCCTTCTCAGGAAAGGCTTCCTCTTTGTGCTCTTTCTTCCGGTTTGTATTTCCACAGCATTAAGGCAAGATCTTGCGGATTTATGAATGAATCTCTCGCTTTCTTCCCGGTCTATTGACATCTGTTATGACATCCTCTTCAAACAAACCCCCCCCAAAAAAAAAAACTACGGACTGCAGCTTTAAATACACATACTTGCGTGTCAAAGTGACCATGTCTTTGCAAGTAAACAGTAATTTATGTCTTAACTTAAGTGAACATTAACAGTTGAGAAAGAAAACGCACAAGTATATTGGATCCGTGCTGTCGTTATTAATGTTAATCAAACGACAAAAAAGAGAAAATCTCTCATTGCTCTTGACTGAATCGCTTTTGTAACTTTAATAAGAAGAAATGTATACATTTAATTTACTCAGTGAAGACAAGGTTTTTAAATACATCTGATTACTTTATAATCGTGTTTTTCAGGTAGGTCTGTTTCATTTGTGTCTTTGTTTTATTGTAGTTTGTTTGCTTGTAATTAGTTTAGGCTATTTGTTCTTTCTTTATCACTGGTAACTTGGCTTTAGTAAGCTTGCTTTTTTTTGTTATTTGTGTTATTTTTTTTATTTTGAAAATGGTGACAAGAATTATGAAATTCCAAAAAACGTATTTAAAAAATAACTATATTGTGATATCATTATTGTGCAATAAAATTACTCGTATCGTGATATAAGGACCCTATAGAGTGCAACAGTACCTGCCCACATTTGGTTGATCCTCAACAAACTCGTCTCCATACCGGCGTGATGACTCCGAATTCCAACCAGATGGAACTGGATAATATTCTGAATGTTCTGATGCAATCTGACTTCTGACCTGTAATGCTGCCTGAATCATAATCATTTGTTCGTTGGCCAGAGGAGATCTGGCCCTCCGACTGAGCCTGGGTTCTCCCAAGGTTTTTTTTCCTCCATTCTGTCACCTGATGGAGTTTTGGTTCCTTGCCACTGTTGCCTTGGCTTTTGGCTTGCTTAGTTGGGGACATTTAAATATTCAACAATATTATTGATCTACCTTACTCAATTTTCTTCTAGAAACAAAATTTGTTGTATTATTTTCCTTTTATCACTGTGAAGCTGCTTTGATACAATCTGTATTACAGCGCTATATAAATAAAGGTGACACGCATGACTTGTCTTGACTTGTTGCTCTCTATTTGCTTTCATTGTAGAGGAAAAGAAAGAAGTGCATTGAAAAACACTCCTTAAAATATCTTCTTTAGTGTTCTTAAGAAAGAATGTCATACAGGTTTGGAACGACTTGCTGTAAATGTTGATGAATTAGCCTTTCAATAGTGTGTGAAGGATTCTCTCAGGATCTTTTGAGTATCTCACCGATTGATATCATTACAGTCAGCCATTTTCGCAGTGTGCCTGTCCTCACCATTTTTCCCACTCTTGTGTGTTTAAGGACCTCCTAAGCTCTGCTAGCCACAAAGCCTAAACGATGCTGCCCTTTCTTTTTTCCCTCCATCTCTAAAGAGGGAAGAACAGAGGAAGAGCGCGAGAGAGAAAGAGTGAGCCATCGATCAGTGCCGATCGTTACACGGCCCCGCACCCTGCCTCTCATTGTTTTTTATCTTGTCTCTCAAGCAGGGTGAACCCTTGTTGCCATGGCATCCCCCACACATTGGCAATGGCACTTCAACCCTTTAGCTTAATGATCTCTTGGCTGATAGCCTACTTGTCAGGCTGACTCGCTCTGTCAAGAAGCAAGGAGGATATTTGAATCGCTAGCATAACCATAACATCTCCTTACAAGCTATTCCCACTTTACTTTCACAAAAGCGGGGCAGCTTCGTCCCCTTTCGCCCCGATCATACACACGTATATTGGCCCACATTGGTTTTTTATTTCAGACTCCTTGTACTTCAGCATTGTACAAGTCTCCCGATGCGGAGCGAAATCTTATTTTACATGGAATGAAGCCAATTCCCATTCATTCTGTGTCTTTTTTGTTTTTTAGTCATTACTTTAGCTAAACCATCACAGCGCTTGCAGATCAGAGCCGGGTGAAGGATTACCGTTCATATAAATAGCTGGCATTGATTCGACAAAAAGAGAGACTTCTCTGTCATTATGGAGACAGAAAATCCTAATTTAGAAATGTGAACAAAAACGCTGAGCGTTCAATTCAATTCAGTAATCCTCCATATTGCATGAAATCAGAGGTGTCGTGTTACAATGCGCAGTTTAAGTCAGTGTGGAGATTTAGACAAAAGGTAGCGCCTGGAGCTATATCATGATGTACTGAGCTAGAAAATGTGTTCTTAGTCAGTGTTTCATTTCATCTCATTCAATTTTTTTTTCATATTTGGAAGTACCCTCTCTGTTACCTTTTTATTGGGGTATATGTACAGATCTCATTTAAATGTATGCGGTTAAGGCCTTTAATATTGAATCAGAGACACAGAACCGTGGATAGGCCCTCGTTAATTAACGTATTTTCCTTTTCTGGCTCGCTCACTGTTTCTTTCTCATTGTGTCTTTCAGGCGTGCCTAATCGTACATGACTTTGAGGAGACGATGTGTGCTACAATCCCAGCACGTCGTATTTGAATATGGACAGAAACAGATCAGACATTAGCCACTGCTATTGATCCTCAAATAGGGGCCGAGCTGTCTGTTTTGAACGCCGCTGCCTGGTCGATCCCATCTGACCTACTGTTCACAAGGTAAAAAAAAGAAAGAAAGAAAGAAAACAAAACGGGGAAGATTCTGCTCATAATTGGGTTGCGGCTGCAGTTGCTATTTTCATCGACATGAGAGGCTCATCATCTCCAATAACCAGTATCATAAGATGGAGAGTTCAGACTGCCTCGTTGTGCTAAACGGATGTTACACAAAGCCTGATACTTCTCTTCGAGAATGTACGTTGCATGTTGTAGATATATTCTAGGGCAGTAAATATCAACATACACATATAGTCAGTAAGAAGTTTAAAATGTTTAACAGTCAAATATTATAAGAAGTCTTTTATTCTCACCATGGCTGCATTTATTTGATGAAAAATACAGTAAAATAACAGTAAAAACAGTAATATTGTGTATGTACGTACATAATCAGGGTTTTCGCGGGGCATTAAAAAGCATTAAAAGTCCTTAAATGGATGTTTGCAAAAATAAAGGCCTTAAATGGCATTAAAAAGCATTAAATTTGATCCCTACAGGCATTAAAAATTATGAACGTTTTGAAGAGAATTTTATATAAATTTACAGCTAATGTTACCGTAGCAAAATCGAGCGACATTCGATCAGCGTTTGGCTCAAATGCGACTTTGCAGACGGAGGTGCTCGTTGTCTGAACACTCAGACCTGCCAACCTTACGCATGTTGCGTAGCGGGTTCTCATTTTGACCTTAAAGTACCATAATAAGTACGCAGGTACGATTTGTCACTCTAAACTACGCAAAAAAACTGACGCCTCTGTTCATGCGCAGTCCTCAAATCAAGCAACAGCAAAAGAAGAGTTCGACCAATCATAGCGCTGGGTTCATTCCCCAAATAGCACGCGGGGATGATTGACAGATAAGTAAGGCCTATCATTTAAAAAAGACACTGAGAATCGACAGCAATAAAGAATAAAGAACTTATACTTGATATTCTTTTTAGAACAAGTGATTCATTTTGCTATTATTGGACTCCTGACTATTCATTGTCAACTATTTTCTATAAAAATGTTTGTATTGGCTAACGTTTATTCAGCTAATGCGTGTCCAGTGTAAAATGTGCAATGTTCAAATGCAAAGACAGTACGTCACAAAAAAAAAAAGCCCTTTTTTTCTGAGATTTAAAGGCCATTGCACACTGAGTCCGAAATTTTCGTATGCTTTTTTTCGTGTTGGTCAGCCTAAAAAAACGTCACGGACAGAAACCTTGCACACTGAGTCCGATGCGTATTTATTAAACCTTTGCGGAAAAAAAAGCAAAAATACAAAATGGATTCGTCAAGCAGTGAGGATGATTTTGTTGCCCTCTCTCTTCATAAAAAATTAATTATATAGAATTATAAAGATAGGGATGTGTTTCTATATATATATATATATATATATATATATATATATATATATATATATATATATATATATATATATATATATATATATATATATATATATATATATATATATATATATATACACTCACCGGCCACTTTATTAGGTACACCTGTCCAACTGCTCCTTAACACTTAATTTCTAAGCAGCCAATCACATGGCGGCAACTCAGTGCATTTAGGCATGTAGACATGGTCAAGACAATCTCCTGCAGTTCAAACCGAGCATCAGTATGGGGAAGAAAGGTGATTTGAGTGACTTTGAACGTGGCATGATTGTTGGTGCCAGAAGGGCTGGTCTGAGAATTTCAGAAACTGCTATTCTACTGGGATTTTCACGCACAACCATCTCTAGGGTTTACAGAGAATGGTCCGAAAAAGAAAAAACATCGCAGTTCTGTGGGCGGAAATGCCTTGTTGATGCCAGAGGTCAGAGGAGAATGGCCAGACTGGTTCGAGCTGATAGAAGGGCAACAGTGACTCAAATAACCACCCGTTACAACCAAGGTGGGCAGAAGAGCATCTCTGAACGCACAGTACGTCGAACTTTGAGGCAGATGGGCTACAGCAGCAGAAGACCACACCGGGTGCCACTCCTTTCAGCTAAGAACAGGAAACTGAGGCTACAATTTGCACAAGCTCATCGAAATTGGACAATAGAAGATTGGAAAAACGTTGCCTGGTCTGATGAGTCTCGTTTTCTGCTGCGACATTCGGATGGTAGGGTCAGAATTTGGCGTCTACAACATGAAAGCATGGATCCATCCTGCCTTGTATCAACGGTTCAGGCTGGTGGTGGTGGTGTCATGGTGTGGGGAATATTTTCTTGGCACTCTTTGGGCCCCTTGGTACCAATTGAGCATCGTTGCAACGCCACAGCCTACCTGAGTATTGTTGCTGACCATGTCCATCCCTTTATGACCACAATGTACCCAACTTCTGATGGCTACTTTCAGCAGGATAATGCGCCATGTCATAAAGCTGGAATCATCTCAGACTGGTTTCTTGAACATGACAATGAGTTTGCTGTACTCAAATGGCCTCCACAGTCACCAGATCTCAATCCAATAGAGCATCTTTGGGATGTGGTGGAACGGGAGATTCGCATCATGGATGTGCAGCCGACAAATCTGCGGCAACTGTGTGATGCCATCATGTCAATATGGACCAAACTCCCTGAGGAATGCTTCCAGCACCTTGTTGAATCTATGCCACGAAGAATTGAGGCAGTTCTGAAGGCAAAAGGGGGTCCAACCCGTTACTAGCATGGGGTACCTAATAAAGTGGCCGGTGAGTGTATATATGAAGAGTTCAGATGCAAAAGCCTCTAAGTGCCATTTGAAATTTTCTTCTAGAATGGTAATTTTTATCAAGCTTGTATATTTAAGTTCAGTAATTTCACTTAAATGGCAATGAAGATATATATATAATGTGGCATAATGGCATTAAAAATGGCATTAAAAAGGCATTCAATTTAATTTGAAGATACCTGCAGAAACCCTTATTTATTTATTTATTTATATATTTATTATTATTATTATTATTATTATATATTTTTTTTTCAGGATTCTTTGATGAATAGAACATTCGGAAGAACGGCATTTATTTGAAATATGGCTTTTTTGGGTAACAATGCAAAAGTTTTTTTGATCAATTTAATGCATCCTTGCTGAATAAAAGTATAAATTTCTTTCAAATAAAATTTTTTAAAAATCTCTGATGCCAGACTTTTGCATGTTACTGTAAATATATAATTAATACAAAAACAGCTTAACTCAGTTGATTAACATATAAACATTACTCTGGCAACATACTATAACAGTACAGACATTATGCTGAGCTTGTAACCAGATGCATATTGAACATACAAAACACATCACTCTTGGCAAAATGTTATAAAATAGAAAATAAGTTTACATTGCTGGAAAAATGCTTTCGAATATTGTTAAACAGCATTACAGCTTTTTAAAAAATATTTTCTGTTTCTCCATGCTTGACAAGTCTCTATGCATGTCAAGTGTAGGCCACCTGATTTCCTACCAGCTGTTGTTATTTATGTATGCATTTTAAATTTGTCCGAGCGCACATCTTCAGATTTTAGTCCTTCGACTTTGATGCGATGTAAATATTAATGGTATGAAATATGCCTGCTGACAGCTTAGGTAAGGATAATTTAAAGTCAGATTTCCATTCGTATCCTTTGGTATGAATGCATGCACTACTCTCAGGTCTGTGGGATTCCTCTGTCTTGGACTTTTTGGGCCACAGCACACTAATGCATAAAACTTTTTATTTTAGTAGATCAGGGAATAAACCCAGTATGTTCAAATGCCCTGATTTATGCAGGATGCTTGAGACAGGGGCTGCAGATCTTCTTTGTTGCTTTATTGCATTGGCCATGTGCAAGCCTTGCATGTCTTGCAAGTTGCAACTCAAATTCTCTTTACTTGTTGAACCTTTTTATGCACTCCTCCACTAGTTAGTTGTGATTTAGGACAAGGAACCACCCATCCAAATGAACCCACCCTGGTAAAAGCCCAACTTCTTTGTAAACCTTATTTTGTCATCCAGTGCAAGGAAACGTTTAACAGTTGAGTGCATGAAGTGTGCAACACTTCACACATAGTTTTTTTTTATGTTAATCAAGTGCATCATCTGCATTTTTTAAGGACAACGAAAAGGACAAAGAAATCAAGCATAGCGTTAGTTCTGACAGGTCACGTCAGTCATACTCGCATCAGCTGACTCTCAGCTGATCCACGTCTATCTCTAGGAATACGACGCCTATCACAGCATCCCTATATATTTGGCCCATTCAGTATTATCAGCAGCTTTATTGCTTTATTATCCTCCTCCATCCCCAGCTCCTCCTCTCGTCCTCAGTTAGCACATGGCCTTCTGATATTCCTTTTCAAATCAGACTGTCATTTAAACTGATTTATGTTGTCACATTAAGTTATTGTCATTAAGAACATATCTGCTATACATTTATATTGGTTCTTTTCTGTTTCCCCAAAGGGTGTTATCGCTGTGGGGCAGGGAGTTCTTGCCCAGCACGGAACCACACCACCGATCCAAACTGTATTATAATTGTTAATCATCTTTGACGATAGTGGACGGAATAGACAAGCATGCAAAATGCAATGCACCTCTTCATTTGTCTTTTCTTACTTTTTAAAGTGTGAATATGGAGCAACGTTGCTTCATCCAACTTCTCTGCGTCCTTTTGAGCTCCTGTGATGTCCACAGCTGGTTATGAATAGTCTGTCAAGCAGAGAGTTGAATAAAGTCAATAAGGAATAACTTCTCCCATTACTATTTGAGGCGGTTAGATGATGGATGCCTTGCATTTACCGCTAAGCGCTAGCTAAAGCACTTATAGCCACTTTTCAACCCCCAGACAAGGCAAAATAAGCTTGACTTTTTATCTGCTTTTATCCCTGTGCATACTTGCCGCCTTAAAAAAAAAAAAAAAAAATCCGTTTTACTATTTTATCCTCCCATAATGTGATATAGCGAGCCAAGCACTTCCTGCATATCATAAGGTATTGAAAGGTACAATTGAATTAGACTAAAGAGCTCTGAAGAATGGAGGGTACTCACATTCTCTTTTTTTGCTGTAAATTGACACTGAAATGGTCTGTCTCACGCCCTCTCAGATGGATAACTTGCATATTAACTGGCTTGAAGCAAATTGTGTCAAAATGGGGCAGAATGCAGTAAATGAGATATCTATCGCTTCAGATCGCATTTCCTCTCATCAGTGGCCTTCTTTATTTCCTCACTCCCGTTAATGGGAGTTTATGACGTCTGCTGATGACCTGACCTTGACTCCTTTTCCACAGCAAATGTACTTTGTTCCACAGAACTAGAGCACGGTTAGTATCCGCCAAATGAGCCGTGAAATTTGTGTTGCAAAACATCCCGCTTCTGACACCTGTGAACTAGTTAAATCAAGGGGCAAAAGCTTGCGGTTCCTTCTTTCTTTTTTTTTCTGACTTCTGAAGTCTTTCAGCTTATATTTTTCAGAGTCTTAGACTTAATCAGGGCCTCTCGTCAGATTGAGACTGTCTGGGAATATCTAACGCTCCCGAAAAAAGAAAAGCTTTGAATATACATATGATTAATAATTAATTCCATACTTTATTCCCCTTTGAAAGTTATTATGCAGAATAAATATTTCATTTGAGTACAAGTCTTACATGACAAGTGCGCTAAGACAAGGGATAGTAATGGCACGCAGTTTGACAAGTCTGTGTAGGATTGCGGTCTGAGAGTTGGCCTCCATTTCTTATAAATATAGCATTCAAGAGACGCCTCTATTTTTGGTCATTTCCCATGAATGAATTCCCTTTTCCGACTCCTTAAACATTAGTGGCACAGAGTGTTTTCAGATCAGTCGATCGCGAGGGTTGTGTTATTAGCAAGCTTGAATCGTAGCGTCTCTCCCTCATGAATTGGTGAAGTTGTTCCAACTTTAGATGGCTTGATCTGCGATGATGTGGTTTTTGTGCTTGTAAATGTGACAAGGGTTCCTTCTGTTTGAACTGGCTTGTTGTCTGTTTATATCTGTCTTACACCTCTTGATCCATCTTTCTTTCCTCCTCCTCTGCCTCTCTGTCTCCATCTTCTCTCTCTCTCTCTCTCTCTCTCTCTCTCTCTCTCTCTCCCCCATTTCCTGATGTGCCGCAGAGAGACACAATTATCCACTTCATTTGAGTCGCCGTGATAATGGTTGGCCCAGCCCTCTCGGGGAAATAGGTAGCAGTAATTGTGAATGGTGTAATGAGTGTGGAATTGTGAGCGTGCTGGGTGACACCATTAGAATCGACCCGCTCCTGACCTCAACCCCAACAACAAGTGAGACCCCCAGCCCTCAAAGCACAGCAACTGCACCGCAGCCATTTCGCTTCTCGGACAATTAATCCCAGCCTTCCTTCCATTTGTATTCCCACTGTTCCTCTCCTTCTCACCTCCTCTCCACTATGAATTTTGACACACTTAACTGGGCTTTTATCAAGTGCAGTACAATAAAGCAGACAGGATGTGACTTTTCAAGTTCCAGGGTTCCCATTGGCATGGAAAATGGTTGGAAGATTCCATGCTTGAAAAAAAAAAATCATGAAAATAAATGAAATGGTAGTTTCATAAATTTAAAAAAAAAAAAAAAATTGTAACATTAGTTAATGTATTCAATTTCATAAGCAGTACTTTTACAGAATTTATTATTTATTTTAATGTTGATTTCTACATACACTATGAGCCAGATTTACTAACAGCTTGCTCCAGCACAAACCATCTTTCGGCGTTAAAAAGAAAAGACACGCAGTGGAAAATTATCACTGAATAGCCGTGGACAGGGTTATTTTTTAGGCTTACCTTATTGCATATGCATTTGTAGGAGTTTCCCTTTCAGATGCATTGCAAAATTTCTGGGAGTAGATTATTTAAATGAATCATGCAAGTTGATTTACTAAGGTTTGCACTAGTCAATTTACTGGTGTGGCATTATTTACAGCACAAAAAAAGCACACGTTAATTTGCGCTGCTCTTGGTAGATTGCGTCGGTCATTATTGAAATGATGCGGCTGCGTCTGTGTTCATTAATTTGCGCATCGTCAGTAGATCACGCGCTGAGCTTTCCACTCCCATCGGCGCTTTTATGGGATTGCGCTCTCATGCTAATTTGCCCTGTTTAGTAAATCTGGCCCTAAACTGTTTAAACGTTTGGGGTTGGTAAGATTTTTATGCATTTGAAAGAAGTTTCTTATTAAAGCTGTAGATATTTGATCAAAAATACAGTAAACTATAAAAATTTTAAACAACTGTTTTCTACTTTATTTTACTTTTTAAAATAGTCATTAGTAATTAAATAGTAAATAGTATTTTATTTTATTCCTGTGATGGCAAAGCATCATTACTCCAGACTTTAGTGTCACACGATCCTTCATAAATCATTCTAATATGCTGATTTTGTGCTCAAGAAACATCCTTGCTTGTAAAGTTTTTAAGTTTTGCTTTCAGTGAAGTATAAATTAGCATTTGTTATTATAAACATTAATTAACATGACCTAGATTAAAATATGTTGTGAAAAGTTGTTCGTTGCTAGTTTATATCATCGGATGCAAAATACTTAATTGATTAGAAATTGCTTTTTGTGAGTGCAGTGCATCTTTAATAAATTATTATTATTTTTAAAGGTTATCCAGTAATAAAGAATGACTAGAAAAGCAATGGAAGAGTCATTTGTCAAAAAGTGTGGGACCCCTAAAGACCAAAAAGAAACGGGCGTGCTTTGGGTGGTACAGGTTACAGGTTTTTACCAGTTGCCGCATTGAATCTGACAAATAAGAGGCGTTCATTTAATCCTGCTGTAGGGTTTCTATTCACCTTTACCTTCCAAAAGCTTCTCCTGCTGCTTTCAGCTGCACGCTGCAGCGTGTAAGAGGATGCATGTTAGATTTCACCGTCTGAGTATCTTGCATGTTACCCAGAGGTTCTGACACTTTCGCACCTGCGAGCAGACAGGTGAGCGGAGCGGAGCGCAGCGACGTGCCCCAATTATCCACCGTGGCAATGCGTCAGTGAATGTTCTGGCTGGAGAGAACGGTAGTGTGCTGAGGAACCGCAGGGGGCCTCCTGACCTGAGGTGCTATTAATCTGGGTGCAGAACAGCTGAGAAACAGCTCCACTTGTGTGTTTGATGAGCCGCTTATCGCGGAGCCCCGCTGCTACTGAGTGCGGATGTGTTGGGCTCTCTTTTAAAAATGCTTTGTATTAATTAACCCCCTACCCACGGCTCCCCTGTTCAGGCTGATCTCTGCTTGCCTTTTGTTCTTTATATACTAACTTGAGGTGTGCGTATTTTTGCTCGAAGAGTTAACCGTATAAGTTACGGCTGCATTTGCGGAATATGCGAGTGCCTGTAAGATTTGAGGCTTTAACTATAGCGAATATGTTCCCAGCACGAGTCAGTTTGTGTCAGTAGTTCCAGTTTCATTTTAGGATTATATAGTGCTCTTTCAGTGCATTTGACTTCTCAAATCCTTCAGTACTTGTACTTTTTACATCCAATTATCATTAAATTGCCATTAAAAGAACAGTGATTGGGGCTTGTCAGATGCCTAAACCATTCACATAATTTCATATTCCTTTTGCTCAGCAAAACAGCTTTTGCTTGTGTGTAATGCTTTTGTGAATCAGGGCCATTTTCTCAGCCTTAATTAAGGGCAGACAACAGGGCCTGTCTTGTAAAACTCAGCTGTACACTTAAACCAGCTGTCACAAAGCTGACATCAGTGTCTTAAATCCCCGTCGAGGAGGCCAGCGGTGACAGCGTTGTGGAAGAAATGTCTTTTGGTGGAAAGCATGATGTAGTCTTAAAGTAAAGCCGTGGCATCTTGTGGCAGTCACTAGCCTTTTCGTTTTTAATGAGAAGTCCATATCTGATTACGAGGACACAGATATCCAGCGAACTATTCAATGTCATATGAATAGAAATACTATGAAACTGGAATTAATGTGTGACCTTTGTATAATAACATTTAATTTTGACTGTTTGAACGAAAGCTTAAAGGTGATCTGGACTGCCCTATGAGGGGCTAAAAGAGATTTTTACTATAAAATTGGTTTCAAAGAAAGGTGATGCTAAGTCCACCCATATTATTTTTTTTACAGTTATTACTGTCCTTTATGCCGATTTTATTATAGATGAAATTGGAGAGAAGTCTGAAAATAATGGGGAGAAAGGGAGGGAAAATGGGATTTTTCTGGAGCCAGACTAAAAGTTCTGTCGTCTGCATAAGCGTCACAGCTCAGCCCTGGAACTGGTCAGTTAGGTTTGTATACTGACGTTCAAAAGTTTTGGGTTGGTAAGTTGGAAATATTTTTGAAAAAAATATCTTATGTCCGCTAAGGCTGCATTTTGATCCAAAATACTGTAAAAAGTAGTGTTGTGAAATACTATTACAATTTTAATTTAAATACTATTTCAATATTCAAATGTAATTTATTCCTGATGGCAAAGTGGAAATTCAGCATTATTTGCTCCAGTCTTCAGTGTCACATGATCATTCAGAAATCATTCTAATATGCAGATTTGGTGCTCAAGAAACATTTCTTATTATTGTCAATATTGAAAACAGTTGTGCTGCTTAATATTGGATTTTATTTGGATACCATCCTACATTTTTTTTTTTTGTTCAGGATTCAAAATATTTTGTAACGTTATAAATGTTTGTATTGTCACTTTGGGTTATTTTAATGCATTATTGGTGAATAAATATTAAATATTATTTCTTAAAAAACTTTTTTTTTTTTTTACAGTAATGAATTCGGATCTTGTGACTTATTAGTAGTATGAATTTTATTTTATCCAAAATAAATTTAAAGTGCATTCCAGGTATTTTTTTTACACACAATCTGAATGAACTTTAAGGTGTTTTGGATTAAAAAAAGTCATGTTCTTGATGTTAGTATTTGTGTTCCCTGGAATGACCTTGTGTTGCCAGCACAAAGTTGACTTACAGAGGCTGAGAAGAAAAAGAGGATAAAGGTTGTGAATTGAGGAGGAAAGAGTCAAAGGGAGGAGGAAACTAGGAGACAGAGATTGAAGGGGACTGAGAGGTAGACATCTGCTGTCCAGCTGAGCCACCCTCACATTAACTCACTCAAGTGCACACTCTCATTGTCACGCTTTCCCAAGGGCCCCTGATATCTAGGTCTGGGGACAAGGATAGTATATTTCAGTCAAAGACAAGCAACAACTAGGCCCTTACACACACACACACAATGAAACTTAATTACACTCAGACGCAACATCTTTTATCCACTTCTTTTTTTTTTAAGATCGCACGGGGTAACGTCCAAGTTCCTGCTTCCGGCCAGCAGATGGCGCTGTTGTCACTGCTTTTTCAGGCACCTGTGGGAAAGACAGCTGAAATGCCAGCAAAGCCTACAGGGGAGGGTTAAGGATTACTCCTAAAATCACACTCAAATGCCGTTAGCTGAGTAAAGAGAGCTTATTGTTCCCTCAAAGTTTACATGTCAAGGTCATTAGTGAGTCGAGCTCATAGATTTTAGCTTGATGCCATCTTACACTAAGCTGCTCCGCACAATTCCCCAACCATATGTGTGTGTGATCGGGGGTGTGCGACATCATCTAAATAAATCATGCTAAATCATTGTATTCTCAACAGGCTGCCATTGCTTGCCAGCAGTTCTCTTCCTTTCGTTGCCTCAGCCGCGTTCAAACACCACTTTGCCTTCTAAAAAACTACAGAAGAAGGAAACCCGTCCGCATCCAAGCGGCCCCCATTGAAACGAGGGTGCGCGGGCACAGACGCATGGCGTTTCTGTGGATTTAAATGCAGTCAGGCACATTATCAGGCTGTGCTCAGTCAAGCTCAAACATTCCATAACCTCAACCTTCTCCCTGACCCCTCCCTGCTTTTAACAACTGCCGACATAGTTTTGTGCTGTTATGTGATCATGCTCGGATGAAATCTGTCAAACAGCCCCCTGAGTTATTAGGCTGTCTACGTCTGACCTTTCCGCAATCAAAGATATATGACTTAAGGGCTCAGATTTGCCATGGCAACGGGTCCAATTTGCCGCCGTGAGAAAAGGTCTAATTGTTGCAGAAATTTAATGATCTAGCGCGACATCGGGGGCTGTGAGATTTTATGAACTGTTTACGCTATAATTTTCTTTTGTTAATGCATTCCCTGCTTAACCCTTCCGTTGCTGGCCGCCTAAAGCGGAAAGGGGTGGGGGTGGGGGGGGGGTGTTCAGAGCGGGAAAGGAAAGGATGCTGTGGATTAGGAGGGGAGGTCTGTGCGTGCATGTTTGTATGCATGCATGTACTTCAACCTGTTTGCAGCTACTGCGTTTGGAAGGTGAAAACAGGGCAGCTCGGTTTCAATGAAAAAGATCAGTATTATCACCCCACCAATGTAGACATCAGTAATATATTCTACAAGGTCAAAGACAAGTGAAATTAAAATGTCTAATCAGTTAATTTGTTTTATTGCGAGGGACTGGTGTGTGATTGGACACAGGCGAGGCGGTCGAGAGAGGGTGAGAGATAGATGGAGGGTGTGCAGATGCTTAGATATGCACACTGATATTTTGACTGCTCTTGATGCGGGGAAGTATGGCCGTGTTATTCTGTCATTGAATGTTGATGAACCTCCGACTCCCCTCTCTCTCTCTGTCTGTCTTTTTTTGCTTTCCGCCCTTTCCCGCCTTCCTTTTTTTTTTTCAATCTATGTTACATTCGTACAAGACTGATTTTATTAGTTTGCTGAAATAGACTTATATTTTATATCTCATTAAATATTCAAAATAAATTCAGCATATTTGATACGTTCATACATATTCAGATTTTGTTACAAGGATCAGAATATTTTGATTGAGCCTATACAGCGAAGAATGATTTTGAATTTTCTTTTTTCGTGCTGATAATTCTATTCAGAGGAACGAGTTGAATTACAATTGATCTCATTGTTGATCTCAATCTTATTGCTCTTTAGATTTTTACTGGGCTGCCAGCACCGATCTGTCATGAAATATTTTAGTTAGATAAAGCCTTTGGATGCGTTATTGTACTTTATAGGTTGAAGTATTTTGTAAATTGTTTCGGTGAATTTAGTCTTGACTTTTTTAATATCTTTTTCCAGTCAGTTTCATCCGATGGTGGTGTTTGGGGTAAGACTTTTATAGATTTTTATTTGTCTTGGAGCATAATACAATCCCTTTTTAAGAAATGGTATGAGGGAGAGAGCTTTTGTTCTTTAGTCTTTGACTATTTAATTGCATGGTGTGGGTGAATGTGACCTCCATTAGGTCCAGTAAAGAGGAACGGACCTCTGCTGTTTGTTTTACTTTAATTCTCAGTAGAAGAGGAATGGCCTTGATTTATTAGCGCTCAGTGTCAAATGACCATGATGAAGTACATTTCCATTTTAAAAGACTTCAGCACTCAATCTGGAAAAGTTACGATGGAAACAAACAAAATGATTAGTCAGGGAAGGAGAGAGGGGCACTATATTGAGATCTGAGGGAGAAAGAGAAATGACCATGTATTAATGGAAGAGACTGTCACGTTTCATATTTTATCCATTTACTGTCTGTATACAATATGTAAATTCATACTTCATTAGATTCAGAATTAAAAAAAAGACCTCCAGACTAAACAGGGCTTTAATTAAAAGAAATGTTTCTGTATTAAATTATGTTATATTATCAAACGTTTGGGGTCAGTACGTAGCCTAGTATTTTTTATTTAAAGTTTTTAATCAAAGTTTTTTGTACATTGTCAAATAAATGCTGTATTTTGAAATTTCTATTCATCAAAGAATCCTGAATAAACATAATTAATTCACCATAATATATATAGATAGATAATAATAAGTTTCTTGAGCACCAAATCAGCATATTAATGATTTGTGACACTTCAGCTCTTGGCATCACAGGAGTAAATTGCATTTTTAAAATATATTAAAATACAAAACTTCACTTTTTATTTGTAATAATATTTCACAAAGTTCATTTTTACTGTGTGTTTCATTAATATTTTAGTATAATTTAAATACTAATGTATTTTATTAAATATAAAATGGTCAAATTGATTAAAACAGTCATACTGACCCCAAACTTTTGAACGGTAGTGTATATTATATTATATTTGGATGTGTCTGAAACCGAGCTGTGAAGTTCGACTAGTGTATCGAATGACCCTCTGATGGTAGTTAAAAAGACTTGTCTATCTGACAGGCTTGTTAAATCCTCATGCTTTGCTTAAAGGGGTCTTTTGCAGTTTACCTTTCAAGTTTACATCAGCCCACACAAACTTGTCATTGTGAAGCATGCAAGGTGAAGAGGTGTGTGTGTGTGTGCGCCGGCTGCTCTCCAGCACAGTGATGAAGTGATTTTTAAATGAAAATACACCTGTCTTTAGGACAAATACGTGGCACTAATTACTTGTCTAACCTAAATCTCCTACTGCCAGATGTTGCTAAAATACAGAGAGACAGAGACAAATTGTGCGCCACTCTTTCAGCCAGTGCACAAATATAGACGTTTAAATCATTTTTTCCTTGACCCTGTTAGAGAGGCATTCAATGTGAGCACTAAGTCAAGGCTGAGACTAATTGTAACGGTATGGTAGGTATCACCTAATCTTGTCTCTTTCCAGTCTGTCCCTGACATAAGAGGGATTATACTCTTATCTGCCCCTCCTCCTTGTGTTCCCCTACTCTCCAATTCACATTTCTATTTCAGTTACGTCCTTTTCACCTCTCCTTACCCGTCCTGCCCTCCTCTCCTTTGCGCCACCTTTCCTCACAGTCACTGACTTATACAAAGTGCTGAAGAATTTCGAGGCATGCGTTAGATTCGCAGAGGCCCTCGAAAAAAACTATGGAGGTGTCAGTTACAGTAGCTTGGAAAGAGCCAGCCAGGAAGATGAAGACGAATCTTTCCTGTGACTGCTCACAACCAACAAAAGGGCCTGATGGAGAAATCAACCCAGAGCTCTCACTCTCATTCTCATTTTCTCTTCCTTTCGGTACTTCTTTCCCATTTCCTAACTGTCTATATTTGAATTCAGTTTGAGGGGGAAATTACGTTCGGCCACCACAAACAGCCTGCCTCTCCTTTACTTTAAAAAGACAGGATAATGAGAGAGAATATCTATTTGCTCAGCGTAATGTGTGTGTTCACAGTGATGTTAAGAGACTGGCGCGTCAGCCTGCGTGCACGTTTCTGCAGTGGGAGAGAGGAATAGGACGTGGTCTTGTATGCATTCCGCAAGACTCGACTGTATGTAATGGGCTGGGTGGAATATTTATTTATTTATTTCAAAAAGCGATTGTCATTTAGCAAAAGAACACTGAAAACTGTGTCATATTGTTGTGCCCGTGGAGCAAGTTTTAAGTGCTGTGCTCAAGGCGCAACAAACATCACTCAGATGAATAGCGGGACATTAGAGCCTGGAGCCCTTTGATTTAAATCAAAATACAAAATCGGAATTTAAAGTAACCTTGCTCTTATTTCCGGATGTGTAGCTGTTACCTAGTGACTCAGTGTACCCTGGCTCATGAGAAGGCTTGCACTAAATCACAGAAATTCTGCAGTTTTCCTTGTAAAGTCTAACACTTGCCATTTAAAATATGTGGTCTAATTTGATAATGTATTCATGTGTTCAGCATTATCTACCAATCAGATTACAGTACTACAGCTCTGTTTAACACTTTTTTTTTTTTGTTTAATTTAATTTAATTTAATATATTTATAAAAAGCCACTAAATTCTGTGCATTTTCCCCTACAATTGATGCTGAAAAATGAAAGTCTTCAGATTCTATGCTGGCTTAAAAAAAAAAAAAAAAGATTCAGTTTAATATATTTTAGTTTAATATAATAAACTGGATTTTTCATTCAGTAGAATTCCACGTTCCACCCACAATTGGTTCCGTATAAAACATGGACGTGTGCGGATTCTGTATGGGCCTACTTAAGTGAAGAGTCTCAAATGGTCTTAAATTCTGAATTGCCTAAAATACTCTGATTTTGGATGTACAGTGCTAAAAATACATCTCTTTAAACCCTTACAATTACCCTAGATATTTTTTGAAGAAGTTATAGGTTTATAGAGTTATTTGATGAACAATTCACAAAGTGTACCTCAAGGGAGAAGTTGTCTTTCTACTGTCTTTAATGTCATCTGTCTGTCTCATTTCCTATTATCAGCATATGCTCAGAATGATGATTTCAGACAGACCACCAGTAGTCTGCCCTTAATGGCAGACCATCTTCATTTGACATGTCTCCCACGCCTCCCTGTGAAAAATCAATCAATCATTCTAATTATTTGTGCAAATGTACTAATTAGTTATCAGGTGCCCCCTCCACTTGCCTCCCCAGCATCCTCTGTATTCAAAATAAGCTTCAGCACATGGGAATGGTACAAACCATCGGCAAATATTTACTATTCCCATCTCATTACTTCTGGAGTGGCCACATGTGCTATAAAGCTGACCATGAATATTTTAAAGCTCATTGCACGCTCTAAAATTTACCTTGACCTTTTCCCTTCTTGGTTTGACCACACCAGAGCAACACCGGGGGTCTGTACTGTCCACTGCATCCAAGCATGTACCTTCATGAGTCGGCTGCATGCATTCAAACAGACAGAAACACACACACACACATATAGGATTTATTTTCTCTCTAGTTCTCTGAGATTTGCTTGTTAAGAAAAACTGATGTATTTCAGCTTTAGTGTGTCCAGGGGGAAATGCTGACCATTTTTATTTCTCAAGCTCAGTGATTAGCAAGTTGGTATTTGTCAATACAATGGTTATGAATGATTGGAAGGGACCTGAATTGGGGCTATAATCTTTTTTCCCCGCTGTGCTTTGATATTGCTAGTCTGCATTTTTGTTAAAAAAGAAAGTGATTAATCAATAATTAATTTGAAACTTTGGCATTGACAGAGGCAAAACGATGAAAATATTTTCCATAAATCTGCTGTTTATTGCAGGTGCAATTGAGCAACGCTTGGCTGAACCTCGGCACTCATGTAAAGTATGGTGTGCATCGCTTTCCATGCATAGCAAAAACCTGTTGTCTTTGAAATGTGAGACACATTGGAGTTTATAACCGAACGTCAGAAAAGTCCTCAGAGTGCACTTCTTAATTGTGCTCAGGAGTTAATCTCCTTGTAAAGGAAACAGAGGAGAGTATGTGGCGGGTTCCTGACTGCTGGATAGGGCTGGTTAGAGGTCTCTCAGTCCTTGTTGTCTATCTAGTGCTCCGAGAAAGCTGCTCTCCTCACTGCCTCTGTTCCTGACCTTAATGACACACAAACATGTGTCATTGATGGCTGTTGGTCTTTATTATCTGTGGGTTTGTGGTGGTTTGGATGCTAAATTATCATCTAAATTTACCTTTTAAAACACATCTTGTTTGGTGACTTTTAGCTTTGAAAAGATAGAGAGTGGAGAAACAAATGGAAAGCAGGGTTGTGTTCCAGAATTAATTTTTTTATGTCTAATAAATTCTAATTAAAGTTCTAATTTTGAATTGAGGTAGCAGGATGCAGAATTACAATTTGAATTTCAATGTAAGTATGAATGAATAAATGGCTTCAAAGAAACTGTAATATTTAACTAACAGTAACAGAACAAACTAGTATCAGTTCTTTACAGAAGAGAGCTTTAATGATCATTCATGGGGTAGGTTATAGGGAACATACCAATATATTGTTTATGGAGTCTAAATTACTAAAATATTAAGATTTGGTGGATTTACAGACTGCGCAAATCCCATATGGCAAAGCGTAATGATTTACCTCAAAATGTACAAAAGTGATTCACTCGGAGGGAAGAAGAGGACAATTAAATTTCATATTACCATTGCTACATAGTAGGAAGAAAGGTTTTTGTGTTTCCACACAAGGGGTGAAATTGTGGAACAACTTAAATGATAAGCTTACGGAATGTCCAAATATAAAACAATTCAGGAAAAGATTTAAAGAAAGGATTTTTGAATGTTATAAAAATGAAGGAAAATGAGTTGGTTAAGCTAGAGATTTTTGTTGCTAGAATATTGTATAAATGTAAGAAGATATACGTGCTTGATTTTTGGAAAAAAGTGGATAATATCAAAGGAAGTAAACTAATGTATTAAGAGTTTGAAAGAGGGGGTGGGAATTAATAAGTGTTAAACTTCATCCCACTCCTTTTCAAGCAGCGGGGAATTTTTATTTGTTTGATCATCAGTGTTCTTTCGATTATTGTCTTATGTTACACTTTTTCATTGTATGCTTTAAAAAAAACAAAAAAAAAACTAACAAACTTTAAAGAAACTTTAATATTCAACACAAATTTGAATATTGTAGCCACGTTGAAGGTTTAGGGGAAAAAATAAATTTTAAATGTGAAGATTTATAGATAGATTATGCCATGAGTTATCTATGTGTTGTGTTTACAGTCTGGATCATTTAAAGCCAAGCTTTGATCCCTGCGCCAGCTCTTCTTTTCCCAGCGGTATTCACCCCAGCCCTTCCTGCTGTATTGTTCAGGTGTACCTCCAAAGAGATTTTTTTTTAACTTCATTGTTAAAAAATAACCCTTCAATGGACATTTTTCCCCCTTTCCACAATGGACAGTTTGCTTTGTCCTTTCACCCGGAAATGTTGGAGTTGTTATTTTAAACCTGGAAGTCTTGCTTTAAAGTGAGACATGACTTGCAAAGACACAACATCCTCTTCCTTAGGAGAGAAAGGTGGTGACCGCCAATGTCTGGTAGTAGCTCCTCAAACAGCTGGGTTTGTTTCAGGTGTTTGAGTGCGTGTGTGTGCTCCAGTCTGGAGTCCAGGCTGGACAGTAGCATTGACCAGGAGGAGGAGAAGGACCAAACACAGAATGATTTAAGGGAGGGAAGAAGATGAGAAGGGGAAGGAGTAAAGCAGCTGTGCTGCGGCCATATGCCAGCCCCTCAGAAGAAGGTAAGGTCTGTCCCTTCACATATCCCTGGCTGAACATCAGAAGGTGGTCACTGGCCACGCCACACACCCGACCAGTCAGTTTGATTTAATGAGAGGAGCTTGGGATGCCACCGTCTGGCCAGAGAAGAAAAAAAGGGAAGAAAGAACAAGAAAAAAAAATTGTGGAAAAGAGTCCACATGCCCAATTGATCCAGCTGCCCGGTTGACTGACAGATACACACAGAAAGTCCCATGACCCCAGAAAAGGCCAGAGTAGAGAAAGAGGAATAGATTTCTCACCTCGTTGGATCTGCACATTATTGTAGAACGTATTTGAGATACAGAGGAGAGACGGAATAAAGAAGATTGCTAATGATGACGAGAGTGAGAATGGCTGTGGTGTCTGGCACAGGAAACTGCGCGTGTGGCAAGGTTTTAATGATGCATCTGCTCATGTCAAATGATTCTGGACACATGGCAAACCCTTGACTGCTGGAGGCTTTGATGTCATCACACACATATACACAAATGCATGCTGGCACACTCTTTTTTTCACATACACACACACACACACACACGCACTCACTCACGCGTGCACACGCATGCTCAGCTGTGTACCGGGCACTGGTTCACTTTGGCCCCCTCTTGTGCTGCGTTGGCTGATTTTAATGTCCCTGCCTAATGATTTGGCAGCCCTCGAAAGGTAAATTATAATTTGCCTTAAGTGGAGCCTTTAGACGAAAAGCCGCATAGTACTTTTCCCTTTTTTGAGAAATTTTTGTCCTTTTCAAGATGGAATTATTGACGTGCCATGCACAGATTTCGTTTCAGTGCTTGATGTAAGCATCCCAACCTATTCACTCTCATTTCAGGCATCTGACCAGATGATCTTTCACAAAGGGAGGCAGCGACGATTGAAGAAGTTTCAACCGAAGATGGACTGATGGAGACCACAGTAGCGGGGACTAAAAACTGATTTTAGATAAGACGTCGCCTCTGAAGACTGTGCACTGGCTTTGTGAAACACAGTTCACTGGAGGCTTCATACATAATACCTGGCGAGAATTAACTGGTGTTTCATCAGTCAAAAGAACTGTTGCTGCTTCTCTCTGTTCAGCAGTCTTTATAAGTAGAAAGTAGTTTCCTAAATGACATGTCTTAATATACAATAATGTTTTAAACTTAATATAAAT
Organism: Semotilus atromaculatus; assembly: GCA_031834385.1. NCBI lineage: Eukaryota > Metazoa > Chordata > Actinopteri > Cypriniformes > Leuciscidae > Semotilus > Semotilus atromaculatus. Next base: position 9,253,175 of record JAULUF010000009.1, on the reverse strand, counting down.
AGTTTAAAACATCAGATTGTCACTGGATCACACCTTTTGTAATATCCATTGTTTTTTTCTTTAGGAATGCTAGGAAACTGACACAGCACTTAACAGTTTCCACAGTTGCAATAGTTGCAGCAGCAGCAGTAGGCTCAGATCCATTGCAACATTACAGGGCAGAGATAAAAAAAAAAAAAAAAAAGTAGAGTTGGCTTGGAGCGGTCAGGGACTTGTCTCTGGGGGCTTGTAATTGGTTAGGGTGAAGGGGAGTTCAGGGCCTGCTTTTGTCTCACCGGTAATGGGAGATGAGAGCTTAGGAGTCAGGTCTTTGGAAGTGGCCTATTGCCACAGATCAGTCGGAAGGTTGTAAGCACGTGGGCACCCTTTTGCTTTCACAGGATCTTCCTCCCTTTTTCCATCTCTGTCCTCTCTGAGGGTATTAGAAGCAGCCAGATGCTCCGGTATCTGTCCTGAGGGGATGGAGGTTAACCGCTGGCTCAAGTGTTTTCCGCCAAAGGCACGAGAACGGAAGGAATCCTTTCTCCGTTCATCTCCGTCACACCGTGTCTCTCGTGCCTTTCTATCACTTTCCTCATCTTTACATGGGCAAACAGTGTGCTGTTAAAGATCTCTTACTCTTTCCCTGGGTAATGACCAAATTCACCACTTAAAAGATGATGTTTCTCCCTTCTTTTCCCACCTTTTTATTTCTCTTAAGGTTTGAGCTTTAAAGATAATGTAGCTTTTTAGTGATGATGGCGTAAAGTGAGAGCGGAAATGTGATTCGGAGACATTAGGTATTAATGCAGTGGTTTAGCTACAGAAAAGAATATTAGCCGTTTGATCTTTGAGTGATTCTTCGATAGGGGAGCCCCAGGTGCTACGCCTTAGAAAACATCTGAAATGGTTAAGAGCACTCTCTTTACTGTAATGGAGTGAAAAGACTGGATATCGTATGTGCATCTCAAATCTAAAATTCCTCCAGGAGCACAGACTAACTGGAATGTAACATTAACTCCTAGCTTGCACTCAAGAAGGCTTGACTGGTAAAGGCATTTTCAGTTGGGAAAACAGGTCTTGTAGCCCAGGCGCCATTGTGCTTGTCTGGATGCAGAGTTGACTATCCCTCATATTGTCTTCTTTTACTTCTTTAGATCTTGCTGCACTGTTTCTTTCAGATCTCAGTGGGTTTGTGCCCATCTGCTAGCCTGCTAACTCATTCTAACTTTCATCTGCATGTCCTGATCAAAGCTCATTAACACTTCTGCTAAAGCTAACCCTGAGCGGTCTCTCAAGATCATGTGGACACTGGGTTCTCTTATGGCCTGTAATTCTGTCTCTTTGTTTCCAGACTTTGACTAATGACAGTAAAGAGGGCCACTTCTTTGAAATGTTGTTTTTCTTTCTTCGGCGGCAATCTTTGATTCCTCGGGCAAGCCATCCCACTAGTGCACAGCTGCTTGCTTGGCTTGTTGTTCTTGGCACAGCTCTGGTGTTAGCACGCCCGCTACCGGCTTTGTGTAGCACACTCTGAGGCCCTGGCACGTTAAAAAACCTCAACAAGCAGCCGCCGAACCACCATTTTAAAACCAGGACACTTGACTAGAGCAAGCAAGAGCTGGATAAAGTTATCTGGGTGTTGTGCAGAACTGGGTGTCCTCTTTCTAAGAGCACAAAGACCCCAAGGTTACCTGGAGGAGCCACTGATCCTGTTCCAGGATCTGAATTCCTGTTTCATGCCATTCCATTCCTCAACACTTCATGTCTGCCAGGTGCGGTTTGCCTGACCTTGGCAGTTTATTGAGATTATATGTTTACCAGCTCCTCTTGATAAATGCTGTCTTGTCTCCTCTTCCCTATCTCTCACATTCCCACAACAATGCTGCATTATTCCCCAGCCGTGCGTCTCTCCTTCACTGGATTACCCTGAGGATGGATACGCCAGAAGTGGAGTAAGCTAATAGCTTTGAGTAACACGCAGCCAATGGATGTGTGTGTGTGTTTTTAGTGCATGAGGGAGTGAGAGAACATGTTTGTGCTCGGCCCAACAGATGTCAGTCATGTGTTTTTGATGGGATCTCAGTGAGAGTTCACACAGTATGGCAAGATTGTTGATTAATTTGCTGCTGCAGTAGTTTTCAGTTTGGAAAAGGTTTTGGCATATTCATAGCCAAAGTGCTATTGAATTGCGTTTTTATTTTATTTTATTTTTATTAGGAGTGCGATGTGTGGGGTGTTTTAGTTTCTGCATTAATTGTTTATTAAATGGTGAAGCTAAACAGGGAACATGTTCAGTAAGCTGTTAGACTTTTGTCAGACTGTGGTTGTGAGTTTAGCAGTGTCTGTGTTTTGTGAGGTGCTGTTGGTTCTAACATTACATCATGTCTTTTCTTCCTGTTAAGTGTAGATCGGTCAATACGGTTAAAAAAGCTGAGCTGACACCTAAATGCTTTAGAATTGATATTTGGGTTTGGCTTCCTGTCTTAAGCTTTTCTGCTCTGAACCAAATTTGAATTTAATGTTTTTGCCTGTTTGTTCCTGACACTCTAATAAATCAACTGGAGATATTAGACAAACATGATGTTGTATTTTAACTTCATCATTGTGGTGGTATGTCCTCAACTCTGTGTTCAAGTCACCTGTGTGTATGAATGGCAGTATTTAGCTGGGTTCTGCCCCTGTGCTGTGATATTGTTGCTGGCAAATACGGGGGGTGGGAGTTAGATTTTGTGCGTGTTTGTATTTGTGTGTGTGTACGTTGGCGAGGACAGGGGAGAGGGGCACGGTTACCACGGAAATGGATGTGTTGGCCTCATCAGAGGGCTCCCAGCTGGTGTGGGTTCGGAAGCTCGTCTTGGCAAGCGCACGGTCAGGGGGGAGTTTGCATCTGTGCAGCCTTGGCGCTCAGCTGGAGGGGGTTGGGGAGGTTTGGGGCTTCTTCCCCCCCCCCACACACGTCAGGTTTTAAAGGGGACCCACCCACTGCCACCACACAATCCCAATGGTCTTTACACTGGGAGCAAAAATCTATAGAGTTGTCCACTGCTGTTCCTCATAGCAGTGTCAGTGTGCCTCTTTTGTCTTCCTTTGCCTTCTTTAGGATGTACCATCAGCACACTTTTTCTCTCTTTCTTTCACTTCCTCACCCTTACTTCCTATGTCCTCATTTCTTACACCTTTCTTACTCTATTCTGTTTTCATCAGCAGATGGAGTTTATGTCCCACAAATTCTTTCTCTTAACTGGCTTTATTTAATTTGTCCTCAATATACAGTAATGCCTTGGTGCATATGCTTCCTATTTAAAGGGATTTATGCATGTCCTCCCTTCGCCGCCTTGTGTGACTTGCAGAATTCGTCCTGGATACAGAGTTTAAACGTTTCTGTGTTTTTCTGAACATCTTTCAGTACATCTAGAAACAGCAGTCAATCTACAGGTGTTTAGAGAGTTGACCTGTTGACCTGTGCCCTCTTGGAGTGTGTTGTGCATTTGTGGAAGGCTTGTGTAAACATGAGTTGTTGAAACACGTGACCTCTGACCTCTCAATGGGGAAGAGTTGTTGAGCTTGTGCAAAGGTCACTGATCTAATTATCATGTATTTGGTCCTTGTTCATCCATGTACAATTCATTTGCTCTACTGCTTTGATATTTGGAAGATATTTAGTAATGGCAATGAAAAATAAACTTTTTTAACATTCCTGCAATTACCAGTATCATGTCAGCTGTTATTGTAGTTTGCATTATTATTAATAATATACCAAGTATTTATTATTATTAATAATAAAAATAATAATAATAATAATGGTCTGTCAATCGTCTCACATTTATTCAAATCTATTGCATGATGTGATTAATTCAGTAAATTAATTGCCATAATTATCTGCCTATATCAAACATATAATATCTGTCTGAGGTAGACTTAAAAAAAAAAAGGAAAGAAAAAAGGTTGCACTTTATTTCAGTAGTCCACATTCGACGTTCTACCAACTAACAGTAATTTTGCAACTACATGACAACTAACTCTCATTAGAGTATTAGTAGACCGTAGTAGATTGTTAGACTGTTAAGACCCTTTCACACAGAGATTCCGGAAAATACACGGATACAGTGACCCGGGATTTAATCCGGGTTCGTTTGATTTTGGTTCATTCACACTGCCAGTGATTTTCCGGAATCAGAGAGTGCATTCACACACAACCCGTAAAAATCCCGTAAAGACACCTGACATGTAATGTCTCAGCAGCGTCTTAAGTTTGCTTATGAGCTGCGATTTCTCTCTCTGTCTGAGAGAGACCACAAACCACGCTTGTGCATTTTTTTTTCTCTGATTCGATCATAAACTAGCGCATTACGATCCCGGCTTCAGCGTCATCATTACGACACGGCATTGATTACGGTTTTTGTTCACACAGCGCGTGTTCCGGCACTGAGCCCAACAATGTTACTAGGTCTCCAACCCGGCATCAATCCCGGCATCAATCCCGGGTCGTGTTTGCGTTCACACAGAAGGCGTTCTGGCAATTTGTCGGCAATTTCCTGGGATCAACGCGGTGTGTGAAAGGGGCTTTAGGTTAAGGTTTGGGTTAGTAGAATAAGTTGACATGTAGTTGCAAAATTACTTGTATTTAGTATAATGTCTGTTGAAGGAGCATCACAAATTCATCAAATTGTGTTAATTTTTAAGTTACTCTTAACGGCTCTAATCACTACATATTTTTACATTTTTACTTTTGGCGTCCTCTTCCTTCCTTCCATTCTTTCTGTCCAGCCATGTTTTTTGTGTGTTCTAAAAAGAGACATCCGGAATTTGCAGTCTCACACACCTAATGTGGGCTAGAAATTGCTGACCATTGCAATCATGAACAGGTATGGAAGGCCTTGAGAATCTGTCTGTCTGTCTGTCCACACAGTCATGTTCTACTGGTTCCAGTGGTGCTGCCTGACTGCCAGTCTGACAGGCTTTGAATCTTTCTCTTACAGTAACACTGGGAGGGGACAAGGGCAGCTTTTGTTCATTTTCTGCTTGCCCGCATCTGCCTGCAATAGACAAGACCACTTCTGTGTCCCGGCATCTGCTGGCTTTGATATGGCGTTCAGATTCAGTTAAGTCAAGGGTCACGCAGGCCACATGTCTCTTAATGCGATGGTTTAAATTAGAGTTTTCCTCTTAAAAGAAAGATGATACATACTTGGTACTTGGGTTTTGTGTTGCTCAAATATATTATTAAAAAAAAATGATGTGTAAAAAAGGATAGTTTTTAAAGCTGGAGTCCGTAACGTTTTTGGGTTAAAAATGATCCAAAATTTTTTTTTGAGCAAGTACATAACTAGCCAGTGTTCAAAACTATCTGCTCGCCGTAGCTCGATTAAAAAAAACGGGAAGCTTGTAATAATGTTTTTAATTCCAGTGGTACTGGTGGATTTCCGCGGGAAATTCAAGCATGTCTTTGCGTCATTACGTCACATCTGTACACATAAAGAAGGTGTCTCGGCTAGTAGGCTATGTTGCGTGAGAAGATGTTGGAGGTGGAGATTTATAGCCTTTTCTCACAGCACTTGAGATAATTGAACTTTTCAATTTGATGGCGGATCCAGAAAGGTTCAAACGACAATCACCAGTGACAGATTCACCCGATTGTAAAAGGCAAAAGACTTCGGAGTGGCTACAGAAAAAAAGAGACTGCAACCGGCCCATGCGAAAACAAGGATATGGGAAGGGCTTTTGAAAGGTGGGGTGAACGTTAGAACGGTAAGGGGTTCTTAAGGTCCTTTCACACTGGACGCGATTTTGACGCACAAATAATTTGTGTGATGGTTTTATTTTTTGATCAGCTGTTTGTGTACTGAGTGCTTCCACGCCACACACGAATGTGCTGCGGTGAAAAAAAGACTTTTATTTTATTCGCTTCGATGTCGATTTTTTTTGTTTTTTTTGTTTTTTTTTACTTTTGCGATGACAGAAAAGGTTTCAGCCAATCACAACCAAGGAAACAAAGGTGACGTCGAATGGTTCCCTGAAGTTTGTGTGGTTTGTCTAGTCAGATGCGGTGCCGCTGTCTGAAGGAGCTCCTCAAATTGTCCCACAGACATCCGAAAATAAGTGCGGAACCGGCCATGATAAAGTTTTAGCTCCTGTAGGCTACAAGATTAGTATATCCCCTTCAGACTCTGTTCTTCAAGATTGGGTGCACCCAAAACCTTCTTTTCTGTCTTTTAAAGTGAAATGAAATTAAAAGCTCGTCTTCACTGGATGATGATGATGTGTCCATTTTTTTTTCCCAACTGTCCCTGCGAAGGTTTTGGAATGTTGAAGCTCTGAATGTCACAGACTTCGCAAATTCGCATCGCGGCTGATGTGAATGGGTTTGACGCGAACTATTCGCTTTTTCGTTTCGCTTTTTCATTACACATTTGATGTGAAAGGGCCTTTTAACAAACGCAGAGACGGCTATTTTTTCTGCTGGACAGGTAAGACATTTCAATGGTTCAATTATGTAACAGTAGCGCACTTGTTTGCTTAATTCATACAGTTACGGAGTACTGAACTGCAGGTAGCCATAATACACTTTAAATGTAGTCACGCAATGCTGATGTTGTTAACATTAACAATTTGAGAACAAAGTATAATTTGCACGGTTTGACGTGATATGATAAGCGATCGTTAGATTTAATCAGCGCGATTTACTGCAATGCTTTTTTCCCCTTAGTAAGTGGATGTTACTTGTTCAGAAGACATTTTCCAGTGAAAATTCTTATGTTGTTCATACTTTCAAAAAGTAGAATCTGTGATTCTGAATGACAGTATCCACACCAGCGCGGCGACTGAAAGCCACACATTCTCCTCAAAACATTGGATTCATCCGCACTGTGCCTTGCCGAGGCACAACCCACGTAAAGTTGATAATTCCACGGAATTACTGCAATTGCAGATTTTGAACAGAGATGGCGGCAAATAGGAAAAGCTACTGACTGCAGCTTTAATTAATTTGTAGTTATTAAATGTCCAGCGCGACTCAAGTTTGAATAGTAATTTCCCGATCCCACCGATCTTTTCTATCATTACCTCTTTAACGGTCTCCTTCTATAAAGTGACAATTTTTACTACATGTACATGTGCAATAATGGTTCTTTCGTGCAAGTGTCTGGGTACTGATGTGCTGTTTTGTTCTCATCTCCTCTAGTCCTCCCTGCAGTGAGCAGTGTCTTGCACACATTGACCTTTGACAGGTCTCCTTTCAGCTACTTGTAGCAGCTCGACACAGCGCTACATTAAAGAACACTGCTGCCTCAGAAACGCTGTGTGATAGTTTAATGAAGAGCAGGAAAAGGCACAAGTGTTTATCAGTCTGACACACTGTCTCAAATGCTCCACTGCTGCGTGCTCATCTTGTCCTCTTATCTCCTCTTTCATTTACCTCATGTTTACTTACATTTTTACTTCCTTTGTCACTTTTCTTCCTTTCTTTCGGTTTCTTTCTTTCTTTCTTTCTGTCTTTCTTTTGTTTTCTTTCTTTCTTTCTTTCGTTTTCTTTCTGTCCTTAAATTTTAAATCTTTCACACCCCTCTGCTCTCTCTCTGCTCAGCATGGACTGGGATTGCTGTCCTTGGGGCGTTATAACATGCAACATGTTAGTTTTATTCTCACCCCCTACAAGCATAGCCAGTGCTCAGGATAGTATAGCAATGCCTGCTTAAATTCTACTGATATCAAAACAGTTACATATGTAGCATCCTATTAATCTTCATTTGTGTTGAGGTCATCTGTTGCAAATATGCACTATTCTTTTGATTTTCTTTTTTTTTGTAGTTTTGAAATGCGCAGGTGCGTGGAAGCTTATTTGCATGCAGTATGTCTGCCTTCTTTTTTCGTCTTCGTTACCTTTGCAGACCAGTTTGGTATCTCTCTCTCTCTGTCTCTCTCTCTCTCTCTCTCTTTCTTTACCTCCGAGCTGATCTAATGATTCATGGAGCTACATCGAGCTGCTTGTCGGAGATCAATCATCTTGGTCAGAGCGTTCTGCCGATTGTTTGAGTAGGGGGCCATTAGAGGGAACTGTTTGGAAGTGTTTTGTGAACCTAAGCTGCTTCAAAGGTCAGAGAATGAAAAAAAAAAACCAGAGTCTTTCTGAAAAGTGCTGCTGTGTATGTGAGAAAGAGAGAGAAAGAGAGAGAGGCCTTGTCAGCCTCGTTGTGACTCCGCTGCCCTTTGTTAGTATGAATGCTTAAACAGCTCGCCACGAGCTCAGAACCCAGGATAAATAATTTCCACTGTCTGTCATGCCGATCTGAAATATGCACGGCTACAGCTCGGGCGGAAAGATGAGACAAAAGGAGAGGAGAGGTGAGGTGAGCCGAAAAAGCTGGCATGGAGAGCGGGCGCACATAAGAAGGCTGTTTTATGTGGCTTGTCAATACCTACTAATGAGAATCTCCACTATGATTTGCATTGTACAGTCTGAATCTAACATATTGCTAACATGCCGTAAACCTCTGTGAGCGGGGGGGCTCTTGAAAGTCTCTGAGTTTTCAGAAAGTTGTCAAAGCTGTTATAATTTTTCCAACTTACTCTTGTTATGTATGAGCAGCAGTTTCATTGTTTTAAGATCTGAAAGTTTTGTTGCGGTATAACTTTCCGTGCATTTTTTTATGCACAAGAGTCGACTTTAAAGATCAAATGCTCACACAGCCTGATGACCTTGCGATTGTGCAATTTGAAACCGATGTGTGTTCATAGCAGAGCCACATTTGGCATTAAAGAGCAGCGTGCACTTTTTGAGACAAGTGGAGGAAACTTGTCCATGATTCACATGAAGTTAATGAGTGAGAATGACACAAAGCTCCTAGCTGATTAAATACAGTCAGATGTTTTTGTGATGCACGGAGCCACTTGTTCTCTCTCTCGCTCTCTTTCCTTGAACAAAATAAGTGGTGTTTGTCAGCTTGGTACTCCAGAAATTAAAAAAGAATTAACTTTTTTTTTTTATTCTGCCTCTGTGGGTGCCAAACCTCAGCATCATGTGTTTGATTGAAGAAGGCATGGCAGAGTAGACGTCCCCCCACCCCTGAACTTGCAGTGCCCTGGTAAAAACCGAGGGGGCGGTGGCTGCAGGAAATGTTTACATGTGATAGCTGGTTTAAGACCCAGCAGTTTGCCAGTAATTGGGTAAGCTGGCACAGCAGTGAAGACCTTTTGTTGCACATTCGTCTTGAATCAAAACCACTTTTCCACACCACAAAAGGGGAGCTGAATTAAAATCAGCTGTATTTGGTTGATTTAAGACAGTTTCTATTTCATGGAACTGCATTTAAGGCAGCTGTAGCCTCACCATCGTGCGTCTGCTTGCCAGGCATCTCCACGCTGTCCAAGTCCCATTCACTAAATCATTTTAAGAGACCGAAATGTTTAAATGTCCCCTCAACAATGGAAGAGCTGTCTCATTGTCTATCAGGATTGGACAGTGTGCACAATTTATTGAAGTTCTCTATGAAATGAAGATGCTGTTAATTATCTTATTTTCCTTTTTGGCTGATTGCTTAAACTTAATGATGCTGCTATTTTAGACTTTTTAGTTTTTAGTTTAGATTTATTTATTTATTTATTTATGTATTGCCTCCCAGTTCTTGGGAAGAGAGAAAAGTAGGACGCTCACTTTGCAAGTATTGCACAACCCCACTCTCTTGTTTGTTATTTTTTTTTTTTCTTAAAGGCACAAATTATTTTAAAAATAAACAAACAAAAAAGCATTTCTCAACTGGAAGAATATTTAATTGTTTTTTGATTACTTAGGATATGGCCATGGGAATTCCTAGTTTTAAATATTTAAAGACATGCAATCCTGCATGAAGCCATATTTCAATTGGCGGTTAACTGCATTTTTTCCGCTCTCAATAATTATTCTCTGAAAACAGTCTAAAAACATCAAATACATAAATATTTGAATTTCTGTTCAGCGGAGAGCATAAATTAGAAAGCGCTCTCAGGGTATCCTCGGTTCTCTCAGACACACACAGACAGCAGGGACAGAGAACTGCTGAGAGGCTTTAGCCAGAGGGTGGCAGCAGTGAGTAGCCCTCGCCACAGAGGTCTGCCAGTCTGATTATAATTTATGATCCATTTCTATTATAGGTGGGGTGTGCAGAGATAGTTACAGTAATAATTATCAGAGTGAAGTGTTTCCTAGGCAACTGGAATCTTTTTTTCTCCTCCATTCATGCGGGCATAGCAAAAAGTGAGTGTCTGTGTGTAGCATGACATGACTAGTGGGCCTGTGCTACTGGTATCACCACTTCAACTGCTGCATGTGGTGGTTTCACTGTGTTCTTCTACTGCAAGCTTCAGGCTATAGTCCCTGCAGGCCAGAGCTGGACCACACACGCACTGGCTTTTTTTTTCTCTGTATTTTCTTCGGTTTCCCCCCCCCCTCATTTTTCTCACATATTTGCAAAGATTAACATTTAATATGCTTTTCATGGCATTTTGAAGTACAACACAACTATCTTGGCCAACCAACCAATCTTTTTTTTTTTTTTTTGCTAAATGAAATAAGCAGATGATTATGGGAAATGTTAACTAGACGGGCTTTCTTACATCCTCAACGACTGGCGATATTGCTGTAATTTTTCTGTATTTCTCTGTTTCCTTCATGTTGGCAGCAGCAAGAGTGTTATCCCTGTCTTCACCTCAGCAACCATGTCCTCTTGGGTCCTACACAAGCCCCCTGCTCAATTACAGGACAGCCCTAATTCCTTATCATAAAAATCCAATGGTGTAATGTTGGAGGAATTGCCGTGTTGAGGCCAAACAATAGGGCTCGCACACTACGCTTTGTGTCATTAAACTCAGCATGCAAGCTTTGAAGTGTCCCTTAATTCGGCCATGCTGTGCTTCTTCCACATGAAGATATTGCAAAGATATGAAGAAAACGGAATGAGAGAGACATAGAGACAAATAGAGATGTAGCCATCACCTTCACCATGAACCACTTTTATTTTCACTCCTGTTAGGTGTACTACAGAGATTACTTAGACCCATTACCACAGTTATGGTTAGGCGGAGCACCAGAGCAATAGAGAAACAGTGTTCTCCTGGTACTTCATAGGCAAGTCAGACGTCTGGCTTCGAACCTGAGCAATACTCCCAATGGGGCTCTAGTGTTCGCTTTTACCACAAAAACAATACACACTCAAAAAGTTTGCATCACCAGACAGCCGCTGCTTAATTTCAACCACATCATTTGAGTGGGAGGGAAGAAATCAGTTAGTGGAGAGGAAACATCATTTGAGATAAGATTATTTGAGTGGACTATTTTGCTATTACTTTGATGTTAAAGAGAATTAAAGGGATAGTTCACCCAAATATAAATGTATCATTATTTATTCACCCTCATTCTAAAGGACTGTTTACACCAAGGGCCCTATTTTAACGATCTGAAACGCAAGTATCAAGCGCGAAGCGCAAGTAACTTTGTGTGCGGGTCTTGGGCGTTGTTGCTTTTTTTCCGGCGGGATAAATGACTCTTGCGCCCGACGCAAGTTTAAAAGGGGTTGGTCTGAAGTAGCTTCATTATTCATAAGTGTGGTTTGGGCGTAACGTGAAATAAACCAATCAGAGCGTCATATCACATCCCCTTTAAGAGCATGATGAACGAGATGCGCTTGTTCCATGGCGCAATACTATTATAACGGCGCATTTACCAGGCGCACTTCAGAATCGGTTCACAGCCGAGGAGATCGATGTTCTCGTCAGGGCCGTAAAAGAAAGAGAAGTGACATTGGGGATTGGACAAAGTAAACCCACCCAAATTAGCTTATGTATCATCGGTTATACATGCATATAATAATTTGGGTAAATATGTAAGCTTTATGCCTATTTTTCCCATCGTCATGGACACAATAATGATTTCCCTCGTGTTTTAATATTTTTCCTTATAATAATGTATCATTTGCAAAAAGGAAAATGCATCTGTGTAGATGTGAGAATCATCTACAGTGTATGCGCGTTGTTCACACTCTGTATTATGACCAAGCACGCGCGCTTAAAATAGCACCTGAATGTACGCTCAACGTGCCACTGACTTTAGACTAGTTTTTTTCTGGTCAGTGGCGCAATTGTTTCGTGGAACTGCAAAATAGCACTAGGGATTGTTTGCGCCGGAACACGCCTTCTTTTTTTGCGCTGAACCGCCCAGGAAGCGCAAGTTCATTCTCTAGTTTGCTGGCGTGCGTCTGTGGAGGGTAAAGCCCGCTTTGCGCGGGTGCAAAATACGAATGATACATGCGTCAGTGTACAAAGTAATTTGCGCCGGGTGCAAGATAGGGCCCCAAGAGAGATAACTATATAGATAACCATAACAAAAACTATGTAAGCATCCACACCAGTGGACAATATCATTCTGTTTATTTTGAGCGTGCACTAAGTTTTGCCGTCAGCCGCTTTAAATGCTCAAGCGCTTTAAAGCAGGATGGATTATGATTGGCTGTCAATGTATTTATCATTCGGAAACGGCCATTCACTGCCATTATAAAGCTTGGAAGAGCCAGGACATTTTTTTTATATAACTCCGATTATATTCGTCTGAGAGAAGAATGTCATACACACCTTGGATGAATTGAGGGTGAGTAAGTATCATGGGCTAATTTTCATTTTTGGGTGAACTATCCCTTTAAGCTGCTACCTGTTTTGGAACATGGTAGCTGGTTTCTTGCTGGTCTAAGATGGTCATTAGTCATTATGGTCACAAGCTGCTAGACCAACAAACAAACCAGCTACCCAGTGTATCCACCAGTCACCCACAGAGCATGCAGAGACCAACTGGAAACCTGTTACTATATTATAAAATACCAAATACTTTTGTTGCTCCACAACTAAATAGTCCAGATCATGTGTGTTAACCATTAAAACAGGCATTTGGATATAGTCTATTCTGGGACATAGTTGACCCTGGCTACAAAAGTTAATGCTAAATGAGACCTGGTTGCTGCGGTCTCCCCCATGTTGCAGCTGGGTGCGTAATGGATACGTGGAAATCTTCTCCCAGAGATCTAGTAGGGACTCGGGAGGTGCGGGCTCTGTTTCACCTCCTGCCCCAGAACAGATTTTGTGGTGGTGGTGATGATGATGGTGGCTGGCACTAGTGCCGCTGGGAGTTTGAAAGCGGATCTGTTACTTGCAAGGGGTTAAAAAGCTGACATGGCGGGCTCTCAGTACCCCCAGAGTGTGTCATTGATTGAGGCACTTGGCTGATATGTCACCACCAGGCACACAGATGGATGAAAACACAAACAGTGCAGCCGTAAACACCTTAGCCGAGGCTTCGCATATGCGTATGTACGTGTGTGTTTGTGCGATTGCCTGTGAGTAGCGATAGTGTGAAAATCTCTGGATACGATTTTTATGTGTTTTGTCCACATGCTTCCAGTAATCTGTTCCACACGATCCTCAAGTGTCTTCCCTTCTCGTTCTCCCTCGTCCCTCCTCAATCTCTCTGTTTTGCTCTCTCTTGTTCCCTTTTCTTTTGCCTCTCTCCACCCTGAAGTGCCCTTTTTAATTGAACAGTCATCTGTCGGCTGTTTTCCCCTCTCCCTCCTCCCTTTTCCAACATCAGTCCATCCGATGGCTTCAGCCACTCTCTCTTCCCTTCTCTCTCTCTCTCTCTCTCTCTCTCCTCCATCATGCCATCTGCTTACAGCCGAGTGACTGGCAAGTACTATGCCATCTCTCTCTACCTCCTTTCATCTGTCCCTCCCTCTCTCCTTCCCTCCCCTCTCTGTTGGCATTGTTTGTTTGCACGGGTTGCTGTGCCTTTAAGACCGCTGCCTGCGACTCGGGCCTAATATCATTAATCTGTACAAACTTGGTGTGACAGAAGCAGGAGGCACCGCAGATTGATGACATTTTATTGTTATTGCAGTGCTACTATTAACTGTTCTGCGGTTCTGCTCGCATTTTTTTTCCCTGTACCTCCACACACGCCTGGCAGAGAGAGACCAGGGAAAGGGAGAGATTTGCAAATTGAACACTCTGCTGGTCTGATACAGAGAAAAACTGATTAATTTAAGTGTAAAATTGCTGTTTTGATATTATATTTCGATGTCTTTTTTTTTTTTTTTTTTTTTTTTTTTTTTTTGCCAATAAATGCAGCTGATTCATTGCTCTTGTTTTCTCTTAAGGCCTGTTGAAGATTACAGGGACAAGTGAGAAGCACTTAATTTGCAAACAATGGGGATTCTGTTGTTCTCTTGCAATATATAGCTGTTATTTTGAGAAATACAGTATGTATATTATACTGGATGTTTATTATCATGCGCTGTATAACGGTTGATGCACGGTGCAGTTTTATTGATCCACAACACCTCTTTCATTTGTACTGGCTCGAGTATTACAGCCTAAATATTACATCAACAGCTATATCTATTTATTACTGACGTTTTATACTGAAAATATTGCTTTTACTATATCATCACTATTACCACTGCTGTTGCTACTACCCCTAAGTTAAGCACAACTGTTGGCACTACTTAAAATCATGAATGCAACTGTGCAAAAACATCAATTTGATGTTATTTTCTTCTGTGAAACACAAAATGAGATCTTAAGCAAAATGCCTGAGCTGCCCTTTACTGTAAACAAAATTAGATGGTGAATAATCCTGCTAAGTTTAAAAGGGAGTCCAAAAATTCTTTAGTAATAAATAATATTAGTATTGTTTTTTCCATACATATTTCCCTCTATGTTAACATTTCTTTACAAAGAAAATTGCTGGAAATTATACAAGAGATTCGAATTCATAAATTTATCAAATTCATATAATATATTGAAAAAAAAAAAACTTTTGGTTTGCATTTTTCAATCTGTTCTTATATGTATAGAGCCTAGCATACAAGTCTTATGGGTAACTTTTATGACACTTTCAGGGTGGCATTTGTTTGGAGCTTGGCATCAATCACCATCCGCTTCGACATTTTTGTGTGTCCGTGTTTCATGGAAGAAATAAAATTATACAGTTCTGGAGTGACATGGGGATGAGTAAATGACGAATAAGCAAGATTCTCATTGTTGGTTGTTTAGTATATGTTAAAGTTGTGAGCGTGACAGGACAACTCCTGTTTAGTGGAAGTTCAATTAGTAAAAAAGGCTGGGCATATGTGTGTGCGTGCTTCACTGATATACCAGGGAGTGTTGGCTGTACAAGGTCAGACCCAGAGCTCATTAAGAACAGAGGAGGGGGGGTGGGGTCCCAATTCTCCCATTCTCACTAACCTTATTCTGTAATTAGCCATTGTTTCCTCTTAACACTCTGATCAGGGAGGGGAAGGACAGGAAACCTATTAAAGATCAGAGCTCCCAAGCACCCAAGACATAAAGCTACAGTAGAGTACACTTTCTCATATAGTACACACTACATGGGATATTTTCCACAGCAATACCATGTTCTGGAGCATCAAGTCCACAGTTGGGTGATCATATTGCAGGCTCTTTTCAGGGCAAACATGTCATGTATGGTTTCCTCCATGTGGCACGTTTGGTAGGTTTTAAGAGCCCATGAGATCCAGGGGCTTCAGTAAAAGTCAGTCCTGTTTAATGTTGATTGATTGGTTCACACTTTTCTTCTTCTTAACCATTCTCTCGCTTTTGTTAGATTCCATTGGTACAGTTGACCTGCAAAAGAAGCAGAACGTGTAAGTGTGCATGTTTTATGGGTCAATAACTTTTCTTTTTTTTGCCCTCTCTGTTAAATTATTTAAAAATGCATAACAAATGCATTTCACACCTAACTAGACTTACAGCTAAAACATATTTATCATTTAAATTGAATATTTTAAATGTTTTACAAAATCGTATGAAATCAACATACAATTATTATTATTATTATTATTATTATTATGATACATGCATTTTAGACCAGATTTTAGACAAACACGAGGAGTGAATGAGTCTGACATTTTTTTTTTTCCTGTTATTCGGTAGAATTCGTTATTTGTTTTGAATCCATTATCCGTGCCTTTCCGAATAAGGTATTTGGCTTTGGGCACATCCCTATCCAACAGCCATTAAAAGAAAAGATGTAAGGCAGAACATTGCTGGTTTGCAATTTTCAGTCTGTTTTGTGGAACTTAATTACAGAACATTTATGTGCTAAAAAAGGTGCTCATACGCCTTCAGGTTACAGGTCACATTAAACTTAGTTACTCTGACAGTTATATAAAGTGAGAATGCGCACAGAGACGTGTGATTCAAGTGTGTTGTGTTGCTGTATTAAGCAACTCAGGATGCGAATGTGTTTGACAGCATTGCAACTTAGTTTCTCAGTCTCTTCCCTGCCTTAGTCTTTGTCCCACTGCAGCCTGGCGGTGGTCCATCCCTCTGATGAGAACTTCCCTCCTGTCCAAATCAACCTGCCACCTGACCATCAATCAGTTCCCAACAGCTACAGCAACTTTCATTTTGCGATTTGACAATTACACAAGTTGGACAACATCACTCATATCTACCCCAGCATCAATGAGCTTCAATCTCCGCACATGAGCCACCCTTAAACTCCTTAGCAGTTCCGCAGCCTAATGTCATCTTGGCTGATGTCGAGACAACATTTACCAACACGTCAGCCTGGCATCCAAAAGCGTTCGCAATGTTTCCGAAACCGTGTGACTAAATTGCTGCTAAATTGCTGCCTTCATGAGCGCTATTGCATTGTGCGCCACCGTCGAGGCCTGTCTGTTAGACGAGTAAGACATTATGAGGCTGAAACGGATGAGGAACGGGACGAGGACAGTCAGTCATGTGGGATCGGAGATGCGGTGAGAACAACGACAGGGGGACAGACTTGATGGGATTTCCGAAATCCATGTGGGCCATGATGAATGTCTGAAATTGGTTTGTCTGGGGCTTGATAAGTCATTTGTTTTCATTAGCCTGATGGTAGCCTAAGTCCATAGTGGTAGACTGATTGGTGTGTGGTTGAGGGGGCTTGGATGGAGATGAGGCCTCTCTTCTATCCTGGTCTTCAACCCGCTCTAAGAGAATTATATTGGCTCAAGGGCCCGCACCCCTGTGGACAGCTGCTGATCAGATAGGCTTCTGACAGCAAAATATCATTCACTCCCTGTCGCCGCCATTCTCTCGTTGGAGCATGTCCATTAAATATTGACGAGCCGTTATCTCCGGGCGCTGAGGGAGACGTAAAAATAACGCAAAGAATAGAGAGGGGATGGGGAGCGGGAGATAAAGTCAGACGTGAGAGTCTCACCTTACAAGCCGAAGCAGCAATCCCTCGCGCTCCACTCCGCCGACCGTTTCTACTTTTAATAATTAGTCGCATGTCAAACCGATCTCAGACTTGTCCTTAAAGTCACACGGTAGTTAAGTACACTTGGCTCGCTTTTGCCTTTAAATGTCAGGTGCTGGTTAAAATAGACATGTCGCTTGAACTTAATGGAGGGGATTGTATGCGGAACAATAAGGCAGACGCACGGTTGCTAGGCATATTCGGTTAATAGGCTCGCAGGTGGCACTTAAATGCGTCTTTCAGCTTTGGATTTGTGTGTATGTGTGTGTGCATTTTCCTCTATTGTTCCTGAAAAGTAAAAGCCACAAACCATTTTTTTTTTTTTTTTTTTTTTGGTGTAAAGCCTGAAGTTACCTTTCATAAGGCCTTGTCACCGTTCACTCAGTATAAACGCACACTCGCCCTGCAGTCAAATCAGGCGCTGACATACTGCTGCTGTCACACCAAACATAGCCCAAAGCATCAGGAAATAATCCAGCAGAAGAGACACTTAAAATAAGCCTGTGGCACTACCGAGAGTAGGAGCGAGGGAATGTGTATTAGAAAAGTTGCCTGTAAACCACTTGATTCTGCGAACACAGCGTGTGTATGTTTGTCTGTTCGAGATGTCGTTTGGGGGATGGGTTCACGGTCACACATGTGACACAAACACATACAGATAGAGAGAGAAGAGCCACATGGCAGCAATGCTAGGGGGCCATATGAGGCTTTCAGGCCTTGGTTAATTGGGAGCCTTCACTATTGATTAGGAGATTAGGAGTGAGCGAGCATGGCTCCTATAAGCCAGCACACACTCAGCGGGAGGGAAAGGGTGCTGTGTGTGTGTGTGTGTGTGTGTATGTGCAATGAAACGAAGCTTGTCTGAAATATGCCACTCTGTCAGTAGTGTAAACACAAGGCAGGAGAAGAGGGTTAATCGTTAGCTGATCAGAAGCAAGTTGATTGATTCGGATTGTGTTCTTGTCCTGATAAAACGAGAAATTTGTCAGGTTGATTGAATTGATCTGCGGGTGCCAACTTGTCCACCGATTAAAAGGTCATTCCTCAGTTTATGTTGGCTTCGAGTAGAGGAGTTTGCCCGGCGCAGAAGGGGTTAACCTCTCTGGCCATGACAGTATAAAAGCAAGCAAAATCAATAGGAGGAAAAATAGGAAAATGACATGCCCCTCCAGTTGGGAGATCTAATCTCCAATATCCATTTACAACACTAGGACTCGCTTTAGCAATTATAGGCCATCTCCACTGGCGGCCTCTCCTTTGGAGCACTGTGGAAATGCCGTTAAAATCTGCATTCAATAACGAGACAGTTTGTTTCATTCTCAAAAAGGCATATTTCTCTTTTACGAATGTGCATGTTTGGTTATTCCATTAATAATATTATTGTATTAGTTTTTAATTTATAGTTACTCAAGTTTACTAACTACTAGTTTTGTGGAAAACGTTTTTATTTTTCCAAAGATGCTTACATTTCTGAGGAATTTTTAATCTAGATTTTTCACTTCACAGTACAGTCACAGTTTTTATTCCATTATTTTGAATTTGATAACAGCAACAATTTAAATGCAATATATATGATAAAGCAATCACCACACTCTCCCAGCTAGGTGTCTAGACCAAGATAAATATAACAGAAAATAAAGTAAATCGGCACTGTTTATTATTATAGTTATTAATTTTATAAAAAAAAAAAAAAATCATTTATTTTGTACAGCTATTAGCTGTTCATTTGCTTGATATTATATTCAAATTTTGCCCTCTACTAGTTTAACCCCTTGCATTAATACACATTGACATGACTGCATTAAAACCATGACATTTTCCAATTGAAGAATGCAGAACCCTTCTTTTTTCCCCTTTCCCTCTTTCTTCTCTGCTTCTCTCTTTCCTTCCCTCTTTTTAATGTCCTCTTAAGGAGCGCTTTGTAGTCGCCCGTCCCGTCTTATCAGCGCTGGCACGAAGCACTTGCCTCTGTGACTGTCCTTATGTTCTGAGTGAGCTCCTGCTTTTGTGCTTTCTAATGAACTTTGACCAAAATTAGACATACTCTTCAACTTTTTAAAGCGGGGCCCCCCTGAATGGCTCTTTTGTTGTGGCAGCGGCACAGCGCTGGGCTGCTGAAGGAATGCTGGGTTTCTCACTCTCTTTCCTTCTTTTTCTCCTTCTCATAGACATGAGGAATTTCGGTCTTAATCTCAGAGAGAGACAGACAGAGAGCAGAAGGACTGAACTCCCTCAGGCACTTTAGTGGACGCCTCTGCTCTCACAGATTCAGCAGTGAGACAAACCACTCTTCATTTCTCTCAATCTCCCTCTGTCCAACACTCGCTCTGTCCCCACTTCTTATGTTTCATGTCATGTCTCTCACTTTTTCTAAATTTTGTTGTTGTTGTTGTTGTTGTTGCAGTCTTCATGTCTTCAGTCTTCTCCCTAGTTTACTAACTGGTGTTTTATTCATGTGTTTCCAGTTTTTTTTTTTTTGGATATCTGTCAGTCTTTAACTCTGTCTTTAAGTGTTTATAGTTGGATTTAAAAAAAAATTGGTGAGTCTTGTGGCTGTTTTTTAAAGGTGCTTTTTAAATAAAATGACCTTGAACTTAAAATGACCTTGAACTTAAAATGAACTTGAACTTAGAACGGTAGTGCATAAGAACTCGAATGTACCCCTTCTATGATGAACGTATTCAGTTTCTGAATTAAGTGGGTTTTAAATTTTTCTTTTTGGTCTTTTAGTGAAAATTGTTAAGGTGGTGGGGCAACTGTTCAGATATAAGTAATATTTCAGTAGGCTATTTTTTAACCTCAAGAAAACTTCATGATACTAGTCATCTTTAAAATATGTTTGAAAAGTTATTTTGGAAATGCAATGAATGATATAATAATGTGTTGTTTATACACTTTAATAATGTGTATAGTGATTATAAGGTTTTAAAATGTGTACATCTATTTGATATACTATACTTTCCAAAAGTGAATAAATACTAAATAATAGTTTTATTCTGCAAGGATTCAATTGTTCAAAAATGATAGTAGTCATTTATAATGTTACAAAATATATTTTTAAAATAAATATATAAAACATATATCATGGTTTTTCATAAAAATTTTAAGCAGCACAGCATTGTTTTTAACTTTGATAATAAAAAACTGCTGAAAATTCTACTTCCAGCCATCGAAAAGCCATCAAAAGAATAAATAAAATTGAAAAATAGAAAAACAGTTAATTTCAATTGTTATAACACCTCACAATATTACTGTTTTTGATAAAATTAACGGAATCTTGGTAAGCATTATTTCACTTTTTTTTACATTTCTAAGAAATTTGCACAAGTAGGCTATGCATACTTGCTTTTTTTTTATTTTATCTGGATGTAATTTTTTTTTTGGGGGGGAAAAAATCTACTTGTCATCATCTCACACATCCTTATTTCACATTGACCATTTCACTCTCCTTCTGTCTCTCCCTCTTTTTCTCTGACACTGGTGGAGGATTATAAATCAAGGTAATCGGGGCCTGTTTAACCTCCGCTAGGATGTCGTCACCAACCGAGTCCTCATGCTGTTTTACGTTTCCGCTCTCCTCTCATCTGCCTACCCGTGTCACTGCTCTGCTTTATTGCCCCTCATGCTGCTTTTCTGCCTCTACGCTGTGAGTGTGTGTATGTGCGTGTGTGTATATGTGTGTCTCACATGCTCACTGTCACACTCCTGATCTTTACAACGCTCCCAATGCGCTTGACACAAGACTGTTAGGTAAGGTGGCAAGGGAGTGTAGGCTTACAGCATTTAAACCACATTTTCACTTACACACACACACTCATTCATAGTTGTTTGTGCTCCAATTACATATTTATGTTAGTCAAGCTGAGCAGAAGGCAAAGCGGAGGCACGTCAGTAAGTTTAGCAGGTGGGGGCCGATAGGTATCAACTCCCAGGCTGAGAGAAGATAGACACATAGACTGAACCCTTTCCTCGCACTAGAACACACACACACCTCTCAACTTACACCTCTAGCGCTTCCGCTACGGGGATAGAGAGCAGAAAGGGGAAGGAGACAATTCGAAACGGCCTAGTGTTTTCAGAGGCAGAGTGAATGTGTACATTGAGTGCTGAAAGTGGAATGAGATAGATGATGAATTTGCTTGATTCATTAGCATGATGAATGAGCGAGTGTTATCAGGCAGAGAGCAGAATCAGAGGCTGACTGATGTGTGTGTTAGGGATGCTAGAAAGAGAGTCAGGCCCTGAGGTCGTTGACATTTAGAAACCCCAGAGACCGGGCTGCCCTAGAGCCCAAAACACAGCACGGGGAGTCAAACTCATGTGCACACACATCATCCACAAACTTTATCAGGGATACAGTTTTTAACATCATTCACACATAATTTAAAAGGCTTCTAAATTAGGGGTTTTCAAACTGGGGTCGGGGGACCCCAGGGGGATGCAAGGGAATGCTAAGGGGTCCATGGAAATGTTTAGAGAAAAACCATTTAAAAAATTTAAGTAAATTACAAAATGAACAATAAAAAAAACAAGATTAAAGTAAATAAATTGTTTTAAATAATACATCAACAGTGCAGTACTATAGTGACTAGAAATTACATTACATTTTAAATGTCTCTTTCATCATCTCACACATTTTTATTTGCCATCGACCCATTCACTCACCCTCTGTTTCTCACACTTTTTTCCTCTGTTTTAGGATTATAAATCAAAGTAAACAGGGACTGTTTAATTTCCGTGGAAAAGTTGAGAGAGAAAAAAAAAAAACATTAAACTAACTAAATAATAAAAATGATTTTAATTGATAATATATCTAGATATATTAACATAGTACTACAGTAAATAAAAACAAACAAACACAATCAATTATGTAACAAAAGAAAATGTCTCAGGTTACAAATAACCTGATTCCCTGAGAGGGGAACGAGACACCACATCATGGCTTGACGCTATGGAAACACTTTGCGTGACCCGGTGTCTGAAGCGCGTTTACACATGGCAATCTGCGATTGGCTGAGGGTGATGACGTAGCGACGTAGCGTTGTATGTCACAGAAATCATAAATAGATGCCATGCCAGAGTGGCGCCAGATTCTTATGGCCGAGGGCATGGCAGGCCGACGCAGCGGATTGTTCCCCTCTAAGGGAACCATGTGTATATACATAACCTGAGACGTTCCCTTTCTAATGGAACTCAACGCTGCGTCATGACTTGATGTTATGGGGACTTTAATGCCATCGTCGCCACGCCACTGGACAATGCCTGCCCCACAAGGCTGTGTTTCGGCACTGGATTAGACTGGATTAATTCTGAAGGACCTGAGCACTGGATCACTGGGGTTGAATCTGTGTCCAGACTGTAGAACCTGATGAAAGTGTGTGGAGAGGACTAGCCTGCCGCAGCACAAAAATCTTGCAATGGTGCAAGAGCAAGAGCTCTGGATGACACGATACTCCTAGTGGAGTGGGACCTAACTCCTAGAGGTGAAGCCATTCTGCACGCGTCATAGGAGAGGGAGGTTGTGTCAGTGATGCAGTGCGAGATGCGCTGCACTGCATTCCCTATATTGAGACCACCAAAGCAGACCAGGAGCTTAGAGGACTTACGCCACTGGTCTGAGCGGTGGACGTAGATCCTCCAAGCACGGACTGGGCATAACAATTGCAGACTTTCTTGCTCTTGCGTAGCTTGAGGAAGAGAGAAGATAGCCTGTAAAAAATAACTGGGTGACCAGCCATAAATGGAACAGGTTGTGTGGTCTGTCTGTTTTCGTCAGGTCACTCTAGATTGAGCTTGGCCAAAGCATGATTCACAACCTCAAGCAGCTCCTCAAACGTTACTGACTAAGAAGGCTGCTCTTATAACGCACCTGCCTGTCTGTCTGCATCTAACTCCTCAGAATCAGATACAGACAACATGAGTTCCTCGTTCTGGTCCAAATCAATTTTAGAGCAAGCCTCAAGATCTAACGGGTTTGGAGTCAGTAGAAAGGGCTCGACCACCAATCTCTCACTCCCCGTCCACCAACCCTATCTGTGAACCCCATGACCAAAGTCGTTGAGCAATGGGACCCGACACATGGGGTGTCAAATATCAAATAGAGCCAAGCGGCATCAGAGCTTGTGGAGAAAATAATCGCAGCCTTTGCGATTTCTTAATCGCGATAAGCCACTTCGATTTAAGTGTGATTACATGTAAATTTATCGTGCAGGCCTACTCCTCACCCATACAGATTACACACGTTGTGCGAGTCGTTGCCCGTAATGTATCGCGGACATGCCGACACACATCTTCTGAACTTATTTCCTGACATGGTGGAATTTAACTCATATTTTTTTTCAAACACACACAAATCAGTAATCACGTGCCCAAACATGCGACTTCTAAAAACAAAGAAGCTGGCGACTGGCTGGCATGGCGTCTATTTATGGTTTTGGTGCCGTACTATGCTATTTCACTATTTCGCTACATCATCACATTCAGCCAATGGGTGATTGGCGTGTGTAAACACATGCTTGAGACACCGGCTCACTCAAAGCGTTCCTAAAGAATCAAGCCAAGACGCTTCGAGTTCCACCCGAAAGGGAACAAATATGTTTTCCAAATAATATTTTACATAATTATAATATTAATTCTAATTTTGGTATTAGTATAAACTGGTTCTTTACACATGGAAATATATAGCTGCCTTTTAAATTTAAATCAAAAGATTGAAAACTTGTGTTCATAATAACAATAAAAAATCTTTAAGAGTGTTTTAAGCAGTTGGGTTGAAATTAGCGTAATGTGCTGTTTATGGCCTGGTGCCATTTTTTGAGAGCATTGAATACAATTAAGAGAAAAATAATCTATGCTTCAATGACTTTTGGCTTTTCACGTTGTTGTTATTAGTGTCAGATTTATTGTTTTCTTATTTGAAAAACATTCTGAGTTGCTTGTGGTCACTGGCTGTTAATATTAAACATTTTAAGATGTACCTATGTCCCCCATTAAGTGTTGAAGCTCTGCTGTTGCATATGTCTCAATCTCCTCCTCTTGCAGCTGATCAGTACTCTACAGTAAAGCACATGGTTTTTTTTAGACTGTCGCTTGTCATCTTTACCGCTAATTATATAGAGAAGTATGGAGATTTGGATCATTAGCAATGCTAATAGTAGCATCCAGTGAAACAGACACACCTGGATTGGGGTGAGACAGCTGGGGTAGGTATGGATTATAGACACAGGTGCACTATTCAACAAGCCTGGCAGCTTTAGACGAATGTTAAAGTATGTACTTCAAACTAAACAAAGATGCTAAAACTGGTCCCTTTTCACGCCCAGGGTGAAGTTCAAAGTTCTCAGAGGGGTTATCACTGGATTTTAATACATATTCAGTTATGTGTTTATAACTGCTCTGAATGAGTTTGATAGGACTTTTTTTTCAGATTTTTAAAGAAGCTGCATTCAGCTCTTTTTTTTATTATTATTCTTGTGTAATTTATTTTTCACAAAGTTTGATATGTATACTACAGTTCAAAAGTTTGAGGTCAGTAAACATTTTTTTTTTTAAATTACAAATATTTTTGATTCACAAAATATTAGGAAGCACAACTGTTTTCGGCATTAATAATAATAAGACATCTTTATTGAGCACCAAATTATTATACATAAACATTTCTGAAGGATCGTTTGACACTGTAAACTGTTAAATGGTAGTCTATTTAAACCACATTTAACGTGTTACTGAAACTTTTGAACGGTATAGAATCTGATATTTGGTCTGATCTAAACACTCATATCTTCTTATCTCTATTATGCACTTTTTTTTTGCAGGACAGATACAAAAATCTGGTCTGAAATCATCACTTGGATGCCAGTGGGAATTGAGTGAGTCATTTCCATTGTTATTATTACAATTACAAAAAGCTTAAACATTTGTATTAGAGATAGTTGTGCTGTTTAATTTAATTATTATTATTATTATTATTTGCATGATTGTTGCATTTTCATTCATGTTAAACACTTGTGATTATTGCTACTAAAAAGCAAACTAATGACACTAGTACTGTATTCGAGATATAGTTATACAATATATATTTTTCTGTGCGTTTGTGTAATGTATTTGTTAACATCTTATGATATTTCTAAGAACAAGAAAATGCAAAATAATGTAATATTTGGTGACATTAACGTTAAACTCTTGTGAGTATTGCTACTAAGAAGCTAACTAATGACACTACATAGTGCTGTTGTCAGCCTAGTTCGTCTTGGCGGGATATTAATGCAAACACAGTCGGTTATATCTTAAGTGAATGTACACAGTCGGGAAATGAAATCGCATACACGTCAAAATATATGATCTGTCCATTAGGTCTTAGCATAAATGCAAGCAAAGTGAATTGTGACAGTTTTTTACCTTTTGCAGAGAGGGAGTTTGACAAACAACAGGTCTCAGAGGAGTTGCATATGGCAAGCTGTGGTACACATGCACAAGTGGCTGGGTAGAGATTCCTTTGACTAGTAGCAGGGCACATCCAGTATCTGTTTACAGTAATGTCTTTTATGGTGGCAGGATGCTGGCTGCAGCAGTCAGGGCCAGGGGCACTACTCTCTCTCTCTCTCTCTCTCTCTCTCTCTCTTTCTCTCTTTCTCTTTTTCTCCTTCAATGATAAATGGTCCTATCGCTGGTTTAAATTATTTCCTACAGATCTCATTTAGGGCCTTGAAGAAGAGATCCACCCTGTTTATTCATTTCACATTTGCACCCTGCTTCAATATCTTTGTCTATGCCTGCAAAGAATCAACCCCCCCCCCCCCCACCCCCATTCTCAAGAAAAGGAGGGGAAAAAAAGCAATTTGCCCAATGTACATAAAATGATGCTCTCACAGTTTTGATAACCTGCATAAATTATAAAGCGTAATTAAATATTATACCCTGTGAGTTGCCAAGGAGAAAGACAGAACGAGGGAGAGACAGATAGAAAGAGAAGACGAATGGAGGAAAAGCGTGAGGTTAGAAAAAAAGGAAGGGGAAAAAGATAGAGGAGAGAGAGAGACAGCTGTGTGTTGTGTCGTCTTCTAATAATTGTTCTTATTGATTATTCCTTAAGGTGAAATGGTTTAAAGATAACAATAGCAATGAAGGTAAGAGCAGATATCAGAGCGTGGCGCCGTGGTTTTGTTTGGCTCACATAAATCAGAGGGGCTTTTGGCATTGTGAGATTGCCGCAGAGGTGGCCCATATATTTAAATGGAGTATTAAAAATTTAAATTGTTCAGCACATGGAAGGCGTGGATGTGTCTCTTGCGAGCACGCGATTGACCCAAAAATATATTCAAATTACCACAGCTAAACAGCATCTGCTCCACCCAGTGTGTGTGTGTGTGTGCGTGCGTGTGTGTTTGTTTTGTTTGTGTGTGGGAAAGAGAGCGTGAATGAACTCTTTAAGCGTTAAAAAAAACATATCCTGAGCTCAGCAAAGAAGAATCACTGATTCAGAGATATGTTCTGGTGACTTTTCAGTTCTGTCTAAGATTACAGGCTGCAGGGAGGCGACCTACAAGTTGTTGTTTCGGTAGATTACACCTTATGCAGGAAGTGAGTGAGTCGTGTATGAAAAATGCACATTATACAACCTATATGAGTCTTTATGAGGTTGTGGGTTTGATTCCTAGGGAACATGTGCAAACAAAATATGCACCTTTGCTTTGTATATACACTACTACCGGTTAAAAGTTTGGGGTCAGTAAGATTTTTTTTTGTTAAATTACTCATTTTATTCGGAAAGGATGCATTAAGTTGATCAAAAGTGACATGAAAGACTTTTACATCCTTAAACTATCTATTTAACATTCAAAATGCTGTTCTTTTGAACTTTCTATTCTATTAATATTTCCCAATATTACTGTTTTAACTGTATTTTATCAAGTAAATACAGCCTTGGCGAGCATAAGAGACTTCAAAAACATTTTCTTTTTTTTATCGTACCAACCCCTAACTTGTGTCTGCCAGCTGGTAAATGTAAAAGTATGAGTCTGGCTCATAAATATTAATTGGGTGATGTAACATAAGCCTAATAGTCGTAACTGATTTGCTGAAAAGCAGGTAGTAGGTACAGTATGTGGCTATATTAGAATTGCTGATAGCATTGACTGCTGATGCAAACATTTGGCAGAGGATTATATCAGGCAAAACTAAGCTTAAAATAATTATTATTGCCCAAAAAGTGGAGCTTGAAATGTCTAAGCATTAATAACTAAGTCCCATAGCACCGCACCAATCTGAGGTGGCATTAATAGCTGGTTGGAGTAAATAAAGATGACATGGTTCTCTCTCTGTGGATCATCCTCGGCTCCTGCTAGCGATCTCCTGCCATCATGGTTTCCCACATTTAACACCCGGCTCACAAGCCAGGATGTGTGGGTGTCAATCCACGTCACTGTGTGAGAGTATGTGTTTTCTGTAAGGGTGATGTGGGGAAAAGCAGTGAGTAACAGTGTGTAATATGGTTTTGTAGATGCATGAATCTGCTCCGTGGGTGTGTGTGACAAAAGATGTCCAGACGTGTTTACAGTGTGCCTCAAAAATATGTTTGCCATTAGAGGACGCTTTATCTTTGGGTGAAATGATTTAAAAACTGTAAGCCTGTAAAATGAAAATTGCTCTCAATGAAATCATAATTTACTCACAATCATGTCTTGCCAAATTAATATGACTGCCCTCTATCAGAGGAACAAAAAAGGAGATATTTTGTTCTGTGTCCTATATTCTAAAACTTTGCTTTGAATTGCTTTGAATGAAATGTCTAAAATGAAAGTAGTTATTCACTAAGAAATGGCATTTTCATAGAACAGAAAATCATATGGGTTTAGGACAACAGGAGGATGAGTAAATGTCATGTCTCATTTGTCAGAACACATGGGCTAACTGGCGCTTAGCCTCCGATTTAACACTGTATAATTTTAAGTTTCATTTCAACTCGTAGAGTTCAATTACAGTCAGCTACATCAGTCAGATGTGTAACCATTCAACTAGTGAAGCACTAAGGTGTTTTCGAAAGGGTTTTTATTAAGTATATTTAGTCTCTGGCATATATTTCTTGGTTACAGTAATATGTGTTTAAGTCCACAATTAATGGAAGGTCCACAAAGTCTGGGCAGTCTGGTTAAGGAACAACCACTCCCTGAGAAGACAAAGGACCTTTCTGGACATTAACATTTGAACTCTCTCTTGTGAAATTAGCATCACCATTCGAGACGCAAGTCTCACCTAAGCATCAGGTGCATCACAAGCATCACCCCCATTCCCCCGTTCCTTCTCTCTCCTATGCTGAGATCACCTGAAATTCACCCAAAAATCTATGGTTTAATGTGAACAATTATCATACAACACTATACATGTTTGGTATCATTTGGAATGTCTCAGTGCGACTGGTACAAAGGTCTCATCCCCAAAGAAGTAAAATAAAGGGTAATAAAGTTTTTAAGAGTTTAGAGATATCTTGCTTACAGAGGAGGGTGGGTCCTCCAGGCAAATGGCATCCTGCCCTCAAAAGGTGTAAACTCTGAATGAAAATTCCTATTGTTAGAAAATGTTTCCATGTGAAAGAAGTTTCTGTCTCTGACGAGATGCAACAAGAGGCTCAGGGCGATTTGTAATGCCATCTGCCCATAATGCTGAGTGTCTTCCAGACACTCAGCATTATGTATTTCTTGAGTCAGGTACATCTTTTACTCTTTATCTCTGAGCATTTGATGTTATTATATTGATTATATTTGAACTGATTATGAAATTGGCACGATTAACCTGACATAATAAATTGTTACGTTTGAATTTGTTCTGATTCTGAATTACTCTGAAATTATTTACTTTAGTAGATTACTGTTGTATCCATTGTTACTGCAAATATGCATCAGATTAGTAACGGACAGATTCCAGTTTTGAGTGGAGTATAGGGCACACCAACTGCTATTTTAGAGTTCCGGCTAATATTTTGGTGCTAATTCAAGTGTATTCGGTTGTAAAGGCTAAAAGGGAATGCTGATCCTCCAACCTAAATAGGGTGAGTCTTACATCTGTTTAATGTAATGTTACTTTAGTCAATCGTACGTGGGAAACCATGGCTTGACCAAACCAAAGCTACTATCAGAGAAGTATTTTGGTCGGCTTAAATCTTTAGTGGCCGTGACCTCTGTCTAAAGAAAATGTTACTTTAACATTTATTAGCCAATTACCTCTGTTTAGTGACCTGAAGCTGCCGAGTTTGTGATCGTTGGCCCGCATAATATTTTAACGGCCGGTGCGAGGACCCTGTGCGACTTTGGCACCCGAATGAACGATTAATAGGAGTAAAGAGTTAAATAGAACAATTAAATGTATTGCTAAACTGTTATATAAATTACCAATAACAAATTGGCATTCCAACCTAAATTCGAGGTCGTGATAAAATGGAGTCAGATAAAAGCTTAATTGGAATCAAATTACTTTGCCACGTGGAAAAGACAGTAACATGCAGAGACCTTCACCTGCTTATTGGAAACTGTCGTTGTACTGATTGGTCAGGCCTTACAACAGTTGCACAAGACATTAATTCCATAATTTTAATAGAGTGGTTCAGGTATGATGTCACTTTGTAGGCCAATCGGCAGTTTGTCACACTGGTTCCCTTGACAAAAACCTAATAGGATTTTCCCTAAAAGGATTATCGCTAAAAACAAGCTGTGATTAACGAAAGTTGATACTTGCATGTTTTGTCCATCAAGATAATTTTCACAGATGAACACAACTTTTATCAATTCTAAAGCTTAAATGCAAACGTCAGATGTAAAAAGTTAAAGGCTATAAACGAACTAGACCACGGTCCCACGACTTCAACGTCACCATCACTATGTTCCCGACTACTCTTTCAGTTTTTATCTAAAAACATTTTTCCAGAATGTTCGAGATAGAATAGTTTATAAGAGCACAATTATGCATGATGAGGCTGTAAAAGTGGACTGATCTATGGCGTGATGACGTTTAATGTCCCCAGACAGTAAAGACTTTTATAAAGTTACAAAATAATTTTATTTCAAATAAATGCTATTTTTTAACTTTGTATTCATCAAAGAATCCTAAACAAAAGTATCAGTTCCAACAAAAAAAATTTATGATAATAGGAAATGTTTCCTGACAGCATATTAGAATGATTTCGGATGGATCATGTGACACTGAAGCATAAAAGATGTCTTTTTAAAAACAAAAAAACCTTTACCAACCCCAAACTTTTGAATTATACTGTAGTCTCCCCCCCCCCCCCCCCCCCCAACCCCCCAACCCCCCAACCCCCCCATTCTTTTTACAATACATTTTTTTTTCTTTCTTATCTTTGTATATATTTAATATGCAACTGCTCAGAACTTCTGTTAACCAAAGCAAATTCAATGGCAATGCCATATAAAAGCTGATGATATTCTCCTGTCTTCTGTGCGTTTATTCAAATGTTACAGACGGGGGACTTTTTCCAGTTCAGCACCTCAAAACACTCCAGTGTGAGAAAAACACATTATGCCCGTGTTATTATACAATTCATCACCAATAATAGATTTGTTTACGGGGCCCTGACGCAATACGCTCACAGCGCTGCTTTTCCAAAATAATAATGATAATAGTAATAATAACCCAAATGTTGGGGAGAGGCTTGGGAGAGCATGTGCGTTCACTGAGGGGGGGGGGGGAGGAGTGGGTTGGTGGAGAGAAGGTACTGGGACATTTTCAAAAGAGAGTGTTTAGAGAGCAGCTCTAGTGAGGCCTGATGTGTGTTTAGCTTAGTGATTAAATGGTGTAGGCCAGTAAAGGTTGTAGATCCAAACACCACTGGACTATCACTCTCATGCCCTTGAGAAGGCATTGAACATCAGTGCGTTACATGTAGACTTTTCCTGTAATGGACTCTTTTCACATTTCCGAGGTTCTCACCGGTGAGTGGAAGATGACAGCAAATATAATTTTTATTGTTGCATTTGCTTTAAAAGCAAAAAAAAAAAAAAATTCTGCGATAGCTTTTCCATGACTATCCAGAAGAGGGGGAAAATATAGAGAGAAGAGAGAAAGATATCAAATTTGTCATCACTACCTCAATCGTTGTATTATAAAAACACTTGCAACAGTGTTAATTAGTTGTTGTTTTTTGTCATTAACTTGCAAGGTAATATAACATAAAGTATTTTAAACAGTTTTTAACTGTCATAGGTTTTGTCTTCTGGCGAAAATGTCCTACATGTAATCACTATTTTATGATGTCATGTTCATTAATTTCAATATTTATAATAGTTGTACTATTATTTGTGTTTGTGTTTGTGTGTGTGTGTGTATGTATATATTTGTTTAATATAAATTCTTTCTACAATTGTCTCCTAAAAACAGTTAGTGCAATTTCTTGCACATTTTCCCATCAAATGAGCATGGCACTTTTTTTTTTGCCACCAAACATTAACAGTAATTTTGTTGATGAGGTTAACAATGAATATGCGCATTGCACATCACCTCTGGATACGAGCATCTGCTAAATGACTAGTTCCTGTTGGTCATTAGGTTCGCTTTGAGAGTTGACAGTGTCAGAAGTGCACACAGGCACACATACACAGATTTCTACTTGTACACATTAAATACAGTTTATCTTGCATGCTTTGAGTTGTGTAAAAAAAGACCAGTCAAACCACACACACACACACACTCTTCCACACAAAGCTCCTTGGAGGAGACTCTGGCAGTGATATGAATCTCTTAAAACCCTCCCTTGGTCTTTTGTCTCTGTTGAATAAATCAGCGCTTTAGCCTGACTTTAGCAGTTTAGCGGCGGGTAATTTCAGCACATTCGCCCCTCCTGCTCTCCTCCGAGGCCTTAAATGAGTTCTCAAGCTGCCGTTGAACATAGCATAGCGTGTTTAAAAGATCACAGGGCGATTAGCTACTCCTCTGTGCTCATGTCTAAGAGCGCTCGCCCGTGCCTTTAAACAGACTCCACTCATTCCTGAAATCCTGCTGCACTGTACCACTCTAACTGCCCTGTACTGCCTCACAGGGAAGATATAGCTTTCCCCATGAGCCTCTGTGTGTGAGAGATTGTTAAAACAGCCCGTCTCCACTGTGTGTTGACAGACGTGTAAGAGCTCTCGTAGCTCTGCCGTCAGTTTTGAAGGCTTGCCTCACAGTGACATAATCAGCTATGACAAGCTCATCAACTCAGAACTCCACCTGCTGCTCACACACACACACACACACACACACACACACACACGCATACACACACACACACACGCATACACACACACACACACACACACGCACACACGCGCACACACACACACACACGCATACACACGCACACACACGCACACACGCACACGCACACACACACACACACACACACACACACACACACACACACACACACCACATGTGCATGTGGATGGGTTGTCCAACAGTATCTTCATTTGCAGAGTGAAAATATGGAATTATAGACATAACAGTGAGGTTTAGATACAGGGCAGAGCAGTTTGCAAATATATTGTTATAAAAAAGAAACCTTTTCCAGTGGAACAATCATATATTCATATGTGTATGAACATTTATAGGTTATTATTATTATTTCAGTCTCTGAGGTTTAGATACATTTATTTATTTATTTTTGTAATACACCAGTGATCATTATGGATTTTTGATGTAAGATAAAGAGCAGCTTTTAAATAAAAAAATAAATAAAAAAAAACTAGTTTTGAGTGACATGAGGGTGGGTAGATGATTTTCTATATAAAGCAAATGTTCTACAGAAGGTGTGACTCAATTGGATGGACCAAATTTAGACATGTGAATGTTCTGCCACAGCAAGAAAAAAAAGTATATTTATTAAAGACATAATTATTACATTTTAAAATGTATAATTGTCTCCTTTGTAGAGGTGTCATTTAAAAATCCACTTTGCTAAAAAATCTGAAGGAGCTGTTTACCTTTTTATCTTTTACATGGTCACATTTTTATCACCTAGTGGCAGTTAACACCGTGTCACAGATTTGATTTCAAGGTGCACTCAGTAATTAGGTTTCTTTTCTTTATTACACAAAGAAATGAAAAGAAAAAAATAAGAAAAAATTCAAGTGAATTACACTCACATAAGACTGTTAAATCCGTAGCTTCATAAAAACAAGGAGTGGGTCACCTCATGGGCGCTGACATGTTGAAATCACATGACCAGCTAAATACTGCTTGGTTTATCTCTGTAATCACGCTTGTTTGTGGACAGTTCCACTTACTGAATAAATTAATTATGACTCACTGCAAATAGAGCATTTCTATATTGTCATTGGAAGCATGATGCTAAATTCACAACGCTAGGTGTCAGTACAAGACCGAGACAACTGTCATATCGGCCAGCGCAACATAAACAAAAATTTACCAAATATGCTTCTTTACGATATATCTATAGACCATTTTAAGTGAGGAAGGATGTTTGCTGATAATCTGTCTAACATTTGCCCCTAATCTCTGTAACTCATTGAAGCCACGTTCAAAAGCCACTATATCTAAGTGAAGGTCTTTTGATGCCATCGGTTTTCCTTCAGTGGCACATTTACTGTGCGTTGATGTTTGTTTAGGACACCGTTTGTGTTATATTATTACTTCCTCCACATTATTACCGTCCCATTCATAAATGTTTCCTCTGTAATTCAGAGGGAAGCACACTTGTCTCTTGTGTGTTTTGCTGTGTTTGACAGCCACACTCAGCTCATTCACTCTCTGTAACCTGATTTCACGGCTGCAACTACACCATGCCCTGCGGCCTGAAGGGAGCTCTCACCTGTGTGTGAGAGAGAGAGAGATGAGTCCACACATTTGATGTGGTGTAATGACGGCTGTGGCAGAACGTACTGTAGGAGGACTGTGTGTGTGTGTGTGTGTGTGTTTGTGTGCGGCCACCATATGTGGCCAGGTGCTGTTCCCGATCCCACCTGTCCTCAGCATTACCATAATCAATTTAATAGGACAGATTAATAATCAAATATTCAGATGTTGATTGCTTTTGGACTTAAGCTAATCTCTTAATGCCAGTGACCATCCTATTCTGTTTTTTCAGCCTGTTGCTGTGGCTGTCGCACATGTGTGTACGTACAAATCGCTTTTGAGGTAGTCTTTGCATCGTATGTGCTCGCGTGTCGGTGTTTTTTTGGCAGTATACCACAAGTTGAATTGGTTTCCTTTTTCTTTTTCACAGCCCTTAGGTGCGTGCGTGCGTGTTTTGTGCGATTTTTGTATAAATCTCTCAGAGCACATCAGTTATGCTTATGAATGCAAAAACAGCTCATTGACTCTGAATTGTTTTCTTTGCAGTTTGGTTAGGAATATAAATAGCATTGCATCTATAGCAGACCCCGAACCGCTATTCATTTAGACTTGTGTGTTTTTGTTTGCACGTATGTGAAAGAGTTAAACGGAGGAGCTAAGAGAGAGAGAGAGAGAGAGAGAGAGAGACATCTCTTAGCGAGGCATTATCAAATGTTTTCACTTGAAAAATCCAATGCGCCTTTCAGCTTTGAGTGGAAAAGAACATGTTCTGACTCTCACCCTGCCCGCTGGAATTAGTCAAAAGACCATTTTTAGTAATAAATTATGCATTGAAACAAAGAGATAGCCTCTTTTTTTGTTCCCTGTGCGCACGGGCCGCCTTGGCAAATGCCTTTAAAAAAATCTTTAAAATTGTCCATTCAACTCAAACTTACTGAGTGTAGCAAAAATGTCAAAGGCATAAAGTCAGCGAAGATTGAATAAAATAATGGGAGGAGACAGATTAGTCATGCAGAGAGCCCACACAGTCTTTCAGGCCGGCACAATACCACTTTTTATAAGCGCTCTATCTACACAATGGCGCCGTTCAATATATCGAGGATGATACATGGTCAGACGTGTAATCTCCCTTTGATTCCTTGCACTCATTCATTCTGGAACCTTTTCAGGACTGACACTGATGAGCTCCAGGCTCCTGCGGCTCTCCGCACAGCCGGCAACCTTCTTTAAGAGTTCATTATGTAGGAACATGGAGGATAGGTGTCTTCCTCCTCGACCCCTCCTTTCGCCGGGCTTTTATCTGATGCCGTGCCGTTCCCTCGTCATTCGTCGTGGACGTTAACGACGGGCCCATCGGTGGCTCGTCGGCGGTGACGGAACATTAGGTGCCACAGGCTTTTGGGTGAAGATGTAGTAAGCGAACACTCCACTCAGAATAACACGAATCAATCAATCCAACCCGGCCTTCGAAATATTCCAAGATGGAGTCATTTCATACATGACGGAGCTCAGACGGAAGACCGACGGGCGCATTGATTACATATGGGGGATCGTTCATGCCCTATACATACCCGTTCCGGCTAAGCGTTTACCATGTGTGAGTGTGTGTGTGTGTCTCGTGGCGTTCGGATGATGGAGGAGGGGGAGGAGTGAATCAGTTTCCCTGGGAGACAGTGGGCTGAATTACTGACGGGTTTGTGCACCACTTAACCTAATCTAGCATATGATTATGAGACTCAGTCAGGGGCGCCTCCCTCATACGCTTCAGTGCCAGCCTCCTTCTGCCTGCCGGGCGTGGCATACACACACACACACACACACACACACACTCTTCCTAAAAATAAACCTCACCTCCTGTACAAGCGGCAGTGTTTGAGCCTACCTGAGCAGAGTGAACAAGGGCCGCTAAATATTATGACTGCCTTGTGTCCTGCAATAATTGATTCCCTCACCCCACATATGCATATATATATATATGCATGTGCGGGATGAGGTACATACACACCTTGTGTACATGCATACACACACACGTGCACACACTGCCATTTACTTCCTCCGCGCTGTTCATTTTACAAATTCTATAACCTTTTAGAATTTCTTTCTGTGGAGAAGATTGCTGCCTGGCCTCAGATTCATTATGGTGATTGAATCCTCTTCAATAGAAAACTGTTTAAAGAAGAGAGAGAGAGAGAGAGAGAGAGAGAGAGAGAGAGAGAGAGAGAGAGAGAATGAAGGTAACATGGGTTAAAAGCTTGTCTGGGTGACATAATTCACCTCCACTGAGGCAAACAATCACATCGTATTGTGACCTTCATATGATAGAAAAAAAGGGCACTTTTTTGCCTCCCTCTATCATCTCTCACCCATCCCTTCATCTTCCACCGTTTTTTTTTGTCTTTGGCATCACAGGCTATTTTGGATTACAGATTAAATATCTAATTACGATCACTTTACGGTGAGGAATATACTGTAGCGTAAGCCCTCGCTTTAATCATGAACGCAGTTTAAAATCACCCTTGTGTACAATGGGAGATGATATACATATATAATTCTCTCTCCTCCTCTACCCTCCCTCTCTTTCCCTCCACTTTCCTTTTTTACACTCATAGCACCTGGACCTACACTATTCATCATGTGGATGACTCCGAACATGAATTAGTTTTTTTTTTTTTTATGTCAGAGATGAGAGGGCCAGATGGTATAAAATAAAAAAGACGAAAAAGGAAAAAAGTGGGAAGTGAGAAAGAGAAAGAATCGAGGACATAGTCTGCACTCTATGTTATCGTAGAGGCACATGCTAGCGCGGGATTAGGCTGGATTTTTAATGCTGTTTCGTTCTGAATTATAGCTTTTCACATGCCCTCCATTGTCATTTCTTTATACTTCAAACAAGAAATGGTCCAATTCTAATTAGTCGATATAATTGCTGCTGGATGAAGCACCGCCAATCGGACCCCAAACTCTTGCAAGGTGGAGTGGTTTTGTTCTTCTCTCGTCTTTTCAATGACAGTCTGTTTTCCCCCTCTCCTCTCTCATTTTTCCCTTCTTTTTGTGTTCTTTTTTCCCTCCTTTTTTTTGAAAAAAGCCCTCTTGAGAGGTCCTGAGGTTACTGTCATGTTATTAGTGCATCACTTGTAGGCAATTACAAGCCTCTCCACATCAATGTACCTGCCGCACGGCTTACTTTATGAGGGACAAGTGCCGACACGACCAATCTGTTTTTCGTCATGATTGTGCTGTTCAGTCTTATCATTTTAGATTTTTTATATTTCTGTCAAAATTTCTTTTTTAAACTCTTGTGATCATGAAAGTTTGCATTTTTAGGACCAGAGCACCGAAGGTGCAGAACGTGGAAATATGCAGTGGAGATGCTAAAGCCCTATTGTTTTTGGCATGTTTTTTTTCACTGTTATTTTTTAATTTTCTCCTTTAGAGATCTCTCCTGTGTTTTAAACTTTTCATGAAACTTTGCAGACACATCAGACCTGTGAAAAATGTAAAAGTTATGCTCTATTTGAGGGGCTCTATTAGCGCCCCCCAAATACAGGCTTTGGTCAGGATAAAGGTATTCCGATGTGCACGGAATTTGGTATGGTCATTAATGACATCATACAGGACAACGCTCACTTGGTTTTATCTGACTCCACCCAACAGGAAGTCAGCCATCTTGGACTAAATGTGTGATTTTTACATTTTCCCATTTCGTCTTTCCATGGCAAAAAAATCATGAAAGTTAACAGATAAATTTGTCTTAGGACATCTTTTGATTTGATACTGTAATTCTCAAGAGACATGCATCATCGGCTCCACAGCGCCACCTAGTTCGAAAAGGCATATTTGGTCCCTTTGGAATGCATGAAAACTCACAATATTTTGTCACTCATAGAAGCTTAGCAACATTTAGCAATTCTTTGGTCATTATGTTTGGGTGTGGCCAGTGGATTCCATAGTGCCTCCTAACATTTCCAAATCGCTTTGGTTGCCACAGATTTTGTCTGATATTCACAAATTTTGGTAGGGACATTGTCCTCAACATACGTCCTCAACTTTCATTAGCTCTGCCCAACAGGAAGTCAGCCATTTTGGATTGTTTGAAAATGGCATGCTGTGGATTTAGAAAGACTTGGTTTAGGGGATTTATGTAAGTGGCACCAAACTTCAGTAAAATCATGCCAAGACACTGAAGATGCTGAATTGCGAAGATATTTTTGATATCTCGAACAGTGTTGCCATGGCGACGCTATAAAGAAACACAAAAAATGTGAAACCCGGAGTGTCTCACATAATCTGCGTGCTTCATGTGATTTACTTCAGGTTGGACACATATATTTGGCTTTGTGGGCTGATCACATTGATGTGGCTAGTGTGGGTCATGGTTGTAGTGCCACCAACTGGCATAAGGAAGTAGGGAATTTTAAATTAATTTTGAAATATCCCTTTTTACTCTTTAACTAAATTGCTTAATATGTTTCTATAATAATGTCAATAAAGTGCTGATTTCAAATTATTAAGGGATTTTTGATTAAGGGACTGTTGCTATGGCAACTCATTAAACATTATTATCTTTTTTATGTTTAGTCATGTCTTTTTGAGATAATTCAACGCATTCTCATCCCAAGGCGTAATATTCTGACACTTTGACAAAGCGTCTATATCGAACGCGCATGGAACCCTTTAGCGTCAATATAACACGCAGAGAGATGGGTAGGTTTAGGTATGGTGTAGGGTTAGGGTTAGACCGCTAGGAGGCGCCTTCTGACCCATATATTTCGGCGTCTCATATTGACGCTAAAGGGTACCATGCGCGTTCGATATAGACGCTTTGGCAAAAGCGTCATTATATTACGCCTTGGGATGAGAACGGGCTGGATAATTGTCATGTAATTCTTGTGATCTTTAGCACACTCACCAGAGTCATCTCCTATTATGGCTTGGCAAAGGTTCATTCATGGACCTGTAGATGGGGCTCTATAGCGCCATCTAGAGAATGGGCATGTTCAGGGAACTCAGTTGCACATCTCTTTTCAGCTACGGTCACCAAGCTTTGCACAAATATCATCAAGCCAGGCAACTTTAACACCCCAGACATTAACTCCGCCTAACAGGATGTCGGCCATTTTTTATTAATTTTTTTGTGTAAAATCATGCCAAGACAAGTCACTATATTGGAAAATAATTTTTGATATCCTGAAAGGTGTTGCCATGGTAATACGATAAAGTAACGTAAAAAAACAAACAAACAAGAAGTGTCTAATATCTTCTGCATACATTGTGTGATTTACATTCAAACTTGAAGCAAATGTTTGTCATTTTAGGCTGATCACATTGTTGCTATTGTGGGTCATGGATGTAGAACCACCAACTGGAAGCATAAAGTGTTGCATTTACAACAGTCTTTGAAAAAAATCTTACATTTACACAAATAGCAAAAACAGTGGTTACACATGATTTTGATGTGTCTCTTTTACAGTGTAATTATACATTTAAGTACTGAGTAATATTAATTAACTTCATGTATTTACTAGAGGGTTAGGATTAGAGTTTGGATAGGGTTAGTTGCATCTAATTATGCCTAATTTATAGTTATTACTATAGTAAATACATTTAACATGCATAACAAGGATACATTAAGATTAAGTTTAACATTTACGGCATACTCGACCAGCACTATTAATCATTAAAAGATCACAATTTACACCCACACATTTCTTAATTAACAAAGATTCAGCAATCTATAACCCTTTGACATGTATGATCACAGCTTCCTCTTTTCCACCAGAATGGTTCGCTTTCTCGAATAACAAACTGCGGTGCCAGATTTTCGATAACAGTATATCGCTGGTCATGTATTTCAAACTTCGTTTTACCCTTAAGCGAAAAATGAAAACGAACTTCGTCATGAGTATATCGGGGCCTCAACGTTAACTGCCGGTACTCATTCCGTATTAGCTGGAAAGGCATTGAAACTGAAAAGTTGGAAATGCGTGGAAAGTTGGAGAATTTGCCCGGAACTTGAACCTGTACAATGTTGGTGGAAAATGTTGTGTAGGCTATGTATTCAAATGATTCATTCAGGAACGAATCAAGTCTCTGTCTTGTGATACGTCAGTAATGTTTATTTTTTTCTTCTTCTAGTATTTCTCAGTATGTAGGTCTGGCATACTACCTTGATTCATATACTTTATACTTATAATGTAAGCAAATAACATTGTGAAAACCTCTATTTAATGTTATGTTGTTTTGTTTAGCCTAATGTTCAGATTTTGTAAATCACTGAAATAAACATGTTATCTTTATCAAAAAACAATACAAAAAAACACTTGATTCACAATTTACTCAAAATCCATGACTGTAATTGTTTTAGCTGTTATTTCTTTCATATACAGTATTTTGAGACATAAATGCACTATGACCCCAAACCTCAGAACATCAAATGTGCCTATGGGACCCTTAGTTTTAGCTAAAGATTTACTTCATGTAGATGTACCAGTGTAACATACAGTGTATGTAAGCGTGTCATGGCAGTCGAGCAAATCCACCTTATTTAAAAAAAATACTACTGTTGTTGTCACAAAAGTTATTTTAGGCGTTTTTTTAAAGGGCCCCTATTATGAGATTTTAAAGTTTCCTAATGTTGTTTTGGAGTCTCCTACAACAGGTTTACATGCATCAAACGTCAAAAAACTGTTTAATTTTCTCATAATATACATTTGCACATCACCAGATTTTCAATGATTCTCAAACGACTCGTCAAATAAATCAATCTCTCTAAATCCCTCCTTTCCGCGAGCTACTCTGCTCTGATTGGCCAGACAGCTCAGTCTGTTTTGATTGGTTTACCACGTACAGCACGCGTCGAAAAAAAAAATTCCCATTGCCATAACACTTACAGCTCTGTGTGTCCTGAGGCTTTCTGTAAAATAAACACAGAAACGAACAATGACGTTGATTTTACCATATCAATCCGAGCGCAAGTCCGATGATGAAACACTAGAAGAAGAATAACCATTCATTCAACCCGAACCTCCAGCGCATGGACGACTCGAGCAGGACATTTCAGTGATTCACTACTCAGTTTGAGGTAACTTACATTATGAGATTTTGCTATTCCTCACCATCAGCATTAACAAGTGCATGTCCATCAACCGATTATTTTACTTGAACTAATTTATTTACAGAGTATTTTTCTAATATATTGCGGTGAACATGTGGAAACTGTATCAAAAACAGTGCATGTAGGCTATGCAATGTATACATTAGCCGAGCTCTAGTGTGAATGACTGATGTAACAAACATTGGTAAAACAAATCTTGCTCCATGCTTAATCTTTCCTCAAAGTAGTGAGAACGACAGACAATCTGCATTAATATACAGTTTTATGTAATAGTGGTCCACAGCTGATTAGCTGACTCCGATATTTGAGAAGCAGTCGTCAGTAAAATAAAGGTAACAGGACAAGTTTAGGATTATACTGCTGTAGTATCATGGTAAAGATTAATTTTAACCACAGATTCTTCACTTGCTCGTCCTTGGGCAGTGGTAAAAAAAGTCTTTACTGTCACATTGTAGAGCACAGCGTCTCCTCGACATGATCTATCCAGTGTCCACAGGATCAGCTGCCGGTTTGAGGTTTAAGTTTCCCTTGTGTCTGCGCGCGCAATAAGTGGGCGGGCTAATGTTTCAACTTGACGTCACGACGAAACGGCTCGTTTGAAAAACAATTTATTTCTTTGACTCAGAATCGATTCTTACTTTTGAAAGACAACAACTTTATATACGGTGCACTTTCAGATTTAAAACTTTGCAGGATGTTTATATTCACTTATATATTCACAATATAACTAATATTACACACTACATGAAAGGTCATTTTCAAAAGTCCATTATAGGGGCCCTTTAAGAGTTTTTTAAGAGTTGTTTAGATGAGAATGTAGTTATTTAGACCTCAAATATGTGACTAATATATAATCACAGTGCCTATTTTACGATCTGTTGAGACACTTTCACAGATGCGAGATCCAGGCCGGCCGTTCAGGCTGCCCGCAGAGAACAGCGCCATCTCGGCCAGTCCTTTGGGAATTTGCCGCTGACTCTTATGTAGATAGTATTTAAACATGAAATATAATTAATCTGGGGTATATCAAACGAACAATATTTGGTCCATATAATCTATTACTTGTTCCCGAGCAAATCGATTTTGGTTAAGGTTTCATAACTTATTTAGCCTTTTTTTCACTTAAATAATTTACTAGAGTGCTGCTTGTAAGTTTGGATGAATTGTTTAATTGTGTTTATTTCCTATTGTCTTTTATAATGGCCATTGTTGTTAATTTAAATGTTGTTCAATAAATATTACTCTGTATCAATAATATGCCATATTTGGTATTGAGAAAGGATCGTGATATGGACTTCAGTGAAAGTTACATTATTACGCCATTCGATAGCAGCAAAGACTGTCTTAATGATTGAGTCAGAACAAGGAAGTGGTTTTAGCGCTGTCATGGGAAGGAAATGCTATTTCAGAGGCAGGTAAAACACTTGTTTAGTCGATCTCTCTCATAATACCATAA
Organism: Semotilus atromaculatus; assembly: GCA_031834385.1. Lineage (NCBI taxonomy): Eukaryota > Metazoa > Chordata > Actinopteri > Cypriniformes > Leuciscidae > Semotilus > Semotilus atromaculatus. The sequence continues at coordinate 9,210,539 of JAULUF010000009.1, read as the reverse complement.
TACTGTAGGGCTACTCAACATAATACAACAAACATCAATGAAGCGACTCAACGTTCCTTTGTTAGCCTACTAGTTCTAAAGTGACGTTTTAGAATTAGTAACAGAGGCTTTGGCTCAACTGTCAACTTGAGATTTTAATCCATAGCGGAAGAAAGTAGGTCTGCACAAAAGTTTGTTTTTTTTTAAACCCATTGTTGTTTCTTATTTATTTACTGTTTTATAAACCAAACAGTTTTTTTAAACGCTATATCACATTCGTAGCCGTGTGATATGGCTGTATATCAGCACGCTGTGATTACTATGGCCGAATCACAATATCACAATATCAATATACAGCCATATCGCACTGCTACGAGTGTGATATTGCTCATATATATAACATATATGCAAGCGTTCTGTGTTCCATCATTTACCGGATGATGTCCTCATAAGCACAGAGGCCTGTTAAACCTCAAAAATCCACTTTCCACAGTTTGCGTTGTGGCACTGTCTGATTCGACAGGCATGGTCGTGTGTCTGTGCCGATCCTGATATCAAACCTGTCATGTCAGACAAGTTGAGCTGACTGGCAGGAGGAAGTAGATAGGATCCAGCCCTCGTTAGAAACGTCTTTCCGGTCCATCCACAATGTCGGACCCACCAGCGCAGAGCGCTCATAGTCAGACCGGTGCCGTCACACCATCAATCATCATTATAAATCCCGCATCGTCCCTGCTACATTAACTTGGCGACCTCCGCACCCTGTCTCAATTAAACATCTGATGAATATACGGCTCATCTACGCGGACTGTCAACCACCCGTCAGTCAGCCTCCGACGAGAATGCGCTTTTATTTTTGGACTGGATGCCAATAACGGCTCTGGGACTTAAACAAAAACATCTTCCTTCAAAGTTATTGTGAGCGGGAGGAGATAAACACTAAAGGGGGTTAAGGCAGGCTTTGGCAGGGAAAGAACGGGCCAACAGAGACCCAGAGCCCCAAATCAGGAAAGTTTTGAAGCATTGTTTTGAATCTTAACAAGAGGACTGAGACATGCAAAAATAATTTGCTGTCTTTTTCTTTTTTCCCCGGCTTTGCATTCTATGTATCAACGCATGTAAATAGCATCTTAACACTTCATGCTATTTTGAAAAGCACTCGGCCCCTGAGGATTTCTAGTGAGTGAAGCAATTTATCCACGAACAGGTGCATTTTTAATGCTTTTATACAATCAAATGAGCATTTTATATACAGACACTAGTGTTTCTCTGTCTTCGTTTTTGATTGCTGCACTCCTTTTATTCTTATTTTGAATTGATGTAGCCTTTCTAATTAAACTTGGAGAGAGATGTTAATTACCTAACAAGGTCACCTTTTTCTGCCACCATATTCAGCATTGCTCTCCTATACTCTTCTTCTCCCCTGTTCCACAGCCTAAAGGAGATTTGAAGAACGGTGTTAATTGCCTCTCTGTGATCCCATTTCAACTTTTGCATCTAACTCTTCAAGTGCCATATTTAGACTATAAAGGAGGATTATTGGTATGTTGTGCTATTCTGCGCTCCTGTACCTCAACACAGTGTGTCCAATCATCACAATCTGTTGCTTTTTATGGGAACTCCTAAGATCTAAATAGAGAGTGTGAGAGAGATGGGACAGGATATAGAGCATGATGGTTGTTGTAAAAGTTGTCAGCTGTAGAAGCATGCAGCTGGTGGGCTTGTATGGTGGGAGGATATAACATGGGTGAGATATGGTCATTTGGAGAAAATGGGGTTTTATCATGATACAAGGATGCATGTGTCTAACTCATAATTTCATATGGCCCACACACTTTCCTAATGCACAGAACTGCCAGCACATTTTTGATGGTTCTCACAGGATGTTACATAACTCTTTAGAGGTATCTAGGCTACATTTTAAAAGACTAAACATAAATAAAATCCACACGGATTGTCAAAGATGGTTAATTCTGGTCAAAAAGGCTCTTGTCTGCAAAGTGCAAACTTTGTGAAATTGTGAAGGTGGCTGTAACACTTTTTTTGTAACTGTGAACAACTCTGGGAGTTTGGGTGCTAAATATCTTAAATTGTAGTGTAAGGTAGGTACATCTCTCTACTACAAATATTGTTATGTGCAATGTGTATCCTAGAAAATTGCAATTAAATACATTTGAAAATATCAGGCTTCATCCTGTGGCTGATACTGTATCCTACAGAGAATAAAGATGTTTTCTGTCAGCTGCTGTAAAACTCTACATCAGTGGTTCCCAACTGGTTGCTTGTGATGCAAAAAAAAAAAAAAAAAAAAAAATGCTTTAGGCTTGTTTTGATCGAGTCACGGGCTGGAAGGGAAAAAAAGTTACATGCAAACCATAAAATTCTAAGAACTAGAAATGTCAAAAGTAGCGATTGGTACTAACGTGGAACAAAATACTGATAATTAAAAAAATAATTATATGTTTTGTTTGTTAAAATATTAACATTTATTATTATGATATAATTAATAATATTTATATTTAACATATTTAAAGTAAAGGACGAGTGTGTTCCATAACATATTTGTTGTTGCTGTGGTATTGAAATTGGTAGTGAGAATTTGGAAATTAACTAATTAATATAATCATGCATAATTAGTATAGTTTAAATTGGTTTATCATCTTCCAGTCAAACTTTCTGCTTGGCAAAATGGTGAATAATTAAATATGTTGCCAGCTGGTAAAAACAAATTTCTAATTTTGATAGCAAATCAATTTTTTTGAGCTTGTTTATAAGCATGTGCAGTACATGGCAATACAAATTTGTTTCATGTTGGATTTTAACAACATTTTTGTTGTTTTGGACCATTACTTGTCTAATGTAAAGTCTGGGTCCTGAAGCAAAACATTTGAGAACCACTGATTTATAGTCAAAATCAAGAAAACAAATACATTTTCACTGCAGGTTGGTTTTCACATATAATTTATTCCTTACCTTCTCAGTCAGGTATTATATTGCTAGCTGTTGTAGAATGGTGATATGAGATTGTCATGAATATAATAGATCGAAATATTCTTGAACGGCTACTTTTCCCATCAAAATAAGTTTTAGTTTAGTAAGCGTTGCTAACAAAAAAATGACCATGAACACTTGTTTTTCTACAAGCAGGTGACTGGCCTGTTCTCAGTCAGGTGTGGAAGGCTGGAAAAACACAAAGAGATGGAGGAACAAAGCTGGTAGGGTGGAAATTAAGTGTGTAATGTGAGGCTGATGTGATGAGATTGTGTGTGGTGACCTCCTCCGACAGGTCTCCATCCTTCGTCAGCCTGACTTCAGCCGCCATCACCTCTGTTTTTTTTCCATCCCACCATTTCCTCTTGTGCTCAATCTCTCTCAGCTCCCAGCTAAATAAATGCAGAATAACAATTATTGAAAACACAATTAAAATCTGTTAATCAGATTATTTGTTGTGGATAAAACCTTTAGGATGGCTTTGACGGCTTAAGGGGTGGAAAAAATCTGCCCATATTTCAGCAAAAATTGAAAAGATTGATATGTCCACCCTGATGGCATAATCTCTGCATTGAGAAGAAAAAAAAAAACACTAATAATTAACCTGACTTAGTACTGAATCAAGGGCATGGGTAAGTATGAACAACACTGGTATTGTCAAGGGGGTGCCAAACGATTTGTTGTAGGATTTTACTGTAAAAAATAATTTCAGTCTTAAGAGCATACTCCAATTTAAAAGGAAATAAGCACAGAATTCAGGACCCAGTGCACCTGCAGCTTGGATGCAAATGCCTTTATTGCACACACGTATGTGTTGTCAATCATGTGACGAGGCTGAGAGATAATAAAGCAGACTTCAGCTGGGTATTATTTAGGTTTTAATCCATGCTTTGTTTGGAGCAGTTGGTAATTGCATATTGTGGGGCAATTAAGATATTTAGCATTAAGCAGAATAAGCCAGGTCAAGCACCCCACCCTCTCTAGTCTCACCGCCATCAAATCAAAGCTGTGGGCATCTCTCTCGTTCTCACTTTTGCTATGTATCGCCGTGTTTATTTCTGCTGAAAAGCCGGTTTAGTTCATTTGTGAGTCAGTTGGGCAGAGCAGGCCCATTTCTTTTCTTTCAGGCATTTTTTTAATACTATTATTAATATTAAGATCAGGCAGTGCACAACAACAGCCAAGGAATCTATTATTCATTAAGTGTAACCAATATAAAATTTAAAACAGTGTTTTTTTTTTTTGTGTTAAATTATGTGAGGTCAGCATAATATTCTGCCTATTACTTATATCTATATCATCTTTGCCTTAGTCAGCTCTATTTAAATATGCAATCATTTACAGCTTTTGACTCTGTGTGTGCGCACCCAATTTCCAATATTCCTCTACGCACTTTTTATGCTGACATCAATGGCAAGCTATTAAAGACAGTATTTCATTATTGGTTCCTCGTCCCCAGTGGTTATTTACAATCCTATATATACTAAGCACTGATATTAAAGGAGACCATTTTAATGAGGTGCTATCTGCCTTAGCAATATGTCTTTCTCTGAATGAGATTGTGTTTAAAGATTTTTATCAAGAAATGGCTGTTCGCTGGGGTTATGTTTTGTCCATGAAATATGCATTTCATATCTCTTTCATTTCATTAACATAATTTAATTTGTGCTTTGCATTCTGTGCATAATACATATTTGATTTACAAAACAAATATTTCCATTAGAAAATGAATTTCATGCAGGCATAAGGCAGAACTGAATGATGTATTGTAAAGAAAGTAGAGAGAGCGAGAGAGAGAGAGAGAGAGAAAAAGAATTGTATTATCCTCAGAGCGCCTTGGCAAAGAAGAAAAAAAAAATACTCAATAGACTTCTAGTGCGCACGAGTGTGTGTCCCTGCAACTGTGTGTGTTTATGGATGTCTGTATGTCTTGGGATATGTACTCATACGCTGTATATGCCTGTGTCTCCAGTATGTAAATGCACATTAGGATGGCTATACTTGCAGTGAGTATATTGCATTAAGTTTAAAGCAATATTACTCAGATTGATTTACATTGTTTTCTATGGCTGCCTCTCTCCTCTACGTTAGCTAAGTGTTCCGGTGGCAATGTGGCGCTTTGCTTTTTATTATCAGTAAAATATGGTGGATATTATAAAGATATATATATCTCGGCTTGATAGCACAAAGGAAGAGCACACATCCATTTTCATTTGGTGCCAGTTTTAAGGGTTGCGCCGGAGAACATACTACACGTAGTATTTCACAGCTTAGCGTATGATGTACATCCTCAGGGACTTTGTTTCTTTGCCGGCCCGTTTGAACGCAGAAGCTCGCCGCTTGTCAGTTTAAGAGGTATTAGCCGTTGCTTTAGTTCGCGAAATCATTTCCTTTTAACTCCAGCCTGTGATAAATTATGGAGTCCACCCCTCTACATTTCCTTTCCTCCTCTTCCAAGGGAATGTTACTAGTTTTAATTAAAGGACTGCACCTTGCTAGTTTAAAGGATATCAGTGGCTGTGTGATAAGTTGCAGGAGCTCAGGGCTTTGGATAACAAGAAGCATTTTAAGTGGCCCTGACGAGTTCATATTAATTTGGCTTATCGCGCCTGTAAAAAAATCCAGGTAGCATTGAGGCAGATCCCAGCTTTAATGAGCTCAAAAACGTAAAGTCGGTGTCAGAACACTCCACTTTTTTATTTCAAAGGGAGTAGGAAATAACTTGTCAAAGCTAAAAGCCAAACAGTAAGATCTATGTTTCAGAGGTAACTAGTATTAGCAGGGATTTTGGGCTTGTCTGACATGCCGTACGGAAGGGAGGGCTTAAAATAGAAGTCTCAGGTACGCGGGAGTGGGGCTTATACCTGCGCACAGTCTCTGCTGCCTTCGCTGACGGTTAAAGAAGAGCGATGAGAGGATCTTTGAGCTTTTAAAAATCTCCTCTTTTCCATTTCCTCTCCCTATAGTTATGCCAGAGAGGTGATCGCCTGCCCGGCTACTGCTGAGTCCCTGCTTTGAATCTGTGACGGGTGTTTTTAAACTTCGCTCGAGCGAAAAAAGAGAGATGGAGATCACACGATGGCTCTGAGGAGTTGACGAGAGTCTTAAGATGAACTGCTGTGAGAATAGGCTTAACTTTACAGAGCCAAGGCCAAATCCAGCGGGAATATGAATACATAAATCCAAGATGATCATTTAGGTTCTGTGAGTAAAAAAAAAATCTGCACTCTGTAAAGTTTGCCATCAAGGAATAACCCACGACCGTGAGCGATTTAGCCTTTATTCTCACATCTTAATCTGTTGTTCATGACAGAAGGGACTGTGTTTCTATCTTAGCAGATGGGGAGACAGGTAACTTGGCATGTTTGTTAACGTCGCCAATGGTAGGAAAGCAGACAAAGAGAGCGAGAGACAGGGAAAGATGAGAGGAGAGAGGAAAATCAATCTAATACTGCAGAACTATCAGATCACATGAGATGATGGATTCTTGGTCGCAGCATTCAGCCGCTGTCTGCCGAGCTGTGCAAATCAATTCAAACAGACACAAAGAGTAAACACACATTCTGCACCACAATAGGAAATTGAAGCAGAGCCTCCCTTTTTAAAATATGCCTCTACATATTTGTTTTGTGGATTACCATTCTGAAATGAAATTTGAACAGTTACTTAAAATAATATGCAAAAGATATTTCCTGTTTTGCCGCCCTCCCCCTCCCCAGTGTTTGTCGGAGATGTGGGATAGCTGCGACACTGGCGTCAGTGTAAACACCACATGCGTGTGCTGTCCTGGTGATTATTTTTCATAAACATTTTCCGAGGTTTGTCCTTATTGCTGAAGGTTTAGATATCATATTTTATTTGTTTTTGCACTGTTGAAAAAATATTGTTCGAAAATCGAGCCTGTGTTTGTGTGCATGCCAGTGGACGCAGGTTGGAATGGACTGCGTTTTCCAGGGACAAGAGGCCATTAAAGTTCTCTTATAAAGTTTTTGTATTAGGAGCCATACATGTTTGAAAGAGATCTACTTGAAATGTGTATGCTTCTTGTTCACATTACTGTTTCAACCAGTTTTGTAAGGTCAAACTTTAGCAGACACTCATTAAAAGTCCTTTGACATTTAGTGAAATATTTCTTTCAGTTGGCCTACATGTCTGATGCAGAAAACATTACGTGTGAACACCAAGACAAGGTTCTTTAAGTCATGAAGTACAACATGAAGTACAACAACGAGAAAACATCACGTGCGATACGTCAAACGATACGTTTCTCGTGAGCACGTGAAAGTTTGTATATTTTTTTATTTTTGCAAAGGTCCCTTTAGGGGCTCCGTAAATTTTTTAACATTAATGTTTTAACTAACTTGAACTAACCATGAGCAATACATTTGTTACTGTATTTGTTAATCTTTAACGTTAGTTAATAGAAATACAGCTGTTCATAGTTTGTTCGTGTTAGTTCACAGTGCATTAAGTAATGTTAACAAATACAACTCTTGATTTTAATAATGCATTAGTAAATGCTGAAATTAACATTAACAACGATTAATAAATGCTGTAGAAGTGCAGTTCATTATTAGTTTAACTAATGTAGTTAACTAACTTACACCTTAACCCAAATAAACCTACCCCATACCACCAAACATTGTTCCTAACCTTAGCCATATCCCACCTCAATTGCAGCGAAAGTTTTTTGCAATCCAACATGAACACAATAAGTACATTGTATCTAACAATCATTATTTTTTAATGTAATTACATACTAGTTAGACACCTAATATAAAGTGTGACTAAATACCATAACTAAATGGTTTGTTAACGGTTCTCACGTACATTCTTCGGCTGATGCAGACTCCAGCACTACTATTGAGGGGTGCCGCAGCATTACTGTTGAGAAATTGAGTCTCCATCAACTTTCAGTACATACAAATTACATTAATTTAAAATATGTATATAGTTGCTTAGTGTATAGTGCATAATAAAACAAATAGGATATAATGTAATTTCTTTCACTTGATAAAATGTTAATAAATAATAAATTAATTTAATAACATTACATTGTTCTTTTAATAACTAAAATATTTCGATATTTATCATTTATGTAATTACATTAAATATTTTTCTGAATACATTTAGGGAAATCACTAATATGTCGTTTATATCCTAAACTATCATGTATCATAACGTGATTTTGTAGTTACTGTAATCAGGAGCTGAACAGAGGAACCATTAAAAGTGCGAGAACCTGTTTTCATGACACCACTTCTGAATATACAGCATGGAAAATACTTGTTTTTACTCAATCAAATATACAGCGAAACCACTGTCTGATTCCCAAGCAAATTACTTTTATGAACCTGTTGTGTTTATTGAATTAATAACATACAGCATAATGTTGTCCAATTATTAAACAAATTAATCTTACGAGTTCCTTTTATTGAATCAAACAAACTGATTGTTCAGTGTACTTACTATATGATTGTGCACATAACAATGTATTGTTAAAGATACACATGCATTTTGTCAATAGTACTTTTATTAAATTATTAAATATTAATTCATAAAATAAATGTTACCACTTTTTATTTTAGTGTTGTTGCTTAATATATAGATAAGCATATTTGATGTGTTGCTTCTAAAAAATATGTAAAAAGTAATACCGGTGTGTGTGTGTGTGTGTGTGTGTGTGTGTGTGTGTATAACTTTTTACATCATTTTTTAATTGTGAAGATTTTAAGACGGATTCCATTGATTATTCTTGTAGTACTTTTAAAGGATAAATTCAATTAGACTGCCAAATTATGATAATTTTAGTAATATATATATATTACTAAAATTATCATAATTTGGCAGTCTAATTGAATTTATCCTTTAATATCACTAACATTATCATAATTTGGCACTCTAATTGAATTTATCCTTTTAAAAGTACTACAAGAATAATCAATGGAATCTGTCTTAAAATCTTCACAATTCCCACCCCTATTCTTTAGCTTTGTCTCCGATGCTGCTGCTAGCATCAGAAATCTGTCTCCACTAAAGCCTGTTTAGCAGTGCACTTTCTGTTTCAGTGGGGCACTCCACAAGTCCCCAGTCTGCACACATAATTGGAGAGCTCCTTATGGGAGAGTGAGAAGGGCAGGGAACAAAAGCAAACCGATGACTGGGACAGTTGGGGCCAGTGTTGACAGCTAGCAGAGCCGCGTGCTGCGGGAGCGAAGCGGTGGCCCTGTCCGCATGCAGAGTGTACTGCATGCAGGTGTCAGGACTTAGAGTCTAATGAGCCTTAATTAGCCCATTTGAGTAATCAGTGGCTTGATTGGTCCTGTGTGCTTAAGTAAACCAGCACATGCGAAGAGTGCTGGCGGGATTCAGGGCATTTCAAGAACACTGGTTCACTCGATGCAGTCAGTCAAAAAGTGGTTTATCTATTACATTCGTATCATTGGATATAACTTTATAAACATGCATATTTAGCGGATGTATTGTTGTAAATATGTGGATATGCATGTTAAATGTATTCAAATATGGACAGCTTGGAGATGACGAGCTAGACTATTGCACTAATGGAGCCTCGTGTCTCTCTTCTGCTCCCAGCACTCACCTCTTCATTCAGCCACCACTTGACAGCACAGACTCTTCAGAGGCCTGCCTGATACCCATCAGCATGAGAGACTCAAGTCTTCATCCTCCATCATCACAGCACAAAGACATCTGGACGATTGTCAAGGACATCACAATCTCTGATAGCTGACATATCCCATGGGGCATTGCAGAAAAGAAAAGGGAAGTTACTCTTGAGTGAGCAAGTACAGTATGGGTGGTGAGTGGCAACATGCATGAAGTAGTAGTACCACAATGTAATTTAAGATTGAAGATCTGATAATCTTGCTACTTTTAGTCCTTTCAAGCTCTGTTAATGTGGGTCCCTTGCAGCTGCTTATAGATACTACATGTTTCTAGACATCTACACTAGCCTCTTTCATTCCGGAAATTACACAGATTATTTGTCCCGGGATTTGTTTGATTTTGGTTCATTCACACTGCTGGTGATTTTCTGGAATCTGTGCGTGAGTTCACACACATTCCGTAAAGATCCCATGAAGACGCGTGACATCGATATGACGTGTAATGTCTCCACAGCATCTTAAGTATGCTGCGAGGTCTCTCTCTCTGAAATTTTTTTCTGATTCGATCATAAACTAGACTAGAGCATCGCTAAGCTGGCGAATGATCACAGCTTCAGCATCATCACTACGACGCACCCCTTATGGCTTTGGTTCTGCCTTTTGTTCACACAGGGCACGTTCCGGGGCTGATCCCGGCAATGTTACTTGGTCACCATCCCGGGATCAATCCCGGGACGTGTTTGCGTTCACGCAGAAGGCACTCTAGCAATTTTATGGCAATTTTCTGGGATCAACCCTCTGTGTGAAAGGGGCTACTGTTAGATCAACACTTTAGGGGTACAACAGCATGACTCTGAGTTTTTGATGTACCCTTATAGTGTCCCTTTAACTAGATTATTTATAATATTATTATTATTATTAGTTGTAGTAGTAATTTAAGTCATTTTATTTATTTTTACCATTGTTAATAATCATCACAATTTATATTTGTTTATAATTAATTTTAGTTAATCATTGATTAATAATAATATTAGTTGATTTATTGATTCCTTATTATTATTATAATTGTCATCACTGTAGCACACCTACAATTACTAATATGCACCCTTTTAGTGGTATATGAGGTACACAAATGTTTCAGGCTGATGTTAAAGGGTACCCTGGGTAGCGCTTGAACAGGTGTGAGCATCAATCACAGAGATTCAGTGTTTGTCTGATGAAGCATTGTTTCAATACGTTTCTGCCCTCAAACTGAGCTTTTCAGCCTCTCTCTCTTCTGTCGCAATTTTCAGGAAAAGCAAGACAATGTTTTGCTCTATAATGAGCTGAAAGCTGTAGATTTACACTTCCACCTTTTATTTAGATGGTCATATCTTCTCCCAATAGCCAACAGCATAAACTAATCCTGTATTGCGTTTCAATATAATGATATATAGAAATGGTGATTACCCTCTAATTCAATTGCATGGTAATCAAATTGTAGTAATGGTGCTTATTTGGTACCCCAATTTATAGTTTTCCCAGAAATCATTAAGCAATTTACCCTTCAAATCTACTTTAAATATGCGTGAGCACAGACGCACACACACAGACTAGTATTATGGTGTATTATATGAAGCCCCAGCTGTTTGAGATGATGATGGTAGCAGAAGGACTCTTGTGAGAGTCATGGGTAAACAGAAAGAGTCCTGGCTGTCTTCTTCTGGACACAGACTCCTTCCTGTTTGCCAGGATTGGGATAAAGATGCTGGAATCAAAAGACGGCACTGAAACATATCCAAAGTTTGAGCCACATGTGTTTGCCCTTAACCTCAACAAAGCCTGCTTCCGAATGTCTGGAATATTGGCCTATCTGTACATTTTGGAACATTGTGAGGAGGGGCTAAAGTCTACAGAGTCTTTGCAAGCACACTTGTTTTGTTTGTGCCATTTACTTGGTGCGTGACTGCAGCATGTCAACAGCCTAATGTAATCACTTACTTTCTGTTTGCTTTCATAAAGGGTTTTACATGCATTAAATGCTGTAATGAATCAGGTCCACGGATAGAGTTGCCTAAGACCCTCCCATCTGCGCCTCTTTTCGAACTTTCTTAATATTGCCGTCACTTTCAGGCGATCATTTTGGATGCATTTATTGCGTACAGCTGTAAAGTGTTACCTACCGTTCAGTGTTACCTGAATAGCACACCGGGTGCCAATGCCACTCTCAAGCTGTGAAGAGCCCTCATAATACTACTGGCATTGTGGATATTCACGACGTGGTGTGATTTCTGCTCACTATAAGCCCGCTATCCCAGATCTCCTAGTCGCGGAGGCATGGGCGGTTCTCATGCTCCCTTAAAAGCCACACATGCAGACTAAGAGTATTCTACCGCCCAGGGCTGCGCAGCATCCACTTAGGCACTGACAGTGCTCGATAACCCAATCTCTAGGGGGCTTGTGGCGGAGACTGATCTAACAGGCTCACAGTGATGTGATGTGAGCCTCATGTCTGTGTCCATGGTGGGCATTTCATTTATTTCTCTCTCTGTCTGTAACTGCCAGAACAGCTGTATGTCTTTTGGAAAGCTCTTACTTTGATATGTTTGGAGTGAAGGCAAAACCACTCGTTTCTCTAGAAGGATGGAGAATGAGCTGAAAGGTCTCTGTCTGCACTTCATAGAGACAGAAAAGTAGTAAAGAGCTTGGAGTGAGTGAATGTGTTCGTGTATGATGAAAATAGTTTGCTGTTAGGGATGAGTGGACTTCTAGTTTCATCAATGACATTTGGGGAATAAATTCCTCAGGAGTCATATTAATTATTAGCTTTAGTGTTAGTTTTTGGATGTGTATTTAGGCACTTCTTGTTTCTGTAGATAAGTTTGCATTGTACTCTGGGTCTAATCACTGTCCTGCCGCTAGACACTAGTCTTTGGAGCCATCTTTGAGTGGAAGCTTTTTTATAAACTTTATAAAACATAAAGGAATTATGCTTAGGGCACCAAAATGGCAAGCAGCGGTACTGACCATGGGGCCGGATTCACAAAACATTCTTAAGAATAACATTCTTCTTAACTGCTATTTTCTTCTTATTTTCTAACTTGAGAAAAGATAAGAATATTTTGTGTTCCCAAAAATTTTTCTTAAGAATGTTCTTAAGAACACATTGAATAGGTATTCATATTCCTTAAAAATAATCGTGAATAACTTCTTAAAGTTAACCTGTCTTAAATCCCGAAAAGTAAGATGTTAAATTAATTTATTGGGTTGTTTCAAAGATTATGCATTACAACATATTACACAAGCTACTTATCATACATATTACTAGTTGCAGGAATGTGGACAAGTCTAGCTTCATCAGATCTAGCTATCATTAAAACAGTGATCACTAGAGTGAACGCGTACATACATGATGCTTTCTAGAGAGAGAGCAAGAGAGAGAGAATTAGTATAAACTCAACAAGGCTGTAAAAGCGGACTAATGAGTAGATGAGTTTTCCTCTTCAGCGTGATGACGTTTAATGTCCCAGACAACCTCTGTCCAATTGACCCACTCTTTTAAGCCATGTAAAACCTTGAAAAAAATTACACGATATTTGTAGCAAGGAATGTAGTTCAGGGAAGAAGGAGGAACATTCAACAAGTTTAATAAAGATAGAATAAAAACAAAACACAAAATATAAGGCCAGCAGCCCCTCACGGACGACTGCTGGCCACGCAAGACAAAAAGCACACATCCAAACCAAAACACAGGCCTGTCCTCTCTCGCACTTCAGCGTCGTCGTTCCTCCTTTATGCCTCCGCTCCTCCGTGAGAGATGCGAGACCGGCGTGTCTCACAGGTTACGTTCATTAGCACTCACGCCACCGGCCTCGCGCCGTTCTCTCACGTCCCTCGGCCTCGTCCTGTTGGCCACAATATTACTGATCTGTTTTATGTTGTAAAAAAAAATATTTTGAGCTTATAACTGTCACAGTCATCGTCTGCACCTTATGTCTTCGTCTGCACTACACTTCCCAGAACCCTCCAGTCTCCACACCTGAACTCACTCCCTCAATCACCCACCTGTTCATCGTCCTCATCATCATTGTCACCTGTGCCTTGTTAATTGGCATCTGTCTCACCTGGTTTCAGTTCATTAGTGTCTGTATTTAGTTCTCTCCGTTCAATCTGTCTTCGTCGGTTGTTAGTTGTATTCAATTGTGTGTTATCCTGCCTGTCTGTTTGTACCTGTGAGTTAAGTAAATGTTTGAATTGGAGCCTTTTGACTTTGAGTCTTCTTCTGCCCGCTACACACCCGTGACAATAACCACAGACTATATTTCACACATTAACCCAACAAAATACATAATTGAATTCTGAACGATGGAACTAGAAGTTCAAATATGATATCTCGTTTCTGGGGTTTAGGACTCATTCCAGCAGCACTCTATACTGTATACAGTATATTACATGATGTAAATAATATAGATATTATGCCTAATTCTATTTTATTGTAATTGGTATTTCTGTTTTCATAGATAATATTTATGGATCATCAAAAGTAGGTATGTAATATAGTTTGTTAGACAAAATCTCAAGATCTCAACAATTATCCTGAAAGCTAAACGGTGTGCTAGCGTGTACCATGGCACCACATGAAGGCCCAATAGTCATCATCTTGTTCTGTATGTGTTCTTAGGTACTGACTCCACTGGCATGGGGCATAATTTACCAGTGATTAACGGTAATGATGGTCCATGACTACACTTGCTGCTCCCATCCCTTTCAATTCCATACTTTGAAAATGAAAATGCACAAAAGTTAATAAAAGACCCCACTAACCATTTTTATCTCTTGCTCCCTCTTTCACACACTAACACACATAGGCATACATGAAATAGCTGAGTGAAGCGGAAGCGGGAACCTTCACGCCACTTGGCCGGCACATGTGGACAAGCCAGTGCCGACTGGCTGCTTCACTGTCACCGGCTGATAGCCAGGCTTTAATGGAAAAGATACAGCCCAGTCAAAGCCTGGGAATCATTTCTACGATAAAGTTATATGTTCAGCCTTGAACAACTGAGAGATAATGTTTGGCTTCATTATAATTCCCAGTGTGTTTAAACAGGCAGCCCAGAATGCAAACAAAAGCAGATGAAATTTGAAAAGTATTATCAATATTGCAGATAGCGGATGCCCTTTCCAATCAGAAAAACCGTATCTCGCATAGCAAATTTATGGTTGACTAGTTCATTCGTTTCTATTAGCCTGTTGTATGTTTCTCTCTTCCTCATATATATTTATGTGGAATTTATGAGTGGGCCAAACAAACTGTCATTAGATATTCCTTTAATTCACTAAGCTGGCCTGCTAAAGGTAGCTGGGTACATTTAAAAGGCATTAGTTTGCTTTGACTGATATTTTTCTGAACTCTCTCCAAAGGACCATCCGTCACGTGCCCCGGCCATAGTCCAGCATGCTTGTTGCATCACTCTGCGTTTAAGTGTGTGTGTGTGTGTGTGTATGACGGATAGAGACCCTGTGTGTGTTTCTGTGAGTAATTCTCTCTGTGTGCACCATCGCGGCTCCTTCACACGCACTCAACGTATTCTGCGAGTCTCTTAATAGCAAGCTGCTGGAGCAAAATAATTGTCATTTCCCAGCCACTGGGCCTAAAGTCATATAACATAATGAAATGTCTAAAAAAGTGTGGGGGTGGGGGTGGTTTGTGTATATATTTTTCTATGTGGTGCTTTGGGTTTGTCTCAATGCATGGGAGGTCTGCTGAATCAATTGCTGTGCCACTTGAATAATTTACTGCATACCTTGGAAAGGGGGTGTGGATTTGTGTATGGGTATTCAGGGAAGGTGCAAGGTGAAATAACTAAATATTGTATATGCCCACTCCAAAGTGTGTTTGTGCTGGGGATCTTGATAAAACACTCAATACGGTCCTGCTGGACAGATTAGGCTGCTAACAGAGGAAGCCGATGCGCAGCAGGAACCGGTGATATGTGCCTTAGCACATAAGTGTTCTGGGACAGACTGATGGGTTGATTTAAGTCGGGGTGGGAGCAAGTGGAGATAAATGTTAGTGATGCCCCCCCCCCCACACACACATTTTTTTCTACTTCAGCAGATCCATCAACTGGTATTGAGGGTAATGAGTAAGGGCTGGAGGTGAACACATTACAGAGGGCTGACCTTGCCAACAAAGAGAAAGAGCGTTTTAGATGCCCCTTGGAGCCTGTCCCCCCCACCTGTAAAGTCATCATAGGCATTGTGTGATGTTTAAAGGTTCTTTTTTCAATGCAAGAGTAGTTGAACAAAAATAATGCAATGAATGCATTTCAGAGCATGTGTAGCCTGACATTTAGCCGACCGTTTCTAGACGGACAGTTTTTAGGAGACCTTTTTCAAAACAATCAATAATTTTGCATGATAATTTGGTACCACTAGTGGTACAGAATCACATTTAAAGATGCATAAAATTATGTTGCAATTACATAATTGCAAAAGCATATATTGGTAAATTTCACAACACCTGTAATGAAATGTTTAGTTTATATTTGAATCACAAAACCAAAGGAAAAAATGTATAAAAAATACAAACATTAATCAAAAAATTATTAAAAAAACTTTTCATAAAATGTTTTGATTAGTTTTATCATAGGCATATATTGATTTTCAAGTTAACATTTCAACCCCATATATATATATATATATATATATATATATATATATATATATATATATATATATATATATATATTATATATATTTAGGTATTAGGTATAGGTATTTATTTATTATTATTATTATTATGATTATTATTATTTTTATTTTTATTTTTTTTTACATATTTCCCCATTCTGACTATTTATTTTCAGGACAATGGAGGGTTACACTTTATTTTGATGGTCCACATTAGACATCCTACTACTTATGTCACTTTACAAATACATGTCAATTAACTCTCATTAGACTTTAATAGGTTACACTTTATGTAATTGTTACAGTGTGATTATATATTTAAGGACATATACTTACTCTATAGGGTTAGGGTATAGGATTAGGTTGATGCTTAGTTGCATGTAATCATGCATAATTTACTGTTTTTACTATGGTAAGTACATGTAACATGTTACAAGGACACTGTAAAATAGTGTTACCCTGTAATAGACTGTTAGGTTAGGGTTTGGGGTTTGGTTAGTAGAATAAGACATGTAGTTGAAAAGTTACTCATAGTCAGTGGAATGTCTGTTGTGGGACCATCAAAATAAAGTGTTAGCAGATATTAAGCAGACAGTCTACTTGTACTCTAATGACTGGTAGTTGCAAAGGTACTTATAGTCAGTACAATTTCTTGCGTGAACTGTGGAAGTGAAGTGTTACCCAATTAAGCACATATTTCTAAATTTTCTTTCTCATTTTTAAGTGATTTTCATTGATCATTCTTTCTGTATTAGTTAAACTGTTTTGCTTTTTTTTTTTACAATTAATGATAGGTAGTACAACAAATGTAAAATGTATGTATTAATCTTTTATGTTACAGTTAGTGAGAATGAGACTTTTGCATTACAATAATGAGAAGTGGGTTGTAAAATTAATACACAATCCAATGGTTATAATAGAAAACTTTATTTGCTTTATGCTTTTTCTTTTGTTTAGATTTTTGGGTTAAAATGCAACTTAGACACATCTTCATAACATTCACCTATGTATGTGTTATGTATTCATAGAGTGAATGACAAATGTAGTTATTCACTGGTTGCTGGTCTTGACGTCTGTGTTTAGGTGTGTGGGTGAGGACTGAGAGGTTGCTGCTCTAATGGAGACACAGGTTTATTGACAATGAAACGGTTTGGCTGTATCTGCAGTGGGCTGCCTGCTGCCTGTGATATACTGGAGCCAGAGTCTAGTCAAGGCTGGCATACACCATCCAGTGCTGACAGCAGCACACACACACATACACACACACACACACACACACACACACACAGAGCTGCTCTGGAGCAGCATACAATTCTAAAACACTGTACATGCGCACACATATACACTTTCAAAGATTCAGGCTAACCTGCTGGACATTAACAGAACAATTTTGGGCATAAAAGTCCTTTCTTCAGCTGTGTTGACTATTTCTTTGAAACGTACCACTCTTGCATGGCAAAACACATCTGTCAGCCTTAGACTGCTCAGTTTTAGCAAGATATGAAAACAATAGATGATCTGTTCTAAAACTTAGTGAGGCCTACAAGGGCAGCATTTTAAAGCAGCATAGGCGCAAACTGTAAGGTTATGTTTTATTGTGCCTATATAGGTAGCAAGGTGACACATAGGTTTTGAGACAGAGCTAGTTTCAGAGATCTAAGTGATAAGTCATAAATTTAGTTTAGGAACACACAACATATCATTACCACATCAGTTGATTTTCGGATATATATATTGGTTGATATTGGATATTCATGCACTCTAACACTCAAAATTGTTTGAAAACACTTTTACATGTATATTATATAAATTTGTATACGGTGCATTATAATTTTGTGATGCCTTAATTCACTTGTAGCTTTTGAAAATAATTAATCTTCGTAATTTATATAGAAGAAATAGTATAGAATTCTAATATTGGCCATTTATCAGTTTTAGCCATAACATAAGAAATATTACTGGGCAGATTTTTTTGTTTTGTTTATATCACTGCATCCCTAATATTTTAGTTAATGTTGCCTCTGCCAGGTTTCATGCACTGTTTGCTTAGTTTTATGTACTTCATCAGATCTTCATAGTGTATGCACTGATAAAAAATATTGCCAATTTTGAATAATGATATTTATTAATAATAATAATATTACCAAATAATTGAATAGTGTTTAGTTGTTATTACCAAACACAATAATATGCAAAGTAAAGTCAGGATTAATGACAGAGTAATGGTTAGCAGATGTTTATTGCAGGCAGTATGAGAGGGATACATGTGGAATACGTCAGTGACTTGTATCATTTACAAGTGTTGTGCAATAGCAGCTTTATTTTCTTTAGATATAACAGAACCATTGAAGGCTAGCAGTGTTTTGTGGCGACTGCCCTTGTAATCTTTATTAAAGGTCATCGTTTACACACACGCCTCGCGCTGGGTGTTCTTCATATATATAGTCTGTCTCCATGTCAGATTAAAAAGGAAGTAAGGGCTTGCAAGAAGAATAAAGAACTCTTTCCAAGAAGTATTAGTTCCTTTTTAATTTTAGCGGGATGAGGAACCCAGAATTTAAATGAAAGAATCGGTTTTCATCCAGCTAATAGTAATCCATAATCCAGCCAACGTGTCTTAACCACAATGTGGTTGGTCTGATTAACTTTAATGCTTTTCCTCTCAATTTATTGAAATGTTGGAATGAGCACATTTGGTTTGAAAGTCTCTCTCTCCCTCTGTCGCTCTATCTCTCTCTGTGAGTGAGAGAAAGATAGACTGTGAAAGTGAACGAGAGGAGGGGTGGCGAGGGAGAAAATATAACTTTAAGAGCAGAATGGCACAGTCATTAAATATGTTTCATTCCCTCAGACAATGGGGGGTATGTGAGCCCATCGAAGATGCATTTTAAGGATAGTGTTGGCTCTTTAATATTTCAACTGATTTAAAAAAAAAAAAAACACACACAGAGAAAGGGCAAAAATGCTAGTTGAAAAAAAAAAATAATTAAACAGGCGAGTTTCATTTTCTGCCACACTTCAAATGAATTTCTGTAATGATCTCAAAACCTGCGAAAGGCAAATCCAATCAAACAATATCTAGTGGGTTTCATTTTCCCCTGCATAGCGATGACCCCCTTTGTCAAAGGGTGAGCCGGAGAGACTGTAGGTCGCCATAGCCATCCAAATGAAGGAGACAATTTAGCGTAGTTAAAGCTATTATCCCACTACTGTGTGTGTGTGTGCGTGCTTCTACGCCTGTGTCGACGCTATAGCTTTAACATTTTGGGGCTTTGATATGAGTCATTGTAAATGATGCCACGGAAGGTCAATTGCAGAGTTCAAAATGGCTGATGGAGGGAGGGAAAAATATTATGTTGTTTTTCTGATTTCATGCTTCTGCTTTTTCACCCCTCCCAGTCTCTCCAGACACAACACTGCATTTATTTAAAAAAGCGAACATTTATTCAGTCTGTGTCATTAATATAATACTGCATAAATAACACTCAGGTCTCTGTGTTTGAAGAGTGTGACATGAGCCCATTGTTTTTACCTTTAACCATTTGGCGGGTAATCACGCATAAGGAGGAAGAATAAGCCACGAGTGAATGAGCAGCAATGGTCCACTGACCTTTTACTGCTCATTATTGGACAACCCGAAAAGAAAAGAAAAAAACAAAGACACAAATCTCCTAAATCTTCAGGGAATCTTGAATCAGTGCACTCCATGACCGTTATTTTTCTTTTTTGATTATTATTATTTCTGTGGCCATTGTCCTGTGGCTGTACGACTCACAATACTGTTGCATTCAATGTGCGGAGGAGAGGAAGTCTCAGGACGGATGTTGGAGGTCTGACTCTGAGGTTGTGGTAATCTTTGTCACCGGGGGGGGCACTCTGCTGCGTTTGGCCTTTAGGCCTGCAGGTGTGCAGTCCTCCACTCTCTTACAGGAAGCATCAAGAGACTCATTGCAACTACAACTACGCACGCCCCCATATGTATATATGTAGATGCTTACAGAGAGTTAGAGAGAGAGAGAGAAGGTCTGTGGTTCTGGAAACTTTCGAGATCACATTACTAGAAGTACTAAAACTTCATAATATGACAGCACACGCACACACACTCTGGAAAATATGCCAAACAAGCATTACACTAATCACTACTTTGAAATAGGGAGGCTATTTATATATTATGCATTGTGCACTATGTGCAGTCCTGGGAGAGAACAGAAAAGAAAAATTGATATCAGATGAAAATGAACACTCTGTAAAGCACATTAACTATCTCAGGTTTGGGAGCACATGCTGACTGCCAAATGGGACACCCCTGTGGAAAGCAAAATGGTCTCGCCCACAATTAATGTGGCGCACCTGTGATGGTTGATAAAGACTGCCGCACTGTGCACAGGTGTGGAACATTAATTCTGGGGGTGTTCCTTGAAAAGACGAGCCCCCCTCCACCTCTACCACCAGCACCTCTCCGCCCTCCACCCTCTCCTCCCCCACCTTTGGAGAGCAAAAAAGCGAGAAAACAACACTGCCGTTCATTCGGAGTGATCTGTGTGCAAAAGTATGCAAATGAATATGCGGCATGCTAATCAATCCTGTCCTTCACACAGACTGAAGGGGAAGAAGAAGTATGGAGAACGATGGAGTGAATCGGGCCTGAGAGGGAATCTGGGACGAGGGAAATTAGCTAGGATTTGATTTTTACACCATGTTTCTGTTGCAATTTTGCATTGGTCACCTATTCCAGATAGATAGTGATCGATGTGGCCAAATCCATCCGGTTGTTCATACACTGCCACTTGGCGTCGCCGTCGATAATAATTTTTTTTAATGTTTTCTTTTTAAATAATTATCTTGTGCTCACTGCATTTATTTGATTGGAAATACAGTAAAAACAATAATATTTTGACATTATTATAATTTTATATATATATATATATATATATATATATATATATTTATTTTTTTTCAATACATTTATTAAATGTAATTTCTTATTTCGACGGCAAAGCTGAACTTTCAGCATCATTACTCCAGTCTTCTAACCTGGGTTTCCCCATGCTGCCTTGCCGCGGCGGAATTTTATTCACGCCTCAGATAGGGAACCAATCACAGAACGGAGAGGGAGCAGCAAGACGATGAGCTACGTACAGGCGCTCTTGATAGACATTCGTAGCACCCAATAAAACGGCTCTGGGCATTCGTAAACCACGCCTCAAATACGAGAAAATGAACGTGGTTCGACCACGTCTCATTCTCAATGATACGTGGTCTGGCGTTAGCCAGGCTACCAGTCTTCGGTGTTACATGATCCTTCAGAAATCATTCTAAAATGCTGATTTGGTGTGCAATAATTGTGTCTTATTATTATCTATGGTGATACTATTTTTTTTCTGGATTCTTAAAACATAGAAAGTTCAAAAGAACATAATTTATGTGAATAAATTTATATTATATATATATTTTTTTTCTTTCTTTTTTTTTGTTGCAAATACACGAAAAGTCTCTACTGTCAATTTTGATCAATTTGATGTGCTGAATAAAAGTATTAATTATATATATATATATATATATATATAGACCCTAAACATTTAAATGGTAGCTTACGCAATCTTCTTTTAAAGAGATCCCTAATTTCCATGTAAGCAAGCAGTCATTGATGAGATGTAAGTGTGGAGCAAGTGCGAATAGACTCTTCCACCCCTCTTAGGTTGCGTTCCAGTCCAAAATTGTCATGCCCTTCACTCACTAACTTCCCTCCATTTTGTTCACTCGGATGTACGTCATTGCTTACGTTGCATGAGTGCCCACTACTGCGGAACCTTTGCAATAGGCTTAATTGGAGCCCTTGAACACTTAGAATCCACTATGGGATTGATTTTGTTTTTATTTATTTTTTCTAACGAAATTGTTTAATGCAGCATTCTATATGTCTATCGGTGTGTTTGCGTTGTTTGTTTATTTATTTATTTATTTTTAATAATGAATATATTATAGAGTTGTTTGTGGTGGGGTAAATTAAACACAATAATAATGCTTTGACGTCACAATCGTGTTGCATTGTGGTATATGGAGCTGCCTGAAGTGTACATTATGAAGTGGACTCGCTCCCTCTGTCAAAATCGAGGGAGCGATGGTCTGTCATAAACTTCCCTCGTCCACTTCATAAAGCAGGGATTCCCCCGAGGGGAAGTGCTTAGGGAAGTTTGGAAGTGCATGTCTAAAAGTGGACTGGAAGGCAGCCTTGGTTACTGTTTCTAACTCAGACAAGCTTTACAGAACATCCTTTAGGAATGATTTGGAGGTGTGTGTAGTAAAACATTGGTTGTAGTAAAATTTGCTCATATAGTGGTAAACACTGATTGAGTGTTATTCTTGTGTGGGCTGGAATGATATTGTAACATTCCAAAGCATTTTATCTGCGATTTTTCTTTAAACAGATTGGTAAATTATGCAGTAATTTTATGTAAAGTCTGGAGACTGCACATCAGAATCGAGACGCATAGCTTCATTTGAAAGTGATTTATAATTGAGAGTGAACAGAACTGTTCTTAACATTTCTACAAACACATTCACAATGGTGCTTCAAAAGGTTTTGTTACTACTGACATAATAGTGTCATGAATCAGCATGTAAATTAAGTCACATTAAATGAAGTATAACATTATTAGAGAAAATATATATTTTTTAATGATACATGTTCAGTTGGAAATGAAGAGTGACACACAGTTTAATCCACAGCAGGCAAGTTTTGAGTAACTATTATTAAGTGACCCGTAAACAACATTTTAACATATTTTTGGATAATTTCCCAGACATTTGCATTTAAAACTATCCAACTAATCTTCATAGACTTAAAAAAGAGCAAAAGCTTGCCTGCAAAAAGAGCATGCAAGCAGCAGTTGCTAAGGTTATATTAGTCAGTAACATTTTTAAGGCAAGGCTTATTATTCAAGAGTCAATTGCCAGATTGTGCAAAGACAACGTTCAGCTGGCATTTGTTAGTTTGCATATAGCAGGAGAATAGAAAAAATATGATTTATATCCATTTTGCGGAGACACATTTTTGTGATAAATAGTACCTGGCATTAGGAAAGGAGGAAAGAGAATTCAGTTTGGCTTACAGATCAGAAGGCTTCTGAGAACAAGAGTGAGAAATGGAGAAAAAAGGGGCGTGTGACTTTGTATTTGGGCCAGTAGATGTCCCCTCACAGCAGATCACTGGCGTCTAGACTCAGTAGCAGTGATAGCACACACAGGAGCATCAGATGCAATTCAGTGTGAGTGCATGGGAAAAAAACAGATATACATGCGTTTGTGTTGTACGGTGCGCAGAGACTTCTGTGGTTATTAGTGAATGCATCGTGTTGTGGGTTAAACCATACATCAGCAAAGTGTGAATTTTATCAAATAATCAGAGTATTGAACCACTGCCTGCCCACTATAGTATTGACTGAAGAGTGTGAAAGGGGTAATAAATTACTACACGGAGAGTGGGAGTGTGTGTGTGTGTGTGTGTGTGTGTGTGTGTGTGCACGTGTGCGTGACAGATTCTGTGGTGATCTCAGATGTCACAGAGCAGCAAACCACAACCTGCATTATAGCTTCCCAACCTCTCAGCATGAGCATCTGCAATATTACGAATGCTAATATAACGCTAAACTGATTAATAATTAAACAATTACGGTCATGAATCAATAACTTCTGCACTTTTTTTTCATTTGTAAATTACAGCAAATAAACAAGGACAGAGAATTACAAAGTCAAATTTGCAAAGGGAAAAAAGTCATATCCGTTTCATCCGTCTATAAAATTAGAGAGGAAAAAAATAAACATTAAAAATGCTCTTTGTGAAAGTTTTCCTCTCTTCAATTAGCAAAAGTAGACCACTATCTGTGTTTTGAACATTTGTTTTTTTCTGAATAAAATTGGTTTAGTCCCCCCCCCCCCCCCAATTGTGATCTATTTTGCAATGAGAGCAATAGACAAGCTCTTTCCAAACAAACTCTTACTGTGTGAGCCGTCCCCAACGGGATGTTATTAGACACTTGTGAAACGACATAATAGCACCGTCTGTTTCCAGTTAATAAGTATCATTGCTTAATACAATACACTTGCCAGCAGAGACAAGTGAGTCCTGACATGTAATAAAGTGGTGTTACATAGATTTATTTCACAGCATTAGGCTCTATAAAACTTCCATGACTAAAGCAAATGAAGCCACTTTTAGGCAGGTGCTGATAAGATGATATTACGGCTGTTTGCATTAGCTGATATTCTGCAGTGTGCAGTTGAAACGAATGTGATGAAACAAAATCATTAACGTGTGTGTGGGTTTTGACTGTTTTTAATGCCTTTACAGTCTCTCTCACTCGTCCCTCTCAGATGCCACTGCGGTATGTTCACGGGGACAAGGATGAAAACATAAACAAATTTCCGATAAGAAATATGACATGGATATCAGCATGCAAAAGAAGCTGAAAGCTGGGAGCGCAGACAGTCAGATTAATGATAAATTACAAGGACTAGCCTTGTTTATAGTAGTAATTTTCCCTCCCTGCACCTGCTCACTTTCCCCCTGGCCTAAAGCTGCCGCTCACTCTCTCCCCTCCTCTCTATTCCTCCCCTCCATCGCATCATCATGCACCCATCCTGGCGCCGTGTGGCGATACCGAACCACCGTGACACAGCAGTGGTGTTTACAATTTATATTTCAATTTTGGACACATTTTTTTTAACACTTTACAATAGGGTCCCATCATTTACATTAGTTAATGCATTGAATAACTAACAATACATTTGTTACAGTATTTATAAATCTTTGTTAATGTTAATTCACAAAAATGCAGCAGTTCTTGTTAGTTCGTGTTAACTAATGTGGTTAATGTTAACAATTGGAACCTTATTGTAAAGTGTTACCAAAAATGTGTATGTAAAATCGCAAATGTATAGTTGGGACTGCAAAAACCAAAGATAGACGCGTAAAGGCCCTTGTGTACATGTATGCCGGTAAACATTGACGCAATGCTTCATTTAATATTAATATTAACATATACAACTTTTAATTTTAACAGTGTATTAGTAAATGTTGAAATTAACATTAACTTTCTTTTTCTTATTTATTATTCTTAACTTATTTTTCATTGTAAGTTCATGTCAAGTGTCTAAATCGATAGATGCATCTGTGGGTGATAAAGAGAGAGAGATGCGTAAAGGCCCGTGTGTGCTTGTAAGCAACATGTATGTCGGCGAATATTGACGCAATGCTTAATTTTAATACCAATTACACGTGTGGCTCCGCAAAATACACAAATAATACAAGCGTCGCTCGGGCCTGAAGTGCTGCATTAAATGCAAAGAGGAGGCTGAGGGCAAGAGTAGTCAATATGAAGTAGCAGAGACCAAACCCCCACACCTCATTACGCCAATTGTGAATGTTAATTCTAGTGGCTTTATTAGTTCGAATTAGGCAGCGAGAGAGAGACTTGCTCTTTCATTGTTCATTACCATGTTTGGCTGCGCCTTGTAACTTGCAGTCACTGAATGGTCAGAAGAAGGAGGGGTGACTGCGGTACGTCTGAGTGGCTATTGTCTAAATCGTAATTATATTTTTATTATAATCAAGCTCCGGGCTTCCGAGTCTATACAAAGCAATTTCCAATAAAGACCGCTACAGGCAGAAAGTGTTTACATACAAAATGGTAAGAATACACTAACAGCGTTTGGTGTTAATAAGCTATAATCACTCACCTAATTTAATCTGGTTGCCATGGAAAACAAATGACACTTGAGGTCTAAGAGAACACGGGAGGAACTGTGCGCGAGCGCCATAGGTGTGTCTCGCTTTTAATGAGAAATTAGAAAAGATTGGTAACACCTCCCGTCTTTCCGGTGTAACGGTGCAAGCACCTGCCCCGTTCGCTTTGTATAGGCAGATAGGTGTGTGTGAGCAAGGGTGCAGGACGTCTGCCTGTGCCGTCAGCATGGCTGTGCTCCTCAGAAATAGAAAATTGAGTGGGAATTGGCCTAATTGTACGGAATGATTGATGCCAGTGGAAACCACATTAAAAACACGAAATGTTCCCCCTGTTAGCCACACACGCCATTCTCCGAGCAAATTTACTCCCCAGACAACAAGAGCCTGTGCTTTTAACTGCACGCAAGAGAACAGAAGGGCTCTCTAGCTAACCATGGGAGCATGCACTTACAGAATAAGGGAATCCAAGCACAGGCCAAGTCGATAAGGGGGGCACCTGCCGCTCGTTTGTGTGCGTGTGTGTGTTTGTGCACCCATATGGTTGCTGCTCTGATGGACGGATGCAAGCATGGGTGAACGTCCATCTCTGTTGTTCAGGAGAGGTGTGTGATGAAAGGTGAGTGATGATAATCAGAATCAAACCTCCCACCCACACACATACAGACAGGATCTAATAAGTGGAGGTTTATTCACGGCACACAACACATGCGAGGACGCTTTGTTTAATAAATTGCGGATATATGGCGAACATCTGGATGTCCACGTTTTTAAGTATCTGTCCTCCACCGCTGAGAAGTGAGGGTTGCGCTCTAATATAACAGTTTAGAGCTATATCTTTTTTAGGTGACCGGAACAGCCCCTGCACGTAGCTGCTGATGGTCGGAAAAATAGTATAATTGCATAATGTGTCATTTTAAGTACAGGATACGTTAAAGATATCTCCTTCACCCTCAGGACCTGAACTTAATTTGCCCATGATTCTTAGCTTCAGACTGCATTGTGCACTTAAAGTCACTTTGATACTTAATTGTTTTGGTCCTTGATTTTCTTATCCATATAGGGATGCATGATACACTGGTATCTTACTGGTTGTCAGTTGAGTCTTTTTTTCTATAATGGATATACAGTATCATTCAAAAGTTTGATGTCGGTACGATTTTTTCAATGTTTTTGAAAGAAGTTTCTTATGCTCATCAAGGCTACATTTATTTGATAAAAAAATATAGCAAACATATAATATTGTGAAATATTATTACAATTTAAAGTAACTCTTATTGACTCTATTTTAATATACATTTTAACACTCATTTCTGTTATGGCAAAGCTGGATTTTCTGCAGTAATTAGTGCAGTAGTCCTAAGTGTCACATGATCCTTCAGAAATCATTCTGATGTGCTGACTTGGTGCTTAAGAAACATTTCATATTATTAGCAATGTTAAAAACAGTTTTGCAGTTTAATATAAATATATATACATACACACACACACAAACACAGGGCTCGACATTAACGGTGTAATAGGAACCCAGTAATGGGCACCAAAAAAAATGTGTGGCCCAATTAAACAGAGTCAGAGTGAATACAAAAAGTATAAATGAATATTTATTCAAACATGCAAAATCCTAACCCACATACAGTATATAACATTAATGGACAAATTTAACAATAAAGGGAAAAATATTATCCAAAAACATCCAAATTATATTCAAAAGCAATAATGCCAAATGCAAATTTTCCCCAAAAATAACTTCTTTAAAAATAACAAAAAGAAAACCAAAAAAGACAAATCAACAAAGTACAAAATACCTGCAGCACTCAGGCCATACTCTCCACTGCAGCAACCAACACAAACTAACCCCATTAAACACAGACGAGCCAATTTATACTGGCAGCCAGCACCATTACCCCATTGGGAGGGACAAACTCACATACAACTCTTTACACATTTTCCCATAAAAATATAGTCTAGAAGAAACATTTAGTCATACTGTTCAAAATAGATAATCTACTATCTTATGCAACAGTTGATATCATTACCAAAACATTGAACAGGAAGTAACAGAAGCAACCCGGCCGCATTGTCCCTGAAACACCCATGCTCATTTATACTTTATATAAATACTTCAGGAATTAGCATTAACTAACTAAATTAGTATTAGTAGAAAACCTGTAGTATCGAATTACTGTGCTTTCCACCCTCATATCCCCCTGAGACGAGAGATTTATGTATTTTTTTTGTCTGAAAAAAATCCTCTGATGATACAAAAATCGTCATTTTTCAATCTCTCTGAATGTAGTGTTTACATGAACGATAAACAAGTGATCGGTTGATGTGCGTTTTAACATTCCTAAGAAAATTCCCGCTCCTCCGTGAGAGATACGAGACCGGTGCGTCTCACAGGTGTCGGTCATCAGTAATCACGCCACCGCCCTCGCGCCGTTCTCCCGCGGCCTTCTAGCCTGGTTAAAACCAGACCATTCTCAGTTAAAACAGAGTAAGGGTCTGGCAAAGCTCCATAGACAAATCATTACCAAAGGGGCATCACCAACGCACGTCCCTCAAATGCCTCTTGGCGCAATTGGTTAGACCTAAAACCAATCAGAGTGATGAAGGAGATGACGTATGCAGAGGGTTCTCGCCCTATGGCTAAGACCCACCCATTCGTTTAGCCACCAATGAGGCTCGTTGTTATGGGAAGGAGGAGGCGGAAACCGGCAAACATTCACACATTTTAATGACAAAATAAAACAAATACAAAGTCCCTCACGGTCGACTGCCGCCACACATAATAAAACAAAACATAAAATAAAATTCAGGCCTGTCCTCTCTCGATCTTCACCGCCGTCGCTCCTATGCTTCCGCTCCTCCGTGAGAGATGCGTCCTGCTCGCCACACTGGTATATCAGACTTTTGCCGAATCCAGTCGGTAAGACGGCGATAACATCTTTTTTAGACATGAAGGCTTTGAGTGTTGTTCTTTGCTCGGGTTTTAACGAAAAGGAACATTTTAAATCGCTTAAAACAGACGCGATAGCTGATTCGAACGAGTGATGTTCGACGGCGGCATCCATCTTTGTAATGTATCTGCTTTAAAATCCCAGCGCTGTCGTCATCGTGTAAAGCCCGCCCCAACGTTTCTGATTGGTGCCTCGATTTCTACGGACTGGAAATGGACTTGAATGAGCTCTTTGCCAGACTAACTTTCAGAGCAAATCTAAATTTGCCGGAAGTTGTCTGGGTTTTCCCAGGCTAGCGGCCTTCAGTCTCAAAAATAATTTCACATTTCTTCTACGTAAATGACCCATTTTAAATACACATTCATCTTTCCAGAGATGAAGTATCCCTTTAATAAGTGGTAGATTCCAATCCTTAGCGGAACCACTGTTTCCCTGTCGGACCTCTAAAATTATGGGACAAACAATACTGCGTAATAGGCCCTGTGCCAAATGGCACACTCTAGACTTGTGAACTTTCTCAGAGTCCACACTTTGGTGACGTCATGTAGTGCAGACCTATAGGGCCCTTGGCGTGAGTCCACGAGGGCGCAATGAGAGGTATTTTTGGGACAGACTCGATTGTCACGCCGGAAATAGGAAGATGGTCTGGTTGTTGTTATGGACAGGAGCTGCAGGTTCGGGGAAATATACTGCCTATTGTTGTTGTTGATTTTACCATTGTGTTTGCGAGATGGCTTGCCATGCAGAGAAATCACATTTTTGCGCTCATATACAAATATTATACTATTTACCATTGATCGAGAACAGGATTTCTTTTCTTTTCCCAAATCGTATCTCCATGTCAACTACACAGCCTGTTTTTACAGTTCTATATTTTGATATTGTGTATGCCACCTGGGCATTAGATACATGCTTATTTAAATGATGTATTGTACATAATGTTCCATTTGAACTAAGATTAAAATTTTTACACATAATGAAAATGTGCGTGAGTTTCAGATGAATTTACAGGTTTAAATATTCATACTATGTTTACATATGACTCAGTAAAGCCCTGACATTCAGTTCTATTTATTTAATGAATCATAATGCGATCGTATTATTCACTGCGCTATTATTAGCCTATGTTTGAGACATTAACCACTGGTCGATGACCATAATGTTTGTATAAACTGTAGGTAATAACTGGTAAAATGTACACCTAGATCATAAAAACCGTAATGATACTTAAACTTAAATATTTTCTTCTCAGCCATGTTAACAGTTGTCCGTAAGTGAAATTTCCTTCCATCCGTTGTCTGATTGGCCTTTCGCTAGGATTCCTGGGTAGTTAAAGTATGTGGAGCCTGCATCCATACGGGCTTCACGGAAGTTTCAAGGATACAAAGGGGGCGCCGCTGAGCACACTTCAGAGTGTTAAAACGATGAATGGGATGGCGTACGGACTCGTAGACTCAACGAGCATGAGACCATGAGACCGAAAGTCCGCATGAAGTACGCCATTTGGGACAGGGCCATAGTCAACAGGTATTTCATTCACTTATTTGGATTGATAAACGTAATAAACTCTTATGGCAGTAAACAGTCTCTCTGTGTCTGTGTCTGTGTCTGTGTGTGTGTGTGTGTGTGTGTGTGTGAGTGCATTTATTAACTCCATGTTATATGTTAAATGTGTGGTCAATCCGTGACGTCACATTCGGGACAAGTGTTTTTTATTTTATTTTATTTTTAACAATAAGTAAAAGAGAATTTAACTTTCCCGACCGGACAAGTAGCCTGATTAAAACATCAATAAAAAATAAAAAAATAAAAATAGTGAATCACTAAACCGAGAGAATGATTCTGATTTTATTACAGTTATTGTAAGTTGCGATCGATAGTGGATAATAAATGTATTCCTACTAACGGCAACAAGTTTGCGCTGTTGAGGCTCGCGCAGCCTCTCGAGGAGAAATGGAAACAAATGAGCGCAGCTCACAAAGAAATACTGCAGATAAAAATTTTAAATGTGGAGTTTTTTTATTTTTTACATATGATACAGTTAAGCAATCTCACACTACGAGTGCTGTTTTCTTGAATACCATCACGATTTAAAGTGTTACATTGATTTCATTGATACATCAATTCAATAAACTGTTACAATTAAGTCATTTGCATTGTAGACGTAATATTGACTGTTTTTATTCCGTTTCAGCAGTGAAAATAGTTCCAAACAAAGATCACAGCAGAACCATAGCGCATCTCACAGCAACACTCAATTTCATTACTGAATGATTCAGTGCTTTGAACAACTCGCTCATTAAAGGAACAATATGGAAAACATTTTACCTTAAAATTATGTTTCCAAAATCTTATCAGTGGTTCATCAAGTCGTAACAGGGTGAAAGGCACTTCTGGATTCGCTTTGCTGTCCTATATCTGCTATAACCACACTATGCAAGTTTGCCAGATCGTGTCGCGTTTCTGTAGTCCGAATGAGACATAAGAAAACGTATCGGTTACCTAACGTAACCTCGGTTCTCTCTAGAAGAGGGAACGAGTATTGCGTAAGTTAGCTTACGCTACGGGAAAGATCAAAGTCCTTTTAGGCAAGTCATGCCACTCGGCCGCCATCTTGGCAACGCCTCCGGGCAGCTATTTTGAACTAACAAGACCAGGCTCCTATCTAAATGAATGGGCAGAGAGTCAGGACTGCACATTCACTGGTCACCGGGACATAAAAAAGTCATGTATAGAAACAGCAGTAAAATATGATAAAAATCGCTGAAAAAGTTTGATGACTTTGCCCCAAAATAAGGTTTAAAACGCCTTTTTCCCCACAGGTTATACTTTACTACGCATGCGCAAGGGTTCTCGTCTCCGCTGTCGCAAGCGTCAACTGTGCGCATGCATCAGTGGGACCAGACGATAGGCTTAAATGTTTCCCGGCTGTACTGTTAAAAAGCAGACGATTGGCTTTCCAGAAGGAGGGGCGGGGCATGTGCATACAACCGTCATATTTGCCGTTACGGGTTTTTCCTATATAGTTGTATTGAGGAGTAAGGAAGTGGCATGTCTCTGTATAAATAGTCTCTGGAAAGATTCATCTTTTCGAGATACTGAAGCCAAAAAATTATTATTAATTTTTGTATCCATTGTTAACGCAGTGCAGCAGCTAGCAGACCTAGAGCAGGCTGTCTAACGTGCTCATTGGCTGCCCTGCGGCAACTGCAGCAGCCTACCACTGAGCCCGGCATGACGTCACGTCCAATGAAGGGCGCTCGTGCCTTCATCACGTCACAGCCCGCCAGAATGGGCGTGGCTTTGCTTATATAGGCGGGGCTCGGAAGCTGTTTCCCTGGTTTTCATCGACTGAAGCGAAAGTCACTCGTGGCGCGAGCACTGCAGGTTACGCAATACTCGTTCCCTCTTCTAGAGAGAACCGAGGTTACGTTAGGTAACCGATACGTTCTCTTACGAGAGGTTCTCTCGTATTGCGTAAGTTAGCTTACGCTACAGGAACTCTTTGTCAATGCCGTGCGCACCAAGCATCCACTTCATGAGTCCCAGGGATCCCGGGGAACCCAGATAAGCGGGAAATAAGGCAGCCAGCAACGCGGGCCAGCACGTGTACATAAGCACTCATAGGGAATACAGAGCGGTGACGGCGGATTGTATAAGCATACAGCATATCCCCAATATTGTGCAGCTCAACCAGGAGAGCTAAGTCACGCGAGAGTATCAGAATGGACAGAACGTATCTCACTTATACAGACAGAAGTTTAGCCTGCAGTGCGGGAACTTCCAGGTTATAAAACCTGACAAAGGTGGACGGGGAGGACCAGCCTGCCGCCACACATATGTCATGAATAGAAATTCCGCTGGACCACGCCCACAACGAGGCCATGTCTCTAGTGGAATGAGCCCTGATGCCCAAAGGGCATTGCAGACTTTTTGACGCATAAGCAGCTGCTATAGCGTCCACAATCCATCTGGACAGGCTTTGTTTCGAGGTGGCGAGACCTTTGGTGCGCCCACCAAACGAAACGAAAAGCTGCCATGAGCACCTGAAAGGGGCGGAGCGCACAGTGTAAACCCTCAGCGCCCTGACCGGGCAGAGGAGATTAACATCGCTCTCGCTATCAGATACTGGCAGAGCTGATAGTGAAATGACCTGCGCTCTGAAAGGAGTGCCAATCACTTTAGGGACATAGCCATGTCTAGGTTTAAGGATGACTTAAGAGTCATTCGGCCCGAACTCAAGACACGCAGCGCTGACAGACAGCGCGTGTAAATCCCCCACACGTTTGACTGATGACAGAGCGGTCAGAAAAACGGTTTTGAGTGATAGGTACTTTAGATCCACGGAATCTAACGGTTCAAAGGGAAATGCTTTAAGGGCCTCGAGGACCAAAGAAAGATCCCACGTAGGAACCAACGGGGGGCGCGGGGGATTCATCCTCCTGGCTCCTCGAAGGAAGCGGATGACAAGCTCGTTCATTCCCAGTCAACAGCCGCGCGTTGACTCTGCGAACGCTGCAACGGCCGCCACATAGACTTTAAGCGTGGATGGGTACCTGCCCTTATCCAACAGCTCCTGAAGGAAACTAAGCAGCCGCGACACCCCACACGTTCGTGGATCCAGATTTCTGTCGGAGCACCATTTGGAGAACACAGACCATTTAGACGCGTAAAGCTTTCTAGTAGATGGAGCTCTAGACTGCATAATTGTGTTCCTCACTTCTTCTGGCAGGGCAACGGGTATCCGTTGATCAACCATGCATGCAGAGACCAGCGCTCTGGATGGGGATGCCAGATCGAACCGCGAGCTTGAGAGAGGAGATCTGTCCTCACCGGAATCGGCCACGGGGCTGTTTGTGACAGCCGCGTCAGCTCCGGGAACCAAGTTTGAGTCTCCCAACGCTGGGGCTATAGGAGCACCGAGTGGCGCTTTTCCCTGATTCTCTTGATCACCTGAGGCAATAGTGAGACTGGAGGGAAAGCATACAACGGGCGGCTGGGCCAGGTTCGGGCTCAGCAGATGATGCTGAGACCAAACTAGGAGGCGTTCTGTTAGATCGCAGAGGTTCCTGGATCTGACACCGCCCTGACGGTTCACGTAGGACACCACAGACATGTTCCAAAAAGTCTGCAGTGTGAGCTTCGAGGGGACGGTCATCCTGGGTGAGGAAGATTAAGTGGAAGCGTGCTGTAGCTAAATCCTGAACTTGCTGATTCACTGTGACTGGAGCAGACTCTGGACTGACTCTCAGGGCAGGAACAAACACTGGTCGAAACTCTAGGGCAGGAGCGGATTCTGGATCGAGCTCCAGGATCCGAGTGAACTCTAGCAGTTCTTTGACAGGAACATACTCTGGAAGTACTTTGACAGGACCGGACTCTGAAAGTGCTTTGACAGGAATGGACTCTTGGGCTGAGGCAGACTCATGGTTTGAAGCAGCCTTGTGGGCTGGCATGGAGCAGGTAAGGGACTGCTGAGCTTGGTCTACTAGCTCTTTGGATGGATATAATGGGAACATCTTCCAATTTAGAAACTAGCCTTATACTCACAGAAACTGCTCTTATGGAACTTGGCATGACAAGACTTTGGCTTTGCTTTGGTGAAAGTTGCCTGTTTGGTGCTGGGTGACGAGAACTGCCGTAAATAGGAGAGGATTGGGTACTGTAGAATAGCTGCTTAATGGTCTTGTGGTGCTCCAGCTTATAGACCACTAACTGTATAAGATGAACCACACAGCACCATGTCAAAAGATTGTGCCAGAATTTCACAGGAGTCTTCATCTGGCATGGTTTGGCAAATGTTATCATCAATATTTGTTTCAGAGACTTAGGATATAAAAACAACTCAAGGTTTAAATAAGACTTTCAATCAAAATAGCATCCAAAGAGGTGAATATCTAGGTAAATAATAACATAAGGTTACATAGAAGCTCAGATCAAACAGAGTCACTTATCTTAATAATATATCATTGAGAGTCCCCACACACAGATCCAGAACATAAACTAAATAACAGGAACAGTTAAGTATCCAGCTAAGTCCACGCACCCAGATCTACAGGAAACAGAACACAATAACAGGAACAGGTAAGTATCCAGGTAAGTTGACCGGACAAGAGTCTAAGCACATTACTAATCCAAAGAGTCCATAAAGACAGCAGAATCACAGGACTTTGTTAGCCTGGCTAACGTCAGACCTAGTCTCATTGAGACGTGGGTCTGGGAACCACATGTTCATTTTCTCGTATTTGAGGCGTGGTTTACGAATGCCCAGAGCCGTTTATTGGGTGCTACAAATGTCTATCAAATGCGCCTGTATGTAGCTCATAGCCAATCCTTTCAATTATACCAGATGACGGATGTAGAGCGACAGAAATTAGACAAGGAAACTAAAATTAAAATTGAAATTGCGTTCTAAATTACTTAGAACAACAATCGCTGTATCGAAAGGTAACTTTGCATCTGCTGCCATGTTGGATCCATAGATATAAACAAACTGCTTCGGTGTGTCACATAGACGTCGTCATCGTCTTGCTGCTCCCTCCTCGTTCTGTGATTGGTCCCCTCGCTGAGGCGAAAATCTGGTCCATGGAATCCAGTCTAGCAGTGTGAATAAAATTGCGCTGCACGCAAGGCAGCATGGGGAAACCTAGGCTAGGAATATGTAAGAAATACAAACAAAAGTCTAGGAAACATCACTAAGACTAGACAACTATGACTCAATGAGTTTGCTTATAAATGGAGTGCTAAAGGCTGAGGTAATGTGCATCAGCTTTGTATCCTTAAAACTAAAATAATAATCTGGGAAAAACTAGGAGAACAAAGGCAAATATAAACTAAACCGGAAACGGGAAGTGCTGAAACAAGTGGAACAGAAAATACACTTCAAAACAAAAGTCCATAAAACCAGAGAAAGAACCAGAAAACCCATGAACCGTAAAAACTTTGATTCTAAAATGGATTTATTTAAATTTTTTATAATTAAATTGTAAGTAAATGGTATCAAATTTTAATATCCACCATTTGTTGGTTATAACCATGACAAAAAAAAAATCTGATTATTGTTATCGGTCAGAATTTTCATGCATCTCATCATGCATCCCTAATCCATCCTCTTACTGCATAATGATGTTTCTAATGGAGTTTGTGCATAATTTGAGTTTGTTTTGAACTACTGTGACAATAGATGTTCAGCATTGCTCAGCATTCGACATTGCTCTTGCTTGAAAACTTGCATTGTGACCGCTGTATGTCCTCCAAAGCTGGACTCAGTTTCCTCTGCCTTTTTATTTAAGAGAGCGAAAAGCTCATGTTAATATTATTGGCCAGCCAGATCTGAATCTGGATGCAACACATGGGCAAATGTAAGGATTGTTAAAATAATGAAAAACAGTCTGAAATAAAGAGGACGAGGTGCAGAGATAAAGGGAAAAAACAGCAGTGGTCATTTTAAGCGTGATTGTGGTTTCCCACCAACACCCTCCGCACAGATGCCTATCAGTATCCATGCTCATGCTATGTGCACTGTCTGCTGTGGAGGCAATATACACCAATGCCATTCCCCACATTTTCATAATTATTATTTCCAGGGGAGTCATTGGGGTCTTCTATAAGGAAATGTAAGTGATGGGCATTTAAAATGGCTTTCAAATCATGCAGGAGAGGGGGAGCCCTTTCAGAAATAATTGTGTCAAACAGCTTTTTCACCTTTTGCGAATCAATATGCACACTTATTCATAAACTGACGACTATCCATCAAAAGGCAGCGCTGCTTTTTAATATACATCCTTGCATTTTAATGGGCTACTTTAGCAACAATGCTGCAGACAACAATATGAGTGTGTTATATTCCTGCAAAATCGGTGATCATGAATCTTTGGCAGGCGAGCATGCTGAGACTAGCTACACCTCATCTCTATTTCACCTTTGTTTGCACAAAACACACATACACACGTTTGTTTTTATGTCATGGTGCGACTTTCCATTGACTTCTGTTGTTTTTATAGTAAGCTAATGATATTTTCTATCCTAAGCTTAACCCTCACACAATCCTTTTTGCATTTTCATTAAGACATTATTTAGTATGTTTTTTTTTATCTGTTTTCTTTATGGAAACAGTTGGCTGGTGATTTCAGATTTTACAATCCTTGTGAGGACATTTGGTTGCAACAATGCAGGTAAATCCTGCCCCACATACATTGCTTATCCTTCAGTTTGCATGCATTATAATGTGTGTGTTTCTGTGCAGTTGCAGATTTAGTTTTTAAAACATCAGATCATGCTTCCATGTTTTTTTTTTGTTTGTTTTTTTTTGTTCCTTTCACCGTCCACAAACTCATCATTCATCTATTTCTGCAATTAAGCCTCTAAACGGGACTAAAGAAGAGCAGTCTATTCATTTACTTTTTCATTAAAATTATAGGCACACATGGAGCTTTGGGGTTTATGTATTAAATAATGCATCATTTCATAATTATATAGAACGTATAGATTTCTTAAATGGGATACTAGGCAAAATGGTGACTTTAATTAGATCATTGTATAAAATATCTCCAGGGTTTGATGAAACAATGTTAAGGATCTTGCCAAGGATGTAATATATGTTCAAACAGATAATGAATCACAAGGTTCTTATTTTACCTTTTTTGTCTTGTGCTGAAACATCCCATTATGTATTTATTAAATTTCATAACCACATATAAAATAGCATCTAGGGAGCACATGTTTGCCTGCTAACTATGACAAGCTATATTGTTCTGTATTGGGCTTCAGAAATATGTTGATTTGTATAGAAATTGTGCTTTGAACACAATGACAGACTTTAGACTTATTTGCACGCATCTACATACAGTTGATAAACAGTCTAAGAAGGTCATTGATATTGAAGCAGAGTTGCGGTAAGATCATTCTCGGCTGTTTAAGAGCACTTGGCAGAGCAGAGAAAAGCGAAATGCTGCGTCTCCAGCAAGTGCAATAATAGGAGAATTAAAACTGCTCCAAAACGCATGACTTTGCCAAGCAAACAATGCCTGCAGTCTTTTTGAAAATTACAGCGGCTAATTTGAAATGAAACACAAACAGTTTCGTGTTTGTTTCGAACCTCTATTATGATTCTTTGCATAGACGACCCCCGCCCCCACCCCTTCTTGCTATATATAAAGTATGTAAATGCTAGCTGCAGCAGTCAAATACATCAATGAAAGTTGACAGCTGAATTATTAGCATAGCTGAAAGCATCAGTCTTTTGTTTTAACCCAAGAATGGAGCATTTTTAAAACTCACAATGGCTCTAATCAAATTCTCAAGGTTGTTCAGTTTAGCATTGTATTAGTTTAATAGTTTCTGGTTCGCCGTTGACGTTAATGACACATTCCTATGTAAATATAATGTGCCTCTGAAAAGCCATCAAAACATTTTAAGGTTCAATGAATGCGGTTTCATTTCACAGTGCTTTTTTTCCCTCCCCCCACTGAACGAGAAATCTCTTTTTATTTAGCAATCTCTTCTGCACTTACAGAAATAATAAGAAGACTGGATTGATTAATGAAGAGTTTTAAAGACTGATGCAAAGCGTTTTTACAAATAACTTTGGGAAAATAGCAGTCTGGATGGAGGAGACGAGGCTGTCCCTCCAGTCCACCTCTCGCTCGCCCTGCTTTCGAGATTGACTAACCCCAGCACCCCTCAAACCCCCAGCATCCTTCCCTGTGTTACTGTGGAGGCCTTTGGCAAACATTCAGGCTCCATCAACGAGAGATGATAAAATGGCATATATTCTCACTCGTCAGAGACTGATGAAACCATTTAGAATAATATACTGGAATACATCAAAGGATCTTGCTTTGCAGGCGCCTCCTAGCATGTCACGATGTAAAAAGAGCAATATTTGTTTAATATCTGCTTCCGTTTCAAATTATTTTCTAGAGGCTTTTTTCCCCCCTGTTATCCTTTGTATGTGGAGACAGAGTTTGTGACAATGTTGTTTGTAACTTAGACTAAGTTTAAGTCTCAGTTTAAGCTTCACTCAAAAGTGAAGCTCAAAGGAAGTCAATTAGCTCTTTTTTAAGAGCATGAATTTATTTTCATACTATAATGGTGCTAATATGTTAACGTAATCCTTCTCTGTTGAGACCGCATTGCAGTATTTTTGTTGAATGAACTGAAACTGGAAAGTGTATATATCTAGTTCACAGCATGTTTTGTATGGAACTAGATGTCTAAATTAAGTGTTTTTTATGTGTTTCTGAGTAAACACACAAAACTCTTAATTTGCAGTTACCATTGTTATAATTGTGCTGAAGGGTGCAGCTTACTCTATGGACAGCAACATGGTGGTGTCTATATTGCTTCATGCTATGGTCAATATAGGTGCTTTGTCAATGAACATTATCTTTTATTTGCTGCTTCCATGCATTCAATTTAGTTAAAAAAGACACATTTAGCATGTTAACATAATGCTTGCTATTCTTTAAATTTAAGCAGTTAAGGACTCTGCAGCGCACCCTTTAACATGGTTGTATTTGAGGGGCTCTAGCGCACCCTTATTCACCTACAGTAACCAAACTTCATACACTTATAGATCTCATGGGGCCAAACAACTTTCACACACTGTCTTATGCCAGCCCAACAGGAAGTCAGCCATTATTGGTTGCTTGATATACTCGTTATAGGGGATGCATCTGATCACCACCACACTTAGTCAGCATGAAGCCAAGACATTGAGCAATTAAGACATTGCTTAATTGCGAGTAGATTTTTGATATCTTGAACTCTTTGACTGTGGCGAGGTAGCAAATTTATGGTGAAAAAAGGGAAACAGGAAGTGTGTTATAACTTCTGCATATATTGACAGATTTTGATTAAACTTCAGCTGTGTGTTAGTTTTAGGAGGCCGTATCGTGAGACAAAGTCATACTCTCACCAACTGGAAACAGGAAGTGTGTCACTTTCGACCTGATTTGTGTTAAACTTCAGCAGAATGTCAAGACACCGCAGATGTACACCTCTGAAAAGTTTGTGATATCTTGAATAGTGTTGTCATGGCAATGCGACAAACTTTAATATTTTTTTCTGGGTGTTTTTGAGACTCTTAGCATGCTTCAAATTGCATGAAACTTGACACACACATCAGAGTTGTCGGCCTGTTGACATGGGCCTTGGGCATGGAGGAGGGCCTCTATAGTGCCACCTCTTGACTAAAGTGGAGGGTTAGGTTTACCTACAGTCACCTACAATCATTAGCTCTGACCAATAGGAAGTGAGCTATTTTGGTTTGAATGTAGATTTTTTTTCTAATTAAGCTCTGAATTTTTACCTACTGCTCCAAAGGGCTTCATACACGATTCACACCAAACTTTCTCAACATTATCCCAATATATTGAAAATGCTAAATTGCAAACAGGTATTGGATATCTGGAACATTGTTGCTATGGCGAGGGATTAAAGTAATGTCAAAAAGGGAAACTGAAAGTGTATCATATCTTCTAAATAATACATTTCGCACAATTTATATCTGCATAAAATAACAATAAAAAGTAAAAAACACACTTTATTTATATTTTTAATAATAAGATTTATACGATTTTTGGATTAAAATATCCCAAAACCAGAACAGTGTTATTTGTTGACTTGTTTACTTACATTATCCCAAATGTTTCCAACAATGTTTAAATCTAGAGAAATCAGCTATTTTAACCAGTGTAACGGCCCATGTAATTGTGTCGCCTGTCAGTGACGTCATTTCCACGCGACCCTTGATTTCCGTAGAAACCATAGAAACACCAAAGATGCTTTAATTTATTAAGTGTTTTATTAGACAGGTGAGCAACTGTTTGGATATTTTTATCATCAGAAAACCAATCATTGTTAGCTCAACACGGTTCTTAAAGGGCCCATATCATGGATTTTTGAAAATGACCTTTCATGTAGTGTGTAATATAGCTCTAAGTGAATGAAAACATCCTGCAAAGTTTTAAATCTGAAAGTGCACCGTATATAAAGTTATTGTCTTTCAAAAGTAAGAGTCGACTCTGAGTCAATTAAATTAATTGGTTTTCAAACGAGTCATAAGCTGTTTCGTCGTGACGTCAAGACGAAACATTAGCCCGCCCACTTATTGCGCGCACCCGAGAAACTTAAACCTCAAACCGGCAGCTGATCCTGTGGACACTGGAGAGATCATGTCGAGGAGACGCTGTGTGACACGAGACGTTAAAGACATTTTTTCCCACTATCAATGTTTATGTTACATCAGTCATTCACGCTAGAGGCTATTACTATTAGTTACCTCAAACTGAGTAGTGAATCACTGTAACGTCCTGCTCGTGTCGTCCTTGCGATGGAGGTTCGGGTTGAATGAATGGTTCTTCTTCTTCTAGTGTTTCATCATCGGACTCTCGCGCTTGATGTGGAAAATCCACATCAAGTGGATTTGATGTGGTAAAATCGACGTCATTGTTCGTTACTGTGTTTAGTTTACGGTGTAGGAAGCCTCAGGACACGCAGAGCTGTCGGTGTTATGGCAATGGGAATTACGTGGTAAACCAATCACAACAGACTGAGCTGTCTGGCCAATTAGAGCGGAGTAGCTCGCGGAAAGGAGGGATTTAGAGAGATTGATTCATTTGGCGAATCGTTTGAGAATCATAAAAAATCTGGTGATGTGCAAATGTATATTATGAGAAAATTAAACAGTTTTTTTGACGTTTGATGCATGCAAACTTGTAGGAGACTCCAAAACAACATTAGGAAACTTTAAAATATCCATGATAGGGGCGCTTTAATATAGTTTGAATCTCTCCTTTTCTTGATTTACCATGAATACCATGGCTCGGAGACAACACTATTTTGTCAAGTGGCTAACATAGCGTAATCAGAAAGAGGTTTATTTGTTAGTAACAGTATTATATAATTTTCTCTGCCATACAATATATTTAAAAATTACCTCATCCAGGTTTAATAAATATGATATTCTAATATCAATCTAGCTTTTTGCAAACTGCAATTTGCCAGCTACCGTGCGAACGCACAGAGTAATGTTAACATAACTTCCAACATACTCAAATGTATTTTAGTATGATTGTTTTGATCAAGTCTGCATTACAGGATAACAAATCTCTTAGGACTTAGGACAGGGA
This sequence comes from Semotilus atromaculatus, assembly GCA_031834385.1. Taxonomy (NCBI): domain Eukaryota; kingdom Metazoa; phylum Chordata; class Actinopteri; order Cypriniformes; family Leuciscidae; genus Semotilus; species Semotilus atromaculatus. The sequence continues at coordinate 9,168,433 of JAULUF010000009.1, read as the reverse complement.
TTGGCAACGTCGAACCTGCAGAGTTTAGCTCCAACCCTGAAAAAAACCCTCATATGTGTACTTGTGTACTCTCATGTATTTGATTAGGGTTATGTTATAAGGGTAATAAAAATACATTTAAAAGAAATAATATTTACAAAAAGTTTGATCTGCAAATGATAATTTCACTTTAATTTGAATGTGACCAATAAAACCCCATGACATGAAAGTCATACACCTGCATGTGGCTGTTGTGGATCATGATCATAGTGGCACCAGCTGGCTGCAGTGAATGTGGCATATTTAAACAATTTTACCATGATTTTTTTTACATGTACCCGCTTTAAATGCACATTGCCCGCCGTGCATAGTTGCCCTAAAGCTAACATGGTGGTGCCGGGGCTTGGGCCCGTTATTGCTGCTTGCAGCTATATATATATATATATATATATATATATATATATATATATATATATATATATATATATATATATATATATATATATATATACTGTATGTATGTATTATTATTTTTTTAGGTGTAAATATGCAGAATAAGTCAAATTAAACTTATGAGGCTTTGCATTAAGATGAATTTAAGTCAGTACAATTCACCCAGTTTAAGATAACATCCAGATAAATCAAGTTAATTATATGTCTCATAATTCTTCTGAGTTAAGAGCAAACAACTATTTTGTTTTGAATGTCCGGTTATCTATTCCGTGTGGGACAGCTCTTGCTGTGGATAATTAAAATGTTCTGTACCATGCTGGAGAGAGAGAGAGAGAAATATAGTTTTGCTGTGATATTTCAGGCCTTGTCCATTTTCTGTTATTGGTGTTATGGAGTTGCCAGAGAAGAAAACCCCTTCAAATTGGTGTGCAAAGAAATTCAGCTCTCAAATCGAAATTAAGGTGAGGATCAAACACATTTAGCGCTGTCATGTATTCCTAAGAGATGTATTATGGATTTATTTGAGTTTCATAATATACAGTATGAGGTTGGGGAAAGCAAAAAGAGGGGCTCGAAAGGGCATGTTGCTTTAACTAAACTCAGTTAGGAAATTAAAGGAGAGAGTTTGGTGATGTGACTTTTTATTGGAGGGCATTGATTAGAGACACTTGATTTTCTGTAAATGAGAGGAGTAGAATATCTTTAGATATTTGCACTTTTGTTTATTATAAAACAGACCTTCATTATCAGAAGAAGTTCAAGATCATCGAAAATGAGCTTGACAGTGTTTAGATTGAGTATATTCCCTCTTCTCTGGATATAGTGCTTGTTTAAATGTTTTTTTAGCGCTCTGAAGCCTTTTGTGTATGTGTATGCAGTGATTACATTCCCCCCTCGCAGTTGTTCTCCCCGCGCTGAAAAGCGAGTCACACTCCCTCGCACGCAAAACAATCAGATTTTAAAGAATGCAGGGTAACAAAGTACAATAAAGATGAATTTCCACCATTTTAATTTACAACACAAAGTATAAAAATAAACATTGAGGACTCAATTTAGTGTGCTTTTCAGGCGGAACACCTAATCCTTACCCCTCCTTGCCTAGCGCTTGGGGATGGGGATTTTCCACTGGGAGGCTGTGGCCTCGTCTTGGGAGAGATAGGTGGGCAGAGTGGAGGGCCATTTTACGCTGAGCGTAACGCCCCCGGGGCCCCAAGGAGCCCGTGAACAGATACACATGCACAGCACACAGCAGCCCCGTGCTAATCGCCCAAACAAGCAGCAAGCTGTGGTGCTCGGAGCTGTAGAGAAACAAGCACCTTAAGAGCCAGTGCAAAGACAAAAACAAAGAAAAGAGTTTGTTAGACACGGATTGGAGTGGAGAAAAAGAACTTAAAGAACAAAGAAGGACATGAATAGGTGAGGAAACAAACTGGGACAGGAACTCTTCCTCTCCCCAAAGCCATTTTGCGCTCTTAACTCTTTTTCTGCCGTAGCGCTTGAATGGATAGAAAGCTAGGAATATTGCTTAGTGTGTTTTGGTGACACTAACTGTACCATTTCTCTTTTTCTCAAGCAATTAAAAGAAAAATGACACAGACTTTTTCCTCTTTTGTTCATGCTTGCGCCCCATGTTTAAAGGTTTTTCAGTAACAATCAAATTTGACTCACACCAATACCAATACCTATAACAGTGTACAGCTTTCTCCTGTGGAACCTGTCGTGTACAACCTGCTGAATAGCCTCTCACCACAGGAGGCTGAGAACATGATTTTTTATTTATTTACAGTGTGTTTATGTGGATGTGGCATTATGGGAGAAAGAATAGTACAAACCAAAAGGAATAAGAGACTTTGATTAGCATTTTAATAAATAAGTTGTATTGTGATAAAGAGAAAAATAAGAGCCTTGAAGTATTTTCTGTGATGGACATAAAACTCACACCTGCACACTGATTTTTATCCCATAGTTTCTAGATAGTTAATGGAGCAGAACATTAGTGGCGTAAGTGTGTCTTGTTTGCTGCTTGTATCCAGCTGCAGTCGCCACAATGTTGTGGATTTCAAAGTTGACATTTAAAGAACAAACACAGAGCACACATGGGTGGCATATTTGCCCATTGTCCTCAAGCAGATAAAACTTCAGCTTGTTGGAAGTTAGGGCATCTTTTGTGTAGGTCTGCAAAGCAGCATTCTCTTTCACACATGCACAGACACACACACACACACACACGCACACACACACACACACACACACACACACACACATACACACACAGAGAGAGACTTGGTACTGTGGCTGGCAGCCATGCAGAGGACTCCATCAGTGAATGGAAGTAACATATAGGGGGTCTGTGCCCTTATCTAAAGAGCTAGTACGGTAAGCTAGGATTAGCATCTATATCAGGGTAAGTGGACTTTTGAAGGGGAACAGTGGCCAGAGATATGGCAAAAGATTTACAAATGGATGTGTATAGAGGGATTGAAACCATGAGGGCTTTAACAAAACCAGAGCCTCAGAAACACACTGAGCTATTAGCGTTATTGGCTCTTTCATTCCATCTTCAGTCATTTTTGTTGCTCTTTTCTTTTCAGCCATGTTGCACATTCCCCTTCTTTTGGCCGAACAGACCAAAGTGTGCGCCGGCAATATGCTGCGAACTTGGACAAGGACTTTTTTGGTGGTCTGTTGTGTGAACGTGACTTCGGTCTGATGCAGCATCACATTGGTGGAGAGGGCTAAGTGGCCCTTTTTTAACTCTTTCTTTGAAATAGGGAAGGCAATCCCCGTTGGCCCAGGGATCATTTTCTATTTACGTTTCCCTTGCCAACGACAGAGGCGATGCTGGCCAAATTCACAAAAGAAGATCCACATTGGAAAATCCGGCTAATCCCTGATTGAAAGTTCATGCATTGGCTTCCATGTATAAGCTCTGGCAGATTTTCCCAGGAAACAGGAATAAAAAAAATTTAAATAAAAAAAAACATGAACAAACTAGGGATCTTTTTTGGTCTAAAGAAGCCACCCTTCAAGGCACACTCAAGCCATGACAATGTCGGAAATCGTGTCCGTTTTTCAAGTGTGGGCTTTCATGTAAAAAGAGAGAGAGTCTCCATTCTGCTCTCGTCGAATCAAAGGCGAACAGAAGGAGGGGTTAACGTCCTCAGTTGTTCTGCCAACAGTATGAGGGCTACAGAGATCCAGATCTAGCGGGAAGTTGTTTGATGATTTCGGGGGCACGTTCCCACCTTGTACCTGCCTTGTCTGTGAGGCAGTTCTTTCCTCTGTGTGATCGCATATTTTCTTTTTATGTCCCGCTCGTGTTCCCCTCCTCTCTCCTCATCCTCCCCCAATTCTTCTAGAGTAGTGGCCATGGCTTGAGAGAGAATCTTCACAGATGGCATGACTGCTTGTCTTTTGGGGAGGGGGGAGTTAAACAAGCTTAAACTTTCTTATTTTCCCTTTGCTTTTCTTCGGGCAAAACTTTGGACTGGAACTTTCGAGGCCTGGCTCAAGCTTTATCTCTGCCCACATGCCAGGGATGTGTGGGGTCCTCAGAGGAGCTCCAGTTGGATGCTGAGTCTGTGGGTGCTCTGCGTCCTTCATCAACAAGGCCATCAGCGAAACGTTCCGGGTGCACGCCAAAGCCAAAGCCGAGCTCTGTCTCGTGGTACAGCTGGTCATCCCAGATTCGCTAGCCATTTGAAGCAAGGGCTACTCAGTCCAGGATTTGATAAGGGAATGTTTTAGCTTTCCTTCGCTTCCCTGTGGTGCTCTGGAGGCAGTCTCTTGGTTAGATGGATAAGAAGCTCCTTTACTGGAAGTGATGGATTGTGGCTGGCACGGCAACGCTCTAATCAGCTTCTCAGAAGTTAAGCGTGGGCTCTAATGGTGTAGACTTGTCAGGACCCTGACGTCTCTGCCATCTCTCTTAAAGCTGAGAGTCAAGCATGCGAGATGCTGAGAGAAATGAAGCTGTCCTCCCTCGGCGTATGGACTGTGTTGTACTTCTCAAACATTAACAGAAACACAACCTGCCTTAATTTGAAACAAGAGAGGAATAGAGATGCTTCACCAAGCCAATAAACAAAAAAAAACATCTCTGTGCTAGAGAAGGAATAAAAAAGTGTCGGGATTGAGAGCTGAAAAAGAGCAGCTTGTGGACCCAGGATGTGTTGTAAGTGTTGACGCCCCTGAGGAATAGACAGTGAGCAAGGTTAAGGTGTGAGTAGCGCAGAGCTCTTCTGTTATTATCCTCCACTCCGGGCCTCTATGGTGACCAGATAATAAGGCTCTATTACCACTTAGCCTCTCTTTGTGCCTTTCTATCCAACCCTGTCTCAGTGCTTCTCTCGAGTGGCTCATCGTGCCTGCCGCGATCCACTTCACCGTTGCGTGTCTCACCCACAGCCTCGTGCCTGTGTGGGTCAGACGACCAACTTGACCCGTGTCGATTGGAACACCTGATACTGACGTCCAGGCGTTTTACTGATTTACAGTTACAGCTCTCTTTCAAAAAATCCTGAAGTTTCTGTATAGCTTTTAAAGATCTTGTTTTAGGGAAAGCACAGTGATGTATTTGGCTTATATCGGAGCTTCGCCACAGTGTTTTTAAGCACATCCTGAGTGCTCTTTTCTCTATTATAGCCGCTGATTTGATCACTTCAAAATACACATGCCTATAAATAGCAAAAAAGAGCATGTTCGGATCTGTGCTAGTGGACTTTGTGGAATGAATTCCATTATATTTGGTAATAGATATAGTGCTTCCTGAGTGGTTTCATTATAGATTCCCTATTCTGTCTGTATTTAGGGTGAAGGTTGTGTGAGAATTAAGTTCACCTTCACCTCTGGTCCTCTCATGCAATTACTCGCTGAATTCTAATTATATAGACAGATTATAGCATTTTTTAAATATGATTGCAATATTTAATACACTTTAAAAGTTGTATGTGCCCATGCGGGGCACAATTTTATAACATCATAATTAAGCTTAGAAAGGATTTATCATCACTGTGCTTCAAGCATAACCTAATTCTCATTTTCATAAAAAGCATCTGTGAAATAGTCTACATTAAACTCAATTTAATGGTCAGCTAGTGTGTGTATTTTCCCCTTTTCTCTACAGACATCTTCATGCAGTGAACTTTTACTAACAGCCCCTGGAGTCAAGGCGCCTTTTAAAAAGGCTTGTGACAGACTTCACTGACTTGTTCTCTTGAATCAGTTGAAAACACATTGACATCAGCGGCAAAATAGGCACCAGCGACGAGGTGGCGCGTCCTTTCTCACTTTGACGACAAACAGTCGAGCAAGAGGTGTCCATGGGTAAATGATAGAGCTATCTCCTCTCTCACTCTCTCTGTCGTACACAGGTATCACTCTTTAATGTGAGATTTGACATCGGCCTCTTTCGTTCCAGAGCACTTTTTTTATTCCATTCCTCCATTGACACATTCTCAGCCCTTTAAATATTTATCTTTCTCTACTTCCGATATTTCTAAAAGCAGCAGGGTGTCTGTGTTCTTCGAGAGGCTCGGAGAGGTTACAGAAAAACAATGCTAAGGATGCAGGTGGGCAGACGTTGCCTGGCGCGGCTCGGAGGTATTTTTGCAGGTGCTGTAGAAAAGGACCCTTCTGCAGCAGTGTGTCTTGGATGGATCCTGACAAAGCCTTCTCTTTGGATGCCAGATGGACCCATGCATTCCCCATACTCTTGCGCAGCTAAGACCTAGGCTTTTCTCTCCACACCCCCTCCGCCACCACCACCTTTTTTTCCTTTTTCACAACAAAAGAAAAGCGCTTTGGCTGAAAGAAAACCACAGCTGAATTTTATGGTGCCGCTTCTTTTGCCAAGCTGATTTTAGCAATTCAAAAGGCGAAGTGCATGGAAATGCTGTTTCGGCTGCGTCGTCGATACGCTTTTGATGCAAGTTTGAATTGGCAGATATGTTTGCCACACTAATATATCGGTGCTCAGCGGGAAATCTTGATAAAATCCAGAAGCACACAGCAGAGATGGAGCCCGGCTCAGAGTGCTGTTGGAGCAAGGCTTCTTCTCCATAATGCCTATAAGGCTGGAATTGGGTGGCAGCAGTGTCAGCGGGAACGTGCTCGTGCAGTGATCCCGAATTATCACAAATACACGCTTATGCTTGGCAATGACCGCACACAAACACATACACATGGACAGACACACACTGAAATGAATGTTTATACTGGCCATTGAGAACACACACACATACGCAAAAATACGTGCAGTCCCTGCAGCTTGATTGTGCAAACAATTGGAGTGCTTTACTGGGAATACAATCAAAGAAATCAGAGCTAAAACAAATCCCCAGGGAGAATGAAAACACATTAGATTCATGTACTCTTAATTATATGTGCTTTTAAGCTTTGATGTATTAAAAAAGCATCAGTTTGCTGAGCTGCAGGTTTTCCCTCCACTGCTGTATAGTCCGTTTTTTTATTATATATATTTTTTTTCTCAAAGCCTCCTTTTAATTCTTATATTGCACTGTAAAAAAAAATCCCGTAAAAAAACGGCAAATCTCTGGCAGCAAAGTTTCCAGACGGTTTCCGTTAAATTACAGCAAATAACCGTTTCACAAAATTACATGGAAAAACCGTAAAAATACAGAATTTACTTTACAGTCAAAATTGATTAAATTACAGTATATTACTGTTAATAATGGCTTATTAAACCGTGGAATAACGGATAAATTATGTCAAATTACATTAAAAAGACATTTAACTTTCAGGTTAAACTGTACATTTAGGGTTTTATAAAGTTATTTTATATAATAATGCTGTCTATCTACAGTAATTATCTTTTAATATATAGTTTTTCTGTGTTAAATAACAATGAAATGATGTATAAAAATGCATAAATTAAAATACAAATGTTTGTAAATTTAGTTTTATTTTTTATTTGTACAGATCCAATTTCACAACTTTGACCAATCTCTATTTAAGTACTTAATAATAGCAAATTTACAGTCACTTTCTGTTAATTAACTAAATGTATGAGTACAGAATACCTGCACATTTACAGTATTAGTAACTGAACAAACACTGAACATCAAGATAAGTGATTAATTGGAACTAGAAGCTTAGTATATCATTTAAAACATGTAAAAATATCCACATTAAAAGACAATTGCTGTATACCTTTATAGTCTAATATAACTTTTTTAAAACATTTACAATTACATATAATCCAAAGTGATTTACCAATTAAGATAACGATAGAAGCAACAAGTGCAGAGACAAGTCCCAGTTAGTCTAGCACAGTACACATAGCAAGGTTTTTTTTTTTTTTAAACAAAGATTTAGTATTATTGGGGCAAGTGTCTATGAAAAAGATGGATCTTTAGCAGTTTCTTGAAAATGTGTTGAGTTGCGCCGGTCATTCCACCAGCTGGAAACAGTCCAGGTAAAGGTCATTGAAGAAAGTGTTTTTGTGTCTCTTTGGGATGATGTCACCACAAGGCGCCGTTCATTTGCAGAACACAAGCTTCTGGAGGACACATAGATCTAAAGTTTATGTATAGGGCAACCTTTAAAGAGCACTCTTGCTGCAGCATCTGGATCAGTTGCAGAGGTTTGACTGATGCTGGAAGGCCTGTCCAGAGAGAATTACAATATACAGTCTGGATAGAGCAAGAGCTTAGACCAGGAGTTGTGGAGCTCCTATAGGAAGGGCCTGATCCTCCTAATGGTGTAAGGAAAATCAGCAGGATCACAGCAAGTATGGTTTGGCTGAAACCATAAGCAGTTCTGTCTTGGCAAGGTTGAGTTGAAGGTGAAGGTCATTCATCCAGCAAGAATGTTCCATCAGCTAGGCCGAGATGCGAGCAGCTACCGTCAGATCATCTGGCTGGAATGAAAGGTAGAGATGTGTGTCATTAAGATAGCAGTGATAGGAAAAGCCATGTTTCTAAATCTAAATGACAGAGCCTAGTTACAAAAAAACTAAACAAAAAAACAATAGATGGGTGGAATCTAACACAATCATGGTCTTACTGTAGCAAAACCAAAACTTGTGAACACTTTTAGTGCAATCACATGAAATCAGAAGACTCGTCATTACTATTTTATTTAAGTTAATTCTTCCCATACCTTGTTTGCCATGATCATCTGCTTTCCACAGGACCTGAAATCACAAAAAAAATAAGTTATTTTAAAACTCAGTATTACATTTACACATGTCAGAATGTGTTGCATTGGGACAGTGCAAAAACTCAACTGACTATGATCTGGAAGCTGAGCAGGAAAGGTTACCAGTTAAGTATGTTTTGAGCTGATTTTAGCTACATCTAAATTAAAAATGAATATGATTTACGTGACCTAGCTGCATCACTTACACATAGGGGTTCATTATGTTATATTCATACTCTAGTCTTCGCTGTATTATTAACAAGTAACGTTACAGAACTGAATTCGATTTCTTAACATTCTTGATAGAGTTAACTTAGTCACGTTAACCATTTCAAAATTAGCCATGGTTTAACTAACGTTACTAAGAAAACAAAAACAAAAAAGGTAGGTCCATTTTTAGTAAAACTGTGGTTATTAAATTGGTAATAAATCTGCCAAAAACGTGGTTACTACAATTTTACTATAATACAATCAAGGATGTTTTTTAAGAGAAGAGTTTTCAGCTTCCAGACAGTGTTTCAAAATGTCCCGCCGTTTAAGAGATGGATTGACTGACTAAGTTATCATAACGAAGATTTTATACAAAATTGGACGGACTTTGATACGCATAACAAGTCTAACGTTACTAAAGCTTGTTTTAGGTCTTTAGAGATGTTCAACTGATCTTTCTTAAAACAGATGGCAAATTGAAAGGCATGCTGCAGTGTTTTGCCCTCCAGCTCTCGGCAACAGTTATGACTGAACATCAATGCTAACGATACCTTGGAAACTGTCAATTTTACACAAATCAATGTAATATAAAATATCGTTTACATAATAGTATGAGACTCTTACCTCAGCCGGTGATCGGTTGCTTGGCATGATGATGTCCGCTGTGACGATCCAGGCTCAATGAAAAAGGGCGCGTTACGGCTGACGAATACGATTATAGCTTTGAACCACTGTGATCGCAAACAATCCACTTCACAACCGTAGACTAAATTCAAATCTCCCGCTTGCTTGAGTTGACACAGGTCCAAACAGCTAACCGTTGTGGTGGGCGGGACTAAGCATCGGAAAAGTATTGGCGGATAATTTGAATCTGCGTCATTGCGCGCGCCCGCGCGAACACACACACACACACACACACACACAGTCGCACGCACACAAAGCCACGCAATGTGTGCAGCAACGCAGATTTGGAAAAATATTCATAAAACACATAACACGAAATTAGGGTAGAATAATACAAATGATTATCAAAATGAGCACATTTGCCAGACAAGATTACGGTCTGAAAGATTTGCAAGACTTTATTGCTTACGACTATAAAGATTTTATATTTGCAAGACAACATTTAAAAGACTGTTTGTATACCTACTGTATACAAATACAATTATTTAACCTTAAAACTCACTTTGACATCCACATGATCTTCAAGGACAACATGTTAAATGACTGCTGATTTCTGCAGTTATACCTTCTTTTCTTTGTTTTCTAATTTCACAGAATTAATCTGTAAAATATTACTGAATATTTAATGTAAAATTACACACAACCCTGTAAAAATACAGACAATTTCCTTAAAAAAAACGGTAAAATTGATGTAAAACCAAAATACAAACAATTACCTGTAAATATAATAGTGGACCTTTAAATTATAGCAAAAATCTGTAAATTAACAGGTATTCACTGTATAATGAAAAAACGGCAAAATTCTGTAAAAAAATACAGGGCTTTACCTGTAAATTAACTTTTTTTTTTTACAGTGTGGCTCAGATATTGATTGTATTGTTCCTTGAACTAATAGCCTTATTATTCATAGTTCTAGATGTTTTAGTTTTCTCCTCAGCTCTTTTAAACTGGCCTCAGCACCTGTACTTTGTCTCTCTTCCTGTTCAATGCCTCTCTCTCTCTCTCTCTCTCTCTCTCTCTCTCTCTCTATATATATATATATATATATATATATATATATATTAAAATGTCAGAACTCACCTAACAGCAATTCAACACTCTATGCTACAGTATGTCATGGATGAACTACTTCAGACAGTCCTCATTCTAGCTCTGACAGACGTCTTATTCTGTGTTCCGTTTTCATGCTCAGCTGAAGCTGGTACTTTTGTCTCTTTCATAGCGGTTAGAATTAGGATTTGGATTGGACAGACTGGTCAACGGTTAGTAATAAAAGGGGCATCCTGTATTCAGAAGATCCTCCTAGACTAACCTCTGTTTTAAGCCCCATTCAGCTGTGGCAGCAGCAGTAAGAAAATTCTTTAAACTTTCACGGCTGTAAAACTTTGTATCCCTCTGAATAGATAATTCAGGCTTTGCAACTCAGGCATAAAAGGAAGCTTAAATTACACCATACAAACTCTCATTAATATTACAGGGACCATTCTTTGACTTAATTTCATTTCATTTCTCCATTTGAGCGAAGTCAAACGTTGCAAGGGTAAGAAATTATAAGGGGTACAAATCATATTTTAAGGTTCAGTATTCTGGGAGGCTGTTAAATTATATTAACCCATTTTTGTATGATTTTCAAATATTTGATTTTGGAAATGTTTTATTCTTTATCTTTCCACTCGTAAAAAAGTCGTGTCTCTTGTGACTCTGACATACACATATGCCATACACAACACACAAACACACCGCAATTTTGACTTGGTTTTAAACAGGTATGGTATTGAAAACATCTTAAAAAGCTCCAGTTGTTTTTCTTGTTTTCAACAAGAGGCAACATTTTAAATTCTAAACAGTTCTTGTTGCAGCAACCATTTTGACATGATATTAAAAGGTTTCCTCACTTCCTGTCAAATTTTGCAAAAACTGATCTCACATGTGGTATGGGAAAGATGCAGTAGAAGATCCTTTAGTGCCTTAGACAACATAATGGAGATCTTAAGTGCCATGGAGGAAAATGTTTTGGAGCAAAAGCTGTCGACCTTGTTATTTTTCAAAGTCAGTATCCGCAGAGCGAAAGTTCTTCTGTGCGCTGCTTCATTATGCGTGGAAATGAATAATGTGTGAATAAGACTGTATAAACAAAGAAAGTGAAATACAGGGAGCACGCAGACAAAAGATTATCACAGTTAAAGTACTGAATTTGTTCGTGGCAGAGCGGGAGAGAGAAAGAGACTGAGAGAGAGAGATTAGGAAGAGATGATAAGGCTAAATGCCTTGTGTGTCCTGTTGTCTAATTGTTTATAAATGGAACTAATCGTTTTAGAACAGTAAGCGTACCTTACATTTAACTGCCCCCCCTCCCCCCCATCCCCCATCTCTCCTTTGTTTTGATGAGAGAGGCAAACTGTCACAGTTAACAAATGCAAAAACATCACTATTATTGATACAGTTTGTGCATGTGTGTGTGTGCAATCGCACTTGTGAGAGAGAGAAAGTGTATGCACAAAATTAATCAAAGCGGGGGCGGTGATGAACAGTTTCTGTAGAATTCTGTCAAAGGTTAAGAGCTAGTTATTTTTAAGAATGACATGAATCTGGGAGAGACAGTGATTGCCTAAATGACCACTGTAATTACCAATTACTTCGTGAAGCAGAGAATATATTCACGGCATGTAGCCTGCTAAATACAGACAGGCATTAGCCCATTTACGTACTAATGCACATAATTTAGATCCTGAAAAGGGCAGATGGGAACACAATGGAAGATAGAATAGATACCGTCTAATATCATTCCAAAAAGAATATTGGATTCATTGGAGATGAATATTACTTTGTGTCAGATTGTTTTTCCATGAAACAGTCAAAATATATTTCATCTTTCTCCCTTTCTCCTTTTGTTAGCAGCCAGACCATTTAGCCCATCAGCAGGGGCAGGAGATGGAAAGAGAGAGAGAGAAAGTGAAGATACTGAGAGGTGGGTAGAGGGCTGGTTAGTGGTTTTGGCCCCTGTCCACATTAGCAGGTAATGAGAAATGAAGAAAACACACCATGACAGCAGAACCACCACCACAATGCAGTGATGCGGTTAGCGGACGTATACCTCTTGCAGAGACTAAAATAAGATCCATACTTGAGACATAGGCTAACTAGATCAAAACATCTCTTATTTTACTCACCCCCTACAAACATAAAGCCACAATCTAAATGAGCGGTGAGGGGAGGGGATGTTGACAGGCCCGACTTGTACCAGGATGTTTACTAAATTAGACCTAAACCGAGAGTGAAATGCAAAGCTCTGCAGATTCGCTCTAACTCATAAATAAGTTACAAAAAAGAAGGAAAAGAAAGAGCGTAAACAAAACCGAGAGGCAGAGAGAGCAACTGTAAGAGAAAAGGAGTGGTTTGATTGTGGGATAATGAGTTGCCATATACAAAGCTCCCTCCCACCCTGTCTCGTTTTTTCCCCCCAGTTCCTCTTTTTATCAAGTTTTCTCTCCTTCGCTATCAGCTGGTCTTGTTTCTCTTTCAACTTTTTACCCCCCTCCTCTCTCTTCTCCACCTCCCACTCAGTTTATCCATATCTTCATCCCACAGCTTCGTTCTTGCTCTCTCTCTCTCTCTCTCTCTCTCTCTCTCTCTCTCTCTCTCTCTTTCCGTGTCACCTCCAGTGATGCTCCGGTGGATCGTATAGTCTGCAAGGATAACGGGGACACATATTTGCACTCGATGTAATCGTGCCTCCCTCCATCTGATAAATACTTTGAGCAAAGCTTGATTATTGTAGTTGGCCTCCAGTTTCAAAAGAAAAGGCCGCTGAAAGGGAGGGGCGGGGGAGGGGGTTCATGTGTGTTTTGAATCCAAACTTTGGATGTGTGACATCACCCTCTGTTCCCTGCCTTTCGGAGTAATGTCCGCGTCAGTCTCGTCCTGTTTAAAAGGGATTAGCTTATTCCACACAGACTTCTCTTTGGACTGGGCTGGCACAACATGCACAGTAAATCCACAAAGGCCATTCACATTGTAATGGTAGTAATAGCCTTCGGGAAAAGAAAAAAAGTTGTGTGATAGAGAAAGAGAAGACACTACTTCTTTTCCATCCTGTACTCTTCATCTGTAGCCCAATTATGGAATGTTTCTGGACTGCAATGAAACGGGATATTTTTAAGTAGTCGAGATGAAGTTATGGTGTCTCAGAGCCATGTTTGTTTTTTTCAAAATGTGTCTGTCATCTCGTGCCAAAGTAGTTTAGTGCTATTGTTGCTCCTCACTTAGCCACTGGCTTCCGTATGACATTTAGTTTAAAACTACCTGCACCAGAAGAAGCATGATGCTTATTGTAAGTAAGAGTGCATATTCCGCATCTCCACATATATTTTGAATACAACTTCAAGATTTCCAGAATTTTTGGTCTAAAAAAGGCGAATGATGCCCCGTCAATCTCCTGATGCCTCGTTTTTAAAACTCTTTTATATGAGATTGAAATATCAAGGGAGTTGAAATTATCTCTAAGAGGGGGACGGGGGACGAGTTATTTTTTTATGATCTGGAGTTATGGAATTGGTTCTAAAGAATGTGTTGTCATGTGACACATTGATGGCCGACGTAAGGGTGTGGAATGCCAGAAGTCCAGAAGATGGAAGCAGTTTGGTTTAATATGGGCCAAGCACTTAGCAGGGAGTCCACAAACTGCTCAAAGCTGACATTTGCATCTCCAGGAGGGAAGAAAACAGGGGATCGGCCCGCATTCAACCTCACAATCCAATCCCATCCCCCAACACAAACACCACTACTACAATCGCTATATATCTATTGAAATTTTTTTTTTCTATTGATGAAATAGATTTTTTCTATTGATGAAATAGATTTTTTCTATTGATTAAAGAGATTTTTTCTATTGATTTTTTTCATCATTTTTTTCTATTGATGAAATAAAAAAAAAACTGTTTTCACAAATTTCTATTGATGCCCTAAAAGATAACACACATCCCTTAGATTGAGAAAAAATCTAAGTAAATAAAAAACAGCAAAAGCTTGCCTGTCCTCCAAATGCCTCAGAAAATTGCTGATGTACTGAGCTGTTTTTTTCATTGATGGGTTTAGAGTTTATTTAATAGGGGCACATTCTTGTTAAGTCACAGCGACTGATTGCTTTTATGTTCTACTGCACTGGCTTTTGTATTTCAACTTAAATAAATAAATATGTCTCTAAATAAGTGAGACACTGAGACATGCAAAGAAAACTTACCAGTCAGAAAAAAAGGCCTATTTCTGTTCTGTCATAGTCAACAGAATAATGTATGGTGCATTTATTTATTTTTAAAGTATGTATAATTTATTCCAGGGAGAAAAGTGTTGAGGATTTTGTCAATTCTCAAGTCACATTTTGAGACAATTTCTCCTTTTTTGCTGACCTAATTAAATATATACGAGCAAAAACAGACAGACACATATCTTGGCAGACCTAGAAACATCCTCTAGCACAGGCTAAGACTCGCTCCTACAGTCGACGGAGATTCGGAATGAAAGAGAGAGAGCGGTTATGAGTTCTTTTGACACTTGTGAAAAGCCCTCTGGTCATTTCAGAATCTCGATTTAGGAGTAATTACACCGCTTATTTATATGAAAAGCTAAACTCCAGAACTGTAAAATAGTTCTCTGCATATAACACGATCCATAAGAAATATTCTCGTATCAAATTATGCAGCACCCCATGAATGTAATATGCACTTAACATGAAATCTTTTCCTTCTTTACTGGCTCTTATCTTGTATCATTGCTTTTAATACCCTATCAATCCAGCAAATCATCAAAAAATGATATTAGACTGGTGAGTTGAGTGGTTTTAATGCCAAAATTATTGTTCTTTGATATAAACGTTGACACAGAAAAGGGGTTTTGGCAGAAATATGACTATTCTTGCTCATTTTGCACAGGACCCTTTTTATTTCAATGGCATACTGTGCATAAGAGAAGCGTGCGGTTCTCGGGATAATTGTTCTTTTCATAGTAAGAAAGGGCATATCAATTAAAAATAAATAGACTTCGTAATTATTATTCCAACACACAGTGGTCAACCTGCCATTAAAGGAACCAAAACAAAAATCAAAAGCAAAAATCAAAGCTGTGGTTGTTACCTCCCCGTTCAATGTAAGTATTGTAGCGACATCAAACCGCCACAGTCTTTATGCTTATGCTTCAGTACTTACAAAAAACATCTACAAATGGGCTGAATGGGAAAACACAATATTTTTCATCATCAAGCTAATACAATCTTTTATAGACTCTGTGCCCAACAGTTCAGTCACAGACTTTGCATTATTAAGAGGAAGTTGATTTTGTTTCAGTCGCATAAATTGAGTTTTATTTATACCATTGCATGTAAAATAAGAAAAAATGGAGCCAAGAAACTAGATCTGCAAGTATGTGTTTGTAATGTTAGCATCAGGTAGCACTAGTCGTCTTCTCATCAGTATTCTGCAAGATGTTTTTGTGGCTAGTGCTGAAGAATTCAAAACATTCATATGTCAGAAGGAAACATTAGCATATTCACATTTCTTTCTCTCCATTATCTCTTTACAATAATATTTTTCATTTTGATCTGTCCCAGTGGTACAGAGAGATCAGTTAATGTACACGTTTAGATGGGCATGTGTTCTTTATGATGTTCTTGATGTAAAGGGAGTCTTTAACCAAGCTGACCCCCACCTCTGTGTGTTCATATGAATATGAAGACATGTGAAGATGAGTCTGGTCTCATGGTGTAGCTGGTGGGAGGAGAGAAAGACGGATATATTATGGCTTTTTATTTGACAGAACAATGGACTTTTACTTCCTGAGTGCGAGTAGCAGTGTGTGTGGCTACAGTGCAGTTATGTTTTAAAATGCATCATAATTCACTGATACAATTTATCTTTTCTGACAGTGGATTATATACTCACCCTTTTGCTCTTCGAAACCTGTATGCTGTTATTTTTTTCTCTAATAAACAAAAAAAATTAAAAATGACCCCCCATACAAAGACACGTTTAGTGACCACAGGCTGTTAAGCTCCTTTAAAAGCATTATATAAACACCTTATTTTATTTGGAAGCTGTGGTAAAGATAAAGTTTATCATTAGATAATCAGTTAAATTTCAGTCTGTTTCTCACACAAAACTACTGTATGAACTAGTTTTGTGGTTCTTTTGTAGTTTTGTTTTTGGAGCTTGGCAAAACTTTGGTCACAAGGAACTGCCAGTGTATGGAAAGAATATCAATGTACTTGTAAGTTGTCACAGAGTCAGCCACCGCGTCACAGCCCCAATCATCACTAAATCACCAGGACCCGCCCACTCGTTCACAATCACAGCACTTGCACTCCCTCATCAACACACCCTTTATATCCCCGTTTACCTTTCTCTCCTTGTCTGGTCTCGTTGCAGTATACACTGCTTTATGTCAGACTCCTTACCTATCTACTCACCTGAGATTGTCTCATCCTGTATCCAGTTTCCTGTCCGTCTTCCGTCCGTCATCCTGATCGCCTGTTTTCGCTTTCACTCGTCACCTGCACAGAGAATCCATTTCAGTCATCGCCATCTAAGTCACCATCATCATTCTACAAGTCACCATTCTCTCACCATCATCTGGTTCCTGTTGTTCCACCACCACTCTGCTTTTAACAAACACTGTGTGCCCCTAAACCTGTCGGTCTCCTCCTGTGTTTATGACAGAAGACCAGACCATCATGCAGAGTACTGTTGGAACAAGTGGAAATGCAACCACAGCTTCAGAATTTACCGTCCATGATCGTCTGTTCAACCTCCGCCAAGGTAATACTTCTATAAATACTTTTGCTCTGCAGTTTCGCTCGTTGGCGGCATCTAGTGGCTGGAATGAGACGGCCCTGTTGACAGCCTTTTGCCAGGGTCTGAACCCAGAAGTGCGCCACCAGATGGTAATTTATGACGACACCGTCGGTTTGGAGAGTTTCATTCAGTGACGAGTTTCAAGCTGTGCGTATCTCTCAATGTATTTCAGCCCACTCATTGGATCAACCCACTTCGCATCCTCCGCCCATCTGTCGCCCTTCCAGCAGAATCCACAGTCACGCTACGTAATGGCTGCCTGCATGAGGAGAATATCTTGTTTTTGGTGCTGGAAGGATCCACCGCTGACATCATCCTGGGACGCTCCTGGATGACCCAACACGAACCCACCATCTATTGGAACTCTGGAGAGATTCTACATTAGAGTGATTCCTGCTTTCAGAACTGTCTGTCATCTGTGATCAAACCATCTACACGTCGAACCTGTCGACATCTCTCCAAATCTTCATCCAGTAAAACTGAAATCCCTCCAGAGTACCAGGCGTTCCAGGATGTATTCAGCAAACAGTTGGCGACCCTTCTACCACCTCATCGGTCATCGACCTGCTGCCTGGGGAGACGCCCCTAAGGGTAAAGTCCTAACCACTGTCCATCCCGGAACAGAAGGCCATGGAGGAGTACATTCAGAAGGCTCTCAAACAATGTTTCATCCGTCCATCAACATCCCCTGCTGCATCCAGCTTCTTCTTCGTGGCCAAGAAGGACGGAGGCTTGTGGCCGTGTATCGACTACTGGGCCCTTAATGCACAGACTGTTAAATACAGTTATCCTCTTCCTCTGATCCCTGCCACATTGTAACAGCTCCGTGGGGCTCGCATCTTCTCCAAGCTGGACCTGCGGAGCACCTATAACCTCATTCGGATACGCGAGGGTGAGGAATGGAAGACGGCGTTCATCACTCACACTATGAGTACCAGTTAATGCCGTATGGCCTGTCCAACTCACCCTCTGTATTTCAAGACTACATGAATGAGGTGTTCCGGGAGTACCTCCAACACTTTGTCATCGACAATATCCTGATCTACTCCCGGAACCTGGCCGTACATCGTCACCACGTGACTCAGGTCCTCAAGAAGCTGAGAGAACACTACCTCTATCTCAAGTTGGAGAAGTGCGAGTTCCACACAACATCTGTCCAGTTCCTCGGGTACATCATTGACCAACAAGGTATCCCGATCGACCAGAGGAAGGTGGACACCATCCACAACTGGCCCCAACCTGTAACCGTCAAGGAACTCCAACGCTTCCTAGGCTTTGCCAACTTCTATTGCAGATTCATCCAGAATTACAGTCTCCTCAGCTCACCTCTCACCTCACTCCTCAGGAACCGGCCCACGTCTCTGTCCTGGAACCCTTTGGCCACCGAAGCCTTCCAACACCTTAAGGATGCCTTCATGACCACTCCAATCCTGGTGCACACCAATCCAGAACTCCCATTTGTGGTCGAAGTCAATGTGTCTACCACCGGGGTTGGAGCATTGCTACCCCAGCGGCAGGGTAAGCCTCCTCGACTCCATCCATTCGCCTTCTATTCCAAGAAGCTATCCCCGGCGGAACAGAACTACGTCATTAAAAAATCGTGAGCTGCTCGCTGTCAAGCTCGCCTTGGAGGAATGGAGACACTGGCTGGAGTGACATCACCGCTTCAAGGTCATCACTGATCACCGCAACCTAGAGTATCTCTGAGAGGCCAAGAGGCTCATCCCACGACTAGCCTGTTGGGCGCTATTATTCACAAGGTTCGATTTCACTGTGACCTACCGACCAAGAATTGGAAGGCGGATGCTTTATACTGTCTGTATCATTCTGAGCCTGAAACCTGTCCTCCAGAACCAGTTCTCCCTCCAGCCATGGTAGTCAGCCCAATCAACATCCGTCTTCGCCTGCCCTGGTGTAAGCTTAGTCCCCGCTACATAGGTTCCTTCACTGTGCAGAGGCAGGTCAACGAGGTCACATACAGGCTCAACCTTCCACCTCACTATCGTATTTTACCTTCATTTCATGTCTCCCTCCTGAAACCCTTCACTTAACCTCTGTCCTCTTCCCCTACAGAACCTACCATGGATGAAGTACCTCCTCCTCCAGATGTCACTGATGAGGACCTAGTGTACCGAGTCCATATCATCCTCAACTCATGGCGGCGGGGCAGCCGCCTTGAGTACCTGATCGACTGGGAGGGATATGGTCCACAAGAACGCTCATGGGTGTCTCGGGATGACATCCTGGACCCGTTGCTACTCACCAAGTTTCACGAAGATCACCCTGACCGTCCAGCCCCACGAGGTCAAGGCCGACCCCATGGAGGAGGGGCTACTGTCACAGAGTCAGCCACACCTTCACACCCCCAATCATCTCTCAATCACCAGTACCCGCCCACTCGTTCACAATCACCAGAGTACCGACTCGCTGCACCTGCACCTTTCACTCTCTGTCTGGTCTCTGCAGTATACACTGCTTTATGTCAGACTCTTTACCTATCTACTGAGATCGTCTCGTCCTGTATCCAGTCTCCTGTCCGTCTTCCGTCCATCATCCAGATCCTGATCGCCTGTCTTCGTGTTCACTTGTCACCTGCACAGAGAATCCACTTCAGTCGTCGCCATCCAGTTCCCATCATCATTCTACAAGTCACCATCCTCTCACCATCCTCTGGTTCCCCTTGTTCCACCACCACTCTGCTTTTAATAAACACTGCGTTCACCTAAACCTGCCTGTCTCCTCCTGCATTTGTGACATACGTATTATTTAAAGTAATTCAGATTTAGAACTACGTGTGAGAGTACATAAATGGAGAATATACATTTTTGGTGAACTATCCATTTAAGGACATCTCATAGACCTTAGTCTGACTTGACGCCATTTTTAATTTAACGTGGAAGCTGTGAGAGACAGTCTTGACATGCACTGCAAAAAAGTCTTAGATCGTGTGCAAAAATCACAACTTTCAAAACTTTGGAGTTATTGTCTACTGGAAGGTCTTTGGTCCTGTATTTCCAATATCCCACAACCCTAACTGGCATGTACCTCTGTCCCTTACAGCCTTGTTGTCATTCCTGTCAAACATTAAAATGAGGCACTACCCTAACCAGGGTCTATTATTTTCAGTTTGTTTTAACAGTAAGTTGTGACAGTTGTCCCAGCTTCAAACTAAAGGTCAGTTTTAGCACATATATCAATACCAGTTTTCTCTTTAATCAGACAACATTAACCAGTCACGGATGTTTCAAACATAGCATCTTTCTCTTCTCATCTCAAGAGGATGCTCCTTACTCCAAAGTAAAGCTTTTAATTTCACCCACACATGGTGCGTTTACAGATTCATGAGAATTCAAATATTCCAAATAAAGTATAGCGAATGAGGGCGGGGGCAGGCAGAACCATGAAAACACATCAGATTTATTCCCCTTGTCTTGTTTACTGGGCCACGGAACATTGGATGCAAACAGAATGCAAATTCATTTGATTGAATCAGGTGATGCAGAGGTAATTGTATTTGGAGAAATGTCCAAGACTTCTTTTTTTTCTTTATTATTATCAATGGGGGAGGGGTTCTTTATGAAATCCATCTTAAACAAAAGCTATCATCACTCCCAAGCCTTGTGATTCTCCTTTGTCATTTGTGGATGTGGATGCATCTTTAATTTCCTTTCAATTAAAAGTAAATATGCGGTTTTCTCCACCACACCACACCCCCCACACCCCACACACACTATGAAATCTAAACAAGAGGAGTCAACATGAGCAGACAGGTGAAGAATATTCATTTAGTTGCTGTCTGATTCAACAGGCTCTGATGTTCAGAGTCACTGTTTTAGATGGGATCTTTTCTATAAACTTCTTTCTGTCTCCTTATGATGCTCATTCTATACGGTGGCTGCATCCGAAATCGCATACTTCCCTACTATATAGTAGGCAAAAAATAGAACAAAAGAAGAATGTCCGAATTCACAGTACTCATAAAAGAGTAGGCAAAAAGTACCCAGATGGCCTACTACTACCGACGAGATTCTGAAGTTTGCATATGATGGACATACTATCCTACAGTATGGGGCCACGGGAGAGGATTTATGAATGGCAGTTAAGCGACGTAACTGATGCTGGCAGGTCATATGATAATGACAACATGGTGAATGTAGTATGTCCTGATTACTTTCATACTATATAGAAAATTCATAATAAGTACCCACTCAAGAGACAATGCGATTTCGGATGCAGCCCACATGTGTGTGACCTCTTGCCTATGGCCGTGTTATCTTTAAGAGATACAAAGGTCAGAGTCATGGTCGAGTGCTTAGCAAATGTGCTTTGACATATTGAGCCGTGGTGCTCAAGTAAACACTGTGACTTTGAATCTGACTTGTGACATTTCCAGGTTTTATTCTTTCCTGTTTTCTCCATAATCTCCTATAATATCTCTCCCTGGAATACATAAATATATTAAGCTGGGAATAAAATTAAACCCCATCAGTACAGCACACTGTGGTCATTCAGTTCCAAGCAGTTAGTGCTGCTGATATTTCATTGCCCGTTGCTGTCAGTTTTAAAATCAGGCCCGATGCTGAGCGTCCATGGATGTATCTAGGACTGTTGAGTCTGTTGTTTTTGATATCGGCATTAGAGCAGATCAGTCAAGTACATAATGGTGGAATTATGAATGTGTCAGTCACTCTCAATATCAGCAGTTTAAGAGCCCTCTCAGAGTCAACAACACAACAACTTCAAAAACAAACCTCTCTCTCCGCACCCCTCACTGCTCTCAATGGCTTTTAACAGTGTTCACTGGCTGCAATGAAACATAATACATGACCCTTGTGCTTGAGTAGACAAATACAGATAGATAGCAATTACGTAAACCACAATCAATAAAAAAAATTCTGCCAACTTCCCGGCCTATTTTTGCTCTTCAGATGTGCTCACGAAAATTAGGCTTTATGAAAATCAAAACGCTTTAAATCAAACTGTGTCTTGGGCCCGCTGTAACAAAAACAAGAAGCATATTCAATTTACTAATTTCGGATGAGGAAGGACACTAGTTCAACTTAAGTAATACCGAATAAAGGGTTTGATTGAATTTCAGTGATGTCATTACGGGGTCACATTTCAATGTGTAATATGATATAAATTTAGTTAAGGCCGCTTTCCTCCTCTGCAGGGTCTGTTCTGCTTTTGCTTTTAAGCTGCAGTGTATCTCTCAGCACACTTGATGATGGATAGCTACAGGTCTGCCCATTGCGTTAGTGCTCATTAAAGTTTGTCCTGATGCCATTGTCATGACAACACGAAAGCTAAATAGAGGTCAGTGTAATTTTAACTGTATACCACAACAAAAGAGGTACACAAATATGTGTTCGCAGCTAAGATGCCAAATTCTGTACAAGTTACATATTCTATACAAGTTAAGTTCTGTTGCAATTTGGCTTTATTGTCCCAGAAAACTCAATTATGCATATTTTAGAAATAATATATTATCATTTATAAACAATATACATACACAAATTAATGCACTTTTACAGTGTGTACAGTACACCAATCTGATAGTCATAGTGTTTGATAATTTGTTGCATTTATTCATGTTTCGTATCTGGGATTCCTGAGATCCTAAACCTGGTAATGTAACATTTTTCATGGACAACATGTGAGGAATTTTATGAAGTTTGTTTTATCTGTGCTCATAAGATCTGGCCTAGTCATAAAGGGTCATTATGATACGGTAAAGTATTTTTTGAGCTATTAAAGGGACATTGAGGGCTCTGAGACCCCAACAGAACATGAGAGTTAAAACCCTGATGTGTTTAGCCAATCTCTCTTTTCCTGTCTAGGCTGTATAGTATTGTTTTTTTTGTTTTTTATGATTGACCTTTAAAGTTACTAACAATGGACTACTTAAAATATTGTTTTGGAGGGGTGTATCTGTTGTATTTTATCTGCTGTCTTCTCTCTCTATTTTTGCACAGCCCAAGGTGAGCCAACACAGCACACCTCCTTGTTCTCCTGTGTGATTTAGTTTTTTTGACCCCATGCTGTCGGAAGAATTTTGAATAACAGACTCCTGCATGCTACTTGTTTTCAGCAAGGCCTCATGTAATATGGATAGGGGTGGCACATTTATTGATGTTTGATTTAAAGTGAGGGGCAAAAAAAGAGATCTTGTCATAAATTATTTTACTCATATCCAGCCCTGGCGATATATGTTGGATCGTTAAATAATGCATCAGCCAGCTCGTAATTAGGACAACAATAGTCGTTTACCAGTTGAAGAAAACTCAAGCCGTGTCTTCCGTTTCTCCCCTGGTTTTCAAATAAACGCAGAAGACACCTGAGTGATCTCTCCACAACACATTTCTCCTCTCTAAATGGCAGGCAGTGTTTTAAATTCATATTTCACTCTAAATGATATAGGTTATCATTCCGCCGCTCATTATCATTTAGACACAAAATAAGCAGCAGTAATGTGCCCTGGAATGCAAGTCACCAGCCTAATGTTACTCCCAATAATATACATGCATATTTGTCTCCGTGATTATTGCCAGCCACGGCGCACGTCCTTTGATTCTAATGCAATGTGACAAAATGTAAGAACACTGTAAAAAAGAGGCAAACACTCGGGAGATAGTGAATTAATTATATATCGCCTCGTTTTTTTTCGCCACTAGATAACACCTTTGGAGGAAGTGCCCAGGTGCATTAATAACCTGACAGGACAAATGGGCAATCTCCCACGTCGAGCCATTACTGCACATTTATCAGTGACCCGCACGCTTTCCACGACTACAGTTAGAGTCCGTGGAAGTGTGTTTAGACAAAGACAAAGGCATTACCTGCATGGAAACCCCTCGTGCTATTAAAGGCTTAGCCCTGGTGATGTGAACTGGATATTAAATATCCTTTATCTTAAATTTCCCTCTCAGCCTCGGGTAAGCCGATATCTCTCCGCGCCTCACCCTCATATTGCTCTATTGCTGTAATAAATACATAGATATCAATGGTGGTAAGTTTGTCCCAGTCTGAAAAGATTACGTGCGCTCGGCCTGCTTTAATAATGTACGACGGCTTTATGTTTATGTATAAAGGAGGAGTTGTGTAAGAGAGCTCGCCGGTGAATGACCATTGTTCTGGTGACACAGCGAAGCAGTTAAGTGCACAAACGCAGGGGGTAGTGCAGGCCATCTGGTGCTCCTGAGGGAGCACGCTCACCTGTATTTGATCCCTTACTCTCGCTCTCTCTCTCACCTTCTGTCTCGCAACTTTCTTCAAGGCTTGTGCGGAAGGCTCGTCGGGAGCTCGCTCCGGCTCCGGCTCGGTCCCCAGAGCCTGCGGGGTTGATGAAATTAACCTGCGCGTAGAGCTCTTTTCTCCCTCGTCGCCTCCAAGTTGTACCGAGATGGATAGAGAGCGACTTTAAAGAGTCATGTTTCCATTTCCACGTCAAACTGTTCATCTCGATTTCCATTTTCCCAGCGCTTCCTCTCCGCGTGGCATTTTTAGCTCTCAAGAGCTTGTTCGCTATAACGGGGCTTTGAAAATGACATGGAAAATGCGCTTTTCCAATATCCCACAACCCTAACGCTGTAGATACTCATTTGTGTCAAGGATTACTCTCAGTAAAACAGTAACGTGTCAGGGCCTCTTCCTCCACACCGTAGGACTTTATCCATCCACGTTAAATCATCCTTCTCCAAATACTCACACCCTTTTACATCACCCCTAACCGGCCTGACAGAGAGCAATAAATCTGATGTGCACACTAGCTTTAACCAACTCCTGTACGATAAGGTTTACAAATGCTACGGCATCCATTACACAAACGCAGGGGTGAATCGCTAGAAATACGAGGAACCGGCTCATAACTCTCTTATTATGAATAGCCCCAAACGAAAGGTCATGGTCATGACAACCATGTGATGGATGTCACCAGTGCCCAATTAAATCTCTCTACAAAAAAAGGCGCCTCCCAGCGCTCCAGTCCCTTATTAAATATGAAACTGCTAAATCAACAGTCAGAGGCATGGGTGCTGTTTTCTCATCTTCTTTTGGACAAGTGCTGGCCCAGCTGTGAATTATTCATGCTGTTGATAAGAGGGTCAATAACATAACAAATCCTCCTTATTAATGTTAGTAGCGAAGCCCAAAGGTCAGTCCGTAACTTTTCCGATGTTTCGACTCCTTTTTTTGTTTCTAGACAAACACAGAGAGCAATGGTGTAAATCTGTGTTTGTTGGCAAGCAAATATTAGCCGAGCAGCAGCAAAAAGCTTTTGATTCATAACTGCCTCCATCGTTTCTATCAGCTTCCCCTGTGTCTCTCATGTGATGTGTGTCTATCACCGTTTCCGTTTGCTTTGCGGGTATCTGGCCTCCACGCCGTGTACGTTATCCTCTTGAAACAAAGGAGAGAGGAGTAGCATACTAGATGAATGCTTGAAGTGAGGTGCGGACAGCTGTTGCACGCTATCTGAAATGCCAAGGCACAGGGTTACATCGAAAGCTTGTTAGACTCTCTGCTTGACCACATAAAACTAAGATGAATGTGCACCATAAGATGTGTTTCTTTCTTTCATTTGGCTGAGCCTACACCGGTTCCTTTTGCTTCGTATAGGCAGCACGGGAATATAGATGATGATAATAATAATAATGTCATTTTGGACCGGAATCTCTGTCATTACCTGCTGTAAAGTGCTTCTAATTGATATCTCTGGAGAGATAATGATTGCAATGCCCTCCAGGAAGATATTATTACAATATTAACCTTTGTATATACTTTTATGCAGAGAACTCTGGAACATTAAGTGATCTGTAAATCTTACTTGCGCACTAATGCCACTGTGGAAGAATGGCGTTTTGGAGGCGTGCCCTTTCACTGATTAACTATGTCCAGGGTTTTGGTCACTGTGGAGAAATGGATGATGGGGTGAAGCCATTTTGCAGACTGAGAAAAGGTTTTTGACTGAAGGACTACCAAGATTTTGTTTGTCCTCCTGCCAGATGGGCTTAGAGAGGTGGACGCCCCATGGACAGAGGCGGTCAGTCCAGAAGTATATGGGAAAAAGAGGCTATTTTTGGACAACATCGTCACCCCGCAGATAATTGGGACCCGCCGCGGTCACCCGTTCCTGCTCTTTGGCAGTGGATCGGCCTGACATTGTATCAGCAGTGGCTGGCAGCATTCTGACAACACAGGACAAACACTAGGGGAATGTTGCGGAATGGCACACTGTGAAGAGGGAAGCACCGCAGATGCAGCCGAGAGGAGAGCAGCTACAGCAGACTGTTTATGTATTTACCGATATTGAACTGTAAAAAAACATACACGCAGATTTAATGATTAAGAAGCAGAAACACACTCGCCAAAGAGATTCTTTTGCACTGCCACAGAGAACAACTACATATTTTCAGTTGACACACTGCAAATGAAAACAAATTAATTCAGGGAATGCTGAGAGTGCCTACGGAGAGAGAGAGAGAGAGAGAGAGAGAGAGAGAGAGAGAGAGAGAATTAAGAGAGAGAACTGCATGGTGGTGGCAGCATAGACAATGATTTAAACCCATGACATTGAAAACGCTTCCAAAATGGTATCTGTAGGTTTGGGAGACTCAGGATGCAGGAAGTAATTGTGAACACATACTAGGTGACCTTTGCTCGTGGCTGTCTGGTGGGCTTCTGTGGCAAAAAAGAAATATAGTCCTGCAGTACTGCCTCTGGCCTCTAGAAAGCGCACTACTGACCCTCCGTGTTACCCAGTGTGCTTCCACAGCACATAATGCAAGCTCTTACTAAATACTTTATAAACTGATATATATAAATATACACACTACTGCTCAAAAGTTTGGAGTCAGTAAGATTTTTTTTTTTTAAAGAAATTAATACTTTTGTTCAGCAAGTGCACATTAAATTGATCAAAAGTGACTACAGATATTTATTTATTTATAAAAATTATATTTAAAATAAATGCTGTAATTTTTAACTTACTATTAATCAAATAATCCAAAGTTTCTATAATAACATTAAGCAGCACATCTTTTTCAACATTGGTGAAAATAATAAATGTTTTTTTTTAAGCTGCAAATTAGCATATTAGAATGATTTCTGAAGGATCATGTGACACTGAAGACTGGAGTAATTATGCTGAAAATTCGCCTGGAATAAGCAGGAATAAATTGCATTTTTACAATATAATAAAATAGAAAACAGTAATTCTAGTAATATTTCACAATATTATTGTTTTTACATTTGATTAAATAAATTCAGTCTGGTGAGCATGAGAAACTTCTTTTAAAAACATTAAATAATCTTACCAACTTCAAACTTTTGAAAATGTTCACATCTATCTATCTATCTATCTATCTATCTATCTATCTATCTATCTATCTATCTATCTATCTATCTATCTATCTATCTATCTATCTATCTATCTATCTATCTATCTATCTATCTATCTATCTATCTATCTATCCATCCATCTATCCATCTATCTATCTATCTATCTATCTATCATGTCTATCTATCTATCTATCATATATATATATATATATATATATATATATATATCTCGGTGAGATTATTTAATGTTTTTATTTTATTTCTTTTTTATTTCATAAACGTCTATACTTTCTGTTTTTGCTAAATTTTGCTAAATAACATTAATTTCTTAACATTTTTAAATCTTTCTCACCCCAAACTTTTAAATGGCAGTGTATCCTGATTTCCAAATAAATAAATAAATAAGCAGCAAAAAAATGTTTTCAACATTGATAATAATAAGAAATTATCTTAGAATGAATAAAATATTAAAACAGAAACCAGTTAATTTAAATTGTAATAATATTTCACTGTAAAACAATAGGCAATAAATGCAAAAAAAACAAAAAAAAAACAATGCTCCCAAACTTTTCACTGGTTGTGTGTGTGTGTGTGTAAATCTGAATTGTACATAAAAGAAAAGCCAATGCATTGGAGCTGTTTGTCCTCCCCACCCTGTCATGATATTTGTTTAGATTTCATTGTCCAAGGCTAGTTGATGACCTAGAAAGATTCCTCCCTGCTGCTTAAATTAGTTGTGTCATACTTTTTTCACAAAGTCTGCAGTTTTCAAAGATGATGTACATAACTGTTGCGGTGTTGGGAGATAATTCGCTGATAATTTGACAAGTTACAACACTGATGTGTCGTGGTGTATTTTCTTTACAAAACATTGCATTCCTCTTTTTATTCTCACTCTGCTATTGTTCTCTACAGCTCCTGAGCTGACATTAACCCACTAAAGCAGGCCTTTGTTCTGGGTAACTGGAGAGCATTGCTAAGTGTACGCAGAGGTTGGTGTGACTGAACCACTTGTGCGGTGTGGCCGTGCCTTGCACTTTACGCTCGGCGTGATCTACAACAATAGCACATAATAGTAAAAGAGACCAGAACAGATAGGGCACTGATGGTGGGGAGAGATAGCAGGTGGTGTATTGGATATTTACAGTGATTTCTTCCTTTGGAGTTTATTTATGTTTTTTTTTTTAAGCTAGATTTGTTTCTGTTTTAAAGAAAAGACTATTCGATTAGATGTATTCATTTATTAAATTAATGACTGGAGTATTTGCAGTGAATTGAATGATATCAATTTGTCAACAACAACAACAACACAAAAGCTAAAAGCCGAATTTATTCTTACTTGCAGCAACTTTTTGGTGTTAAAAGTCCATGTGAACCATCACATGGTACAGTATATTTAGTTAAGCTGTCGCAGTGCCGCAAATTGTTTGCAGTTTTACTGTACACAGTGTTGGGTGCATGCAAGCCACACACAACTTAATGCAGCAACTGTGGTCGTATCCCAGCACCTCACTATAATCTGACCATTAAACAGTAAGTGGGGGAGCAAGGAGGAGAAGACCGAAGAGGTACGCATGTCCGGTGGAAGTCATTGATGGTCTGCAAGGTTCTAATTATGTGCTAATAGCCACTGAGGAGGTCATTTGGAGCCATTAGCAAGCGCCTGTAGGTAGTTAACGGCCCACAGCATAACCCAGGCTCCTTAATGCTCCCACGGAGACCGTTAGTTCACTGTCACCAAACGGCAGACGCCTCATTACCATGATTAGAAACCAATTGATAGGTAATAGTAAAATATGATGGCTCCCTTTCACAGAAATATGGACCTTAAAGAGAAGGCGACTCTGTGTTTGAGCTGGGGTGAGTGTGATGAGTACATGCTAAGGGGTTTTGTTCATCTGCAGTAAAAAAAAAAAAAGTCATAATTTTGGAGTGCTTTAAGTTGAATCTCGTGAGTCAACGTTCAATCTTTTGCTTTTCCGAGTCTCAAGACTAAGCTTAAGAGAAGCCAAAGTTATAATGAAGACATTGATTAGCCAGCTATTTTCCACCAATGCTAATGTTGTGTTGTAGCTCCTCTTGTGAAGCAAACTCTCACACAGTGGCTTCTTTTACAAAAAGATATAAGAGTGATGGATTCTCAAAACAGGCTGGATATTTTAAGCATGTAATCATTATTAAATCTCTTACGCTCAACATTGTTAGTAATCAATTTGAGTCAGATGTTTTCATTTAGATATATTTTGTCTCCCCTAGCCAGACGTTGATTCAGATGATTTAAATTAGCATTGGTCCAGTTATCAGTCATAGACATTATACACTTCTCTCAGTTCATCAACGGCGGGTGGGATTTTGGAGAAGCGTTCAGATGCATTATCTAAACTGTGGCCTGAAGAATATGGAGAATGTATAGTATCATCAGATGCTGAAAACCTAGAAGTCGGCTCTAAATATTTGCTTCTGTAATATTTGACTAAATCATTGTCAGACTTGTAGATCCGCCACACATGTATTCCACTCCCCGATGAAGAGAAAGGGAAACAGTAATGGAGTTGAGAGCTTCGCAGAGGGCTCACATAAGGGACCAATGTATCAGATCCTGATGAGAGGATATGGAGTAAATACGCCATAGAGTGTGTTTGTTATGCTAGTGCGCCTAGTTAGCCGATGTCATACTTTAAAGAGTAATTGATGTGATTCTTAAGTGCAATTTTAAAAGTTTAGAGTCACAGAAGGTTCAGAAAATCAGATTGTTTGAAATTGTGCTCACTCGCTTCTCATTAAATCAGTCACTGTGATACTTTGAGAACATTTCTTCATCAAAGACCTGGAACAGATTATGCTCAGAGAAACTCAATTTAAAAAGTAATGTAGCCCCCCTCCCCTCCTTCCATATGAGAAAACCATTCTGGTGTGTTTGTATGTAGATATAAACTAGGCACAGCATTAAACCATCAGACTGCTCCTGGATAAAATGCTTATGTAGTCATTTATTTGCTCTGTCTTAAAGTGACACTCGACCCACATCTCTCTCTCTCTCTCTCTCTCTCTCTCTCTCTCTCTCTCTCTCTCTCTCTCTCTCTCTCTCTCTCTCTCTCTCTCTGTGACTGATTAGGAGTACATCACTTCCTTGGTCATTGCTCCCTTGAATTAATTTGATAAACTTGTGAATTATCTGGACATCTGCTAAAAGATGCTAAATAGCTGCTTTCAGAGGCCAAGTAGATGGAGAGAACTAACATCTTCATAGTTTTTTCTCCTTTTCTGAACACTGGCATGTCTGTTTTAGAGGCCATACTGTCTTGGACAGATACCAGACGCAGTGCTGATAGGCACATACTTAAATTCTTGTCAGAAAGAATTTTGGAGAAACTATCATACAAGCCATGACTGTTTTATCTTTCCATGTAACTGCTCAAACCTTGAGTCATTTTTTTTTTCTCCTGTGGCTGACACTTTGTTAGCGGTTATGAGCGTGTATTGAAAATAAAATGTGCAGTGTTTGCATGCACTTTGATGTCTTGAAATATTTACTCTGGACGTGTGTGGTCTTGGTCTAATAGTATAAACAAACTCTGTGGGTTACTCTCTGAGTAGTGTATTACCCACAACAGCTTTTTCAGTGTCGCAAAAATAACTAGTCCAGCTTTTGTGATGCAGAAATGCAAAATGAGCAGCCCACAAATCTCAGCTTTACTGCATGAAATATCAGTATTATATCACTAAATAAGTTAATTGACTGACTGTGTTGATGGGTACTGTCCTGGAGTGTGATTTAAAGCTATTTAAAACAATATTCTTAATTATTTCCTAATATATGCAGTTTTCATTACCTCATATTAATTGAGAATCTACATGGATTTTTTGGTACTTTAAAATTCATTTGTCACACCAAAGGAACATGTAAAATGAACTAGTGAAAGAAAGAAAAAAAGATTCAAATGGTGAGACAGATTTAGTCTAGATACAGTACGAGCACTTAAAATATAGGCTACACCTTCGTTTAAGCTCCCACATTTTTCATTAAATTAAAAAGCTCATGAACATGTTCTGTGTTTTATGTGTTTGTGATAGGCTATATATATATATATATATATATATATATATATATATATATATATATATATATATATATATATATATATATATTTGTGTGTGTGTGTGTATATATATATATATATATATATATGACCTCTTTCAGGCCATCATATATGTGTGTGTGTGTGTGGGCAACCAGTAAACAGGATGCCTATTGTTAAATACACTAACAAATGAAGAAATTAAACCACAGTTCACTACATTTGATTAACTAAAAGCATCATCTTTCAATCTTTCAGGAAAAAATAAATAAAAATGAAACGATGCCTTGAGTCCTCCCTCCTCCCCTTGTGCACCTGTTGCTCGCGGGCAGTGTGGAGTCACGTGACTTGAGCCGTCAGGATCTTTCGACCTTTTGATTCCTGATTCAAGTTGATATTTGCGGAGACAAAATGATCAATCTCGAATGCTGCCCTTCCAAACACACCAGACAACGTGACAATTTTACCTCATTCTCTTCCTTTTCCACCAAAATCCATAAAATGGATAGCAGTCAAACCGAACGCATACACATTTGTTTGTTAGCGTAAAAGGCACAGAGAAGTAAACAGACGAGAAACACAGACGAGCGATTCACTTTAACAACAATACAGCTGCCCTACTTTATCCGCAACAAATTTATTCAACTTAATTTAACCCCTAGCACTTAAAAATAAACGTTAAATAGACACACTCGCTTGTGCAGCAGATCTCTGCCCTATATTGTTAGGAAAGTGCATGTTGAAGTCCATATGGCAACTTCCTTTTGACCTGCTTTCCCGTCCTCGTCGTGTATTGTCAGGCCTGTCACCGATAAAGAATCACTTGACTTGCTATAACAAGTTCAAAAGAAACAGAGAATCCATGAAGAATTGAGTAAAGGAACACCCCTACTGCTTTCGCTATCATTCCCATAGAGATAGCGATATTATTGATGGGATGGTTATGCTAATTTCTTTAGAGGCACAACTTTTATTTTGGAATTTGTTCAAAAAGGAATTTCATACACATCAGACTGGAAAATGCGGGCTGAATTCCTGAGCGTTTAAGGGGCAGCATGGGAATCTGATTTTCATAGTGAATAATGAATGTGCTATCTTTTAAGACGTGTGTTTTGTCTGGAAAGAAAATAAAGAGAAGGCGAGCCTTTGCCTTTGGGATTTAATAACGATTAATGCTCATTTGAACACACTAAATATCACAAACACACAACTGTGTAGTGAAGCAACAAGAGAAAGAGGAAAACCTTCCACTTTGCAACTTGTCACATGATAAAACGCTTCTCTGGATCCCGTTAGGAGCATAAAGACTTTTGTCCTGACTGTGTAAATATGCCGTATCATTAGATGTCACCAGGTCCTAATACAGAAGTCATTCATAATCAGTCTTGATTTGATTTTTCTAATTAGAAAGGTCCTGGTGTAAAATTACTGCGTGATGATAACAAACATAAATACATACAAATATGAATATTTGCTAAGAGAATATTCCTATTATAGGCCTATTTTAGTTTATAGTTTATTTTATTTTAATTAGTTTTTTTTATTTTATTTTTTTTTTTTTATGTGCACGACATATGCTCCGTGGAAAATGAAACTGTAAAGTTAAGTAAAGGAGTTTTTTTGTTTGTTTGTTTGTTATTATTATTATTATTATTATTATTATTATGCTATTATAAGCACCTGCTAACCCTCTTCATTCTTTTGATTTACCTGATATATATCAGAATCAATATGATCAATCTTATATTCGATCGATAATCAATCAATCAATCCATCTATTCCCTCATTCCCTCAAGTCACGCGTACTCGCATTCCCATTGGATATTATTTTATTACTATTAGCCTATTATTATTTTCATTATTACCAAAGTGCTCCCATAATTACAACATAATCATTATATAATCCCACAACAAAGAGTTTATTGAAACATTAGCTTTTTGTCAACTGCCGGGACACTGAATGTACAATTGCGTTATTCTGCGTCTCAGTCCTCGCGTAAAAGCAACATCGGCCTGAGCGCTGAAGTTCAGCCCCAAAAAAAGTTTCATGTCCTCGCCGAAGTACCTTTTCAGAGGACCTTCTCCCACGTCTCTGAGCGCGTGTCTCGACCGCTGTCTGGACCCCTTTTCCTCTTTCTGTGATGAAGAGGGAGGTTGTTGGTTAGGCTACGCGCCCCGCTGAGTGGCAATTTCATCTCATATTTACAAACTGATAAGCTTTCTCGTGCATTTGTTTTAAAAATGCGCTCCTGTGTGACGCGTTAGCATATAAGACTGGAAAAAAAGCGCTTCCCGTCTTGGCCGGTCTCTGTTTGTGTGCATGTATGTGTGTGTGTGTGTGATTGTGTGCAACATAACCGGCTTATTTACATTAAATACGCCACAAGGTTACAGTGCAGATGAGCGTCATTTTATCACTCATTACTTCTCTCTTGTACTGACTGATGCTCGTGCTCTCCGCTCATCTCACTGGACTTTTTCTCGAGGATACAAGACTTCAGATACTTTCCCCAAAAGGTAAGCACATTTATATTTCAATTGTAGCTATTTGTAGTGTTTATCCACGGTGTTATTTAAACGGCGACAGGCATCACAGCCAATTACGCCTCGTCTGAATAACGGGACTGACAATGTGAGTGAGGATAGACAGATTTTAATAATTGTTCACGGGGAAGTCAAGGTCAATAAGATGATCCGATGGAGTGAAATTTGCTTTTGAGTCTCTCCGCGTGGGGAAAATAGACGACTCGAGATGCTATTCCGTGCACCGGGGCGGTTTTATCAAGGGTTCAAGCTTTTAGTCCCATCAAATGCCGCAAGACTCTCTCCGCTCTCTGTGAATGGACGACAATGGAGTGCCTTTTTAACGGTACAATGCTTTTCACCGTCCAGATAGGGGGAGTCCAAACGGACAGTTGAGGGGAAATGTCTTGTGATGCTGGCCGATCGCTATCAATGACCGCGTTTATATTGAGATTAAACTCAAAGGCGCTTTTTCATCACTCGGGATGCGCGAGGAACAGTTGGGAAACGGATTCGCGAGAGGACGATCATAACAGGTCCGAAGCACGCGCGTGTGTGTCTGTTTGTGTGTGTGTGTAGACTATTTACTTTAACCCCATCAGCAGTATAAGAAAATGATCAGCTCAATTATGTGGACATGCTTCATTATTTAATGAAGACATTCTTTCGCAACGCGTCTTGACGTCCGGATGAATTTAAAGGTAAGAAGTGGTTAGATCAGTAGTGGATTCGCGGATGGTTTTTGCTCGATTCGCTTTCTAAAAGTCAGTTTGTGATAATGATGTGGGTGTTATTATATTTCTCTATTTGATTGAAATACATGCCATGTTAATTGTCTAAAACGTTGTCGCGCCGGATAATAAAACGGCTTCTTATCGAAAGCGTTGCTGGAAGCCATTGCACGCGCTTAGATTAACTTGTTCCAAAGGAAAAACACGCCGTTGTATCTTACATTTGGCTCTTATAAGGATAACTTCATTAATTAAGTGTAAAGACACATCGTGCATTATTACTGTAAGGTGGATAGAAGCTTTCCAGGGATGCGCACCAGATTCGCTCGTGCTGGCCAGGCAGAGATATGGAGCTGTAAGAAAGTTTCCTCAAATCTCTGCTCAAACTTTCTCACTTCAGCCCCAAGGGCTTTGCGTTTAGGATTTCAGCTGAAGTGAACACAGATCGGTTGGAGAATTAGGATCAAAGTTACCCGGTGCATGCCATGTGTCAAAACTTGTGAGATGGAAGAGCCGGTGAGACCTGCCATTTTGTGCTGTGATCGACCTCTTATGAACAGAAGCCTTATGATGGCATTCAACAACTGAGGGCTAAATGTCATATCAGACTTAAAAACCTTTTTATCTGCGGGAAAAAACACGCACATCTCCCCTGGAAATGGAGATTTGAACGACTGTTGGGAAGATTGTCGCTTGGGGAAATGATGTATTACGGAGGAAAAAAGAACAAAAAAGTTGCAAGAATTGGAGATTAGGATAGGAATGCGCGCGGGAGTGCGGGAATAATTAAAGAACATATAAAATGTTGTATGTTGGCATGCTTGTGAGCTGTATTTCGACACACAATAAAATCATTCAGCTCATTGTTTTATATTTTGTTACTTCACAAATTATAACATTACCAGGGTCAGAATTATAATAGGATACATTGCATCAAGGCATCTATTGCGCGCACTTCAGGTGCTTAATTCTTCGTGAAAGGTCTTTATAAATCTAGCAAAATTGATTTGCTGTCTCATGCCTTCAGATCCAGGTGCAGATTTCTCATGTCACTTTATATGAGATGCCCAAGAACTTTTACTTATGGAAAAAAATATCACACACACACACACACACACACACACACACACACACACACACAGTCAGCTACTTTTAGTTTGTATGCATCTTTGATTATGTTGAAATGAGATAACTGTTTTTTCCTCAGGTTCATTGTTCATGGAAAGGGACAAATAGCAGGCGGCACAGATGTACCGTCATTGTTTAACGGATATTATGTCTGTAATAGTGTCTGGGCGTAGACATTTTTGTCAGCTCTTTTCATTTTTCTGATTTGAAATGACGTTGTGATGTAGGCAAGTCACACGTTCTTTTCAGAATCCCACACAATTAATTTGAAAGGCCAGCATTAACATGACCACAAATATAGCCTTGTAAGCCCCTTTATGAATTAAAATAAATAAATCAATAAACAGTATGCTGAATTAATGTGGACAGTGAGAAAGAGAGAGAAAATAGTCATGCATCTGTGTGTTTACAATTGATAGGCCATCTGAATTAAGGTTATTGTATTGAGTGAAATGCTTGATTTATTTAAGAGCAAGCTTGAATAGTTTTTCATTATAAGCTAATATAAAAATTGTTTCTGGAGTTTGATGCTAAATAATGCATGTTGTTTTAAAAATATTTGACTAATTAGCAAAATAATAAAAAATAGCTTTAGCACGGGATACCCACAGTCGTAGAGGTGTTGATGTTGCAATTTTTGCTTATTGCTGCTGTTTTTTTTTTTTTTAACAAACACCTTAATCAGCTGAAAATGTATATCATGCTCACTTAGAATGTATCATCTATGAGACAATTTATTATTTTTTGGGGGAGGAAAAATATCAAACTCGTTTAAATGCAGTGAGAGAGAGGGTGTTATGAAGACTCTTGTGAATACACTCTGCCAGTGCAACTGATAGCAGTTCGATGGGGCTAAACAGACCAAGCCAATCCTGTCAAAATGTCTCCTCCCTGGTGTGTACGCTCTCATTTACATATGCGTCTTGCACTCATTCGGCAGGGAAAGTGTGTGTTGTGTGGCAGAACTTGGCAGCGCTCGAGAGCGTTAGTGTGTCCCTAGGTCTGCATGCTCGCCGTCACCAGTAAACCCCGGTGTGTGGAAGTGCACCTCACCAGGGCAGTGCCAACGGGCAGGAGAGACGAGCCCTCTCTCTCTTTCTCTCTCTCTCTCTGTCTCCAGGCCTGTCAGTCTCCAGCTTAGCCGGCTGGATCTGTGCTTGAGCCTTGGAGACTTGATCAAACAGCCATTCCACACTTAAATGCCTCCCCGCTCCTTTTAATTGGAGGAAATTGTCTTCCAGATGCCCGGGCCCTAGCCAGGCAACTCAGGGGGGACGGTATGGCAGGCAAGGCCGTGGCGTTTAGGTATTAATTGATATGTGATGTGGAGACACCGACCTCGCTCCTCCACCCCGTCGTCACCCTCATTCCCTTCTTCTCCGGCTCCGAAGTCTCAGGCCTCTACCATCGTGGCAGTAGAATCCCTAAACACCAGGAGTGTCATGTTTATTTGTTGGGGGCGTTTACGTGATGCTGTTGGCTTAACAAAGTAATGTTAGTGACCTTGATTAGGAAGGTTATGTTAACTTCTTTGTGGATGACATTTTCAAATATTTTGCTAGTACACTCTTAAAAATAAAGGTTCTTTATTGGCGTTTATGGTTCCATAAATAACTTTTAACATTAATGTAGCCTTTCCATTGTACACAAGTTCTTTATAGTGGTGTTTAGATTTATTAAAATATTATTAAAAAAAAAAAAAAAAAAGAAGGTTTTTTTAAGTACTGCTCCCTGATGGTTCTTCTATGGAATTGTTGTGAGAACTCCTTTTTGGAACCTTTATTTTTAAGAGTGTAGAATAAATTGAAAATCTCCGCCCACCATAATGTTGTAAGTGAAATTACTTCCAAACATCCACATTTTCAGGATAATGTTATGGGTGTGGTTCAGTACCAATCACTATAGAATCCACCATCCTCTGAAAGTACATTTAGAAAAAGAGTGCCTCACATTACTCCTATGCCTGTCCTCTCCAATTGATTAAGCGCATAATTCCCTGTCATTCAATATCCGCCTGTGTACAGGCGAAGACACAGTTCAGCATGTCACTTTACGTAATATAAATGGGAATGTTCAGTTACTGACAGATGTCAACTTTTGTATTTAACAAATAATTATAGTGGAATAAGGACATTTCGTTATGCACATGTCACTTATAAATGAGTGATGATTTCTAAGGCTTTTCGTAGTCATTCGAAACAGACAGAGAGAGATAGAGAGGGTAGAGGAGTGGAAGTTTTTGAGCGGGCTAATCACAGACGTCAGTCAGTGTGTGATCTAAGAATAAAGAGTGCCCTGACAGATGAGGTGGTGACGGATGATCTTGTCTCCACTGCCTCATGCCAGGGTGCCACCAGAAGGAGCGTCTGTCTGTCTACGGAGCGAGAGAGAGAGAGAGAGAGAGAGAGAGAGGGAGAGGGTCCTTGCTCTACTCCACCCTGGGGCACTTTCCATGAGGAAAATATATAGATAGACTAATGGCGCTGCAATGAATATCGAGCATTGGAAGGGAAGCATACGTTACAGTTAAAGTTAGCCCATGCGCAGATGACAGAGCCGAACAGATGTGTGCAGATGTTTTGTATCCCTCTAAGTTGTTTTTTTTTTCCTCTTTTTCCTCTTTCTCATAATTCTCTCCTGTGGGAGAGGGAATGGGTGGACAAAATTCAGCCCTCCAACACCACACGCATACTCACACTCTCTCACACTTCTCAGAGAGAGAGAGAGAGAGAGTATAGAAAGGCTGTGGGACATGTGGTCATTATGGAGAGTGTTGAATCGGACAGGTTTACACAGCCTTGGGAGACATGGTCAGCCTTCGGCTACGGCCTTAGTCCTTTTCCAGAAATGGGACACCTATTTAGCAATCCACACCCAAACTTTTTTTTTTTTTTTTTGGACAATTGCTGAAAAATTAAGCTAACTTTCGATTACAAACAAACAAGTATTCCCATGTGCTATATGGCACCGTCTAACATGACGGTGTGCTTTTCAGTTGTTGAGAAGCACAAAATCACAGCCATGTCATCTCAGTAGACAGGGGCTTTGCACAAACAAACGACTTCCTGTCAATCATTGGCCTTAAGCACATGCTATTATGTTGTTTTGCATTCTAATCCGAGCTCTTAAAATAGTGGTAAATATTTGCAGTGCTGCAAAGGCACCAAAAATAGTGGCAGATAATTCTGATGGCTGGGTGGTCCGCCGTTAGAGCGTAGGGCATCTCTGTTACAAGATGTCTCCAGATAATTGGGGGAGTTTAACAACGCCTACCCTTGAACTGTTTCCAGGTCGTGACCCCAACGGGTGCACCATCCACCCCGAGTGTGAGGGATGGCAGCCCCCTGGAGGGCAGCCTGGTTAAAATGGATGCCACTGAGAAGTAAAGAGGGACCCTGCACCTTTAATTATGATCAAGAGGTTTTCTCCAAAGGACGGAGGCGTAGCAGTTATGTTGCCTCGTAAATCTGCCTCAGATGCAGTATATTGTGTTGAACTATTACGGTACACTATTATACTGCATATTCAACTGGCTCTTCAGGACCTGATTTGCATAATTGGATCTTTAATGAAACTTGCCTTGTGGAACAAAAAAGGGAAAAAAAATGAGGAGAGAGATGAAAAAATACATTATAGTATTATAGGCAAACCCCAGCGAGTATTTGTGGTGGGAAGTTGTCTAAAAAAAATAATACAAAAACGAGAGAGAACATGGAAAAAAGAAGCCTGTTTAAAGCAGCGCATGAGCAGTGAAGTGACCTATGTTATGTACGTCCCGTTTCTTACCAGGACGCACACGCACGCACACATACATCACTGGCGGGGCTACAAATAGGATGAGAAGTACCTCTGAAAGCTGTACATACTCAGCCAGGTCTCAGGGGTTATTACTACAATAGCTGGATTTCTTTAGCCTGAGGGATTTTCGCTTCTCTGTCGGCACTCATTCCCTCCACTTGTTACTCAGGGAAGATGGGTCCTTTGTAGGGAAGCCCAAGCCGCTCGCATGTCGGAATTCCTCTGCTGCAAATATTTTGACAATTTCCAGTCAGATCTCGCGGTCTGAGTTTCTCTTTCGCCCCCTCCACTAGGGGTGCCGTATCAAAAGCTCAAAACTTAGTTTTTAATCTCTGCAGCTTTGTGTGCATAATCACCGCAACGATTTTACACAGATATATTTATGTGTTTCCAGACACTGTATAATCCATAACATCTGTTTCTGGCTGATTTGTGACTTAGAATTGTTTTTATTGGTTAATTAAAATGCATGTGTCTTTTCTTCCTGTTCTTGAGCAGTTGAAGGTTAAAACGCTGATAGTGACCCTTTCGAACAGACGTGACAGTCATGGTTAATGAAATGTTATTTGTCCTATCTTTGAAGGGCCTATAATTTAAAAAGTGAAGGAAAGAAAAACCGAGAGCAAAGGAATATGAAAAAGAGAGCTGGGGGAAAAAAAGGAAAAGAGGCGAGCTATTTAGCTGCACTGTAGCAGGAGTGGTTTGTATCCAGGGGGGAAGAGTGTTGTTAATCAGGGAGAGAGGTTAAAAACGGATATTAGCTAAACGATGATGATTTATCATTGGAGGAGGGGGCCGAAAAACACAGAGGTGACTCCACTCCAGAGGCCTGGGAGTGGATCATATGGCTGCGTGGTTCACAGGTGGCTATTAGCGCAATGCTGGAGAGGGGCGGCAAAAGGAGACAGAAAAAGAGGGAGGGAGGGTGTTGAGAAAATAAAAAATAGTGCCACAGCTAGCGGCGAGCTGCCATTTACCCTGTATGTGCAAACGACTCTTTCACTTACTCTCTTTTTCCTTCTCCCTCTCTCCCTCTTTTTTTATATCTCTCCACGCTCTGCACTTAGGAACTTTCAGCTGACAGTGTGTCCCGGTCCTTGGTATCTCCCAGGTAGGCTCATGTTATTTTTACTCCCCCCTAATATTCCCCTGAATACGACCCTTTTATGTTTTACACACACCACACTCACACACATGCTCAC
The DNA here is from genome assembly GCA_031834385.1 of Semotilus atromaculatus. Lineage (NCBI taxonomy): Eukaryota > Metazoa > Chordata > Actinopteri > Cypriniformes > Leuciscidae > Semotilus > Semotilus atromaculatus. Next base: position 9,127,307 of record JAULUF010000009.1, on the reverse strand, counting down.
GCACACACTTGCAGAGTCACACTAACACACGGTCAGAGTGCTTGTGCTGTTGATTCTCCCGGTAATGATGTCATTGCGATAGTGGAGGAGAGCAAATGTCTCCTGATTCCTCCATTTAACGGCTGGCTGAATTGGCTGATAATGATAGCATTGGCGTCTCCAGCCTTACAGACAGATCAGACCCTGTGAATTAGCAGCTCCTAACCAGTGAGAGAGAGAGAGAGCGCGAGAGAGAGAGAGAGAGAGAGAGAGAGAGATGGCATATGGAGGGGAAAGAGGGAAGCACTGGCACTAGGAAAGAGAGAGAGAGGAAGATAGAGATGTTGAAAGAGAGAGAGGGTGATGTATTTAACATATCTGTGCTGTGCTCTTGAACAGGCTGTGAGAGATCTGTGTGTGGCAGTGCTGATAACTGCCGCTTGATATCAGTCAGGGACATGACCGCCTGTTTGCAAAGCTCTTTAATGCCTCTGCACGTCTGTCCTGCTACTTTGAACTGAATCATGGTCACATCAGGGCCATATCGTTCAATATCTGACCTTAATATTAGAGTTTGTTTCAGTAGAATAGAATTAATATGCTTTAAACAATTCAGGGCTAGTATTATTATTTGAATTGCAATTTTTTTAAATGAACGATTGTAGAAGAATCCATGACACCGAGTGTTATTATTATTAGTTATTTTCCTTAGTTTTGTGAACCATTTGACATTTTTATATTTCTAAATATGAATGCATCGTTCACTCGAAAGGCTCTTTTGCAAATATTGAGCGACTTTAAATACCATGCAACCGAGGACTTTTAAAACACAATTTTCCCCTCCTCCAAAATCTCTAATAGAGTTTTACTGTTTTTCTTGCGATCTTAAAGTAAATAAATAGGTCCGAATGCTAATGAGCGTTCCAAGCTTTGAACACATGGCCCTCTGTGACCGTCCGCCCCACACCCCTCTAGCCACACCAGCAATGCCACTTCTTCAGACCCGCAGTGTCATATGAGTACACATACATTTTTTCCCCCTTCAGAATAAATATTAAGTATATACCTAGTTGTTTATCTGCTCACTTTTGTCACTCTGGGCCAAGGCTGAGGACAGGTCCAATTTCAATGAGTCAACATTCTTTTAATTAAAAGAGAATATCACACATTGGATAGATTACAAATTGGGTTCGTTATTATAAAATGTATCTAAATAATACTTATTTATTTATTTTTGTCTTTTAGTTTAATTGTTTTATTATTATTTATTTATTTGTAAGTTACGCACAGTTTTTTTTTTCTTTTTTTTCTCTAATTCAATTGTTTGAATGTCATTGAAATTGAACATTGCAAGGCCATAAAATGATTCATTTGTGTATTACTGCAGTGCTTGTGGTGGCGCGTTGACTAACTTTTGTATGGGAATAATTGCATTGTTTAAATCCTGTACACATATATACACATTTGCTATCAGCCACCTGGTTGCTTTGTTTGTAGAGGGCTGTCAGTCCTGTGAGGAGCACTTTAAGTAACTCTTGCTGAAGGTGAGAGTTAAACAGTATTTACTTTGGGGAATTTGCCTGTATTTATCTGCCTTAATACAGAGGTGAATTTTAAAGGGGCTCTCAGAGAGAATTCCCCCGATGCTCAGCTTACTTTACACACCTTTTAAGTCTTAAGATGTGTTTCTCCCCTCCTGCTGACGCTTACCCATAACACATCTCCCACAATCTCCGCCGATTTTCACAAATCAGCTTCTTTTCCCTCTCCCCCTTTCTTGTCTGTTATTGTTTTTGTTCTCTCGCCTGCTTCTTTTTTTTTCAGTCTTGATCACGAAGTGTTGTTGTCTGTCTCTTAAGTTGCCCGTTTCATCTCTTTTGTTATGGCGTCTGTGCCAATCGTTGTAATTGGGAGAAAGCTAAGTTAAGTGAGTGAAGGAGAGAGTGTGGGGTAACTTGCCTTGTTACTTTTCCCCACGTTTTTGTAAATAAGGCTGTCAGTATAGATCAGCCTGTGGTAATGTGGATGATCCAATCCACTCCAAACCCACATGACTGGAGGCTGGAAAAATATGGAAGGCATGTTCAGAAAGGACAGCTTAGAGTTCAGTTGCACTTCTGGAAGTTTTTATGCATGACTTCTTTGCGTCAGATCAACCGCCAACATCCTTTTTAACTTTCCGAGGTCAAGAGAACTGGATCAAGATTTAACCTGTTTACGTTATTGTAGTGAAACACATTTTTGGTTCAAGTTAAAAAAAAATCTGAACGTTACTGGAAGTGTACGTTTACAGCACATGTTCTGTGTCTAGACAGTTCTTGGGAGAACAAAATGGACATGACACCTCATTTTGTTTCCTGCTTGCATTTGAAAGCATGTGTATTTCACATAAATGGTGTCAATTCAATTTCCATCAGTTTTTTTTAAATATAAACACGATATTTATAGTTTTGATTTTTTACATGTAATTGTGGGTTGGATTTCGCTAAGATGCTTAAGGATTAATTAATTTCACGACGCTAATCAGAACATTATGGATATCGGCTTTTTTCAGAGCGAGAGCGACTTTCATAACAAGTTGAGCCAGCGATGACGTGATTTGCGCAGAGGAAGGGGCCTGTGGTCTGGTGTTGATCATTAACACTTTTCCTGTATGTGTGGCCCCCTCATCAGGCGGCTAAAAGATCATCTCTGTTTAAATTTGCATGATGATGGTACTGTGACCAGTCATCGTTAGATCAACTAACTAGAGAGGCTTAAGGTTGGGCAGAGAAGATTCATGATCCCCCCCCTCCCCCGATCTCTCTCCGTCTTGGGAGGTCCCCTTTAAAGTGCAAACCTCAGCCCCCCTCTCATCCCGCGTCTCCAGGAATGATGATCCGACGCGATCCCGTTTCTGCGCGAGCCAAACGGGGAAGCTATGTGAGATTTTCCCCTCGGTTTATATATTTTTCTTCCTCTCTCTCTCTTTCCCCTCAGTCTCTCTTAGCCCTCACTCAGCCCTGCTGATTGCCGTAGCCTCGGGGCTCTCCGGCGCACACTACATCCCTGTGATTATATTAATGGCCTCCCGCGCTGGGTTTGGAGGCTGAGGACGGCCGGGGTAATGCGAAGCATTGCTGAGGAACAGTTAAGGAGATGGACCTTTGACCGCAGGGGGTCTCGGGATCAAGGCCCAGGTGGGCCACGGCGTAGCTCCACGCTCCCTCTGGGCAGGCCACTTAACTCGCAACGCCTCAGTGAGCGCCCTAACCACAGCCGTAACAGAGCGCGCACGAGAGAAAGAGGGAAAGAGAAATGTGATGTGGGGTTTCTGTGTCTACTGTGAAAAAGGGAAGTTATGAGTGAGACAGAACAAATCACACCCAGAGGCTTTTGGCTAAAACTCACAAAGCTGGCTAATAATTCTCTGAGAAGTATTGATCTTTATTTGTTATTATGTGACTTCTAGGCACTCTCGCACGTTTATTTGTCTTCATTAGACTTGAACAGCACCTGCAGCATTGTTACTCCAAAATGGAGTGTGTGTATTTGCGTTATTGCATACGAAAATGTTTGTTTGCTCCCATGCTATGTGTCTGTGTGTTAGCGCCTTTATTTGGGAGGACTACGTTATTTCTTTCTCTCTAATTTGGGATTTATTGTGAAATTGCCGTGTGTGTACATGTGTGAAATGCCGTCTGCCGCTCTGCACTGAATATATCTCCTACTTATGTGTCGGCTTGATATGTGGAGCAGGATTCATTCATGTTGCACTTGTGAAGTGGGAGCCGTGGGGTTCCGTCTCCCCTCGACTGGACGTTTGATCAAGGCACATGAGGGGTCTGCCCCGTCCCATGCTCCTCTGTTTCATCCTCTCGCCCTGGCCGCAGGATCCCCGCTTTCCCCACTTTTGTTGTCGCGAGTAATCTCGGAACTGATCTTAATTATGGAGGCCGGGTCTGGTTCTTTCTCTACCGTCCAAATACGCTTTTAATCAAACAGTGTAGTCAGTTAGTTATGAGAAAGTGGGAGGTTCTCCACACCTTCAAGTCTATGCATTCGAAATCGCATACTTTCCTACTATAGTACGCGAAAAAACAGACTGTGACAAAAAAAAGGTTTTTCCAAATTCACAGTACTCATAAAAGAGTAAACAAAAAGTACTCCGATGACATACTACTTCCGGCAAGATTCTGAAATTTGCATATGATGGACACTACTATCCCATGGGGCCACGGGAGAGGATTTATGAATGACAGTGAAGCGACGTAACTGATAATGGCAACATGCCGAATGTGGTATGTCCAGATTATATTCCTGCTACAGACACTCATACTATTTAGCACATACTTTTTTTTTAAAGTCCTAAAGTAATTACATATTCAAAATAAGTACCTACTCAAGAGAGTATCCCATTTCGACCGCAGTCTAGGAAGATTGAGAAATAGCTGGAGAGAAGAGAGCATCGTGGGACTGTATGGAGGAATAGAGCAGGTGTTTGAGAGGAGCTGGGAAGCTAAAGGTAAAATATTGTACAGGGTTTCTTGCTTGTGGAGAGGAAGTGTTGCAAAACTCACTATAGCAGCATTTATGATAGAGACATGGGTTTAATAAAAAACAAATCTTTATGTGAAAGTGCAGTAGGGAAATATTTGTTTATCACAGCCAGTGAATGACTGATGTGTTGGCAGATATTTGGCATTTTGAGATCATATCTGATGATACGTGTGCCTGCTTGGCTTATTATCAGTAGCGTTAGTTCTCGATGGTGTCAGTGGAAATATATATTTAAAAATATTATATGTAAAGACATTAACACTTTTTTATTTAGCATCACTTTTTTTATTTAACTGGTCAAAAGTGAAAGTTAGGACATGCACATTATTATTATGATTTCAAATACATGCTGTTCTTTTTAACTTTAATCAAATAATCCTGAAAATGTTTATCACTTTCCACAAAAATATTAAGCAGCACAACTGTTTTAAAATGAATAATAATAAGAAATGAGCACCAAATGAATAATAATAAGAAATGAGCACCAAATCATCCTATTAGAAAGATTTCTGAAGGATCATTTGTCACTGAAGACTGAACAATAGTAATACTATTTCACAAATATGACTGTATTTACTGTTTTTTAATTAAATAAATGCAGCCTTAATGAGCATAAGATACTTCTTTAAAAAATATTTAAAAAATGATAACGATTTAAAAAATTTGAACAGTTGTGTGTTTGTATTTCTATAATATATTTATTATTATAATATTATGCATTTTGGTTTTTTTTATACATATCTTTTCATATATATTTATATTTAAAAAATGTGTATAATCACATATCTAGATTTTATTGACCACTCTGCTCTCAAAACTGGATAACTGCAGGCCTGAGGAAAATGGATAAAAAATTAGGAAGAAAGCAGAGGGAGAAGCAGGGGGAGTGGGATGAATCGAGAAAGATGGATTCCATTACACATAAACATGCTTTAAGCACTGATAGGATGATCCATTGGGATTAGTGAGGAAATCCTGATGGACATTGAAAAGGTGACCAGTAGGAGAAAAGCGTTACTACATGCTCCACTGCAGACGCCACACGCATTCATACAGAAACGCAAACAAACTGGGGTTATCCTAAAGGTCAAAGGGCAGCCCTCTTAGCACAAACTCAAGGCTTAACGTCAACCAGCTTTATAAATCAAGGATGAATACGTGTGATTGCTTCAGTGGGCCTAGATTTCAGGTGTGCTTTATCAAACATTTGCGGATGTTGTCTTTTCAGTTTTTATTTGTTGTGTGATTTACATTGAGTTCCATATTTGTGTCCATGTACAATGCTACTTTAAATTTATATCTTATTTTATTTTTAAGCAAAGTGTCTAATAAAAAGGCACAAAAGTGCCAATGGAAGGAAGCAAAGTCAAATTTTAAGAAAACAACTAAGCATTCACTTATACTGTTAAAATCCTACAGACGAATCCTTAAAGCCGAGAGTTGACAGTCACAGAACTGTCTATTCTATTGTAAAATGATGTGTTTGTGTGTGTTTTTGACCAGAAACAAAAGCAAGTAAGTTCACACCGGGGCAGATTTGGATAAGAATCAGTATAGTGATTTGCAGCAGGGGATCTAGATATTCTCATTAGGTATGCATGGTGGCATTCCCACATCTTGTCTCTATATTATTAAAAGTAGTTTGCCCATAGGCTGCCTCTGTGCTGAAGGAAGTTGGACAGATGGCCATGTTTTTTTAATAGATCACAACCATATCTAAAGCACGGCAGAGGATGAGAGAAACGGATAGCACTACCTCTCTTTCACTGGCTGCTGGATTCATTCAGGGGGGCAAATGCTCCTCTAGCTATAGCCTTCATGAGTGTAGCGTTTCATTAAATAGACTCTAAAACTAATACAACATTCAGTGACTTCTCGCTGTGGATGACAAGTTAATTTGCTGTTTATGCCTGTGTATGTCACATTATATAGCAGTTGCGAAGGTCTTCCGAATAGTGTGTGTGCTGTGAACTGTTTTTAATCTTACAAACCCTCCTTAGCCTTTTTGTGCCTGACTGAAAGTTACTCATAACAGGATGTTTAATGTATCGCAGAGAGAGAGAGAGAGAGAGAGCAAGAGAGAGGGAGATTATGTCTATGTGGTTGCACTATTTCTTGATGTATACGGCATGTCAGGCAGCCATTGTCTCCTGGGTAAAGAATGATAGTTCAAATACCTACCATCTCTCCCTTGGTGCTCCAAATGCTCGCCTTTGAAGTTTTTATAATCCATCTGTCATCTTGGAGCGGGGAGGGCACATGTTCTGTACTGCTCAATTATAGAATTTTCTTTTTTGCCAGCCACATTGAGACAGAAAACGAATATGGACGGCGCAAAGAGAAAGAGGGAGATAAAAAACTAAATTTTGCATTCTTCAATTTGTCACCACTTAAAGGGACAGTTCTCCCCAAAATGAAAATTCTTTCATCATTCACTCTCCCTCATGCCGTTCCAAATCTGCATGACTTTCTTTTGTGGAGCACAACAGAAAATATTTTGAAGAATGTCTTAATATACACACTACAGATCAAACGTTTTAGTTAGTGAAATTTTTATTATTATTATTTTGAAAGAAGGAAAATAATATTTTTATTCAGGAGGGACATATTGAATTGATCAAAAGTGACAGTAAACTAATGAAATAAATGCTGTTCTTTTGAACGTTCTATTCATTAAAGAAACTTGGGAAAAAAATTTATTTTTCATAAAAATATTACGTTTTTCAACTTTTTTCAACATTTATAATAAGTATCTCTTGCAGCAAAAAATCAGCATAGCCTATTACAATGATTTCTAAAGAAACATGTGACACCAAAGAAAGTATTGATGCTGGAAATTTAGCTTTGACATCACAGGAATATATTACATTTTAAAATAGAAAATGTTATTTTAAATTGTAAAAATATTTCATAATATTACAGGTGTTGATCAAATAAATGCAGCCATTGCGAGTATAAGAGACTTCCTGACTATATAAAAAGTCAGTAGGATCCAAAGTTTTTGGACACCAAATCTCTTTTATGTTATACCAAAGAAGAATTTTGGTAATTCCTTTCGGACCCAAAGCACATACACACAGTTGCTCACACACTCACTAGTTGTGGATGGAAAGCCTAAAATGCTTCCTACTTTTACAATTCTTATGAATTTTACGGGGCTGATTTTGAACATTTTCAAGAGGCTAAAATGAGTAATAACAATAACATTAAATTGATCAGTTAATCAAGAAAATGCATTCCATCTAAATATTTGTTTATTTGCAATGAGAAAAAGAAAAATGGAGAATAACATGCATGTGAATGGGATGTCCCATGCAGAATGGAGCAGAGAGGCTATTCAACACACATCCTAATGAAGTCTGTCGCAGTGCATGGTGGTAAAATCATGTTTAATTAGAGAATGCGGCACAGGCATGCAGAGGTAAAACACTATTTGTAGAACACAGAAAAGACTGATACATAAAACTAGAGAAAGAGAGTCAACAAGAGGAACTGATAACTTCAGATATGGTTTCTTAAAGAGCAGGTAGAAAAGAAAACAACAGCAGTTGCAAATCAGATATCTGAAGCGTTTTACCTTTAATATTTTCTTTTTACATCACCGTTAGATCTTTTTGAGTCTTGTGTTATCAGAAGTGAATAGCGAAACACGAAGAAGGGAAGAGGAAGATGAAAGATTGCGGTCGGCAACGATAAAAGGAAATCGTACATTCTTTTGTTGTTTTTGAATCCTCAATATTTGGGGTATAATTGTTTTGTTGGCGTTATATATCTTCATTTATGGTGGAACAACACGTAGGCCTTTTTTCTGGCTAAATAAAAGCAGCACCCATCTGCCTCTAGACCAGCTCCAGCCTCCTGCTCATCGCAAAAATAATGCGCGTCCTAATGACTTCCACATATTTGGAAATCTCCCTTTTGAAATTGGTCTTGGCAGATTATTTGCAGGTACTTGAGTTGCATCTGTTTGCAATTTCGCAAATGTGGAAGACTTTAATATGGCACTCTTGCTTTGGAATGATAGGGGCTATTCTAATCCTGGGGTAGCACCGGCTGTCATCACAAAAAGACCTTCTCTCGGCGGAAGAAGAGAAATGAGATACGGGACATCCAGTGTCCAGGTCAAGGTTAAAGTTCTGAGAAGTGTCCTGGTCCCACTGTTTTGTGAAGAGTGGATGAGGGAGAAAGAATGTAAGAGAGGGGAGGAAAGACATTCAAGCCAGGCTGGAATCATTGTGACTTCAGTTCTTGTTAGTTATACCATGTGGCAAGCAGCTGACCAGCCTAAGCCATTTGATTCTCTCGCTCTCTCTTTTTTTTCAGATATAAACTCAACTATCTGTTCCACTTTCCAAGCCTGTGCTGCGCCTGTGATTTCTCTCCCTCCGTTTTTGTCTCGCTCTCTTACCCAGCAGATTGCAATTGTATAGGTGGTTACAATTACATTCATTACAGATTTCATCAGCGGTGTTTATTCAGTCTGACGAAAAATGAAAAGGCGAACTTTTAACTCCTTTGTTTTGTTTTTTCCCCCCTCCCGCTCTCTCCTGAATTTTTGGAGAGGTTTTGTTTTATTAGGAGTGAGGGGCAGGCGATGCCAGACAGGGAATTATGTTGAAAGTGTATGCCTTGCAACTTTTCTCCCTGTTGGAAATGTTTATTTGAACAGTAAGCTCATGATTTGAATATTTGTAATCCATGCTTAAATTTACAGGCCAGATGAACTTTTTGGCACAGAATCGCAACCATAAGTAGGATTTTCTCAAAAGCTTTACAAAATTTTAAGCCATTTGCATGGCTTATCTAATTTAGAGGGAGGGGGGGGGGGGGGGGGACGCCTCGCCCTTCTATTATTTTCATACCTCTGAAAAAGAACATTGTTCTACCCTTAATGTATATGCATACCTCTACAGCCAGTCTATGGTGACCAATGCTCAAAGCACTTAGCGGGAGACAAAGGGAAAAAGGGAACGAGGGAAAGACGAATACATAAATACATGTGTGCGAGGGGGGAGAGGGGAAATGTATGCAGTGGCCGGGGCGCTGGAGTGCTTTTTCACTCTGTTCAATTCAAATGAGTTTACTAGGTATTGACTTCTGGTGCTGGGAGAGGCCACCCATCTCGTAGGCTGGGCGTTCTTCTCATCGCTGCGCGCTTTCTTAAATGATGCTAATCAGTCCGGCAGGGCCTGGCCTCTGTCCACCATCAGTTTTTCTGTAAATCAGATGTGGTGAGAACCTGAAATTAAACATGTATGCGTGTGCGCTTTGAATGGAAGTGTTGAGACGTGCGTTTTGGTGTGTGCGTCCGGGTCAAGGAAAACCGAATTAGCAGATAGGGGAAATTGCTGAAGCTCTGGCTTTCTCTTGGTCATGTTGAGGGTGAATGTCAACACGATTTAGCCACCGCCCCGTCTGCTGACTGGCTCCGACTCCGTCTTTTTCACGGGCATCGTGCGCGATCTGAGGTTCAGGTTTTTACGGTCCTTCAGATGTGTTTATAAGATGAATCGTTTATTTGTGGCTGTCGTTTTGTCTATATGCGTGCGTGTGTATGTTGACAGCAGGGCGAACAGCTGACTCGACGGTGTAGCCATTGCCCTTGTTTCTGCTTGGCTCTCGGTGGTGTGAAAAAGCTCGCTCTTTGAGGGCATTATATAGATTAATGGTTTGGGCCAAGGGCTCCTGGGAGGCCTAGCGTGAAGCCTTGGACTCGACTGGGATGGAAGGGGGAGCAGAGAGACTGGAGCCCCGGCCTGCTGAAAGCAAACACAGGCTTCTGGTCTGGATCTGGATCTGGAGGGATGGAGTCGGAGCATCATCTGCTCCAAGCTGCTCATTATATCAGCACGACCCTCCTCTCCTCACCAGCAGAGACACTAAACACTCACCAGTGCACACACACACACACACACACACACACACACACACACACACACGTCACTTGTCAATAACAGTCCAATCCAAAAAAAAAAAATCTAATTCCTCCAACACAAAAGAATCTCCACACAGACGTCACTGAAGCACAGACATATGGACATTAGTTTCCACCCGATTGTAAAAAATTAAATAAAATAAAAGTAATTGTGACTTTATATCTCACAATTGAGTCTTTATTTACCATAATTGTGCTTATAGTTTGCAGTTTTAACTAACTTGGGTAATTTTGACTTTATAATAATAATAATAACTTTATTTTGTATAGTGCTTTTAATTTAATTCTCAGAGCGCTTTACATAAGCAGATTTTAAGAAAACATCTAAAAAGGCATGATCACACAATATAAACAGGTTTTTTCATTCAAAATTACAAACCTCTCACAACACACCTCTCTTTATGTCTCACAACACGATAACGTGGTCCTAAAAACTGAAAAGTTTTTATTTTTCCAATTTTGTGCATAAAGATGACAACGCTGTCAAAACGATCTGTTCACACAGATCCACAAAAACGACTAAAAAGGTAGTTGGTGATGTCACTTTGTAAAAAAGCACTACGTGACATCACCGTTTTCACAAATTGGCGTTTTTGAAGTTTTGAGACGATAACAGTATTGTTTTCAAAATTTACTAATTTACTCCAGTAACTATTTATTGTAATTGTGAATTTATATTTCGTAATTGTAACAATTTCTCATAGGTTGCTACTTTATATCTCACAATAGTAACTATTTCTTGTAATTGTGACTTCATCAAAACGTATTTTATTTTTATTTTATTTTATTTAAATTTTTTTTTGGCTTATAACTGTAGTTGATAGATACCGTGTCTGGTCTGTTCTGTGTTTTGTTTGTAATCTGTTGTACTTGGTGATAAATGCTGATGACGTGTGATATAGTGTACAGCACCTTGGTCAACAATTGTTGTTTTTAGTGGTGCTATATAAATAAAGTTGAAATTGAAATTGAAATTGAAAAATCTGTATTTATTATTTACTTCACAAATGTGACTTTATATCTCACAATTGTTTCTTTAATTCTCAAAATTGTGACTTTGTATTTCACAATTGTACATAGTTTTCTATAGATCACAATTGTAACCTCTCAAAATCTGAGATTTAATATCTCACAACTTATTTAAACTTTTCACAATTACCATTGTATTTTTATTTTCACCCTGGTTTCTATACATATGTGGCTTTTCATGTACCAATAAAGCTCTTCACTGTCTTAACCTGCTTGGAAAATAGGAGACTCTGCTAGTAATATCCAGGGCAAATACCAGTCAAGAGTAGGTGTGAGTATTAAATATATGTTGTATTTATTGTGTGTTTTGTATAATGTAATGTATTTATTATTATCATCATCATTATCATTATTATTTTTCCCAGAGAAGGTCAAAGCTCTGTCTCCCATGTGTGAGAATTGAGAATGCAATAAATGAGAATTCTATTACACACACGCATACACACACACACACACACACACACACACACACACACACACTGCTGGTGAGGGCCAAGGCCTTTTTTTCTCAAGGCCTGGTGAACAAACAACAAGCATGTGTTAATGAAAGGTGAAATAAAACTCCAGAGGACGTAAACAGCACATTAACTCACAACAGGTTCTTTGTTGTCTTGGCACTGATGACTGTGTTAAAGACTGATATTTCATAACTTTACTTGTCATAAGGACAATGGCTCAGCTTTTGGTGTTTTCTTTTTTTTTTACAGATTTGAGCACATTCCAGATAAGATTATGTTTGTTAGCGTGTACACGCACATGCGTAAAACGGAGAAAGACAGAGCGAGCAAAAGGAACAAACTAAGAAACTTAGTTTGGTGAAATCTGTGAGTGTTATCTGTTTGCTATTTATGTAAATATGTGTTGTCGGTCATCTACATCTGGTCTATATGCCGCATGCGTGCGTGTCTGGCAGGAGCGTGAGTCTATGCGTGTGCCAGACGTGTGTATGTTTGCATTTGTGTGTGTGCGTTGTTAAAATGGGGAGCTTAAATAACCTACTTTTGTCTTGACAACAGCATCAGTTGTAGAGGTGCACATATGCAGAAAGCTATTTGGAAAGGCATCCTCTTGCCTGTCAGCTTTTATTATGCGGGAAGGTGTCATGTTTGTAAGGAAGCTGAGTGCAGATGGCAGAGTGGAAGAAATGGATCACTAATTTTAACAATGATTAATGAACAGAGATGGAAAATGAATTACACTCCACTATTGGAGGGAGGAATATTCTCTCTGAAAATGTTAACTTCGGCTGCCAGCCGAAGAGAGAGAGAGAGATGGTGATGAAGAGGGGGTGGAAGAGGGAGGGAGGGGGGGGGGGGGGGGGGGGTGTTTTTTCCTTGTATCCTTTGTAAAGTCAACACTTCACTGGTTTCGCTATTACTTTTACCATTTTGCTGCTCTGACAGACAGCGTTGATCCACGATCTGTCTGTTAAGTTCTAGGACTGTAGAAATGGTCCTTTTAAAGGCACATATTGTGAATAGGTAACCGAGAGCATCATTCCTTTTAATTCTCAGGAGTCTTCCATTCGTTATTGGAGATTTCGGCAGGTAGCACGCGTGCTCTGACATGTTGTGCAGGCGATCCAAGTTCGAATTTGGCTCCCAATCCCACTTTTCTCCCTTTCATTTCCTCTCACTTGTACACTATCCTGTGAAATGAAAGGCAAAATAAAAATCATTATATTTTAAAAATTAAGAAAATGCTTTATTCAAAGTCTTTCAACTAGTTTATTTTGAGCTGAGAAGTTTTGAATGTAAAAATCTCAAGATGGCAGGTGGAAATCAGTGTTAGATTATATTTAAGCTCCGAGCGGAGCAGTTCGAGGAATATTTAGCATCCCACAATAAGTTTTAATAAAACAAAACTGTAGGATATCATTGTCAGTCATCAATCATCTATGCACAATTTCATGGAGGAATGTATTTCGGAGAATCCTCTCAAAATAGAGAATTTTAGAAACAACAGCAACAATATAATAAACACGTGAACACAGCCTTTTGTGGCTTCATCTCAGGTGGGTGTTTATGTATTGTTTGATTTATTTATTTTTAAGCTTAGACATAGTAGATATATGTGTGGTGTTTTGAATTTAATTAAGCTCCTAATGGGAAATACCTTTAGGAGAAGAAAAAAAGACACAATAACTACTACTTCTGGAAACAATGTTTGTGTGTGCGTATGTGTGTGCTAAAGAGCGCTCAGGTTACCCAGCATATGCTGAGTACTCAGAAAACATACACAATGCCTTTGGTGAACAAGGTAGAGAAAAAGCTCCTGGGATCCAATTTAGAATGTGACTTAAGGCAAGCATGCCTTTGAGTATGTGTGTGTGTGTGTGACTGTGTATCTGTTTGTGTGTGTGTACACATGTGAGCGAGTGTGTTCATCTTGGCACTCTATTGAAATACTACAGGGTGATTAGAATTCCCCTTGCAGGCTCTGGGGGTGGCCCGCTTTGAGCCCCACATCTGTGCCCCTGCCCTCTCACTGCTGCCCTCTCTCAATCCCCCTCTCTTTCTCTCTCTGGGAGGCCTGTATTCTCAGGGTTCTGTGCTACTTTAAAGGGAGGTCAGGTTATGTAGTTCACAGAGTTTATGCCGTCCAGATTATTTATTTAGCGCTGAGCAGGAGTCTTTTAAAGGAGGATTGGGTAACGCTCAAGACTTTGTAAATTTGTGTCAGATTTTACCGTCCTCTTTTTTTTTTCATTCTGTACTAGCCTACATGTCTGTTATGATTACAAAAAAAAAAGTGCAAATAAATGGAGTCATTGCACGCAAGTCTGTTTAGCATGCATGTGCTTTTATTAAATATTTCCCCTCAATCTTTCCCCAAAAGTTTCTTGATCATTTAAAATAAAATCCTTGTGAAACATTCCAGCATTTCCGTTTGTGTGGCACATTTTAGTGTGGATTGTTTGAGGTATATGTCATAAGATTTGCAGAGGTTTGAAGGATGGTTTTGAATTTCCAGCTTGTGTCTTACTGGAGAAAGGCACTGTTACTAATTTCATGAGAAAGGGACATGTCTTGAAGTTGTAGCAACCTTTAAAATTGTAAGGATCTGAGAAAAAGTAAAAATGGTCTTGAATTTGTGACGTTTTATAGTGGTCAACAGATATATCTCCAGTGATGATATGTCAGCAGATTTGGGCTTTTTTTATTTTTATTATCAAATAAATAAGGTTTTCCTGTTTTGCTGGTTAGTGTCAGAAACGAGACTTTTAATTTATTTGTAAGTATTACATTTATTAAGTATTAAAAGTATTTTTTTTTTAAAACTGTGTGTGTCGTTTTTAGTGGAAAAAGCTATACTAACATGATAAGTGGAACTTCAAAATATATATTTTTAAATATATACAATAAATATTTGTCTATATATATCAATCTGAATTCTTTATCACGCAGAATAAATTCTGTCTGTTTGCTTTGCTTTGAGTAAACCCAAAAAAAGCATCAATGACACTGATGACAGAGACACAGATGCTGATGATGCGGATGAGGGAAGAAAGGAGGTTTTGTTCTCAGGAAAGTGGCACCTTGGACAGGAATCATATTTTACCCCATCATCAAAGTGCCCTCCTCTCCTGCACCACATACAGATCTCATGGTCTGTCTCAGCACATGTCTTTATTGCACCTGAACCAGTGTGGAGCAACATTATAGGCTTCAGTTACATACAACTGATCCAGAGCATCCAGGTTGAATGAAACCCAAACGCTCAGCCTCCCTTAAACTTGGTGGAAGCGGCAGTATTGAAAAGAGCAGCGTTTTATTAGAAAAAGCAACTGATTATCAGTCAGATTTTTATTTATTTTTTACCTGCCATTTGCGTAAATATAGCGCGACTTTCTGAAGCTGTAATTACAGGTAAATCAAACGCATGGTTGCTGAATCTCTTGCATGGGCTGAGTTTGTTTACAGGCGCTTGTCTACCCCCTCGCGTGAACCTGTCTGTGTTCTTCCTGTGCCGCCTCCCTCGTACGCCCGGCTGCAGGTACGACTGCTTGGCACGGGGATTGATGGCGCCAAAAGAGGAGGATATTAAAGATGTCTGTCACGCTCCCCTCCTCAGCGAAACAAGTGGATGTGAACTTTTCAGCCGCGCGCTGTCACCTCACCTAATCAGGACGTGAAATCTGTATCCAAGCATAGTCATTTAACTTTTACCACTTCCTCCCCCTCCTGCTGGAAAAAGACAGTAAAGACAAAAAGAAAGAGAGAGAAAAAGCACAAAGTGACAAAAAGAAGAAGAAGAAGAAAAAAAGCAGTAGAAAGAACAATCATGCTGGAAGTAATGATATTTTCCAAATAAACGCCCGCCTGTCAGAAGCAGGAGACATATTCACTTCCCCAATGTAGCTCAAGGAGACAATTAGCAAACAGAGGTGACACGGTAAACAGGTGCAGCCATTATTCCGGGAGCTGCTGGCGATATATCCCCATCTCCCAGACTGATGAGGGATCATGTGACAGGAGGGGTGAATTATCTGTCTGTATCAGGGCTCGACTGATTGGGTCTGCCTGCCGTTTTACTCGAACATCTTCTGTCCTCCGAAAAAAGAGATGAGATGAAAAGAGATGATGGCTCCACAACAAGCTCACAGGGTGGGATGTAGCGTTCCTACACTTCTCAGTTTTACATCTGTCTCGCTGCTCTGCTTATCAGATAGTCTTTGTTTTTTCTGGGTTTTTTTTCTTCTTGTCCCGTACTCCCCTTGTACTTGCATACTTCTATCATTCTTTTCTCAGTTTTCACTTTCCAGCAGTGAATGAAGCTCAATTCATAATAGGTCATCGTACTGTGTGCAAGGTCAGACCGGTTTGTGGGAATTGATTGCTTGGTGCTAAAGTGCTAATCAATGAGAACCTTTTCTAGAAGCTTGAAAATGCGATTTTTTTTTTTTTTATTATTATCAAAATATGGATAGAACGTCAGTAATGGCATATGTAATGGCAGGCAGTAGAGAATGCTGTTGACCAAAATTCGACAAGTCTAAATCACTATTCCAACCTTTTTTTGATTTCATACTATTTATTTTTTATTAATTTTTTTGAAGGTACATTTGTTTTGTATAATTTATTTATTTTTTTGCAAATCACTAAACGCCGATACCAGACGATTTTATTGGTCAGCTTAATGGCAGAGTCACCTGCAAAGAAAAGTTCAGAAGTCATAAATTGATCCGATTGCGATCTTTCAGGATGTGCTACCAACACTAGAAGATTGAGATTGAGTATGTTTTACAAGAAAATACTATTTCAGCCTTTCTACTTCAAGTCACTTGGTACTCTACGGTTCAATGTTCAATTCAATGTACTTGTCTTTTCTTTTATGATTATTTGTTGAATTTACTAGCACTTTCTGAGTGAAAATTTTTCAAACAAAGTAAATCATACATGTGTGTGTATATATATATATATATATATATATATATATATATAATTATTTATATATATATATATTTTTTTTTGAACTGTTGGTTTAAGGGGTTAGTATTTGTTTCAGCATTGTGATGGCATGACCCAGTCTTTGAAATCGGCTACAGGACAGGGTTTCTGCTTAGCTGGTTTACTGGTCACATCTGGTTTAGCATATTATTTTTATTTTTTATTTTTTTTTATCGCTGAAGTATCAGATATAGAAAATCCCATTGCTAAGACTTTTGTCAAACTACTGGCTTTTCCTAGAGTCTGAACTCTATATGACTCGCTGCAGCCATACGGGATCCATCATAAACATGTGCCGTCCAAAGCAATTCTGTAAATACGTACACTCATAACTTAATAAACTCCTACACGACGACCTCGGCTTCAGAGAAGAACACGTACCGTACAACCACATACCAGTGTCAAACACGGCTCACTTTCTGTCATCTTCTCAATATCCAGCAGACAAAATCAAACTAGCAAAACAAAGCGAGAAACAAAACACGGACTTCTGTGGAGCCCCCGAAGGTGCTTCACTCGTCTTATAGCTCACGCCTACAAACCCCCCCTCGCTCTTGAGTTTAATCTGTAATATAGCCTGACATTATCCATCAAACCTTCATCTCCTTTCTGAAGCATCCTGAAAATCGTCCGTTTCTTCACTATCCGATGATTGACATGGCACATAGGCGCTCTGTCTCTGACAGTTTAGGCAGCATTAGTTGGAGTGGCAGCCGTCTTGCTAGGAGTTAATGATAATAATTATTTAGCATTTTTTATTGCAGGATAATTATTTAAGAGGTTCATGTAGTCAGCAGTGTAATCAGTAAAGAGCGATTACAGAAAATCCACAGGCAAGCAGATGGTAGCTGTTGTGTTTTTTTTTTTTACTCTTTCTCTTCCACTCATATTAAACTAGCAGGCATTATACCAGCTTTGGCAAGAGGACAATGGAAAGGGCAAATGATAAAATGAAAATCTCTTCACAATCTAAAAGAAAAATAAATATATAATCAGTCGCATAATTAGGACTTTTTGGTCCTGGGTGCCAACACTGGCCAATCAACTCAGTCTATGTAGCAGCAAAAAGTCTTTCAGAAACAAAGAGAAATACTTAAACAGAAATGTCTGACCCTCGTTACTTTGTCTATTAGTGGAAAATGTATCGCTTTTGGTGTTTGCACAATCAACAGTAGCAAGGTCAGAGTAGCAAGGTTTTATTTATATAATAATCCCTCTTTTTACAGTATTTGTACTGTACTGTTAAGGGCTAGCTATTCAGTGTTGTTAATTTTTTTTAATGAATAATTATAATTTTTTTTTTTTTTTTTTACTTTGTAATCGACAAACAAAACGAAAACCTCTCTCTCTTTCCAGGGTCGGAGTGATCGGTACACAGAGGCTGCTGCCCTACATTCCTGACTAATTGTATAATTGGAAAAAGCTCTCCAAATGAGCGGCCCCCTTTCGCAAGTGCAATCTTCCCAGTGCTTCCCCCTTCAAAGCAAATCACAAAAGAGCATTTTGGGAATAATAATCATTTCAAAAAGCATCCATTATTAATCCAAAATAGTAGAACATCACCAGAGCCATGGCAAAAATGCCACCTCTCGTGCCACCACACACATGCAGCACCGACTGTCGGAAATACAAACTACTTGTGCTCTCATAAAATAAGTCTAACGTGGATAATGTTGATGTTTACTTTCAAAGTTCACCTCTGATGGGTCTTGATCCTCTGCTCAAGACAGTCTTTGCTGTCCCTATGTTCAAAGATCTACCTGAGAGCTGTCTACACACTCATATTTTACAGTTATGCCTGTGCTCATAGATGGATTGGATTTCTAGATTTATGGCTCCTCGCACGCACTCCGTCATTCATTACTTCGATGGCAGCGAGACGGTGGGATGATTTCTGAGGTCGACGGTGTCGCAAAGTGCAGTTAAAACGAATCTGTTAATTAACCCTATTGATCTGTCAAAAAATAGAGGCAAATGTGATTTGCATACAGCAGGCGCGATCAATGCTTTAACTGATTTTTCATCTCCCTTTTTTTCTCCAAATCTGATTTCCTCTGTTTTCAAAGTGAGAGAAAGGGAGTCGGGCCTAATGTTCATCGATCCGCCATTGCATAGACACGAATACAAAGCGTTTTATTATGCAGCGAAGGGTAGGAACATATTAGGAACTCTTTGACTTCAAAGTTCAATACGTCGCGTTAGGAAACATCTTTCTTTCTTTCCTTCTTTCTTAGTTTTTTCCGGAGCCAACGGCCACAGCAATGTTACTCCCGCCGTTTGCATCGTTCTCTAAAAAAAACAATGATAATTAAAATGCAGTCACAGTTTTGCTCTGTGAATATTGTACTTGTGCATTAAATACTACTCTAATTGTTAGCTGAGTGGAACACGTATTATTAATAAGGTGATATTTCTTCAGGCAAAACAAAATCTGTTCCCTTTTTCCTGATTGAGTCGCAAACAACAACAAGCAACACGACGAAGTCTAAAAAAAGGGTGGGGGGAAACAATAGGTGTTAAAAAAGCAATATGCTGCGTTTTCTCAAGAGCATCTTATTATAGCGTATTGATTTATAAGGCTTTAAATGCGATCCGCCGCGCAACAGTCAAGGGCAGAAAGAGAGGAAGAAAAAGGAAAGGAGGGAGACAGAAAGTGGAAGAAAGAGATGGCTACGCAGGGGCTTAGTGGCAGCCATCGGGTGCTGGAGAATGCCCTGCGCTGAATAGTTTTGGAACACAAAAGGGTAATTGTTTTAGCCCAGATGTTGCTTTCGCACAACAAGCAGGATACAATGTTCCTACTGAGCTGATGAGCCCAATCAGTAGAATGATTAAAAATTGATTTTGTCCCTGTAATTACAGTATGTAAACTACTTAGCCAGGATTGCAAAGGAAGTGATTTTCTAATTACGTATATACTCTGGTGTCTAATGATTGGTTTTTTGAAGTAATGAAGAGAGGGTCCTAACGACTCCTCTGTGTTCTGTTGGTTAAGGGGAAAAAGCGGGAGAGAGAGAGGAAGAGAGCGAAGGGGACCATCGTTAGGGCAAAGGCAGCAAGCAGACAAAGAGCTCAAATTGAATTTTCGCCACGGTAAAAGGCGAAGGGATTGTGTTTGTTAACATGCGAGCCGAACGCTAATGGTGGCCGTGACTTGTGTGGGGTCACCGGTCCGACAATCTGGACTCTCCAATTAAATCCCCCTGGAGTCATCATTACCACCAACAGAAACACACACACATTATCATGTTTTTGACTTGAAAATTGTAAAATAACTATTGGAAAACGGAGTACATACTGTACTTGTTTTTCATTAGGTGACCAACAGCTTATAAACTAACAGGGCCTCTGTGGTCAGCTGTTGAGAAACAAAACCACCAAAGTGACACTGAAGTTATCCTCTTTTTTATATATATAGTTTTCTCTTTGATGCTTTTTTAATTGTTCAGTACAAAATTTCATTTCATTAATTCATCCTCTCAAAAGCTACTGCTTAAAAAACGTATGTTTCAAACTTATGGGTCTTTTTTTTTTTCAGGATATAAAACCCATAAAGCACATATCTGCTTTGTTGAAAACAATGTCAGCCCTGCTTTTAAATTCTGTAGCAACAGATTAGAGTAATCTGATAACGGTTGGCATTCTCCGGAGCGAACAGGACGGAAAAAAGAAAACAAACAAACAAAAATTCCTCACAATCGGAAGCGACGCTCACGCAGCTTTGCATTGTGGGTGGATTTGGGGGTGACACAAATCCAGATTCATTATGACGAACAAAAAACTTTGAGGAAAAGAAAGCGAAGAGCGACGGAGACAAAGAGAGAGAATCGCTTGAGCTTTGAAATGCTGCCAGTATCAAACTGTACTTTTCAGACACAGTTGATTGGGAGAGAAGCCGATAGAGCGCTGCAGTCTGGCCCCTTTAATAATTCATTTAGTTAGGCTATGATCTATCATTTTGTACCTTTTGACATGCGATATTGAAATTTAATATTGCATCAATACAAATGATGTATTGCCAGTCGGCGCGGGGGATGTGGATGGGAAAGCGATCTTTGGATGTCTTTTGCTTTCCCTCCTTCTCTTTTCAAAGCTAAATTGTGCTTGAACACAAAGGCAGGTGTTCAGTAAAGAAAGCCTCTCTTCCACAACTTTGATGTGTATGTTTAAAAAAATGACATCTTTGAAGACTCGCAGTCTTCGGTGGGGGTGCGTGAGCATTTTGTGTGTGTGCTGAAAGTGAAGATGATGGCACCAATGCTCAGAGGAAGAGAGCAGACTCTGGCTATGCTATTCAAGAGAATATCTTAATTCACCATTTAACAGTGTGATTGTAACATTATATTTGCCTTCTGTTGAGAGAACCTGATGTACACTACCATTCAAGTTTACGGTTAAGATTTTAAAGGTTTTTTTTTTATTTTTATAAATGTCTTATGCTCATCAAGACTGCATTTGTTTAAAAAAAAAATGCAATCAGTAATATTGTGTAATATTATTATTTAAATTAGCGGTTCCATTGCACTATATATTTATTCCTGTGATTACATAGCTACATTTTCAGCATCATTACTCCAGTCTTTAGTGTCACATGATCATTCAGAAATCATTCGAATGTGCTGATTTGCTGCTAATGAAATATTTATTATTTTTATCAGTGTTGAAGACAATTGTGCAGCTTAACATTTTTGTGTGTGTGTGTGTGTGGAACAGGGATACACTTTTTTTTCCTTTTTCTCCAGAATTCAGAGTTCATAAAGAAAATATGTCATTTGTCTCTTTTGATCAGTTGGCTGTGCCTCTGCTGAATGTAAATAAAAGTAAAAGTAAAAGTAAAAGTATTAATTTATTTTAATGAAAAAATCTCACTGACCCCAAACTTTTAATCGGTAAAGATGCCATGATTTACAGCCTACAGTACATCCTCACACCAATGTTTTTGTTGTCGTCTTTGAGGAAGTGTATTTTGGGGCAAAGCCTCTTTCGTTCTTCAGTTAAAGCTGTCTTTATGAGCTGTGATTTCTGACACTTGTTTCTTAGGCACTGTGAGCTAGTGCTAATGATATCCGATGAGTCTTTCCCATGCTCCACCCCACCACTGTCATTAACACATGGCTTGCCTCCAGTTTACTCTCGCACAATGGCAATGAGAGCCGGATGTCAATTCGATTTTCTTGGGGTAAACACCGCAGGTGAAGTCACAAAGGTGAGATGGCATACAAGCAGAGATACTAATAAGATTTTTTACCATAATGTTTAAGATTAAGAATAAAATGTGTTCTGTTGAAGACTTTGGAGGGGATATAGTGGTAGATTGTGTGTTGATTGATCTCTGTTTAAGAATGATGTATGGAGAAGTTATTAACCTGTAGTAATATCAGTCGGAATAGAAATATCATACCTGTAATAGTATCAATGTTGGATACTATCCATGTATACATGTTTGAAAAACATTTATACTGTTGTCATCAAACGTTTTGATTCATTGTCTCTTAAAATGTCAAGAGGTGTAACTATCAAGTAAAAAATTATCGTCATCATTTTGATCATGTATTTCTGAATAATGAAAATAGTTTTTTTCTTTTTCATTATTTATTTATTTGACCTAAACTCGTTTTCCTTTTCATAAAAAAACAAATATCTAATATTATATTTTATATTAATACTATTATATTATATGAATAAAATTACAATAAAATGGCTTCCTGTGTGTCAGACTTGATGTGGCAGACACTTTTTGCTAAATATGTTTTGAAGATGAATAATTCTTGGAATCTCTATATATCAAATAATATAAATATCTATATGCACATAATATTTATTATTAACACACACACACGCATATATATATATATATATATATATATATATATATATATATATATATATATATATATATATATATATATAAGAATCCCTATGGATAGTTGCACCTTTTGACATTTTTTACAAAACCCACCTAGATATAATAATTTACAAGTTCATTTGTTCTCAAGTTCTCATTTTACTTCAGAAGTTAAAAACATTAGACATATTAACAAATGTATTGAAGAGGTGTATTCAAGTCATTGTCTGCTTGAATAAGATTTTTAGATATTTTTGAATAACTTGATAGATCCATCCATCCATCCAAAAAAAAAAAGTGTTACATCATTGACCCGTGTGTGTGTGTTCATTCTCATGCGAGCGTGTTCTCTGTCATTGTGTTGATGGACTTTTGCGACACTTCATATTAGAAATCTGAGGCAGCAAATCAAGATTGATTCAGACAAAAAAAAAAAAAAAAAAACTGCATACGATATCTCAACATATATTATGATTTACTACTACGTGACATGTTTGGGCACATATGCATACACATAATCGACTGTCCCCACGTATTCATGGGGGGCTGGCGTGTTATTAAAGCCATATGACATAATTGCATTTGATGTGGAATAAGCTGGGATTCGGTGTCTCTCCCATGTGAGGATGGCAGGAGTGATGGACGAGCACATTAGCAGCAGGGACAACATTAGATTTGCTCAAAATTATTGATCTTTTGTTTGCCAGCCAAGTCGGCAATAAATAACCGAATAACAGAGACGCGACTCATTATCGTCTTGCCAACTGACAGACCTCTATCAAAACTACTCTCGTGCCTCCTGCCCCCTCTCTCGCTCTCATCCGCCCGCTCACTTTCTCTCAGAGTCATGCTGATATTAATCTGCTTTTAATTCCTATACTTTTACAGCTCATGCTTTAACTTTAGGCCTCGCTGTCACTATCTGATTCCCTTAAAATTTTAATCCAGACGTGATAACCTGTATTATTCCGTATTTTACACACCCGTATTCGGAGGCTCTCTGTTTTATTCCCACCTTCTTAGTGGAAAAAATCCTTTTATCACACAATGGGTAATTTATATCCATTACCAACGTTTTCAATCCTTTTCAGGGCTGCTGTCAGTGCCTTTGGCACCCTCATGATTAATGTGATCTAATAATAGTGTGCCATTATATTTCCTTTAGTAAAACATGTACCAACATCCTATTCAGCCCCAACCAAATTCATTGCCTCTTAGAATGGTTCTCGCCCTGCTTGAGCTGAAAGACAAGATTGCTATTTTTGCACAGGGGATGATTGTGGAGAGATTCAGGATACCATGGGCTCGTGTTTAGCATCATTTGAGGCAAGAGATGATGTGATTGTGTGTACGTGTGTATGGGAGTGATGTACCATCCCAGCGAGTTTGTGTTCGCCAGGTTATGTGTCTCAGTGCTATACTTGTAGAAAGGCATGGATCTGGAAAAAAATCATTCTTATGGTCTCTCTTATTCTCTCTGTCCGTCATTATATTAATTAACACATCAATTTTGTAGTTATATTTAATGGAGTGCTGGTATGAGTTATATGTGAGTTATTTTATATATATATATTAGTCTGTGATGTATGTTTGTGGCTGTAATGGTAACATGTGTATGTGTGTCTGTCATGGTTTTGTTTATTACCCGTGTGGTTGGTGGTGATGACCGGCTGGCGGAGGGTCCCACCGCTGTGTGAAATTGACATCAGATGGTCATGATGACTAGAACAATATCACATCCAGTCTTCATTTAGCAAGGGGCGGCCGACCCCTAACACAGACTACTCTGTGACCCCCACACACCGTGCACCATCCACAGCTGTCAACACTTCCCTTTTAACGCTACCATCTCCCTCTCTGCTACTTATATCCAGCTTTTTTTTCTAAAGTTAAACACCTACATCTGTTGGGTAAGCTCTGCAAAATTGATTCTAGTTGCATAGTTTTTGCTTTTTAAGAGAAACATCAAAATTAAAATTTGCCATTTCTAAATTACTTCTTTTGCTGATGTTACCAATGCCATGTTGCCTTACCGGTAATATTAACATAAACCAATAACATTTATATTAACCTTAACTGAATATAAATACTTGGAGAGCTGAGAACATTTAAGATGAATAAGAGCTGTGATTCCTTATAGTTGAGCTACATTGACTAAAAACAAATGACAGATAAAGAAAGATATGTGTGGGGAATCTATCGTATGTTTTCCTGTGTGAAACATTGCTTAGTTTTTCCTTTCATTCTTTTCATTTTCTTAAGTGTAACGGATTATGGAAGGGAGGGAGATAATAAGAAAAGAAGAACGTTTGTTTTGGCCGGGCCAAGGCTCAACTTCTCATCAGTTCAAATAATCGGTGTGATTTATTTTTTTGTCCGATCCAAATTACGAAGAAAAGAGAAAACATAGGCATGAACAGAGAGAGAGTGAGAGATTTCATGACCGTGTACTTCTCAGCCGGGTCAGCCGTGTGTGTGTGTGTGTGTGTGTGTGGTGGGGGGCTGGTGGCGGTTAAACAGGTGAGTCATCTCCTCCTTCCCCCCGCCCTATTTAACCGGGGAAACCCTTCAGGCAGGTGGGGGAAGGAGGGGTGTGCAGACGGGGGGGACAGCAGAAGAGATTGCTTGCTGTGAGCTCAGCATTTTCTAGGGCCCAGACCAGAGCTAAGCAGACAGGAGAGAGCGAGAGAGAGAGAGAGAGATATGTTCCCGCTGAATAAGCCTCTGTCTGAGCCGTGACTGTGCGCACGCCTGGTGGCACCACCGCCTGTCTGTAATTCCCATGATGCAAGCCGTATGGGGTGATGATGATGACCATAATGATGAAGATGATTATGATGACTACTCACTTTGTGGCTTTATATCATCTGTCCCCTTACATGTGCGCAGAAGCTAATTCCCCTTTAATCTCCTAAATGTTACGCCATAGTGGAGATGCTCATAGCAACAGCTCTTGAAATAACACGGTGGCGTACTCAATGAGAAAAAACGTCCATGCATATACTTTCTGAAAAAAGGGCAAAAATGTTACCTTTAGAGATACAGCAGCTTGTCAATGAGGCAGTACCCTTAAAGGGACAACTTAGTACCTCATTTACCCCTGAAGGCCAATTCACACCGCACAGACAAACGCCAGCAAACACGTTTGTTGGGTTTTATTGGTTCAGTGTGTTACCCTTGTCGGCGTCTGTTGCCATTGGTCAGGGTTTGTTTTCAACTGACTGAACATGTTCAATCAGTATTTGTCTGTGTCTGTTGGGGCAGTGTGAACATGACATTTATTTTTCATTCAATTCTAAATTCAACGGCCAACTTGTTTGTTGTTATTTGTTGGCGTTTGCAGTGTGAATTGGCCTTAAAATGTTTATTGTAGGACCTTAAGTGTATATATTACTACTCTATGGTACTAATATACAGCATTTATGGTAGATAAAGAACAAAATGGTCCTTTTAAGGGTACTGCCCCAGTGACGAGCTGTTGTACCTCTAACGGTACAGTTTTTGTGTTAGCGCCATGACCATGTGGCTCCAAGATATAGGGCAACAGCCCTTGAATGATCCGAGTCCCAGCTCGTGGTCCTTTCCTGGTCTATTCCTCTTTCTCCTTCCATACTGCTTCTGGTATCTCTTTTATTCTCTCATAATAAAGGAAAAAAGGCCAAATATATATATAAAAAGGGTACAGTTGTTGCAATTTTTTCTGGCAGGACAAAAAAAAAATTGGCCTGCAAAAAAGTGAGTTTTAAAGCAGGTACCTGGGAAGCTTGGGATGAGGTGGTGCCGGAGTAGACGGCTCTCTGCCAGGTTCTCGGGTTAGGTAACCTAGAAGCTATTTCTAAAGGAGCCTGTGGAAAGGCCTGTGAATGCGAGTGGCAATATGCTGTGAATATGTGACGCTCATCTGTTGATGGCACATTTAATAAAAAAATTAAATAAATAAATGTTTTTAAAAAAAGCTGCTGCCATGTTGATTTATATCTATTTATATTAATGTCAGGATGGCCTGCTAGCTTGACACCTAAATGCAGTGGTGCAAAGCCATTTTCTCCATGCTCTTTCACACTCTCTCTCTCTTTTCGCCTCTTGCCAAAGTCAGAAGGATGACGTGAAATGAATATGTGTCATAATTCTGAGCAGAGTGGGAAGATACGCAGCGTATGTCTATGTGTGTGTGTGTGAGAGCCAAGAGTCCTGTGGTTATGAACTCCAGCATTATGATACTGTAAAGGTTTGAATAATTGAGAGCGCACATTATTTTGAAATGCCATTGTCTGCCGTTGAGTCAGTGGCTCTGAAATAGAGCATCAGAAGGACTGGGAAATGTGAAGGGGTGATGCAAACTGGGCCGTCGGCACCTTTGACACGAGAGGTGGGATTTTGTCACAGAGGTGGCGTTGATGCAGACACAAGTCCATCTTGTATGTGCGTCCCGTGGCCTCGTATGACCAGAACCATTGATGAAGATGTGAAACACAAAACTGCCATATTTTATTCATACTTCGAAAGTGTCCTGGTCTCCATGAGTGCTAGCCACAGATCAATCTCAGGGATTGCACAAGGCAGTGGGTAGAGAGGGAGGCGTTATTGATTTATCAGTGGAATATAGCATGTGTTTGCTTTAAATGGCCACGCTAAACCCAGCTGTCACTGACTTGACATGCTGACATTTACACACAAACACAGATACATACACACACACACACGTATACAAGAGAGATGGATGGAGCCACACCCACACACGTTTTCATATGGCTAAATACTTACTATAAATAAGTCTTATATATACACATCCTCTGTGCAGATAGGTTTACCTTGACACACACACACACACACACACACACATTCAGCTTTAAAAAAGCTATCACATTGCTGTATTGTGAGCGGATGGCAGATTCTCACTTAGGGAAGGTATTTTTCAATTTTCAACGACACTGAGCGTTTTTTACATAGCCACACACACACAAACACAAACACGCGCGCGCACACACACACACACACACACACACACACACACACACACACACACACACACACACACACACACACACACACACACACACACACACACACACACACACACACACACACACACACACACTGGCATGCCGACAGCAGAGGGCTGGGTGGAGAGGAGCTTGCAGCGTGAGATGCAGCATTGCGGGCCATAAAAAGGATAGTTTAACAATTGATCGTCAGAGCAGTGGTTGAAATGGCAGCTGTAAATCAATTTTATCTCTCAGCCTCTAAAGAGTGTTTTCTAATGAGGTTAATGTCACATAATGACCAAATTCCGCAATTTAAGAGATGCCCTCAAGGTGTGCATGCAAGATAGATGTCGCCCAGACCAGAGTTAACGCAAGATGACCCCACGCGCAACAGAGAATGTACACCGTAACCTCTGATGAACAGGTGTATAAAATGTATTTATGTATAAAAAAGGAGAGTGGAATGATGAAGGATGAATTCAGAGAGGAGATTGACACCAGGTTTGGGATTTTTTTGGGACAGAATGACCCATTTTTATTGCAAATGATATAGCATTTTTATAATTAGTGGTGCATCTACACTCACCGGCCACTTTATTAGGTACCCCATGCTAGTAACGGGTTGGACCCCCTTTTGCCTTCAGAACTGCCTCAATTCTTCGTGGCATAGATTCAACAAGGTGCTGGAAGCATTCCTCAGGGAGTTTGGTCCATATTGACATGATGGCATCACACAGTTGCCGCAGATTTGTCGGCTGCACATCCATGATGCGAATCTCCCGTTCCACCACATCCCAAAGATGCTCTATTGGATTGAGATCTGGTGACTGTGGAGGCCATTTGAGTACAGCGAACTCATTGTCATGTTCAAGAAACCAGTCTGAGATGATTCCAGCTTTATGACATGGCGCATTATCCTGCTGAAAGTAGCCATCAGAAGTTGGGTACATTGTGGTCATAAAGGGATGGACATGGTCAGCAACAATACTCAGGTAGGCTGTGGCGTTGCAACGATGCTCAATTGGTACCAAGGGGCCCAAAGAGTGCCAAGAAAATATTCCCCACACCATGACACCACCACCACCAGCCTGAACCGTTGATACAAGGCAGGATGGATCCATGCTTTCATGTTGTAGACGCCAAATTCTGACCCTACCATCCGAATGTCGCAGCAGAAATCGAGACTCATCAGACCAGGCAACGTTTTTCCAATCTTCTATTGTCCAATTTCGATGAGCTTGTGCAAATTGTAGCCTCAGTTTCCTGTTCTTAGCTGAAAGGAGTGGCACCCGGTGTGGTCTTCTGCTGCTGTAGCCCATCTGCCTCAAAGTTCGACGTACTGTGCGTTCAGAGATGCTCTTCTGCCCACCTTGGTTGTAACGGGTGGTTATTTGAGTCACTGTTGCCCTTCTATCAGCTCGAACCAGTCTGGCCATTCTCCTCTGACCTCTGGCATCAACAAGGCATTTCCGCCCACAGAACTGCCGCTCACTGGATGTTTTTTCTTTTTCGGACCATTCTCTGTAAACCCTAGAGATGGTTGTGCGTGAAAATCCCAGTAGATTAGCAGTTTCTGAAATACTGAGACCAGCCCTTCTGGCACCAACAATCATGCCACGTTCAAAGTCACTCAAATCACCTTTCTTCCCCCTACTGAACTGCAGGAGATTGTCTTGACCATGTCTACATGCCTAAATGCACTGAGTTGCCGCCATGTGATTGGCTGCTTAGAAATTAAGTGTTAAGGAGCAGTTGGACAGGTGTACCTAATAAAGTGGCCGGTGAGTGTATATCATCACTAATAGTGAATATGCCTGAATTATTATTTTATATATATATAAGCATTTTTAAACATTAATTAATATAAAATCATGTGCTCACACAGATTTATACACTCCAGTCTCTGCTTCGCAGGTGTAAAGAGAGTTTGCCGTGCTCAGCTGTTTGTACCCACATAAGAAAAAGATTAATTCAAGCTCTGCACACAAGAAGAAATATTAAGAAAACAGTCAGGTCCTAAGGCTAGCATCTATCATAAGAGCCCTAAAGCTATTACTATGATCTAATCAGGTTTAATATGATATCCTATCAAATCTCAGTCCAAAAAAGCTCGGCCCCAATTCTAAAACCACATCAACTGAACTGATGACATGGGCTAAATTGTTTCCCTTTCTTTTCAAACCATGGAATATGCATGAAAAGTAAATATACTCTATATTATTACATTTAAAGAAGCCATTGGAAATTTAATTGAAACGGAGTACTTTGTAGCAAAGAACACCTACACTTTGTATTACCAACTACTTGTGTAGGTGCTTTCAAATCAGGGCTCTTTGAATAACGAGTAAACTTGCTTCCACGTCCTCTCATGTATATACCTTTCAGATATTTTCCTTAGCCCTTTCCATCTTTCCCACTCCTGCTCTCTCTCTCTCCATCCGTTTCTGTGCTTTAATGAATTGAGTGGTAGATGAGACGATTTTTGGGGGATTAGGCTGTCGTGGCTGTGCGGTGCAGGCACTGACCTATAAAGAAGGCCTTTAAGGAGGCTCATTAATCCACCTGTCCAGGAATACTATATTTATATGTGTCCCTCAGATCTGAGCTGAGGTGCTCAAATACGATGTGGAATTACCACTGCTGGCACCCAATTCATTTCCAACGTGATTAGTGACACAGCCACACGGAGGACGCTGTGGGTGGCATGCGGCACAGACGCTGGGGTCTTTATATGGGTAGGCCAGCGTAATAGGAGTATGTGTGCCACTGTAATCTTAGGATGGTTGTGCTTTTTTGAAAATATCAAGTAAAACCTCTGTGGTTTGATACCGTACACTTCCTTTGCATTTTTGAGCAAACACACACACGTACACGCACACACACGCACACACACACATGGTTGGGCATCAGATATGTAGTCTTTTACTCTCTACAATTCTCTTCCCACAATCTTTAATCAAATCTTGCTCTCACCATCGGTCCACCTCTAAATATCCGTCAATGACCCCCGTAAAAGCAGCATATACCCTATTTTGATCCGTTCACATTTTGAAGCACCACTTGCACTAGATGAGGGTCTTTCTCTCACTCCCTCTCTTTCTCACTCCATTTTTTCATCCTCTATTTGATTGATATGTGAAATAAGTCCCTCTTCTGCTCTCTAAAGGCAGTCGGTGTAGAAGGCCTGAAAGGTGCCCATTGTCAATGCGAGAGCACTTTGTCAGGAAACAATTCTGTTCCCAAGGCCCTGAGGACATGTTAAAAAAGATACAGCCCCCATTGTGTACTATAGGAACTTTAATTTTGCTTGTGAGGTCATTTTAATCCTGATGAATTTTTATAGTCGCTGTGGTGCTGAATGGGGAGCAGTGCTAATGCTTGATTAAAAAAAAGAGAGAGTGAGAGAGAGAGAGAGAGTGTAAAAAAATCTACCACCCACAGACCACCTAAACTTAAGGCATTAAAAAAGGCCAGACAGAAAAGAATTGGAGAAGCTTTTGTTGAGGGACACATTGGGGTGTATTTAAGTTTACAAAGGACTTCTTCTCAATGGAGACTGGTTTCTACATGGAAGCTTAAAATCAGTGGGGGCTTAAAGATAGCAGTAGTGTGAAGAAACAGCGGTCATCGACAAAGCGCTCGGAGAGCAAATCTGAAAAGGAGAAATAATTTGATGCTTTTCCCTCTCCTCTTCACCTCCATCCTCTCTATATTTATGAGGGCTTTACAGAAATGTGAGGCTGTGCTGTTATACCACACCATAAAAAAGAAGGAAAGGGGAAGACAAGCAGGAAACACAGGAGTGTCTGTAATTGAATTAACAGAACGAATGTGCGAGTAAACGTGCCATGGAGGAAATCTCACGCCATATTTTTTACCTTGTTTTTTCTGCTTTTTCGTACGCATTTAGCATCAAAGTTCCTCAGGCCACTGCAAAAGCGGAATTGTTGTTGTTCCCGGCCCTCCCTTCTCCTCCTCCTCCTTCACTGGTAACTTTCTGGTTTACTTAAAGATTTAGCCTAATCCCCATTTGAACGCTAAGACTTGATCTGATGTTTGCATCGCACTTTTATTTCCTTCCAATGTTTTTTTGTCGGTCTGACTCTCTTTGTCTTTTTTTGTGCAGACCTTTGAATGTGCCTTTGAATGTTGTTGAAGGCGACGCGGCCAGACGAATGTGAATGGGCGCACCTACAACCAGCCAAAAGTGTGGCAGATGTAGACGAGAATTCAATTAAACCGCTCCTGACAGGCTGTAATTGATCCATAGTAGTTTTTGGTTTGTTTTCCTTCGTCTTATCACCCTTTTTCTGCCTCAAAGTTTTTTTGTTTAATGAAAACAAAATTCTTTTTTCAGAATAGGGACTGGCTGTCTGACTCATGCTCGGCTATTTATATAATCTCCAGTCTTTCCAAATGGGAACATGTTATGCCTTGTGCTAAACGCATCATTTGCATCACTCAGTGCTGTATTTGGAGATGTTTGACTCTTAGTCTTTGAACTCAAGTCCGATATAGCCTGCGCCTCACAGCCTGTGTGTTATTCCTCTCCCCACCCCCGTCGCCCCCTCAAAGTTTCAACGAAAACACTTTCAAAAACGTTGTATGTGAAACGTTAAAGAACATAAGCAAGTATGAGTGTCGTTGTTTGGAAGAACCTAAAAGGAGAGTCATCTGTTGCGATGATTCCCTCTGACTGAAAGTTTGCAACCCTGTGGCTTCTAGTTCATCTAATTGGGAGGTAAAACTTTCTTTTCCCTGACTCTGCTCTTTGCACCCGAAAAGGCCTTTCAAGAGCGCGCCGAGCATTAATATGGACACCTGCTTTGTTCCTGGCAGCCCGCTCTCTGCTGTATGTTCATTTCCACTCTTTCATAATCTTTCAGTGGTCTCTCTGTAAAGGGCCTACCTGAGTTTACAGCAGGACTGAGGGTTCACTCTGCCACCCCATTCTCCAGGGAGAGTGAGCATGCACGCGTCTATGTTTACGATGGAGGTCTTTGAAATGACAAAAAAAAAAGAAAAATAATCAATGTAGCACACACCTGTGCTTTCCCAGCAACTATTTACGATCTACAACACATCATCACAAAACAAGAGATCAAATGCACAATCAAACTCCAATTCTTCATTTAATTAAATCTGGCCGAGGTTAAGCAGGAGACAGAGAGCTGGGAAGCGAAGAGAGTAGTAGTAAGAGAGAGAGAGAGAGAGAGCAAGAGGAAGAGAATACAGAGAAGGGCACAATATGTTCTGTTACATTATACTTTCTTAGCTGGGAGAGAGGCAAAAGGGCAGTGAAAAGGAATACTTGCTATTTAATTACTGTCAGCTGAATGAGCTGTGCTCTGTGCTGTTCTCCTCAGCCCCTCCCTGATGTAAAAATTCTTATTCACTTAGTATGTAGGTCACATTACAGTGGTGTCTGGTTATTGGACATGGGCTTAGATAACTGTTTGTTGAGTATTAAATGCTTTTGCTGCCTCAGCACCCTTTCTAACTGGTATTTTTCACACAGCTGTGCTACTGAAAAGAGGCAACACTGCTGTAAAAATCACGCCGCTGTCCCAACACCCCTCTGTGAACACCAAGCCACCCATTGGGGTCTTTAAAGAGGCGCCGTCTGCGTAAAGTATTTATCTTTGTGTTTATAAGAGAAGAGAGAGGTTTATGTTTAAAAGCGCCTGATAAAGAAGTGTCGCAGCATAGCAGATGGGAAATAAATATTCAAAAAAAGGGAAAATCGCAAAACGAATCGCACAAAAATCTGTGGTAAACCTGATGACTCCTGGGTCCCAAGGTGTTAGTCAGGCAGACGAATCGCTGCTTTCTTTCTGCTAATCTGTGTTTGCTTTGTGTGACCTTGCTTGCAGCTAATGTGTGTCGTTCTCACAACGCCTAATGGGCGGACAGGCCACCACATTGCCACAACATTGCCGCAACATTGCACCTCTCAGCTGGTCCTTTCCGTTTCTTTTTTCCTCCATTTTTCTGTCTTTCTTTCTTTTTTTGTCTCTTTCTCTCTCTCCCTCCCTCTAGTCTGGGAAGAGAAGAGCCCAGATGGTGATTGATTTTTCGAGTGCTGACATCTCTGCTTGAGAAGCCTTGTGCTCCTCTTCCTTTGTGCAGAGCAAGTCAGGCACACTAACATCATGATGCGATCAGCGGTTCCATACCGCCGCCACTGACTAGAGCCATTGATTGACAGATCACGCACTCCACACACCATCACACACTCAACATAACGAAGCAAGTACTTAAAAAAAATCCAAAAGACAGAGACTGTTAAGAAATGCAGTAGAAAGTCACTTGGGAGATGTCTGAGACCCTAAAGCAGAGCTGTGTGGTAAATCTCAAGACAAAACTAAAAGGACCACATTGATCTGGAGAGAAACCATGCTACTCCTCCATAGCGGCGATTGGATAGACATTTGCCACTGTGCAAATTTGCTACGGGTCCATTGAGTCGACTCCAAAGCTCAAATGATGTCATTGGCTAACTAGCCATTCTCAGGCCATTGCCTCTGTTTGCGTGACTAAATACATACAATTAAGGGCTCGGCACTTCTCAATCTCTATGAACTCATTGTTAGACCGGGTTCAAGTGCACTGATAATGGGGGCCGGGGGAAAACAGGCGTATCATCGTGGTACCACACACACACACACACACACACACAGGGCTGGTGGGTAAAAGAAATGTCTCATTATCTGACGCATTCCCGTTCGCCCAACAACTCTCTCTCTTTCCATGATTTGTTCTTTTGTTTCCTTAGGCACTCCATTTTCATGGAGGTATGACGTTGCGTTAATACATGCCTCTCTCTCTCTCTCTCTCTCTCTCTCTCTCTCTCTCTCTCTCTCTCTCTCTGCCGTCTTTCTCTCTCCACTCTGCTGCTAATTCTCCAGTTAAATGCATCATTAGTCATTTAGGGTGGTGTGAAAGTGGCTGGACAGTGGACAAGAAGACCCAAATTTGCAACTTGATGAGGAAAAATAAAAGGCTGATAGATCTATGATAATGAAAGTAATCAGCCCTGAATATGGACGCAAAACGAAACAGTCCAGAGCTAATTCTGCTCTCATTATATTCCGAGCAGATAGGGCCGAAGTGTCGGCGCAGATGGAATCACGGTATTCCTCTCTTTCCAGAGTAGCTCAAACCAGAGACTGCAGTGTTGAGAACTCACCGAGACTTTTATCGCAATCTTACATAGGTGCACTCTGGCCATCTGTAGATTATTAGAGTAACAGTTTTTGTGCCCCACACTTTCCCTCAGCTTTCTTTATCTCATCTAACATAGATAACCTGGCAGTGGAGACCATCTGAGAAATGTGATGGGGGGTTGGTGGTGGAGGGGGGTGTCTTAACCTCCAGTGAGGGGTGTGCTTGCAGCTGGAACGGCAGGCTGGAGGTAAATGGATCTTATTTTTGAGGAGTGTCAACATGTGTAAGACTGCCCACGGCTCATTGCACGGCCCTGATCCCTCTGCAGATAAGCTGATGGATGAGGGGCAGGGGCCCGGCCCCAACAAGGCCTGCTCTGCACTTCTCTCTCCCTTCTCCCTCCATCTATATTCATATCTATCTTTTGCCTAACAATAACTCCTTTCTCCTTTTCTCTGTCTCTCTGTTTTTCCATCTCACACAAATGCCTTTTTTCGTCATGCCTCACTATCCATATATCTCTTTTGCCAATTCTTCATCTTTCTCACTGAATTCTCTATTTGTCATAGGTTGTCACCTCTTTATCTGTCCCTCTTTCTGTCTCTTTTTCTCAATTGGACCTTGCATCTTTCTGAAATGGTACATTAAGGTGCACTTTAAAGTCGCAATTGAATGTATTGTGATGTTCATCTGAGTGAAATGGATTATCAAAAAAGAAAATATTGGATGGGGGATCAATGTTTAATCCATTGATTGTTGATAGGATGAAGGCAGATCTGAATCTGAGCTTGCAGTTGATTGTAAGAAATGGACGGGATTTAAAGTGACTTAACGTTTGGAGAAGTCCAGCATAAGTCACCAAAGAGAAGTCTTTCTTTTCACCAGATTGATAACTTATTTTGATTAATAATTATGAGATTTTCTTTTTTTTCTTAATGCAACACATGCATGAATGAATTGTTCACTGT
The DNA here is from genome assembly GCA_031834385.1 of Semotilus atromaculatus. Classification (NCBI taxonomy): domain Eukaryota; kingdom Metazoa; phylum Chordata; class Actinopteri; order Cypriniformes; family Leuciscidae; genus Semotilus; species Semotilus atromaculatus. Next base: position 9,091,410 of record JAULUF010000009.1, on the reverse strand, counting down.
AAGATCAATGTCAACATGCATTTAGAAAATAGATTTGATTTCATTGGAACTGTAAAAATGAATAAAATGTCTCTACAATTAAGTTTTGCAATGTCTGACTAACAGACCGACATAATGTAATTGTAGCTCAGCTTTGTCCAGCATTCAACTATAGTTGGCCTCAGCTCGTATTAAATCCTTTAAATATCCGCTTCCGCAATGTGTCATGTATACATGGACAGATTAAACACTGTAGCTTGACTACACAAAAACCCGCAGTAGCGCCATTAAAACTGCACATGTAAATGTAGTGAATGCTTCAGACACTGGTGAACACTAAAAAGCCTGTCTGCTCCAGGTCTGGCAGTCATTACTGAGGGACCACACTGAGAGTCTCATAAACAGCGACCAATGGCTTTGTAACCAGGTTCTGTGGTTAAGCCTAATCTAGACCCGAATCAAACCCCATGTCCCGGTTCTTTCCACCTGCCGCCTTTTCCCCGTCACCACCTTCTTACCTCACTCCACTTAATTCTTTCTGTTCAGCAACCAGGACTGGCAGTCAAATGGCTAATTAGTTACAGATTGCTCTTTAACCCTGGGGTTATGCACCCCTAGCAGGCTGTAAAAGTCTTAAGGGAGATGGAGTGTGGTTTACAATGTGGTGAAGTTAAGAGGTCACCAGAGTTGGAACACATGTGTGTGACTGGGCCACGTTCATGTTTGCCACAATGACTGGGCCACTTTGGGAACTCCGTAAACCCAAAATCCATTGCCTGTGGTCTCAACCACAGTATTCCCCACCCCTACAAACAGTCACCCATCCTCATACACGCAGTCTTAGAAAGAGAACGCCATTGATGGGGTTGCACTCCAGCAATCTGTCATCCAAGGCATCTGGTGTGCTTTTCTTTTTCTTTCTTATGTCTCCTTCTCTGTCTCTTGTTTTTTTGCTGTTCCAGTTCTTGCCGCATTCCTTTCAGCATGTCATTACGAACATGCTCGATTGGATGCACAACAGTCGATGCAGCATCCCCACTAACAGGGGCTTCCTTTAATTCACCAATCCCAACGTGTGCACCTGGGAAACCTCCTTTACCAGTTAACCTCTGCTGTCCTCTCCACCGACAAGACAGGCTGACTGATCAAAAATAAATAATTAAAGTCGATAAGAAGATAAGGAGAAAGGAGAAAGGAGAGGCATGACATATTTTTTTGCACACTTCCATGCACACAAGTCCCATGATGCTTTCTTGTCATGGCACATCACACCCTCACTCTCACACACACACACACACACTCTCTCTCTCTCTCTCTCTCTCTCTCTCTCTCTCTCTTCTCTTCTCTTCTTCCTCTCCATCACCTCCTTGCTCCTGCTCGTGTCTCTGGTGTTAAATGTCAAGCTAATAGTTCCATAATACATCCTTCGAAATGTTACTCACACAACCTCGCAAAGCAGTTACTCTGAAATCTAAGAGACAAAATCTGTCTTCTCTTAAACTAAGCTGGTATTTACAGTCATTTCATTTTTCTTCCCATCAGAAAATCTCTCTCTCTCTCTTCCTCTCGTCGTGTGGGTATATTTATGTGTGCATGTGTGCATGTGTTCTGATGCAGAAGAAGAGGTGTCATTATCGATACAATGAGACCCATTCAAAAACCTGACCAAGAAGAAACTCGCACAACCTTGTAAGAGCTGTCATTAAAAGCTTTACCTGAAAGAATAAAAATACCACATAAGCTGTCAACACACATTAGTACCAAACAAGAGTCATTCAGTTTTCCTTTCTTTCTGCGCTCAACCGATTTCAAACGTTTCACTGACATTTTTTTGGTATCTCTCAAAGTTTTATGAAAATTGTATCTCCACAAAAATAGCGCATAATTACAGTATTTACGCGTGTGTTAATATTAACCATTTGCATCAGTGAGCAGAATGCTGTCCTTGTCGAGTACTCTCATAACTTCTGTCTCATATATCTGATGAACATGCCTCATTGAATGACTCATATTTTCCATAACCATTTAAACGCTTTGTTTTGAGCATGTGTGTATGAGATAGGGACATAAATTACCAGTTTGGGTCTTAACGCAATTCGTGGTTCTATGTTAATTAATCATGCGGTCACACAGGAGTACTACCTAGTAAATAATTACATGGGGAACAGGAACAAATCTGTGCCCTGTGCTTGGTCTCAGACACAATGCCAATTGTTTGCTCTTCCAAATCTGTTTTGGAGCAAATGGAAAAGATTAGATGCTACGCTGGACTTAGAGCTAGTTTTTTTATTTATTTTTTTTATGTGTGCGTACACATGTGTGCTGTTGTATGTTTTGTTGACAGGCCTCGGTTTTGGAGGTCCCTTGTTTTAGTGCTCTTGGACAGGGAGACGATGCGATTGGCTTTGTTCAGTCTTGCTGGCAGTCGACACATGCTGACATCTGTTCCCTCCCAGCCAGTCAAACCAATCTCAATCAGGAGATATACACACACTCAATCACACGCGCACACGCTCATGCATGATGAAATATTCAGTTGGTTTTCCCAATGCATGCGCACACACAGCTTCACACCAACACCTTCAATCATATAGAGAGACACTGATTGTGCTTAGTCTCAAGGAATATCACACAGTGATATACAAACACACACATGCAGATGTGGTCATTATATTGGACAACTGTTCGATAGACCAGTTGCTTCCTTATGTGCTTACTTAAAGGTTACTGATTTTTCACACAGCTGCAACATTGGCACAGCCCGCTGCATTTACTGTATCTGCGATGTGTGGAATGTGAAGCTGGTGTGGTATGAGGCGACCAGGACAGGATATAAGCGCTTGTTGGCTGTTTCTCCCGGGCAAATAACCTGCCGCAATCCTTCCAGAAAAAGAGCAAGTGTTCACGAAATGATATGTTTCAAATGAAACACAGCCGGGCAGAGAGAAATGAATGTGACACGGCCAGATTTTGTATTTTTGTTACAATTACCCTAAACTCCAAATTAATTATTTGCAGACGCAGAGCAATGGTGAGCAGGTGGTTGCCATATTTGCGCGGGACAGTCTCAACTGCGGCTCATGCCTCACTTGATAAAGGCCTCTCACTCTGAAGCTCATATGACACACTGTCCTCTTCCCAAGAGCCTCCGCCACACTCCCTACATCCCCCCTCCCTCTTTCCTTCTGCCTTATTCTTTACCTCCATCCATCTCTCTCTCCTCTCTTGTCCCTCTAATGCGATATGACATCATTTATCCTCATCCATACATATTCAGCACTCGTTCATGAGTAATCATGTACATTGGAGTAACACCTACTCCAGCAAACCGCCTCCCTTCAAAGTGACTCTGTATCATTTCAATAGTTCCACCTTGAGGGGATTCAAAGTGGGGGAACAGGCGCTGGAGAGTTGAAGTGATCTAATGTTATTAACTGATCACACTGACTAAAAGAGGAAATGGAAGCCAATAGAACATTTGTTGCTCGGGTAAAAGACACAGAGCTTTTATTGGACTTAACACATTGTGATTTTCTTACCATTGTGCCATCAGATATTTAACCCGTGTTTATATATCCAAGCATTAATTAATTTATAAACAAAACTACACTTTCTATTAGGATAGAACTATGGGCACTTGCTACTTTTTTATTTATGTATTTATTTGTATTTTTTTGCATGTTTTTTCACCTTTTATATACATTTTATTGTTTTTCTCTTAAACCAGACCAGACTGTTACTTTCTAAGGATAGAACTATGGGCACTTATAGCTCTTTTTTTAGCTTCTTGTTTTTTTATTTTTATTTATTGTATAATCGTAAACCAGACCCAGATTTAAAATTAAAATTTGAAAATCCATCTTAAAAATGTTTATTACTGTAAATGTTAAGTCTTTCCCACCATTGACGGAATTTTCCGGCAGTTCATGTTTTCACTTTTATACGGTGGAGCAAAATAAGTCCCCCTTCTGTGTAAAATTGAAAACATGGATTGCTGGAAAATTCCATCCAAATTTAATTGGAATTTAATTTGGAAAATTCTAAAAAAAAATTAAGATGGATTTTGATATTTTAATTTTAAAATTAAAATCAAGAAAATCTGGGTCTGGTTTAAGATTATACAATAAATAAAAATAAAAACAAGAAGCTAAAAAAGTAGCTATAAGTGCCCATAGTTCTATCCTTATAGAAAGTAATAGTACAGAATCTCCAGTTCCAAAAACAAGTGGTGAAGCGATAGAAGCATTGCTTACGCACATGTAAGCTAACATGATCATCAAACATTAATCAGCATACAGATCAAAACTGACGAACATTTCTGAAACCAATCCAGATGTAGTATACCTTTCTCAGGTTTTCGCTCAAAATGTAGCTTTTTTGACGAAACTTAAGTGTTCGAAACTAGAATGCTTGAAACTAGAATATTTGTTTGTTTTTGTTTAAAAGCAGAGGCTCTGTTCTTTATTTTGATATATTGTATGTTAAGATATTCATACAACAGTATATTCTGGGGGCCATGAATTTTGCAAAAATGGTCAAAATGCTGGCAGAGAAAGTAAACAAACTAATAATAAGCAATTTTAATATATATATATATTTTTAATTATATAAATTTTTACAGAAACTATGACTGTTTTGGCTTCGTTTTAAATCAAAACCTTTTTTTTTTTTTTTTTTACTTTGTTTTTGAAACTTTGTTCAGAATTAGAATGCATATTTACCTAGCAGAAAACTGTATTAGTGAAGAACATGCTTGAGATAAAATTTGAGCCGGGATGTGTAACAGATATTTGTATATAATTTAAACTGTATATAAACTCAAACTGTAAATCTGTATTTATTTTTTTTTTTTTCAAATTATGAAAAAAGTGAAAATTGTATCTAATTGTCTGTATTTGGGATACATAAAATGCAAGTTAATAAATAAATAAATAAATAAATATGACCGAATTCCCTGCGATTCCCCTGTGAATGTTTATAAAAATTATTATTATAAATTTTTTGTAAAATTCAAAATATGTTTTTATTCCAAAGTGTGTGTGTGTGTGTACATTCACACAGTCCATGGGTCTGGATGTTTGTGTGGAATCTTGGAGCGTCTGCTTGTAAAGGAGGGAGGGGGGGACACACTGAGAAGCATGACAGTAATATTGTGCGGCAGACACAACTATTTCACAGGGGCTTAGAGGCCCTCCCGGATGATGTAGTCTGTCAGCGCTACACAGATCCAATCTGAACTCCGCCACCACTCACCAATATTCACTTGGATTATGTCTTGGAATATGACTGAGTACTCTGAAGACATGGAGAAGGAAAGGAGGAGAGAGGTAGATGGAAGTGGAGAAGGAGATGAGTAATCCTCATGTGACTTTATAATGCTGTAGATGAAGTGTAGAGAGAAGGCGTACCGTGGGACGGTTTGCGGTTGACACACATGCACGCGCACACATGCTTTACATTCTCTGCTTGTCATTTGCACCTGCTTATTTGGATTTAACACTTGATTTAATGTCCTAAAGCTACCGCACCACAAAAAATTCAGAAACTCGATGAAAGAAACTAAGAATGATGGTGAGAGGAAGAAAAATCATAACAACAGATAATTATTCAGCCTGCTGAGGAAAAATCGGAGCGAGGGGCGCAGGCATTCTGAGGGACGACGGTTACATTCTGTTCTACTGAGCAATTTGATGATAAAACAACAAATAGGCACACAAACCATTGGATCAGACGGGCTAAAGAACTGATTAGAATATATCAGCACACCTCTTCTCAGCAAGCCAGCTGCTCGGAAAACACAGTCTTAGGGCATAACGTCAAGCAGAGTGAAAAGAGCTTTTGTGTGTGTGTTAGAGAGTTTGACTCTTTTTAATCCATTATTCTTGTCCTTAGATGTTCCGCACTATTCATTTCTGATTGTAGGGTTGATATTATAAACAGTGGCTTGTCACTCTACTTAACTGCTCATAATTAACAGATCAACAGTTCAATTACACTGGACTTGATTGTTTCTCAATGTAATTGTTTTTAATTTAAGGACAAAAGCAACTAGTAAAAGTAAACATTTGTTCAGATATTATTTTTGTATCATTCTCACTCTGAGTTTTAATAATGGTACTATTTTAGCTTTTAGCAAGTCTTTATGTATCATTATGTGGGCTGTTTATTTTAGTGGGTTGGAATAATAGAGTCTTGTCCTATGCAAATGAGTAAACAAATCAGATTGTTGTCAGGGTTCTGTGTGCACCAATCAGGCTCAATAAATTTGATGTGTAAAATTAGCTTAATGTACACTACACACACATGAGCAAATAGCTAAATACTATTTGCAATCCAATTGCCAATAGTTTAGCAATGTACTGTATGAAGCACAGTCAAGTCACTTTTGAACCAAGAAGCTTTTAGCTACTTAAGAAATCTTTCGCCCTCGCACGGAATTTCCGATTGTGTGGATTCCCGCATGTTCGTTAAAAAATCACCAAATCTGATTATTAAAAGGATTTGTTCACTGGTTTATTTGGTGATGGTTCCTTGAGTTTATGATCTAAAACTAATCGTTTACTTAAATTATTTGTTCAAAAACACATTCATTTGTGAACACCATTACCAAAAATTATTGTGGGAAGACTAAAATGTGAGGATGTTTAGCTTTCAAAATATTATTTTAAGTGTTCTAAAGATGGATGTTTCAAGCATTTTTCTTTCTTTTCAAATGTATTTCATTGACTTTAAACAGCATAACAGCAATTAATGGCTGTAAGTGAGCTACATAAACTATGACTCTCACAGACGCTTCATCCCAACCTGCTCCTCAGCTCTCTCACAGCCAACAGCTGGACTCTTATTCCAGCCTTCAGACCCCCTCTACTGCTAATGTGTCCGTTCATGGTACTAGTGTTACTGAGAGGGTGAGTGAGTGAGTGACAGAGAGATAAAAAGATAGAATTTACCATTTGTAAGTTAAACCCATTCCAGCTTTGCCCCAGTTTAAATTACACTGTTTTTCTTTTTTGATTTCCATTTTGCGCATAATGCCTCTCTCTCAGCATGTTTTAAGTTATATTATTAGCGGGTCTCTGGAGAGTTTCCCCCCTCGTTTTTGGGGTGGGATTCTAGGCTCTGGATGCATTAGCTCTCCGTAATTGGCGAATGATCATGGGATGGAGTGTGGATGGAGAGAGAACTCGCAGCACGCACACCCACACACACACACACACACACACACACACATACACACGCTCGGCTTGGTGCTGTATGGCCGCGATACTGGAAGTCAGCGAGGGCCCTATCAGTCAAGCCTAATGCTCGGCCCTAATACACTTTAATAGCTTCCTCCGCTGTCTCCGATCCCTCTTCAACATTGATCTGAAATCATCTTTCTTATTCTTTTTTCGGGGGGCTTTGCAGACTTTCGCAGCATTTATTGCTGTCACCTGTCTCGTGTGCTCAGATTAATACGGACCGATAGGGGTAGGTTGGGGAAGGAAGCCATTTATTAGCGTTCGGATGTGTGTTCGGCAAAAGGCTAGAAACTTGGCTGAGCCGACACAGCGTTTGAAGAGCGGGCCCGTTTGAGCCCAGGATCCGTCACATGAATGTGTAAAATACCCGACGCCCGCGCAGGCTGTCACACAAAGGGCTATCACCCTATTATTCAAGAGCAGCCATGGAGCCAGGCCAGAGTAGAGTGTTTCTGGGGGGAAGGGAAAAATCGGCTTGATTGTGATTTGCCATTTATAATTGGCCAACGATGTGAAATGGTCGTCAGCCAGACTTTTTTAAAAAGGCAATCTGCGGCGGTGGAGGGGCCGATGGTTCGCTAATGACAGCTAGCGCGATACGCCTTGGGAACAGAATGGTGCTCGTGTAAGGGTAGGGAACACAAATATGTTTATCTGTAGTCAGCGATGTTTGCATGACTCAAATGGCATTGTCTATTGATTTCCTTTTCCAAAACATCGGCAACACAATGGAGCTGAAATACAGAAGCAAAAGCGAAACGTTTTTGCAATTTGAAAAACAAACAAACCAAACCCATCTTTAATTCCAGAGTCGCTTAGCTTATTAAAGAAGTTACGCAGTCCATTTTGGCCTTTGTTTGTGCCCGTAATCTTAAAGGGAATACTTCTGCGCAATGCTTTTTGGTCTCTGTTGCGCGTTTGTGTTTGTCCCTGGTCTGGGGAGCTGGATTTAAGCTCTGAAATGACAGAGTTCAAGGCTGATACTCCTGTTGGCAGTGAGGCATGGCAGACGATTTCTCGAGGGGGTCTGCCTCCACATTGTGAGCTCGACAAAAGATAGTATTTGATAAAGGTCCCCCTCCCCAAAAGCCCCCATAAATAATGAAAAGTTAATGAAGAGGTAACTTAATGATGTAATGAATATGGCAGCGCAAGGTCAAACAGAACTGTCGTGGGTTGGGTGGGCATGTGAAGTGCGTACTCGTCTGTGTGTGTTTGCGAGTGTGTGTGTGCAGTTTTAATGAATGAATTGTCACAGGAAGTGCGATAATGTTTAATTAGTTTCATTTGTGTGCGGCATGTTGTATGATTCTTAGATGACCTGATCTCAGATATAAACTGTGTGTGTGTGTTGTGGGTCACTTAGAAGAAAGAAAAAAAAAAGAGAAAAGCGAGCAGTTTGAGGGAGTGTTTCTCACAAGTGTACACCTGCGTGTGTTTATGCAAGGGAGAGTGCTTGTGAAACCCTTCTGTTTTGGACAGTTTGTTTGAAAGTGTATTGTGCATGCTGGTCTAGTTGTAGGGTGGGGTCTAGTCTAGTGATTAAATATTGAGAAAGTCTAAATAATAAGTTGGGTCCAGGTGCAATTGATGCAAAGGCACTGCCACACACACTTTTCTGTCTGTTTGTGTGACCTTGACATGTTATATGTGCCTCACACATGTATTTTCACCAACTAACACTGCTATTTGTTATTAGACAAACAACAATCAGTGTGTGAACTCAACACCGCTGAGTTTTCTTGTTGAGGTGGTTCTGGTTTCAGTATGTTGTCCTGGTGTGTAAAGTGCCTAGTCGGCAGCAGGCAGGTAAGCACTTCGATCTGTTTCTCCTGGACTGAGGTGAGGGACTACCATGCCGGTGGTCTCAGCTTCAGCTCTGACACACGGCTCGATCCGTTATAACAGAGGGAGTGTGGGGTGAAATAGTAGAGAGATGCCAGTTGGAGCCATGGTGTAGCTCTTAGCATGTGTGCATGCAAGTTGCATTCCTTTTCCTCTCTCTAATTGTATTACTGGCAACAAGTTAAGTTAAAGGCAGGGTAGGTGATTTGTTCCAGAAACATATATATTTTTGATCAATATTGTAATGTCATGTGCTTTGAGACACGAGGTACTGTAGTTTAACGCCATCTCCCGTGACGTTTTAGTTTGCTCCCTGCTGTAGGCGTTCTGATGTTTTAGATGAGGTGTGGTTTTGGAGACGCTCTGAAGGGAGGATGGGATCTTATGTGAAATTACATTATAAAATAATAAAGCACAAAAGAAGATATTTTGAAAACTGTTGGTGTCTGGTTCCCATTGACTTCCATAGTATTTGTTTTTCCCACTATGGAGATCAATGGGGACCAGCAACTGTCTGGTTACCAACATTCTTCAAAATATCTTTTTTTGCGTTCAAATGAGCAAAGAAACTGATACAGGTTTATAACAACTTGAGGGTGAGTAAATGATGAAGTTAAGATAAGATAAGAGGTATCCTGGATTCAACAAAAACAACTGTTGTCCACACTTTTTATAATTAATAGCAAAAAGGGCAAAGATAAGATTGATACATTAGTGTGATAGGTTAGTCATTTTAAATATTTTGAATATTATCATGGTTATGATGAATATGACATTAATATTGTAATAATCTTAATAGTTATTTTTCATAAAACGTAATGCAAAACAATCCATTGATATCTGTGATAAAATCCTCATATGATGTAGACGTCATCTGTAAGTATTAGATCACAGCACAGACAGCAGATGCTTGGCCAGAACTTTCATATGCAGTCAGAGAAATCTCGAAACAAGACCGGACTCACACAGGGACCCTAGCGAGGGGTCAGTGAGTTTTTATCTGTGTCTCCTGAAACATTTACAGTTCCCCGACAGCTCTAGCGCTGGCCAGGCGTGATTTGTAGTTCATGTGCAGATGTGTTGCTGAGAGACGTTTTAATGTGACGGGCGAGACGGTTCTCAGTCTGTCTCTGCGGGTTTATGGAGGAGCTCCGTGTCTGCGTCTCAATCTCTGAGACCTCCCCCCGTGCTCCCAGACTCCCTATCTCTTCGCTTAACAAGCCTGAGGTCATGAAGAAATAGCACAGTGCCCCACTTAACCCAAGGTCAGGTCCCTGAGTTGATTCGCCGTATGCTGTCATAAGAGCCTGATAATAAAAGCAGGGATGGATTCGCTCTCTCTCATGTTAACCTGAATTGGTTTGCTTGTCTTTTTACTGCCTGTCTCCTGACAGCTATAGGCGGACAGGTAACAATCATCCTAAAGTTTAACAGTATATAGTGTGGGGGAAAGAATTACAGCCTGCGGAGTGAATGGGAGTAGCAGGGAATGTGTGCTGTGGCCGTGGTGACTGTGAGGAATGTCTTTAAAGTGAAATCATTTCCTTTTCTTAATCAAAATATGACAGACCTCTGAAGTCCCATCTGCACGCCACTGCACAGCCTGGAGCTGCTCTGAATGGGCAAGACGATGGAGCGATATATGCTCTGAGGTTATGGGTAGGAGTTTTTTTTTGTTGCAATTCCCACTTGCTGAGTCTCAAAGCTCATCAGAAAAGGAACAACATTAAGCGCAAAACCTAAAATACCACTAATAGCATATGCCAGCTTTAGTCTCTCGGCCGGTACATGCAATGCTCTCACGTTTCAGTGGGGAAACAGAGCAGCCAGTTTGACGGACAGATTAAGGGAGGCCTGTGGACCTTTACCATATGTCGAAGTGTGGTTAGCTCACAGATTGTCGCGTCCATCTCAGCCTTCCCACCTCATCACCCTGGAGGCTTGAGCATGAGGTTTATTAAGTGTGAATGGTGTGGTCGGGGTGGCACGTGCCTCATGAGCTCTGTTGTCTCGTGCGCTCTGGGAAAGCACCTGTGTAACAATGCAAGTCTTAAAATGTTTGTGGTGGCACAGGGCAAATCATTGAGGAGAAGGCATTGTTAAAACACATCTGCTCTGCCATCTGATCTGGCTCAGTGTCATGTCTTCAAGGCCATATTTCATTTCTGCCTTTAACAATGTAGAGCCCACCGGGGGTGTGTGTACCCCAGGGGGTACTCAATCAGCTTCCAGTTGGGTACCTGAAAAGTTTTGTTTCTTTTTTTTCTTATTTTATATACAGTACAACTGAATATATATATATATATTTGATAAATTTCAGACAGACTTTTTAGTACTTTTGTTAAACGTCCCATCTGAATTCTATAAATAAAGTTGTGCTATTATTATGTCATTATTACTTTTGATTATAATAATAATATTCGTTATTATTATTATTATTAATAATGTTATATTAGTATGTAGTTTTTTGTAGGAAGGGGCTGTCGGGATACATGAGAAAAACAAGTTTTCACTTTATTAATGTCACTAACAAAGATTATTCACATTCAATTGCAGTAAATATACAGGACAGCCAAAATTAAAGAACAAAATAACAAAGCTAAGGCCTCAAGCAGAGAAATTAAACAACTCAGGCTGCTTGGACATAAATAGTTTAATCTTTGCTTCATAAATCAGGTGGTGAGCGTTCATTTGGCCTGAGTGAGGCCTTCAGGTTCACACTTGGTCCTGTGTAAACATGTTTTCTAGTCAGTCCTCCTCTAGAATGATCCACAGAGCTGTAATCAAAAACAATAACCATTGGAAAGCGTAAACGTTTCAGAGCGTCGCTGAGAAGTATGAAATAATAATCTGTGTGTGGCCTGGCGAATGCTGAGAATGCAAACATTTCACAATAAAGTTGTTTAAATAGAGACCTTGGCATCGATGACTAAGAGATAGGACATGCTGCGTTAATTACACCCGCTCATAAAAATAAACCACCGGTTTAAAATATGACTCTCCATACTACGGGATTTAACCTATTAAATGGCAGTGAGGTGTGTTGCTCATATGTGAAGGAAGGGTGTATTGTTTAGAGTAAAAACACAACAAGCTCAGAAAGAGATAAAGAGAGAGAGAGAGAGAAAGGAAAAGGGCCAAATAGCTGTACAATCAACAAAGGAACAGTGTTTACTCTGAACTTAAAGACTTTTGAATTATTCCCCAACATTGTGTGGCATTAGGATGAGAAAACAGCTCGGCTAAGTGCACGTTTATTATTTTTAAACTGTGTGAAAAGTAATATGCTTTAAGGAGCCAGCAGATGTATTGGTAGAGCTATAGAGGGCCCACACATAAAGTTTGAAGTGAGTTAAGTTTCATCAGGGGATGGCGAGAAATGGATTATTTTCCTTGAGCATGGACTTAAGTTTTAAAGTTCACTGCCGGGTGGCCCATTCCTATTATCCATGTTAACATAAGAATAGAGGATAGGAAGGAGGCAGGGCTAGAAAGAGAGACACAAAACAAGAGAGAAAGAGTGAGGGTTACTGGTTTACATTAACTTCTGCATAGCAGAAGTGCTTGTTATCCACTTAGAATGTCACATGTTCACTTTCACTTCCCACTTTTACTTATGAAGTCCAAGAATCTCAGGTAATGGCATATCAGGGATGTCTGAGCAGTCTTGGCAGTCCTCAACATTTGAGTCGAACCAGTTTTTTGTAGGCCACACGACAAGCACACGTTCCCAGCTTAGACGCCTGGCTAGAGAACAAGGAACCCGGTCACAGAAGCGGCGCGCTCTGGCTAATCACGTTACACTGTTTTTGCTTCACATTACACTTAGTTTACCCCCGAAACAGATTCAAGGGAACCATGACAACTCTTCAGTCTGAGAAGAGGCATGCCGTTATGAATAAATGTTTGTATACATTTTTTTGTGGATCTTGGAGTGTGCACATGGTGAACGGACTGTGCTTAAAGACATCTGGATGCGATGGAATATAATTTGTTTAAACAAAATGAAGCCCCTCTCTCTCCACCTGGAAAGCCACCCAGAGTGCACGCTGCTCATCACTACATACTTGTGCAGTGATTTCTAATAGGACTGTATTGACAGATATTTCAGTACAGCAATATGAAGGCTTTTGAAAATGTGTGATGACATTCACAGCTCTTATTGAAAGAGTCAACATGGATACCGTGACTTTACACATGCCGGAACTGAGGGGAAAAACACTGATTAACTTATTCCATTAAGGTTTAACAAATTATAAACCTAATCCTGTTTTTCTTCTTCTTCTTCTTCTTCTTCTTCTTTTTGTTCTTGTTCTTGTTCTTGTTCTTGTTCTTGTTCTTGTTCTTGTTCTTGTTCTTGTTCTTGTTCTTGTTCTTGTTCTTGTTCCTGTTCCTGTTCCTGTTCCTGTTCCTTTTCTTTTTCTTCTTCTTCTTCTTCTTCTTCTTCCTCCTCCTCCCTGTTTTGAATTTGTAGTCACATTATTCATGTTTACACTTTCGGGTTACACTGTCCTTTAATGTATTAATAATAGTAATAATAAAATATTGTGAATAAGCTAGATGCACTTCTTTAAAAAAAGTGACCTCTTCACCTATTTATTTTATTCACTATTATTATTATTATTATTATTATTATTAGCCATAATTAAGTTCTAGTCACAAGTATTAGTCACTTATGCACTTTTTGAAATAAATATTACATAAATGAATACAATTAATTAATAATAAAACATTTATATATATTATTAGTCATAATTACAGCATATCAGGTTTTGAATTTGTACATTATTATTATTATTATTATTATTTAATACATATTTATTTTAAGAAGTCCATAAAACTATGTAGCTTATGCACTTGTCTTTCATTTCTGTATTCAGATATTTAAAATTGGCGAGGTATTCAGAGTTATATAATGTTCTCGTGGAAAGCTTAAAAAGGAAGAAAGAAATAAAAGATGTCAGCTACATTTACAGCCAACAGTACTCTAATGAAGCATTTCTATTTTCACACTTAATGGTACTTCTTTTGACTGCGTCAGCTGGACTTCACGTGTAAATAATAAAGCATCTAAATGTAAAATACTCCTCTGTGATCTATGGCATATTAATCAGCATGTTTAATGAGCGACTGCTGATGAAGGATCAGACAAGGGAAGGGTGCGAGAAGGTATGTGCATATAAGGGACACCTATGGATTGATCAGCCTCTTAATTCTATTTTAACAAATAGTCCGGGAGTCTTGGATGGCGGTGCGGGAACATGACTAGGATAATAAGCATCATGGAAGATAATCAGATTTCTAAGAGGAATTGATTGTTGGTTTTGCAGAAAGAGCAGAAGAAGGCTTGACAATAAGCTGAAATTTCAGTGTTAATTTTTATGCTAATCTTCCAGCAATCTGCACGTGATGCAATTTGCTCCCCTGCTCCGCAGATATGAAATTGTCCCGCTCACAGAGAAAATGTCAGCTTGCCAGACCCTGAAAGCTTGTAATTTATTAGGTATGTTTCTATTAGTATGTGTCACACTTGTTAGCCAGCATCTCTCTCTCTCTCTCTCTCTCGTGCACACTTGTGCACATGCAAGCTCCCATACTCAGACTAGAGCGCTCCATGTGTTTGCCGCTCAGCCCGCGGCCTTAAAGAGCGTCTCAGCTCAGTGGCTGTAGCACCAGGGCATTAATGTATTATCATATATCGGGTGGTCCTTGCCCTGTGGACAAAAGGCTGTTTAATACAATTTAATGGCATTCCCGAGCAGGAGGGAGAAAGGGGGAAAGAAAGGGCAAAGCCCAGATTAAATTAGCATTTGTGGTTCTTATAGTTCACCCATGCAAAACTTAGCAACAGAAGCGCTATGACTCCACCCCTCCATCCCCCTTTTCTTTTTTTCCCGTTGTCTCTAGACGAAACAGAGCGACAGCATAGAGTGAGAGTTCAAGTAAGAGTTGAGTTGGATAAACTGAACGTAACACGGGTTGCAGCTCATAATCTGTCAGCGACGCTCATGTTCCCTAAAGGCCACAGCTTGATTGATTTCCTGTGCGGCGCAGTGATGTCATCCATAAGAGACGCGAGGAGCTGACAGCCGATGCGTTTAGTCATCTCTGTGGCCGTGCCGTTTACCGACACGGGTTTCTTTGTCTTCATCTGTCTCTGCTTCTCTTTACACATCTCTATCTCTCTTCTATCCATCCTCTCTCGCTCTCTCTCTCTTTCTCTCAAGCACAAACCCTCCCCTCATTTCCTCCCTGTTTGTGTTGTGTAAGGAAGCCAGTGCCGGGCATCCAGTGTTACACTCAGCGTACTCTGTGTAGAAGGTTTGGATGCAATTCACATATAGGTCAATTAAATGCGCCAACATCTGCTCTCTTCTAACCATTTGCATACAGTATTCATATGTTAATGATGTCCCTTGTTTTGTGTGTGTATGTTTGTGTGTGTGTTTTTCACTTCCTCCCCTCCTCCTTGTCTTTTTGTAAAAAAAAAAAAAAAAAAATCAGAGATAGAAATTTTTTGGATTCAAACTGCTTCATGTGGCGACTCCAAACCGGATAGTGCCGTCCTATTTTTATTTCCTCTCTCTCTCTCTCTCTCTCTCTCTCTCTCTCTCTCTTGCTGAAAGCAGAAACTCCTTTACTGTGAGCGGCGGGCTTGTTCAGCTGCCATTGGCCCTGATTTGAACAAGAATCCTTCCACTGTAGCTGCAAAGGAAGTCCTTGCCTTTGGAAAGCAGCTTAACGCCTTATAAATCAGTGATGAGGCAGATGGACCAGCGATAATCTATTTAGAATGCCTCACAGCAAATATTGTCGTACAGATGATTAGAGATTGAGCTATTTTAACTCGGCCTTCTCCGCCCTCTCAGCAAATCTTCTGCTTCTCTGAATGATTTAAATTGGAGAGTTTCTTCTTTTCCCCCTGCTTTTCCTCCCTAAATATATCTGCATTTTCAAATCGTTCACTCGCTTTTGCACGGGAGAAAGGAAGTGGTGAAGTGTACGTGTTTTACGCCGCCATTTTCTTGGCAGGCTTCGTGCCGTGCCACGGAACAAAGAGAGCAGGGAAATGGGCCTGAGCCAACAGGCTAATGACAAAACGCATGCTTCTTAACCCAATATTAGTAGGGGGACGCGGCAGGAGCACTGCTGTACGTGAGGGCTGAAGCCGCTCCGAAGGCCCCCCGTTTTGCTTTGGTGGTCGATAGGTCCCGATTTAGCATGAGGCCACGGAAGACGGGCCGGACGATGGATGGATAGAGAGGGAGGGAGGGAGGAGTGCGAAAATGAAGTGGAGGTTGTCAGATGTGGCAGCTGCTTGGAATCCTGATAAATATAAGTCTTTATTGATCGGCTGAAAATGAAAGATCCCAGAGTGGCGTGCAGTATTTAGCTTCTTGTCTGCCGAGCGCGTCAGCGGTGGCCTTGCCTTGCTGGGATAGATTTTCAGAAGCGCTCTGAGCCACGGCTTTGATTTCATCTTTAACCTTTTTCGGCTGCTTTTCCTTGACCTCTGTGCTACTGCTGTGATTCAGTGAATTTGTTACATTTGGCCTGACATCCTCTCTCTCTCTCTCTCTCTCTCTCTCTCTCTCTCTCTCTCTCTCTTTCTTGCTGACAGAGTAAGACTCATCGCTGCTGTCATCGCTTGTTGCCGTACAGACTCAGTGGCGGGGTGAGTCACGGTCTCTTCAACCTGACGGGCCCCGGACCAGTATGCTGTTAGAGTGATCAGGTAAGCAAAGTTCACCTCATGCCCCACACCTCCTTCTTTCTGTAGTTGTAACGTGACACCGCTCCTGGACCAGATACAGGACATACATTTCTGATCCCAGATCTGCGCGCTTGAGCAGTCCTTAGATAAGACATGAAGCATGCTCACTTACCCGTTGGTCTCAAATCATCAGTGTCAGGATGAGATTAACTGATCCCAGAGTCTTATCCCTTACAGACAGTCCATTTGAAGTGGCACACCTAAATGACATATAAAAGCCCAATTTAGAGCAATTGCTTCTCCAATTTGCTCTTCTGTCTGGTTCAAGCCTTTTCAGTAACATGTTTCATGTGTTGCCATCATTCATTTTATTTTACTTGTGTGTTAGCTGTGGTTTTGTATGTGAGTTTCAAACATCCTCTCAAATGATCACTTTATTGAAGTTTACTAACCAACTTTTCAAAATTATAATATCATCATTTTAATATACACTGCTGTTCAGTAAGGGTGCATTACATTGATCAAAAGTTACAGTAAATGCACTTACAAACTATTGATATTTTAAATAAATAATATAAAACATTTTTTAAATATCAAATCACAGTTTCCACAAAAATATTATGCAGCACAACTATTTTCAACAATGATAATAATAAGAAATGTTTCTCGAGCGACAGATCAGCATGATAGAATAATTTCTGAAGGATCATGTGACACTGAAGACTGGAGTAATGATGCTAAAAAACTTTAAATATAATTTAGATATATATATATATATTAAAACTATAGAAAACAGTTATATTCAATTGTAATCATATTTTACTGTGTTTTTATTAAAAAATAAGACACTACTTTTAAAAACCTTTTAAAATCTTACATATTGTGTTCTGAGAAAAATGTCAGGTCAGGGTAAGTTGTCATATGTTTTAAAGAGTAAATTTGATTATATCCATTCATTAAAATCTCAGAAGGCCAAATTAATTGTTGTATATTATTGTATGTTACCTTGTATTTAATTTTCAAATCGTTTTACATTTTGATTAATTATTGGCAGATTCCATTATGATAACTTACCTTATATATTGCGATGACATGCCTGACTTTCAGGAAAATTAAATACAGAAATTGAATTTCAATAATAAACCCAGCCTGAGAAATACATACACAAATACAGAAATATACGGGGGTAAAATGTGTGTCATGCATTTTATTGCATGTTTGGATCATTAAGTGTGATCTTTAAATCAAAATCATGAAAGAAAAAAAAAAGTTTTTTAAAAGAAGGGGAAAAGGAGGTAAAAGCAGCCCATGAATAAAAAGTCTCCTCCTCCTCCTCCTCCTCCTCCTCTTCCTGAACAATGCTCCAGCACACTTTTAGATAGATTATAAATCCCCTATGAGAGAGCCTGCAACAGCTGTTGGCAGACATACTAGATATGAGAATAGCAGCATAGGATGAAGGAGCATTAAAAATTAATATGCTATTTAGCCTAGGTGTATTTTAGGTGTTTGACATTTTCATGTCCGGGACAGACTAAATTTATTCATAGTACAGAAAAAAATTAAAAATAAAAATAGAAAAAAAAAAAAAAAGATTGGGATGGGGTGGTAAGAGATGTAAGCAGAGGCCTCTGATTTTTTTTCCCCCTTTTCTTTTTTATGGTCACCCTTTCATTCAGTAATGATAGGTGTTAAGACATCGTCTGAGGAGGAGACTGGAGCCCATTATGAGCACGGTAATAATTAGCACATGCCACAAAGAGAACCGATTGCCTCTTAAGCCTCTGCTTAATGCATTTTTTGTTGCATTGTTTTGCTATTTTATTTCTATTTATTTTGTTTTCTGGTGTTTTTTCCCTTCTCTTTGTGTTTTGTTGAATGGTTAAAGGAACTGTGTGTGTGTGTGTGTGTGTGTGTGTGTGTGTGTGGACGAGACAGTGAGAGTGGAAATCCCAGCTTCAGTAGTGATTAATTACTAATACTCCCTCAGAACATCTCTCTATCCCTGACTATCTAATCACACTGAAATCTAAGACATGTCCTGAGAGGAGTAGAGACGATAGGACTACATGGACCATCTCTCTCTCTCTCTTCATTGTAACTTCATCAATCTCAAAATCACTCTTCTTTTTCCTTAAAGGAACAGTTCACTGATAAATGAATCATTTACCCACCCTCATGTTTTTCAAAACTTTCTTCTGTAGGACACAAAGGGATTTATTCATAATAGAATGTCCAAGCTGCTCTGTTCCATACAATGAAAGTTGATGGTGACCACCGCTGTCAAGCAAGATTTTCAGTGAATAATGAAAAACACTTCAGTCTGTTCTTCACACAAAGCTATCTTGTAGAGTGCAACATTTGGATATTAGTAGTAAAAATCCCATTCATTTTCTATAGGGGAATTGATTTTTAACAAAAAAACGTATAAACTTTTAAAGTCAGACTTACTGTGAACTATGAGGTTGTTATGAACCCACTTGTTATGATTACTTGTAAAATATGTCTATCAGCAGAATCTCTGGTGAAAATAACCCATAACCCATGATTATCCCAAGCAGGAAATATCCACTAATGAAGAACTAAGAATGACGTAATAGTAGATCTTCCTTCACTATCAAACTTCTTTACTATATATATATTTATAATCGTATATTTAAAAAATATGCATATTTTGCTATAAACAAACTTTTTTTATTTTTATTAAATTGTCATCTGCAATGCTGGAATTGTCTCCCATTTAAGTACACAGTCTTGTATCCTTGTATTTTGATTGATTTTCAAATAGTTGTTCCTTTAAATCAATAGGACTGTAATCAACTGTTGCGCTCTATAGCTCAAACGATTTCATAAGCCATAAGGACCACATTTATGATGCATGAATTTTACATTTTTATTGTGCATTTTTGCTCCTTTTTGTAGAGTGACAGTTCCAGTCCCCATCCACTTTCATTGTATGGAATAGAGCAGCTCGGACATTCTGCTAAATATCCCCTTTTACATTCCACTGAGAAAATAAACTGATTATGTACTGAGCATGTAAATGATGCAGAATTTTATTTTCAGGTGAACTATCACTACCCCTCTTTCGTTCTCCTTCGCTTCCTTTATCCCTCTCTAACGTTCTTCCTCTCTTCTCTCACTAATTTGCAATCAGTCCATATGTGTCTCGTCTGGATTTTTGTAACGTGCTCCACTCCCCCTCACTTCACCCTCTCATTCTCTCCCTCTCTCAGGTGTTATATATATATACATACACTGTTACTCCCTGAGGTAATATTTAGCAATAGCATGTTTAACACCACAACCCTCCAGTCACAGATCCTCACATCATGCTTAAAAAACAGAGACGGGTGACATGCTTCTGAATCTGCTACGTTTCTATCTCAGAAGAAAACGTGGCTTTTATTTAACAGTTATAGCTATTACAGGATCACACACACTCCCAAAAAAAATCTCAAGGCAGGGATAATTTCCATAGATATCTCTCACTACAAAGAAAGCTGGAAATCAAAGCGTTGCCATCATTTAAAGAAAGACAGACTTTTCGAATGACACTCTTCATTTTTTTATTTTTCGACTGGTGAAGTATTTGCATAGCTGAAGTTAGCAGTCTCTCTTGACAGGTTGGGGAGAACAAACAAAACCGCTCTCTCTAGAGACTCTCTCCTCCACGTAAGGTGATGCAAGCTTACATATATTAACAGCGCGTTGTACAATTGTACTAACTATCACAATGAGCGTCTACCCAAAGTCCTCAGTTTCGTCTGTTTCTGCGCAGCGAGTTCTGGCAGCCTGGTGTCACCGTTGTCAGAGTTGCACGAAAGTAGCCATGTTT
This sequence comes from Semotilus atromaculatus, assembly GCA_031834385.1. Lineage (NCBI taxonomy): Eukaryota > Metazoa > Chordata > Actinopteri > Cypriniformes > Leuciscidae > Semotilus > Semotilus atromaculatus. Next base: position 9,070,793 of record JAULUF010000009.1, on the reverse strand, counting down.
GATGTTCCTGATGTTTGTAGTTACTCGCCGGCTGTGTTTGGACATGTGTGACAGAGTCCTCGGCCCCTTCGGGTCAGCATGCGCGCGAGCGTGCGTGTTTCCCCATGTGGCGGGAGGGTTGGAGTGTCAGAGTGGATGTGCCTTTGAGGCCATAGCGCAGCAGATTAGCGTCTTTTCTTATCATTCAAATCGAGTCTCTGCTCCCTTTGAAAAACATATTGTACACATCTCCTCCCCCCCCCCCGTCGCCCCTGACTACAATCTGCGGCCATGATGGCTGCCTCCGAGGAGCTTCCCCGAGCTGGTTGTGGAAGGAGAGGCAGGAAAACGACAGAGTGAGAGAGAGAGAGAGAGAGAGAGAGAGAGAGAGTGAGTGAGTGAGATCGTCAAGGGACGGTGGAGGGAGGGGTCGTCCATCCCGTACCCTCTCCCACATCATCAGAGTGTGATTGCAGCTGGGTAATTGATATATGGCTGTGGCTGTCTCTTCTCCTCACCCTTGTTAAGGTCAACTTATCTACATTTCACCCCTTATTTCTCCACTCCCATTATATTCCCACACAGATATTGACTGACTGGTGCGGCCTGTCCTCCTGAAAATATGAATTGAGGATGAAACAAGCGAGCGCTCGCGTGCACACGAGAGACAGCGGCGTAGAGGAAGGGGGAGCTGCCTCTATTCCGGTGCCTAACCCTTGGCTGTTATCAAAGTAACTTCCAGCTTATTAGTAACAAAAGGCCTTTTTCTCCTGCTCTCATCCCTCCCCCTCCTCCTTCCTCCTTTGTGCGGGCCGTGTTCGCTAGCGCTTCCTGAATTAAACTGCTGGCTTCCTGTTCTTTTATATGCATGGCCACATCTGGGGGAGCTTGCTCGCAGCCCCGCTGCTTAATAACAATCACCTTCCCTTTCAGTCGCCCCTGATTGTTTCTAATTCACTCTGACAGATAGTGGCTGACAAGCCGCCCGCGCCGCCTCCCTCCGTGACCCCGGCTCACTCACCATACTTATACCGCCTGTCATTTTTAATATTTGATTTCGCTTTTAAAGTTATGTGTTTTAGTCCAGTGATGAAATCAGTGTTTAACCGAAACACAAAATGGATCTCTCTCCCACTTTCTCTGGGCTTCTTTTTTGGCTCTTTTCCTGCTCTTTCTTCCTTCGCTCTTTCTCTCTCTCTGTGGTTTTTCTGTTCATTGGAGACAATGGGATGAAGGTTGTTTAAATGCCATGCGGGGTGGCACGATGGTGCGTCGTGCTATGGCATTGTGGAGATTTTTTTTTTTTTCTGATGGAGTCCATCTGGACGTCTGGTCCGGAGGACTCTATAAAAGCTGGTGGATTGGATGGAGTCATGGCCACATTTTCCATTTATTAATGTGAAAGAAAGTGTGAAGCATAGCAAACATTTTATTCGACAATTACTCACCAGTGGCTTCAGGCACATAGATTTGTGGAGGGTTCACTCAAGTCGTTCCCAGTTGATATCCATTAAAGACACGTAGACGTGCATTATTTATATGTATTTATTTTTTTGACAGCATGGGGCCACTACTGCATTGACAGCTAGATGGATTGCATTTTGCGAGAAATCCATTTAGCTATTCGATCAAAATACAACCCAACTTTGACAATATATATATTTTTTAGTCAGTTCAGCTATGTCGTGTTAAGAGCCTTCCAACTGCAGTTCAAAGTCTGTATGTTCAACACTCAGGTTCTGTTTGACTTTGTTGATATGTGTAAATATGGAAGTATAAAGATAAAAATATTTTATATTTTCCTTTATTATATATTATTAATGATATTATCGTTCATAATATATAATAATGAAAACAAATATTGTTATATTTATTGTAATAATGTAATTAAATGTAATTATTATAATAATATTATAAAAATTCATATATATTATAAAAATTATAAAATAATACACTTATTTATTGTTATTGCTTATGTGTTATTTTATTATTATTATTATTATTATCGTCATCATTTTATTATCTTTTTTAATTATTTGAATGTTCCTCTCAAATCATAAGATCTTTTTGAATAATTAATAATCCTATTAATCATAATAATTGAATGCTCATTAGCAACATTTGTTATCATTGGAGGACAGTTGAAGTTTGTTATTCAGTTTTTGGTTATAAGAATATGTAATGTCAGACTGATACTCTTACAAGAATGATTTTGACAAGAAAGGGGCATTGAGGGCTAATATAATTATCAAAGCCACAGAGAAAGTGTGTAAGGAGGAGGATAGAAACCTCTGAGAAACATCTTCCTGCTTCTTGACAGCTATCTTTCTACCTAGCAATTTACCTTAAACTACAGTACTTAACAGTTTCAGAGCAATTTAAATCAAACACTTCCAGCCTCACATACTCGCATCATTATTTTTACAAAGCACCATGTATAGTTCTTTAATCAGTCAATCACCAAGTCTGTGCCATCATAATGCACCCCTCACGCTTCCTGTTGTTCAAACACTATCACAGTTGAAATCAATAGAATTGTATTTTTAACTCACTTCAATCAAAACACCCACACTGTTTGTGTACTCTGCTCTCTCCATCAATAGTCTTAAGACCAAAAACTAAACTATTGCGTTGATGTTCAACCTACCGAACACACAGGCGTCGCTTCATTCCGGGAAGCGACAGTGCCTTGGGCGTGCCCAAGTCCAGTTTTTCTTCTACTTTTTTTTCCCCCTCTTTTTTTTTTTTGAATGACAGAAACATAACTAATTGGAGAACCACTGCATGTTTTCACTAAAGGCACAATTTAATTACATTTGAACCGAGAATGAGTATTTTGGGAATGTGATATATTCGTTCAAACAAATGGAGCGAGAGAAATGCAATATTTGTTTTGCTTTGATTAGCAGATTGGCAGGGACGGTTTGTTGTTGTTGTTGTTGTTGTTTTTTCTCCCAGAAAGGAACCAAAAATCTTTCCTCAAGTCAAAACTTTTGGGATCCTGTTTTACCTTCACGAGCAAGACTTCAGGTTCAGCCACCTCAAGCCCATCCTAAAGTGATAATACCACTGATTAAATCCTAATAATCCTTGTCCGGAGGGTCTGTGACTGTTGCGTACATACATTAGCCAGCTTGTAGCCTTATCTGTCCTGTAGTGGCACTGCTGATAAATACTTTATTAATAACTTTCTAAATAATGTAATGTGTATTGTTGTCTCCGAGGTTGTATTAATAAACATGAAGGAATTTATTTGTCTTTAACAAAGCATGATTAATGCACATTAGCGTGTGGATTCCTAATTCTTGCAGTCTTCTCCCAGCCCAATGAAAAAAAAAAAAAAAAAACAGAAGAAAAACACACCCATCAGCATTAAATATTTATGGCATAATATTAATGGTTTTGTAAAGAAAATAACAAGTTATTAATCCTCTGATTAACAACTGATTAACCTTTTTATTAAACACGTGATCCGTGCTTCGTGGATTCAGGATGTGTCGCTCGAGTGTGCTGCGGAATAATTATTTTTGTGTCTTTTTTAATTGCAAAAATTGCACGGATGAATTGTTTTTCTGCCCTTTTTTCTTTTCAAACATGCACAGATAGAGAAGGATACGGCATTGTGTCGACGTAAAGCGACCCCAGCGCATCCTACAAAAAACAAAAAAACATGGACTAAATATAACAGGACATATCTGCGGACAATGAAGTTTGATTCTCGCATCCGTTTATTCCCGTGTTATTGGCATGTGTGGGAAAATAGGGAGAATGCACGCACTGCTAAAGGACAAGCGCCCCTCTTTCTCTCTATCTGTCTCTGCTCATCTCACTGCCATTGTGTGTATTTTTAGGTCTCGCCTGAGTCAGTTCAAGCACAATTATGCTTATGTTTCACACACGCCAAGTGTGACTTCATCTTACGGAGAGGAAATGGGTAAAAAAAAAAAAAAGAAGGCCGCCAGGGCAGTTTTGCAAATAAAATAAAACTGTATCATTTATAGCATTTCACATTGTCAAAATGTCCTGCTGCTTTCCAGCTTCCTGATACACAGACAGACAGAGAGAGAAAGTGCATGTAAAGTTATGAAGGACGGCCTTGAGGTCCCTCCTCCCCTGACCGTCAAATCTCCTTGGGAACTCAACACCCTCCTCAGGTGATTAATACAAACGTGGGGCCTGGGCAGTTTTACAAACATCAAAAAAATTTAATTCATAATGCGTTTTATACCCTGACCCCTGCCATCTATTGTGTCGCTATTCTTTAGCTTGCAGAATCCATCAAAGGCCGTAGTGTTGTGAAAACCAATAACAATAGCAGTCTTTGTGTGGAGATGTGTGTGTGGATAAGGGTGTTGGGACACTTGTTGTTTTTTATGCCTGGTCTTATGATGGATTAGTGCTTGTTCGGTAGGGTGTCTTTGTTAACTTTCTCTCACACTTTTTTAAAAATTGTTTCCTTTTTTTCCCAACTGGACTGATCTTACCTTCAGTGACTCTCTCCCCAGCCTCTCGCTCAGTTTTATACTCTTGCTTTTTCTCTTTCTGTCCTGCTGTTGAGTGCTTTTTCCTCCCTCTTAACCTTTTTTTTTTTTACAGTCCTTCATCTTTAATTTCTTTTATCATAGTCTTTCCTTCTCTCTCTCTCTCTCTCTCTCTTTCAATCTTCACGCAAGCACACTGGCCACCCTGGGAATCCTGGCAGTCATTCACACGCCCCTCCAAAAACAATTATCTTTGAACTTGCTTTTAGTGCTGTTTGTCCTAATTACAGATCATTTTCCCTGTCACATTTCTACTTTTATTGCAGTTTTGCCCTGAATGTTGATCCTATTGAGGTTCAACCTTATTTTACTCGCTGGAACACCCCTAAGACCTGGATTCATCTAATATTCCCCTGTGCCTTTTGCTCTCTCTTTTCAAATTTGATTTTTTTTTCTCCTTCTTTTCTTCTATTTCTTTCTTTTTTGAATGTATCTTTTTTTATAGCATTAACTTATTGAATTAGACTGAGATCCCAAAATACACAGTAAGGATGTATGGCCTGTTTTATTTCTGGTGTTAAGGTTTAGGTGTGTGTGTGTGTGTGTGTGTGTGTGTGTGTGTGTGTGTGTGTGTGTGTGTGTGTGTGTGTGTGTGTGTGTGTGTGTGTGTGTAGCAGCCGTAAGGCATGCTAACTTCAGTCCCGCAGGGAAACCCTGCGTGTATTTTTAGTTCTCTGCTACAGAGGTGGACTCTGTTGTAATTAAAACCAAGTAAAGGTGGTTAATTCGTTCCTTTGCCTGGCTGTTTCAAATATCAATCTACTCTGTTTTAAACATATCGCACATATGCTCATATGCACCCACATGCATGCTTAGCATAACACACTCACACAGACATGCACACGAGCTCGTAAGCCTCTTACAGATCCGATTCCGCATGCAGACACAACATGCGCTGGAGTTGCAAGGAGAGTCTTAGACATGGTGCAGGGCCTTTTTCAATTAGAGGCGTATCGCTCATGGCTCGATAGCATTGTAATGCAGCGGGTCCGGGTCACTGGTAGGATGTGGGATTAGAACCAAGTAGTGGTTCTGGCAGAGCAGAAAAAATTCAAAATATCACAGCATGAAGACACATCTCCCTGCTATCTGCTAGTCACACACTCGAGAGATAATAGAGATGTCTTAGTGAGCTTCACAGAGCACCAGCATCTCTCTCTCACTTTTAGGGTCAGAGAATAAGTACTGTAATGTAGGGGACCGAGAATTACAGATAATCACATCACCCAAAATGTCAAATTCTGTCAACATTTCTTCACCCTCATGTTGTTCCAAACCTGTATGACTTTCTTGATATTCTGTGGAACATGAACTAATGGATTTGTTCATACAATGGAAGTCAGTGGTAACCAAAACTTTTGACTTCCAAACTTCATTGACTTCAAAAAACACCATCAATTTAAAAAAGAAAAAAGGCTCCCTTATTTTACAGTTAAAATGTCTATAAAAAATGTCTATAGTTATTGTCTTCTCACTTTATGTTTTCATATGATAAAATAATATGATACAAGAGAAAGCCTAGTTGTATTATAAAACCTTCCTATGGGTTTTCCATCAAGTCATTCCCCAGGGTATTTTATGGCAGTGGTTCTTGACTGATTTTGCTTTAGACCTTTTGAACATTAAGTGGATGTCGAGTACTTTAGATATCAAGCGGTCGCCTAACACATTACTAAAACTGTTTATCATACAGAATTGAATTTCAATTAGTCAATGCTCTAAGCAGCCAAATAATTATCTGCACAAAACTTATTTTATCCTTTTTTAAATCCCTTAGTGTTGTTTTGTTCATAGTTTTTGAGGATGAGGGCATGCCATGCAACCTGTTCATGTTGACATGAGCCTTATTTGTTAGCTTCAACCCAATGACAGATGCATTTCCACCAAAATATTGTATTTTGAGTTTGATTGGATGCGTGACCTTTGGAAATAACAAAAAAATATGGGAAGCACTTTCTCCTCCCTTTCAAAGGTCGGTAAGTCTATATTTATTAAAATTATATGAGGTAAATATGTGCAATTATATGATTAGTTGCACTTTATTATTTATATTTAGCATCATCCGGCTGTCTGTGTCCCTATCAAAACATATCTGCCACCCCACCCGTTTTGGTCATGCCCCTCCAGCTGAGAAGCACTGATGTACACCATCTCTCCCCTGATAATTTCAAACCTGTATGTCAGATCACCTTTGTAATCCAGCCATCATGGAAACTCAAAAGGAAAGAGAGGGAGAATACCTACTTAGCCAGTCTCTTATCTTCATTTACCTTCATTTCTCTCTCTCTCTTTCTCTCTCTCTCTCTCTCTTCTCTCTCTCTCTCTCTCTCTCTCTCTCTCTCTCTCTCTCTCTCTCTCTCCCTCTCCTTTTTTATTTATTTTTTAATCTTTGCTATTTTTCATAGAGTATTGGAGTATTGCTGCTTCTCAAAAGATAGAAAACAGACAATTTGGAGCACAGAGAACGTTGATAGTGCTGTGAAGTGCCCCCTCGAGGAGGTGCATGCACACACTCGCATTGGAGAGTTGTTCATTTATTCCTTGCTCAGATGAGAGCAGTCCTCCGTGCCTTCAGTGTTTTGTGGCTCAAACACACGATGCTCTCACATATATACAGACACACTCGCACACACACACAAGCACATTCGTCCTTTTTTCACAGTCCTTCACATACATATAAATACACTGAAACATAATTGATTTAGAGCTTGTTTAAAGAGAACACTGCTTTTTTAGGCCTACAACAAAACGATATTTAAGTCGTCGTTGCTTAGCTTTTCAACTCGACACTAATGCAGACTGAAATACACACTGTCAGAAGTGCGTGTGATGCTTTAGGTGCGTATGTTGTTTCTTTTTTCAAACGCTAGAATATACAGTGACAGACCCTTGATAGGTGTTTTGTTGGTATATCGCTCTCCTTGGTTTAATGAGCTTGTTTTCTATTCCGACCCAATTGTCAGTTCGCCTCTACGTTTTCTCTGTCATTCTCTGCCTCTAATGCATTGACAAAGAGAGGCTTTTTTTCCTCCTCCAAATCAACCGTTTCCTGAATCAAAGCCTGAGAACTTCAGCTGTATGCCACAGCAGCCCTCTTCTGCCACACTTCCTCTGTCTTCCTGCCTGTAGCTTGGCGGCTTCCTCCTCAGCAGGGGGAAAGGTAAATCATGTGAGGAGAAGGACTGGGGAAGGGTAGCTGACTGTGACGCGTACCTGTCAGCAGGTACTCAAAATAATTGGTAAATGACTGTAGCGGGATGGAGAGGGCTCTCTCTTCCCCTCCTCCATTTGATAAACATTTGAAGTTGCCAGGCGGTCGTAGAGCGCAGCGCAGAGAGTGGGAATATCACAGACGTAACGGAGATGGGCGTATTGAAATGTGCGGGGATAGAAAGAGAGAATAACCACAAGTATAGAGTAATATGTTTTGAAAGTTAAAAGCTAATCTGCTGGGACTCGATTTTGTAACCTAGTGAAGCAGACCTGCATTTATACCTGCATTAACTCAATTACATAGAGTGTAGGCTTATATTAGATCGGCTATACGCACACACTCGCACGTGCTTCAGTTGGCAACCCTCTGCCACTCACAAACATTAAACATGAAAAATGCATAATTCTTCATAATTTTGAAACAATGCCATGGAAAGTTCAGTCCGATAATTACTCGGTGGACAAATGTGCTTTAACATTGGGAAATCTTCGCTCCCTGCCAATTTTAGGAGCGCCATTGGGCTATGTTTGTCTGATAATGAACAGTATTCATTTTCATCATGTTCCTTCACCCCTCCTCAACTCTCTTTACACCAGTCAATTAAAGCCCTCAGGGCCCTTCTGTGCATAAAGGGATATATAACTCTTTTGACATTTGGCTGCGGACATATTAGGCACACCCAGAGCACATTTAGAGCGAATTGCCTTTATAGCGCATTTAAAAGGCCCTATTCCAGCCATAGCCAAAGAGGGCGACTGATGATTGGTCTGAGAGCCTACCTTCATTTTACTAGATGAGGTGAGGGCGTTGCACTGGCATGTTGGACAGAAGAATAAATGGGGATTCAGATCAGGTAAATGTTTTTTTGTAGCTTTATTGGTTCAATACTTTGGCATCCCTCCAATCTGAAGCCAAGGCTTTTCGGTTATGGCAGGCACTACGTTTTCGAAGATGGTTTTTCAAAGACAGCTGGGTAATGGCAGCTTTGAGACAACCAACATGAATACCAATCCTGGCCAAAGGACTTTGGATAGCAAAGGATCCCTACGGTGTAGAGGAAGCTTGCTAGGCTAAAACGAAGGAGTGGGTATACGAGGCCATGGAGGCACGTCCGTAGCCTTTTCCGCTCTGCCGATGGTGACTAGGGGACTTAGATAGGACGTTTGGGTAATGAGGCGTGAGGAGCACGTCCTATCCTCACACGCCTAGCGAGTGCTCCTCCAGGGCTGTCTGGAGCAGACTTGCAGGGTCATGCATGGCGCTCGTTGGCATAAAACAGCTAGAGGTGTGAAACTCATCCCTTGGGCCCTTAGCCTCTCTGCCCTATAATGCTGAGTCAACTGAGCGACAGAGCAGCCTGCTCTGATCCATGGCATTGGGTCTGAATCATTGTTCTAGAATTGGAAAGTTTCCTGAGAACAGACGTTTACTGTTAAGGAGTAGCCATGCGGTGCTGTTGAGTCAATTGGCTTGAGTTACAACATGTTAAGGTGTTTTAATACCCTCTTTGACTATTAATAATACAACCGTCATTTTATGTGGTGGATATAGACCTGTGGTTGTAAAGTAAACTCACTTTGTTTTATTGTGTCGAAGCTCAGAAATCATCCCCATTCGCCCAAAGTCAGAATTCTGGTGTCATCAGAAATAGCCCAGTCCTTCAATATTCGTCTCTGCCATCTTCTGTAACAAATAAATGTCCTGATACAGCAGCTCTCCTCGGGACATTTCCATTGACATACGAGAATCAGGGAGAATTTTTTGCATCGCTTGCATTCCAAATGAGCCACAGTAAGTGTTTTATGTGGACATTATTATCCCGATATGGCTCTCAATGCATGTAAAAAGGAATGACCCCACCATCGTGATTTATTCATTCCTGTCTAGGATATATGCATAGGCTCAGAAAATCCTCAATTCTGTTCAGAATGAAAGCGGATATATAATTCATGAAAGCTAATGCATTGTTTCTGTTGCTTCATCTCGTGGCTCTTTTTTTCCCCTCTCTGCCAGCCTATTCTCTGGCAAAAGGTTGGCAATAATATCAGTATTGAAATGAGAAGTTTGAAAGACGCACCGCTTCCTTTTTATGTGTGTGTAAACTGATTTGAATCACACATTGGGGGCTTACTGAGCGGAGCTTTAAATGTTAAATGGGGGTTGAAGTCTGCCTGAACTAATTTGTAGAGCTTTGCACCATGTTGACATTTAAATGTGATAAGAATAGAAAACTGTATGCCGACCTATTTTGAAGATGCTTTCGGAATACATTCACATCAGCCGCGGTCTATAATTAATAAAAAAAAGACAGGATATACCCCCTCCTCCAACCTTTTTTTTTTTTTTGCTCCAGATTTGATTATAATACAACCCTTACAAGACACAGAACGACAGAAAAAATAAAGAGGGACTAAAATATGAGCATGGAGGGAATTAAGAGGGAAGTGGATAGCACACACCTGGGTTTGGAGGAGGGGTAGAAATTGCATCGGCTGGCTGCTGTGCTATCACATTACCACGATCCAGCCCCTGTGTTTGTGAGAGTGAGCGGGGAGGAGAGGGACCTCGCCAAATCAGCATGCAAATAACGCCACATTGTTAACTTAATCAGATGCAGGAGAGAAAATATGGAGAGAGGAAGGGAGGGAGGGAGGGAGTGAGAGAGGGAAGGAAAGATCGAGGGGAGGGGGCTGCACAAACAAGAGTCAGGGTCTTCTGAAATGGCGGAGAGTGAAAGATTAAACGTTTCTACCGATGGGGATGATGTTTGCTGGGTGCTGGTGTCAGGTCCCGCTGGGGTTAAGGGTGCACATTTATGTGTGTCTGTTTCTGTTTGGGTGTGAATGTGTGTGTTAAGCAGAAGGCAGATATGACTGAGGTATATTGTCGGAGATATATGAAGTGTTTAAGACAGGAAGAGCTCAGTGATTGGCTTGTATCATATCCAATCAAGTGACAGAGACCCGTTGGTCGGTCTGTTTTAGGCAACCCAGTGTAACAGGTGTCACATGGTTACTAGGGCTATTTATCAATAATTATTTATTTTTTTTTTCAGTTTAATTAAATTCTGATTCAAAAGCGCTCAATTAGAATTGATTTGATTCAATTTGATTCATTTGGTTATGGTTCAGCTGCAATGCCAATTTTGCTTACAAATTTACAAAAAAAAACAAAAAAACATGCCATTGCTGTAAATTATGCAAGCCAACTCGATACTTTTATAAAAAATGTAGATTTAAAAAAATAAAAACAGGACCCACACTGTGCAGTTTTAAAAAAAAAAGTTTTTTATTATTATTATTATTCTTTTTTTATTTAACATATTATAATCAACACAGCCTAAAAAGTAAACTTTACATTCATTTATTTTTTGTAAGTATATACTCCTATATACTTACCAAAGAAAAAGTTTACAAAATATGTCTGGATAGCCTTATTTTCCCCACAGCCTCTTTTTATTATTGAAGGAGGAATTTCATTCATATTTTTTGTTTCTCATATACTGTCAGTACATTTATGTCCATTTTAATGTAAACAAGCCTTTTAAACACACTATAAAAACCTCCCATCTTTTCACCCAGCTGCTGTCTAGCTTCTGACAGCCAAATTGCGCATAGAGGTCACAACCTCCCCGGCAATGTTCATACGGAGATCAGCGCACGATGCGTGCTGGCGAGCAATGGTAACACATACAACATGTTAACATGGCAGTTCGAACCAAACCATAACAGATGAAGGGAGGAATATGTGTAATCCCTCCCCACGCATTAGAACGAAAGAGCCACGTGCCCACCTCACATCTCACGGGACCGGGAGATACCGGGAGGTCGTTTTTCACTAAAACATCCTTGGCTTTATGAACTTATCTTCCCTTTCTCTCCGTTTGCTCACTGTGGGTCACCGTGGCAGCCCCCACCGAAAGAGGATGAATGTGTTATCATGTTCAATGTCACAGAGGGCAGGTAGGAGGATAAGAATTTGTCGAGCAGGCCAGGGGAAGAAGTACGAGGGACTGAGTGAGGAGACGTGTGGAATTTGGTGTGCTGGCCAACCCGGACCTCTCTGAAACTGTGCCTCTGTTTGTTCCCCATCAGTCAAATACCACAGGTTGAGGGCCTAACAGTGGCAGGCTATGATTTCCAGGTAAAATGGGCTTGGCTTTGACCCTGATGTCATTTGACCCATGCACTTGGACCACATTGTAAAACCGAATAAGTTGGCAAAACTCCCCCCAAAAATGTAGGTAATCAGTTACGTCAAAATGTTTAGGTTAAGAAATTCAAAGTTCAAGTAAGCAGAACTGCAGATTTGTATTTCGTACTCATACATTTTAATTTGTTAATTTTACATATTTGAGTTTAGTTATTTCATACATTTAACTTAAAATTACCATGTAACCGGAATTTAAATATTTTTAGTTGTTGAAACTCGGGCTAGCTTTAACTAGCTAATTCAGTAAATGCTAACTTTCTACTTGGTAACACAATGCTTTAATGTCATTAGCATAGCATATCAATTGCTGGAAAACTCTTAGCTGTTCTCAAACCAATCTCATTCTCCACTCGTGTAACCCTCCAAAAAAAAAAAAACACACATAAGAGAAAATTATTCTAAATCAGCATTACACACTACTAAATCTCCCCTTTAACATTAATCTTGCACAAATATCATTATATAACACTTTAAAAAAAGCATGCATTCCAGCAAATGCATGTTGGGAAATAGAAATCCCAGCCCAGTTTCAGTTCAATTTAGGTTTGTCTAAATTAAAAAAAGAAAGTTTATAAAACTCAACAATTAAACAATTCAGATTACTTAAAATATGTCAGTTTTGTGAACTCAAAAGAAAAAGAATGTTCTAAATACTCATAATAGTTCATTTGATTAAACTAATTTGTTTAATTTATGTTCTAATGAATTATTTTGAGCATTAGGGTTTACAGTATTTGTTACCTTGTTCTCAGGCTTTGATTAGTGATACTATAGTGGATTGTTTAAAAGTAGGAAATGTGATGGTTTTGCCTTTTTTATAAATGCTCTAGAACACCAGTCCTCAAACTGCCTCATCAAAAAAAAAATTTAAAAAAATAATCTATTACAAGATATATATTTGATTTTTAAAGATTTTTAAAAATGTTTTCACGTTTTGTTAAATTATATTTTGAAACATCGGAGCAATCACAGTGCGGTCCGAAATATAGCGCAACAGTCCTTCAGGCAACCCGAGTTTGAGTCCCGACTCATGGTCTTTTCCTGGTACCATGGTCCCTTGGTCCCTTCTTATATAATAATAACAATAATAATAATAATAATATTCTAAAACTCTAAGATATGCAGTAACTGACTGTGCTGTGGTAGCGGGGGTCACAAGTTCTTGCTATTTTATGGCAATATATGCGATATGGCTATATATGCTTACATGTTTGAGAACCATTGCTTTAGAAAAGAACAGCTAAGGTGAAATGATTATTGTTTACAAACAGGTTTCCCGAACACTTCTCCATCTGCAATTGGTCAGAAACACAAATAGTCACACCCAAATTTATCCTATTGTTTGACTCAATGTTGCAATATCATGCTGGTCACGAAGGTTAAAAAAATCTCAACACCAATGTTTTGATAGTGCCACAGTGTTTACACTTTTAGGGAGAATCAAACCTACTTATGGTCTACTCATAGCTGGCCCTACGTATTTTTATTATTTATTCATTCATTCATTTATTCATAGCATTGAAAAAAATGCACACTTGATCTTTAAGTTCTGCTCACTGTGTTATCCTAAATGGGTCCTTGAAACATCAAGTAGAAAATGTTAATTTGTATGGGGGAAAAAATCAGTTAAGCTACACAGGCTGAGCAATACCTGCTTATTTTTGTTGCTTTTTTGCATAAAAAGAAACTGTGAATGTAGCTCTTTTGTTGCATGAATCCTAAACTATTTTTATATACAAACAAAAGCCTTTGAGGTTTGACCAGCTCTGCTTTGGTCGTTTAATCATAGTTGTGTGACAGCATAACGCTGGCATGGAGGTAAACGCTTTCTGCCTGGCTTGTGGTCGAGCAGTGTCTCTCTCTCTCTCTCTCTCTCTCTCTCTCTCTCTCTCTCTCTCTCTCTCTCTCTCTCTCTCTCTCTCTCTCTCTCTCTCTCTCTCTCTCTCTCTCTCTCTCTCTCTCTGATCCTGCTGGGATCTGTGGCCTCACCATTTCCGATAAAGCCTGATAAATAAACATGTGCCCTGATCTCCCTGAGGTCCTCCACCCTCTCTCCAGAGTCCACCCATTCCACACACACTTCCTCTCCTCACAATTAGCCCACAATAAAACACACTTTTCTCTTAATAAAGAGAGGCTTTTAACATACACTCACTCTCCACAGTCTTCCTCTTCTGCTTAGCAGTGATGAGCGACCATGAAGGGAAGAAACACAGCTTTAGTAGGCCTATCTCGTCTCCCCATTCACAGTCAAACAATAGAGCAGCAGACAAAAAAAAACCCAAATAAAATGTAGTAAAATAAGAAAATATACTTGTAACATATACAAAGACTCACGAGCATTTCCAGTCAACTCTGACTTCCTGATGGCTTTGATAAGATTAGTGGCTTTCTTAAACAGGATGTGAGAAGGCTGCTTTTTAAATACATGCTTTATGGACAGAGAATGCTTGTATAACTGTATGCCACCACGTGGGCTTTCTCACAAAAGTGAAACTTTCTCTCAGTTTAGCTCGGGGAGTTTATCAAAGTGACAGAATAAAGAAGATTTAACATCAGCCATATTAAAAAGACATGCAGCGGTTCAATATTTAAAAAGCCCATTTACCACGACAGAAGTGCTTTTTCATTCAAGAGCATATGGCTACGGTACCTGTTTATAGTCTTATCGTCGTCTTGTGTAGGGGGGAAACGGAAAGACAAAAAAAAAGAAGAAGATATTTTCAAAAGACATTGAAGAATCATTCAATTAACAGCGGCGTGATGTAAAATAATTACTTGACTTGCCTCCCTTAATGAGTATCTCTAATTAGCCATACATTTGTTTTGTGAAAACTCCAAACTACAGGCTGCGGTTTTGAAGAGCTGGTAAGTATGTTGAAGTAGCGGCAGATTTTTCTCTCCTGTACTGTCTGTCTTACATTGAGCGGCTTGGAGGCACGATTTGGGGCCGATGTATGCACACATGCAACATTAAACACTCAGGAACATTGAGTCACATCTCTCTCTCTCTTTCTCTTTTCTCTGTTATTTCCTCTTTTATTTTAATTAGCCATGCAACAATTAAAAGATTCACAAACTAAATTGAACCTTGTCTCCCTCTCCTCTCGACTCGATTTCAGCACCTGTCAAAACAACACCCCTTGTTGGAGTCATTATGCAAAACTCATACGCACAAAACCAGCATGTGCGAGAAGAAAACAGCAATTATTTCTGATATTCACTTATTTGGGGGTTACATTGACATTTAAGTTTTCTACAAAGGTAATCTTTTTTCGCCGCAGCTGAGAGGTAGAGAGAGTGTCGAGAGAAAACAGACTGTCACCTTCAGACAGTCAATTAATTGATTGTGATACAGCTTCATATCATATTTAGTCAGGTCATCTTTGGTGTCCTTAAAGGAAGGACTGAAACATTTATTTATTTTTGTCCACAAAATTAAAGGCAATATGCTTTAGTGTAGTTTTGGACCCCTTTGACTTTTTATGGACAAAAATATTGTTTGTGTTTCACAGAAAGTCGTACATGTTTGAAATGACATGAGGGTGAGTGAATGATAATATAAACGTCATTCTTGAGTGAACTATCTCTTTAAAAGTTCAGAGCTTGATACAACAGTGGCAGTTTTGGTGGATGGATGTAGCGCTCTTTCCTGACAACAGAGGTCTGATCTGATTTTTTTTTATTTAATGATTTCTGGTAGTATCTGGCAGTATTGTGCTGCTGTCCTGAGCTGGAGGAAAGATGATGTAAGGCTTGGATGATGGCCCTTGTGCCCATCGCCACACTGTGTTCATTGTTTTTCGGCTTTTCTGTGCTGATGTGTAGTCATGCGTGATGGCTGGTTCGACCACGGCTCACTCAGCTTTGCCAGTAAGACACATCCCTGTTTCTCATGGTATTGCCAAAGGGTTCAATTATTTAACTTTTTTCACTTTTTAGCGACTGCCACCTCATGCACAATTGATATTTCTCCATAGTTGTGGGTAGAAACCACAAGGAAAAGTTTTAGAGATGAATTGTCATGCGTTGACCTTTAGTGGAGTATGTTTTATGCTACTGTAGCCTTCAGTGCTGGTCACTTGACTTGGTTCCTTTCTTTCTTTGTGAGTGAGGTGAACAGTGTAGCGCTTTTCTTTGTAACTATCTCAATCTTTATGCAGAGACCCCCTCTGTCCCACCTCTACAATTTAACAAATGCTCAGTTATCCATCTTTTTTCCCTTCTCACAGTCTGAGATCTACAGGCAGGAGGCTTGACACGCTGTGACTACCATTGTACCTCTCTCACACACGCATACACGCACACACAGAGCACATCTGCTGGTCTTCGGGATAATGCTGCAAATGTTTAATATAAAGGGAGGCTTTGAGCTTCAGGCCGGCTCTGGATGATGATGATGATGAGGATGCAGCAGGCCAGGACAATGAACTGTGGGAATTCTTTGGTCTCCCACTGATCTTCCCTCCCCTGGCATCCCAACAAGCCTGTCAGACACACAGGATAAAAGGAGAAGCATTTTTCTCTCTGCTCATCCTTTCGTGGGCTCATACTGATCTGTGGAGATGAGCTGAAAGCTGAACTACCTGTTGAAATGTTCTCTTAAGATGCTCTCAATGACATATTGTGTGAGACACACCGACAGAGACTGAGAGAGTTTTGCGGGTTGAGCTACCAGAAGGTAGAACTGTGTAGAAAGGAAGGTGACAAAAGACATGTGTATTTGTAACTGTAACAATTCGTCTGTGGTGGTGTCGCAACCCATGAACTAGGTATAATTAGGTCACTTACTGTCTTACCACAAATAAGAAAACAACCTGCATCATGCAGCGAGCTGTTTGCTGGATGAGAACGAGTTTGCCTTTCAGGCTGCGTGCGTTTCTTCTGTTTGATTCAGTTTCGGTCTTGTGCTGGGAACCTTTGCTTAATGCCTCATTACAGCCACTAATAATCCAGTTCAGTCAAAGAGCATCGAGAGGAAGAAAAACAAGCCACGTTTTATTGGATTAATTAGAACTATTCTGAAGACCACCTGCAACAGACTAAACACGAGCAGAGAAGGAGAGAGAGAAGGACAGATCGGACCTCGCTGATAAGCGTGCAATGATTTTAACTATCGCTATCGGTTTATGATTTTGTTATTGTACGTTTCTGGCCATATTCCCATAACTGCATAACATGCAGTGCCGTTTCCATCCATTAAATATGCAACATATGGCAGCCATTTTCAAACACCAAACAGTTCATTCCCTTTTGCTTTATGCGGGGGCCGCTAATGATTCCGAGGAAATAAAACTGACTTTTGCACTTTCTCTAAATAATGATTGATTTATCAATAACGATGACCTCTTTCATAATTAATTAATCAGCTACTGCATAGTAATTAGTCAATGGATTTTGGTCGATAAAGCTTTTTAATAACAGAGCAGCTAATGGCCTTGCAATCTATATTTTTATTTTCATTTCAACTCGCAAATACTTCAGTTTGCTCAGTTTGTTTTACTTGTCAATGGGTTTTCCCCTTGAAACTGCAGTTTTCTGTAAATGTACACATTCTTTTCCCAAACATGGATGCAGAAGGACACCAAAATTATGTTATATAAAGACGCAAAGCCCGAAAGAGCCAGATCTGCTCTGTGTTATTTGATTTAGGGCTTGAACATGCTGTGTAATCTAGAACATTTAAGGATTAGATGGGTTTTATGTCCTCTCTGAGGTTAGCTGTACACTTAAAAACTCTTTGTTCAGAGCCCCTTCAAGGCTAAAGTTTACTTCCGTGTTAGTGAGTTTGTGTGTATTTATGTGTGTTTAAAAACGGAACCTTGATTCTGCCCTCCGTGTTGATTTGTGAGAGGCCACTAGAGGATCAGCTCAAGGACGTGAACACGCACAGGTACCTCAAGTTTAATGTAATGTGTCGCTACAGTGGCCTTAATTTAGCCGCGTTCTCCTTGACGTCCCAAAATCAAAGCCTGGCCCTCCAGAAAGCTAAATGCCTATCTAAATGCCAGATAATGCAACACATATTCATGCACTTTGCAAAGCTTACTGCAGGCTTTATCAGAAACCACAATCAGTTCAAATATCTAAGAAATACCTTTGTTAAACGTGCATCACACTTGCCACAAAGTGCACTGGTGTGTTTGCGTTTCTAGTAGATCCTGCTATATGCTTATACAGTTGTTTGACGTGATGTTAGGGCAGAAATCAAACAGTGTGTTCCCTGGTGTTAACAACAATGGCCATGCTTGACAAAGTAAAGATAAGGAGAGAAGGACAGCAGTCTGATGGTGATGTTTTTCACCCCATAATTAAGATGTGGCTTGCAGAGCTTGCAAGAGTGAACAGAAAGTAATGTAAAGTGAGGTAAAGATAAGACATAAATCCGGTTGTTTTGCCTTGTTGCTTGAAAGGCTCAGTATTAACCACAGACTGTAAAGCTGCATGCCACTGGGCCCTGTGTGACAGTGCACTAAAGGAAGTCTCAGTGGCTTTTCAAGAGACGCGGCGGCGGTGCACACGTTAATTAGAGCACGCTGCTGTTGTTACGCTACGTGTGACAGGTAGTATCAGGCCACTGAGACTCCATCGTTTCGTCTAGCTCCTGGCTAACCCAACTGCCCCGGCCCTAAGAAAGAGAGAAAGGAAGAGGAGGGGGGAGAGGGAGACGGGGGTCTGGGACAAGGAGCCACCACCGTGTTTGCTGTCAGGCCTACATGCTGTGGGCCATGACTCAATGGCACTGATCCAAATAGGTGAGGCATTAGCATTTCTAACAGAGGAAAGATTGGCAGTGAAACTTTGCAGGGCATCCTACAAATGCAGATAACAGAGACAAGCATCGCTGAAGAAATATAGAAAAGCAGAATGCTGAAATCTTAAATGTGCTGTAGATTTATTAAATGGGGTGTTTTAAATGTACTCCTAGGTATAGTTGTTAATGAAAAATCACATGGAGATATGAAGAACCGAGGTGTGCGCAACATTTTTTTTCAATCATTTTTTTCTGAATTAAAATAACAGTGTATGCAATTTTTGACAAAATGCCCTCCAAATGTGCTTGCTGCTCTGCAAATTTGGTTTTGGAGGCATTTTCAGATTTGCATTAAGCATGCCGATGTTTAAGAGCAGATGTATTTAGATTTTAATGACTTTGTTTCGTTTGAGATAAGGCTTTTGGCTTGGAGTTTCTGCTAATTATACTGTGGAAAATATGCACTTTACTGATAATTGTTCCGTAGTGATGCCTCCCTTAAAGTATTCCCAGTATCAAATTTATTTATTAATGTATTCATTTCTTTATTTATTTATAGATGCTCTCTAAAATATTGCAGACTGTGTGTATTATTGTTTGCGGGTGTATGTGTGTCAGCAGGCGTCTACATTCACATATGAAAAATACTTAGTCTGCCTCTGCAGAAGTGAGTGTTTGTGTGTGTGTGTGTGTGTGACACCTCTTTAACCATATGAAATGTCCTTTTTAATCAGAAAAAAAAAATGAAATGACTTGGGAGCAAGGAAGGCATATTAATGCACTTAATTTGCATATAGTCGTCAGGCGAGGCTATGTTCAAAAACAAACTGGATTCGTCAGTTCATTTCACATTGTTCCTTTGTCTATCTGCCTTTGTTATATGGTAAAGATAAAGAAGGAAATCAAATTGAAGAAAAGGGCAAGCAGTTATCTCTCCAAATGAGCAACTGCTCATCATGCCTCGCTTAAATCATAGATTTCTATTGCAGAAGGCATGCTAGCCACATTCAAAAAGGGCCTCGTCTGATATCTGCCAGGATTCGCTGCGACGTCGACAAAAGCAATTTTAACAACTCGCTACCCAAAGAAACTCCAAAGTCATGAGGCGTCGCGCTAAACCCAAACATCACCCAGCATTTTTAGGCCTTTGTCTGAAGACCGTTGCTTTAATTAGATGACCTGGCAGAGCGAACCGTCCGTGATTTATATTTGTCTTGCATTTACTCCTGTATTACTTTTTGCTGAATATCAAAAATCCTCACAGAACTGCTTAGCCATGTATAATTTGCAGCGCACGTGCTTACACGCGTGAGTGTGTTTATAACACACCCAGTATTTAAATACATAATACACCTACAGTGTATTGTTCACATCCAGATTCCAGCATTTTTTTCTTTTAAATTCCTCGGGAGTTATAGCTCTGGACAAAAGAGGAATGGCATTCAGCAGCAGCCCACAGTGTGTTTAGCAGCGACTGGAAGTGGCCTCAGTGTTTTTATTCATGTTGGAGAGATAAGACGGCAACCGACATAGCGTAGGAAGAGCAAATAGCTAAAGAACAGGCGGCCCTTATTAGAGTTCTTATGAGAGCATCAGCAAATATGTGCTCCAAGCCCACTGCCTTCAATTGCAGACTGTGTGTGTGTGTGTGTGTGTGTGTGTGCTGGTTTGATAGTCGTTGTGTATTTGTCTCCGCAAGTGCACTTTTTTTCTTTTCTTTTTTCTTTTTTGTACCAGACCAATAAGTTCATCGTTGTCGGCATTGCTGCTGCTTGTCAACAAAAAAAATTGCACAGGAGCTGTCATACTGCCATGAGGAAAAGTGAAATAAAATGTGTCAGCAGCCCATAGGCTGAAGGTGCTGAGTCATTAGGTAGTCCCTCTCTAATAAGTAAACTGGGTCAATCTGCACCATTTAAAATGTTTATTAATGACCAAAGGGTGTGGGTTCCCCGGACCAGAACAATTTACCCTTGCTTTGGCACTGAGTGTGTGAGAAAGACAAACCAGCATGTGTTTCCAAATAATGCAGAGAAATTCTGGATGTAGTTTCCTGAATACCTGTTCTTCCTCTTGTCTTTGTTGAAATGACCACAGTGCATTTATTTCACATTCATAATCACGTGTTAAAGCGCATAGCCACTGTTACCAGGCAGCATACTAATCAGCTTAATGAGATATTATACAATATTTTGTTGACCAAAGCAAAACTCACTTTATTGTTTCTGAAGCTTGACCCTGTCAGTTGCAGGGGAATGCAGCAACATCATTATCCTTCCTTAAGATGGTGAATAGCATGCTAAATAAGCACTAGCCATCCAGATGACAACAGGCACTGCTTATGTATTGTTTTTAGTCTGATGGTTCATTGGGCCACACTGTGGCCATTTTAAATAACTGGGAAGCCTCTGATACTTTGGGAACCCTTTCAATTACGCCAACTGTTGTTTTCTTCTCATCGGAAGCCATACGAGAGTGAGAGAACAGAGAGAGGGAAAAAAAAGAAGGTGAACACAGAATGATTTGCATCAAACGTAATGTGCCTCTTAATGGAAAATTACGCCAAGACAAGTGTCGCAGCAGTGAGATAAGGGCTTGTGTTTACTGGAGTAACCCCTTGGTTTTAAGTGCTATTGTTAATATCATAATTGTAGTATTGCGGCAGCTTCATGACAATACCATTGCTCCGTTTCATTAAGGCGTGTAATTGGAGGGATTCTGATAGGATGGGACCAAGTAGCTTAATTATGCGGCGCCTTGCCGTGTTTACTGGGTAATTATTGCCTCCAAAATTGTGTTACTGTTTGAGAAAAAGTTCTGAGAGTTGCAGCTTCTCTCCCCAAGTGTGAGAGTACATGTAGTACTTCATAAATCAGAGGGAGATGAACTCACTCTTTTTTTTCTTCACACTTGTCACTGAAGTGCAGTCATCGTTGTTAACCATTTCCTCACACTATACTCAGACTGCTGACACACAAAGGGGTACTCAGGAATGAACTGAATTATCTGCCGTATGGTGTGATTTCCTTTGCCAGACAATGCAGTATATAATCTGAGATATAGATCCACACAAAAGAATATATCTAGAGTTTTGTTTCCAAACCTACACCCACTTCAGCAAAAAAATAAAACACCTTTGTGTCTGCACTAATGCCTAAGACAGACTTGACGCTGCAAATATATTGAACTCGGAAATATGATATTCACCACACTATACAGTATCTTAAAATGTATAAGAGAAAAGGTCTTTATTTTTCATGAAATCTGATAGCAGAGTGGGTGTTATTCATGAACAGTTCTAAGACAATGGTAAAGTTAAGAGTGTGCTCAACCTGTTCTGTCCAAAGTATTGTACCTTTACTTCTATTGTTAATATTTGTTACTATTTACATGATGTTCCCCATATCATTTTACTTTCAATTATATATTGTGCAGTGTTTTCTGTTGGTTGTGCACAGTGATAATACAACAAGTGTATTAGTGGTGCCTTTTCTTTTTTTACTGCATACCTCTGAATAGTGGACTCAATACCTGTTCTGTGTCTTTCTCCTTTAGGATGGAGGACTCTAGTTTGTGCCTTGGTGTATCCTCGGTGGTCTCGGATGCTGACACCCATCTCAGCAACGCAGTACTTAATGGCCGCTACCCAATCAGTCAGAAACTGCATCAGCTGACTGCTCAGCTGGGTCATGCCTTTCCTGAACTGCAGAGTCGCCAACAGATCCCAGAGGAAAAGGCAGCCACCCCGCTGGATGAGAAAACCCATGCTGCCTTAGCTAGTCAGCCAATAAGCAGTCAGATGGCCTTACTGGCCAACCAGCTTAACCGTGACATGGATGTGGGAGCCCTGAGTGGTCTCAATGGCCGTGTTGATTTGCAACAATTTCTCAATGGGCAGAACTTAGGAATCATGTCCCAGATGAATGATATAGAAGATGATGCCCGCAAGAACCGTAAATACCCCTGTCCACTATGTGGCAAGCGCTTCCGCTTCAACAGCATTCTGTCTCTTCATATGCGTACACACACTGGAGAGAAGCCCTTCAAATGCCCCTATTGTGACCACCGAGCTGCTCAAAAGGGTAACCTGAAGATTCACCTCCGCACCCATAAACTGGGAAATCTAGGTAAGGGGCGTGGTCGTGTACGTGAGGAAAACAGGCTTCTTCATGAACTAGAAGAGAGGGCCATTTTACGTGATAAGCAAATGAGGAACAGCTTACTGCAGCCCTCTCAACCTCTTCCACCCCAATTGGGTATCCAGAGTCACAACCAGCAACAGCCTGGTTCTGCCTGTGGCCTGCTCACTCCAACCAGTATTGGGAGCTCGCCTGATGGACTGACCCAGCCATCTGCCTCACCTAAGCCCACAGGTACCAGCCTGCAAGATGAGCAAGCCCTCAACCCAGCCCAAGGATTCCGGTGCACTTTTTGCAAGGGTAAATTCAAGAAGCGTGAGGAGCTAGAGCGCCACATTCGCATTCTTCACAAGCCCTACAAGTGTACCCTATGTGAATTTGCTGCTTCCCAGGAGGAGGATCTCATCAGCCATGTGGAGAAAACCCATATTACAGCTGAATCAGCCCAGGGACAGGGTACAGGAGCTGGCAGTGGAGAGAAGCCCGCCAATGAATTTCGCTGTGAGGTTTGTAGCCAGGTCTTCAGCCAAGCTTGGTTTCTGAAAGGCCACATGCGGAAACACAAGGACTCCTTTGAACATTGCTGCCAGATCTGTGGACGTCGTTTCAAGGAGCCCTGGTTCTTGAAGAATCACATGAAGGTACATCTAAACAAGCTTGCCATAAAGAACAAGCCCCCTGTTGGTGGAGGAGCTGATGAAGATAGGCCCTCTGTGAACAGCATGAGCAGCCTGGCTCAAGAAGCCCACGCCAACCTGTATTCACGATACATTTCTTGTCTGCAAAGTGGCTTCCTCACACCTGACAAACAAGGCCTGGCTGAACAGCAGCACCAGATGCTGGCCAAGGCTGGTATAGCTATGAAGGAGAAGGAAATGCTTGGAAAGCTCTTGAGCCCAATGGCCAGCATGGGCCACGGCTTAGGGGAAAATGAAAAGCGCTCACTTTTGGGTTGCCTGAACCTTGTGCCCCCTCTAAAGTCAAGCTGTATGGAACGTTTGCAAGCCGCAGCTAAGGTGGCAGAGATGGACCCCCTGAACAGCTATCAAGCCTGGCAAATCATGGCACGTGGAATGGCTATGGAACGCTCCTTCATGCCAAAAGAGCAGCATCATGGGGGGCATGGACAAGAAGATGAACTTGCCAGTGCAGCTGGGATTGTTCACTTTGGGAAAGATAAGCTTGAGCACCCGACTTTAGGCTCTAGTGATGGTTCCAAGCAGAAGCAACATCCTGATCTCCTTCATGGAGTGAAGACAAGTGGAGGCATGATGTCCTTGAAAGATGAGGGTGTAAGCTTTGATAGCCACCGTGAGTTCTTGCCTCACCATGGGGGCCTGGGACTAGGCCAAGGGCTTGAGTACAGCCTGGCTGGCCTGAAAGAAAAAGCAACTGAGTGTCCTGACTGTGGCAGAGTCTTTAGAACCTACCACCAGATGGTGGTCCACTCCCGGGTGCACAACAAGGAACGTCGAACCCTAGAAGAGAGCTCCCAACATGGTCTGGATGAAAGGCGTGGCTCAGCTAGCGACCCTGAATCTCAGTCCATCAGCCGATCCACCACCCCAGGATCCTCCAATGTGACAGAGGAAAGCGGTGCTGGAGGTGGACACTCCCAAACAGGCAGTGTTCAGGATGACAGTCCCCACCCTTCTTCTCCATCTTCAGGTAAAAAAGTTTTAAAATGGTTTAAGAAAGCCCACTGCATTAAGAATAATTTTAAATACTTTAATACCATAAATACCTTAAATCTGCTTTTCAGTCTGGCATTACAGGAACAAAATTGTGGGATGTTTACAGGATTCAGTTCTGTTAAATCAATACATTTAAATAGCAATTATCTAATGGAAGTTTTACAAAGTAGCACAATTACAACCCTAAGAGAGCAATTTCACAGTGGGATGGAACAACTGAGGAAGAAACCTTGGGATGCCAATTGGTGAGATGGCACTATCAAGTGGTTCAGATCCATACATGGCACTAGCATAGTGTCTACCAAGGAGGCTCCATCAGACATGGGTCTTTAAACCTAAAAGCATGATTTCTGTATTCTCTTCAATGCATGAGTCTGACAATTAATGTTACTGTTCAAATATCCATCAAACACCCTTAAAATGAGTTAGTAATTGTATTCACTGTCTTCTTAAACACAGTCATTAATGAGGTTTCCGTACTTTGGCTATCCTTCGGCATCAATTAATTTATCCATTATTTATGGATTTTATCATAATTATTAATTTATCCATAATTTATCCATTACATTAACTATGAAAATAAAAATTCTATTCTCACTATAGAAAGCCTATGTGGTTGTACAGACATGTTACGAGTGATTAAAACATCCTGGTGCATGGGAGAGGGACAGCAAACCCGGCCCATCTGAGGAACTCTGAGCTTTTGAGATAAAAATGTATGTTTAGTGGGATTAAGTGAAGCTGCAGCTAATGATTACAGAAGTTTTAAAGGTAACTTTCTCATTCCTTGGGGTGGTACACCACTGTTAAGCAGCCTGTCTGTTAATTAGGTCACGTCTATGTGATAATCAGTTAGCTTAAGCTAAACAAGACACTAATTAAAGATATACATATAAAGCAGGTCAAAAAAAATGAACTTCATTTGCTGGGTAAAATGTGCTTTTAAGTCATCAAAACCAGAAAAAAAGTGGCTAAGCTTAAGGCTCTAAGCAACTTAATTTCAACAGCAAAGAAGAAATTGTTTATTTATTCCCAGTCCTTATCACCCTCATGTAGTGAGATGAGTTTGAACATGCAATGGGCTATGTTTATTTTAATCTAAGGAATAATAACAGACAACCCCCACCCCAATTAGGAATTAATGAAAATGAGAAGAAGATAAAACCTATTTTCTTTACAGAGACTATTAAACCTAAACACTCGTCAACAGAAAGGAGGGTATGTTACGGAAGTAATTATCTAGTGAATTTTAATGCAGGAAGTTTTCTTTCTTTAGCATCTCTCTTACTACTACTTTGAGATTTAGCTCATGGCCTTTTATAACTCTTCTCAAGCTTTTGTTAGATTGGCAGGGTATTTGGAATTAAAGTGATTAGTGTTTAATAATAAAAATGTTAAGCACTAACTGAATCATGGGACAGAGAATGAAAATACAATTTATTTATTGATTCTTTGGCACTCTCATAGCTTTTATTGTACATAAGTAGACCAGTTTTAATAAACACAAATCTGAGAAATTGGTTATGTGATGTTTTGCCAATGTCACCATTACTTAATATTTCCTCTCTCTCTTACCATCTTACCATTTGCATGTATACTCTGTAGGTTCCCTCTCTCTCTCCTCCTCCTCCTCTCTCTTAAATAATGACAGATTCTCAGTTGAATTGAGATCTTGGATGTGGCCTAATGTTTTGTATCATTTAATCTTGCTTAAAAGACTGACATCCCCCCATTTTCTTTTTAACAGACTGAAATCGGTTCCCTTGCAGAATTTCCCAATATTGTGGCCCATCCTCTGTTCCTTATATTTTAACAAAACATGCAATCCCCTCAGCAGTTTCACAGCATGATGCTAACGCTACCATATTTCACCGTAGGTATGGTGGTTTTGAGGTGTGGGCAGTATTACATTCATGCCACACATATTATTGGTTTGAATTTTTAACTTAAAAACCCTATTTATTTATTTTTGGCAAACTCCAAACATCCTCTCACATGATTCTTGAGTCTGACTTCTTTTGTGCTCACCCTCTCCCCCCTCCCTCCCAGATAGAGTATGTGCCACCCAGAGTGATTGGTGCACCTATAATCTGTTTACGGCATCTGAACTTTGTAGCTTGAAGCTCTGTAGGTTACATTCTTGTTCGCACAGTTTTCTAGTCTATATCTGGGTGTTTTGATGTCACTTTTTGGTTAGGTTTTGTTGCGATAGTCCGATTTAGACATTCTATCTAAGAGACTTTGCAACTACATGTCAACTAACACATGTATTCATTTGCAACTACATGTCAACTAACTCTTATTAGAGTAGACTGTAAGGTTAGGCTTAATGGAATGAGTTGACATGTACTTGCAAAATTACTTAAAGTCAGAAGTTGAGGGACCATCAATCTAAAGTGTTAGCAGATATTGAGCAGACAGTCTACTTGTACTCTCATGACTGGTAGTTTACATGTAGTTGCAAAGTTACTTAGTTAGTAGAATGTAAAAGTGGACCATCAAAATAACGTTACACACTTTTCTCATAATTTCACTAGTAAGGCTCACTAGCACTACAAAACACTTTTAGTAAGTTCTATTTATGTATTTATTTTTATTTTTGCTTTATCTAACTGTATTTATCCATCTATCTAATATATACATATATATATATATTATTATATATTATTATTACTATACCTGCTCCCTCCCCATCTCTCTATTCACCCTGCGTGTGAGTTAGTGTCAAGGTAGAGTGTGATCACCAGCTGAAATCCCACATCGCTGCCCAGCTCAGTTGGAGCTCTCACTGTGCAGCGGGCATAATGCCAGCCCCCCCTCTTGTCTTGAGATTGACCTTCAGGTTGCTTTGCTTGCAAGCACAGGGAGATGTGTGTTTATTGGGGAATTATGCCATAGTAAGGGGCAGTTTGGCAGATTCTCTGACATACTTATTTAAAAGTATGCATACACAAGGGGCTGCGCTTTCAGGCCATAGCACAAAACATGTGCTCACCAAACCCTTACAAGCTAAAGGTGTGATGTACAGGGAAGGAAGTGTTGTGCTGTCTGTTTGCCTAACAGTGTTTTAATTTTTAATGCAGTGTTTCTTTATTAGCCCAGCATCTGTATAAGGTGGAGAAAAGTATCTTCTCTCATCAAGATGATTTCATTTGTATTTAATTTTTGACTTTTGAATAGGTAGGATAAAAACAAGAAAATACATGTCATGGCCTGGTTTTATATATGTATACGTGTGTGCGTGTGTGTATTTTATTATTTTTTTGGGGGGGGAGGAAGGGTGTATGTTTATGTAGTATGCAACAGGATGTGGCATGCAATACCTCTGTTTTACTTTTAATATCTCACACGTTCCTCTAACCCAAAGAGAACAGACTTCCTTTATAATGTGTCGATTTTATTTGCTTTTTTCTTTACCCTCTCTTTAACACACGGCAGATTCATCTGCTGTCTTCTTTCAGCAAGCTCACCCAACCTCTAAACCACCTACCCACTGCAATTTTGAGTTAAACTTGAATTACAGTAATCAACAATAACATCTCAACTGTGAAAGAAGGTCGACACAATCGCTTTTGTCTTTGACACTGCACTTGTTTAAACACAGAGAGAGACAGATAAAAAGGGGGAAAAAAGTTGCCTCAGAAATGTCCTCTAAAGGCCTTTTTCCTCTCCTCTCAATAATAAACCTTAAATATGCTTATTGTGCAATAGAATTTCCAGCCTCTGTACATTTCCAGCCACCTTTTTTCCTTCTCTCTTTTTTAGTTTATTACATTTTCCCCCATTCTCTTTTATTTCTTATTACCATTACAAGATTGGCTTGACTGAGGAGGGGATCTATTGTTATTTCAGATTCCGCAGTCTGAATTGGGCTTCATAAACAAGGGGGGCTCATTCCTGATAGTGTTTCTGAATTCATTATTGTGTGATTTTGAGTGACAGCTGAGAGAGAGAGAGAGAGAGAGAGAGAGAGAGAGAGAGAGAGAGAGAGAGGGGAAGTCTTTAACAGAAACACAGTGGATGGAAAAAAACAACATTATATATATATATACACACGTGCAGATCGATGTTAAGTATATATATATATATATATATATACAGTATACACACACACACAGAGAGTAGTTACATAGCTTGACAATGAATATAGATTGACCACACTATACACTTTCAAAGACTCTGGTGTAGGATTTACTTTATAAACAACTTTGCAAGTAAGATTCACAAATAATTGGAAGGAAAGAGCACGTAAAACATTAAATTAAATGTGAAATTTTGAAAACACTTTAATAATATTCTTCTATAAATTTTTTTACAAAAATCAATAATCTTTGCTCTTTTACAGTGTATATTTATAGTGAGTACACATGAATATTTCCTGTGTGACACCCATGAAATGCTTATTAGGATCAGACTCCTCCCTTGTATTTGACTCAAGACATCCTTAGATGTGTTTCTTGTACGACTAACTTCAGAAAACCAAGTGAAAAAAGCATCCTTTTTCTACTGCCTGATCTCCGTTGCTTAAGGCTTCAAAACCTGCCTTGTCTTTTTCCTCCAGTTGAGAATCCCCCATGTCTAAATATTGTTAAGAGGAAGAGCATTTTAACATGGCAAGGATTATCAGTATATCCCCAGGTCTTTACAGCTTGCCGCCGTTTTGGGCGAAACACTTGCTCCATACAAATTGAAATTGGATTTGCCAATGGATGCCTTAGGTTATAAAGCATGGATATTCATCTAATTACACAATTACAAATTGGAGTAATTACATATGCAGACTTGCTGTACAATGTAATTGTGGTGTAATTAAAGTCGAAATAACCCAAACTGCTATGCAAAATGCACGACTATCCACAGAGAAGCAAACCTGTTCATCCTTTCTGACCTATGGCATCAGTTTCATGCAGATGTTTATTGCTTTACTTGTTAAATTAATATGCAAATTTAGCCCAGTCAAACTTTGTTGTTTTCGTAACACTGTTTTAGTGGTCAAGAACTCATTAGGCCTATATAATACAGTATGTGCGATTGTGCTTCTGAATGTCCGCACATCTTATAAAGTCTGTTGTGACTGAATAGTAAGTTGATCCGAGCCACAAAATTACATGGAATAGCTTTTATGAGACAAAAGACGTATTACTTATCATTAACGGCATCTCTGTCATATTCTCTCTCCTCCTCCTCCTCCTCCTCCTCCTCTCTTTTCTCTTTCTTTAATTTTCTCTTTTGCTCTTCCAAATCTTTAAAACGAGGACAGACTACATTTCTCTCTCTCGTGTGCTAATTAGGAACTGTAGACCTTGGAAGAATTATGTCAATGTTTATTCCTATCATTCACCTTCATTATAGTTCGCGCCCCCTGCCCTCTCACCCAGCATGCATCACTCTCACTTTTGTTCCACACTTCTCCTATTTTGTCTAAATGTTTAATTCAGTCTTCCTATGCAGTTTCTGCAGCTCAGTGCTCCCTTTCTTAAATATGTCACCTTTTTTTGAAGCGTAATAATGTGAAGGAAAAAAAAAAATGTCATGGTGTGTGAGAAAATTGTTATTATACTGCTTTATTTAAGTACAGTGGGTCAGGACTCTGGTGTTTTTAAATGATAAAAGTTCTATTCAACGTGTTAATTGTCAGTGTGCTCTGTTGATTGACGTGTCTTAGATAAATGTAGACTTAGTATTTTTGTGCACGCTTGAACAATAAAAGGGCAATTTATTTCCCCTTAGCAGCAGCTCATTTGATTTCTCTGTTTCGCATGCTCACTTTTTCCCTCTTTCCCTTGTTATACTCTCGCTCGCCTTCTTTCGCTTTTTCCCTCCCTTTCTGTCAATTTGTAAATATTACCCATAGTGGGAATTAGCATAGCTTTTTTTCTTTTTACTATATTTAAAATTCCAATTGTATTCCAAAGTGTATATGAAAGAGCTTCCGTGAGTGTCGTCTCTCTGTGCTCACCGTACCCCCATGAGGCTATCAACGGGCAGTCCTTATGAAACATTTATCAGTCTGTTTTATGTCTTAATGATCCTGTTAGGATTCCCTGCTTGGTTATGGAGACAACGGCGAGCTATGTACTGCTCGGAGAAAGAGCAAAAGAAAAGAGAGAGAGAGAGAGAGAGAGAGAGTAAGCTGCATGCAGTATACCAGATTTTAATTCCGTGTCTTTGCCAAAACATTGCTTACCTTTGCATACAAGCCTCCTTGGCAGGGCCGTGCTTTTTCATCAGTCTCTTCATTTTCTGTTTTATGTTTTTATAATTAAAACATAATATTTATCTTTCCCCAACAGAAGGCTGTCGTACTGGGGGAGGCAGAGAGTTTGAATATTAATATTTTAAATGCATCAATATGACGTCTTTCAGCCGACTGGAAAGGTGTCATCACTTTAAGTGAGATAATGGGGTCTTGTATGCTATTAAATGTACTTGTTAGAAAGAGAAAAAAAAAAGAAAAAAAAACATCTTGACTGAGGCATATGAAAATATCATCAGGTTGCTTTAATCAAATAGTTTTGAATTAGTTTGCGCTAAAGTAGATGCAAAGTGTCATTATTGACTATCACATTCTTAGGATAAAACAAAAAGTTTATTTGCTGAAGGGTTGATGGTGATGCTTTTTTTGTGTGTGTGTGTGAGCGGAGGTCGACAGCTGTCTTACTCTGTCAGAGCCGAATTCCTCTGGAATGAAACCACCTCTCTCTCTTTCTCTCTCTCAAACCAGTGCATACAAATGGCATATCTGGGTGGGAGGGCGCTTTGTTTGAACAAGTTAACTTTGGCATGATTGGGGTGCCTCCCGTGTGAAAGAGCAAGTGAATACATTGACCTTTGTCTCATTAAATATGGAGGACCAGCCATATGATACCATGACAGAAGAATCCTCCTTCTCCATTTGCCTCCTCTTCTCGCTGTCTCGCTCTCTCTTGTTTACCCGTCTTTCTCTCGCACAGTTGCGTAAACACAAGTTATGGAGGTGTAAAGCAAGAACATTATGTAGATTAAAAGCAGTATTTAGAGAGAAAGACACATGTGTCAAAGTTCCCCCCAGCCATGATGTGACGGGGTGGGGGGGGCTTTACGGGTATTCATCATCCACTGATGAGTATCTCTCCCCTCTTCTTTCCCTCTCCCCCTCCTAACCCCATTGACAGGCCACATAAAAAAGCCTTTGTGTCAACATCACGGCACTGACATGAGGCAGATAATGACATGAAAAGTTTGCCTCTTCTTCTCCACCCACCCCCCCACCCCCCCCCCCCATCTTCATTTTAGCGATAGTTATCTTCTAATCAAAGGCAAAATAAGGGTAAAAAAAAAAAGAAAACTGGGCAAAAAAAGTCCACGGATTAAGATCTTCATTTTCTCTTTTTATCTGTCCTCCTTTTTTGTGCCTGTGCATTCCAATTGTTCTTAAAATATTTGGCAATGTCAATTAGTAAGTGAGCAGAGCTAGCTGATGAACACAATTTTCCACTAGACTGAGCACCCTATTGTTGTGGAGCGAGGAGCAGATTTCTGAGGTCATTATCATTCCCTGTTAGCCTGGCCCAGCTGCTCCTCTCGGCTTCAGCCAAACTCCACACCACGGCTCTGGTAGCAGGCAGCAACAGGGGGCCTAGAGAGAGAGAGAGAGATAGAGATGGAGATGGAGGGAGGGCTGGCATGAGAGAAAGAGAGAGGTAGCATGCTAAAGAAAAGGTGTGGCCGCTATGAAACGCAGGGATGGTTAGAAGGGCCGAGACGAGCAAATGATGGTCAGATCACACTAATAAAGCCTAAAGAGATAGATTGAAAAAGACAGCTCTGCCGCGCGATGAAATTAGAGAGGAAGAAACGGGGGATAAAGAACAAGTGAGCGAGGGGATGGAGAAACAGAAGGAAAGAAGCACGCCGCTTGGAGGGAATTAAAAAATCAGTCATACGCTTCTTGGAGCCGAACACCGAACGCTGAGATTATGAAGGCAAAAGATTTGGATGGTAATGCAAGTCGGGGAAATAAAGATCCAGAATGACATACTGCTCTGGTTGGGCAAACCGCTCCCCCAACAGACCCCTGTACTGGCAGGCAGGGGCAAGAGAGAGCAGCCCCAGCGAAGCCATCCTGTCTGCTGTAGAGTAACTACAATGAGGGAGAGATGAACACATGGTGGAAGTGAGGCAGGGGTGAAAATGAATGCAGTTCTAAATGATTAAAAACACTGTATGTGTTAAGAGGAAGGAAAGCTCATGAATGTCTAAAATAATGATGGCGGCCAAAGGGTGTAGAGAGTGCATGTGAAAGAAATGCGAGAACAAGGGATGGGAATATAAGGATATGGGAAGGGATATACATTAGCTGACATCATATTTTTGTATAAATAACACAGATTTATTCTAATTGTATGTAACTTTAGCATATTCATTGTCGCTCTTTCTTTCGCTCGCTTAAAAACTTTAGTTCTCGTGTGTTCAGATTCTATTAGGACGTGTGCGGAATGCATCATGCTGTTTATGTTTTCTTCCGACCAGGTTATTAAATTACACCAATTTAGTTGAATGCAAGTTTTGATGATGAAGTTAAAGCAAGGAAACTACTGACATAAATGGTAAGTTCTAAAATCGAGGCATTAAATTATGTCATAAAATGTCTCGATTTGACCAAATCGTCCAAGAATTTATCCAAGAATCCAAGTATAATACATTTTTTTTTATAATTTTTTTTATGTAGTGTGGTGACTTGATTCTATCCATTGCTTGTTGATTCTGTCATTTTCACTGGAAGATTATGTAATGACATTTTGATGAAACATTAAAATTAGTAAAACAATAAAAAAATTAAAAAAATATACAAAATAATGAAAATACTAATAAACATAAACACATACATAAATAAATAAATAAATAAATGAAACATACATGGATGAATCATATACAATAAGATTTTTAAGATGGAGTGATTTATACGATTTATATAATGGACTTTAATGTCAAACTCTTGAAATCAGTTGTGAGTGGTCTCACATCTGTGGAGTTTCTGCATACTTTGTAAAAAGTTTTTTTTTTTTTTTTTAGTTAACCAAAAAAAATATGTTTCATGTGGTAATGTAAATGAACTCTGCTCACCTCTGCTCAAAAATGATATTTAAACTGACTACATCAAGCTGACAAATTTGACAAATTTTTATCCTGAATAATCATGATAAATTATCATGAATTTTTTTTTGATTGTACCGTTATTACCTCAAATAAATATATATTTTTTTACTATCTAACCATTCAAATTACTTGGTCGGGTTTAATCAAATTAAATATTTTTTTGGACTTTAATAAAACCAGTTAATTTAGATGTTACCACAAAAGGCACATTGTAAGATTTATTTTATCTGCGAAAACTTTGTACTCTTTTTTTTCTTATTTTCCAAATAAAGTTTGAATGAATGTGCAATTGACTGTATGAATGAATGACTAAATTAATTATTTTCTCTTTAGCGCTCTTAGCTCAGGTTTGGGACTCTCCTTCACCATCACCAATATGCCACAACCACCTGGACGACATGACAGCAGCCAATCTGTGCTGTCCTGTTGTATAGAAAAGTACTTTTTCCCCCTGCTTTTTGCAGATTTCATGCCACATTTTTAGATAAGTAATACTCTGGTGTAGTTAGTTTCTCACAAACTAACGGGCAACCACATTGTTTTGTGGCCGCTGACAGTGACAGTAAGTGGCACTTTGAAGATGACTACCTCCTGTTTAGAGTAAGCGGTTCGTGATTAATAAGAGGTGAGTTATTTGATCTGGAGTGGAGGGCACTGTGGCATCTTCACTGGAGTATGTCTATGCTTTACCCCTCTCCATTCTCACAGGAGAGGGCTGACAAGCTCCCCCAAAGGAGGGACATTTGACTCATCAGCATAGTGGAACTATCCATTTCCTTCCATGCAGAGACACTTAAATCATCCCCAACCCCTCACCTTCCGAAAAAAAAAAAGAAAAAAACACGACATCATTGCGTTCGCTCTTTAATCTAGCAATTCAGATTTCTACGTAGAGCTTCTCTATCTTGTGAAATTTGATGTACTACCAGCTGCCTTTTATTCTGCATTGATTAAAACAGCAAAAGAGGAGATGAAGTGTTTTATTCATTCTCTTCAAAACATCCTCATACCTGCATCATTGTTTCCAAAGGAAGCTTTTTTCAGATGATGAAAGCCCCTTTGACTCAAAAGAAAAAAAGAGAAAAATATATAAAAAAAGCTCTCTCACTTTTGTACTTGCCAGCTGTACGTTTTAATGTGCTCCCAGAAGCATTTTCACTCCTCCCCGTTCTCTTGGCACACCATCTCCCTATTGCCCCTTTCGCACATTCGCCGTCTATACGTCTTATCCTCCCCTCACCTACCTGTAGAAAGTTTGCGTTAGTTGTGCGGCACGGCTTCAAAGCATTGCTCTCAGCTTGCAGCTGCCAAGCTCCTCGTCCCCTGTTAGCAGGCATCCAGCTGTCAGGCGCAGAGAGGGGGAAAAGAGGGAGGAAATCTCTCACCAGCCATATGGTACCCGGCTCTGCCGCAGCCTCGCCGCTCCACGGGCAAATGGCAAACTCATAGATCTCATCAACACTCCTAATATCCAGCTTGGAGATGGAGAATATTAGCCTTTGCACCCTCCACCATCCAGGCTCGACTCGGTCGAGGAGCGGGCTCTCGGTTAGCGCAAACTGCCACTTTCTCTTTGCTGGCCGGAAGGGGAGAGTACGTTTCTGGAAGGCTTTTAAGAATGGATGCTTGCCATGCACTGTGACTTGATTTTTGATAGCTCGCTTCGCGGGTCTCGTGTAAAGCGCAGCTGAACGAAAATCCCCCGAACAGGTTGTGGTGTTTGAAAAATGGTGCGAAAAGCAGACACATTAAAGATTCCGCGTGACCTACCCTCGAGAGTTCGGCTTCCGCGTTCGGTCTATTAGCAGGATGCTACGTCTACTCTCCTAATCCTAACAGGCCTGAGATATCAGACTCCGCTGTCTCGCCGTAAGTGGTGCCTTATGGCAGCGCAAGCTGCGGCGAAGCACTGGAATTATGGGTACATTACCGCATAAGGCTCAAAACACTGTCAAAAGCAGCACGGGTGAATCCCGCATCCTTATGCGTACACCGTTTCGGAGTTTAGCCCTGAGCAGAAGGTACATAGAGTAATTGGTGCTGGGAGAGAACGTGTTTTGTGAATTTCACTATTAATGGATATTAATTGATGGGAAAGGAGGGGGGTTGTCTCTTGCAGAAGAAAAGAGAAATGCAAGGAATATGCACTCGCAAATATTTCTTTATTTCGCTTATTTATTTTACTCCGCAACCCAACCTGAAGCGGTCGCCATTAGGAGTGAGAGCTGGGGAGATTAATATGGCGGTTGCAGCATTTTGGAGGGACGGTAACGTTAATGGTCCCACTGGGTTTTTAATGAGTGTTGTGCCCCAAACAAAATGAGCTAATTAGTGTTATCATCCATATATCAGGCCATACGCATACACACTGATCTACGCTCTAACACACACACACTTATATATACACACAGCATCATCCTGCTCCTCCATCATAGGAGAATCTGATCAGGGCTTTGTTGTGCCCTAACATTACAGGGCACTTGAGTTCATGAAATGACCCTGTCTTTAGAATCCTTCCCATTTTACACAATCACTTGTGATAGAGGGGTAGTTGACTTATTGATATAGCGTTTAGATTTTATCTTTGTTTACCTGCTGTTGCCTTGACTTTTGCCACACAGAACAACTCAAACTCACATTTAATGTTTTGACACTCTGGTACATACAGCTACAAACTGTAAAATTATAGCTCACACACTGGAAAATACGATCAGGTTTCCTTTTATGTCTCGCTGTGCAAACAGTTCAGACATATGATATTGTTCTTAAAGTGCCTTAAATGTCTATAGGGATCATTCCTAAAGCTGTTAAAAGAGTGCAGGAGTGATGAACATAACTGTGAGGGAAGGAATGAAGGAAACAACAAGAAAGCAAGAAATAAATAAAGTAGGAAAGAAAAACAGGAAAGAAGGAAATAAAGGAAATGAATGAGAAATGAGAAAAATAGTGAGGATGGAAGGAAAAAGTGAAGAACAAAGTAATAAAAACAAAGTAAAAGAATGAGGAAGGAAGGACAAACTGAAAGGGAAAATAATGAAGAAGGTTATTAAAATGGAAACGGAAATTACAAATAAATGAGGAAAAAAGGAAAGGAATGAGGAAAAAGGAAAGGAATGAGGAAAAAGGAAAAGGAAGGAAGGAAGGAAGGAAAACAGAAATAAGATGGAAAAGAATAAATGAGAATGAAAAATCAACAATGAAGGAAGGATGAAAGCAAGGAAGGAAAGGAAAAATAAGGAAGGAAACGAGAAAGAATAAACTAGAAAATGAAAGAGAGTAAATAAGGAAGGAAAAGAATGGGAAAGAGAAAGAAAGAATGTTTTGAACAGAACTGTTGACAGCTCCGGTAGGCTGTTGTTTGTCGTGTCATTTCCTCACATTTGAGCTCTCTTACTGACCTCCGCTTTATTTCTCTGCCATTAAGCCTATTATAAAATCAATAAACAATTGTGCCTTTTTTCCCCTTTAAATCTTTTTTCTCCTCTGTATATCCTCTGCAATCGGAGAGGAGAAACAGATATCAGAACAGCAGTGGCGGCAGCAGGTACCAGCGCTTTGACCCGTCTGTGAAAAAAACACTCAATTTAGTGCACAAGCATCTTGATCTGTTGTATCCCGTGCCATTATCCAGTTATGTCCAATCCTGCAGCGCTCCAGCGGCCTGAGGTTAACCCTGAGACCCATCATAACCACATTCAGCCATGACTCTACTCTTAAGGCAGCTGCATTCCAGCACATCTACGATCAAACTCTTCCGTTTTCATTTCCAATCTAATATCCATGACCAATGTTTGTTTTTAAAGGCCTGTTTGGTTTTTGCCGATTGATTGGGAATCGGTTTTTACACTCCAGTTTATGTGCCTCCTTCTCTCCCTACTCCTACTCTGTAGATTAGCACCCTGAGGCAAAGTTATGGAATGATCGAGGGCTTTTTAATTGTCACATTCTCAAAATGTAATAACCCTCCCGATAAAAATCAACAAACACTGAGTTTGACAGCTGATTCATACATTGTGCATCAAAAATAAAAGCCATTTACAGATTTTAATTCCCACTGTCAGTTTAAACTAAAGTGTCAAGCACAGCGGTAGGGATGACAATGTAAACCGCTTTCATTTCTTCAGCTTAAAAGAACTTTGAAATGAAAATGCCTGTAACAAGGCTACAGTCACATTGTTTTTCTCTCTTTCGTTTTTTTATTTTTTTTCTCTCTTCCTTCCTTTTTTTTTCTTAGGTCTCGTTCGAGTGCTGGTAATTATGGGTAATCATAAACAGCGGAGCTCCTGCTAATGAGCCTGTGTTGTATGTTGGGTTCATACAGAGCCCCCTCTTCACTGCAACCAGTGTGGGTAGAAGAAGCAGCTCTTTGTTCTGCGTGTGGTGGTCCTTTTTCTTTCCCCCCGCCAATTTAAAACTGTGCCTTTACGTTACGTTATGTTTCAGTTTGTGTCTTGTTATTCTTAGCCTCTTTCTTTACTGTATCATATGTGGCATCAGGTACCAGATGTTTTGGGTCCTCAATGGTCTTCGTGTTTTCCTTAAAAGAGGAGGTCATGCACTCTTCATTTTGATGTGTTGCATGTTCGTCTCTAAGCATTTGCATTAGAGACTAAAGTTCAAATTTCTAATTGATCTAAGTTGCTAATGCTAATTCTGTAATCACAACATTCAAGGTGGTATCTGTTTGAAACGGCATATGGGAACAACAGTTTGTTCGAAATGTTTTAGTCTAAAATCTTTTTTTTATTATTTTTTTTATTATTATCCTGCTTCCTGAGCATATTCCGGGCCAAACCGAGATTATTAATAATAAAATCCAGCACCTCTAACCCTATTTGCATAGCCCTCGTCACCCTCTTCAGAACTCCTACTGTAAGTTTCCTAGAGAATTCTCTCGCTTCCTCACTCTTATTCTCTTTCCCTCTGTCTCTATCAGTCTCACTGCTGTTCCTGTATTTCCACTGGGAGAAACATTGACCTCATTTGTGAGGACAATAACCCCCTTGACTTTGGGGATTAAGACATGAAACCTTTGTGGATTAATTAGGTTTGGAGTTGAATTCATTTTGCTGCTCGGGAATACAACAAGAAAGAGAGAGAGAACTAGAGAGATTAAAAAAGGGAGAAGAAAATAACACTAGGCAAAGTGAAAGTTCAATTGTTCATTCTACATAGGGAAATAGTTTGATTAGCCATGAGTACATGCATATATATATATATATATATATATATATAATTTATTTATTTATTTATTTTTTTGGTTTGACCAAATGCAGCCTGCCACAAATGAAGGCATTTGCTCGCAGACTCCCACAGTCTCGGCAACAGCGCTTTAAGAAGTGGCAGCATCGAGCATTGTTATAGTTGTCTTGGAAACTAAGCTTGGTGTTTGTTTGTGTAAGATCTACCCCAATTGCAATTTAGATGGTTAACACCTATTGTTTTTGTTAAGAACATATGTTATTTGAGTTTAACTTTCATGTGAAAAGAGCTGTTAGCACAGTTTGTTTACAAACTAGCAAACACTCTTAATTCACGGTAGAGGAACTAAAGAACAGTGCAAAACCTTACATCTGTGATTTTCCTGCTCTCTACCAAACATAAGGGAACACATGGGCATCATTAACCTCACACTTTCAAGATCATTTAGACTTCGTTTTTTTATACTAAGGTCACTGGATTTTCTTCTTTCCATCATATTTTATTAGGGGTGTAACAATATATTGCAATACAAAAATGCAACCATATTTATCATGGATAGTGACAATATTTATTGTGTGTAGTTCATTGTGCATTGGGTTTCCAGCACCAAGTCCAAGCCTATTCATTTACACCCACAATTTAATATCAAATTTAGCATTTTAGTTAACCTTTTAACATATGTCTTGGAGTATCGCAATAATATCGTATAATGAGTTCAGTATCGTGATATGTATTGAATCGTGACATGAGGGTATCGTTACACCCTTATATTTTATGAAAGAACTTGTTTTTCCTTCTTTATCTTTTCTGTTTTATTTTCTTTCTAATCAGATTTTCAAACTGATAAACTGTAAGAATGAGAACCATACATTTCAGTTATGATGCAATATGATTTTTCAGGGATAGTTCACTGAAAAAATAAATATTCTGTCATCATTTACTCACCCTTATATTTTGAAAAAATATGTTTTTTTTTTTCAAACAATAAAAATCAATGGGTTTCATTGTTCTTTTTGGATTTGGCTTTCATTGTAAGGACAAAAACAATTCTCCTTCTTTGTTCCACAGAAGAAAGTAAGTCATACAGGTTTGGAACGACATGAGGGTGAGTAAATGATGACAGTATTTTCATTTTTTAGGTGAACTATCCCTTTAAACAAGTTTTCTTTATGTTATTGTATTGCTAAAGGTGCTCGTATCAGTCTGCATTTGGCTCCCATCACATGTCCCTTCATTCTCTCCAAAGCGCATAATATCCTTTTTACGATTCAGCAAACTTTTCCCGGGGGATTCTCACTCGAGACGTTATGGAAAAGATGTGATGTTGTGAACAGACTCTGGGCATTGTGACAGATTTGACATATTACAGATAACAAAATAAGAAAAACAATATCAGCTCGTGATTTAGTACCGCAGGCTTAGAGATTCATTCGACACCACGCAGGCCTCGTACGTGAAAAGTTGCGCCTGCGTTCCCCTCAGGACACAGGTTTAGCGCTGGTTTTGTGTGCGGGGGCCTCAGCCCGCTCCCTCAGCGTGGCTAAACCATGGCTGAGCCCCTGCGAGCCCCTCACTGGGGACGGATCGCCCAAATGCCACCTCTCCTGGCTCGGGGTGCAGGTGAGGTGTAATCTTGCCACTGAAGCACTTCCTCTGCCAGAAACAGGTATTTCCTGTAAGACATAGAGATGGGGATTCAGGAAAGAATGTCAAATCTGGTTTTCTCTGGTTTTGTCTTCATCTCTCCCTCTCTGATCCTCACATTTCATGGGTATCTAGCGAGTTTCGAGAAGACCAGTTTAGTCTATTGTGGTGCAAAACAAGAGGAAGAGGGGATGAAGAGGAGCAACTTGAACTTTAGAAAGAGGAAAAAGTTTGGAGGACATTTCTGGATTATGTTCATGAGACACAAGCTGCTCGCAGTCTGAACATGGCACTATGTCAATGCATGTCTATTTCCATAAAGTTTATTTTTACACCCTGCAAGGCTCAGCACAGTAAGACACCAGCACCATCGACAACTAAATGGATGTAGGCAGGAATCTTAAGTCGACGCATCGTGATTCCAAATAATTCTGACAGCTAGCATTGTGAAAAACCCATTCCTCTGCGCAATAGCATTTGAAGCAATCCACTTTGCACGAGACACGATAAGGAATCATCGTCGAAAGGTTGCCCAACGTTGCCTAAACGTAGCTAACGGTGTTGAAAAGTATGGCGTGCTGTTAGCACTAACAGACAGGCTTTTCTTATCTCATGCTTACTGTAGCAGTAAGTTGAACATCTGATGGCTCTCTGTGATGCAGCGTGGCGGACAGGTGAGATGCGTGAGCGAGCGACACTTTGGAGACGCGTGTTCACACCATGTCACCGTTCTCCATCTGCAAGCCTTCAGAAAAATTTCCCTTTAGTGTGTCTCTGCCAAGCTCACACACTCACAAGAGCTGCCGCACATTCTGCTTTCATTTATCAGCCACTGCTCACTAGTATTGTTTCTCACTTACACGGCGATACAAATATCAGTGTTAAGTTGAGAATTCACTGGAGCAACATCAAACAGCCGTTATCTAACTTTGAATATTTGTCTGCTCCGTTTCAATAGATCTTTTTTAACATTTCATTTAATTGCAGTTTCAAATGAAGCAATATGGAAATATGAAATTAAATTGTAATGAATCCCGTTATGCTGATGGTTGCGCAAAGAGATCTAATGTTACAGTCACATCTATATCAGCTTTATGGCCATATTCTCACTTAAACCTTCAATGTGTCTGCTTTTCGAACAGGTTCACCCTCTCGCCATGCCACATCCTCTGATTAAACCTTCAGGGCATGTTGGCTAAACTGATACCATCACCATCAGACTTATCCCTTTAAAAGCAGGACACTCTTGGTGGGCTTTTTGGAGGAGCTTAGCAGAAACAGACGGTCTCCCACAGCAGAGTGGGTTGAGGTCCAGGGAGCACCATGAGTTTTTTTTTTTTGTGTCGTATTCCCATCGATTTGGAAACCAGAAAGCAGTAGAGTGCCATCTTTCCCCCCTACAGAGCTTCCAGAGAATCTCGCCACAATCTTCCCCTCGAACACTTTGTTTGTCTAACCCCTTCAGTGTCCCTAACAGAAATAGCCCACAGAGTCCTCGTTCCTCCAGCCATACACACATATGTAATCTCTCTCGCTCTCAGTGTACTTTTTTTTTCCCTCATGCATCTCATTCTGTTTATCTGACCCTAGCAGAATCTTTCATGAAATTATCCCCTTATGATGAGTTAAGAAAAAAAAAGGTATGTTAATGACTGCACAGCTCTTTTACAGCACTCAGACATGTTTCCCTTACACAAGTAGTGATGACTAAATGGTTGGATGGTTGTAAC
The DNA here is from genome assembly GCA_031834385.1 of Semotilus atromaculatus. Taxonomy (NCBI): domain Eukaryota; kingdom Metazoa; phylum Chordata; class Actinopteri; order Cypriniformes; family Leuciscidae; genus Semotilus; species Semotilus atromaculatus. Next base: position 9,028,546 of record JAULUF010000009.1, on the reverse strand, counting down.
ACATGGTGAGTTGTAACTCTGGATATGAGCATCATTCAATTTAACTTCTGGGTTTATAGTTTGGTTTGTGATCAGGTTAATGCAAGTTAAAGGACTGAACTGATATCAGTTCAGTTCATCTAAATCAGAAGATACACTCTTGTTTAATTTGAAATAGTATATCATATTTACTCCAAAAGTTTTACATAAATGTAAAAAAAAAAAACACTCCTTTGCCCTTTTTATTTCTGTAGACTAAACAATATGTAAAATGTTTGTGCATAACACAGTGTTTAAGTTGACATTTGACACAACTGCACACTCAACTGTTATGTTTTCGATAGCCTGTGTTGTATGCATTTTTCTCTAGTGTGTTACAGCTTATTTGCATTATTATTATTTATATATTTTTTGGTAAAGAGACAGTTCACATCAAAAATAAAATCATCATCATTTTCTAATGTCAATGAAAACCTGTATGACTTTCTGTCTTCTGTGGAACACTCACAAAAATAAAGGTTCTTTATTGGCATCTATGATTCCATGAAGAACTTTTCATGTTTTGTTTTAATGTTGTGAAAAAAAAAAATAGTCAACATGAACTGTACCCCAACTATATATATATATATATGGAGAAAAAGCCATACAGATTTGGAATGGCATGAGGGTGAGTAAATGATAAAAATAACAAAAATGTGGGTGAAATATTGTTAAAACCATCCACAATCATAGTCCTCTTATCATCATGAAGGCTGAATGCTATATGTGAAATATTTGAGTTTTTCGACCACCTTTTTCAGTAGCATCACCTCTCCTGATCTCCACCCACACTGCACGTTCTCCTTTTAGGGATACATCCGGTTCTGTCATGGAATTTGTGTGCAAACACAGCCCTTCCTCACCCTCCACCCACCCCTTCCCCCTCACTTGTAAATTAAATCCACATAACAGAGATCGATGGCTGCCTCCTAATCATGTTAGACGTATTGTTTTAAAATACCAGCGCTCAGCTGGTGAATCCTGGTGCTCTTCTGTTTGTCCCTGTTTAAGAGATCAGACCTCTTTAGCTCCCATCTTCCTCTCTCACTCTCTCTCAACCCCTCTTTTTCTGCTCACCCTTTCTCTCAATCTGTTTGTTTTCAAAGCCCAGGGAATTGGCCCAAATCCTAGGTATCACATATCTGACCATATTTCAAGCCGAAATTAAGCATGTTAAAACCCTTTTCCCTTTAAAGGTCAGACATTAGTGCTGGTAAAAATTGATCTGTGGGTTTTATGAATTTAGCCCCTGTGTTGGAGCCGCTTTTGTAATGGGAAGATTCAGTGGGGGAAGCTTAACACGGCATTGTTTTGCTTTGACAACGCAGCCACGAGAGCCTCTGCAGCTGTTCCCCCTGCTTACAATGGCAGATTAATTAACACAATCATGTGCTGCTGGCTTCAGCTCAACACGCAGGTCTGCTCTGGGACAGATAGGTAAATCCTATACATGCCTTTCCAGACAGAGCATATTCTTGATGGGCTTCGCGACTAGATATATATTTGCAATGTGACTGGTCAGCCTATCGAGGCGAGAAACAGTAGAAACGAAGGACTACAAACGAGAAGGAGAGGCCTTGGCTGATTGAATCAGAGCATTGCTGTGTCTGAAGTGTTGTCTGTTTCAGAGCAGCACTTCCTCTGCACCCCCCCCCCCCCCCCCCCCCCCACCCCCTCTCCGTCCCTCCCTCGAGCTGCCAGGGCCATTAGCCGGGTTTCCTAATTAAGATTCCGCCGGCCGATCCGTCTCTCTTTCTTAGTTAGTTCCCTGACATTTTAAACTGTCTATTATTCCACCCGGCTTTCAGGTGCAATGCTGTGTAAATGGCAAGTCAAAAAATTATGTATCTCTCATACAGTTATCCATCAAGGACTATTAGAGGGAGCGGTCTGGGCGCTTAAATCATTACCGAATGCTGTGATCTTTCCCGATTGATCTTATCGCTCACATCCACTGTCATTCCGTTACCACACTTCATCCGTCCATTTCTCCCCCCCCCTCCCCTTCCTCCCTTTTCAGCACTCTCTCTCTCTCTCTGCACCACGCCCGTGTTTGCTTTTCAACATGACCACAGAGTGTCGATATCTCAACCTTGCACCCACTTCTCTGTTGATATGATGATCACTTAACAGTCAAGAGCAAAGGATGATGGGAAATAAGGGCGTCATCAGAGGCAGCGACGGCAGCAGCCGAGCAATTATGTTTCCTTCAGACCAAATGCTCTGCCATTAATGAAATCCCTTATCACCCTGGAGAGGAGCAGGATGCTGGGACAGGTGCGGGAGATGCGCGTCGCTCATTTATCTTGTTTCCCGGAATGAAGGGGAGAAGCGAAATACACAGACGGGGAGGCAACAAGTGTGCGGCGAGTTCAGGCGCTGTAAATAATGTGTTTCTCAGTTACATATTTTAAACTTTGATTGGCAGCTCTGGCTAATTTTATTTTGAGGTGTATAAATATAGGGCCTCATCAGAAAAGCCTTGGCACGCAAGCTTTCAGTGTGTCTAAGATTTGTTTGTGAAGACCTGCTTGTGAATGGGTGGGAGTGAGAGAGAGAAAGAGAGAGATGAGGGGATGTCAATCGAGTGTCTGACATCCTGCAGTGCCTGTGAGCTGCGGATAGCATTTGAAGCATTTGCCCCAACAACAAGGTGTCTGCCCTTTACCAAAGCGGGGAGATCCATGTTAGTGCCTTCTGGTGCTTTCGAAAGGGGGGCCGGAGAAGAGGGGGGGAGTGGGGGTCAGTGGATGGGGTGGCTCTAATGACGTTAATGCTGTGTGAGATTCTGGCTCCTGTTAAAGGAAGCAATCTGATTGGAAACAGTTCTGGGAGTCTGGGAGGTTGGCCCTGCCTCGTTTCATTTAATGACCCATTTCCTCAGCTCGTGCCACAAGCAGTTAACAAAAGTCAAGGTGCCTAGAGGTTCCCCTGCTGGGGGAGCATGCCAGACCGCGGCAGAAGGTGCAGTGGGGGGTATTTTTAGGTCAAGAGTTTTTTTTTTTGTTTTTTTTTTGCATCGGATAGTCTTTATGCGAGGAAATGTCTTTGAGGTTTTATGTCAACCTGATGTACAATGATTTATGGAAAGGTTAACCTTGTAGTTAGCGCTCAAAACACTTTCACGCTAATAGCGATAGCAGACCAGAGATGCCGCAGTAACTTTCGTGACCTTCTAGTGGAGTCGTTGCGTCCCCAGGAGCAAGTCCTAATGGAGCTAGTCAACTCTGAAAGCCAAACTTGAGCTCACTCACACATATCAAGCTAATGATCAATTATTAATATTCACAATCTCTAGCCCCAATATCCCCATATGGGTGTAGAAGACAAGCAATTATGTCATGCTTCTCGCTCTTCGGACCAAGCTATGTGAAGCTATTTATAAATATATAAAAGATAGATCTTATTACACTGAGTTATTGCCCTCTTATTTCAGATGTACAGATTCAGATTAATTTGTAATTAGTCTTGAGATTTTGAGCCTCTGTAGATAAAGGATTCCAAAGTCTATGCTTCATTCCAGAAACACGGATCTTTTAAAAAAAAAAACGAAAGAAAGAAAAGCAAATGCTCGTAGCTGGACTAAAATAGCATAAGCCTAAATGATTGTGAGCTCAGACAAATACAGACACGTATGTCTGAATGCCCTGGCAACAGCGAGCTTGCCAGTAAATGAGTTTTGAAATAAACTGTTATTGTTTAGTTGTAAACATCGAATCCTTGTAATGGAATCTAGGGTCGTGCTTAAGTGACAGCGTGTTGGTGGTATTGTACAAACACAGTCTTTTAAAGATGCGAGTGTGGATCGGGAAAAAAAGGAGAAAGAAAGAAAGAAAAAAAAAATAACTCAAGAATAGGGCAGCAAGGCATCTGAAGCCCTTCTCTCTGTAACATTGTGATTTAATTTTCAATATCCTGTCATAGATATTCGTCATTTTCGTCGGGCTTAGGTTCACATTAATTTGCTCCAAATGTCAGATATCTCTCCTCAGATAAAACAGACAGTGAAATAAAGACATAAGGCTCCATCTTTTCTGTGGCCCGTGCAATCTGCAGAATAGCTTTACTCATATAAGAGGGGGAAGTCTATTAATATTTGAGTCATCAGGGCAGCAGTGTTCTGAAATGGAAAAAATTGTTAGCTCCTCAATGGTGATTTTTGCTCTCTGTCAATGACCTTCATAACAAATGAACATTTGGTCTGTGGAGGAGATAGGAGCAGGCTTTCTCACTGACATGTGTGAGGGGTGACGCACTGTCAACTGGAAGAACTGGAGTTGTAGAAAGAGTCAACAGTGGAAGGATGACGAAGAGAAGAGAAAGAGAGGAGCGAAATTAAATAAGGCGTAAATAAAAAATAAGCCATACATAATGTGTGGATGCTTGTCGGTCATGTTAACATATGTTAAAGTCTTAGTTTAATCGGCGATGTTTCAAAGTTAAAAGTACTTTAAAAATATTATTCATACTATAGTCATTTTGTGAAATCACACCATGTGACATGTTATAACTTCAACTAAACTTATCTTGTCATATAAATGTAATCTTTTTGTTTAAAGAGACTTCTTGACCTTGATACACAACCATGAGGGTCTGCTTGAGTCCACTTTGATTTAATTTTCTTCTTCTTTTATGTCTTGGTTTGACTGACAAAATCTTTTCTTTCTTTTTTTCAAAATACATTTAAATATTGTCAGTAAAAAAGACCTATTATAGATGATAAATTAAATTATAAATGATAAAAATGCCTATTATAGATGTTTATTCAAGTGATCAAAAAAAAAGAAAAAAAAAAGTAATTGACCCTGCATATCAGTTTTGCTACACAGACTCTGTGTTCCAACATCTCTTATCCTGCCTGGATGTTTGTAGATATTTTTTTTCTTCTAAAATTACTCTTTCAGACTTCATTCAGACATCTCACTCAGATTAATGTGGGTTAAATAAAAGATATCCAATGCTATTTTTGATGGATGATGTAACCTTGAGGGGGAGGGACAGTTTTAAAGCTTTTCTGCCCAGCTCTCACCATCTTGAAATGTATTCTGATGGAGTTGCTCAGTCATGAGACTCTCCTGTGTTTAGAACGGCATGATAAATCTTTTTATTTCATTTTCCAAGACACTGGACAAGTGCATATAAGAGTAAAAGCGGGGATGTCCTTGACCGCACAATTTATAGTCCTTGTGGCTGAGGCGAAAAAGCCACGGTTTACAGTTCCTGTCAAGATGCAGGTTTTTGGTTAAAGTGATACGTGAAGATGGGAAGAACCGTTAATGTTGTCCTGCGTGTAATTCATCATCTTCACATTATAGTGTCAGTCTTTGTGGATGTCTAGTTTGGTAATATTGTTATTGATCAGACCATCCATATGGTAATTTCCCTAATATCGTCAAGTACATCAGTATTGTTTTAATTCTCATTAATGAAAGCGATAGAGGAATGGCTTTTCAAAGCGCTTGGCTTTAGAGGGATGCTAATGGATTTAGAAGGTGCTGTAAAGGGATGTGTAAGTCAGCTTTATGATTGCCTGGTGTACTTGTTGTTGATTTGGTCGGGTGGAAAAATGAATAGGAAATCAATGTCAGGCGAGGAGGGTTTTTTTCTACCCTGAAAGACTTTTAAAGGTACAGCGCTGTGCTTAAGTAATGCTCTAAAGGCTGATTAGCTCCACAACAGTCTCTTTCTTTCTTTCTTTCTTTCTTGTTAAAAGTTGGTTAAAAGCATATATATATAACTTGTTATTATAGTTTAAAATGCTGTCATTACTCTCTCTTTAAATACATTTTCCATGTTTATCCAATGTCAGTTGGGTCCAAACACATTGGAATAAAAAAATTTAAAAAAAAAGAAAAGTAAATGATGACAGTATCTACATTTTTGGATCAACTGTCCCTATAAAAAAATAACGTATCATTTCTGCATTGTACTGTCCTCATTCTCACAGTTTAACACAGTAGCCCTGAACAGACAGCATCCTCCCAGGCTTCACTAATGACAAAGTTGCCCATTTTACAAAAAAAAAAAAAAAAAAAAAGTGGGCGTCCAATGAATATTTACCATGGTTAAGAGCAGCCAGCCTTACTGAAGTGGGGCTTGTAATAAGATGCCCACCCTCAGGGCTCTCGCAAGCTCACTAAGGCTTCATGCGATGGCAGAACGTCTCCTCTCATGCGTCAGGCCAGCAGTGGTCACGGCAGTCCCTCTCCTATCCCCCCTGCATGCTGTGATCACCTTGCAGAATAATAAAGTTAGTGAGACCTCACTGCCTCCTCATCAGCATGGGTTTCACTTTCTTTTCAGTGCGTATTTATTAATTTATTTATCTTAATTTTCTTTTCTTTCGTTCTTTTTTTTCCCCCCTCGTTTTTTTAATTTGCTGCTCTTTGAAGCCTGAAAGCAACTCGAGAGGAGCAAACAAAGATGGGTGAGTGCCAGGCGGAAACTTATGGCACCATTCCTGTTCCCTCAGCTCGACAGAGGCATAGCCTTTAAAGAGGGAGAGGCGCACCTTCTGTCACTGATGGTGGGAGGGAAGGAGAGATAGACAGAGAGAGAGAGATAAAAAGAGGGAGGGAGAGGGTTTCTTCAGTCAAGAGTGCTGTCAATGTGGCTCATTTGCACAATTCTGCCACTTTCACCTCTCTGACCTCCTGAGACTCTATCGTGTTGTTATGTTGGTGCATGATGCTCGGTGTTTGTGAAGGGCACGTCTTGAGGAACCCGAGATGCGTTCATCAGATTTCAGTTGTGAAGGAGCCGCACGTGACTTGGCCGAGATCCTAGATTCATGTCGAATTTCTCGTGCTTTATGTCGCCCATTAAACTATTGAACTATTGATGTTATTGGTGGATAGGATTTAGTCAAGCGTGTTAAGTCGAGGAAGATTTCTAACTTCTTACAGTCGGAGGGAGAATACTTAAAGCTTAATTTCACCTGACCCTTCCGCCAGCAGGCATAACAAATGTGCTCTAAAAAGAGAGAAAGAGAGGGAGAGAGAGAGAGAGAGAGAGAAATGCGGCATTCTGTTCACAAAGCAGAAAAAGGACAATCTTTCCTCCTCCTCTTGTAATCCTACTTTCACTCAGGCTGCCGCTAATAAATATAAATGTTTGTGATTAGCATCACGGCGGCACAGGTGCATGTTTGTTGCGAGGAGAGGCATGTTCATTAATTTTCAGCTATGAAAAGTGCACTGCGCCATAAACACAGAGTCCAAAAACGCATGGGCTGATAAATGAACGCACAGATTGTTAATGTACCATTGTATGGCTGAGCCTCCACAAGCTTAAAAAAAACAAAAAACACTGGGCCCTCTTGCCAAATCAGTGCTAGCTGGAGGTAATGTGCTAGCGGCCCCCTTTTTCATGGGCCAGATTACAGAGAATGGAGCTTTAAAACTGTTTTGTGTGACTGAGTGTGTGTGATTATACTTACACATAGGATATAAGGACTATAGAGACAACATAGCCTCCCCCCACATTTGCCTTCCCATCTGATCTTTTGCCACCATGTGGGCAGTAATTAGTTTTTTTTATTTTTTATTTTTTATTGTATTTTTTTTTTACTCAAATTTACTGTGGAGTTTGGCTCTTGACTGTGTGGGTGGATGATTCGATGGATAACCTGTTCTCTGGTTTGGCATTTCTTAAACAAACAATTAAATGTAATGTGAAAATGCTACTGGTACTTTTATATAATATATATATATAATATGTTATATATAATATGTTTAACATCATTAATGGAGCACATGAAAACATGAAAACAGCAAGGCTGTTCACGTTTAACTACAACTGTAAAAAAAAAAAAAAGAGAGAAAAGAATGACAGCGCTCGGAGTGAGAAAATGCTGCTTTTCTTCAGACCATGAAAAAAAAATCTGAATCTGCTGAAAATGGGTTGTTTTTCAGTCACAGCAAAAATGTTTTATTAGGGGACCGCTGAACACCTGCCTTAAAATGTCGTTTCAACATCTCCCGAATGCCATTTTGCTTAATTGACTTGGAAATGGCCCAAATGTATTGCTGAATGCAGTCTAATTAATATTAATAATAAATGCCATTATTAACATCAAAGAACATCTGGTGCCCCTGTTTACCCACATGCCTTATATGTAGCACATTTTGCGGCTGTTTCATCTCACAAACAGAAAGGGGGTAAACACTTTTTGAATTTAGTGTTTATTTATTTATTTATTTAAATTCTAGTTTGCCTCCGTGAATTTATTACCTCATTGACACGCAGGTCAGCGCGTACCGCCTGCAAGCGAGAGGGCTTGCTCTCATATCCAGTGAATCTTACAAACGTTTGGACAGTTTTTTTTCCCCCCCTTCCCCATGGGCAAGACTTGGTTGTGGTGGTACCATGGAGGGTTCGGGGTCCCTGGTGTACTTCTTAAAATAAATAAATAAATAAGTGCTTGTGCTTGCATCTGTGCCAAGGGGCTGCATTAGGAGTTTTAGCCACCATAAATCAGCAGGCTAAATAACTTTAATCTAAAATTTCATTAAGTAGTCCTTGTCAGGTAGTAAAAGGAGGGGATAATGCAGTGGTGTTTAATGATAATTGGTGTTTGGTTAATAAATTCTGCGAGTTCCGATTACTTTCTAGCAGTCGGCGGAATGCTAGCCTCAGCAGTGTAACTAAACCTCAAATTGATTAACTCGCCTGAACCAGACTGTTCACAAAGATGGCACCGGTCCAAATCAAAAAAGAGAGAGTGCAGTGTGCGCATCAGCCGGATGGTGTTGTGTTGCTCCAGCGTAAGGAAATCAGCTCCCCCCGGGCGCATTTTTAAAAGCCTAATGCCTTTCAAATGATGTCATCACATTTTACCTTCTCTCTCTCTCTCTCTCTCTCGCTCTGCTTTTTACTATCTAAATCCAAATGTTTTTCTCACATTTTCCTCGGGAGCTACAGAGGAAGGAAGGTCAATGACTGACTTGGGCACGTGACACATTATTATAATGGATATGGGAGACATCTTGTGTTTTTATGATTGTATCTTTTCATTTTTTTCCCCCTTTGAAAGTGATATGCAAGTAATCAGAACCACAGACTGATTTAGAGTGGAAGTGTGATTGTGAGAGATCCATTAAAGGTATGTGTGTGTGGAGGGGGATGGGGGGGGGGGGGGGGGGTGGTGTCATAGTGGGCCTTTGTTATTGTTTGTTTTTTATTAGTAGGATCAGGGTGTGGTCCATCTGGAGAGATTAGGGATGTTGTACACACACACACTCACGCACACACACACACACACACACACACACACACACACAAATAAACACAGAACATTTCATGTCACTGAGACAAACATATTTACCAGCTTACAACAACTCACCAGCAAACGTGTGTGTATGTCAAAGAGACAGAGCAGACAGCAGGGTGAGCGACACACCTCCTCCCAGATGGCTTTTCCCAGTAGCCTCCTGTCCGCTTCCAGTCTATTGTTCTGGCATGTTCCAGAACGCTGGTCTGGTAAAACCCCCTGAACACCTCGCTTACATGTACAGTATGTACCGTTTACTGCCTCGTTTTGGTGCAAGAAACTCAATGGACAATGAGATATGGATATTGATATGTTGTGTCAAGAGCTTGGAGATGCTTTTTATTATTGGTTACGGCAGCAAAAAGCTCATAAGCGAATCCAGTGGTCGATGAAATATTTATGGAGATGGAGATGATTGATACTAGCGTAGTCTCAATAAGCAAGTTAATCATAAATTACAGATGTAACTTCATTATCCCCATGTCTAATTAGTCAGACTGTAAACATCTATAAAGGAATGCTGTAGCATTCCATAATGTTTTGCCTAGGCCCTGGACTAAAGAGTTATTGTTTTCAGGCTTAACTGGATAATATATGAAGGCCGTGGCTTGCTTGTGACAACCGTTTTAAAGCTGTGTCTCTTACAGATTTTTCTTTTGCATAAAAAAGGGCTGAGAAATGGAAAATCAATATGCAGAAAATAGTTATAGGTGGTGGGTTATCGAGAATCTCTCTGTTCCAGACACCCTGGGCCGAGAGATGATGCGTAATATATGGGGTGACCTTCAAATGTCATAAATGTGTTGTGCAATAAACTGTCAATATTTGTGGTTATTTGGTGCAGGATGACTTTTACAGTAATTGGAACAGCCGTATTAAAAGCTGGGGAGCAGTCAGCTGATTAAAGACTGCCCTGCTGCCGTGTGTGTGTGTGTGTGTGTGTGTGTGTGTGTGTGTGTGTGTGTGTGCGTGTGTGTGTGTGTGTGTGTGTCTGTGAAATGAAAGAGAGACAGATAATAAAGAACAGAGTTACCTGTAAAAGCTTTGTATGCTCATGTGTCTGTCTGTCTGATGTTACAGTATGTAGGTAAGAATAAGAGCGACATGACTGATTGTTTAAGTTAGAATCTGGATCTAAAGGAACACTTAATATTGTGTTAGTAATGATTTGCACTCAAATATCACATTTATAATTTCATATAATACATGGTGTCTATATGAGTGTGTGTGTGTGTGGTTGTGGGACAATAACATCCTATCTATTCGCTAAAAGGCTGTAAAATTTGCCAATAGAAGTAATATTTGTAAGAGTCTGGGTACCAAGCTAAAGTGGGTCAGAGTCGGTGTTTGTGTTTATTTCGTTGTGAGTATATGTTTGGGTCAGAAAATGGGGGCACGCATCACAATGTAACATGTGTAGGCAAAACGGAGGCAGCAAATTACAGGAATGTGATCAGTCACAAGAGAGAAGGAGATGCTGACTTCACTCTTTCTTTTTAACTTCTCAAATCTCATTTGATTCTTAAAAGAGGGTAGAGAAATGAGGAGAAGAAAGCGCAGAAAGAAAGAAAGATTACACGTACAAAAGCTTTTGATTGAGGCAAATGGTTGCTAAAGTGGGTTGCGCCATTCAGACGACGTCTCTCCCTACACACACATCATATCATGTGTAGGCGCAGAAATAAGAAAGCATTTACAAACCTTTTTTTTTTTTTTTTTTCACTGTGGCTGGTCACACGCTCACAGACATTCTTGAGCTAAAGTAAAGGCACAGAGCCAAATGCCTTTGCAGGGTTAATTGTGTTTTTAGGGTCAGAATGTGTGCATATGGGAATATTGAAAGTGCACACACTGTAAAATAAATTGCAATACAATTAATGTGAAATAAAATAAAAATGTAGAAAATCTATTGGGGCAACTGTCACTTCTCAAAGGACCTGACCTGGTTCAAGTTTAAGTTTTATCTTTATCTTTTTATTATTATTTTTATTATTAATTCACTTAAGGGGTTAAAAAATAAAGTAAAAAAAAAAAAAAAAACAGTAAAAATAAATACACATGGTGTGAAAATCTCTAGGCAACTGTAACTTCTCAAAGGACCTGACCTGGTCTTGTATCACATTGACTTAACTGGAGTGTCAAATGCTTCACACAATATGAGATCCCCCTGTAACTCACCATGGTGTAACACTGCTGACATCTCACATAAAAGCATAGTGACTAATTATCTCCAAGTGGGGACTTGTTGACACTTTTAGACATTATTGGTGTGACAATTGCTCAATCAGAGAGGCCCTTCGTTATCACTGTTTCCCATCAAGCTCCGCGCCGACGTCACCTGTCAAAACCAGGGTGCCACGGTGAAACGAAGACCCTGTTGCTGACATGGCTGTTTCCTCTTCTTTCCCCTTTGTATTGTTCATTTCAACACAATCTGCCATATGCTTCCCACTACAGATGATGAGAGGTTGGATAAAACGTTGGGACGTGAGTCTGCTTGGGTGGGGGTCGGGGTGATATCTCTAAAGAAAGCTTCTGAACTGTCAGCATTCTGTCAGGTTGCGGAGGGTGGGGAGGGGGAAAAGAGGTGCATATGAACTCATTGATGTGTTTGACTTTGTGTGGCGTTAGCAGATTTGGGTGGCAAAACCTGAAAGGATGAAGAACAACAGAAGAAACAAGACGGGAAAAACCTCTCTGGCATGTAGCTGGTTTGAAGTGAAACAGAACAGTCGTTGACTTCTGTCTTCCTCTGTTTCTCTGTTTCTTAGATGTCGGGGATGAGATGGCGAAACCTGTGAGTGCTGTCCAGCCCCCCACTACCCAGCACCGGGACAGGAGTGTGGGTTCAAGCATAAAGGACTGCCCCTACTGTGGAAAAACCTTCCGCACCTCCCACCATCTGAAGGTCCACCTAAGAATACACACAGGTGAGCGAGAAGTCCAAAGTCCATGTAGCAAATTTACTGCATTTTAGGCTTTGCATATAGTGACATACATGTAAACGTAATCAGTTTTTTGTCAAATAATGCACATTTTACACAGCCCATTTAGTGGAATTTAAAACCTGAGCCCATAAATGAACTTCAGGTATGTGAGGGAGGACGCCCCAGCCCAGCAGAGTAATGATGTGAGCAGTGCTGGTCCAGTGGCTGTCAGGAGACCCTGCTGCTGTTCCACCCAAGAGCAAGGCTGAGGCTCACTAGCAGGCACAGCCGGCCTAGTTAACATGCAGGATAACCAGGATAAGCACTCAGAGGTCACCTTAGATTCAGCACACTGCTGTCTCTGTTTATGTATACGAGAGTAAAAAAAAAAATCACAGCCTTTTAATATGGGAATAATAAACAAAAATAATAATAATAATTAGAAGAAACAACAACAATAATAATAACAATAAAACACTTTAAAAAAAAAAGGTTTACACTTAATACTTCTAAAACTTCTAAAACACATGTTATACATATTATTATTGAGTACATTTTCTCATTTCTTCATTTTGTTCCTTCTGTGTTAATTTAAATTGTAAATGCAGTTAAATACAGTATCTGTCAAAACTTTGGAAACTTTACAAGTTTTTTTTTTTTCATGTTTTTGAAATATGTCTCTAATTCTCACCAAGCCTGCATTTATTTAATCTAAAATACAGTAAAAACAGTAATATATCACAAAATATTATTAGAGATTAACATAACAGTTTTTTTTTATTTGAATATATTCAAATATCAAATGTAATTTTAAGCATCATTACTCCAGTCTCCAGTGTCACATGATCCTTAAGAAATCATTCTAATATTGATCCGATCGGTTGCCATCACTCTTCATTTTTAAATCAAAGCTTAATATATATTTTCTTAATGTTTTTTTTTTTTTTTAATGAATTACTTAGTTATGTGTTTGTTATTTTATAGATTGTAATCTGATGTGTTTTTATTTGAGTAAAATGATCTGTATAGCACTTTGGTCAACCCTGTGTTGTTTTTAAATGTGCTTTATAAATAAATAATAAATGCTAATTTGACACTCGGGTAACATTTCTTATTGTTATCATCAATGTTGAAAACAGTTGTGCTGCTTAACATTTTTGTGGAAATGGTGATACTTTTTTCGATTTTTCAGGATGAATAGAAAGTTCATTGAACATCATTTATTTGCATTCATTTATTAAATATTAATTGTTTGTAACATTATTAAATGTCTTACAAAAAAAAGGTTAAGCAGCAAAATTGATAATAATAATAATCAATGTTTGTTGAGCAGAAAATCAGCATATTAGAATGATTTCTGAAGGATCATGTGACACTGAAGACTGGAGTAATGATGCTGAAAACCCAGCTTTGCCATCACAGGAATAAATTACATTTTAAATAGATGTATTCAAATAGCTGTATTCCAGTCATTATTTTAAAATGTAATAATATTTCACAATATTACTGTTTTTACTGTATTTTACATTAAATAAATGCAGCCTTGTTAAGCATGAGAGACTTTATTCAAAAACATAAAAAATTTTAACGTTTCCAAACTTTTGACATATCCCGCTTCTTTCCTTAACTGTAAACTGAAATCACTCGCAGCTCAGGGAATCGATGGTTGCTATTTTTTTGGTATGTGCATGCAAGGATGAGCCGAGACCACCCAGATGGTATTTGTCCCACTTAATAAGAAGCACATAGCTGCGGTATTCTGGAGCATTAAGGTTGATTATAAGGCATGCTTAACAATGGAGCTGATGTATAACTCTCTTAGCCAGCAGTATTTTCATCTTCTGTTATAACAGAAGCTCGGGAAATAGTATTCATTTTCAATACAATTCTCATATGAAGTCTGCAGATCGCTGTCATCTGCATTTGTTATTATCTAATATGGACTGTTAGGCAGTTGGAGAGAGTGCTTTGCCTTGAAATGACTCGAAGAAAGAAATCTTTAAACCGTTATGCACCATGTGGCTAGATAACGCTGCACATACAAGAGTGTCAAACATGCATGTAATGACAGGCAGTCACAGTAAAGTGTTTAAATTTTCTTTAAACAGAGGGGTTAAGGCTTTGGACAGGCTGGTTATGTCCTCCTAGCAGGAGAGCCGCGGATGGAGTGGGGAAATATGTTTCAGGCAGAGGGAGGTTGAGTTATGCCTGCTCAGAGCAGGGGGTAAGGGTCCCCAGTAGGGCTGTATTTCAGCCGAGAGGAAACAGAGGCCCTCGTCCCAAGCCTCCGTTAACTCACTCACTCCGCTCTCCGGGATGGCCCACGTGTGTGCGGTGTGGCCAGAGCGCGTTTACACACGGACGCTTCGCTTTCTGTCGATGCAGCAATTTACACGAGCCTTGATGTACTTGCAAGATGTGTGACTCTTTGCTGATCGGTTATAGGTTTGTCATAAAGATTCCTGGCTGACAGACGTCTGAGATACGGCGCAGGTCTCGGGTTGCTCTGCTCGAATAATTTACAGGAACAACAGGCCCTTCCAATCAGGCTGAAACTACGGCATTGACATTAAACAAATATCCTGCCTTGATTTAAAGCAATCAGACATGCGGATGACACAAAGCGGGCCTCAATCCCGATTCCGTTATCCCATCACAATAGCGTTGCTTACTGAGGAGGCCTGGGCATTGTGCGACACAATGTTAGATTAATGACTCTCTAACGTCGGCTTGAAAGGAATGAAGTGAATTTAAATTTCTCCAAAAGTTAAAGAGCTAATGTTACAGTATTAATTTCCTCTCCAACAGTGAGCGGGAAAATATCCATTAGTGAAATTAAGCACAGTTTTCTAGGTAGCTAACATTGTGCAGCGTATAGTGTGGGGCCACAGCTAATGAACACTGCAGTGGGTGATATTTCATTATACAAATTAATGCTCACATTTTAATGGGAAAGTCACATAATGAATCTAGGCTTCAGTGACAGCAATTAGAGACACAGATTGTCCCCTTCTGGACAAGGCAGTATTTAGCAGTAAGCAGCTGTAGATAAAAAATAAAAAGGTCCTTGCTCCTGACAATGGCTACGCATAACTTGAGGCTATAGGAGAACCAACTTGCCAGACGAAATCACCTTTGTTTGAAGAGAGACAGAGGACAGACAGGCATCGGCCGTGCGATTCAGCCATTATGCATCTTGAGCAAGACTTGGATTGAACCGAGGAGAGTTGGCTCACTCGGCCGGACGGAGGTTTATGGTTGTATCGAACAACATTTTGAAGGTTTACTTTGAAGAGGGAGAGAGAGCGACTATACTCAGGTCTGTGGTCAGTTGCCACTGTACTGTTCCAAACCATAAGCATTGTAAATTACAAAGGTCACTCATCAAACTCTCTGTAGGAAATCTGATGGTTGCACCGCTGAGTTTTTGCCTGGTGCATGGTTTTGCGGTTTCATTACGTTCTTTTTTTTTATTTTTGTTTTTGTTCTCTCTGTTAATGCTTATAATGCTTACTACATGGTGAATTAGATCTCTAAAAGTCTTTAAGATGAATGGAAGGATTGAAGTAATGGGCCATACAGTAAAGGGTAATTTAAAATGTAAATAGAAGTTGTGGGTACTACGTGGAGGGCTTGAGAACTCGAACACCTTGACATTCTTGTTTCTACATTTGGCATAGATAAAGCATAGCCTAAGGAAGAAAAAAAAAATAACACATCTATTTTTCCAGTGCAGTCAATCTCTCTCTCTTTTTATTCCCCTGTGGAATGCGGGCTGTCTTTCACCATTCTGTAAAGCCATATGGAAATTCATCTTAAAGTATGTCATATCTATTAACTATTTTAATTGCCCTTCTGTAAAGGCTGTGGGTGTTTATTCTGAACTGTTACTATGGAGTCATGACAAATCACACAAATCCATATGAAATCAGTTTGCGCTGGACTTCAAGTGTTGAGACCGAACGCTCTCTTTTAGAAGTGAACTTGCGAAATGATAATGGATATGTACAGCTCACAGTGAGAGGTCTCTGTAATTTATATAAAGCCTGTCACACTATACCAGATGGCAATTTGATATGTATTTTTTCCTCTCTATTTTTATTAACACAGTCCATCAGCCATAAGAGTGAGCTTTGGAAACTTTTTGAGAGAGTTTTGCACTCTCTCATTTCAAAAGATGAAAAATAATAATCTCTTTACCTCTCTGCCTTGGCGATCCATTTTGTTTCCCTGAGGTTGTGTTGTTTGTGTGGATATCAATTAAAAGTGGATTAACGGGTGCATAATGACCTTTAGCAGTAAATTGTGTGTAATGTTGCAAGGCAGGATACAGTATATTCCCCAGATGTCACACATGCCCCTGACGTATGATGGAGCAGATGTCTTACTGAGCCCAAATGGTGCACAAAGAACATGCCACACGCACAGAGACTTACACAGGCACTTGAACACGCACTCACATAAACATACAACCGGCGATATTGTTCACGTTTCAAAAATATATATGCATAATAAGCCTATTTCGATTGGTCTGAATGATAGTTTTAGCATTTCATAATTTATTAGCATAATATTTGTCCTAATATGATTTTTTATTAAAATAAATGTAGATGTTATCAGTATTTTCATGAACAGACGCCCAAGATGGGGTGGAGAAAAGCAGATCACTATAATTGTACTCTAATTTTGGGTACAGAATATCATTCCTTCCAGTTAAAGGAACTGAAAATGATCATTTGCATCAAGGACGTTTCCTTATTGAATCACACCAAGCCTCTGTTATCCTGCTCAGAGGATAAGCACTTATTGGGTTAAAAGCTCATCTTGTATGATGCCTTTTGAATATGCGTTTCAAACACTCTTGTGTAAAAGAACAAAAGACAGCCCCCTACCCCTTTCTTTTTTTCTCCCCCCTGCCCTTCACTATATGTCCCTCTGTATATTTGTTCCTTATCAATATAGTATTGAGTTTTTGTTTGCAATCCTTTATTTAGGAAGCTGTGCAGTGGGTCTGCAGATCTTCCATTCTTTTTCTGGAATGGCGCCCTCCAAATAATGATAAATTACTTGAGCACTATGCCATTTGCTAATTATATCCATGATTTACTACAGAGCCAGACTTAAATCATTCAATTCAGTCTTGCGTAACAATGCAACATTTTTTCTGGGTTAAAAAATGTTTTCCATGTGTATAATCTAAGCGTTTATAGCCACACACACACACACACATTGACAAACATGCTTTTATTTTCATTTTCCCATATCTCTCGAAACTACCTCCCTCACTGTCTTTTTTCCACCTTGCACAAAATCACTTCATTCCTGAAACATTACAGGGTCTCAAAAATCAAACCTTGCATTTAGTTTATTGCTTATTGATCTTATAAATCTAGCTTTCATTCCAAGCCTATTCTAATTGTTGTCAGAAAGTATTTTATATCGATATTGATTGGATCATGCAAATGCAATTTAAACTCTTTCTCTTGTTAAATGCTGCTCCTTTTCGCTTTTAACATGAATTCTTGTACATTTGCCTGCATGCCTTCTTTTACAGTACATGCTGGTTAGCATTTTTCAATCCACAGTGTGAGGCTTCTTTATGAGGAATGCTCATGTGCACCACATATGGTGTGTTTATATCATTTAGACTATCTTCACCCTCAAGTGAGGGCCTTTTATTTGGTGCATTTGGACTGAGGGGTCACAGTTGTCCTCCGGGGGGAATGAAAAGCTTCTGTGGGGCTTGATTTATTCTCACAATGATAAACTGCAAATAGAGAATGTCCACAGAAAAACTCAACCACCAAGGTAGAGACTTGACAGCAGACAAGGCCAGAAGAGAGACAGACAGTGAGAGAGCGAGAGAGACAGCAGCAACCAGCAGCACCACAAGCCTGCAGTTCCCCATGTGAACAGAGATAACATCCAGACAGTTTTGTTGTCAGTTGAAAATATGATCTCTGTAGTGGACTGAAGGCACCATATGGTGATATGTTTTTTATGGCGCTGACGTGAGTGATGGCTCACTCCTAGGAGCTGGATTGAGCTGGATCGACCCGTATTGAAACTCCTCCCTCCTCTCAAAAAGGCTGATGGACTGTTTACTAAGTGATAAATGTGGTCGAATACTGCAGAATGTGAGATTTAGAGAGGCTTGACGTAATCCCTGACATGATTCCTGTCAAATATTTACATGTTGTTTTTCATTTTGCTCTTCTTCTGACAGGTGGAACAAGCCCAGGGTTCCTGCTGAGCTTGTTGGCACCTATATTATTGTTGCTGTACTGACATCAGCTCCTGTCTGTCTTTGTTTCTTTCTATCACTCTCACTGTAGGTGAAAAGCCCTACAGGTGCCCTCATTGTGACTATGCAGGCACTCAGTCAGCTTCTCTGAAGTACCACCTGGAGCGCCATCACCGTGAGCGGCAGAATGGAAGCGGCCCCTCAGCCAACCACCCTCCAACTTCTGAACACAAGGATGACCATGGCAAGAACAGCAGCGGCAGTGGGGTCTTTGCTCGTCCTGATGTCCTTCGTGGTGTGTTCAAAGGCATGATGCCCTCTGGTCTTGACTTCAGAGGGGGTCAAATGCTTCCACACCAGTGGGCACCACCAGGAATGCTCTCACCCAGAGACAGAGACCGTGAAAGGGAACGCGATCGCCACGGACCCGGGCCTGAGCCCACCACAGATAACATAAAGAGTCCAGAGGGACCAGCCTCAGCAGGGGACAGTCCTGCCAGCTTCTCCGACCTGGGCCGGGCCTACCAAAGTATGGTGGGAAATGGAGTCAACTTCCAGGGCTCCCTGCAGGCTTTCATGGACAGCTTTGTCCTCAACTCCATGAAGAAGGAGAAAGAGATGAGAGAGAGTCAGCTGCATGGCCAGCACTTTAGCCAGGAGAGCGCTGAGGCCAAGAATAAAAGAGCTAGTGAGGCCACCCAGGAAGAGAATCCGACCAATGATGTCAAACCAGCTGAGGGTGGTCGCTCCCAGTATGAGCCTCTGGATTTGTCCGTAAGGCCTGAAGTGGGGTCCCTCCCTGGAACCTCCATCACCATCCAGGACAATGTCGCCTGGCATGGCTGCCTCTTCTGCTCTTTCACAACTGCCTCTGTGGAGCTGATGGCCCTCCACCTCCAAGCCAACCACCTAGGTAAAGGCAAGTGTGGCCCAGGCAAAGAAACTAAGGAGCATCTACTGGGAGAGCCTTCCCATGCTGGCAAATCTACTGGCTTGGCTCCTCTACCACCAGGCCTTCATCACCATGAGGGAGCCCTGTCCAGGGACAGAGAGACTGAGTCTGGGGATCTGAAGGGACAAGCAGGCTGGTCCAACCATCTGGAGCAGCCCCCGCATGGAGCCTTCTCCAGTGACTTCTACAAGCCCTTTGGTCATGTGTATGATGGCTCTGCTAGAGGGCCTGTTGGATTCCTGGACCAGCAGCAAATTCAGCTGAATGATATGGGTGGTCAAGGCCCTCTGGATGACCTATCCGACAAGGCATCTTGCAGCGAGATAGAGGCTTCCGAGGAACATGGTGGCCAGTCTGAAGAAGATGAAGTGAGTCGTGATAAATCGTTGCCCAACCCCACTGCTACAGAGAGGCATATGCGTTCAGATGATGAAGAGGAGCCCGGAGAAGAAGAGGAGATGGAGATGGGTGATGCTGAGGAGGAGGATCGTGGATCCATGCAAATGCTTCCTGAATCTCCATTGTCAGGGAAGGACATCCAAAGATGCAAGCTAAATATGGGCCCCCAAAGCTCTGGGCTTTCTCCTCCTCAGCCTTCCACCCCTGAGAGGCAGTGGCAGCAACAGCAGGCAAGCCTTGGTCTTCTCTCCTCGAGCGCTGGTCCTCCTGGCCTGGTAAAGCCTGATCAGGCCCACTTGGAGCATCAGATGAACATGCTATCTGTCCTGCGGGCCTACAGTTCAGAGAACCTTGCAGCCTTCAACGGAGGCCTTGGCGGTGGCTCCAATGGAGGAGGCAGTGGCAGCAGCAGCATGAAAAGAAATGACCCCTCTGGTGAGTATGATAACATTAACCTCTTTTTTTAATGTCATAAATCAAAGAACAATGACTTTCAAAATGACTCACTGTTATACAGTACATACACACTCTCTGGCAAGTAAACACATGATATGCACTACATTATGAGAAGCACATCATCACTACAGAATCTACTATTTCTTATTTGTGAAGCAATTACAAATTGAGACATTTGTTCAATGTTTTCCTCATTGGTCAGAAACGCACCAATACAGAAACTCTCTAAAGGAGCAAGATTTGCTTTTGAGTGATTTCAACCTTATTTCGGGCAAGTTTAGAGACCATCAGGATGACAAAGTAACATATTAATCTTTATTATATTGTCATTTTACGGAGAGCTCCAGTCCCACCCTCTCTCCTTCCCTCCTCTTTCTGGGAATAAGGGTGTCTGCTTTGAAGCAGACCAGGAGCTGATGGTCCCTGTGTCATCTCTAGCACACAGAACTTAACTATCTTAGCTTTCATAAAGGCCTCTCCCAAAAGCCCATTACTTTATAGCAGCCCGGGATCTATGGCCTTGTGAAAAATGATCTGTCAGCTTTCATGATTCTGCTAAGGTTACTGGTGCTCCTTGAGACTACTGTGGTTCACACTGCCCTTTCTGTAAATTTGGTGATAAAAAGAAAAAGAGAGTAACCATGAATGAAAAAAGAGAGAAAATCTCCAAGAATTGAATTTGTAGTTTGGTTTGGGCAGCTGTTGTAGAAAGTAAGTGTGTGCCACAGCCTTTAGACATCTTTTTTAAGGGTATTTCTTACAGTTGAAAGATTGCTTTTGCTGAAGTAAAACAGTCAAGTAATAAAACAGATGTGTCCTCCATTCTTCTTTTAATTTTGATATATTATTCATTAAGGAGACGATTTTCAGTTGAGATAGACATTCTTAGTTTGGTGCTTTACATTGGTGTTATTACTTGTACTCTGCAAACACAGAGGAGCATGGCAGACTTTTTTCTTCTTTTTTTTTTTTTGTTGCTCCCAGTAAAACAATCTTACTGCAAATAGCTGTAGGATTAATCAGGAGGGTAAACTAGTACTGCAAGTATTTTTTAAACAGACAGTACTGTTTTATTAAGCTGCTTCATTCACACAAATCGTAATACTTATTGTTCCTTTAATTTGGAATGATCTAGCTGTTCATTTTAGACAGTTTATTTGTATTGTGCTTGATTAATAGCCACACATTTATCAACACTGAATTGGATGAAACAAAATTTGTATAGATGTCAGTATAAGTAAATTGTTTTTAGCAGTAGATATTTTATTTTAAGTAATACTCTAAGCTGTGTATGTATTTATTTATTTTTTGTGCCATGACATTTGGATCTCTGTTTCACTGTAATATTGACCACAAGTGAGTCAACCACTAACACTCACATCAGCTGAACTAGTCGACGATGTGAGTCAGTTATGTGAAGAAAAAAAAAAAACTGCCTAAATATCTAGTCACTCATAACCTTGGAAAAACATGAAAAATCAAAGAGATTAACAAATATTTGTGCAGCTGTTTAATTACACATCACAGTGATAGTTGGAAGTATCAAAGTAAAAAAAGACCATAGTGTTTAGTTTTTAGTTTTTGCATCATCTTTCAAACAAGAGAATTATACAACATAAAAAGAAAAGTGAAGTCTCAAGACTGCCATGTGTTTCACTTTGCCCCCTTCAAAATGGTTTACATTAACAATTAATGGTGCTTTTGACCTTTCAATTATGGAAAATATGTCTGTCATGGAGGAACCTGTTGCATTTTTAATATTTAGAGGAGGTCATTCACTTGGCTGAAAATGAATGCTAGTTTTTTGTCATTGCAGTGAATGTATCGTATTGTAATATCCTTCTTTAATCAAATACATTTGAAAAGTGCCCTTGTGACGTCCCTCTTCTCCTGCTGCTGTGAAGAGGGATTGACCTTTAGAGATAAGGCTTTGTCTGGAGAACAAAAGTTTTTTGTTTGGCATTTTTAAAGCATGACTCCATCAGTTTGTCGCTGGTGGATGCTGATGGGCAGCCGAGCGCCTCTGTATATGCTGTGACAGTGTGGGGGCATGTTTGAGTAATACATACAGTAAAAGCATTGAATGACCATGAGGAGAACTCAACAGACAGTTTATTCATCCTTTTCTGAAGGGAATGTGTTAGTATTACTGCTGAACCTGTTCTGCGTGTGTGTGTGTGTGTGTGTGTGTGTGTGTGTGTGTGTGTGTGTGTGTGTGTGTGTGTGTGTGTGTGTGTGTGTGTGTGTGTGTGTGTGTGTGTGTGTGTGTGTGTTGGGTGGGTGTGTGGTCTGGTTAACCTTACATATCCGAAATCCTTGTGGGGACATGCTTTGTTCCCCATGAGGAAAACAGCTTGTAAATCACAATAAGTGATGTTTTTTGTTTTGTTTTGTTGTTTAATGTTAAAATGCAGAAAGTTTTCTGTGATGGGAAGATTTAGGGTTAGGGGATAGAAAATACAGTTTGTACTGTATAAAAAATATTATCCACTAAGGCACTCTACTAAAATGTTCTCTTGTTTTTTTGTTGTTATGCATATAGATACTGACTCAAAGAGATTAAAATACTCTAAAGCATTAAAATGACAGTTTTGTTTTTTTTTCAGTTTGAACCCCAAATTGAAGTAAAATACCATACAGTTGGAACTATCTGATCTCGGGTCTTTTGTGCTTGGGTCTCTTGTACAAAATTGAGTGAAACACATTCTGCACGATTCCTTGGGGCTGGGCATAGATGAAGCAAAATATGATTATCTGAAGTGGCTTGGCATTAGGTTTGTATGCAAATAATGCATAAATCATTAATATTTAGAAATATCAGCTGAATGTGGCATGCCTTGACATCCAGGATGGAACGAGGGAGAGTCATTTTAAAGTGACACCCTCAATATTTTTATACCGCTTTTATAAGACACACAAGCACACACAGTACACTCTTTTGCATGTTGAGTATCTTACATTCATAGTATTGCAGATTAACCCTTTCCCATATAAATGCACATTTTACTTCAATCACAACACTTGATACTTCAATCAATTTTAATTCCTGTTTTAATTCCTTTTATTTATTTATGTTTACTGAAACTACGAAGAAATCACACATTAGCATTAAGAGAGTTTATTTGCAGTTAAAAAAAGCATTGCACATATTAATCATGAAGAATATCTGAGATTTAGCACCGAGTTCTATCAGACACCTCAGACTATGTGTAGTCTAGTGGATTAGCTTTGTATTGTTCACATTGCTTAATGGCCTTGTTCCATTGTGCAAGGCAGCCATTGTGTAAGTGTATCATATAATCAATACTAGGTCTGTTAGTGGCATATCTTCATCTATACATTGCACATGTCTCGAGCATTGTGTTCTTTGTCTGTCTTTATTTTGCTCCTATTTGTCTTCCCCTTAATTTAACAACGCATCATCACAAGCTACGCATGTTATAATAACCACACATCAGACCCGGTTATCAATTTGCAATTTGTTGTTATGGCCAGAAGACAGTAAGAAAGTAACCTTCAAAAATGTTTTAGTGTTTGCTGGTGCACTATAATAATCTAAACGTGTCACAGGAAAAAGTGTTTTCGTTTATTGTAAAGCACCACTTAGAGTAAAGAAAAAGAGGAAGAATGAGAGAAATGAGATTATTAGTGTCCTTTCCATCTGCCGCCATCACTCTCTCCGAGCACTTCGCACACTCTCTGCCCTCACCCCTTTTTGTTTTTGTTGTTGTTTTTTTTGTCGTGGTCGTCGTAGCTTGCAGTGTAAACAGTTATCTTGATTCACCCGCCCTGTCTCCATTAGCCGACGTGAAAAATGGCCACATTTAGATTTCTCACAGGAGCAGTTTTGAGCGCACGCTCGCGGTATGGAGCACAGTTACTCGGCCTGTCTAAAGTGTGTGAGATTTCATCCCTAAACCTGCTTAATAGTATGAAGTGTGTGTCTATGCGAGTGTCTGAGGCCCTAGACACTGCACAGGAGCACAGTTTTCAGATGTTTACCGCTAAGAGCTGTCCAGCCACAATCCAGTTTTGCCACACAGACAAGAAATTCCTCAAGTGACAATTACGTAGTAGGCAGAGAAAGAGAGATGGACAGAAAAAGAGGGAGATAGGATGTATGCATAGAGAGATCAGACTTGGAAGGACTGATGAAAGAGGGGGCTGCTCACCCCAACCATCCTAGTTCATAAGGCCATGACACCCCCTGGTGGAAAAGCAGTGAACCCTGTCCCCATTCACTCCAAACCACTCAGTGAGAATGACAGATGATTGGAGATGGAGAAAGATAGAAAGAAACAGAGAGAAATAGTGGCTGGGTGTATAAAACGAGTGAATACCTCGCTGCAGAAAGACAGAATAGAGATGTATGCTTAGGAGGATTGGTTTATGTCTTTCCTTTTCTTCTTCTATGCAAATCCCTTTGGGTTTATCAGTTTACAATGTGTCCTTCTTTAAAATGTCACAGCAGACTTACAAACTCCGAGCAGAAGAAAAAGCCTTTATAAACGATGCAGTTAAAGATGATGTGTGAATGTGGGAATTCTCAGTATTTTTACTCCTTTCATTTTAGCGCCTGTCTGCTAGAGCTTGTGTGTGTGTGTGTGTGTGTGTGTGTGTGTGTGTGTGTCTGTGTGTGTATGTGTGTGTGTGTGTTAGCTTGTATTTTGACCAGCGGACAGAAGTGGGTAGTTAAATGTAAATGGTGTTTAGTCACCAGTGGCCAATTATCACTGTCAAGAGGGTGTAGGATCAGATTCTCTCTTGGGTGGGTCTTGACCCTAGTCTGGTGTGGGTCAGAGAGAGTGCACTACTTCCTGTCTTCCTGTCAGCCTTAAGTTCATCTCTCTCCCTCGCTAACTTCTTCTAACTTTAAATGCCTCTCTATCTCTCACTCTTTCTCTTGTTTTCAGTCCGTCTCTTTTCAGTGAGTGTGGTAATAAAGCAATCATGTGAGTGTGTGTTGTTCTCTGACCAGGTTCTATTATAATAATTAAAAACATATGGTGCCTGCAATGCGCACAGTGAACTAACAGATGTAAAGAAACAGACGCGACTTGTGACTTTTCCTTCATACCGAGGAACACGATGACACGTCCTCACATGCTTGCACAAACATCACACGTCCGCGTAAGTATCGCTTTGTTTGGAACAGACCTTTCTTGTTCATTGTAACATTCCTTTGCTCTTAATTCCCATTATTCACATTATTCAAATCACATGATACATCAAATACCATATACTGTAGCAGTGGTTGTCAATGGGTTCTGCTTCAGGATTTTCAATTGGACGAGTGACAACCAAAATAGTTTATTTATTTAGTGTTTAATGTTTAAACAATATTTGAAATGTTTAAATATGTATTTACAATGATTATTGTACGATAATAATAATAATAAAAAACATATTTTGTAAAATATTTAATGATATCATAGATCATTATGAGATCATTATTGATCTATTTATAATTTTGTATGATTTAATTATAAAAAAAAAACATTTTTTATAAATATATATTTATATACTGTCCATGACACACCAGTTGAGAACCACTGCCATACAGTGTGTGTGATTATCAAAATGTATTAAATATAAATTTTATTTGATAATGATTATACATAAAAAAAAAAAAAAAAAATATATATATATATATATATATATATATATATATATATATATATATATATATAAATATATATATATATATTGCCCCCGACCCAATCGGAACAGACTTGTGACCCACCAATAGAGAACCCCTGCCATACACTGTGCGATGTTCAAATTTGTGAAATATTTTTTTTAGAAAAACAATTTACTCTACACACAAACGCACTTCTGCATTCCACCTCAATGACATGCTCATTTACCACATAGCAATTACTACTAAGTAATTATTGCGGCCTCCTAATTTACGGACAACTAGAACTATTACAGACGCCTAGCGAGAACGAGAGAGAATATAACACAGAACAGACTAAACATCTCTTGATTTCCTTTTTTTCGCTCGCTGTTTGCCCCTAATTTTCATCTCCCTTTTGGTAAAAAGAGATCTCCACATTCAAAAAGCGGCGCAGGGATGAAACTTGGTAATTGCCAGTAATGCTGTCCTCATCAGGTGGCTAATTAACAGTAATATGGCTCGTGTTAGTCTGCTAGCATCCACGCAGCCCCTGCATTCGGGCGACTGCAGAGAGGCGGGAGAACCCGTCACACTCTGATGATGCGTACGGCCGGGGGTCAGCCGGTCCGTGTTTTATATACACATAATCCCTCCCCCGGGAACGCAGAGGTCCTCCGTAATCTTTATCTCCTCACCGTCAGAACCAGAGAACCTGCGATGAACCAGGATGGTATACGACTGATTTGTAAAAGACTCCGAGACGAATCCTTCATCTCTGACAGATGACGTTTAACCTGTCTCCAGGAGTTTAAATGCTTTCAGCCTCCGAGCGCACTGTTGTGGTACATTTAAGAGCTGTCAAACAGTCTTATTACAGAGTAAAGGTAGACTCTTGACATGACACATCAGACTGTGTCTCTGAGCCTTGTCCCACGCTTCCCCATCTCAGAGCACACTGCCGGAGGGGAGCGCTCGCACAATGAAAGACTGCTCGCTCTCGTTCGCTCTCTCCTTGGAAGTCTCTGAGGTGACAGACAGTGTTGGTGCATCTCCACTCTTTCCATTGTGCGGAGTGTGATGAAGGCTCGTCGGGTAAAGGAGAGGTGCTATTTCACATGTTCAATATTACCATTTTAACTTCAACCTAGGTGAATTAGCACCTTGTCACTCAGCAACGCAAATTCTGGTTTCAAAGAGCAATTAATTGTAAAAGCTGTTGTCAAGCCCACTGGATGGTACCTGTTGCTCTCCACCAGCAGCTGTGCAATCTCTAAAAATATTTTTCCCTGCGCTAATTTACTCTGATATCAACTTTGGCGGCGCTGAAAGCTTTTGAAAGGCCTAGTAATTTCGCTCTCTTTCAGTCCTGTCTCGTACCTTGCTGACGTACGGTACAGTAGGCTTCGTCGTTTCCAGCGGAGAGAAAAAGAGCAAGTGGTCGCTGAATAAAAGGATCGGGTTCCAGTATGACAACAAAGGCAGAGAAATATTCAATGCTAATGACAGCAAAACAATTATGCTATTCATAATATTTGACGGAAAGAAAGATCTTGTTAGAGGAAACCTTGGGAGAGGAAAATATGAAGTGTTCTCACTGGCGCAGTAATCACGGCATGCTTCCATTATTTTTATTCCCCCGTAGCCCACTATAGTTTGCATTTAATGACAGAAACCCTTAAGCTAATACTTAATAGATTTGCACCTAGACCCAATGTTTTTTTTTTCCCCTCCTCATATATTTGATCTTATGTCTTTGTTTTTGTTTTGTTTAGTTTCTCAGACTTTGTTCAATTCGAGGTATTCCTCATAGCTGTGCTGCTTGCGTTCCCCAGGTGCCCTTAGATGTGACGATCTGCTCTCAGAGGGATTGTACCGGCAGAACAACACTTCCTCCCTGTGTAGGGGCACACCTCACACACACAGTATAATGATCATGCTTACACACAGCGAATGACATACACTCCAAACGTAATGAGAGAATATGCCCCGACTCCGGCTGGCAGGCGCAGGAGTTAAAAAAAGAAAAAAAAGCACAAGTATGTCAACTTTTATTTGCTCCTTTATTCCACATCAATGGCAAACAATGCGCTAAAGTTAATAAAACAAATACAGAAAACACAGTCTGGCTGAGGCAGAGGCAACAGGGGTGTGTTTTGAGAGGTCGTGTAGCAATTACAGACGAATCTGTCGGAATCGGCGTACTTCCATGTTCAAGCTGCTGCTCGAAAGAAGAGCCGGTCCAATAAGCCACATTTGATTTAGACTTCAAATAAACAGGGTGGAAGCAAAGTTCCTGCAAATAGAAAGAGTGGAGGAGCGACATAAAAGAAAAGCATTGCATGAGAAATAAGCCCACATTATACCATTAGCTGTTAAAAAATGCACTTAATTCCTCTGTAGAGATGGAAATAAATCGCACGAGCTTGAGCATTGTTCCATGCAAATCCCATCGAATGGATTTAAGATGGCGTATTGTTTATTAGGGAAATATGGGGGGAGGTAGGAGAGCTGCTGTTCTAATTGCAGTAATTTAATCAGGATTAGAAAGGTTACCTGGATGAGGCAGCAGCGCAAGGACACCGCTGCATGCGGAAAGTAAAAATGCCTATTTTGTGGTGTTGATGTTGTCTTTTACGTTA
Organism: Semotilus atromaculatus; assembly: GCA_031834385.1. NCBI lineage: Eukaryota > Metazoa > Chordata > Actinopteri > Cypriniformes > Leuciscidae > Semotilus > Semotilus atromaculatus. The sequence goes on along the minus strand of JAULUF010000009.1, from coordinate 9,000,020 downwards.
GCGAATTTACGCTGGAGTTTGTGCTGGCTCTCTTCTGTGGATAAATAAACAGAATGTTCTATTGTTTCCCCTCCTCCCCCCTCATCTCTCTCTCTCTCTCTCTCTCTCTCTCTCTCTCTCTCTCTCTCTCTCTCTCTCTCTCTCTCTCTCTGTGTGTGTGTGTGTGTGTGTGTTACTCTCTCTCTCCCAAGCCTTGCTAAATAGGAAGCAAAGAGAATCCATTTTAATCAGATTAATAACTTGGTTGATCACATATAACCTAATTTTCATTCAGTGCTGCCCTTGTCCGCTGAGTCATATACGGAATGACCTTTGTGTCGCAACAGCGGCCATAAAGCACAGTAAGTGCCATTGTGCTATCAAAAAAGTTGAAGTGCTTTACATCACCACAAAAATTTCATGTGTCATTTTTTTCTACAAATGCGATGCCCCTTCCACAAAAGGCCACCTTCCAATTGAGGGCCATTAGGTCGGGACTCGAGTTTCCTAGGGCCTGTGAGATGGGAACAACTTTCCTCCTGCATTCACAGTAATATGAATCGTCCTTTTAAAACAGATATGGTTACATATTAGTTTTGAAAGGTACAGTAACTGCCTCAGCTTTAGCTGTCTGCAACAGTAGGCCTTTTGTGTCCGCAAGAACTCAATAAGTGGCCTGTGATCCCATTTTAGCTCTCTCTCGCACACTATAACACACTGCCTGCGCAGAGAATATTGCGATTCGAGCGTATTTGAGGCTGAATGATGGCTGATGACAGTTACGAGGCAAAGTCTGAAATCAAGCTCACCTTTTGCCTGCTTCTGTTTGTTCTCGAGTGGTGTTTCTGTTACTTTCAGAAGTTATTTTCTATTCCTTCATCAAGATAAATCTCAGCCTTGATTTACTGGTATGATTAGCAGTTTCAAAGGAAATCTGCTGAGATTTAATTATACAGAGAAAGAAAAAAATGGAGAGAAAGAGAGAGCGAGAAAGTCACGGACACACACACACACACACACACACACATGCATAGGCTTTCAGTCACACAGCTCCACACACACAAACAGGAAATATGAATGAAATATTTATGAAGTGGGCTAACGACTGCATGCACCCATATGTTTCAGCCTAACAGCAGTTTACAGGCAGTTCTAATGTGATGAGTTTCCACTGAAGCAAAGAACACTGATTTACAAATTATATAGAACACAAAGAGGAAAGACAATCATAATAATTATTCATATTAATACATTTTATTAAACATTTTGCTCCAGCAGTTTTGAAAACAAGTCTTGCATTTATCCGTGATAACCGCCATTATTCTTTCCTTTGATTAGTGAACGAAATTTCCTCCATTTATGTAACAAGTTCTTTGTTTCTTTGCACTTCCTTTTGAAAAACTTGTTTTGTTGTTTAATTATCAGTTCTGGAGTCGCACACTACTAGAGGATGAATTCTCGGCATGATTCATTGGGCAGCAATTCTTGTAAAATCAGGCCTAGCGTGCCTGTTTCCAGAAAATGTAAGAACTTTATGGGTTATAGGTTTTATGAAAGCCAGCATGCAAAAAAAGGAGGAGGAGGGGTGGATTAATCTGAGGATTAACACCATACTTTAAGATAAATCTTTTTTTAATATGAAACCTCATCCCCACTTATTCCGGCCAATCATTCTTTTTGTGCACTTTAGATTACATATTGTGTATTTCTTCTCCACTAAGTTTAAGAACACAGCTTTTTTTTTTTTTTTGACAATCTCCACTCCACAAATGCATTCTTCATGCTGTAAAATGCAGAACAATGGATGAGCACATAGCTGTGCACATTAATGCTTCTGTAAATGAAAAGACAGAGAGAGAGAACAGATAAGTAAAGCTTGGCTGCCCCCTCCCATCCATGTCATCCCTCTATCTATGTATGCCCCCATCCCCCCCCCCCCCCCCATGGAAAAAATAAGGGATAAAAAAACAAAACAATAAAAAGCTAACCAAATCTCTGCTCCTCATCGTTAAATCCTGGCTGATCAGAATGCGCCAGACCCAAACCGACAAACATCATAGTCTGTCTCCAATCCCTAATTGACTGCACAAGGAATTGGTCACACTTTTTAAGTAGCGTTTCGTAATGGATTTCCATGTTGGTTGCGCTTTTAACTGGCGCTGCAAATGGAAGGCAAAATGTCTCTTTATTATCAAAACCAACAGTCCTTTTTCTCTCCTCCCTCTTCTTTTTTTGTGGAAAAGATTATATTTGTATTTTCCTCCCTTTTTGTAAGTTTTTTTTTTTTTTTTTTTACAAGGTCAACCCCAGCTGACAGTTGACAAACGATCTCAAGATGGCCACATCATCTGTCCTGTAATTTTTTGGGGGAGAAAACGATAAGATGAATGCCATGTATCATGTTTTTTTTCTTTTTTTTTCTCTCTTTCCCTCACTCGATTTTACGCTCAAATGTCTTATCGGCTTACGAAAAGGACTGGTAAGCAGGTGAAACAGCGATTTTGTTCATGCTTGAAAGTTGTCGCCGCACTCGCACAGGCCCGAGACCAGTTCAAATCTCTCCGATCTGGACTTATCCTGTTTCTGCATCTTGGCACGGTGCAGGGATTCAGTATTATAGACAAGCTGGTCATCAGATGGGAGTTGGGTTTATTTCTGTGTCTCTTTCCTCCTCCCCCCCCCCCCCCTCCATTCTCCCTCCCCTCTCGCTGGCGTCTCATCCAAGTTATGTCTCATTTTTTTCTACTGGACAGCTCCGACAGAATGCCCGAGAACTCGATGTCCTTGAGAACAGAACAACTTTTCAGTCTAATACTTTGATTGATTTTTTTCCCCCCTGTTGTTGTTGTTCTCCTGCTTTTCTCTGACCGTCTTCTTCATTTTTCTCCTCCCGAGATCATTATTCGTATTTATGCCAAATCGTTAGGGAGTGGGGGTTGAGAGGCTTCAACTTCAACAATGACGGCCACTTTGACAAAACACAGAGTATGTTTTTAATTACCTGGATTTTTTAATGTTGTTGTCATCTCACAGAATATACTGCTCTTGTTCTGATGTTCCTATTAAGTTCTCATTTGAATGCCTGCTCTCTGCAGGAAGTCCAACACCCCTCCCCTCCCCACCCCACATCACTTCCAGCAGCCCTCCAGTGTTCACCATTTCTAGTTTTTCATTATGCCTAATTGCATTAAGAGACATATCATAGAGGAGCGAGAGAGAGGTAGAGACGAGGTGTCATCGCTTTCTAAAACACAATTAGGTAACACCTCATCAGGGGCTCTGCCTGCCTGCGGTTGACAGGTGCGTGAATGTTAGCGGCAGCGGCGTTGGTGGTGCGCGGTCACTGTGCGTGCTTGACAACTGCTCTTCAAACGCATGACAGGTGCTTTTCTGAGAGCCCGATCGGCGGCACAATCGATACTCGATGAGGTTTTAGAAGGGGGTCTTTAACACTAATGAAGCTGTTTCATGTGTGTCTTCCCTCTCTGTTTACTTCAACTTCTTCATCTGACAAAATGAAACGGATGCTCGTTAATTTGAGAGACAACATTCAGCAACTTTTATCAAAACCGGGAGAACAGCTGAGATGCTGGGAAGCAGGGGTGCAGAAGTTTTGATGGGTTTTAGTGCTTTCCACCTTGTTCTTTTCATTTTTTTTTTGTAGAAGAAAAAAAATGTACTGCAGAAGCACAGATTGTCATTGTGAATGTGTTTTTATTTCATCTAAAACATGACGATGATGATGACCCGAATGATGATGATGATGATGATTAATGAGAGTGATGGCAATGATTACACACATACAGGAAGAGTGTTCAGCCATCTGCCTGATTAAAAACTCATATTTATCATAGTATCCTCTCACACGGCCTGGACAGAAACAGATGAAGCAAATAGAAAGAAGAGGGGTGGTAAAAAATAAATAAATGTGCAACATGATCATGTTTGAATTGACAACTTAAGAAGAATTATGTGCAGGGTTCATTATAAAGGTATCCAGCCTTATGCGGCATATTTGCTCTGTGTTTTGCTCTGAATGCACTATTGGATATTGCACCTTAGAGCTGACACGCGGAGACAAAGCCTAGAAGAAAAGTAATGATCACATATAAATATCAATATGAAAGTAAGAGTCAGTGCTAAAGAAGACGTATAGCTATTGATGTCTGAATAACGGTAGTGTCAGGCAATGAAGAAGAGAGAGGTGGTAAATAAGCAGCGAAAATATAATGCATTCGTTTTTCAGAAGGACAAAAAAAAAAAGAGACAGAAACGGTTAATCGAAAACACTCCAGAGGCATAAGAATCAAGCTGAGGCCGAGATAAAAACATAACCGCTTTCTATGCCGTGTGAACAAAACCATAAATAAATATATAATCAGTTAGTATTATGCAGGTTTGCTCTGAGAGGCATTATCTGTCTGGCGTTGCCTTCTCAAGTAAAAGAACATTTGACAGTTCAAGTCCCTGATGAAAAAAAGGAGAGAGAAAGTTATGACTTCAAAAGTGTTTACTCACCATGTTTTTTAATTTGTCTGGGCATATGCAGTTTATTTGCATTTCAAATACGCATATTTGAAGCAGGTGGTTTAAATGCCAAGATGCGAATTGATGACAATCACCTCTACCATAAGCGTCAAGGGAGCTGTACTCGTGGCTGACATTAAAACTAAACGAACAGCAGCTAAACAAACACATCGAAATAGAACTCTGTTACCAGCCGCCCCGTGCGCACGAATCCTCCCCCCGCTCGCATCCTCTCCACCCGCACTTGTATTTTAATATTCATGTACATTTAAATATCAGCGGCGTATATAGTGGTGTGCTTGAGCGGAATCAAACCAAGGAGAGAGAGACAGAGAGAGAGAGAGAGAGAGAGAGAGAGAGAGAGAGATTTGGGTGCACATAAATCTATTCATCCATGAACGCCGTCAAATGCCCCCCCCCCTCCTCCCCCCTTATTGGCCGACGGTTCCATCGCTTCCATATTCATTTTTGTAATTTACAGCAAATCCAATAGCTGTCAATCACAAATTAAAAACTCCAAATTTACAACGGGGAGGAAACAGCTGCTTCTACATTTACAGCAAGACCACTCTAAAATATTAAAGACATGTCACCCAGCTCTGTGCAGCCCTACATCTGCGGCCATCTGTTTTCTATTAAAACATTACACCAAAAAACGCTGCTATTTCCATGCTTTTAGATCAGCACAGGAAAGCGAGACTGACAGTGTAAAACCTCCTGACGTGCTTAGCTTTTATCAACAGCCCTTTCAAAAGTGTCAGAATAAAAGGCTTTGAGTGGCACCCGATGTATTTGCACAAGTCACAGACGGAGCGGAGGTCACATTTTAAGGGCCTAGCTGACGGCGAACAATGCCGGGATATCTTAAACAAGCCGATCTGCTGCTTTTCTTGTCGGTTTCTCACTTGCTTGGCCCTTCCTCCTGTGAAGCAAAGAGCAGGTGTTGAAAAGAAATACGTTAAACCGAGCGATTCAATGACATTTGAGGCATCGCCGTTTGCGGCGAGAGAGCGAGAAGGAGAGCTTTAGAAAAGAGATGGTGAAATATTCTGTAACGGCGGAGTGGAGAAGAATTACGGTCAGTGTCAAAGGTAAACAATTACAACATTCTGAGTCACTTTTTGGAGTCGGGGCAAAAGAAGATCATTGCTCCCTCTCTAATAGGTCATTTCCTTTGTCTTCAGAGCTGTATTTCACATGTTTCCTTCCATGGGGTGGTCCCCTAAAAAAAAAAAAAGAGAATGAAAGAAAGAAAAAAAGAAAGAAAGGAACGTGTGTTTGGCGCATGCATCAGAATTTCAGATGAGACGTTTTGTTCGCCATCTAGAACTGCCAACACAGAACAGTTTGTTGGTGGTATGTGGATAGAAAGCCTGTTTGGCAGACAAAAAAGGGAAACTTTTCCATAAAGTTCTTCAGGAGTGCATGCAGAATGTTATTGTCTGAAGGAAATAACATGAAAGGACATTTAATTTCAGATCGAATTCACAATGATATCTGCCGTTCAAGTTGTTAGTATATCCGTGTTCTCCCTACGACAGAGATTCTGTGATTAACAAGCTTGCTGTTTTTTTCTCTCACCCACCATTTAAAGGAAAAAACCCAGAGCTCCCGCTGTTCCGAGCGACATCTCTCCCCTCGCCGTCGTCTCTTCCTTCCTCTCCTCCTCTTGTCGTCTATGGCAGGAGTCACAGGTGTGTGACAATAATTACACATACACTCAGAAAAATAATGTCATTTCTCTCCATTTAATAAGTTAGCAGTAAAATGCAGAGGGGGAGCGCACAGGGAGAGCAGGCTTAAATCTTATCTGATACCCGGGCCCCTAACTCAATCATATGGCTCTTAAGAACAGGACACGGGCAGCTGGGGCTCACTAATATGCATGCAATATGTGTGTAAAATGATACGCTTTAATTTTGAGCCCACTTTAAGAAGCAACAAAATCTGTTTATACGTGAGACATTTAAAAAGACGGAAGAAAAAAAATAAAGCTATTTAACTCCCTCGTTCCCGCCAAGCTGTGACATCTGTTTAGTCTTTTCTTCATCCCTCTGCTCCGAATGCTCAATCCCAGGAAGACGGAGTTTTTAAAAACCCACTTTTCCTGCCTGCTGTTTATGCTAAAACTCCGCGCTTTGAATCTGCGGAAACACAAGTTAAGAAAATGATGATTGCACATGTTTATCTCTTTTCCTCTTTTTAGATGAACTTTGCTACTTTCCGATTTTAGTTTTTACTCGCAGGCCATCAGAAAGACTGTTGGTATACTGTAATTGTGAATTAAGGACCGTTCATACAAAGAACCATAAATAGAACAATACCTTACTGTAGGTTTTAATAATAATTCTAATTGTATGAGAAAAGGGAAGTCCACGCCACCACTTTATCAATAATGACAGAGAAACGATGTAATGTACAAGAGTCACGGGGCTGGTAATGAGTTGGTATTGTCAATTAGATGAACTATTATTCTAACCTAAAAGAAAAGTACAGAATCTAGTATTAAAAACATAAAATGTCAGTTTTACATTGGCCCAGTTTATTTTTACCTTGTGAGGTTTTGACTTTCTCTATTTAATTAAAATCAAACAACAATGTCAAATATCAAATCCAACTGCAGTGCATGCTTGCTTATGTAAACATAACTTTATATTGAGTTAGTGTGGATGCTAATATAGTTATCATTATAGTTATTATTATTGGTGTGAATGGGCCCTTTTGCTTGTTTTTTTTTTTTTTTTTCAGATGATGTGTCCGATATGATATTTTCTCCCATATACAATTTGAATTGATTTAACACACTTCGTATTTAGCAAGACTTTTCAGCGAATAAACAGCGGTTTCCTCCCTTTATTCGAAGCAGCGCTGTCTAATGTACAAGAGTCAAAAGGCTGGTAATTGGTTGGATGAGGCAGTTGGTGTGTATGCGTATATATATATATGTCGCCACTGGGCTCTCCCAGAAAGCAGGAAGTGTGAGGGAGAAGTGGGGCCTTTGGGGGTGAGGAATACAGGGGGAGGAGGAGGAGAAGAAGAGAGAGAGAGGAAGGGGGTTAAACATCAAAAAGCCTCTGACACATGCTGCCGCTGGCCCTGACCACTCCACAGATGCTTTTGTTCATTGCCTCTCTCTCTCTGTCTCTCTCAGTTCCCCCTCACTCTCATTCATTCCCTGTGTCTTTGGTGATACGCGCCGAGTACAGATATCAAAGTCGCACTGTCTGTTAAGACTTCAAACTGGGGGCCCCGTCCGTCAACCCCAATCATATCTGTGCCCCGCTCGCAGACTGGAGTGGAATATTTGATCTGTCCTCTTCAGGAGGATCAACAATCAGACGTGAGGGGGTGGGTTGTTAAGACTCGGACGTTTGGGGAGGGGGGTGAAAACGGCCCACTTCACTGCACTTCAGTCGGACTACAAAGAGTTGAGCCACAGACGCTAAAGGGATAAGGAGATCTTTGCTCTTCAGGATCTTGCGCTTGTTTTACCAGCGTTTGACATCTGCTGTGAGACCGGCGCTCAGGAGATAGAGGCCGTTACTGTACGTGCCATTTACAGAGATCTTTTTGTAGTTGTTTTGGTTTGCTTGTACTTTAAGAATCCGCAGTGCAGCTTATAATGGCATCTGATGGCATTATCTCAGGCCTGTCCATCTGTCCATCCAGTTATCACTATTAATAATCCCAGACATGTGTCACATAGTATACTTAGTTCTTAAATCCCTTGTCTGTGAGATCAGACTGCATAATTACCTATCCCATTAGAGTGGGAGACTCTAGCCCCTGCGTTCTCACACTGACCCGGCCCAGCCAGGAACAGCTGGAGCAACTATAAAGAAATAGTTCACTTAAATACGACATAATATGTGTCATCATTTATGTCCTTCTTAACCTGTTTGACTTTCTTTTTACTGTGTAACACAAAAGAAGATTTTTTTTGTTTGTTTTTTGTTGTACAGCTGCTTTTGTCCATGCAACAAAAGTCATTGTATGTACAATAAAACACTGAGACATTCTTTAAAACATAATCTTCAGAAGAAATAATGTCATACAAGAGTAAATAATGACAGAATTTTCATTTGTGAATCCTTTGTAAATAGTCTATGTGTGTCTTTCAAAGGGACTATCAATGAAACTTGACATGTCTCAGATTATATGACGAAATCCTTCAACATGTGCCATTATCCTTGAGAGCAATGCCAGCCTGTGATTGGCTCTCTGTCCATCAGCAGAGATGTTCCAGCTTCCTGCACGTGCGGAGGGGTTCAGTTCCTGCCCTTCCATGCAGCGCTGCAGAGGGCACAGAGTGTGTACTAGGGACCAGCACATCCACACTAACTCTTTTTCCATTCCTAATCACCCCATTTAAAGCCAGAGGTCAGAGGCTCGTCTGACTCACACATACGCACCTTCTGTAATCAGCCCAATATCCCTTAAGAGTGCCTGTCTTTACCCACCTGTGTTTGTGTGTGTGTGTGTGTGTGTGTATGTGTGTTTTTAGACTGGTGATCCCGTATTAGCCTGTGTGTGGAATGGCCTCTTGGTATCAGTAATTGGTGTTGTTCTCTGTAGGTTTTCTCACACCAGCTTCACATTCTACAGATGAATGACATGTTGGCCTTTGGTGTTCCATGACTTGTTTTAGAGGTTAATATCTCATTTGTTCTTGTGATAACTATAAAATATTAGATAGACTATTTTCTAATAGATCAACTATTACCCTAACATAGCATGTAAAGAACCTTCTCTAGTTTTAAAAACTTATTTTGGCCGTAGTTTATTTTTTTGCCGTGTGAGGTTTTTATCTTCTCCACTTAATACAGCAATTAAATCATACAAATATATCTCATATTTTGGCATACTATTTAGCATTTATATTTAAACCATTGTGGTAAAAACATTTTTTTTTTTTTTTTACTGACTAAAAACAATTTTGTATTATTTTTGGTTAAATATGCAACTGTGTTAAATCTATGGCATAGTTTTACTGTTGATTTATATTTTAATGTAATTTAGTTTTTGTTTATTCAATATTTTTTCTAATAAAATTGTAAACACAAATAAGGATTGAACAGGAATGATTGTAAAAGATTTAATTGGATATTTAATTGGTAATAGTTTTTTTTTTTATGCAAACCTCATATTAAATGAACAGAAAATAAAACAGCTCATATTATAATTAATTTGACCTCCTAAATGTTGAACACCAACATTTTCTACTACCTCCTTTAAATGACCTTTATAATATTGTCCCATCACTGTGTAAAGTGTTGGTCTGATAAACTTGGAACGGCAGTGAACGACAGTATGATACAGTATGATTCCTATCACAAGTCCAATCTGTGTACTGAAAACATGAATCTCTGATGAGCATCTATTTACTGTATATATTTCACTATATAGGCTTTGATCATGCATAGTGGGCACCTAATTAACAGTGGGATGTAGACACACGCAAACACCATCACAGAAGGAGAGAGAGATAGACAGGTGGACACATAGAAGAGATAATGAGAGGAAATGTGCAGGTCATATCATACTTTTTGGCTGCAATATATAGAGCTCAAAAAAAGGAAAAAAAGCAGGACCAGTTATCTTCTGATTTCTCCCCAAGCCCTGTGACGCGGCTAAGTGAGCCTCAACTGACCAGAAATGATTTGCCTCTGTCTGTTAAACACGTAATGGAGTCATTTAACTAGTCAAATTAGAAGCTGCAGAGATGCCGCATGCTTCATTACTGGGTTCCAATGGGCACCATTTTACATTTACGTCAGGAATGATTTCAGGGCAAATTAATGTTTTTATTGTCTTACACAAATACACCCCCCCAAGTCATAAAAGAGCAGCTCCCCCTACAGGTCACTCAACATAACTGTGTGGGACGTGCAGAGGACGGTGTGAACTACAAGATAACTTCTCGGGTGCATTTGATATTCTTTTAATCAGCTTAATGGTTCACGTAGATGTACGTTTTAACGCTTTAAGAATTATATATAACTGGCATTAAAGCATTAATTGATCAGCGTAAAGAGTAACGTAATGGAAAGCCAGTGTGCAGAGACGTAGTTTGATGTGGGGGACAGAGCTCTGGACCTGGTTAGAGGATTTGGACATTTGTGATTACAGACGAGACCCAGGCCTACTCGGCCCTGCCCCACAGTGTTGTTTGATGCGTGTGGAGTCCTGTTCAATATTTGTCTTCCTGTGTATGGAGGCAGGGTGGTGGGTGTTGTTACCACAGAGTCATTTGTCCAGTACTGACACAATGTTTAAAATGGCTTTAGCGAGATTTTTTTTTTCTTTCCCTTTTTGATTATTTCTGACGTGTTATTTTGGGTATGGTTTTGCTATGGACTTTATATAATGAATACAAACATACCCAGACTGTTTATCTTCATCAAGAACAAAGCAGTTTTGTATACCAGAACCAGTTTCATTTTTCATAGCGTGTGCAGGTTGAGTAATAGTTTTCCTTCATCCATGTCGCAATGCTGAAAAAGCCGTAATGGAATTGTAATAAAACATATTTTTTCTCTTCTATCTGACTCACTTGATTGCCATCTCACTCCTCCTTTCTGTCTGTCCATCTCCAGCCATCAGAGCAATTAGATATTGACACACGTAGCGCGGTGTGATTGACACGCATAGCAAAGGCTCTTTGTGGAGAAATAGAGGCTGGTAGAGAGAGAAAAGAAAGACAGAGAATGCCCCTCCTCACAACTCCTGTTGTGCTTGACACTCTGTCGATATGGTTTCACCCAAACACCGTCTTTGATCCGCTCTCTAGGCTGGCAGACTTTGAGGTAAAGTGCTGCTGTTTGCTCTGTGATACACAGCTATATGCTAGTGTCATTTCTGCTGCGCTTGTTTGTGCGTGGAGACCCACAAACAGCCACGTTGCTCCCAGTGCTGCCGGAGTATGATAACCCCACCATGAACCTTTCTTTCCATCACTCCACTTTATAAGCTCTAACATTCACTCTTTACACTCTCTGCTACAAAGCTAACATGAGAGGATGATGTCCAGCATCTGATCATAGACCTTGTGTCAGCTACCACTGCATTTATTGACTGAAAATAAATGACTAGCTCTGGTCTGAGAGCCTACAGAATATTAATATTATACTGCATATTATATTATGTCTTGTGTGCTAATTATAATCGTTATAATTGTTGTTCTTACTGTATCACAATTATAACAAAGGGTAAAAATGATTCAATATCCACTGTGACATGTATGATGGATATTGTTTATTCATTTAGTTTCTTTAATTATTTAGTTCTTAATTTAGTTTGCATTTAAATTAGGGTGAGAATTAATTTAGTATAAATGTAATCTATAAACACAGCATGCATGTAGCAATATCAGAATTATTGTTTAAGCACTTTCATTATACAAAATCTGACCTGAAAGTTTTATTTATTTATTTATGCATTTAGCTATTTCTCTTAACTTTAATTTCACTAAATATTATATGAGCCGTTTTATTTATTTTTTTTCTAGTCATTTAATGTAAGAGTTATATTTTATGTTACTAAAATTTGGGATATGTATAAAAAGAAAACTATATGTGCATTTTCTTTTTCTATTAGCATTAAATAAGCATTACAATTTAATAGAAGAAAATGTAACCAAATGTGGTTAATGCGATACTTATCACAGGGGAATTAATATATATATATATATATATATATATATATATATATATATATATATATAATTCTTATTTAAATAATAATAATTATAATAATTTATTATTTTTATTAACTTGGTTAACAGCATTGGATGAATGAAATTAACAAAGGCAAGTATAACAAATACTGATTATGTAACAATTATGACATTGTTGTTGTATCATTTTAACTGAAAATTAGGTCAAATTGTGCCATAGGACAACATTGACATTTCAAAAAGGACAATACAGATTTATAGCTTTCTTAATTTTATGCTAAATAATAACTTAAAGTAATAGTAAAATAATAGAAACAATAGTATTTCTCACATCAAAAAACATGTTTTTTGTGCCTGTAATACTTTAAAAGAATAAAAGTAAAGGGACATGAAAGCACCATATTCATGAGAAGCGCCTTAAGCTTTTTTTTCCCTCTTGTTCCTCTCGATTTTCCACTATTAAAACAAGACAAACAGTAGTCAAAGAACCCTCCATCTCTCTGTCTGCATTTGTGTCATTATTTCCTCCCTTTCTGTCTTTCTTTTTTTTATGCTGTCTGCTATTTATTTATTGATCACCGGACTGGCTGGTTATCTTTGCATGTTGGGCAGTTATAGATGAATGCACAAAGCATTTCAATCTGAACAAGAGATCATTGTGCATTGTGGGTCCTCCCACGTTCTTTGGTCTTGCAATGTGGAAGTGGAGGGGGGTCGAAATCAGAACAAATGCTGCCATTTCCTGTCATCCCGTGCTCTGGCCATTGAGTGGCTGCGAAAACAAACGTGGGAGTGTTACTGATAACATAAAAATATTATCCGGCTCCTGTTGCCGACCGCTACAGTACCTTTGAGAATAGCTATTAGAGCAGAGACAGTGGTCCTGACTGTGACTATAGATCAGGTGATGATGTACAGTAAAGCGTGAGTTTATACCATGGGTCGACACATAACTGGGGCAAGGCTTTGATTTCGGACTTGATAAAGACACAAACAAACACTTGTCTCGCAGTTCTCAAGACTTCTCAGGTTCCTTGCTCTGTTTATCAGTGTGTTATCTGAAGCCCAGGAGTGTTAAATATCATAAGCTGGCAGTGACCTGATGTTATAATGTTTATGTATTTACCATTTATAAAAATGAGCATATTGTGGATTGTCACACTATTCCATGATATTTTACATATTCCTAGTAGATGCAAAACTAATGGAGAACTCAATATTATTATTATTATTTGTAGAAGTAGTAGTACTAACAAAAATGGCCCCACTTTATATTAGGTATTCTAAACTACTATGTACTTACATGGACAAAATAAGTACATTGTCCTTTTTTTTTTATGTTGTTTTGCAAAACAATTGTGGTACTACTGAGGTGGGATACGGGTATAAGGTTAGGGACAGGTTTGGTGGTAAGGTTAAGTTTAGGGGTGGGTTAAGATGTGAGGATAGGTCAACATTGTAATTATAAATGTATTTACAGAAATGAATTACATATGTAATTATATGCAGATATTTTTTAATATACTGAAAGTACAATGTAAAAACATGAATGTACAATAAGTGCATTGTAAAGTATTCATTTTAATATAAAGATATGTTACATAAAGATACCTAATATAAAGTGAGACCAAAAAAAAAAAAAAAGCCAAGGCGTGCAGTTAACTGTTTGTAACCTACTGTAAAATTGTTGTCTTTACCATTTAGAAACATATTGTGGATTAATTTGTCACACTATTCCATGATATGTAATGTATTCCTAGATACACACCTATCTATATCTATAAATATAAGCTGGCGGTGACCTGTTTATTAACTTTTATGTTTTTACTATTTAATGGAATGTAAACATGAACATACTGCGGACTACACTATCCATGTCACACTGTCACACTATACCATGATATTTAATATACGTATTCATAGAGTAGATGCAAAAGTAATGGATAACTTGATGATGATGATGATGATGATGATAGTTGATTTTCTAGGAGAGAGAGAGAAAAAAAATATATGAGAAAAAAACACCACTGACAATCTACTCAAAGATCACGAGTCTAATAAAAGGGACCATACAATACAGACATAATTATGGTACAGAATTGTAAGGCTGTCGATTTGGGGAGGCATCGTTCATTATCCGAGCTTGTGGTGTGCTGTTAAGGTGAAGTCTCTGACAGATTGTGGGGTGGAGAGCCATGTCAGCAGGAAGGGTTACAGCCTGGACACACCAACACATCCAGAAGGTTCTCCACAGGACTCTGACGGACCGCAAATGCTGGAATAGCTTTCCAGGGTTCCAGTGGACCTCAGAGATCAAACGAAGCAGCAGGAGTGTGAGAGAACGAGAGAGAGGGAGAGAGAGAGAGAGAGAGAGGGGTTGTTTGGGAGGGGGGAAGAGGACGGGATCGTGAAAGACTGCGAGACTGGGAGAGAGATACAGGGGTAATGACATTTCTCTGACAGGGGTGCGGAGTGATACTCTTAGTTTTCTCTCTCATCCATTCGCTACTGGTGGGTGGATCCGGGGCCAAACCCAACGGTTCCCACAATCCAGCTTTCTGAAAAGATTCATAATTACTCTTAAGAAGGTAATAGTGTCAAATGAATGCCTGCAGGAACAAAGGATCTTATTATGCTTCCGTGTGTGTGTGTGTGTGTGTGTGTGTGTGTGTGTGTGTGTGTGTGTGTGTGTGTGTGTGTGTGTTCGTGGGTGCGTGTGAACATTCGTGTGTATATCGGTCATCTATTGCTATTACGTCTGGAGGAATAGCACACAGTAGACGATGGGAAAGGGAAAGGAAACAGTGTAGTTTTACCCAGCCATCAAAGATCTCTTGTGTTTATTTGGGGTCTGTGTGTTAGTCTTGCAGTTGTTTTTAACTTTTTTTTTCCCCCTTTGTAGTCAAGTATAGTTCACAATCACTGCTAGAGTCCCTCTCTCTCACACACACACACACTCACACACACACGTCTGAGAGTCGAGAGAAGTCTTCTTATTGGAAAATCTTTCAATAAATCAATGTGACTTTAAACACATTTCCCCCGTGACACCCCTGACCTGATAAGAACTCCACTAATCTCTTTTGAGGCTGTCAGTGTGCTTTGAACAAAATCTAGTTCGCATCTATCAGCAAGGTTATTTGTCAATGACTTATAATCCTAGGTAAATTTCTCTGGTTTTATATTAGAGGCGGCTGAGGGTTCTCATGTCTGAAGTTTCTCAGGCTTGGGAAAAAGGAGGAGACCAAAGTGGAACAAAAAGAATGTTATGGATCTGCCTGCCAAAAACAATGAGAGCAGAGAAAAGTGAGGAAAAGCGGATAATTGTTGCGATTGTACTGAAATTTTAAACAGAAAGGACCTTTATTCGCTTGCCGTTTCGGCTTATTTTGCTTGACACGCTTTTATTTTTATTATTATTTACATTTTTGCCATTACTGTTTTCATGTGCCTGCCTTTATGTGCACGCAAATATGATGTGGCTCTTGAGAAAACATGCAGTGTATCGTTCCAGCGAAGGCAGAGAGCGATCTGCAGCGAGCCGAGGCCTACTGGGTAATTTATGAAGTCTCAATTAGACAAGCACACAAAGTAATGATTCTCAAAAGCGCTTTGTCCAGCACATGGCGTATTAGATGCTGTCCATGCTTATTAGACCTGCCTCCCAAACTTCATAAACGGTATTCTCAGATGAATTATTAATAACACATTTGAGAGACTTACTGTTCCTTGACTGCCCGTGGAAGCGGCTATTTAGGTTAAAATAGAGTAAAAAGCATTTGTAATTGATAAAAAATCTAAACCGAAGAGGTCTTTAAGCGTGTGAAGTGGATTTCGAGAAGCGAAAGTACTGTTGTTTTTCCCCACTATTGTCTGCAAATAGGCATACTCTTGTTTCCATGGATAAATGCTTTCATATCTGCCAGCTCATTTTTGGTCTTTACAGAGAATGTTAGATCTTCTGTTGTTTACAGGTTGTGTCAAAAACTAAAAAGCCTTGCCTTAAGTGCTTACACTGCACATAAATAGTTTGACATTTCATATTCAACAGCGCTTTATGTGCTAGTAAATAAATAAAAGGTAAACAAAGGCTCCGTTTCTGGTGCGCACATAACCCTGGATCTTGATACTCTCACATTCTGTGTTTAATGATCTCAGGTGTATTTTCGCATTGCATGCCCATGATCATCTATCTATTAGATTTAATAATAAAGGGCTTTTTATGTCATTCTGATGTCACGTATCTCTGTTTCTTCCAATGCCATCATTAGGTTGGCATGATTAGGCACTTGTGTGTGAGGGAAACGCATTACTGTTTATAAAAAGACATGAGTGGTCTGTTGAAACCAACACAGTGACACTTCTCACTATTAGCCTACCCTTTGTGAGGTGTGTAGATATTTGTTTAACATTTGTTCAGAGTCCAAGGCATGATCACAGATGCTAGTTTAATTAGTTAATCATTTGCACACCATAGTATCTTGCAGTCATTTAGAGTTAGTATTCCTATGGTCATACTACATATGTGTAACTGTCACTATACAAATCTATATATTTTATGTAGTACTTTGTCATGGCCAAAAGTATGTGGACACACCGATTACCATGTGTGACTGTTTCAGCTACACTTATTACAAGCAGGTGCATACAATCCAGGATACAGCCATGCAATGTCCTCTGACAAACAGACTCCCTTTGGGGAAGAGTCAGTGTGAAAGAACTTGATTCGCTTGCACAGAGCTTAAATCCAAATTGAACACCTTTGGGTTGAATTGGAAAGGTGACTGTAAGCAACTGCACCTGCCGTCAGTGGGTCTGAATGAGAGCAAACATCTAGTGGAAAGTCTTCACACAGGTGTGAAGAAACAAAAGGAATAGTTTCATGGCCTAAGCTTTATTATTAATGTCTAAGCTTTTGAAATAAAAATGTTCCACAAGCACATTCAAATGTTTGGGGTTATCAATATTCATTAATTCATTTATTTATTCATTCATTCATTCAGCAAGGATGTGTTAAGTTGATCAAAAGTGACAGTAAAGACAGTATTTGCAAAAAAAATTTATAATAATAATAATGTTGTTCTTTATATCCATCAAATAATCGTGAAACATAAATGTTTCTAGAAAAATATTAAGCAGTACAACTATTTTCCACAATAATATTAAAAAAATCTTTCATGAGCAGAAATCAGCATATTAGAATGATTTCTGAAGGATCATGTGACACTGAAGACTGGAGTAATGATTCTGAAAATACAGCTTTGCCATCAGAGGTATAAATTACATTTTGAAAAATATTCAAATAGAAGTTAAATTAATTAATATCTTAGATAGATTTTAAATGTTACTGTATTTTTGATCAAGTAAATCCAGCCTTGGTGAGCATAAGAAACTTCTTTCAAAAACATAAAAAAATCTTACCGACCCAACTTTTGAACGGTTGTATGTATGCATGTATGTATTATTTGGGCACACTTATACTCTAGAATCTATATATATATATATATATATATATATACTATATATATATATATATATATATATATATATATATATATTTATGTCTTGAAAATAAACATCTTGAACATGATGTGGGACATGATGGTTTAATTAAAAACACATTGACTTGAAAGCAAACACAAACACTTAAAAACTAAAAAAAGAAGGGAAAAAAGGATTGTAGTTAATTAAAACAATCCCTTGCTTCACACATTCTTGTACATCCCTCTCTCTCTCTCTCTCTCTCTCTCTCACACACACACACACACACACACATACACAAATATAGGTTTTTCCAACACCAACCACCTCTCTTTTACAGCGGAACTGGCTTTCACCAATCCCACAATCCCTCAACTAAACTCCCATATATTACAATCACCTGAGAGTAGGAGCTCTCATCTGTGTGACAGTAAAGCTGCAAATCTTGCAGTCCTAAATCTCTCTCTGTTTAACCCGCACTCTCGCGTCGTCGCTGTTCTCAAACCGAGCGTTCACCTCTTGGCCTCGCTGAAGAAACATCTGTGTGGTGTGTGGGGCAGAGGGGCTGTTTTGGCCAGCGTTCACGCACATATGCAGAAAAATAGAAATGTAAATAAGAGCAGATTCATAAATACTGCTGTCTTAATTGAGACCCAGTAAGAGTAAGTAGCAGATGTTAGAGCAGGAACTGTTGAATCATCAGAGACCAGTGGGGAAGCAGGCAAAATCATATTGAAAAAAAAAAAAAAAAAAAAAAAAACACTCAGCCAGGTGCTCGTGATTTTCCTGCACTGCAATCCATGAAATATGCGCGCACGCATGGATGTGTGTGTGTGCCACGTATGGATTAGGAACCGTTTCCTTCCTCTTTTTTCATCCAAAAACAAAGAGAAAAAAAAAAGGTCTGCAAATGTGGAGAAAAATAGAAGTGACTTCGGAGGTGCCTGGAGTCACAACTACGACTGTGTGTGCGGGAATAAAGAGCAGTTAAGACAGAACTATCAGCGCTTAAGCTTCGACACACTCTCGCTCTCTCATCTCTGTCCAAACTCCAAAATGAACACAGGGAGATGCAAACCCACTTTCTATCACATGTCACAAGCAGCAAAAGCCTGTCAGCCTACATTCCCACTTAAAACATCCAAATCTCTCTCCCTTTTCTTCTCTTACGAGAGACTGTTGCTTGATCTGAGGAGAGTATGTACTAGCTGCTCGCTTGTGTGGGACCGCTCTCATGATTTCCTTCCCCCCTGGAAAACGCGGTGTGTGGATGTCAGGTTCCCTCTGATAGCTGCTGTGTTGGGACTGCTGGGAAACCAGAGAGAAGGTGGCACTGACAGGTCCCGCCGAGCAGGATAAAAGGACTTGTTTCTGTTTCTACATTCTCTCTCTCTCGCTTTCTCTTTTCATTCTCTCTTTTTCACACCATATAAAGTGACTGACAGCGTGGCAGTGTAAAGGGACCTCGTCTGGAGCTGTCTGACTGACTCAGATGCAGCGTTCGGCGGTGCGTTCCCTCGACTGAGCGGTGCAACGCCGAACGAAATTAGTAAGCGAGAGCGGTGTGGTGCGCAATGCTTGCGCGAATAATAGCGCCGCTTGCTCCAGGGACCCTCGACTCTTCTAGATTAGGGCTCACAATTAATACAACACATACATGAGACAGAGAGAGAGAGAGAGAGGCTTGCTGAACACGATCCTATAGGAACATCTCAGACACTGAATGTTTATGAATGAGGCTGCGTCTGTTGGTCTCCTTTGTGATGAGCTTAAGTTTTGTCACATTTTCTTAGAGCACATAAAGTGCTCTGTTTGTTTCCCGGTACTCATTGTTTTTGTGTACGCCATGTAGGAAGCAGTCGCAACAAAGGCAAAACTTCACATTCATGTGTATGTCTGGGCCGTGCAAAAATCCTGATTTAAAGAATTGGCTGCCTTTGAATTCATGAGTGTGGTTTGTAATTGAATAAGCCACACCCCACAGGAATTGAAATGAGGGAGAGAAATGTACTGAATTGTTATTCAAAAAAACATAAACATTAGCAGTTTATGTTTATGCAGTTTATGCTAACATAAGTTAGTTTTGTTTTTTTACATATATAAAATGTTTTAATAATTATTGTAGATGTTATATGCTTGTTAATATAATATAATATTTAATTAAATTATTATTTTTCATAAGATTGTCTCTGACTGTAAGGCCTATAAATCGTCAAGGCTTTAAAAAAAGGCTTGTCTTGACAAACTTTGCTTTTCTAATTAAATTACAATGATATGAATTTCTTTGAATTCATTTCTATTTGACCTTCTTTTAAGTGCAATTCTGCAGCCAGGGTTTTATTTTATGTTGATTCTTTTCTTTTCTTATTTATATTTTTTATTATTTTTTGTTCAATTAGATTTTTTAATGGCACACAATTTAAATTTTTTAATGGCACGCATTTTTAATGTGTGTGTGTGTGTACGTGCATGTGTGTTTGCTTGCATGCATGTGTGTGTGTGTGTGTGTGTGCGTGTGTGCGTGTGTGTTTGCTTGCAATGCATGTGTGTGTGTGTGTGTGTGTGTGTGTGTGTGTGTTTGGCCTTGGCCTATTTATTTATATTTGCCCTGCAAAATAAAAAGCATGAATCATTCTCTACTCGTCCTGATGAACAAAAAATGACCTCATGTCTTCCTGTTGTCAAACAAAAGATTCTTTTTATTAAAAAAAAAAAACGCATAAAGGGGGGAGCAAACACGAAGCGAAGAATTTAAAACAACGCAACCCAAATCTCATCAGAGGGAAATGTGAAGCGCACGCATTTAAGAGAAACAGACAATGACAACTTTTACCAGCAGCCCTGCCTCGACCTTGTTAGTGGGGCACTCTGGTAATCTGCGCTTAATGATTTTTCTCTTTTCTCCCTCGCCCTCCCTTCACCTCTCCCTCATTCTTCCTCCTTTCTCTCTTTTACATTAGACCACAGCTTGAGCCTGAACCACAGTGTGTCACAGTCATTTAAGACGCAGCCCTAACGTTTTTTTTCCTCCTCACATTCCGACGCCATTATGTTACATTGTTGCAGAATAAAGAGCCGTATTATGTTCCAGCAGTAAAGGGCACAAGTGGACTGAGTTTTTATCTGCTGAACGAATCAATCAGGATTATGTCAGTTGAAAAGAATCACAGACAGCAGTCGCCAGCGGACGAGGCCCATGTATGTGCGCGATTAGGAGGGATGCGTAAATATACGTACGAGAAAAGCGTATGACGGTTGTTGAGTGAAGTGTCATTTCTCCGAGAGCTCCGTTTTATTTTACACTGTTCTCTCACAGTCAGAGGATTGTGAGGACACTAATTATCATTTCAGCAGAAATGATTACAAGATCAAATGGAGATCGAATGCCATTTCCTTCCATTAATGTGGGGGGTTTAGTGCGGCTGTCATGCATTGGCCATCGGCGGGCCTGTGGGAAAAAGACTGAGGGAAGAATTGGGAGAGGCTTAGTCCAGGGCAGAACTTGGCCGGCGGGAATATTCATAACAACAGTGCACAAAAACGGATAGATGACCTCCGGAGAGATTGAAAGATCGTCCGGAATCCGGATGAAACTTTAAGACTCTGTGGATGCTGGTTAAAAACGCCTGTATCTGTTCATAAAACGTGTCTTTTCATTTATTTAACGGTGTTTGTCCGCACTCAATGCCTCACGTGCCGGGATGGAGGTCGTGGCCTGAGGGTCGCCCCTCACAACCTGCTAGTGAATGAACACACAAGTGAACAGCCATGAAAAGAACACATTTTGTTTGTCAGTGTTGTCGGACAAATTGTTCCCTTGCACCGTGTTCGTGTCCCCTTTTAGTAGCTTCGAACGAGCGAAGAGATTTGTGTTGCAGTAGCGGTAAAATTGTAGATATTGTTTAAATATCCTCCCTTGGCTTTGCTTGAAATGGATGATGGAAAATTTCAAAGTGCTGCATAGCCATTTGTATTGTATTTATGTATTGCAAAAAAAGGTAATAGATCAAGCACATTCCATTATCCCCTTATAAGATCATTAGCAAATATAATTAGATATGAAAAGAAAGTAATTTGGGTTAGAGAGGGAGAAAAGCGCTATCAGGCACAGAAGACAGATTGCAACATCAGTGTTTGGCTTTAAATTGCTCAGTGGAGGTAGTATCAGTGTGAGAATCTCTGCCCCAGAAATAGACTTGAGTCAGAGAGCAAGACACATCCACATCCCAGCCCTCCGTTTCTCCGTTTTCTTTTCTTGACGTAGTCGAAGTCTGGTTGGCGTGTGGTAGTTGCTCTTATTCTGGTTAATATGTGCAAGACAAACAGTTCTTGTGTCATTCTCCATCATCTGAGGCAGGTTTATTTGCTGCCTAGTCATCCGGCGGAGTAACAAACTCGCTGTTTGTTTTACCTTCACAGTCGTCCTTTCCTCGCGGTGCATTTTAACTTGAAAAAGCAGAGGACTATTTCAAGTGTGCCACATGCACGAGGTCGCCTGCTTCTTTGTGCTCCTCCGTATACTTATCTAAAGGCAATCTGAACCCACACAAGCACCAAACGTACAATCCTCCAGAAACATTGGGTTTCTTTTACTCTTTGAGGGGAGAGAAGGGGGTGGTGTGCAAGGATTCTTCTAGTCTTTGTGAATCCCTACAAATGGTATTCATAAACATCCTGTATTCATTAAAACCTTCTAAAAATATGATTTGGGTGCACTTCCTTGCGTTCGGCCCGCTTATATGTGTGTTTGCGTGCGTGTGTGTGTGTGTGTGTGTGTGTGTGTGTGTGTGTGTGTGTATGTATTCGCACGCTGACTCGTATTTACATATTTATAAATACTGGGCTGTACAATGAGGTCTACCTTTGCCAAAAACAACTCTTTTCCAGCAGCACCGGATGCCTGGGAGAGAACAAAGCCACCCTCCATGGCAGAATGTGCGGTGTGTGCTGTGTTTGTGTTCAGCAGGAGATGATGGTGAACCACATCACTTACATCTAGACTTCATTCATATCGAAAAACAGAGACTTTTAGACTACCAAAAACAGCTGAACTGAAGGTTTCCTGTAAACAGAGGATATTAGACTAAGCACTTAGTTGCTACATAATGTGGTAAAAATATCAGTCAGAGGCCATGTGCAAAATAAATGTTCCCGATTCCTTTCCATAATGCATGTTCTGCTTTATCTGATTGTTTAAACATGTATTCAAAGGTTCTGAAATTCATATCCTCGCATTTTCCTCCAATTAAATGACCCCTGTTCTCAGGAAACCTAAAACGAGCAGGCCTTTGAAACACAAATATTCACTAAGTAGATTTCATGGTAAAAATAGAATACCTGAGGGAGGTCAGGGTATAAAGCGGCCCTGTGTTTTAGATGGGAACGCTCTTCGCCTTAACTCTGTGGTCCGGGAATAATAAGAAGCAGTTAGGAAATGTCAGGACTTTGACTCAGACAGCCCCGCTTTTCCCCAAGTGTGCTGGCCCTTGTTAACTGAGCTTGCTTCCAGCCTTGTGCTGTGCTATTGTTCTGTCTGCCTTTTCATTTAGCCATTCTGTTAAGCATGACACTTGTATTAACATAAAATGGATCCTGGAGCTATGTGTCCTCTTACCATATGTCTTGTATTACTTTCCAGGGCCCTCTCTTGTCTCTCTGTGAGAGAGTATTATCACACTGGAACAGTAGAGGGCGCCACATTTTCTTGCTTCTCTTTGATTCAGTGGTGGAAGTATAGTGTCCATTTCATTACCATTTAAAGTTCTTCTGTTGATCATGTAAAAATAATTTAACTTTTCATTTTTTTCTTTTTATTGAAATAATGACAAAGAAAACTAATGTTTGGGCAAACAAAGACGCATGATTCAAGCTATGAGAAAATAGACTGATGACAACATAATATGACAGGCCAGAGTATGATAAATATTTCTAGGGTGGCAAAATAATTAAGCAATCACTCCACATGCGGACAGGGAGGCTTCAAAATTGATCAGAACAGGAGGAGGAAAAAGTTGCTAGGATCGTAAAGTTGGTGTGCTAGTCTCCAGATCGCAGTGGCAGTTGTTTGGGGAAAAGATATGGCGTCCTTAAATAATAACATTCCAGGTGGCTTAGTTAATGAAGAGTGAAAATCAAATATGGGGCGGAATCTGTAACTCATTACCAG
This sequence comes from Semotilus atromaculatus, assembly GCA_031834385.1. Lineage (NCBI taxonomy): Eukaryota > Metazoa > Chordata > Actinopteri > Cypriniformes > Leuciscidae > Semotilus > Semotilus atromaculatus. The sequence goes on along the minus strand of JAULUF010000009.1, from coordinate 8,976,192 downwards.
AACTTTCTTTAAGAGGAAGTCACCAAGAGCACTGGCCCCTGGGAGACCAGGCGTTTTTAAAACCTGAGAACATAATTTATTATCATTATGGTTATGATTATCTTAATTTCCTCATGGACGCACAACAAAAAAAATGCCAGCAGACAGCTGTAGAGCCGCGGCCACAGTATAGTCGTACAAAACACTGCCAATCACTTCAGATTTGATAAATATCAAACACTTTATCTGTAGATTAACATGAAATATCAGCAGGTTAAAGGAAATTGACATTGAGTAACAAGATCTTATTTTCAACATGAAGTTGGGCAGAAAGCTAATTCGGGGGCTTATACTGCCATCTCTTGGACAAAGTGTGCAATGCAACCCTTGAGCCTGAACGGTTGAAAGAAATCAGTGGCTTTGCTTTGATATTTATTTTAAGTTTCTTTGATGTAGGTTACACATGATATTAAGACTCCAGACACAAAAGTGGCCTAGCTAGTAAAAGCTGTTTTATTTTTATTTTATATGAAGCAGGTTGACTTCTGGGTGCCGACATGTTGAGATCACATGACCAGTCGAATACTACTCTCTTGGTACCCTGTTGGACACTTTTTGTTTGTGGAATACATTAATTATAGCTGACTGGGAAAAGGTATTTCTGTAATGGCAACTGAAAACTGTTTTTGCAATACTTGGTATCAGTATAAATCCAAGATAAACAAATTATATTTACACTGTAAAAAAAAAAAAGAAAAAAAAAGAAGTTGCTACCTAAAATGTTTAAGTACAATCAACTTGGATGTTTAAGTCATTTCAACTTAAATTACATTAAACTGCCTTAAAAAAATTGTTGAATCTAATATAACTTATAAAACTTATATAAAAGTTGAAAATTGCTTAACTTATTTTGATGAGTTAAAGCAATGTAAAAACACATGTTGTCATAACTTATGGATCGTATATTTTTTGTACAGTGTACTTTCATATAAGTAGAGCAGTGGCATTTGTGTTTAAAAAAAAAGATGTGCGATTATTGAATTATTTTTTTTTTATTTGCATAAGAATAATTTCTATCTGAGAACACAAAAGTGGTTAATTATATTTCTTAATCTATATAAGCAATTTCAAAAGCGCCTGACATCTGAGTGGAAAGTGTGTCTGTTAAAGAAGAGCACATCTGAGATGTGCGCATAATGCAAAGTGAGTGGGCGTCAGCGTTATTGCTCTTTGGTAAATCTAAATGACGATGTTTTATTCCATTATTAGCTGGGAACTGACTCCTCGTTTCATTTCCATAACATTTCTTGTGAGAGCACACTCAAATAAATGCATGTTTTAATTTCATTTTGTCATTTTCATAGAGGCACTTTAAAAGAACACGACTCGGAAATGCACTCTGTAGATTTTATTGCCAAATAATTTTCTTAGAGGCTGTAGAGGGAATTAAACAACATTTATATTATTTAGTTCAAACGGTGATAGCACATAAATAGGAAAAAAAAGCAGTAAGCATTTTCGCCGGATTCAAACTTCAGCAGTAATTGCACAAGTGCAATGTTCACAGAGTTATTGTCTTTATATTAGAAGACTTTATATATTTATATTAGAGCTGGAAGAAGTCTGAAAGTGTTCAAATTATCCTCCTCCCATATCTAATATTTTATCTTACGCATACAAGATGGGTTTTCTTTAGTGCCATTAGAGGTTAACGGAATCTGAATGGAGAGTTTAATAGTCAACATTTAAACACACACACAAAAAAAAACACAGGTATTACAGTGGTCGTTCATTTTTTTCCAGAATGTACCATAAATACTTTCTTTTCTTTTTTTTTGTCTCATAATAACTGCTCTGAAAATCATAATTAAGTGATCAAAAGCAAACTGTTTTTCTTGTATTCATTATTGTTAAAAAATAAATATTTAGTCAAGGGAATCAACGAATGTACATTTTGGTAACACTTAAGTGGACCATAAGTCAGTTGAATTCTTTATAAAACATGTTTTAGTCATTATTGATGGTCATAGTCATTATCACAGACTAATAATAGTTCTTTGAATTTTGTCCTTCAAGGGTTACCAAAATCTGAGATACAAACATAATAATATGGTTTGATTTTACTTTCTTTCTTTTGTTCTGTTAATGATGATCTGTCAAAAGTTGTATGCATTTGAGAGAGAGAGAGGAAGGACACAGGCCGTGGTGTTAATCTGCGTTTGTTCTCTTAACCGTAGTTCATCTGTGGGCGGAGGAAGAGGCGTCCCGAAGGTTTGGTCCTGCTCTTACCCCTGAACATAGCCTAACTGACACAGAGATGCAGGACTAATCAGAAACTAACATCACCTCCCCCTACTGGACTGAGCGGCCAAGAGCAGGCGACGGAAAAAGAGGACGAGGATTGTGACAATGAAGGACATTATCTTATCAAAAGCATTATTTAACGTAAAAGACTTGAAGAGAGAAAAGAAAAAAAGACTAATAAATTGGACAGCTCAGATGGTTTCCTACACGAGCGTTCTCGCTGGATGGAGGGAAGAAGATCTGTTGATGTTTAGTGAGCTGGAAACAGTGAGGAAAAAAAACAACATTTTTTTGCTTCCTGTGTTTTATGTGTCTTGAATCCTCCCTTGTGTAGCTGATAAATACTTTCTGTGTTTTTAATTGCTTTTTTGACTTTGACCTAGTGAGGAAACGTTGAAGTGCTTGTCCCTCAGAGCAACACATTCCTTGAACCAAGATGGTGGAGAGTTGCCAGTCTCAGAATGAGAGAGTGAGAAACCGTACAGACTCCCCCCTCTCTCTCTCTCTCTCTCTCTCTCTCTCTCTCTCTCTCTCTCTCTCTCACTCTCTCTGTCGGTGTTTCTCACTGCCCACTGAATCTTCACCAGTGTTATTTGTCTGGGGCTTCCTAAACCGTTCCTCTGGACGTTTGGACCAACTCACTACACGTTTGGAGACCAAGCACATCCTTGTCAAAAAAACTCAGCACACTCTTGGCAGTCAGTGCCTGGACGTCAAAGCAGAAGAATGACAATCCAGTACATTCAGGAAATGAGAACACTGCGTTTAAAAAGGGAAGCTACGCCTTTTTTCTTTGAGAACTGGCTCCGTGATTTCACGATTTGTTCTCCTGGCGTGTTTGTGAGACGTTCAGAGCTGAACTCCTGAGAGAGAGGACGCTGTAGCACTCGAGACAAAAAACCAGCCGAGGTGACGGAAGAACTAGTTTACATCGAGCGTGTCTGATGAAACGGCACGAGCCAAGGAGACTGCGAACGCGCAGCCTGCAGAAATCAAACAGAAACGCGGCCCCTAACCCTACATGCTTTGATCTCAGTCTTGCTCACTTCAAGTACTCTGGTTATGAGATTGTGTTTGTAATATACTGCCACCAATCAGTGTTGCAAAGTGTTACTGACTACTGAAATGGTTTGATGTATTCAATTATTAAAGAAAAAGAAAAGAAAAAAGAAACAAGTATTGTCTAGCCATAGATACAGTCATGCGTTGTTGCATTTACAAAGCTAGCTGTTTTAGAGTGTAGGTATTAGATTGGAGTTTTCTTCTCTAGTACTGTAATTTTTGCCTTTCACCTTTGTAAAATACCAATAACATTAAAAGAACAGGAAAAAAAAGAAAGATTGACAATCTTCTTCTGTTGCTGCAACTTATAAATCCATACAGTATATATACCCATGCCTCATGCAAGCAGATACAAACTGAGGTTTCCCCCCTGAAGTATTTTGCACTGTGATAGTAAATGAAAATCCAGTCTATACAGTATGCAGATCGCTAATGGAAAATGAAGGTGCGTGTGTGCGTGCGTGTTTGTGCGTCCCTTGACGTTGTGGACTGATATTCTCTCTAATCTTTTGTGATCTCTGCTGATTTGGTCTGTGTAGTTCAAACTATTTCATCTTATGATGGTCATCTATGTTGCTTTGAGAATCAATTCAATGAACTTCATTGAAGTCATTGTGTGTAGACTGATGCGTTCGAGTCCAGTCTCTTCAGATATATTCTTTAGTTGTCCTCTTTGCAAAAAATAAAATAAAAACACATCTCTGAAAATTTTATTTGTTTTTATAGTTTCCAACCAAGGTTATGTCTTATTGTAAATGCTACAATTAAATACATTAAAAAAATTAATAAAATAAAAAAAGTCTCAAAGTGAAGCTGTTTAGTGAACTAGTTTCAGTAAACTAGTACAGGCTACGGTAAGGTAAAGGACTTATGACAGGGAGGGTCAGTGATAGGATATGTATTGACCAATCCCTATATACACTGGTTATAGATGAGCACACCTCTGGCTCCCTCCTCTGTGTAGTATAACTGAGCATCTCTCTCTCTCTCTCTTTCTCTCTCTCTCTCTCTTTCTCTCTCTGTCTCTCTCTCTCTCTCTCTCTCTCTCTCTCTCTTTCTCTCTCTCTCTCTCTCTCTCTCTCTCTCTCTCTCTCTCTCTCTCTCTCTCTCTCTCTCTCTCTCTCTCAGTCATTCTGGACTAATATATGAGCATTCCACACCTCTGAGCTGTCTTGTGGACTGTATGATTTTCATTTGGTTGCTGTATCTTCATGGCAGATGCTTTGTTTTGTAACTACTGAACTGTACTTATAATGAGAAATAAAATGTATTCAAACTATGAAACACCAGTGTGAACAACTGAGCATTTTTTGTGCTACATATTTGCAATTTTAACTTTGAACTTACAAAACGTTTTGTGAGGAAAGGATGCAATAAATGTCAAGGTACCGCACACTACTAAAGTTTTGTTGTTGTTGAAAGAAATGTATACTTTTATTCAGCAAGGACACATTAAACATTAAATGTATCACATTTAACTGTAAAGTAATTTGATAAAATGTTACAAAAGATTTCTGTTTCAGATAAATGCTTTTCTTTTGAATGTTCTATTCATCAAGTATCACTGTTTACACAAAATAATATATTTTCGTTAGCAGCAAATTTAGCATTAGAATGATTTCTGAAGGATCATGTGACTGGAGTAATGATGCTGAAAAATTGCATTTTAAAATATTTAAAAATACATAGTTGTTTTCTTTTTTATTTATCAATAATATAATTCACAATATTACTGTTTTGTATTTTTGATCAAATAATTGCAGTCTTGGTGACCATATGAAACATTTAAGAAATCTTACCAATGCATGTATTTCCATTTTGATGTTCATGTATATATACAGTATATAATTGTGAGTGGAAAAATCTACCAGCAGAGCAAGACAAAATGCACAAAATACACTGGAGCTATTTTTAGTATAGCTTTAGATATCTTCTATAATGTTGGTTTTTGAGTTAACATAAGAATATTGACATTTTACTGTAAAGACAAAATACAATAAGCATAGAGGACTTTTATCCGTTACAATTATAAATAATTTTAAACCCAACTCTCTCAAATAGAATTGCAGACACACACACACGGCAACATTTCAGCGCACGTGTTTCGAGCTGAGGACTTGTACGATAGACAGCAGAAATGATGCATTTCTCTGTCCTCCTGTTTCTCTGCACCCCTGACTCCCATGTTAAGCGTAGTACATGGTGTTAGCTGCAGGGCTACAGGCCTCTGCGCGCATGTGTGTGTGTGTGTGTGTGTGTGACTCGGGAGCAGTGCGGATTATGACAGCTCGCATTACCGGCTGTGTTCCTGCTAACTGCGACTCTCTACCCTAGGGCTATAGCCGTGTTAATTCCCCAAACCTGTGAGAGCTTGGAAACTAGTGTGCCAATTGATGCTCATCCTCTTTATTCAATTTTCTCTTTGCCTTTTCTATCCTTTTCAGTCAAGACAATACATCCTGTAGTCCATGTGAACATACAACTCAGTGTTATGGCATAAATTAGCCTAAATTACCTTTTTTGACTTTTTTTAAGATCTGATCCAAGTAGAATAAGCAGATATGTATGCTGTGTCTCTGATGTCATTAATTGCATCAGAGAAACACATATAAGCACAGGATAAACCTCTCAAGGACGTTCCCTCTCTCCAGCCCTCTATGAGAGATGGATTTGCCCCGTCACACACTCTCAACGTAGGCCAGTGACAAGCGATAAACTGACACCCTTTGGCACAGAGGCCTGTTGTGTCAATACCTCAGAGAGATAAGCCCCTGCTCTCTAAACACATGAAAACCATTCTCACACGCACATTTACACGCCGCAGACTGAGAGAACATTTTCCCAGTATAGTTCCGTATTTCATGTTTTTCATAACCTTTTCCTGTGGGTTAGCGGGGTCTCAGTGGAGGGAAACCTGATACCCTTTAGTCTGATGGGATCCATATTTGTGTTAACCTGCCGTCAAACCCGGTGAGGGGAGGTGTCTGAGGTCAACGCCTGACTAATTTTTAAACGGATCAGCTACACTAGACCAGATGGAGAAAGGCCTGGACCTAATAAAACTCACATCCTGAAAAAATAACCGTTTCATTTTCCTGCACCCCCTCCTTGTGTCTAGCTTGTCTTGAGCTGTTGAGTGAATAGCTTGAAGAAAGTCAAGCTATTTCTGAAAGATAGATGGATGGATGAATAGATAGTCAAGGATTAGGTTTAATGAATTATCTTATCAAATCTAATGATAGTCTTTAAAAAATGAGGAACATTGTTTGAGTTTTTTCACGTTTTGGGTAACACTTTGTTTTACAGTGTCCGTTACACACATGTAGTTACTGTAGTAATAACTATAAATTCTGCATAATTACATGCAACTAACCCTGAATCAAACCCCCAGTCTTACCCTAACCCTAACCCAAAGTGCATGTAGTTAATTAGTACTCAGTACTTAAATGTACTTACACTGTAACGCGGACACCTTACAATAAAGTGTAACCGGTTGTTGTTATAGTTCTTGTTACAGTAGTTAAAAATGTAAGTAATATTAATTAACAACATGCACTTACTATTGGGTTTGGTTTAGTTTATGGTTTGGTTTAGCTTTAGCATGTAATGATTCATCATTAACTTGAATTACTATAGTAAGTACATATAACATGTGTAACAAGGACACTAAAGTGGTACCATTTACAACATTAGTTGTACAATTTACCATTTGTTAATCCGGTAGACATCATGAACTAATAATGGACAATAATATTTAACATTAGTTCATGTATTATGAATGTTTTATGAATAAATTAACATTAACCTAAATTAATATTTTCTATAATTTAAATATTAATATAATATTTTCATCAATTTTCAATGTTAGTTAATGATATCTGATGCATTAATGTTGACGAATTGAGCATTATTCGAAAGTGTTACCCCAAAAATACTTACACCCCTGCATTTGACCATTTGATTCGTTTAGATCATACTGTTTTTCCCTCTTGTTTGATGGTCTTGGCTGGTTTAGGCTGGTTTCACGGCACTCAATTGCGAATCAGCTGACAGTTGGCTCGTTTCATTTTTTTTTTTTTTTTTTTATGTATCAATTATGTATTCATTTGGAGTATGAGAATGGTAATCTTTTAGTCACCATACTAAGTTATAAAGATAAAGTTTATTTGTATATTTGTATATAACACGTTTGTGTTTGTGTGCGTACAATTACGTATTGGAAAAGGTATTTCAGCGCATTAGTATCACTCTGTCTCTGGTGTCATATTTGTGTGAGTGTGTGTATGTAGCTGATGTGTTTAAGAAGGCTGCGCGGCTGGGTTGCTGTGTGCCAGCACTTGTAGCTGGGCAGATGGTGACCTGCGCTTGAACCTCTCTTCTCTCTCATTTGTTCAGCTGGCTTTCATTTGGCCTGCATGCAGGATTGCAAACTATAGCAAATGCAATTCTTTATTCTCACCACCAGGTGGCGCTATAAACCAACTTATAGCAACAATGCTTCTGATGGAGGCTGAACACTGTGATCTTTGAACACCAACACATGACAGATAATAGATTACAATCAAGAAATGGATATTACATCAGTAAATCTTGATAGAAATGACGTGAGAGCTTGTGGCAGACATTTTAACATTCAGACCTTATATTTTTGTTCTGCCATTGAGTCAGTCACATGGATTATAGCCTGTTTATACAGTAGCATATCTTGTCATTAAGGGCAACTAAATGATATCTGAGAGAGAAACGCATTGTCTGCGGAGAGAATTGCACTCTATTTCCATTTTCAATCTGCAGTCAATCCGTAATCAATCTTATCAGACGTTCTTTGACAGCCTTTTCACATTTTTACACATTTTTGCGCACTCTTCCTCTCTCATTTACACGCACGCAGACAACAGTCATCTGTCACCATTCGAGAGCTCTCTGGGCGTCTGGATACACACCGTGTCATAATGCTCATCATCGGCGAGCACATACAGTCTCACACACATACACGTGCAACTTAACAAGAGTGTGGGTGCGTGTGTGTATTTGCTCAGCTCTCAGGCAGGGTCTTATGAATCGATGATCATGTGGTATAAGAGAGATAGATGGCTCGGAGCTCCGTCTTGTCTCCTCTAATTGTAAAATATTAGTTACATTAGAGTGTGTTGGGTGATTAATGGAACTTATTTGGAGGTGGCCCTTCCTGGCCCCCCCCCCCCCCCCCCCCCCCCCCCCCCCCCCCCCAACCCACCCACCCCCCACTCCCAAAGCCTTCTCCACTGACTCCTCCGAACTCAGGGAATTCTCTTACAGCAGACAAATTGGTCCTGGGGACAAAATAGAAAGGAAATGATGAGAAGAGAGAGGAAGATGGAGGTGGACGGGAAATTCATGAGAAACATATAGAAAGAGTCGTATGAGACTTGTAACAAGAGAGCGAGATATTTTATTCAATTTTACACCTACTTCCAGGTAGCTTACATGCAAACAGTCACATAGGCCTACTGAGTCTGCATTGAGTCGCCCTCATCGATATTTTCCATGTCTGCATGGGAAAGATCAGTATTGGTGTATATAAAAGCTGATGGGAAATGTTATTGATACCTGAGAAGATGAGCACTTAGTCCTGCTGGAGGTCCAGTGACTCTCGGCCTTGCTCCCCTTTAGGCAGCCATTAGAAAACCATGGATCATGCTATGGCTAGCAGAACAATACCTGCTGACCCAGTGCTGGAGCTTCAGCAACACACACCTCCATCCTCTGCCTCAGTGTGTCTGTCTGCTTGATGCTGAGGCCTGTGGGAAAGGGAATGTTTTGATTGTCTTTTCAAGTGTGGAGGCCTTGAGGAACAACTGCTCGCTGCAAATATATTCACTTTCATTTTTATATCACCTTCAATATATATATATCACACACACACACACACACACACACATACACACATACACACGGTTTTGCTTTGTGGTGATTCTTCACATAGGCGTAATGATTTTTATACTGTACAAACCTGTTCTCACACACATTAGAGGCTCTGCAGTCTGTCAAGTCTATTTTGTAAATAGATTGACTCAAGTATAACTGTGCAATATGCTTACTAAAATGTACAGATATCTACAAAATATTTTGTAGTTTTTTGCTCATTTATTCATATATATTGATCTATACTTATATATTTATAGGTTTAGCCTAAATTGTTGAAATTTTATCTTGGATGTCTTTGACATTACAGCCGTCATTACCTTTGTCATTTAGATTTACCCATTAACTTAATTGAGTCAGATACAATTAAATTAGACATACACAAAGGCCGATGTTTCGTGTTTAATTGTAATGATAATGTGTGATGAATGTAACAACAAATGAAAATGCTCTATAGTGTGAATAATTGTATTTACTATGATACACAACCTACTCAGACAATGGGCATATTTTAAGATTATGGATAAGCATTAATACAAATCAGACTTACGCATGCAAACTGGCTGATATGGAAACACATATTTTCAGGAAGACTTCAAATCTGCAGTTTAAAATTGAGCCCCAATTTACATTGTAATATGAACAGTTATGGCACATGTAAGTTTTGGTTCTCTGTGTTCATGTTATATATTATGTCTATATGAAAATAATATATATATATACATATATATATATATATATATATATATATTGTAAAATCATAGATACAGTACCTAAAATGTTTTATTTTAAATACAATTTCTCAGAGAGACATTTTACCTTAAGCATTCTAAATAGTGTTCCATAAATGTCCGCGTTATGATTATCCAACGCATTCTCATCCCAAGGCGTAATATTCTGACACTTTGACAAAGCGTCTATATCGAACGCGCATGGAACCCTTTAGCGTCAATATAACACGCAGAGAGATGGGTAGGTTTAGGTATGGTGTAGGGTTAGGGTTAGACCGCTAGGAGGCGCCTTCTGACCCATATATTTCGGCGTCTCATATTGACGCTAAAGGGTACCATGCGCGTTCGATATAGACGCTTTGGCAAAAGCGTCATTATATTACGCCTTGGGATGAGAACGGGCTGGATTATCCCTGCATTCCCGTAAGTGCTGATGCATCACTCAGCCATGCTACTTTTTATTTAATTTTTTTTGTCCAGAATGACCAAATTCAGAGTGAAACTCATCAGGTACGAGATGCTCTCTTTTCTCTCTCCTTCGCAAAAACACACACACAGCATACACACACACACACACACTCGTAGACATTTATTATGTGTCTGCCGTGACAGCTCAGCACTAGAATGTGCAGCAATATGCTCTATAGGGATAGAGAGAAGGAGAGAAGTGAGCAGTACTGCAGATGAGTACTCATGAACTCTTCCTCCCCTGGCCACACAGATACCCACACACAGACACACAGTCCTGCTGAGACTGCCTGACACATCGCTCTCATCACATGATGTATATACTGCCTTTTACCCATGAGCCTTTCTAACTCTTGACCAATCACGGGGCTCCATTCAGACCCTTGCCAGCACCTCTCATGCACTGTCAGTAAAGGAAGTGGTATATTATCCCAAAAATCCTTCCCTTAACTTTCTGCACACTGTTACTCAGACATGTCCGTGTGGAAAAACACAACGAAACGCTCTGGAACACTTCAAAGAATTCCATTTGTTCAGAAAAGAGAGAAATGAAGCCAAGTAAGGAAGATTGAAAAGAGATATAGTGGCAGGCAGACTGGGAAATGTATAGTAGAGAAACAGAGAGTATATTAAGAGGTACGCCTGCTGCATGTTTGTAATCTAGTTCAGCGGTTAACATGGGAGCTGCTTCCCCGGTGGAGCTTTTAGAGTTTGCTTTTGATACACAGGCCTACACACACAATGCCAAATCCAAGTTCTTTTGTGTTGTTGTTTTTTCCCCCAGAGAGTCAACTACAGCATCATTTCTTCAAACTATTTCCATTAGAGCTGCATTTAGTGCTATAAAATCTCTCATAGCTTTTCTTTTCAGTTTGAGAAATATCCATTGCGGTTGACTATAGAGGCTCATTAGCAAAATTCAAAACTGTTCCTTTTTTTGTATGGAAATCTCTTGATATCGAATGCATTTACACGTTATAATGATAAAACTTAACTAAGGTAGATATTATTACTGAGCACAGTGCAGTTGCAAAGATGTTCAGCTTAGTGCCAGTCCATTGTAGTGGTGTCTTTACTTCTTTGTGTTTACCGAATCAGAGTGAGTGGATCTGAAGGTGTGATGTCGGTTTTAGTGTGGAATCTTTCTCAGCAGGGTTTTGGGAGCAGGTGGGGAGAGATAGTGCGTAGCGCACTAACGTTGCGGAGGGATTTGGGTGTTTGGAAGCTCTCTTTGCTGAGTAATCTCCCAGCCTTTACAACACGCAGGTTATTACTGGCCGACAGATGGTACATCACTTTTTACTGCTCACACCTTCTGTGGCTTGCGTTCTCCCCAGACACACACTCCCTCTGTTTTTCTTTATCTTTTCCTTCTCTTCCATATAGGTGACACTCAAACACACACACAGAGACAGAAAGTTTCCACTCAGATATAAGATATGTAACATGCTCCACAGAGCCCAAAAACACACACATGCGCAGTAACCGTAATTCTTACAGATACAGATTCATTATATTTGAAATATCACAAAGGATTAGAGTATCTTTTTAACTTATAGGCAGACATAGTTTTGCTTACAGAAGCACATTATGGGTATGTTGTTCAAAAACATTTTAAGAACAGAAATCAATATGGCACTCAGGGTATATGACTCAGATGCAGGTGATCTTTGAGCACGTTGACTCTCCACAGTTTTGTATTGTAACATTTATACAACTGTATGTTCTAGTCCTCGATTGTGATTTGTTGAGCACAGTCCAACAGTACTGGGACTTTTCACTGTTTACATCGTTCAGCTTGTCTCTGTCTTCCGACAGACTGTCAGTTTGTGTATTGGTGGGAATTTTTCAGTTACTCTTTCTGCAGGTTACATCGTTATACCAGAGGGTGGCGACGAGTGACTTTCTTTAGGAGTTAATCATTGATCAATTCCTTTATTCAATTTGTTCAAAACACTGATTCACTTAAGAATGATAAAAGTGACTGTCTTCAAAAGTCAGTGAACAATTAATTTAACAGATTCGTTTAAAAATCCTTTGCTTCATCTAGGAACAAAGAAAAAAAGAGACTGATTGCATCCGAATATGCCTACTTCCCTATGCAGTAGTAGGTGAAAAATTGTATGTGAAATCATTAGACAATACTTATAAAACAGTATGTGAAAAGTACCTGGATGATTCTGAAGTTTGCATCCAATAGATGCTTTACTATCCAAGTAGGCCATGGGAGAGGATTTGTGAATGTCAGTAAAGTGACACAACTGACACTGGAAGGTCACTTTACAAAGACATTGACGAATGTAGGATGTCCGGGTAACATTTATACTACACACATTCAAAGTTTATAGAACAATTTCTAACAGTTAAAAAGTAAGTACTTATTCAAAAGACATGCCTACACAGAGAGAATGCGAATTTGGATGCAGCCAATTACTTTACGAGTTAGTCAACCAATTTGTTCAAAAACTCTTTATCATTCAGGAATTAAACAAGAGATTGTCTTTATGAGCAAGTCATTGAATCATTCATTTAATTGATTTGTTCAAAAAACACTGATTCCCTCAAGAACACTATACTACTGTGGCCTCATTCATAAATATTTGCATTGCCGCTCCAAAAATAAAAGTATGTTGCATCTAAAATGTAAGTCACTCAAAATTAACTTATTGTTTGTTGAACTGTTGTATAAAGGCAATATGACTTGCATTCTTGTTGTTGTTCTGAATACCAAAACACATTCTTATTTGTGTGATATTGACACAGAGCGGAAGTGTTTAACTCAGGTGACCTTTTTCATATCTACAGTGTGAGTTGAAAGGATGTAAGTGTTTAAACCCTTAATCACCCGTAGAGCGTAAGTCTCTCTCTCTCTTCAGTATTCCTATCTCGCTCGTTCTCAAGCTGGAGTTACTCACAGTGAGCATCTGAAAGTCATTAGAGGCTCTGCAGTCTGTCAGGTGCCAGCCCATACACACACACACACACACACACACACACACACACACACACACACACACACACACACACACAGTATTCCTCCCAAACAAAGCCACACACATGCAGAAACAGGTATTCATGACATGCTCATGAGCTATTATTTTTCAAAGACATGCCACACATACACAGGGACACATGCTCGAGTGTGTAAACACACACACAGTAAAAATGCTGAAGCCCTGCAGGTTCTTTCTGCTGCGTGGGGCAAGGGATTCGTCATGTGCTGATGAGCTGTTATAATAATATATGAGCAAATCACAAGCATTCTGCAAATTAATCATTTTTCCTCCTCAACACCCTTCTTCCCGCTCTTTCTCTGTCAGACACACATACACACTCTTTGTTGCTGAGCGTTGGAGAGGGTGACTTCTCACAGACAGACAGAGGTGAAAGGCAGCATTCTTTCACAGATGGTAGCTCTGGCATCAGATGGAATTTATATAAGACTGATTTTGATTACATGCCAAAGCACCTCTGTGTGTGTGTGTGTGTTTGTGTTTGTGTTTGTGTTTGTGTGTGTGTGTGTGCTTGTGTGCTTGTGTGCTTGTGTGTGTGTGTGTGTGTGTGTGTGTGTGTGTGTGTGTGTGTGTGTGTGTGTGTGTGTGTGTGTGAGTGACGAGATAAGAAAATGAGAGTGTGAGAGGGCAAGAGCAGGTGGCGCCACAAGAGGGAGCATTAGACATGTCTTCAGAGAGGATGGAGATGAGATATAGATACAGACTAGATTCAATAATGTTAAGATGTGTTATGTGGAAGAGAGAAAACGAGTGAACTGAATGAATAGATGTGATTATTTATTTTTTGTTCTATGTTCATTTTTGGAATGATAGACGGTGAGAAGGACAGTGATGGAGTGATATTGTGGAATTTTCAGGAAGTGGGTGTTGTCAACGGTCCCCCCCTCCTCTCCTTCGCCCTCTGATCTCCACATATGAGGCCTTCAGGGGTTAATTAGGCAGGCGTGATAATGGCACACTGCTGAAAATAATAGAACTCTTTCGCACTCTTTTTCTCTCTCTATTTTGAGACTATGTTAGAAAATGATGGAAAGGGGTAAGAGGAAAAAAGGGTGGTTGGAGATAAAAATCACCTGTCATTTCCATATGTTGTTTTGCAAAGCTTTGTATGTATAGAGGTGCAAATGTGTTCATGTGTGGTTTTTGGCCAAGGAGTATTCAAAAGATTTATTGGCCATTGGTAACAAGTACATTGGAATTTTTTACTCACAGAGGACTCACAGTTTCGGGAAACAGAATGAAAAAAAAAAAAAAATTGTGGAAAGGACTGACACATACTGAAGAAAAAGAGAGAGGGAATGGAGAAATAAAATTCCTTATACTACATGTAGTTCATGTCACTTGGCACCTCAGTTGCAGTAGATGTGAATCACTGGAGATCTATGAAAAGAAGAATGAGAGGAAGAAAGAGGGACCAAGAAAGAGAAAGAAAGAGATGCCATCACTGCTGACATTCATGATTATGCCACACACATATAGATGTTTACCTATGAGGACATACCTTGGACTTTTATTTTTTTTAAAGGTAAAGTAAAGGTAATCATAATTACTACAGATTAAAAGAGTAAGCTTTGCAATTTTAGAAAAAAAAAAATGAATTATTACAAATGTGTATCTTTATTGTCCCTGGATGTCCCCAAATTAGAGGTTTTGTCAGATTTAATGAATGTATGGGGACATTGTCCCCCAGTATAAACACAAACACACAGACTTGTACTCATATGTTTCTCATTAACTTCTATTTTTCTTTAATTAATCATAATAATAATCAGCATATATAACCCAATCCCTTACTGTCAACGGTTTCCATGCTCTCTCTCTCTCTGTTAAATATATTTAAAATTTTGCTTTAATATACACAGAAGTGTTAATATTTGTGTGTTACGTTTTAGAGATCGAAGGTGCTAAAATAAGAAAGAAAGATTAATTTTATCATGCTTTGCTTTTAAGGACTCAAAAAACAAACTTGCTGTAGTTTAATAGCATGGCACACACACTATGACACACTGTAATCTTTGTACATAAAATCTCCTATTCTGTCCCCTCTTCTTTTGTCATTTTGGAACTAGCAGCAACAAGCCAAAATTGCCCCAATTAGTTTTTAAGTTATCGGGGCAACTATTATGGGAAACATTGTGAGAGGGGACTCAATGTGTATGCTCTTTTTGTAAAATGTGCCCTCGAAATATGATTCATTCTTGCCAATTATTTTGACCACCAAATAGGCACCCTGAAGGGGCAGTGTTATCTCACTTTGAAAAGGGAAGCTGGAGGAAGCTTTCTGGATGAATACCAAGAGCTGTGACAGAGGTTACATGTCAATAGGTGTTGTTTTTCTTTTTTGTTGGTCTCTGAGGCCTGTTAATCATTTACCTGGAGTCCTGTCACAGCCACAGTGAGCACAATGCTCTCCTCACAATATTCCTCTGAATTTCTGTATTTATTCTGTTTATCTCTATACAGAAAATGTAGATTTCCTTTTTTAAATGGGGTTGAATATCACCCCATTCCATAGCCAGTTGGACCAATCTCTGACAACGCCCAGCTCCCTCTGTGTTTTCCTAAACAGCCGCCGCCTCAGGAAGAGACAAGATAAGGGAGAAGAAAAGAGAGTAGAATAAAAATGAAAGAAAGCTGACTTATAGTTAGTGACACTGGTGGCATGAGAGTATGCTGCCTCTCCGACTTAGCACAATGTAAGGGAGTGTGAAATTAAAGTGCGTATGAATGAAGCGGCCGGGATTGTGCATCGCCGGCTTGCTTATCAGACAACTGGAACATCGAAAGCTCTAAAACTTGTAGCAATCCCCTTTGTACTGAGGCCTCAGCAGACATTGTAGTATTCGAAAGCCGCTGAGACTCCAAAGCCAAACACAAAGTGCTAATAAATCCTTCTTTTTTGGGGGCCACACACACATATGCAAGCAGTCGAAGATACACACTTACTTTGGGGATGCGCACATTTTTCACGTTGCGTTGCGGCTACACCTTTAATGCAGCCACTTTACATTCTCCACACCAACGCGGCTGCTATTTTAAACCGCCATGTTAATTTGATTTAGTGCTTTTCAAATTGAATTGAGAAAAATGGAGAGCAAATGTACTGTTATTAATGTTCTAAAGTATGTGTAGCTGAAAGTGCCTGGCTTTGCTCTAAGTGGATGGGCCCGATAAGAGAGCCAGATATGATAGGCACGTAATCTGCATTCCTCAAACAGACTTGTGTGGGCTATTAAGGGTCATTGTGTACAATGCACCGATGATCAGATCCAATCTCTTAAACAGTTGTACTTGCTTTAAGCTGAAAAGAGCACTTTCAAAGTTCTGTAGGATAACGCACATAGAAAACGTCTTCACATGAAGAGCAGAGATTGTCTGCAAGGAAATGCTTTTGATACATACTGATGTTTCAGAAGATTAAACTTCCATCTTGTGATGGTTGTAACGGAGTACCTTAGTTCGTACACAGGCGTTTTGTGGGCCTTCTGATTAAAATTAGCAGAGATGGGACCAAGTCACATATGTGCAAGTCTCAAGTAAGTCTCAAGTCTTAACCTTCAAGTCTCAAGTAAGTCCCAAGTATTTTTTTCTTGGGCAAGTCAAGTCAAGTCAAGTCACAGGCTATGTCAAGTCAAGTCAAGTCAAGTCCTGTAGTAGGTCAAGTCAAGTCCAAGTCAAGTCACCTTATTATTGTAATTTTACCTGCAGAATCTAATCTTAATAAAGTGAAAACACAAGATATAAGTAACTGTCAGTATAAATTACAATAATTTGGATTTGCATTGTAAATACTCATGTTCAGTAAAATACATAATGGAATCAAACAAAATTGTAACTACATAAAATTATTTATTTTTCACTTCTGCCAACAGTGTTTGAAATGTTTTAAATTTTCAACATTGAGTCCAGAGAAATTGACGTGTTGTAAAGTAACATGGCGCTGCCCATTCGCACATACAGCTCAACTAACGCGATCATTATAAAGGTGTTTAAACAACAAAACACATCCACTTGCACATATTTGACAATCGGAATATCAGTGTTTCATGTTATAGCTAATACATTTGTGAACATTTTTTAATAAAACAGGAAAAATGACATAAAAGCAGATCATCATTCATTCAGCGCTGTTGTGGTTGTGGTGTGTCACGTGACAAGCAATGACGCGTCACCATGGAAACATTAAAGTGAGTGACAGGTTCTAAATAACGGTCGCCTAGAAAAACTCACGCTGGGTGGAATGGATCAGTTAGAATAGTTTAAACTTACGTGTGAAAGGGTTAATGGCTACTTTAGCTATTATTACATTAGCTAACTACCAACTAACCAGATAACATTAACAAATTGACAAGCACTCACTGGGCAGAATGTCTCTTCAAATGACGGACGAAATTGGAGGTTGTCGTCTGGCTGTCCGCGATGTTAATGTTGCATGTCTTGCAAAGCGCTGTTCGTCTTTTGCAACTCTTGAAGCCGAAAGCGATGACCCTCGGACGGTACCCCTCCGGCTGACATGTTGATGTGATATCTGATCTAAGTGGGCGTGGTGTGCGTAAGGTACGAGAGGGCATGACTGATGATAGTGTCGTGATCCAGTCATGACAACGCTATTCTCAGCCTGCGCTCCAGCTGGAACAACTTTATTTTTTAAAATAATTTATATATTTTATATTCAAACTGAAAACATGATGTGATTAACACTCAAGTCATTCAAGTCATCGTGTTTCAAGTCAAGTCAAGTCCCGAGTCTTTAACTTCCAAGTCCGAGTCAAGTCTCAAGTATTTTATTTTTTGTCAAGTCAAGTCACAAGTCATAAAAATAGCGACTCGAGTCGACTCGAGTCCAAGTCACCAAGTTACAAGTCCCCATGTCTGAAAATTAGGCACAAAATTTTAAATTCTTTTGATATTGACAGTGTAAAGGATGATAATGTCGCTGATTTCGTTTCCAGGTCATGGAGGTCAGAGGCCGTTCCAGTGCCGCTACTGCCCTTACAGCGCCTCTCAGAAAGGGAACCTGAAGACCCACGTGCTCTGTGTTCACCGCATGCCCTTTGACAACAGCCAGTACCCGGACCGACGCTTCAAACGCTCTCGCATTGACTCTGATGTCTCTGGGAACTCTGAGGATGGGAATCTTCCCTCCTCCGGCCAGGTGAACACAGGAGATGGTATTTCTGGTGATGCTCCTCATTCTCTTGAGTGACATGGCGTAAAACTTGATCATTTCTAAGGATTTCTAAGGCCCTTCAGAGGTTTGAAGTGATAATGACACAACATCATGCAAGCATTTCCACAGCATCATTCTAAAATAAACGTGAAGAAATGTAAAATACTTCTCAAAAAAACAACTTGTATTCCATAAGTTGGGGATCATAAACTCCCAAATCGAAACACTTCAGCCTCAGTAATGTTCTGTGAAGCGCAGGATAGAGATGATGAAGTAGAGAAACCTGAACCATATTTCTGATGAGTCTGAAACTAAATACATGCCTCTTATTGGAGTTGCCTGAATTGTGCATTGAAGAGACATTACTGAAGAGGGGAAAAAATGACAACATAAAAAAAAAGACTGTCATTAAATTCCTCAGAGTGTCTTTTGACCCAAAAATAATGCTTTTATCAGAAAAACGATCCGCGCCAACGATTTCGCGACATTTGGAGGGGAAAGAAAGATGGAGGGGAGCTGTTGAGCACACCCTTCAAGAACATGACACCACCAGTGGCCATTTGCCCAGCGCCGCTGACGCACAGGGATGGAGTGAGCGGACGGAGGGATGTGGATGGTGAAATGGGGGGGGTTGGGGCGTTTGGTGCCAGCCTGACTGGAGCTGTCATCACAGAGGAAATCAATTCAACCCCCCTCCCACATGCTTCCATTCAACCACCACCCCCACCCCACCCCATTTTGCCTCTCCTCACTCTTTCAGAACACGTCAAGAGAAACCTTAGTCGCCTGAACAGCCGGGCCGCAGAAGGGTCAGTCGACAACTGTAGCACTTCCTATCAGCCTCCCTCATTCCCTCCCTTACTCCTTGTATTTCTACTATGAAGTAGAAAAAAAAATCAATGACGGCCAATAACATTGTATAATAATCAGTGAATAGATGTTTTTGTTCTTCTTTTTCATTGTGGTGCAGTTTTAGGATGTAATTTGTAAGTCACTTGAAGTGACAACTGAATGGCGGAGACTTTATTTTCATTCAACAGTTCTTAAAGTAATTCTGTTGTTCTTGAAGAAGGTGCTGCTTCCCTTCGATATGGTGGACTTCCGTATGTAACCAAGAAGGTGAATATGTTATTTGTTAAGTATGACTTGGAAATAATATGAAGGAACCGCAGCGGGACTACCTTCTTTATAGAGCTCTTGAGAAAGCAGCACTATGAGGGCACTGTAGATATGAAATATATAGATAATCACTTCTCAGCTACATGTCTGTAATCTAAACTTCAGGATGGCATTTATGGGTTTGTTTGTTTGTTTTTTATGTCTTGATTTCCCTAATAATCTTTACTTTTTTTATGTTTGTTTTTTGTTTTTTAATTCCATGAATCATCATGGCCTAATTTTTTTGAGTGCATTTGTTGTCCTGAATGTTCCTCAACTAAAAGAGATTAACAATACAGCCAGTTTGGATCCTCTGAAATCAAGCCTCTTAAAGAACAAAATAAAGTGTATCAACTTTCATTGTACTTCCTTTTATTAAAGGCTAGCAGGGGTTAGAAGGTAAATAAGTATGGTAGCGGGTTAGAGATGCAAGGGTGTTGGGGGGTGGGGGGGTGGATATTAATGTTTTGTGATAAACAGAAATGATCCAGACTTTAAGAAAGTCAATATCTTCCCGCTCAGCACAGGGAAGCTCAGCACTTAAACCCCAGGGCCTTACGGCTGCTCTATTCACGCCGGGAGGAGTTTAGAGGACTCACAAATACCCGCCACACTCTTCACTAAGCAGTAAATAAAAACATAAACCCTTATCAGAGCCCTAAGTCCACAACATCTCGAGAGAAAAAGAGGGAAAGATAGAGAGAAGTTGAAAGTGGTCTAGAAGTGGTGCACAGAGATTTTACAAGTTTAGAAAAACAGTAGAGGTTCCAAGCAATGGTTATTTAATTCACCATAACGCAAGAAGATACTAAAGGATTTTATTTTTGGCCTGTTCTTTGTTGTTGCTCTTTTCTTCTTCTTCTTTTTATTAAGATAGTTCTCACTGCCTTAAATCGAGTTGATAAATTTAATACAACTATTTGTATGAGCTCTACTAGAGGGGCAACGTTTGAAATTAAAGACATACTTTCTGACTGCATTGAGCTTTAGAGGTTTCAACGCAAACTGTGTTTTCTGGTGACTGTCAGTCGCTTGCTTTTCTTGTATGTAAGTGTGCGCACTCCAACATAAGTATATTATAATAAATAAACTTTAAAAAAGAGAAAAAAAAAATAAAGGCAAAAAAAAATAAAAATAAAAAAAATATATAAAAAGACATTCCATTCATAGCACTTTTTCTTAAATCTGACCTATTGGATCATGTTTGGAGCTGTGAGACAGGCAATAATTATTTTAGTGACACTGGAACTTTTTTTTTTTTGTATAGTGATTGTCCATCGCATAATTTAAGGTGCTAATGTATTCACGTTATACCCCCCCCCCCCCCACCACCAAAAAAAACACCATTATTTTTATCATTATTATTATTATTAGAAGTAGTAGTAGTAGTATTCCAACTCCACTCCACAATATAAAAATCTGCAACCATGTCATTTTCACTGGTACAGTCATTTGCGTATTTTAGAGCTCTACAATATTGTGCTTCTTGAAAAAAAAAAAATCATGTCAGTTTTCTTTCTCTCTATGCTATTCTATCGTATGTGATCATGAACATTATACTGTCCAACATTCCTAAATGAAGAATATTTCTATATCAGAGGATTTGCAGAGGAGGCTAGAGGATTATATTGCTACTTATATGCTTTTAACAAGTAGATGACTTGTTATTGTATTTAAGGATTATTCCTGGTCATTATTTATTGTCACACATCTGTTTGACAAAAGAAGAGAAAAAAAGTATTCTGATGAACTATCAAGAAGTTGTTTTTATTTCAGCAATGGCTGTTTTCTTTCTGCTGTTTAGAAGTTCTAATGTCTTTGAAGCAGTACAGTTTTATCCAGTGTTTTACGCAATAAAACCTCTACCTCTTAAAACAACGACTTTGTCTCAATTATTTGTGTCTTTTCCTAGTTCAGTCATTTCAATATCCTTTTTTTGGAAGCAATGTTTATTGTCTTGGAAGCTGTGGTCATTAGAAATGCTCTCAGTGTGCAAGCATTCTTGTTTTTGTAATATAAATGTTTTATATTTAACTGATTAAATGTAAGGCTTTAAACCTGGCTTGAAACGTGTGCATATGTTAAATGTACACAGGTCATTTAACAGCAAGACCTTTTGTTGAGTGTTTGCTAATAATTCTTTTGAATAGAGAAGCAAAGGCGCAGCATGAAATTAAATGCATGAAACGCAATCGCAGAAAACCACAGATCTTTGTCAAAAGCATTTAAAACCATTTGCATTCCTTCATGGCTGTTACTGTTGGCCATAACATTTATGGATAGTGAAACTAAAAAAAATAATCTGTTGATGTGTGGCACCAAAGAGAGCTGTGAACAGCACTAAATGAAATCAAATGGCTTTCATAAACCGTAATGAGCACCACCTGTAACACCGAGACCCGCAGAGTCATCAACACAGGACACATGCAAACATATAATTGTTAAAATTTAACACTGACATACATGCCTTTATGCCTTCTTCTCTGTGTATAATATAAGATAACCCAGAGCTGAAAACGATGGAAAAACAAGAGGAAGCTCAACACACAGCCCTTGAATCTAAAACGTCCCCAATGCTCGTTTTACTGTTAATGGAGAAATACAGTGTGTGGCATGTTTAATAGGCTTTATTTTTATTATACAACACTGAATAATTAACTCTGAGGCAGAGTGTCACATAGATTTATCTTTTAATTAAAATTGCGTGGTTCGCGCATATTTGAGTGGTAGTCCAAATAAACGCAATATCCAAATTTATGTTTTGTTTATCCTCCTGTTAATTATCGAGAGATTGTTCGCTCTATAACCCTTCATATTTTCCCTCTCCTCGCACAAAGTTGGGAGGTCTGCATCACAACTAATAAAACCTTCCAGTCATATTTTATTAATTTATAGGTCATTCTAAAAAAAAAAAACTAAAAAAAACAAGGAGGTGGATATTCACAACAAAGGTGAATATTATGCATCTGGCCTTTCAAATAAACCCAGATATCACAGTAAGTAAAGTCAAAATGTATTTAAATCACACAGGATTATGGGTCCATGATGTCAATGACAAAGTAAACAGAAAACCAATGGTGTAATTTATTTATATGTAATTTGTTTTCATTTTAATCTTTTCTCTTCTTGTCTATCATTCTCTTGAAAAAAAAAAAATAAATAAACTTAATTTTACACAGTGTTTATTAGTATTATTAATATATCTGTATATATTATTTATGGAGCCTTATGTGTTTCTCTTTTCATGGTTTCTGTCTCTTTTTGCAAAATATTTATTTTATAGTCCACTTTATCTATGTGCTTATATATAGGAGACATAGATAAAGTGGACAATATAATAATAAAAAAGATATTTATAAAAAGATATATCAAAAAAGAAATAGCTGTATCTTTTGTGTGTTTTTTAAAAAGCACGATATAAATAAACGTGTTATGCAGTAATGACTGGGTTAACGGGATCGTTTCTCTTTAATTTCTTTATTTAAATACTATATATATATATAGTACATTACATACAGTGATCAAGGTCTCATCTTAACATGACCTCTTTTATCTGTATTCAACCCAGCTCTGTGAGTTTAAACAGGTGATCTGTGGTGTTATGTGTTGGTAGGGGCTTTGGGTCTCTCATTCCTCTAATCCTCCACTGTTCCGAGATCAGCCCCTCCTGAGGCTGCAAGCTCTTAATTATGCCTGTTTTGTCAGGAGTTGGCAAAGGCCATCATTTGAGCCTGCGGTCGCCCAATTATATTATTTTTTTACGAATTGCAGGCAAAGACGGCCATTTTCCATATCCAAGCTCCCCTGTCATTATTGATACTCTCTCAGCAGAAAAGGGGTGTGTTACCAGCCTGTTTAATTACCGCTCATGTTCATTACGGCGCCTTCGTCTTATAGGTAGGCTTTCATCAGCTCGCCATAATTTGCGCCAGTAAGACCCCCAAAAAACGATTCATTCATATGGCAGCCATCACGTAATATTCATGAGCCGAGTGTGGTTGCAAAGATAGAGCCAGTCCGAGATCTAACGTGAGGTGTTAGTGTGATAGGCAAACTCGAACATTGCCGACTAACTGAGATTTGGAAGTGTTCAGCTATTTCCAGGAGATCATCTTTACGTCATTTTTCTAAATAGTCAAACGACGGATTCTCAACAAACCCACGCACATTCGAGGACATCATGAAGCTTACAAAACTCAATGCTTCGATACTTACAACTCTACTATAGTCACTTGAGTCTGTCCACCACAGACATCCCCAATGAGTTATGCTAACAACCGGAACTTCCCCAATACCAAGGAAAGATCCCCGATGAGCCCCCATATTATGTTACGTCCCCTAGTGGCATGGATTTATGAAGAAGACTTACATAAAAGAAATGAAACACTCGTAGGCTACATTCAGACTGTTGGTATAAATCCGATTTTTGTGCATATCTGATTGAAATCCAATCAGAATCAGCCAATGTGACCAGCAAAAAGAAATATGTAATAATAATAAAAACCAATGCATGAGCTGCAAACGAAAAAGCTGCATGGACACACAAATCGGATCTGAACAGTTGTGATAAACAGTGTGGACATCAATAATTAACGTAAAGCTGTGTTTTGCGGACATAAAAACATAGTTGTCATTTCATAAAACACAAAACATCTGAACTTATTTACTACTATATACATCTATGCAAAATAAACAAGCAAACAAACAAAAACTGAAAAACACAGCAACTAATGAATAAGGGGAGGGAACAAAAGACCATCACATAAATCAGGTGTGTTTTTGTGTCTTATTAACCCGCTTGCATTACACTTCCCATGATTACTTACAATAGGCTTTTCTGTAAGTCTTTGTGCAGATGGTTTTTAGTCTATATTCAGTGCACATTTGTCTCCCTGTTTATATTTTCACCTCATTTTTAGCTCCTGTGAAGATCTCTGATTTTTCAGCGGTGAAAATATTCTCATACAGTCTAGCAGCATTTGTTTTGGTGATCACAGTCTAAGCATGCTCAGATTACACCAGTGAGAGAGACCACAAAACATGCTCACTCACCCCTACTGAACTAATGGACCGAAGGAGACACTACCATCGATGAGTCTAAAACACTGAATTTCTCCATATGGTTCTAAAGTGAAAATGTTTAATTGTATTTTGCATGCACAGTGGGTATTTCAGAAAACTGTATTAAGATGCGATGCATAAACAGGCATTATAAGTTGAAGCTAAAACCAAATCCAAACGTTTTTCGCAATGCTCTATGTATAATGTTAAATAATTATCTACATTTCTTGCTTTTCAGATGCCCAAAATGTCACCCCCGTGGCGCATGTGCTCTGGACCCTAAACGACAGCATAATTAAAGAGAACGCCACTTGCTCCCTTTCTCCAGCCTTTTTTGTGCTTAGCCGAGCAGCTGGCGTGTGAAGAGTTAACTCTGCGAGATAAAATATAAGATCTGTTTGGCCTGCAGATATCCATTAAAGGACAGAATGCTCTTTTCTATCACAGCGCAGACGCCAGATGTTCTCCTCCATTTCTAATCATTGCAGATGTAATGGGGTAGAATGCTGCAGTTTGTGGCTTCACTGGCATGCAGTCTGTATACGGCACAGGGGAACAGCAGTCTGAGATTTATAATTACACCCCATTAATAGGCAAGCATTCCACACTGGCGGTAAAAAACAAAGCTTAATAAACAGATCCGTCGAATACTGTGCGGTTTCGGGAGTGTCTGTAACACATGCGAAATGAAATGCATCGCCGTTGTTAGTGGAGTGTTACGAGAGTGTCTTTAAAGGGGCAGTTGAGTTGTGACTGTGTAGATGTGTTTACTCTGTTCCTTTTTCCACATCGACCAGCTTGTGTGAAATTGCGCAGGTGTCCATCATTAAGGCTCCGTTCGGGGTGTGCGGACGGTGCTGAAGGGCTCCAATCACTTAAAGAGTCAACAGACAATTCCACCTGTCATCTGTCTGATGGGTTATTGACCAGAA
This sequence comes from Semotilus atromaculatus, assembly GCA_031834385.1. Lineage (NCBI taxonomy): Eukaryota > Metazoa > Chordata > Actinopteri > Cypriniformes > Leuciscidae > Semotilus > Semotilus atromaculatus. Next base: position 8,950,409 of record JAULUF010000009.1, on the reverse strand, counting down.
AGAGGAAGAGAAGAGGAGCGAGAGAGAGAGAGAGCAAGAATAGGTGTAAAGATAAATCATGCCCTCTCTTGTCACAGTTTTGTTGTTCATTTATTGTTCACTGCATGTTAAATACTTATTTGTCACACAAATCAAATTGTTTTAAGGTGACGCGCCCACTTTCACGTTAAGCTGTGATTAGAGGGCATAAAAACGTAGTTGTGATTTCATACAAACTCAAGCTCATTCCTCTACTCCTTGTGTGCTAAGTGGTTAGGAACAATCAAAATCATAATTATGGCTACAGAATGGCTCAGGGACTTGAAAAATGTGTCCAGGGTGAGCAACACTCATCTATTCATTTTTATTGAGGTCTCAGTATGAGCAGCCACCAAAATTGATTTATATCCCATGCTTTTAAAAGTGCAGGACCCAGCCTTCTCCAAACGAGGCCTGGTGCTGTTAAGAATTTCAAATGTGCTTTTAATACTTCCTCCTTTTATTGACGGTTTGGTGCAAATCTGTCCATTTTATTTCTGCCATTTCGTTCTCCACCACAGATGTTTGTTTGAGGGTGTCAGCGCATGTGTACGTGTGTGTGTGTCGTGTGTGTGTGTGTGTGTGTGTGCGTGCGTGCGTGCGTGTGTGCATGTGTGTTTTCTTTATCGGGTGTCGAGAAGCCAGTAAGTGGGAGCGGTAATGGTAAGCATTTTCTTTATTTCTATTTTTGGTGATTTGGGTCTGATGTCAGTGCATTGAGGAGGGTTAGACTGATCTGAGCCTTGGGTAATATATGTTAGATATCATGTTCTGTCCCCTCCTTGGCTGCCTGTCTCATTTTGATTAATGACCTGAACAAGTGAAAGAAAGTGAAAAATGACATCTGTCTTTGTGAATCTACAATTTCTGGCATTAAAAAAAAAATATCACAATTAATGAGAAACATATGTTGGGGTAGATTGCTAGATAATATACATCAAATCATTTTCAATCTATTATTTACGTGTGCTTATGTATTTATTTAAAGCACTTTATTTAATCAAGAAATTATATTTCCCCTTAACTCTAAAAAAGGCTGGGTTGTGTCAACCCACGTTTGGGTAAAATATGGACAAACCCAAAATGTAATTTAAACGAACGGTTGGGTTTGTTCATATTTGACCAAAACATAAGTTTTTTAGAGTGTATAAAGTGTTTGACATAATCAGAATAGTCTCTTAATTTAAACAAAGAGTCTGTAGGCGGACAAGAGATGGAGAATGTGTCACCTCTAAGCAGCTGTCTGAATAAGGCGAGTGTGACTGTGTGTGTGTGTGTGTGTGTGTGTGTGTGTGTGTAGGGTTGTCATTCTTCAGAGCTGTGGATTTTGGGAGCTGTGTGTAGGGCCAAAGTAGCATCACCTGACAGCACAGCCTGCTAATTGACATTTTCATTAACACTGAATTTATATACCTATTTCTGTCTGTGATAATGACCATTTCATGAAGAAGTAGGAAGTCTGTTGACGGCATGAGATTGGGAAGAAACTTGCATAATTACAACCCCTTGTTGGCCTAATACATGTATGGCTCTTACCGGTGGAATATGGTATTAGTAAGTTGTAGAGATCTCGGCTTCTTTAAATAAATTAGTTTGCAGTAGGATTCTAGGTGTCTCGCTAATCAGGAAAAACCTCTCAGTAGACAGGAAGAGACTCCCATTTGCATACAGTGCAAGAAAAATCTGCTATCATATGATTAGCCAAGGTAATTAAAACAGATGTAACTTAAACACGTGCTTAAGTACTGCTAATTAATATGTAATTATGCACTCATTTAGAAACAAGTTAACACATTTAACAGAAGCAGACATCTCCAGCTCCACTCATTGTCATTATCAAAAAAGGAAAAAAAAGCTGTTCAATTGAGAGATAAAAACAAAGATTGTGTCTAATGACGAAAGATACAGATGCTTGATTGTTTTCGCTTGAGTAATTTGTTAATGTGTGCACATCTCAGTCCCTTATTTCATGATGGGTGTTTTGTTCAGGTTTTCAGGTCCCTGACAAGGTCAAAGGTCAAAGGTATGGCATTACATGGTTTAGAATTATCCAAATGTGCTGTAAGTTTCAATTTTGCCGCTTTATTTCATATAGATATATTTTTTTTTCTGTTGGTAAAGCATCTTACAGATCAAAGAAGCCCATTATAGGAAAATGATTTCACCTTTGACGTGGTTATATTAAATTTATAGCTAACTGATTTCCTGTTATATGAAGACACAGGTTTTTATTCTTAAAGATGAAGTTTAAAATATGTTGATTTGTAAATGATTGTTTACTTCTTTTCAGATCCCCCAACAAGGTCAGAGGTCATTCACATAACACTGAATCAACGTGTGTGTGTGTGTGTGTGTGTGTGTGTGTGTGTGTGTGTGTGTGTGTGTGTGTGTGTGCGTGTGTGTTTGTTATCTGAGGTGAGTGATGGTCTGGCCTATGGTAGGAAAGCATTATATGTATTACTATATCACCTTTTAAAACAGTGTTTACAAAGTGCTTCACCGGGAACCTAGACATAAACTGCTTGCATCAATACTGAATAAAGAAATACAGCCAAGGCAGATCAACAGAGTAAGAGTAAAATAAGAGTGCATAAAAACAATTAAAATAACTAGAGTAAATGACTAAAGAAAGGACAGAACATAATACATAGTGTGAGAAAAAAAAAAGATATACCATTCAAAAAATTGGGGTCAGTAAGATTTTTCAATGTTTTTGATAGAAGTCTCTTATGTTCACCAGATCGCATGTATATGAAAAAAAAAAATACAGTAATATTGTGAAATATTAATGCGTTGGTGTTTCTAAATATGTAGCCCTGACATATTTATATGTCAGGGCTTACATATCTAAATAAATTACATATCTAAATAAAGTTTTTGTGGATGTGGAATTAAGTAACTTTTTCTTTTTGTTTGCATTTTGCACCCTTTCTGGAGCACCCATTTTTTTGAGTAAACGTGCTCGACAATGTATTTTTTCCTATAACTAATATATTTTAGAAGTTATACCTCTGATGGCAAAGCTGAATTTTCAGCATCGTTACACCAGTATTCAGTGTCACTTGATCCTTCAGAAATCATTATAATATGCTGATTTGGTACTCAATAAATACTTTTTATTACTATAAGTTGAAAACAGTTGTGCTGCTTGATATTTGTATGGAATCTGTGATATTTCTTTTCAGGGAGTTGAAAAGAACAGAATGGATTTGAAATACATATATTTTTTTGTAACAAAGTCTTCACAATCAATTTTTGATCAATTTAATGCATCCTTGCTGAATAGAAATAGTATTATTATTAATATGCTCTCTCATTAAAATCTATGATAAATTGAACATTTATTCTGAGAGAAATTCTGAGAGAAAAGGCACATGCAGTCCACAAAGCTTTTCCTTTTGCCAAGTAATTTCCTTGTCAAATTGTATGATTAGTTTATCATTGTCATTACTGTTATTTTCAGTTTTTTATTAGACCAGTACTTTTACATCCCCTTTTTCTGTTTTAAAAACAAACAAAACAGTCAGACTGCATTCACAAGGATATTCAATAATCTCATGCTCAAAAATTTTCATCACTTTTTTGCACCTTTCTCATGGTTAGAGGCAACAACAAATTCAACAGTGATTTTAGAAAATACTGATATTCTGGAAAGAGGTTTAGTGCCTAAGTGAATTTGATCTAATGAATATATGCGCGCCATTATTTTGATATTCAGATACAGTTCTCTGAAGCAAAAAAAAAAATCCTTTGCGTTGGAAGGCAGGGACAGGTCAGAGTGTGGGTGGAGAAAAAGAGAAAGAAAGAGAAGAGGCTTCCAGGACCACAGAGGATTGGGTTGGCATGACGGATGGCTTTCCATATGTCGGTGTGGGATTGAACGCTAAATGCTATTCCACTGAGGCTGTTTCAAAAAAAAAAAAGAGCAAAATTCAGTCGTCTTGCTTTAAACTTTATTTATTTATTTATTTGATGCATATGTACTGTATTTGAATGATATAAAGTGAGATTTTATTTAGTTTAATAGTATTATTTCAGTGTGTAAAATTCCCAACCCACCTATAGATTATAACGTACACAACACCATTGTGTATCAGGCAAACAGATTCACACACACACACACACACACACACGCACACACACACACACACACACACACACACACACATGTCTGGTTCGCTATCTTTGTGGGGACTCTCCACAGGCGTAATGGTTTTTATACTGTACAAACTATATATTCTGTCCCCTTACACTGCCCCTGTCCCTAAACCTACCCATCACAGGAGACATGCTGCATTTTTACATTTTCAAAAAACATTACTTAGTGTGATTTATACGCTGTTTTCCTCATGGGGACCGCTGGCTGGTCCCCACAATGTAGGTGATTTCAGGTTTTACTATACTTGTGGGGACATTTGGTCCCCACAATGTAATATAAACATGAGCACTCACACACACACTCACACTCACACACACACACACTCACACACACACACACACACACCAGCCGGGGAAACAAACATTTTAGTTATTAGCATTTTTTCAATTATGCATTAGACAGATATATGCGCATTAAAAAGATGAAACTCAAATGCTCATTAAATTTACATAGAATGGCATCTAAACAACATGGCACTCGTGCACAAGCTCTTTTAATGGACTCTGATAAAACCGCATTAAAAATCAGGAGCTGGAGTATCTGTGCTCATAGAATCAGTCTTTATCTTGCACGATCACCCTTCAAAAGCCAAATTAATATAATTGACTTTTAATTAATCCCCTTGATATTTGCATCAGCACATCTAAGCAACAGGTGTTCTGTTTTGAGCCTGTGCATTATTTAAAGCATATTAAAGCAGCGGGTGATTAAGGTGCTCACATCTACGCAATAATGTCAAATAAAGGTGGTAAAAGTGACAGCCTGTTGTGTTTTTTTTTTCTTTCTTATTGTTTCTTTCCTTTAGTCTCTGCGCTTTTCAAGACCTTGTATGATGCTTTGAAATATTGATTCTGTTAGTAAGAATCTAATGTTGAATGAATTACTATTTGTTCCAATCATTCAAACAATAGACAAAGATGCACTTCACATTTGCTCCCTTGAAAGTCACACTATATGTGTGTAAGTGTATGAAGATAAAGCCTTTTTTTTCTGTCTTTAACAGAAATTCTGTTTTTAATGATCTATCATCTATAATAGGGCTAAAATTAACAATCCTATACATTGACCCCTCTTTTATATCCATGTTCATTGGTGCATGGTTTGCTATTATATATATATAGAGAGAGTGTGTGTGTGCGTGTGTGTGTGCAAAGTCGGAAAGTCTTTAAATGTATGTACAATGTCTGTTTTTAACACAAAATAAGCATGTATTATACAGCAATGTAGCTTATACCAGATGTGTTTTATTGCACAAACCAGTAATTGAGTCATCAGTGTCTCATTGTTTAGTGGATCAAGGCTTTGCAAGCGCCCGAATTCATGTTTACGATATACCAATGCACAACACAGGAGTGGAATGAAACAGCATTTGTTTCAGTGTCTTAAACTCTATTGCTACGGATGTGTTACCATGCCAACAAGGTCATCAGTGTTAAAAGCATCCGCGAGCAGCACTTTCACTGTGATTGACAAGTCAGGGTCAAAAAGTCAATGTTATTATGTTATCAGAGGGGTTAATATAAATACCTCAACTGGAAGCAGACAGAACGGAAATCCTAACATTGCACTCACAAGTGGCAAGAGCGCTGGTGCCATAGAGCGCTATATAGCCTAAGTTGTCCGAATGCATTTGTATCTTCACTTTTGGTCCGTGGAGGTGATGTCAGAATGCGAGAGGAGAAAGTGAGAGAGAAAGGTAGAGTCGGTCCTTTGATAGGCACGTCTCATTTCTGTGCCGACAGCTTTGTCAATAGCCCTAGGACGCCTCCCCTCCCTGTGATTGACAGCCAGCAGGTGGCGGCTGAATGGAGTTGTCAGGAATGCTGCTGATCAGCCACACGTTGCTGTTAACGATGGAGGAGCGGCCCGGCGCGGCTGCCCAAGGTGATCTCTTCTTTTACGAGCGACAGACGCCCGCTGTGTATCCCCACCTCACCACAGGGTTCCAGTCTAACACTGCCATTCATATCTAAGAAAGAGAGAGTCTATCTCTCCTTCACGGGACAGAAGGACTCTCGCTGTCTCGTAACACTGTTACATGATGAGAAATGAAGGAGACATGATCAGTTTATTCAGTTTAGATACTGTCTAAGAGCAGAGAAAGAAAGGTTAAAAGTGAAGTGTGTCATTTTGGCGCACTTAGTGGCAGGAAATGGAACGGCAAACGTCTTAACTGTATTCAAACGGGTTTCCCAAATACTCTGTCATAATCTGTATGAACATCTCCACCCTAAATTGGTAAGAAATGGAATTTAGGAAAGTACGAAAATAAGAAAATTGGAGGTTTATGATATACAATGTCAATGGTCAAAAAAGCTACACATAATATATCAATAAAGTAATATATTACACACACGCACTCGCACACACACACACACACACACACACACACACACACATGTTGGTGCAACAGCATTATGAGGACTCTCCATAGGCGTAATGGTTTTTATACTGTACAAACTATATATTCTATCCCCTTACACTGCCCCTATCCCTAAACCTACCCATCACAGGAGACATGCTGCATTTAAATTTTTTTAATAAAACATTGTTTTTTATGTTTTTAAGCCATTTGATTTATGAGGACTTTTGAAGTGTCCTCATAAACCACCCATAAGTTGTAATACCAGTGTAATACACATGTCATTATACAAATTTGTGTCCTCATAAATCACCCCCCCCCCCCCCCCCCCCCCAAACACACACACACACACACACACACAGGCTGACTTTAAGAAAATTAAATACTTTCATCCTTCACACTGAACTGCAGTTCATAATTTCCATTTCTGGTTATATGGAATGGACTATATGTATCAGGAAAAACACACCATACAAACTCACTCTTCGTCATACATTCAAACTCCACCTTGACCTGTTGCAAACGCACTCTTCAAAACATTAATGCATGGCTGGAGTGCTGCTCTCCCCGGCAGGCTGCTTGGTGGTGCTGGTGGGTGGGATAATGGCCCGGGAGGACCGTGATTATGAGAGGGGAGGGGCCAAGAGAACACTTCCTCTTGCAGCGACATCATTTTTATTACCACTGCCCATCAGAGGTCCTTGAGAAACATGTACTTTCAGCCCGGGCAATCATTCATCTGGGGTCCTGCTCCAAGAGACATGGAGGGAGAGAGAGAGGAACAGGGGAATATCGACTGATACCCTTCAGCAGTACAGAGAGAAGAGAAGAGCGAGACAGTGAGGGACAGAGACTAACAGACACATGGAGATAAAGAAGTGCTGACCAGCTGTGATGATGATTACAGAATGCCTGCCCTTCTCTGTTAAACTGATATCAGCAGCCAATCATAATTAGACCCTTCTGTAACAGCAGCCAATCAAACATCAGCTCCTTGTTTCGCTTTGATTAAAACATCAAACCACACATCTTTGTGCCAAGGGGTTACGTGCTCTGTGAATAAATGTTGTGTATAATAAAAAGGGGAGTAAAACATACAATGCCACAGATGTTGTCTTGTTTCTGGAACAAGAAACCCTACTCCTGACACTCTCATAAAAAATTGCACAAAAGCGGTCACTTGGTCGGTACCCTTTTTACCTTAATTACCCATACATGGTGCACATTTGTATTTTAAAAAGGTACATTATAGTACCTAAATATTAGTATCCTTTTGAAAGGATACCGCCCTAGAGACTTTTGTACCTTTTTTTTCTGAGAGAGAGTGCAGTTTGCTTATATTTATTAGAAACATATACATCAAGGACAAATCTTATCCTGAAGAAAGACTCTGATAGGGTTGATACATGATCCTTGGATGGGTTGTGAGTACAAGACCATTTGACACAAAATCTTTAACTCTTGGTTTCAGCACTTTGCTGATTAACACAGCTCAGGCCATCCTCTACCCCCCCTCTGTTCATCAGCTCAACTGCTGCTCATCACCGTGCTCTGCACATGATTGGACAGCGACTGAGTTATGGCATTATCATGTTAGCACTAGTGATTAGCCAACGTGAGAGACAGTGAAAAGATGAAAGATAAAGAGTGATAGAAAGTGAAAGGGTAAGAGTGAGAGAGATAGAATATCTTAACATAATCTCAACATAATCTTGAAACTTATGATCACATTACACTATGGCTGTAATCTGAAATCACCCCCTATACCCATACACTATTACCTACATTTTCCCACTAATAACGAATGAGCAACCCCGTTTATTTTTGATTAATCTGATTAAAATGAACTTGGGAGACCGGGGAGAGTTGTAACACACTCCCCGGTCTCCCAAGTTGATTTTAATCAGATGCGCCCATCACAAAAATAAACTATGTTTCCTTTATTTCTTTGTGTAGTCATGGTGGGTAGCCTTGCCTAAACACTGTCAGAAAATTATCGCAGGCTATCTTTGGTCGCAAGACTGTCTCACTGTACAAAGTAGGACCACCGTTTAAGAGCCACAACCACAGAAATCAGCACAATTAGACATATTTCATCTGGGTCAGCCCAACATCATACAATTAGCAATTGGCATTAGTTGCATTGGATTGCGAGAACACGTGCGCAAACAGAATAGTCCGACTATTTAAATTGGCTGTGTTTTGTTTGTTTCGCGTCCTGCCACATTTTACCATTTTGGTGTGGACAGACAAATAAAAGTGTTTGACGTTCTGAGGCTTTGTTGCGACATACATGGTTTGGAAATGATGCAATACCTGGGATGTGTGCCCCAAGGGCAAATGTGTAGGCCCCCTAAAATACTGTTCAAGGACAGTGGATATATGCTGCTTAACAGGATAAATAAGTATTTCACTACTTATCGCATTATTTTTGTTTGTTTAATTTATGTATTTTTTCGTATTTTTTCTAAGGACTGCACTAAATCATATGGAAGCTTGTTTACGCCACAGAATCAAAAATAAAAAAGGTAATTGCGACTTTTTATCTCTGTTTTATCAATTCTGACTTTATAATTGGGAGATATGAAGTCAGAATTGCATGATATAAAGTCACAATTGCCTTAGAATTGGACTTTTTAACTCGCAGTTGTAAGTTTATATCCCACAATTCTGAGAAAAGTTGTCAGAATTGCAAGATATAAACTCGCAATTGCTTGTTATAAAGTCAGAATTGCAAGATCTAAACTTGCAATTGTGAGAAAAAAAGCCAGAAATGCGAGTTTATTTCTCACAATTGTGAGTTTATATGTTGCATTATATTGCATTATATGTCACATGACTTTATAACACGGAATTGCGACTTTATACCACGCAATTATGATAAATAAAGTCAGAATTGTGAGATGTAAACTCGCAATTGTGAGATAAAAAGTCGCAAAATGTCTTTTAAAATATTTTATTCTGTGGCGGAAACAAGCTTCCATAATATCAGAAGTGTTTGAATCTCAAAGTGAATAATGAACTCCATCCATCCATCCATCTTCTTCCGCTTGTCCGGGTCCGGGTCGCGGGGCAGCAGTCTAAGCAGAGACGCCAAGACTTCCCTCTCCCTAGACACTTCCTCCAGCTCTTCCGGGGGGATACCGAGGTGTTCCCAGGCCAGCCGGGAGACAAAATCCCTCCAGCATACTATGTCTTCCCTGGGGTCTCCTCCCGGTGGGACGCGCCTGGAAAACCTCCCCGGGAATGGTCCAGGAGGCATCCGTAACAGATGCCCGAGCCACCTCAGCTGGCCCCTCTCGATGTGGAGGAGCAGCGGCTCTACTCTGTGCTCCTTCCAAGTGACTGAGCTCCTCACCCTATCTCTAAGGGAGCGCCCAGCCAACTTGCGGAGAAAGCTAATTTCGGCTGCCTGTGCCCGGGATCTTGTCCTTTCAGTCATGACCCACAGCTCATGACCATAGGTGAGAGTAGGAACATAGATTGGCCAGTAAATCGAGAGCTTCGCCTTGCAGCTAAGCTCCTTCTTCATCACGACAGACCGGTACATCGAACGCATTACTGCAGAAGCTGCACCGATCCGTCTGTCAATCTCCCGTTCCATCCTTCCCTCACTCGTGAACAAGACCCCAAGATACTTGAACTCAAGGTAGGAACTCTCCACCAACCTGAACTGGGCAAGCCACCCTTTTCCGACTGAGAACCATGGCCTCGGACTTGGAGGTGCTGATTCTCATCCCAGCCGCTTCACACTCGGCTGCAAACCTGAAGGTCCTGGATCAGGTGAAGGTGAAAGACCAGGACCTTCAGCATGAATAATGAACTGATTATTTGAATTCTGAAATGAATCATGAATTAGCATTATAGCATAGCCTACTACTCTTACTATGACGGCATCCGGAAACACATACTCTCTTGAGTAGTTATTTTGAATAAGAACGTACTTTGCAAGCACTAAAAAGTATGTTCTACAATATAGTATGAATGTGTATGGTATGAATGTAATCTGGACATACTACATTCATCATGTTGTCTCTGTCATTTGACCTACTAGCTTCAGTTGTGTCGCTTCACTACCTTTCACAAAGCTTCTCCAGTGGCCTCATGGGATAGTAAAGTGTCCATCGTATGCACACTTCAGAATCAGTAGAAGTAGGTAATCTGGGTACATTTTGCCTACTCTTTTATAAGTACGGTGAATTCGGACATATGGGCCTCCTACTGTTGTCACATGAAGTTTTTCGTCAAGGTACAGAAGGGAAAAATATGATTTCGAATGCAGCCTATTTCTATCTATGGCAGAAAGGGTGAGTGTAGTGTGCTGTTGTGAATTTAGCACTTGTTTTAATTCTGAAATGAATCATGAAAGTTTGACTCACAAAATTAGTCACTCGCAATTCAAACTACTTTTCTGAAGTGAATCATGAACTGCTTCTGTGAATTCTGTGGTCTATTTCTTAAAGCTGTTTAGGTGGCTACCCAGGTAAGTTAAAGTTTTGTTTGAGAAGATGGATTGTTTTTAGCTGTGCTCATCACCATGGCTAACCTGCTCTGGAGCAGATTTTATTCTATGTAAGAGATTGGAAACCAAAACTGGACCAATCAGCTGTGAGTAAAGTGACATACCTGACCAAAAAAGGGTGACCCCTTGTATATCTTGCTCCAAATTAAAGCTGTTTTTTTTTTTTTTTTGATGAAATTGCCCGGTTTTGCAGCTAAATATTTATTATCATTTCATTTAAATGATCTGTATATCCTTAATGCATTACACAAGCAATTCGATTTTGACAATCAATATTCAACTTTTAAATTCAAGTTTTAGAATATATAAAGCTTTTAAAATTGCTAAACTTATGTGTCTTTAAATTTTTTTGTGAAACTATAAATTAATTCAATTAAGTTATACTACGGGGCTGTTGAATTCTAGAATTTGATTGGTTGACGGAAGCTCTAATGTGTGCAATTACCTTCAGGGAAATGCACAGCTAAAGTAGTTTCAGGCAGGTCTTGACCGCATTACAGTTCCATATCACTTCGCCAAATGATTTCAGTTATTTCAAAGGTCTTTACAGCCTAAAGAACCAGAACCCACACCGACACTGACCAGGCAAATAATTACAGTAAACAATAGGATTAAAAAGTTATTTCCAGGGGGGTTTTTTGCCACAAAATTACGTTTGATTATGTTTTATGCATTTATTAGTTATTATGGAAAAACACATATCTCTTCCTCACGCTCTCTCTCCCACTCAAACACACAAACAGTACGGACACACTTGTGTGCTGTCAGCACTGCTCTGACGATTTTATCCGTAAAATAGTTTGGTAACTTTAAAAGCTACATGACATTTCTCACTAGCGAAAGTGTTACCATATTTTGATCTATAAACTTCTTAATCTTCAGCACAGAGGCAAATTGTGCCGACTCTCTTGTATGAAGTTAATCAAATTGACTCTCTCAATGTTTTGTGTGATTGGATGTTAGCTGCAGATATCACACATAAACTCACATAAACTGACAGAGAAAGTTTATACTGATCGTTGTGAACCTCCTGAACATGTTCTAAACTCTAAACTCTGCCACAATACCATGGTCACAGTTAGCGTTACTACATCAAATCAATGGTCACTGTTTGTGATTTGTGGATTGAAAAACCTTCAATAACTTGTTTCGTTCATGGCAGAATGTTTCTCCTGGTTTCCATGTCAGTGCTGTTTGATCTGAAATCAATGGTTTATAACCAATAATTCTGTGCTGAATTTGAATGCTTTTTACTAGATCTTGCAGCGATGTTACTAATACTGCAGCGAATTCAAACGCTTTCTCACTTCAAACTCTTTCTCCCAGCTAAGTAGTAACAGTGTCATGTGAACGAGATCGGACATATGCAACAGAAATGGCAGCTCTTATCAGTTGGGCAACGTGGTGGTGGCACCAGTGCGACCTCTAACAAAATGTATCCTGGCAAGATGAAAGGTCTTAAAAATGTCTGGATGAATGTCTCAATGTCTCAATGAACGCGTTCAGGCACAACACTGCCCCTAACCCAAACCCCACACCTTAAAAGGCAGCTTTTGCAACCAATTGTAAAGACCTTTCGGCACTCCCTCTACCTTTGAGCACGCCCGTTACTCCGAATTAATGTGTGAAAATGTGCTACGCACTTTCCTCTCAATAACAAAATAAACACACAACAAAAATCACACTGGCGAGAAAGCAGCAGTTAAGAAAGCATCTGATCATAGTGATTTGGATATGTTTGCACACGTTCTGCAATTCACCGGCATCATGCCGACACTGTTATGATTGTTTGATTATAAAGTATATCTCAATATAACATTATTTCTTGGAAATTACATTATTTCCATCAAGAGCTGCATCCATTTTTGGTCAAGATCTGTATTGACAATGCAAGAGTCGAGCACTCTGTAAAGTCTACTCCAGCACATCCCAAAGACTCTCAATGAATGTAAGGTCTGGAGTGTCAATTCATGTGTGAAAATGATTCTCCGTGCTCCCTCCCAACCATTCTTTCACAATTTGAGCCTGATGAACCTTGACATTGTCATTCTGGAAAATGGCCATGATGTGTCTTCCTCCAAGGGGTTTTTTTTTTTTGTAATTTTTTTTTTTTTTTTAAGAAATGTAAAGCTACACACTACAGTAAGGGTTAGAAGAACTGTTGCCAAACATATAACATGCTAGAAACATAATAATCACTGCAATAATTATCCAGTCATAGACTCTTTTGCATTTGCCTATTTAAATTAAATCCAAACAGTGACTTTTTTTTTTACACAAATTAACAGTTCATTGCCATGTTTTACTAGTTTGTTCCCTCAATTAGTAAATTAAATGGCCACGTTGTACTAATTCTTCCCTCGTTTTGATTTAACTAAAACAAGGGACAAATTATTACAACAGGCCACGATTTAGTAAAACAGGATGATAGATGATTATATTTTGCGCACAATTTACTTACAATTCACAATTTACTGCTAATGTATTAGTAGGCCTAACTGGTATGGTAACTAACTGTTACTGCTAATGTATTAGTAGGCCTAACTGGCATGGTAACTAACTGTTTATTCGTGGCCATGATAAATTTTCCCCTCGCATGTCATGTGTGGGGCACCGGGGCTCTGTACATCCTTTTGATTGTTCCAGCAAAAACATCCCGAGTCCATAAAAATCAGTCTGCAGGTTTCATAGACAACCTAAAAAGTCAGGGAAGGTCTCGTTTTAAAGTTTTGTTACAAGCTGTTTACACGTTGGCAATTAAAAAAGTGATATACATAAAATTCTTGCATATAGCCCCTTTATCATTCAACGGGGCTGACAGTAAACAAGTGTTGCGTTTTATAGTGAATCCTATATTTTGTAAATCCTATGTAATCCTGTCTTTGCACAACACAAAGACTTAAGGTGCATGATTACACTGTTGCAGGAAAATAAAGTAGATAATACATTTTAACATTACAGTTTTATAATTTGTGAAAAAATTAAAAGACCAGAGCGTGACTTCATATCTCATTGCTCATATTTACATCAGGGTCTAAGGTAATTTAAGGTCTACTATTAGTATCGCATCTTAAACCTGAATCCCTTTTGCCATTATCCGTTATAGAAGGTTCATTAAAGTGGGGACAGAAAGCATACTGTAAATATTATCCCTAATTAATATGAAAACAGCACAGCGTGAAAGACTATCTGTGTTTCTTGAGCCTGATTTGAGTCAGTGCAGGACCATCTAATGATGTAAACTCTCAGTGTGTGGAGTTTAAATGTGTCCTGTTTCACTTGCAGCCCGGCTGGAGGTCAGTGTGATCGTTAATCTGATCCTGATCCTAGACCTGCCTGTCTCTTTCACACCAAGACAGCTTATTGTCATGATGATGGCCATGACAACCCTTAACCTCCCTCCCACCCCCTCTCTCTCTCCTGCACGCATTCTCTCTCTCTCCCGATTGTCTCATCACTCTGAAGGGAGACTCGTCTCTCATGCAGGTACCTGATGGCCGACAGGCCTCAGCTTCCTGTGGGTCTGATAATCAACGTGCTGTCAAGACTGTCAATATCCAGCAGACGAAGAGGGGACCGGGGCCGACACACATATACATACAGATGCACGCACACACAAATATGCACGCATGCATGCGGATATCTGCTCAAGGACTCTCAATCACAAGCTAAAGAGCCCATATAGTGACACATTTTCGTATATATCTACACGGATTTGCACACATACCTGGCGTAAATCAACTGTGGCTGTCTGGCCGTGCTTTTAGTAAAGGATAGATTAAACTATGTGCCTGGATCTCACTTTATGATCGCTGCAGGCTTTATTAATTAGGCTTAATCGTGATGAATGCTGGGTCTGTCATCTCTTCACACTGACAGGAGACAGGGTTCACGTGGCATTGCTCGAAGCTCGGTGACAGGGAGAGATGGCACGGTTTTAAACAGGAAGCTGACCCACGTCACCACAGCCCTCACCTTCTCACTCTAGGAAATCATCATAATACATCACTCATTAGCTCATGTCTCAGGCGATGAGAAGATAGATTAAAGCCCATGTGCCAGAGGAAAACTGAGCTATGGTCACCGCATACAGAACAACATTTTATTATAGTATGTTTTAATTCATTTTATAAAACGGGTGGTTCTGTTCAGCCTTGATTATGATTGGCTGATCTGCCGTTGTCAAATACTTTATAAAAACACATCTGCAACCTCATTATGTCTGTATGTACTGCGCCACGGCATCTGTGTGCATCTTTGTTTGTTGCTTTGTTTATTTTATGACAGTTTGCTATGCATAAGTAACCATTTTATAAAATCAATAAGATATGTGAAGCCTCTCTTAGCTGTTCTGAAATCATTGTAAACCAAAGCTTCATTCGGTGTGTTGCTTTATTCAACTGTATTCTTTGTCCTCTTCGATATGATGCTTTACCCTGTAACTGTTTATCTTTTTTATAATGTCTAGGGCTCAACAATAAGCGTTTTCACTGGCCCCAACAAAAACATACAAATTTGATATTTTTATGGATTTAACTTATCCTTTTATTTATCCCTGTTCTTGGAGATCTGCCTACCTGCAAAGTTCAAATCTAACCCTGATCCAACAAACCTGTCTGTAATTATCAAGTACTCGTGAAAATCTTTGTGGGTTTGATGGTTCAGTTGTTCTTGATCAGGGTAAAAGCTGAACTTTGCAGGATCTCCAGGAACAGGATTGGGCACCACTGGGGTACTCCATTGTTTTCAATGCCTTGCAAAGGTCAACAAAAATGCTTATTTATTGTTGAGCATTGATGTCTCTCTGAAATGTGACATTTGAAAAAACTAAATACATATATTTATTATATATTGTATATATTTCCTGAAGCTGTGGCCTAGCAGTTATCATATTTGCATAGAGCCATCTGATCATGTGGGCAAATCAAGTTTGAGTCTGGCTTGTGTCATTTATTGATTATCTCATTTTTTACTCATTATTTTCTTTCCTCTTTTTACTGTCAATTATGTGCATACTTTGTAGAATGATCTAACGGATTAAAAAAAAACTGCATATTCAAGATGATGTAATTCAGTATTCCTAGACTCTTTCTGATGATTCTCTCTTTGACATGGAAGTGGTTGTGGAAGTGTCTTTGACAACCACATTGAATGGAAGACATGCATTTACATGCATCCACTTCCTCTTCTCTGCTCTTCCTTGATCTATATATGACTTGTATGAGTCATGTCCACCTGCAAATACTATTACCTAATTCTTCCTGTTTCTTTTTTTCTTCTATAGGGTATGCTCTCCCCAACAAAAGGTACTGTGTAACTAATTAGGTCTAATTTTTCATTGTTGCTGTACGGAAACAAAGGGCCATGATGAAGAGGAGTGTGTGTGTGTGTGTGTGTGTGTGTGAACATGCGTGCGTGTGTATGTGTGTGTGTGCGTGCGTGCGTGCGTGTGTGCGTCCGTGCAGACTGACCCCTGAATCAGTTAAGGAAACAGTCTGACATCGACTGTAATGAGAATAAATGAAATGATTGGACCTCATCAAGCAACAAACACACACACACACACGCACACACACACACACGCACGCACTCACGCACGCACGCACGCACGCACACACACACACACACACACACACACACACACCCCTCTTCATCATGGCCCTTTGTTTCCGTAACAGCAACAATGAAAAATTAGACCTAATTAGTTACACAGTACCTTTTGTTGGGGACTTTATGTGAAACGCTATATTTATGTAAATTCCCCTACAAATAACAGCAGAACTAATGGGCTATCAGGCGGATTTTACAACGCCAGCAGGACGTCTGACACGTGACAGGTGACCTGCACACTCCATGATATAATGAGGGTTTTCATCACTCTTTCTCTCTCTCTGTTTCTCTTGCTTTAGAGTGATAGTGTTTCAGGCAGTCATGTTAATAGAGAGGAACCTCACATCAGTGAGGACGTCCTCCCTTTAACAACTGTTTGCAGTGAGCTTAGTTCTGTGCAGGGACTCAAGGTCGCAAAATTAGGCCAACATCTTGGTACATTACTTTGATCAATCATAATATCAAAATGGCTTTTCATAGATTAAACATTGCTATGATCTTATTTACAGGACAGTAATTTATTGAATATAATCGCAGTAAATCTCATTTCAGTATTTCCTGATAAAAGCCCCAAATCAACAACACTCAACAGCACAACGTTACATTACATTATTGTAGCAGATCATTAAATTAATAGACAAAAAGTCACTTTATTTTTATTTTTGTTGCATTTACACTGAACAACAGCCTATCACTGACTTACAGTCCACAGAAATCCATATTGCAATTGAGTTGTCAATAAGTCTGAGGCAGAATATGACTGAATTACATTATCTGCCACAAATTGTTGGCCAGTGTCACAGAATAATATGTAGTATATGATTGGTTCATTCATTTATTCAATCATTCATTCATTCATTCATTCATTCAGTAAACAATGAATTGTACCACATTCACATTTTAAATTGTGGAATCCGCTTCAGAGTCTAAATTTGGGGTCAGTAAGATTCTTTTTTTTTTTTTTTTTTTTTTTTACTTTTCTTTTCTTAAGAAATTTATATTTTTATTTAGCAAAAATTTAAATTTTACCAAAAGCGACTAGAAGGATCTGTCGGTTTCTGAAGGATCATGTGACACTGAAGACTGCGGTAATGATGCAGAAAATTCTGCCTTGTCATCACAGGAATAATTACATTGTAAAAATATTAAAACAGTTGTTTTAAAATGTCTTAAAGGTGCCCTAGAATGTGAAATTGAATTTATTTTGGCATAGTTAAATAACAAGAGTTCAGTACATGGACATGACATACAGTGAGTCTCAAACACCATTGTTTTCTCCTTCTTACTTAAATTTCGTTTTTGAAAAACACCCCTGAAAAACAGGCGAATCTCCACATAATACCAACTGTGACGCAACAGTCGGGATCATTAATATGTACGACTCCAAAAATCTGCATATGCCAGCCCATGTTCAATGACAGGCGGAACTGCGCAGCCGAAGCATGGCAGTTGATCAGTGTTTGGATGTACAAATGAACACAAAAGTATTTAGTTCCTTCATCCGAGCCTCTGAAGAAACAATGGGTTAATTTTATTTTCTCTGGAAATTTCCAAACATTTCACCGACGAGACTGTTTCCTCAACTTGGGCCAATACAGAGCTGGCCTCGATCGATCGAGCTACCAAGCAACACTTTGTGATGTGTAATTGTTCAAGTTCAGACAGGTAATCTTTCTCTCAAAATCGTTCAATACTGTATTTACATCATCGTGTTTGCATTGGTGAAAGCATTAGAGAGAGTGCAGAAACTGCATTGCAATGATAAAATCTTTATTCTCGCGATCAACACACTGTCATCTGTTTGCTCAATGCTCATCACGGCAACAGTTTATGTGATGGGAATAGATCTAAATACTTTAAAAACATCTCACGATTCGTTAATCTCGATAGCTGTAATAGTTAAAACGTATAATATCTGTAGTAAAAGTATTCGAGAGAGTTTCACAATGTAATACGTACGTAGCTATTTCATATGCAAGCATGTCAGCCAATCACAGCAGAGGCCGGTTACACACAGCAGACACGCCCCTTGAAACAGAACATTCACATCAGAGGCTAAAATCAGGCTAGGAAAAATGCCTTTTATTTCTAAATTATGACTATTTCTGATCTAAAAAACATACTAACATTATAAGGGCATCCCAGAAAACATTATACAATAAAAATAAAAACCATTCTAGGGCACCTTTAATATTACAGTTTTTAACTATATATTTTTGAGCAGTATCATATGTATTTTTTAGACTTCTTTAAAAAAACGAAAAAAAATCTTATCTTAATCTTAATCTTTTTTTTTTTTTTTTTTTAAGATGTAATAGTAACTTAATATAAAGAAATGTGATTTCAGAATTATGACTTCATTTCTCATTTTAAACTTTATCTCACAATTACTTTTTAAACAATTTTTTTTGGGGGGGGGGGGGGGGGGGAGATGGTTCCTTAAATGCCCTAAATGGAATTGGAGATAGGATAGACTGACCTGATGGGAAGGAATTACCAGTGTTTGGTTAAATGCACAAATATGAGGCAACAGTATAGGTAGCACTGTAGCAGATCAGCCAAATTAAATAGACGCAACGCTAAGGGTACAGAACTGTGCCGAAACAATGCATACAATAGAAGATTATTTGTGGCTCTTTCTTTGTTGGTGCTCTCTCACTGTGTTGTTTGCTATTGGCATTCTTCAAAGCACTTCCCCACTTAACAAACCCTGCTGACGGTTTGTTTTTACTTTCTCTCTCCCTATCTCGCTTTCCTCTCTTTCTCTCTCAGTGTTAATTAAAGCAGGAGCACGCGTGTGACTCCACTTCAGACTGGGAGTGTAGCGGGCTAATTAACCTCGCCTGTCCCTCCGCGCAACTTAGCCCCACAACCACCATTATGGCTTTAATATGCCAAATTAGAAACTGATTTTGAACTGCATCTGCCCCGAAGAGAAATATTGATCCCTATTCTCTCTTTCTCTCTCTTCCTCTCTCTCCTTTTCCCTCCTCCTGCCCACTGGCCATTTGGTCTTGTGGTTCCGTTCTATTGCCTAAATTAGTTATCCGATTGGTCCCTTTGATTAATGGCGGGTCCGTTTGCTTCATTACACATGACAACGCTGAATAATCAGAGCACGCCACTGCACGTACACGTACACGCAAACTGCTTCTGTTTGGTCAACCTCGCCCTGAAGTACATTTATAGAATTATTTAGCATATAGTTGGCCATAATTTATTTGTATGACACATTTCTCGATCAGGAGCCATTGTAGAGTGTCATATATGGATAGGAAAACAAGGTAAACTAGATGTGCAAATCAATGAGCGGAACCCCAGGGAATATCAGCTGCATAATCAGGATGCAGGACTTGACCCTGCCTGCATTCCAACCTGTCAATGTACGCCAGCGGAAAAGTGATATCGTGTTTTTAGCCAGAGAATTACTTCAGCGTACTCACTCATATGTGCTCATATGCTGCCCTTTTCACTGTTGTGGGTTTCTCTCTCTCTCTCTCTCTCTCTCTCTCTTTCTATCCTCAAAGCATCTGACTGCATCACTCAGTACGGGTCTCTTCTTGTTTATTATTTTATATATGTCTGTTTGTATAGCTCTCTGGCCTTGTAGGAAATGCTGCAGGACTTTGTTGTTGGAATTAATGATTAATGCATTTATTTATGTTGATTGTGTGTGTGCGTGTTCATAAAGTGATCAAATGTGATCCAAAACAACAATTGCAGAAAAAGGAGAAAAAAGTTATAAAAAGTAAATAGTCATCCAGGTTGAATGACCATTACAGTAAGTAAAAGTAGGTCCAAGTCACAAATACATAGTGCTTTTGTTAAACAAAAAACAAACAAAATACATATATACTTAACCTGCAGAGTTTCTCTAAAGCACACACAAACAATTGTTAGTACTGTAGAAATATCAGCATATAAAGTGGTTTCACATTTGAACATGGTGCTTTTCATGTATACAAACCTTTAAAATGAGGAGGAAAAATAAATTAAATTTTTATGTCAAATATAAGAAACAGTGACCAAAAAGTTAACTAGCACTGTCTCTGCGATGCAACTGAGCCTCAGGAAGCATTAAGTTATTATTTTCAATAATCTTTACAAGTATATCCAGGCCTTTGGGAGGGAATGAAAAATGGCAGCCTTGGCCGTATGAAGCAGAGCTGCTGTTCACCTGTGACGCTCTGCTCAAGCCTCTGAAAGCTATCATTAGTTTTGCTTTTTTAAACCTTTTTTTTTCCATTCTCTGTGTGAGTATGTGTGTGAGAGGGTTTTGCATGTTGAAGTCTGAGTAGACTTGCCTGCAATAGTTGCAAGCGCATCCATAGCTTTAAATGTAGCCTAACTGTGGAGATTGTGTTGGGGTTGTATTTTACTGCATTCACTTTTGAATAACATATACTACACATGGGACCATTTAAAGCACTTTTTTTCTTTACTGTAGCATTTTCATAACTTCCTTCACAGTATCAAGTGCTAGAAACAAGCATGCTTTGTTCTTCACTTCTTTACTGGCATTTCAGACACCCACATTCAATAAGACAGCATCCTACCCTCGGCTAAAATTAAAACTACTTTTGGTCTAGACATTGTAGTGCTACAGTTGAAAATTATAAAGATTACACATACAGCGCAGACACAGATATTTTGAGATAAGGGGATTGTGGGAAATCTGAGTCAAGGGAATAATAAAACAAACAAGAATTTAGGGGGACAATAAGGAAGGTTTGACGTAAATCTCAAGGCCCTGAAGGGCAGGATGCTGGAGACACGGTGTCTGCACCCTAAAGACGGGTTAATAAAGTAGAAAATGCTTAACCGATGTGAGCTCTCCCAGAGAGTCCAGGTGCGGCTGCTGTGGCATGTTCATGTTCTCCTTGTTATTTTCAATGTCTCTAAACATTAAATGTTATTTATAAACCTGCTTAATAAATCTTCTTCATGAAATATACACACACCAAAAAAAGTCAAGGATTATGAGGGAAGGAAAAAGGACTAAAGATGGACAGAGTTTGGCTCCCGCTCTCCTTTCAGTGCAAACCAGAGTTATGAGGGACTGAAATCAGATGAGGACCACCGTGACTGTGTTCAGATGCTTCCTGAATGCTGACGTACCTGACAGAAAAATCCGGAAAGCGTCTTTGTGCCAGGAGTCTCAAAGCACCTCTCATTCTTGCTTAGCTTTCATGTTGACAGGTGGCTGTGTTTAGAGTACAGTCTCTCGATTCACAGAAAATTTACATTCCCTTTGTAACGTATAAACTGACCATCCACTAGAAATAGAAATCATTGGAGTGTCTCAAGTTGTTCTAGGGTGTGTGTGTGTTTTTGTGTATGTGAGTGCCTCAAGGCCTCGGGCAACCATCAAAACAGGAAAGAATGGCGGCCAACAAAGTAAGTCTGAGAGCAATAGCAGCATATCCTGATTATCTATTCAATCATTTGTAACCTACTTCCTGGGAACACTGGAAATGTCACCATTCAGGTCTAAATCATCTGCTTTTCTAATCAACGCCAGCGTTCCAGTGCCCTTCTGCTCTGCTTTCTTTCTCTGTTTATGTCGTGACTGTTCTCTCTTTCTTCTTCACCAGTCTCACTCTTTCTAACTCAAGTTTGATTGGAGAGACAGTTGCTTCCGTAGTGATACATGCCAGATGTTGCTACAAGCAGATTTCCAAGATTTATAGTCAGGCTCTAACAGGAATAATTAAAGTGAACTGAAAGGTCAGGTTTTGGATGTTTGTGTTCCGGCATGTTTTTAAACGATCCGGCATAAAACAAGTGCATTACATGGTGAAGGTGCGTGCACACTGGCGTGAAGCGAGCATTTTCAGTTCAGCTTCACGCCAGTGAAGCTCAGCTTCCATAGCAATTAATTGGAAACGTGTTAATGCACATGTTTTGCTATTGGCCCTCAGCAAATATAGTTGTTTGGTTGGTGCTTACTGCTTATTTGTTTTGCACGCAGTAAAGCATAACGTTTGGAGAGAAGCATTACGTTTAGAGAGAGTTTACCCGATGAATTATTCTAATATAAATAAGTCCATATCGCCAAAATGTCAAAAAGACAGTCAAGCACATTTTCATTTTTAAAAAAAGTAAAGCTGGTAGTGTTTCTGATCAAAAGAGATCCCGAAGATGGAACTGCTAATAATAATCAGGATAGCAGGAGACACGAGCAATTGGAGTTAGATCCGTTAGAATCAGAATTCGAATTCTCCTGTAATGGAAAAGTCAACGACATCGTCCGTGAGAGAATATCACTATCACTGATCAACTGAATGATTTTTGGTCTCAGCATAGCTATACGTGACAAAATAATACACTAGGCTGTAGTTAGGGCTGTGCAGAAACTTGTGAATGATGCTCTTACAGTTGTGTCGTCACTGTTTAGTGACGTCATTGTATGTTTTCCGGGAAAACATATGGTCAGTGTCAGTCACAGTGCCTTTTAATTGCTGTTTTTGATTTTAATACAATTTTTTGACAAATTAAGCACTGAGCAGAACGGATATCTTATGTATCAGATATATTATTTGTTACATTTTTCCTGCAACATTTCATCTGAAAATTAATTATATTAATTAGTTTTAATTATTATATTAATAATTATCATTAATTATTAATGGTTTGTTTTTTTTAATAATCTTTTGCGTGTCATAATGTGTATTGAGTTGGCTCACGTGACTTTGCTTCACTCTTTAGATTTTCCGTTAAGGGAACATTTCACAGTGCATTCTGGGAATTTTTATGGAGTGAACATTTCAGTGCACTGGAAGGATTTTGCAATTAAGGATTTTGGAATTTGCAAAAAAAAAAGGCAGACTCCCTGATCATGACAACGAAGTACTGAAAAAGTTTTTCCTTTGCGTTTTTCGTGTATTGGTGACAACGTTGTGAAAACGGGTGAAAACGGGTCCCTGAAAATGAAACTAAAGTCCCTGCATTATTCAAGCCAGGCCAGTTGGCGATGTCACTTTGTAAAATAAATAAATAAATAAATAAATAATCAATTAATACGCATGCAAATGACATCACCATTTTCACAAACTGGTGTTTTTATAGATTACATAGAGATGATAATGGTGTAGTTTTCAAAAACTTGCACTTTGAAGCCCGTTTTCAAAAGTGTGCATTTTCAGGCCCCCAAAATTCTGTTGTTGTGTAAATGAATGGCCAAACCGCATTAAAACATTTTTTTAATTGTTTTTTCAGATAAACCCAATGTCATTGATAAAACCACATAATTGGTTAATTTTTGGTTTGCTGTTGGGTGAGTTTAAATAAAGTGAATAAGATAAATTTTGGCATCAATAAACATTAATTTTGTACTATGTAAGTTTTCAGTTCTAAAATGTGTAGTGTGTTTAAAGTCTTGTATATGTGAAAAATTTGATTTTTCATTTTCATTCGACATTTATTTTTAATTTTTAATTGACTACAATTAAGGGTGATCAAACATCCATGCTGAATAAAATTATTTATTTATTTAAAAAAATATCTTACTGACCCCTCCTTGAACTGTCAAACAGGTCCTAGGCGACCGGTCAGAACCCCTTATGAAGAAAGAAAAATCATGTTGCCCGGCATGGCGCAGCCGGGGCCCCACCCTGGAGCCAGGCCCAGGGTTGTGGCTCGCATGCGAGCGGCTGGTGTCTGGGCCCCCCCTGGTCAGAGTGGAACATTATCTCCCCCTCCATTGTCGACGTGGCCGCCCGGAGCTGTGGCCGCAAGGTCTCCGGTGCTTGTCGAGGCGGCATTCCCCGAACCCGGTGGTGGACATGCCGTCAAGCTGAAGGAGTCCTATCAGGCCTGGCTGGCTTGTGGGAGCCCTGAGGGAGCTGACGGGTACCGGCAGGCCAAGCAGACTGCAGCCCGGGTAGTTGTGGAGGCAAAAAATCGGTACTGGGAGGAGTTCGGTGAGGCCATGGAGAAGGACTAACGGTTGGCTTCGAAGAGATTCTGACAAACCGTCCGGCACCTTAGGATAGGGAAGCAAAGCCCTACCAACTCTGTTTACAGTGGAGGTGGGCAGTTGTTGACCTCAACTGGGGATATCGTTGGACAGTGGAAGGAAAACTTCAAGGATCTCAATCCTACCAACACGTCTTCCATTGTGGAAGCAGAGAACACTTCCGTGGAACACTGGACCAGCTCTATACCCTCTCCAGGGTGCTGGAGGGTTCATGGGAGTTTGCCCAACCAATCCACATGTGCTTTGTGGATTTGGAGAAGGCTGTGTCCCTCGCGGCATCCTGTGGAGGATGCTTTGGGAGTATGGGGTAAGGGGCCCTCTGCTAAAGGCTGTCCGGTCCCTGTACAAGCAGAGCAGGAACTTGGTTCGCATTGCCGGCAGTAAGTCAGACTTGTTCCTGGTGCATGTTGGACTCCGGCAGGGCTGCCCTTTGTCACCAGTTCTATTTATAATTTTATGGACAGAATTTCTAGGCTCAGCCAGGGGCCGGAGAGTGTCTGGGTTGGGGACCACATGATTTCGTCTCTGTTTTTTTGCGGATGATGTTGTCTTGTTGGCCTCATCGGATCAGGACCTTCAACATGCTCTGGGACGGTTTGCAGCCGAGTGTGATGAGGCTGGGATGAGAGTCAGCACCTCCAAGTCCGAGGCCATGGTTCTCAGTCAGAAAAGGGTGGCTTGCCCTCTTCAGGATGGTGGAGAGTTCCTACCTCAAGTGGAGGAGTTTAAGTATCTTGAAGAAGGAGCTGAGCTGTAAGGTGAAGCTCTCGATTTACCGGTCGATCTACGTTCCTATTCTCACCTATGGTCATGAGCTGTGGGCCATGACTGAAAGGATAACATCCCAGATACAGGCAGCTGAAATGAGCTTTCTCTGCAGGATGGCTGGGCGCGCCCTTAGAGAAAGGGTAAGGAGCTCAGTCACTTGGAAGGAGCACAGAGTAGAGCCGCTGCTCCTCCACATTGAGAGGGGCCAGCTGAGGTGCCTCGGGCATCTGTTACGGATGCCTCCTGGACGCCTTCCCGGGGAGGTTTTCCAGGCACGTCCCACTGGGAGGAGCCCCTGAGGAAGACCTAGGACAAGCTGGGGGGATTATGTCTCCCGGCTGGCATTGGAATGCCTCTGTATTCCCCCGGAAGAGCTGGAGGAAGTGTCTAGGGAGAGGGAAGTCTCTGCTTAGACTGCTGCCCCTGCGACCCGGCCCCGGATAAGCGGAAGAAGATGGATGGATGGATATCTTACTGACCCAAACTTTTAAACGGTAGTAAATGTTTATTGACCTCTGAACTAGAAATGTGCCCGATTTTCAAAACTCTGGTGACTTTATTGTAAGTTTTGAGTTGTTACACACAGTACATCTCATATATGAACTGGCCTACTATGTCTCTCCCTGACCTGTCCTCTCTGTCCACTGGCCTCTTCAATATCTCTTTCCATTCTGTTGTAGCATGTTATTGTGTGTGGGTGTAGTCTGGACGGCTGCTTCGCTGCAGATGCTAGCGGCGGGTGAGCCGCTAACACGCTAACACCTGTCTGTTGGCCCTCCTGCCAGAACGTTCTGACAGCTCTGTCTGCTTTGACTAATGATGTGATTGATGGACAAAATAAGAGAGCGCACATGAGCACACATGCACACACAGTCCAATACACACGGGTGGTGTGAGTGTGGCCCGCGCCTGATGCGGGATATGGTGTCAGTGAGCCCTCATCTTGTGGCAGCTGAAGGTGTATTCTTCGGCACGGCTCATTAGTCAGTAATGGTAGAGTACACCCCCCCCCCACACACACACACACACACACACTCCACAAAAAATATAAAGGGGTGAGTGGAGGGGGAAGACGGGGATGATTCTGGATGGGAGGCCACTATATGGACTCAGACCCGTTATTGGCATATCGCAGCTCCTGCTCACCTCTAACAAGCCGGCCAAAGATGAAGGTCAGAAGAACATTCTTGTATCTTACCAAGTTATTTTTTCTTTTCTTTTTTGCTACTGCTTTATACAGTAGCCATTGAAACATAACAAACATGCCACTTATAGTTCCTATTTTATAAATTAAGCAGTTCTCTTCAAATTACCCAAAACATAGTGATTAAAACACATGATTCATACTTACAGTTTATTTATGTATGAGTTAATTTATCTATTTGTTTGTTTTTATATTTGTAATAAAACACAAATTAATTTTAACTGGCAGATTGAGTGGACTTAGGCAAAATTTTGAATGTTTACAACTCTCATACCCTCCCACAGAGTTCGTGCTCGTCAGTGCGTGTGCACCAGATTTTATGTGAACGCGCCCGTCTCATCAGCATCCATCAACATTCTTCCAAAAAGCCGAACTTGATCCCTTCATCTGGACATGTTTATACCCAACCTTACGTTCACACGGATTTCAGTGCAAACAAAGCTAACGAACCTGCCCAACAAGTGCTAACGTTAGCTATCCATACCAATACATTTGGGCAAACATACTTAGATTACTAACATAACACTAAGAAATAAAGTAACTGGTTGATAAAGCACAATTACCTGTCGAGAAGAAATGTTGCTCTGCATCCAGCTTGAACTCAATTAAATCACTAAATCTCTCCACCTTTCAAAATGCCGATCCGATTGTAACTTGCGCAAGGGGTGGCGTGTGCACGACCTGTGATTGACAGTCAGATGATCTCACACCCCCCTGCGCTGATTGGACCCGATGAAAAACAAATAACACGCTCCAGGTGGAGTTAGAAGCTCGGGTTTTTTTCTAAAACCACTTTATGTTGTTCTGTCGGATTATAGTGTCGATTTCACTGAATATGATAAAAAAAAGGTTGCCGACGGCAGCTTTAAAAAAAATTGATAAATCCTATGTATACAAGACATTCTATTTTATCCAATTGTCATTTCAATGACATTATGTTTTCAGTTGCATTTATTAAACACAGTTTTCTCATCTAAGTCATATAAAATTATAACATTTCACTCTGTTTTGTGACTTCTGATCACATAATGTTAAACACGACAACATTTTAAACCCTTAAAGTTAATATAATTTCTGTAATAATTTACCCATTGTTAATGTTTATGTTATTAAATGTAATATTTATTTTGTTTGCTGTGGAACACAAAAGGTGTTTTCTCAGGATAGTCATTGCTTACACCAAAAACGCAACATAAGTAGTAATCAATGTTATTCATGTGTTGAAATCCACATCTTTAGAATCCATACGTTTGTCAGGAACAGACCCAAATTCAAGCCTTTATTCAGCAATTTTTGTCTCCATTCTCAGCAGCAACCATAAACTTCAAATCCCGCACTCTTTAAAAGTAAAAAAAAATTGCCGCCTCAAGAATCTTCATGACGTGTTTTACGACAGTGATGTCACACACTCATTGGCTCTCACCTGCTTCATCACGGATTACGACATGCCGTGTTTATCTTTAAAGCTCTTTTGAATTTGTTCTAGATTAGAACATGACGTTATGGTGCCATGAAAGCCCATTTTAAAGGCATGTATAGCCCCTGGCTGACTGGGCAGTTTCATATGCAGCCATAATGTCCTTTAATACCCCTAAGACTTATTGATACCATAATGGGATAGGAACATTTGTGCAGTGCCTTCATTGTGAAATACCATTTTGTTTGTGTCAGTCTGTACCAAATCTAGGCTCAACCACCTTTGTGTCCAACACAGCCTGCTCTTTTTACATTTATGCTCACAATGTCAAGCAAAAACATTTTTTTTTAAAAATACAATAAATTTAGATTGATGCCGTGTCCTCACTTTCTTTAATGCAGTATCAATATCAAATGATCAGAGGTTGAATTGAAAGAGAGGTGAAGACCAACAGTGTTATCAATAAGAGATGCTCAGAGGAAGAAAAATGCAAATGAAAGGAGAAGAAAAAATGAAAGAAGAAGAAGAGCAATATTTTGATTAAGGAGTTGTCTCTCAAGAGTCTTTGGCGCACAGTGAAAATGAGATGTTTTTCATTTGAGCTTGAGATTTATGTTCTTGAAAAATGCAGAAGTGGAAGTTGAATTATGGTACATTGGCATGCTTTGCTTTCTTAATAGCTGTAATTGCTCTTTTTTGCAAAGGCCTCAATGCTGTTTCCTTCCAATGTGATGAAGAATATGTCTGCCACGTGTTAATACACGATTTAACAGAAATATTCCCCTCAAAACAACCCCATATTCTTAAAAGAACCTAATTTATTTTGACAGAACAAAAATGTGGTAACTTACTGTTGGGAAAGTGGGGCATAATTCTTATCTCTAGTAATTGAGATTCACTTTAGTTACATCTCGTAGCACAGTGCTCTGTATAGTAACAATGGACACATGTTGTTTGATTTTCGTTTAACTGAAAACTATATCCATGTATGCAATGTTATGCCAATGAGATTGTCATATGACCAACTGTAGAAAAGCTGCATAATGTATGTTGGGTCCTATGATTTTCGCCATGTGGAAACCTCGGACATAATCACATAATTCAGTCACAAAAAATGGATGTTACGGTTCAATGCAGAATGTCACGAAATGTGGAAAAATTTATGAACTAAAGGGGCTATTTTTTTAATTATAATTTTTTTTATTGTGTATATATCTAGTCTGTGAAGTTTAAACCTCAAAAATACGTATTTTTTTAAATAAAGTCAGCATGTTCTGCGTGTCTGTGTGAATAAGAAGTGCAATTTAGTCTACTGAGCAGTTATTGTTATTTCATTATTATTAGTTACGTCTACTTAAAGCATGTGTGACCCTCGTGGTGTTTTCAGCGTCTTCAGTCTCACTATACGAGGACACTCCACATGAACTTCATCTTGAACTTCATGCTTTACAGGCATTTCACCATTTAATTTGATAAAACTATTGTCAGTTACACACAAAAACTTAAAAGTCTTTACTACAATCCACCAAAGTAAAAGTCTGGTTTAACTTGATGACATTATGACAGAAATATATTACTGTTGTACAGTAGACTGTACTTATAGATGCTTTTTTTAAAATAAATATTACATAGTTACACAATTTTCCATGTTTTAATTTAAAGACAGAAAACCTCAGAAAATCTTTAAAAGATGAATAATTAGATTCATTAAATTGAACATTACAAGCATTTTTGAAAATAACTGCATATGTTTCCAGAGTATACAAATCATAGTTTGTATTTGTGTGACTTTGAGTGCCTGTTTGTGTGAGGCAATCAAGATTTATATACATTACATCTGCCAAAAGGGGAGCTGGACGCACAGATTGTTTGCATTTGTCTGCGGTTCATTTTTGTGGTTTTCAGTTGTGTTTATGTCTGCATCTAAATGCTCTAGAGTTCAGCGGTGAGATTCTCTACAGCACAGGGGAACAATGCCTCTCCCCCAGTGGAGGTTTAAGGGATAAACCAGCTCAGACATGGCCGACCAGCCTACTGATCCAGCTCTGACAGCCTCCTCCTGGCCTGGTTCTCGCTTCTCTCCCTTAGAGTCTGGTCTAAGAGAGAGTCAACGACCAGCAGTCTGGTCAGGCACGCACGCGACTGTCAACCCTTCCACCCTCCGGCCTGCACGGCTGTCAACACTCTCCATCTCCTATTCCTCTCAGGAGAGAATGTCCCCGCCTCTGCCACAAAACAAACAGACTGAGATATCAGAAAACACAATCACAAAAAAAATCCTCAAAGAGACCTGTCACAGTCTATCTATAAAGATGTCACAAGAAGCTATTTTGAATGTAAGCCGCTTGCGTACTGCAGACAAAAAACAGAACAAAGGGAAAGGGTGGAGTGGAGGAAAACACAGAGAAAGAAAGAGTTAGACAGATGGAAGAGTGTTTTGGTTTCAACAACATTTGAGCCCCATTTCTGTCCCTCTCCATAGGGGACTGGTCTCACCGCACTGCTCCACAGAGAACTGGACGACTGGGACTCTCCTCCCCGCATCAGCGGACCAATCTGCCGCCTGTGCACGTCTCCATTTAACATGCATCTGGATCACACTCTGGAACCAGCTCTCATTATGTCGTCCTTCATATAACAACTAGTCTGTCTATTGGAAGCCTTCGCCTGATAAAAATGTCTGAGGTCACCAGAGATTCATGTGCTACTCTGAAAAGAAAGTTTGATTGTGGTCATTGATCTCATATGAATATGAATGCGCTTTAATTAGTATTCTGTAAAGTTATAGACTAACAGCTTGCATGATTTTATGTTATGCTTTAGGTATTTTACATCTATGTACTGCACAAGAATACATTTCTGGGCAGTGGCATCGTTTCATAGGTTCTTGATTTCATTTTTATTCTGTTTATTCAGGACATTGTCTTAAGGAAAAGTCACTATAGTGCATTTTAAAGTTGCTTTTAGTATTTATTTATCTAGCTTTAGCATCACTGTTTTTATGCAGTTTAAGTGCCGATACAACGGTTTTAGACATTGCACTGCCATCTATCTGTGTGGTTCAGCATGACTGTCTTATGTAAATTACACTGAGAGTGAGTTTTAGAGAGCAGTCTGCACAGATGAATCCCCTTACCTGTCCAACAAAAAGATATTGGGCATCACTACTACCATCAAATCTTTTCACTTTGTGTATGCCACATTGATGTTCACAATGTGAACCCCTTATAATGCACAACATGGGTCTAAAATGACCCGTATTCATGTTCATCTTTTTATTTCAGCATTTAATATTTCATGATCTATAAATTCCATGAACCATGAATATTCAAAATATCTTGTTCCCAATTACTACACATTATTATTTTAATTTGTCTTAGGTTTAATTATACTACATCAAGTTTACACACATGGGTAAAAAATGACCAGTCTATGCAAGCATGATAAAACAATAAAATAAAGACATTTTAGCATTTAGACCAACATATTTAACACTTGAAATATGTTTATTTGCCTTTGTCACACAACATACACATATCACTGATAACCGATAACACTGAAATTGAACTGTAGTGTATCTGTAGTGCAGCTGTAGTGAATTTTGGTGAATGTGACAGAATAAAAGAAAATAAAACTGACAAAATAAAATCACACGGGTACTGCGCCATCTTACATTGCCATATCAGTGCTTAGCCTACATGCCTCACAAATGACAACTACACATTTGTGCTCCTTGCACACAGGCCTGGTGCACTGGGAACACCAACTGCTGACTTTTCTGTCTTTGGCAGCTGGGCAGATCCTGCACCTCTTCCTCTTCGATTTGCCTTCCAACATTTTAAAGTTTATTCTTGGTTAAAACTGAGTAAATGTGTTACTAAAGTGATGTTTTAGAGGGACATTTCCATGTAAGTGTTTTTGATGATTCATTTAAGAAGCCTTATACTTGTCCACTTATAACCATTTAAGTTCATGTGTTTGCATTTTACACTGTAGCCATTAGTCGTAATTTATACGTAATTTATACGTAATTTATCCATTTTAGTACAGTGAACTCATTGTCATGTTCAAGAAACCAATTTGTAATGATTTGAGCTTTGTGACATGGTGCATTATCCTGCTGGAAGTAGCCATCAGAGGATGGGTACATGGTGGCCATAAAGGGATGGACATGGTCAGAAACAATGCTCAGGTAAGCCGTGGCATTTAAACAATGCCCAATTGGCACTAAGGGGCCTAAAGTGTGCCAAGAAAACATCCCCCACACCAGGTGGATCTCCGTCTCCAGGCTGAGGTACCCCTCATCCAAGCCATGGAGGAGGCCTGTGACCAGATGGAGGTAGCAGCAATGCAAGGATGGATTCGTCATTCAAGACGTTTCTTTCCAAGGTGTCTTGCTAATGACAACATTGCCTGTGATGTTGATGAAATTCTCTGGCCAGATCCAGCTAGGCGAAGAGACAATGTCTTTTTTTTTTTTTTTTACAGTAAACTTACAGTACAATACGTAAAGTGACATTTTTTTTACAGTATTATGAATCTCCACGTCAACTTTTTTGGCGTTTTGAGAAATAAATGAGTTTCTTCAGTCTGCAACATTGGTCTTGTGTAGTGTTTGGTGAATTTACATTGTATTTGTACTGTGTTGATGGTAGCCTACTCTAATCATAGGGAAGTAGAAGTGCTAAAAGTGTTTTAGGTTTATCACAGCAGAGTGTAACTCGTGCAAACAGAGTATAGTAATGTGAAACGTGTGTGTTTCATATGGTAACAAAGTGTGTTTTTTAAACAGAAGTGTATAGTTTTTACAAGAGTGTTTAATTATGCAAAGGATCTGTAGTGTTTTGCTAACTGGGTGTGTGGTTGTGCTAATTGTGTGTAGTGTTTTGAAAACACGGGCCCTGTTTTGAAAATCGTGCTTAAGCAATCCAAAAAATTGGGGGGAGAAACACCTACTGTATGTTTCCGGGTTTGACTGAAACAAGTGTTGAGATGTTTCATTCTTTCACAGCACCATCCAAGAGTGCTTTGCATCAGCACTTAAACCAAGATGTCTTTGTGATCAGCAGTAATTCTGATAGCGACAGAACCTGGCTGGCTGTATTTCAATATGCAAACTCCTTGTCAAACAAGCCAGGATTGAGAGGCTACCAATTACAGCGACAGCATGAGAAAGATGTTTATCAGCTCTCAGACTTAGTTCATCTCCATGGCCATGGAAGTGCTTTATTGATTGGCTATTGGGTAGCTAATAACATGGGTTATCTACATGCAGCAAGAGACAAGTACTGCTCTCTCTGAAGCAGCTGGATGAGGATTTGATATGGTCCTCCGTCCACCTTGGCAAAAAGAGAAAGGTTGCAGGGCTCAGGGGGATGAGAAAGGATTGGGTGTATGTAACCAACATTTACTGCATCTGGCTCAGAATTTTTAATTTCAATGAAAATTAGGTTTTAGTTGCCAATGCTTTCTGTAATGAGGAGCACGATACTGTTTTCTAAATGCAGAAATTAAGGAAAGTTAGGGTGTTTAAAACGAAATTTGGTTCTGTTGGATGCTTATTCCAAGACATATTTCTTTCATTATCTGTAAATCAAGCAGTTGGGATGTAGGAGCACACCTCAGAGCCCATTGTATGTATGTTAGCATGTTTATGTGGAGTGTCACTCACAGGTCATGCATGCTCACTTGGGCTGAACATGGTCATGAACATGTCAAACCCACATGTGCCAGTTTCTGAGACTTATCGGTAGATCGTGTGTGTGTGTGTGTGTGTGTGTGTATGTGTGTGTGTGTGTGTGTGTCCATGCATTAATCACAGTGACAGAACAACCCACGTCCTCTACCGGGCTATGGTCTCCCGAGAAATCTCTGTGACCTCTAGTACACACACACACACACACACACACACACCACACACACATACACACACACACACACACACAAAACATCTTTTTATTAACTATCTCAATCTGTTTTTTATGTTTGGGTGTTTCCTAATGCACAGGGAAAGAAAAGGCAAAAAAAATCGGATGAATGATAAGCCATCAGAATTATGCGTCACATCCTTAGTTGGTTGCTCTTTACAGGCAAAATGGAAGTGGGTTCAAAAAAGGGGGATTACTGAACCGAAGTCCAAGGTTTATACTCTTGGGAAGAACCGCGTCTCAGCACAAGATTACATTTCAGTCCAGGCTCACGTCAAACCATGCCAGGCGGGACAGGAAATTGTGTCCCTGTCACTGGGACGTTGGAGAAAAATGTAAATACCCTTCCCCGGAAAGGACACCTCATATGCACCCTGGGGTCCCATCCATAGCCCCCCACCTCAGGGTGTCCATCTTGTGTCAAAGCTGCCTTTTTAATACCACACTTATATTGTCTTCTTTTTTTTCTACTCTCTCTCTCTCTCTCTCTCTCTCTCTCTCTCTCTCTCTCTTCGACCAGTTGGCGTCCTGTTCGGTTAGCTGAAGGAATCTACTTTTGCCCTATGTGGTTTGGAAAGGCACAGAAAAATAAAAAAATAATAAGAAGAAAAAGCACTGAGAGAGAAACTGAGAGAGAGAGAGAGATGGAGCTGTGACTGAAAGGCTGAGAGTATGAAGGCATGTGTTTAAATCCCCCGGAGAGTAAATACACAGAGCAATTACCATGTAAAAACAATGAAAACGGGAGCTGCCTGTAAAAGCAGGCCTTGTGGAGGAAATGTCACTTTCTTACTTAAAGCACGACTCTCTGTCAGTTGCATTTAAATGCACAGGTGAAGCAAAAATAAACAGCTGTCCTGAAAAGAGAAAACACCCCCTATCATGGAATTTCCTCCAAGTACCCTTAAGATTGCTCCAGAAGCTTTAAATGTCTCCACCTTTGAGAAATAATTAACACCATAGTATCAACCTGCATCATCTTCCCCTTCATTTGGTCACTGGGAAATTACTGACATATGCGTAGGCCTATAAGTATTGTAAACTGTCATTTGCACCATAAGAACAATGATTTAGGTCATATACAACATGTTACTCAATCTACAGTATGAAATACATAACAACAGGTACTGTATAGAGCCATTCCTGAATAAATTACTCTTGTGAGCCTGTTCTTTTAATTTAATCAAACACAACCTGACCAGTTTAGCCTCATTCCAAAATAAATTACTCTTATGAAGCATTTTTAGTGAATCACACACATACCGCGCAAGCATGTAATCCGATTCCTGATTGAATTATTCTCATGAACAGATTATTTCTAGTGATTCAAATGCCCATAGCCCGACCAAAGTTGTCTGATTCCTGAATAAATTACTCTTATAAGCCTAAACTGTATGCATTTTATAAAAAATGAAACAAATTACTGAAATGTTACCACTTTTTAAAAATTTTAGCATTTTTATTTGATATTATATCATGTTTGTCACCTTTACAAAGAGCAAAGTAATGTATCTTGTCAAGAATTGTTTTATGTTTATTATTATAATAATTATTCGGTAACACTTTACAATAACTTTATAATAACACTATTGCAGTTAAATCATCATATATAAAGCATTAATAGACATTAATAAGCAGTTTACAAATACAGATATAAATGCCTTATTCTTGATTTAAAAGCATATCTATAATATGTTTCATTTTTAATTTTCATACTTTATTAATGATCAATTTATCATTTCAATACAATGCATTTCAAGTATTGCATTATTTAAAAACCAGTTATTTAGGCTGTTATTCTGTATCACTGTGTTGTGGTTGTTTATTTTTTCTGTTTAGAAGATAAATGAGCCTTTAAATCTCTTTTTAAATGCTTTACAACGCATGAATAGTCCTCACTTTAGATGAGCTCACAAAAATAGTTAACTAACAACTACTAAACGTTTTATAACTACCTGAATTTACTACATTTACTTACAAGTGATCTTATGAATCACTGACAACTCCTAAATAACTGGTTTGTAAATAATGCTATACTTAATTTAGAAATTAGAAATTGATCATTAATAAAGTATGACAATACAATTAGTAAACACATTATACATTATTTTATGCTTATAAACCAAGAATAAAGCATTTATAACTGTATTTATTAACTGCTTATTAATGTCTATTAATGCATTATAAATTAACAGTTTACTAATGCATAATTAATGATTAATAGCATGCAAATATTATAAAATCTTACCAATAATTCTTATTGACATTATTTCAAGATTTGGCAAATTAATTCCATTTCTTTTTTTCTAAAATGATATTTCAAAAAAGGAAATAAATTGTTAATGGAACCGCTAATGAACCAGAAGCATTAATAGGGACTGGAATTGTTAACTTTCTTTAAAATCTCTTTTGACCAGTTGCTCCCATCTAGAAAACAAGCTCATAAGGTGTTTTCCCTGTTGTGTATCTTGTAGTATGTGTGATAACTGACAGGTTTTTTTCTGCATTGCTATATCAGGATTGGCAAAACCACATATAGTTTATTTGGATGTAAACTAGCCACCCCGGTCAACACACCTCCAGGTGTATCCGGACCCCACTTTTGACTGAGGTGCTTCCATGGCTGGACGAGGGGGCCATTTATCAATGCAAACGTAATAACATCCATTTAAATCTAACTAAAAATCAATATTTCATTACTAAATTGTTAGTGGGAATGAAGAGGGATGTCGGAAGTCGGGGCGGTTGCGTCGCGAGGGAGGCGTCAGTAGGTTCGATGGGAAGACGAGATGATTCATGGGACCATCAGAGGAGCAGAGGAAAGGGAGGGGTGATGGAGGACGAGCACAGGGAGAAAACTTGGAGAGGCCCTACTCCCCTATGACCTTGGCGGAGAGGGAAAAATATATAGAAGAAAATGAAAGCAACTGTCAACTCCCCACTGGCCAGGATCAGCCCATAAATCATAGCCAGAAATATGAGTGGGGTGGAGATGGGTGGGAGTGGGAGGGGTCAGGGGCAAATCTCACACCTACACAGTTCTTCTTATACTGTATAAAACACCGGAAGGGGATTTGAGAATCTGGTAGGGCACTCAAATATGTTTAGGATGCTGAAGACTGTTTGTTTGTTTGTTTGGGTAGCTGAAAAAAGGGTAAGAATGAGCTCGAATGGTTCTGTGTGTTGCAAGAGGGATCTTTAACCCTCTGTCCTGTTGATTGAGAACGACAGGACAGAGGGTTGTGCTGTGCACATGCAGTGAGATCTGATGCAACTGTGTACTGCTTAATCAATGGATCATTGAGGGGATTGATTCTAGCCAACAGATGTACTCAAAGTTGTATATGGACTGCATTGCTACACCTTGCATCACATTTCTGTTCGACCCCCTCAGAGTTGGAGATTTATCATTTGAAGTCAAAGCTAGCTGTCCAGTCTTGTCTATTTGCATTGCATGCTGCTGCATTAGCTTTTTAGATGAACTACATATATTGTAGTAGATGTGTAGCGTAATTTGGAGGGAAAGTATAATTTCCATCCATTTGCAGTAGTTGAAAGATTTGCCTGGCTATTTGTATGTATTTTATATGTTCTGCATAGAAACTTGCTAGGCTACAATCTTGATGTCTTGTAATTGATTTGGAAATCTTTACAACAGTTAACTGTAAAAGTCAGTATGCTAACCTGTGACTGATTTTCTACCGCTTGTAGGATATTTACCCTATGAAATATCTTTTTAGGATTTTGTGTTTAATATTTGCATGGACAAAATTAGGACTGACAGTGATAAATGAATTGCGTATGCCTCTCAAAATAAAACATAATTGTCAATTTTACCATAATAGCAATGCTTATTTGTTACGCAGAACAGCAGTGATTTTTATCAAGCGTTCCACATTAAATGATTTTGGCATGCTTAATCATTTTGGCAAAGAAATGAAATGTGATGAGTAGAGAAAGGTATCTTAGGAAAAGAACAATTTACTTGCTATTTTTACAGCAGCATTTTTGGGATCAGTCTCAGAAAGTTAAAGAAATGTCCATGATATATTTATCCAAAGAAACAGAAGATAGACAGAAATATTTAATGCGTTTAGTCAATAAATATCACTGTATTTGGGCCCTATAATTTATTGAAAGTGAAAAAATTATTTTATAAAAACAAACCTATTTTGAGTAATAGATAACATTGACTGATTGTGTTAGGTGAGAAGGTTGCTGTTGTTTTATTTAGCTTTTATTGTAAGTGCTAGTAGGAGTTTGGTATTTCATCTACCACAGCACGGCGCCCCCCCTCCCTTGCACAGATGAGTGGGGTATGAGCTTCTTTTTTTTTTGACAGGGCTCCAGATTGTAAGCGCATCAGGTGACAATTAAGATGTAACAAAATAAATTGTTTGCTGTCACTTTCACTTACCCCCGCCGTCTCGCCATCCTCCCAATGCCCCACAACAAAGCAGTGGTGTCAAATCTGCCTCCCTGATGTACCCCCAAGGTACCGGAAATGCTTTGTACACACTTGCAAACACACATGCGAACATGTACGCATAAGTACACACACATTTGCATGCACACAAACACCTTCCGTGAAACCCCTAGAAACCTGGGATTTGTATTTATAGGTGGACACCATCTGTAAAACTTGGCTGACTTGTTTTCTTTCTTTTCAAAAGAGACCGTGACTCTACACCCTACTTATCATCCCACATTTCAAACAATCCAAAAATGGCATACGCACACTAAATAATTCATCAGCTGCTAACATTAAACAACTGTTAACACGCTCAAATAATTAGTTATGCTTGCTTGACATGTTTGCATCTTTAATAATTGATGCATTTGTCTTAATTACCAACAACAGTATTTTGGCCTTGTTATTCCTTTTCCGCCAAAAAAAGGAAAGAAGCAATTATTCCATAAATATTAATTGGATACCCTTATTAAAATCAAGACAAAGGGGCAGGGAGAGATACAACAGAGTTTTCTTTGAGTTTAAAAAGCATTATAAATCTTTCTCTCTCTGCTTGGACAGGTATCGTCACAGAGAGACATTTTTATCGGTGGCTCTGAATAAAATATCGTCATGTTTTAATACGTGCTTGGTATGTGATCGCATTTGGAGAAACATTAATGCTGTCGATGGGTCGAGATGATTAATGCAATTATTATGATAATGATATTAAGCAGAATTATAAATGTATTCACATTAATCAAAGTTCTTCCTCTGTGTGCTGCTGACTGTGTTCACATTATGAGTTGAGAAGGAATTCAGAGACAAAGAAAAGCAAAAGAAAACCTCCAAACAGACCCGAAGTGGAGTTCTCTGTAATCATGTACATTAAAGATAGATGCGGATGACACCTCAAGACACCTCTTTGACAGTTGTGTGTTGTTCAAAAAACAGTACAAGTAGGAACAAACTTCTTGCAGCTCGGCAGCCATTTTGTTCTGTCGGCGTGACGAGCAGGCCTATGTACATAGTAAAATATTTAAAATGTATAACGGTGAGTTTTCTCCTTCTTAACAACAGTGTTTGGAGGGGTGCCAATGCTGCCTTGTGTCATGTTTAAACTTTCATGTGTGGCACCTCTACTGTATGTAGTGAATGGGGAAGGCAGGCAAATTCTCACTTTCACCCATACATTCAAAATACATTTGTAAGTGTGGAAGTGTCTGACTTTGGGAGGACTTTGACGCTCTAAAAGACTGCGAGAGAAGTTATTTTCCTTTTTTTGTTTGCCGGTAGATTAAAAAGGCAAATGAATGACACTGCTCAACACCCCAAATCAGCCCCCTCTATTAATATTTCACACTGATGGCAGCTGTTTATCACAACACAGCGGCATTAAAGAGGTGAAGATGCAAGCGAGAGGGAGGGGAAGGAAGGGGGAGGGGAAGGAAGAAGGAAGAGCCAGGATGTGGCATGGCCTCAAGTCTTCATTTAAAATGCTCTGCAAACAACCAAGTTTTCCACTACTGAAGCACTTATCAAAGTTTTGCTCTCACTTGGATATTAGCAGTAAAACCCTTATTACATATCAAAACGTGAATATGTTTGTCTTATTTAAAAGCCATAGATTCCATATCATCAAACATTTAATTCAAAGCACCTACCTCCTATTTCCAATGAATGCGGTTTTCATTATACTGTAAATTATGCATGTATGTGAGCACCAACAAGAATATCAGAATCATAATACAGATCAGAGGCAAATGAAAAACGATTTGGAGATGAAACGAGTGAATCTTAAGGTCAGGAATTAACCTCATCCTTC
Source organism: Semotilus atromaculatus (assembly GCA_031834385.1). Lineage (NCBI taxonomy): Eukaryota > Metazoa > Chordata > Actinopteri > Cypriniformes > Leuciscidae > Semotilus > Semotilus atromaculatus. Next base: position 8,910,169 of record JAULUF010000009.1, on the reverse strand, counting down.
TTATCGGTGTATTGTGCTGGATAATAGCCATGAAACATGCAGGCTATCAGTGACACTCTCAATTGGAAATGTCCATATTAGGCAATATGCAAATGCAGTTGATGGGGTATAAATTCCAGGACAAGACAGTAAGCCCGCATGGGGCAATGATTAAAACAGGGCTGTTAAAGATGGAGAGGGGGGTGAAAAGGAAAAGGAACGAAGGTGGTTAAACTGATATTATAATGAGCGACTATAGAAGGTGATGACCATCGACTGAACCGAACCCTGTCAATGGGAAAATGAGTACATCCTTCCTTAGGACACAGTTAACCCGTGGCGCAGTACCCCAGATGAGCCAACCTCATCCATAGCTGTCAGTCTAAAACAACTCCCACTGTTAGTATGTGCTCACCACAGCACATTGGGCAACTGGAGCGCATTGACTTTTCAATCTCGGATTCTTCCTCATCACCTGCATGTCTGGCATAATCATGATACGGTCCGATTTTTAGCCATCGCGACTAACGGGAAGGTCACATTCTTCTCTCTGCCTGCGAGATGGGCCAAACCAGATGAACAAATAGTGATGAATAAACAAATAAACAAAATGTGTGGAACATTTGAGGGTAGCAAACTGTTTGTGGCGTGTCAGGTTTGCAAATGTCACAAAAGCAGATTTATGGGCTGCTTTCACAGGACATTATTTGATCTTGACAGTCTTAATCATTCAAGCTTTCCCCTCCATCTCCCTTCTCTTTTTCTGCTGCCCGTCATGGATTATTGAAATAGAAAAATAACAAGTGAGAAAAGGGCCCAGGAGCTGAATCAAAATGTCAGGTTTGTACTTACAGCCGTATGCGGTGAGACAGGGTCAAGGGTTTCAATTATTTGTATACGGTATGGCCGGGCTCTACACGAAAGGTTATGTCACCCCTTAGCTATTTACCCCCCAATTTGAATGGGGTTGATATTCAACTGCAGGCCCAGCACCACTGATATGGAACAGATCTAACATTTGAGTGGAATGGAGATTGTGGTCGAGATTGACAGGGAGGCTTGGGGGGAAAGGGGGAAGTATTGCCAGACTCCATGTCATTGTACTCGTATGTGAACAAGATGATTGCCTAGTAATGTGTGGCTGATCCGTGCAAGATTGCTCTATGTTTCAGATCCTCGGGGATGCTGGCGTGACAGTGTAGCCTGAGAGGCCTGTCATTTAAGGAACAATGGAATAATGTGCCGTTAGATATTACGATCAAGCTCACTGATTGCTTTTGTATCATATTTTACAAACTTTGCAGTCAAGGCAATAACAACCTTATGGGCCAGTTGTAGGTAAATGGTTGTATTTTGGGTTTACTTCAAGGGATAGTTCACCCAAAAAATGGAAATTCTACCATTATTTACTCACCCTCATGTTTCTACAAACCTGTATGACTTATTCGGTATTTTGAGGAATGTTTCAGCTATTTTTGTCCACATGTCAGTGGGACCCAAACCTTTTAAACTCCAAAGGATATGGTACAGGTAGGTCTGTCAAAACATTGTTCTCATGCACACACAAACTACAGTACATCCAATATGGCGGCACAAACATCATATAACGTCAAAATTACTGACAAGAAGTCTTGTTGTTTGAGGATTGTAATGCCATATTTAATGTGACGCTAAATGTGATCATGTTTGGATCTGAATAAAGGTGTAAATTTCAATCTGTTCTTCATTGTTTCAGAAGACTTGAAATACACCAGTCGAGTCATTAATTTCGAAAAGATTTCCTAGCTTAAAAGTTTGGAACCCCATTGCCTTTCATTATATGTACAAAACAGATGATTTAAAAAAAAAAATTATATTCCTTTACATTTCACAGAAGGATGAAAGTCGCCCAACATGAGTGAATATATTTTTTGGGGATCTATTCCTTGACCATGAAGAATTTTGTCCCCTGGCAAGTTCTGCATGGTGGGTCCCGGCGTCATCATGCATACACCTCTTTCAATATAATAAGACCTGCCTCATTAATAGGGAGTAAGGACCTAATAAAAACATAACTAAGGAGCCATTTTGGGAGCCGATACTCTCAAACCAGACCTTTTTATACAGATTTTGTCAAACTTTATCACCTTTCAAAGACATTTTTCTTGCCTACAGCCTCTTGCACAGAAAGGGCTGGGCATTGATGTGATGAGGGCTATATCATCCCAAAAGACAATCATGGTGATCAATTAGATTTAATGCTGACCCAGGTCTGAAATGATTGCAGGTGGAGCGAGTGACATTAATGGCTTGCCACAGATCCTATCTTACCTCATGAAAGTTGCTCCGTGTAAGTGCCCAGACCTACCATGGCCCCTCCACCCGCTGGTCCCTGTAAAAATCTCAGGGTTATTGAGAGTGATATGAAATTTCTAAATGTCATTAATTGACACCTTTTCCCCCCTGAGCTGTCAGCTGTGAGACAGAAAGGTCACAGCTCGGGGGTGAAATATTTATATATATATTTCCAAGTCCTGTGAATTATGGCTGTCATTAACAAGAGGGAATGGATGGCGGGGCCCACTGAAAGCCTCCATCGATCGAAGCTACGAACAGGGATAGCAGTCGCCTGAGATGGGACGGGGTCACCAAAGAATACAGACTAAGGTGAAGGGTCCCTTGTGAAGGCTCAAGAGTGTTGGGCTTTCTCTGAGGTAAGCTTTCATTTCGTTGAATAGCTCCATTAAACACAAAGTTACAGAAGGATTATTCTAATCGATCATCATTCAACAAAAGTGCAATACGCTCTCAGAAAAAAATACTAAAATTGTACCTTTAGGGGTACAACAGCTTATCACTGGGGCAGTACCCTTAAATAGTAGTACCTTAAGGGTATATTTTACTAGGTAGCTTTTAGTTGTAGATATGGAACAAAGTTGTCACTTGAAGGCTACTGCCCCAGAGTCAAGTTGTTTTGTTGTTGTTTTCTTTCCCCTAAAGGTACAATTTGAATATGATGGTAAAATATGTTGGATCATTTCACAAAAGATAAAAACAATGCCCTTCAAAAGTTTGGAAATGCCCTAGGAAAAAAGATTCACTGTCAGTGCAAATTACAGTTTTTACCAGTTTTGATTCCTTCATCGTCATTGCACAAAAAAACAATGGAATTAAGAAGTAATCCTTGTTGTGCGTTAGCACAGAACTTGGTCCCACTTTATATTAAGTGGCTTTAAGTACTATGTACTTACATAGAAAAATAAGTACAATGTACTTTTTGTGTTCAGGTTGTATTGTAAAACAGTTTTGCTGCTATTGAGATGTGATACTGGTAAGGTTAGGGACAGGTGTGGTGGTATGGGTCGATTTAAGGGTAGGTTAAGGTGTAAGGGAAGGGTCAACTGTGTAATTACAAATGTAATTACATCATGTAATTGTAGTTGTAATTACATGCAGGTATTTTCAAAATATAAGTACAATGTAAAAACATGTATGTACACAATAAGTCCATTGTATCAAAGTAGTAACTTCAATGTAAGTACATAGTACTTAAAGCCACTTAATATAAAGTGGGACCCAGAACTTTAACAACAAATATGATACAATTACTTTTTAGTAGCTGAGGTGAAGTATTTCACATCGGGATATTGCACATCACTGAACTGCAGTGGCCCTACTGTATGTACAAGTAGCGCAGTTAAAATATGAACATCTCTGCTATGATCATCTGTTCGATGAAAGTAGCTACAAGTTAGCCTATTGTTCTGAATTTATTAATTAATAATAAAAATGTGTTTTGAAAGTTTTTAAGGGTTTGTTAGGGCTGGGCATCGATACAGATTGTCCTATTATATTGTAAGCTGTTAGTTCGCTTCCGATTTTGTTTAGTTTCGATTGGATTCTGATTGATCAAAGAATATTTAAAAACAAAGTACAAGTGGAACAAAATCTCAGATAATGCTGAGAACCCCTTGATAAAAACACATACCCGTATATACCCATCCTTTACTTTTATGTAGTTTATGTGGTGTCTTATCAATTCAAAGTTATCACAAAATAATAAGGATTTATGCTGAAATGATCTAAAACCCCACTTTCCCTTGCCTTGAGATGCATGACGCCTAGGGTGCTTTCAAACTTTTGGAGGGCACTGAATTACAAAGTCTGCTATTCAATATAAGTCAGAATGAAATAACTAAGCCTTTTTAGCAGCCAAAGAATATTTAATTAGACATGAAACCAGCTGAACATGGTGATCCTGCAGCGATCATAACGCCACAGGCATGCACCCAACCAAACACTGCACAGGATGGAATGAGTCATAAAATGAACGTCCAGCATCTAAGCGACGTTGTGGCTATGCTGGGTGAACCCCAGCCTCTTATGGTCCTTTTGTTGTGTGACAGCTTTCAGGGCGAGAGGCGTTTAATTTCAGAGTGAATACCACACTACATAACCACATGGCATTTAACTTGAGAAATGGCTTTCTGCTTCAGCTGTCTGTGTTTTCATCATCAGGGCGGGCTGGTGGGGTGGAGGACGGGAGGGAGAGGAAATGGCTTTTTTTTCAGCTTCCTGATGCCATTAGACATCAACGCACAGCGGGCGCATGCGTCTTCTTGGTATGCGTGTAGTGTAGAGTGTTGCAAAGCATGTTACAACTGCAGAAACACACTGGGGGAGGGGGAGGTGGTAGTTGAGATAGCTGAGATCTTTATCTGTGGAGAAGAAAAATGTATAAATAGGCAGCGGGGGAGATGGGAAGGGGGATCTGCTAAAGCTCTGCTTTAAGACAAACCCTGCGCTGATTCAAATTCAGTTCAAATCGAGCCCGAGAGAGGACAGTCCCACTGAGGATGCACTCCATTATCATCATGAGCCACGATTTGAGAGGCCATGTTATACATCAATGCTGAACCACAAATACATGAGCCTGCCATAATTTATCTGTCATAAACTGTTTAGAAACTGTCTGACAACTAATGTTCTAAGGTAGGAATGCCAGTTCACATGATAAAGAAACATATTTCAGGAGCCATTCTCGAGTAATGACCTGTAAGACTGCATGCACTCAAAAAAAGCAAGTGGATTTTTGTTAGTAATGTATGTTATTTCGTAAAAGTGACAATTTTGATGTAAGGGCCTTTCTTGGTCTGAAAAAACAGTAAAGTAAAGCAGCGACGCAGAGCACTGCTGATGTCCCGTAGGCAGATATCTAATGAGTTCATGATGTGGAGCAATAACTAATTACAGGCTTAGATTAGACATACAAAGGGGTGGTTGCCGACTGAGTCAGTCATTTTATTTATTTTATTTAATTTTTTTCAAAGGCCTTGCCAAATGGAGAGAAACCAATCTAAACAACATTTTATGTAAAACCCTAAATCTCATTAGAGACATACAGAGGGAGGGGGGAAATGTTTGACAGGGGAAAATGTTGAATCACTTCCTGTACCAGTAACACAGTAACTTTCATGTGGTGTGCAGCCTAATTAAGGGGATCGTTTTGGAGAGGCTCAAACTGGCATTACACTACCGAGACAAACCGTAAGTCATGAGACTGAACCTGAAGCAGTCCCAACAGTCCACCTAATGCTGGGTCACTGGCAGAAAGCACCTGACATTATTCTACCTTCTACATGACAGAAATATGGGCAAAGAATATGTACCCCATCAAGGAGATTTAGGGCACTTGTTCGGTGGTGACAGCCTTTGAGCCTCCTCCAATCAAGCCTCATGTCGAGTGAGTTTTCAAATATCTGTTCAGTCACAGTAAAACAACTCATTCTGTCGTTTGACGTTAAATAAAATGATGCAGGGGCACGCAAATAATGTATTATGATACAGCAGAATCTACTCCTTAGTGTCCACCATTTCATTTTTGTTTAGATAAAAAGGGCATTGAAATTGCGCAATATCTATCTAAATACTAGCATGGCATGACCTCATCAAGGAAATCAAGGTCAGACTGAAAGCAGATCTTCCAGCTTAAGGTTGGGGCATTTCTCTGTAGACTTTAACCTTGTGCATATGGGAGTACATTCATATGTATGCATTTGGCAGATGTTTTATCCAAAGCGACTTACATTGCATTCAAGATCACATGTTCCCTGGAAATTAAACTCATGACCTTGCAGTAATTAACGCCATCCTCTATTATTTGAGAACACTGGAGCAATGCAATGACCTGCTACTTATGTACACTACAGAAAATATGTAAAAAATAAATACCAGTGCATAAAAAAAACCTACAAAGTCTATAACTGAGCTGTTGGGTTTCATTTTTGGAGAAAATTCAGGCTTGCGTCAGTCATCTTTATGAATTTATGTCATGTTTGCAAACAAAGAAAAAATAAGTCCAACTACTATGCTATTTACTAGCACAGTCAACTTATTTTTCAGACTTTCTTTATACTATCAGTAATCTTGGTGTATCTAGCCAGATCTGCTATGATATTGTGATCATAGGCAACCTTGGGTCTACCTCAGATTGTCAACTAACTTAAAAAATATTTCCTTTGCAAGTAACTTGCAATTTCATGTTTCAACCACATGGTGCTGTAAAGCACAGAATTCTCTATAGTAACTCAGTACATTCTGGCAGTTACAAGACACTGTTTGCAATTGCAAAATAAAAAGTAAAAGGGAATCAATGTCACTGAGGAGATATTTATTGGCACCTGAGCTGCACAATCATTGTGTCATGAAAAAGCAGTTATGCTGATGATATGTAGCATAGCTTGGATAAGAATCAAAGTATAAATCATGTTCTTTTCTGCTTTGTTTACTGAGGAGAAACATTATCAAATAACCTAGTCAGTCTTGTGGAAAAAAGTGACGGATGTATGTGTGGGTCAGGAGGTTTAAAGCAACCCCACACTGGGCTCTCATATGCAATGTTGATTGGGCTTGGGCAAAAAAAAGTAAGAAAGAAAAAAAACCTCACTGAGAATTAGTGGAGTAATTCCTGCAGTGGGACCTGCCTATAAGTGCACTAATCAATTCAGGTGCCCTTGTTACGTAGGAAGATTTGAGCCGCTTGACCGCTGATGAGGAAAAGGGGTAAGCGAGACTAGTGGTTGGGGTGATGTTGATGGTGGAGAGGTAGTAGAGGAAGACAGGTTTTCACCGACTGACAGTTTTAACTCTTTTCAAAGGTACAGAGTGATTAATGAGGGCTTTTTATGGTGAGCGGGAGCAGAGGTTTGGGTGAGTCACGGGCCTGAGAGTATTGACATCTCCATTATTTACTGAGTGATTGGGGCAGCCGAAGGGCCCCTGATTAGAAAACAATAAATGCTGTTATTGGTGATCTAGGCCTAAGCAGGACACTTCAAATGCATGTCTGAGGTTTTCTAATTACTGTGGCCAACTGCACGCTGGACCGTGATAAACAAAAAGCAATAGAGTAGTCCCAAGGGGGAGTGCAGGGGCTGTGGTCTCTGTAAGTGTGTGTGTGTGTGTGTGTGTGTGTGTGTGTGTGTGTGTGTGTGTGTGTGTGTGTGTGTGTGTGTGTGTGTGTGTGCGTGCGTGTGTGTGTGTGTGTACATGTGTGTGTGTGTGTTAATGCACTAAACTTTTGAATGTGCATTAGAATACAATGAATAGTGCTGAAATAAATGAAAATCCCCAGAGTGCATATTCAGTGAATAGGTTTATTTTACATGCAGTCTCTCGGTTTAACAACTCTAAAATCTATTTTGACAGGCACTTACTATTAATCTGCCACCTGTATCAATAAATAACCACTAGCATCTTATTTTCACTATTTATTATTTCTTTATTTAACCCAAGGAGTAATGGTGTGAGTGACGGGCCATTTGATGATAATGTGGTGATTCTTTGTTCACAAACTTTATTAAGTGGGGTTCAGTCCGAAAGTAAAATCAGAGAGATGGTTACATTGCTGGCGAGGCATGTCATCGAAAAGTAGTAACAGTTGTAATATGTGTTGTTTGAAAGCACATTTGATGAAATTGAAGCTTAACAGTTAGAGTACTATTTGATTTAAACAACTTAAAGGTGAAGATTGTCATTTCTACACCACTTGTGACTCCAACAGGAATTGCACATTTATTTACTTTTTTTGTAATTAAAATTTTAATTTTTGGGGGTCCCCGTGAGGAAACAGCTAATAAAATATACTATATACTACAGTATTCTGTGGTGGGTAGATTTAGGGTTATGGTATAGAGTATATACAGTTTTTATGGTATAAAAATCATTATGTCTATGGAAAGTCCCCATAAAACATCATAAAACATGGAAACATCTAGGGTAACATCATTTGACGCTGTGAGACCTGCGTAAGCTGGTGTCTGATTGCAATGACGTGGTCACATGATGTAGTGCATCACCTAGACTATAAATAGACACCAGAAACATGTCACCAGGTTCTAATTGTCTGAAGAGAAGACAGTATAGGCTTGTATGAAGTATAGCAAGGTGACACAGCATCTTATACGTGACCCTAGATGATGAGAAAGAAAAAGGACAGAGCCTGTCTAAAACTCATAAATTAGATCTTCATGACTTGAGACGGCGCGCTGCCTCTGCAGACGTGGGACCCGAGCAATGAGGCGCAGATGCCGGACTCCCATCGTTAGCGAAAAAGAGTCAGACATGAGCAGAGCTTCCTCAAAGTGAACTTCAGAGAGAGCCAACCGAGAGTGCTCCACTCCTAAACACATGACACAGAGATTGTGTCACAGAGATCATCCCTAGTAATGTAGCGAGGGCATGGCGTCACACAATGTCTATAACTATCGGCCATAGTCTCTTTCACCTAGACAAACAGTAGGCAAACATGAACATGAAACATTTGATTTCTAAATAACTCCTGACACAAAGACAAGGACTTCCACATAAAAACTCTCAAACAAACGACTTCTCTGAAAACAAATAAGCTGGTGACGTGTGTTTCTAGCATTTATTTATGGTCTCTGTGACGTGCTTACTCTACATCAAGTGACCACATCATTGCCAATCACGATTGGCGTTTCCCTTCCCTTCAGACACCAGCTCACGCAAGGGCATTCCCACAGCATCAAACGGTATGATGCAGCGTAGAGTTCCAGTTAAAAGTGAATACAACTTGTCTTGGTTTAAGGATGTGAAATGGTTAAGTGCTTAAAATTTGGAAAAGGTTTAGGTAAAAACTAAAAATATTAGTTTATATAAAAACATATATTTCTTTTTTTTCTTTCTTTCTTTTTTCCCCCTAGTGTGCTGCATTCATAGAAATGCCTCCATTTAAATAAATACATATACATTTTAATATCTAAATCATTCAGCCGATGTGACAAATTTATGATCGCTGGACGCTGTCTGCACAGAGGCGGAATAGTTCAGCAAACAGAAGCATCTTTACACATTCCTCCCGATGACATTTAGGCTTTGAGAAAAAGCCCACATCTTTAATAAAAACCAACCTTCTGATGCGATGAAATATTAAAGTCTAATTTTAAACATTATGATGGCTGCCTTTCTGTCTGATTACAATGAAACATTTAAATTGTCACAAGAGGTAATTTTTTCCATATTAGAGCTAAGCGGGTAACAATATTTACAAACTTTTGAAATGAAACTTTAAATAGAAGTCAGGTTTAATTTATTGTTTCTCAGAAATTCATTTACTTTTTTCTCATGTTATTCTCATTCCTATGTGCTATAATTTGTGAAGGCATATTGTATATTCTGCCTCATACTTAATTATTTTGCAACAATGGTTTCATTCAGAACAGCTTGATTAACATCTGCATATTAACTGTCTATATGCAAAGTGTTGGAGTTTTGATTCCTTTTTTGATTTGAATGAAGTAATTGAATAATTAATTTTGAATTATTCATTGATGAATTCACCATATGTATTTATTGATTTAATGAATATTCTAGAAATGGACATGCCTAATTGTATGGTAGGAGTAGCATAGGCAGCATATTGTAAATACAGTGGGTAAGGGGTGTTTGTACACCATATAAAGCTCAAGAAACACTGGATTTTAGATCCTCTCATTTTAGTATAGCCGAGCTTTAGTGGATGTGGTGCAGGCAAGACTTTACTGTTATAATGTAGTGACATACTGTATAATTTTAGGGAACATGGATTTAATTAAGTAAATTAATATTTCATGAAAAAATCTAGCTATTTTCCACTTGATTTTTTCCAACAGTCTTTTCAATAAAGCAAACCTGCACAGATTAAAAATTCGTAAACCAAAATTGTTGCATCTTTGATTGCATTTTTGTCCATTTTAGCAGTGATGTCTCTCTACATTAATATATATTTTACTGATTGATTGATTGATTGATTGATTGATTGATTGATTGATTGATACACTTAACATAGTAACCCTGGTTAATTAATAGGGCACGAATATTTCAGCTCTGACAGGGTATTTATAAAATGATTTATACAGAGAAGACAGTGAAAGTCCTTAGCCTGGCTAACGTCAAACCTAGTATGGGAACCACATGTTCATTTTCTCGCATTTGAGGAGTGGTTTACGAATGCCCAGAGCCATTCATTGGGTGCTACGAATGTTTAGCAAATGCGCCTGTACGTAGCTCATAGCCAATCGTTTCAATTATACCAGATGACGTATGTAGAGCAACAGAAAAGTTGCTCTTTTTTCAAATGTTTTTTTTTTTATTCCCTAAATGATACGTTCCAAATTACTTAGAACAATATCTAAGGCTGCATCGAAAGGTAACTTCGCGTCTGGTGCCATGTTGTATCCATAGATATAAAAAAACTGCTTTGGTGTGTTGCATAGACGTCGTCATCGCCTTGCTGCTCCCTCTACGTTCTGTGATTGGTTCCCTAGCTGAGGCGCAAAACTGGTCCATGGAATCCAGGCTGTCTAGCAGCGTGAATAAAATCGCATAAAATTGTATTAATAAAATTGAATAAAATCAAGGCAGCATGGGGAAACCCAGGCTAAAAAGTCCTTACCTGTTGAACCTGAAATGTAACTGTATTAAAGGCTTATTTTAAATATGTGTGTGTTTCTGTTTTAAATACAGACCATTTGAAAATTGTCAAAACAATAATAAACAAACACTTTCCATTTCAAATACATATATTAAAGGGCACCAATTGTGCCCCTTTTTACAAGATGTAAAATAAGTCTCTGATGTCCCCAGAGTGTGTATGTGAAGTTTTAGTTCAAAATACCCTACAGATTTTTTTTATAGCATGTTACAATTGACACTTTTGTAGGAGGCGCAAAGACACGCTGTTTTTGTGTGTCCCTTTAAATGTAAATGAGCTGCTGCTCCCGGCCCCCTTTCAAAAACAGGACGAACGAACAGGACAATCTCAAAATACAGAGCCAGAGAATATGCTGCACGGAGATAGAACAGGTATAGTTTAGTTTAATTACGGTTATAATTTTTGTCACCTGTTATAACAAACCTTTACTGATGAGTTTTAAGAAGTTTATTAAACATCACACAAAGATGAAGTGTCTGTTTTCACACCAGAAAATCATCGTAAGAGCTGAATAAAACAGTACAAGAAGTGCACATTAAAGTCTTATCCATAAACTCTCTCTCTCCCTAACAGCGAATTACACAAAACCACTCGCTACAATTAACAGTAAACAAGTATAATTCCTTTTCGGAGGGTGCTTAATGAACTGGTAAACTTTATATCCGTAAAACAACTCAGATGAACTACAATAAAGTGTGCATTGTTCCTTTCATTTCTGCCGTGACCAGTACCGATCGGGAAAGCTAACAGTAAGCTGGATCACAAACGTTTTGTACTGATCCATCCTTGAGTAATAACTTTTTAGCAAAACCTGTTTTGTATAGAGAATGAGGAGTTACGTCACAATCTTTTCACGCAGCGTTGCATTTCCGGGAAGGTGTCGCCATATTAGGTGTTACCGTTGCCATGGTTACTTCGACAGTGAGACTGAGAGAAATAGTGAAAGAGAGAGAGAGCACAGCTTAGTATTTGTTTACATTTTGGCGATGCACCTCAGTTTCTTGGGAAGATATGGAGAAGGAGAAAGCAAAGGGAGAGACTAAATTACACAACAAAGCAGCGTTATTTAGAGAAACTACATGCAATTAACAACATGGACCCGTACAACCTGCCAGCTACAGTAGCTGCACACTTTTTTCCTGCACATTATAATGTGTCCTGTTTAATTTTATATTTTTCTTACCAAAAAATAATGTCTATCATACATTGACAGTAGACACCCACTAAAATGTAATTCACGTTCAAATTCAATAAAAATTTTACACTTTGGAACATTATTTCCCCCATATGTTGACAAAAGTCAAAATTCACAAAAGTAATTTGAAACATTAAAGTAGACACTATGCTTGCATTTAACATGTTTTGTATGTATATCAAATTACTTATGTAAATTTAATTTGATGCAGATACCAAAATGTTGACGTCTCGTCTTTGACCCATATGTGCACCCCTTGAAACCCAGAAAACACAGGTCCTTCACCTCTACAGCTCGACAACATGAACAAAACTACACAATCTAAGAAAACTTAGAAATGTTTTCGAAAGTTACGTCCTTTCTTCGTACATCGGCTACCCAAGCCATCCAACGTCTTCTCGTCACATCAGCAACATGCTCTCCTTCATTCCTTTTCCATGTCGGAAATGTGAAAACCAGAATACTGTCAATTTTATTACCACGAGCCACGACAGTTGTGTGACCTGTTATGGCAGTTCTTCACACAGCAGCATCGTCCAGGCATAAATATAGAGATAACCTTACTCAACAAAGCACTGTTTCCAACTTTTTCCAAGCACTGTTACCAACTAGTTACCACATACCACCACATTCCCTTCAAAAATAAAATGCATCCTCTGCATTTTCAGCAGCTCTGATGTCAGGCAGGGGCGGCGTTTGCGTATGGCAGAGTATGGCAGTTGCCATACCCTGGCAGTCAGAGCTCAGATTAAACATGCCCCTTAAAGATTTTAGAAGCGCTTTAACCCCCCTAAATTTCCACCCAGCCCCGCTAAAAATTTGTTATTAACTGTAGGCCTACACTAATTCGTGATCACCTCAGTCACCTTTAGAAATCATAATGAAACCGGCTCCTCCAGTAGCCTATATCTCCGCAGGATCAGAACAAAAGCGGATGACAAGAACCAACGTGTGTGCATTTATTGATAGATCGTTATGATATATATGCATATGTGTAGTTCTTTATTTGTCATAAATGCAATTTACATAAGATGCTGATTCAACACGGTTTCCCACTTTTTATAAAAATGTACATTCGTACCCCGCACCTTTTCATAGGGCTAGTGTGTCTGTGTCTACGACAAGCTGATGTTTTTGCGGGTGTGTATCGAGATTTAAAATCCAAAGAGTCAGGGATAGTCTATCTACATACGTGACTTCCACGTTTCTATATGGTAATCAGTCACTCGTGCATTAGCCTACGACTCGCCCATGCTCGCTCCCGCGCCAAATCTATCAGTTTCATAGAGTTCAAAACGGCAAAAAACTCTTCACTCCTCTTTCACGAAAAAGTCAAGCACTGTAAGTAAGTTGTCATGTAGTATCCGAATTGTGTTGCACAATGATGAATAACTGCCTATTTCTCTTGTTGAATAATTAACAAGTTTTGTTGTACTACACTGAAAATATTCACTACCCTCACAAACATGCACTATTTTCAATCTTTTTTTATTCATATTATCATGCTTAACTGATAACACAGCGATGATCAGATATCTAAATCAGAGAAACATTTGGGCTGTTGGCGGGTGGATTATTTATTTTTAACAGTGGATTCGGAGACTCAAAGTACACCAGATTAATTAATTTATCTTTAAAATGTAAAAAAAATTCTTACGGGGGGGCATGCCCCCGGACCCCCCTAGAAGTACAGAGATCCACCAACAAAAATACTGTGGGTAACACAGTAGGCTATATGATGGTCTATGAAAAATACTAATTTCATGATCAGGATTTTACCACCTCTAACCCAGTTTTTAGCCAGGAAAAACCCTGCATGTGCAATATAAATTACTGAACATCTGCATTTCTTTCTTTATGCTTTATTGCTTTAAAAATAAATGGCATATTATGCAAAAACTTGTCAACAGAAGTCTGAAGAAAAAAGAAACTGGTATTACACTTGACATTCTGCCCCCTCACTTTTGAATGATGGCTACGCCCCTGTCGCTTGGTGTCATTGTTCTACATGCCCAGACGGAATGCCATACTCTAGTTCCCTTTACCGAAGGGAACTCGCGATGCGTCATCAGGACGCTTTGGGAACGCTTCCAGCGTGAATGCGTCTGAAGCATCTATGTCAACTAGTCCAATGGGAGAAATGACCGTCACGGGCGGGTGACGTCATGACCAGGAAATAATAAAAGAGCATCCGGTGCAAACCGGCATTAGCTTCTGTTGCCTCAACAAGCGATCTGTGTCTCTGTCTGTTATATTTACTGTTGTCTGTGATATATATATATTGGGAATACTATGGCGAAACAACTATACAAGCTCTGTGCTTCTCCTTGCCCGCGTTATTTAACGGGTGGGGATACACACGAGCTTTGTGTAGTTTGTTTGGGAGTGGAGCATGCGGTGTCAGCCTTCGAGGGGGCTGACTGCCAGCATTGCGAGATGCTTCCGCTTCGCATGCTCCGCTCCCGCCTGGCGCTTTTTGACAGAGAAAGCGGCCAGGCTCGCGATCCTCAGGGTGCAGGACCCGCGTCTGCTGAGGCAACGCGGAGAATGCATTCCTGGGGATCGCAAAAGGATCTTTCAGAGGGGTTGGAGACGGGTCCCCTGACCCTATCGCCTTCCTTTTCTGGGAGATCCGGTGCTCTCCCTCCGGTGTCAGAAGCCCGCCCCGCGGTTCCTTCTGCCCGGGGAGAGAGCCCGATGCTTCATTGCTCTAGCTCCGAGGAGTTAGATGTGATGAGCATCGAAAGTGAAAGCACACACACGGGGGAAAAAGATTCGCCACCTATTTCTCCCGCATATGAGGAGCTGGTGGAAGTGATTACAAGAGCGGTAGATAAATTACATATTGATTGGCCAGCTGAGAAAAGAGGCGCTCGTCCTAAAAGCAAGTTAGACGAGCGTTTTCTTGTATCTAATGTTTCACTTCCACCACGAGGTCTTCCCTTTTTTCCCGATCTGCACAGTGAGCTGTCCAGATCGTGGAACAAACCATATTCGTCACGAGTTTTCAGCCCTCAGGTCCATACCTATTCAAGCATAAGGGGGCTGAAAGAATATGGTTATGAGTCGATGCCCCGGGCTGAGCAGACGCTCGCGAGCTATCTGTCGCCCGGTTCAGCATCGTCTCTGAAGACCTCAGCTTTGCCCACAAAACCATTAAAAGCAACATCTACTTTAGTGGGCAAAGCTTATACGGCAGCAGGTCAGGCTGGTGCATGCCTTCATACTATGGCTGTGCTTCAGGCATACCAGGCTGATCTGCTGGGGGATCTGGATAAAAGTGAGGGAGTAGGGCCCGATGAGGTTCGAGAACTTCGTCGGGCCACAGATCTGTCTCTCAGGGCTACCAAGGAGACCGCTAGAGCAATTGGGCGGTCTATGGCAGCCCTGGTGGCCACTGAGAGGCATCTCTGGTTAAATCTGACCGATTTGAAAGATAAGGATCGTTCCTTTCTTTTGGATGCCCCGATTGATCCTTCTGGTCTCTTCGGCGACGCTGTCAGCGAGGTCGTCGATAGATTCCAGGAGGCTAAGAAGCAATCGGAGGCTTTCAAAAAATTTCTCCCTCGCCGTGTTCAACCCCCTGGGGCTGCTGGGCGTGAGCAGCCCCAGCCGTCTAGCTCCTCATATCGTGCGCAACAAAAAGAGAGTGTTTCGTCTCGCGCACCTCCTCAAAAACACTGGAAGCAGACGCAACACTCTCAGCCGAAGCCTCCTAAATCGAAGCCGGATCTGAGGACCGTTCTTCAGGCTAAGAAGGCTTCGGCACAAAAGAAGAGGTCCTGACGCCACTGGCGGCAGACCTGTGAGGACAGCCCCAACCGAAGTGAATCGGTGTACACCTCAGTTTACGGTGCCCGTCTCACTTCGGTGTCCTCAGGGGGCCATTCTGCCAACCCCGCCACCCTTGGTGCTTCGGGGCGCAGTGGTCTCCAGCGACAGTCTGACGCAACGTCAACTCGACGTTGCGTCAGACATGAACTCTTTGAGGGGGGTTCAAAAACAGTCAGTTCGGGTAGTTCCTGCCAGTATGCTTCAGGTCCCCGAGCTGAGTGTCTCAGTTACACCAGAGGCCAGCCTCGAGAGGCTGGTTCCCTTAGTAGATTTTCTGACAGAGTGGAAAATACTGCCAAATATTTCTCAGTGGGTCCTGCAGATAATAGAGAGAGGATACAGAATCCAGTTTGGTTCTCGTCCTCCACGTTACAACGGGGTGTTGCCTACTTTAGTGCATCCCGAGCAGGCTCGGGTGATGGAGCAAGAAGTGAAAGCTATATTAGCAAAGGAGGCTATAGAGCAAGTGTATCCACCCGACAGGGAATCGGGTTTTTACAGCCGTTATTTCATTGTTCCAAAAAAGGATGGGGGGTTGCGTCCCATTTTAGATCTTCGTCTTTTGAATCGTACAGTTCAGAAACTCAAGTTCAAGATGCTGACACTCAAACAGATTGTGACTCAAATCAGATCCGAGGACTGGTTTGTCACGATAGATCTGAAAGACGCATACTTCCATGTCTCCATCCTCCCTCAGCACAGGAGGTTCCTAAGGTTTTCTTTCGGGGGCAAAGAATACCAGTATCGGGTACTTCCATTCGGTCTAGCTTTATCACCCCGCACGTTCACGAAGTGCGTAGATGCAGCTCTGGCCCCGCTCAGGCTGCAGGGCATACGCATTCTGAACTACATAGACGACTGGCTGATTCTAGCGGAGTCAGAACAGTTAGCGGTTCGGCACCGAGGTGTCGTCCTCGCACATATGCAGAAATTGGGGTTGAGGCTCAACGCCAAGAAGAGTGTTCTTTCTCCAGTGCAGAGAACCACTTTTCTTGGTGTGGTATGGGATTCAGTCACGATGCGAGCCACTCTGTCGCCCGCTCGTGTAGCTACTATTCTTACTGCCACAAAAGAGCTAAAGCTAGGCCAGTCACGCACTGTGAAACAGTTCGAGAGACTGTTAGGCCTCCTGGCAGCAGCGTCCAACGTGATACCTTTTGGCCTGCTGTACATGAGACCTTTGCAGTGGTGGCTCAGGACCAGAGGGTTCTCCCCGAGGGGAAACCCACTCCGTGTGATCAAGATAACGCGGCGGTGTCTCCGCGCCTTGGTTATATGGAGGAAACACTGGTTCCTGTCCCAGGGTCCGGTGTTGGGAGCTCTTTGCCATCGAGTTGCGATCTCGACAGATGCTTCCCTCACCGGCTGGGGAGCGGTAATGGAAGGCCGTTCAGCTCAGGGTCTGTGGAGGAGTCATCATCTCTCCTGGCACATAAATTGCCTGGAGATGATGGCTGTCTTCAAGGCATTGAGACACTTCCTCCCAGACCTGAGGGGCCATCATGTGCTGGTCCGGACAGACAACACATCGGTGGTCTCTTATTTAAATCGTCAGGGGGGTCTGCGCTCGCGTCCACTATGCAAACTGGCGCACCAGATCCTCCTGTGGTCCCTAGGGAAAGTGCTCTCCCTGAGGGCGGTATATATTCCAGGGGACCAGAATGTAGGAGCAGACACCCTGTCGAGGCAGGGGCTGAGGCCAGGGGATTGGAGACTCCACCCCGAGGCGGTGGAGCAGATTTGGGAAGTTTATGGCCAGGCAGAAGTGGATCTGTTTGCGTCTCAGCACACGACGCACTGTCCTCTTTGGTTCTCCCTCACTCAACCAGCCCCCCTGGGGCTGGATGCTATGGTTCAGACGTGGCCGAGGCTACGTCTGTACGCATTTCCCCCTGTTGCTCTGCTCCCAGGAGTTCTGGAGCGAGTCCGCCGGTACGGAATAAGCCTACTGCTAGTAGCACCACACTGGCCGAGTCGGATCTGGTTTTCGGACCTGATCCATCTCCTAGACGGTCCTCCCTTGGAGATCCCGATCAGGAGAGACCTTCTGTCTCAGGCAGGGGGCACCATATTTCACCCCCGGCCAGACATTTGGAAACTGTGGGTTTGGCCTCTGAGGGGGCCCAACTCATAGAGAGTGGCCTATCAGCTGAAGCAGCTGAGACCATTCTTAGCTCCAGAGCTCCTGCTACGAGGAAACTTTACGCACTTAAATGGAAAGTTTTTACTTCCTGGTGTCACCAACACCAGTGGGACCCGGTTAATTGTTCGGTCATCACAGTAATCGAGTTTCTTCAAGAGCGTTTCACGTCAGGTCTGTGTCCCTCCACGCTCAAGGTGTACGTGTCGGCTATTGCAGCTTACCACGCCCTGGTGGGTGGTACTTCTCTGGGTCGAGACCCCCTGATTACTCGTTTCCTCCGTGGCACACTGAGGCTGAGGCCTGCAACTCGCACTAGGGTGCCGGCTTGGGATCTGGCGATAGTTCTGGAAGGCCTATCTGGGGTTCTCTTTGAACCTTTAGATTCGGTCTCAGAGAAATTTCTCACTTTTAAAACTGTTTTTCTGCTAGCTATTTCGTCCCTCAAGAGAGTCGGTGACCTTCAGGCCCTTTCGGTTTCCCCCACCTGCCTTGAATTCGCACCGGGGATGGTCAAGGCGTTCTTGTATCCTAAACAAGGTTATGTTCCTAAGGTGCCTACCATTATTCCGAGGCCTATTGTGCTACAGGCTTTCTGTCCTCCTCCGTTTACTTCTCCGGACCAGGAAAGGTTGAACCTCTTGTGCCCAGTGCGAGCACTGGACACTTATGTTCATCGGACTTCTGTGTTCAGGAAGTCTGATCAGCTGTTGGTCTGCTTTGGATCACCCAAGAGGGGTTTTCCTGCTTCCAAGCAGACAGTGAGCAAGTGGATAGTCGAGGCTATTTCTCTAGCTTATGAGTCCTCTGGCCTGCCTTGCCCTTTGGCAGTCAGGGCTCATTCTACTAGGAGTATGGCTGCTTCTAAAGCCTTAGTATCTGGAGTTTCTCTTCAAGACGTTTGTGATGCGGCGGGTTGGTCCTCTCCTCTCACATTCGTCAGGTTTTATAGCCTGGACCTGGAGGCTGCCCCAGGATCCCAGGTGCTTAATGCTTAGTGTGTTGTGACAACAGTCTGACACTCAGGCATTTGAAAGTCTGGCGGTTTGGGTATTCTCGTTCCCAAAGCGTCCTGATGACGCATCGCGAGTTCCCTTCGGTAAAGGGAACGTCTCAGGTTACGTCTGTAACCATAGTTCCCTGAGAAGGGAACGAGACGATGCGTCACCCTGCCATACTTCCTGCATCCCTGTGATCGGCTTGCTTCGGCAATTTGAAGCTAATGCCGGTTTGCACCGGATGCTCTTTTATTATTTCCTGGTCATGACGTCACCCGCCCGTGACGGTCATTTCTCCCATTGGACTAGTTGACATAGATGCTTCAGACGCATTCACGCTGGAAGCGTTCCCAAAGCGTCCTGATGACGCATCGTCTCGTTCCCTTCTCAGGGAACTATGGTTACAGACGTAACCTGAGACGGTTTTTGTGAAACGCCGCCACTGATGTCAGGAGTACATGAAGACTGTTATGTTCACTCTGAGTTGCTTACAAGACATTAGTATATGTAATATCAACAAATAATAGTATTTTATTTAGAAAAGAAGCATATCATTTACACTATATTATAATCAAAAACATTCCATTTCGAATAAATTATGTTCTTTTGAACTTTCTATTCATCGAAGAATCCTTAAAAATCCAGAAAAAAAAAATTCTAGCAGCAAAACTGTTTTCACTATATTTCACAATATTACTGTTTTACTTTTTGATTAAATAAACGCAGCCTCGGTGAGACTTCTTTCAAAAATTATTAAACAATGATATACCAACCCCAAACTTTCGAACTTTTATATATGGATTAAATACAAAATGGATGTGAGTCTTAATTGCCCTTTCCCATTCTGTCTAATCGTACATTGTGAATCTGCTGTGAAGTATGCACAGGTTGGATTTTTTTTTTTTTTTTTTTTAACAGGCATCAGTATGTTTGACGGGTAGGAAGGCAGGAGATGGAAGCTTTTCCACACTGGATTTATGTCAAGCCCAAGCCCTCCGAAATAGCTGTTCTCCACCCTCCCAGGATTTACGTGTCACTTAATGGGCAGAGACAGCCCCGTCCTTGACAAGTACACCTGTCAGCCAGCCATGAATGACAGGGCCAAGTCACATCGTATTCTCAAATTCCCCTTGTCAAAACAGAAAAAAAGAATAACATCGAAATCAAACCTGCAAGCAAGTACTAATCAACTCCCGCATGCCTTACACAGAGACAACAGCGAGTGAGTTTATATAAAGGAGAAGTGCGAGTGTGTGGGTGTGTGCCGCGTTGTAAAGGACTGATGTGCCACTGTATCTCACCGATCTATGCAGGGGGAGGGGCTGATAATAACATGATGGTTCTTTATACAAAGTTTGATGATATTGATGCTTAACAAATAGTTTTAGTATGTGTACTGTTAAATCCCACCTTTAGGCGTGTAAAATGGCATAATGAAGAGTGTCCACGATAAAGAAAAGGAAGAAAAATTGTAAAATGTGAAATGTACTTTTTAAATAATTTATAATCCATAAATATCTTTAAGCTTTTGGAGAGTTGCATAACATTTTACAATGTGAACTAATCTTTCTATGTCAATAAAAAGGTAAAATTTCCTGATATTTTAAGAGACTTTATGGACCTATCCAGAAAGTCATGAGGGTCTGCAAGTGTCCTCTCTTTATACAAATTTTTGTTTTATGTTTTTGCATGATGACTTCAATTGGACAGACAAAATTAATTTCACATCAGAAGTTAAAAACAAATTCATCTGGGAAGAGTTATATTCAAACTGTTGTATTTATGAACTGTTTTTTCAGAGCATTTTGAATTTAAAAGGGCTGATTGGCACGTCATTGACCAATGTGATTGAGTAATTTGTGGGGGACCAGCAATCCTCTTTGAACAGAGCCAAGAGCCAGTAGCAGTGAGAAGAGTAAATAGCCCAATCTTTCCTTTAAAGAGCACCTCAGTGTCAGGCGCTTTAAGAGAGCTCTGCAAAGTTATCACATCATGACAGCAACAGCCAGGAGTGTCTCCTCTCTTTCGACTCTTTAAACAAAATATCGCTGTGCAGTAAAATTGATGACGCCGTTGAGTTGTGTTCACTTTTTTCTAATATCTTCAAAGGAACGCTGCTTCACAGCACGGAAAAGGAAAGAGATTTTGACTTCGTAGCCTGTTTGTGTTTGCGTGTGTGTGTGTGTGTGTGTGTGTGTGTGTGTGTGTGTGTGTGTGTGTGTGTGTGTGTGTGTGTGTGTGTGTGTGTGTGTGTGTGTGTGAAGGAAAAACATACTGCTAGTTGCCTTCTAAAAGATGATTAACGAAAGATATAACTCAGACACTCTGAAGCAGGAGAACCTGTGTGAGCCAGTCTCGGACTGATTGTAAAGGGCTTGTAGACTAAAGGCTGTCAGAGAGCAGTATCTCCTATTTTCAAGATTAATGAAATTCAGGCAGAGATCAGAGGAAAGAGGAGTTACTCTGAACCCCTGATTTGGGATCAGATTACCCCCCCCCCCCCCCCCCCCTCAGAAAGAGTGTCTTTAGCCGTTATCTGCTGTAAAGCCATTACAGTGACATGCTCATCGATGCTCGGCTCCTATCAGCACCCTCCAATGTCCTGGATGTCAACAAGATGCATCTTTGTGACCTGCCCATTAGAATGATGCCTTCAATATAAAGAGAATGTGCTACTCACAGGGCATTCGAAATACAGTTAGATAGACAAAGCGTGAGGAAGAGTGTGTCTTGGGAAGTATGTGTGTGTGTGTGTGCATCTAAAGAAGTGTACGGGTGACACATCCTTGGCATCGCGCAGCTCAAAACCTCCTCACAGAGCGGCACACCAATTCTGCAGAGGGACAGGATTGACTGTGACACCCAGCAGCCCAGCCCTGCGCTATAAAAAGCATGCATATGCTCTTCGCTTGGGTGGAAAAAAAGGGAAAGAGAGCGAATGAGTTAGAGAGATACAGACGCAACTGAGTGAGAGGCCGTGTATGTGCGGACCATTCCGTTCCATATGGGGAGGCGGACCCTCGCACCGCTGATGGACAGGCGGGCCGAGATGGCCCATCTGCGCCTTTTGCAGGTGTTTCCAATGATTATATTATTAGCTCTATCCGCTCATCTTTGAGTTTTATGGGCTTTTTAGTGTCCCCTGCCTTAGTGTGAGGGGAGAAGAGAGGTAAAATATATCCAGCAACACCACCATCTGTCTCCAAGAAGACGCACATGCCGTCTTCAAGGAAACAGGGGCTTTATACCACTTTTATGAGGGCATAGCTTTTGATTTCATTTTTCATTGCTGTGATTGTGTGTGTGTGTGTATGTGTGTGTGTGTGTGTGTGTGTGCGTGCGTGCGTGCGTGTGTGTGTGTGTGTGTGTGTGTGTGTGTGTGTGTGTGTGTGTGTGGTTGTGTGTGGGTGGGAGTGTGCATGTAGCCATATGTTGAGTGCGGATAAGCTGGGGAAATGTTTTGACTACGAAATAAAACCATTAGCAAGAAATGCTAAAAATAATGGTCAATTAATTAATATCATCCTCTGTTGCTCTTTGTGAAACAGACATCAGAGACTCAAAGCAAGGATCAACAAGTGCCCATCAACACAAGCTTTTTGAGGAAATTCTTAGGAAACAAACAAGTAGTAATGATTCTGCTAACTATAAGTAACTTTGCAAACATGTCAACTTATTCTACTAACCCAAACCTAACAGTCTACTAAACACTCTAATGAGAGTTAGTAAACATGAAGGTGCAACGTAACTTATAGTCAACAGAATGTGTTAAAGGGACCATCGAAATAAAGTGAAACCAAAAACTTTGTTTAAAAGTTCAATTAAAATTAAATTGTACATTTAAAACCCTAACCGTTGTACGCATTAGCAAATAAATATTACATGGAAACACAAAATACAATTAAATACTCATTAAGTTTCAGACCAAACGTCTATTCACTTGTCTTCCTGCTTCCGTGCTGTGGAAATGGTTATGCAACATATTAATATGAATATGCAGCACAACCTTAAAGGTGCATTGAGTAATTCTCATCATCAATAAAATGTCTTACATATAATGGGGAAAATTTTTAATAAGTCTTCACGATTGGCCTAATAAAATCTTTTGAGATCTCCTTGGAGTGTGGCCTCGTGGGGTCCGACATGTCGAGATCACCAGGCAAATGCATCCGCACCACGTGCTAGTTAAAGTCAATTATGAATGCAATATCGGCCAGCAAACCATGTATAATATTAATAAGTGCATCCCTAACCACCCATATTACCAGGCTGTTGTCAGCGTCAGTCCTGTATATCGTAGCAATCAGATTACTTTCATAGACTGCAAAACACACCTCACGCTCTAAGACATGAAGGCAACAACAAAAAGCTCTTTATAACAGAAAGCTAGTGATACAGTGAAGAACGTTTATAATCTGCTGCTAATCTCAGCGGATTACGGGAGAAAAGAGCGTCTCCCTCCGCAAATTAGACGGAAAGCATGTTTTTGTTCTTTTGTTGCAGCACTCTTACCGTCTTCATCCCCCTCTCACTTCCTCTTTCTCTATCATATTCGGCAGCAGTTGATTTTTGTATTCCTCTTTGTCACGCTTGCTGCTTCATGCTGCAGTGGAGGATGTTTGGTAATGGCCATTTAGACTAATCAATCGGTCCCTTTGAAGTCAGAAGATGAAAGAAGTGTTTGACAGCTAATGTGTGTCTGTCCCATGACGTGAACTGCATGCCAATGTCAGTGCTTTGAAGGCAAAAGGACGGGCACATCACGTTGAATTTATCCTCCTCAGAAAAGATACACCTCAGCTGAGCATTGCCGCAATAACAAGTGTCAGCCCTCTCTCTTCTTCCTCCCTTCTCTCCCTCTCTCTGTTTTTCTACCACTCATTCCCTCTCTCTCTCTGTTATATATCTGTCACATACCTATACCTCCTATGCAGCTCGTGCCATCTTCTATTCCACGCTTTCCCGCCGAAATGTGTTCAAGTAAACATTTCACGCTTGCTTATGCTAAGGAGAAGTGGCAGCTTCAGGTAAGTGACAGGCTGAGATCTAACAGAGGTTTAGACCGATATTGATGAAGAGAGTTCTCTTTCTTCCCCCTCCACAGTTCTTCTCAAAGCATCACAGGCTCATCCATAACGATGATATGCTCATTTCTTTCATTTGATTTTGGTAAACAGAAAAAAGTAAACAGCTGAATGTAAAGGTCTTTATTGTGATGACTGGATACCACATGTATGTAACATTTATAAAATGGTACAAGAGTGGAATTTTGAGTGAAAGAACTTACAGATGTTTTCTTTTAGTAGTCATCTGAAAGGATTTAAGCCACTGAATCTAACAAGTAAAATCCCTAAAAACAGCTGTCACTATCCATAAATAGTGTATAAAAATGTCTACAAATCTCCAGTGAAAATGTTTTCGTCAAACCATATTACGAACTGTTTTATGTATTTATTTAAAAATGAAATCAAATAAAAAATGATTTGTGTGATTAGGCAGTTTCCAATAAATATTAAATAAACATCAAAATCAAAAACAGACAAATGTATGGTAAATATACAATTATATGGTAACACTTTTGTTTAGGGTCAATTTCTCACTATTAACGTTGCTTAATATTTAATTATTTATTAGAACTCATAATTACTGCTTATTAATAGTCAGTAAGATAGTTGTTAAGTTTAGGTATTGGGTAGGATTAAGTTAAGTAAAATATGGTCATGCAGAATAAGGTATTAATGTGTTCTTTATGAGTTTATTCAGGCAAAATGTGTAGTTAATAGTTAGATAATAGTGAGGATTGGACCCTAATCTAAATTGTGATATTGTACATTTAAGGAATGTTTTTGTAATAAAAAAAAAAAAAGAAAATGAGGACACAAGTATTAATGTTATTTTAACCATTTTTTTTTTTTATGTTTAATTTGAATGTTAATTCAGTAGATTGCATGTGACAAAACAATGGCACTGACTTATTTTAAGATATGTCAGTGCAAGTTGCTTTCAAGTTGTCAGTGCAAGTTGTTGTTTTTGAAACAACTCAAGCATGCATTTTAGTCTGGGACTAGGCTTAAGCCTTGTCTGGCACGTATGACTTTACATTTAAGACCGGGCATGCATGATTTTAATTGCTGGATAAATTTCGAAAAGGTCAAGAGGTGAGACAGGCCAGAATCGTGGAAATACAGAGATTTGGTGTGTCGAAATTGATACTTGTCAAGTAAATGTTATGTTAGATAATTGTGTGTTTATTAAACATATCTAAATATAGGATTTGTGCTAGTAATGTTTATCAAAAAAATTGCCATCAGACACTAGACCATACAGCTGTTGAGCATTACCACGAGAGACAGTTAGAGGACGCAGTGCACAGCATACACCCTCTCTCTCAGAAACACATTATTAGCTGTAACTGTGCGCAGACAGCACACACACACACACACACACACCACGGTGGTCCCTGAACCCTGCACAGGAATTCTGGGAAAGCGAAGGCCTCCTCCTGCAGAGAAACATGAGTGCTGAAGTATGTAAAAGGAAGTGATCTGTGGCTCTCCTACATGGTCGCCCAGCGGGGTGCCTGTAAGGTTTTTATGACTTTCTGCACAGAGAGGCCTGGGTGCTGCTATAGCACTACACTGCACCTCCTCACTGCCAAACAGCTTTGCCTTTTCTCTCTGTCTATCTTTCATTCACTCCTTTACTGGTCTTACAGTAACGGCAACGTCTCCACACCGGAGTATAACACGTGTGCATAACCTAAACCACATGTGGATCAGAGAAAGAGAAAGTGAGTATGCATGAGAGATAGTGAGAGAGAGAAATGAAAAGAGCAAGTGAGAAAGCAAGGTAGACGGCAGGATAAGGATCTTATGGTTTTCATTTCATGCATATTTGTTTATAGAAATGCCAGATAAACATTACATCATTGCATCTTTGCTTGTCTTGGAGTCATTTCTGTGGATTTCCTTAACTATGTCATCCATCTAGCGGGTTTTGTCCCATATTCGGTAAAATAATCAAGGAGATGAAAAGGATTATCCTATTAGTTATTGTGAAGTATAGGGGCTTGATGACAAAATAAATGAAAAATGTACATCTTTGCTGGAAATGTGTATACGTAGTCTGATAACCCAAGGATATAAAAATATTTTGAACATGGCTACATACATACATAAAGAAATATCAATTTAATTAATTTAATTTTTTTTTCCTGTGAGATCTCAAATACCCAACATTTTCATTCAGTGTCAGTGCAATTTCAAGATTACAATAAACATGATTAAAAGTAACACCTCAATATGTATTCAAAATCAAAGTGAAAAGTTTTAGTCGCCTACTAGAGAAATCTCTGACAGGTAATACTACTACATTATACTCACCTATAAATGTTTCCTCAAGAACAAATCCATGAAAATTGCTAATAGTCTTATAAAACAAGCTCTGCTATTGAGGAAGTCATAACAGCATGTGCTGTATTTTTTACTCTTGCTCCCGAAATCTAAGTCCCTCACACAAAAGAGCTGCAAATAGGGTGAAGATGTGATCGTCCGCTCCTTTTCTTAAGTACTGACTCGTTCTCGCAACATTTCCTCCCTTTCTTTTACCCTCTTCCATAAGCCCCTCTGGAAATATCCCTGCGCTAGAAACATCACAAAGGCTTACTTATCTCAGTATTACCTATTAAAGGTTTAGATCCCAGCGTCTTTGATAAACACTCTCAATAAGGGTTTATCTCCACAGCCTTATCAAGCTCTTGACGGTTCCTCTACCCTCACTAGAGTAATTTGTTAATTAAAGTGTCATTTCAGAGAGGAAATATGGGGCTCGTCACTCAAAGAAAGATACAAAGAACTTTGCTAAACTGTGCAAAGCATATGTACGTGTGTGTTGGATATTTTCACTATATTATTATTATTATTATTTTCTGCCTGGATTAGGGTAAGCCCTCTTATAGTCTGTTGTGGCCAGTGAGCTTTAAGAAGTGCAGGGACATTTTGGAGTCCGGAAGAGAAGAGAAGGAGGAGGAGAAGATGAGATGAGACGCGCAATAAATATAATGGTTGCTTTCTAAACGAGGCCCGCGGAGGATTGGCTTTTAACGCCCGCAGCCTCCGTCAGCACTTTGGGCGATTTGCGTGTGATTTCATTAGGGGTGAAAATAACACCACAATGAAGATGAAAATAGACTATGGAAAGTGTAGCATGAAAAAAAAAAAGACTTGGGGCAGACAGTTGAGATAAACAAAAGTAGCAAATCTTCCAAACTAGAGCAGAACATTGTGTTTTACGTTGAGTTGCAAGCATAAAAATAAAAACTAAGGCATAGAGAAATTATATAAACCGTGTAAAATATTTAAAACTGATAAGCAAGGTAGATTTGAACTACAATAGGGGATTGTTCTGCGTGCAGAAGATCCAGTCAATACCTGTATGTTTTAAAATATGCCATAGACTATCATTTATTTAGTTTATTGAGATTAGTGGAGGTAGAAACTTACTCATCAGATCGCCTGCCAGGTTATGTCAGATCTGAACCGGCTCTTAATATACAGTACCTGCGGCCACTTTGCCGTGCTGTGCCTTTTTTTCCTTCTCTCTCTTTGTTCTTTCTTCTACCCCGTCTCTTTTTTAGTTTAAATGAGCAAATACAGGGTTCCTTGTGCCTTGAGCATCTTTTGGCCTGGTGACAAGGTGTGAGACGAAGAGATTTATGCACACAGGCGCACAGATGCAGAGGGAAAAAGATACGCGAGATCAAATGGAGAGGCATGATAACACATGAAATACGACTCCCCGGCCTCGTAAATTAACAGTCGGGAGAAGGTTGTCATTATTCGAACTGCATTTAAGACCATGGTATGGAACCCAGATGGTAGGGGAGAGATAGTTGGGCTGAAGTTTGAGTAATTGATGACTTAAAAATAAACCGGAGGGCTCATCTTGGGAGGGAAAGGAAGAAGAATTACCCAACACAACAAACATGTAGCATTGGGGTCAAGAGCATAGCATGAGCTCCCTGACTCTTTCTCTCTTCAGACGAGAAAGCATTAAAGATTAAAACAGGGACAGAGAAACAACACTTTGGAAAGTGGGAAAAGTTATAAAACTTTCCTCGGGCTGACGCAATCGCATCCAAAAAACACCTCAATGTCCTTGTCCTAAGCGTGAAAAATCTTTTAGATATTGTAGATAATGATGTCTTAAAAATGTATTAATGTACTGATTATAGTTACTTATTAATGTATTGATTATAGTTATTATACTTTAATATCTACATATATATATAAAGATAAAGAAAAAAACAGAAGAGAGAGAGATACAAAAGTGTTTATAGATGGTAACCCTCCTTGAATTGTACAAAAGTATACGCTTATAATCTTCCAATTGATTTTAAAGCTGTTGCATTGGCTTAGAATTCACATTTTCAAAAGTTTGTGTGATGTAAATGTTTACGGTTGCCATTTGTTTGTTGAGTTTAATGTCACTCCAGACCTGACAGTTAAAGAAAGACTTCTGCATGGAAAAAAAGTGATAGCAGACATGTAAGGAGAAAAAAGGAGAAAAGGCATGTGCAATATGCTGTCGCTGACATATAAACTGTCTATCATTTCCTTTTGATTGACTCTCTGTTGGATTGGTGTTTTAGAGCCCTGACATGTAATTAATAAAACAGTCTCTAATAGAAATATCATTCCCTTATTTTTCAATCAGCCACAACATCGTTCTAAATCTGCAATGCGTGACTTTAATTAAAGATTGATGGGATGACCATTCATCTGAGGCACCGTTGATCTAGTAATTAAAATGACAAAAAAAGATTTATTTATAGAAATTATGTTTAACTTTTCCCTTCGCTGTCAGCAGGCTAAGGTTTCTGCTTTAATGAGAGAAGTCAGCAAATGTAATTCTCGTTTCTTTTTTCCTCACAATGAGAACTAGAGCATCAGCATAAGTGGTTGTTCATATTCTATTTGAGATGTATACATACTTTTGAGTATAAATGCATTCTCTTTTTAGCGTAATGATCATCCATGCCACAGTTTCCATTACTCAATCAAATTTTTCAAATAAGTGAAACTTTTGGCTTTCATTGACCTTAGTTCAGCAGTAATCATAAAGAAGAAGGGAATACAAACAAAATAGCTTTGCATTTTTATTTTGGTTAGTAATTATGTAGTCTCTTGGAGTTTGACAAGGCCTCTAATGAGTTCTCCGAGGACCTCTTTTATTTGTTTGTTTGTTATTTTTAAGCTTGATTAAGTCCCATGCATTTAGCTAGCACAATTAAACCGAGGGGGGATACAATATGAGCTTAACTTGGTGTGTTTCGTTCACTTTTGTTTGAAACACAGGTTTAGCCCAGTAAGCTAAATCATTACTTCTGTGAAAATTTTTGTAGTATGAGTTATAAACGTACATGTAGGATATTAGGTAAGAAAATGACATTTGTAATTATATAAATTATATTGCCGTGCGTACAATCTGTGATAATATAACAGGGGGTGTTTAGGAATTATATCCATTTAAACAAGTGAATCAGCTGAAGGATGGTGGTGGTCATATATGATGTTGATTTCATAAATGTACTTAATTTCTAAGTGGTTGTGTACCTAATTTCTGACAGTGTTACAACCATCCCTATAGTCTCTCCCAAATCTCTTTAAAGCTTTACATTTTAATTGTAGTAAGTTTTCAGAAGGCATTATTTCAGAGAGTCAAAAGACAGGGAAACATTTAGCAAATTATTTCTGACAAGAGCTTTGACTTTGATGGTATTGAAACTGTCGCGGCCTGATTGACACTGAAAAGCACGGTGCGGCTCTTTTGTACCCTGAATCAAATAGACATAAAAATGCTTGGATATGCTACATAGTAATCTGATGTATTAATACAGATTTAAGTGGACAGCCATATTCTGACTAAAGACATTTTAAAACTATGAATAAACTATCATTAACTCTCACTTGTGCCACAGACAATGAATCAGTTCAGCTGAGTTCCAGCCACAGTGAATTAATGATACAGATCCACCATCTGTAAATTCCCCACAGACTCAGTAAAACAGGCAGCCATCATCGAATCTCTTTCCTACTGTTCGGTGGCAAACTTCCCATTCCCCTGCTCTCCATTTTAATGGATTCCTGCAACACGGGTAGATATGCGTTCAGTTCTGGTTCTGAGTCAAAGCAGGAAAGTAAAAGAGCACAAAAAGATGTATTAAATGATAATAATGACTGATGATATTTCTTCTTTTTTACCTAAAAAATGACTTTAATAGCACAATGGTCAGATGGTTTGCAAAGCTGACAGAATTATTAAAAGAGAAAGACTTGAAGGATTTCCTTACATTTATCGGCCAGTACATCACACCCTCTATAGCCTTTAATATATAAATGTAACGGATCCCGCCGATGTCTGTTTTATTATTTTTTTGCTATTAAAGCCCTGGGCCCACAGATCCTGAGTTAATTTCAAGACAGAGTTGGCAACAAAGAGTGGAGGAAAAAAGCCTCAGCAGGATTTATAATCTTTTCCCTACACTTTTTTTCTGTTCTTTTTTTTTTTTTTTTTTGAAATCAGGATAATAGAGGCAAGCGGGATCCTGTGCTGACCAGAGTGGAAATGGAATCAGTGGCTTCCCATCTCTCTCCCCCCGACTTGATAAAAACATAATACGTCTTATGATGAATGTTGTTATAAAGCACACCTGCGATAAGATTCAAGTATTCATATTTTCCATCATGTTAATGCTGGAAGATAAACCGAGCTAGTCTCGCCAGTGTCCACCTCAGTGGTTCTCTCAGGCCCATGAGCAGTTGGGCCATTTTTCTATGTCGTCATGCTTAACGGATAGTGCTGTTTCTGGGTGTAGATGTCAGGTACGTGCCTACACTGGGCCAAAGTCCTATTAAGATGATAATAAAACCAGCGGTGAGTGGTGAGTGGAGGCTAAGCTGGGTGAGAATGGATACCAATTGTGAGCTTGCTAATTAATCAAAATCCCACAGAAAATCAGGCGTCTTTGTATTTCATCTCAAGGTTATTACTATCATTGACTATTTCGTTAAAAGTGTGTTTTATATTTAAGCAGTATCACACCATCAGGATTTCAGTAGATTTTTAGTAGTATTTGCAAATTTCCGAATAAAAAAAGTAATGTACAGTAACAAATGTACAAACAGTAACATTACCATTTGAAATTGTAAATTTCACTAGCACATTAAATGTCTGTCAACATAAAACAACACTGTAAAAATGAATTTTGATGATTTGTTTTCACAACTTTTTATATTTTGTCAAATCAACTTAGATAATTAATGTAGTTCAGACAACATAATATTTTGAGTTTCTATTTATTAAACCAATCTCCTTTGTTGTATTAACTCAAATTTTTTATTTCAATGAACTCAAAATTTTAAGGCAACCAGGTAACTTACTTTTTTAAGTTAATCCAACTATTTTTTTTACAGTGAAGTGACAGACTGATTTGAGGCAGCAACAAATCTTGCTGGCCCACTGAAGTGCTCGAATGAACTTATTTGACATATTTAGACATTTTATTTGATAACTTCATCCTAACGTGTCACAGTTGTTGCAGAGATTGTCTGTGTGTGTGTGTGTGTGTGTGCGTACGTGCCTGCGTGCGTGCGTTACCTGATAGTCTAGTGGTAACAGGAGATGCTTCCACTATATTACAAAAAAAAATTAGTTGACTGAATGATTCAAAGACTCACTCATAAATAGTCACTTGTTTCATTCCTGAATGAATCTGTGTTGTGATCGAATCAGCTGTGTGAATAATTTGACGAATCACTCCAAAATAGTTGCTTATTTAACTCCTGAATATAAATGAGTGTTTCAAACAAATCATTTCAGTGAATGACTCGATGACTTGCTCATAACTACAGTTGCTTCTTTAATTCCTGAATGAATTGGTCATTTGAAAGAATGAGTTTAGTGAAGGATTTGCCAACTCACAAATAGTCACTTGTTTAACTCAGCGTTTTGAACAAGTTGAGTTAACACTTCGATAACTCGCTCATAAATAAACTAGTTTTGTTCCTGGATGAATCTGTGTTTTTGGACAAATCACCTGAGCGAATGCTTCAATTACTCACTCAAAAACAGTTACTTGTCGCCATCTTCTGGTAAAATGATGTTACTTGTAGAAAGAGTAACTGAAAATTTCCCATAAATAATACACAGACTGTCCACAACAAACAGACAAGAGGAGTGATAAAAACAGTGAAACAGTATATGAACTGGCCAGAACAAACTAGGCTACTTTTAATACTTTTTTATTTAAATAGAATTCATTCTAGAATTCATGTGACTTGTGAATCACACAGATGCATTAGGAAGAGCGAGAAAGACAAAGTTAGCTTCCTGTTTTCTTTGCTCATTTTCAACGGTTCTTCCTTTTTGCTTTTACGGGTCCCTAGAAGTGACACAAGCAGCTGTGCACCATAAACAAAATTCCCTCTTACCCCCTCACCAACTCTCCACGGCCTCAGCAACCCCACCCCTATCCATTCAAACTATAGCAAACAAGTCAACCCAAATGCTGGCAGCTGCAAATGTGAGACTCTGTCACCTGTGTCTCGTAATGCCCCCACATACCCTCCCGGCATGCTCTCATCAGCCCCTCTTGTGTACCCCTCAGACTAGGCTGGCGTCTGGCGTGGTAAGAGGGATGACTCTCTCGGCACATCCCTTCCTCCGCTCAGCCCGTCTCCACATCAGCCCCTTCCCATAATTCCTGGCCTACTGGCATCATGGGCCCAATTAGGATGACACATCCTATCAGGGAGCTTGTTTTGCATAGTCGAATACAAATGACTGTCGAAGTGAAATGTTTTCATAAACTTGCTACAATGAAGACAAAACCGGCTGTTAGTTTCTGCCAAGGCTGTCATGAGGAGAATGAACACGTCAAACTATATTTCAGTTCAAGCGATTTGGGCTTTTTATTTTTACCCTTAATGTGTTGTTTTAAGCATTGACTGGGTTTTGGAGTCAACTAGGGGTCTTTAAATTATAAGCGTGGTTGCACCAAATATTTTATTTTAACAGGTTTTTTTTTTTGTTTAGTTTTTTCTGAAATGAATCCCTAATGCCTGCATCACTCATAATTATAATAGAATGAATAATTTAATTACTGCTTCCACACCAAAAAAAAATCAATATTCACCACCCAAACATTTAAATGTCTAGCTTTTATTTGTCCTCTAAAACTGTCTTGGGCTAAATGATACTGACCCTTTGAATCTTTTAACAACGTAATCAATAAAGCATGTTTATGCAAACCTTGCAGAACCATCAGTTTGGGACTTTTGAAAAAATATGACCCTGGCTGCAGCTTGCTAAGTGCAGAGCGCTAGCACTAAATCTCGGGAGTTAAAGTTTTACTGGGGCGTTATGGGTAAAAATGCCTTGTCAGCCATCTGCCACATTCTCTCCCGACGTCCATATTTCCAGAGCCGCTCAACTCCTGAGAGGGACCTATACCATCACCGTGGGCCGTACTCCACCATAACAGCTCAGCTATTGCATCGCACATCCCCAACATCAACACACTCCATTAAAGGCACCCGTGACAGGCCGAGAGACTGATTCTTCTTTTTGCGTTCCATTTTTAAAGCTTTAATGAATAGTGATGGCACTCCTGTCAGAATGACATCCTGACATAATGTATTATCAAAATAGGACCAAATATAGTATAAATACATTCAATTTCATAATAATTCATGGCAGGGCTGATCCCACAGATCTTGATAAATGCTAATCGTTGTTGATCAATCAGGCCGTAATCCCCTGATCCTAAAAGGTTATCCAGTTCATTGTGGAGAATTAGCTGTCTCATGTCCCTTTATTATGAGATGAAATCACGGACAAAAGCACATTTATTACGTGCCCTCTTTCGCCTGACTCTCAGGACAGGGATGTTTTTAAGTTCTGTTTTTGGAAAATTATGACTCACATTAAGTCTTATTCTGTCTCTCTTTCTCTCCTTTCCATCTCTCTCTCTGTCTAACTAGTTCTTTGTTTTTTTCCCTTTGTCTCATCTATGGCAGCCGGACTCCTTCCAAGTCTGCTAAAGTATGTCTTATCTACTTAAGATTCTTGAGTGGTGATCAAAAACACTCACGATTTGTTGCTGATATGGGCTTCTTTCCTAACAGACTTGTAAGTCAATAATGCTTGACTCTATAGATATATAGAACTGCTTTTTATTTGACTTTTTAATATATGTAAGTGTGGTTTTTTTTGTGTGTGTGTTTTTTTTTTACCATTTCCAATTACTGTAAAATGTCACTCACCAAAAAAAGCTTGTCGCCCCCTACAGGACAAATGAAGTGAAGTGGTGACACACAATTTACACTTATGTATTAAACTGCTCAAATCTAGACCCTTATGTGTGCAAGTTGCAGCTGACAAAGTTTTCAAGAAAGAGAAAAAATAAATGTATACTTGGCCATTAATGATTAAATCAAAAGTGACAGTAAAAAAAATATATATATTATTACAGGATTTATTGCTCAGTAGTTACATTTACAAATAAGCAACTTAAAATGTATAATGAGCACATCTTCATGATTTCTTAACATTTGCTTTCCTATGATCCTATGATTTCACTATACTTTAAGCCATCAATGATGCATGTATAGAAGTCAGTAACTGTATTATCACTCACAATAAGTATTTATAAAACACAACAACAATATATTCACTTATTTGAAAGAAATATATCTGAATTACTAAAAAGTCATTGTAACTACAATATAATAATATTATACACTCTTAGAAGAAAAGGTTCTATATAGAACCTTAAAAGGAGTTGAGTAAAGAACCCTATGGTTCACAATTAACCCTTTTTTTTAAGAGTGTAGTAATGCAGCCCGCATCTTGGAACCATACAACTGACTAATAATTATTTATAAATCAGTGTATAATGGATTATGAGCAAATAATATAATAAATAATATAAATATAACTGTTCTTATAATGCATTATAGGTCTTAACAAGTCTTTATAAACATATTTAATGAATAGTATACTTATAAATAAGTGTAAATGGGGCTATAATTCATTATAAACATGCACTCTTCATAGAAAGTGTTACCAAGATTATCTTAAAGTTATATTAAAACTTATTTTCATAATATTAAAATAATATTAAAACCTACACCACACTCAGATCGGTTTCAGGCCTCATTCATATGTGGAAATAAATCTGATATGATTCGGATACGTGCATTTGCATCTGCCATGTAAGCAGAGAGATCAGATATTCCCCTGTCAATGCGAGTGAACTGTGGCGAATGACGTCAACTAATTTCATCTGCATCCATTGCAAACTGCGCCATTTTTACTAACTTTTCGGCCTAAGCTTATCGGGGTCAGTATGACCATGGATTGTTTCGAAGTGTATAGTGTATATGCAGATATCAGATATGGGTAACTCTTTAAAGAATATGTCATTTGGTCATAAAAAAAATTAAAAAAAAGGAAATAGAAAAGAAAATTGGCATCAAGACCTGCAGTATAAATGTGCCCTTAGACCTCACTACAATGTAGTATTTATTTGTGCCAGGCTGTGCGTGTGCTACTCTTTATCCCAGTACAACCTTATCCAGGTGACATTTAGGGAACATTCATGCAGAAGCCTCTTCTCATCCTGTTGTGTAAATGTTTCCTAGTGTATATATCATAGTGTATAGATTATGTCTGCCACTGCTTTAGTCTGGATCACTGTATCTGAGGATGGCTGAATTTGACCATAAATTAGTGTTGAGAGAGAAGAGGGACTGTAAGAAAAGTGTCATGGCGTACAGCACTACCACCTTTGCCAACAAAACATGCATGACTCCTGCTCGGGCCGACAAGAATTAGTGAGCTAAGCACTTATAAATCACACCGCCTATAGCTCTCTCTTCCTGTGAATCTGAGCACAAAAGAAAAAAACATGTACTTCACTATGGGGTGGGCCGAGGAAAAAGAGGCGGGGGGTCTATAGGTCTAGGGGTGCAGAGTTGAAGTAATATGCCATCAGCATCTGGGGGAAATCCAGGAAGGTGATCTTGTGTGAGAACATTGTGTCAACAGTGGAGTGAGAATAACAGCAAACAGAGCTTGTATGAAATTGAAACCTGTGTATATTCAGCATATTTAGGCATTTTAGTTTCAAAAATGGTAGACAGACACTTAAATTACAGCACAAACACGGTGACATCATAAATGCAACATGCTATCTACATTTATTGATATTAAATTTTAGTTTGAGCACTTAGAGTGTTTTAAGGACAAACATCATCTGGAATTATTTTATGCGTTGTGCTAAAGGCAAAGCTACATGGACATAATGATTGGGTAACACTTTATTTTGATGGTCCCCTTTAGCATTCCGTTGACTATAAGTAATGTTGCACCTCTCTCATTAGCTCTTGTATTATGTTTGAATTTTGGGTATGATTTTTATGATGCGGGTCAAATTGACCATTAGTGGATTCAATACAATTCATTGAAATTTACACCATGAAACAACAAACTCAGGTAAAAACAGTAAACCCTGTTTGTTTTCTTTATTTTACAAAAGCATGACGTTTTGTTCAAGAGTGTGCACAAACAATAAAAGTAAAATAAAAGTACAGTTTGCCATTTCAAATGATGTATTACTCATTTTAGTATGACAAAAAAAATGCAGTGCTGCAGTGTACACTTCTTTGGATAAAAGTGTCTTCAAAATGCATAAAAGTAAATTTAAATACTCTCAGATGGAAGTTGAAAAACTATTATTTCAGGTTAGTGCAGCTGCGTTTAACCATGAAATTGTGGGTCCTGTGAAAAAAATCATCAGAAATTTTGTACATGCATTCCACATGCATGTCCAAAATTTGCAGGCAGGTTCATGACCCTAAATGAGAAATTGTCAAAAAAAATCAAAAAATGTCCTAGGTTAACCAGTATTTCTGACAACTCAATTTTGTGTTTTGGGCCAAAATAATACAAGAGTTACAGTATTACCCCTAACAGTCTACTAATACTCAAACAATATTCGATTGTGAGTTAGTTGACTTGTAGGTGCAAAGCTACTGGTCAACAGAATATCTAAAGGGGAGCATCAAAATAAAGTTTATGAAGTGATGATGGTAAAACAATATATATATTTAAATTAAAGTGCCCCTATCATGGATTTTTGAAAATGACCTTTCATGTAGTGTGTAATATAGCTCTAAGTGAATAAATACATCCTGCAAAGGTTTAAATATGAAAGTGCACCGTATATAAAGTTATTGACTTTCAAAAGTATGAGTCGACTCCGAGTCAATGAAATGAATTGTTTTTCAAACGAGTCATAAGCTGAAACATTAGCCCGCCCACTTATTGCGCGCGCAGACACCAGGGAAACTTACACTTAAACCGACAGCTGATCCTGTGGAAACTGGATAGTTCATGTCGAGGAGACGCTGTGCTCTATAATGTGACGGTAAAGAAATTTTTTTACCACTGCCCAAGGATTTGTTTTACCAATGTAAACATCATTTTATGTTACATCAGTCATTCACGCTAGAGCTCGGCTATTAGTTACCTCAAACTGAGTAGTGAATCACTGAAACGTCCTGCTCGAGTCGTCCTTGCGATGGAGGTTCTTCTTCTAGTGTTTCATCATCGGACTCGCGCTCAGATTAATATGGTAAAATCAACGTCATTGTTCGTTACTGTGTTGAGTTTACGGTGTAGGAAGCTTCAGGACACGCAGAGCTGTCGGTGTTATGGCAATGGGAATTATGCGGTAAACCAATCACAACAGACTGAGCTGTCTGGCCAATCAGAGCAGAGTAGCTCGTGGAAAGGAGGGATTTAAAGAGATTGATTCATTTGGCGAGTCGTTTGAGAATCATTGAAAATCTGGTGATGTGCAAATGTATATTATGAGAAAATGAAACTTTTTGACGTTTGATACATGTAAACCTGTTGTAGGAGACTCCAAAGCAACATCAGGAAACTTAAAAAAATCCATGATAGGGGCCCTTTAAAAGATTTTATAAGATTGATCTTATTTTGTTATAGTTGTCTGATCACTTTAAGTTTAGCCCACATTTGAAATAGAAATTATTCTACCCCCATTGCAAATCAGGTTTATCAGCAAAATGTAAAGAGTTTCAACTGTTTGCAATGAATGGACAAATCAAACAAAAGTAATCAAATTAGATCAACACAACAAATGTTTCAAGTGCTTTCCCCAAATTCAACTGAAAATGCAAATTTTAATGTCTTCTGCAGTCTCAAAATTATTCAACCTCTTCATGGCAAGCATCTTTAGTTCTTAGTAGAACACCCTTTCGCTGTTATGACCTGCTGCAAACAAGATGTATAACCAGACACCAGCTTCTGGCAGCGTTTCTGAGGAATATGAGCCCGTTCCTCATGAGCAATGGCCTCCAGTTCAGTAATATTCTTGGGTTTGCGTGCTGCAAATCCCACCACAGATTTTCAATGCGGTTCAAGTGAGGAGACTGTGATGGCCACTGCAGAATCTTCCAGGACTTCTTCTGTAACAAAGCATTGGTGGAATTTGAGGTATGTTTAGGATCATTGTCTTGTTGGAAGGTCCAATGAGCTTGTTTCAGCCATGGATAGCTTCCTTTTTCTGCCCCGTCCAGGTGGGGTAAACACTGATACTGTTTCTTTGAACTTGCAAATTATGCTTCCAACTGTGTCTCTTGGAACATTTAGTGCCATCACTATCTTTTTGTATCCTGTTCCTTGTGTGACACTCAACAAACCTAGCCAGTTCAGATATTTCATGTGTTCTAGCTCAAGCACACCTGGTGCAACTAATGAAGCCCTTGAGTAGTTGCATCAGGTGTGCTTGAGACAACACCTGTTTTGCAGATTTGTGCTGTTGTGAGGGATTCTATTGAGGGGATTTTCAGTTGAATTTGGGGAAACCACTTGAAACTTTGTTGTGTTGAGCTATTTCAATTTCTTTTGTTTGATTTGTTCATTGCAAACTCTGAAAAGTCTGTAAATTGTGCCAATAAATCTGATTTGTAATGGGGGTTGAATAAATTACAACTGTAAATACTAGCTATTGAATGTAATGCTAAATGGCTATATAATTATTTATTTATCCTCAGAAATTGAAAAAAAAAATCTATTTCAGAATGAGTATCAAAATTAAATACAGGCTTCATAGTACAAAATAAGTAGCACAAAGATGCCAATAAACAAATATTATTTTAAATTATACTTTCTTTTTGTTGATTCTACATTAAATTGATAATTCAAAGTGTACATATACAAGTCTTAATGTCAGGTGCAAACATTTTGTGATGGAACCGATACACTACTAATAATTTTATTATGTTATTTTTTTTCAGCCTTATTTTTTACATTATAGAACTGTGACAAAAACGTGATGGTACTTTGAGAGCTTTGAGGGAGTGTTTATTGACAGTGGCAGCTCATCAGTCGAAGGGACCTCAAACAAAGTTATTTATATTGATTTCAGTGTGAAACAGAATAAACCACAATGATAAATGTATATAAAAAAAAACATGCAATGATGTCTGTGGTTCGAACATTGCTTGATTCATTAAGTTTTAGTGGCTACACTGCAGAAGATATTAGATTGTTGTGGTGAGGACTAGACACTTACAGCACACTTAGATTAATGGACTATTTCTGTTTGAAATCTGCTCCTCGATTAGTGATAGATGTTGTTCTTTACAAAGACGTTTACATGAGACATGTCTGCATTTGAGAAGACATTACTTTGACATGACATAACTGCACATGGACCACATGATAAGCTTTTCTTAAGGAGGTAATGTAAAACTGAACAAAAATACAAACACATGTGGCTCGTGACAGATACCTGGATGCTATTCAACAGCCGAATCTTTCTCCGTGTTGTGGTTTTGAACTTGTGGCAAATATACCTTATTTTCCACAGTGTAATAGATGAAATGGCAAGCCAATGGGCTTTTACAAGAGTTATTGAATCTACACAGAACGACTTACATAAAATTCACATTCTGGTCGGTGTAGATGTTGAACCCCCGCTTGCGGGAGCAACAAATTCTGATGTAAAGCTTGTGCAGCTGAGATCATATTTGCTGCTAGCTTACAGTCTAAAACCACATTTCCTTGGATTTAGCCAATATCATGGTTAGTAATGAAATTCCTCAGGGAAAACAAATTGCTGCTGTCACAAAATCAATAGACATATGGGAATAAATGTCAAACGCATGTTCCCTCACTGGTCATGAAGCAGTCGCTACCCAGCATGCTTGTGTCCTGCAGTGCCCCTCCCAGCATGCACTTGGTTCAAAAGGTCTCTCGCTTCCAGTTATTGTACGCCGGCCATGATACTACACATGATTTCACTTGTAAGTGTTTGTTTAGCACTTGTCTTTGGCATGTTTCTGTGGCCAGGGAGGTGAAGAGGGTGTGATAATACAGAGGTATTCTTATGTGGTGTCAGTTCTCCTCTCTGTGACTGCGGCTGACAGAACGCTCTCCAGTGAACTGGCTGGAAGGAGTCTCTTAGGTGGGGGCAAAACACGTTGTCACTGCTCCTTGCCGTGTGTGTCCGATAATTAAACATCTGATTTATTGGCAGGCGTCAACAATTACAGAGGGCCTCTCTCCTCCTCTCTCAGCTTTATGATGTTCATCCTTCCTCAGGCTAAATTTACTTGACGAGGGAAAAAAAGGGAAAAGGGTGAAGGGAAGGGAAGAGGCTTTTGGTTTCTTACCCTCTGTCACCTCATCTAATCCAGCCCCCCTAGGCTTGTCTGTCACTCAGCTGCCGTGGCAACCAGAGCAGACAGGGAACAGAGGCCCTGACCAGCTTCGCTTTGGCGCAGTTTATTCTAATATTTATTGCCACCCAGAAAATGAGCGTAATACAGGCGAGGCGAGGCAGCAATGCTGAGCGCTGTGGGTAATGTCAGTTTTAACAAAGACCCAAGGGAACGTGGCTGCGGTGAGAGAAAGCGTTGCGTTTGATAATTTCAACGCCACGGTGCCATAAAGCATTTTTGATTCCTAAATTTTTACTTTGCTTGCTTGTAGAACAGAAATTGTCGTGCATGTGTGATCTCAATGGGCTTGAACATCTGTAATGTGACAATTTCTGTCATCAAAGCGAGTTTTTTTTCGCAACATGTGAAATTGTCAGGTTGTGTTCAAATACTGCATGTGGCTTTACAGTTCTCCCAAAATATATTATTTATTTTTAAAAAGGATAAAAAAAAATAAAAAAAGCTTATTGGGTTTTAAATTATATCATATTGTTTAAATGCCAAAATAAATAAAATTCAGCTCATTCAGTTTTATGCATTATTTCCATTTAATATATAATATATTAATATTTTGCATCCACTAAAGTGACATTGGAGCCAGTTGGTTGGCAAATCATAAAAAAAATTAATAAAAAAAAACTCAACAAGCTTAATAGGTATTGAAAACAAATATTATATTACAATTTAACAATTTATTTCGATAGTCCACTTTAGACATTCTACTAACTATAAGTAACTTTTCAACTACATGTCAACTAACTGTCATTAGAGTATTAGTAGACTGTCAGCTTAATATCTGCTAACACTTTATTTTGTTGGTCCCCCAACAGACATTCAACTGACTATAAGTAACTTGGCGACTACAAGTCAACTTCTTCTCCTAACCCGAACCCTAACACCTAACCATAACCTAACAGTCTACTGACGGTCTACTATAACATACTAATACTCTAATGAGAGTTAGTTGACATGTAGTTGAAAAGTTACTTATAATTAGTAGAACGTCTAAAGTGACTATCAAAATAAAGTGTAACCTGTTATATTATATTATGTTATATTATATTTATTATATTATTCACTAAAATGTCCTTGGGACCAGTTGGTTAAAATTAATTGCAAAAAAGTGAAATAAAGAGACTAAAAAAAGCTTTTCTACAAAAGCTCCTTATTTTTTTGCATATCTCACTTGGATTTCCAAGCCAATTTTAAGCGTCCAAATACTTTTTGTTAATGCATATTATTAATTTATTTTGACATATTTGGTGTCTTGAGGTGCAGGAGCACCATGGACCTCAGAAGTTGAGACTCAGAAGAGATAGAAGCCGAGACATACATACACACACACACACACACACACACACACACACAGCCGGAAAACTCAAAGAAGGCCGCGGTTCGTTTTGGATGTACATTGTATCAAGTGTATCCCATAGTCAGTCAGACAGACAGGTAGATGGCTGGTTGCAGGTGCTTTCTCTCTCTGGGAGGCCTGAGACAGGCCTGTGCTGTGCCGGCTGTCAGCTCATCAGGGTGTTCAGGTCCGGCTGGCTGACGGGCTCCGGCTCTGAGGCCTGGGCTGATGACACCTTCCTGTTCCACTGTGACAGGCCCAGTCCGACAGGCGTCAGAAAACACTCAGCCCTTCTCAGCGTTCGCAATGTCTCATACACACACACACACACACACACACACACACACCTGGACACGAGCGCACACACACACATTCACAACCACATACCTGCTTTGACATGAAAGAACACACATATTCACAAACACACACCCACACACACTCGCTGATTTACACTCATAGCCTACCTGTCTCCACCGTGCTGTTGAAACTTGATGAACTGAGATGGAGAATGTGATGACAAACATACAAACATATCCATCGAAATAAACAAAGTTGGCATAAACCTCATCAGGACATGATAGATTCAGGGAGAGTAATGGTTTGAGTTATTATACCATAGGTGAATGCTAGGAGATGTCTTTGCGGGTTGTCAGTAAAGAATGCCCAGAACGCAGGCTCCTCTGCCAGACCTCTGAAGGTCGGACAAGCTTATGTTTGGCTGAGGAACTTTGGCTGAGTACACACCAGCTGTCTCTTTAGCCATCACTCAGACAGCGCTACACAGCTAGCTAGTGTGTGTGTGAGGCTGTGCGTCTTTATTGTCGTTCAAACGCTGCCAGTGTGTGTCCTGAGCTCACGGCGCCACACACACGCTCGCCCCTTTCGGGGGGCTACCAGATGCTGACTGCTTGAGGCCTAGAGACAGAGAGAGAGAGGCACAGAGCTCCAGCATCACACCCTCTTCTCTCTTCCTCTCCCATGCAGTCACCAGAAGATGAGCCTGATTTGTTTTGGGAGCCATCCAATAGACGGAGAAAGAGAGAGATTCAAGAGAGGCTAAGAAATAGAGAAAGGAAAAAAAAGGTGAAATACAGAGCATGAGAATGAGAGCGTGGCACCCCACGGCGTCGGGCAGAATGGGCCTCACCAGATATGAAGAGATTAGCCAGCCGCTGCTTTAACCCGGGCCTGGTTTTATGGCTGCTAAAGCCTCTGGCAAAAGTTAAAGCTACTCTCAGCAAACTCCAGCAACCCCATGTGTCCTCCTGCTCTCAAACACGCAAGAAAGACGAGCCTGAGAGGGAAGAAAACGGGTTAGTTACACTCATCGCCAATGCATTAAAGTCTTCATAACAGGGTTGTGAGCATAACTGAATTCAACAGAATGTAAAACCGCACAACATGAAAGATGACAACTAACACAATTCCCATGAAATATCAGTTGTGTTGAAAATAAGATATGGTTTATTTTGTCAAATGCCTTCTGATACTTTGAGGTGCATTTACACAGACTGTTTAATGCTGCACCGAGGCAGCATAAATGCACAGAAAAAACAATTGCAGACATACTGATATGGAATTAATATTTTCTATAATGCAATGATGTTATAAAACATTGCTGACATCTTATACCGTTGGAGCTTATGTTCTAGCACTGCTTTTGAGCACCATTGTGTTTACACAAAATACGAGGTAACAATGAATTTAAAAAAAGGTGTTAGTTGTTAACATTGTGATTCATTTACAGAAGTCTTTATGTCTCTAATTGGCTTTTGATACAAAAGAAGACACATCATTTCTGACTTTCTTTCTGTGCTTTGTGATTTGTCAGTTGATTGACATAATGATTAATTAATTCGCTCACTCATAACATAACTGCATCTTGACCACATTCTCATTTTTGTCAATGTGTATGTTGGAGACAACACACTTGTCAGGATAGCATGAATTACACTTTGCCCCTTTCTTCTTTTATAGTGTTTATTTGTGTGTTAATTAATGTCTGTCTTTTTGTGTTGTTTATGCAGTGGTGATTATGACATCATTACCTAATCTGCACATGAGCTCTGCATTCAAGATAAAAGAAAATTGCTCCTGTTAGGTTGAAGAGGTTCACTTGAGCTCAAGAGAAGTTTCTAATCAATTGAAATTGAGGTCATACAGTATGTTGGGAGGAAGGGAGGGCGAGTAATACATTATCGAAATTTAAACAGTCTCACAAGCAAACAAGCACAAAAAACAAGATAAACCTCTCAATGGAACCTTCCTTCCTTCTCTCTTGCTCTGACATAAAGGCGAGTTTTAATATTGCCACTTTAAGGAGCCTTACTACATTAAATTTAGAAGGTGCGTGTGTGTATGATTGGCTAATTCAGTGCCTCCAATGAGTGCTAGCCCTCATTCTGCTCCAGCTTGTTCTCTTTTAATCTCTTTTTCTTTCTTTTTTAATTTTACACAAGAGATGCTCAAACAGTCTCCTCAGCATTTTGCCTTCCTCCTCAACCTATCATTTCTACCTGCTTAATTCCCCTCTAACGGGCCGCACCAAAGTCGTTAGCTGATTAAGGCTCTTAATTGGGCTCAGAAGAAAAGGGTGAAGACAGGGCTGAAGTTTAGAAAAACAACCATTTTCTTTGTCATTTTTGTGGATCCACATTTGTAGATGGATCGTAATGTGATGGAA
Source organism: Semotilus atromaculatus (assembly GCA_031834385.1). Taxonomy (NCBI): domain Eukaryota; kingdom Metazoa; phylum Chordata; class Actinopteri; order Cypriniformes; family Leuciscidae; genus Semotilus; species Semotilus atromaculatus. The sequence goes on along the minus strand of JAULUF010000009.1, from coordinate 8,865,202 downwards.
ATGTATTTTAACAACATTTTAGAATAAAACTTTCTTTAGCAACATAAACATCATTACATTATATAATGCTTAGATCAAATATATATTCAGATAGTTATGACTGTGATGAAAGTTTATTCACAAATGTTTATTAAATATGCATTCATATTTGAATGTACACGAACTAATAATCTCATAGGAATAACATAATGATCACTAACGACTTGTTAATGAAAGTTATTAAGGGAGTTCAGTAAAAGTGGGAAATCAGGTAAAGTGTGACAAATATGTTTCATGATTAATTGCTCTTTAAATATCAGGAGACAATCAAATGTAACAGTCATTAGTAATTATCACACGTCATTATGAAAGTGTTTTAATTTGCCTGACATCTTTGTCACAAATACAGGTGAAACTCGAAGAATTAGAATATCGTGCAAAAGTTATAATTTTGATGATTATGGCTTACAGCTTATGAAAACCCCAAATTCAAAATCTCAGAAAATTAGACATGAAATCAATTACATGAAATCAATAAAAATTTAAATACAGAAATGTCTGCCCTCTGAAAAGTATAATCATGCATATGTATATAGTTATATACTAAATATAGTAGTTTCACCTTTTAATTTGAATTACTGAAATACATGAACTTTTGCACGATATTCTACTTTTTCCGAGTTTCACCTGTATATGTGATCATCTTCTAATCAGCACCTGGAAAACCCAGCAACAAAAGAAAATGCTCTTCATGCATGAACATACAAAAAAGGTAAACTCTATATAAAATACAAATAATTTACACAAAACTTTTCAACTGTCATGGGATTGTTTTTTTTTTATATTTAGGGTTTCAGAGATCCTAATGATGTATGTGTAAAATAATATTAGAAATTTCAAAATTAGCCTCTTTGTCTCCTTTATATTATTTCAAAATGTTCCTCTGATGTACTTGTATTACAAAGTAGAAATGTGCCTTGCATCTGTATGTCTAGCTTTCTCTATATGTGCGTAGGCCTATATGTAAAAAAAAAAAAAAAAAACGATGGAAAACAGTTGTGGGTTGACATGTTTATTTTTTTTTTTTTACTTTAGCTCAGTTTGGTCACAGAAATAAGTTCTAATAAATAATTAACTGAATAAGTTCAGTTAATATGGATTTTTTTTTTCATTAATCATAATTAGCTATGGGTTAACATACTGTAGCATACATATCGTACAATATTTGAAGTATGGACATTAGGCCTATATATGTCCAGTCCCTGTTCGGTGTAGCAGCACCATGCAGGAGTATATTATTTATATTTTTATATTAGTATATAGTAAGCTAATTGTGAGCAATCATTTTGCACCCTAGGAAATTCCAGCTAAAACCTGCTTCTGATGATATAATTATGTTATTACCAGCCGAAGCAAGCAGGTCGTTTGTGGAAATTAGCTGGTCCAAGCTGTTCTAGATGATTAATCAGTTACACTGCAGATGATGTGGCTGAGGACAAGCTGGTAGACCATCTTGGTCAAGTTAGACATGGTAAAGCAACTTGAACCAGCAACAAACCAGATAAAATGTTCTCAGAATTTGTTTGCTTAACAACTCAAGCTGTATGTCCTAAGTTGCTGATGTTGCTGGGCAAAAAAATTTGCCATAACTGTGCAGAATCTACTATATATATATATATATATATATATATATATATATATATATATATATATATATATATGTATATGTATATATATGTATATGTATATATATCAGAGGTGGAAAGTAACTAACTAATACTTTCGTCACAGTAGTTGAGTAAAGTACCGTACTTTTAATTGAGTTCAACTTCGCTTTATTTATTTTTCACCAAAAGTTCTTTCACAAAGGTGCCGACGGAGAAACAGGGGGAGCTGGCATAATACAGGCACAAACCTGATATATGATCATTTCTATATATAATTTCTATATATTATATTCCATAGCGGAGAATGAACCACTGCTCTTTGAGACATTTGCACCCATGGTGATAAGGGTCATGTAAATGCTGAAAGTGAACTCAAATCAGTGTGTCTCTGATCTCTGCCTGACCTTGTGATTTTAGTAGAGCGCCTCTGCCCGCTCCCTAGGCCGTCTGTCATTAGGAGACGACTGCTTCTCTTTAGTGAGCTGCGCTGTGGGCTGAATGACAATAGAAAACTAATTCACTCCTTCTCCCGCTGACTGGGTGCATGTCTGGGTCATGCGGGACTGGGTGGAGTCACAGTTCAGGAAGGGGTCAAAGCTTTTTTAATGCGTCATTTAAATGTGAATTAGGTCATGAGGTCACACATGAACAGCCTTTTGTGTGTAATGATTGAAACATGATATGGTTACTTAGATATTTAGTTATTATATATGTGCACAGTTTATAGTATCCATAATTAACCGTGCTGTGTTTCTTAATTAATTCCTTCCATCGTTGTCGCATATAAAACTAATTAGAAATAAATAATAAACCGAAGCCACACTGCTGAGAAGAGTGTCTTCTTTGACAGTGAAGAGCGGCTTCTTTATGACTGAGAAATGTGTGTGGGTATGTGTGTGAGAGGAGGTGATGAGGGCGTTTGGGGGGTAAATCGTTCATTACGGACGAAAAGACATTTGTGGATTTGGGCATGTGTGCTATTACTGAACGATGAGGGGAAAAAAGCCCTGTGTGATCAATGGAGAAAAGAAGAGTGAACTCTGCCAGCTGCCGGCATATCACACACACACACAGAATCATGAAAATAACACATTTCAACACACATCAACAATTCCCTCTCTCTCTCTCTCTCTCTCTCTCTCTCTCTCTCTCTCTCACACACACACACACACACACACACACACACACACACACACACACTGAACAGAGACAGAGCATGACATTTAAAAGGAAAAAGCTGACATTGACTCCATCACTGTCACAGTGGCTGCCATAAAGCAGCAGCAAATATTAAAACATTTTTCATCTGTGCTGCATTATTGGCACCAGAAATTGTTTTCCCCTCCGTCTGATATTCTCCTGAACTGCTACAGCTCTCCCCAGAGACCACATGCTGTTACCAAGGCCTCCAAACATATTGGCAGTTGAAGTGACGGTATTCATGTACGCTTGCCATTCAGTGCATCCTTATCCTGCCCGCCCCACCCCCTGCTTTAACTGCCGTCTCTCCTCACACATGTCCTCCTGTCTCTGAGAAAGACACCGTGTGACCCTGACATAGGAGGTGCTATGTAAATATGTTTGCGTGTGGCACAGTGAATGAATCAGAGTGACTCACGTATGAGAGAGAACCTGTAGGTTGTTGCGTTGTTTTTTATATCGCAGTTACTGTATGCTCAAATCACTCACAATATATGCATTAGAAAGCAAGAGCTATACATTGCAAGAAATACATTAAACAGATACCTGTTTTTTAATTACCTTTGAACTGCGTGCTCCAGAAATTTTGAACTAAGGTTCCAACACAGGAGAAAGGTTCGAATCCGGCCTCCGTATAGTTCCTGAACCTATTCGTCTTCTTTTCTTCCCGATGGAAACTGTATCCTCTTTACTGTCTCTATCAAGGAGGAAAAATTACTAGCTATGTTTATTTTAAAAAGTTTATAATACAAATATATATTATTATTACACAGCTATCTCATAGGAAATACATACCTCTGTACACTTTTTTTGTAGCGCCACACAATATGTACCATCGGGTACATATCACTGCAGTTTCCAACAGAAATGAACACTAGAGGCAGTAAAACAGCAAGCACTTTAAATCATTTTCACACACACCTATGATTACAGGGGCAGATTATGGATTAATAAAGACTTGTTTTCACATGGCTCTTTGCACAATTATGTTATGACCTTAAAACACATTTTACCACAGTGCATGATTTGTAAATGAATATATTTCGGAGTTTGCATCACTTAACCAGCTCCATATGTTACTGACCAACTAAGTTTGCTAAGAGCTCGGGTACAAATCCCGTGAAAGACGAGTCATGACAAAAGACAAGAGTTCAAAAACAAGCTAAAATGCCATGGTTACGATTGCCTTTTTATATCACATTTGCTTTTGTTAACGCTATCGGGTAGGTTTAGGGTTTAATGCAGGTGTAGCTATTATTTTAAAATGGAGCATTAAGCTTTTAGCGCCACTCACCGGACATTTCAAAACTGCGGTGATAAGTACAAACTCCAAAATATTAAACCGTTGCCATATTCACGTTCATCTGTTGCGGAAAAAAAGTAAAAAGCGCTTTAACCGCCACTCACTGGACATTTCACTTTGAAACTGTCGCGAAACGTGCACAACGTAATGCACAGGTAGGGGAGCGGGGCACAACCTAACGCGGGCTAGTTGTAACACCCTTGTTTTAAATACTCCCACACATGTTAGCATGACGAAACTTAGTGTATTTACTAGTTGCCATATCAACACTATATAGAGAAAACTTGCGCCAAAATTCAGAAATCTTTGGAAGATATCACTGAACAATTATTCAACCATAGCAAAAGTAAATTTCTTACTTAAGTTAAAGGTGGGGTATGTGATTTCCAAAACGGCCGGCAGATTTTGAAAGTACACAACTCAAAAGGTCCTACCTCCAACGCTGGCCCTGACTCCACCCATTCGAAGAACATGGACGCGCAATCATGCTCGAGCGAAAACATATAAAAGATGTGCGAGACTCAGCCCTGACGTCTGTACAGCGGTCTTCTATTCAAAGCAGGATTCATAGCAATGTGCTTTGAGTGTGCGCACGAGGGGGTAGGGGGGTATGGTACGCATAGATATCTATATAAAGGCTAGATGTCTTACGGCGGAGTCTCTATCGTCATCACCGGCGGCCATCTTGTCACAGGCAGGGTTAAATGTAAGGTGAGTTATCTGCACAAACACAAATACTCTTATCTCGCTGAAATCTGGACGGATTTACAAACGGTTTGGTTTCTTACTAACGTTATTAACGTGGCTATAATACTAGCATATAATGGATGTTTACATAATTAATACATAATTATCCATAAGTGTGCAGTGTCATAACTACATCTCTGACGTTTATAACGAACCAACCCGTTTGAAAATCGGTAGAAAATTTAGCAAGTTATGGTTATTTAAAAATTACATGCACCATAAACACAATGTTACGAGTGGGCGAGCAGCCTGTGACAAGATGGCCGCTAGGGTGCTGACGTCGACTACCATTGGCCAGCAGCGCGGACGAGACATCTAGCCTTTATATAGATATCTATGATGGTACGACCGTTTGATTGACGGACTTACTGTCTGATGGTTCTGATTGGCTGGAGCTTTTCGAGTCCTGCCCGGTCCACAGATGATTAAATTGATTAATTTTCATTTCAGTGCTTCTAACTCTTTTCTTTTTTTTTTTGGCTGTAAATGGGTTATGAATAGGATTTCAAGTGATTTTGAAAAAATGGACAAAAAAGAGAATCACATACCCCACCTTTAATTTTTCATCTCTATTTTTGGTGTTTATTTTAAAATAGACAAATCTGATATTATTTTAATCTCCAATATGTTATTTAATGGTTGATACAGTTCTTCAATGCTTTGCTAACTAGCAGAAGACACTAGCAGGGTTTAAATCCCAGTTGTGCAGGTGTGGCATGTTGTAACACTCCATTACACTGTGCCCCTATTAGAAATATGCTATTCTGTTCTATACTTTTATGAAATCTATTGAGTAAACATGAGAAAAAGGTGAAGACTGAGTGTCAATGTTCAGAAAATATTAATTATTATAATGTTTTGAACTATGTTGTATAGCTGTGTTTTCCGGTGTGTTCGTTGTCAAACTCAAACATTATTTTATTTTTAATTATTTAAAAAATGCCATTATTTTATATGAAAAAGTTACTAATTGTATTTTGAGAATATATTTTAGTTTGTCTTGTATATATTTTTTATTGGATCAGATAGCATTTTATGCTGTCATATGGTCATGTTACAATGTACCTATGGGGCATGTTGTCACATTTCACTTCCATTCTTTCGGGGTACATCAAGAAAAAAGTATACACTGTAATAAAACAAAACCACATTATTGTACTAGATGTGGGAAATTAATGTGGGGAAAAAATAAATATTCTGAACCATAAGTAGATTTACACAAACTAAGAAAGTCAAAAAGTGTTAAGTTGTGCCCCGCTCTCCCCTACATTTTTCTAATGAGACCAGGCAGCATATAGTTCATCTGAATAACTATCCACCAACTATCCAATTTGTATGAGATGGTTAAATCACAAGATATCACACAAATACAAGACCATACCAATACAAGACCATTAATAATATAACAAAACAAAATATATTCATAACAATATAACATTCATACAACAATAATTATCACTTATGCAAATTATTTGAGTTGTCGTGTTGGGTATTTATTTAATATAATTATATTATTATTTCATCTATTTTATGTATGCTAATTTTTATTATTTTAAAAGTTAAGTTTAAATTGTTCTTTTGTTGCAAAATCACATTTACAGCCCAAAGCAAGCATGGCCATACAGGGAAGTTTTGCCAGAACACATCCTTTTCTCAGGTGGCCATATTTAGCTTAAGGGAAGAGAATCTGGCTCCTCCATCTGCTGGCTCCGATAAGTGGTGTGAGTTTGATTAAAATCATTTTCCACGCTGCATCTACTGATGCTTCTGGAAGCCTCTTCATCTTGTCACATCCCTCACGTGCCCGGATGGCCTATTTACACACACAAACACAAATGCAATTCAATCCAATCGCACGGCACGTGTGTAATCAAAAGAGGAGTATGTGGCAGTCAGTGAAGAGACGACACAGCAACTCTACCGGGATTTATTCAGCTCTAACTTCTGATATAGACGTCAGACCATCGTATATACTGTAATAATCGCGGAGCTTTGATTACCAGCTCATAAGTCTGCAGTCAGAAATTACACACCTGCTAAAAATAAGTCAAGATGGAGTGTATAGATGAAGGAGAAGCCGAGACCTGTGGTGAATGTGCTCTTGTTTTTACCAGATAATCAGGACTGTTCTCCTTACGTCACCTGCTCCAAATGCACATCAGGACTGCTGTTTCTGCAGGCCTCCAGGCTCTTTTAAGGGCACTGTAAGATATTTGCCTCTAATGCGCACAAATGAGGGGCCCAAATGGTCTTATTACAAGGCCTCCCTCAACAGAGACAATACATCAGGTGAAAACACACTACAAAATGGAGAGCGTGATTGTTCTGGGAGCACAGTGCTCATTACTCAACACAATCTCTCTTGCTTTTTCTCTCACATGTTCTCTCTCTCTCTCTCTCTCTCTCTCTCTTTCTATGTCCCTCCACCTCTTACTCTCTTCTCTTTCACCAACATGCACACATTCACACACTCTTTTTCCCCTCCTCCCTTTCTCTTTTCTTCAGCAAGTCTCTGGTTTCAGCAGGCGCACATGCATGGAGCCGGATCCACCCCCCATCTATCAGTCCCCTGCTTTTGTTCTGCATCTCCATAAGAGTAACTAATGCATGTCTGGTGCCTTACTGGATTAGATTAATGTCATTATTGACTGCATTCAGTCTCCGTCAAACGTGCAATGAAGAGGAGATGAGAACAGGCCTTTTGATCAACAGGCCAACATTTCATCATGTGTCTCAGGTTGCTGGCTGGACCTTATGCTGATGCTGATGTCTGAGGCCAGTGTAAGTATGAGAGGGGTGTGTTTGTGCTGTGGGAGATAAAACAGGAGGATCCATGTTATGAGTGTGTTACCTAACGCTTCAGCTTTTCCACCTCCTGAACTCGGTGTGACCTAGGGGCAGTGTGGGGTCAGTTGCCTATTGGCCGGGATAGATGATGTAGTGGGTAATGGCATTACAGACATCCCTGGAGCCTGTGGCTCTTTAGAGAAATAATCACTCATTGTTACTCTATCTGTGCTTTAAGATTTAAGCCCATTCTCTGCCTGAACTCTGGCATCTTCACAATGCACAGCTGATGCTGCTCCAATACAAATACACTGTAAAATATACACTGTGAATTAGTTGTCAATGCATATTATTAGTAATAGTAGTAATACATAGATAATAATAATTGATATATATATATATATATATATATATATACATTTATTTATTACAGTTTGCTTATTATTTATTTAGTCACTGAATAACAATCCAAAAAAGTTCCAACCCTGTCTCATTATATAATTGTATTAGATGTCAAAATCTCAAGATGATAGTTATTCACTGAATAACTATCCAAAAAAATGAATTGAATGCTTGGCATTCCAATCCAGTCTCATTACAATTTGTGATAATTCTTATGAGATGGCAACATAACAATATACCGTACAATTTGGTTCACACAAAAACGCACGACCCACAATTAACTTAACCATAAAATCAAACCACTTACCCAAACCCCAAATCTAACTATGATTCAAAAAGAAAAAAAAAGAGCCTGCAGAAACAATCCAATGCCTTTTTTTTTTTTTTGGGCAAAAAGAAGCCAAATTTTTGTGATATCTTGTGATATCGTCATCTTATTTGAGTTATTACATTGTCATGAGAGTGTGTTGGGTTTTCACACAAGCCCATAGACAGAGATAGAGGAGTAGTTTATTGTTACCAATGAAATACACAGGGTTTATCTCGCCCTCATAGCAAAGAACAAAAATAAAGAAAAATTCAAGAGCTCTCTCTCTCTCTCTCTCTCTCTCTCTCTCTCTCTCTCTCATTTGCTAGCTGTCTTTCCTCTTGCTGTAATACTCTGTTTATGAAACATATCAAGAGAAGCATAAGACCACACATGCAGGGAAACTGCTCACTCATTCCTCTCCGCCATCTGCCAGGTCACATGACCCATCTGCACACCACAGCCCTGTCAATCAATCAAAGACTGGGACAATGGAGAATAATAATCATGACAAACTAGGCAGAGACGAGAGCACACGTCCACACACACACACACACACACACAGACTGACTCACGCTCTCCGTGCATCGAAAAATGAAGGGACAAAACTTAATCAGGAGGGGTCGTGTTAGGGAGTGGGGAACAGATTAAATTACTATGGTATTAGATACGGGAAATGATTTCTGTCAAAACCATCTTTACTGCAATTATAATATGTTAATTATGTATTTCATTAAGTAAGTGGATTAGAGGCAGCGCTGATGGAATCAATCTGAAGAAGGACTGGACCAGGAAGACCAGACACACACACACACACACACACACGCATGCACATGCGCACACACTCTCGCACACACACACACACACGACAGAATTCTAATGAACTCCATCAGGGGAGGAGCAGAGGTGCTGCCAAATGTGCCATTCTGTCCACTTGAACCACAGCATTTGCTTCCATTTAAATTACACTGACTAAAATAATTTTACAGTTGAATTGACAGTGTTTTCATCTGTCTCTGGCCAACGTGTTAGGATGGATTTGGAATCTGGTTTTCAGAACACATTTACTTTGTCTGATCATGAATTTTTGGGTAGGCTATAGTATCTAAGTGTTAACTCAGTAGCCTATAGTTTAATGATAAAAACTGTTAAATATTTATATATTAATTTTAAATATTCAAATAAATAAAAAATTATATAATTAATATTAGAATATATAAATATATAATATAAAAATATAATATTATAATATTAAAATCTGAATTCTGCTCATTGATATATTCCAGTAAATAAGATAAAGTTATTTCAAGATAATAAGACATAATGCAAAAATCTAAGAATACCTAACCAAAAAAAATGTATAAATCAATAATTGAAAGAAGCTTAAAAGTTCCATCTTAAGTTTAGATAAGTTATCTAAGTCTGGGTTACAGAACAGAATAAAAAGAAGAATGGCAGAACGGATGACTAAATTGTAAATTCAAAAGTCTACAAAGGTCACTTTGCGGGCCATGAATGTCATCAGAGAAGTTTTGCTAAAGGACATAATACTCGTAGAGAATGAATGGCCAGGATAAAGTTAACAACCATTCGTGACTGGACATATAACAATGTGTTACGTTCCAGTCGGAAACATCACGTGTGTGCGCTCAATATGGTGCTCTTTTCAAAGGCAGACCAAGACTCCAATTTAGATGCAAATATCTGATAAGAGCGAAGTACATCCTTCCAGTGATGGAATGCACTTTTTCTTTCCAATTTCATATCTGATGTTTATTCTTTGACAGACACCAGACAAAAGTGAATGTTGTGGATTCCACGTTCCTGAGGGAATGTAGAAAATAACAAGAATAAAAGAGAAAAACTGGAAATAGACAGCCTTCCCCAATCCAATTAAGTCGCTTCAGACATTATGTGTTTTTTTTTTTTTGTTTTTTTTTAAATGAAAGGCAGTTGCTGAAGTATTTGGTGTCTTTCCTAGAAAATGTCTAAAAATGTGGCATCATGCACAGAAATGTCAAAATATTATTAGTGGAGACAGTGTTTGTTTACAACATTACCTTTCTGTAAATTCTTCTTTCTTTTTTTGCCACATCTCAAGGTTTCAGTGTCTGAAGTTTTTCATTATTTGTAAGATTGTCCCACACATTTGTAGTGATTCTGAAAAATTCAAAACCTGTTTATAATGTATATGTATGCATGTAGGTGGTCAGGGGGAGTTTATCAGTGGTCAAACAAACGGAAACACATACTGAATCATAAAATCACCTCATTCACAGCAGAGAGTCACCTCCAAAGATTTAGAAATAATTTAGAAATAAAAGGCATTTTTCCTAGCCTGATTTTAGCCCAAACGCTCTGTTTCAAGGGGCGTGTCTGCTGTGTGTAACCGGCCTCTGCTGTGATTGGCTGACATGCTTGCATATGAAATTGCTACGTATTACATGTGAAACTCTCTCGAATACTTTTACTACAGATATTATACGTTTTTACTATTACAGCTATCGAGATTAACGAATCGTGAGATGTTTTTAAAGTATTTAGATCTATTCCCATCACATAAACTGTTGCCGTGATGAGCATTGAGCAAACAGATGACAGTGTGTTGATCGCGAGAATAAAGACCTTATCATTACAACGCAGTTTCTGCACTGTCTCTAATGCTTTCACCAATGCAAACACGATGATGTAAATACAGTATTGAACGATTTTGAGAGAAAGATTACCTGTCTGAACTTGAACAATTACTCATCAGAAAGTGTTGCTTGGTAGCTTGATCGATCGAGGCCAGCTCTGTATTGGTCCAAGTTGAGGAAACAGTCTCGTCGGTGAAATGTTTGGAAATTTCCAGAGAAAACAAAATTAACCCATTGTTTCTTCAGAGGCTCGGATGAAGGAACTAAATACTTTTGTGTTCATTTGTACATCCAAACACTGAACAACTGCCATGCTTCGGCTGCGCAGTTCCGCCTGTCATTGAACATGGGCTGGCATATGCAGATTTTTGGAGTCGTACATATTAATGATCCCGACTGTTGCGTCACAGTTGGTATTATGTGGAGATTCGCCTATTTTTCAGGGGTGTTTTTCAAAATGAAATTTAAGTAAGAAGGAGAAAACAATGGTGTTTGAGACTCACTGTATGTCATGTCCATGTACTGAACTCTTGTTATTTAACTATGCCAAAATAAATTCAATTTCACATTCTAGGGCACCTTTAATATGTACAGCATTTTACCTGTCGGAACGCATAGGACACACATGTACACGGAGCCGTGAATAAATCAAAATGTGTCAAGAATAGCACATCACTGCATGTGTATTTATCCAGGGGTCTACTTTATTGGACTCAAGTGCATAATTTCCATATTAAAGCTGCAAACTTTTAATTCTGCTGATATTGAATTCTTATTCTTGTCAATGAGGGATTTCTTGCTAGCTGGTTGGACTGAAAAAAAAATCTCATGCATATGTTAATACATGCAAGATAAGAGATAATAAGCATGACTCAAATACATATAACTGTCTGTTTTTTTTTTCTTCTGGTTCTATTTTTTTCATTCTTGTTATCATACACCAAAAAAATGAATTTATTTACTTGGTCTAAAGTAGGTCTGCATTTGTTCCCAACTATATTACTTTTCACCCAACTCAAAGTGTTTGATGTGCCTTTGAAATGCATTCCTAGAAAACAAAGCCATGTGTAATTAGGACTAGACTACAATTAGACTGTGTGTTTTCACTGCTATTCAATAATTATCATGAGGATTGTTTGCTTATAGATGCACTGATAGCAGAACAGGAACGAGGCGGATTGAAAAGGCAAAGAAACAAGAAATAATGCAGAAAGGTAAAAGTGAATGAAAATTAAAACATAATTGTACAGGGTATCACTGTGTGTGAGTGAATATGTGGGTATCTATGGAGTGATTCTAGAGTCTAAGAGGCTCTGGCAATATGATAAACCCCCTTTTCCCTTCCTTCTCTCTCAGGGGACATATTACACCTCTCATTATGCTACTGATTGGCCTGATTTCATCTACAAAGCATTCTGTGAAGGGCACCATCCCTTCACACCACTAACCCAGCAAACAGAAAAAGAGAGATAACAGAAATAGGTTTGCTCACAAAAACAGCATCAACAGTCAACAATCAGGATATGCATTTACATGCACTTTAAAAGTTATATTTCAGCCTGACTAAAGCAATAAATATTTTTTCTTTTTATGTTATGTAAACACTTTTGTCTGAATTAAATTCAACAAACATACACTGATCGACTATATAAGTATCTCTTTCGTCCAGCATGCATACACGTTAATCAGACTTCAATGAGCCATGGTGCTGTTCACTTGCTTTGAAAGACAGGTGAAACACAGCATACATTTAATCCTTCACATATTGTGTTACGCATTGTGTCGTGTATAATTGTAACTCGACTACCTAAGAGCCTAAGCTTGATTGTAACTACACATGTTTTTCGGGTCCCGAAAAATTTCGACCACATTGACTCATTGTATGGGCAAATAAAACAATTAGACATTTCTTTTCAGACTATCTTCCACGTCTTTTAAATTCCACATAAGAAGTCATACATATTTGGAGTGACATGAGGGTGAGTTACAGAATTTTCATTTTTGGATAAACTTTCCCTTTAATGTCAATCAACACTAATTGTTCAACAATACTTGAGATAAGCCCTTTGTTTGCTCCATATTTTAACATTCGGTGCCTGACGGTAAGGGTACAGATACACACCATTCCGAGCGTAGCCAAAAAAGGACATTCCTATTCCATTCTCTTTATCACTGAACTTGGAGCAAACAGTCTAATTTACAGGGCAAACTTTCCTCTCTTCGATAGCCTGATTTGATATACTCCAATAGAGCCTTTCTTCCAGACACCATCAATTGTCTATGGATTTTTTCCTCCCTCTACCCACCACAGAAGGGAAACAAAAAGGAGGCCTGCACAGCCTCCAGCCTGATACGCTTTATTGATATCGATGCAGTAGGAATATTGCCCATTTTCACCAGGGGATCAATCTAGACCGTCACAGGGTGTTTTACGAGGCGCGTCTTCTCTGTGTGTGGTGGCCCCGTGGTGTGAGCGTGAGTGTGTCTATGTGGGTGACAGCCTCACAGAAACAGGGTGCTGTCGCAAATCAAGCTCTTTCATGTGCACGCCAGTTGAATGATCACAGAAATCAACCTTGTGACCGAACACAGAGGCTGCTGTTTCTGGAGGTGAGAATCTAAATTGACCAGAAAGCAACAAGTAATCGACAGCAACAAAATCTGATGTGGCGGTCAATATCAGTGCACTAGAGTCTCTGGCTTGTTTTTATGAGTTTTCGCAGGGCACCCGTGCCGAGAGGAAGGCGATGCAGGTGTCAGGCCCTGTCGGAGAGTGTCTCATCCAGTTCCGCTTTTATAGACTGCAGAGTTGCTCTGGTTTCAATGGCAAGTGCGATCTGTGAAGGCATGCTAGCGCCCCTTGGTACTAGTTAGCATGGTGGCTGGCAGCTGGAGCACGCTGATGGAGGGTGATGAGTTGAGTGGAGCGTCACCGGGATGGAGGGGAGGAATGGGAAGGGAATGGGTGGGGGTGGGGAGTACACACCTGGCATCCACCACAGATGGGCATAATCATCTCTTCCCCAGAAGCCCTCCCTTCACCGCCACCATCTCAAACGCTTGAGTGCACGCACACGTACGCAGACGCGCACACACAATCTCACACTCGCGATAGTTTGCTAGCAAAGCAGTTTTAATCGGTGCAGTGCACACATGCAGATGTACACACACAGACACAACCTCCCATACCCGACATATGTGGAAACAGTCATATGGTAGTACACAAATCTCACTGAGTGGCTTTGTCTTATTGTTGCCAAGGGTTTGTACACTCTTAAAAAAAAAGGTTCTTCAGGGGTTCTTTGCGGTGGTTATGGTGCTATATAGCACCACTACCATTTAAAGAACCTGTTTGGTTCTTTAGGGGTTCTTCAGGGGTTCTCTGGGGTGGTTAAGGTGCTTTATGGCACCTATTATGGTTCTACATAGCACCATTTGACAAAGATAAGTGCTATATGGCACTTAAAGTGGTTCCCCTATGATTACAAGCCAATGAACCACTTTTAGTGCTATTTAGCACCATTTTTGTTTAGAGTGTAGAGCATCGCTTCTTTTGCACAAGGTCCACGGTGCATCATGTGGCATGACACGTTACTTGACAGCTTAACATTTATTAGAACACAAGGTACAAATGAGACACACTTATACTAGTGCTCACAGAGGAACTCGAGATACACACACACATTATACCCGTCTATTCTCCTTGACTGTGAATATATTACACAATCACGTTGAGCAATTAGACACATCCATGGGGACCCTATACACAGAAAACAAACAAGCAAACAAATCCTAATAGCTGGAAGAGCACTGGAGCCCTAGAGACACCTCCAGAGGTTTAGGTTCATGTCATTATCAGGGCTCTGTTTTGACATGGCAGAGACACACATCAGAATGGATTTGTTATTTCCAGGGGAGCGAGCTCGGGAAACAATAGGTGGAACACAATTCGAATGTGTATGATGCTTTCTAAAGGAAGAATACACCGCAAGTCGTTATTCAAATGACAAGGTGGCTTCCAGTGGGAGAACATTTGGGATGGTAAAGGCAGGTTAAAAAAAGACGCTCTGATTATCTCGTGGCCTGTTGGTCGCTAATCGGTTAACGCGTCAAGGGTCCCGTGATTTATTTATCAAAAATATTTCACCAGGAAGCGCGCCCGAGACAGACCATCTCATTTAGCGCCGACACCCCCCAGGGGAGCCCTCCATTTCCAGGCAACAAAAGGGTCCGCTATGCATCCCCTCCACTCCTTTGATGTTTATTTTAGTAGTCCACCCCTGCTGCTCTAGGTCCTTTTGTCTCCAGCCAGGTACAACAAGCTCAAGCTCAGTCCCAGCCAGTCAGGCTGCCTTTTTTTGGGGGGGGGGGGGAGTGCCTTGTTTGAAGGCACTCCTCCGCTGACCTGGTCATGAGATGTCCGGCCCCCAAACCTCTTTTCCCTAAACCCTTTACCTATCATTCTCCAAGTCTTCTGAGCAGCCCAGGGGCAGCTGGGGGTGGGAGGAGGAAGACGACGATGAGGGCAAATCTCTCACTCAAGCGATGGGAGGGGGAATGATGGGATAGTGGAGAGTATGTGTGTGTGTTTGTGTAAAAAAAAAAAAAGGGAGGGGGCAACATTTCCTTTCACTGCCTGCCAATCCATCAAGACTCAGGCTACTGCTGTGAGGCCCATCAGCCAGCACAGAAAAGTACAAGACCCGGCAACAGAGCCCCTCACTCCACGGCCATCACTCATCCGCTCGCTCTGAACTCCCTGTGACCTTTCCCTCACGTTCCCCTCCAGAACTTACAGTCCTCTGCACCTAGTTAGAGCCTAAAGACACAACAAATCGTTGTGGCTCGATTCGTTCTGCGCGCTCTCGCCTCATCTCTCGGAAAAGCGGTTTATTTTCATGTCTGTGTTTGATAGTGAGATTACAGTAATAGGAGGAAGAAGGAGAGTGGATGTGTTTACATGACAGTGTGTTTGTGTCAGAACTTTGCTTTTCTCAGCAGTTAGGAGAATGAGAAGGAGAGAGAAAGCAGGAAGGCACACTCTGCCGAGAGAACACTAGTTGACATCATTAGGCTGGACACATTTTTGTCACGCTTCCAGATTTAACCCGTCTGCGTTTCGCTGAATGCCGAATCAGTCTCGCTTCTTTTTTTTTTTTTTCTGGCTTCTTTCTTTCCTTCTTTCTTTCATTCTTTCATTCTTTTTTTTTAATATCTCACATGGTTGCCATCAGAGACTGTCCATCTCTCAACACAGTCTGATGAATGGCAGATATTGTGCCATTGAAACCACCTAAACATGACAAAATTAACACATAAAAACAGCTGTCGAGAGGTCAGAATAGCCTAAGACCATATTAAAACACGGAAAAAGCTCCAAATATGTTCTGTTAAAGATATGACTGTCCTTTCCTCGCTGCATCGATTTTTAATAAACATGATTGCATCAGGTGAAATCTAATATGCCCTTGCTTATCGTTTTATCTTCACATAGACTCCTGTAATCCAAACTTACTTTTCCAGCACACTTTGTTGTTTATCAATGACTTAATTGTGTTTGCTGCTGTTGGTTGAGACTGTGAGGCTGTTATGAAATTGTGCAGTTCAAAAACAATCTGACATTGTTGTCTCTGCTCTATGGTGGCGAATCGCGTTATTGCGACGAAGGCCTCGGGACAATGTCTGTCTTTATGACGAGGCGCTCGGCAATATCATGTCCAGATGCCGCACCCCTGAAACAGTACCATAACCTATAAAACAAACCTGACCGCAGGCTGTTCCTAATCACATGAAGCCTCGGATCGGGACACAATATTGTTTGAATTCTATTTGTATTGGTGCAACTGACCCTTATATGACTCACTGCCGACATTAAAGGGGGAGAGAGAGACGGAGAAAGAGAAAGGAATTGCCCGATGTTTGTGAGCGAAAAGGCGAGGGGTTATTTTTCAACTCGAGATGGATGTGCCAGCATCCAGTGTGATTAGAGAAATGGATAACTCACTAACATCTGTGCAAACTACAATAAAGAGGGATTTAGTGTTACCCTGAGGAAGGAAAGGAGAGGCTGTCTGTCCATTAAACGGTTTATTACAGAGCCAGAAGCCCTGTTCTAACTCACTTATTTCTGCGCGGGGGTTTAGACTCTGTGACTGCTTGTCATCCTCGGCAGACGACGCTCCGGGCTCCGTTTCTCTCTTCTTCTCTCAAACTGACTTCTGTCTTTCTTCCTCTTTCTCACTCCTCTCACTCTCTTCCATTGCCTTCAATGTCCCCTCCCTCCATATCTCCCTCTCTCTTCTTCCCTCCCTCCGTCTAGTTCACTGTCTGCCTCTCTTTCTCTCCTCTCTCTGTGAGTGCACTAGGTGGATGACAATCAAATGACTCATTGAGCAGCTGGAGAGGCCGACCCCCGGCGAGGGCTTAACTACGGAAAGTGAGCATGATCATGTCACACTTCACAATGCTCGTTGGCTGTAGCCGTGGCAGCGGGAGGGACAGGGAGGGGCTACTTTAAAGAGACAGCTACACTGTTGAAGCTGGACAACGGAGATAACCTGTACATGCATGTCGTGTTGCTATATTTGTTGACTTTACACTTGAGTAATTATTGCAAGGTATCACTTTGTGATGGTGTCTCGTTTTTTTGTAATTTATTACAGGTATGAAGAATGTGATTGCAGCAGGTGTGCATTAATGTGATATATTGTGTCTGGCTGTTAAGTTTTCCTCTGAAATCTGGCTCAGGACAAGTACAGCTGATGTATTTTACACTTGAAACGGGCGAGGATATCAGATCAGTAATGTATCGTCAAAGCATGACAAACACGAGCGCTTGTCTCATTAAATGTCCCCATGCGCCATTTCAAATCTCGGCTCAGTGTGCGTACGTGCGCGTGTGTGCGCGCAGGAGGAGACAGCATTGGCTGGGAGGAATTGATGCCCTGTGTTTGGCTAATTAAGACAGCACTAGACATTTCCGTGCAGTGAGATGGCGGAGAGGTGCTAATTCATAATTGACGTAATGGATGGAGTCTGTCTGTTGGCTTTTTAAACGCTTGCGATTTCGCTGTGATTAGCTGACATGTACCTTTGTGTGAATAATGAAAATATGCACCATGCTCCACACTTTAATGGATACCAAGCCAATCTCAAACAAGCCTTTTCAGACAGCCATCTTTTCCTCTCTCTCTTCCTCTCTGGGCCTCCCTGGAATGGCTGTCACATGAAAAATGGACCTTATTTGAGATGGACACTTGGTTAAATATAATCTTGTAATATATTCTATTAGTCCAGGTTCCCACCCAGGAGCAAGACTAGCTACATACAAATCCCTGCTTTCAGCTTCAATTATGGTATCTGTGGAGACCTGCAATTTTGTGTTTGCATTGTGTTTCCAACAAACCTGTGCGTTGCATAGAATTCAGCATGTTACTTCAAAGCACACTTTGTATATACATCTCAGTATGGTGTACTGTAGCTTGAACAATGGTTTAAGAATCAATATGATAACATATGTTTATATTACTATGGGACTGAATCTATATGGCCTGCACAACAATGCAAGCAGTACAATGTATGCCTGCAAATGTAACACCATGGTACCACCACAGTACTTTTGTAAGGGTAAGATCTCTACTATCATAGTAAATGATTATGTATATGCCTATATTGCATTGTATGCATATTGTTCATGTAAACACATAATTGTGTCTATTCATCTGTCAAAGACACTTAAGTTGTGCAGCCAACCCTCTCTACTGACAGTGTATCCATATCCACGTCACTCACACTGTGGCCCAAACAGACAACTAAAATAACACTCTGGTAGCGTAAACAAAGCGAGATTACACCCATGGGAGTGTGCAGTCTATTGTACACCCTTCACCCCTCTCCTCCTCCTCTCTGCTTGACTACAGCCTCCTGACATTCAGCTGTACTTGTCAGCTGAATTGTTTATATTCTAAGAATTAAATTTGTGTAGGATTGTGAGTGACTTTGTGTTTTCTGTGGAGATGTCTTTCTGTAGGTTTACCCACAAGATTGAAATGATGTGGAAAAAAAGAAAACAAGAAAGAGATCTATAGCAGATGCATTAAAAAAATAATAATAACACAATAGAAGAAAAAGACTCGAAATGAAATTGCATTAAAAATCATGGGATAAACTACAAAAATTTAATAATTTTGGAGCATGTACATGTGAGAGGAATAAATCCTGTGTTTTTAGCCATAATGAGATTACAGCCATTTTGCACCGAAGTCATTAGCACTGCAGCAGAATAATCCAGCCAATCAGAGTGCAGGGAAGGAATCAGCTCTTCCTCTGATGCCCATCAGCTGTCGAGCAGGGCCAGCTGGGTGACATCATGGGGTCTGTTTCCGTGGTGATGATTGACACTGTGTCTGTCAAAGCTGGAGAGCTGCACACATGTGACTCGTCATTAGCGATGAGAGCGAGAGAGAGAGAGGTCTCCGCTGCCACTGTCCCCCATCCTGTCTAATCACCTGCCCATTGTAGCTGAAACATGTAAACATTAGCAGAAGAAAAGTGACTGATTTCATCTCATTTCATCTCAAGGTACTCATCGCAGATTACATTTTTTCCCCTCAACGTTATTATATTTTACATTGTGCTACATTGCATGCAAATATGACATATATTTACATGTTTTCAGGCTTCCTTCCTTGCACCATATATGTTAGCAACACGGTTCCAACTGTACTTCAGTTGAACTGTTTGTTCATAATGTTTGTTCTGACACCAATTTATGGGTTTGTAAATGTGTGTGAAGTTAATTTAATGTCTATAGATAGATAGATGACAATATTACATACATTTTCTATAGTTTTATCAGCATATTGATGGAAACTGTCCTTAAATAGGGGGCTTGTAAAGTATCCTTGTTCTCTCTAAAAGAAAAAATATATATATTGACCTTCTGACCAGTGGCTGACATTAGCATATGAACCTTGCATCTAATTGTAAACTCCTGTGTTGCATCTAATTGTAAGCTGCTGTAAAATTACTAAAGATGTTCCACGGTATCCAACAAGTTTGATCAGTCAGAGCAACATTTCCGCCTTTCAGTGGATGTTAAAGTCAAGCGTGCGCCCATGACTAATCGCACTGAAGGCCTCATGCCTCCACAGGGTCAAAAGTGACATGCGGACCCCCAAACCAGCCAGCATAGCCCTCAATGTCAGCATGTGTACAATGAACTGACATATCCGTTTCGCTTGTTTAGAGAGAGTGTCGTATCCACACTTGGCTACTGACCAGTGGAAGCATCATATCACACGTGAAGTTGCTCCAGATGTTTCTGCTCTGGCTGGCCACGAGCTGCACATCTGCTTAAGGCAAACCACATATGCAGGTGCAATCTTCAAAGAAAAGATTAATTAGCCAACACTTTAAATTAATGTCCGTTGATGGACCTTTAATTATGGAGCAATTAATTATCATTACAAAACAGACTAATTATATCATTAAGTAAAGTCAACCAAAAATAATTTCATTACACCAAGGTGGTTCCAAGACACTCTACTTATTTTCAACCCAAGTGCATGGATATGTAAACAACATCATTGTTATTATTTGTATGTTCATGTTCTAGCATCAACAGAGGTGGCAGCTAAACGCACATCTGCCCGTGGGTGTCGGCTTCAATTAATTCCCCACAATCTATGAAGTTATTTTGAACATTTGTGTAATAATAACATCTCCAATACATACAAATAATAATAAAAAAAAAACATCAGCATTTTGCAGTGATACAATACTGGGGCTGATTAAAGGATCCTGTATGTGATATCCACGCTCTTCTACTCTCTCCCTGTTTTGTTTAAGATTGAAATCCCCATAAGACAGCAAGAGACTGACGGTTCTTCAGCAAAGTTCACACTGTGTGCACCGTGAAATGCACTGAGCCCACCCAAAACTGTCAAAACGACAAACAGTACATCTCCCCTGCAAGCCGAGCCCTGATATCGCAGCCTGTGTCATTGCAAATGGACGACATCTTCTGTGCGTGCCTGATAAGGGCACTCACCTCACGGTGACCTGATTCGATGTACACACGCACACGCTCACAAATATATGCTCGAACGTGAGCGTATACAAACACGGGCGCACATCTCATGCAGATACGCAGAGGCACACGAAACAAATCTCTTGTTCTGTCTCTCTCAGCCATCTTGTTGCCTAGACGTGCATGTCTCTGGCAGATGTACAATGTCACAGGCAGGGGGAAGGAAAAAAGTTGCATTCTCAGGCAAAAGCCTGCCAATCACATTTCACCCTGTCCATCCTTGTGACAAATGCCGTCATTCAAACCTCACATTACAGACCTGTCCATATGGTTACATGTCTCCTGTCACTCTGTCAATCTCAGCCAACAGAGCTAAAACACAGGTTGGACAAGAGCATGGACGCAAACCCCACGAGTCAGGAAAACTCTCCACCAAGCTAAAGGTTTCCAGTCCTGCAAATGAGTTGACTGACAGCTCATGATTGTCCTTCCTCGGCAGTGACACGTTGGAGTACTCCTAAACTACCAGCGCCTCGTCTTCATCTGGCTTCGCCTTTTCTCATCTTCACTCATTCGTCTACCCCCCACTCGCTTACTCTCATGCTTTTTTCCCCTGTATGCGTGTGTCAAAACGTCAATTTCAGCACGACAGGATGTGACAAGGCCCGTTGCCCAGGGGGACGGCCGGGAATAGAGGGCTGCGCAAATTGATTTTGATTTCATTCCAAATCATTCAAAGTGTTTAGTTCTAATGGGAGCTGATCAGAGCGCAGTTCGGAGCACGGCACCGGGTCTGGAGATTAGTTCTGTCATTCGGGCGATCAGGGCCTGTCGGGTCCACTCCCTCGCTCGAAGACGGTGAGGGCCACGTCATATTGTGGCTCTCGTCAGCCGAGCTCCATCTAAAGCCTACGGTTTACATAAGAGACACAGTGCAACACAAGCGATACCCTCTACCTCACATGAGAGGTGCATAGATTCACCCACCAGCACCCAGAGCTGTCAGGAGCATATGCTAATATGACAAGATTGAGGAAAAGAGCCAGTGCTACAAGCATTGTACGCAATCAGGCTTCTGGGACTGGGGGGAAAGACAGAAGTCTCACTGTGGATGGAAAACGAGTTGTAGCTTAGGAAGGTTTCTCGAAGGCTTAGTGGATCTTGACTGCAATTCGTGCTTCATGCTCTGCAATCATGTGATTTTTCAAATGTCACATATTTAGAAAAAGTCCTTCAGCCATCTTCGTGTGGAGTAGACTGCCTTTCTCAACATTCATACATATATATCACACATGTATCACTTTTTTCCAACATCTAAGCATGTTTTCACACCTAGCTCATTTGAACCCTCCAAACGCTTCAGAGCGGTTTAGAGTGTATATGTGAACAAACCAAGTGATCTGAGACCCCCTAAAGGCACCAAAAAGCGAACCGTACTCAGACCAGCCCCTGAGTACGGTTCGTTTGTGGGTCCGTTTGTGGCTCAATTTCTTTGTGATATGTGAAAACGATGAGGTCCCGGTACACTTTGCGTTTTGTTTCAACATAAGTACTGCTTTTGAAGAAATATCGTACTATCGTGCTACAGTGTAGCCTATTCTATGCAGTTCTGGCGCCTCTGTCCCAACATACAACTCAAAGTACATTCACTTCACATGTTAACGCAGCGGAAGTGTTACGCTCACGTGACACTGCAGTTATTTGCAGTCATGAACATGTATAATTTGCATGCGTAAATAAATGCATAACATAATGTTGCATAACATTTAATTTGTGTGCTGTTCTGAGCACGTACACACGAAGTGCGTGCACCCAAAAGCTTGCAGCGTGTGAGTAGTGAACTAAGTTATCTTTCGCGTCTTGTTGGGCTTAAACTGTCAAATGCACAACAACAAAAAAATACATAAACACAGTCGGTTCTGTCTAAAGTGAAAGTAGACAGTTGGAATATAAACAGATGCGTGTCTTTCTCCGTTCTGCGTGCGCTCTTAAAGTGGCAGCAACCAAATAATACACATGCTGCTGCTAGTCCTTAATTAAAACAACAAAAGAGAAAATCATTTACTGATCTTCACTGAAAAACTTCAGTAGCTTAAATAAGAATCGATGTATAATTTTTACAGTGAAGTCTGTAGTATTTTATTTTTTACATGGGTTTATTCAATTTCGTATATGAATGGTGCTGTTATATACACCTACTGTGGCTTTGATCTGATTTTTAATAACAAAGATAAAATAATGAAATAAAGATTTTGATCTTTGCTCACTATAGCCTACATGGTCTGTCTTTCATTTTTCTGTTATATTGTTACCTTGCCAGGCTTTTAAATAGGGACATAAGTGTGGCTGTACTGCTCAGTCACTTGCAAAATAGTAAAAACAACATGAAAAGAATCGATATAAAAACATGAATCGTGATTTTCCTGAAAAACATTGTGATATGATATTTTTTGCCATATCGGCCACCCCTAAAAGAGGGTATGTGTTACCAAAAAACACAGAAGTACATGAGCATCCGTGACAAAATACGTTGAAGCGGGGAGTCCGCTGAAATTAAGGATTCCTGTCTCTTCTACGACAACCTGGATTAAATTTTGGGTGCATTTTTGTGCTTGTCTGACAGATATTGTGGAAGTGTGCACATGCAAAATGCACAGAAAGCTAGGATCTGAGTTCTTTTGAGGTTGTGGTCTGAACAAGAAAGTGTCTGAGATCATTCAGTGCAGAAGAGGATCAAAAAAGAAACCGGGTTCTTTTTTGAGTCCACTATTGTGAACACCAACAGTACTGAGGTCACTTTCAGTTGGTTTGCTTTCTGGTTCACTTTAAGTGAACTGGGCTTGGTTTGGGTAACTTTATTATGTGAAAACACCCTAAATGTTAGAGTCTGGAGTCTAGACTAGCACACCTAGGGTTGTGTTAAAACCTTTTCAATTCATGAATGTGAATATTAATTGAGTTACGCCCAACACAAAGTTGAATCAGAATTACAGGAAGGATTTATCAATCTATAAACTTTTGACCTTCAGGCGTTTTTATAAGCCAAAAACAACTTTGAAAAGCCAACATTTCAGTTATGTGAATTTCTTGGAATTTCAAAATTTTGATTCTACTTCCTTATAATCACATCTGAATGACATTTCTACATAATTTTTGCGACCTCAATTCAAATGAATTTGGAATTTAATAGGCATTCTCAAGTCACTACTGAATTGTGCACAACCCTAGACCAGCATTTAGACCAGCATTAATGGCTGGTTAAGGTTGTCAAGAAGCATTTTTTGTTTTAACACTAGCCTTTGGGGTCTAGTATCTAAAAAAGAGCATTGGTGACCAGGGACTGTATTAGAAAAAAAACATCTTAATTCTTGACTTACAATGTGAAAAAAAAAACAATACAAAGATCTGTCTGAAATGACAGTGGTTCCTAAAAAGACTGTATGGGAAGTTACGGTGTTTCTACAGCCCAAGTTACCATATTGCTTTAAACTGTGTTTGTTTGTTTTTAGCAGGAACCAATCAAACGTGTCACCTTTGCAATTACTTTTCTTAGTCATCATCTCAATTACAGTCTAGGTGACAGCCACGAAAAAAATGGGGCCAGGATATAGTTTTGGAAGCCAAGCCACGACTGCTGCTTTGTGGTGGGTATAAAACAAGATGCCGTCAGCTGCACAATAGTTACTCCATGTACAAGGGTTTCTAATTTGCAAGCAGTTGATGGGCCAGAACTTTCTGAGCCGATCAAATGTGACAGCATCAAAGAGTGAGCTAAAGCAGACAAACTTTACAGCCTCTCCATCAGATATGAAATCCCAAGAGAGAGGGCGGAAAGGAAGACTAGAGAGGGAGAAAGAGAGAGAGCGAGAAAAGATCTGAGAGCTTGAGGGTTATTGCGGGACAGACTCCTTAATTTGCACATGCATCTATCTATCTATCTATCTATCTATCTATCTATCTATCTATCTATCTATCTATCTATCTATCTATCTATCTGACTGACTGCCTTTGTATGAATGCGTGTATGTATGTAGGTACAGATAAGTAATGTCTAAATTCTTATTAAAAAATAAATAAAAATACACACTGAAGGTTCAATAATCCATCCTATAGTGTCCTAGTCACTGAGAGCTTCTATGTCAATCAACAGATTCTCATCAGCCCAAGCTGGACTTATTAAAAACGTTCATCAGTGTGACAGAGGGGCATCACTCCCCAATAGGGTGTGAGCGTCCGTGTGGAATGACAGCAGGGCGAAATACCAGTCTTCTTAGGGGGCTTGACTATGCCAGAGCCCTGGAGCCTGTGCCCTTATGCCAAGGTCAGGTGTGGTGGAACATTAGATTTAGCCAAATTTTCTATTATTTATTTTATACATTTTGTGCAACCTTTCCCATAGTCTTTCAGAAATGTCTTAATAGTAAAAAATAAATAAATAAATAAAAAAAACACTTGGTTAAAATGTCTTTTAGAGTAATATTTATCAAATATTTATTGTATTTATTAGTATTCGATAAAACAATCACATATTAAACAATTCAAATTCATGCAAATTCATTTTACATTCTAAACAAAAATGACCATCATCAAGTAGTACCTTGTACTAGTAATCTTATGTTCACTTACACAAAAATGCAGTCAAAAACTATGGAACCCCTAAGGGGACATGGTTGTGAAAAAAAAAATTAGATGGGAGGAAAAATAATAAGTCAATGGGTTTGCGTTTTCTTGCAAATGTTTTGCGTTCCCCTGAGAAACTTTTTGCGTTAGCTCGCAAAGCACAAATGTTTTGCGAGCGAACGCAAAGTTTCTCGGGTCCCTTTAGGGGCTCTGTAAAAAAAGTAATATTGTGAAATATATAAACCTTAAAATAATTTTTCATTTTAATATATTTACAAATGTAATTTATTATGATGGCAACAAAACAACAAAATCAGCAGCCAATTATACTCCAGTATTCAGTGTCACATTACCTAACAGCATTTATTTGACTTTTTCATTAATAATGTATTTACTGTCCCTTTTGATAAACTGAATGCATCCATGCTGAACAAAATATCAATTTCTTTAATAAATAAATAAATGTCTTTCTGATCCCAAACATTAGAGTGAATATTTGACATTAGACTATATTAGACATTACTTGACTTTTAGTTAATTATTCTTAGACATCACATGAACATTAGCATGAGAGCTCCATTCAGATGGAAGGTGCGAGCTCACCTGCTAGCGTATCTTGTTAAAGCAGTTTTTATTCTGTGAGAGATCAGAGGCCGGATCCCCATGAGGTCAGCACTTTCTCTCTTTCCCCTGTGTCTCACCACTGCTTTAAGGTGCCTACTCATGCCACGAAGAGACAGGATCTAATAGATTGATACACAGGTTTTGACATGCTATTTGAGCGTGCAGCCGCCCTGTAATTGGCCACGTCATCATGCATTAAATTAACGATATATAGAGAAGTGCCCAGAGACGAGTGTCTTTGGCCGATCCATCAGCCGTCAGGACAAACTGCATCTGACGTCTCTCTCCGTGGGGCTAAGAGCAGCGAGACAGGGAGGGAGAGAGAGAGAGGAGCAGGAAGGAAGAATTTCAGCAGCAGGCCTTTTTATAGTTTTGCTCATGCTGATGAGGATGTGAGATTGTGTGAGAAGGTTTTTATTTTTAAACTCTTTCCAGGTTGACTTCACTCAATCATTCATCCAGATGATCAACACGTGCCGCTCAAGGTTCTTTGTTCATATTTGTAACTATAGAAAAATGCCTTCTGGCCACAGTATTTATAAAATTGTATATAAAAAATAAGAACCTTATATAAAACTAACAAATATTATTACATTGTATGATGCTCAATAAGACATTAGTAAATGTCATTGGTAAAAGTGTGTTTGGGAGTGGGACCATCTATTTATATAACCAATTAATTATATATTTGATGCCTTTAAGGGGATAGTTCACTCACCCTAATGCTACTCTGAATACATATCTTTCAACAAATGTTTAACAGAATATCCAAGCTGCTCTTTTGCATTAAATGAAAGTGTGCATTTTGTCTGCTCATTGAGAGGTCATTTCTATTGAATATGTTATTGGGATTGGAACAAAACTTCAGGTGGCGTTGCTGTTAACGCAAGTGTAACCCTCAAGTCTCTTACTTCCTGCTGAAAGCTTTATATACATCCAACCTTCCCTCTAATAACCTGGAAATCCACAATTTCCATGCATACTGTTTTAATACAGCAACCACACAGTGATTAGCTGATCTCTGAGTCCTGCTGTTAAACTAAAAAGAACAAAGGGTGCGATGGAAAATATGACATCCCTTTTTTATGTAGATCTGGATTCAGCCCAGTCTGGAGAACAATTATTCAGTTGGATATATTCACGTAGTGCACAAATTATTAAAAAATATCACCTCATGCTGCTTAAGGGTGCGAGCAAGATGGAGGTGTATAATATGGAAACACTGACAGAAGCCATTTTGATCTTTAAATTCCCTTAAAAAAGAAGAGTGACCTTTACTTAGAAGTTATATAAAGGTGCAATTTAAGCAGACTCTCTGGAGTTCAGATTTATTAACATGAAATCTGAAGTGGAGCATACTTTATTGCCCCATGCTCTGCCGCAGGACTTACGGGGGCCATTGCCATTTCAGACTCTTGATATTACCATATTATTATTTCATTATTTCTTTATATCAATCCCTAAACTCAAACGTGGCCATAAGTGGCGACGACGTCAGTTTAAAAGGTAAAAGTACATGTGATGTATATTGAAAAGCAATCATCGCAGTGACTCATATCTACAGGTTCTCACCCATGGTTTTCTTTGGCTGAGGGTATCACTTACAAATGCTCACTCACCTCAGCCTCGCACACCCTCCCACTTTCTCTCTCACACACACTCCCCACCCTTTATATTCACACAACACTGTTATAGATCCAGTCAAAGGCCCAGGTTTATTTTCCTTTGCACGGGGGATGTAAGCATTGAAAACACAAGCTGTGTTTGAAGGAGGAAGTTGGCGAGACAACAGAGGATGCTTTATGCCGCCGACACAATGGGGAGAGGATCACAATGGCATCCTGCCGAGCCAGTGGCACACAACGTGGGATTACAGCAAGTGGGACTTAAAGCACTGCAGATGGGTGGGGGGTGGGGGGGGATCCACTGCAATCTGATGCATCACAAGGGGAGCTCAAGAGATGCTTGCTTCTCTCCTAGTGGTGACCCAAATGTTTAAGCTGAATAAAGCTTTGAGAGAAGTGTGCTGTGTTGTATAAATATCGAATGTGGCTCTTGTTTTTTCCTCCCACCTCATGATTGAACCAAAGTGTGCACTGGAGATCAGTGAGACACATCCAAACAAACATCCTATCTCATAGTCAGCAGTGAAGTGGTTGCCACGTTCAATTACGGAGCATCAAAACAGTAAGTCGTGCAGTCCCCCCACCCCACACTTCCTCTTGATACCTGCTCAAACTCAAGTTGTTAACATGCTCTTCCTGGCACTTCCCGCTCATGACTTATCTCCATCCCTCTTGTTGACTTTCACGTCCACATTTTAGCTCTTTGCGTGCGTCACTGTCCTACATTATGTACCTCCAGGTGTCCTTACAGAGGGCTATCTGCAGCCATCGCAGCAGGGGTGCCGAGGGGCTCTGTCACGGGCCCTGCTGTCAGGCTTGGCCCCTGTGACAGGGAGCAGCGCGGCTGCTAATAAGGGTATTCATCACGACGGCCAGGAGCCGTGACAAGAGAGCCTGCACCACTCGATTGTCCCTCAAATATGAACTTATCATTTAATTACTCTCCCGTGCCTCTTGATTGCCTTGTCAAGATGCAGGTTAGTTAAGAGAAGAGATCTCATGGCCCTCGCCCTGACAACTGCTCATCTCATCTCATCAAAACATCAGCTGCCCGGGAGATCCTCGAAAATGAGATTCAATTTCATCCCCACTGATGCCGACAGCTTTTTTTTCCTCCCCCCTTGCTCAGGGTCGGAGTCATGAAGTGGGAGATCCATAAGTGGGAGAACATTTGATTGCTACACGGTTAGCAGAATAAACAGGGGAGAGAGAACATGGGAACAGGTGGGAGTCCTTACTATGAATCTTTTTTGGATCTTGGTGAGATGAAAGAAATAGTTCAGCCAAATATGAACATTGATTTAACTCAATCATAAAAATAAAATAAAAATCTGAAAACTGTGCTGTTTTTCAAAGGTGGAAAAAAAAACGGAAAAGTATTATCAAAAGTAGCAATCCACACAACTCACACACTGTATTTCAAGTGTTTGGAAGAGCTTTATGTGATGAATTATTCATCTCTTATAGACCCCTAGTTATTATCTAATCATCTTGCCTATTTGGATCATTGAGTCAGTGATCTTTATAACTGTCCCCGATCATTCAAAAAATCGTTTAGACTGTTTGTGAACTTGATCAACCAATTAATTGATAAGATTCTAGTCAAAAGAATGATTCATTCACAAATTGGACATCACTCATTAATTCTCAAGTAAATCGAAGGTGTTTTTGAATGAAAGACTAAAGTTCCAACCTTTTCCTTAAATAAACATGGCTTCAGAAGACCTGGGACATAGCACATGAGTCATATGGATCACTTTTATGATACTTTTATGAGACTTGACAGCCCCAGTTTTCATTCACTTACATTAAATTGAAGAGTGGCCAAGATATTCTTCAAAAATTCACCTTTTTTGTGTTGTTTGGAAGAAAGTCATACAGGTTAAGAATGACATGAGGGTAAATACATGATGATATAATGACATCAATTACACCAAGCAATTAATTCACATAAGGAATGTTTTATTGTACTCATTGCAAACCAATGTTATCAGACGTGCATGCAACCATATAAAGTAAGAACTCAAAGATTTGATGGATGGATGGATGGATGGATGGATGGATGGATGGATGGATGGATGGATAGATAGATAGATAATGAATGTTTATCCTTTGGTGCTCAAATAAACTGAAAATAACAACGTGTTTTGCGCATAAGTGCACTAAATGCAGACAAATAGCATTGTGAAGTCATGAAAGTCAAAAGACACTTGGGCTTCTGACAGACTCTTTTCTAACTGTGCCATTTCTGGCAGGCAAGTCGTGCAATTCCACAACTCCAATTCTGTTCAACGCTCATGTAATAAAATCACTCTCAGTATTAAGAGGGATCTTGGCATTTCTTTTTTTTTTATTTCTGTGCAACAGTTTACAGCCCTCCAGGGGAAACAGAGCCCAACCTATAAAAGTTCCAGCCTAGTATGAACTGAAGCCGTTCAAATGAAGATGTATGTCATGGAGTCAGAATGAGAGAGAGCTAGAGATCGAGAGTTGAAGAAAAGCCAAAGTGAGAGAGGACAACTTTTTAAGTGTGTGCCGTAGATACCCTTTTAAACAAAAAGACTAATAAATTCCACCTTTCTGACGTGATACAAATGAAATTGTGAGCATGAAATTTTAGCCATTTCTTTCTCAGATGATTGGAATGAATATGGGGTAGTTAAAGTTTAATATCCTATTATTTGTGTCTGTTTTACTCTCAATGTCCATCGGAAAGGTTACTTTTAGCAGAGTATGGAATCTTACAGAGACCGACTAGCAGTGGTGGGGACAAAAACTCTTTACATCAACATGTTCTCATTTGAGTATCTATGTGTATTAATCCACATTTTTCATGTTACGATTCACAGTAGACAAGTTCTCAGGAACAGCATGAACAGTCCATCCAATTCTATCAATCACAACTCAAAGGAACTGAATATACACTCACCGGCCACTTTATTAGGTACCCCATGCTAGTAACGGGTTGGACCCCCTTTTGCCTTCAGAACTGCCTCAATTCTTCGTGGCATAGATTCAACAAGGTGCTGGAAGCATTCCTCAGGGAGTTTGGTCCATATTGACATGATGGCATCACACAGTTGCCGCAGATTTGTCGGCTGCACATCCATGATGCGAATCTCCCGTTCCACCACATCCCAAAGATGCTCTATTGGATTGAGATCTGGTGACTGTGGAGGCCATTTGAGTACAGCGAACTCATTGTCATGTTCAAGAAACCAGTCTGAGATGATTCCAGCTTTATGACATGGCGCATTATCCTGCTGAAAGTAGCCATCAGAAGTTGGGTACATTGTGGTCATAAAGGGATGGACATGGTCAGCAACAATACTCAGGTAGGCTGTGGCGTTGCAACGATGCTCAATTGGTACCAAGGGGCCCAAAGAGTGCCAAGAAAATATTCCCCACACCATGACACCACCCCCACCAGCCTGAACCGTTGATACAAGGCAGGATGGATCCATGCTTTCATGTTGTAGACGCCAAATTCTGACCCTACCATCCGAATGTCGCAGCAGAAATCGAGACTCATCAGACCAGGCAACGTTTTTCCAATCTTCTATTGTCCAATTTTGATGAGCTTGTGCAAATTGTAGCCTCAGTTTCCTGTTCTTAGCTGAAAGGAGTGGCACCCGGTGTGGTCTTCTGCTGCTGTAGCCCATCTGCCTCAAAGTTCGACGTACTGTGCGTTCAGAGATGCTCTTCTGCCCACCTTGGTTGTAACGGGTGGTTATTTGAGTCACTGTTGCCCTTCTATCAGCTCGAACCAGTCTGGCCATTCTCCTCTGACCTCTGGCATCAACAAGGCATTTCCGCCCACAGAACTGCCGCTCACTGGATGTTTTTTCTTTTTCGGACCATTCTCTGTAAACCCTAGAGATGGTTGTGCGTGAAAATCCCAGTAGATTAGCAGTTTCTGAAATACTCAGACCAGCCCTTCTGGCACCAACAATCATGCCACGTTCAAAGTCACTCAAATCACCTTTCTTCCCCATACTGATGCTCGGTTTGAACTGCAGGAGATTGTCTTGACCATGTCTACATGCCTAAATGCACTGAGTTGCCACCATGTGATTGGCTGCTTAGAAATTAAGTGTTAACGAGCAGTTGGACAGGTGTACCTAATAAAGTGGCCGGTGAGTGTAAATGGTCACTTACTTGACTCCTGTGACAATTCTTTTGGCATCCCTGCACCACTACAAACCCACCTTTATTTTAATGAACATTTCAACAATATGTTGCTCAAAGGTAGCTCAGTCGCATTCTTAGATTCTGTTGAAAATATTGGGAAAAAAGGTTCTACTAAATGAATTAATTTAAACAACTTGTTTTCATATAAAAATGTATGTTGGCCCCCCCAAAAGTGACTCAAGGCGCATATTAGTAATGTCTAAATGTCTGAATTTGATACGACATATTTAGTGACATTTGCAAACAAACAGTGCTACAATTTTTCTGAAATAATTTGAGCGGGTGGTTTGCAGGGAACGTATAAACGTATGTTCATCTTTACACAGCTCTTCAGGAAGCATCCAAATGCTTCATCTTCTTGCTCGCATACCAACATTAGTTTGGATAATCTAACTATTTCATATTTCTTGCGTATTATTCTTTATGATTAAAGTTGTTGCTAAATGACATTTCATAATCTTTTTATCCAGTCACAAACAGCAAGTTGACTTTGATTTATGGTGAAATTATGCTCTGGATATAGGTACACATACACAACATTTAAATTGACGCTTTTGGCAGTTGCTTTTATCCAAAGAGACTGAGTGCATTCAGGTTCAATTTTATTCAGTGTGTTTCCTGGGAATCAAACCCACGTTGAGTTACTGGAACGCTGATACAATATAGACTAGTGATAGCACTTGGCCGAGTATCGTACAGCCCTTAACTTTGGTCCTGGCATGGTAGTCAACATCATTCAAAAAGACTGCGTGAGTAGATTCATGATGAGCTCACTATGTAGAATGTGTGTTCACCTCCTTCATGAGATCAAGGATATAAATGCCCAGCATGCTTTGTTGATATTGCTGGAATAACATGATAATGGCTCAAATGTGCCCACCCTTCAGACGCCATATGATATTTTTAAAGGCCTCACGACTCCGTGTAGGGCGTTTTGACGCACTTTCCTTTAAAAGTGCTTTCTTTAACGATGCTGAAACCCATCTTCTTGCAGCTCAAATTTTATCGCTTACTATAAATCCCAAGAATGGCAGAAAGGTGCTGCTTAAAGTGATGTGCGTGGAACTTTCATATGAATTGTGGCAGTCAGAATGCTGACTTTGACAAGCATATCAGCACGTCTCCCTGGATCCCGCATCAGAGGCGCAGTTGAAAAACATCCCGAGATCTACCTGGCCCGTCTCCTCCGTCGGGACAGAGATAGCTACGACGATGGGCTGAAATCACACCGCACTTCCCCCATCTGTGCCGAATCCTGCAGTGACAAGCATGAAAACCTGCGTAATCAAAGCGTAATTGATTATACTAATTGCCAGGGCATAATTGGATCCGACTCAATTAAAAAGCCTGAGTAATTGAAATGAATTACAAATGACGCATTTATTACCATCGGAATAAAAAAAAGCAAGCAAGCGAGAGAGAGAGAGAGAGAGAGAGAAAGCAAAAAGCTTGCAGGGTTGGGCTTTGTCTGCAGAGCTTGGGGTCTTGATGCACCTGCAATGCTAAATCATCAGCGCCTCACTAGATAGCGCCGGGCCGGGAATGCTTTGTGCTGTTTTTGCAATTCCTCAATGCGGATTTATATCTTTTGCTTCAGGAAAGGTTGTAATATTTCACGGCGCACGGCACAGAGTGCGACTCAGTACTGTGCGGGCGTTCAGAATGAGTGCTGGAGGGGGACGAGGGGGAGGGTTGAAATACAGTATCAGCATATATTGTAATTTTATTTTGATAAGGCCACGCTTAAAAGCCGAGGAGGCTCCCATGCGCATGGAGGGCGAGCGGGTTTATTTATTTTACATATACACAAAGCCTGCGGACGCTTCCTCAGCCGTCATTAGCGATCCCTCTACGACAGGGGGATATCAGCAAATGAGAACAGGTGCTCCCCACCCCCCTCGCGATTCAACAGTAGACTTGATAACGTAAACCACTTTGCAGCCACTTCCTGAGATGCAGCATGTGTGTAGTCGGCATCTCCGCATGCCTGAGTGTGTATGTGCACATGAGTGCGCATTTTTTATTCTCCAGCCCTGTCAGAATTTCCTTTCAAACTCGTCTGATCGGGTCGAGTCTCATCACGCTGTCACCCGAGCTCGCTTTTCATTAGTCTGCCTCCTTCTCTTTCTCTCTTAGCCTCCCTCCCGTTCTCTATCTGTCTCTATTCGCCTAGCCAAGCAGAAGAACTCAAACACATGCGCAAATTAAATCGACATCCAAACTCACTCTCATATACAAAGCAATTTAAATGATATTCATTAGAGCGATGACAAGTCCTGATGAGGCTTCCAGGAGGAGAGCACTCCTTCAGCGATTTCGCCGACTCCGTTTCATGCTCACCGATGCGTGATGCCCGTCGCCATACCATCACTTAAAATACAGAGAGAAGAGAAAAAGAGAAACCGAAGAAAACACATATCCCACAACACAGAGGACTTGTCTCGAAACAGCTCCCCACTCTTTCCCATCCCTTCCCTTGCACACATGCACAAATTCTCTAGACCCCTTTCTGTGTGTCTGTCTGGCTGTTTGCCTTTTGCGCCCTGTCCAAACATCTGACCTTTCTGCTGACAGATTAAACTTCACTCTTTTTTCCTCAGAAAACACGGAAAAGGGACAATTTTTGATGTTACTTCCTGCCTATTTTTGCCTCTCTTTTTTTCGGTCATTACTCTATTTATGTCCATGGCAATTAACTGCTGTCAGCTACTCTTAATGTATTAAAAAGCCCAGCTTTTCCCCTCTCTTTTTTTTATTTTACCCTTCATCCGGACGAGAGCCAATTAATTTGGGCTTTTCTCTCGGCCCTAATTAACCCCTTCAGGACTGTGATGATGGCTAATGCCACTGATTGAGGCCAAGCCTGAAATTACCCAGAATTACCCGACTGCTGTGAGCGAGAAGGGAGATTACCACATGCCCCATTGTTCACAGGGCCACCATTCATTAGCACACTTACCCATAATTCATTAGGAGGAAAGGAACAAAATGGAGTCGATAACGTAGCGAGCGTGTTACCTACATTTCTCTTTCTCGCTCATGGCCTCCTTTCCTTTCCTCTCTCTTTGTCTGACTCAAAGCTTTGGCAGACATGAGAGCCTGATGTTGTAATCAATATATGTGAGCTGACGTGAGTCTGGACATGCGTGTTAATTAAGCAGCTTGTGGGTGGAAATAATTTGAGTGTGATAATGAGTTTTGAGAGGGGACTAGAACAAGATAACTGTCTCTGGAGTCCAGCCACTGACACGTAGCGCTGTCTAATAGGCTCCACCTACTTTTCTCAGCCCATTCTGACAGACAGGTAGCAATCAACCAATCACAAACAAGATTCACGTTAACGTGTGTTAAAGCGTTTGTGTGGGGATTTACTAACTCAGAGAGTGCATGATCAAGTCACATGCCACCCTTTGTTAGAGTTAGCACCTGAACGGTGGAAGGATCATCTTTAAAATCCACATAAATCAGGATAAAATATAGAGATTATCTATTAATAAATGATTTAAAATGTATAATAAAAACAAATCAAATGTAATATATTTAATACCATTTTTATATACATACACATTGCTTAGTAACTTCATTCACAGTTCATTCACAGTATTCACACATTTTCAAGTGTAGTGTTTATTTTTTTCAAGCTACTGTTCAAGGGGGGAGAAAAAAAACCCACCCTCAGGCTGTTCACCGCCCCTGCCATTTCACAAAATATGACACTCACTATAGTTTGGTCATGCTCACCTCTTAATTCTGTTATTCTATTAAAGGTGGAGGTAACATTTAATTTGTGTGTGTATGTGTGTGTGTTTATGGAGCAGTGAGGGGTGTTCAGGTTAAATGGCGCTAAGCACTTTCCCTTATCACCCCGCTTTAGAAAATTCACCTCTGACCTTTCTGAGAGGTCTTCTTTAGTCTGAGCCCCAGGGCAACAAACCCTCCAACGTCAGCAAGCCAAACACAGACAATCAGCTCACATCACTTCCCTGACTGCCCTCAAGCGACACTCACAGAGCTTTCCCTTCCTTTCCTTTCCTTTCCTTTCCTTTCCTTTCCTTTCCTTTCCTTTCCTTTCCATATAAAACTGTTTATTTCATAACACATACCCTGTTCAATTTTACTTGTAGAGATTGAATTCAACTTATCCTATCCTGTATCCTTTCCTTTCCAAACTGAACCAAACCAAGCCAAAGAATAAATGAACAAACAATATGAAACGACACATTTCAAATAAATGTCAAGATGTAAAAAGATGAAAGAACATGTGTCAATGTTGCTAATTCATTCATATATTTTTCTTAATCAGTATACATTACATTTACATTTAATCACTAAGCAAACACTTAAATGAGGAGAGCAATAGAAGCAATTTAACTATCAACAGGACAATAATACAAGTGCTGTGACCCAGTTTAGTCTAACACAGTACAGTTTTTTTAATAGATATTAAATAGAAAAGAAAAGAACGAAAAGAAAGTATATATTAATATATTAACCAACATTGCCTATCATCCTTAAGACAGTGTTAAAAAGACTGTTAAAAACAGAAAAACAGATACTTTTTTTTAAATACAAATTCAATAGGTCCTCTTTGCCATGTGAAACTTTTTCTATTTTAATTCTTCATTATTTTTTGTGAATTAGTTTCTGCTAAATGTTACTTGGAAATGCTGAGAAGCAGAGGTTGTGGATACATTCACCCCCACGATCTGGTCAAAGGTCAGAGGTGAGTGACAGGACAAGAGGGCCATGCCAGGGCCATGTTTATTTAACTCTTCAACCAATGATGATGTCACCACATTAGTGACAGGATAGATACCATAGTGAAAAATAAATATACCAAAATGTATTTGAAATACATTTATTTTATGGTAAGTATACTGCAAATAAATTCATATATTTATGCATTATAATATAAATACCCTGCAATTGTACTTTCGGTATACTAAATTGGTATACTTAAAGTCTGTTAAATTGGAACAACTAATTTTTGTACTTAATGCTTTAAGTTTTCACAGAAATAGTGCTGAAGTTCAGCTAAAGATACACTTAAGTATATTTGATTGTGCTAAAATTATTGCTATTGCAACTACACTTTAGGTAGACTTTAAATATATTGCATTTAAAGACTGATATTATACAGAGATCATACTATCCTTACTAATAGTGATATTAAAACACATTTTAGGCTATATATTAAGAAATGTGAACTGTGCAATAAAGAAGTAGGCTACTCCGAAATAAAGTTTAATTAATATTTATATCAGTAGGTCTCAAGCGATATGTCACTAAATATGTAAATGAATTTGTAGTATACTTAGGATGAAATAAATGTATTTCAGAGATTTTTTCACTAGGGTAGATAGACATACAGACAGACATAGATTATCTTTTTTTCTTTGCCTGACCTATAACATTTTAATTTCATTTCATTCTTATTCTCTTAAGAGCATTCTGATTCACACAACATTTAGCATAATAACAGCTTTGTGGCATCTAAATACCATGAACACACTGTACTGAGCATGGCAACATTAAAAATGAACAATTTCAGTTTGTCTCTAGGGCATAGGTGCAGTGCAAACAGAAGTAATGCTGTTTTGAAGGCAAATTAAAATGAATTAGTATATAAATGAAAACATGGTGCAGGCATCAGCAACTCCAAACCATCTCAGACAGATTTTATTGCGTTACATGTGCTAAAAGATTCACCCTCAGTGTCTTTTATATGCATTTTATAGTGGCTTTTTTTCATTTATCTGTGTTGGTGTGCTTTAACGTCTGCCGTTTGTGATGAATACTTCAGCGTATGTGTGCATCTGTATTGTAGCAACTAACTGCTTTTGCACTGTAGATAATTCTTCCCCCCGGTATGTTTGTTTCATAGACGTGCGGGCCCACGTGGGAATGTGAGCGGGTTAGGAGGGAGTGAGTGTGCGCTCACTGAGACCTTATTACCTTTTCCTGCGTGGAGTGTGTTGTGTCTCGAGTGATTGGTGATCACATTTGTAATGGCACACTGCTGCACAACACCATTATGCCCTTTGTCATCTTACTGAGCCACTGACAGCCAACCGGCTCTTGGAGACAAGAGGTATAAATGACAAACACATACACACACAACCATGTATGTGTGATGATTCTGTGAGTCTACAGGTGTGCGTTTAGTGCTTTTAAGTATGCATTAAACTCTCTCTAACTCCTAGTTCCCTAATATGTGTGGCATATTGATTTCTTGTTGTGCAAAGAACCGTTCAAGCCCCATTTAAGATTTCTATCCTGCACGTAGCCGGGAGCACACCAAGGCCCCGTAAATTAGGGAAATCGCACATTCATCACACGCATTATTTTAAGATACTTTGGGAACGTGACAGCTCGAAGATCAATGGTGGTGCATTACAAAATGCTACGACGCCTCCTGTTCTTTCTCTCTATTACTCTTTGGGGTAATTGGGACACGCCCATGATTTAAAGGATGTTTTTTTTTTTTGCGCTAATATCCATTTTTTTCCATGTGTGTATATTGTTAGCACACGAGCATGTGATTGAGAGAATTTATAAGGTGCTCTAAATTAGCATTTGTAATGGGAGTGCTTCCAAGGTGAGATTGCAGATGGTGAGTGAATTACAGTGCATGTAAATTACACAGGTTAAGAGAGACAGCTCGCCTCAAAGGCGTCCACAGACAAAGTGAAGCCTTGGGTCAGCTCAGCAGTGAATCAATCAGGCTCGATTGTGGAAGAGTGGATGCACGTTGCCTGCGTCATTGTAATTTGCTATGGCTGGACACGCCGGTGCCCGCTTAATGTAAAGGCCTACTGAAAACTGTCTGCGCATGTTTGTTTGTGATAGTGCGAACACAGAGACATTTCCGCCGCCGCCATGCGTAATCCACAATTTCGTTTATCTGAAAAGTCCAGCAATACATAAAGTCCCTCAGTAGCTCAATAGCATTACAACACACCATTCATTTGTGTTGGAGAGGGCTGGTTCGAGAGTTTCACTGAGCTTTAGACACTCTGGTCTTTTGTAGTGGCGTAACAGAGATAAAGCCTTGCATGTGTGGTTCACTCCTGCACACGTAAACCTCTCATTCTGAGCAGATTATGTATACAGACCAATTAGGTTCCTCACATCATGGGAAATAGACTCATTGTTGAGGTATTTAGGCACAAAGCAATTATGAGAGACTTTTTCTACACAAACATACCTTTGGCTGTGCATGTCTGTTTACAATTTGTTTACTCCCCGTCGTGAACTGGGTCAAATTCAAAGCGCAATACAATCTTGAGACCGATACAGCATACACAGTGTCTTGTACATGGATATCATTTAAAGCTCGAGTAACTTTAAAAAGATGTCATTAGTATCAGGGTGGAGTGGGATATTGTTTATTTGATGGTGTGGGAGTGTGTAGGCATTTCTTGATAGTTAAATGTCTCCATGTATAGTTGTTTTCAACCTTAATAACCCCCAAGTTGGTGGCTCACCAAGCTAGGAGAGAGGAGAGAAAATTTCACGCACATTTTCTTTGCGACTAATGAGCACCTTAAATATGGCGCCAGACTTCAGGGTAGCTTGTGAAGGCTGACATTTTCACACACAGCAGCACCTTGTCACCACACATGATGTCCCCTCTACCTGGCTCCTGACGTCTTTGAGTATGCGCGTGTGCATGCTGAATGCTCTCTGACAGATCTGACGAGGAACATATTCAGTAACTAAACAGAGTAAACCATTTTTAAGAAAGTGTCCCACAATTATGGGATATTTCTTATATATGCCCCTACTTCCACTGATCTGTTAAGAAAGGTTCTTTCACACACACATATTTCGAGCCAGGAATCAGCACATACAGTATGTCATTTATATTTTCTTTCAGTGCAGAATTTTGTAGTCAAACTCTAAATGCGATTCTGTTGTCATCCTGGCTGAGGCCCAAACAAAATTGTCCCTGCAAAATGGGAACCTGAGCTAATTACAACAGTGAAAATGGTGAAAAAGAGACAGTTAATGCCAAAGCAATTATCTGCTACATTCCTTTGTAGATAGGGAATGGCGCATCGCTCTTCACACCGCCTGATGCTTCCCTAGTTAAACCATATTAGGAGACGTTGTGAGCCGATGTGTCACCAGGCAGGGAATTAGATGAGAGGAGTGATGGGATAGATCTGCCAAAAATATATGACACCACTAAAGTCTGCCGCATCAGAGATAAACACTTAATGTTTGTGAGACCAGCAGCAAAGGTCTATATGCGCACGCACACACGCACGCACACACACACACACACACACGCACACACACACACACTCCTGTCAGAGGTCCGGTGGTCTACCCTTACCGCCACACAAACATATTTTCACACACTCGTCGACTGCTATTTAACTGACAGCAGTTCTCTTTAATCTGCTCATTTCTTATCCCCCGGCGCCCGACAGACTTGTGAGCCATGACACATCAAGTTATTGCAAAAAACCAAAACAATTTCAATTTAATGCTGCAGTAGAAAAAAGGTTATATGAAGTCATATAATGAGTGCTTCATTGTCAACAACAACAAAAAAAGAAACAGCACAGAATGCATAACAGTGCCTGTGCTGTTAACATGCCAATATTTTACACATAAGATTTCCATTCACTGGCAGCTGTCAGTTACTTCAGTAAATGAACTGCCAAAACGTAGCAGAACTGTCAATTGGAGGTAAAGTAACCATGGTTACTTTTCATATCCCCAAAAATGATGAAGCTGCAATGTGATTTTATGGAGGAATAATTAGACAGAACAACAAAATAAAAGATACCAATCAAAAAGGCATTCTACAATATGAAACAACAACCAAGAGTGTTTATAAATAAAAGGTTACATTGTGGAATTCCTCCTTACATTATAAAGTAGCATCTTTTTATACAACCATTTAAGTGAAATGATGGAACAAGTACTGTCTTGTACAAGAAGTTTAACCCTTTGAGCACGAGGTGGAAATAAAATGTGATTTTTTCTTCTCATTTTCATATCTTCTGATTAAATAACATATTTATAAAACTATTGTGCAAAACAATTTCATTAATGTCTTCATATATTGTGCACCAGTAGATAGTCATACTCATCTTAAATTAAAAAATATAAAATGATGCATAATTTAGACAGAAATTATTTTATGTATTTATGTACACATTTTTACACTGACCTGAATTCATAAAGGCCCCTGATTTGAGCAAACTAAAAAACTGCTATTTTGGATTCACATATATTTATGCACTGCAACCTGTATAAGAGGTGATATATCAGATGATGTAACTTTTATTGGGTAGACAAAATACCCTTGAATTTTCCCACTCAAATACATATCAACTTGATTTCCAATCTCTAATTTATTTCTTAATA
This sequence comes from Semotilus atromaculatus, assembly GCA_031834385.1. Taxonomy (NCBI): domain Eukaryota; kingdom Metazoa; phylum Chordata; class Actinopteri; order Cypriniformes; family Leuciscidae; genus Semotilus; species Semotilus atromaculatus. The sequence goes on along the minus strand of JAULUF010000009.1, from coordinate 8,823,700 downwards.
TATATATATATATATATATATATATATATATATATATATATATATATAATGTTTACTTTTGGAGGGGGGTTGTAAATATAGAAGTATTTAGGCGTACTCAGAGGGTTAAATTTTTTCTGCTGACACCAGCATACTTAGGTCACATAAAAAAGAATAAAAAAGAAAAAAAAAAGCAGAAGAGAGAAGTAAAGAGAGAGAAACAAAAGCCCAGATTTAGTTATCAAATATTGAACTAAACCATTTCATTAATGCATGCAGCTTACTGCATCTCAAGGATGCTAAAAAAAAAAAAATTATAATAAAAAAAAAATTACACAACTTTCAAATACATACAACTTCATTTTAAGTCTTTTTTATTTACCTTCATATTTTACCAGTGACCTTTTCACTCAGCACTGCACAGTTAGAAAATTTTCAATTGTCATCATTTTCTCTGTTTTCCATTGTGAACTAAAAATGCAGAAAATGAATGTCTCTAGGGCCAAATGAGTGTTACCCAGAGGAAAACTCCAAATGATGTGCCAAAACTAAACAGCAGTTTTTTGGCATCTATGTGCAGTTAGTTCTTCGTTAATTACTTGCAGTTCTTTAATATTTTCTTTTTCCTTAAGAAATGTTAGTCAGAAGGCTTGAAAAAAGGACAGGAGATAAAGAGATGAGAGACAGAGTTTTTGTCCTTGGCCATCGCTAAGGTTTCTCAAGTTCACTAACATACATAAGATGGTCCTCAGGGGATTTACCATGGGTCTTACTCAGATGGAGCTTGACAGCGTGCTTGCTGGCAAAAGTCCGGTTACACAGTTTACACTGATATGAGGTGCCATTTGCCTCCTCATCTGGGGAAGGGGAGGGGGAAAGCGAATGAGGACTGGGGTTGGGGATCGAATGGGCCAAAGAATGCACTTGGGCTGAAAGCAGTTTCTCAGAGAGCCCCTTGGTGTGGCGTGAGATCTGGCTAATAAGATGCTCTCCAGACAACTTAGCCAGGTCCCTGAGCCGGAAGCCCAGATGTGACTCAAGATGGCTGACATAGGTAGAGGGGGAACGGATTTGTGATGCACAGTCACTGCAGAAGAAGACAGGGTGGCCAGAGTCTAGATTTTTCAAGAACTTTGTGCCACCTGTCCGCCTCAGCTGGTATTTGACGTTGGCCAGCCAGTGACTGATGGTGGTCATTGAGAGGCCAGTAAAGCGAGAAATATGCATGCGCTCCTGTGGACTGAGGTCCGACATAATGTACTTGCCATCACCTGTTTGCCGCAAACTGGAGGCAAATTGTGCCTGAAGGATAAGTAGATGCTGAGGATTCCAGTTGGACTGCCGGCCCTTTCGTTTCTGAGCGGGAGAGATCTCCTCTGATTCCTCTGGAGTCGATCCATCTATATCCGAGCGCTCTGAAAGACTCGTTGGTGTTGAGGATTTAGACGCATGGCTCTCTGTTAGGTTGCGCAGCATATCAGAGATGTCGGAAAGGGCATTTTCTCGCAGAGGTGAGTTGGACATGAAGGAAACCACAGCAGATGAGGCTTTGGCCATGGTGATGGTTGATGATGGTGAAATTGAGGTGGGAGTGGAGGTGGAGGAGGACAGGGCAGCAGATCCCAAGGAGTTGCTCTTATCACTCTTGCCTTTGGTCAGATCAATAGGCTGGTCATTGTTGATGTGGTAGAAATAGCGGTCTAGATGCTCATTGGATTTTTTGGTCTGAGATGGAGTGGAGGCAGCTACAGCTGCCTTCTCTGCCAGGCTGTTGCTCATCTTGAAGAGCATGCTCATGGGATCAAGAGATGGCAGGGCAGGTTTGGCAGCTTTGCCTAGGTGAACATTCATGACAGACTGAAGCGCACTTAAAGGGTTGACAAATGGCTGCTCTGGAGGATGGTCGGTTATAATAGCAGTGCTGCTGCATAAGGTAGACACAGGGGTTTTGACAACATGGTCAGTGCCATTCTCCAGAGACTCTTTTGTGAGAGCATCACCATTTGAATCTTTGTGAGTATTTCCACCCCCATTAGTCTCAGGGGTTTTGGCTCCTCTCCTTTCCTTGGGGGACTCCCCTCTGGCAGATTCCCCTGCATCGCTACTGCAAGGAGAAGGTGTGGTTCGTCTAAGTGGGGAGGACCTGGCTCCAGGATCCCTCATTTTCTCCTCTACTTTGGCCACTTTTTCTGTTACTTTTTTGACTAGCTCCTCCATGGCATGGAAGTTGTTTTTGGGCAAAGGGGATGTTTGGCAACTAGGTGGAGAAATAAGAGATTGGCTTTTGGTAGGAGATAGAATCTCTTCTCCAGAAAACATATACTTCAAAGGAGAACTTTTCCCTGAGTTGCGCAGGGACAGTTTCATAATGTTTGGAAGCTGGTAGGCAGCGTGAATACTGGGGTAGCCTCCCCAGCTGGGTGTGCCATTCTGTGCTTTGTTGATGGCAGATGTTACTGTATTCTCTAGAGACTTCAATATGTCAAACCCCCCCTTAGGGCTTTCTTCAAGATCTTCCTCAGTCAAATATGGATATTTGGATGAAACTTCAAACTTCTCATCGGTTTCGCTATCTGTTGCCTTCTTGTCTTTGCTATTATTTATCTCCCTGGTACACTCCACTTCCTTCTCCTCTTTTTTAATTTCCATGGGTGTGATGGCAGGGGAGATACTAGGGGGAGGAGGTGCAGGTGGTGGTGGAGAAAATGCGGTGGCAGCCAGTGGCACTGACTGTACCTTTTCTTCATTGGTAGGTATGGTGTTAGGAGCTGTTATGGACATCGACTCCATGATAGGTTTGCCTTTCTTGATGGCAGAGTTAGTGACCTTTATGAAGTGTCCTGTGACCATCATATGGGCCGTCAGCTCCTGCAGTGTGTCATGCGAGCTTCCACACTCCATGCATTTCAGGATCTGGGATTTCCGTGACTCAAACTGCCACGCATAACTAGCACCATTCTGGTGTCCATACCGATTGTTGGGTGTGATGTAGGGATTGGGGGTCTTTTGCAGAAGGTCATTGGTGTCAGTTAAAGAAGGCTTGGGGGTGCCACCATTGGAATCTGGTGAGCTGGGGAGTTCTAGCTCAATAGGGGCTCTTTTACGAGCTGAGGAGATAATCTTGGCTGCCACAGGAGTTACAGGTTCCTTAAGAGGCACTTTCTGGTAGTGTTTCGTCTTGATCATGTGAACACTAAGGTCCTGCAGTGACTCAAAGGAATGTCCACAGTACATGCACTTAAGAACTTTCTGGGCATCCTCTTTTCCTTCCATCTCTAGGAGGGAACGCTTGCGAGGCTTTGACCAACGCTTGGTACCTTCACTGTCTGTCTCATGGTTGTCATCCCGGTAGTGGCCCGTCTCGTTCATGTGCACCGTGAGCTCGACCAAAGTATCATAGGCGGCACTGCAGTCTTTGCACCGGAACTTGCTTGCACCAGTGAAGATGGAGCCATACAGTTTGGTGCTCTGCCGATAAAGCTGCACAGTACTGAAAAGGTTTGGCTCAGAGGCTGGGTGCATCAGTCTACTCTGGTTCTGTGAAACATTCTGCAAGGTCTTTGCAATGGCTGTCTGGTGCCAGTCGTAACCACCACTACCACAGCTACTGCTGCTGCTGCTACTGCTGCTGCTACTACTGTGGCTACGTGGGGGCTTTTCTGCTGGTTGCTGAGACACATTCAAGTTCAGCGATGACCAGTAAGAGTTGGTCAGGAAACTAGTGTAGATAGCTTTCATCTGCTCCAGGCTGTCTGGCCCTAATTGTGTCGGCTCCTCACTGATTGGTGTGGCCGTTGTCGTCATCATCATTGATGAAGTTGAAGAAAGAGAGGTGAGGGGCTCCTTGGCTGAGAGATCTTCTTCGTTCTTCACTGAGGCACTCTCAAAGTCTGACATCCGGTCACTGGATTCACTCAGGTGTGACTCGCTGTCCATCTCATGGCTGGAGAAATCAGCTGGTGGAGAGTCATGAAAGCCTGGCCTGTCTTTAAGGAGTAAGTCTTTGTCCTGGCACACATACTTCATGGCAGGTTCCTCCTCCAAAGCTGAATCCTCTCCCTCAACATCCTCATCAAGTAAGGCACCCTCCTTCAGCTCTTCTGGCACATATGCTACAGGTAAAGAAAGAGATAAAAGAAACAAAAAGAAAAGATGTTATCACATTGTCCAAATGAAGATTTAACACACTGCATTCCTACAATGCCTTATAGTGGTATGGTGGATAGACAGCTGATGAAATGTCAAGCATCAGTGTGTTTTCTCCAGTACTGAAAAAAACTATCGGTCAGAATTTTTTATATTATAAAGTGTTGCAGTAATTCTTTCTCTGCTTTCCAATTGCATTACATTGCCACAAATAATTTCTCTTTTCCTTTCTGAAAAGAAAGTGCAGCAAAAATAAAGAGATGTTAAAAAACCGGAAAAAAATACTCTTCAAACTGAAGTTGCCACCCTTTTCTTCTCAAGGGGCAACAGCTTGAAATTAAAACTAAATTTGAAATTAATGAAGCACATTCTGGAGGTGGCATTCGTTTCTAAAGTAATAAATTACTTGTATCAACCTCAGAGACAGCAGTTCCTGTCTGTCAATTAATATGTCTTACGCTTCTTCAGCAGCACCTAATGCATTCCCAAACAGACACACTCACCATTTAAATTAAGAAAGCATTCTCACTCATTACCCAGCAAAGGGTTGCCTGCTTGTAAATACAAATTATTGTATATGTTTCCTACATAAAAATCCCTGCACCAAACACATGTGTGTCAATTAAGAAAGATTATAAAGTTGAAAGTTATTATTTACAGTTTAGCCTGGAGAACGCAAATACTCAAGAAAAACATGGTCATATTTTGTACACGCCAGCCTTAAAAATAAGAAATTAAAATATACTCTTTTTAATTTCCAGTGCAAGCGATGCAGAATGTAAGGCAGAAAATAGAAAGAGACAGAGAGAAATGCAATGCATTGAAATAATTCCATGCATTCCTAACTGTGTCAGTTTATCACGCTTTTGACCAGGTATGTAAACAATGGAGAGAGAGGACACTCCATTGGACACACTGGTTTTCTGTGAACACATTTAATCATGTCTAAATACCACAAAAGTCAAACTAGTCATGCTAAAACTTCAACACACAGCATTTAGATTTAATTCTAAATACAATCTGTCAATTTGTATACAAGGAACATTCAAGGGTTTCCTCAACAAAGACTGCATATAATTAGAATTTTATGAATCATCCCCTTAAAAACATAATCTTTTTAGGTTAGTAAAGAGATTGCATTTAAGCTTAACAAGACAACACTGATGGTTGTGTAACAACAACAAAAATAAAAAGAATGCCATAAACATGAGGACAGTCATTTTGTAGCCCTTGGCAGAATGATGTCAAGGGACTGGCAAAAACCCTTTTTTAGTTTGTAGTTATAATGTGCGTACCTCATGGCTTCAGGCATTTTGTGCTGTTGCAATAACCCTTAACAGGACATAATTGTTTTTTGTAATGTAGTCATTATTATTATTTTTTTATCATTATCATTTCTAATAATAATAAATAAAAAAATCTAAACTGATAAATCCCCAAATTATGTAACAGGATTTAAACAATAGCTATCAAATGGTCAGCTATTTAATTTTCTGAATATAACTAATTTCTCTGTCTCTGTGTTTTTTTGTGTGTGTGTGTGTGTTTGAATCTGAAACTAAGGGGACAATATTAAGAAATTAAACAAGTATTTTCAACAGAACTTTATTCCAAGTAGTCAGAAGAACAAAGGAAAAGAGCATTTAATAGTGATTTTTTTTTTACAGCATTATTATTAGGATCCATCTTCTCACACACATCACAGTCAGTCTGTGAAATCGAATCACCCCCTACACAAATCACAACCAACTGTGATCGTGCAGCACACACAGCCATCTGTTCTGAATCAGCCAAAACGACAGCTGTTTAAGAGAACAATGCATTCGTTCAGGAAGCAGGAGAAGCTGAGCTTTACATCAAGGCCAAATAGCAAGGTAAAACCCCAATTCCTTCAAATACATACACTTTAAACCTCTCAATGATTACAAGACACATGCACACACACACACACAAAGGTGTAGATTTTAGCATGAAATTTTTAGCTCCCACTAAACCACTATATGTAGAATGTAAGGTCAACCTTGAACATAATTACATAAAATGATTAGCTGGTAATTAAAGTTAAAAAGGAGGGTGAGTGTGCCAATGGGTAGAGGGGTAGAGGGGTAGAGGTAGAGAGAGAGAGAGAGAGAGAGAGAGAGAGAGAGAGAGAGAGAGAGAGAGAGAGAGAGAGAGAGAGAGAGAGAGAGAGATTGCTCATCACTTCAAGTACAAGCAAACCTGTCTGTCACTGTAACCTTGACCCGAACTTGACTATATGTAGGGCCCAGAGTGAGTATTGCCAGTGAGTAGGCGTCCGCCCAACAGAAAATCTGTGTGTACGGTTCTGTATATGTTTTTTTAAATTTTTTAAATTCTTTTTTTATTCATTATTCTGACACCAAACACAGAATTAGCACTGCTTGACATCACAACAATCAGCCGTAAGCCCCAAGGTAACATGAGCGGGATGGAGAAAGACGAGAAGAAAGCAGAGGCAGGGACTAACAAGAGAGAGACCCAACAATCTGCGACACACATCCCGAGTGTTGGTGCATGTCCTGGCTGTATTCCAGGTTCCCAAGCCCCCAGTGTACCTACAAGTCTGTGTGATCTGGCTGGGAACAATATTGAGATTTCATCCCTGGACCTTCAGAAGCCAGTGCTCTGGTCCAGGCCTACCCACACCACACAGGTGCTGTTTTAATTAGAAAACAGGATGCTTGGATCCAAGAGTGGTAAGGTGGGGGTAAAATGAGAATGACCTCCCAATGATTTGGCATCAGATTGGAAAAAGAGCTTGATCTAATTTACACTCCGACATCGAGGGAGATGACCAGCAGAGAATGCTGTTTTCTAAGGCAGTGGAGAGCGTAACCTTGCAAATTTAAAGGGCCGTCTGGGTCTGGACTATTAGAGCACATACTGTCTTTAAGAAAATCAGAGTAAGTGGAAAACCTTAATACATATAACAGTGATAAAACTAATCCGCAAGCCCTTTTATCAAAGGAACAAGATTACATGTTAACTATGCAAATATGACTCTTTTTCACAACCATGTGTGACTATATTGTTTGATTTCAAGAACTAAGGTACACTTTTTAATTAAAATACAATGTCTGCTGTCAACCAGAAGTAAAAGTCAAATGTATTGAATTTGACAAAAGCTCTTTACTCTGTCCACTAGGATCTACGGCCAGTATAATGTGAAAATAAGACACCACTAGTGTACGAGTTCTTAAATATATATTTTTTTAAATAAGTCAGTAAATCAGTAATCAGTAACATTGTAAACTATTTTAAATTTTTTGACCTATTTTAATTTATTTACATTTAATTTTGAGCAGCCATTACTCCAGTCTTCAGGGTCATATGATCAATCAGAAATCATTATTATTTGCTAAATTGCTGCTCAAGAAACATATTCTATTATTATCAATGTTGAAAACAGTTGTGCTGTTTAATATTTGTGGAAACTTTTTTACAAGTAAAACAATGTAAATGCAAAATGTAACGAGTCTTTACTGTCACTGCTGACCAATTTAATGCATCCTTGTTGAATGAAAGCATGAAAAAAATAAAACTTTCATCCTATATACATAATAATGTAGAACTATACATGCATGTGAACCAAGTTAACACTCCTCAAGCTGCTGCCATTTGTTCTTGTTTGGAATTGAACCTCATTTACACAGACAGAAGTTGAAGTCGGCAGCCCAGTCCAATACTTCTGGGTGTGCAGATGAGCTGGAGAGAGTGAAAGAGTAAGTAGTTGGTAATTAAAGCTGCTATATATAGCCCCTAAAGCCCACATTTATAATGGGAGGTATCTCTCTCTAATATGCCACTATCTGCAATGTGATATCATTAGGAGGAAAATGGTTTGTAGCCTTAAGCAGACAGGCTGTCTGTGTGCGGCTGGAGAATATGAGATAGCACCAATCCACTTCTCTTCTCCTCTTTCCTCTCGTCCTCCGCCCTCGCTCCTTTCCTCACCTCCCCTCCATCTCTCCTCGGCTATCCTGACCCGCGTTAATGAAGTTAATTGAATCTGAGATCAATAATGCTTAATTATTGCAATTTGACATGCACAGACAAATTGGTGGGGAGGCCAGACGTGTATGCATGTATGTGTACGCTAGAGGAGATGTAAGTGTGTGTGTCCAGCACCGGGGTGGGCGAGAGGGCACGACTGGACAGCAGAGGAAGAGAGAGAAGGATGGACGAAGCAGACAGGCGTGCCATCGATTCCAGAGAGACGCCCCATCGACCAGGCCTACTGACTGATGGAGGCCCTGCTCCAAGGCTAGCTGGAGAGAAAGAGAGAGCTCACTGAGACCACTTTCACCAGCCTGGCCTGCCCTGCCCACAAACGGCACATTGAGATGGATTGGATGGACAGAGGAGCGTAACACAGAGAGAAAACCAGAAAGAAAATGGCAGACACAGATAAGAGGGTTCTACCTATGGAATCACTAGTGTTTTGTTTATAGAACACATGGCTGTTACTAAGTGATGGTTACCATGGCTATAACTGTTTTATTTCCCTGCATTGTCTCTGCAACCAGATGAACCAGAGGTATTTTAATTTATGAAAACATTAAAGGAATATTCTGGATTATTTACAATTTAAATGTTTATGGACAACATCTGTGACTTTAATTGCAATGTTGATAGCTGCATATTTTAAATGTTTACTCGTGATGCTGCACACTTGCCTGCTAACGATAGGCTTATACTGCCAGTGCATTGCTGTAAACACGTTTTACGTTTATTGAAATTATTGACTGCAGTAACTGACAGCATGCCACAGATGCAGTACACGGACATTAAACTATGAAGAATATTCCCAAAATATTTCTATAAAGTAAATGTGAATTGTCATTTGCAGCCAATTTTACTTCCACATTTCCAAGTGAAACAGGATATTCAATTGGGGAAAAAAGAGAGTAGGATTTTAGCTATAAAAATGTATTGGATTGTATATGCAGACAGACTGAACGTTAGTTTGTTAAATATGAATGACAACAGCAAAAAGATAAAGTTGTTTAAAACGAGCTAAATTATTAAAGCTTAATGTTAATAAAAAAAAATAAAATAAAAAATAAACATGTACCATGAATCATTCCCAATTAGACCAGGAACATGCATTAAGTTCATTTTGATTATTTCATGCTCAATTTAAGAAAGAATCATAGCTACTGTGATATCAAAAACCTTGAAAAAATGTTAACAATGAATCAGGCACTTAAAAGCTTAAAAAAACCCGAATCTTTTGTTATAATAATGTGGAAATATGAGGTGGTGGAAGAGTGTGAGAGAGAGTGAGAGAAAGAGCAAGCTGGTGTGGATTAAAGAAAAGAAATAGGGCTGGAGGTGCATCGGCGCTGGCAGAACTGAGAGAGAGAGCTGGTAAACACAGACGCTAGCACGGCTAATCGCCCGCTCATGCCACTCAGCGGGAGAGCCCCTGACAGTGTGTGTATGTGTGTGTATGTTTACACACCCCCGCTCTCCCCCCCTGCATGTGCACAGCAACCGGTAACCACGCTGGAGAACAGAACTTCCCCCTGCTGCCATAGCACCTCCACTGGAGTTAACACTCCTACACGGCATCAAGATTCGACAGCCTCGAACACACACGTGAGCGCTCAGTCATACAAATTATCCTGTGTGCAACACAATATCGTACAAACAAAAAGTTGATTTATATTCAGAAACGGGCTCGGTGCTGATGCAGGGATTTAGAAACCCCTGGCTAAGGAAACGTAGAGGGGGTCTTTAACATCTGATGAGCGTGTTTTAGCACTGATTATTACAATAACTGCTTAACTGAAATATGCTTTATTCATTGACTTCAGTGATGTATACGGTTGTGTTGACAAAATCGTTCTGGAGACGCATCCTCTCGAGACACCTCCAATAAAAACCTTACATGTGCTTATTGGATCCATCTCTTTAGAAATTTGAACTAAGAGGTTAAAACAGCACAGCATGGATGTTCTCAGGAGTAAAAACACACTCCACCTCTTCCAAAATGCTATTAGTTACTAATGAACACTAACGTCCGCCCTGAATGTCTCCTACGATTCTGGCCAATGCTTCTTCTGAAGGTTTGCCCACAATTGCTCCTTTAAGAAGGCTCACATCATCAGACAATCATTTCCATGTCCTCTACTTAAAAGATAAATAACAAATACAAATTAGAAACAGGCAAAGAATTTTCTAAGCAGTGACAGGATGATAAATAATAATTATATATATCAGATGTTACTACATGAATCACATTTTTTAGGTTACCTGACTTTAAAAAAAAAATTTGTTTTATAGTTTGGGGTCGGTAATATTTTGTTATGTTTTTAACAGAAGTATCTTATGCTCACCAAGACAAAAATAATATTGTGAAATATTATTAACACTTTACAATAAGGTTAATTAATTAACATTAGTTAACTACCTTGGTTAACATGAACTAAGAATGAACGATACTAAATCTTGGTTAATATAATTTACATTTACTAATACATTATTAAAATTAAAGGTTGTATTTGTTAACATTAGTTAATGCACTGAACTAACATGAACAAACAATGAACAGCTGTATTTTCATTAACTAACATTAAAAAAGATTAAATAAATACTGTTGTAACAAATGTATTGTTCATTGTTAGTTCATGTAAGTTAATTCATCAACTAATGTTAACTAATGAACATTATTGTAAAGTGTTACCGAAATATTATTATTTAAAATAAAAATTTTTTTTTAAAATATATTTAAAATGTAATTTATTCCTGTGATGCAAAACTGTATTTTCAGCATCATTACTTCAGTCTTCAGTGTAACATAATCCTTCGGAATTCATTCTAATATGCTGATTATTATCAAAGTTGAAAACATTTGTGCTGCTTAATATTTTTGTGAAAAACACGTGCAACACCGCGTCTACACCAGACGCGAGTGGAGCAACGCTACAAAAGACGATAGAATCCATCATAATATAATATGAATATCCATCATAATCAGTGATGTTGTTTACACTAGATGCGACATGACATGGCAAATCCCCTTTGTCGCGTCCAGAGTAGACAACCTTTAGCTGTTGCGGAGCGCCGTGAGCGACAACGGTTGCGTCCCGTGTAGACAAGGTGTAACTAACTCCATCAGGTCTGTGATCTATATTTCAGGATGTCACACTGGAAATCAGTGGTTACTAAGGCTGTTCTCTGAACGACGAGTAAACGTTCTTGAGGACAGACAGAAATCTGTGACTGCAGCAGGTGTTTCCTGTACGGAAAAGATGCTGAATTTACTGCTCACCTGTGCAGATAACATTAGATAACAATGAGGAAAAATTTGTACATGTGTCCATATCTGTTTTATTTTCATATGTGTGTATATATATATATATATATATATACACACATACATTTTATTTATTTTTTGGAATGGTAAACATGGGCCCAGATATGAACTCTAGTTAGTTAATAATCAGTCAAATGTGTGTGTGGCTCTGTTGTCTGAAGCAGCTCTCAAACAGACACCACAAACAATTATAAAGCAGGAGGAAGATGATCTCCAGCAAATGATCCACCCGCCTGCCTTTGTTATTCAGATGAGCTCCACTTGGAGAAGTCACATTCCTAAAGCACGGGGCAACCGGAGGTCAGACACATCTACACAAACACTAGGAACTCCCAAGAGGCCGAAAGAGAGCCGGAGAGAGGGAGGGGCGATTGTCTTTGAATGAGTTTACATGTGTGTCTTACTGAGAATCTCTCGGTTTTTGTCGGTGACTTGTGTTGTTCCTCTTCCTCTTTCAGTAATCCCTCCCATAATGTGTCTTTCCCTCCCTCTCTCTCTCCCTCTGTCCCACTCAGAATCACAGGAGTGTGTCAGTCTCCCATTAGAGAGGGTTGCTGGGTAATGGGAGAGAACAGATCTGCCTTGCTGTGATCCCCAGGGCCTCACTCGGCTCGACTACCACACACACACTCACAAAACACATATTAACACCACAATATAAACATGGTTATGTGTCTGCAGGAAGAAAAAAAAAAACATGCATAGAAAACAAAATGTGACAAAAAAGACGAATATGGAATTTAAAAAATCGAGGCTGTGGGTCTCTGAACGCGGTCTGAAAAGGATAGTTCATCCAAAAATGAAAATTCTGTCATGATTTACATTCTTTCTTCTGTGGAACACAACAGAAAATATTTAGATAAATGTCTTAATGTTTTTTTTTTTTTTTGGTCAATACAAAAGAAGTCAGAGGTAACCAAAACAGTTTGATATTCTTCAAAATGTCTTCTTTTATGTTCTGCAGAAGAACAAAAGTCATACAGGTTTGGAATAACATGAGCGTGAGTAAATGATGACATAATTTTTGGAATAATAATTTTTATCCCTTTAAGAAACATGTTGTTAGAGGGCATTTACATAATACAAGTTCTTGCATTTGTAATAGTTAGACTACTTTTAATTTAACATGCAATGACGGGACGCTCAACGCAAAACAGACGTCCGTCTGAATGTGTAACTGTAGCGTTGCTACTTTAATGTGTCATGTTCCTAGCATGCTAATTAAAGCACCGGTGCTAAAAACATCCAAATACCTAAGAAAAAAAAATCTCAACCTGACTTACGGACAAGTCATCCAACAAGCGACAATCGTGACCCATCACTCCCGCAAACACACAAAGACAGAAAATAGACAAGATCTCTGATTTGAAATAAATAAAGTCACTGTGTCTCTCCCACGTACACAAGCCCTGAACTTGGCAGATACGTTAGGCAGCAAAATAATAGGCATTTTCCAACCCATAATGCAGAGTGTTAGCCAGTGGCAGTCCACTGATTTAGGTACTACGTCGAGACGTCAATCTGAAGGCCTTGGAAGAGAGGGAGAGCGAGAAGGAGGGGGATGTAGATACACAGAGAGTGGGCCTGCAAAGCAGAGATGAGCGAGATAGAGAGAGCGAGATGCTCCTAATGGGAGACATGCAGTCATCTAGTCGCTGACTCTCTCCATTCAGTGTGTCACTGGGTATCCATTACCTGCCACTCTCCTCTGATCTCTTTGGACAGCTCTGATCAAAAGATGTCATTTGACCTACTCGCCTGCTCGTGCCGGCCCGCCAGGGTACGTGGCCCGCGAGCGCGGGGCTGCCTCGCCCGTAAATAAAACGACATCATCACTTCAGCGTCCCGTCATGTTCTCGGGCCGATTATGATAATAGTGGATCTGTCAGCACGTAAACGGACAGGGCAGCCACGGCGCTAATGCGCAGGATATAGCCTCTCTGCCTCCGCCGCCTTAGTTCCTGCTTCGCTCTTTATTGGGTCGACTTTTCCCTCTCTCTCTCCTGCTCCTCTCATTGGATGGCACCTGAGAAGCAAGCCCCGCTTGTTGAGGATGTCAGGGTTAATCTGTTAGCATCAAGCTGGGGCCGCGGAGGCAAACAGAAAGAGATTTGCCTTATTCTGATTTGGAGGGAGACAGGGCAGAGGGTGTAGATGAGCTGGGAGGGGACTGATTGTCTATGATATTGCTCGTGCCGCGTTTCGAGAGGTCCTGCTCGGGCTGCGGGCAAACATGGAAACAGACACATAATCTAAACAAAACCAGACGTAGAAACAACACGCCGGCGCACAAGCACATCATAGAAGATGAAGAAAATTACACACAATGCCGCCCGCAAGAGGAGACACACACAAAACGCTTGGGCTCGGTGGAGGCAGGACGGTAAAAGGCAGGCGAACGTGCAGGGTTTTAGAGGCGAGAAAAACGGCGCACAATAAAGCGAGAAAACAACACTGCTCGAAGGCAATTTAGACTGCAAAACACAAACCATTAAGTTTGTGCATTATCTTTTAATTTAATCTGGAATGATTTATAATCCATCGCGCAAGGCTTCAACCATATCCAATTATTCTCTGTGCCTTGATTGACAACAAAGGTGATTTATTAAGCTAATAAAAAGTGATGTGCACCCAGCCCCCCGTCCTTCCCCCTCGACACCCCCCACCCCCCTGTGAAAATAGCCAGTGAGAGAGACACTCTGCTTACAGGGGTGTAGCGGTTCACTGCCGCCCTTGGCCAAGGGGCTGGGGTCACGTTTTTTCGTTCTAGAGGTGTAGTTAGAAAGTAGATCTGAGATTCGAACATTGCAATAAGCATGGTTTTTCTAATGACTTAATTTGATCTATATTTCAAGGTATGCACTAGTGTAGTACCCCTATCGATGCATGACAGGAAATTAACAGTAGCCTGATTCTTGTGAAGTACTATTAACATACTATTTGTTTATCTCAAATGACCAGAAAATTACATAAATGCATATTCAGTGGGAGAGAAAGATGCTCTCTGGGTTTTGGCAAAGAAAAATGACATTATGTCTTGGCTTCGTTCATTTTGGGTATGTATGTGTCATCTTGTCGCAGCTGCTAAGGGCTAATGTTCTGCTTTGGATATTATTTCTGATTATTAATGAAAAGCAGAGGACAAGAATGATGGTTTTCTTCGGGACGCTCGTAAATAATATTAAAACTGTGCCAACAACAGGGCCGGCCACCTAATGAGCCTTTAACCCTGTGAGTCGCATATGCCTTGTGTTAATTTTAGACCTATAGGCTAGAGCTATGAGGTCACATTCACACAGCTGTGTGTGGAAGTAGAGCAAAGAACCCATACAACACACTTTACCTCTTTTTACAGAAAATAAAAGATGTGGCTTTAGGGTACGGAATAGTTTGTGTGCAGATCCTTCAACTGTACAGTATATTGTCACGTGAACTGTCGATCGCACGTGTGTGTGTGTGCATGCACGTGTTCTGAATGGCTCATAAACCACAGGAGGACACATTAATGTCCACAATGTTCAGCCTGCCCTGGTAAACACACAACCCCCTCAACTAATGATGCAATAAGAAAACAAGCCATCACAGCCCCTCCGCAGAGAGACACACACTACACACACACACACACACACGCTGTAGCCGACAACAGATTTAAGATCTTAATATCACATACTTAATAAGGGTGGGGAAATATGTTGGTGGTCTACCAAAGAAGTATTTACTTTCTTTTCCACAAAATTCTCAGAAACCTCTGGGAATAGCTAGAGGACGACAACAACAGAAACACAAAGATAAGATACTGAAAGGTAAAGAGTCACTGAATGGACGACTTATAATGTTGTAAATGGCACATTTTCCTTAGCATGTGTGAAAGTGAGGCTTGAAACTGGCTTCTTTTGTCCAGATAAGCAGACACGGCTCTGGCAGTACATTCTCTCAGCTCATAAAACTGGGGCCCAGGGCAGAGGACCCTGTTCACTCTCTTTACAGGCTTCCACTGTTAACGAGAGAACGGCTCTCGTTATAACTGTCCCGGCACAGCCATGGACCTATGCTTTGTGACGTTTAAAAATGTTGCCTGGCTACACTAGGTCACTGTGATGCTAGAGCTATTATTTCACTCTCTTTATCTCCTGCCCTTCTTTCTCTTATATTTGTGTCAATTATTATATATAAGTACAAAACTAGAGAAAAATCTATATTATATACATAATAGAAGAACATTGGGTGGAAACTCGCTTTTGTGTTACGTGCCGAAATGAAACACAATAGGATGTAAACAGGATGTGCAATTAAGACACCACCAATCCAGACCGTTGGGCTGCTGCATAACACACACACACACACACACACACACACACAATATCAGTCTCAACCTGTTCTGTATGATTATGTATGTTTTTCCTTACAGCAGAAAATCATTGCATGCTTTTCAAGGGTAATAACAAATAGTTTTAATAAAGCCATTGCACTATGATTGCATTTAAATCAGCTGATTGTTGCTCTTCATTAATAAATAATGATTATGGAATTTCTCTCTTTGGATATCACTGTTAAATCAAAGAAGAAGAAAAACTGTACATCTGTATTTCATAATAAAAGCAGATTTCACT
This sequence comes from Semotilus atromaculatus, assembly GCA_031834385.1. NCBI lineage: Eukaryota > Metazoa > Chordata > Actinopteri > Cypriniformes > Leuciscidae > Semotilus > Semotilus atromaculatus. The sequence goes on along the minus strand of JAULUF010000009.1, from coordinate 8,807,623 downwards.
GAATAAAATATGAGGATAATTTGTAATATTAATGTATTTTATATAAAATATTGTAAAAAATAAAATAAAATAAATAAATAAAAACAGCCACCGCCAGTAAAAACAACATTAATAATAATAATAATATATATCTATATATTTCTAAATACAATAAACTCTGGGATCTGTTTTAGTGATAAGAAACCAAAGTGCTACATATCAATCAATTTGCAGAACTCTTCGATGAGGTTTGTTTCCCTCTGTGTCAGATTGCATTCTGCATATTTTCTACTTAATTTGATATTTCAAAACCTGAGCTCTTATTTAGAATAAAACTTTGATTATTATGTTTGTCTTTCTATGATTTATTGCACGACTGAAATTAAAATGCAACTCTAGATCTTTTAAAATGGCATTCACTCTAAAAGGGCATTCATTTACTTTGATATTGCATTACAGACAAGTTATTCCTAAAATCACAGTGAATGATGGATAGCTAGTACTCTATAGCCATCAACACCTCTTAGTGGGGGCCGTGCTCTGATTGGTCGAGTGCCGCAGGGCCCTCTCCTCCCCTCCTCTTTGAGTCCTAGGGGCCGCAGGGCCACTGATCTGGGCTGGGAACTGATAGAGTATCCATTTCAAAGGCCTGGCCTGTTCCACGGCTCCAAAAGGGGGGGGATGAAATATAGCAGGAAGAGGGACGCCACATTTAATTATCTCATTATCACACAACGGCAAACGAACACAAATGAAACAGGCCAAAGAGTGATCCCAGAAACACAGAGCATTAAAACCGCCCCTCTGTCTACGTGTGAGTGTGTGTGAGAAAGTGCGTCAAACCTCAAAAAACTAAAGGCTCGTATTTAGATGTTTAGATGTACAAGCTCCTTTAAACTGCCATTTAAACACACACACACACACACACACATGCACACACCCTCAGGGCTTATGCTTGGGAAGATCATTAACCTCTCCATACCCAATTAAAGTGAGAGTCTGTGTGAGTGAGTGTGTGTAAGAGTAAACGTTTGCTTCCATATGTGTATGTGAAATATTGCATCTTTCCCTCAGTGTGATTCATTTACAAAACATTCACATCAAGAACACACAGTGAATAAAATGTGTGCTCACACACACACATAGACACACACACAAAAGCTAATCAGTGTGTCTGTTGTGAATGCAGTAAGGATGAGGAAGAGTTACCACCTAGCATTGTGTTTGCAGGATGGAACTCCACAGGGGAGCACAGAAAACCGAGCCACGGCCATGAACCTCACAATAACACCACAATACAATCAATACGACACACACACTCTGCACACAACTCACGGCTACAAACAAAAAACACGTTTCTTGCAATAACCTGCAGCTCAGACGCTGCTGCACACTATGAATGGCTACGAAGAATCACAGTGTCGCCTTATGAAATACAATAATAAATTCAGTGAATACTGCAAATGTATGGTCGTGGTCTCCAGAAATAATCTGAGGCACTAGTAACAGTTCAGACACACACACAAAACACCTCTCTCGCCTACCGAGAGGATGAGGAACTCTAAATGTCACAGATGTTCTGAAACACCTGCTTTGGAAACCGAACTTACTCAAAAACAAAAAACAATGAGAATCGAGACTGTATTAAGGATTAAGTATTAAGGATTTAGAGGACGACAGTCATTTTTATTCATTTTAGTTTAGCCATTTTATAATGTATATGACTGCAAAGGGAGGACAGGACGCGCAGGATCAGGATATGACGCATGCTGGAAATGAACTGGAGTTTCTTGCATATGAATGTCTCAGCTTGATATGTCACAGCATGTGTGCTAAGTGCTCGCCCTTCGGTGTTTGGATTTAATTGCATTTATTTATTGTTATTATTTTAAATTTAGTTTTGCTGTAATAATCCAATGGTCGAAATCACATAATGTATCATTATCGCAATAACTTTCAAAATATGTCACCACCTTTCACTCCAGTGGAAAAAAAACCCCTGCAAGACAAAGACAGACAGCATGAACACTCCCTTCTTCCTGAACAAATCTTTGTGTAAGTATGTGTGTGTATCAGGGAAGATAAAAAAGACTCTAAAGTTTGCCAATTTTTGCTTGATACCATCTTCTCCCTAGTCTCATGGTTTTTTTTCACTACCACTTCTACTCTCTCCTTTCATGCAGCACCTCCAAACAATAAATAAAGCATGTGTGTATGTGTGTGTGAGCGCGGGCTCTGTTGATAATCCTCCAGAGCTGCAGCTTATCTGCATTGTAGAGAGGTGCGAGGCAGACAGTCCCTATCGCAGGTATTAATGTAGCGCAGTTCCCTGTGTCACGATGGAGAGATAAGCAAACACACAGCAGTCCCAAACACTCTCTCTCTCACACACACACACACACACACACACACACACACACACACACACACACCATAGCCAGAGGTATAACAGATTGTTTCCCCCCTTAGCCTGCAATAGAAACAGAGGAATAGTGAAAAATTTAGAGTAGCTTTAATACTGAATCCAAAACATAAAACACACGTAATAATATTAGTGCACACATGATATAGGCTATATTTATATATATATATATATATATATATATATATATATATATAATTTTTGCAGGAATAATGTGTTAGAATGTTGAAAGAGTGATTTGGAAGTGTGTGTGGACACAATGGGACACAGTGGGACAGCTGTATGTTCAGACCTCCTACTCATGTGCAGCATGTATACAATTCAATTACACAGCCAGAAATTCATTTGCTTCATTCAAAGCCTTCATTTTGCATGCACACACACACACACACACACACACATTACGGTAAAGATACGCAGTCAAGATGGCCAGCGTCATAACATTTGTGGTTTTACACGCACAGCTGGGAGCGCAGAGACGTACTCTGGCACACAAACTTTTCCCCCACTGAATTCCAGGGTTGGGTGACTGGATTGAGCCAGAGGAATTCATAAACAGTGAGGGCCTTATCAGCCGGGAGAGGGACATCCTCTCAAGCGCACAGCAGGAGTGATGTGGACCGTGTCATCAAAAAGCGCCACAGACAGCCGCAGGAGAAGGGAGGAGTAAATTGCACTCATTTATTTCGTTTTCTTTTCTTTTTTTTAAATAACATTTTTATAAGAAATGTATTAAATAACAATGCAGGATAAAATATGCTTGTAGAAATATGTCACAGGCATAAGAATAAACACATTTAGAAACTAAAAATAAAGTTATAAATAAATAATAAATAAAACAATTATTCTACTTTAATACTACTAATAATGATAAAACTAATTTTCTTAATTAAAAAACAAACAAAAATGTAGCATAATAACATAAGAAGAAGAAACATTGTATTCAGAATAATTTATATGCCTCATTTAAAACCACTTTTGGAGACAGAATTATAACTTATCTGTAGCTCACAGATGTGATGGCAGGTACTTTGAGGCCATATCTAAAAGTATGTAAGTCAGGACAAAAAAATACCACAGCAACCCCCTGAAGTGATAAAAAAAATAAATAAAAAAGCAATCCATTTGTACATAGCTAACCACGCTGGGGCCATTTTAACATTTTGTTTCAGAGGCATTTGTTTTTAACATTAACGGGCCCCTGTCAAATTAGGTCTCTGTATTGGAGCGGACAAAATTTGCATCAGCAATCAGTCGTGAGAGTTGTAATGTTTGACATCAGTGCGTAACTAGCAGCTATAGGGACTGACCCAGGACCAGGTCAATATATAACCTCACAGCGACTCAATAAATCACTTAAACCCATGTTTGACACAAGTGCAACTGCGAAGAGAGATTACGCTGATAAGCCATTTAGCTACACATTTACTGAAGCCAGTGACTGAACTTACGATTGATTATGTACCAAGAGCAGAGCAGGGATGCTATAGGAAAACATTTTAAACATTCAGAAGTGCCCTAACATAAACTAGCGCACAAATTACATTCGTCCCCCCCAAAAAGAGGTGTTATGAATAAAAATATTTTATCATGGAACGAGTAACTTAGTAACTCTGAATAGTATATGCACCACAATATTGTTATTTTCACACACTGTAAAAAAAATAGTTGGATTAACTTAAAAAAGTAAGTTAACTGGTTGCCTTAAAATTTTGAGTTCATTGAAATTAAAAATTTGAGTTAATACAACAAAGGAGATTGGTTTAATAAATAGAAACTCAAAATATTATGTTGTCTGAACTACATTAATTATCTAAGTTGATATGACAAAATATAAAAAGCTGTGAAAACAAATCATCAAAATTCATTTTTACAGTGCAGGAAATCCAGTGGGGAAAATGGTTTATTTGAATAGCTTTGGGTAAATGCCTTTTTTTAGATAATTTGTTGTAATTCAATAGTTTACACGTTGAAGGTGCTTCATCTAATTCGACTATTTTCTCTTTTCATTTTCTCCTTTAAGATTGACGCAAATATAATATTATTCATAACAAATAAACCATAAATTACTCAAACTCAAAAATCATCAATTACATACTGTTGCAACTTTGCTCTGCAACTATGGACAACTAGTCTAACCCCTGTTTTGTCACACGTTCACAGCTCTTCCAAATCTCGCATACACACACTCCAGTATAAACGGTACAGCCAAATATCTAGCGGTTGACCACTTTTCACAATATCAAACAAAAAGCTCATCATATTAGTCTGCAGAGTAATAGTTTCATGTCAAACATATCAAACACTAATCAGATATAGCCTGAACAACGCCTTTTTTAGCAACCATCCTGTGAAAAAACAACTCTAACGCTCTCACAGACACTGAGTTAAGAGCCTTGACATTTCCATCTCTATAATTTTATCAGAAAGGTATGTTGAGGATGTGTGAGAGTAGTAGTGTCTATCTGAGGCATATTTGTGGTACGGGCCGGCGCAGTAAAGCTATTTTTTCTCCATTTACACAAAGGGCAAACCATGTCAGTGTGACGTCTATGAGTGCGTTTTGCAGTGTTTTGACTGGACTCTTAGTCTGCACCTGTGTGAGAAGATTAGAGGGACTCTTTTATCAGATAATGACTAACCAAACACTACTTACAACATACAGCATGGCGCTCCCTCGTGTTTAAAATAGCATGTGGGAAAAGCACCATTTTAATATTTTAAACACCTCTATTCCCATTCTGGGCCAAAACATTGAAAGGATGTACACAGGATGATTGCTGTGTGAATTCTGACATTTACAATAAACTTTGATGAACGTATCATTCAAGAACACTTTGGCTTGGGAGGTGATCACATTGTTCTGACTCTTATCGGTGTACGTAGAGTGAAATGATGGAGAAAGAGAGAGAGAGAGACAGACAGAGACAAAAAGACAGGCCCATGGGAGAGCTGCTGCTAGAGGCAACATGACCTCACATTACCTCAGAGACATGTAGGTGCAGGAGACACTGCTGTCTAACCAAGTGAACAGAGACACGGGCACAAACACTCCACACACCATGTTACTGCAAATTATTACATGGCTCGCCAGAATACTTGATTCTGATCTGTTAATGCAGAAATTCTGCGGTCAGATATTTTTGGATAATGACTGTATGGTTGACCATCTGATATTATCCTATTTACAGCACACAAACAGCAAATATTTACACACAATGTTTTGCCTGCTATCAAACCCAAATAAATGGCGTGAAAACAAGGCAAAAAATGTCAAAGGCATAACAGAGTGATAAAGAAGGAGAGTAAAATGGCTAGAAATCTAGTCTAGTAAAAAATATATATATTTTAAAATAAAAAAATCTCCAAAAACATTTTACTTACACCTTAAATACATATGAGCATTACATCATAATCCGATATGATTTTCTTTTTGTGGCTATGATTGAAAAATCATATTTGGTTGTCAAATGTTGCATTACCAGTCGATAAAAAAAAAAAAAACTCAAAACTCTGTTTTTACAAGCGTTGAGCATTGTAGGCAATCACAATCATATCTATTGAGCACGTGACCGAAATAGCCTATCAGAGGTGCTAGTCAGAATCCGCTTAAACCGATGGAAATGCATGAGGCGCACACTTGCGAATCCTTTCATTATAACCAACAGTGTAAACACGACGTAAATAAGAGATTCATTGTACAATTAAGAACTTTAAAAAAATAATAATAACAGGAGTTTGAGAGCGTTGTAATTCTGTGGTGTAGAGACTGACAGTGATTATAAAGGGCCGGCTCTTCTCTTGATTTCTGCATGTAACCGATTCACAATCTGAATACAAGTTAGGCTTTAATGCTGCTAAGTACTCTGCAAAGTTTCTTGATTGACAACTGTATTTAAAATGTGCGACTGAATCCGAAACTGTGATAATTGACAGTGATGATAACCAACGGACGAGACCAAATGGGACAAAAATATTTAAAGTACTTAATTCAACAGTTTTTTCTCTGGTACCGACATTTTTATGGTATTGGTACCAACTAATGAAATGTTGGTACTGTGACGCTGAAATGTTGACTAATGAAATGTTGGTACTGTGACAGCGCTAATGTGAATGCTATAGGTTTTAGTTGTTCATATTTTTGTTACAGTAGACTATAGAATTGATTACCTTTATTTAAAGAAAATAATACACACACACACACACACACACACACACACACACACAGATAAAAAAATTTCGTCTAAAACCCATTTGCCAAAATTAAATTAAATCACATTGAATGTTTATTTTTGGTGTAACAATAAAATAAAAAAAATAAAAACATTCTCTTTACAACTTAAATACATGTAAGCGTCCACATCGTAGTCATTGATTTAAAAATGATTATGATATCAGGACAACTGCATATCAACCTGATATTTATTTGAATGTATTTTTGAATAAAAAAATATTTGGGCATTGACCCAAAACGTATGTGCGGTCACTCATTATTCTGGATTGTAGGGCTGTCGGTCTATCGCTGTATCCGAATAACATCAGTGACTTTACGTGTGTGTGCACACGCATTTCAACAGAGACATCTTAAGCTAGAGTTAAAGAAGGCACACCGTGTAGGCCTGAGGCTTTGTGGGAAAGTCGCAGCACGTACACACACACACACAGACACACACTCTGAGGCACACAGGAGAGCGGGCGACATGGATTTGAAGAGGAACACTTTTAAGTACGCGTTTGTAGCATTTGCTCGTATCAGAGCGAGGTACTCAACCCTTTCATGTGGTTCCTCTCTCTCTTTCTCTCTCTCTCTCTCTTTCCCCTCACTCACTCTCATCTCCTCCGCCAGCCCTTTTATTATTTCTCTCCCCTCTCTTTCTCCTCCGATCTCTTTTTAATTAATTACAACCTGGTCTAGTGACGGAGAGAGTAAGCTTTATCTTCCTCTGCTCCACTCTCTTACCTTGTCGAGAGAGTAAGACTGAGTTAAAAAGAGAGAGAGAGAGAGAGAGAGAGAGAGGACATGCCACACGCCAGTGCTTTCCTCCTGCTCCACTCTCTTCCTTACCCTCGTTCTTCCCTCTTCACTCTCTTCTCCAGCAACCCTGAGCAAGTGCTAGCAAGGGTCATATCTTTTTAATTATCTTTCTTGCCTTTGATTAATTATTCCGTCTGACAATAGCGTGTTTCTAATGCTTTTCACCTGCCCGTCTTGATTGACAGTGCCTCTGTCTGAGTCAAAGCAAACAGCTGCTGCCATGATTGCCTAGCAACCAGGAGGTGATGGATGAGACCCAGAGATGGATGGCCACAATAAATCATGTCTCCTGCTATAAAACTGGAAAAAAAGAGAGAGAGAGGGAGAGCGAGGGAGGGAGAGAGGGGTACTAGGAAGGGGAAGAAATAGAGCATACAAAAACAAAACAACCTATTCTCTCCATCCTGTTCTTGCTTTCCCTCACGCCTCTATGTTTTTCGCATGCTCTCTCTCTCTCTCTCTCTCTCTCTCTGTCTCTCTCTCCCTGGAATGGGTCTGAAACTCTCTTAACAGTTTGACCCAAGCTTTCAACCTCCCTAAGAAGGGTGCAGCTCAAAAGTGTGGTTTGCAGGGGCAGATGAAGCCCATAGGACTTTATAGAAGCAGACTGTTGAAACCCAAACGCTCAAGGAGTTCGTCATAGGGTGGGGCCTGTCATGAGTTGGGACACGTTCTAGGTGCTGGAAAATTCAAGAACAATGAATCCAAGTACACCCACCACGTCCAATGAGCCTGCAAAGCAAAATAATTCATCAAACCCATTTCAATGCGGACGGGACTCACGTCGACAGTCGCATAGCCCCCTACCGCAACAATGGACAAATATATCAAGCATTGTTGAGCGCTCAACTGCCACTGCCAGAGACGACAGGATTCTGACCAGCCCGTGAACTGCAGGCACACAGCGAGAGCGCACCGTTAACCGAATTATCAGATGCTTATAGATACTGTAAAAATATGATTCGGATCAGATCTCCTCTTACAGTCATAAAAGGGACGGAGGAAAACAGGACAGAAATGTTTTCATTAACGAGGGCCGGGCACGGAGGATCACGTGCGATTAGAGCGCTCGGATATGTGTTTCTTTTTCTGCTTTCGTTAAAGGTCGGCTTCATTTCCTGCTAATGAAGCCCAGCTGTTCCCGCTCTTTTCGCGTCCATGACGACAATGGTCACCTCGTTCCTGAGGGGCTGTCGACAAAACTTTACGACCTCGATGAAAAACGTGTCAGCGCTGGGGGAGGAAAACAAAAACGAGGAAAAAAAAGTCAGGGTAACCTAGGTTACAGGGCCATAGTGTTGACAAATAAAACACTTTGAGCTTTGTTTTCAGGAGCAAAAAAAACGGGGTAGTGAGTGGGTGAATGAGTGAGCAAAGGAGTGCGGCTCCTCTGGTATCTGGTAACGAACAGTGCAAGAGCTCGGCCCATCCATCAGAGGAAGCCCACGTCCTGCTCCGAGCTCTCTCTTGTTCCCTCTCTCTCTCTCTGAGCCCTGCTCAGGTTACAGCTTTACACGGCCAGTCTAAATAATATTCAAAATGATGAATGACATGGCCAGCCTCGTATCCATCATCAATTTCTTTTTTTAAGGAGCATCCATCTTCAGTAATGCTCCTTTGAATCATGGGAAAGCGAAAGAGCTCCGATTCACTCATGCAGGCCCCTGGAGAGGCAGAAGGAGGGACAGGAGGAGGGAAAGAGGGAGGGATTTGGGTTCTGACTGATACCTGACAGCCAGACGTGCGTACGGACACAGCCTTCCCGAGTCAGACACATGTAGGCTCACTTATAAAACCCAAGACTTCCTGTGACCTCAATAAATACAAACTTTTGTAAGTGTGTCATTAAAAAAAGAACCTTCTCAAACATAAAAGCTGAGGAAAAATTCAAGTGGCATTGTTAGTGGCCGTGTCTCCCCCTTAACCGCCATCCCCTCCCCTGGCTGTGCAGACCCCTCGGTGGCGTGGAGGCAGTGGCAATTCTCAGAGGGGGGGACAGCCCCTAACACTGGGCTCCTTGGCAAGGGCCCGTTTGATAAATGACACATGTCATTCTGTCAGGAGAGAAGGGTGGGTCCATGATGTATGACCGTGCTGAGGAGCTGGGGAAATCGACTGTTTGGCATGGAGAGCCTCTCTCTCTCGCTCTCTAACACTCTTTCGGTCCCGCTATCTGGGTTCAGGACGGCATCAAAAAGGTCGAAGAGTTGTATCTGCATGTGTGAGAGCCAGAGAACAGGCCGGCTGTTCTTTTTTTTCCCTGTCTATTGCTCCATCTCACTCTCTTTCTTTCACACTGTCCATTTTTTTTGTAGTAAAAGGAAGAGGAAACAGGCCAATGAAGGAAAGAAAGGGGGAAAATGTGTAGGAGAAAGAAACAGACCTAAAAAAAGAAAACCTGGCTCGGAGTAGTGCGAGAGGGCAAGCGTATCAATCAAAGTCAACTTCGGCAACAACGAGACTACTATTTCAAATAAAAACTACATACGGCAGACAAACGACCTCGGCACAGGACCGAAACCCGAAACGGCTCGCCGACCGACCAACCGAAACTCTCTACTCATCCCTTCTCGTGTCTCCTCAAAGGCAGGCTTCAACTCACCCCTCCTTTACTGTAAAAGTCTTCTCTTTTTCCTTCCTCTATCTCATGCTCTTTTCTTTTTTAACACACTGGCAGTGGGGGCCTGACATCTGCAGAGTGCATTTAAAGAAAAAAATGTGTCAAGGAAGCGTGATCCCCCTCCACCCTCTCTCTCTCTCTCTCTCTCTCTCTCTCTCTCTCTCTCTTTCATTAGCTCACTGGCAGGGTGGCACTTCTCAAGCTCATTACAGCCAGAGGATTTATGGTGCCGAACCCAATGGCGGAGAAAAGGCATCTGTCAATAATTGCAGGGAGCAGCGCACACACATCTCGAGAAGCTTTGAAATCTCATTAGGTATGCAGTTATCAGGCATAAAGATCAAAAACATTACTCAACTCAGACAGAATCCTACCAAGAAACATTAATTAGCAACAGGCCCGCAGTATAAAATAAAACAGACTTCCTCTCTCGCTCTCTCTCTCTCAGCCTCCCTCCCTCGCTCTGCCCCTCACACCTGCCTGCCTCTGCCAAGAACCGGCACGACTTACCCAAGCAGGCGATGCGTACGAACACATTAAATAGCGGGATCACACAGGAAGGAAATGCCGGCATGACATTACACTCAAGAAAAATGCACATCATCATACGCAAACATTCATATATGTGCACAGAGGTTGCTCAGATGCAGACGTGGACAAACACGTACGCACCGTGGACTCCGGCAGAGTTAACAACATCCCCAATCCCTGTGCGCCGCATTCACCTCTTCTTCCTCTGCCCTCATTAAATAAAACACAACATGGAGGGAGGAGGGATAATTCCCAGCATCTGAGACTGATCAGGACATGAGAGAGAAGGAGTTTGGGAGCGTTTGAGGGCCTCCCCTCTCTTTTTCCTCCAGTCTGGGTAGTGAGGAGAGAAGGAGGAAGAGGCCTGTCAGGCCGGAGAAGGATGTCAGAGCTCAGGCTGGCCCTGATTACTAGGGCCCCTCTCTTACTCTCATTCTCTGCTGCTCTGCCTTTCATCACCCGCACCGCCATCAAAAAGCCTGCATGTCACACGCACACACTGTGATAAAAAGCGAAGCAAGACTGATGGCTGTCAGTTTTCAGGCTCGGGGTGAAAGAGGAGGAGGGTGCCGAGACAAGCCGAGCGGTGGGGCAAGATCCCTGCCATTTCTGTGGAGGAATCGTACACACACACTCACACACACACAGACTCAAGAGACACTCTAAAACAAACCAACAACCAGCCCCCTGCCAAAATCTTTACTGTAGTCCCTGCCCCCAACTTACTCTAAGTCATTTTCTCAGCCTCCCTCGGCACGTCCCTATCCCTCTTCGACATGACAGCGATTACTTCCACGCGGCCATATTTCATTGGACTACACTGGGACTCTCGCAGTTGCATGTAGCTGCCAGAGTGGACCGGCCTCACAGATACACACACAAAGAACTACAGTATCACTCAGAGTGAGAGAGCGAGAGTGGGAAGGCGGGACAACTCAAGCATATGGAAAGAGCGCAGGCCGGATGATTCATTAGTACTGTGATACTCAGTGCCACCTCTGTGCAAGGCTAAGCTAATATCCCTCACAGTACTGGGCAGGGTAAAAATAACTGTCTACCACAGCCAGACACATAGATCCCAGAAACTCTCTTCATTTCCTGTCTCCTCCCAGATTCCGTCCCACCGGAAGAGGTGTGGGCCACGGTAGCAGCAAATCATGCAGCACAGCCGAGAATCTTGACCAATCGCCAGCGTAAAACAACAAGTAGATTTGGAGGCGTATTCTGGGTATCACAGCATAATCGGCAAGGTTCATTGTTGATCGATAAAATAAACAAGAATCAGGAAAATGAGCAAAAGGGATGCAACACTTGCTGTGGTGCGTTCTCTCCGTGGGAACTGCTTTGTAAAACATGTTTAACTATCACAGTGCATGTAGTTCCAATTCTCTCAATAACAGAGGAAATCATCAACAAACTACAGCACAGAACCCGCTGAAATAAAACTATTCAAACTTTTCACCAAATCAAAGCACAAAGAAACCTTGAAGGGGAACATAAACAATTTTGAAATGTTTCTTTTTCTTGTACTTTTTGACGCGTAGGCTAAATGGCAGATAATCTACTCAAAATGTTTTGTTTAAATGTCACTAACAACGCTTAATTTATTTTCAATTTGTGTGACTTTCTCAGCTGTAGGTAAAACAAGAATGATGCACTTTTTCCATGTTATTCTTTAAAAGATAAATGGATTCATTTAAGCATTTTTAAGCAGAATAAAATCAGACAATGCATCATAAACCCATAAGACAGCAAGCAAATTCAGTGTCAAATTTAACAAACACCAAATGCCTAATAGACGCTAATCTATTTTTTTAATGTTTACTGAATTCCACGCAGGAAGATATTTCAAATGAAAAATTTTGCGAGTATTTAAAGCTTCACATAACTGCATTTAATACAAGACAAATATAATATATTTTTGACAATGTTTTGCATCCTTAAACAGCATGAACAACAAATTACTTATGTGTTTTACTGTAGGGTTGAAATAGCACAGTTATTGATCAAATAATGATAATGAAAATAATTGAAAACAAATTTAATTATCAGTTAGTCTGGGCTTTGCGTTGTGCACGGAAAACCTCCATCAACGACACACCACTTTAAATTTGTGAAAAACACATTTGAAAAAAAAATATTTACATTACATTATATGATAATCTTATGATGCAAAAACAGTGTGTACTAACAGCAAGCAAGCAATTTCTGCCTGCATAAAAAGTAAAATATGTCTGCATTCAGATCTCACTTAGCGAAAAATAATGGAAGAAAACAATACTCACTTTTAAGCTGTACAACTGTTTTTTTTTTTGTTTTTTTTTACTTTAATGGGATTTACTGAAAAAATTCCCTTATATTATTTTATTACAGCATTTTATGTTCAGACTCAATATGGTCAGAGTAATTGTGTGTTTCTGCAAAGAATTCTACCTTTTTTTGTAACAGTTAATACTAATGTATTTTTGGTTATTTAAACTGTCGTAACCACTTTCAAACGGTGAAATCACTTTATATTGTAACCTTTATATTATAAACATATTTTGCACACAGTGTGTATCATAACTAATTTACAAAAGCAGCGTGCAAGATGAATCATAAAAATAATCAGCAGATAAATTGATTCCTAAAATAGTTGATAGCTGGAGTGTGTGTAAAAGCGAGACGCACACAAACAATGGAATCGCCCTGCATTCTCATTAACCCTGCTGCAGTTACCATTCATCATCATATCTTCACCAAACAATCTCTGGAAAAGAAGGGGTGAAAAGAAGGGATGAGTGAGAAAGAAACAGAAGGAGAGAGAGAGACAGTAAGGGGGTAGAAGGGGGGAAAAAATGAGGGAAGGATGCAGCCTTGTGAGCCAATTTAAGAAATAAGTGCTGATGCATCAGCTATTGACTGTGTGAACGCTCCTGATAACGCTCAAGGCGAAACTGTGAGGGAAATGACAGCATCAACCGCCTGCAATAAACTGCAGCCCGCGAGACCAAGGGAGCCCTAATTGACAGCTGTCAAGCTAATGGGAGCCATGACGGAAGATTCAGGAAAAAAATTCTGTTTATCAACCATCAACCCTGGTGTGGATCCACAGGGAGGAGAACTTCCCCTCCCTCCGTTCTCTCTCTCTATCTTTCTCACTCTGTTTGGCTGTTAGGTTATTCAGCTTTTTTCCCTTAACCCCCATCCCTCTTTCCTTCGTTCTTTCTTTCTCTTTCTCTCCATTCCTATGCTTTATCCCCGCCTCTTCTGCTCTTAACCCTTCTCATTGTTGCTCACTTCTTGCGGTGAAAAAGGCGGAGGACAGCCATAACTAATCATAGTGTCAGTTGGCTGCCTGGGAGCGCAGGGTTTGGGCCAGAGCAATGTGAGGAGGACGAAGACTCAGGCCCCATAATCCACGCACACACAGACACACTGCTGAAGAGACACCTACACAGGGCCAAAAGCAGTTCTCTTTCCAGCTACTGTGTACATAAAAGCAAAGAAATCTGTGACTACAACAATAAACTAATTTCAGTATAACAATATATCCAACAGGCATGCTGCTCACTCTCCTGCTAAAATGACCATCAAGCTATAACAAAATGTGTTCATGCGCCTCATTCATAATGTTGTTAGATAAGGACATTTGATACAGAAATACTCAAATGCCTGTTAAAGAGCTGCAGGTGATGTTTAATTAGATCTCCTGTTAGATTTGAAGATTTTATTCTTACGCTCATTACATGCAAAACATCTAGATTAAAATTCTATCCGTCTAGACGTGCATTAGTATGCAAACTTTTGATTAATCATTTTCTGAATAAAATAACTGTATATATTAAACAAAAAGAAAAAAGAAAAACCCAATCATTTGAGGAGAGGAATGTAATTCTGGACAGTGGTGTACATGACACAATTTTCCTTTTCTTAATAATGCATATGATTATCATGACTAGGTTTTAATAAGGGTAATTAACATAATCAAGTCACCATGATGTTTCATTATAATTTAAGTAATTAAATCGGAGCAGGGGAAGAAAAAAAGAAACTTGAACCAAAGTGGACGACTCTTAATTTGCAAAGAGGTCAAAAGAGATCACAGACACACACGAAACTTCAACACCGCCAACTACTACAATATTTTTTCTGCGATTTTTATCTAGATACTAATCATAACTAATTAGTGTGAACATGTTCCATATAAGCATGTGCTGGTGATCATTATGTGAATGTGACCGAATTTACGAGCCCACCGGTGCGGTGTTCCCCATATGATCTCACGCATGCAATCCTCCACACCCTTGCCGGAACAGGCTTTGAGTTTGATTAATCATTGCTCCCTGTCTGCAATCAATCAAACACACACAAAATCACAGAAATCAGCTCCTTTCCCCAACTGCAATCCATCTCAGCGCAGCCTCCGTAACATTCGTCACAACCCAAATATTTTTATAAATCATATTTAGCCGCTATAAACACAATGCTGAGAGTTAACATTTATTCGAACGCAGATGAGATAAACTAACTTTAAACACGCTATGAACGCCATCGTAATGACCAATATCAACATCATCTGTCTTCATACATCAAATACGCTTGGTTCAAACGCATGTATAGAGATTACGTTTCACTAAACTATGAGCCGAGACAGACATGTAAACATGGAGACTGTAGTTTGGACACTTCGGAATTGAGGGCACGTGGATGTTTCCAACAACGCTGTGCTTTAGTAGCTAACTTTGATATTAAAAACCGAGATGGACAAAGAGATAGCTGGAGGAAAAAAGTTTGATGTTCTCTTCGACTCCCCAAAACAATTGATATGTTTGGTCTGGCAAAAGCTTTGAAGCCTGTGAACAAAAACATGGTGTGTACGCTGCATTGCCTGTGCCTGAATGGCTGTTTTTTTTGTTTTTTTTTTGGCGGGGGGTGAATCGCCCTCACTAGACAGAGAGTGCTGTGTCTGTCTGTTAAAAAAGAGAGATAGATAGAGTAGACTGAACAAATGGAGAGCAGGCAAAATAAAATAAAAAAATCATGTCAAAGGTGCGCATGTACGCGCACAGAGCCTGTGACGCACTTCCACTCGGTTACCTTCACAACAATTTTTCTGTGCCTTTTGATTCTGTTTTGTCACCTCGCCACTATTATTGCTCTTAGTCTCTTGACCATTAAAAGCGCTCTATTTCAGCCAACATGATTACCCAGGTACCCCGGCCCATTTGTCACCTGCAGCAGCAAATTGAGTTAGTGCACCAACTAAAGGCATGGAGGACTGTGTAATATCAACTTGATTACATCAAACTAGCTGCAAACCTAATTGGGCTGGATGACAGTGTGCGGAGCTTGTCATCTCCAATCATTAGGCCTGTCAGGAATCCATCAGCTTTACAGCTAATTAGGTGAACACTAATGAAGCTGGCAAAACAACTTTTCTTTTTCTACGGCTGAGCGGGCCTTCCAGACTTGGTGGGAGGAGGGAGGAAGGGAGAGACAGAACGAGGGAGCGAGAGAAAGAGACAGAAAATGTGAGGGAGGGCGAAATTTTCTCATGCAAAGCTCAAGGTTGCAGGGGACTGGATTTCCCAAAGTTCCTAATCAAGGCCCATCATCTGCCATCTTTCCTTTGCTCTTTCCATCACGACGGCGCAATCAATTTGTCATCACTCTTTGTATGCCACAGTGCAGTCGTCAACCTTATAACTTGCAGCTGTGAGGGCTGCTGGGAGGGAGGGAGTGAGAAGATGAGGGAGAGATGGAGGGGAGGGGCATTGGTTTGAAGAAAGGAGAGAGGGAGTTAAAAAAGAAAAAAAAATATCACAGGAAGTTGCCTCGTATAAAGAGAGAAAAAAAGGCTCTCAGCCTGCTTTCGTATTTGTCTTCATCCGCTCATCAAAGGCATAAATGCCTGATTTTCTCTCTCTCTCACTCTCTCTCACTCACTCCTCTGAAATGAGAAGCTTCTCAGTCACCCTTGTTCCCCTCCTCCCTCCTTCCCTCTACCTCTGTGCGTCCATTAGGCAAAAGCATTTTGATAAAGTAAAGCACAAGCCTATCGTATTGGGAGGGGAGTGGAGAGGAGGGGAGGGGGACAAAATGAGAGCACTCACTCTGCCAACTTCTGATTGACCATTAGAGCTATTGATGAATGTGGCTGTCAAAGGAGAGACAATTAAATCAAATATGAAACAAAGTTGCTTTGACGGGTCAGACTGATGGAGCAAACCATTCTTCCGTCTCCAGATTAGGTTATTAGTTTTGTGTATGTGTGTGTGTGTTTGTAGGACTGTAGGTGTGCCCTCTATTGGACCGTTCACGAGTGTTTCATGCTACGGTGATATTCGTACGCATGCAAGAGTGTCAGTGTTGATCGTGCCCGTCGAATAGTACAGATCTGTACATGGTATATACTTGTGAACTGTACTCAACAGTTGAATCTGTTGAAACTAGTCTACTTGTTTTTACTTAGATAAGATCTTCACCTGAAAGTTTCAGCCGTGAATATTGTGCCGTGTATCACACAGTAACAGCGTGTAATTCATCCATGAATAAACAAAGACTTCTTGTGTCCCCTAAAGTTAGACAAGGATTCAAAAATCACAAGATGTACATATTCTAGTTTTGAACACAACAAGAATATCAGTCACTGCTTTAAAATACAGCTACACTGTAGGCCTACAAAAGATATTAGCAACAGTTAAGCTGACAGATTTCTATTTTTGTTTCTTTGACTGCATATTTTTTCCTTGTTGCAAATTTGTCGACTAAAACAATCAAAATGTCATAAGGTATCCTATTTTTAGACAGTTCATTAAAAATAAAGCAGATTTAGATGTCGCCTATCATTATTTAAACGGTCTGTTTTTCCCGTGTTCCTCATGTTAGTGGTCTTTGAGCAGTGGAAGTAAATGTGGCCTTGTGCCCCGGCCTATGTGGGATAAAAAAGCAGAAAAGCAGCAATTAAAGATGTTTTAATGGGCGGTTGTCAGAGCAGACGTGACGTCACGGGGTTGTGGCGTTGCCATGGCGAGTGATTTATTGATGTTTATCAGGAATGAATAGATCAAAGAGTAGCCGAATGACAGGCGATCAATCAGCCGTCAAATCAAAGATGGCAATTGTCCATTAAAGGCTCTTCTTAGACCCCTCGTGCGTCGGCTACAAAAATAATCTTTTGAGGCTTTCCCAGAAACGGAGAGGAGTGATAAAAATATAAATAATAATAATAACAATAAAGTTGGCTTTTTGTGATCAAATGTTTTCGCACAAAATCCCCCAAAACAACGAAGACGAGCATCAAAGAGAGTCATGACAGTCAGCTGACACCTAAGCCCTTTTTTTCCCTGCGCTTCTTTATAGATCTCTAATTCATGGAGTCAATATCTACGCCCTACGAGGAAAGAGAGCGGTGTGAAACAGAGAACAATCAAAAGACTTGTAACGTTAGTCGACTCAGCTTCAGCTGCATGCATGGGGCCAGGCGAGTGAAATAGTCAGTATTCACGGGGATAGAGTTAAATATTGATATTATTCGGTCAGTTGACTACTCTAATGAAAGGAAATGTCACTATGTGGCCTAAAAAAAACTGCTAGACTAACATGATAAACTTAATATAAAACGACAGACTTTCGAGAAAAAAAGAAAGAAAAACTTTTTTTCGAATACACATCATACCGCTGGAACAGTGGATAATTCCAGATCATTTTCACACACATATTCACCGTTACTATGAAGATAGCACAATAATGATACTAATAAATAAATAAACGGGGAGGTGAAGAAGGAGCAAATGAGGAAGAAGAAGAAGAAGAGCCGTACCTGCCGAGCGCCGGGGCGCTTGCTGTTTCCTCCGCGGCATGTTTCTCTTTCAGGGTTTTTTTTTTTCAGGAGCCCCTGAGATCCCGAGAGCTGCTCCGCTTCTGCTCTGATACACGGCACCTGGGGCGCTTTCACACGCCTGACATGTATCGGCAGTTTTCAAACCAAAAAATCAGACGGTAAGATCTGAAGAGGATGAAGACGAAGCGGGATTTTCCCCCTCTTTCCTCTCTCTCTTTCCCCCCGCGCGTCTTTTGGGTTTGACGGAGAGTCGAGCCGTTACAGCGGGGAGAAAAACCGCTCGTGCCTCAGTGCGATTCTCACTCACTCCGCGCTGGAAGCTGCAACAGGCAAGCTTAAAGGAAAACGAAATGATCGCGTCACTCAAAGTCTGCAAACAGAGGCAAACATCAAGCACTGTCATATTAACTCCTTCCATCTCGAATGGGTTAGCTAGCTCATGTCATGTGGGTAGGCATATGTCTCTCTCTCTCTCTCTCTCTCTCTCTCTCTCTCTCTCTCTCTCTCCCCCCCTACCGCAGCCAACCCCAATGCACTCTAATAGTAAAAGTAGCAGGTCACAAACACAACACTAAAGATATGCAATGATTGACACTAACATAGGAGTGTATCAAATCGACAATCTGACTTCATGTTTTGTTTAAGCGTAAGACGCTTGCAAGACAGGCAGCAGTCGCCTTTATCAATGATTTAGGAACGTAATAGAGCAAAGCTTTACTTACTCGATAGCTTGAATAAACGTGTTATCCATGAGGAATCCAAAAAAAAAAAAAAAATACAAAATAATTGTTTTAAAATCTGCGCGGCTATCGCCGATAGCTTTCTGTAAAAATCCAAAAGACACCGCCTTTCACACGTCCATCTCTTCTATAATAAACAAACCGGGGAATAGACAAAAAGCTTGAAGGAGGAGATGGACGGACTTGTCGCCCGCGCGCTGCCTCGTTTGCTTATTTTGTCCGCGCGCTTTGGGAATCCGCTGAGAGAATCGATGCGATAGGTGTTTGATTGGGTATTCCTGCTTGTAATAACGCACATCAGAAGGAGGGGATTGACTCGGGCTGCGCCTCAGCTGCTGCTGTTGCTGCTGCGAGAGCATGGATCACTGAGCTATTGCCAAACACTTTCTTGGCCGCTAATAGCACTTTTTAGCCTTCTTTGTGGGGCTCGTATCACATATTTAAAAAAACAGCAACGGGCGAAGCAGACGCGTCTTCCTCGCGCTCGCGAGGAATGTCTGCCTTTTCTCTTCTGTAATGTCACTTTCGAAAATCCCTTATCAAACGCTTTCTTCACAGAATGGACTTTTTAAGACGGTAAGAACATTTTCCAAATATGTCCATCCTCAATTAAAAACAGTGTTATGAAGAGCTGATTTTTCTTTTTTGTTAGCGTGAACTGGAGTCAAGCGTAAACTCTTTGTAGTGAAGAATCAAAGTTGTCCGTATTGGATGATAGAGGGAGATGGGAACTGTGTCCTCTGTTTACTAGCTGAGGGTGAGTTGTCAGACACTGCCTTTTCCCCTAAAGTCCTCGTGCTGTCCCTCCTCTCACTCATCTGACCGCAAAGGGAATCGCATCGAGCCCTCGAAAGGGGGCAGTTAGAGTCGTAGCGTTCACTAAAACTAGAATGTCCAGAATCTCTTGAATGTCCGCGCGCCAAGCTCACGGGGGGAGATTGAAAGGGAAGAGCAGTCTTTCACGGATCCGGGATGTTTTTACCCAATCTCACTCACTCGTGTGTGCATGCCGTTAGATCCGCCCAAGCATCTGTCCGTCTAACCATTGGCGCATCCATCAGTGTCACACACACACACACACACACACACACAACACACAGAGACACACACACGCCGCACGGAGTCGCTTTAACTACGGGAAGCTTCTCTTCTTCATCAAACGACGTATAAAGCAAGATCTCACTGTTTTGTGGGGGATGCATTCCGATTTTATTGTAAAAGAAATAATGATTTTTCAATTGCTACCTAATGGTGCATC
Source organism: Semotilus atromaculatus (assembly GCA_031834385.1). Classification (NCBI taxonomy): domain Eukaryota; kingdom Metazoa; phylum Chordata; class Actinopteri; order Cypriniformes; family Leuciscidae; genus Semotilus; species Semotilus atromaculatus. The sequence continues at coordinate 8,787,213 of JAULUF010000009.1, read as the reverse complement.
GGAACGCTGTACCAAGTAGCATATATGAGGATGTAGCCTATTTTCAAACTTTAGTGGACGAATGTTTCTCTCTATTAGCTAGGCTACTTAGCCTACACCTTAGCTTCTATTATAGCAACAACTCTTAATAATAGCCTACCGAGGAGTATGGCAGCGCATAATTGTTTTAAAAATCTTAAAATCTTGCAACTCACAAACAATTGTTGATGCAAAGAATGTTTTGCTATTTTTTTCCTCTTTTTTTTTCCTTTTGATAGCCGGCTTTTTAGTCTCGTTGGCAAAGTGATGAGAATGTATTTTTCTTGATTTTCTACGGATTACCACGTGAAGGATAGGAAACATAAGCTATTCTGGACTGTTTATTTTTAGAGCCATATTTCACCGATGGCCTCAGTGTATGAGCATGTGCAAAGCAACTTTAATTATGAACCACAAATTTAATTTCGACTTTGTTAAAAGTTTGAATGTCTGTAAAACTACAATAAGCACAAATCAACTGTGCTAATGTGGACCTGATTTAGTCTCAAAGACTATTAAACAGCAATTAAACAGGTAAAAACTCACTTTAAATTTTCTTTTCGGCTATATATCAGATTAAATGATCTTTAGCCTATCTAAACTGAAACAAGTATAGGCTACTATTAACGAACGAGAAAATCGCATCTTTATATAAAAACTATATATATTAACTAGGCTAGCCTATATAAAAACTAACATCTTTATATGAAAAATTACTGCGTGTGTGTGTGTGTGTGTAACAGAACAGCTGCATGAGTAGCACATGAACGTGAGCGCGCAGTTCATTGTAACCGCCCCCTTTTATGTGCTTATTCTAAAATCCCCCAAAATGTTTTATTTTAAATAACATCGACGTAGGAAGTTTTACAATGCTATTTTGTCAAAAATCACAGCACTAACTGTCATTGTGCTCAGTTGTCCAAAGAGAAGAAAAGGTACGTGATTGTCTTGTTTTTCACTTGATTTTCTGTGGATTCATCAATGTGTATATCCTTCAAGTCTGTTTTGTCCTGATATTTTGTGTCTGTTATAACAAATAACCACTGTTTTTAATGTAAAAAAACGAGAGGCATATGTTTAACGTGAAACATAGGCCTTTGCACCTTAAAAGGTATTTAAGTATTTTCTTTCAACTTATCCATTATTATTATTATTATTATTAATAATAATAATTCACAGTCTTTCAGAATATGCAGACTTGTGATTTATTGTTGTTGAGGGAGAAGGGAGTGACATTACAGTTTCTAAGACTAAATGAACTTCATCATTCTTAAAACAGAGATAAACTTTATACTTTAATGATCCATTCTGGGAATGTTGGTCTAATTTTGTTTTTGCATATCTGCCTCTATGAGAAAGAGAGAGAAGGAATATTTGTATCATAAATAATGAGTTTAGTACCACTTGGAGGCTCATTTTAATTGCCACATGCGCTGAAGACAACAGGAACGCTAATATGTTTTATTTGCCGCATTATGCTCATGGTGGCTTTGTTAAAAACATTCCTGCTTTATAAACTGATGTTAGTTTAAAGAAGTAACTTTTTATTACATAAAATTTCTAGTCAAATAGGAAGAAATGAATGCTTGTGTAATCTGAACAAAAACACATGACGATGTGAAAATAAGTCTTCTCTTAAAAGTCACCAGAGCTTTGACATTCAGAAAAATAAAAATCACCACGTGCTTGAACGAAAAGTCTTAAATAGCCTATGTTTTTTTTTTTTTTTTTTTTTTGCATATTAGTGGAGCTCTCACTGGTCGGAGAAATTTGAGAGTTCGTTTTTACCTTTAAACTGAGAGCAAAGTCTGAAATAGCCCCAGTGGATCCCAGTCATTAAAGCTTGAGCGTTAGGCTACCACAACATGACTTTAATCATACACGTATATTTATCCTATAGCCTACGTTTTGTGGTCTAAACTAATACTTTATTGGAAAGTTCCAGCCTATTGTAATTACACAGATGTCTAAATACCGGAGATTAATTAATTTAAAAATGCCCCAAATAATCTAAATTTCAGCCCCAGCTCTTTCATTTCATTCAGTCTGGTTTCCAAACGTGTCCGATGCAAGCACGAAATTAAAGAAGAGAACGTAAACGTGAGGGAAAGTGCTATTTTTTTGCGCACTATTTTACAGGCTTGTGAACTTCTGTGCGTTTGTCTTTTTCCTCATTCGTCTACAGATCTTTCTTTTGTTAGATATTTTGCGTCTAAAAAGAAAAAGAAAAAATTGAATATAAGCAATCGTAATTAGTGCCATGCACATAAATTGAAAAGTGAAGACATGCGTTTCATTCATTTTACGCAAAATTTTGCGAGGTGGGATAATACTTTGAGGGGGAAAAAAAGTCAAGAGCTTATAACAACTTCAATCAATTCAGCCCCTTTGTAAAGCTAGAAAAATAATTAATTAAAAAAAATCACATTGGATGAATTGACATTGTCTCATTGTGCTAAATGCAAAAGTTCAACACAATCCCAGACGCTTCATAATCCCTCTCCAGTTTAACACCTGTTTTCCATTTTGTGATTTCTCTCTATGTACACAAGCTGACACGACACAGATCCACAGGAGGGATCGCAATTCATCCAGAATCTCAGTAAAATCATATAAAGCAGTGCCAAGTACAAACGTGACAAATGTTATGAAAACCATGATTTTTACTCCTGCTCAAATGAATGACTGTTAAATTTAGTTAGTATGTTTATTATGTGGAATTCAGTCATTTTGTAGTTCTTTTGACTACCTAAGCGAACTATTAATTTAACATTAGTTGTCCCATCAGTGATATCAATAGGTTGGAGGCATTTTATATTGAGGTAGCATAAGCAGGATTGAGATGTTTCTACAGTGAGAACTATCAGGTGTATTACCTCTGGTGCATGTTTAACCTCCCTTACAATGCTAAAGGAAATAACTGTGTGTGTATGTGTGTGTGTGTGTGTGTGTGGCATGGTAAACCCTACATTAATGGGACAAAATGTCCCCAAAAGATGGCAAAATCTGAAATCCTTGTCCTTGTGGGGACATTTTTTGGTCCCCATGAGGAAAACAGCTTATAAATCACACTAAGTGATATTTTTTGAAAATGTAAAAATGCAGAAAGTTTTCTGTGATGGTAGGTTTAGGGGGTTAGTGTAAGGGGACAAAATATACAGTTTGTACAGTATAAAAATCATTACGCCTATGAAGAATCCCCACAAAGATATAGCGAAACTGCGAGTGTGTGTGTGTGTGTGGCCCTGGTAAACCCTACTTTGTGGGGACCATTAATACCAGCAATTTTTGACCTTGTAGGGACATTTTCTTTTGGTCCCCATGAGGAAAACTGCTTTTAAAACATACAGCATGATGTTTTTTGAAAATGTAAAAATGCAGAAGGTTTTTTTTTTTTTTGTGATGGTAGGTTTAAGGGTATAATATACAATAGAATATACAGTTTGTATAGTATACAAATTAAGTCCCCATAAACCATGGAAACCTGTGTGTGTGTGTTCAATTTAAGCGATGAACAATTATTTAAGGGTAATTAATTTATAGCTTAATAGCATATACACACACACACACACACACAGACACACATATATTACTTTTACTATTAGTTATATTACATACATATATTAATATATTACATATATTACTAATATATTACTATTAGTCTTTATTCAAAAAATAAATCTTTGAAAAAGATCCATTGTACACACTAACTTTTTAGTTGTGTGTAGTGCTAATAGTTAGTAGCACATTACTACTTTTTAAAGTGTGGTCAGCATTACTGAAACCATTGTTGAATGTGTATACAGTTATCATACTGACTAGCATGTTTATATTTTGTTTACAGTTGGATGTGATCAATATAGTATTGAAGTTAAAGTTGAGGTTTATTGGTCATGTAAGACCGCTCTAACCAGGGAATTGAGTTACTCCCAACATTAAACTCAAAACAATTTACAATGCAATACAATATAAAATACAACATATAGCACAGCATAAGATACACAGGTTAGGCCCAGGGCAGCAGCAGGCACTCTTATGAATAAATGTTAATATACAGGTGAAACTCAAAAAATTAGATTATCTTGCAAAAGTTTGAGTATTTCACTAATATATTTAGTACATACATACACATATGCATGATTATACTTTTCAGAGGGCCGACATTTCTGTATTTGAAATCCTTTTTTTATTGATTTCATGAAATATTCTTATTTTCTGAGATTTTGGGGTTTTCATAAGCTGTAAGCCATAATCATCAAAATTATAACTTTAGCACGATATTCAAATTTTTCGAGTTTCACCTGTATGGTGACACCACCCATGAGACTAGGAGACTCAGCTGTGCTAGACCAGGGTCAGATCAGGCTAGACCCACACAGAACATGCTCAGCTTGGTACCCAACTCATTTTTGCGGTTTGAAGAGGGCACATATCTTTACCGTCATATCCTTGCCCTCCGAAAATAATGGCTAGATCCTGGCCAGCTATAAAAAGCATGTGTCGTAATTAGAGCTAGAGATTTCCCGCTTCTGGAGCTCACGCTCTCCTGCACCGCGCATCTTCACGGCACACTTGTTCCTAGTAGTGTGTGTAAAGAGGCATCAGAGAGATCTACTCAAGAGAGGCAAAACTTTTATTCAGTAGCAAGCAGCAAATGCCTATTCTAGATATAGCAGATCCCACATCAGACACACAGAATATTTTTATATATCACTCATCTGTGGCAGTTTTACATTGCGCTCACTCTCTTTTTTGCTCCACACTCTCATTGAAAATGAATTGTAATCTGATTGTAATATAGGTAACTTGCAGTGCAGCTATTTAAAATGTGCAATATAGCCAGATATAAAAACATGGTGTAAACTACAACATAAAGTACAATAGCATCATGCCAAATCAAACACTGGCCTAAAAGTGTCTAAAGTCTGATCTCTCCTAGGACATCATATGAGTCTTATATCATGTATGTACTATAGGTAATTAGCACGTATTTAGAACTGGTTCACCATGCGTCTAGTTTGGCTCACAATTGTTGTTCAGCCCTGAAATTTAAAGTGCCCTCAGAGGAAGAAAAGACTGCTGGCCTCTTCAGAGAGGAACAATATTTCCTCTGCCTCTTATTGCTGATGTGTGTCTCACACTCTGGTATGTCCTTCTTCCTCAGAAGAGGAACCTTAAGTGTTGGGGGCTGCTCTTTTGTCTCTCTCTCCCTCTCTCTGACTCCTTCTCTCTCTGGGTGTGCTAGCTTGCAGGGTTGAAAGGGCAAGTGCTGACCAGCCCTCTTTCTCTGCCTGTTACTAGGTCATGGAGCGCCCCCCTCCCCACTCTCATACCTCTTTCTCCGGCACCTTCCCATCCTCTGCCACCAGGGAGAGGGTAATTTAAGCCCTACTTGATATATCCAATTCATCACTGTCCCACAGACCTGCTTCAAAATTAAAGTCTGATCTACAAAGTTAAAGCAGGTTGAGATAAAAATTGGCATAGGTCAGAGAAGGAGGGAGCAGTCAAAACACGTGATGCTTTTTCATCTCTTTTGATTTATGCTTTCAAGGAGAGCAGCAGAAAAAATTAAAACATTGCCCAGTTCTATCAGTTGTAGCTTATTTTTTGGTCATTAAAGCCAAATCGGGTTTAGGTTAGATTGGAAGATGTTGAACATTTGGGAGAAATGTGTTACTTCAGAGGTTTGATGTGAGGGTCAACAACAAATATAAAGAAGTATATTATATATACAAATATATGATAAAGACACACAAAATAATAATAATTTAAAAAATTAAATCAAGTTTCAATAGATAGTTGACTCGAAATAGTTCACCCAAAAATGTTGTCATCATTTTACCCTCATGTCATTCCAAACCTTTATGATTTTCTCTCTTCTGTGGAACATAAAAGAAGATATTTTGAGAAATGTCTCTCTTTTACAGTGGAAATCAGTGGCAACCAAAACTATTTGGTTACCGACATTCTTTAAACATTATCATTTTCTATCTAAAAAACGATCTCTTTCGTTTTTTTTTATTAATACCAACTTGAAGAAAAGTTACAATATATACATTACACATATATATATATATATGGCCAGCTATAGGCCATATGCTATTGGCCATATGACATATGCTATAGCTATAGTCACATGAACCACAAGCACAAATTATGTTATTTTTTTTATTTTTTTTATCAAGACATAAAAATTGACTTTACACCTAAAAATATAATAACGAATTTTAATGCAGAAATTAAGACATGCTCAACACAGAGGTGTTTTCAATTTTGTATGTAGGATTTTTCGAATAAACATATAAAATGATACGCAAGTAGGCCATTATGGTCTTTTTTTATCTTATTTTAATTCACAGCAATTAGGCTACATACCAAAGAAATCAGTTCAAATTACATGGTTTAGCTCAATAGTTTCCTGGTTTGATGTCAGCACCATTATTGACTGTATGCAGTTTTTTGATCTCGAAAGCATTTTCTGCAGATTATCATTGCCGAAACAGACAGTGATTGAAGCTCCTGAGTGAGATAAAGATTTGCGGTGTGTGTTTGTGCAGGATATATATGATGGGTGACTGTGATTATGCAATAAATGAGCAGATGTGGGTGAAGAGCTTGATTATGAGTGAATGTTTGACTTTGATGTAGTAGTGAAAGAATGACCAAGTAAAAGAAAACAACTTTCACTTTAATAGGCCCGTGGAACTCTGTCTGATTGGACGGAATGACGTAAAGCAGGCATGAGTCAGTCGTGATTGAAGGAACATGTGAGCATGTGTGTGAGGAACATGGGGTGGTTGGGGCGGAGGTACTAGTATCAGCTCACAATATAGACTGATTGTTAGTGCGTGAGAGTGCACATGATGTGCGTGGGAGAGGAAGCGAGTGTGTGTGCGTATTTGAGCATGACCGTGGATATAAGAACTTTAGATATAAGTGTTTGTGCGCGCGTGTGTGCAAAATGGCACATTTTCATTCATTTTGTGTGGGAATAAGCCTGCATGTGATTGCCTTGCATCTCTGTGTGCGGGACCTGATCCACGGCACTGTATGGTAAACAGGAACGTTTTCCCTGGAAGGAGGAATTTCCCCCAGCAGCCCCCTATAGCCGTAATGGTGGTGGTAATGAGCTGCAGCTGTCAGAGCTCTTTCCGCCTCTCGTCCCTGATTCATGTTCCTGCCGCACAACATCTACAACTGGAACAAATGTTTACCCCAATGAAAACCAGACAAACACGGCCAGCCCGGCTCACAGCTCCTAACGGAATAACTAATAGCCCCGGCTCGTTTTTAGCTCTAATAATGATGCAAGTGAGCTCTAAAATGCAGACCTTCAAGGTCAACAGAACTGACCATCAAACAAGGCTATCATTATTTTAAGACACAGGCATTGCTGAGATTTAATTGACCAAAATATTATTTTTTATATTATTTACCACTTGTTTTTTTGTACAAAAAAAGAAGATGTTTCGAGTGCAGGGATTCTTTAAAGAAATACATAATTCAATGCAACCACATATTGTTTCGTAAAAACCAGTGTTCCAATCAAGGCATATGTGTGTTTTTATAGAGCAGATGGAGCTTGACTCATTCTGGCTTCCTGACTGGGTTTCCTCCCAGTATTCTGCTCCCATGAGGTTGATATTACTAGAGAGCACAATCTATATCCATTGGAATGAGTATCATGATTCAGGGATTGGGATGAGTCACTGATTGTGACTGAGCTGGAATGGGATAATCCAAAATGTGTTTTCATAACTTTTTATAACTTGCTGTCATTATACTGCTGTTTAAATATAGCTGCTGTCTTTTTACATTCCACTTGGCCGTTTTTCCCTTCTGCAAATGGCATTCTTTTTTTATTGTGGCTGTTTTACATTCTTCTATTCATAATGAAGAATCGGATGCATTAAGTGATGTAGAGATATAAAGCGCCTCAGAGTGTGTTTGTGTGTTTACCCCATGCAGCCATTAATGCTACGGCTGTGTGCCAGCTATGACATTAATCCATTAATCACACTTTTTTTGTGTATTTGTGCAGGCCTGCTTTATTAATTAAATGTGATGTAACGCTGATACAACCTCTCTCTGTCGGACTTCCTTCCTCATTAAACACAAAAACTCCCATCAGCCACCTGTCAAAAGACCCCACCCTGGAAATCAGACTCTGGAAACTGTAAGAAAAGACATGACATGACTGTGACACAAGAAGTAGGGGGAGATTAGAAGTTATGGAACAAAATTATAAGGGTTTACAAACAAGCAAGGAGTGCTGGAGAAAAAAAAAAAAAAAATCAAAGCTTAGCCACATCTGGCCTAAAAGATCAACCTTTCTTTCTCTTTCCCTCTCTCTTTCTGCTGTCTTGTCAACCGTGTGAGAGCCACTTCACTATGCTGGTGTTTATCTTACGCTGACATTCTCTGCTCCATCTATTTTTCAGCCCTCCTAAGCAGAAGCTTCACCTCGAAACACTCTAGGAGAGTCTAATGACAGAGAGATAAAGTGAGAGAAAGGGATAAGAATGAATCAACACAATCACATGGCAATTTGTAACTATTTTACGTTTTGGCGAATTGGTGGCTTATATGTATGAATTTGTAAATTTTCATAGGTTCTGCTTACGCCCCAGTGAGGGGTATGTTTAGGGGTGGGGTTAGGGATGAACCCTCATGCTTATACTTTCACATTCGCATCGGACAAATTCATATGAAGTCACCACCTTGTAAAATAGTTGAGTTTTCCTGTGAAATCGGGTTATCGGGTTAAATAAATATACTTATGGTAGGGACAGGTCTGAGCGGGTCAGTGCAGATAGGGTACAATGGGGCTAAAGGTACACCCGGGTAAAAGGCGCCTTTAATTTTATTAATAACCATTTTATTTATTAATTTTTTCACAAAAACTTGCTGCAGCACTTTCCATAACATCTGCTTTTTAAAGATGCACGTGGAAATTTGGCTGATCCTTGACGTGATCGCTGGCAGAAAGTTGATTCATGCTGACAGCATGCTAATTTGATCTAATAATTTATGTTTTTAAAATGTACAAACAAAGGTATTGTTAATGATTTTCTGTTTTGTTTAAGTTAATTAAAGAAGCAGTTTTTCAATAACGGAAGAAAATCTAAAAGTTTGGTAAAAGGCGTCCCTGCTGTTTGCGTGAAAGGCACAATAATTAACATGATAGGAAACAGCTGGCTGACTTTTCCATTTTTTGACATGGGATGGTTAGATTCAGATGACCACCTTAGAGATAATCACCATAATGCAACCATCATATTCAAAAATATGATGTTAATCATACCATACAGAAAATATCATGTATTTTCACCACTGTTATCAATTATTATGGGATCTCCTTAAATGCTTTCAGAATCTTTACTTTTTAAAATAATTATGTTTCTGTATTTTTAACATTTGCAGTATATTTATTGAACACAAATTAATTATTTTATTTATCAAAATAAACATAAAATATAACATACTTTGCTAAAGTGAACAAGTATTAACTTATTTTTGCTTAAGTATGTGTATCAATACTTTGTGTCTTTTGCCCCATGCTGGTTTTACCCCATGTGTGGGCTAAACGGCCCACCTTGCCACCTCATACATTTAAATGTAAACAAAATAAACTTTTTATGAATTATTTTCATAAAAAATCTGTTGCCCCACCAATGTTCAATACAAACATATATATTTTTTCTACAATCATACACTATTGTAGTGAAATCATTTTTCATAAGGTGTGCCTTTAGCCCTGTTGTACACCGTGTGTGTGTGTGTGTGTGTGTGTGTGTGTGTGTGTGTCAATAGCAATTTTAAGCTAATTATATCATTTTTTATAGATAGAGAGATAGATAGATAGACTATTATATTCTTTGACTCAGAGATGAGAGAGAAAACAAGATCCCACTCAGTAGAACCAATAATCACATTACAGCTGAACCAATGTGACACATTGCTTTTGAATAGAAATCTGATCAGAAGACAAATTCAAATACCCATATCAGTGCGCACACACACACACACACTATCAGATGTCATCATGTTGACTCCTGGCTGACTTTACAATGAGAGACTCAAAGTGCACCCAGAGGCTCGCCTTTACAGCCCAATGATTAGCATTCCCGTGGCTAAAGCCAGACGCTAGAAGAAGTGACACTTGTGAGCTGGCTACTGTATGTTTCCTGCCAGTGTAAATCAGCACTTCCACATATTCTCCTTACGTCCATCTTAGAGTTATCAAGGGCATATTTAAAATACACTGGCACAGAATGGCACAGAATCTATCAGGAAGGAGTTTGATTTAACATGCAAATGTGATAAAAGCATGATGTGATTTCAGCACTTTGTATTTAATTAAAATCAAATTAGAAAATTCTCAAAATGAAACATCTCATTCATAGTAGCTATTTTGGCTGGTATTGCCAGTGATATGAGTTCTATTTTTACCTTGAAAAGCATTTCACTGAGTCCAAATTCTAACATGTATGAGTTCTCAGAGGAGGTTTTCCCTTCTGAAATGGGATCTGATATGGAGAGACTGTCCTCTTTATAAGTAAGTAAGTAAGGTTTATTTCTATAGCACATTTAAAACAGCTTGCGCCGACCAAAGTGCTGTACATAGCGCAGTAGCCACAAGGTATAAATAAAGTAAAATACACTTAGAAATCAGTGATTTAGGCTAAATCCACATCAAAAGACAAACACTTAATTACAAACATAGCAGGATAAGACAATTAAGATGCCGGGAAGGCCAATGTAAAAAGGTGAGTTTTGAGCCTGGCTTTGAAAATCACAATTGAAGGGGCACTTCTGATGTCAGATGGCAGTCGGTTCCACACCTGAGGGCCAGCAACAGAAAAGGCTCTGTCACTTTTTTGCTTAAGCCGGGATCGTGGGACCTGGAGGAGGCCTTGAATGGAGGATCTGAGGGACCTGGGAGCTACATGAGGATGGATGATATCTGTTATGTAGATGGGGGGCCAGGGCGTGAAGAGATTTAAAAACCATCAACAGTATTTTAAATTGTATCCTAGACTGGACTGGAAGCCAGTGCAAGGAGGCTAGGACAGGTGTAATATGTTCAAGTTTTTCTGTGTTCGTGAGCCGCTGCATTTTGAACCATCTGAAGCCGTGCCATCAGAGTTAGGGGGAGACTAAAGTAGAGAGAGTTACAATAGTCTAGGCGGGAGGTTATGAAGGCATGGATGACTTTTTCCAGATCATTGTATGACAGAACAGACTTGAGTTTGGAAATTATTCTTAATTGGTAAAAACTGGTCTTTACAACAGATAATATTTGTTTCTCCATGTGAAGATGGGAGTCAAAAATAACACCCAATTTACGTGCATGGGATTTAACATAGGGTGCAGGAAGTGATGCGTCTCACACCTGATAATACTGTAGTTAATCATTAATCTAACCATCATAGATTCAAACAGGGCTCAGTTCGTACAAGTCTATAACAGGTGGAGGAGGAAGGGCACACAGGAATTCTGAAAAAGAAGTGCACATGTCAAAGGTCAAATGTATGAGCGCACAATCACCGGGGCTAAATAAATAATAATAATAAAATGGTAAATGAAAGAAATACTTCCTAGATTGTACTATATGAGATGGTTTGTGTCTGTGTTTGTGTGTATGTGCGCACAGGAAGGTGACTAATTAAATGAGTACATTAATTACACGTTAGATACAAGACACGGTGCATGACTGTGCAACACACGCTTCCAACAATTCAAAACCGTGAATACAATGGCAATAATACAAAATAGGCTCACACTGCGTGTGTAATGACTAAATGAAATGAAGCCTGCTGGTTTTCCTGGGCTCATTGTGGCCAGTGTTCAGCTGTATTTTAGTACTGTGTTCCCCAGCCAAATGTCATGCAAAGTGTCTGCAAAATGGTTTGATCTGAGCAAATTAATGTTGGACATAAAAGTCTAGCTTTCTCTTGGGCAGAGGCCAGGCTTTTCAGAGAGAAAGGGGAAAAGCACTTAGTTGTAAAAGCGAGTTGTGCTTTACATTTTGATTAGGTCGTTTTTCATGACTGAAAAGAAGGAAAATAGAAAAGCTTTTGATTTCAGGGGTTAATGTGAGGTATTTATTCCCTGTAGTGCTGATATAAGCTCCACAATATATATTTTTTTCTCTCTAGAAAAAAAAAAAAACTGATATAGTACATCAATATCTAGGCTACTTGTTTTCAACTCAATAATGTGAATAACTACATGCTTTTAACTACATGCAGAAAAATAAAACAGCCCACGAATGGTTCGTAATACTCCTATCCATAATTACAATGTTGCAGTCTGTGAGTAAAAATAAAGGCCTCCATCATAATGTCAGTCTCAGATGCTCAGACTTGGATCATGATCTATGAGCGGTTGGCTCCATGGTAACCAGTATTAAGTGGACACTATAATCATATCATTAATTCAGCTTTGTGACCTCTTTGTCTCTATTTTTAAAAGCAGGTGAGAAGGTAACAGAGCTCCACACTCCTCTGCAAAACAGCTCTCCACTCTTACACAGCAGAGCAATTTTACACTACTGCACATCATTGGAGAACCAGTGGTAGGTCTCTTAATGCCTTTACTGGAAAAAAAACAGAGTTTTTTTTTTTGTTTCTTATCATATTATTAGTAGGTATGCAGCCTGCTGTGACTTGACATTATATATTGTAACAGAGACATTTAGTGTCTCTGTTGCTTTGTTTCTTTAATTTTGTTCTTTAATCAATAAAATCTCTCTCTATATGAACTACTTTGAACTATGAACTAATTTGATGTTTTTTGAATTATTATTTATTATGTCTCTTATACTTGCTAAGGCTGCATTTATTTGCTAAAAATACAGTAAAAACATAGCCTGGCTAACGCCAAACCCAATTCTCGTTGAGACTTGGGTCTGGGAACCACATGTACATTTTCTCGTATTTGAGGCGTGGTTTACGAATGCCCGGCGCCGTTTATTGGGTGCTAAGAATGTCTATCAATGTCATCGTCTTGCTGCTCCCTCCCCGTTCTGTGATTGGTTCCCTAAATGAGGCGAAAATCTGGACCATGGTATCCATACTGCCTTTCAGCGTGAATAAAATCGCGCTGCGGGAAGGCAGCATGGGGAAACCCAGACTAGTAAAAAGTGTTTTTGTGAAATATTGCAATTTAAAATAACTTTACTCCGGTCTTCAGTGTCACATGTTCCTTCAGATATCATTCTAATATGCTGATTTGCTGCTTAAAGGTTCTCTAAGCGATCCTGGGTGATGTCACTTCTTGTTGACGTTCGAACTATTGTCAAACAAAACGGAGGCTAGCTAGACCCTCCCTCCTCCTCATCCGCACACTAACCCCCCAAACCACACCCCCAAACCCTTCTTGTCGGTCATTGGCTGGAACAGTTTGTTATGTTTCGGGGAGCGGGTCGCAGCAGTTTGTTTTTGTTGTTGTTTGTGGAGCCTGGGCTGTCTACAGAGATCGTGTTTCTTTACAGTGTGTTCAGGGGACAGGCAGCCAGCGGATAGTGAGGAGATGTTTGCTGTATGTGACAAACAATGTTTTGGCCTAAAAAACGCGTGACATCGCTTAGAGCACCTTTAAGAAACATTTATTATTATTATTATTATTAATGTAAAAAAAAAAAACGTTCCGTGTGTGGTGTCGATGACTGACACTTGGGGTCGTAGTTGGGAGCACCAAACACCTCTGATACTCCAGTGAGAATTGGTGGGTGGAATTTGACCATGGCAAAGTTGCGATCAGAAGTCAGCTCAGTTGCTTATCCCGGTCCTTATGTGATGCACAAGGCTGCTGCCACTAGGGCTGAGAGTAATATGAGGGAAATGGGAGTGTTTCCACCAGGTCAATCCCCAAGGACCTCCCGTTACTCTTCTTGCACGTTGCACTCGGTGGAGCTCCCAGATGACTTTGGCGGTGCATCTGCCTTCTCATTCGGGGCTCTGGATGAGGAAGAAACTATCGATAGCAGCATCAGAGGATGGGTTTATGCCTTTCGACGCTGAGGAATCAGCTGGACTCCCACCCTCAGTCCGATGCAGTTTTGGCAGTTATGCTTGCCCAGGTCGCCACAAATATCTGGCTAGAGCGGAAATCCTCTGCCCTGTCCCGAGCGTTTCATGGGTGGATGATTGGTATCTGGGCTCGCAATGCGACTCTAAAGTCCCAGAGTCAAAGTGCCCGGCCCCAGTCCCTTTCTTCTCAGAAGTGCATTTAGAGCTGACCAGGTTGTGCAGGGCACATTTTCACTGCCGATCTTGCTTTACAAGTTGTTCCACCCTCACTACTCTTGATTGTGGGAAGGCCAGGAGGTATACAGACATTCCACAGATGGAGCATGCAGTTGTGGTGCATTTATGCCTGCAAAATGCCGCCACCTGGTAGAATCGTCCCAAACTCCCATCCAGGGCTTGTAAGTTAACTTCGGTTCTAATGGCGAAGGCTTACAATGCTGCTGGACAGGCCACCTCTGCCCTGCATGCCATGGCCATCCTGAGGTCCATCAGGCCAAAGCACGAGGGTAGTTCTGAGCCTGGATTGATACAGGAACTGCACTCGGCGACCGACTTTGCTCTCTGAGCGGTCCAGGATCGCTATCTCTGGCTTAACTTTGCTAAGATGAGGGAGGTAGACATGTCCGTTTTCTTGACACCCCAATCCCGGAGAGTGGCCTCTTCGGCGACACTGTCAAGGACTTTGCCCAACAGATCAGAAGCAGTCGGAGGCGATTAATCACATCCTCACTTAGCGTGACTCCACTGCCACCTACAGGCCGCCAATGTCATCATATGCTCATTGCCGAGGGCTTCAGCCTCATCAGCTCCGCTGCAGCCTGAGCCCACAGCCCCACCACAGAGCAGAATTTTTGGTCTCATTTTCTTTTTGTTTCACCACCCAATTTTTTAAAGAAAGAGCAACCTCCACAATTATCTGGGTCATATAATTCTCAGCCCGGCCATGATGTGCGCTGACTGAACGCCTCCTCATTTTCGGACGCGACTCACACAACCCCCCGCACAGGTGAGTGTGGCAAGTTCAGAGGATGAGCAGCTTCCTCAGCCGTCACAGGCCGGTTCCAGTTGGGGCTTACGGAGCAAGGTAAGTGTTCCAGTACACCCACAGCCACAGGATGGGGATACGTGGCTTCCCAACATGGTAGCCATCTCTCTTCAGGGGGAGTGGAGACTCCTAGGAATCTTCCGATGTTATATTCCTTGACCAAGGCCCCCCTCAGCATGGACACGCTGGCACACAGCTGAAAGTCTTGCAAATATGCGTTTCCCCCAGTGAGCCTGATTGCACAGGTGTTGTGCAAAGTCAGGGAGGACCAAGAACAAGTCTTGATGGTTGTGCCATACTGGCCCACCTGGACTTGGTTCCTGGAGCTCATGCTCCCTTGCGACATCCCCCTTTACGAGGCAGGCCTATACATGTCTTAAAGTGACTCCATTTCAAGTTCGCTAACTGGTGTGCTTCCTGAGGGGAAGACCCACAGAGATGCACAGTCAGGTCAGTGCTTTCCTTTTCTGCAGGAGAGGTTGGAGGGCCGGCTGTCCCCTTCCACCTTGAAAGTGTATTTGGCTGCCATAGCAGCACATTATGAGGCAGTAGATGGTAAGTCTTTAGGGAAGCATGACCTGATAATCAGATTTCTAAGGGGCACCAGGAGGTTAAATCCTCCGAGGCCATACCTTGTTCCCTCATGGGATCTATCTGTAGTCTTGCTATAGAGAGCTCCTTTTGAGCCCTTGGAGTCAGTAGAGCTAAGTGCCCTCTCTGTGAAGATGGCCCTTCTGACCTGAGCCATTTCCGGGGAATTCGCCAACATAAGTGTTTCTTAAAGCTGATCTAGTTGTTTTCTGTAACATGCTCATTTTGCATGGCTTGCAATCATATTGACAATGTGCGTTACTTATCTGTTGTCATTGGCAACATGCCTGTCGCTGCCAACATGCTATGCTTAAACCTATCAAGTATAATAAAGAAAATAATGATTCAGTGATGCAAACAGAAGGGACATGCTGCCCTTCTCAGCTGCTTGTAACAGAAGAGCACCCCTTCGCTGCTACTACCATCATGTAAGGGGCACGCTGCCCCCAGACTGCTATTTCAAAGGGACATGCTGCTCCTGTCTTAATTTTCCAGTGTCAGAGTCTTACTTTTTCCAGTACCAGTATGAGAGAAGGGGAAAAAAGGGCATTTAGATTTTGCAGTCAGTTAGTGGTTGGCAGGATGGTTTTGTTTGGGGGGGTTATCACTGCTCTCCCTGCTCGTAACCATACAAGTTCTTGCCCAGAACAGAACCATACCGCCAATCCAAACTGTATTCTAATTCTTTATCATCTTTGCCGATAGTGGTCCTGACAGAAATCAAGCATAGCGTTAGTTCTGGGAGGTCACGCTAGTCAAGCTTGTATCAGCTGACTTTCAGCTGATCCATGTCTACCTATAGGAAGACGACACCTATCACAGTATCCCTATATATAAGGTCCATTCAGTATTATCAGCAGCTTTATCATGTGGCTCAGGAGCTAATCACACTCCTCCATCCTCAGCTCCTCCTATCATCCCATCAGGACTTGGCCTTCTGATATTCCTCTTTGAATCAAACTAATTCTTCTTGAATTATATTGTTACATTAAATTATTTTAATTTAGAACATTAATGATATCACAATGCCTTTATGTTGGTTCTGTTCTGTTCTGTTACCCTAAGGGGGGTTATCGCTGCTCTCCCTGCTCTTATCCATACTAGACTTCATGGATGGGGCAGGGAGTTCTTGCCCGGAACAAAATCATACCGCCAATCCAAACTGTATGCTAATTCTTAATCATCTTTGACGATAGTGTTCCTGACAGAACTCATGATGCATGCCCTTTTCAGGCCAGTCCGTATACTTGGGCTAGTTGCTCCATATGTAGTGATTCCGTGATAGTAATCCCATATAATGTATGTATTGTCCACGATACGGTTTCCCTAATGGTAAACCTGTGTCTTCCCCTAGGCAGAGCTCCACCTCTGCTGGCAGTCGCTGTGTTTGAGAGAAAAGGTCAAAAGATTGACTGAAGCGACCTAGTGTATTCCCTATCGTAAGTACTGTCCTAAATGTCCCTGTGTGGTACGAATGACTACATGGCTTAAGTTGGTCGTTGGGTAGGTTGCGAGTGCGCTTGTTACCCGACATCTGTACTGCAAAAACCTTATAACACGGTTCAGCTGTTGTGGCGTTTTCCCCAGGGGACCCCTAGTGTCAGTCATCAACCCCACGTCAAAGTTAGACAGATAAGGAACGTATCAGTTACTATTGTAACTTTCAGCAAGGATGCATATATATACATTATATATATACTGTATATATATATATATAGCTTGATAACACTATGAATCACAACACATTATTGTAAGTTACTTTATAAAAGTTACTTTTAATTGTTGTTGTTTTTTTCTTTCCTTTTTTAGAGAAGTAAATATCTTGAAGAATCAGATGGATCAGATGTATATGATTGAATTCAGGTCAGTGCCAAATCACATCATCTTAACAGTCATACTGCTCACATTCATGCATTCACTCTCTCATACAGATGAATCTCTAATCCATCTGTGCCAAAGACAAGAATCAGTCTAGTCACACCCAGTAACTTTTGCATAAATAACAAGCTCATCAAAGACATTAAGTGAAATTACACATGAGAAGGACCATATGCACGAAAATTCAGACACACAGACCAAAGCGAAAGGTGCACACACACAGCCTGCTGATATGCATAGAAAGGTGTCTGTCACTGTTAATTTCATTCTGTCTGCTAAGTGAACGTCTCAGTCACCTCTCATTTCCTTCTTCTCATCACTCGCTCTCTTTTTACTCTTTCACATACAAGTAGACACATCATCGTCATCATCATCTTCTTCATCATCGCACACACATCAGCATCACCGGACACACACACTCACGCATATCCAGAAACTGAGAGATTTTCTTTCTGAGTGAAAGAGGGAGAGATGACAAGTAAGAGGGGAGAACACAGGAAGCACATTAGTTATCGGTCTCTCCCCTTCACATCCCATTACAGTTACACTCTTCAATCTGCCCCCTCACTCTTCTTCACCTCTAACAGTCTGCCCTGCTGCACTTTACCTGACTAAATGACACTTCACACCACACACATACAGATGACCAGCTGAAATATTTACAGAGCTGTAGGTTTGAAAAAAGAAGTAAGGATTGATGGAATAAAAGGGAAAGAAATAATGATGTGTGTGTGTGTGTGTGTGTGTGTGTGTGTGTGTGTGTGTGTGTGTGTGTGTGTGTGTGTGTGTGTGTGTGTGTGTGTGTGTGTGTGTGTGTGTGTAAACAATATTAAGCAGCAAAATTGTTTTCAACATTGGTAATAATAGGAAATGTTTCTTGAGCAGAAAATCAGCATATTAGAATGATTTATGAAGGATCATGTGACACTAGTAAGTAATGATGCTGAAAGTTCAGCTTTGTCATCACAGGAATATATATATATATATATATATATATATATATATATTAATTACTGTTTTTACTGTGTTTTTGATCATATAAATGCAGCCTTGTTGAGCATTAGAGACATTAGAAAGAAACACACACACACACACACACACACACACACACACACACACACACACACACACACACACACACACACACACACACACACACACAGCCTATATATAATTCACTAATTTAAACCTATCACTATAAAAATAGACATAAATAAATATAAATAAACGTAAATAAAACAAAGTTTGTTGAAGTAAGTTTTACAAGAAAATACAAAATTTCATGTTTAATTATATGTGTAATTTGGCTTTTTCACACAGAAATTGTTTCTACACCATTTTATCCCCAGCATATTCCTTCAAATACACTGATAATCTGCTTATTTCACTTCCTGTCTGTCCATAATCTTAAATACCCTTGGTAACACTTTATTTTACGGTGTCCTTGTTACATATGTTACATGTACTTACTGTAGTAATTATGCGTAATTACATGCAACTAACCCTCAACCAAACCCTAATCCTACCCTATCCCTATAGTAAGTACATGTAGTTACTTAATATTACTCTGTACTTAAATATATAATTACACTGTAACAAGGACACCTTAAAATAAAGTGTAACCATACCCTTTTTTCCCCTCCCCTTTAAGCAAATGCAAAGCTATAAAATACAATTATCATGAGGTCGTCATATATTTACCTAATTTACAAAGCTCTTTTTTTTATTATTGCTAAAAGTAAACATTGCAGCAATGGGAGAAAGAGCATTGTTGAAAAGCCACAGTTGTGTTTGTCCCTCTAGACTCTCCATACACACAGACCTTGAGGGGGGCTCACACAGAAGCTCTTCGGGGGGTTGTTAGCTGTGAGCTTAGCCACCACAAGGGCTCCAGCTCACACACTAATTATTTTCATAGTCAGCTGGGTGTGCAGAGCTGGCCTGCGAGTTGTGCAAATGCTTATTTAAGCTGTGTAACATATGGTTTTTATCACCATGAAGAAACGTTTGAACTGGTTATGTTTTCATGCGTCCAAGGCTCTGACCTGTCTGTCAGAAACACTCATATGTGTTGCGTCTTTGGGAAATTCTATTCCATAATGTTCTGGATCAGCATGTTTTTCCTTCACTGAGTCACTGTTGTACTGTAAAAGTGTTAATAAAAACTAAACCACATTTGGCATTTTTAGTGCTGTCTTTTTTTCTTTTTGGAAATTATTGAACGTTTTAATGAATCAATGTTTTCCGTAACAGTAAGTAAGATTTTGTCATTGTGATGCTGAATTTTGTATCAAATAGATGTAAGTAAAAACTCATGACTATTAAATTATTTCACAGATATTTGTGAGGTCTGTTACAAGAGACACTTTTCAATGATTCTCTACCACAACAAACTGCATACACAGCAACAAAGCCCGTGGAAAGTCACACACTGTGGTACTGGATGAAATGTGTAATTCTGAGCTAACCGATGAATCAGAGCACTTCTTTGTGAGTCTCTGATACACTTGCTGCAGAATTATGAAACTCCAGCCCAATTACAATTCTGTCCATGCAAAACATTAAAGCCACAACTCCACAATGCAGCATAACCACAGGCGTTGTCAGAGACAATTGTTTAGGAAATGTAATTCTGTGTAAAAACGTCCAAATGTCTCTCTATACAGTAGTTGTACGGGCAGTATTACTTTAAATAAACATTGCAATTCCAGCATGGGTTTGTGAATAAATAGAACAAAAGGCAAAGAAGCGGATTTCCTCTGCTGATTGCAGCCAGATGTTAGCAAGGGTCTGCTGCTGCTTAACTGGCCATTAAAAGGGAAATTTGGAGTAATTCAATAAATAAAGCCGCCATAGGAACTATAGTCTAATGTGTTATAATTGCCGAGAGCTTCCACGCTCTTCCTTTAAGTACAAACACTTAGAAATAAATAGATAAAAGTACACACACATAGCATAACTTTTTGAGTGGATTTAAAAGAAGAAGAAAAAAAATCACATTTAAATGACCGGAAACAAGGAAGATTCATAACAAATAAAAAAGTGTTCATGTGTTTTAAAATGCATAAATCAAATTGCAATAAATGTAACTAAAAATAGAATGTGAATGTATCACTAGATGAGCAATTTTTAAATTGTACTCATTTTATTAATTTTACAAGCAGTGTATGTCAAATTATATAATTAGACTGAGCAAAGAAATGAATATGAGTTTTCTTTTTGTTTTAATGACAGCAGCATTCGAGCTGCATAAACTCCACAAGTGTCTCCAGTATGATTTGACCTAAATAAGACTCAATTAGCTATTTTATTTCATTATGTGTATTTTATATTATAATCATTTTTCCAAAAGAGGTTACAATTTGATTTTAAATTTAAATTAGAATTCCATTATATAATTTTCCATTTCTCAGCAACATGCTTCATTCACGCACACGGATATACACAAACACTGGATACAAAGAAGATGTTAGTGTCCCCAGTGGATTTATTATGGATCTGTTTGCTTTGGTGAGTACATGTCAAGTGCTTTCAGCATCCAAGACACTCTCTCTCTCTCTCTCTCTCTCTCTCTCTCTCTCTCTCTCTCATTCAGACCCAAGTGTACAGTAATTAAGTAAACAATACTAGTGTTAGGATTGCAAAAATGTAATCAATAAAAATAACTGATAGGATACAGTATCAGAGAGAGAGAGAGAGATCTAAATAATCAAACATATCCCACAGACAGTAAAACGCATGTCATTTCCTCCTCTCCCACCCTATATTCTCTCGCTCCTCCTCATTCTCTCTAACCCATATTCGTGTGTGTGACACAGATCATATCGTCATACAGATATCTCCAGAATGAAAAGAGAGAGAGAGGCAGAAAGGTCAGACACACTGAGTGAAACGGATAAAGGCTAATGATTATCTCAACCTTTATCTAATCAATAATCATTTATCCAGCAATATTACCGCCAGCTACTGGCCATTCTCTATTATCCCAGCACAGACGCCAGTGGCTGTATTGTCTCAGTCTGTCAGCTTTATGGGCTGGGTGAATGGTAGGTGAACATCAGGGCTGTGATACTCTCTGTGTAGAGGCCGGCTTTAGTGGTATACATCTGTGCGGTATATGTGTAGTCTCTGTGCCAAACTATTTCTATTACAGCTAATGTACAGTGTGTATATATAATAAATCTGGAATTCAAGAGCTAATCTATCTATCTATCTATCTATCTATCTATCTATCTATCTATCTATCTATCTATCTATCTATCTATCTATCTATCTATCTATCTATCTATATTGTGCTTCAATTAGTGCCATCTGATTATTCTATGATTTTTATATGTTGTTATACATCATCAGAAAGATTATTTGAAATGATGACATTAACAAATAATAATACATTTTAATCAAATGAAATTAAAATACAAATTTGAATAAAATACATTTTAATATAGCAGTCTGTTCTCATTTTTATTCAAATGAGCTAAAAAAACAGAGATGATACCCCATCCCATTTCCCCATCTCTCTGTCTGCTACTGATGCCATCATAACCTCCCTCTTTATTGCTTTTAATGACTCTCTCTTTCCTTTCATTAATTCTTTATCGATTTCTCTGGACGGCCGTTGAATTAATTTCCAATTACTAAGGATTAGAAGAATAGACAAATGTGCATGTTTGCATCTGGTTCCTAGAGCGCATTCCGGCGTGTAAGCACATATGTTTGGGAAGAGGGAGAAACATGTTGACAAACATGTTTTTTTGTGTGTTTTTTTTTCTTTTTTTCAGACCAAATGCATTTCCCCACTCAGTGTTTAATGCGGTTGAGGATTTTCTTTTTCATAGACTGAAGAATTCAAATAAAATAAAAATCTCACATCCAATCACGGAAAACATGAGCACACACACACACACACACACACACACACACGCACACACACACACACACACACACACACACACACACACACACACACAGGAGAGTGTTGTGAATCTGACAGAAGGAAATTGCAGGAAAGGTCAGTGTGAGCTAATGGCTAGGGTACCTTACATGAAATAAGTCCAGAGCATTTTGACAGCTCCCTCAGTGTCACAGTACAGCCTTTAACTACCGCTACTGACGTGATCGGAAAACCAGCTTATGCTTTCAGTGTGTGTGTGTGTGTGTGTGTGTGTTTTGAGTGTACAAGAGAAACAGAGTGTTGTCAAGCACTGACCTGGATAGCCTTCTCATTTACACACACTTCAACATCCAAAACATTTTTGCTGCAAGCCCACAAAACAAGTACCATCCAGACAATTCACAGCACTAAAGACTAGACTATCAATATGAAATTGCCAATGTGCATTAATTAGGGCAATTATTCACTTTGAAATCTGTGACAGATATCGATTGTCATTTTCAAAAGAGCTTTGAAAAAGTTATCTTAAAGAATATGGACACATCTATGAAATTAAACAAGCTAAACCATTTCAAGATGAAGGCAATTGACCAGACACGGATCCGAGTGCAGTATCGATATGTCCTGCTCAGATATATAACCTTTAGCGTAACTGCATAACTTTGAAAAGAGAGCAAGCCTTTGTTGTTGCTGTTTGTGTGTAACAAACCTTCCTTCATCCTGTAGATCCCTGGGTAATCATTATACGTCTGTGTGTATTTCTGTATGCACTCTTAGTTATTGTATATGTGTGTGTGTGTGTGTGTGTGTGTGTGTTTGTGTTGACCCAGGTCTCACTCAGCTCATCCCCATGTGTGTGTCTGTGTGTGAAATACTGCACACTAATAGGCAGAGCCGACCTCGTACATTCTGTGCCTCGCGGAGGACCACTGCGCGCTGTCACTTTAACAACCGGGAATTATCACCAACATCCAGATTTGGGGTTAAGAGTGTCTCAAACAGTATATAGATACATTTTCCATCAATAAATTCATCCTGAATCCAGCCTCCTCAGCCCAAAGCATCCTGTCGCCTGATTGACGTTTTTACCACAAAATTATACCATGTCTGTCGGTGGAGGAGAAGAAACATGTCGCCATTCCAAAATTAGCTAGCCATCAACATAAAACAGGATAAGTCCACTGTGGTGTCATCTCACAAGAGTATTGATTCGGGCAGACGTTCGGGATAGAGAGCGGATTTCCCATAAAGCCAGTAGCCAGCGTGTCTTCTTGGGGAGACAGCGAAGGAGAACACATAAATGATACAATATACAGGTCTGGAGATTTAAAGTCCTTGACACAGCTTGTTCATACTAATTTAACATTTCATTTCATTTTTGGAAGCGCACACTGGTTTTATATTTCATAGCATCACATGCTAAAATGTAAAGCTATTGAAGCTATACAAATCTACACAAGTCCAGGCCAAGATGTCACGTTATTTTCTCCAGTGAATATTTCTCAGGACAGGTTATTTTTGAAGGTCAGTTTCTGTATAGGCACATAAACTTTAAAGTCTTGAGTCTCAACAAATATTGTATAAAATGACGATGATTAAAACAACTTGCAAGAAAGAATGCAACATCCTTGTCTGACATTCATAGAAAAAACACACACAGTTTTGCCTTTAGTATTGTTGACTCTTGTCTGGATGTATGCCAGCGTGGTTTTATTGTGTTCAGATATTACAAAAACAAGCTGCTATTGGAATTTTAATTAGGACAAACACATTCAGAATAAATGATTCCAGTTTAAGACAGTTCATCTATTTGCTGAAAACCAACATTCCCACAGATAGAGAAAATACACACATCTAACTCGACCTTTGTCTCAAAAGCTCATAGTTAATCAAGGTATAGCCTTTATGAAAACATCTCATGTGTGACAACTTGCCCCTGTCTCCTTTATATGTAAATCATATAAACTCTGAGAACCACCAAGGTTTTTAGCTGATCACACCAATATGTTTTATTATAAATGACAGCCGGACCATCCAACTGGAATCATGCCAAAATATTTCCACTAGCCAATCAGATTACATGTAAGTGCTCTGACAGTGGTGAATAAAAACATTGTTTAAGCAGCCAATCAGATGCCACGTAACAGCTCCGGTGTGCCTGCGAAGCAAAACCCCGCTTAACCAGGCACAGTCACAGTGCTGTAATGAAATCCAGACAGAGACAGCGTTTGGATTGATTTCCAACATCTTGATTTAATATCCTGAATTAATTATTTTAACTTGAATAATATATAAAGGAAAATAAATGTAGAACACTCAAGGGAACAAGAGAGGGCTTCTTTCTTGCAGAGTTATCTCATGGTCAATCTCACCCTGAGACTACTTTCAGCTGTGTGCGTGCCTGCCTGCAAGCATGTGTGTGTGAGCGAGCCAATGTGTGTGAGAGTGTATGTGTGCATATGTCTGCACTGAACGATTTCCTGTAAATTACTTTGTTGGTATGGGCTCTTTGTGTGTGTGTGTGTGTGTGTGTGTGTGTGTGTGTGTGTGTTTACAATATAGAGAATGCATGTTTGATTGAAGTTTACTTATGCATCCTTACAAGAAAGGCTTGAGCCGATACACTCAGCTCACCCTACATGAAGAGCAGATGGTCTTACTGCAGGTAGGAGAGAGAACTCAAGCATGACTCCAAATTTGTGCAAGGAAATACACACCTAGATCGAGAAATACTTGTGTGATGAATTTCATTTTGAATTCTGAAAACTGGTGTGTGTACACCATGAGCGCCTTAGAAAATAGGGTAGGATGTAAAATGCCCCCACCCACCACCCAAAAAACGGCCCCAAAAAAGGCCAAAATATGTAATGATCAAGTTTATCTTGTTATTGAATATTGATGGAGCAACACAATTTTTGTAAAGTTTTAAAGATGTTTGTTTTGATTAAAAAAACATGCACATATGAAGGCAGCTAGAGCCTGAGGCAAAATGCCCTCAGGGGAGCTAAAGTGATATAGTGTAAAATAGGAGCAATAATGATAGGGCTAAATTTGTCAAAATATACAAATACTTTTGATATAGCAACAAAATAAATGTAAGTAATATATCTGAGTGAAATTTAAAGCTGCCGTCGGCAACTTTTTTTTTTTCATATTCAGCGAATTCGACACTATATTCAGACAGAACAACATAAATAAAGTGATTTTAGAAAAAAAACAGAGCTTCTAACTCCACCTGGAGCGTGTTATTTGTTTAGCAAAAATCCACCGCTCCCTGTTCATTGTGTCCAATCAGCGCAGGGGGGTGTGAGATATAACTGTCAATCACAAGTCGTGCACGCACACGTCAGTCACATGCGTGTGCCTGAAGTTCGCGCAGTAGCGAAGAGTGATGGCGCACTGACGAGCATGAACTCGGTGGGAGGGTATTCGTTGATAGTGGGGAGGGGCATGAGAGTTGTAAACATTCAAAAATGTTCCTAAGTCCACTCAATCAGCCAGAGTTGCAGACGGCAGCTTTAAGTATAGGCCTACATACAGTACTTCATACAGTAACCACTCCAGCAAATGGTATATCAATGATATATTTATTTAATCACCCCCCTCCCCCACCCCAAAAAAGAAAGAAAAAAGTCAGTTATCCTCTCAGTTATACAACTATCTATTCAAGCAGAGCTGCATATACATGTATGTATTCATTCATTCATTCATTGCTTGCTTGCTTTGTTGTTTAAAATAATATTTTATTCAGATATTCTCGTGAGGTAAAAAAAAAAAAAAATGCATTTAAAAAAAGGCAAAAAATAATCTGCATTTAAACATTATTAAATGTTACATTAAATTAAAATAAATTCAATATTTTAGTACTGCATGCACTGACCTCAATGATCAAGACAATTTTTTCAATTTTAAAGACAATTAGAAAGTGCTGTAGTATTTGTTAAGCATTGTTTTTAGTTGTTTGGAAAATAAAACTTGCTTTTTACACTAGGTGGCCTTTAAGCCCCAATGTACCTAATATTATTGCACTATAATATTATTTAACAAATGCAATAGTCCCACTTTATATTAAGTGTCTTTAACAACTATGTACTTACATAAAAAATAAGTATGTGTTCATATTGTATTGCAAAACACTTGCTGCTATTGAGGTGGGATATGGGTAAGGTTAGGGACAGGTTTGGTGGTATGGCTAGGTTTAAGGGTGGGTTAAGATGTAAAGTGGGGGTCAACAGTGTAATTAATAGATGTTTTTACATAAATTAATCAGCTGTAATTACGTGCAGGTTTTTTTACAATATATAAATACAATGTAAAACCATGTATGTACACAATAAGTGCATTGTATCAAATGTTAGTACATAGTACATAGTTAAAGACACTTCATGTAAAGAGGGACAATGTGGTAATCTAATAGATAATCTAAAGGTCAAAATGTCACATTGGTTAAACAAAAAAACAAACAAAAGTGTGCAGACATTTACTCTCTGTGTTTTTCCATTGTGTCACCTGCACCCAACTTGTGTAGGATGTTCAGCCTTCTCTATAGAAGAAAAGAGTACCTGAGAAACGTCTAATATTAAACACCTCTGTGATGTCTCGGCAGCCGCTATTGGCACACCACCATCCCATTCGATTACGGTTATTGATAAGTTGGTCTGCTTTTTCCTCTCTGAATATCTGGAACAATCATCGGCTCATAAGCCTTTTTTCTCGTCTCATTCTGAAGTGAAATGAGAAGGCAAATAAAAAACTCATATTGAGGCTGGTGCTGCCGTGTCAGTGTGTCTCAGCTCGATTGGTAGCTAGCTGAGGTGCTTCTCTCCTCGTCATCGTCTCTATAACCTGCACACTTCTGACACACGGATTATAATAAAAGAAGACTACTGTCAGAGCAGGCTTGATTTAAAGACGAGCCGAGTCAATCAATCATAAAGTTCAGATTAAAAGTACAAGTATTGTTTTCCCTCTCTCTGTCTCTCTTACTCTCATTCTCTTTAGCCTTCTAGCAGCTTTTTTTTTTTTCAGTTTAATCTGAGTGAAAATAAAGGAAGGCCTTTAAATTTCATAGCTTCCACGAAACTCTGGCAAGTATTCATTCTGTTCTACTTTTCCCTTTCAACCTCTCCACAGGAGGCTGCATTCATTACAACTTTATATATGATGTTCTCCTTTCAAAATGCCACCGATGGCTCAGATGAGCTGTGCACTGTGATCCTGCAACACAAAAACACCGGCGTCAGATTCTTCTTATTGACACGCGCTCGCAGAAGTAGCCCGCCTGAGCGAGCCAAAGGGCGTCGTTCCTCGCTTTTAAAACACTGCTTTACATTTCCCCCCGCAGAAAACTAGCTAATTATAATGAGAGTGTTTTTAGATGATAAAACGATATCGAATCAGATTGCATTCCCTTCTTTTTTCCTTGGCAACCTATTTTATGGCGAAGTTCAACAGTGTCACCGGAACAGAGATAGCACTTAATCACCCAGACAAACACGCCATTACCCCGCGAATCCTGTGAATGCAGAGTTGAATTAAATATGGTAAACTATCTCATTACACAAACACATGCATAAAATCTCCATCTCGGAGCGATCAAAGGTCAGAGAAATGAATATCTAAAAATCCTTCTTTGAATTCATTTGGCGTTAAAAGCAAGCGCTCTCCAGAGACTGCAGTCACCTGCTGCTAGCTGGACTCAGGTAATGACTATCATCTTAAAGGCCTGTCTGCCATGACAACGTGTGTTGGAATATATCGGAGCGGCCGTTCTGAACGCTTCCAGGAGGAGATCACAAAGTCATTAACTATTTTCTGTCTTTCTCAGCAGTTAGTGTTGATGCAGCCTGCTTGCAATAATGTATTGTGTTGCAAACAAGAAGGATGGCCACTTCCCTGCCTCCTGGTGCAGAGGGGGCCCGCAGTGACACGGAGGCTCAGGTATATGGATGGCCTGAGGAGGTCTCCATCATTCATAAAACATGCTGCTGCCGCACGCCACCGAATTGATCTTGCAAAAGAAGCAGGGTGGCATGCCGACCACTTCATTAGTCTTCTACAGCCACAAATCACAGTCGTCGTAGCCTCACAGGGACTCGCTGTTACTGCCGACATCACCGTAACGCACTTGCGCTGGCAGAGATCTCGAGCGCTCCGACAGCGTTCCCAAAATGCTCTTACGATGTTGCTGCTACGTTGCTACATTGTTTATGGCGGAGTGGTCACGGTCTGGCTAAAATATGTGTGAAGAGAATGACAACAGCAGCCAGCCTCTCAAAATAAGAAATGCACACAATATTTGAGCTCTGTAATTGATTGCTCGTGGTCATTTCGGGCGTCATGGGATGAAATCAAGTGGCTTCTCCATAAAACAATGTCAAATATTGATGATATTTCTCTTCCCTGGCCTCTGAATGAATTGCCCTACTCACTGAGGCTTTTTGATGAATGCTTTTTATTGCCTTTTCTGTTGTTGCTAGAGCAGCTGGAAGGAACTCGGCCTGGTCCTCTCAGAGTCAGCTAACCAAATTGCAGCGAGAGGACTGCCACATCGCAGTCCACAAATCAGAGCTGTGCATTTTATTATGCCTCTGTTCCATTCTTTTTGATGGTTTAGTGACATTACTCGCTCTGAAGCATTCAATGATTATTTCTCTTGTGAAACAATCCCATGATAAAGTTATTAATAGGCTGCCTTTTCACTCCTTGCGACAGATGTTAGATCAGAAGTCATTCATTTCTACTGGAAACACATTTAAGTTGCACATTGGGTAACAATTATTTGATCAAACTTATTACTTTATCCTAAACACCTATACTTCTAAGATTGAACAGGTAAGAACAACAATAAAGAGTCATTGGTGGTCATTTGTCCTACATGGGTTGTGATTAAATCATGTCATTCAACCTGCTATATTTAATAAGCTGAGGGAAAATGCTCTTACTGTGGTGCTCCTTCACTGGCACAGTGGCTTCACAAACAAATTGAAAGTTCATTATGACTTCCACTAGGGGGCAAATCCAGAGGCTGCAGACAGTGAAAAGGCGGCTTTCCCAGCTAACAATTTTTGGATTTTTCAAAAAAAAAAATAATACCTTAAAATAACATTCCTAGAATGTTATAAATTAGTTCCCTTAAAATAACCAAATGAGAACCAAACACATTATTAATACTTTTTGTGTTTGCTGGGTTTATGCTTATTAATATCCACTTGTTTGATTGTACTCAAGATTTAACTAGACTTAACTCATTTCACTGAAATTGATCTTCTCAAATTAGCATACTATGTCATTGCAGTTTCTTGAAATGTAAAGGGTGGGAACAAAAGATTGTAATGTAAGATACAGATCGCAGATCATGTCAAGGTGGCCTCATAGCTTAGCTTGTAAATGTGAAAAGAAAATGGAATGTCTTTCTCTCTCTCTTCTCTTTTGTCTGTCTGTTTCTGTGTCTCTCAGAAAACAAACTGTTCTTACATTGTGTTGTCTCTTTAAAGTTGCATGGTTACCCCTCAACCCCCCTCATTCCTGCACAGTCTATTCCCTCAACTGTCATGCTGCCAGGCCTAAAAGCCTGTCTTGTGAAATGTTCAACATCAGAAATGGTTTGTGTGCATGTCAGTTTGGCCTACCAAAAATCCTAACAGTTAAGCCAAAGGCACCATAGGCACGTTCTCTTGTGAAGCTTTGTTTTTTTGTTTTAAAGGCCTTTGGTTACAGCTAAGCCACTATCCCTGTCCGAGGCTTATTTATGATCACACTGCTATATTAAGATCTTATCAGGTTAGAGGTGCACTTTTACCACAGACATTGTGATCTAGCATATGCGGACGCCTCAGAAGCACATCATCGACATCACTTCCTGTTAGAACACTCAATCAAATAAGCATTTGCCTGAAAAAAAAAAAAAATCTGTTTAGTCTCTTTACATTTCCATAAACATACATCCCTCTCTCTCGCAGCCTGCCTCTCTCACAAAACTCCCCATTTGACTTGTGAAACATGATGAACACATTTGAAGATCAGCATGAATAATTCAGTCCACTCGGGCTGAAGCGGGTGAGCATGTAAGGATGTGAGTGGGGGGAGGGGCGGGGCTGGAGAGCAAGACAGCAAACAAGTCCCTCCTGGTTAGGATTTTTTGAAGGACGGCCCAAAGTGCGTAGCAGCAACGTTACAAGTGCTGAAGGTCCGAGGGGAATTAGGAGCATCTCCATTACCAGTGTGGAGCGATTTGTTTGGAATTATGCCATGCTGCAAATATCTGGACCTTTGGGGACACTGATACATCTGATCCCACAGCAAAGCAATCTCTACAAGTTTGTTTTTTTTCCTCTCCTCATGCCACAGACCCATCAACCCTCGAGGGTGTTTAAACAAAATCCATCTTTTGACTTTCACAGGCATCATTTTAGTGTTAATTTTGTCAACATCACAAAAATGTTTGTTAAAGAAGTGTTTTTATATTATTTTGTGTACAATAACAAACATTAGACATTAATAATAATAATAACAATAATAATATGATTGGATCATTATTGCAGTGATGATTATGTTTTTTAGCGTGTTATATATTTGGCAACAGTTCCTCTAAATCTAACTGATGGAGTGTGTAGCTTTTCATTTCTTACTGTTAAACTCAGGTCTTTAGTGACCCGGGACATCATTTACTACCCTCTTCCTCATTACATTACAAGTTAGACATCAATCTTCTTAATTCCTAAATATTTTTTTTGTTAACAACATAAGTTTTTTTTAATATATATAAAAACGTTTGTCGGTTTTCCCATAATTTTTTTTGTAAAAACTGTATAGGGTTGCTAATGACCTGTGGTGTGTAGGCCTATATTTTTCTGCACAACAATAATTGAATCTTTGATGACTTAATAAGTGCAATTTACCTTTATTCTACAAGCTGGCAATGTCTGATACACAATGATGAAGTGACGTTTATTGCAGTTACTGCAGGCAGAAAACAAAAGAATAGGAACTTTCATCAGCAAAACTTGAAATGGCTCAGCTTTTTACTGCAGAGAAAGTACTGAACACAGTCAAATATTAGTGTCACTGTCACTTGATGGTGGACCTGGTGAAGAAGCTGTCAGTGATCAAAATATTGATTTTGAAAATGTTGAAACTGATAGTTTTGAGAATATGTTTGAGATGGCGAATATGAGCCAGATGCTGAATGTCCTGGGAAATGAGCTCTGATGAGGACAGTGATGATGGTATAAAACATGCCCTGGGGTCTGTGTGGGTCCTAACTCCCCAGTATAGTGATGGGGACACTATACTGTCAAAGAGCACCGTCCTTCGGATGAAACGTTAAACCGAGGCCCTGACTCTCTGTAGTCACAAAAAATCCCAGGATGTCTTTCGAAAGAGTAGGGGTGTAACCTTGGCATCCTGGCCAAATTTGCCCCAGTGGCCTCTGTCCATCATGGCCTCCTAATCATCCCCATATATATATATACTAATTGGCTTAATCAATCTCCTCTCCACCAGTAAGCTGGTGTGTGGTGGGAGTTCTGGTGCAATATGGCTGCCGTCGCATCATCCAGGTGGATGCTGCACATTGGTGGTGGTTGAGGAGATTCCCCCCTTCTATGTAAAGCGCTTTGAGTGCAGAGAAAAGCGCTATATAAATGTAATGAATTATTATTATTATTATTATTATCTGCTCAAACTGAACCCTTCCAAGCTCCGAAAGGTAACAAAGTATGCTTTATTTTTATTCTTCTGTAATTGTTTCTCTAATATCTGGTGAGTTTTACATTATCGCGACAGCTAGACATCCATCCGTGTTAAATCTAGATATGGGTCGCTAAAGACCGGAATATGTAATAATGATTTGCAAAACCTTTCATGTATTTAAGGGTTAAACAACCATGTAGGAAGACAAATCAATGCAATATTCAAGGATGGCAATGTCAAAATTCATCAGGCTCAAATTGTGAAAGAATGGTTGGGAGGGAGCATGAATAATCATTTTCACACATGAATTGGCACCTCCGGCTCCAGACCTTACATTCATTGAGAGACTTTGGGATGTGCTGGAGTAGACTTTACAGAGTGCTCGACTCTTGCATTGTCAATACAAGATCTTGACCAAATTTGATGCTCCTCTTGATGGAAATAACCTCACAACATTTATTTTTTTATATTGTTTTCATTGTCTTAAAGGGCCCCTATCATGGATTTTTGAAAATGACCTTTCATGTAGTGTGTAATATAGCTTTAAGTGAATGAAAACATCCTGCAAAGTTTTAAATCTGAAAGTGCACCATATATAAAGTTATTGTCTTTCAAAAGTAAGAGTCAATTCTGAGTCAAAGAAATAAATTGTTTTTCAAACGAGCCGTTTCGTCGTGACGTCAAGTTGAAACATTAGCCCGCCCACTTATTGCGCGCGCAGACACAAGGGAAACTTAAACCTTAAAGCGGCAGCTGATCCTGTGGACACTGGATAGATCATGTCGAGGAGACGCTGTGCTCTACAATGTGACTGTCACGGTGTGGGTTCATGTCTTGTTCCTGTCTGTCTTGTGTTCCCCCCATTATTGTGTATTTGGTTTAGTCCTGTCTAGTTTTCCCGCTCCTCGTTGGTGTTCATGTTTTCCACCTGTGTTCTTAGTTAATTGCCCAGCTGTGTCTTGTTTCACTCACCCGGTCCTCTGTATTTAAACCCTGTGTTTCAGTCCAGTCTTTGTGAGATCTTAATGTTGTAATGGTTGCTGTTCCCGTGTTCCTGGTCTGAGTGTCTTTTGTTTGTTTTATCATTAAATGTGCTTGCAATTGGATTCACTTCTCGCTTCATCCTTCCCGCATCGTTACAGAAGATCTCACCAAAAAATGAATCCAGCAGCACAACTGATGAATATGGATCTAACAGGTACCATCCAGAGCCCGCTGAGTAAACTGTGTTCTATTTATCAATTCAATCGCATCATTGAGGATTATGTGGAGGAGTTTCTTTTTTATAGTCACCTCGTTCCTGGTGATGAGGCTATGCTAAAGGACTGTTTCTGGAGTGGACTAGACCAGGACATTAGCTCAACTTTACCAGAGGAAGACCCCAGCTGGAACCTGGCACAGTATATTGACTTTGTCCTGGAGTTTTGTGGATCCCCCCTTCACCGTAGGGAAGGTGGAGGAGGATGTTATCACGACCGCACTGCCTGAGAATCTTCTCATCACTTCAGCCGTCAAGCTAGCCATGGCATCGGCCTATGGGTGTCCAGGACTGATGTCCACCCTGGCACAGCCGTCGCTGATGTCAGTACGGAGGGCCAAGAAGACCGTCGTTCCAGGGTCCCGTCTCCCAGAGTCTGTCCAGCCAGAGCCTCGTCACGTCAGCCACGTCCAGCCAGAGCCTCGTCACGTCAGCCACGTCCAGCCAGAGCTTCACGTCAGCCACGTCCAGCCAGAGCTTCACGTCAGCCACGTCCAGCCAGAGCTTCACGTCAGCCACGTCCAGCCAGAGCTTCACGTCAGCCACGTCCAGCCAGAGCCTCACGTCAGCCACGTCCAGCCAGAGCCTCACGTCAGTCACGTCCAGCCAGAGCTTCATGCCGAGCCAGAGACTGCCCACGTCACGTCTGCCGAGCCAGAGACTGCCCACGTCACGTCTGCCGAGCCAGAGACTGCCCTTCACGTCACTTCTGCCGATCCAGAGACTGAGCTTCACGTCACTTCTGCCGATCCAGAGACTGAGCTTCACGTCACTTCTGCCGATCCAGAGACTGAGCTTCACGTCACTTCTGCCGATCCAGAGACTGAGCTTCACGTCACTTCTGCCGATCCAGAGACTGAGCTTCACGTCACGTCACGTCCGCCCGTCCAGAGTCTCGTCCTGTGGAGCCTGAGCCTGAGCCTCTTCCTCTTTCTGAGCCTGTGTCTACGGACAAGATGGCCGCCTCCGAGCCTGTGTCTACGGACAGGATGGTCGTCGTCACAGTGTCTGCTGTTCCTGAGCCAGAGCCAGTGTCTGCTGTTCCTGAGCCGGTGTCTGTTCCTGAGCCGGTGTCTGTTCCTGCCCTTAACCCTATAGCTGCCCCCAAGAAAATTTTGGGGGGGGGCAGTAGGTCCATTGATGGGACCATGAAGGCACTGCCGGATCCGCCCTGGCTCCCTGCACTGCCGGATCCGCCGTGGCCGCCCGAGGGGTCGTCACCGCCGTGGCCGCCCGAGGGGTCGTCACCGCCGTGGCCGCCCGAGGGGTCTTCACCGCCGTGGCCGCCCGAGGGGTCTTCACCGCCGTGGCCGCCCGAGGGGTCTTCACCGCCGTGGCCGCCCGAGGGGTCTTCACCGCCGTGGCTGCCCGAAGTGTCTGCTCGGTCCTGGTCGCCTGCACAGCCGGTGCCACCCTGGTCGTCTCCGCCGTGGCCGCCTGATGGACTGTCTGCTCTGCCCCGGCCGCCCGTTGGACTGTCTGCTCCGCCCTGGTCAGCTGCACTGCCCGCTCCGCCCTGGCCTTCGCCTCATCCTGCTCCGCCCTGGTCACCGGTCCAGTCTGGTCCGCTCACACTCTGCGGCCCAGGCCCGCCTTGGCTATCTCCTGGTCCCGTTCCCCTGCACGGCCTGGCCCTCCGTCCCTCCCCCAAGACCGCCTCCGCTTCACCACCCTCCTGAACTTTGTTATTGATATGGGCTTCAGGAGCCGCCCATAGGGGGAGGGCTATGTCACGGTGTGGGTTCATGTCTTGTTCCTGTCTGTCTTGTGTTCCCCCCATTGTGTATTTGGTTTAGTCCTGTCTAGTTTTCCCGCTCCTCGTTGGTGTTCATGTTTTCCACCTGTGTTCTTAGTTAATTGCCCAGCTGTGTCTTGTTTCACTCACCCGGTCCTCTGTATTTAAACCCTGTGTTTCAGTCCAGTCTTTGTGAGATCTTAATGTTGTAATGGTTGCTGTTCCCGTGTTCCTGGTCTGAGTGTCTTTTGTTTGTTTTATCATTAAATGTGCTTGCAATTGGATTCACTTCTCGCTTCATCCTTCCCGCATCGTTACAGTGACAGTAAAGACTTTTTTACCACTGCCCAAGGACGAGCATGTGAAGAATCTGTGGTTAAAATTAATCTTTACCATGATACTACAGCAGTATAATCCTAAACTTGTCCTGTTACCTTTATTTTACTGACGACTGCTTCTCAAATATCGGAGTCAGCTAATCAGCTGTGGACCACTATTACATAAAACTGTATATTAATGCAGATTGTCTGTCGTTCTCACTACTTTGAGGAAAGATTAAGCATGGAGCAAGATTTGTTTTACCAATGTTTGTTACATCAGTCATTCACACTAGAGCTCGGCTAATGTATACATTACATAGCCTACATGCACTGTTATTGATACAGTTTCCACGTGTTCACCGCAATATATTAGAAACATACTCTGTAAATAAATTAGTTCAAGTAAAATAATCGGTTGATGGACATGCACTTGTTAATGCTGATGGTGAGGAATAGCAAAATCTCATAATGTAAGTTACCTCAAACTGAGTAGTGAATCACTGAAATGTCCTGCTCGAGTCGTCCATGCGCTGGAGGTTCGGGTTGAATTAATGGTTCTTCTTCTTCTAGTGTTTCATCATCGGACTCTCGCGCTCAGATTGATATGGTAAAAATCAACGTCATTGTTCGTTACTGTGTTTAATTTACGGTGAAGGAAGCCTCAGGACACGCGCTGTACGTGGTAAACCAATCACAAAAGACTGAGCTGTCTGGCCAATCAGAGCAGAGTAGCTCGCGGAAAGGAGGGATTTAGAGAGATTGATTCATTTGGCGAGTCGTTTGAGAATCATTGAAAATCTGGTGATGTGCAAATGTATATTATGAGAAAATTAAACAGTTTTTTGACGTTTGATGCATGTAAACCTGTTGTAGGAGACTCCAAAACAACATTAGGGAACTTTAAAATATCTTAATAGGGGCCCTTTAAAGCGGAACTGGACACGGGAATGAAAACTGAAAATGCCTCTATTCTCTCTGTCTTCTTTTATGTAATCATCCTGGTTTTATTTACATTTAGCTGTTTTGGGCTGATTGTTTAAATGAATTTGCTATTACAATCATTGGACAGAAAACTTTCCCAGAGTTTAGCGGCTTAAAATGACCTGATCGCAAACAGAGAAGCTTGTGCCATTTGTAGATGCTCTCGACTTATTGTAGAACTGCGTGACGTAACTAAATTACTTTAATGACTCAATTTCACATGCTTCAGAAATTTACTTACACTAAATTATTTGAACGCGTTGTTACGTTATGTTTATTTTTCCTTGTGTCCTTATAATATCTGTGTATACTTTTTGATGTTTTCATTGAGTTTCAGATCACCGCTGATTTGCCTGCCAGCGGTAATTGGGTGATCAGCTGGCGCTCCTTTTCTGCTTGTTAGAGGGAACGGTTGCGACTTCGGGTCGGCCGCAATGGTTCAGACTTCCTGCCAGCCGCCAGATCAAAATGTTCTTTTGGTTGTTTGTTTTATTTAGAATGTGGTGATGTAGGAGAGACCTGCCCTTTTGTTTGAAACTTATTTATTCTATGTTTTTGATGAGTTTAGTTAGGTAAGGTTTATTGTAGTCCATTTTCTTTTCTTTTTTTATTTTATTTACGTTGCTGTTTAATTTCGTTAGATTTGGTTATGCTTGTTATTTTGGGCCTTGGGTCTCTGATGAGAATACCACTTTATTGATTTATTTCTCTATTTTTGTTCAAATGAATTCTACTTTTATATCATTTTGTTTGGGCTGTGGGTCCTTAACAAATTCAATAAGATACTGTTACTTACTTTTGTGATTCACAATAAATTTATATTATAATGTATTGTGATCGCCTTGGTCCTTTTTGTCTGACGGCCTGCTGGAAGCCTTTCGTACTTTTTTTTCTTTAATTTATTGCGTCTTACCCTTAGCGGATGTAATAAGCGTTAAGGATTTTTAAGTAATCACATACGTTAATGCGTTGACGTTGACAGACCTAGTTTAAACTGAAAGGCATAGCTGAACTATTAAGAAATTCAATAACACTCTGCTACAAGTTTTACATAGATAAAAATGTGCGGTGTAAACACCATTCATCTTCAATTCATTCCCGTGCAGAGTAGGACAGAGTAGGATGTGTTGCTAGGGCACAAAGAAAGAGCATCAGCGATCTATTTACACATAACTTTCTCTCTCTTTCTAACTGATAAGTGCTGTGACAGCAGAAAGGTTTGTGTGACAAGCATTTGGGGGCTTTAGTCCATTAACAGCCTCTTTTGAGTCTCCTTGGCGGGTTATTGGGCCAGTTAGTCAAAACCTTGCAGAACTCCCCTTCCATTTATATCATGTAAGACGGGAAGGGGAAGTGAGGACGCAAAGAAAGAGGGACACAGAGAGAGAGAGAAGCTGCTGCGTTTTCACCGGTTTTTAAACAAATGTGATATGACAAATTGAAAAAGGGTGCATGGAAGTGCACGCGTATTTGTATGCATGCATGTCTGACGAAGACAGGATGCGCCGATCAGCTTTGGTGTCATCAGATTAACAGGCACACGTCCATACTTAATGTCCAGTGACTGGACACACTTCACATGAGGCACGTTCTAGCTGTCAATCAAAATGACACATGGCCATAAAACACACAACTATTAAACACAGGGAAACACAGGTGTGATTGTGAAGTAAAATTCACATACTGTATCTCACATAACAAAACACAAAAGTACGTAAGCTTAATATACACATCACGTTTACCAAAATTAGAGTAGTTCAGATTTTATTCACTTAAAATCTCAGGGGGGCTTCAAGCAAATATATAAAGTCAAAGAGGTTCAGCTGACAAAAAAGTTGGGGAAATCCCTACATTCCATGTACTGTAAATATCAAATGGCATGAATTTGTACATTTTAATGTGTCTGAAAGAAAAAACCTTCCAAAGACAGTAATACATGGTAAAATGACTCACTGAGTGAAAATTAAAATAATATTTGTGTACGCCAGGAGCTGATTAAATATGCAGTGTTGCAATGTTGAGAAAAGACTTCATAAAAGTGAAATGATTTCTGTAAATTAGTGATCAAATGCTGTGTGGGTCTCAGTTTTCAGTGATATGCACATCACTATTATCTTGTCTGTGTGTGCAATTCCACAAACCTAGAAAACCTTTTTTTTTTATAAAGGAATGTTTAAAAGATTAAAGTAGTAATAGGGAGAGTTAATGAATTATAAGTACTTAACTGCCATTGTGAGAATAACATGTAATCATGTAATCAATAAAAAGTAAATGTAGTCTGATTACGAGTATTTTAAAAATGAAATATAATCTAATTACAAGTGTGCTTAATTTTTTGGAATCTGATTACGTAATCTAGATTACATGTAATCAGTTACTACCCAGCACTGGTCTTACCCCATCTGAATTTAAATATAAAAAAGATGTAGCTCACAAACTCATCACATCTGAACTCAGTTTTAAGCAGTTAAAGAGATGAAGATGGCTTTGCCACAATGGATATACGTTTAGAATGATTGTTACCTTATGTCATGAGATGGACTGTTATACATGAACATTTAAGTTGTTCTTTGTTTTTTCTGTCTGTTTGCTGTCACTAATAATCCTCCATACAGTAAACAGTGGTTATCAATCACATAAGCTGAAGTACATGGCAGGACAAGGCTCACTCCTTCATATTTTTCATGAAATGTTCAGTATCAGGGTGTTCTGGACGCAGCTGTCTATCCTGAGGTCTGGCCCCTCATGGAA
Organism: Semotilus atromaculatus; assembly: GCA_031834385.1. Lineage (NCBI taxonomy): Eukaryota > Metazoa > Chordata > Actinopteri > Cypriniformes > Leuciscidae > Semotilus > Semotilus atromaculatus. The sequence continues at coordinate 8,748,010 of JAULUF010000009.1, read as the reverse complement.
AAGGCCGTGTCTGGTGCTGGCTATTTCTGCATGACGTGGCCAAGCATCTTGTCCCAATAAAGAGCAGAGGATGTTGACGGAAAATGCTGTACCATTTTCATTACGCTCACCATGCTAATCTGATTTCATGTTCTCTTGTTTTCAGTAATCACATGCCACCATACAGCATGTTCCAGCAGTGGGGCTATGGCAGATGTATTAAATATTACGGCTCACAAGTTTTCGCTTTTTATGTTTCAATTTTAAGAGAATCATATTTTCAGCCAAAACCAGGCAATATATCTGTATTTTTCCTCCTCCTACAATATAAAAAAGAAATGGACCAAGTTTAAAGTTACTTTATGTGTTTGTTTCTTTAGAAAAATTATATATAGAGAGAGAATTTTGTCAATATATAGAACTACACTAGCATACGACAAGCAGAGAGATAAGAAACAGCAAACATCTTAATTAATTTAATGGGAGAGAGTTCACCGCCCAAAAGAGATCACTTCCGGCGCTTTCCGGCGCTTGCGCAGACCGAAGCGCCCACACCCTCAGATCACTTGGACGTGGCTGTAGTTACAAGAGGTAAAAACGATATAAATATTGTTCGGTTTCTCACACAAACCGCTCGTTTCGTGTCTTAGGCCATCAATGTGTACTTACATTTACGATTCTTGTTTAATTTGGACTTCTCTGTGCATGCTCTTTGAGGTGGTGACCATAGACCTGCATTATAGGACTGACAGACAAGAACGGTTTGACCTAAAAATATAAAAATCGAAACTACTGCGGAAACAAAGACACCTACATCTTGGATGCCCTTGAGGTAAGCTAAAACATACCAAAAATTTATTTCAAAGTAAACTATCCCTTTAAGGATGGTAATCCAATGCAGTACCAGGAGGATTGATGCAGAATAAGTGTATACAAACTACTCACCTTTTCATTTTCATTCATCCTCTCTTAAAGGGCGAGTTGAATGTCACATCAGAGATCCTTCCGCTATACTTCCATCACTGCAGATAACGCAAAAAAAGGAACAGAGAACAGAGTTTAAAAAATAAAAACAAAAGTCCCTTGTTTATTTTCCACCTTTGTCCTTATCAGTCTACTCGCTCACCCTCTCTCATTCCTTCTCTCTCTCTCTCCCTCTCTCTCTGCTTGGCTGGGCTAATTGAGTGTCTAAACAAACTAATTAATCACTGGCATTGGTGGAAGACGGACAGGCCTGGAGAGGTGATGTTCATCAAACTCCCCCCAATTTGTTTTTTTAATCCCTGTAGTCATTTATTTGCTGAATATGCACATATTTCCCTCTTCCCTGAGATCTCTTTGCCATGGCCAAGGTTAACTGTACACACGCTCATTCACTATTTATGATTTTGCATAGAGGATAAGTTTTTTTTTCTGCTCTTATATTCACAGTATCCAGGCGCATTAATCAAAAATAATGAATAAAATGATCCGTCTGACAATGCTCATACCCTCCCAGGTTTCAAGAGAATATCCAACCAACTTTATTAATCAACATCCAGATTAATTGTAACAAAGTGTCATCCATAAATTTCCCTTTCATTTTAATAGTACTTTGCCCAACACTAACAATATCCCTTGTGACTTCAGATTTATTGAGGGTTGTGGCTATTGCGGAGAGGATGAGAGGGTGACACGGTACTGGGGGAACGGCACAGATACTGTGTTCCTCTCCACACACTGACGTCCAAATGGAAAGGACCAAAACATCTCCTCTCTGGACCAATTGAAGGCATTTAAAGATCCCCTTGGATCGAACGCTTCCCCTCCTTTAGCAAACGCTTTGGCGGTGCTGTAATGGCCATTTGTTGCCCTTCGACAACTCTCCTCTACCCCCACCCCCTTTTTGGCCCCGCTCAGCTCTCTGTAGGAGAAGGTGAGGCGTTGGAGTAAACCATTAAGGGTGACAGTTTCACTTTTCTCCCCCTAATTACTTGTTCCTGCCTATGTGGCATTTCTTAGAAAAATTTGTTGAATAATGACCGGCATTAAAATGGAGACTCTTAAGAATTTATACGCGCCGCTTAATTTATCATGTACTTTCTTTATCTCCTCAGTGGATTTATGTCCAAAGTGTCGCAGGCCCCCTCTGCCTGCTGACAGCGCCGTCATTTTCTTAAGGGCACAGCATGCATATCAGTGACAAATTTCCCTGACGCCACACACTTCATCTCAGAAAATTGCATGCAAGCAGACCAGATTCACACCCTGTTTGTTTGTGCTTTGAACATGCTAGTTACACCATTATTGACATTTCTGTCTCAAAAAGAAAATATTTTATGAGAACGCCAGCTTTTTCTTTAAAAAACTAAATGAATAGAAAGGAACATTTTAATGTCTGTTATTGGGTAGTAACTGATTACATGTAATCAGGATTATGTAATCAGATTCCAAAAATTAAGTAGCCTACTTGAAATAAGATTATATTATGTATTATGTTACCTTTTTGTTGATAACATTACATGTTGTTCTCTCAATGGCAGTACATTATTTATAATTCATTCATTCTCCCTATACTAATTCTTTATCTTTTAAAATTTCCTTTCTAAAAAAAGCCTAGGCCTACTGCTTATATACATTCAGGTCTTGGGTTTGTGGAATTGCAGATCAGACCAGATAATAGTCAGTTCCTTCTTGATAACAAATAATGGAATATATTTTCTTCCTCTTTGTATTTTTATATCAACATGGTAAAAAAATATCCTATCAATGTTATAAACGTGTTAGGTCAAAAGTAATCAAAAAGTAGTAAGATTATATGACCTTAAATGTGCAATTTACAACTAAAATGTTTGTCAAGTAATTTATAATCAGTATCTGACTACAATTTGTAAGTAATCTACCGAGCACTGCTTAGATGCTTTTTGTGATGCAAGTGTTAAATGTTTTTAGCGGGCAAATGTGGTATAGATATTTTTGACTTCAGTCAATTAGATCAGAGTTTCTGTTTTAGATCAACACAAAACATTTCACAATTCACTCTTAAAATATGCGTAAACATTGTGTTGCTGAAAGCATTTGTGGTAAGTGTGTGTGATTGAGCAAGCAAGCGCTTTTAAATGTGTCGTTCTGTCCCATATGCGCTGCAGGTACGACCACCCGTATGTATGACTAACTCCACAGATTTGCTGTCTCCATCTCCTTCATTAAAATATGCACCCTTTTTAGTCCGGTATTAGAATGATTTATGAAACAGATCAGGCTTGTGGTTCTAAGAGCCACCTATTGCCTTCATTTTATTGCTGTTGTTTTTTTTTCCCCCCACTATTTTTCCTCACGGTAATATACCGCGATCTCCCAGGAGCACACGCTCTGATGGTAGCTTTTTTCAAGGGCATTCAAGTGGGTACTAGCTCACAGCGGTTTAATATCTGGTTGAACACATTGCGAGGACATCCAGCCGTCTCTGCTAACACCATTACATGCCACATTTTTTAATGCTATGCTAGATAGTGATCTAACCCGGGCTGCTCGCACAAAACAGGGCCACTCATTTTTTAAGAGCTAATATCCAAAAATGGAGCACCCCTATTGCTGAACCGCATGTGATTATGATCACATTACAAATTAGGTTGAATTTGAAGGGGTTAAAGGATAACTTTTTTTTTAGGGATCCCAAGTCTATTCTACCTCAAATAGAAGGTCTTCCAGTGTGAGCAAATAGATTCTGGTTATCTTGCTGGCCTATTTCCATGGCAGTAAGACAACAATGAATACATTATCATGGACTCCAAGTTAAACACTTAGATATGTGACCTAATGAAATTACAGGCTCCCCCTGTCTATATGGCTTTGCTTTAGCCCCCAATGAGCATTTCTATGCTAATCAGATGCAAATACATGGAAACGATGGCAGATATTTAACCCTGGAGTACTGGAACGCCACAGAATTAAAGAGATTCACCCCTCCCCAACCCCTCCACATTTCTCCACCCCATCTAGTTAATGGGGGGCCTTGGAGAGTAGGCAAATGTTTTACCTTTTTGAAAGTTAAATGCCCACTTTCGCCTTGATATTAAACCACACATACAGGCCTGAACTATAACCTTTCCAAATCCCAATTTCTCCTGTAAGCCATTGCCTGAACCACTTTCTGCAGCGGTCTAATGAAATGTAATTTTTGTTAGCGGTTCTCATGGCATTATGGAGTATAGTTCATATTGGTCTGCAAGGATCTGGCAGTGGTGTTAAATACGGAATGGTTAGCACAAGCTCTATGTCACATTATTGTAATATGAAGTAATTCTTTTAGCTAATGTGGTTACATCTATTCCCTGCTATTGCCCACTGTTGTGTGCAGTGAACTACTCCCTCTGCCATTAGAACTCACGTGAACACACACATTTTATTAGTGTTTCACGCCCCTGCGATTTTCATTACTTAAGCATGCAGGACACACCAAACGCATTCTACCCAACACACATAAATGAATCTTTTCCTCATGCTTTTACTCGTATCAAGGACAATGATGATACTCTGACGACCCACTGACCCATTAAGTGGAATGATGGCAGTGCCAGTGTGTTGCTGCAGGCACGTCAGACTAACATACATACACATGCAAATTATAAAAATAACTTGAGTTAACTGTGGGGGTTTAGCATGTTAATCTGTATGGTATGAATGCTTGATTTAATGTTAACAAAAGCTTAGAATGTATTTAGAGTCATCAACTGGCTCCTCAAGCTCTTTGATGCAGTCACTAGTAAGCAAACTTTTTATGTTAGCAATAAAAAATATTAACTATTAGGTTGATGTGGCTTCTTCTACCCATACCTACAGCAAAATGAGAACACTAATCATATTTTAATATTTCTAGCATAAACTTCCCAAGAATATTACTTAGGTAAATTGCTTGGCATGAAAGAACAAATCCAAAATTCACACATTTATTTTTGCATTCATAAAGCCATAATTGACATCTTGAACCATATTCTTCAAACAAAGATTTATAAAAAGGATTCAAACTCTAAATGGAATCATATTATTTACTCTAGATACCAGGTAGCCAACTAATGCCAGCAGCCAATAACCTCTTTAAAGTTGCTAAATGTAAAAATAAGTGTAAAAATTAAACTCTAGATGGTGTAGACTGTTAACTCAATCTGCTTGTAATCACAACATTCTCTATATGGCACAGCTGATTGGTTCCTGCTGTATCACTAGCCAATGAGCTCGCTGCTCAACCTTCAAATACTTGGTCAGCGTATGCTGTAGCAGTTTGCAGCACGCTTTCAGAAACCCTCCACCTTCCCCAGCTCCACCTGTAAAGATCTGCTACGAGTAATTCATGTATGCTATATTGTACAGCAGCAGCATGTCTTACTTGATCATAGCAGCGTGTTCTGTATGTATTGGCAGTAGCAAGTCTCATACTTGCTCTGCAAAAGCAGCAGCGTAGCAGATCTATTCCTCCAAGACCAAACATATCAACATTGTCATACCCATTACCATTGCAATCACTCCGAGGGCCCTATTTTAACGATCTGAAACGCAAGTGTCAAAGCGCAAAGCGCAAGTAACTTTGTGGGCGGATCCCGGCGCTGTTGCTATTTTCCCGGCGGGATAAATGCCTCTTGCGCCTGGCGCAAATCTAAAAGGGGTTGGTCTGAAGTAGCTTCATTATTCATAGGTGTGGTTTGGGCGTAACGTGAAATAAACCACTCAGAGCGTCATATCACATCCCCTTTAAGAGCATGATGAACGAGGTGCGCTTGTTCCATGGCGCACTACTATTATAACGGCGCATTTACCAGGAGCGCTTCAGAATCGGTTCACAGCCGAGGAGATCGATGTTCTCGTCAGGGCCGTAAAAGAAAGAGAAGTGACATTGGATATGGGACAAACCCACCCAAATTAGCTTCGGTTATACATGAATATAATAATTTGGGTAAATATGTAGGGCTAAGCTTTATGCCTATTTTTCCCATCGTCATGGACACAACATATTGATACTGTGAAGCTGCTTTGATACAATCTGTATTGGGAAAAGCGCTATATAAATATACTTGACTTGACAATAATGATTTCCCTCGTGTTTTAATATTTTTCCTTATAATAATGTATCATTTGCAAAAAGGAAAATGCATCTGTGTAGATGAGAGAATCATCTACAGTGTATGCGCGTTGTTCACACTCTGTATTATGACCAAGCACGCGCGCTTAAAATAGCATCTGAATGTACGCGCAACGCGCCAATGACTTTAGACTGGGTTTTTTCTGGTCAGTGGCGCAATTGTTTTCTGGAACTGCAAAATAGCATGAGGGAAAGTTTGAGGGAAAGTTCTTTTCCTGAAGATGGCACTTCACTTGAGGTCCTTGCTGACTTGAACAACTACTTGGACAAGCAACAAGCAGCAGCCTTTCTTTCTCTCTTGTCCTCAAGAAGTACAAACCCAAGCAATGCACTAAACAGTCAATGTCTTTCAAATAAATAAATACTGCACTGCTCTACTGTTGCACCACTCTATTACTTATTGCAGGCTGAGGTTACTAGAATAGTGGATTAATTGCTTCTGCCTCTTTTATTCTCATTTGTAAGTCACTTTGGATAAAAGCATCTGCTAAATGAATAAATGTAAATGTAGATGATTTATTCACTTGGAAACATAGAATATCTTTGTGTAAAATATTTTAGACCTAAACATTTGTCCTCATCAATTGTTCTCTGAATTTGGCATTTGTTCTATGTACATTCTCCTAAATTTTGTAATGCTTTGGCCATGGACATTGTTTTTTTATCAGCATGTACAAACCAATTATCTTCACATTTTGGAAATCAGTTTCCAAGAAAGCAGGCTCAAAGTTTCTGACACTTCCTTCCTAACACACACAAACGCAGAGATGCCTTCTCATTTGCCGACGTATGAGTGTGTGTGTGTGTGTTTGTTGCATGTTACAGCAGAGGCAAGAAAACAAGCAGACATTAGCCTGTCCACTTGACAGCAGCGGGTTCAGCTGACCAGAAAGTCCTGTAATTAAATGGCTGCTTACCCTGTCGAGTGAACTGAAGTTAACCTCTGCTTCAGCACTGACAAACACGCAACAAGGCCCGCGCATCTGCTTGCCATCCAAGCAGCCCGAGGAGGCTTCAGAGGCAATGGAGAGACTAATACAGGACTTTGAGGTCTCTTTGAGGAAGTGTGTACGGGGGGTTGAGCTAATTGTGCTGAAGCTCCGAGTCTTAATGAGATACTAGTGGACGCCGCATTCGTTTCACTTTCTTATTTATGCCACATTATTTTGAAGGATCACGCACCGCTTAGATATCGTGCTGTGTTCTGCGCTCCTTTCCGGGCAGGTTTTGGGAAAGGATAATTTATTAAAATTACTTTTTACTCATTTTGTTTAATGTATGCACTTTAACAATTAATAACCCAAGCGCGGGAGATTTTCACTAAAGGCCATTAATTTGTATAAAGCTGCCGCCACTGACAGAGGAGATTTTTTAAACTGATCAAGAGAAAGTCAAATTATTCTCTAGCCTCAGGTTAAATATTACTTTCTTCAGGAATTCTTTGCTGTGCCGTCCCGCTTTTTATGACCTTGTCATTGATTGCAGCTTTCAGAGCCATCTTGTGAAAGCCTCCGCTGCGGGGAAGGGGGGGGGGGGGGGGGTGTATTGTTTGTTTTCTGATCACCATCTCTTTGTCCCATCTGCAGGCTGAGTGTTGAGCATGTGAAAATTCAAGGCCGAGCTGAAACAGACCTACTTTGTATCTGCAATATCAAATCATCTCCCTGACCAGGGTAGCGTACTTATGTGTTTTGTTTGTACGTAGACAGGCTGTTTTACATGCAAGCAACCCAAAACCAATGATAGTTTGTGTCAGTCTTTTTGTGCTTAAATTATTCAGGCCATGAACACCTTAACCTCCAATATCAAACTCCCCCTATTGTTGCAACCTCGTCCTCGTCTTCTCCTTATTAGCCTCCCATATTTTCTCAAAGGGTGGAACCATGTTTATCTTTAGACATTTTCCTCTCACAGCTGTAAACCCACCAGGGGGACGTCTGCTAGCATCTCTGAACTGCACTGCTAGATGTTTATTTACTCTGCTCAACAGTCCTATCAGTCATCTCGGGCCTCGTTTTTTCATTGGCACTGTATTTGGTCAAGCAAGCCAAGGGACAGCAGTTTTATTGTTTTAACAAAGAAAGCTGCTTGTAATTCAAAATTTGTGACAGTATATTCATTTGCAAAGGATGGCTGAAATGTTACTGATTTTCACTGAAGCAATATATAGAGATTACATTGCACTATGTCCAACTAATAGCCTGCATTCTGTGTATTTATCAGAACATGTTTACTGATAATGCTGATCCTGCTTAGGAATCAAACAAAGCCTCCAAATGTTGCAATTAAATCAAGCGGTCGCTTCAAATGAATATGGCTGATCTGACTGCATTCGTCAAAATGGATTTTCATTTTTGTCCTTTCTTTTCCTTTCCTATTCTGCTCTCTCATCTCACTCTCTTTCTCTCCCCCTCTCTCTCTCTCTCTCTCTCTGCAGTGGTACTTTTAAGTTCAGAAACTGAGAGCATGTCTTCATTAGCTGCATTAACATTCACAGGCTGTAGTAAATTCTGACAGTGAAAAGGTCCCCGTAACCTTTAGTTGTGCAGAAATTTACTTCCCAAGAAAATTACAGCTGGCACTGTCTTAATTAATGCTCGCTTTCTTTGCTGAAAACCCATGGCTTGTCAGAAGAAGAGTGGGGAAGGAGAAAAAGAAAAAAAGGCAAAGGAAGAACGAAATAAGAAGGTGAGGCGATTATATGGAGTGCATAATGTGGAGTGCAGCTGGAAACGATAACTGAGGAATCTACGCAAAATTCACAAATATTTTTCACAAATATCACAATATTGGCCAGGTTTTAGAGGAGTGGTCGGATATTTGAGGAGAAATAAGCAGAATGTTGATTTTCCTCTTTCTTCTCTTGCTTTTTGTCTTCCAGCATGATATATATAAAAAACCAATACATATTTTATCCCCTGCTATCTCTCGACTGCATACTGCATACTATAGTCTGTTTGGGAAGTGACTATCATCTTCTAATACCCGGGCCATCAGAGGAGCAAAGAGGAGGTCACAGATAGATTAGAATGCTACAAAACAATTTGTCCTCACCCCAGGAAAAGAAGAGGAATCCAGCAGATACATAAAAAAGGAAGACGATTGGACCAAAGCAGACATTTATGTGCAAGGTGACTTCATGTTACACAATGGGTCATAATTAAAAGATCAGCAAAGAGCCTGAGTATCAGGGATAACACAGAATAAAATCAATGCCGTATTCTTTAAAATGGGTCTCGTACTCTCTGTGGGTCTATGAATTTCTGCCACTGAAGTGGGAGAATCACATGCCTTGAGTTCCTATTGGATTAGAGACTGCGGGGCTAATGTGTGAGTACTTCTTCTAATGTGATGTTTGCCCATATTCTGTCCCTGTCACTCATGACAAGCCCTCTGGGTTTGATCATTAAACAGCACTGGAGGGCAAGGCTAGACTGCCTGTCTGCTCTTTCTCTCTCTCTCTCTCTTCTCTTCTCTGACACTAATTAGTGGTTGTGACTCAGAGTGTGGTTGATAGACAAATGTCAGAAAGCTCATGTGTGGGGTATTAATTGCTGAAATAAAAGCAGGGGAGGCGTGCTGAAGATCTTGCAAACCTCTCTCTGCAGATGTGTTTGTTACTCAAATCTGCAATTCAAATGATGCCAAAAAAAAGTAATGTGTTAATTTCTTGTTTATTTTAAGCTTTTGCTAATGTAGACCAGTTTCTTGTGTCTCAATGATTATGCTATATATAGGTTTTGAACACATAATATAATTATTGAAAGGGCTATTTCACACAAAAAAAATTTAACTATTTTCTTTTACTGAAAAATTATGAAGACTGATTTATATCATTAGTGTTGGGTTCAAGTCCACCTTAGTTGAGTCTGAGTCTTTAACCAATCAAGTCTGAGTCCAACAACGTCAATTTTAAATGTAACAAAACCCAAACTCTATTGCATCTCGCCATTTTGATGCCATCTCATAATTAGTACTCTGCTCAGCAAAGTCATGTAATGGAAGTTGTGGCCGACTTGATTTCTGTATTGTGACATTTCTGAGTGAAACAGGTTTTTGAATGTAAAAAGCTACAGGGTGGGACTTCACTTATCCATCAATATAAATTTATCAACGATAAGAATTATGAATTTATATGAATTCAAGGCAGGGGGTGGTAATCAGGGTAGCTTTGTGAATGAGAACAGCCTATTGGGACCCGAAGAGACGGAAGTGCAGTAGTAAGGGGACAGGGGAGGGGACCTATAGTCTTTACAATGGCATATATGAATGCATTTATGAATAACAAATTAGATTATTGGAACTTTATGGATCTATGTTTTCAAGTTGATGAATATTTTGGTAGGGTGTTGCCCTGCCTATATACTGTACACAAGCCACACCTGCATATAATTACTGTATTTAACTAATACTGTCTAACTAATGCAAGTAAAAAAGTTAAAACTATTAATACATATATTAATCAAAATTACAAATGAGATAAACAGTTTTTCATGTAGGTACTGTATATAGTATACTATAGGCTAATACAAAAATAACCTACTACAGACATTTAAAGTAGATGTAAAAAATTAAACAACATAATCTTCACTTTATGCAGTAAATATAAATAATAATAAAAATAAATAAATAAATAAAATGCATTTATAAATAAAGTTACTCAGTCAAGAGCAGTGAATTATTATCTCTCTTTTTTGTTGTTGTTTGATTTTTATTAAAGACACAGATAGCAGCAGGTTCATTAGGCTGCTGTCACTTTTTCACACATCCACTAATTTTCACACATCCAATTTTCTACCAACTGTTGACATTCACTTAAGACATAACTGATTGTATCAATGAGAATACTCACTGAGAGGTGCATTTTTACATAACTTTGTGTGTGTTTAAGAGTGTAGAAGCACAATAAGAGGCGTAAGAGAACGTCTCGGTTACATATGTAATCCATGTTCCCTGAAGGAGGATGTTACGGCAGAAGTGATCTGACGAATCACCTTAAGTGTAAACTAAACGATCCAATGGACATTGGCGAGCAAGATTTGCATCGCACATTCAGGTTTTCGCCGAGGAGCCGAGCCAGTACCGAGTGGTACAGCTCAGCGGCTGAAGTGATAGTGTCTATCACCACCTGGGGTAGATCACCTAAGTCCCCAGAGTCCCGTCTAGAGACTGTTATGGACATTTTCAACTGAATATTAAACTAACCATGTTTCTAACATCTACCCTTATTTAACATGCTAACACTTTGAAACACCATGTTCTAAAACGTTCTGTTCTGTGTTTTTGAATGTTGTTGGCCTATGTTGCCATTCCCCTGTTGAGTGTAAAAATAACATATATGGGAAATGAAACTAGACAGATGACTAGGTTAGAACTTGTGATTAACAATGAGGTAATCATTGAAACAAAGTTTGCTTTACCTACTAACAGAAGAGTTTGTCTATGAAGAACCAATCAAATTCATGACATTTTGCCATACCTCCCTATTCTATAAAAACTGTTGTTTCCGTGTTTTCGATGGGATTCTCAATGGAAATTGTCTGAGATCCTCCGGCCTTCATTGGGTAGATTCTCTGATAACTGCTCGGGAAGATCTCCCGGCCGTGATTAAAGCATTTGAAGGACATTTGCTGAAGTCTGTCTGTCATTACTGCTGTGCAGCAGGTTAGTTTAGGGAAGCAAGTTAGTTAGAGGAATAAGACTGTTAGGGAATGTTGATTGAAGACAACCCAGGGAATGTCGATTTGGAGACAACCCAGGTAGATTATATATATAGGGAATGTCGTTTGAAGACAACCCAGGGAATGTCGACGTGGAGACGACCCAAGTAGACTTAGATATGAAGTTAGGTTTAGGGAAAAATCTACAACAGGACCATCCTTGGAGATTCCAGAGGTCTGGACACGGGTGCCATAGTGTGCGACGTCTCTGTGAAGGCAGGTCCTTCCTCAGAGGACTGCGCCTGGGAGGTACCATCACGACGAGCATGAGTTCTGGAAACCAGGTCCGGTTGGGCCAGTAAGACGAAACTAGCATGTCCTGCTCCTCGTACTCCCTGACTTTGCAGAGTGTCTGTGCAAGTAGGCTCACTGGGGGAAACGCATACCTGCGTAGGCCCGGGACCAGCTGTGTGACAGCACGTCCATGCCGAGGGTCCCAACAACTGGCAGTGGGACATGTCCAGAGAGGCAAACAGGTCTACCGGTGCGGGTCCGAAGCGTCACCAGATCAGCTGGACCGCCTTGGGATGCAGTCCCCACTCTTCCTGAAGCGTAGACTGTCGTGAGAGCTCGTCGGCTGCACGATTGGCACATGCAAATAATTGACTTTTGTGAAAATCAAATGCAGTACTGACCCAATCTAGCCAGTGACAATTCCACCAACTGTCCCATGCATATTTCACCCAATCAATAGACTCTTACACTCAAGTCAGAGTCAAGTCTGAGTAAAAATACATCCAAATCCAGTCTAAGTCTGTGAAAAGTTGTACTCGAGTACCTCAACTCCATAAAAGTATCATAAACTTGGTCCACAAGTATTCTGAAGCTTTACGATAACCTTATATTTAGAGAAGACTGACATTTTTCTGTTCTTCACTAAAAATCTTTCCATCCACCATGGCACGTTCATGACAGCTCATAATAGAAGTCTGATGTTTTGTATAAATATTTCTTTTGAGTTATTTTCAATGAGTTGGTTGATCCATTTGACAAACCTGGTCTGAAAAATTAATTTAAAAACATTGACTCAATGTTTCACCGAGGAAAGTAAACCAGACAGGTTAGAAACAAAATAGATAATGACATTATTTTAATTTGTGCGTGAAAGACTTCTTTAAATCATTCCATTTTGTCAATATGTTCCTATTAATTTCTGGTAATATTTTGTATGTATACATATCAATGTTTTTTTATGACTAAACATGTTCCACAAGCTTGAATCTAATTTACAAAGTACACTGATGCTGAGATGAGGACATTGAGAGAATAATTTCTGTGACTGTAACTGACATATTACCATCACTCTAGTGATACAATAAGGTAGGCCTTTTACATCAACTAATTAAAACAATTAAAGCATGGAGGGCCTGGTATCTAAATTTCTGTCAAGCCTGGAGTCAGCTTATTAAAATAGTACTTTAATGAGGTACAGCCGCTCGCCTAGTGTCTTCGCTGGCCTGTTTCTTCCCGAGAGAGAGAGAGAGAGAGAGAGAGAGAGAGAGAGAGAGCATTTACCATGTCTCGAAAAAATATCTAACATTAAAGTTGAATCTAAAATCTAGTCAACCATCACACCCAATTTATACGTAGTTAACATGGGGTAATAATTTCTCATACTAGAATAATGCTAGTATGATAAGCACTCAGTTGTTGTAAAACAGGCTAATCTTGCAAACAAACAATTAATATTTGAAGATTCTAAAAGATTAGAAGGAATTCTGTATTGTTGTAAATTTTCATTGGCCACTAACACATCATCACTGGTTTTTATGCTCACTCTCCTGTAGAGCATGAGCTCACGGGCCTGCTCCAATGAGATGATAAACTGCCTCTGATTCCATGATTCCAATTTGTAATTTTCAGAGTGCAGAGGTAAGACTAAGACGATTGATCAAATTGAGGAGCAAGTTGAGCGACCCTTCCCTCTTTCTCCCTCTCGTCTCTCTCTCTCTCTTGCCCAAAGACCCTCTTTAAATATTCAGCTAGATTTATGAATGGTCACTGTCTCCCACAGCTATTTATATCTCTTATATTGACAGAAACACATTCAGGAAGAGGAATTAAATTTTGGTTTCTGCGAGTGCGACAGGGGAAGTTTGATAGAGCGTAGTCTCACTCGGAGGTGGGGGACTGAAGCGCTCAGATTAATGTATTTTTTGGAACAAAAGTAGACATGGATTTATTCCTATTTTCCCTCTCTTTTTATGAAAAATTCAAATGAAGGTCAATTTTCAGGATTACCTGCCTCTCTGTAAAATGTTTCAGGACATTTATCATAAAGCAAATAAAAAATTAAAGACACAGGAGGCAGTTTTAACAGAACAGAAGACATAGGTTAGATATACTGTAGATGTGGCTTTGTTTGATAACGTATAGACTCGTAAAGTTACAGGATCGGAAGTACAAAGTCATTTGAATTTATGTTCCAGGCGACTGCTGAATCGTCTTTACCTTTAATAATGCAAGTTCTGTGTCTGCCTCTTCATGTTCTCCACTCTGGTCGGGTCTCAATCTCAAGTGATTTTACAGACACGCCAGTCTGTTGGGACACTGTCCCCGCCATTCGATCCGATTATTTAGGAAGGACAAAGTGCTCGTGTTGATGAAGAGCCTGCTCGAAAATCTGAGAGTGCAGAAATCAATGTGGATCCAGCGGGCCCCGGAGCATTGATCATGACTCCCTCTGCATTGACAATCCATGCCTTGTTTGGCTATGCGCGTGAATAGGGCAAAATGAGCCTCCAGTGAACACTTTCTGTACCATCTTCCTCATGATCCCTGTCTCTCGTCCCCCCCTTTCTCTGCCTCCGTATTGACACGGCTCCTGCCATGATTTATAATCACACAGTCAAAAGTTTTGAGTGAGGAAGCAAAGTTTGCAGTGCAGACCCTCAACTGTAAGCAACACCAGCGCAAACAACTTTTTTATTATTATTATTCCTGTTTTTTTTACTTTAAGCGATGTTCTTGAGCGAAGGCAAAACATCAGCGAAGGCCTTATAGTTTGCGGTGGAATCAATCCCTGAGACGGCGAAGACACTCAAATGAGGGTCTCTCATTATGGACTGGCATTGTTTGTCCAGAAATCCTTTCCTTCGCACCTTGTTAGAGATGTCCAGTCTGCATAATTGGAGCCGGCGCTGACAGATGCTTCACTGAAAGCTTTTGTAAATGACAAATGTTCTACCTCTCTGGGAAAGATGACCGTTTAAAAGAATGACGTCTCGTTATTGGTCCTGCGGATGATTTGGAAGGCTCTGGCAATCAAGCTGCTCCTAACCGTATTGAAGCATTTCTCCTGAATAGAGTAAGAAATTACCTCTCTTCAGGATGTCTGACTTCATTTAAAATGAAGGAGATGCTTAGTTTAGAATAGGTTTGCAATAAATAAACAGTCGGTTTATGATTAATTGGAGTGAAATTACTTGAAAACCACGTTGCTGTAAATTGACCACGATATACTATTTGAACCTTTAAAACAAGATGATGATATCAGAGGAATGAGATAACTACAGCATTCTGAGTAACCAAAGACAGAAATGTTTTTTTTTTTCTTTCCTTTCTTTCTTTCAAAACAGGTTAGAGTTACACATCTGTTTTGAGATGCTCAGGTTCAACACGGACATTCCAAACACAGATGACTTCTCTTTGGGATGTTTTTGTTTATAAAATCCAAGATTCCTCTGATTAGCTTGTCACTTTGTTTGGATCCAGGATGATCAAGTAAAAACCTTCATTATAAGAGTCAGATTTTTACTTGTGTACTGGAAAGAGTCTTGCAGTGATGAATTCTAAACCACCTGTTGTGAACTTTTCAATGGAAGTGTCACCCTATTGCAACAGAACCGTGTAGCTTTTCCGCATATTCTCATATATTGCATCTTCCTTATGCAATATATGCAGAGTAAGAGAAGATGAATTTCTTTGCTATTTATTCACAAATTAAATGACTAGGATACTGCAGATTGTAAAAGTGTTATTCCTGTTAGAATAATAACATATTTTAAGATTCTATTTACAATAATGATAAAGTAATATGTAACATTTTTTCACAACTCAATTAATGACAATGAACCAAAATGACAGATGTCTTGCTGCCAGTTATGTGGATAGCCTTAAATGAGCAATTATGCAATTGTAGCTCCTTTACATAGTCTATGAGTAAAATTGCTGCCATCATTAGCCGGCAGACTGTTTGATGGCGGGAAGGACCTGCCAACCTCATGGTCTTAGAGACGTAAGTCACATTTCTAAGCACAAGATGGAACCAGGATAATTAGCATATCGTGGCCATACAATTGAGAAAATAAAGACTGGAAAAGTTTAGTCTCAGTGTGTGCTTGATTTTTTTTAAGTACATGTCAAAGTCGTCATTAAATGGGACTAAATGTGTGTTATAGATCTTACTGTGAATTTAAGTAATAATAATTTTGACTACAGAATTTTTTATCATAACTGGATATTCAGGTGAAAATCACAGACTTATTCATAGTGATGTATGTAGGACTCCTCCAATAATTTACTCCACGTAAACTTTAAATTTAGTTTCATAGTGACTTTAAGTTCAACATTAAATGTTTGCAACCCATTTTACTAGGAGATAGTGAAACAGTATTATGAATGTGGGGGAAAAAAAAATGTAGAGTAGTACTTGATTTTATCTATCGATTAACTGAATTGTGAAAAGTGGCCATCAATTTCAGAGGCAGGAGGTTGAAAAAGTCAGATAGATTTGTGGTAACAGCCGAAGGGGAGGGTCAAACATTTTTTTTAAAACAATTTGGAATAACACGCACGGATGAATGGTGCTTAATAAGAGCATGAATGCCTATTAAGAGAGTAAATAGGGTTAACTGTGTTAATTCATGTTGACTAATCAATGATTTTCACAGTCTTTGCTGCTCAAGGAAATAGTGTGTATAAAACTGGCTTAGTAAAGATACTGTACAAAGTTTGGTCGTTTTTATTTAACACATTTTTTGTGTATTCTCTGTAGCCGCAAGACTTCAGAGAGTGCCACATTTAGGCCTAGTTACAAGATACTTTAAAAGATGCAGACTCATCTTGTGAGATGATGAGTTTGTCCCACGGAGCAGGAGACACGAATGTATCCCTCCTCTTCCTGCTCACAGGCCGATTTAACACCAACCAGGTCAAAGCACACTGCTTCCTTCCTGACTAAAAGGAAGCCAGGCGGGCTTGCAGGAACCATGGTATGTGTTTAAATTGTGTATTTAGGGTTTGTTGCATTGTTGTTTTTTTCAGGAACAGCGCTGTCTTGAAGTACATAATTTGTTTCTAGGTGAATGAAAGTAATTCACGTCTGTTTAAATCGTTATCTCTTTCAATCAGACCTATGAAACGTGTGACACATTTCACAAACATTTCAGTCAGCATCAGACAAATTATCTATATTGATTCTTCCAAACATTTCTGCTGTTATTGTCATAACTTTGCCATATGACAATGACACCAACAACACTGTTTATACACAAACTAAGCAGTAACAAAATGAGAAACACAATGTCTGTCGCGACCTGGATCCCAAGGTGGGACTATCCAATTCTTCAACATGAGTAAGACGAATAAACCACCACCTGAAATAGTGTCTGATTGTCTCAAAATGAATTATAGTAATGTTATATTGTAACTGCCTGGTCTGAATAGAGGTCGCTAAAAAAGGTAAAGAGTCTGTTACATATACACTACCGTTCAAAGTTTGGGTTTGTTCATTTAAAAAAATTTTTTTTTAAAAGAAATCTCTCATGCTCAATGAATCAAATGTACTGTAAAAACAGTAATATCGTAAAATATTATTACAATTTAAAATAACTTTTCTCTTTTAATACATTTAAAAATTTAATTGATTCCTATGATGCAAAGCTGAATTTTCAGCACCCATTAATCCAGTCTTCAGCATGACATGATCCTTCAGAAATATAAATGTCTTCACTGTCACTTTTGGTCAATTAATTGCATCCTGGCTGATTAAAAGTATTCATTTAAAAATAATACTGACTCCAAACTTCACCTTATGACAATATCAAGTTCTGTTGTTGAAAGTAAAGTACACAGTTCGAACTACAGAGTAAGCATTTGATTTATTTCAGATTCACCAACTAATTTATTGCAGTACAGCAGAGATACAACACCTACCTTTTGAAACCAGTGGGTGAGAAGGCAATTCTGCCGAGCAGTCCCTGTTGTTGTTATTATCTGCTTTATTGAACATAGCACTCCGTTTCCACGGCCATTTACATAAACGGAGGAGTCTATATATTAAAGTAGCATCAAATGACTCATGACTTGGGAGAGGGGGGACCGGTGGCCCCATCCCTCTCTCCTCTTTATGCTCCTCTCTGCCTCTCCACCTCTGCATTGCAAAGCCCCTTACATTAAATTGTGATAGATGAAGAGCGGAGGGCATTCATACAAATCAATGACTTTAGTGTATGTGTCATTAGCTTGAGAGATGCAGGCAACGGTCAGTGCCATAAATCAAGCGATGATCGGCCTGTCTGAGACACGGAGCGGCTCCTTGCACAGACGCATGCATCGAGCCCGGGAAAGAACAGGAAAGTGGCTCCTCCGCTTATTAGCGGCACGCTTGGTTAGTGTGCGATCTAACACACTGAATGATGCCTTTGTTTTTTTAATGTATGTTTAAAAGTGAGCTGAATCTAGCGTATCCCTGATGACCAGGCCGGCCGGTGGATTAATGACTCTGTGCTCTTGCTACTTTGACACCAATACTGATGGCAGAGATCTAGCGACCCAGAACTCCAGAGAGACAGCAGTCAATAGCAGACCCTCTCACCCAGTGAACCACAGCAGGAGAAAAATCATTCTCACAATTTACCACAGAGAATAGAATTTAATATAGACTAAAATGTGCAAGATTGCAGATTCAGTGTAATTAGACAGTAGTACAGTCCATACAGAAGCAACACTGGAACATACTGAACGCTGAACCATGTGAGCAGTGAATCATCGCAAGGCCTTGCACTTCCTTTTTGATCCGAAAGACTCCCATTGTGTAACCCTACCAAAATAGACACATTATACATTTAAGTGATGGTTCTGATAATGTATGACTATGAATTACATACATAACCATTAAAACAAGTGTGTTGCCTTACCTGTCACTTTCATACATCAAACTCCAATGAGACGTCATTCTCTATTTATTAATTTTTCGGGTGATTGTTATTTTGTTGGTGCAGCTTATATACCAATTAAAATTGCAGGCATAATTACTTTTATTGTGCATAGTGTTTACTGTCAGTTAAGATCTATTTGATGGAGATATTTTGAACTTAATTTTCCTTAGTGGTAATCACTGCAATTACATCTATTTGATTTTATATATGATAATCTATTTAATTTTATGAAACCAAGTATAATGTAAGAAATGTTTTGTCACTTATAAAATGTGCTACACGTGGTAAATTCTAAATTAACATGAATTATTCAAGTCAATAACTAAAAATATTATTTACTATCATTGAATCAACCCAAGAAATCGTTTTTATGGCTTAGATCAAAAAGAAATAGCTCCTCAATGTAACAACTGCACATTCTCATTTATCACAGTGTATTTTTCCCTTCTGAACTAAACACTTTACACTGCATGTAAAATTGAGAAGAAAGAGACAAAGTAAGAAAACAAGACAGCAAGAGAACAACAGGTTTTTCAAATTGTATATTTTTATGGAACGGTGAACGACAGCAATCTTCTATTGCTTATGAAACACATTCATCTTTCTCTTGCTGATCTAGAGGGGTGAAGAGGGTTCAGTTTGGAAATGGTGAAATCACACACTTGTGACTCATTTAACATGCTCATTTTGGAAAGAAAAAGAAAAAGGAAATGTCTCTTAGACTTCAAACAAAATCATTAACATATATCAGTTATATCTTTTTTTAATACTAGACAGTATGGACAAAGCAATCAAACTAACAGCACAGACTGAATTTCCATAGTTCTCTCTAGAGGCCATATCTGCATTTGATCTAAAAAAAAAAAAAAATTAAAACTAATTATATATTTATAAACACAGTTATATTCATTTTTTGTCTTTGATGTTTGTGCTCATTTCTGGTATAGAGAAAATTTATCAATTATAATTTTCTCTAATGATACTTCCGTTAAATCTTATATTTTTTTTATATGTGCTCAGTGTTGTACTAGTTTGACGTGCATCTAACTACAAAGGAAAGAGAGAGTATCTGTATGTGCTTCACATACATTTAAATTATGTTTGTGTATAATTACAGATATATTTGTTTCAGTAAATTCTCTTGACACAAGTATGCTACAAAGGCCAATAAACACTCTCGCCCTTCCAGAACACACACACAACACACACACACACTCTCCAGGTTGACATAGCCATATCCAGACACCACCTGACCCCGCTGCTTACATAATGTCCCAACGACGGTCCCATTCCCAACTTGTTCCCTTACAGTGTCTTGCTATAACCATTGACACCATTGGACATCTGTATCATTAGCCGATTGGGCGAAACATGATGGGGGCAAGATCTCACAAAGCTGCAGAATTGGGGATTAGAATGAAAAGGTAGATGACGAAGGCTCTGAGGCGCGATGAACCCTTCCCAATTACTCCACTCCGAGACCTGAGCTCAGAGGGGTCATGCATTGAAGCGAAAAAATTTATCTGATATGATCCCTGAGCTGGAGTTAAACAAATCAACATCCACCCTAGGGTTTAACATACAACTGACTCCCTCTTGGGAGGGAGGGAGAGAGAGAGAGAGAGAGAGAGAGAGAGAGAGAGAGAGAGAGAGACAGTCAATATATGAATCCCATCTTCATCTTCACCCATCTTCAAAATCAGCATCTGAGATTGACAGAAAGAGAAAGACAACCGGAAACACTCTCTTTCCAGAGCTCCAGCGACTACCTGCCTGCTTCCCAATCCTTCCCTTTGTTTTCTTTTACTCCTTTATTCTTGAAGGAGCCTAATTAGCCGTTGCTGAGGGCTTCTTTCTCCCTGCCCTTAAATCAGTAATTGGTTTCAGTGCTGAGACTGTCAAGAAATTAACACATCACACCCTGACAGCAGCTGTTTTTTTCCTCTTATTTGTCATCTGAATCGCCACTGATTTGCCAGAGAGCATAACAAATGAGTGGTTGGTAATCAGAGGCTACTCTCTGGGGTGGAAGTGTGTGAGAGCATTTGTGTCTGAAAGAGACAAGAGCGAGAGTGGTAGAGGAGGAGAGTTAGTGAGGATGTTGATCCCCGCAGAAGTTCTCCATGATTGATATTTAACAATTTTTCACTTGTGAATATGGCCTGCAATATTAGCATGTGCACATTTTTCTCAAGTTCTCAAAACACATAGAGGCACCATAGTGTTAAAGTCCATTCTGAGTAGGGATGTCACCGATACCACCAAAAGTACACAATATTCGTTAGCAAAGTCGATACCACAGTAAAAAAAAAAAAAAAAAAAAAAACAATAATAGGCCTACTTAAACAGTAACTTTAAGGTGGAGAAATTACAATTATCTCACCAAATTGTTTGCTCACTCAATTTGTGTTTTTATGAGGTAGTTTGTTGCAATAGGCAGTAATAAAACAAGAATGAATAAACATATTAGAAGCAGAAGCATAAATAAATACAATAGAATAAAGATTAAACAACGCTGTATATTTTTTCAGGTAGGTCTAAAAGTATTATTCAAGTAAAAATACCAGAAATTGAAAAATCAAATATTAAATAACTCTGCATAAGTCATAACTGTAAAAGTTATAGATGAATCCTTATTAAAGCTTTTCTTTTGTTTTTTTGATTATCATTAGCAGGTAGCAGGTTTTAAAGGCCTTAAGACCTAATGGACGGAAAAAATATGCTGTTACACAGGCTGTTCACATTCACATACCGACGCTAATATTCAGCCATTTTGACAATCTGTTTGGGTTCAACTTACATGCTATAGAGCATAAATTGTTCAGTACCACCGGTACTTACAGTACTGTAGAAAAACAAATACCATCAGGATTTTAAATTCATCCATTATTCTGAGGTGGCCATCTTAAAGAATCAGTGCTCGACTCATGCTTGGTCAAGCTAAACCCCCTCATGGACGCATTTATTCATCCTACTCTTCAGTCATTTGTCTAGGGTCAGCAGACAGCCACCTTCAGATTAGAACAATCATGATTTAAGGATTAGAGCACAATCATCAAGTCACTGATAAGACGGCCATTTAACACCACAGATAAGATCAGCACATGACTGGGTTAGGTGAAGGACATGACTGCATTTCCTCTTTAAAAAGTTGACTGCATAACTTAATTAAACACAAAAACAGTAAACTCATTCTGATGTATCAGCAAAACTGTTTTCATAATATTAAGACATGTATCTTAAGCAGCAAATCAGCATATAAGAATGATTTCTGAAGGATCATGTGACAATGAAGACTGGAGTAATGATGCTGATTTTTTTTTGTTGAAAAAGTCGTTTGCGCCAATCCGTTGTTCACCAGCACCCATTCCACAAACACTGCAAAATCTCCCTGAGGATCAACACCGGGCAGCCATGCCTTGAATTGCTCGCTGAGGCTGGTATAATAAAACACACAAAGCGAGTGGTCAGGAAAGTATGTGAGGCACGCCAGATCTAAAAAGTCCTTGGTGTGGTCCTCTAGTTTTGCTTCTTCTGCTCCAAGCATAGCAGTTGCACGGACGCGAAGTCCATTACAAAATAGGGAGAAAAAAAACACTGCAAACAAAAATCCAATCTGGGCCCCAGTATTCTGTTGTGCGTGGCTGTAGTAAGGGCACCACGCAGGAGATTCAGAGAAAGAAACAGTCTTTAATAATAAATCCAGGGAGAAACTCAGGAGAACACAACCACGTTAAACCATAGACAATCCCGGATAAAGAACTAAGGGCTTAAATACACAGGGAGAGTTAATTAACCAGAACAGAGACAGGTGCGAGATTAATCAGCAACTAATGACTAATGAACACAGGCAAAATGAGAGAAGGAAAAAAGAAACCAAAACAGAAATAGAAAGGACCCTGCAAAATAACAGTTGCATAATGAAGTTAATCTTTACATTTAAGCAGTAGGATGGATTTAACATGTTTTAGTTTTTAGAGTGTAACATGTTCTCTAATCAGAGAATATTAGAAATGCAGATGGTGAGAGTCTGTGAGAGGCAGAGATGTATCCCGCCTGTCCATAAATCCCTCAAACTCTACAGGCAGATAATGGCCCAATTAACCTTTTCAAACTACCACTGTCAGCACAATTTGCCATGGCTTTTTACAAATTGATCTTCTTTTGGCGGCAAACTGTGTGAGATTCAGATCACAGTGAGGGCCTGCCACCCCTTGGTCATCTCTTACCGACCTTCCAACATGTTCAAGTCCCTCCGTGAGTTTTTCATCTTTCCAGTCCTCCATTTTGCCTACTTACTGCTCTTCGCTGACCGTTTCTGTAATCAGTACAGTGAAGGACACTGGACTAGCGTTAGCTTTTGAGTGGAAGGCCGTACAGGTCAGATTGTAGTCCAGATGAAGAGAGTTGAGAGGGGTGGAGGTGGCAGCGAGGCTTAAATTGGCCCTCTTGCACCTGCACGCTTGTGACGCCAATGTCACTCGGTCTGTAGCAGGGAGAGGTCAAGAGGCTCATTGTTACGACCTCACCTCCTCAAACCAAGCATTCACCTCAAAGTTCACCACCATTAGACAGAACGGCACATAGCCATTCTCACTTTAAAAGTGTGAAGCTAAAGAAGTACTCATTAGTCCTCGTAATACATAATTGCACAAGTGCACACTGATTACACATCACAGAAAATCGTTTCTGTACTTATTTAGCTCACAGGCATATCATCTCGGGTGTTAAATGTATGGAGTGTAAAAAATAAAGCACATATTAAGACTATTAGTCCCACGCACATGGTGACATATCAGTTTGGCTCCGTTTAACTTAAACAGTTTATCCATTAGGAAATATTATGTTTGTTAATTTGCCCCGTGACATAATACCACGTTCGAAAAGGTGAGGTAAATTAAAAAGTGCAGCTGATACAAACGCTCACGATCTAATAAAGAGACCCGTCTGGAAGAAAGTCGCAGCGGTCTTGTCATTGTCACTTCACATTAATCAAGCAGTCCGGCGCTTAAAATGTTAGGTGGGTGCAAGGACAGAGAAATAAAAATCTAAAGAAACAGTAGCGCGGAAAACGAAGAGCCCGGTTGCAACTGCTGTCATTCAGGAAATATATCCGAGTCTATAAAGTGTTCCCTCAGGTCCTTGTTGTGTCTTTCACTGTCTGTAGGTGTGTACTCACTCCATCTCAGTGCTGTCACACAACAAGAACAGTCTATTTGGGTCTTGCATGTTAGCCAGTGTTTGTTTGTGGGTGTGTGACTGACACCCTGAGGCTACAAATACAGTTATACAAAACAAGGGTGGAAAGAGGCCGCCGTATGATATTTCTTGATTTTGACAAGCGCCCTGCCAAGGTGAAATTGTGTCTGATGTGCTTTTGAGGCGCTTCCCTCTTCCAAAAGCCTTGTACATGAAGTTAGTGTTGTTTTCTACCTCATCTTCTTTCCAATGTGGCGGCAGGCTGAGGAGAGAGGTGGCTTTTGCGCCTTCGTGTTTCGTGAAATTGGACTGCCTCTCCCCATTATTGTAAACATCATCCCCACCGACATGGCTGGCAGTTGCCGTGGCGTCGGACCTGGCTGCCTTGGATACATCTGCTAAAACACATCCATTAAGGCCAAACTACTTTTGATTTACATGTTGAGACTTTTTAAAAGTGTCACATCCAGTGGCATTTGCCCAGACAGCTCGCCTGTGTCGCAGAAGACCCACCGTCTCTCTCTCTCTCCCCCTCGAAGCCTTTATTTACTCTTTTTTCTAGATTCTTCTTTTTCTTTCTCTTCATTTTTTTCCCCCAAAGGAAGAATTCTCTTTCGTTCAGCACTGGTCACATCACACCAGGCAACCCCTCATGGCTCGGTAAACAACGCTCTTCAACTAGCGTTCGCTCCTCTCCCTTTCTCTCGCCTGCCTCATTACTGCATAAGCACAACTTAATGACCTTATCGTCAATGCAGTTCCCTATCACCTGTCACACCAGCAATTAATTTGATTCCAGCTATAAATTATGGCAGATCTTTTCTTTCTTTTTTTCCTTTTTGTGTCAGAATGTAATTTATAATGATTAGGGGAAAAAAATTTATGTGACATGGGTATCATGAGAAAGGACAACAAAATGCTCATTAAGCATGTAGAAATTGTCCATGAGGCTTTTGTTGTCTAAGGTCTCACTGTAATTAAACTTGTATCAGCTAGTTCATAAAGAACAGACAATTAAAGCCACAAGAATGGCTAAACAATAGGCCATAGGGTTTCGAGTAGTGCGCTGCAGAATGTTAGCGATAAAAGTGATAATTAGCTACTTTTGTCACATTAGTTATGGAAGTTATAGAATAACTTATATTTGTTCAAATTTCTCCAAACAATGTGCTGAATGAGTGTCATCGAAATTGCCCCACAAGTTATCATTAAAGTCAAGTTGTGGGAATAGACAGCATCATATAGCCTACTTCAAATTTTCCTCTCAGATCAAAGTAATGAAACAAGCCATCTCTGAATCAGCATGCATCACGTGTTGTGTTAAAAGCATCGCTACTGACAGTTTCTCTTTGATTCCTCTGACTGACAAGCTCACCACATCCAACGCACCGTTACGTGTCCCATGTATCAATTAGAGACCTCAATCTGATTATATCTAACTTACTAGACCTGGTATGTATTACATGGCTGCCTTTAGACACGCTGGAGGGCAATGCTTCATCTTCACTTGGCAAAGATTTTATGAATCCAAGTGATTTCATAAAAGTCCCATTATATCTGAATTTACTGCTGTTATGGCTTACGATACAAATATCTCAGCAAGGTGTGAATGTCGCCAGTGGCTATGCTTGTAAAGAATGAGGCGGTAATATGTAGCGTGTGTGTGAGAGAATACGTTCTGAATGATAATATGACTTCCTTCCACAGTAGGACTATATAAAAGATACTCATGAATGTATTATGGGTAATGGATTAGTTGAGTGTTTTTATGGACGTTTTGATTCTCACATATGTTAGCGAGCAAATTACTTAGTTTTCACAAAAATGCTCGGGGCTGATCGTCACAACACGGCAGAGTTCATGACTCATTTATTAAAAAGGATTTGTCAATGTTACATCAGCCCGAAAAGGAAAAAGATGAGAGAACGAGAAATGTTTCTGGTATAAAACGCATAGGTCATGTATTGAGGCAAAAGAGCCAATATTGGTACTGAAAGGGTTGAGAAGGTTATTCTAGATTTATTAGCACACAGATTTCTTGTTTAATTTTGTTCGTTATTTTATGCTTTTTAATTTTGTCATTGTTCCGATGAGAGCTCTGCGAGGACCTCGGTGGCTTTTTCTTTATTGGGTCATAAAGGCTTGTATGTTATGACCGGTTAAAAGGCGTCACCTTAGATTTGAGCCCCCACACATCAGGAGGATCTCAGATATGTTTATAATGTTAAAGCTGAGCACCTTGACCCCATTATTAAGAGAAGTCTTTATGCACAGAGATAAAATGTGTGACAAATGCACGGAGGACGCCTTTACGTGACTTCTTCAATCAATAGAATCTTCCTTATTTTCCACAATAAAATGAGAATTATGCATCTTGAGCTGATTGAATTATACAGGTAATTGCACATCTCATCATGTTCCCCACCGCCTGTTCACTTGATCTATTAACATAGTTTCCTGATCGCTCTTCCAGCACACACTACATCTGAGTATGGGCTTGAGGAGAGGGTCAAGGACACCTAAACTTTTCATCCTCAAGTACTGGACTAAACATGCTACAACAATAATAATAATAATACAACATTGAAAAACAATCAAAGGATTACAATTAGTAATATTTAAGACAAATACATGTATATAATATGTAAATATGTCTTAAGTGTGAAAATAGACAGATGTGTGTAAACTTAATGCAGTTACAGTAGTATAATCCAAATACTTATTAATTAAATACTTTTATCAAAAATCAAATAATAGTAAATATAATAATAGTCAAATAAAAATGAGCTTTGTCAAGTTATAAGATACTGCAACATAATGCATTCTGTAGTCAATCTGTAATGATAGCCTGACCTCTGAACTTTGATGTCCATATATATTGATACGAGGAGTGATGCACATATTCCTCGCATTAAGCAACCCAAATAATAATAATAATAATAATTTTTTTTTAAATAAATAAAATCATAATGTCTCAACATTTCACTGAGAGATAAAGATTAGATTACAGATTGACCTGTTTTCACTAATGCAAAGGGGAAATGAGTAATCCGGGTGGCATGAGTACAAAAATAATTATTTTCAATAAAATAATAAAATAATAAAAAAAGATTCAGTGTGGTGATGAATATTTATGACCTGTACATTTTCTCAATTCATTCAACTTTGAAAGACACAGTCAATTTTGGACCTGCATATACACAATCTTTAAGTGTGGTGCTTTTTTTGTTTTGGCTTTCCTCTATAATGAGACATCTTTGGTATCAAAAGAGGAATATGTCACAGTAGCAGCCCAGGTTTCAAGGACAATTGAACTCTATTGGAGAGAAATTAGGTTTGGTCATCAGCTTATGACAAACTATGGCGCCACTGCACCTAATGACCCTTGTGATGTTCTTCTGAATGGGTCAATGACTAATAAGCAAATATCACACTTAGTATGCCATTGCTATCGTCTGTCACAATTAAGCTTTTCTCCCTTCTCCTCCGTTTGACTTGTTTTCCCAGAGAATTCTGGTAATAACTCAGATGAATGTAGAATTAAGCTGTCTATGTTTGGTGTTTCTGTAACTGCAAGGCTTTATGAACATCCAGATATTTTTGCATGTACTTAAAGCCACTTGAATGAAATATTATTCATCGTCTAATGCAGTGAGTGATTTGAAAACCAATCCGAGCACTATTTAGGAATGCAATTTGCTTATATTAGACACTGTCTAATATTAATAAGATCTGAAATAATCACATATAGATTTTCATGTGTGCTTATATGAACAATTATAGTATTTCAAATGATCTATTATTCTCTTTCTTTGGCTAAATAAGTGTATATGATACCATTCATCAAGTGCGGATGAGGGGCTGACATGTCTTCCCTCTTCCATTCATCATGATTATAGGGTGATCTGTCTCATTTTGTGTCTAAAGCCGTGTGGCCAGTGTTTTTCACCTGTTTCCTTTAGTCACACAGTGATTGACATTATTACATAAATTAACGCTTGCTCTTGGTTTCTGTTTTATGAAAGCACTCTTTTTTTGTGTCATGTGGAGAAAATGAGTACTGTTTGCCCATTCAAAATATATACTCTGCTACAGAGTGCTGTATTAGTGATATATACACCAGGCAATGTCAATATGCACGCATGTGGACACATACAGATAAACACACACTCGGAGGGAGGTGAAGTGAAATGAAGTGTGTAAAGTGCATAGCAGGCCTGGCCTTGTATACTTGATATGCTATAATGCCTTGATATGTTACGTGCACAAAGTATAATTTCAAAACAAAAGATTTAAATGACCTAACATTTTCACAAACAAGCAAATTAAGATTCATAACTCTTTTGCCAGATGCCAATTTTAACATGCTTATAACAGTGTAATACATCTGTGTCTCTCATTATAATCCTATTAGAAGTCAAACTGATAAACCCTTCCATTTAACTACTATATATGCTTTGAGTTGGGCTGATTTAGTATTTCTGCAGAGGAACACACACACACACACAAATCATATTTCTTAATTTCTGCCAAATCAAATGCATTTAGATGGTGACTCAAAACAAAAGCTTTACACAATTAAACATTTGTTAACCAAGTCTTAATATCATCTGCAGTTGATATAATAGACATAGAAATTGACTTCATGATCATTTTCACAAATATTTCAGGCCACAGCAGGCAACAGAAAGAGGCCCTAATGCAGTCCGTATCCACCTCAGTTGCAGAAACGCATTTCCAAACGGCATACACTCACACTCCACTCAACACAGACAATCCATCGCCTGACAATCTGAGACACACGCGGAGATGGAACTCATCTCTCACTTCCTCCTCGCTCGCCTCTATCTGCAATGCAAAATTAACCTCACTTTAATCTGAGTGTGCTGGGGCAGGGTGGAGAGGTGGGGAACTGGGCCCTGATGAAGAGCCGCCAACAACGCAAGAGTTCAAATCTGGTGTGTCGCTCAATTATATTTCCTTGTTTTGCCTGTCCTTGAGAGGAAACCCCTCTGCTCAGCCACATTATTCTAGTCCTATAACAAATGACACCGCAACACCCGAGCACAGCAGCGCTGCATGTACGAGCAGGCGTGTGTGTGTGTGTGTGTGTAAATGGCGAGTAATATTCTCCATCTTGTTTGGCAAAAATGACTTTCTTTTTGATGTAAAGGTGGCACGTGTGTGGCTGCGCGTGGAGGGGAGGATGTGGAATTGTCTAATGCTGATTGTGATTGTCAAGCGCAGGCCGGCCCAATTATATCACTGAATCTTTGTTAAGCAGGCCTTGAAAATGCCTGACAGTATAATTAATCTTGCCATATGAACAAAGAGACCCTGCTCAATAGTATTGAGGACGCTTATTAAAAATACTAAACACCCTCTGCACCCTTTTGAAAATGTGATGGGGGGGATGGGGGAGGGGTAGGGGGTTGCTTTTGAAATAGCAAGACGCAAGTCATTATCTTTTTGTTTAGCTTTTTTTTTTTTTTATCCAGAGGTGAAATTGATATTAAGGGGGAGGGAGCCATGATTTTGCAGAATGATGAAAAATGATGCCTGTGAATACGAGATATCATTTTGAAAATGATGCTGCTCTCTCGTGGAGCTGACGATATACTGCTTTAATTAGAGTTTCGCGATGATAAGACACCTCATCACAGAGTTTGAGGTGTTATTCACAATACTTTCATTTATAAAATATAACAACATTACACTCACACTAATTGCACTGTGTGTAAAAATGAATGATCTGTTCCTGAGGAATGGCCAGTGTTACTAAAACAGAAATATGATGCCTGCTGGTACAGTGTTAATATATCGCTGTACTTATTCCCTTATGTTCTGCCGCACTCATTTATATGACACTACAGAACTACAGAAAGGTCACAGCTTTCAGACAGATTAGCTGAATAACCTCTTTAAAGACATTCAGGATTTATACATTCATCAATAAAGAGACAAAAAAATGAACAATCAAGGATGAAGGATTATTTCATGATGTAAGGTTAGATGTAAGTGTGCACTTGACTTAAGTCGAAGTCCCTTTAAGGTAAGTGAGAGCACTCTATGCTGAGGAGAAGAGATCGAATCTAACAACAATGGAACAGTTTTACTTCTTTAGCTCAGAAGAAAAAAAAAAAAGAAAAAAAAAAACACACAGGGTTTTTTTTTTTATGAGGACTCTCCATAGACATAATGATTTTTATACATTACAAACTTTACATTACATCCCTTAACCCCACATCTAAACATAACCCTTACAAAACACTTTTTTTATTTTTACACTTTCAATAAAACACTGTTTAGTATGTTTATTTACCGATTTGAATTACAATTATAGTTTATAAGTGTGGCCTGAAACCTGAATACACTACATTATGAAGACATTACACTACATTGGGTCCTAATAATGTAAGCCAAGCCAGTGCGCGCACCACGCCACGCCACACACACACACACACAAAGGCAAACAAACAGACAAATAGCTCTTTAACTGTAAAGCGGGACTTGACTCTTGTTGAGCATTGTGATGCCTCTATCAGGATTGACTCTTTTAACTGAAAAGCAGGACTTCAGTCACCATATTTAGCATCACATTTTCTCCCATTCATATGTATGAGTGGACCATCTCCTTCCATAACATCTCTTCTCCAGTGTAGCGCAGCACACTTTGCACAGAGCGCAGACTCCCCATGCCTCAGTTTTTCAGGATTACTTAAATCAGTGGAGAGTTCCTTCCCTCCACCTTCCTCCTCTTTACATGGTTCACAAGCCAAAGCTGCCCCGGCCAACAGCCCTATCAGGACCTCCTCAGTACCGGCACTGGGCCGATGCGAGCAGAGCGCGGGGTGAGATCGAGGGGCACGCAAGGTGCAACAGAGGTGGAGATGCCTAATTTAGCAGAAACACCATCTCACGAGCTACAAGCCAGATCAGCCTTGCAACCGCAAAATCATTTTAATATATTCCCAGAGCTACTTGTGAATATTAATTTTAAAAATTAATTATTAATTTTGCCCCTGGCATGGCAAGATATACTCATTTTAATTAGTGTACCGTACTCCCCTACAATTAAAATATAATTGATGTCCATATATATTGACAGCCGCTGTGATCGCTTTTCTTGCCGGTGTCAACACAGGCAGGGCAGAGATTCTGCGGTACTCTCTGGTCCATTTAGCCACTTTTCAGATCCATCCCACCATTTTTGACATAAATAGACAAAATATGGCCCTGATACCAGTAATTAGAAAGATAGACACTCTAAACTGAGCACTGGGGTTGTCCTTCCAAACCTGAATGACCTCCTTTGCTCTGTGGCACAAAAAAAGTGCCTTTTAAAGGATATTCTGGCTATTTTATGTAATATATTAAAAACTATATGGCTTCAGAAGACTTTTTTGAAGCTTAAAAAGCTTCAGTCCACATTCGTGACTGCGTTGAAAAGAATGACCGTTACATTGTTCAAAATGTCTTATTTTGTGCTCCACTGAAGAAAGTCAGTGAGTAAACGGTGAAAACAAATTCCATTTGAGGTTTTGTTTATTCTTCTGGCTCTTATTATCGCAGCAATGGTGGAGTAAGAGCAACATGTAGATGTCTGCGCTATAGTTTTGTATGATTTGCCTGGCATGTGTGTTTCCCTCTCTCTCCATCCAACCTGCTTCCCCCTCTTTCCCTTCCTCTTCCTCTCTCTTTCTGCATGGGGAGGTGGCAGATGGATGTGTGAGAAGCAAGAAATCTGCTTCTGTCCGTGTCAGTTCTGCTCTACAGAGCACTGATAACTGAATAATAATCCCTCTCTCTCTCTCTCTCTCTCTCTCTCTCTCTCTCGTTCCTCTGCACCTCCCTCTTTCTTTTTCTATTCTCATTCCCTTCTCTTCATCTGAACATCCCCTCCTTTCTCTTTTACTGTTTATCACATCTCACAAGTTCATATTAAACTTTCTATATCAGCTTTCACCATCCATTGTGTTAAAAAGATCCTGTCATCACTTCCTCTCATAGAGCTTCACGGTGACCAGCAGCAAAAGCACATGTCACAGGAACATCTGCAAAAGAGCTGCACAAATACACATCAAGCTGCTGTTTTTTTCACTGAAGTCGCCAATCAATTATCTAAGTTTAGCAATTATAAATCAGATATATTCATTTAAGCTGTAACACTGAGATATGGATTTTGATTTTCCACTGTGAAACTTGGTTTCAAGATCAAATCTAAAAGATTTCAAAAAAAAAAAAAAAAAAAAAATGCAAATTCACTTGCCTAAGATGGGCCTGAATGGGCACTACACTTCTGATTGGCATGATGGCTGATGGGAAACAGTATCATAATCTCTATTACGGCATTCAATCCTCCTTCTGCCAAAAAGACAAACACACAAGATGAGAATTTATGACATATGCACATCAAAAAATGGTGAAAGAAATGAAGAAAGAGGGATCTTCAGAAGCTATTCTAATGTAGCAGGCAAACGATTTTAGCATTTAATATTGCATGCGCACTGGGTTTTTGTGCAATTGACCAACATGACATTCCTAAGTGTATAAATGGGTAGCTTTATGATGATAAGATCACTGGCTAATAAGATATTTATGTGACACGCTCACTGACGGATCCATCTCCACGCTTCCTTCTACACGCTTCAGTGAGCCGGTGAGGATCAAACGCAAATTCACCAAATGGGCTCGTTAAATGGAGAGGAAATTTAATAAATTAGTATTTCTGCTCTCCAAGCCATGAGAAAAATCAAACATTTTGGGATTGATAGAGCCAGAATTAGGATCCTCATACTTCCGTTTGTTTTTTGTTTTGTTTTTTTACATTCATCCTGTTTCAAACATTCAAACATGTTTTAAGATCCCAAACCTGCCATCTCAGTGGTATTCATTAAGGAAAGTTAAAGTGTGGACAGTGTTTGAGAAATAAATTTGATATGGTTTAACTTTTGGTGTTTATACAGGATGCTTAACGGGAATACGGCTCTGGGCCCACGTTAGATGTGTTGTCTGAATTGTTTTATAGGTTTCTCTCGGTCGAGTCTCTGTTAATCAGCCCTGTCATGACTAATGCCACGACTTTTCTCGACATGTTGTGTGTTTACACCACTCATACGCTCGCTGTCATGGTGAGCATAACCCATGGTAATTAGCCTAATGGTGCTAATGAGGGAGCTGACATGAAAAAGCCAGTGTTAGGACAGCGTCTGATTGACAGCATTAAAGATTTACACACACTGACACGCTTATATGCACACACACACACACACACACACACTGCAACTACTTGCAGCATAGAAAGCCGCCTCATCATAACAATGAGTATGAATTACCGAATGTTACAGATAAAAACAAGTTAAAAAAAAAAAACACTGAATTTTAATTGATCAAACCAATATAGAATAATGATTATTTAATAGCAGGGTGATACAAAACATATGTGCTTCACATCAAATCATTGTTTTCTGATATTGACTGACTGACAGTACACAGTCCTGCTTACCAAATAAATAATAAATAGACATTTATAAACTGAAATAAATTGATTTAAGTTTAAATTATTTTACTATGTGAAAAGAATGAAACTACAACACGTAGGAAATCTGGAGGAGCAGTCAATTATAAAATCTAGTGTAATTACAATAAATATAATGTTACTGCAGAATGCCACAAATTAAGTACTCCAATCAGCCGTTTAATAGATATTTCAAAATCGAATTAAGGCCAATAAATAAGATGCAACAATTTCATATTTAATTTAGAAAAAATACACAAATACATACAGCAATGTATTGATTATTTTCTATTTATTTAAATGTTCAAATAAAGTAATTTTTTATTTGGGTTTTCAAAAAATCTTTATATATATATATATATATATATATATATATATATATATATATATATTAGAGACCTATAAATAAAATTTGACACTTTTGTACTTAATATATTTTAAATCACACTATTTACAAATACAGTATATTGCAAATTTATGTGTTTAGAATTTCAAATAATATTATATATAGTTATTAAGGAACTAATACAAATGTGACAATTTTGTCTCTTCATAAAAAAAAAGCATTGGTAGTAGTAGTAGTAGAAGTCGAAGAACTGTGCATTTTGAGCATGTTTCTGCTTCTGTGTGTGGACTGTAGCACATCG
Source organism: Semotilus atromaculatus (assembly GCA_031834385.1). Classification (NCBI taxonomy): domain Eukaryota; kingdom Metazoa; phylum Chordata; class Actinopteri; order Cypriniformes; family Leuciscidae; genus Semotilus; species Semotilus atromaculatus. The sequence continues at coordinate 8,713,673 of JAULUF010000009.1, read as the reverse complement.
CAGTGCAGTGTCTGAGCACCATCTGTGTGCAGTGAGCTCAGTGTTCACAGTAGCATACACACTCAAAGAGCGTGAAGGCGCTGTGCACAATAAAAACCATAATGCAAAGAGTGTGTTTGACTGGATGAGGACTCAAGAGTGGTACACACATGACACAAGCCATACCCTCAAGTCCATCTGTCACCATGCATGGATAGCACAGCAAACCTGCTTTGAAACCCCTCCCTTCCTTCCTCTCCATGTCTACTGTGTTCTCTCTCTCTCTCTCTCTCACACACTCTTCATGTCTCTCTCTCTATCTCTTTTTCTCTCCCTCTCCCTCCACCTCTTGTTCCCTTTTCTAAATCTCAAAGGAGCCTGTGTGTACTCTATATTTATTATCCTGGGTGGCACAGTTGATAGATGGGATACCTGCACAATTACAAGGGCACAACATTACCTTTTCCAAGCTGATAGGGTGAAAAACACACTCTCTATCCCCTCGCTCACTGTCTCTCTCCTCAGACAGGGTGATACTATGTTATAAAGACATTCTGGACAATTCAGACCTATTAACAAAGAGTTACTATAACTTAATCCTCACAAAAGAAAATATTTCCACATTTAACAATAGAGGTCATTTTATAGAAATTCAAACCAAAATTTCAAGTCCGTTTGCAACAAAGCTTGATGGCAACAAAGAACAGAGTACCGGTCTGACTCAAACTTAACTATAAAAAGTGCAAATAAAAAGGGGAGAGTCATAACTGACTGTCTTTCATAACATTCATAATGTTTCGGAAAGCACCACGGGTGTATACGTGCGTCGCAGAGCATTGACACGGGCCCAGAGCATCATATTAAAGGTGTTTCTCTGTGGCACAATGTTAAGGCAGCCAAAGTCGGAGCATTTATCTTTATTCTGCTGAGATTTGTGAAAGGCGAGATTGAGAGGAGGCCGATGATGCAGGGTGTTCCGAGGCGGACATCTTGAAGCGTGATGTTGAGGTATGTTCCTGCTCGGGCAGGGGAGGCATCGACATATAAAATGATTGTAAATTTGCATTAGGCTCAATCCATCATAGGTGAGAGGGAGAGAGAGTGGGGACAGCGAGCGAGGAGCTGTGTTGTACGCTGTGGAGCAGGCAGCCTCTGACAGATTCCTCTTTAAGTGACTGTGAATGCAACAATTCCACAAATAATTTGTCAAGCGCTGCTGCTGAACTAGCTCTGAACCCTCTTCCCCTCTCTCTCCCTCTATCTCTCTTTCAAGGCTATAGAGTTGCAATCCTTTTATGGGACAACTCCTAATAAAGGAAAAGATAATAATTGTAGTTAAACTGTGAAAGAGATAATATATGCTCACAAAATATTTATTTAAAACAAGTGCCAAAAAAACTGTAAAAAAAAGTTAAGTAATAAAATAAAACTGTTGTCAATTAATTATAGGCAATTTAAATATAAAATAAAGTCATTGGCCATACAATGTGTTTAAAATCTAGATGATATTTTAGTTTTTTTAGATAATAAAATAACTCCATGTATAATAAAATGCAGAGCAATTTTGCACAGTGTATGACCATTAAAAAAAGTTAAAGGGATACTTCAGAATTTAGCATTAAGCTTTGTATTAGTAGAAAACCTGTAGTATTTTCGAATTACTGTGCTTTCGACCCTCATATCCCCTGAGACGATTTTTTGTCTGGAAATAAATGTCATTTTGCGTCATCTGAGGATTTTTTGTCCAGAGACTAAAGACTACAGCCAATAGTAGGGGCTGTCCCGTATGTTCTCAACCCGCCCATAGAGGGTGGGATCTCAGTCACAGAATGTACACAGTGTCAGACATCTTTTTTTGGAAGCTAAGCTAGCAGGCTCTTGTTCTGTGGAGAAAGCTGAGTAGGAGAAAGTGGAGTAGTAGGAGAAAGCTGAGTAGTAGGGATTACCTTCCTCTTTTTCCCGGACATGTCCGACCGTCGAGATTGTCAATAATGTAAGGGATTCAGCTTTTGCTTTCTGCAGTCGCCATTCATTGTTTTTTGTTTCAATCTCACTGAATTCATTCCGATTGGTGAATCTGAATGTAGTGTTTACATGAACGCTAAACAAGTGATCGGTTGATGTGCGTTTTAACATTGCTAAGAAAATTCCTGCTCCTCCGTGGACCGTGAGAGATACGAGACCAGTGCGTCTCACAGGTGTCGCTCATATGTAATCATGCCACCGGCCTCGCGCCGTTCTCCCGCGGCCCTCAGTCTCGTCCTGCTCGCCACAGTAAACATAATGAATGGCGACTGTAGAACGCAAAAGCCAAATCCCGGACATTTTGGGCGATCTCAAATCCCGGGCAGACTCATCACGGAGACTCATTAGTAGCCTAGACTTGTTGTTTAACTACTGCACTCTGTTACCAGTAGGCGTGGCCTCCTTACGGCAGTGAAGCAAGTGCATTCTGGGAGTTGTTGTCTTTCATCCACATAAGCCAAAAATATATTTTCTGGCTTTTCTCAGTCTAGAAAGCTCCAAATTCAAAAACAATTTCACATTTCTTCTACATAAATTACCCATTTTAAATACACATTCATCTTTCCAGAGGTGAAGTATCCCTTTAAACAGTGAGCAAGTTGTGGTCTTTTGGATGAAGACGCAGACATGGTGAGCTGTAACAAAAGCACATGGTTTGCAAACTACATAATGACAATCAGGCCCAAATTAGGAGAGCAAATGAGCTGTTCGGGCTGATGGTCAGCAGAAACTTGGCAGCACTTGATTGCATTTTTGTATTTATGAGCTAATTTCACTGGGCACTTGTGTTTTCGGTATACTAATACAACATGTGTCTTTCAGTCATGGTGTGGCTTTTATTTGAAGGTTTTTCAAGGGTTGGCTTGTTTACTTGTAATTGAACATGAAAGAAAGACAGACGTCGTTTGACAAACTGAAGACCTTTTTTCTGTTCTACATAGTTTTTGGGAAAACAAAAATGATTAAGAAGCCAAATCAAGTGAGCTGACATGGTTACAGCGCAGTCATTCGTATGACCATCAGATGAGTCTCATAAAGCAACAATGCGAGGTTGTGTCACATTTTTTATTTTTTTTTATGAGTAAGGGGTGTTTTAAAACCCCAAATCACTGTAATGCTCGGACTCAAATGGCTCATTGCTTTTATAACACTGTGGCACTGTGATAAAAAAAAGATATATATTTATATATATCAATGTCAAATGTATTATTATTATTTATCAGAATAAACATTTTTCAAGTAATATACTTATTATTCTAATTGCAGGCTGTTTGTGGATGTCAATCATTGTAGCAACTTTGACATTATTGTAGGCTATTTTCACACAGCAGAAGAATGTGACAGTCAATACAGCTTGGATATAACAGAGAGGGACAACTGCATTCTACAGTTGAAATGACACCTTTAAATTTTAGGTTATGTGTTTATGATCATCACAATCCAATCAGAAATGTCCCTCTTATTACCTGAGGACTATTAATAACACACTTTATTGAGGCTTCCTTTCTGACAGTTAACAACTTACTATGGTTTTGACTAGGGATGTCACAATATATTAAATGTTGATATTGTGTTAACCCTTAAATGCATACCTGGGGTATTTGGTAACCTGAGACATTATTCCCTACCCCCCTCCTCCTCATTCATTATTAAAGTTAGACATGAACCTTCTTAGAATTCCTCAATCAATTAATTCTCAACAATATAACCAGAATTGTTTATTTTTTTAAATATATAAAAGTATGCCTGTTTTCATCCCAAGGCGTCATATTCTGACACTTTGACAAAGCGTCTAAATCCAACGCCCATGGAACCCTTTAGCGTCAATATAACACGCAGAGAGATGGGTAGGTTTAGGTATGGTGTAGGGTTAGGGTTAGACCGCTAGGAGGCGCCTTCTGACCCATATATATCGGCGTCTCATATTGACGCTAAAGGGTGCCATGCGCGTTCGATATAGACGCTTTGGCAAAAGCGTCATTATATTACGCCTTGGGATGAGAATGGGCTGGTTTTCCCATATTTCACTAATAGTGTGTAACATTGTAAGAAGGCCTATATTTTTTTTTCTGCACAACAATAATTGAATCTTTTATGACTAAATAAGTGCAATTCACCTTTATTCCACAAGCTGGCAATGTCTGATACACAATGATGAAGTGACGTTTCACTTATAGTTACCGCAGGCACAAAACAAAAGAATAGGAAATATCATCAGCAAAACTTGAAATGGCTCAGCGATTTACTGCAGAGCAAGTACTGAACGCAGTCAAATATTAGTGTCACTGTCACTTGATGGTGGATCTGGTGAAGAACATGTCAGTGATCAAAATATTGACTTTGAAGATGTTGGAAATTATAGTTTTGAGAATATGTTTGAGATGGCAAATATGAGCCAGATGCTGAATGTCCTGGGAAATGAGCATTGACAAGGACAGTGATGATGATATAAAACATCTGCTTAAACTAAACCCTTCCAAGCTCCAAAAGGTAACACAATATGCTTTATTTTATTCTTCTGTAGCCTAATTGTCACTCTATTATCAGGAGAGTTTTTCACCTTCTATATAGTAGGGAATTATGTGATTTTGGACAGAGCCAAAAGTCATGTTTGAGGAGATGACATACAAAAACAAGTAAATTATTTATGAATGCTTTTATACAGTTATGGTTATGGTCTCTCTCTCTGCCTCTCTAAACTTGTATATTGAGTGTGACTATTTGCCCCCCCCCCCAAAAAAAAATAAGAAAAGAAAAACAACATTAATGAAAGTTAATGATGAATTTACATTTAATTGAATTTAAGATGAAATACAATTATCTCAAATTGACTTCTAATCAAACCACCCTGAAGACCACTAGTGAAAACTCATTGAAACACAATGAGTTGGATGTAAACATTAGTTTGAGACATTCAACACAGTAGCACTGAAAGTTACAAGACATTTGATGAAACCTAGAGTGTGTTTTGCAAGACTGTGGCCTAATATCATATGTATCAAGGAGAAAGAAAGGCCTGATATTGTAGTATTCACACAATAATGACCTCAGAGCTCTCCATCAGCAGTGTTATTTATCAAAAACAGGCTGTGAGCGGGGTGAAGGATGTCTCTTATCTTTTCCTGTCAGCAGGGACATTAGTCATGGGAAAGTTTGGCTCCGGTCTAAGCGAAGGGGGTCCTTGTTGTCATTTTAAATTGCTAATCAATCACCAGATCAGGTGCTTCTGTTGACCAGATTACATAGATGGGTGCCGCGAACACGAAGGGCCATTTGCGGAGGGTTTGGCCCATGCAGATGAGGCCGATTGAGTGGTTCAACATTGTTGATCACACAGTGAGGGATGGGATGAGGGGGAAAGCGAGAAAGAGAGAGAGAGGGAGGAAAAGAGCCTTAAGCAATGACTTCTGAGAGGGCAAACTGAAAAGGAAAAATGCTCATTCATCATTATTGTCATGGGCTTTCCCAAATGATAACAATTTGTCTTCATCCTATTTTTAGACAATGAGACACAATAGCCATTTGGCCAGATGGGATAGCAGCCCACCATTGCAATATGTTACCTTTTTCTTTGATGTCCGTTCTTTGTTTAATTTTATTATTTTTCAATGTCATTACAATCAGCTCTGTTCAACACATTTGGAAGTTAAGAACTAACAGCTACATATTCTTACAGAGCTAATAACGTTAAATTGCATAGGAAATGACTCTACTTAAAAATAAGTTAAATATCTGACCCAGAAAAGCCTATAATAAACAGGATCTGTTACAAACAGACAGATGCATTGGGACAGATAGACTGGCACTTCTGAAAAGCAGGTGGCCAGTACGTGTGGTTCCCTCTAATGGGAAAGAGGAGGTCAAAGTTGTGACTGAGAGGGATGAAGACAAATGATACTGAGAGAAGATGTATGGAAGTGGTATAATTGACATCTAACGTGTGTGCTGACCCTCTGACTCCTGGGGTTACCGCAGGCCAACAAATTAAAGGCCAGCATTAGTTTAACCAATGGGGAGATTCAGATTGAGCCAGCAGTTTGAGAGAACTGAAAATCAATAGTAAGGGTAGATGAAGTTGAAAAGTATAATTTGCATTAAAGATGGTAAAGCCTACATGTTTTTATGATCAAGGTGCTATGTTTGTTATATTGTTCTGAATTAGAGTTAGCATTGTAATTGCAATCCGATCGGAAAGGGAAAATTTCAAGTCACCACTGTCCAAAGTCAATTCACTGCTCCACCCATCAAATACAGACTTGAATCACACAGATTTGGGGTTTGGGGTATTATATCATGATATACTTGTGAGAAAAATATAAATATTAAATAGTTTCATGTCAGTAAGATGTTTTCATGTTTTTGAAAGAAGTTTTCCATTTGAATTTTAACTGGTTTCCATTTTAATACATTTAAAAATGTCATATATTCTTGTGACGACAAAGCTGGATTTTCAGCATAATTACTCCAGTCTTCAGTGTCACAGGATAGTTCTAATATTTTGAACATTATGTTTCTCTGAAGTGATATATCAAAATACACTTCTACTTGAACATATACACTCCTTGCAATTTTGCATCTCTCTTAAAATGGTTGAATACACAGAAGTCCACTTCGGCACTATTTAGTAATTTGAATCTACCCTAACTAAGACAAAGAAGACATTCTTATAATGAATTCCAGACCACACCTAGCAGATTAAATAAATTCAGCTGTGATAATTGGTAAGCAAAAGAGCTTGTCTTTAACTTTGAGAAAATATTAGTGTAACAATGACATTTTCATGCAGTGTAGTGGAGCTCTGCATAGTCCAGTGGGATTCTATTTACGTGGCTCTGTTAAATCCTTACTGTTTCATGCAACAACAACAAAAAAATCCCTGGCTTCGTCTTTGAAAAGCTGGCAGGAACTGATGTCTCTAAACAGTGTTTAAAAACAGATTACTGCATAATTGCCTGTGTAAGGCCCCATCTAATCCCCTCTCCTGTTCAAATCCACCATGTCACCACCTCCAATCGCAGAGGGCACATCGCCATTAAACGTGTGAGCCGTGGTATATATGATTCACATTTCAAAAGCCTCCATTTTCCTGTCAGTCTCTCACTCTGCCTGCTGACTTTCTAAAAGATGTCATCAAATTCTTATGCCACGATGTGAGTTTGTTCATGATGCTAAATTATGTGAATGAAAGCAATCAGAGAGAGGAAGTTCTCTCTCACAGAGGTCAGTCTCTGACTCGCCGGATGCAATTAAACAAATGCAGACATGCAGATGAAGTGCCAGTGAAAAGGAAAAGAGTGCACTTTAGACCGCCCTTAGATAGAAAATAAAGAGAGGCAAAAAAAGAAAAAAACTTTTAAGTGAGGAGCTAATGTCATTGACGTCTGTTTTTGCTTTTGCATTATGGGAGCAGCATTAGTCTCTGATTACACTAACTGAACAAGAGACTTCAACTGATCATTACAGATAACAAGGGCTTTACGTCGATGCCATCTGAATTAACACCCTTTTGAAGCAAAAGTTTACAGAATAAATTGCATTTTATGTTTCTTTTTAACACACAGGCTGCAAGTAATATAACCTAATTTGTGTTAGTGACTAGTCTTTTTAGCAATGTCTTTTTGCACATTCACTTATTCAAAGATAAACAATTTTTTAAACAAATTTAAACACTCAGATCAAGGGCCAGATTTACTAAACAGGGCAAATTAGAGTGAGAGCGCAATTCCGAAAAAAGCGCTGATGGGATGCGCATGATCTACTGACGACACGCAAATTATAAAACACCAGTGCAATCTACCAAGAGCCGTGCAAATTAGCGCCATGTTTAAGACATGCGTTTTTTGCCCGATAAATAATGGGGCAAATACCAGTAAATTGACTTGTGCAAACCTTAGTAAATCACCTTGCATGATTAATTGAAATAATTTCCTCCCATACATTTTGTGTCTGAAAGGGAAACTCCTACAAATGCATAAGCAATAGGATCAGCCGCAAAAATAACCGTGTCCACGCCTTTTCAGCGCTAATTTTTCACTGCATGTCTTTAGTAAATCTTTTTTTACGCCAAACAAGGGTTTGCACTGGCACAAGCTAGTAAATCTGGCCCATAGCAGCAGCATTCAGCAGATTCATCCCTAGTGTGTGGGTGTGACATGCGTTAGACCCCTCCCCTCCACTCCCTCTACCCAGCATGCTTTGCTGTATTGGCTAACTGTGAGTGATAATTTATCATGTACCTACTGTGTTCCTCTATTCCAGAGATGAGCAAGGAGCTCTTAAGACACCATTGATTTTTATTTGATTAAATGTCCGCTCGTTCACAGCAAATTAGCGTGAGTTTAATCAAATCAAAAATCGATAACTACTTAATAAAACAGCCCCCATTTACGGTCAAAGTGAGACTCTGGATGGTTTAAGAAAAAAGGCTGGATGTGTGAATGTTTCAACGTAAAGCAGTAACACGGATTTGTATTATAAGGTAAGTTCAATCGACTTTCAAAAAAAGAAATTAATAATAATATTAATAATCTAGGTTGCAGTGAGGCACTTACAATCAAAGTGAAAAAAGGAAATAAGTGAACATTACATTTCTGACTCAAAAATAAGGTCAACATTTTTGTATGGAAAAAATCTCTAACTTTTTGAGTGAAGTTATCTCCAATTGCCATGACAATTTAAGGCCTAAAACAACAATTGAAAAAAAAAATTGCACAACTCAAATAAAACAAGTTTTAACAGAATAATTATTGTAAGTGCTTTTAGAAAATGATGGGCTTCACAAGAATGCTTTTAAATTCTTCAAGAACTGGCCCCATTCATTTCCATTGCAAATGCCTCATGTTTTTTTTTCTTTTGTTTTTGAAGAAGATGAGGATAAAGTCAATATAATTTCTATGGACAATTGAACAATTGAACTGAGCAAATTTTACTGAACTAAGTGAACCCAGAATATTTATTTAAGAGACAATAAACACCAATAGGATTGTTGCACTACTAACTGAAGTGCGCTGCTGAGGCATTCATGCTGCACTGATCTAATTCACAGGTGGACCACCCCTAGAAAAAGCTTGTGTTTGACAAGCCTTTCCCATCCTAAACCCCTCAACTATCATTCATTTTTATTGGCCATCTGCAAGAAGGCCTCTTTGAAAATAAAGCACTACTTCTGACAGGTTGAGCGAGGTTGATCTCCAGTTTTCTCTTTGGAGGAGACGCTCTGAAGCATCTTGCTGCTGTGTTTTTCATGCACAGTTTTGTACGTCTTTAAGCGTTTTTGACCGTATTTGATCCGTGTTACTTCACCCTGCCGTACTCCTTCAGAACACACAACTTTAAGTCCCTTTAGTAAATGTACAAATATGTGTGCGAGTGTCGAGTGCAGAGTCAAGGATCAGTGAATCAAAAGCCCCTGATAGGCCCTGGCAGTTGCTCAGACAAAGCTGACCTAGATCTATCAAGGGCTCTTAACAGAGAGGTCTTAAGTCCGGCCTGTCCAAGCCACTGTGCCCTCCCTCTCTACAGTGCCTGAGGGCAGGCCTGAAGGAGAGAAAGATCCACAACTCCTATGGGGCTCAAAGTATCGCCTCTGTCTGAGCGAAGGCATTTATGAAAGGTTAAAGGGGGGAGGGGGGTTGACGCTGATGGAATCATGTGGAGGTAGACTTTTGAAGCTTCTCAGTCAAGTGTGATTAAAACAAACAGTAATCCACTGATTATTGACTCATGCACGTATTTACATTTACCAAAGGGACTTAATGCTGATGTGTGTTCTGAAGTGGTACAGGAAGGGAAGTAACATAGGTCAAACAGGGTCAAAAACAGTTAAAGATGTACAAACTGTGCATAAAAACACAGAAGCAAGATGCTTCAGAGCGTCTCATCCAAAGAGAAAACTGGAGACGTTAAAGTTCAGTCAACCTGTCAGAAAAAAAGTTAATTTTTTTCAAAAAAATCCTTCAATCATACAAATCAAACATTTTTATCAAGTTTTATACATTGGGAAACATTGTCATATGGTATAGTTTTTATATATGGTATATAGTTTTTCTATAAAATTATTTCGTCTCTATTTAATTACATTTACATTCTTACATTTCTCATGCTAAACACGAATAAGTAGATCCCTATCATTTGGCTAACTCATTTTCATCACATGTAAGTGGACTATGTAACTCTGCACTCTTCCTATTGCCCTTTTTGTAAAATATTGCTGTATTCATTTTCTGAAATGAAGAAATCAAACTACACTACAACAAACACTTCAAATAAATAAATAACTACAATCATATTGTTGATGATACTATCTATAAAAAAATCCCAATGGGGAAATACATTACTACAATTCCACTGTGGTACAGCGTTGCCATACGGAAACATACCTATTTTTCCATAGTGGTACAGCGTTGCCATGTGTCAACATTATTGTTTCCTCAATTTACAGTAAAACTATGTTAAACAAAGTTGATTTGTGAATACATCGATATACATCTATATCGTAATTATCTAATTTACTTATCAAAGATACTGCAAAAAAAAAATAGCCCTCGAGAAGAGATGTTTAGAAATTAGGTTAATAGAGCAATTTCTGGAGCACTTCAACAGGTGTCTTCCGTGTGAGGGTGACAACGGGAAAGAGTTTCGGAGGGACATTTAAATGTCATGTGACTTAAAAACAGCACATCATTGGCTTCCTTAAGGAATGCCCTTTTAATTCCCATAGAGTGCAATATATTGTATTTTTTTTCTGAAAAAAAAAGGAAATGAGTAGAAATTAATTGTTGTCATATGGCAATGCCATACCATAGAGCAGGGTTCCTCAAACTCGATCCTGGAGGGCCACTGTCCTGCACAGTTTAGCTCCAACCCTGATCAAACACACCTAGCTGTGAGTTTCTAGTGATCCTGAAGACATTGATTAGCTTGCTCAGTTGTGTTTGATCAGTGTTGGAGCTAAACTCTGCAGGACAGCGGCCCTCCAGGACCAAGTTTGAGGAACCCTGACATAGAGGGTTAAAAGTGTATTTATACTTTTTTTACAGATTGTTGCAGTGCTTATTATAAATGATTTATCCGTGCACATCATTATTTTTTTTAATTCATATGCCCTTGTAATCTTTAATCAAAAACGTTAACCTCCCCTGCCCGTCGAAATGACGTCTGTTCTCTTCATGGCGTATGTCTCGGCAGAGGGTGGGACTAAACATCCTCCACACCTGACATCCATTGCCTCCATTTAGTTAGAAACGCCCAACTTCCTACGATCCAATCAATTCCCTAAAGAAGGAAATCAAATCCTGCCCAATACACTTTTCTCATTCCAGAAACAGCTTCACACGAATATGTCACAATAGGGAATAAAAACTATCGCAACTTCCATTTCATGCCAACTTTAAAGTAATTATAAGGATTTATGCTCACATATATATATACAAGGTGTATGGAAAATGTTTTATTTAATACTTAATGTTTTCACCACAACTATATGAAACCACAAAGTGTATGTTTCTATGAACTTGCACAATATAGTTAAATAAAATAAATACAATGTCTTATATTTCCTAGACCCAAACATGTGGTTGAAGACAAATATGTCTTCAACATGTATTGCAAAAATTCCTTAATTAATTCTAATTCCACAAAATAGCTGATTACTCAGTCAATGTTTTCCTCATGTACGTAGTTTCCCTCTTGAAAAATCATTGCCTCCACTTATTCTCAGAGTCCTGATAGCTCGGTAATGCTCCACCTATCTCTTCCAATACACTATCCAGTCAGGCTAACCACTCATAACCCCTTCTTTTTTTCTTTCCCAGTGGCTAGTAAACACTATTTATCTTAATCCCTCCAGTTTTAACAAAGGCTGTCTCCAAAATAATGAATGTTCAATGTAATTAATTAAAGACACACTGCAGAACCCTAACCTCTCAAAACAGAAGAAGGTTTTATTGATATCACAATCGACAGCTGATATAATGCTCTGTAATTTGATGTCCACTGGAGCCCTTTTTTATAATTAAAGTGTTGTCTCTTATCTATTTTTATCACACCGTGTTAGCCATTTGTTGGCGGACACTGCATTTAATATCATTTAAATGAGCAACACTAGCCTTTAATTTCAAAAGACAAGGCCATCTTTTTCATGTTGGCCTTCGTTTTTTTCCCCTCCACCGCAAAATACAAAATAGACCTTGCTCCCTTTCGTTCTCTCTCTCTCTCGTTCTCCCTCCCTCTCCCTGGCTCAACTTGTCAGTCAAAACCTGAAGCTGACACGCTGGCATAAATTGTTCAAAGTAGTTTTAGGTGAAGAGGAACGGAGATGGGAAGCCAATGTGGATATTTTTTCCCCCTCTCTACAAAAGCCAACCTCAATTTGCGTCAAACAGGGTTAAAAGACCTTGGGATTAAAGCAATAAAGTGGCTGCTGTCAGCCCTGAAACCCCCTCCATCGCTTAAGTGCCAAACTAGAGTTGTTCAATATCATCTCACATTAGATCATGTCATCGTGAGGTGACGGGCATGCATCACAAGTCCCGACAGGTCCGATTTCTGCTGAAGAATTCATCCCTGTCTGGCACAATCAAACCCCGACTCTTCTCCGTGCCGATCTAAAATGGGAAATCCAATCTGATTGTGCCAGAGCAGCGTGAGAACACACAACGGGGGGAAATGTGAAATTCCCGTCGGCTGATGAAAACAGAAAAATTTGGGAAATGGAAAGTGATGGGGGCCCAACAGAAGCGCCAGGCCCGCTCACCTGCGTCTTGATGCTCCCCCTTCGAGACAGTGCTAATGGAGCACTCATATATACCGACTTGGGAGGAATAATATACTCGGACAGGGGGTAGGTTGGGTTGTTATCTCAAAATTGGAGTCTGAAAGGATGTTTATTTTTATCATTTTCCAGCAAAATATCTGTCTTCCCTCCCGCCCTTTCCTCCAGCAGTGCACATTTTTCATTCACAATGGAAGCGAGGCCCTTCAGCCAGCCAGAGTCTGTGGACTGCCCAGCGGACAGCCGAATCGGCTCGGAATAAATAGAGACTGCCACAAGCTGGCGGGAGATTGACTGACAGCCGACAAGGCCCCAGCCAGCTTGCTGTCACCGGCAAATCCCCCTGCACACTTACACACACGCTTTCCTTCACTCGATGGCTTCTAGGCCTTATCACTCAAGGGTCTGCTAATTCACTAGCCAAGGTTGGACTGATAAGGCCCGTTCCTCGCCGTCCATTTTCCTCGAGAAGGGAGATAGACAGGTCCCCAGGATAAAGCAGCTCATGCCCCCCTCCAACATGTGTCTGTCTCAATGACATGACTACCCGACGGGTTACAATGCACAGTGCCCTTTGAATTAAGGGACGTAAGCGATACACTGATAAACTGACATCTGAGCGCCAAAGGAGGAGAAGAGAGACTGCAGACGAGCAAAAAAGGACCCATTTCTTCAGTGTATATATACACACACACACACACACACAAATAAGGACGCACACAGGCCCACTTTTCAGCAGGAAGTGGATCATGCCCAAAATATCAAGTCTGTCAAATAACAAGTGCACGGTGGCATTTAGCAATGTCTGTAACTCTTTCCTGCTCTCATTGCCTGCTCTCTCTCTCTCTCTCTCTGCTCACACGCCAGCGCACGATGAAATCCACCATCTCCCTAATGAGACAAGATGTCGCGAGTGATGGCCCGCGTTGCAGTGAGAAGCGTTGCGAATCTCAGAGTGTGAATATCCAACTTGAAAGTAAATGGCAAAACACTTGCTGGATATTTTCACCACTATATCAGTAAAAGAAGACAGCTAAAGAGAGAGAAAGTGTGTGCACAAAACATCAGCACATTTTCAACAGACGCCACATTTATTGTATAAGTATTCAACCATCCAAATGATTCAGGTACGCATTAAGGTCTGAAGGAGCGCATTACGATTAAGGTACAATAATGAGGAAAAGGATCTTCAAAGCAACACACTAAAGCTAATCAAACACAGTGGTAATCCCAATGATATATGGGCAATTTAACTATCAGTGGAGCACTTTTTAATTGTCGATTCCCCTTTGAAATCCCCCTCAAGTTGACATCCTACATGTTTCCCACCTAATGCTTTTATTCTGATCTCTCTTTCTTTCTCTTCCTCCATGACATATTCTTTCATTTCACATCGAACCTCGGTCGCTCAGGGAGTCATTTGAACGGCTTTGTTAAACACCTAATAATATTCCTCTGCTCTCAGATACTCGGATGCCACTCAAATGACCTGCTGTTAATCTTAGAAAGAAGGAAGAAGAGATGGAAAAAAAAGATCAATTGCCATAATAGAAAGTTTTTCAGGCGCTATGTGTTTGACAATAGCTCTGGGCAATAGGAGTGCATTGTTTAAACAGTGTTATCTGAGGAGGCTGCTACTGATGCTACAGTCGAGAGCAGAGATCGTCTTATCCTCTCTCTCCTGCTCGCTTATGTTTCCTTTTTATCATTTAGGGAGGGCAGAGATCTCTCTCAAGGTCTTCCTATTTTCTCTCCTTTGTGATATGAATGAAAAAGAGCAGAACAAAACAAAAATGGGGGGATTAAAAAAAAAAAAAACATCACATGTGTTGTTTCTCAAAGTAGTTTTATGTCTTTGAAAGATGTTAGAGAGAGAGAGAGAGAGAGAGAGAGAGAGAGAGAGAGAGAAACAATTATCAAACAGATTGATCTGAACTCCCAATTATAATTCTGTTTTTTTTTTTTTTTTTTTTTTAAACAAACTCAGGTGTTTTGGAATGACGTGAGGATAACTGTGCACCTGTCATCAAGTTCACACCCTATAATATTGTACATAGAATGAAACGGCAATGGGCAAAAGTGACCTCCCCTAATCTTGACATTATTCAATAGTAATAATTATCTTTAAATGCAATATAATTTATTATACACTACTGTTCAAAAGTCTGGGGTCAGTAAGATTTTTTGTTGTTTATTCAATGTTCAATATTCAATGTTCTGAAGAAAAATTTTACTCTGAAGACTGTTACTGAAGAGTAATGACTGCTGCTTAAAATATATTATAATAGAAAACAGTTATTTTAAATTCTAATAATATTTCATAATATTACTGCCTTTTATCAAATGAATGAGCATAAGAGACATTTGAAACATAGTTTGCAATATTATTTGCTTCATTATTATATTACAACAACCTAAGCCCAACAACTGATTCAATGAAAATATGTCTATATCAAGGATGGGAAATTCCATTCCTGGAGGTCCATTGCCCTGAAGAGTTTATTTTATTAAAATATTCTATTCTTAGAAATGGCACATGAAGCCAACTGTGTGTCACTTGCCACAATAGCCTTGACAAGAGTGTGTGCTCCATCTACTCTCGTCTATGCACAACCAGCTCCAAATATCTGTGTGCAGGACCATGAAAGGCTGCTTTACCTTGGTGCAATCCTCCTTGTTTGCTTATTACACACCGACCCTGAAATGACAAATGTATGTGCTCTTATCACCAATGAATATAGATTCCTGCTGAGCAAAACAGAATATCTTGTAGTTGCACCCGGAGAGAAAGAATAGCAAGATAACATCTGCATGGGTGTTGTTCAATTACTCCAAAGCAGTGTGCTGCAGTTCAGTGCAATTTAACATGTTTTTAGTTCATCATTTACAGTATGCATAAGCATATCTTGTTTTAAACACGCATACTTTTCACCGGCAGTAGAGGTGTGGAGACAGACATTGATGCCAACATGTAGCTAGTCAGACCAGACCTGACCTGACATCAACATTTTGCCTCCAATTTATTGATTGCACTAAGAGAGCAACTGGTGCAAATCCACCCATAATTCACATATCTGCCATCTTCCATTCACATGCAAAAGTTAACATTTGGTTTTAGAATGGATTCTTTTCTCCATTATTTTAGGTTCCCACTTCTCATCATGGAGATATATAGGTTAATGTCTTTGTGGCATTTCACCAAAAGGCCATGCTGAATGGTCCCTCCTGCCATATGAATAATTGAAACCAAACTGAGCATTGTAAAAGTGAGCTGGTCACCGGGAATGAGGAGAGACAGAAGATGAGTTGAGGTGGACGGCATAGAGCACAAATATGTGACAAAGGCAAGATCGAATTCAGGAAGACATGACAATAAAATGGGTCAAATCATATATATATATACACTCACCGGCCACTTTATTAGGTACCCCATGCTAGTAACGGGTTGGACCCCCTTTTGCCTTCAGAACTGCCTCAATTCTTCGTGGCATAGATTCAACAAGGTGCTGGAAGCATTCCTCAGGGAGTTTGGTCCATATTGACATGATGGCATCACACAGTTGCCGCAGATTTGTCGGCTGCACATCCATGATGCGAATCTCCCGTTCCACCACATCCCAAAGATGCTCTATTGGATTGAGATCTGGTGACTGTGGAGGCCATTTGAGTACAGCGAACTCATTGTCATGTTCAAGAAACCAGTCTGAGATGATTCCAGCTTTATGACATGGCGCATTATCCTGCTGAAAGTAGCCATCAGAAGTTGGGTACATTGTGGTCATAAAGGGATGGACATGGTCAGCAACAATACTCAGGTAGGCTGTGGCGTTGCAACGATGCTCAATTGGTACCAAGGGGCCCAAAGAGTGCCAAGAAAATATTCCCCACACCATGACACCACCACCACCAGCCTGAACCGTTTATACAAGGCAGGATGGATCCATGCTTTCATGTTGTAGACGCCAAATTCTGACCCTACCATCCGAATGTCGCAGCAGAAATCGAGACTCATCAGACCAGGCAACGTTTTTCCAATCTTCTATTGTCCATTTTCGATGAGCTTGTGCAAATTGTAGCCTCAGTTTCCTGTTCTTAGCTGAAAGGAGTGGCACCCGGTGTGGTCTTCTGCTGCTGTAGCCCATCTGCCTCAAAGTTCGACGTACTGTGCGTTCAGAGATGCTCTTCTGCCCACCTTGGTTGTAACGGGTGGTTATTTGAGTCACTGTTGCCCTTCTATCAGCTCGAACCAGTCTGGCCATTCTCCTCTGACCTCTGGCATCAACAAGGCATTTCCGCCCACAGAACTGCCGCTCACTGGATGTTTTTTCTTTTTCGGACCATTCTCTGTAAACCCTAGAGATGGTTGTGCGTGAAAATCCCAGTAGATTAGCAGTTTCTGAAATACTCAGACCAGCCCTTCTGGCACCAACAATCATGCCACGTTCAAAGTCACTCAAATCACCTTTCTTCCCCATACTGATGCTCGGTTTGAACTGCAGGAGATTGTCTTGACCATGTCTACATGCCTAAATGCACTGAGTTGCCGCCATGTGATTGGCTGCTTAGAAATTAAGTGTTAAGGAGCAGTTGGACAGGTGTACCTAATAAAGTGGCCGGTGAGTGTATATATATATATATATATATATATATATATATATATATATATATATAACTTATTTAGCTCTGATCTCATGCAGTACATACACTTCCACACTGCGTATCTTGTCTTACAGATGGAACGTGGCATCTTTGGCCTTTTAGTCAAGTAGACAGAAGGAAGACGCAGAGTCGTCCAAACAAGCAGATTCATTGCTGATTCCGGTTGACATACTAAGAGGGAGGGATGTACGCAACGCTAGTCCCCACATAACTGCATTAGCCTCTCGATGCATTAGCCGCTGGCGCTAACGCTACGCTAGCTCTACTTCGATGGTCATTCCCTTCCCATCTCAAACCGTACTGCCCACGTCCCCCCTGCTCTTTCACACGCCCTGGCACACATGGTTCACGTTGCGTCCATCTTCTGTTGACGCTAATGTGACGCAGTGACTCCTAATGATTGGTTCGTCTTGATGAATAATATATTCAGCACACCATAAACATGATAAATTATGTGCAGAGACTGTGTGTGCTTCATTATACATGAGGCAGCACTTATAAAGGGCGATATAAATGACATTAAAGGCTTAATAAATGGGGTATTGATGAATAATTGACTGCATCTGCATATCTTTTTGAAGGCCTGCGGTTAGCCTAGCAGGGGCATGTTTTTTGAAGATTAGGGCACATTACTGGAATGATGTGCTAATGTTATCAGCGGCACCATGTTCGTCGGGCAAAGCAAGATAGAGGGATGTGTCTCTGCACTCCGGGATGACAGCCGTGTTTAGATGTGCTGTCCCCACACTGTTGACTGGCACTGCGCATCAGTTTCAAGTGTGCATGGGCTTCACATCACATTTGCTAGGCTGATATCATATGTGGGGAATCACGACAGAGTTGCAGCAGTGTGTGTGTGTGTGTGTGTGTGTGTGTGTGTGTGTGTGTGTGTGTGTGTGCTTTAAGGAATAGTTCACCCAAAAATGATCAGTCTGTCATCATTTCCTCATCCTCATGTCATTCCAAAACTGTACAACTTTGAACAATTTTCAACAAACTGAGAACAATGCATCAACACATAAATCAAAACTGCCGTTACCGAATGAAATGTCGACACAGGACGAGTTATAGAACTATGCAAGCTTTAGGGGTGTTGATGGACTCTATCTACTCCGTCTATGTTTTGATCATCATACTGAATCCGATTTGGATGTAATCTTTAATAAAAAATACGATTTTGAAAATTTTGCTCAAAATGTTGCTTTATTTATCAAACGTACACACATTCAAGAGTTAAAAAAAATAAATAACGGGGCTAGAATAAAAAGGTTTTTTGTTTGTTTTAAAGCCTGAGGCGGTTTCACTTTATTTTGATGGTCCCTTTAACACATTCTGTTGACTATAAATAACATTGCACCTACATGTTTACTAACTCTCATTAGCGTATTAAGACACTGGTAGGGTTAGGGTAAGAATAAGTTGACATGTAGTTGCAAAGTTACTTATAGTCAGTAGAATGTCTGTTGGGAGACCAAACAGATAAAGAGTTAGCAGATATTAAGCAGACAGTCTACTAATTAGGGGTGTAAATCGGACAGTTCATCACGATATCACGATATCGATTCTCTTAGCCAGCGATACAATATTTGCTGATACCTCAAAAAATTCTGCGAAACGATTACGATTCGATTCAGGGATATATCGATTGATTTATCGATATTTAGATATTATGTGCCAAGTTTACACAACCAGTTACATTTATTAACTCACAAATGCAACCAAAATATATAACATGAACGTTTAATTAAACTCTATGAAAATTGCACACCTCTCCCAATTGGGACATTTACAACAGAAGAGATCACTTGCAAAAACAGATAACTCTGTTCTTATTCATTTTCAACAAGTAATAATAACTCAAAAAATACTGGTAAATTACAAAATTAAAGTTAATTGAAAATATGTTTTTTATATATACATTTTTTATTATATTTTATTTTTTAGCAAAAGCAGATAACTCCAGTCGTTTTTTTGTTGGGCAAAAGCAGATAAAATTGTTCATGTTTCAGAGTTAAACAAAACCAAGTAGCCTAATTGCAATGATACATTAAAAAAACACTCGGTTAAACTGACATAGACGCCTGACAAACTTTGTTGTTGTGATTAGACGCAATACAGGGAGCTTTTCCCTCACCACTAACGTGCTGCTTTAGCAAGTTTCTATGAAAAAGTTTCAGCTTTTATTTTACTTTTACGCCCCAAAGAAGATATCACGGGTTCATTAAGTTTGTTGAAATTATCCATCCTCGATCACTTTTAGTCAGCTTTGACGAAAGTCCTCTCAGCTAGCGTGTCTTTTTGAAGTGACTAACAGCCTTGTCACCTGACCTGAACACTGCACGCTGATTCGCTAAAACTGACTTTTCGGGTTGTGTACACAAACAACAAGGGTGCTGCTTGTTGGTTTCTGCTGTAAAACATGAACCATAATTGACAGTGGACAATACCGGCTTTTGTGACAAAACGTGTTTAGGGTTCAGTCAATTTTGTCAGGCGTCTATTTGAGCTGATAAAAGTTACTTGAGGATGTGGAGAGTGTCAAAATAAAGGTACCGTATATTGATATTTTATGTGTGGCATCGATGCATCGTTACACCCCTACTACTAATACTCTAATGAGAGTTAGTTGACACATAGGTGCAACGTTACTTATAGTAAACATAGTTTATAGTTTCTAAGTATATAAGTATAAGCTTCCTTGTTTTATACTGCACTTGCCACTTTGTATTTACTCATATAGTTTATATTTGTAAGTTAAAATATCAACAAAGATTCATGATCATGTTCGTTTGTTCGTTTGAGTCTGAATGAAATCAATTGATCTAAATGAGACTGGACACAAAATTCGTCTGAATACACTAGTCCAGTTCATTGACTATGTGATCTGGTTGCAGCGTTTATCAGTGAATACGACATAACTTTCACTCTGTTCCTCACAAAAAGCTGATATGCTTTGTATGGCTTGGAACTAAAAGCTGGAGTTCTGTGGAGCAAATGTATGGTGCTTTTGTGTCCTTTTTGATTTTTAAAATCTTCAGGCATGATTCAGGTTTGGAATACCATGAGTAAACTATGACCAGATTAAGATGTAGGGTGAATTTATTTGCATGTGCACACACAAACACACACACACATTCAAATATTTAAATATCATGGTTTCCACAAAAAAAAAAAAAAAAAGGAGGCACAACAGTTTTCAACATTGATAATAAAAAAATAAGTAAAGTTGCTTGAGCACCAAATCAACATAATGATTTCTGAAGGATCATGTGACACTGAAGACTGGAGTAATGATGCTGAGAATTCAGCTTTGCCATCACAGGAATATATTATATATATTTTTTTAATATATGTATTTAAAGACAAATCTTTTATTTTAAATCGTAATCATAATTCACAATATCACAGTGTTTACTGTATTTTTTATCCAATAAATTCAGCCAAGGTGAGACTTTTCAAAACCATTGAAAAATGTCTTACCAACCCCGAACATATACTGTCCAAGCTTCTAGTCTTGCTCAAGCTCACTAAAGTAAAGTACTGCTGCCCAGAACAAGGGGGAGATTCTCTCCTTCAATGTTTGACCGTTTTAACACCCTGCCACTCATTTCCAGTCACACTCATAAATCTCTGGCAAAATGAAGTAAAAGGACCCCATTACATTCAGATCTGTGGGCATTTAATCAGGCCGATGTGCCACATAAACTTTCTCCTAACCTTCATCCTTTTTACTGAGATCGCTGAGCTGTGGGTGGAGTCGGGATGGGGTACGGTGCATGGCACTGCTGGGACAAGAAGGGACAAGGAATTACAAAGGACACAAACATTCCCCACTGTGTCTCTCCATGACACTGGTTGTGTTTTGTCAGTGATACGACTACATTGATTTAGGAGGAGATTTGCATGATTGCATTTATCACTCTCTAGATGGTGAGCTGATTGATGCATCCAGGGATCATAAATGCCAGTCTCTGAGTTCAATGTTACGCATAGTAAGATTGGTGTCATGAGCTAATGGTGCCAGATTGCGATTCTGACCCATCACACATTTTGTCCAAGGTTTAGAGAGAAAAGGCGGAGCGGATTGTGATAGTACAAGAAGCTTTCAACTGTATCACGCATGAAGGCATTTGTCTGTTTTTGCTGTTTTCTCTCAGATGGATTTTAAGCAGGAATCTGAGACATCAGTACGGACAGGAGGGTTTCAGTGCTGGCCGTGAGCCTGCGGCATGATGACTCCATCATCTACTCTCTCCCCACATTCGCAAAAAAAAAAACTAAAAAAAAAACTAAGAAAAGGAATTTTGACATGCGGCTCATCCATGACCATTTTGTGTCACTTTCCTTCCAGTCGAATTCTCATTAGGATAATGTGATGCTACAAAGTGGCAGCAGAAAGTGCTTTCAGTGGTGAGAGTCACTGAACTTGCATGACCACGCCGTTGTCTCGGCAGCTCAGCTCACTCTGAGGAGAACACATACGTGACTGAAGTTTGGAACAAATCCAAGTGACCAGTGAAAAGTCTCGTCATTTGTAGAATCATCAGAGAATGATCTGAGAAATCCTGACAATGTACTGGCCTCAAAAGAAACACACACATGCATACTCAGACAACTAAAAGGTATTTGAAAGACAGTATCAGATGTACTAGGACTGAAAATGCATTTGGTGATGCATAACAAAGCATGACGCCATAACTGTAAAAAGGCTTCAGAGTATGACATCATACATAATGCCATGCTGAAAAATACTTCAATAATAATACAATACAATAACTGTGTGTTTGTATATTATTATAACAATTCGGTTATGTACTGTTATAAAATATAAACATCCTAACCATTTACCACAATGTGTTCAAGAAGAAAATGAGAAAGTACAGGAAGTTGATCATATTTTATCTATATATATATGTATAATGTACATTATATATACAGTACATACAAAACATGTAAAGCTATACTTTAAAATGTGCATTGTATACTTATTTGTTTATACAGTACCATTTAAAAGTTTGGGGTTAGTAAGACTTATGTATAAAAAATACATGTATTGATACATTTAATACATGTATGAATTCAATTGATCTAAAGTGACAGTAAAGATATTTATAATCTTACTAAATATTTTTATTTCAAATATATTGTCTTTTTTTTACTTTCTATTCATATATATTTTTTTTTTCCACAGCTTTCAATAAAGAAATCAGCATGTTATGATGATTCCTGAAGCTGAAAATTTAGCTTTGCCATAACAGCAAAAAATTCAATTTGAAAATATATTCAAAAAGAAATAATTGTATAATAATTACGGTTTTTACTTTATTTGTAACAAATAAATAAAACTTCTTTCAAAACTTCTTTTTAAAAAATAACTTTTGAATGGTTGTGTATAGCTTACTGTATATACTTGTTGATTTGCTAATGCTATAATAACAAACAGTATTCATCCAGGAAGCTGATCACACATGTAGTATTTTACTGTTGTATATAAATGTTGTTTATCTCATCCTCTTGGACGTCATTTGAGCATGAACATCATATGCAGGCAACTTCAAACCATGTGCGGCCCAAGTGCAATGACTGCGAAAGTGGAAACCGCTGGAAGCCGTGGACTCGAGTTGAATTAAGTTGCCAAGATGAGCAATTTGTTTTAACTTTTAATGCACTGCTGCATTGTGCAACTGCGTCTTTAATTAGCAGGGACGTTCAGCAAATGAAGCGTGCTCGAAATTGTTTGCTTGCGTTGCCTTTAAAAGACTGCATACTTTTTATGGCCCTCTGTTTGAGTTAACAAATGCTGTCACAAAACTGATCTTTCTGTTACTTTCCCCCTCCTCCTCATCCCATTTGCTGCGCACTGGTGGCAGCAGTGGGTCTGTGCTTGACTCTGTTAATCGGCAGACGACAGCTTAACAGCTTGCGCGAGCATAATTAACGCCGCTCGAAATAAACGTGATGGGGAGGGGGGAAAATAAATAAATAATTCAAGCAAATGTGGCAGTCTGCTGACTGTTGTCTCAGGTACAAGGCTTTACCTGACCAGGCATCTCCACACTAAACAGGGCCAGGGCAGCGGGCACGCACAATGACAACCTTAAATTATTCACTGCGTCAAAAGCACAATGCGACTATTTAAAAGCCACTATTATGTTTAATAGTAATGACTCTTCCAGGTCTTGCAGAAGGGTGAATAGACTGATTGTCAGAAATCACTTTTGCACCTCAGCTTTTTTGGAGGAGCACAAAAAAAAAAAAAAAAAAAACTGCTGGAAGAACACAAAGATGTTTATAGTTAGATAATAATTGTCTGAAATTGTGTTTCTGAATGGCTTTGGGTGTTCGACCAATTTTGCTTTGATTGTTCACAAAACTAAAAGGAGAGAAAAAAGATCATTACAAGTATTTACAATTAAATGTATTTGTTCAGAAATAAATTGAGTGGAGAAAGTGTAAATTATTAAAGAATGATTTTCTCACAAAGTCTATTTTCATAACACTTCAGTTGCCTTCAGTTCACACTTATAATGATATAGTATACTACAAACTAAATTGGACTAAATGGAAATATATTAATTAGGTGCTCCAAACGTTATTTATATCACTGATATTGTTTTGTAGATAAGTTTGTTTGCTCCTTGTGTGAAAAATGTCAGCTTCAGTAATTGTCTCTGTCTGAATTACCCTCAAGGTTAATGTCTCCACCCCAGCCTCTTATGTCTGCTGTCAGCAGCCGTGTTTACATGGTTCTCTGCTGTTCACGTATGCAACGTTAAGCTCCTCCAACCAACCCAGGGTGAAATTATTGCTTTTGCAGGTGAGTGCGAGTGAGCATGAGAGGCGGTATCCAAAAATCCCTTAGCATATAAATAAACCAATTCATCACATGCTTTTTTTTTGACAAGAATAAACACTAATTTTCCTGACGCTGACCCTGACAAATGGAGCGTCGTGTGAAACGTCCCCAGCTCCGCTATGGTCACCTCGTCAACAATGCCAGCCGGCTAGCGGGGGCTACATTGGCTTTAGCAGCGCGAAGCGCCTAATAAACGGCTAGTGTCAAAAGCGTTGTCAGTCCATTCTTTGCTTGTTTGGGTTCAACTGGGTTGGAGAGAGAGGCCAGTGAGTGTTCGGGCGTGCTCAGTGGCACCTACGCTCTCACTGGCCTCACCCCGAACAGGCGCTATTGATTTCTGGCCGCGTTGCTCTTTGTCAAAAAATCAGATACAGCGAGGCCCTCTGGACCTCTTCACCTTTTAAAACACATACGCTGTGTCTCTTATGTGGTGGGCGGAGAGGCGTATGTGTGTGTATGTGTATGTGTGTCTGTCTGCTTTTTATGTGTTCTTGTACAAAAGGAATGGTGCTCTTTGTTTGAGATGAGGTTGTAGCTGGTCGGTGAAAATAGATATGTGTGTTTGCATGGGGGGTTCTTATGCCATTTACTCTTACTGTGTATGATTTCATTGTTAAATATTCTGAGCTTTAATATAATTGTCTGGAGAAGCAGGTCCATTGATCTGTTAAAGCGATTGATTGTGTACAGTCTTAAGGGATAGTTCACCCCAAAATGAAAATGATGTTATCATTTATATACATAAATTATACATAAACATAAATTATGTTATCATTAAGTTTTCCTGTAGCTCAAACAGTAGAGCATTGGCGCTTGCAACGCCAAGGTCATGGGTTTGATTCCCAGGGTAAACAAGAACTGATAAGAATGTAAATGTGTACCCTGAAATGCAATGTAAGTCGCTTTGGATAAAAGCGTCTGCCAAACGCATAAAAAAAAAAATAAAAAATAATAATAATAATAATAATTTACACTCCAATGTTGTTGCAAATCCACATAACATTCTTAACAAATAAAGAATTGCAGAAATTTACTATTGCTTTTGTCCCTATTATGAAAAGTTAGCGGGGTCCAAAACAACTTTAGAACCCACTGACTTCCATTATGAACAAAAAATATATATATATATTCTGATAAACACAAAATGTCATTTGTGCTCCACAGAAGAAAGACAGTGATACAGTTTTGGAAAAACATGGGGATGAGTAAATAATGATAAAAAGGCTTCAGAAGATCATCGCATGGACCACATGTATTGTACTTTTTAGGGGTCATGTCATGAGGAATCAAATTTTCCCTATTTTGACATAAAAACTAAGCTCTTCATAAGAACTAAAAAAAAAAAAAAAAAAACTAAATCTTTCTCTTCTGTCGAAAGAGAGCATTTATTGTTTCCGCTTTGCCAGTGTTGTTATTAGGGCTGCCCCAAATAGTTGCCTAAATGTTAGTCAACGGGAACAGGCTCGGTAAACTAAATTTTAATCAGTCGGTTAACTGCAGAAGGGGAAAAAAACTCACTCTATCGTTAATGCTAACGTAGATAAATGTGCTCTAACATTCTGCGAATAACCGGTTTCTGGTTGGAGAGAGGTTAAAGAATGGTTCTAAAAACGGTAAGGGACGGTTCTGTTGCCTGGTTTCCAGTTTCTCTGTAGCTGGCAAAGTGCTCTATTTGAGTGGTTAACTCAAGTTAATAATAATATTGTATTTGATCATCCTCCATAATGGTCGCTATTTACATCTCATATCGCCTATAAAGTCTTGCGTTACCATGACACCGACTAAAGCATTTGTATTACATACCAAAGAGGGGCTGTTATCAGTCCCACAGTGGAAAAGGAAACCTTATATGTACCGACTGGGCCGGATTGGCATGATGGAATGGAACAGTTAAAGGGATAGCTCACACAAAAAAATTAATTTCTGTCATTAATTACTCACCCTCATGTCGTTCCAAACCCGTAACATGGCCCAATGGTGGGAAAGCAGCTCAAGTGTTTGTGTGGAAGTACCGCGCTTACTGCACCGCATGTTTAACTTAAAGGAATATTTCCCCAAAAAATAAAAATTATCCCATAATTTACTCGCCATCATAGGTGTATATAACTTTCTTCTTTCAGCCGAACACAATTTGAGTTATATTGAATAATATCCTGCTTCTTCCCAGCTTTGTATTGGCATTGAATAGTGCCTGAGTTGAAGCTCCAAAAAGCGCATCCATCCATTCATTCTGAAGCGAAGCAATGGGTTTTTGTAAGTAAAAATATCCATATTTAAAACTTTGTAAACTACAATCACAAGCTTTCAGCAACGGCCATATGCACGTCCACGAGTCGAGTTCCGAAAGAAGTGTGACATCTGACATGATGTAGGACGTAGCTTCTCTTCTCTTATATTGAAATCCACCAACATTTTTCTTTAAAACTTCTCGTTTTAGACATCTAATTTGTGACCTGTTTTGCTCTATCCTCTGCGCTTCTGCGTTAGTCAGTTCTCACCTAAGCTTACGCTACGCCTACGTCATAAGACCTACATCAGGTCAGAGGTCACCCTTCTGCTTGAACTAGACTCTCTCGTGAACATGAGCACGGCTGTTGCTGGATGCCAATGATTATAGTTTATAACGTTTTAAATATGGATATTGCTAGGAAGAACCAAGATATTATTTAATTTAACTCAGATTGTGTTCGGCTGAAAGAAGACATACACCTAGGATGGCTTGAGGGTGAGTAAATTCTGATTTCATTTTTAATTTTTGGGTGAACTTTTCCTTTAACTTCCACGTCCATGCCATCTGAGTGCATCTTCTGAAAGGCCAGAGTTACAGCTTTATTGTAAGCAAGAAACAGAGCTCACTTCTCCCAGACAACGTACTCGTGTTGCTTTCTCATAATATGAAGTGAAAATAGTGCCGTTGAGACAGGTATAGCCTAATTGTCCATATTACTGGCTATGTTCACACAGTCAGTGCAAATCCGATTAATTGTGTTTCGTAACTGTTAAGATCGGATTTGTGTGTCCTGTGGTTCTATTTCGTTTCCCAGAATATCTGCCTTGATTTCTATGGAAATTACGTTACGTCCAAAATAGGTTCTGATTCCAATCAGAAATGAACAAAAATCGGATTTTTTATATAATGTATATTTATTTTGTTTGTGTTTCAGTTGATGTTAAGTCTAGTTGTTCATCAACCTGATTATGTTTGCAATTATATTTCTCTTTTTGTTGTTTCACTTTGCGGTATATTTTTTATTTGTTTTATATTCATTTCCTACATTTAAAAAATGTTTTCTTTAAAAAAAAAAAAAAATAGGATAAGGCTGTTATTTTTTGGTTTTCGTTCTAAACTCAGAAAAGAAGCACAAAAACTATTTTAAATGCTTTTTACATGTACGGTATTTCTTCCCCAACCAAGATACTAATGTCTTAAATGTTATGTTATATTAAAAATTGTTTTTGATCATTTAAATAAATATATATCTATTTTATTTAAAAAATCTGATAATAAAAAACGTAATGAAAATTAAAAATGTTGCATTTGCAACTAAAATAAAAAAGTTAAAGTACTACAATTACTAAGATTAAAACTGAAATAAAATAAAGGATAAATCAAAAATGAAAAAAACTAAAAATTATTATTAAAAAATTAAAATAGAAAAATAGAAGCTTATTCAAAATATTAAATCAATACTATATGTAAATGATCCTAAACAAGCAGACTCTGCAAACATGACTTTAGTCTGCCTCATCATAATATAGGGTTCTCAATTCAATAATATCCGGCCCACAGGTTACTTAACAGTCATAGTGAACTGATAAAGAGAGAAGCCAAGTTACTCCAACACTGAAAAGGTTAATATTTATTGCTTTAAACCAACAAAAAGATTAAAACATCGAAGAAGGTGAACAGGAGTTGCTGGAGCACAAAAAAAAAAAAAAAATGCACGACATGTTATGTCCCCTTTAATGTAATGAAAAGGAGCATCTTAAAATATATAGTAGATAAAAACTCACAGGTTTTGAATGGAAAAAATAAGTTGATAATGGCATCAGAGTTTTGGAGTGCATGAATAAAAGTCAGTAGAAAGATGTTTCCTTATGAGAGCTGTTATATTATGCAACTCATAACTGAATTGCGGCATCAAAAAAAGGTATTGTGTGACAAACTGAAACCAGTTTAAGTGCTCACTTTCAATCTATATAGTAACTTATCTTTAAATAAGATGGAAAATTATGTTTAGTGAAACAGGTCAGTGCATTTCAACAGACCCAAAGTGTGTTTATGTTGAGATTCAAATATGCATTCAAACAAGTCAGTGGTCTCTAACATACGTTCTCATGTTACAGGAGGTCTGTGTGGTGAGAGACACAACAAGGCTAGAGAGGAAGCAAGAGACACAGAGGAGGTGAGAAAGAAAGCGTATTAGAAGAGGGGTCCACTGTCCAAAGCTTCAGCACCTCTCTCTTTCTCCTGACACAGAAAAAAATATTATGCAGCCACTCGAGTCCATTGAATCCTTGTGATTCATTGCCCAATTTGAAACTGCCAAGCTGCTAAATTGCATCAGGTCTGCCAAAATTCATTCCAGGACTGTGGAGGAGATATGAAAAATTAAATGTCATCTCAGTACAGTGGAAAACTTTTACCTCTCAGCGTTCGCAGCGCGGAATATGCTACATTCCGTAATGATCGATGACGACTCGAGACTACACTTAACCTACTTAGTGATGTCATGTAGGCCGCGGGGGTGTTTACTTTTGAATGTGGCAGGAAGACATAAACTTTATCGGGTGCCTGACATGGACATATTCTTCGCCCCTCGCCTCTCCAAAAGAGTGACTTTCTATGTTTATTCAGATACAATATTCTTCCTTTTCTCCCTTCCTTTCATCAGATGGCAGTGGATGGTAGAGGAAGTGAATGATTTAAGACAGAATAATTCATTTAGGAGAATACAGAGGTCTACGGACAACACTGTACCCCCACCCTTTTTTCTGTGCTTCTGAGTAAGCTGCAGTAATGTATGTCAACTCAGTCAAGTCACCTTCATTTATATGGCGCCTTTTAACAATATGGACTGTTTCAAAGCAGCTTTACAGTGATAATAGGAAATTAAAGTAACACAGATTGTTTTGGCTTTACAGCAGCTCTAGAATAAAGTTATTGTCCAGCTAAAGTTAGTTTTGATCGATTCACTTTCATTGCAAAGATCATTAGTTATTAACTTAGGGGCCGCTTACACTACACGGTTCTAACAGAAAACCCTTAACGCGCTCCGCCTGCTCATCTGCACAACAGTGCCTTGTGGCTCAAGAACGCAAACCTTGAAATAGGTTTAAAGGTGCAAGCCTTGAAGAAAATTTATATATATATATATTATTTTTATTTTTTATTTTAGCACTACGCAAGTTTTAAAAACGCAAACCTGTGAAAACGCTGACGGCGTGCACATGCATATATAGTCAATAGGTATGCCTCAACAAATTACTTGTCTGGCCTTAAAAATGTATAATGCAGAATTATTTATCGCTTCCGAGTAGCCATTTGAACCGGAACTATTTTAACAACGTTTTATCTGTCCAGAGGTAAAGGGAAGGAGAAGGGGGGCCTTCACAGGGGAGAGACTAGTTGACACTTCAGGACTGTGTTGTCGTCGTGTCCAGGCACAGGTCCTTCATCAGATCTGGATACGTCCTGGATCCGGTGGACTGCGTTAAAACTCAGGATAAACAGAGAGACTACTATTAGCGTAGACGCCATTCTTATTATGATGTAACGTGTACATCAGGATTTATGAGGAGTGTTCGCTGTTCCGGCTGACCTAATCAATGCAGCCTAACATTGAATTATAGAAGTTTATAATATGTTCTGTGCTAGGTCAAAGAGATGTGTTTTTAGTCTAGATTTGAATTGACAGAGTGTGTCTGCTTCCCGGACAATGGTAGGAAGACTGTTCCAGAGTTTTGGTGCTATAAAGGAAAAGGATCTACCACTAGCAGTCGTTTTTGATATTCAAGGTATTATCAACTGGCCAGAGTTTTGAGATCGCAAATAGACATGGAGGACTATAATGCGTTAAGAGCTTGCTCAAGTACTGGGGAGCTAAACCATTTAGTGCTTTGTAAGTAATCAGCAATATTTAGGGGCCAAGCACCGAAGGTGCGGAGGCACCTATTGTATCTGTTCCGGTTCTTATTATTAGGGGCCAAGCACCGAAGGTGCGGAGGCACCTATTGTATCTGTTCCGGTTCTTATTATTATTAGGGGCCAAGCACCGAAGGTGCGGAGGCACCTATTGTATCTGTTCCGGTTCTTATTATTATTATTCTTCTTCTTCCGACTGGGGGTCTATGGCAGCCCATAGAACCGTGTCCGGGAAAGTTGTTTTGGTTTGACATTCTGATAGAGGACAGTCCCAACATTAAGTACACCAATTTTGGTGTCTCTAACTTATTCCCTCTAGCGCCACCACCTGTCCAAAGTTTCACTCACATTTATGCTAATAACTTTTGATCCGTAAGGCCTATCAACAAAATTCTTTTTTCCTCTGATTCCAGAGCTCATGACGATTCGATTGCACCCTATGACGTCATTTTCCGTCATGCAAATTTTTCCGCCATTTTGAATTTTCAGAAAAACCTACTTTTTCGAACTCCTCCTAGGGCGATGCTCCGATTTTCACCAAAATTGAACCAGATCATCTTCAGACAGTGGGGACAAAAAGTTATGGAATTCAAGTTGATTCGTCAAATCGTTTTTGATAAACATGCAAACTAATTTTACGTAGCGCTTGCGAAAACAAACTTAAGGCTGTATCTCCGCAACGCTTTATCGTATTCAGACCAAACTTGGTACAAGTCATCACATGCATGACCTGAGGCAACATGCAGCGTTTCGGCGCAGCGCCACCTACTGGTCCGGAGATATGAAAAATGGCTATTTTTGCTCATAACTACTGAACGGTTTGTCCAAAAATCATAAAAGTGGCCTCGTTAGATTCAGGGCGTCATGCCGAGTCGACTGATATCCAATTATCCCATATCTGCCATTTTGTCTGTCGGCCATTTTGAATTATGTGCTAAAATGCTGTATTTTCTGAACGCATGAACGAATTGTTACGAAACTCGGTATGGGTCATCAGTACAATGCCCTGAAGGAGCCTGAGAAGTTTCGAAACAGCGCCACCTAGTGGTCAAAAGTTATAAATGTTTTTCCAAAAAGGCTA
Source organism: Semotilus atromaculatus (assembly GCA_031834385.1). Classification (NCBI taxonomy): domain Eukaryota; kingdom Metazoa; phylum Chordata; class Actinopteri; order Cypriniformes; family Leuciscidae; genus Semotilus; species Semotilus atromaculatus. The sequence continues at coordinate 8,682,157 of JAULUF010000009.1, read as the reverse complement.
ATAACTTTTGAATAAATCTGCCTATTGAAATGCCACTTGTCTTAATAGATTCCTTAGGGTCAAGCTGAGAACATAGATACCAGGTTTCCCTTATTTGGCCGAACTTCCTGTCCGCCATCTTGATTTTCAGTCAAAACCTACTTTTTCGAACTCCTCCTAGACCGTTTGTCCGATTTTCACCAAAATCGAATCGTATCATCTCCAGACAGTGCCGACTAAAAGTTATGGATTTCGTGTCGATAGACAAAACCGTCTTCGTGTAGCACAGCAGCAAATTTGAGGTAGGATGCCAAAATGACTATTCAGTCTTTATCTCTGCAATGCCTTGACATTTTGACACCAAACTTTGTATGTGTCATTGTCACCTCACTCTGACCACATCACATCAATTTCGTAAGAGCGCCACCTATTTGTCAAAAGTGATAAACCATTAAATGATCTTAAAAGTTACTGTATATATGATTTTTTAGCCATTTATACAAAGTTCTCTTAAAATGTCTTTAATTGCTCATTGCTGCAGTTGGTCTGCCACTCCCACCCATGATGGCATCTGTTGCCGCTTCTTGCGCTTGGCCCCGGTAATGGCTGCTTGCAGCTATATTTATTATTATTATTCCTCTTCTTCTTCTTCTTCCGACTGGGTGTCTATGGCAGCCCATAGAACCGTGTCCGGGAAAGTTGTTTTGGTTTGACATTCTGATAGAGGACAGTCCCAACATTAAGTACACCAATTTTGGTGTCTCTAACTTATTCCCTCTAGCGCCACCACCTGTCCAAAGTTTCACTCACATTTATGCTAATAACTTTTGATCCGTAAGGCCTATCAACAAAATTCTTTTTTCCTCTGATTCCAGAGCTCATGACGATTCGATTGCACCCTATGACGTCATTTTCCGTCATGCAAATTTTTCCGCCATTTTGAATTTTCAGAAAAACCTACTTTTTCGAACTCCTCCTAGGGCGATGCTCCGATTTTCACCAAAATTGCACCAGATCATCTTCAGACAGTGGGGACAAAAAGTTATGGAATTCAAGTTGATTCGTCAAATCGTTTTTGATAAACATGCAAACTAATTTTACGTAGCGCTTGCGAAAACAAACTTAAGGCTGTATCTCCGCAACGCTTTATCGTATTCAGACCAAACTTGGTACAAGTCATCACATGCATGACCTGAGGCAACATGCAGCGTTTCGGCGCAGCGCCACCTACTGGTCCGGAGATATGAAAAATGGCTATTTTTGCTCATAACTCCTGAACGGTTTGTCCAAAAATCATAAAAGTGGCCTCGTTAGATTCAGGGCATCATGCCGAGTCGACTGATATCCAATTATCCCATATCTGCCATTTTGTCTGTCGGCCATTTTGAATTATGTGCTAAAATGCTGTATTTTCTGAACGCATGAACGAATTGTTACGAAACTCGGTATGGGTCATCAGTACGATGCCCTGAAGGAGCCTGAGATGTTTCGAAACAGCGCCACCTAGTGGTCAAAAGTTATAAATGTTTTTCCAAAAAGGCTAATAACTTTTGAATAAATCTGCCTATTGAAATGCCACTTGTCTTAATAGATTCCTTGGGTCAAGCTGAGAACATAGATACCAGGTTTCCCTTATTTGGCCGAACTTCCTGTCCGCCATCTTGATTTTCAGTCAAAACCTACTTTTTCGAACTCCTCCTAGACCGTTTGTCCGATTTTCACCAAAATCGAATCGTATCATCTCCAGACTGTGCCGACTAAAAGTTATGGATTTCGTGTCGATAGACAAAACCGTCTTCGTGTAGCACAGCAGCAAATTTGAGGTAGGATGCCAAAATGACTATTCAGTCTTTATCTCTGCAATGCCTTGACATTTTGACACCAAACTTTGTATGTGTCATTGTCACCTCACTCTGACCACATCACATCAATTTCGTAAGAGCGCCACCTATTTGTCAAAAGTGATAAACCATTAAATGATCTTAAAAGTTACTGTATATATGATTTTTTAGCCATTTATCCAAAGTTCTCTTAAAATGTCTTTAATTGCTCACTGCTGCAGTTGGTCTGCCACTCCCACCCATGATGGCATCTGTTGCCGCTTCTTGCGCTTGGCCCCGGTAATGGCTGCTTGCAGCTATATTTATTATTATTATTATTCCTCTTCTTCTTCTTCTTCTTCCGACTGGGTGTCTATGGCAGCCCATAGAACCGTGTCCGGGAAAGTTGTTTTGGTTTGACATTCTGATAGAGGACAGTCCCAACATTAAGTACACCAATTTTGGTGTCTCTAACTTATTCCCTCTAGCGCCACCACCTGTCCAAAGTTTCACTCACATTTATGCTAATAACTTTTGATCCGTAAGGCCTATCAACAAAATTCTTTTTTCCTCTGATTCCAGAGCTCATGACGATTCGATTGCACCCTATGACGTCATTTTCCGTCATGCAAATTTTTCCGCCATTTTGAATTTTCAGAAAAACCTACTTTTTCGAACTCCTCCTAGGGCGATGCTCCGATTTTCACCAAAATTGCACCAGATCATCTTCAGACAGTGGGGACAAAAAGTTATGGAATTCAAGTTGATTCGTCAAATCGTTTTTGATAAACATGCAAACTAATTTTACGTAGCGCTTGCGAAAACAAACTTAAGGCTGTATCTCCGCAACGCTTTATCGTATTCAGACCAAACTTGGTACAAGTCATCACATGCATGACCTGAGGCAACATGCAGCGTTTCGGCGCAGCGCCACCTACTGGTCCGGAGATATGAAAAATGGCTATTTTTGCTCATAACTACTGAACGGTTTGTCCAAAAATCATAAAAGTGGCCTCGTTAGATTCAGGGCGTCATGCCGAGTCGACTGATATCCAATTATCCCATATCTGCCATTTTGTCTGTCGGCCATTTTGAATTATGTGCTAAAATGCTGTATTTTCTGAACGCATGAACGAATTGTTACGAAACTCGGTATGGGTCATCAGTACGATGCCCTGAAGGAGCCTGAGAAGTTTCGAAACAGCGCCACCTAGTGGTCAAAAGTTATAAATGTTTTTCCAAAAAGGCTAATAACTTTTGAATAAATCTGCCTATTGAAATGCCACTTGTCTTAATAGATTCCTTAGGGTCAAGCTGAGAACATAGATACCAGGTTTCCCTTATTTGGCCGAACTTCCTGTCCGCCATCTTGATTTTCAGTCAAAACCTACTTTTTCGAACTCCTCCTAGACCGTTTGTCCGATTTTCACCAAAATCGAATCGTATCATCTCCAGACAGTGCCGACTAAAAGTTATGGATTTCGTGTCGATAGACAAAACCGTCTTCGTGTAGCACAGCAGCAAATTTGAGGTAGGATGCCAAAATGACTATTCAGTCTTTATCTCTGCAATGCCTTGACATTTTGACACCAAACTTTGTATGTGTCATTGTCACCTCACTCTGACCACATCACATCAATTTCGTAAGAGCGCCACCTATTTGTCAAAAGTGATAAACCATTAAATGATCTTAAAAGTTACTGTATATATGATTTTTTAGCCATTTATACAAAGTTCTCTTAAAATGTCTTTAATTGCTCATTGCTGCAGTTGGTCTGCCACTCCCACCCATGATGGCATCTGTTGCCGCTTCTTGCGCTTGGCCCCGGTAATGGCTGCTTGCAGCTATATTTAGGGGCCAAGCACCGAAGGTGCGGAGGCACCTATTGTATCTGTTCCGGTTCTTATTATTATTATTAGGGGCCAAGCACCGAAGGTGCGGAGGCACCTATTGTATCTGTTCCGGTTCTTCTTATTATTATTATTATTATTCTTCTTCTTCTTCCGACTGGGTGTCTATGGCAGCCCATAGAACTGTGTCCGGGAAAGTTGTTTTGGTTTGACATTCTGATAGAGGACAGTCCCAACATTAAGTACACCAATTTTGGTGTCTCTAACTTATTCCCTCTAGCGCCACCACCTGTCCAAAGTTTCACTCACATTTATGCTAATAACTTTTGATCCGTAAGGCCTATCAACAAAATTCTTTTTTCCTCTGATTCCAGAGCTCATGACGATTCGATTGTCACCCTATGACGTCATTTTCCGTCATGCAAATTTTTCCGCCATTTTGAATTTTCAGAAAAACCTACTTTTTCGAACTCCTCCTAGGGCGATGCTCCGATTTTCACCAAAATTGCACCAGATCATCTTCAGACAGTGGGGACAAAAAGTTATGGAATTCAAGTTGATTCGTCAAATCGTTTTTGATAAACATGCAAACTAATTTTACGTAGCGCTTGCGAAAACAAACTTAAGGCTGTATCTCCGCAACGCTTTATCGTATTCAGACCAAACTTGGTACAAGTCATCACATGCATGACCTGAGGCAACATGCAGCGTTTCGGCGCAGCGCCACCTACTGGTCCGGAGATATGAAAAATGGCTATTTTTGCTCATAACTCCTGAACGGTTTGTCCAAAAATCATAAAAGTGGCCTCGTTAGATTCAGGGCGTCATGCCGAGTCGACTGATATCCAATTATCCCATATCTGCCATTTTGTCTGTCGGCCATTTTGAATTATGTGCTAAAATGCTGTATTTTCTGAACGCATGAACGAATTGTTACGAAACTCGGTATGGGTCATCAGTACGATGCCCTGAAGGAGCCTGAGAAGTTTCGAAACAGCGCCACCTAGTGGTCAAAAGTTATAAATGTTTTTCCAAAAAGGCTAATAACTTTTGAATAAATCTGCCTATTGAAATGCCACTTGTCTTAATAGATTCCTTGGGTCAAGCTGAGAACATAGATACCAGGTTTCCCTTATTTGGCCGAACTTCCTGTCCGCCATCTTGATTTTCAGTCAAAACCTACTTTTTCGAACTCCTCCTAGACCGTTTGTCCGATTTTCACCAAAATCGAATCGTATCATCTCCAGACTGTGCCGACTAAAAGTTATGGATTTCGTGTCGATAGACAAAACCGTCTTCGTGTAGCACAGCAGCAAATTTGAGGTAGGATGCCAAAATGACTATTCAGTCTTTATCTCTGCAATGCCTTGACATTTTGACACCAAACTTTGTATGTGTCATTGTCACCTCACTCTGACCACATCACATCAATTTCGTAAGAGCGCCACCTATTTGTCAAAAGTGATAAACCATTAAATGATCTTAAAAGTTACTGTATATATGATTTTTTAGCCATTTATCCAAAGTTCTCTTAAAATGTCTTTAATTGCTCACTGCTGCAGTTGGTCTGCCACTCCCACCCATGATGGCATCTGTTGCCGCTTCTTGCGCTTGGCCCCGGTAATGGCTGCTTGCAGCTATATTTATTATTATTATTATTCCTCTTCTTCTTCTTCTTCTTCCGACTGGGTGTCTATGGCAGCCCATAGAACCGTGTCCGGGAAAGTTGTTTTGGTTTGACATTCTGATAGAGGACAGTCCCAACATTAAGTACACCAATTTTGGTGTCTCTAACTTATTCCCTCTAGCGCCACCACCTGTCCAAAGTTTCACTCACATTTATGCTAATAACTTTTGATCCGTAAGGCCTATCAACAAAATTCTTTTTTCCTCTGATTCCAGAGCTCATGACGATTCGATTGCACCATATGACGTCATTTTCCGTCATGCAAATTTTTCCGCCATTTTGAATTTTCAGAAAAACCTACTTTTTCGAACTCCTCCTAGGGCGATGCTCCGATTTTCACCAAAATTGCACCAGATCATCTTCAGACAGTGGGGACAAAAAGTTATGGAATTCAAGTTGATTCGTCAAATCGTTTTTGATAAACATGCAAACTAATTTTACGTAGCGCTTGCGAAAACAAACTTAAGGCTGTATCTCCGCAACGCTTTATCGTATTCAGACCAAACTTGGTACAAGTCATCACATGCATGACCTGAGGCAACATGCAGCGTTTCGGCGCAGCGCCACCTACTGGTCCGGAGATATGAAAAATGGCTATTTTTGCTCATAACTCCTGAAAGGTTTGTCCAAAAATCATAAAAGTGGCCTCGTTAGATTCAGGGCATCATGCCGAGTCGACTGATATCCAATTATCCCATATCTGCCATTTTGTCTGTCGGCCATTTTGAATTATGTGCTAAAATGCTGTATTTTCTGAACGCATGAACGAATTGTTACGAAACTCGGTATGGGTCATCAGTACGATGCCCTGAAGGAGCCTGAGAAGTTTCGAACCAGCGCCACCTAGTGGTCAAAAGTTATAAATGTTTTTCCAAAAAGGCTAATAACTTTTGAATAAATCTGCCTATTGAAATGCCACTTGTCTTAATAGATTCCTTGGGTCAAGCTGAGAACATAGATACCAGGTTTCCCTTATTTGGCCGAACTTCCTGTCCGCCATCTTGATTTTCAGTCAAAACCTACTTTTTCGAACTCCTCCTAGACCGTTTGTCCGATTTTCACCAAAATCGAATCGTATCATCTCCAGACTGTGCCGACTAAAAGTTATGGATTTCGTGTCGATAGACAAAACCGTCTTCGTGTAGCACAGCAGCAAATTTGAGGTAGGATGCCAAAATGACTATTCAGTCTTTATCTCTGCAATGCCTTGACATTTTGACACCAAACTTTGTATGTGTCATTGTCACCTCACTCTGACCACATCACATCAATTTCGTAAGAGCGCCACCTATTTGTCAAAAGTGATAAACCATTAAATGATCTTAAAAGTTACTGTATATATGATTTTTTAGCCATTTATACAAAGTTCTCTTAAAATGTCTTTAATTGCTCACTGCTGCAGTTGGTCTGCCACTCCCACCCATGATGGCATCTGTTGCCGCTTCTTGCGCTTGGCCCCGGTAATGGCTGCTTGCAGCTATATTTATTATTATTATTCTTCTTCTTCCGACTGGGGGTCTATGGCAGCCCATAGAACCGTGTCCGGGAAAGTTGTTTTGGTTTGACATTCTGATAGAGGACAGTCCCAACATTAAGTACACCAATTTTGGTGTCTCTAACTTATTCCCTCTAGCGCCACCACCTGTCCAAAGTTTCACTCACATTTATGCTAATAACTTTTGATCCGTTAGGCCTATCAACAAAATTCTTTTTTCCTCTGATTCCAGAGCTCATGACGATTCGATTGCACCCTATGACGTCATTTTCCGTCATGCAAATTTTTCCGCCATTTTGAATTTTCAGAAAAACCTACTTTTTCGAACTCCTCCTAGGGCGATGCTCCGATTTTCACCAAAATTGCACCAGATCATCTTCAGACAGTGGGGACAAAAAGTTATGGAATTCAAGTTGATTCGTCAAATCGTTTTTGATAAACATGCAAACTAATTTTACGTAGCGCTTGCGAAAACAAACTTAAGGCTGTATCTCCGCAACGCTTTATCGTATTCAGACCAAACTTGGTACAAGTCATCACATGCATGACCTGAGGCAACATGCAGCGTTTCGGCGCAGCGCCACCTACTGGTCCGGAGATATGAAAAATGGCTATTTTTGCTCATAACTCCTGAACGGTTTGTCCAAAAATCATAAAAGTGGCCTCGTTAGATTCAGGGCATCATGCCGAGTCGACTGATATCCAATTATCCCATATCTGCCATTTTGTCTGTCGGCCATTTTGAATTATGTGCTAAAATGCTGTATTTTCTGAACGCATGAACGAATTGTTACGAAACTCGGTATGGGTCATCAGTACGATGCCCTGAAGGAGCCTGAGAAGTTTCGAAACAGCGCCACCTAGTGGTCAAAAGTTATAAATGTTTTTCCAAAAAGGCTAATAACTTTTGAATAAATCTGCCTATTGAAATACCACTTGTCTTAATAGATTCCTTGGGTCAAGCTGAGAACATAGATACCAGGTTTCCCTTATTTGGCCGAACTTCCTGTCCGCCATCTTGATTTTCAGTCAAAACCTACTTTTTCGAACTCCTCCTAGACCGTTTGTCCGATTTTCACCAAAATCGAATCGTATCATCTCCAGACTGTGCCGACTAAAAGTTATGGATTTCGTGTCGATAGACAAAACCGTCTTCGTGTAGCACAGCAGCAAATTTGAGGTAGGATGCCAAAATGACTATTCAGTCTTTATCTCTGCAATGCCTTGACATTTTGACACCAAACTTTGTATGTGTCATTGTCACCTCACTCTGACCACATCACATCAATTTCGTAAGAGCGCCACCTATTTGTCAAAAGTGATAAACCATTAAATGATCTTAAAAGTTACTGTATATATGATTTTTTAGCCATTTATACAAAGTTCTCTTAAAATGTCTTTAATTGCTCATTGCTGCAGTTGGTCTGCCACTCCCACCCATGATGGCATCTGTTGCCGCTTCTTGCGCTTGGCCCCGGTAATGGCTGCTTGCAGCTATATTTTTAAATGTATACGATGTTTAAAGGTTGTATCAGTGATTTCAGGACCAAAGATAAATGATCACATTCATCTAATCTTTCCTAACGATCCGCTAGCTGCCCGTGCCGCCCCATAAGCAGACATTAAAAAAAACGCGTCTCTGTAGGCAGCCTAGGCTCTGAGATCTGTAGGGCTGTAGTCAACCAAAGAAATCCTTAGTCGACCAAAGTCTTGTCCTGCGCAACGATTAGTCGACAAAAAAAAAAAAAAAAAAAAAAAAAGACGCGATGTTTTGATTGAAAATTTTTTAACAATTGTCATAGAGCATTTGTAAAACAACAACGAAAAAACATAAAAAATACATAAAACTATAATAATAATAAAATTCTTTGAAAATTAAGTGATTTTTTTTTTTAACTGCAAAAAGAGGAGCACTGGCCTCCTAGGTCTATAGTAGCCTAACAGTAACAATCGCGCACCTGACCACACCACACGCTACAGAAAATATAACTGCTATCTGCCACAATGAAAAATCCTAACAAAAGCTCTCGTTTATACAGGCTGTATATTCTTCTTTACTTTCAAAGCTATGGGTTAACTTTTGTCCAGCCGATCTAGGCGTTTTAAAACAAACACACAAAAAACCCAAAGAGCCTAAAAAACAATCCTAATAATAATAGGCTGTATTGTAGGACCACATATAGGTTTATTTTCGTTTTGTTACATTATTTAGGCTATTTTCAAATGCGTCAAGTGTACAAATAAAAACAAAAACATATAAAGAAAACACAATCTATTGAGTCAGCATGATAAAGCCGTTAAAGGGACTGCTCACATCTTTTGCGCGCTCAAGTTCGATTTCAAATGTAGGCGCGCGGCGTGCGCGCTCATGATGGAAGCAACGCGGTCCCGGTGCGACGCGCTCCAATTGCGTCCACGCCGCATCGAGATAAAAACATATAGTGTATAAAAGCATAAAAACCGAAACAAGTAGCGTTCTAACTGAATGAATACAGCTAAACTACCTATATCCCTTACTGAGCACGAAGCAGCAGCGCAGCCACAGGTGCGAACCGAGTGTTCTATGTGTGTGCGCTAAACTGTGGCGCTGTTACAAAATAGCCTAAATTAAAGCATTTAAAGTTGGGGATAAACCATAGGCTAATTATATTTAGAATACAGTAATATATAACTGCTTATAAAGGAATAAATATCAAGGAGTAAATCATTGAAAAATTCTTTGGTAAAAAAAAAAAAAAAAAATGCAACTGGTCGACCAATAAGAATGTCAGTCGACCAAGACGGCATCGACCGATTAGTCGACTAAACGACTAAAGTTGACAGCCCTAGAGATCTGCACATAAAAACAAATGGCTACAATAACCACTCAAAACCAAAATAAACAGTGTTCCAACCAATCACCGACAGGGCCTCACAACACCTGCCCCTGTCTGTGATTGGTTGGAACACTGTTTATTTTGGTTTTGAGTGGTGGTTGTACCCATTTGTTTTTGTGTACAGATCTCAGAGCTTAGGCTGCCTACAGAGACGCATTTTTTTGACAGCCTGCTTATCGTTAGGAAAGATTAGATGAATGTGATAATTTATGTTTGGGCCTGAAATCGCTGATACAACCTTTAATCGGGAGCCAATGCAGTGTTAATAGAACTGGGCTAACATGGTCATACTTCCTGGTTCTAGTAAAAACTCTAGCTGCTAAGTTTTGGACCAGCTGTAGTTTATTTATTAAGCATGCAGGACAACCACCCAAAAGAGCATTACAATAATCTAGCCTTGATGTCATGAAAGCATGAACTAACTGTTCCGCATTTGTCATGGAGAGCATATGACGTTTTATATATATATACCGTATTTTCCGCACTATAAGGCGCACCGGATTATAAGGCGCATAAGATACTGCCGTCAAACGTTTGACTGGGTTTGCGTAATGCATCCTCTAGATGGGCTAACAGTTAAAGGGAATGTCAACAAAACAGTCAGATAAAGTCAAACGTTCGGACAACTCCGTTCACTCCCATGGTAACGTTGTTCAAACGTTAAAGGAGAACTCTGGTCAATTTTAACATTGAGCTAATTTTTTTGTAAATTTGGAGTGCTGTCAGTACAGAGAACAACGACAAAATCCAGTGTTGCCTACACCGTGTTATCCTCTTTTAAAAATTTGCACCCTGTTGACTTAAACAGGGCAAGTTTTAAACCTGCTTTTAGCCTCTTAACAACCTTAATGTGTAATTACAAGTGCACAGCCATGTGAGTGAACACGCTGAATCTGAATGCAGTAAATGTTAAAGATATGAATAAAAATTATGTTTTTTCAGCCAGCTCACATACCCGTATTTTCGGCATAGGTTTTCGGTCGAAGTCGACAGTAGGCGATTGTCGAGTGCGCGCGCGCGACCACTGGTAACTAAGAAACAGATAGTTCATCCGAATCAGATGTTGAACACACGGAGGAGATTTGATCGCGCGCGCTGCGCGCACTCGACAATCATCTACTGTGGACTTCGACCGAAAACAGGAAGTAAATACGTGTATGTGAGCTGGCTGAATAAAGAGATTATTCCTGCCTTCGTGAAAGCTCGGATCACAGTTGAGACTGATATAGCAGCCCAGGCATCCACGATCCATTGGCAGATAGTGGCGTAAGTCGCCCGGCGCTGTCTCCCCGTCTTGGTGAACGTGTGTTTATCATCCATATACAGACTTGGGTATAACGCGTTACAAAGTGTATTCTAATTACTTTTCCTGATAACGCAGTAATGTAACTCATTACATTTAAAATGTATGTAATTTGATTACAGTTACTGATGTCAATAAAATTAAGTTACTTGTGTTACAAATGTATTGTTAAGAAAAAAATATTTAGTAAAATGCATTTCTAATAACGTTTGGCCGGCTGCGTCAGTTAATGAGCATGCGCTTTAATGAATTACTGGAGAAAGCGCTTCATGAGGCACACACACGCAAGGTCTCTCGCTCACTCCCTCTCCGCCGTGCGCGCGCTACACGGTTTGGAGCGCAGTCTCTTCTGTCTCGCATGCGCGCTCTTGCTCGCTCGTTCTAGATTCCGGGAGATTTTAACTAATTTGCGGGCACAGGGTTTCCCATACATGCATTAATTTGTGGCGGCCCGCCACAATATCACGCTGACCGCCACGGATTGATTTTCAGATTTAATATGGGTAAAATTGTATTTTATTGTAGAGCTTTATTTTATCCCTCCCTCACAAACTGACAATGGAGGCGCGCGCGCGAATAGCCCCTCCTTTTCGAGCACGATCTGAATCAAAACATGCGCATGCGTTGAGGACGGATTGTTGTGTTTATTCCCCCAGCGAAGATTCCAGAATCAATCCGGAGTTGCATGGTTAGTATAATAATGAACACTGTTCTAAAACATAACTCTGAGAAGTTAGTCTATGTTAAACGCTGTCGTGTTTCCATTACAGATTCGCGCAAAACTTTTGCGTTTTTTTTTTCTTTTCTTTTTTCCCTCTAAATATTGATCAAAAACGATTGCGAAATGACGGCGTTTCCATTAACTGATGTTATTGGACTAAGCGTATTTTTTTCCTCTTGCGATCAGTCATTCCAAAACTCATGACAACGGACGTTGGTAGGTTTATATCACAGCCACCGCACTAGACATTATTATTATTAATAATAATGCCTAAGCGTGTTATCCAAGCATTAATGGCAAGGAAAGACTTATACTGTGAGCGGCACATATGAGGTGTTTTCTCACTCATTTCTGCTCCGAGGTCTTGATTGTGGCATTTATTCTCTTTATTATGTTGACCCTGTCCTGAGGCCTTCCCATATGATAGGGCATTGGAATATTTTTTTTCAGAAAGGCCCGTAAAATAAAATCTCCCGCTATCAATATGCAGGAGACTCCCGGAACTTCCAGGAGACTTGGGATGTCTGCAATATTAAATTACAGAAAGAACTGAGTTTCACTTTGTAGTGTATTCTTGTGGTTTTAATAGGTTTTCAAAGTAACTTGAAAGTAAAGTACTTAGTAATCTGATTACTTTTTACATGCAGTAATCAGTAATGTAATCAAATTACAAGTTTAAAGTAGTAATTAGTAATTTGTAGTGGATTACATTTTTTGAGTAACTTACCCAACTCTGTCCATATATAAGGCGCTACGGATTATAAGGCGCACTGTTGTTTTTTGAGAAAATTAGAGGCTTTTAAGTGTGCCTTATAGTGCGGAAAATACAGTATATATATATGTATATATGAGATTGAAGAATGTGGTTTTACAGATACTAGTCACGTGACTTTCAAATGAAAGATTGGTATCAAAGAGCACACCCAGGATCCTAACCGACAACGAAGGTTTGACAGAGCAGCCATCAAGTGTTAGACAGTATTCTAGGTTATTACGTGAGGAAGTTTTATGTCCAATAAATAGAATCTCTGTTTTTTTCAGAGTTAAGTAGTAGGATATTACTAGTCATCCAGTTTTTTTTATATCAGCTATGCATTCCGTTCATTTTGTGAATTGGTAAGTTTCGTCAGAGCGTGAAGAAATATAAAGCTGAGGTGTCATCAGCATAACAGTGGAAACTAATGCTATGCTTCCTAATTATATCTCCCAAGGGTAGCATGTACAGAGTGAACAGCAACGGTCCTAGTACTAAGCTTTGTAGTACTAGGGCTGTCACTTTTTATTCGATATTCGAATATGCATTTGAACATGACGTGAAATATCCATAATCGAATTATAAATAAACTATCCGGATTTTAAAGTGCCATGTGTAGCACATTTTTTACAGTCTATGATTAGACCGTTTGTTTTTTATTTTATTGTTTGCCATCTCATCCAGGAGCAGGCACTCTAAACGTATTGTAGCGTCTGCCCATGACCTAATCTAGCTAATAGTCTCCCTGTTTTAAAAATGGAAGATAACGCACAGAACAGCCAGCCTGAGCGCACAATTACGACCCCAACTCATCTAAAAAGTAGTGTCTGGAAATTTTTGGGATTCTACACCGTAGATACCACTTCTCTTCCGGGGGGAACATCGTCAAGATGCTCCAGATCAAGTTGGTAGATTGGTGTTTCTAGCAAATAATATTAAGAAATGAATTAGGCTAGGCTATATACTCCTGCTGCTGTTTAAGTTGTCACGTTATTGTTTGTGCCGTGCTGTTCCGATTCTGTGGGGTTTTTTGTCTCATGTAACGTTAGCCTAATTTTGTGATTGTATATCCATAGTGGCACTTTATATAGATTAAGTTGATTACCTGCTGTTTCAAACATTAAGTAAGGTGTTTTCTGGGTCCTGGACGTTTTCTGACATGCTCTGACAGTTGTGTTTATTTCTGATACTTGTGACATTTCCATGGCTAAAGTCTGATTACACTGTATTCAGCACAAACTCTGCTACAGTAATATTTTAGCAGCATGTATGGAAATGTTTTTAGTTTTGAGATAATGACGTTTATGCATGGTTTGTGAAAAAACTGAAATAAGGTCATGAAACCCATACTAATTATTTCACACAGACCACAGGGTGAGCACCCACTGCTGGTCTCACTAACACATCTTCCAGCAGCAACCTGGTTTTCTCAGAAAGTCTCCCATCCAGGTACTAACCAGGCTCAGCCCGGCTTAGCTTCAGTGGGCAACCAGTATTGGGCTACAGGGTGATATGGCTGCTGGCTCATACCTCTGCCCAAGTTACCTACTGCCCTGCAGACAGCTGAACATCTATGTCACTTGGTGTTCCGATTCTATGGATTACCAGAGGATATTGTTTCTGATCGAGGCCCTCAATTTACGTAGAAACTTTAATATCAACATTAATATCAAATGACTTGAAGAATGCAGACCAGTCTTATGTCTGGATACCATCCTCAATCCAATGGTCAAGCTGAAAGACTAAACCAAGAGCTCATCCGTTTCCTTCGATCATACTGTAATCAGCATCAGAATGATTGGAGTCGATTCCTAATATGGGCTGAGTACGCCCAGAATTCCATCCAAAAGGCATCTAACAGGATTGACTTCCTTTCAATGCATTTTGGTATTTCAACCACCTCTATTCTCTTGGTCTGGGGAACTCACTAATGTCCCAGGAGTGAGGAGACATGGAATCAAGCTCACACTCACCTCCAACACGCCATTCGCCAACAAAGTGTACAGGCTGATCGTCATCATTGTCCCAGTCCTGAGTATAGTTCTGGCCAATGGGTGTGGCTGTCCACAAGAGACTTAAAGTGTGTATGTCAGGTTAAATTTGTAATTATGATTAACACAAAATAGTTAGGGAAAATACACGTTTGACAAGTTGATGTATTGTTTTTAGGGCCGGGACTCGATTAAAAAAATTAATCTAATTAATTAGAGCCTTTGTAATTAATTAATCGAAATTAATCACATTTTAATTGCATAAATATTTGACCTGAGAACAGTGTGAAGTAATTTTTTTCACATGGATTTTTAGTATACCATTGAATAATTACTGAATACATAAGCTTAAGCAACAAAATATTGTTTATTTTTGTTCAACCAAGTCCAGCAGACCAGTGCAATTTTTGCCATTAATAAATGTAGCAATAGCATATTTAGAAATAGTAGGCCTACATTTTAGAAATTCAGGTAGCCTATAGGTAGGAAGACCTTCTGTAAACTGTTTTTTTTTTTAGTTAAAAGAGGTTTCCAGGGTGACGCGTCAGGCTTGGCACATGATTCACCACAGCCAAAATAGCGCTGCATGACAGATTTGTAGCGCTTTTATTTCTAAATATTAAAAAACTTGCTTACCATGTCATCAACTTTTTTCTTTTCCGATTCTCTAATATGAGTAAGTGAGTTTGTTTTGTTGTTTAAAAAATCTTTATCAATTATCTTGATCTGTAACGTGAGATGGGCGCCGTGTTTGGGCCGCAGATCAGAGATTCCTGTCTGTTGGATTTATTACAGCGCGTGAATTCATCAGTTTCTCCCGAAATACATGAAAGTAAGTGGCCGGTGAACTGGGAGTAGAATAGAGTTGACTTTATAGTTATTTACACTGTGTGTCTGATATGAATAAAAACCGTCGGCAAATATATTTTCCTGGGTTATTGCTGCTTCCATAGACACCATTGTGTATTTTACAAACTATAAATGTGTTGTTTTGCTATAAATTATATTTAAATGTCTAAAACCTAAAATAAACATTATGTGGTTAAAAACACTGAACAGTTGTGATCGCCTATGACAAGCGCTGAGCACGTCCGTCTTTGGCTCAGCCAGCCACAGTTTGAATCTGGCGGTTATGTCACTTCACTGTACATTCGCTCCTTAGTGCTCAGCTGCTGCAGAGCGGGCCGAAATCACAATTGCTGATGAGATATAGGAAAATATCTAGTGGGAAATGAGAATATTATTCATCCAGTGAGAAACGTTCCGCGGTGCAAAAATAAGCGATTAAAATCAGTTATCGCGTTAATTAACGCGTTAAAGTCTGTAATTAATTAATCAGTCTGTAATTAATTAAAATGCGTTAAAGTCCCGGCCCTAATTGTTTTGTATGTTTTTCGATACCTAAAGGCAGAATATAAGATGAAAAAGATCGTTAATTTCAGCACTCACTTAAAACTGCTCCTCCCCCCAAACAAATCGATTGACGTCATAAGAGGAAGTCGTCTCCCCTGGTCGCTGAGTTGTATGAGTGATAGAGCGAGAGAATTAATGATTAGGACACGATGGTGAATTACTGCGTTTGTGCTGGGTGCAAAAACAGTTAAAACCGGTCACAGAGTCCACTTTTTCCCAAAAAGTAGGTCTGTGTTCCGTGCCTGGGTAACGTTAAACTTTGTTCTGACCAAACGCGCTGACTTCAGTGCTGCTTCGGTATCCAAGACTTCGGTCTTTTGCAGCGCCCATTTCACTGAGAAGGACTATGCTGTTGGAGATCTCATGAGTAATAAAATGGGATTTAAAACCCGAGTGATACTGGTAGCTGATGTGGTGCCTACGGTGTATGCTAATGTTACTGTAGTAGAAGCAGTCGACGGAGGACAGCGAGCTGGTTTTTATGTTTCCACTGTTCGATCGCGCCCGCGCCTCTCTCTGTCTCTCTCTCTCTCTCTCTCTCTCACACACACACACATTCCAGCATTACAATTTTGACATCGCAGCCTGTTCATTATAGCCACGGAGCTTCAGAGCTAAGGCGGAGCTACAGATTAGGTGTCCCTAAATAACCCACGTATCTAACAGTAGTTCCGCATCAAGTAATTTGCACGCGAGTTTTATTTATTTTTATACGGTGTATTCTCCGTGTATATTCATGCACCGAACCGTGACGCCCGTACCGTTTCAGTTCAATACGAATACATGTACCCTTCCACCTCTAAGACTAATCACCCCTCGGGGACAAATAAAGGTCTTGAACTTGAACGAAGTTATGCCTATACTTACCAAGACACCTGACCAACTCTCCACTTGTTCTCGTCACACCAGATATTTATGTTTCTTCGACCTGTCACGCCTGGGAGGCTCAAAATTGTATGGATGTGGGCCATTGTAGGTTTGAGGGGGATTTTGGATCTCCTCAGACTCAAAACTATCCATTGAATGGAATTTATTGAATAGAACTTTTTTGGCGCGTCTCCCTCTTCTGACGTCAAAGCTCAGCTGTGTTTAAAAAAAAGGATCTTGACAGAAATGGCTATAAAGCTTACTGTAGGGCAATTACAGTAATAATTTTAATGATAATTACATTTTCACTCTGACATCTAAACCTTATTTAATAAATCTAAAAAAAAATGTAACCTGACATATACACTTTAAGTCTTCGGCTTCCTTGCAAGAAGCTCTGTCACGAATCACACACAGAAGAGAGAGAGATCCAAAAGCAGTAATGTTTAATATAGTAATCCGTACTCACAATCCAGTCCAGGCAAGGTTCAAAATCCAAAAGGCAGTCCAAAACATAAACACAACCAAGACACAGGCAAAGGCAGGGCACAGGAGTGTGAGGACATAAAACAAGGACTCCGTAACGAACACTAACACAGACAGGGAATATATACACACAGATCTAACAAGGTGATGGAAGACAGCTGAGTGCAATGAACTGATGAGTGACAGACAGAATGCTGGCGTCATTGAAATGAAGTCAAATGTGAAAGACACCGTGAGAACAAGGACCTCTAGTGACAACCCAGGGAAACACAACCAGACACTGTGACAGTACCCCCTCTCTACGGAGCGGCTACCAGACACTCCATAACGAAAAAAAAAAAAGAAAAAAAAAACCTATACAAGAGTCCAGGCGGGAGGTGGAATGGTGGAGGTTCAGGGGGCGGGACGGGGGACCAGGTCCATGAAGGGGAACAGGGGGTGATAGCTTAGCTGACAGCCAGGGGGAGACAGACAGTCCAAAGGGCGGCCAGGACTGAGACGACAGTCTATCGGGCGGCCAGGGCGGAGACGATCCCTCTGGCGGCCAGGGCGGAGACGATCCCTCGGGCGGCCAGGGCGAAGCCAGGGTGAAGACGGCCAGGGTGAAGATGACAGTCCATCAGGCGGCCACGGCAGTGAATACCCCTCGGGCGGCCAGGGCAGCGAAGGCACTGGCTCTGGCTCTGGAACAGCAGACACTGGCTCCGGCTCTGGAACAGCAGACACTGGCTCCGGCTCTGGAACAGCAGACACTGGCTCCGGCTCTGGAACAGCAGACACTGGCTCCGGCTCTGGAACAGCAGACACTGGCTCCGGCTCTGGAACAGCAGACACTGGCTCCGGCTCTGGAACAGCAGACACTGGCTCCGGCTCAGGAACAGACCACAGGAGTGGAGACGGCAGAGCGAGCAGCTCGGCCGGGGCCGGGAGGGCGAGCAGCTCGGGCGGGACTGGCAGATTAGGTTGCTCGGGGACAGCCTCCGGAACGTGAAAAGTCTCCGGATCGGCAGACGTGACGTGAACGGTCTCCGGACCAACAGACGTGACGTGAACAGTCCCTTTTCTCCTCCTACGATGGCGAGACGGTGGCATCGAGCCCACCGCTTCCGAAGGAGTTGCAACCTCTGGCAAGGGCATGGTGGCCATCTCATCACGAGACACAGATGTGACTGGTGTATCCCACTGACTCCGATGATGAAGGTAACTGGTGAATCCCCAAAAGTCCAGGATCTCCAGCCCCTTCATCTCCCACCCAGGCAATGGGTCATTAAGACAGGCATTAAACAAATCTTTCAATGTTGCCTCATTATAGCCCATCCCTCTCGAGAGAGTCCAAAAAGCCTGCGCCAGGCAACCCACCGGCTGGCCCTGCTGGCGTAGTTCTCTCAAATTTTGGACTCGTCCCCTCCTCTCTTTCTCCGTTTTAGGGGGAAGGATACGAACCTTCATAACGCTGGATCTCTATTTATTGACGGAGTCCTTCTGTCACGAATCACACACAGAAGAGAGAGAGATCCAAAAGCAGTAATGTTTAATATAGTAATCCGTACTCACAATCCAGTCCAGGCAAGGTTCAAAATACAAAAGGCAGTCCAAAACATAAACACAACCAAGACACAGGCAAAGGCAGGGCACAGGAGTGTGAGGACATAAAACAAGGACTCCGTAACGAACACTAACACAGACAGGGAATATATACACACAGATCTAACAAGGTGATGGAAGACAGCTGAGTGCAATGAACTGATGAGTGACAGACAGAATGCTGGGAAATGAAGTCAAATGTGAAAGACACCGTGAGAACGAGGACCTCTAGTGACAACCCAGGGAAACACAAGTAGACACTGTGACAAGCTCAGTCCCAGGTAAGTGGGTCCATTCCAAAGTATCCATCAAATCACACCTGTTTCGTTCCGCCTTGACCTGCCTAATCATTATCGTATTTCTCCCACCTTCCATGCATCTCTGCTCAAGCCCACTGTTGGTCCAATTGAGGAGGGGGGGAGGTGTCCCATGGTCAGGGTCCTCTACCCATCATGGTGGGGGGCGAGGAGGCTTACTGGAGGCTTCCAGGTCAGAGAACTGCTGGACTCCAGACGCCGGGGAAGAATTCTCCAGTATCTGGCCGATTGGGAGGGGTACGGTCCAGAGGAGCGTTCTTGGGTCAACACTAACGATATTCTCGAGTACGTACATTTAAGTACGTTGTAATTGTACGTATATTTAAGATAGGCTACTTATTTTATTATTCAAATATCTAAATATGATACTATATCTCACCGAAAAAAGGGCTTTCTTTGCAATTTTGAACATTGCACGATAACAGTAAAACGTCCGTCGTTTAACGAATTTTAAAAACACGGATGGATAATACAAAATTCTTTCTGACACAACCAAGAACAAAATTAACTTAGCCCGTCATTTTTCATTTTACAATAATCTTCGCTCTTTGCGTGCGCGGTCTGTGTTTGTGAGAGAGCTCGCGCAGCAACTTATACACAACGGCACTTTTTGAACCATAACTAATTAATTAACGTGCTAGTTTTCATACAGAATAAATATGTAACATAATTAGGTACTTTAGTTATTATTATTAACATAATAACGTAACATATGCAGGCTACGTTTCGCAACACTGAGAATGATAAATAAACGCCTGTTTCTCCAGACACGCACTTATCAGTAACTGTTAAATTAACATTAATCCACAAATCACAGAACTTTCATAATCACTAAGCCTGCCATAGCGATTTTAATTTTATTTAGATTTATTGTTCAGCATTACTTAAGCATTTTATAATTTGTATGGCAGAATGTGTTCCTCTGACGGAGTATTTTAAGATAATCCATGCGATTGCGATTACTGCTGTCCCGTGTGATGATCAAATCCAGATAATTAACTCAATACAATATTTATATTAATATTTAAACTTTCCACATCCACCCCAGCGCGTTTACCTTCAGGAGTTAGAAGTACTGTGACTACAGCCTACTGTCCTCGCTTGAACTCAGTCAGACGGCGGGCCGCGGGAGCTGAAGGGGGATCGAGCGGGATCCTTTATTGCTGTTGATTTTTAGTCTCTTTTTCATGATAGGCCTTACGCATGTCAATCATCTGCGCTTGCTATGTGGGGAATGAACCCAGCGCTATGATTGGTCGAACTCTTCTTCTTTTACGGTTGCTTGATTTGAGGACTGCGTGTGAACAGAGGCGCGTCACCAGGATGCCCTGTTACTTTATCCGCTACAGTAAAAGACCTGGGTGTTATACTAGACTGCAACCTGTCTTTTGAAAAGCATATTTCATATGTCACAAAAACAGCCTTTTCCACCTTAGAAATATTGCTAAGCTACGTAATATGCTATCAGTCTCTGATGCAGAAAAGTTAGTTCATGCATTCATGACCTCAAGACTAGATTATTGTGATGCTTTATTAGCTGGTTGTCCTGCATCTTCAATAAACAAGCTACAGTTAGTCCAAAATGCAGCCGCTAGAGTTCTTACTAGATCAAGAAAATATGATCATATAACACCGATTTTATCATCACTTCATTGGTTACCTATAAAGTTCCGTATTAATTACAAGGTATTGCTTCTGACTTATAAAGCCCCAAATGGTTTAGCTCCAGTCTATTTAACGGATCTTCTATTGCCCTATAATCCATCGCGCTCTTTAAGATCACTAAATTCGAGGCTTCTGGTCATTCCTAGGATATCCAGATCCACCAAAGGAGGGAGAGCATTTTCATATTTAGCTCCGAAGCTCTGGAATAGCCTTCCTGATATTGTTCGTTGCTCAGACTCGCTCTCCCAGTTTAAAACTAGACTAAAGATGCATCTATTCAGCCAGGCATTTATATAATTTTTTTATCTTACAGTTACTGTAAATCCGGCCTCTAGTTCATAAACGCCAGAGGAGAACTGGCCCCCGACTGAGCCTGGGTTCTCCCAAGGTTTTTTTTTCTCCATTGGGTCACCTGATGGAGTTTTAGGACACCATTAGGTCACTTAATGGAGTTTTTCGGTTCCTTGCCACTGTTGCCTTTGGCTTGCTCAGTTGGGGATATTCAAATGAATTAACCAATCATTAATACCATTGATCAGCTCTACCAAACGTGGATGTCTTTTTTCCACTAATAAACGAACATTGTTATGTTGTTTTGATTGATACTGAAGCTGCTTTAATACAATCTGTATTGTGAAAAGCGCTATATAAATATACTTGACTTGACTTGACGGCAAGTAGGCTAGCAGTTATATTGTGTTTTTTTTAGATTCAGAAGTGATTAATGAAATAACTCAATTGTAAACATACTCGTGTGTGCTGGCTTCAAGAGGACTGTGATTCTGCTATTCGCAAATCAAACAGGTTCAGGCAGCATGCGTCATAACCAAGATGTAGCGTGAGGCACGTCGAATTTGCCGGTCGCGGGT
The DNA here is from genome assembly GCA_031834385.1 of Semotilus atromaculatus. NCBI lineage: Eukaryota > Metazoa > Chordata > Actinopteri > Cypriniformes > Leuciscidae > Semotilus > Semotilus atromaculatus. The sequence continues at coordinate 8,660,479 of JAULUF010000009.1, read as the reverse complement.
CAAGCTGCTCCACTAAACTCCAAAACGAGTTCACCTCACGGCAGCACATACTCTCCACTGCTGATTCCATTGAGTGGCATAGCCCACACAAACACCTGTCAAACACAGTGATAGGGACATCAATCTCTCTTTTTCTTTCTGACAATGAGCATCGCTAATTAGTTGCGTTTTAGTACAGGCAAAATCGCATTCTGTCAGCAGATGCCAGAAAAAGTGCCATAGTGCCTGTGCAGTGTGTGCATCTATACAGCTCTGATTAGGACTACTAACACCATGTAAGTAAATAATGTCATTGTCTCTCCTTGCTATTCTACATGACGGCAAGATTTTGAAAAGACTTTGGCTTGTTCCCTAATGTTTTCCGGATTAGCACCAGGCTAACCAAGGCTAGCTCTAGCTACTCACCAGGACACCTGGCCAACCCTCCATTCATTTTCCTCACACCAAGCATTTATAATTCTTTGAGGGCCATGATTTCTGGCAATTTCCTCCCCTCTCTCACCCCTAACTGGTTCAAAATTCTAGGGCTGTGGTCCATCAAGAATTTGATGGTTTCCCACCTCCTCAGTCTCCTGCAATTTACAAGGGAGAAACTGTGTCTAAAGTGCTGGAAAAAAGAGTGTCAAAAGTTGATGTCGCAATATCGAGTTCTTCTAAGCTATCTAGGATGCTGATGAGATGAAACTGATCAGGAGTGTTTTGTTAATTTGTATAATATCTGTTCTTTATTTGTTATTAACATCAATTACATTTTTACCCTTAAATGGGTTTGGGAGTTTTTTGTATGTCCTAATTCAGGGAACGGACAGTCTCTATATGATGATATCTAGGTGAAAGAGTCTCTATGTGATGGGATTTATCTGACCTCAGTGACATGGAGACAGCTGGCAGACCATTTAACCAGTCTGCCTGCTTCCTGACCTGAGCCCCAATTCATGTTTGAGCTCTAAGACTATGTGCCATATTACTAGAGAGAAGATCAGCACCATCCCAGGAGGGATGAATAACATCTCTTTTCAACAGGTCAGTTCAGCCCCAAAAACTTTTCCAATTGTCTATTAATTCTATATTATTTTGCGGAGACCACTTAGACAGCCAGCCATTGAGTGAGGACAATCTACTCATCTCTATCTACTCTAAGTATCTCATCACTCCGGCGAACAGGAAGGGGTCCAGAGCAAATTACAGTGCCTGACATCGTACTTGCAAGTTCACAGACCTCTTTAAAGTTCATTTTAGGGATCTCCGACTGGCGAAGTCGAACATCATTAGTGCCGACGTGAATAATAATCTTAGAGAATTTACAATTAGCATTTGCCAGCACTTTTAAATTTGCTTTGATGTCAGGCGCTCTCACTCCTGGCAAACATGTGACTATGGTGGCTGGTGTCTCTATTTTCACATTCCGTGTAATAGAATCACAAATAACTAAGGCACTTTCAACAGGATTCTCTGTGGGTGTTTCACTGAGTGGGGAGAATCTATTTGTTAAGGTAATCGGAACAAAAAAACGGTGTTTTGTCCCGCGACTACAGTGTCTCACGGTCACTCAGTTGCCCTGCTGCATGGGCACTACAGCCGGAACCGAACAATGTACAAAGTTCACTAAGCTAGTCGCATCCAAAGCAGTATCTAAAGCCCTTGCATTCTTACTATACTCAATTAAAGTTTGGATGCGTGTCTCTAGTTCTGAAATCTTCTCCGTCAGCCTGACTATCTCCCTGCATTTATCACACAGGCTATGCTATACATGTGACACAAAGTGCAAGTGACAATAACAGGAGAAGACATTACTCACCGTGTTTGCTGACTGATCCTACTTACAACAGTTGTTTGATAGACTTGTAAAAAGTGCAAGCTTTAAAACCTCTCCAAATTATCTTCTGTCATTATCTACATTTCTATCATGACAACTCTCAGAAGATTTTTAACATGGTAATGGATATGACAATGTTAATGTATTTGGTCTTGGCGGAATAGATCTGCTACTGATGCTGCTGCTGAATTGCTGCTTCTGTTGATAATTGTTGTTATTGTTGATTATTGCTGCTGCTGCAAAACAACTACAGGAACTAGCTACTGCCAGTACATAAGCTGATATGCTGCTGTGGGTATGTAAGACATACTACACAAATATAGGGCCCTATAATTTCCGCGATCACGGAATCGCGGACGGAATCGCGGAATTGGCCAATTAACGCGGAATCTAGTGTTAACGCAGAATTTTGCGGAATTTTACATATTTGGAATGAAATTCGTTTTTTGTGTGGGAGAAGAACGTATGTCTGGGGAAAATGCAGACCGGGGGAAGCAAATCTGGGTGACACAACCCCTACCGTCATTTCAGCTCCAATGATGGCATCAAAACAATGAAAGCATGGCGAAACGGCTCTGCTTTCGTCTGTGAGAAAATTAAGAAACTCAACGCTAAGCCCTCAGTACAGAGCAGAGCAGATCGCACGTAACTTTTATGAAGTGTTTTCCACACATAAAGTTAGACTAATTTGTGGCGGTGCGCCACAGAATCAACACTGGCCGGCACATATTGCGTTTCGTTAATTTTTTTTAAAGCTATTTAAAGCACGCAGCATATTCTTTCAGTTGCATTTCCTTTCCTTGCTCTCCCTCCGTGTCTGTCACTCTGTGACTTTTGACTAATGGACGTTGTCGCCTAGAATTTTTGCTTCAAAATGATCTGAAAATTATCCTGCCTAATCATTTACACAAAACAATACATTGATTTACATTTTTTAAGACACTTTTTGTGTGGAAGGGCATTATGCGAGTGGGCGTGATTCTCACCTGAGTGGGCGTGATTCTCACCTGAGAAGACAAAGGCTTGCATAATAATGAGCGCATAATTAGCCTTTCACACAGGTGTGTCACTGAACCAAAGAATGCGAGGACAAAAGAAGCTATACACAAACAAACACAAACACACACACATATATGTATATATATATATATATATATATATATATATATATGTGTGTGTGTGTGTGTATGTATGTATATTTATATATATATTGTCCTTGCATACTTTCTTGTGGTACCCAGTGGAAAAAGACAAATTTTTTCAAGATGTTTCCAACTCTAACTTTGAACCAATTCTGTAGAATATATATTGGAAATATCTTGAAAAAATGTCTTTATCCACATATTTTGTATGCATGCAAATGGTATAATATCAAAGCTAAAAATTTCTAGTAATTGTGCAGTTAATTATCATATTTTTTTTAGAAAGTTTTGGAATATGTATCCTCTCCCCAAATTTGTCACTAATAAAACACAACAAAAAAAGGTTACAATTACAATTTTAACAATATTTCAAGTGTAATCTTTCCTTGTAAAACGTATACGTATTTCAAAGGTAACATATGAGCAGAAATTGGCAAACAAAAGCTTATTTAATGTGGCAGTAGTCTTTTTTTACAGTAAAAACTTCATAATCCATCCAAAACTAATCAACCAAATCTTATCTTGAAACATTCATATTTAGTATGTAACATATCGTGTTTATGCGAGTGTGAGATGTGCGCTGTACAGCTGTAAACAACAGCGCGCGCGCGTCTGTACCTTTCATTCATCATTCACACACAGACACACAAATATCGCGATTAAAACAAAGCTCTTAAGAATATATAACTTACTACATCAGCTTGATTCGTTGCTCTTCGGAATGAAACTACCAGCGCTTCTGAGGTAAACTGTTCCAGGATTAGGACGATAATATTATTCCTCAGAGCGCAGCAAGAGGTAAAGTCCACGATTCTTGTTCAACTTGATGTGTATTATCCAGCTGATATGGGGGCGTTAACAGTTTGCATGGCTTGCCTCAGATCATTTGCGTTTGAATAGCGCACGCTCTCTGTGGGCGTGGTCACATTAAAAGATAATTAGCTGAAATGAGAACGACTGACATCTCTCTCTTTTTATATAGATTACATAAACAGAGAATATTTGTTTTAGTTTTGAATTAGATCATTTAAAAGTACACACTTAAATGATTGTAAAGATATATTGATCTTGCCTGAGTGAATAGTATTCGCTGAGTTTTGTTTACGTTTAGAGACGCATCTATTCCGGGAGCACTTAACATAAAAAAAAATAATAATCATTTTAAAAAAACCTTTCCTTTTCCTTTAAATCCTCACTTGCCTGGCTTATGCTACTCCGAGCTATGTCTGAACTTTGTATTTTGAGCACTTCTTGCATTGTTTTTGCCTCTTCACGATGACTCGCTTGGTTTAGTCCTCAGTTGTAAGTCGCTTTGGATAAAAGCGTCTGCTAAATGACTAAATGTAAATGAGACGTGCTCCAGAAAAAAAGTTCACGGAGACGGAGAGGCAGAACGCACACCCTGTTTATTTTTCTTTATTTTACAAAAGTACAATGTTTTATTTCGACTGGAAGTGGACCCATAAAAAAGTAGACATTTAACAGTTAATTTTTTCATATTTCTTAAGTGTGTATGACAAAAAATAACGTATTTAAAGTCTATTTTGCTGCTATGTGAAATAAAACTAGCAAAACGCACGGGTGCGTTTTTGGTCCCCAGAGGGTTAAAGCTCATAACCATATTTTGTTGTTACTTTAAGTACTTAAGAGTGCACTGTTATGTTGCATTATGCAGTATTTGTGCTGAAAAGTAAGAGTAAATGTCTGCTCAATAAATTTAAGGTAATTCCTATTTTATTTGTGCACATTTTAGTCATTAACATTAAAAGCACACTCTTTTTACGACTAAAATAACAGTAAGTGGTAAAAATAAAAATAAATAAAAAACTGAATTCCCCAAAATGAAAAGGGAAAAATAGAATTTGACAAGATTAAAATGGAAAAAATTGATTTTGGGGAAAAATAAAACGGAATTTGGGAAAAAATAAAACGGATTTTATAGGGCCCTACAAATAGCATATATAAATATACCCATAGCAGATCTATACAGGTGGAGCTGGGGAAGGTAGAGGGTTTTAGATTAACTCAGAGAGCACGCTGCAAACTGCTATAGTGCCTGGTAACCAGACATTTAAATGTTGAGCAGCAAGCTCACTGGCTGCAGATGCGACTTGAACCATTTAGCTTGTGCCAAGTAGTTAATGCTGTAAATATCATCAGTTTGTGTTGAGCCATCAGCCTGCGCAAATCTAGAGTTTCATGACGGAATTTGGCATTTGCTCATATCCATATCCAGTTGCCCCCTCAGAATTTTGCCCCAAATAGATTTTTAATGCAGCTTCCAATTTTTTTACATTTTTTTTAATCACACAGGTGTTAGATTAGAACATTCAGAGCAGCACATCATCAACTGCTAAATTCAAATCAGCATGCAAACTTTCAGGAGAATAGATGAATTTGCGTGTTGTACATCTGACCACTCTGATTCCAAATTGCAGCTGCTCCCATTGCCTGTTATAGATTAACTAACATCATTGTCAATGTCTTTAAGTAACAAAATACATTTACTTACATGGTTTTGAGAATCAAAATATCAGATATGCCATCTCATAAAATAGTTAACAAGCAAGCTTGTGAATGTTTTAAATAAAAAAGGAAAATGAAATAAATCCAGTACATCAGTCATACTGAGGTGTCACGGGACAAACTATGGAAAAAATATCACTGGCCATGCCTCCAACAAGCTCCCATCCCATCCCATAATTTAAGTCTACGTCTTACAGTTTACTTTAAATTTCACAATGTGACTTTATATCTCATACTTCTAAGTTTCTCACAATTACAGCTTTATTTTCTTTAATTGTGACTTTATATCTCACAACTGTAAATGTATTTCTCACAATGTGACTATTTCTTAATTTACTTGATCTCACAATTTTATCCTGAGGCAGAAACTGGGTTTCAATGCTTAAAGTATATACATATATATATGTATGTATATGTATATATATATATGTATGTTCAATGTTTAAAGTATATATATACACTCACCGGCCACTTTATTAGGTACACCTGTCCAACTGCTCGTTAACACTTAATTTCTAAGCAGCCAATCACATGGCGGCAACTCAGTGCATTTAGGCATGTAGACATGGTCAAGACAATCTCCTGCAGTTCAAACCGAGCATCAGTATGGGGAAGAAAGGTGATTTGAGTGACTTTGAACGTGGCATGATTGTTGGTGCCAGAAGGGCTGGTCTGAGTATTTCAGAAACTGCTAATCTACTGGGATTTTCACGCACAACCATCTCTAGGGTTTACAGAGAATGGTCCGAAAAAGAAAAAACATCCAGTGAGCGGCAGTTCTGTGGGCGGAAATGCCTTGTTGATGCCAGAGGTCAGAGGAGAATGGCCAGACTGGTTCGAGCTGATAGAAGGGCAACAGTGACTCAAATAATCACCCGTTACAACCAAGGTGGGCAGAAGAGCATCTCTGAACGCACAGTACGTCGAACTTTGAGGCAGATGGGCTACAGCAGCAGAAGACCACACCGGGTGCCACTCCTTTCAGCTAAGAACAGGAAACTGAGGCTACAATTTGCACAAGCTCATCGAAATTGGACAATAGAAGATTGGAAAAACGTTGCCTGGTCTGATGAGTCTCGATTTCTGCTGCGACATTCGGATGGTAGGGTCAGAATTTGGCGTCTACAACATGAAAGCATGGATCCATCCTGCCTTGTATCAACGGTTCAGGCTGGTGGTGGTGGTGTCATGGTGTGGGGAATATTTTCTTGGCACTCTTTGGGCCCCTTGGTACCAATTGAGCATCGTTGCAACGCCACAGCCTACCTGAGTATTGTTGCTGACCATGTCCATCCCTTTATGACCAGAATGTACCCAACTTCTGATGGCTACTTTCAGCAGGATAATGCGCCATGTCATAAAGCTGGAATCATCTCAGACTGGTTTCTTGAACATGACAATGAGTTCGCTGTACTCAAATGGCCTCCACAGTCACCAGATCTCAATCCAATAGAGCATCTTTGGGATGTGGTGGAACGGGAGATTCACATCATGGATGTGCAGCCGACAAATCTGCGGCAACTGTGTGATGCCATCATGTCAATATGGACCAAACTCCCTGAGGAATGCTTCCAGCACCTTGTTGAATCTATGCCACGAAGAATTGAGGCAGTTCTGAAGGCAAAAGGGGGTCCAACCCGTTACTAGCATGGGGTACCTAATAAAGTGGCCGGTGAGTGTATATATATATATATATATATATATATATATATATCTCAATTTGAGATTTGACCCAGGTTCCCTTTCACAATCAACAAAAAAAACATATATTGTCTTACAGATATAAGAATCTATTGAGTAGTTAGAAACTTTTTTCCCTTCACACCCAGGGTACAAAGTGAACAAGGAATGGCACGCGTGCCCCCTCAAAAAAACATCCCTGTGTGCAAGCATGTAAGTTAGGAGTCTATGTTCCTAACCGATGAAAAAATTCTCTGAGTATTAAATGATTTCTCCGATCGTCTTACTACTGCTCTAGCAGGCGGGGGGGGTGGCGGGGGGGGGGGGGGGGGGGGTGGGGGGGGGGGGGGGTGGCAGGAGAGGAGAAGAAGAGGCATACTCTGCATAAGTATGGCGTCCGACTCAGTAATTTTTCTCTGGGGCTTTGTGTTGTACTGACAGCTTCATTTGTTTAAAGGCCCCTGCTCCCACTGTTCCTCGCCTTTTCCGATTATGATAGCTCTCTTCTGTGCATTATTATGGCCCAGCAAGGAGAAAAATACATATTAAAGGGGTTGATATTTGGAAATAAGTGGTTCGACTATGTCTGTGAGACGATGTTCACATGGGGTTTCTGTCTAGTCTCTACCCCCTATACTATTCAGTCACACACACATACACACTTTACCAAATAAATGTGTATGATCGCTATATAAGCAAGTATATATGTATACACACACACAGACAGACATACACATATATTTATTTTTTTATATTATATAAAATCCAACTTTTCCCAGCAAAATTATATATTATTTTTAATAATAATAATTTTGCTGTAAAACTGTCAAATCTGTCATCTACTCACCCTATGTCACTCAAACTTTTTTCTGTGTAACAATAAATAAATACATACATATTTACATAAATGCGTACATGCATGCATACATACATAGGAATTGTTAATCTGAAACTCTACTACTAGAATAGCATGCACTACACACAACAAATTAACTACTGAATTGCGGTCTAAAATATTTTACCCTTTGGACATGTGAGTCAGGGACATGTGAGCCACTTGCGCCCCCTCAAAAACTGTGTGCATGAGGCACCTGTGAAAAGCCAAAAAACTTCAGGGAGGAGAGAAAATCTGAGATACGGCTTTGAGACCATCATGCAGTTTTTACCAGTTACTGTAAACAAACGATGTTCACACACACAGACAGTCACACAATGAGACATGGCCACATGGTTTCGCAGTCTTGCTTTATTCTTCACTTCCTTGCTTTCTCTCTCAATCTCTCCCACTTACTTTCTCTCTCTCTGCCTGCTCGCTGCGAGGCAGCAATATTTATTATTAGGAATATCATTTGTATTAATCATAAGGATAAATGACTGGTTTGGCTATCTGAATGCCTCATTTAGAGAAACTTCGCTCCTGTGTCATTGTTATAAATTACTGGCAAGTCTTTGTTTTACCTGAGGCTGCTCATCCACACCTCCATGCATATACATACATACATGTTTTTTTTATATATTTAATATATATATATATATATATATATATATATATATATATATATATATATATATATATATATATATATATATATATATATACATACACATACACACGCACAACATATTTTTCCCCCCCCTCTGATAGTGACACACCATCAGCAAAATGTTTTTTTTTTATTTAAGTATCCTTTGAGGACAATTGGTGTCATTGATGTAACTCCCTCATGGCAAGAGAGCAAAGATGGAAACAAACTAATGGGTTACATACATAAGTACATACGTAGGAAACACCCCCCATAGAACACAGCTAAAGATTTGAGATTGAAATTTTCGAATTCCTCTCCATCTCTCTCTCTCTCTCTCTCTCTCATATCTCTGCATGATTAAATTATTCAGTGCTACAAACTACAATCATGCTTTATTAAAAATTATTAAAAAAATTCTCACTGGGGTGTGCAGATGTGAAAGAATTTATTGCCTGCTTGTTTTTCTCATTTGCATCATTGATTTTGTGGGAGTTTAGAGAGCGTTGCTACTGCTCTTTTTTTTATGCCTTTTTTTCGTGAAGGGGGAAATCTTGACATCTTGTCCCATTTGATTAATGACGCACACAGGCTGATTTTATTTACGTGCGTTTATGACTTTTATTGGCCACAGAAAGTGTGCGTCCCTGTAAAATTAGGAACGCCGAGCTTCTTGTACTTATTAAACGAGGCGCTTTCATAATGACACGCAAACACGCAGAGTATCTCATTTGCTCTGGTATTTGTCACTTTGTCCATCACAAAAACATATTACTCAACTTTTTTGCGCTTAGCCCCCAAGATAATCAAACTTTCTTTTCGTCCTCCAGCTTATTTCTTCTTCCCCCTTTACAAAATAAAGATGAGATGGGAGCGTGACTCACAAAATGAGCAAATGAGAAACGCTAAAGTGTGTCTGAACACAACAGGGCTGTTTGCATAGAAAGGCAACAAAACTGTATCAAATCTTCATCGTGTATTACTTAAATTCTTTTTTTTTAATTTCCATACATTAAATATACATGTGAAATTTACACTTCAAAGTTCTACCCATTACGAGAGCCATTACTTATACTTGTTATATGAGTTCCCTATGGCCGCACTATGAATGATTTAACAGCAAGTTACAGTAAACTAAATTCAATTTTCGTTCAAAGCAGCCATCTACAGTGCACTTTGAAGGGAGAGGGAGAGAAAGGCAGCATGCTCACTGTTGAATCCTGAGCAATGACTGGCTACTTTAGCAATTAAAATCCGGGGCAAAGACACAGCGGCTTCGTTTGGCCCAGAGACTGCACCATTCATCATCCCAGCTGCCATAAAATAGCACTAGATGGATTCTTTGATTTTAGCTTTGGAAGAACATAAATCAAAATCTAAACCATGGGCTGTCAGGGCCATCACTAGAATTATCCATTTGAGAGAGAGAGAGAGAGAGAGAGAGAGAGGGAAAGAGGGTGAGGAGAGACAGACTTATAGTTCAGACTATAAGAGTTTCTCATTGTTTCTCGTTTTGTGCTCTCCTACTTTCCTTCAATCTCGAGCACACCGATGCGAAACGTAAGCGCTCTCTCATCAGCACTATCAATGGCGCGTGAGAGCCGTACAGTAAGCAACTTATAAAAGCACAAACAATAGAGTACTAGTGCATCTGATAACAGCGTGGAAACTCTCTCTCTTTATAGTAACACTCTCCTGAGAGCATGTTCTAGACCAGAGCAATACCTCTCTCACAGGGCAGTGCCACCTTATACCGGAGAGACCGCAGGAAGCTGGATTAAGCTCTATGCACACTTTAGCCCTCCTTTTACTCTTAAACGCCTGCCAAGGTGAGGTGGATTCCCTCCAGCACACACACACACACCCGTGCTCCCTGCATTGTTGCTCCCATGAGGCCATCCTTGGAGCACCGGCAGCCCGGCTAACAGAAGACCTAATTTTAGTGTGGAGACGATGATAAGGAAAGAGAGAACAGGAACAGGAGAATGACTTAAAGAAAGAGAAAAGAAAGGAAGAGGATGAGGGTGTCTCCAGGGCTTTTTTAACTTCCTCCTCTTCTTGAGTGGGAAAAGACACTCTACTCCCACCAGTTATCAGTCATTACGTTTCTTCTCCTGTTCATTTTCCACCTTAAAGGGATAGATTACACACACAAAAAAATACTATAATTATTTACTCACTCTCACATGTTATTTCAAAGCCATTTTAGTTTTCTATTAGGCATGAAAAGAGAAATATTTGAATAATTTCTACACATAACTCCCAATCTCCAAAAAGGAGACCACAAAAGCATGACAGAAGCATTAAAAAAGGTCCAAATATCTTGTGCACTATATTCCAAGTCTTCTAAAGACTAATGAAAGCAGTGTGTGTGTGAGGATAAGCCCAAAATGTTATTGCCCTGCCCTGCGTGTGTCAAGTCCATTTTCAAGAAGAAAGAAAGAAAGAAAGAAAGATGGCCAAGCTAATCAAAAAAGTATTCTATAAAAACGTCTAAGGTAAGCTGAACGCTAGCCATCAAAGAAAGTAGCTAGTTACACTACAGCCTATGTGGAAAAAAGGATTTTGAATAATTCTTGTATCAGACATTGTTTTTTCAGATTTTTAACAGCCAACAGAAAATACTCGGCCAAAATAATGTAAACGTTCAGGCGTTTCACAGAACTACCTGATAACTCAATCAAAAAGTAGTTTTGCTACTGAAAAGAAAATTAACAACACTACAACCACACTACTGAGAAATGAAGTTAAACTTTGCTACTTTTAGTGATGTTACTGGCCATTATTGATTTAGTTTTTTCTTCTAAATCTGCTGTCAACACTTACTGTTACAGTGAAATTTTACATGTGATATCCAGGTATTTGAAAAGGAATCAGCATGATAGGAAATTTGGCTTGAGGGCGAAACAAATTCCCCACACAGATTTTGTTGTGTTCAAGCTGGTCACGTGAATTCACTGCTTTGACTAACAGAAAGCTGCTTGGTTTGAAAGTGACTTCTGGGTGAGCTGTGCTTCATGCATCGCTACACTATTGACAACAGACAGTTGATCCTTTTTGCCAATGGAATTTCACCAAAATGTGCACCTTAAATCTATTTGTTTACAATCTTCCATTCCAATAAGTCATCGGATCGCAATTGTATTGCGAGCATACAATCTCTCTGGAATGATTGTATGAAATGAGAAAAGCCTCCAGGTGTAGGACTGTCTCGTCACCAGTCAACTAAACTTTCCTAAACTGAACAAAAATGCTGCAATAGTTCTAATTTCCTCACAAACTGCTTAGTGATTAATAATTTGACGCAGCCGCTTGCAACGGTTTGTTGTGTATTTGTGCGGAGGGCAATATGGAGGGCAGCTGTCAAAGCGAAGACATTTGTCTCTGTCATTGGTTCTCCCCTCCTCTCAGTCTTTCCCTCGCTCTCATCTCATGTGACGAAGAAGCTGTGCCATTGAGCTCCTCACATACCGCCTAAAACTGATAATACTACTGTCGAGGCCAATTAGGAGCTGATTCAATCAAAAATAAAGCAAAGCATAAAACGACCTATTTTAATTCCCCCGGCTCCCCGGCAACATTCAATTACATCTTCCCATGGTACGTTTTTCATGTGCTCCAATTAAAGTCTTATTTAATGTTTAAAGCATATTACTTTTCTTTATTACGCCAGCGAGTAACAAAGTCAGCAAAGGTACAAAAGCCTCTTCCTTTTGTTTTGGGTTTTATTGCCAGAGTTCCTGAAACGAATTACAGAAAAAGTGTGTGAGAGAGAAAGAGACTCCTGAAAGTCATGAAAGGAAAGATGGAAAAAGGAAAGAAAAGAGAAAGGAAAGCCACGAACAGGAGAGCGCAAGAGAGAGCCATTTGTGTCATAATTGGGAAAGAAAAGAAAAGAAAGCAAAAACAAAACAACGATATCAGACACTTTTGTTATTAGATTTATATGCTGCATTAAGTAAAATCCACATTCTCACTTTGCAGATGGTATAGGCCTAAGCTTCATCTACTGTAATATTTACCTGTTTTAAAAATTCCTTAACTAACCCCCCGCGCCCCTCTATTGTTCTGCTGTACTTCGCTGTAATCAGGGAAAAACATCCAATGAGGCTCATATTTCTTGAAGGTGTATCTACTTCTCTCAGGGATATTAAAGATTTTTTTAAGCCCTAGAAGTGTAAATCATCTGTGTTGGGAAAGTTAAGAAGCTGTTGTACTTTAATACTATTCAGAACACTCAGTTAATGATGAACCTATTGAAAAGAAGAGAGATGAAGATAAACCTTTTGTAAACAGTTCGTTCATAGAAACGTCTGTTGTCCTCTGCGTTGCATTATGTTCTCTAAACCCTTTGTAGAGGAAAAAACAGAGTGGGCTTTTACTATAGACACTCAATGAACACAAGAGAGTCAGTTCATCCCATCTATGAAATGGGCTGTTCATTAGCCCATTGATCAAGCGGTCCCATCCTGTCACCAACATACAGCTGGCCAGCGATCTAAGTCACACACACACGTGCACGTTCACACACGGAACACCTTTCGTCCCACACTGTGGCAGTGAGGACTCTGGTAAGTGGGGTCAAAGGTTGTGTGTAGTAATCCATCTAAGCAGCGTGACAGCAGCAGCTAATAAATCACTCATTCATGGTTTAATCCATCGTCTGTCCAGTGCAGACTGGCAAACAATACACAGCTAACACCGTCTCTCTCTTTCCAGACCCAGAATCTCTAACTTACTACTTTTGCTCGTCCATTTGGTAGCTCTTTGTAAGAAGTCGATTCTTGTATATATAGGCTAAAATAACATCTTCAGAATGGTGAAACTTCAACATTAACCTTCATTTTTAATTTACCAAATTAATTTGAAAGAGAGCAATACTATATGGCTGTGCCCGAAGGTTGACAGAGGTAGGAAGGTTTCAAGGTACACTACCATTCAAAAGTTTGGGTCTGTTTTTTTTTTTTTTTTTTAAGAAAGAAATTCATACTTTTATTCAGCAAGAATGCAAACTGATAAAAACTGACCGTAAAGCCATTTATGATATCACAAATGATTTACATTTAAAATAAACGTTCTATTCATCAAAGAATCCTGGATTTTTTTTTTTTATTGTGGTTCCCACAAAATATAAAGTGGCACAACTGTTTTCAACATTGATAATATTAAGACATGTTTGTACAAAATCAGCATACTAGAATGATTTTGTTCTGAAGGATCATGTGACACTGAAGACTGGAGTAATGATGTTGAAAATGCAGCTTTGCCATCACAAGAATAAATTACAATTAAAAATATATTTATATAGAAAACAGTTATTTTAAACTGTATTAACGTCACTATATTACTGTTTTACTGTATTTTTGAACTGTAAAATAGTTTTTTTTTTACATATTTATGTGTCTGCAATGTACACAACCACCTATTGCGGAAATCCATCCACTCCTTTTGTCATTTTCCCTATAAATCTGTAACAGTGTCTCAAATTGAGACATATAGGCCCCGCCGACGACTGGCACTGAATCTGCCCTATTTGCTTAGCTCCTCCCCTGAGTGAGCTGTACACAGACCTCCATGTTTATTTCCTTGCCAGAATATTTAACATCAGTATTCAAAAAAGAAATGTATTCTTATTAAAGCTACTAAATTAGTTTCTTTATGAGGTACATTCATGCAAAAATGCTGACTATGAAATCATTGACTTAATGGGCAATGAGACCGAAAGACAGCTGCCTTAACTTTCACACAAAGCCTATGACACAAGAGAGGACACTACTTTAATCTAATACAATGGACTCATGTATAATAGTCAGTATTTATGCTGCTTTGGCCCCAGAAGAGTCGGCTATTAGCTATGAATGAGACTTCTGAGTCTTCCCAACCTTAATTTGTTCCCTCTCTATCTGTCGTTTTCTCCATTTCCTGAATTCCACTTGTTTTCCGATGCGTGACGCCTCACCTGACAAAGAAGAGGAGAATAAGAGAGGGATAGAGGAGAAAGAGAACGAGAGGAAGAGGAGGGCCAGCGGTTGATCTTACAGTTTAATTACCTGCCTGCCTTGTAAGTGCTCTAGCAAGGAACTACATCCCTGGCTACAAAAGACAGCTCTGCTATTCCAAATAATTAAATGCTGACCCATTAAAGTGAGAACATGAGGACAGGCTTCCTCCGCTCTCTCTTTCGGCACATCATCCTCCTCCTCCCTGTGTCCTCACTTCATTGCCTTCATCCCTCTGTCTGTTTTCTCCCTCCCCAATCATCCCATCACCCCCTCCTCTAGACCAACTTTGTTTAGCATGGGCAGCGCCACCTCTGTATTTGTTTGTTGGGATCGTCCCACTCAGATTGAAAGTCCTGGGGTTAAAACCCCTCAGCGAGAGGGGCTCAAAGTAATAAAACTAGCGATTAGCTATTCCCATCGATGTGTTCGGAGGGGAAGGGGGAGAAGAAAAGGTAGTGGCACCTCATTACAGCACTGCACTTGGCTGCTTTTATCGGTAATTGGACTATATAGGCCTTCATTATAATTTACTTTCTTGGTCCCCCTCCTCCCCTCTACAAGCACCCAAACTGATAATGCAGACAAGCAGAACAGAGTGGGCCTGTTAGTAGCTGTAGAAACTGACACCATTTAATGGCTAATTATAACAACTAAATTAAAGAAGAGGCCCGCAGAGGTAGCAGGATAATACCAGCACTTCACTTAAGAGCATCACCACCATCAGCTGAGGGTGTGCTCACCGATAAGATAAGAGGAACAAATTAAAGTATGTCCCGAACTTAAAGCTGGCCAGACCGTGGACAACAGCACTTATTTTTCATTATTTTTTATGCTAACAGCAGGGAAGGTGAAAATATTGTGATGTGGATTCCATGGGTTTGTTTCTTTTTTTTTTCTTGTACTATCAGCCGCTCGCAACAGGATGCATCTTTAGTCTGTCTTGTAGCGCAATACAATAGTCGTTGCCAATGATTGAAGTAGAGCTCAAGCAAATACAGCTAATTACATTTGATACCCAGCATGGTGCCCTCTGTAAGCAATGACTGCATTAAATAGGAGGCTGAACTTGTTGTGAGCACTTTCAAATCAAGTCTCTGAAGTGAAATCTCAATGTCGTTGATGTTATTTTGGTCTAGCTAAAGGCAAACAAGAGTCACTCCGCAAACATGAAAGTGTTTTGACAGAGGAAGGAAAAAAAACTGACCTAAATTTAAACCAAATCTGAATAAATTTGACATTTTTTCTACAAAAACCCCAGTGACGCTGTCTCTCGATCCTCCACATACATATACGATTCTGTCTAGAAGCTGCACCTTGTTAGGTTTGAAGGAAGTGAAGTCTACTAACACATCCTGGCTTACTCTAAGTCACCCACCCCCAAAAGTGCTCTCCATTGGACGCCTCTGTCCCATCGATAAGTGCCACCTCGCCTCCTGCCGTGGACTGGCACAGGGCTGGCAGTTCAATAGGCTAAGCTGGCGGGATGAGGGACGTCATACCCACCCCCACTGTCACTAAAGCCTGCCAGGCCTGACGGAAGGCCATGGAGCTGCCTGCTTAACGTCACTCTTCCGGCTCCTCCTGCCACTCATCGAGACTAAGCACTCACCTGATTGACAGACATGCTGGATCCTTTGATGATGATGATGACGATGATGGTGGTGGTGATGCTGGAAGTGCTGGTGATGTTGGGGGATTTCTGAAGCTCCAGACTGACTGTGATTATGTTCTGGGAGGAACAAGCGAGAGAGCGCCAACGACACGGCTGATCCGGCTTAGCTTCGTCAGGAACGGATACAGGCGTCAATGTGCCACCGGCGGCCATGTCACAGTGGTAGGGTAAGAGGACCTGGGGAGGGGGTGACATAAAGCCCTGGATTTACCGAAAGAAGCTAAACATCACACATGCTCCTAGTTCTATAGGGACACAGCTGCCCAGAGAGAGACAGGGAGAGAGGGGGAGAGAGAGAGAGAGAGAGAGAGAGAGAGAGAGAGAGAGAGAGAGAGAGAGAGAGAGAGAGAGAGAGAGAGAGAGAGAGAGAGAGAGAGCTTTGATGATGCTCTGGACGAGGCGCTAATCACTAGCAGGATGAAGCTAGAGCAACTTTATAGAGTGATATTGGAGTTTCAGTGTCATGGGCAGCTTTTGATCACTAGCATCCGAGTCTGCACTTCTAATCCCAAACACTAACAGCTCATGTGTGTCTCCAGACTTTGTAAACAGCGGAAAGGAGTGGCAGGTGGCTAAATCACCAAACAGAGTGAAGCCCAAAACTCTTGATGAAGACTCACAGAGGATGAAAGAACTGTGTGATTGTGTGTACTGTGTGTCAGAAAGGGCTGTGTAACATTTGGAATTTCTTTAAATTTCAATGAAACCTCTGAATTTGAAGGTAGAAAACAGAACTGAAAGTTGAGTGTAAGGAAGTGAAATTAAATAAAAATTCAAAGAAATTTACAAGATTGTAATTTTTAACTAATACAAGATAGAACGCAAGATAGATACTATGTGAAAAGTACCTGGATAACCTAAGTGCGCATCCAATGGACACTTTACTATCCCATAAGACCAAGGAGTTGTGAACAGCAATGAAGTTACACAAATGACACTGGCAGATCACATGACAATGACAACATAACAAATGTTATGCTGTCAGATTACATTGATACTACAAACATATATATATATAATTCAAAAGTACCTACTCAGAGAAAAAGCAATTTCAGATCCAGCCAAAGTTCTTCATGTCATTCCAATTCAACTTCTTGTAGGTGTGGCCAATTCAATTCAAATTCACTCATAAATTGAAAGGGAGCTATTTTTTTTCCACAACCATTGTTTGAGACTGTCAAATGGTCAAGGGCCCTGTAAATGGGATTCATCTGCCATCATACCTCTCTCTCCACAGGTCCAATTTCACTGTTGAATGAGACGGAGCTTAATGAACAGGCACTGCTAAAACATTTCATCCCCCACTCACTCACCCACCCAACTTTTTTTTTTCTCTCCCCAATAACCTCTCTAACCTGAGGGAAAGCACACCTTGAGCTTATTCAGCAAAAGTCAAATGCCAGCACCTCAGTCTCTTTTGCAGAGCTCACTCTTCTGCATCTGTGAGCATGCACTCACATTTACGCTTGGAATGGGACTGTCTACAAATCCCTCTCTCCAATTCAGAGATGGGTAATTGATGAAAAGGAGAACGAAAAAAAAAAGAAAAAGTTGCTCATCTTTCATTTCTTTTTTAATACAGAGAAGGTATGTATGTGTTTGGTAAATGTTCTGTGGTTATAATGTGGAAATGAAAGTGTAGTGGCCCAGGGGTTGGTCCCTGCTTAACCATATTTGATTTACATCAATTAGGTCTCTCACATAAGATGGCCAAGCAAGGAGCGAGGTAATAACCCAGAAATAACCTCATTAAAAAAGACAGCATATCGGTCTGCGCACAATGAACTCATAGCTGAAAAATTAGTGACCTGGAAAGTGGCAGGAGGAGTCAATGACGCTACGTTGGAGAGTGCCATATCTTTCCTGCTGCCACAAAGGAGAGGTAGACATGTTCAGAAACAGACCATGTATTCCTTCATTATCCCTCCTTTCTTCTTTTCTTTCATAACAAGGTCTGCAGCCACGCTATTGTTTGTGGGTCTAATTAGAGTTCGGGGGTGGGGGCAAAGCTGTAGCTCAGCGCTAATGGTTCGACATCTCCGTTACCTTAGGTAGCATTGCATCCTTTGTTTGGTGTTAATCACCTGTTATTATGTCGCTTGGATCGTAGCATATGCTTCTTTAATAAAGCAGATGCTACACTTGTTCATTTGCGTGTTTGTTTGCAAAAGGGGTCATCATGGGGCTTATCTTAGCAACAAAAATATTTTAGTATACAATTTATTTATTTTTTTTAAACCCTAAAGATCAGATGATGCATTTACTAACAAGCATGTTCTAAACAACCCTGTGCCTTCGTTCAGCTTTGTCGAGTAATGAGTTTACTGAGACTTTCGGCTGAAATCAATATACATTTTTTTCCTTCTGTATCTACGTCCCTAAGATGAGAACTCCCTGTCGTCTTCCAGTCACTCTCCCCACAAATCTTTCGGACATGCAGCGCAATTAAGAGCTAAAGCCCACCGATGTAAGGGAGTAATCACTGCTTTGATTTCTCACATCAATACAAGCTTGGCCACTTTGATATGCAGGGCTGCCTTGATGAGTCTTATAAATATATTAAAATAAGTTTAATTACCAATTCAAATGCAGCCGAGCCCCAACTATAAAAGCATATACAATAAGAGCACACAACGGCAGGAAGTGAGGGACAAATTAAAGGGCTGCGAGGAACAAAAAAGACAGAGCTCCTGACAAGGCACGTGTTTTAGCCCTGTGTCTCCGCTTCACCTTTCATCTTATTTTAAGACCAGGGAAATCAAATTTGCCCCTTGCCGTTTTGATTTCTTCATTTCTCAGAGAGAAAATATTCTGTTTAATTATTCCTTCCTCATGCAATTTTAATGGGCCCAGATCCCTCTTTGAAAGTGCGGTGGGGCAGTGAAGTACATCTGTCAGTATTTGCTCTTAACTCTAAAAAGTTGCAGAGATGAAATGGCTGTGCCGAACACCACTGATGTGCGCTTTAACATATTTGCTTCACTTAGCTCAGTTGATTTAACACTGAAGCCTACTGCGATTCATCAGGGACATCATCTGAGAGAACAAGAAAAACAAATCATCTTTAACATTTGCTTGTTTTTCCTTTTCTAGCTATATTATTGCAATTATTATTTTCTCTGTTATGTTGCTACAGCATCTTACCTTGATACTATCTCAGGTCATGACCAATGGAAAACAGGTTAAAAGCCAAATCATTGATTGCGCTCAATGTGTGAAAATGCACTCTCAATTGATGTCCGTGAGAAAACATCAAACTTTGAAGCTGTATGAATAAGGAGGGTATTTTTAATCACATTAATCATTTATTTTCCATCTGTTGTGAGGATTCTTGTTATTTAAAAAAAAAATGATCCGGGGTCATTAATGGTTGTCACAAGAGTAACATATCAAGTTGGAAGAAATTTTTGACATGGACCATGGCACAGTGACAAGAGAATCAACCTTTTCAAAGCTAAAAGCTTCCCGTTGACTCATTAAAATCCCAATAATTACATACATCCAACCATATCTTCACACCTTTAATTGCCTATTACAAATCACCACTCTCGTTTGCGGTGTCCATATTCCTCTGTTGTCAGCAGATTGTAGCTTTGCAATGTGTGTATGTGTGTGCGTTCCTAAGCAAACTACACAAAAAGAAGAAAAAATGCTGCAATACGCTGTAGCTTATTATTTGTGTAGTTTGGTATCATTTTAGATTTTTGTAACTGTGACAGCCTGACTGTTCATACATGTACTCACACATCCACACGTACAAAATGGCTACTGGAGCTTATTCTCCTTACTGTCTGAATGTGGCAGTGCCAGCTCTGTCAGACTAGGTCAAAGATCAAATTGGTTAAAGGATTAGTTCGCTTCAGAATGACAATTTCCTCACCCCCACATCATCCAAGATGTTCATGTCTTTCTTTCTTCAGTCGAAAAGAAATTAAAGGTTTTGGAGGAAAACATTCCAGGATTTTTCTCCATATAGTGGACTTCAATGTGGTACAAAAGTTTGAAGCGATCTGTCATTTTCACATACACACACACAAAAAAAATCTTTCTACTTTTTAACCACAGATGCTCGTCTTGCGTAAGCACTGCGATGCACCACACATTACATAATTACGTTGAAAGGTCACGCATGACATAGGCGGAAGTACCGACCTAGTGTTTGCAAAATGAACGTGCAAAGACCAAGTCAAACGTCATTAAAATAAAAGGTAAAACAATGATGTCGGACGATTTTGAAGTTGGAGGAGAAAATTATAGTTTTTCGCCCTATCCAACCTTTTTGACCATGATTACGTAATGCATGGCGTATCGCAGTGCTTGTGCAAGACGAGCATTTGTGGTTAAAAAGTAAAAATTACATACATTTCTTTTTTTTTTAAATGACAGATTGTTTCGCTAGATAAGACCCTTATCGGCTGGGATTGTGTAGAGCCCTTTGAAGCTGCATTGAAATTGCAATTTGGACCTTTAAACCATTGTACCCCATTAAAGTCCACTATATGGAGAAAAATCCTGGAATGTTTTCCATAAAAAAAACTTGATTTCTTTTCAACTGAAGAAAGAAAGACATGAACATCTTGGATGACGTGGGGGTGAGTAAATTATCAGGAAATTTTATTTCTGAAGTGAACTAATCCTTTAATGCTGGCATCATGGGAGGTGTAGACAGGTGAGATATTGTTAGTTAGTGGGGAAAGAAAGCTATGGAATGCATTTGGGGAAAATATAAAGTAATTACAATAACAAGCATTTTTTTTTAAAGTAATTTCTTTAAAGGTGTCATGAAATGTCTTTGATATTTACACATTTAAGTGATAACACTAATAACAATAAAAAAAAAAAAACGTACTGCAAGTTTCATACTTCAGTAACTCCTTAGTTTAAATCATGAGTTTTTGTTTTCCACCCTTCTGAAATGGCAGGATTTGAAATTGCCCCATTTTGTGACGTCACGATTTTACTCAACACACCCCTTAACATTAGTATGTAAATCAAGGAGGCATGCTCTCAACATCTCATATCCATCATCCACAAGAATGATACTGTTGTCGAGTAACACCGTGTCCTACCAACACGCGACGCCACAGCGTGCGAAAAACAGCTATCTTTTCCATGTTAATAAGAGTTTTTGTCATAACCAGCCGCGACAGCAACACGCGACGGTTCTATTTTAGAAACGTTTCTATTTTTCTGCAATGTCGCGCTGGAACAACAAACACAAAGTGTGGCAATGATAATCTCAGGTACTGTTTATGTGATTTTTTTATTGTTAAAAGCATGCAATGTGACATTTAATATCGTTTAGTGCTCCAAGCTTTGTAGCTGTAAAAGTAACAATGGATGATAATTCACCTCAAATCTTGAAATTAAACAAATGGAAACAATGTTCAAACTGTGAACAAATAAGTGTATTCTTTGCCAAATATTGTTTTAGTAACTCAGTAGCCTCTTTATTTTTAAAAATGTTTAAATGGTGTAATATTTATGAATTTGATTAAAGGTATTGTAGGTAGAATTTTTATAAAAAACTTTTTCCAAATTTGTTAAAAACTTTCTGTATATATCAATGCATAATTAAAATGTAAGTACTCTGAAAAAGAAAGTATAAAAATCGAGTGTCTGTAGACCTCTCACGACTGTTTTAAAGACAGCTCATTGTTTCCATTGACTCCACCCCCTCCCTTCTGGGCTCCTTCCAAAGCCACGCCCCCAAAACACATGAACGCGCGACTCCGACCGCTGAGCTGAAGACGCATTATTTACCTGAGACGAGCGGAGAGGAAGGAGCGCAGTGCATGTAGTGACATCATGTCAGAATCACATGTAAAAAAAAATCTAACTTTATCATTATGAAGATAAACAAATAAGATGTATTTTAGTACTCACTATCAGGCTAGCAGATTGATATTGGTAAAGTTTAAAATATATATTTATTGATTCGCTAACGAGCTAGTTATCTATAAGGCAAAGCTAAAAACAGGTTGCATGATACACGTTTTTCCATTGCCATCATTTACACTGTGATGAAGATGAATTTCGTGTAAGATTCATAACATATATGGTGTTCTGCATGTAAGAGTTTCCATGATGAAAGCATTGTTGACTCTGATGAGGACTACACTCCAGAGACAAGTACCGCATCGTCAGCTCGAGGACAGATCCGGGGTCGAGGGCGAAGCAGAGGAGGTCGTGCAAGAGGTCGTGCAACTAGGGTCCGAGGAAGTAGAGGTTTGCCTTCGCGAACTGCATATGTGAATTTCGATTGGTCTTTCTCTGCCATTGTTTTGCTATTGCTAGGTTCCGTGCCTCTTGAATTACTCAAATCAAACGGGTACGCGCAAGTGGGCAGGTCATGTGTGGCAAAAGGGTGGTTGCCATGGTTGCGAGAGAGTGACAGTCGCCTAAGCCAATCCGTTGTTTCGTCCCGAATGGAAATAATGAGCTGTGTTTAGTGCAGATTAAACGTTCTAGAGTCACTCGATTTTTATACTCTTTTTATCAGAGTACTTACATTTTAATTATGCATTGATATATATAGAAAGTTTAAACAAATCTGGAAAAAAGATCTTTATAAAAATTCTACCTACAATACCTTTAAGTACTATACTTATCCATTTTCTTGCGAGTGCCGTCAAGATAACTCTCTGGTGCTGTGCACTTGCCACGAGACTCCGCCCACAAGCTGTTCTGATTGGCTGTAGGTTTTAATAGATTTTACGCATCTCACAGTCACGTGGACAGACAAATTAATTGTCGCTGGAATCTTATCACATCGCGTCTGGTTAGGACACGGTGTAAGAATGTCCAACGTTGTTCTGTCTCTAGACAAACAGCACCTCCCAAAACTGTGCATAAAAGATCAAACCATTGGAAATGTGTGAATTAAGTTTTTTTTTAACAACATGCATGTGTGTTTGAAAAAGAATGTTTTCATTTGTTTTTCAAGATACTTTTTTCTTAATTATTCTAAATATGCACCTTTTTATTATAGTATTTAGTATTATCTAGTATTAAAAGATATATCAGTACCAAATATTTTGACCTCAGACGCTGTGGTTGCACTGGGCCACTTTAATCTGACACAGGGCAGGCTCAAATATATATGGCTCTATTACAGTGCTGGCCATCTTGAGCATCAAAACACACGTCACACACATGCATTTGGTGCAAAAAAAAAAAAAAAGCCCTCCAGAAACATAATAGAAAGATCTGAAAATTAATTTTATAAATAGGTTTAAAATAAAAATGTGAGAAGCTATGACCACTTACAAGATTTTTTATTTATAGAATTAGCATGCTGGGCCCGTATTCATAAAGAATCTTAATGCAAGAGTAGCTCTTAGTGACACAATTCTAAGAAAATTCTTAGAAATGTGGGTGTTTACTCCCCAAAAAAGTAATTCAGAAAGCATCTTAACCCTTAAAAGAGGTCTTAAGGTTAAAATTGTTAGGAGCACAGACAAGGACTTTTAAGAGTCTTAAGAGTTTCTTTAGCAGAGGAGATAATGGCAAAAAGACGAAGAGGGAGAAGAAATGTGTTGCAGACGATGGATGACAGTGAGTTTGATACATTAAAACCAACATTCAAACCACCACATAAATAGACATGCCAGCAATCAGTGTAATTGGAAAGAGTGGAACAAGTTTTATCATTCTAAGCCAATCAAATACCTTAAAGGAAATAAACAGCATGGTAAATAAAAAAAAGGATTTATATACACATATATACTGTCTGTGTGTGTGTGTGCGTGCGTGCGTGCGTGTGTGAAAACGGTCAAATAGGAAAAATTACGCATGTAATTTCCAAGTGAAGGCTTAAAATAGATAACCTGGCCCTAGCCAGATGAATTTCGCTCCGCCTAGCTTCACTCACATCCATCTGGAACCTCTTCCATTGAGAGTTTCTCCATTTCTCCAACCAACTTTATGGTTTAGCCAATCAGGACGCAGGGCGGGAGTTTCATAGATGTGACGTAGTGGAGAAGCGACCGTGAGACTGTTTTGATTCAGACAACAATGGCGGCTCGCATCGAGGAAGCAAGCGTTAACATTGATGCTGCTATTTCATCCGTGTTGTCCAATCTACCTAATATTGTTTCATTAAAAGAACATCAGAGAACGGCTCTGAAGGCTTTTGTTGGTGGAAACGATGTTTTCGCCCTTCTCCCGACCGGATTTGGCAAGAGCTTGATCATCAGCGTCACGGGTTGGCTTCGGTGTGAGTGGTTGAAATAGCACGTCGATAAAGATGACAGACAAGTGGCTTATCCAATCATATGCAAGGATTTTTGATAAGGCCCAGCCTTCTGAAACGCCATTTCAATGGATCGGTTCCAGATGGATGAGTGGAGCTAGGCGGAGCGAAATTCATCTGGCTAGGGCCAGGTTATAAAATAGACCCTACAGGCGAAACTCGAAAAATTTGAATATCGTGCAAAAGTTATTATTTTGATGATTAACTACAGCTTATAAAAACCCCAAAATTCAAAATTAGATTAGGCCTACATGAAAAAAAACACAGAAATGTCAGCCCTCTGAAAAGTATAATCATGTTTATAGTTAAATATACTAAATATATTAGTTTCATCTTTTAATTTGAATTACTGAAATACATTAAGTTTTGCACAATATTCTAATTTTTCGAGTTTCACTTGTATACTTAAATCACTCTTTTTTTCCTTCTTTCCAACAACCACACCTACAACCAACCAATCGCAGTCTTCAAAAGATTGTGTCATACATAGCAACGGGGTCAACCCCGCCTCCTCCCCAATGTATATTTATTATACATTTTACTACAGAGGTGGTTGCATCTGTATAAATGTGGCAATGTTTGCCTGTTGTTGCAAGCCATTACTGTGAAGCGACACCGTGAA
The DNA here is from genome assembly GCA_031834385.1 of Semotilus atromaculatus. Lineage (NCBI taxonomy): Eukaryota > Metazoa > Chordata > Actinopteri > Cypriniformes > Leuciscidae > Semotilus > Semotilus atromaculatus. The sequence goes on along the minus strand of JAULUF010000009.1, from coordinate 8,635,242 downwards.
GGATGACACATGTGTTGGCTGTTTTTGGCGCTGATATTGTGAGCTTGTCTGAGTGCCCTTCAATGCTTTCTACAGCCTGAGGTGCAAACACACAAATGTACACACATACATACACACACCGACTAAGACACTCACATAGACACTGTGAACAGCGGACCACAGCAACGGTCAGCGGTGACACTGCCGCCCTGCCAACGGTGAGTTATTATCTAATCTGAGGCTCTGCCCAGGGTTACATTTGTCAATCTGTTCTCGATGGGTCCTGAGAGGCTTCTGCTTTCTGGCAAAATTTAGAAAAAAAAAGAAAAAAAAAAGATTATGACCAAAAAAACAAACATATTCATCCCAAAATGCCTACAGGCTACCTGTTGTCCCTTATCTTCTGGTCTGGATGCATGGCATGAGTGATTTGTGTGTGTGACAAAGAACCTGACCCTTCAAACTTACAATAGAGAAGGGGAAAGTGGCACATAGTGTCCTTGCAGCTTCAGCAACGTACACACTCCGTAAAATTATGGGTCAATATTATTTTGCTTATAACAGTTAATTATGAAGACTTGGATGACACAAGAATCTCATTATGTAGTGTTTTTTTTCCATTTCCTCAAAAACTCACTCGCCATCGAGGCAAAGTTGTTTAGCAATCCAATAACATGAAGCATTGATTTTTATAGCTGTCTAATTGCATCCTCTAATCAAGATGGAATACCATAAGTGATTACGCCCCAGGTTGTTAATAAACCCATAATGACAGTGCAATGAGGTGGCTTAAGGAACACCTCGTAGACTCGCTGTGAGATGCGAAAACTCTGTGAATATGATGTGTTTGATCTGCCGGTGACAGTAACAGACTAGAGGAGCCCTTTTACTCCATGTGCCGGTGGAGAGTAATTGATTTAGGCTGCAGCAGGAAAGATAGATGGCTGTCAGTGTCTGTTGTGACACATGCAGGATGTCTCTGGCGAGATGTAGCAAGGGAAACCGGCCAATTAGAGAAGAACAATCAAATATTCAAGAGCAGACGGACACAGTCGTTATTTATCCATGCTAACACGTGAATATTAAAGAAGTTAAATGGGTGTGATGCTCAATCTTTCACATTCACGGTATGCTTAAGAGTGCTCTCTTGCTTAGATGGTTACACTGTAGTGGTTGCAAGGAAAAAGTACCAGGATTTCCACATTATTTGGTAATACATTTTACTCTCATCTTCAACCAAGTCACATTAGACAAACACAATCTTATTAAACGTATTACAGACAAACAAAATGTTCTCATTTCATTATTAAACATGCCATGTAACATTCACAGTGCAAAGTGGGAAAAGTAAGAATCCCTAAGCAAATGATTTCTCCAAAAGCTAACCTGGAGTTCAGTCAATGAGATGATGATATTTAGAGAAGACTGGAAAGAGCTACAAAAGTATCTCTAAAAGCCTTTTTATCTCTAAAAGTCATCCGTAAGACAAGAATGATCCTAGAATGTCAGTGAAGGACTCTAGAAATCTCTAGAACATGCTACATATCTGATGACACATCTACGAAAAATGTTAAACACTAACATGTTCATGGAGGGACATCACAAAGTAATATAATGTGGTTTAAAAAAAATTGCTGAGTTCTTTCGACTAATGTTTGGGTCAAATATGGACAAACCCAAACGCTGGGTTAAAAATTTAATAAAAAGATAACACCCACCAGTTTGTCTATTTTTGACCCAAACATGGGCTGAAACAACCCAGCATTTTTTAGATCGTATGTGCAGAGAAAAAATGTCCAGTGTAAAAACATCATCCCAACTTTGAAGTATGGTGTAAGAACCCTCATGGTTTATGGTGGCTTTAATGTCTCAGGGCCTGTACAACTTACTATGATGTGAAAAAAGACATTCCTAGTTTATCAGGACATTTTGGACTACCAATTAAAGTTCAACAGGAGTTGGGCGATGCAATAGTACAATGACCCAAAGCACAGGACTGAATCTACAATACAAAGAAATCAACAGAAGAAAACATGCCAGCTGGAGTGGTCCAGTCCGAGCCCTGACCTCAACCCAACTGAAATTCTCTGGCATGACCTCAAGAGAGCCATTCACACCAGATGCACAAGAATATTGCTGGAAAGGTTTTATAAAGAAGAATGGTTCAAATCAGATCGCTGTGCAGGTCTGATCCACAGTTACAGAAAACATTAGGTTACTGCTGCCAAAGCTTGCTATCAACTAAGATGAACATTAATTTGTGGATCTAATTTTCAAACTTAGCTGAAGATCAATTGCATCAATAATGCAAAAATCCAGGTAAAAGTTGCACACTTCTTCCTGCATCCGTAGCTCACTTTATAACACCAATGTTTTGAAGAGTTTTCTGCAATGATTCTAAAAAGAAAGTATGGATGCAAAGAAAATTCTCATTATTTGTCTCATGTAAAGGAGGCAATATAGACGTGAACAAGAATTAGAATGTGATTTCAATAAAAAAATTATAATGTTAAAGGAAACAAATGATGAAAACAATATGTAGAGTGATTTACACAGTAGCACACAGGTAGCTGCTTCTGCTTCATTCCCCTTTAGCACATATACTCAGAGAGAGAGCTTTTCCCCTCCCGTTTTATTGATGAGTCTGTCCTGAGGTGCATCTTCATAATTGTGCATCAGAAAAGTATAGCTCTGTGATGGATATTTGTACATAATAAATGCAGATAAATAAGAGACAAAGCCATTTTTCAACCGTTTTATGCCATTAACACTATCTCCCTCAGCAACTGTCAGCTCCATAAAAACCTTCAGATATATTGTGTTTTAATGCCCCTTTATAAAGGCAACATAAAAACGCAATATCCGAGAGCCTGTCACTTAGATAAACAAAGCAGAATATTGATTTCCCCCTAAATTGAAGTGGAGAAAAAACAATAATGCTATATTTGTAGTAACATGGAATTACAAGTGGTAACTGTGTTAAATTCTACCTTGCCTTGTCAGTTTCACACGTCTCCGTAGTTATTCCTCCAGACTCATTTCTTAACTGAAAACCCTGCATCTTCTTATTGGATCGGGATGCAGCCCGAGAACTGCTCTCGCAGCTTATGCTACCTATGGACCATATTACCCAGAATGCATTGCCAGACCTGTGATTAACCCTGCCTGAGTGCGCATACAGTCGATAAAGCATAGGGTAAATAGACTGGCTTTCGCTCTCAGTTTGAGCACGCCGTAGGTCTGTCACTCTGAATGGCTGGAGTAAGACCGTATCCAAGCAATATCTTTAACACAATTCCTCAAGAAGGATGAAAAAAAGCTTTAACAAGCTGGATACCTAGAGAGTTAGCGCTCCACGTCTTTTACAAATAGTCTTACAACGCTTCAAATCGGTGCTCTGTGAGCGCTCTGTGAAGTTTCCCACTCGCCTCTCCCTCGCTCCTGCTCTCTCCCTATATTAAATCGACCAATCAAAGCATGTCAGTCATGCAGTCTGCCCAGCGTCTGACAGCTTGGCAGCTCCAATGCGAGAGTGCCTCATTCATTCTTATGACACGCTTCCGATATCTTAGTGTCTGACTCTCGCAAGGTCCATCAGACCGAACAAAATTGCAACCAGAAGCTATCTGATCCAGCTCTGGGTGGTATTAGCAGCCTGTCTCACATCTGAACTGTAATAGGAGGGAAGGCAAACTAAAAAAAACACAATGCTGTTTATTAGCTTGATGCTAATCAAGTGCAAACAAATTCCATTATGGAAAAATTGCCTTTGTATCGACATTTTGCGAGCCAATGGGCATCCTAAAAAGCACCACAGAAAAAAAAAAAAACCTTGTTTGTTGGAATGAATGTTGGATACGGGCCATGAGGCACTCTAGATCGAAACTTCACTGTAAAGGTGTGTGTGCGCGTGTGTGTGTGTGTGTGTGTGTGTTTTGTAGAGAAACTTGAGGGTATATTGACATTGCCAGAAGGGCCCTGTTTGAAACTGTGAGAGGATTGCTTACTTGCACATGAATATAACTAGAAGGTCTCCTATGGGTCCAAAGCCAATTGGATTTGATCAAAAATGGAAAGCTACCCCTGATTGTGATGACTCCAATAAAAAGATGTGACTGAAACTGGAGTTTCTACTCCCTTCTGGCCAATCAATCGGCACAAGGACTGCACTCTCATCAGGAAGTAAGTCAGTAGGGCATTTTAATGTTTGACCTGTTTAACAAGTAGACCTAAAAATTAAAGATAGTTCACCCAAACATGAAGATTCAGTCATTATTTACTCACCCTTATGTAATTTCAAAACTTGTATGTTTTTTTTTTCTTTCTGTCAAAAACAAAGGCCCAGTTTACACCTGGTATTAATATGTGTTTTGGTCAATTGGATCACAAGTAGACGATGCAGACACATACCCGTTTATACCTGTTGTCTTTTGTCCACTTTCAACCACTTTTTCAACCACGTTTATGGGCAGATAGATGTATGTTTATTTTTTAGAACTTTTGATGTAATGGACAAAACAAGCTTGCACAATTTACATATGAATGCGCCCGGAGACAACAGAAAACCATACGGAGAGATTTTGTGGCTGTTTGAATGCATTCAATCATATGAAAGTTTACATTATGAAAGCAATCCAGTTGAATGAGTTTTCGACTACCTCTCGAAGTGGTTTAAAGTGGACAAGCTCAAAACGTTTTAGACTCTGTTTACACCTGTATTTAGTGTTGTCCACTAGTGATCTAATCTAACAAAACGCATCACATTATTGCCATTTACAACTCCTCAACAACTGGGAATTTGGACATACTACTCTTTTCACATACTGTTTTCTACTATACAGTAATGAAGTATGTCTTTGGATGCAGCCATATAATGTAAATGAGTCGTATGGACCACATTCATAAGGCTTTTATTGTGCTTTTTTGAACTTGACAGCTCCTGGATCTCATTTATATTGTACAGGACAGCACATTGGAATATTCATCTAAACTTCCAATTTTTGTCTCAAGGAAGAAATAAAGTCATACATTTTCTGAAGGATACGATGAATTTTTTTCATTTTTGGGTGAACTACCCCTTTAGGATTTTATGCTTTGAAGATCTAAAGTGAGACAAAAAAAACCTATGTGCTAGCAAGTTAAGCATTTTCAACTACATCTGATACATACTATTATAATTGGTGCATTTGTTTTATTTTTGAGTTTCTTTTACCAGTGGTTAAGTTTGAAAAGTGGCATTTTGCTAGGTTTTTCTGCTATGTACAACATACAGTTTTCTGCCTTGTGGTCTAATGAGAGACCTGTCCCAAGAAAGGCTGGCTGCACTGGCTAAAAGTAATAATTAAGTGCCAATTAAACCCCAACTGCCCATGAGCAAAAGCAAGCAAGGTCAGTGTCTGTCAGACTTTGCTGCGAGAAGAAAAAGACACCACTTTCCTCATATTGTTCTGTTTATTTGGTATAAGTAATTAAAGCTCAGTTGAACTGAAAAATCATTTTGCACTTATTTTTCTTCTAACCTAGACCCAACCAAATAAGTGCTTTAAGTATTGTGTCAACACATTTGATTTTTTTCTTCCTCTTCTTCTTTCGCCGTCATGTTGTTTTCCAACTGGACAACATGATTCAGAGTTGTGAAAATTATATTTTTAACATTAGTGAAACAAGGACAGCAAATGTGCTTTCACTGCATCTAAGTAGAACACATCTGTGACATAATGACAGCTGACAGAGTGTGTGATGCTTTCTTTGCTTCTCATTAGCATGCAGCTACAGCAGCCAGACATTACCTGTTGATGGCAGAGAAGAGGCGCATGCTGATGGACAGATGGATGGGGTGGCTGATGAATTCCTGGCAGGTGCTTTGTCAGAGGAGAAGCAATTTAAACCTCAGGGGAGAGGAGCCATTTGGAGTTCACACCAGAGCTCTAATGTAGAAAACAGTCAAATCCTTCCACTCCCTTTCATAATTAAACCGCACTGCACAGCGGCGTCTCCTAACAAAGGACCGGACATGAGCGGTAGCGTGTAGGCCATCGGCACTCCTCTTACCTGACGCCAAGCATCAGGCTGACTGTGATATAGAAAAATGTCCGCCGAGGGGTCAATCTTCCTTTCATAGGTTGTGACTGATAGATCCAATACCTTTGGAATCAGATAAAACTTTGACGAATGGCTTGGCAGTCGGCTGGTGGGAATCACTTTGCCCTATGCCCGAGCTGGCCTGTCCCTCTCCCATCACGGACTCTGCTGGCTTTGATCAATGGTTCCCACCTGCCGCTGCATAGGGCAGCATGCTGTCACATGATTAAAAGAGCTGGAGGATATTGCTTTCTCTCCGTTTGCTCGGCGAGAGAGAAAACTTCATAAAACTAAGGCGACAGCACTTTCTCTGCTCAGCCCTCTCACTCTCCCCTGTCTGCCACTTGGGTGATCTGGATTGATTTGAGAGCTTTGGCTGATTGGAGAACAGAGGAGTGCGGATGAGCCAGGAGAATGAGAAACATCTGTTTCAGCATGTATCTCCCTGAAAGGGAGCCGTGCTGACGACGACGGCGGCGCCTGTCATAAAGAAACTAAATATGCATTCTATAGGAACCCAGGTTGGGTTTCATTTTGAAGAGAATCAGGAGACTTTTTATCATGCACATGACCTCATCAGATAACATAGACTGTTATGCAAAGACCACAAATCAGGCCATAAGGCAGATAAGCTAAAACATCATGTGCACAGTCCAGTCGCTTAGAACCCAGCACTGTTGAATGAAAAGATGAGAATTGGGGAACAGTGGCCATGATTGACGAGGGAGGTGGAGGACTAGGTGTCCCCGCATGGATGCAGACCATCGGAGGCCTCTGAAGTGTTTTGCACGCTCACAGTCACTCATCACCCCTCATACTGGGGACTCTCACATAAGCCCCATAAATCACCGCTATCACTCCCCCCAACTAGTGATAAATCGACCTGGTGATTAGTGTGATGTATTGTGCAAAATGTAAATAATAACAAGTGTTGCTAATTGGCGCACTACCTGGCAACAAATCAGTAACACGGACTACTGTACTTACCAGACTGCCATTCTGCATCCCACTCATTCCCTCCTCCCTACAGCGCTTGCTCTTCCCTAACTGATCTGTGCTACTTTTTTAGTTTATTTGTCACTGGGGACTGGTCTCGCAGCTATTGTTCAAGTTAGGTCAGGTTTAAGACCTGAAAACGTACACTTTAGTCTTGCTTTACATTATTCGCATGTGTTGTCGCTACACACTAGCAATGATTTTAATATTTGATTTTAGATTTGTATGGACTATTACTCTCAAGACAACTGTTGATGTACAGTTGTAAACAATATTATTCAACCACCATTGCAAATCAGTTTATTGACAAAATGTACACACTTTCAGCAGTTTGCAATAAATAGATTAAACCAAACTAATTGAAATAGCTTAACAATGTTTCAAACGGTTTCTCCAAATTCAGTTGAAAATGCAACTGTTAATGTCTTCTGCAGTCTCAAAATTAGTCAACCCCTTAATGGCAAGCATCTTTAGTACTTAGTAGAACACCCTTTTGCTGTTATGACCTGCTGCAAATGAGATGTATATATAACCATATCAAGTTACAAAAACCATATCTCAATAAATTAGCATATCATGAAAAGGTTCTCTAAACAAGCTATTAACCTAATCATCTGAATCAACTAATTAACTCTAAACACCTGCAAAAGATTCCTGAGGCTTTTAAAAACTCCCAGCCTGTTTCATTACTCAAAACCGCAATCATGGGTAAGACTGCCGACCTGACTGCTGTCCAGAAGGCCATCATTGACACCCTCAAGCAAGAGGGTAAGACACAGAAAGAAATTTCTGAACAAATAGGCTGTTCCCAGAGTGCTGTATCAAGGCACATCAGTGGGAAGTCTGTGGGAAGGAAAAAGTGTGGCAAAAAACGCTGCACAACGAGAAGAGGTGACCGGACCCTGAGGAAGATTGTGGAGAAGGACCGATTCCAGACCTTGGGGGACCTGCGGAAGCAGTGGACTGAGTCTGGAGTAGAAACATCCAGAGTCACCGTGCACAGGCGTGTGCAGGAAATGGGCTACAGGTGCCCCATTCCCCAGGTCAAGCCACTTTTGAACCAGAAACAGCGGCAGAAGCGCCTGACCTGGGCTACAGAGAAGCAGCACTGGACTGTTGCTCAGTGGTCCAAAGAACTTTTTTCGGATGAAAGCAAATTTTGCATGTCATTCGGAAATCAAGGTGCCAGAGTCTGGAGGAAGACTGGGGAGAAGGAAATGCCAAAATGCCTGAAGTCCAGTGCTGCTTCTCTGTCATTTGTATCATTACATTATGCTGCTTCTCTTTAATTTTTATCATTACATTATGGAAAATAATGAACTTTATCACAATATGCAATTTTTTTTTAGAAGGACCTATATATGAAAATATGAATAAAAAGGAAGTAAACACTGTAACAGGAGACTCAGTAGGCCTAATCTGGTAATTTCATGCGCACTAATAATCATATTTTTTCCAAATAAAGACTTTTTTTTACTTTGACTTTTGACAAGGTAACGCTAAGTTTACATACACCACACAGTGAAAACGATATGAATATGACACGTTGGGCAACTGGATATACCACAGCATATTTTAAAATGAAGGATTTAAAGTTTTTCGATCGTGTCTCCTGTGAAGCTGATCTTCTGTTCGCATTCACTCACTGTGCACGGACCGAACGTTCACTCGCAGTAACACGTTTATTCAGGCTACAAATGCACACTTCACAAGATATCACAGCTGGATTCGATTAAATCTGCAAGGTTTGTGAAATTAAAAGTTTATTAGATATTCAGAAATGTGTTTAAATTATGTAGCTGCGCATTTGCTGAATGTTGACGGTAAATGAGAAAGTATTTTAGCCTGATTGTTTGCCTTTTCTGTTACAAATAATATAAAAGCAAACGCATTACTTTTTCGCATACCATTTACTTTCTTTGTTTACCAGTTCTGTCTAACAAAGTATTAGATATGACTGACAGAGATCGTAAACTAATGAAGACGGAGAATGTGAGTGAGCACTGTGTGATCAGGTGCTGCCGTTCTCTTCTCAGTCGCTGGTCCTCTCAGTGCCGCCCGTCAAAATAAAAGTCAGCAACGCCGTCAAAATAAAAGTCCTGCTTCCAACACATCGGCTAATTAGAAAAACTTATCAGCCGATGCCGATATTTTAAAAAAGCCAAATATCAGCCGACCACTACTCATGAGCAATGGCCTCCAGTTTAGTAATATTCTTGGGTTTGCGAGCTGTAACCGCCTTCAAATCCCACCACAAACTTGCTATGGGGTTCAAATCAGGTGACTGTGATGGGCACTGTAGAATATATTAGGACTTCTTCTGCAACCAAGCCTTGGTGGAATTTGAGGTATGCTTTGGATCATTGTCCTGTTGGAAGGTCCAATGACGCCCAAGCTTCAACTTCCTCACTGACAGCATGACGTTTTCTCCCAGGATTATCTGATATACTTCAATAAATCCATCTTGCCGTCAACACCCTGCGGGTTTCCAGTGCCAGAGAATGCAAAGCAGCCCCAGAGCATCAGCGAGCACCACCATGCTTAACTGTAGACAGTGTTCTTTTCAGCATATGCTTCATTCTTCTTGCTCCAGACATATTGCTGATCCATAGAGCAAACCAGTTTTGTTTAATAGCTCCACAGAGAAGAATCCCAAAACTTCTGTGGCTTATTTATATGATTTTGAACACTTTTCTAGTGCTTTTGGGTCAGTATGTGTTGCGCTGTAAACTGCATGCATTTAGTACGCACCTTACTGTGAAAGCTGAAACCCCAGTGTCACTAACTGCGTTTACATGGATCCATATAATCGGATTGACGGCTCAATCGGACTAAAAAACCTTCATGTATACACCTTAATCGATCTGATTGAGCTCAATCCGATTGGAATTTCGATCGTATTGAAAGGGGTGGTTTATTCCTTTTGTAATCCGATCGAGAGAACACCGAAATTAAAAGGACTGCGCATGTCCAATGACGTTGAAATAGCGTAATGACGTGTGACACACGGAACGAGCTGTTCTTCCTGTTGAATAAAGTGTCATATAAATGAGTGTTCCGTAATTAAAAAAATCTAATTTCACTCAGCGTCTGTGAAGTGAAGCAGGACAACGTCCCACCAGTCCTTGTTTCAGATTCTCATCCACACACGATTGGTTTTGGGCGCAGGGTTTTACTGCGTGATATATTTAAGCAGCATGGCAAAACGGTTCATATGCTCATCGTCTCCAAATCATGACCAGAGACGGATAAATATAGTCTGCTGTTTAAAACAAATAAAGAACCAATAGAGGAGAATAGTTGCACGAACAGCGGCATATTCGTGCAGTGTGCGCATGTAAAAAAATAAATTCCTATTTTAATCTTGTGACATATAAACACGATATTTTTCGTGTTCGGATTCATCAATCGGATTGATTTCATTCCGACTGAACAACGTAGCTATTGTTGCCACCAAGTCTTGCTGCAGGTCTTTTGCAGTCACTCAAGGGTATTTCTGAACCTGCCTTCTCAAAAAGCTGGTTTCAGCCATTGATAGCTTCCTTTTTCTTCCCCGTCCAGTATCTCTAGGAACATTTAGTGCCTTTGCTATATTTTTGTATCCTTGTTTGTGAAGGGGGATTATGTCTTCTCTTAACTTTTTGGACCATTCTTTTGATTTAGCAATATTTCTAACATGCAGCCAAACATGACACTCAACAAACCTAGCCAGTTCAGATATTTCATGTGTTCTAGCTGAAGCACACCTGGTGCAACTAATGAAGCCCTTGATTATTTGCATCAGGTGTGCTTGAGACAACACCTGTTTTGTAGATTTGTGCTGTTGTGAGGGATTCTATTCAGGGGGTTGAATAATTTTGAGACTGCGGAAGTTTAATTTTCAGTTGAATTTGGGGAAACCACTTGAAACGCTTGTTCTGATGAGCTATTTTAATTATTTTTGTTCGATTTGTTCATTGCAAACAGCTTAAAGTCTGTATATTTTGCCAAGAAACCTGATTTGCAATGGGGGTTGAATAATTGTGACTACAACTGTAAATATTTATCACCTTAGCATGCAAAGACACCCACGAGAACAGATATTACTGTATGTCTCAGATACAAACATTACAATCGAATGCTTTGTTTGTATTCGGGGCTGAAACATCCACAAACAATACATACACAGCATAAAACTGCACTGGCACCGCAACCAAAAATTACGCAGCTGTCTGCTGTAAATGTAGACTTCCATATTGCAGAGCATGCTGTCAGTCCGGATGAAAGTCAGAGGCTGTGCAGTACTTTTATGAAGCTGCTCTGGGAGTCTGCTCCTGATGTACTGGACTCTCAAACCAAAAAGATGGCATTCAAAAATAATCGACACAACAGCTCATCCGCCATTACATGCTCCTCATCAGCGCCCTACGTGAGGAGCTCCAGATGCCTGTGTCTCTGATTTACACTCGGTGGAGAGTGAGAGGAAACACCATCTGACAGAAGCAAGGAGACTGGTTGTAATTAGTGTAGGATGTATGGAAGCAGTTAAGACCTGGAAATACCATTGATCAGGACGAGCTATTGACAGAAACACATAGAAGCAGCTGACAGAAACACAGCCGGTCATTTCTCACTCCAGCTCCCTTCAGAAAGGTTCTGCTCTTGATGGCAAGCTAACATTTTCTAAAGTGTAAGACACCATTCCATTTGGCAAGCCTTTGTACACTATGTTCATTGTAACATTTACAAAAAGTGTGCAAAAACATTTGTAAATTTTACCTTTAGGGGTACTACAGCTTGTCACTGGGGCAGTACCCTCAAATATACATCTTTGTACCATGTAGGATGCATATTAGTACAGAGTATAATTTGCATTATCTTAAGGTAATGGTAAGGTAATATATCTAATATGCACCCTTTAGGGGTAGTTAAGGAACACAATTCTACCTTTTAGGGTACTGTCTTATTAAAAAGCTAATGGTAAAAAATTTTAAAACATATTGGAACCCCTCACATTTGTTGTTTTAAAAAAAATAAAAACTAATATTACAACAAATAACAGCAAGTGACTGTTTTAGCACAACTAAAATAACTAGAAGCACTGACACCTTAAAATGGCCCATTCTTAAGTTAAAAATTAGGTAGATATCCAGTCCATCACTGGCCTACAGCCCACAGCAATCCATTCAATCTGTCTAAGGTACAGTTCTCGTGATAACATGATGTGCAATATGTGGTTCAGCTAGGCACACTCTGAAAATCTTTAAGGTGAGACTTCAAGCTTGAATTGCTCTGATAGCAGGAAACTTCATTAGTGGGAGCATGATTCATTGTGTTAATTTTTTATCAGATTATTTCCTTATAATTAATTGCTTCATATTAACATGTTAAATTGACAGCCCTAATGAATTCGGTATACTACTCTTATGGATTTCTTGCTTTACAGACCAGTATAATTGGAATTTTTCTTAAATTACACCTGTTACAATTCCCCCTACAGACTTTCTCACCACTTCTCTGTCTATTTTCTCTCACCAGGACTTATACAATAACATGGTATGTAAAAGTCCTCTTTACTTGTGCAAAGCCCTGCTAACATGCTGCCGATGTGCTATGACCACTGTATGCAAAGCGTGGTATTAGGCACAGGCCGGCTGGCCATGACAGGCCTGCAGTGTTAGGGAGATTAATGCCGGCCAGGGCCACTTTATTATCCGTAGACTCTTCTTTCTTGCTCTCTGACTCCGTCTCGCCATTGCACCTTGCCATTAATTGTCTGTGCCCTCCCTCATCCCCTCCCACCCGCTCTAGAGTGACGGAAAAAGCACCTGTCCCTAGCTTTGACAATCCCCACCATACCACACTCAACTTGTATGGACGCACTCACACACACCTGCCCTGCTGCCGACGGCTACAGAGAAAATAACATTTGTGGTCAATCTCTTCTCTAAGGCACTGCATGCCAGGAGACATACAGGAAGTAAATGCAGCTGTCCTCATTTCCTCTGTACTAGATGTGGTCTCTGGCCCCATTTTAGTTGCATAGTGGAATCAAAATACTTCCAGAAGGCTTTTGTTCCCCCTGTGTGGAGTTTGATTTCTTTAAGTTAACTTAATGCATATACTTTACGGCAGAGATTGGTATTATTAAATGAGTAATTATTTAATGAGAAAATAGGACAATATTTTATACTGTAGCTTATTAGAAAAGTCAGATACAGGCAAAATCTTAAATAATTGTAAGCTATATTGCTACTATTGTTTTCTTTATTTATTTTCTTTTTACAGTCACTCACATGCAACAGTTGAGGAAATGTTTCTGATACATCTTTAGAATGCATGCAAAATTGTGTTAAAAATACATTTTGGCAAACAGACATTTTCCTGAAATGTTAATAACTACATTAAAAATAAATAAAATAAAAATGTAATTTTTTAGAATTTATTTTCACATTTTTTAAATGTATGCCTCCCCAAATATAAAAAGGAATGATTTCAATACAGAAAGTAAATACATACTCCTCAATCATCGAATGTATTCAAGTATTTGTCTAGCATGTAAATATTCTGCTAGTCCTATATGTTCAGAATCTATACACAGCTGAGTTTTGGCAGCTGGATGCAGACTCTGCACAGATATCAAACTGTTATAACAGTAAGTATTACCTCCACCCTGAGCAGCATGAGTATTCCATCCAGAGATGAAGAGATGGGTGGTTCTGTCAAGCATATGCCCATGTTTATTTCCATAGGGCATTTAGCAGAACACACCTCTCTATGGGAATCTATCACATACTGCAAAACGAGTCCTCCAAGAGGTCCTTCTACGAGTTTATATCAACTTCCCAGCTGACAGCGCACCGCCATTAACAATTAATTATCCGGGACAAGCACTAACAGGCTGGGTATACACAAGCCCTCTGGGAGAGAGACAACCCAGATGTCACAACGGACCGCCATGTATAATCCAGCGCCTCACTGTATTCACTCACCCACTCCCTAAGGACCCTCACAAATCGCCAACCAAAACACTTGTGCGCTTTAGGTTTGGTCCAAAAGGCAGAGTCCACTTCACGAGTGAGAGTTTGTGAAAATGAGAAAGAGAGAGGGAGGGTTTGAGGGTATAAAGATCAGGCAGTGTAACATCCTTCAAAACCTGACATTAAGTATTCAGATGCTACAAAAAAGCAAAGTGTTGGCAATTAAAATAATCAATCTTCCTGGCGACGGTGTACCCAACATCTGTTCAATAAGTCCCCCGCTCTTGGTCTACCGGGAACAGAGAGGGTAAAAGGGAGGAGAGAAGGTCCACTTTTAGCTGTCCTTCAGTGATGAAAACCCCTCCACCCCTAACACACACACTCGCAGCGTGGCCGGTCCGTGCGGGCCTGATGTCAGATGGTTCTGCTGTGTTGTTTCCTTTGTTATAAATAACAACAGGCCACCTGGACTTCCTCCACACACCGGTTTACCGACAATTCGATATAGGAGGGGAGACGGGAGGGGGCACTAATGATCCCGCAGGCTATGGGCCTCACCGGCACCCCACCCTCCACCCCGCTCCCTCTCTCTCCTCATCCCGGGCTAATGGGACGGAGGGGATTCAGGGTAGGAGTGATGAATGACAGAGACGGATGGCTCGGGACAAAGCATGTGCTGACAAGCAGTGAATACGGGGCAACGTTGCAGAAAGGTCAACGCCAGGGAGAGAGAGGAAAAGGGAAAAAGTGAGCCTCGCGTGACTTTCAAAGTTTTCTCTGTCGGCTCTCGTTCGAAAATGTGTGTGTCTGTTTGTGTCTGCGAGTGTTTGTTTGAATGCAGGATGAAAGCGGGACAGAAGCCCATAGTCTGTCCACTGACCTGGTCTACTTTAACCCTCATGTTGAGACTGACTTTATACTCATTACATTTGAGGTCATGGGAAGCCCAACGCTGTATGTGCAAAAAAATCATTATTATTATTTTAAGTAATTTTCCCTTTATATTCATTCTACATTACATGTATGGCCAGTTTCACAGACAAGGCTTAAGCCTAGTCCCCGACTAAAATACATTTGAGCTGTCCTAACTGAAAGCAACTTGCACTGTCAGTGCAATTCTTTTTTATGAGGCATGTTTATAAAAGCTACTTAAATATTCAAATTGAACTAAGGCCTAATCCTGGATAGGGCTGTGCAATTAATCGAATTTCGTTTTCAATTTCGATTTTGGTTCCCAACGATCTCCAAAATGGTACAATCGAGTAAAAACGATTATTTTGCCACGTTCTGTTTTGAAAGAACACTATAATTTTGTCTTGTGTTCTGAATGACGCGCACATCCGCCCCTCCCAAAGCCATTAACTCTCTCAGCCTATACAGTCATAACTTGCAAGCACAATAAACTTCACAATAACAATTGGCTAATTTAATATCTAATGGAGTGAGACCATCTCGAGCTGTTGCGATCTTTGTCTGCTCGATCACTGCAGCGCGAGCGCACGTGACCTGATCATCTGTGCCGCTTTACAGCACGAAACACATCGGGAATGAACATCGGGCTCGACTTTAACACTTGTCCAGGAAAAGTGGATTTTTTTTAGAAAAGTTTCAAGTGAAAGACAGTTTTACTTGCCCGACCGATCGAAACGTGCGAATGGTTTTGATCATATACAGTCAGTGTAAAGAGCTATTAATAATGATAGTATATTTCTGGAAGCTGCGCTGCCTGTCTGAGACTTAAATTAACAGCACACACAAACTCACAAAAGAGACATTCTGAGGTAAAGTTTGAGTTTTTCTTATTTATAATATATGATATAGTTAAGTAACATAACATGACCAAGTAGCTGTTCTATAATATCATGATTCCAATTACATTGAATTTATAGTTTAATAAACAAGTAGCCTAGTTTATATGTAGTAACTTACATTTTAGACGCAATATTGACTGGCTTGTTCTATTTCACCGACGAAAATAGTTAGAAAAGAAAAGCAACACTAAGCGCTGTTTTGTTATTGAATGATTCATTATTTTAAACGAATCGTTTTAATGAATGACTCAATGATTCATTTATTAAGATGGTCACTTGCCACCACCTATTGATTTATTGTTTAAAGGTATCATTGATTTGATTTTATGGTTTAAACATTAATCTCACAAAATGATTTATTACAGTTGTAATTTTGCAGTGTAAATTAATTACTTTGATTGATAGCAGCTCTTTTTATTAAAACTGAATTTGATCAAATGTAAGAATTGGACATGAAAGATAACACATATTTAGTAAGGTTTAAAAAATTGTCCTTTATAAAGGTAAATAACACCCTGGTGACTGGTAATAGCTACAACAAAATGCTCAAATTTACATTTTTTAAGAATTGTTGAAAGGTGTCTTTTAATAAAATGCAACACTTTCCCAAAGTCATGTGAAATAATCGTGATTATGATTTTTTCCATAATCGAGCAGCCCTAATCCTGGATTAATCTAAACCCTGTCTGTGAAACCCGGCCATAAATTAATAAAAGAATCCTGAAAAAAGGTTTCATTGTTTCCACAAATAAATATGAAGCAGCACAACGGTTTTCAACCTTGATAATAATAAGAAATATTTCTTAAGCACTAAATCAGCATATTTTAATAATGTCTGAAGGATCATGTGACACTGACTGAGTCATGATGCTGAAAATTAAGCTGTCACCACGGGATCAATTACATTTTAAAATATGATAAAAATAGAAACATTTCAAATTCTAATAATATTACTGTTTCTACTGTATTTCTGCATCAATCAAAGGGAGTCTTGGTAACCACAAGTGACAAAACCATTAAAAGAAAATATTACAGACCCTCAACTTAAAGTATCATCTTCATACTTCAATATTAAGTTCATTAAAATGCCCAAACAGACCATGAGAGTTAATATAAGTGGGCTAGGATCAAAACACAATGGCATACCAAATAATTGCTGTATTAATTATTTTTTTCAGCATAATGCACTCACTGTGGATTGATACATTCACATGGGTAACGCTTGGCCTCAAAACAAACCCCTTGGCACAATAGCTCTGATCTACTTTTGAACCAGTGCCAGAGGCCTATTTTTTGGGGGTGCATGTATGAGCATGTTCTGATAGTTCCAGGTTAAAGGAGGCACTCAGAGAAAGAAAGAGAGAGAGAAAGAAAGAAAGAAAGAAAGAGAGAGAAGCTCCCTCAGCTGCAGTGCCCACAAAAGGAGGATCGGTGACTGCTGCTGCTCAAAGCACAAAGAAAGCGTTCAATTATGATGTGTCTGCATCTGCTGGAACATCCAGGCGTGAGTGTCTAGTTGCCGTCCCACAGGATCAAACCTGGCAGATCTGCCCAGATCCAGGCGTAGGTAGCCAGAGCTGATTTTGCTGCGTGTGTGTTGTGTACATAGGTGTGCAGTGTACGTGCACGCTACATGCTCACATCACACCAGGGACGCTTGTACGCTGCCACGCTCTTTCCACTGCCAGTGACCCCCATGCACAGCTCCCCATGGCTCCCCTTTTCAGCACGCTGTTTCTAATCCAAAACAAATGATCTCAGGAAAGAACAGGGCGACATGGAGGGGGGAGGGAGCGAGAAGTGAAGAGACAAATAAAGGGGGAAAAAATCGAGAGCATTATCACCTTGGCCAAGCATCAGGAGCTTAAAAAAAAAAAAAGAGAGAGAGAGGAAGAAAAGAAGGTCTATGGGCAAATTCATCTTCTCCCCTGCTACAATCAATCTCTGGCCAAAAGAAATACACAATAACTAGGCAGGAAGAGGCCAAGATTTATGGGCCTGAGACATCTCCACTGACCAGCAACCACCTCACCCCATTCTGCTCCTCTCTTCTCTCTCTCTCTCTCTCTCTCTCTCTCTCTCTCTCTCTCTCTCTCTCTCCAGCCTTTCCTCTCCTCTCCTTCCCTCCATCTACCCCCCAACACTTACAATGATGTACTGTCTCCGCCGACTGTTTTACAAGTACATTAGCTTTATTTAATGAGATCAGCAAGTCATTTAACAGATGCATATGGAGCACGAGGCGAGAGACGCCCACTTACTCAAGGGCTCTTTATGTTGTAAAGTACATTTTGGATCTGATGTTCTGATGCATGAAAATGTGAATGTGACCCTTCTGCGAAGGGTTGAGGAGAAAAGAGGATGTTTTGTATACGATCGTGAGATTTATGGCATGTTTGGCCTTATATGTGCTCAGCAGAGCCCCTCACATGAAGGACGTGTAACTCACCGCTCTGAAAGTATAACATTAGAAGAGACCAGGTTTGAATGCATGTTTGAATGTGGGGCCTTTTTAGAGGCCTCAACTTTGCCAGGCATCAGTACAATTTAAATCACTCTTTATTCATATCTAGTTGTTTATTAAAATGTTTGGTGACTGTCTACAGTAGTATGGATCCATGACTTTGAAATACTGTCACTATCAGCAAATTTGGGCCAACTCCACTCTCAGGTGCTCTTTGTGACATATGCTCTGAGATTTCCATTAAAATATCAATTGATTATGTTAAATTCATTTATAAGTGTAATTAAATCCTCCTGACACAGACAGGGGCTGATAATTACTCCATTTAAACAAATGAAAATGACAAAAATGATATGATCTAACATAAGATTAATTAGCATTTTTCTAGTTTCTATTATATGTGTCATTCACATACTATGTCTTTGTAAGGCGGTAAAACGTAATGACGGAGTTGTATTTTTCATAGGGTTGTCAATTTAAAGTAGTGTGATTAACTACGAACAAAATAATTTGATAAAAGTGAACATAATTAATCATGCCCCTTAAATTCCATAATATGGAAGTAACACCTTAATGTTTTTGCCATGTGCGCAAGCAAAACTACATTTCCAGAGATCAGGCAGAACAGAATGAGTAAGAACTTTTTATTTTCATTTGGAGGTGTTTCTCAGACTAATTGGATTTTTTTTCAAATTGATTTAATTAATTACCAGTTTTACATTTCCATTGCACACTAATTATCAAATATCCCCCATTTATGAACAAACAATCATTCAAGTTTGGGTTTGTCAAGTCTCACCAAGGCTGCATTCAAAAATACATCAAAATACAATAATAAAAAAAAACTTTGATTTTATTTTATTTGCAATCATTACTCCAGTCTTCAGTGTCACATGATCCTTCAGAAATCATTCAAGTAACATGTTGAACATAGTTGCTCATTAATAATTTTGTGGGAAAACGTGATCATTTTTAAGGATTCTTCAATCAACTGAAAGTTCAAAAGAACAGAAGTTTTTAGTAAAATAGAAATCCTTCGTAACGTTAACGATAAAAGGACCCAAACCTTCTGAACTGTATAATATGTACACTCAATATATAATATATAAAACTTGTGTTCAAATTAGTTATATAATATTATAATATTAAAAAGCATTATAAACTAGTGTTAAATCCTGAAATGTCACGTTCTGTTTTAAAATCATTAACACTCATCTTCAGTGATGACTTGGTCAGCTGTCCTAATTATTTTTCATCAGTATCTTATGTTTACAATTTCTTGCTGCATCTGTGCATGTACTATGGACCACTTTAAAGAGCTATCAAGTCATCCTGACAGCAAATAAAAACATACAGCAGAGTAATACAAACAACAGGATAAACCAAGGCCCTCATTGCCTATGTGTGTGTGTGTGAGTAAGTGTGTATATTTCCTAAAGCCCACGAGATCAGGAGAGAACAGCTCCTCCACACAGAGGTAAAAATTCATTTCTTGAGAGCTATATATCAAGCGGTATTTGTTTAATGAGTGCTCCTGTGGAAAGATGTATAGAACATGTCAGCCGTCCACTTGCAGTGCGTTCTGGGATACAGATAACATCACAGAATGTGACCGCTCACTCTGTCTCAACGCCCCATCCGCTTTATCTCCCTCTTCCCTGGCCCATTATAAATGAGAGGGTATGGGAGAACAAGGAACAAAAATAATGGAGGAGGGGGAAAAAGCCTCACCAGCACTCCGCAACCTCACCAAAACAAACAAACAAAAGAATCATCAATGCCGGACCCGGATGGACGTTCCGTTAAAGCACTTTAACAGTGCCACCGCAATGTGCTGTAAGACATGTCGTGACGTGTGAACTGGGTGAAAAATGAGCCCTGTTTGTGGTCATCCTTTATCGGTTGAATCTCCTGGACTCATGTTGTGGTGAACCTGCTGTTTGGCATGCTTAACTAACCTGTGCTCTCCTCTGACAGGTCTTTGCACCTTTTAAGTTATGGAAATGAGATGCAAGAGGCGGACATGGGGGTAATTAATTGTAACTCGAAGGATAATGTTGGCCTGTCAGGGACGTCTGCACGTTGTGTAACATTTTTTAAGGGGAATGTGCTCAAACTGAGAAGATCTGCTGGCGTTCAATCTTAATTGCTGTGCAGGCGGAATGCTAAAGCGCTTTCTGCTTTTCTTCAGCTCCCCTCCTCCTCTATTCCCTCCTCTCCTTCCTGTCATAGTATTTATTGTGTTTGTAAACACCTCATACACAGGAATTATCAATGGGCAAAGCATTGACTGGGACATTGTGGGTGTGTGTTTTGGATGTAAACAAATGTGATACTCTGCATGTGTGTGTACTGGTTTATGTACTGGATATGGATATGGATATGTTTTTTCACGGGTTTTGTTTTCCACTTTTCCGCATTTTTTATTTCAGATTATTTCTAAATTTAGATTATTTCTTATAGTTGTTTTATTTTAGATTTATTTCAGATCCTAACCCCAACTACAAAATATCAGATCAACAGATATAGAAAAATGACTAAATAGAATAAAATAGTGTAGCATAATTCAATAGAATACAATAACTCGGGCAGATTACACCAAATCGTCAATGTTGTTACCACAAACTAGAAAATATTTGGTATTATATATGTGTTCATGTTTCTCTTTTTGCGCACCCGAAATATTTGAACGTCACCCCAAGAACGTCTAATAAAAATACGATCACGTTTGTTACACGAAGCCACAATAAATAACTAAATAAACAAATAATTTATATTTATTTTATATATATATATATATATATATATATATATATATATATATTTGAAGTTACTTTTACTTTTTTGGTTGTTTATCAGCATCATTGTTTTTAAGAAAAAGATATGCTACTTCAATAATGGTTATTTTAACATTAGTTTCTGTTAATTTATTTATCAAATTAATTCTCACTCTGTGTTTTTTATAGATCATTTTTGTTGTTTTCCTCTAAATATTTATCATTTAATATTTGTTTCCACTCTAATATGTAATGACAATTTTTGCCAGTTGCACGCTGCACTTTGATAATGCCACAATTCAAAACTGCAAACGCATTTATTAATTAATCACAATTTAATTTATTTAAAAATGTTTATAGTTTAGAGAGAAAGTTTACTATTAAACTAAAAGGTGAAGTTTGCAGGTTAAATCACCTCAATCCAAAAAGAATGACTGTCCTCAATCGTCATTGTTTAGGCACATGTTTTTATAACAATTTTCCAGTTGTGTTTGTAGTTGCACAGACACTCCACCTTTAAGTTTTGAAGCATTAATGCACACTTCTATGAAAACTATAAATAAATAAATAATAAAATTATAAAACTATAAATGTATAGCATATAACGTATATGGTGGAAAGTCAAGTCTACTCACACTATCCTTAATACTCAGACTCCTCTTAATAAGCTTAGCTGAGTCTGAAAGAAAAGAGAATAATGACGCTGGTGTTGATGGAAGCTGCCTTGTGGGAGACCAGATCCCGAACCCCCTCTGTGACACATCATGCCAAGAACGTGTTCGCACCAGCGACACCTCGTCCCCCTAAACCAGGGTGTGAAAATCCATCTGGATATGTAAATAAAGGAGGTGTGCGAGCGAGGACATGACAGCGCCACCGCACCTGTACAGAGCTGTACACGGGAGCTTAAAAGCTTATTCAGGTCTCTGGTCCAACTCAATCTCCTCAAATCAACTGCAGAGCTTTCAAAAGGCTCTCTGTGCTGAGACACAACATGTTCGTGACCCGTGCGACAGTGCGAGGAGGGGAGAGAGGGGTAAATGAGAAATAAAAGCAAGCAAAATTGTCTCCATGAAAAAGCCAAAAAAGAGGGAAAAAGACATTTTCGCAGCACTGCAAGGGGTCTGTGAGTCTTATGAGTGGCTTTAGAGAGTTGAGCAATGGTTTCACAGTAGAAACGCCTAGGAGTGGGAATCTACTACAGGAGATTATGGCTATTATTTGTCTTAATTTACTCTCTGCTCTTAAATGTTAGGCTCTGTACTCCCTGCAGGATAAAGACGTCCCCTGTAGGTTGGACCTCCTACATGTGCAATGGGTTTTTATTGACTGTGAGAGAGAGTTGATCCGTGTGGGCCGTGGAAGGGAGGGGTAGCCCCTGGGTCTCGGCGATCCAAACGGATGTCACACAGCAAGAGAAGACTCTAATAACGGCTCTCTCGGGACCCTTCTGGGCCTGGTGGACCGACACATGTGCACACACATACATAGCCCCGCCTCATATTCCCTCTCTAATGTCTCCTTGCCTGCTAGCCATAAACACTCACTGTCCTAACCTTCTGCAAAGCCCCCAAAATACCTCCGTTCTCTCACGGAAATGTCTAGCTGTGACAGATTCCAGTGGCTAACGGCCCTACGGAGACCAACCTTAGCTTAATTAAAATAATGTAGCTTCTTCATCCTATTATCCTCAAGACTTTCTCTCCTACTGTTTTATTCTTCTGTCACAAGGGCTCAATTGTCCACCAGGATCCTAAGTGACTCAACAGGATCCAAAAAACCATTGCTCTGAGACAGCGTACACCTCTCAGCGTGAGGCCTGGCGCCCAGAAGGCAACGCTTAGACCATCTGTCAGTCAAGCCGCCAAGTTTCTCTCTGTCTTCGTGATGACAGTGGACGAACTGAACGGCCTCTCCTTGTCAGAGTGCCAGTGCTCATTGAGTCATCTTCACCCTGCGCCATGTCAACGGGCCCCTTTGTTCCACGACAACCTTTTGACTGGGGCTAATGCAAACTAGTGGAAGTGCATAGTGACATGACGCAAGGTGATGGAGGAGAGAAGAGCCATGGCTGCGCCCAGCATGGGGTTTGAGGAGAGTTAGAGGTGTCGAAGAATGGGTTGTCTTTGTATACAGGGCACCTGTGGTCACATAAAAAAAAAAATTTTAAAAAAGGGAAATAGGGAAAGAATAGGATTTCTAGACGAGACCAGGATGAGGGAAAAACTGAAAAGAAAGTGGAAGAAGCGAGAATTGTGGCAGATGGGAGAGTGTGTGACCGTTGGTAATCGTGATTTTACCAAGACATGTTCCTGCATCAGTATATTTGTTGATCCTGGAACAACATTCCTGTCCGAGAATATAGTCCTAACCCTAGCCCTACCCATAAGTTATCCCTAAAATCAGACAACACTGATGTAGAAGCACCTAACCCTGACTGAAAGCCTAAACTTGACATTAACTGTAAACTTGTCCCTCAAATCTGATTGGTTGATTGGAATGTTGCTCCAAGATCAACAAAGATGTTGATCCACTAACATGTTGTGCTTGGTGAAATCAGGTTCACTGTGACTGCTGGATCAAACCTGGGCCAGTTGTATAAACTGCTAAGACTAGTCTTACAAGTTAGTCATAATTTTTTTTATCTTTTTTAGACTGTTCATAACTTTTTCCAAGTCAGATACATAAAAACATAGATTGATCTAATTTGATACAAAAAAGTAAGACTGATTTAACCATAACTAACTGCTAGTTGGTCAAAGTAGATCTTAAGGCACAGTCTTAACATAATGGCTATGTTTATGCAACTGGCCTCTGTGTTCTTCTCTACCCAACCTTCACCAACCAAGGTTTTTTTTTTACCACTTTTTTAATGTTTTACTAATTAATACCTTAAAATAAATGGGCTCTCCAAGGGCTGGGTAAAATATTGATTCTCCAATTAATCACGATCATTAAATAATAGGGAGAAAATGTCTTTATATTGAGCTGCACTACAGCACATACAGCACAACCAATGTAGTCTGATTCATGAATAACTTAAACACTTAAGTTGATCATTTAAATGAATCATTCAAAAGACTCACAAATTCAGTTACTGTTGTGTTAGTTACTTTTTGAATATTTAAATGAATTAACTCACTGAATCCATGAGAGCGATTAGCCTACTGAATCAACATCAGGTCACATTACTTTCTGTGATGGAATATTTTAATAAAAAAAAACATTACACTGATACATATGGTACATAACTGAGTGCATAATTCACCTAAACATTGTGCAATGTTTGATTTATATCAAAACTGTTTTCCATTTTACTTCAAATAAATGCCTCTCTGGGGGTTATAATATAAATTTTCTGATTAATCACAATCTTTAAATATTAGCAAGAAAACATGTCTTTTTACTGAGCTGTACTACAGTGCAAACGTGTACCAAGTTTCATGAATAAATGAATCTGATCATTATGAGCTGGTCATTTTAATAAATCATTCAAAAGACCCTCAAATTCAGTTACTGTTGAGGTAGTAACTGTTTGAATCTTAAAATTAATTAATTGAATCTATGAGATCAGGTTAAATTACACTCAGTTATGGATTTTTGATTTATAGTATACATACAGTACACTGTAAAAAAAATATCCTACTAAAGTATGGTTTAAAAAGACTGTCAGCTGAGATTGCTGAGATTCGGGGGGTATTACAGGTATTACAATCTGGTATTACAGGATGACATATTTATGTTTTATAACTTATAAACCATACATTTCATTAACTAATATAATCTTAATATACCTACTTGAACTTTAAAAAATTCGATTTTTTACTTAAATTGTATTGATAACCACCATAATTATACAGGTGGTAAAATAGACAGACATATGATGAATCAAGGCTCGTCTCATTGTAAGTGGCCAGTCAATAAAAATTGGCCAGTACTCATATGTAGACGGTGCAGAGGGTCATACGCACAAAGACAAAACACTATCAGAGCAAAACACAACAATAAAATAATGCAATAAACATTCAAACTCATCACAATGCAGTCTGGATTTCTCCCAGCAATCACAATTCCTGCTTTAAATCGTTAAAATCATTCACGCACCACTCTTAGAATCCAAACAGTGCCATCATGTTTTCCTCATGGGCTGTGAAACAGAACAGGGACATGTTAAAATTCACATTAAAGACTGCAGAAACTGAGAGCAGCTCATATCTCAGCTCTTTTACGATTGTCATATAATGACAGTCACACCCGACTAGTGTTGTGGAAGTACAGGAGCACAGGACCAGCCCCTGTGGTCATATAAATCTCAGGGGGAAACGAACAGTGGCACGGTTCTAGCAGCATTACTTACACGTATCATAGCTGTCCACACATGGCCCACATGTCATACCATGACAAAAAACGGGGAGGGGGTGGAGGATTCCAGAACGTTCTACAGCAACTCCACATTTACCATATCACACGACTGCAAATATCTCTTGAACGCTGAGTCTCTGGGGCACAATTATTTGTAAGGGAATACAGTTCAGACTTGCTCTGTTCCCTTTGGATTTTATGATAACACAGCCATAAATGTGATCCAGATAGCGTAGAACACAGTAAGGTAAAGTCCTTATACAGCAAAAGAGTCGTGTTTTGAAAATAGCCTCAAAGAATGGCATTACATTTATTTTATAGCATTTTCATTAAATTTAATGGTTCGTGAAAAAATGAGTTATGATCATTTGGCCGTTTATTGCTGGCTAAAATCCAGACTCACAGCAGAGGGTCATGGAAAGGTCAAAGGGTCGTGTTCTCTACAGAATGACAATAATCAGTATGACCTGACAAATTGATTTTGCATCCTGCGCAGCAGCAAAGTGTGCATTAGCGAGCCCGCTAGCTTTTGTGCTGTGAGTAAATGGACAATAAAGCATAAAACAACACGCAATAGCTCTTCGGCATAATTAGCTGCTACTATATGAGCATTCGGGAGGTGGTGGGGCTTGGGTGGAGGGGGCAGGCAGCACTTAACACCGGGGCTGTGAGGGTGTTATGCCGCTCAGAGAACCTCATTCACTCCCCTTACAGTTCCCTCGTTACAGTGCCATGGCCAGCAGTGGGCAGCCGCTACATTTGGCGTGCCAACGGTCACACATCAGCGCGTTATCTCATCTCATCTAACACAGAGAGATGATGGCCGTCACCTCAGTAACTAACCCCCCACCCCCACGAACACACATCCGCACGGACGAGTGCTGCCTAGTAACAACAGCGGACCCGGTCCAGGCTTGTTTCAACAGCCAGGGCTAGACTAATAGATTTCCTCCTGTATTTATACCCTACATCACTCTTGTTTCCCAGGCCCTCAGCACAGGTAGCTGTTTTATATGAAATGAACAATCTTTATAGACGTGCCCGAGCCATAACAAGGCTGATTTTCAGCACCGGCCCCAGTGTATAAGTCCTGCTGAATTGTCAGGCTTTGCGCTCGACAAATCAAGCCTAACTTATGATGTTTTCTGTGTAATTTTTATTCCCGTTTGACTGGCCAACTACCCGGTAGTAATAGAATGTTGGGAAAAGGCCAGTGGGGGAATGTTTGCGCTCTGGGTGATTGATCGACGGCCACCTCGCTTTTCATTTATATCTCTCTCACCCCTTCCGTTGCGAATCGGTTAAGTTTAGGAAAAATGAATCCGAAAAAAAGCACGGCAGAAGAGAAATGGCCCCAGATTACAGCAAGGCACAATCGTAGATCTAAGCCAGGCCCTGGTGTCGGGGTGCGTGGATTGTTTGCGAGCATTAAGTTATCTAAATGAAAATCAATACTATGTGTGCCAGCGTTTTACAACGGAGAAGTGCCCCGAGTCCATGCGGAGGGGTGGGGAGGATGAATCAAGGAAAAGAGGAAGGAAGCTCTGGGGCCCTGTGGGTCTCGTATTGGAGTCAAGTGCTGCGTCCCAATTCGCCTATTTATACTACACCCTAAAAGTATGTACACTTTTTACATACATCTCTCTCATACAATTGCGTCTTTAATGGTTGCTCTCTGTCGCATCCTGTCTTTGAAACTGGCCTGTCAGTAATCTTGTCACAGTTAAAATCCTCCACATTGCATTTACTTTCCCACCGTATCCGATGTAGTAGCACGTTGATCTGCAGTCGTGGGTCTTTGATCTGCAGTCGTGGGTCTTTCATTCAGAGACTCTCCTCAAATGATGCATTTAAAAGTTAAAATTGCCAAACGGATTTTTATAAAAGTCCACATTGTTATTGCAGATGAAATATAACACAGATGTTATTAAATAAATAAAAAAATTCAGGTTAAACTTTGATTATTAGTCACTCAAACCTTTATCTAAACCTCTCACCGTCGGTCGCGCACATCCGCCATGTTTTGTCGTTTTTTTAACACTTTTTACTCGTGTTTGAAGTTCTGAACAGAATCCTCCTCCAAAGCGCAATGGGTTGTGGTGGGCAATATTAGCCTTTAGAGTGTGCACGGATCCACACTTCGAACATCTACCGGAAATAGTAGTATCATCCGGGGACACTTTTCAACATACTATGCTTTGGAACAAACTTATTCTAATCTCACATACTATTTAGGATGGATAGTATTTGGGGTGTAAATCGGACAGTTCATCACGTTACGCATATGCAACCATTTGTTGAATGTGCGAGTTAGAATTTGATGTGGTTGCATTTGTGCTAGTGCTATGCACTCAGTTAAATTTAAGAGCTGTTGTATCCGTAGCTGATGCAGTCTGTCACTTTTTGTGTTCAAAATTAACAAAATTTATATAAATTAACGAGTACATCATGAATCCATTTTCCAAACCGAGTTTTTGTCTTATCCTGAATCACTACGGTACACCTATACTAAGTGTTTATATTCAGACTACTAGTTCTGTTTATTAACCGCTAGAGAGCAAGCGTACACGTGCATTGCACACTGATGATGAAACGCGCCAATGGACTATCTGCACAAATCATTCTTTACAACTTCCATATAAGCCAGCAGGAAAACCTGTGGTGAAATGTCATTTGCTGGTGTGTTGGTCTCTTCAATGTCCTGACGTAGCTTTAACAGCATAAATATTGTAATCCTTAGTTTAAAATCAGAATATAGTCACTTAAATAGTTAGACCTAGCATTCATTTAGTTATTCAAATGTAAGATGACATAAAAAAAGAAGTGTTCCTCAGCAAAACTCGATCATCATTCACACTTTCGTTTGAAAACAAAGCGTCAACACACTGTAAAAATGAAAGATTTGGTGTGCACTTTAGTTCGATTTATTGAACAAAACTGGAGTTTCACAAGTGTGCCGAAATCAGTGAGCTTGTGCTGCGAGGCACTGATTGAGTTTTCATGAGACTTTAGTTAATACTTGATACTTCACCTTGACAAAGTTTATTTTTTTAAACCTAGTGATTTTATAATATTTATTGGTGTATATTTGTAGTTTTTGGTCATCACATTAAAAATAACATTTGAAGTGCTGAAAAAATGTTGCGTGTCCAATTACAGGCATTGCATTTCTTATTCCAACGTTCACATTAGCTTCAAGTCTTTATTGCAATCAATAAAACTGCTTTATTGGCAAATTAGGTAAGTGTGATAACCGGCATTAAAATATAAACGCAACATTAAAAAGTCAACCATTGATGGTTTTGTGTGGATGTACAGTGAGTCCAGAATGTTCACCGGAAATGCCTGAGCTGGCTTATCGAAAGCCAGGAAGTAACTGTGCATACAGTCCAATAGGAATTCAGGAAATTTAGGAATTAATTAATATAAAAATGAAAAGATTGAGACAACTATTCATCAGCATGCATTGATTAATCCTATGTTGGAGCAAAAATCATGTGCTGGTGCAACCAACTGAGAAAGTTGGTAGCACCAGTGCAACCAGTGGAAAAGTTAGTCTGGAGCCCTATCTCAGCAAGCACATCTTTTCTAAGTGACTAACAGCCTGACCTGAATACGCCGCGCTGATTCGCTAAAATCATGACTTTCCGGGTTGTGAAAAACAAAAGGGACCATCAAAATAAAGTGTTACCAAATAAAGATTCAGAGAAGGTTTTCAGTGAAGGTTCTTAAAATAACCATTTTGACTTAATCTGAAGAACATTTAAAAAAATCTAACGAACCTTTTTTTTCCACACTAAAAGAACTCAGTAATGGAACCATAGATGTCAATAAAGAACACAGTGTATGTGTGTGACTCAGGGATGGAAATTAGCACCCGCCACCAGCCAAATGCGGGTGATTTTGTGTTGTGGCGGGTAAACTCATTCACCTACCGGCCACCGTGACGGGTAAATAAAAATAGCATCATGCGATGTTCGTCTGTTATAGGACAAATTAGTTTGAATAAACGAGCAGACGCTGATTAGCTACTTGCTCTGCGTTTATTTAAAATGAACAGCAAGACAACTAGCAGTGAATGTGCTTTCCATTAAATGAATCACACGCAGTAAACAAATCCTTAAAAAATAACAAAAAAAACCAGGGCTATTCTGGTGGGTGCGGTGGTGACGTGGTGACGTGTTCAAGTAACAAGGGTGGTGCTGCCAATAAAGCTCCTAAAATCTGTCACAAAGAACCGGCAAAAAAATGTATTATGAATATGTAAAATATAGCAAGGAGATATTTTAATTGTTTATTAATAAACAAGTGTTTTCTTTGTCAGTGTCAGCTGCAAAGATGAAGTTGACGATGCTGACTCGCGATCTTCGCAGTAGTGAACGCGCCAGAGAGAAATGCACATTTCATACGGATTACATAAGCAGAGAGCAGTCTGTAGTCTGTTTTCTTTCGTTTTGAATTGTTCTGTTTAAAAGTAGACATATCTGTGAGGCAAGTAGGCTTCCTTATACGCTGAGTTTCGCTTCATTTATGAGACGAGCTCCAGTTCACGCGCCGGCGCCTCCCTTTCGTGATTATCTATCGTCTGCTATATTTACTTCTCATTTATTAAATCCAGGCAATTGGTTGATGAAACATTGATTAAAATTAAGATACAATTAATACAAAACGAAATTCACTTTAAAGAAAGGTTTTGTGCCTTCTGTTTGATGTCTCTTTGAAAGTTTTAAAGCATCTTTTAGTGCCGCTTTCAGAGCGGTCACCTCCGTAACATTGTTTTTTCCTCATATGCGAACTGAAATATCAGTTCATGGTTTGTGTGTGTAGGCTATAAGAGAGAAAGAGAAAAGACTTGAGATTAAATAAACTGCTTATGTATTGTAGATCTTGTAGTATTAATTTTCACATGCAGTTACACATTGTCAGTTACAAGAAAGTGGCTGGTAAAAACATTTGAGTGGCTGGTAGATTTTGAAATCCACCAGCCACAGAGGCCGGTGGACAAAAAAAGTGGCCCTATTAGAAATTGATTTCTGATCATAGCACAACTGTTTCTTGTATGTCAGCCAGCACAGGATCATTCAATCTCTCACAATTATGTAGAGCTGTCCAAAGAAGTCTGATGAAGTCATAACCGTGCTGGCTATACACCATGCCTGTTACTGAGCTCGAGACATCCATTAGCAGACGTTTCCGCAATGCTGCAACTATGTTGCAGAAATGTCAACAGCTGCCGGGCAGAATCAAGGCCGTGTTAAAGAGTGAGAATATGTTTGCAGAGCGGAAACCATCTCCAAATTGCAGATTACTGCACAGTTTGGTGTGTAATACTTCAGATTATAGTACTAGCACGGTCATATTACTGAAAAACAGGAGGCCTGGGTTTGCACTTGTTGTGGAAACACTCTTTGGTTACACACGCAGTTATTTTCTTGAGCTTATAATGGAATGATAAGGGCAGGCATTTGCCACAAGACATGCCATCATATATAATAAAGACAGTCATTAACCACACACATATTTTCCATGTAATTCATATCATTGTGGGTGGGAGATCTCACGCCGTTCCACTAGCAGGTGGCAGATCTGCGAGGCTTTAAATAGGTCCCCTGCTCTCGGAAGTGGATCGGACCATCCATTCGTTAATGATTATTATCCTACTGCCTTTATGACACCCTCAATGATTTTTTAATGTCAATGTTCGGAGAAGATACCAATAACTGGATTAATATCGGAGGTAATCTAGATTTGCTGGTCCTGTGCATTTTGATTATATGCCAGAGGCCTCTCATTGGAAAATAGCTAATATGCTCAGGCACTTGTCTCTCAATTATATGAGCTGCATTAACCCTTAGCTGTCCACACTCACCGGGTCTAACCCTTTTCTGCCACCTTTACAAACAAGTGATGTTGTCAGCTGATAATACCACGGTACTTCATATACTGTCACCAGAGTACTGAATGGTACTACAACACCATGTAACTAATCAAATCATGGTATTTACATTTACAATCAAAGGTACTTAAAAAATCTATCAATCAAATAATAATAATAAATCAATAAGTCAAAATCAATCAATATTGCATCTTTTTATTTCATTTTTTGAACATTTAAATGTTTGAATTTAATGTACATTCAAGTGCTACATTTGTTATAATAGTGCCGCTATTTTCTTATTTTGAATAATTCTGTAAATAATGTATCCTGTCAAAGTGACAATCTGTATGAGAGCGAAAAACCAATGGAACCAAGTTGCAAACCAAAAAGATTGAGGAAACTGAAAGAGGAAAGAACTGTGTATTAGGCAGTCAAATCCTGATGTAGCCCTATCTCCCAGTTTGCTGAGGGAAAAAAAAAAAGAGGAAATTTTTCCATTGCAGATGCACTCAAGCAGAGGACAGGAGCTCAGGCCATGCTAATAAATCAGCCCCTGAGCCTCTGGTGGCAACTGATCACTTGGGAATACTGAAGAGGAAGAGAGAGAGATCATGGACGTGAGGCCTAAGAGAGAAATGATACTCTCTTAAATAGCCCTGTACCACTGGACACGCATAGAAACACACACACACACACACAACACAGAGAAGCAAATATGTGTAACATATCACTGATATCTCCACCTCTACGCCCTCACATTTTCCCAGACAAATTAGAGGAACCCTGGACAGTTACTGCTGGAAAAACAAAAGTCTGATTTTCCAAAGTGCGAACGGCCTATTATTGTGCACACAGAGAGGCTATTTGGGAAAGGGCCTAAGGACACGAGGGCGAGTCAGTGAGAGAGAGAACCTAAAAAATGGTCTCCATCCTCAGTCAACACAATGACTATCTGCCCTGGGGAAAATATCCAATTAAAACCCTAAATATAAAAAGAGCACAAATGAAATTATATTCAAGAGAAAAATGCTCATTGGTTCATTTGTTCAAGACATTTTCCTCGAGCTAAACACAAATAATAATTTAAATAGATACAGATTTTTCAAACTGCGTTTATTTCAGATCTAAAGAAGTTTTGTTTCTACAGTGGTTAATGCTGTTTAAGTTTTTTTTGTGTGTGTGTGTGTATGTGTGTGTGTGTGTGTATGTAAATGTTCAAATAAAAAAATAAAAATAAAAACTGTTTATATAACACTTTTATAAAAAGTTTAGAAAAAAAAACTAATGTAGACAAACAGAGCTTTACAGAATACAATCAGGCATACAATAAATACAATCACAGAATACTACATAAAGCTAAAATAATTAAAAACACTCTTACTAAAATTACTTCAAAGTAATAAAATCAAACAGCAAATAAATTTTTGAATGAATGAATGAATGAATAAATGAATATAAAGGATACATTATCCAGATGCACTGGGACACATCCTCAGTGATGTTAAATTATTATTATTTTTTTAAATAAAAATAAAAAAAAGATTTCTCACCCATGCATTCATTCATTTATAGATCTGTTAAATGAGGGACTTGAATCTATACCCTTCTTAAAGCATCATTTGTTGTAGGGTTACGAGGAAGTTGTTTTCGCCTAGAGCTCATGTGGGTCTGCGCCACAAAATAAATGACCTGGATTATAAATACACAGTCGCCTCCAAAGTTCCTTGTGGAAAAACAAAGAACACACGATTGTCACTAGCTATAAGAGTGTGTGCTAAACATCACAGTGCCTGACATGCTGAATATGCTTTATTTTGAATACAATGTAAAGCTTAGCGTTTCCTGTCATTCGTCATCGACTAGTTACTTACTCAAACGCAGTCTCATTGCATCAGTTTGGATTGTGTTGTTTTATATGCACAGTAAAGTCAGAGAGTGTGTTTCAGCTTTATTCAATCAAGTCCATTCATTGTGTGCAAATCTATTTCTCGAAGCTCACTTCTCTTGTGCAGGAGGTCTATTGCTATTTCTCTTTCTTTTCTCTTTCTCTCGTGTGCCATTGCTGCGTTTCATCTTAAGTGAGTTTATTCAAGTGTAGTCAATGTTTTTTCCCCCTGAAAGAGTAGCAGAGGCGAGAGGGGGAGGAAGAGGGACAGGAACAGCAGTTTCTATGGCCACACAACCAGTCTAGCTCTGGTAGCCCAGAGGACACGTTCAGTAATCCCACCAATGATGTCTGCCGCCCCACTGAAGGCGAGCAGCCCCACAAATACCCACAGACCCCCACCATCCATTTTTATTGTATTCAGGCTGCAGTGCTGTATTTCCTGGCTCCTCTTAGCACCACACACACAGGGCACTCCAAAACAAAAATCCATACTATCGATCGGCCAGTGTCACCACAATTATTCTTTTGAAACAGCCATTGAAAACAAATTACATCTGCACTGCGTTTTCATCCGATTGCTCTGGGTGAGCAATGCTCACTCCCGTTTTCCTGCTGCCCCCCATCCCAACAAACACCCTCCCTCATGCTCTTCCGCCCACAGCGCCGTGCGGCTAACGATGGAGCTGGAGTGTGTCCGGAGGGGGGGTTCGCGCCACATGACGGCAGTTAAGGAGAAAGCTACTTAAGAAAAACAAAAGCCTAAATTAGCGACACACCAGAGAGGAGACCTGTGCAATAGAACAACAGCATAACATTAATATATATATTTTTCCCTTAGAGGGGGCAGTGATTAGGGAAGAGTCGACTCTGTGTGTATAGGGCGAGTTTCGGCGTATGTCTGCGTGACTAGGTACTATGGCAGTAATTACCTGGCTGGTTTCCTCTTTCTCCTATTAGAAAATAAATCAGTGGATGGTGTATCAAACAGCCAGAGAGTCCTAATGGAATTATTCCTGTGCACCGATTCCTCTTGTGTTTTTTTTGTTGTTTTTTTTGTTTCCTTTGTATAATAGAGAATCAAGTACACTTAGAGAGGGAGAAAGAGTATCTGTGTGATTGTACGCATACAAATGCATTTAATCAGGCCTGATTGTTATATATAACACTATTACATGATTTGATTTGCTTATATCATGTCAATTAAGCATACTAGTTAACATTCAGCCCCAACTGAAGGTGCACCTGTAATCTGTACAGATCTGAGTGTGTACATTATGTATACTGATGGTTTTAAATAATGCACTTTCAAAATCAATTTCTTTGGATTATTCTGTTTGGAATCATATAAATCACATTACATATTACAAACTGATCTTCTGAGCTTCTCAATTACACTGGAGTGTATAAAGAAATGTTTGATTACATGATAGTTCTGGGCATAAAATTGGCAGGCAATCACAGAGAGTTGTTTGCAGTGGACATTACTGCGTGAAATGACTAGTTGAGTTTTTCTTTATATCAAATCCATGTTCACATGAGGATGGTGTACACAAAAAGAAACTTTTATTTTACTTGCACTGCTGCTGAACATTTAGTGCTCTGGATTTTGTGTGTAATAACGTTAATCATTAATGTTGCTTGTAAGGTGATATAGAGTGGACATCTAGAATGCAAAATGCAGTCCAATGTTTATTGACAGGCTGTGATATAATGAAGATACGTGTGTGACTCAGTTGTTGACCTGTACACAAAAGTCTGGTTCTCTTATGTTTACCAAGGCTGCATTTATTTGAAGAAAAAATAGAAACAGTAATATTGTGAAATATTATTATAATTTCAAATCATTCTTATATATTTTAAAATGTAATTTGTTCATGTGATGACAAAGCTGAATTTGTAGTGTCACATGATCCTTCAGAAATCATTCTAATATGCTGATCAAGAAAAATGTCTTAATAGCAATGTTGAAAACAGTTGCGCTTCTTAATATTCTTGATTATGTTTTCATCATATGACTAGTAAGTTCAAAAGAACAACATTTATTTTAACATTATAAAAGTATTTACTATCACTTTTGATCAATTTAATGAGTCCCTGCTAAATAAAAGTATTAACAAAAACTTTTGATTATTTAATTAATTTAATTTAATTTATTTGATTAATGCTTTGATGGGAAGTAAGTAAAAGGTTAACATCACCTGCATGACTTCATTGTTTAATTCTTCATTCAATGCATATACAAAAATTAGTGTGGATGACAATTCACAATTTTTATCCATGCATATTCAAATAAAACTTCTGCACAAGTCATACTTTGTGTTTAAAGGGATACTCCACCATTTTTTCATATTAAACTATGTTATTCCCTTAAAGGTGCAAAACGCAAGTCTCTGAGTTTTTGCAGAACTACGCCCCCTCTGGCAACAAGCGAAACTGCAACCAGAGTGGTGGCACTAGACAAAATGTTTCTTTTCTTTACTTTACGTGGAGTTTGCGTTGGGGTTTGGAATGGACTACAAGCCGGTCTCTTTGAATCCATCTTCTACCTTTGACGCGCGAGTTGTCTTCGCTGATGCGGAGAATGGCGGCTTATACACAAACCTGCGAGACATAGCCTGGTGAGCGTGAACGCACATGACGTCACGCCCAGTCTCAAATTCGAGCCCGAATCCCTCTTATATATTTTACTGTACAGGATTTTAGAGGCAATCTCAGTGAGCAGAGAAGTGCTCATTCAGCCCATCAGGCAGTTCTTTAAGCATGTATAGGATAGAAAAACAGGTATTTTTAACATGAAAAGTTGCGCAATGCACCTTTAACTAAGACGAGTTGATACATACCTCTCTCGTCTCAGTGCGTGCACTAAATCGCTCTGTCTTGCGGCGTAACTTTGTTAGCACTTAGCTTAGCCCAGGTCATTCAATAGGGGCCAAGCAGAGAAGCGACCAAACACCTCCACGTTTTCCCTATTTAAATACAGTTACTCGAGTAGTGTAACTCGACCTAGGACAGTGACACAAAATAAAACGTTGCGCTTTTCTAAGCGTGTAAAATGGATAACTGTTTTTTATGGCGGAATACCATAGCAAGTGCTTGGAAGCACTTTGACTCGGCTCAGTAATATCACTCGTTAAAAATACTTGGTTCTATTGGCGCAAATGAGAGGGAGGAGGAGAGGGAGCGGGGGGAGTGATGATATTACTGCGCTGAGTCGAACTGCTCCCAAGCACTTGCTATGGTATTCCGCCATACAAAATAGTTATCCATTTTACATGCTTAGAAAAGAGCAACGTTTTATTTTGTGTCACCATCCTAGGTCGAGTTAGGCCCAATCCCAAATGGCACACTTCATGAGCACTTTCGGTCTTGTGGACTTAACCCTCTGGGGTCTGAAATCACGCCGGCGTGATTTGCTCGCTTTTTTTCTTATCAGTGCAAAAGAGACTCAAAATACTCTGTTGATTTTGATCTTACATTTAAGTGTTATACATCATTAGATCCTGTTAAGTGTCTATTTTTTTTGTGGATACTCGCAATAAAAACAAAGTGTTGTGCTTTTCGCCAAATAAAGAAAAACGAACATGATGCGAGTTCTGCGTTCTCTCTGTCTGTGAAGTCCATTCTGAAACACGTCCTAAGATTAACTGTAACTCCGCGAATACTTGTCACACAGGCACGAGAGATTTTTCTTTATGAAGCTTGAATTCTCTTCTTTTAAATGAAGTAATTTATATAAAAAACAAATACTCACAGTTTATGTAATCCGTTTGAAACCAAGGAGAGGTCCAGTTTTTTCTTTCTCCCCTCATTATTTTTAATGAGTTGAGGCCGCCACGCCCCCGGCGCTATTCACATGTAAATAGTTTAGGTGATCTATATGCATCGCACACGCCCCCGATCAATGCCATGAAAACACAAAGTTTCTTCATGAGATTCGCTGATAGTTCATCGCGTTTTGAGGATGGCACAGCGGGCACGCTACTCCGGTAAAGAGGCCGCCAGATGATTCTGTACAGCGAGGAAGAATTCACCTTTTTTCCTCAGAGGAAGATTATTGCAACTCAAGACGACGAACGGCTGCATTTTGAAGAGAGAATTGATCCCGCCGAGGATACAAGTTCGGAGTAAGTGTTATATTGTTTAGTGTTATATAATTATTTTTCTGATCATATAGAACTCATGTTTTCAGACTATATTTTGCTTAGTATTGCCTTACAATATAACATTCGTGTACATGCTCAAGTGTAAACTTTCAATATGATAACGTTACTCTCTAAACATTTGTATATTAAATATATTTCACTCAGTTTTGATTAGCTTATGCGTAATGTAGCTTATTTGCGAATATCTGCTTAGGTGTAGCCTAAATATAATATGATTTAGTGCAAATATATTTCAGCTTCCGGTAAAATACTGTCTAAATACTAGACATTATATTTTTATATATAAATGTTCTGTTTTGGTTAGCCTATGACACTGCTTATCCTGCTAAAATACTGCACAGATGATTGTGAATACAGGTGTAAATGTTTGAAATGCTCTAAATGCGCGCGGTCTATACGTTATGGCCCATCAGCAGATTCTCGCGGTGTATGGCCCATAAATAGATATTTCTCCGTCCTATGGCCCATCAAGAGATATACATTGTGCGTCCATACCCATTAATTGCCCACAGTTTACTTTGGATTATGTATGCTAACAGTTTTTGTTGTTGTTGTAGGATTGTGTCTGCATCACGCTCTCCTTCTCCAGCACCGCAGAGGAGCACGCGTGTCGTTCAGTTCTCAGTGCGATCGAGAATCATACTGAGTAAGTGCACAGACGTAATATTTACAGATGAAATGTAATTGTGTTTACATCGTCATAATATACAAGTACCCATTGTGTGAAATTACAAAAACTTTTTGTCTTTTTTTTTTATCCATGGCCATTAGTGATTGATAATGATAATAATACAGCTTCTTTGATTGTGTTATCAGCAAATATAAATGGATGGGTATATGTAGAATTTTATACAGGTATCCATCAAAAGTTTGCAAACTTTTTTAATGTTTTAGAAGTCTATTTCACAATATTACTGGGTTTTTTGTTTGTTTGTTTTTTAATCAAATATACGCAGACGTGATGAGCATCAGAGCTCATCACGTCTGCGTATATTTGATTAAAAAACAAACAAACAAAAAACCCAGTAATATTGTGAAATAGTATTACAGTCTAAAATAGCCTAACTGTATATTTTAAAATGTTATTAATTTCTGTGATTCATCATTACTTCAGTCTTCAGTGTCACATGATCCTTCAGAAATCATTCTGATATGATGATTTATTTAAAAAAAATCAATGTTGATAACAGTTGTGCTGCTTAATATTTTTTAAAATATAAAAAATAGTAATGTGTTCTAGGAATTACAATAAAACAGATTGAAAAACCAAACCTTTGCATCTCCTGTCATTCTTTGTTCAGGTTGCCTCACAGCACATTGATGGGGGCATTAGCCTTTGGGGGAGTGTCTTTTGTCTCCCCTGGTGTGAATCTCATTAATATTCATGGCCATTGACACTCCCACGCATACAGCAGTGCTGACACAAAAACTGACTTACAAAATTTTAATTGTTATATTGTTGTTTGTGAAAGAGTGGTCAGAATGATTTTCACATAATTTTGTAGTAAAAATTCTAGCCTACAAGAATAGTAACTCAAAAGTCTTGTGGACAACTGTTCAGTATGTGTTATATGGCCTTATTGCGGTGACAATTTTTTTCCCAAAACTTACTAACCACGCATAATATTTTTTTTCTATAAAATGCAAACATGCACATCTATTTTGCTCACATATTATTGTAGCAGAGTTTGTGCTGAATACAGCCAAATTACATGTTGGCCAATGGTATGTTGTAAGTAGCTGAAATAAGCACAAATGTCAGAGCATGTCAAAACACCTCAAAGGCCTTAAAAACACCTCAGACCCCAGAGGGTTAAAATGGCTGCCGCGTGCGCGTGTCCGTTAAGTCCGTGAGACCGCAGTGTGTCCCATTTGTCATTTTTAGATCTCAGAAGGGTGCTCGCGAGCGCCCCCTCTGCGGTCGATTTGCGCCCTTGATGCGCACTTTTGCCGAGCCCACGCTGATGCGGACTCCACAGCAGACTTCTTCCCGACATTCAAAGCGGCGTTACGTTGCGAAAGTGCGGACTCAGAGGAAGACCGCGAGTGCTTAGGGTTCCATTTGGGACAGGGCCTTACACTACTCGAGTAACTGTATTTAAATAGGGAAAACGTGGAGGTGTTTGGTCGCTTCTCTGCTTGGCCCCTATTGAATGACCTGGGCTAAGCTAAGTGCTAACAAAGTTTCGCCGCAAGACAGAGCGATTGAGTGCACGCACTGAGACGAGAGAGGTATGTATCAACTTGTCCTAGTTAAGGGAATAACATAGTTTAATATGAAAAAACGGTGGAGTATCCCTTTAACCTTTTCAGTCTGGTCCATTCATTGTGTACATATCTATTTCTCAAACGTCTTGTGTATATTTTTATTTCCCTCCGTTTTCTCTTTCTCCCACCAAATCTACATCAATGCTTCTGTGTTTTAACTCTAATTTTAAACAAAGAACAAATTTGCACTCTATTCACTCACATCTTGACAACATCCTAATAATCCCAA
This sequence comes from Semotilus atromaculatus, assembly GCA_031834385.1. Taxonomy (NCBI): domain Eukaryota; kingdom Metazoa; phylum Chordata; class Actinopteri; order Cypriniformes; family Leuciscidae; genus Semotilus; species Semotilus atromaculatus. Next base: position 8,595,387 of record JAULUF010000009.1, on the reverse strand, counting down.
GACAACAGGAAAGTGGGAATTAGGTTGAGCTCGCCCTCACACTAGAAACCAAAACCACTGAAAAGCTCTTAAAAACACCAGCTCATGGTACAGTCAACTAAACAAGCACTTCAGAAGCGCTGTCAGTCCTCTACCTGCTCATCTGCTGTACCAGCGGCGCTGCAGTCCAGTTCAGCACTGAAAACACAAACATACAGGACTGAAACTAATGGCCATGTGCCACGCTGTAGAATTAATTCTGCCTTGCCCTGGCCAGACTCAGCATCTGAGTGTTGGAGGTTGGAGGCAGAATCCCTTTGTTAAGCTTTGACCACACAAGTCACAGCATCGGCCCTCCCGCAGCAAGGGAAACGCCAACTTTGGAGTATTAAGAAAACCAATAGCCTTGTTGACATGAACATGGGAGCCTAACCCCCGCAGTCTCCTCATATGAGGCATTGATTTTTCTGTCTGGGTGCAGTGCTAAAGCCATTCATTCTCTATGGGCAGCAAGACTTGCTGGGCCCGGCCGAATTTTCCACCTCCCGCCATCTTACCTAAGGGCTAGAGGTTGAGATTTAAGCTCATGTACACACACACACACACACACACACACACACACAAACCTGCGAGACATGATTGGTGCTGGGCTTGTTTCACATGGACGAGATGTGAGGGATGGCCTAACATCTCAGCGTCGTTGGAATAGCTTGACCTCTCTGACCACAGGGGTCAAGGGTTCCTCATTCCCACCACAGAAGACTCTGTGGGTTGCACTTTACCGAAAATTGGTTGCACACACTTAGCAAAATAAATTCAATAATTCCTTTAAATGCTTTATCATCCATCTAGAAGCTCACTCTGTCTGTCATCCCTTGCTTTCTAATTTTCTGTCTTTAATATTTAAAGGAATACTCCTGGTTTAATACAAGTTAAGCTTTAAAAGCATTTGTGGCAAAATGTTGATTACCACAAAAATTTCTACTTGTTTTGTTTGTTGTTAAAAATCTTGGTTACATTAAGGCACTTACAGTACTGAGCAAAAGTTTTAGATCGGTAAGATTTTTTATGTTTTTAAAAGAAGTCTCTTCTGCTCACCAAGGCTGCAATTATTTGATAAAAAAATAAAAAATAAACAGTAATATTGTGAAATATTATTACAATTTAAAACAGCGGTTTTCTATGTGAATATACAGTAAAGTGTAATTTATTCCTGTGATCAAAGCTGAATTTATCATCATCATTACTCCAGTCTTCAGTGTCACATGATCCTTCAAAAATCATTCTAATATGATGATTTGATGCTCAAGAAACATTTATGATTATTATCAGTGTTGAAAACAGTTTTTTACATTTTTATTTCATGATGCTATGATGAATAGAAACTAAAAAAGAACAGCATTTATCTGAAATCTAAAGCTTTTGTAACATTAAACTCTACCCTTCAAAAGTTTGGTGTCAGTAAGAATTTAAATTTTATTTTTGGGGGAAAGAAATATAATAAATCAATACTTTTATTCATCAAGGATGAGTTAAACTGATCAAAAGTTACAGTAAAGACATTTATAATGTTAGAAAATATTCTATTTTAAATAAACGCTGTTCTTTTGAACTTTCTATTCATCAAAGAATTTTGAAAAAAAAATTGTACACAACTGTTTTCAACATTGAAAATAATAATGAATGTTTTTTGAGCATCAAATCATCATATTAGAATGATTTCTGAAGGATCATGTGACACTGAAGACTGGCGTAATGATGATGAAAATTCAGCTTTGATCACAGGAATAAATTACACTTTACTGTATATTCACATAGAAAACAGCTGTTTTAAATTGTAATAATATTTCACAATATTATTCTTTTTTTTGTATTTTTTATCAAATAATTGCAGCCTTGGTGAGCAGAAGAGACTTCTTTTAAAAACATAAAAAATCTTACCGATCTAAAACTTTTGCACAGTACTGTACATTGGAAGCACATGAGGCCAATACGTAAATGATGAAATAATCATTATTTCAATATTATAGCCACACGAAGCAAGCAATATTTTTTGTGTAAAGTTCACAGCATCCAATTTTACAATTTAGACGCATTGGCAATGCATCACCATAAACCATAAAAATTTTTTTTTTTTTCATTGTAAGTGCCTCTTTTTTTTTTTTTTAGAAAAGGAGGGATGAATCAATTAATGTTTGTTCTTTTTATGCCACAAACGCTGTTGATTACTTATTGAATGCAGAAAATTTCTCGAACACTTTGACATACATGGAGGTTCTGTCATAGAACTCTCTAAAAATATATATATAATGTATATAATATATGTACTCCCTCTACCCTACCCTTTAACTGCACAAAACTACTGTAAAAATTAATGAACCATTTCAGCTGACTAGCAAAATGGATCCTGCTTAAAACACAGCAACAAGATCAGAGTGAACTGGTAAAACATGCACAACGCTTGCAGTTTTTCTAAAGCGCAGAGAAGGGAAGGCTGTTGAATTCAATTGCGAGAATTGTTAACATTCGTCTTCGCTATTCAAGGCCAAACCCTCTTGTTTTAATAACAGAGCTGAAGTAGTTAATATCTCTCAATAAATAATGCATGGATCGGCTGTAACAGGCTCCCTCGGTTTCTCTCCCCAGCCCAAACAACGCACGGCATATGGCTGAGCAGGGTTCGCTGGCATTAAAGAGATTTGGAGTGAGAGGCGCACACCAAGGCCTTAGGCCACCTATTTGAATACTAAGCTCCTTTCAATCACATCAAATGCTTCCAATTCATTTATTCAAATAAAGGCCCATAAACTCACACTTATAAGGCCTGAAAATATTGCTTGTCTCCCTTTTCTCCAGCACTCGTTTCAATTTCTATGGAGTTCTGCAAACAGACATGTGCTCATTCAGTTCAGACACAGAGAAGATGGGCGGCATTATCAACACGGCCGCAGAGCTTTGTATTCTAGAATTTGCTGTGAATACATTTAGTTTGATTGCATCAGGAGCCTCTGACTAGAGCTTAATGTATTCGTTTTTCTTATTAGGTTTGAAAATGAGAGGTGAAAACTGGCATGAGGGACTTGAGAGTGAACAGACAGAATTTATATAAACAGCGCAATCATTCATTCAAGGCTTGATTAACCAAGCTCACAAAGAGAATTTAAGGAAATGTGTATAATTATTTGGACTGTCATCCACAAGCGATTGTAATTGACAAGATTTGTATGAGATATGATGCAATAAGAGAATGTATTAAATAGCATATGTATATAAATAAATAAATAAAACCCAGCTTGATTACCAGGAGAACATTAGGGGGAGGCGTGATATTAGAACAACACAATTATAGCGCTTTTCCTCAGGACACGCTGCTAGCGTTTCTGATGCATTAGCGAGCCTTGGCTAACGAAGAAAAAAATTAGGTGCAGCAGATTTTCAAAGCGGCACTTGTACCCAGCATCATTAAAAATGTATTCAACTTCTCCCTCCACATGACAAGTGTTTGGTCACAGAGAAGATGCATTGTGAACTGAGAAGAAGAAAAAAAGTTTCACTGTTTTATTTCTTGTTCATTTTTTCTTTACTCTAACTCCCTCCCACTTTCTCTGTCTCTGTTTGTGTTTCTCTGTCTCCCTTCATCTCCACCTCTTCCTCCCAGTGTCTCTCTCCTCCTGTTCTCTTGCCATCAGCTCTGCAGCTGAAAGATGTACCCATTACAGAGTGACAGCTTGACACACAATGACCTGTCAGCGCATTCATCGCTCAATGTTTTATTTTAGCGGAGAGCCAAAACTGAGACAAAAATAAGCAAGTTGTTTCAAGGCCCTGGAATTAGATTTTTTTTAAAAACAACAAAAAAAAACACTGGCACCCGTAGTCTCCAGCCATCTGATTTACTTTCGATCTGTCAAAGCGGTGAGTAAACTAGCCTTGTGCTTAAAAACCTATAGATATACTGTGTTAGCACCACAACATCAATGTAATATGCCAGTGTAATGTGTGTATGATTGCTGTGAGCGCTTAATGAAGAACCCAGAGTTTCAAGAGAACTCCTCCTGCCCCTTTGGTTTGTATTTATCAAAGAGAAAGGCAATGAGATTGCTGAGAAGTTATCTACTTCAGAGCGTTATTAGATTAAAGGAAAGCACTTCAATTTATCAGGTGGGTCATTGCTTTTTTGCAGTACATTTTCATGTCCTCATAATATGTCTTAATTTACTGGATACAATATTTAACTCGTAATTGTTAAATTTGATTTTGTTTATCACAATAATCACAATTACGTAAACATGAAACATGAATTCTAAATATAAATATAATAAATGTCATTATATTGTTTGAAAGGATGTTGCCATGTTTTTCTAACATGGAAAACTTGCCGTTAAAATTTTTTTATTTAAATTACATTTATTTAAATAAAAATGTATTTCTTAAGAATTTATGGAATGTAAATTATTAAATTAAAATAATAAAATGAATGTGTTTAAATATTGTTGAAAGTATTAGCACAAAATTGTAATTTTTACTCAAAAAATTTTCACTCTACCTACATTTTTGCAAAAACTGGACAAATTAACACTATAGTGGCAGTAAAATACCAGAGACTTATTACTTTTCACTATAATTATGATAACAGCTGCATATTATCAAATAATTAAGACTTATTTCCATGTTGTTCCTTGAAAAAATGCAATGTAATGGCTTTAAAACACTTTTACGACAGTGTATGATTTGTAAACTCACATTTTGACATTTGCATCAGAATCAGCTCCATACTGTATGTATGGCTTTTCTGACATAGTAAACTTGTACAACACTGCATTTTCGATATACAGAGCACTCAGGTACAAGTCCCTTTTAAGAGCTCTATTGGTTAAGGTTTATTGTAGGTGGTATGTTATTTTCAATTAGGATAGAGCATTAATCTTTTAGCACCACACAAGAAACATTACATTTCTGAACTGCATTGATACGTACAACAATCAACGTAATAAAACATTGTGCAAATTAGCATGTTAAAAAAAAAAAACTGAACTGAGGCTACCTTTTATATAAATAGCCTACTTAATGACCTTCACTAACCAGCACAACCATTTCAATTTTTTAAGTCAGAGGTCAAAGTGTTCAGCATAACAGACACATATACTTTTTTATCATTATATTTAAATTCTTTCCATCCATTTAGAGCTTTTTTCCTTTAACACTCAAGTGCTTATTTAAATATTACACATACTGTGAAAGGGTTAAAAGGACATACGAACACATTCTGACCCTAAAGTATCTAAACTGCACCAGCGATTACTCGATTCCCCAGCAGGGTTTTAACCTCACGTGTTCCAATAGTCAAGCTGCTCTAGGAGCAAAGGTCATCACCCTCAAAGTGATGAACATGTTTCAACAGTGTATTATTTATGTGATAAGGGCTTTCGTTCTGCTAGCGTGCTCAAATGCACATGCACACACACACACACAAATTGGCACGGGTTCAGGTGGCCTATGCCCCCAACTCCTCATGCAGTTTATTGAGTCCCATGGTGAGTTGATACTCTGCTAGTGTTTGGTCATCAGTCACCACCCACATTGTGTCCACCGAGCGTCTGTCTTTCATCTCTAGCTGGACACACACCGCCTCCACCCACAGACCGTGTGTGTTTTTGTGAACGTGCGAGTCTTTGTATGTCCGTATGTGTTCACACACTGCATAAAAAAAGGAATTTAATCTACAATAATACTGTTTCTTTGTACCATCAAAAAAAGTATTGCAGAATCAACCATTTAGTTTGTCATATTGTTAAGTGTAAAATCAGTTGACGACCATTATAATAACTCTTGCTTCTCCGTTAAGCCAACAGTGATTGTGATTTCCCTCAGCATTTCAAAGCCAAAGGAAAGTGGAACGGCATATCTTTGTGTTCTCAAGGATGAATATCCCAAGGCTGGGCCTATCTGAAATGTGCAATGGCCAGCATGTTTGAAAAAATAAATGCAGGCACAGAGCTCAGTTGAAAGTCTCTGTTCCTCCAAATCAACATATGTATCACGTTGCCTTGCGCATTCAAGTATAAAAAAAAGAAAGAAAGAAAAGAAAGAAGAATAAAGAAAAAAAAAAGTTAAAAAGTAAAGGAGCAAATCTGAGCTGCGGCTTGAAACGCTGATAAAAGTGCACCGTGTGCTAATCCACGACCCACAGAAACAGATACACTACAGGGCATTGTATGCTAATGCAGCCTCACAATGCAAATGAAACTAAACTGAGTGTATACATGTACATGCTCAATAGGGATTATTCACTGTTCGTGGTGATAATGGGCATTTGAATAATAATCACTGAAGGTCCATATATCACGTTGTTATATATCACTTCCTCTACGCCAGTAGTCCGATGAGAACAGGTCCCCTAAGGTTTTTGTTGGCATACATTACCAGTTAGCCTCGGTTTCATTTCGATAAAGGACATTTTTAGGTATGTGTGATTCCGTGAGATGGAATAAATGGTATGAATACGGTATTAGTACAGGGCACACTGTAGGTTGCTGTTTCTGATCCCTGAGCCTGTGTTTCCCATCAGGCCAACAGGAGAGAAGCATACAAGCGGTGATTGAAAGCCCCTGTCAGTCAAGCCATTCCCCGGCACCCTGGAGTTGTGTGTGAGAAATGCCGATTGCATGACTGAAACGCGCACAAGGATTTTATCCGGCCAGCTGCGATAAACATGCCTTTTAAGAGTGAAAAATGTTGCGCTGGACTTGTAGAGAAATAAAAAAAAAACTATGCTCTGAAACACTTATGCGAGTAAAAAAGTTTTATATGCATTAGGGGTGTGCAAAAAAATCGATTCACATTTGATTCGCGATTCAAGCTTTACCGATTCAAAATTGATTCATAGAATTCCAAAAATCGATTCATATATATATATATATATAGCCTATATATATATATATATATATATATATATATATATATATATATATAGCCTATATATATATAAAGAGTTCAGATGCAAAAGCATCTAAGTGCCATCTGAAATTTTCTTCTAGAATGATAATTTTTATCAAGCTCGTATATTTAAGTTCAGTAATTTCACTTAAATGACAGTTAATAGGTAATTTTCATTGTCATTTAAGTGAAATTACTGACCTTAAATATACAAGCTTGATAAAAATGATCATTCTAGAAGAAAATTTCAGATGGCACTTAGAGGCTTTTGCATCTGAACTCTTCATAAATATATATATATATACACTACCGGTCAAAAGTTTTTGATCAGTAAGATTTTTTATGTTTTTAAATGAAGTCTCTTCTGCTCACCAAGGCTGCAATTATTTGATAAACAATACAAAAAAAACAGTAATATTGTGAAATATTATTACAATTTAAACCAGCGGTTTTCTATGTGAATATATAGTGAAGTGTAATTTATTCCTGTGATCAAAGCTGAATTTTCAACATCATTACTCCAGTCTTCAGTGTCACATGATCCTTCAGAAATCATTCTAATATGCTGATTTTATGCTCAAAAAACATAAATTATTATTTTCAATGTTGAAAACAGTCGTGTACCATTTTTTCCCCCAAAATTCTATGATGAATAGAAAGTTCAAAAGAACAGCATTTATTTAAAATATAATCTTTTCTAACATTATAAATGTCTTTACTGTAACTTTTGATCAATTTAACTCATCCTTGATGAATAAAAGTATTTTCTAATTTATTTCCCCCAAAAATAAAAACTGACCCTAAACTTTTGAATGGTAGTGATTAATGTTACAAAAGCTTTCCATTTCAGATCAATTATGTTCTTTTGAACTTTCTATTCATCAAAGAATCCTGAAATAAAAATAAAAATAAACTGTTTTCAACATGGATAATAATCATAAATGTTTCTTGAGCATCATATTATAATAATTTCATATTATAATAATTTTAAAAATGTGACACTGAAGACTGGAGCAATGATGCTGTAAATTCAGCTTTGATCACAGGAATAAAAGTTCATCTGGTATTATTCCGCTTTTAAGAACAAGCAGAAGAGATGCCGGTTTATCCGGTAGTGGGCGTAACTAATACGCAAACGGCAAACTTATTGGATGGCACCCATGCCTGTTTTAATTTCAGCAAATCAGAGCGAACGAATGCTGTCAAATGATTTACATTAATGAACCAAGCAGCTCATGTGTTGTAGGCCTATATTATTATATAGACTATATTGTCATTATTAGTAGTAGAATTTAGGGCTGGGTAATAAATATCGATTTCTCGATATTAATCGATTCTCATTTTTACGAACCGATATCGATTCTTAAATCTCAAGAATCGATTAGTCATCCTGTTTCATTTGAATGAATGGAACATTGTAGCGCGCATCCAAAACATCGCAATAATCTTTGTCCTTTGTCACTATTGATATGAAACAGTCTACATTTTCAAATTACGTCCATTTTCTTTCGAAATTCAAAAACATAAATACCGTTTTGGCGCTGTAGATCGCTCTCGCGCAGCTCAAGAGAAGCAGCAGCAGCAGCGCGGGGCGCTTTGATCTCTTCCGCCTTAATAATAGCTGCTACCAGTTACAGCGAGAAATAAACATGAATGAGCATCTGAAAGTGTGTTAAAAGAGAGTAGGCTACAACTTATCGAAATCCGTATCATGTCACATTGATTCGCTCAATCAGTGTTTCAACCGTGGAAAGACGTAAGTTAAACAGCTTGTAATCAATATCATGTATCGTCATATTTACCTCTGAAAAACAACATGTGACCATAAACTCGTTAGTCAGCCTGAAAAATTTACTCTAGAGAGGAGCATTTTGCTAAATATATGCACCATATTACATATGCATTATAATCTTAATGTTCTTCAATATTTAATGAATATTTGAATAAATCTGGCAAGTTTTTATGACAGCCACCATTTAAATGTTTATATTTCATATAATCTTATTATTATAAAAATAAATAAAAGTGTAATTTAAAGTCCCTGTAAAGGCAATAAAAATAAAAATTCTAAACACATTATAAATGTTAGAAATGTATTGCTAAAACATATTACAAAGACTGACCTGTGAAGTAGTGTTTGTATAGCTACAAAACAGTTATTTATTACCTTCATATTAGGCTAATGAAGCCTAGTAGGCTACAACTAGACTCCCATAGTTTACAGAATTAGTTAAGAGATTTGATTTCCTTGAGAAAATTGACCATTTATTGTAACTGATATCCAAAATAATCGAATCGAATCGTAATCGAAATCGAATCGAATTGCAAGCTTGTGAATCGAAATCGAATCGAATTGTGAAATTTGTGTCAATACCCAGCCCTAGTAGAATTAGTAGTAGGATTATCTTTTAATAATAATTACTGTTATCTTTTTTTTTTTTTACAGAAACACTGAATGACCAACAATATACCAATATACTTAAGCAACACCAGTTCAGTTTAAGTTCAGTTAAAATGACAAATATGCATTCATGCATGATTATCAAGTTTTAGTTCTAATTACTAATTCTGAAAACTTGATACTGATTATCAAGTTCAGAATTTCTAATTCAAGTTCTGTCATTGAATAGGCTAATGCATGATTATCATAATATAATGCTTGATTGACTGATTTTAAGAGTGTACATTTAGATATTTAAAAATCTGTTCCATTTTACAATGATAAGCTGATTTGGTGGAATTATATATATAAAAGTTTTTGCACTTCAGGTAATGTGTAGAAGATAATGTTCACAGAATTAAATGTGACATTTGAAGTGAGTTGAGCAGTCTTATTTTCCTCATTTTTTGTAATGCCTTTGAATAATATGGGGGGCATGAATCGCAATATATCGCAGTATCGAATCGCAATACTTGCTGTATCGCAATATGTTAAGAATCGCAATAATATTGAATCGTGGCCCATTTTTGCCAATTCCCACCCCTATTGTGTAGTAGACTCAATGGCTGGTTGTCTAAGTGGTGTCCGCAAAATAACAGAATTCATAGACAATTGGAAAAGTTTTAGGGGCAAACCTGACCTGTTGAAAAGAGATGGTATTCATCCCTCTTGGGATGGTGCTGCTGTTCTCTCTAGTAATTTGGCTCATAGTCTTAGAGATAAAACATGACAAATTGGGCACCAGGTCAGGAAGCAGACAGACTGGCTAAACCGACCGTCTGCTAGCGGCCTCGCGTCACCACGGTCAGATAAATCCCATCACACAGAGCCTCTTTCACCTAGATATCATCATATAGAGACTGTGCCTGTTCCCCGAATTTGGAAATCCAAAAAACATCCAAACCCATCTAAGGTTAAAAATGTAATTGGTGTTCAACAAATAAAAAACAGATATAATACAGATGAGCAAATGATAAAGCTTGGGTTGCTGAATAATCGATCCCTTACTTCAAAAGCACTTTCAGAATTTCGTCGAATTTCAGATTATAACCTAGATGTGCTGTGTTTGACAGAAACCTGGCTAAAACCATAATGATTATATTACTTTAAATGAGTCAACCCCACAAGATTACAGTTATAAACATGAACCTTGTCTGAAACACAAAGGTTACTGTAATTTATAGTAATATTTTCAAAACCACTAAGAAATGTAGTTTTAAATACAGCCTACTTCTTTTGAAGTGTTGGTGCTTAATTTAAAAATATATAGTGTAAACGATAAATCACGTTTGAGAATTCTGCTGGCTACTGTATACAGGCCACCAGGGCACCATAAAGATTTTATCAAAGAATTTGCGGACTTTCTATCAGAATTAGTATTGGCTGCAGATAAAGTACTAATTGTTGGTGATTTTAATATACACATAGATAATGAAAAAGATGCATTGGGATTGGCATTTAAAGACTTAATTGGAGTAGGACCTACTCATTGTCGTAATCAAACTCTAGATCTAATACTATCACATGGAATAGATGTTGATGCCGTTGAAATTCTGCAGCACAGCGATGACATCTCAGATCATTATCTAGTCTCATGTAAATTACATTTAGCCAAGGCTGCAAAGCCGACTCTGTGTTATAAATATGTTAGACCTAGTGCTGCACGATTAATCATATCGCAATAGTAATCGCGATGTCAAACCTCTGCGATTATATGATGCAAAATGCAGTGATTTTATATGAAATAAACAAATTAGGGCTGTTAACGCAGCATCTGTAATTTTTTTGTCATCCTTTGGCTAGTTTTACGTGATCCTGCTCTTATTTGTGTGAATGCCTAAACCTTGCACAACAAGTAAAAAAAGAGCGCGCTGTCTGTGAATGTCCTGACTGTGACTCACAGAAAGACGTGCGCGGCCAGTATCATGCGCATACACAGACCGCGCACCAGAATACAGTTCTCTTTCGCGCTTGAGCGAACAATTACACACACAATTGTGCCAAAATATCGTTTTGTCGAGTATCTTCATAACATAAGAGCAGTCTTATGATGGACGTAAAGAGAGTTTTGAGAGAATGAGGTGCGTGTGAGATCCGCATTCTCAGCAACGGCTTCTCTTAAAGGGCCAGCATCCAATAAAGCTTTCTGTCAGTAAAGTTAATCACAGAACAAACTTAACAGAGAAAATGACTCGGTGCTCTTGACTAAAGAACTTTTGTAGCTTTAATAAGGATTAGGGCCAAGTCTATACATAATTTATGCAGACTGTTTGATAACTTTATTCAATTTCTGTATATGTCATACCTGTCAGACAGCAGGAAGGGCACATGTAAATTACATTTATTATGGGTTTATGTGAGGATTATTTTAAGTTCACTTAAATTAAAAGCTGTTATAATTTTTGAAGCCTAATAAATGTTCTTAAAAAAATAATAGCTTTCACTAGTAATGACATTTTTATCCAGACATCAATGGTTTATTGATAATTAAAGGTGTTATCTATCATTTAGTTGTTATTGCTAGTTTGAGTGGAGGAATACACGTTAATACAAAGAAGTATCACTAATCTGTGTGTGCATTTTGCTTTAGAACCAAGCAAGTTGACTCATGAAACAATTTGTTTATTATATCGCAATCGCATATCGCAATTGCAATATTGACCTCAATAATCGCAATATGACATTTTCCCCAAATCGTGCAGCCCTAGTTAGATCTATAACTTCTGCCACTAAAGATTGCTTTATCAATAATCTTCCTAATCACTTTCCTTATCTCAGCATCCTGGATAGCTTAGAAGAACTTGATATTGCAACAGAAACTTTTAACTCTCTCTTTTCCAGCACTTTAGACACAGTTGCTCCATTGCGCTTAAAGAAGATAGTCCATTGCCGTGGTACAACGGGCACACCCAGGCCCTTAAGAGAGCAGCCAGAAAAATGGAGCGCAACTGGAAGAAAACAAAACTAGAGTTATTTCGGATTTCATGGAAGGAGAGCTCAATTGCTTACAGAGAGGCTTTAAAAGCTGCTAGATCTGCTTATTTTTCAACGCTATTAGAAAAAAATAAACATAATCCTAGGTATTTAATTGAAACAGTGGCTAACACAGCAGTAATGACATTATGAACTTCTTCACTTACAGTATAAGATTGATAATATCAGGGACAAAACTATGCAACCGTCTACTACAGTATCACATCAGGGAGTGCATTGTAGTCTCCCTGAGGAACATTTTTATTCATTTGTTGCTATAGGAAAAGAAGAATTTTGCAAACTCGTTAATTCATCTAAATCGACAACTTGTATGTTATTCCCTTGTATGTACATGCTACCGATGATACTCAGCTCGTATAACGAAACTTACCAATTCAAGTTACTGCTCTGTTAAGTCTTCGTCATCAGTTAGGAACCTGGGTGTGCTCTTTGATACCAATCTTTCATTTGAAAGTCACGTGTCTAGTATCTGTAAAAACAAAATTTTCCATCTTAAAAATATATCTAAATTACACCATATGCTCTCATTGACAAATGCGGAACAATTAGTTCATGCGTTCATGACCTCAAGGATAGATTATTGTAATGCTCTTTTGGGTGGTTGCCCTGCACGCTTAATAAACAAACTACAGCTAGTTCAAAACGCAGCAGCTCGAGTTCTTACCAGAACCAGGAAGTATGACCATGTTAGCCTGGTTCGGTCAACACTGCATTGGCTGCCTATCAAACATCGTATATGTTTTAAAATATTGTTAATTACATACAAAGCACTAAATGGTTTAGCTCCGCATTGCTTGAGCAAGCTCTTAATTAAGCTCTTAGAATTATAGTAGGGCTGTGCAATTAATTGAATTTCGATTTTGGTTCCCAACGATCTCCAAAATAGTACAATCGAATAAAAACTATTATTTTGCCACGTTCTGTTTTGAAAGAACACTATAATTTTGTCTTGTGTTCTGAATGACACGCGCACATCCGCCCCTCCCGAAGCCATTAACTCTCTCAGCCTATACAGTCATAAATTGCAAGCAAAATAAACTTCACAATAACAATTGTCTAATTTAATATCTAATGGAGTGAGACCATCTCGAGCTGTTGCGATCTTTGTCTGCTCGATCACTGCAGCGCGAGCGCACGTGACCTGATCATCTGTGCCGCTTTACAGCACGAAACACATCGGGAATGAACATCGGGCTCGACTTTAACACTTGTTAAGCAACACTAAGCGCTGTGTTTTGTTATTGAATGATTCATTATTTTGAACGAATCGTTTTAATGAATGACTCAATGATTCATTTATTAAGATAGTCAGTTGCCACCAACTATTGATTTATTGTTTAAAGGTATCATTGATTTGATTTTATGGTTTAAACATTAATCTCATAAAATGATTTATTACAGTTGTAATTTTGCAGTGTAAATTAATTAATTTGATTGATAGCAGCTCTTTTTATTAAAACTGAATTTGATCAAATGTAAGAATTTGACATGAAAGATAACACATATTTAGTAAGGTTTAAAAAAAAAAGTCCTTTATAAAGGTAAATAACGCCCTGGTGAACCCCCCTTAAGACAAATTACTTAACATGTCACCTTTGTGAGTTTACAGGTCTGTTTAATAGCAACAACAAAATGCTCAAATTTACATTTTTTAAGAATTGTTGAAAGGTGTCTTAATAAATGCAACACTTTCCCAAAGTCATGTGAAATAATCATGTTACATAATCGTGATTTCAATATTGACCAAAATAATCGTGATTATGATTTTTTTCCATAATCGAGCAGCCCTTCACGTCTATTGCGATCTCACAATTCCAGCCAGTTAATAATACCTAGAATATCAAAATCGACTGCTGGCGGTAGATCCTTTTTCCTATTTAGTACCAAAACTTTGGAACAGTCTTCCTACCATTGTCCAGGAAGCAGACACACTCTGTCAGTTCAAAGCTAGATTAAAGACACATCTCTTTGACCTAGCATTCACATAATACGTTATCGACTTCTATAATTCAATGTTAGGCTGCATAGATTAGGTCAGCCGGAAATGGGAACACTTCCCTTAAATCCTGATGTACTCGTTACATCATAAGAAGAATGGCATCTATGCTAATTTTAGTGTCTTTGTTTATCCCGAGGTTTTCCCGCAGCCTGCCAGATCCATGCCGTATCCAGATCGGACTAGGACTTTCGCCTGGACCCGATGACAATGTGGTGTGAAAGTGCCAACTAGCCTCTCCCTATGGAGGATCCCTTTACCACTCTACAGATAAACAGACCTGCCAACCCATACGCATTTTGCATAGCGGGCACGCATTTTGACCTCTAAGTACGCTGGTACGATTTGTCACTCTAAACTACGCAAAAACCTGGTGACGTGCCTCTGTTCACGCGCAGTCCTCAAATCAAGCAACCATAAAAGAAGAAGAGTTCAACCAATCATAGCGCTGGGTTAATTCCCCACATAGCAAGCGCAGATGATTGATAGATGCGTAAGGCCTATCATGATAAAGGATCCCGCTCGATCCCCCTTCAACTCCCGCGGCCCGCCGTCTGACTGATTTCATAAGCGAGGACAGTAGGCTACAGTAGTCACAGTACTTCCAACTCCTGAAGGTAAACGCGCTGGGGTGGATGTGGAAAGTTTAAATATTGTATTGAATTAATTATCTGGATTTGATAATCACACAGGACAGCAGTAATAGCAATCGCATGGATTATCTTAAAATACTCCGTCATGGTCACTCAGATAAGAGGAACACATCATTCTGCCATACAAATTAAAAAATGCTTAAGTAATGCTGAACAATAAATCTAAAATCGCAATGGCAGGCTTAGTTAATGATTATGAAATTTCTGTGATTATTAACGTTTATGTGAGGATTAACGTTAATTTAACAGTTAACGTTACTGATAAGCGCGTGTCTGGAGAAACAGGCGTTTATTTATCACGTTTTACTGTTATCGTGCAATGTTAAAAATGTTAAAAATTGCAAAGAAAGCCCTTTTTTCTGTGAGATATAGTATCATATTTAGATATTTGAATAATAAAATAAGTAGCCTATCTTAAATGTACAAACAATGGTACAAATGACAGCTTGTACAACCAGCTTAATACTTCTCAGTCACTGAATAAATATATTGATGTTTTACTTCTTTAAAATCAATACATTTTTATATTTTGTGAATCAATGATGATGTGGGCTTATTTGGAACACATGCGGGCTTAAATGGTGCCAAAGTACCAATTAAGCCCATGCCAGACTTCTGTCTTTATTCCCAAAATATCTTAACTTTATATTCTAAAAAGTACATCAACTAATTATTAAATTTTTAAATGATAGCTAAATCGTGCATTTTACCAAATAATTTTTCTTATAAACCATGTCTATATGTATGAAAAAAACCTACACTTAGATTTTGGTGGGCTTAATGGGTACACTTACCCTAGTTTGTTTAGGCATGGTTTGTAGGGAATTACAAACCTGCGTACATAGATTAAAATGCATATAACTATAGAAACAATTCTTAATGCGAATTTGAACGCCATCAGCGTTTATCACAGGTTGCGTTTAAAGTCTGTTTAGAGAGAACGGCGGCGTCTTAGCAGCCCCTAATTTAATAACAAATTATAAAAATTTTACGGAAGTGAATAAATTAAAACTAACTTTAGCTGGAAAATAACATTATTCAAGAACTGCTATAAAGCCAATACAATCGCTGTTACTAAATCTCTGTAAAGCTGCTTTGAAACAATCTACATTGTTAAAAGCGCTATTTAAATGAAAATGACTTGACTTTCTAACATTTTAGGCTACAGATGGAGAAAATACCTGTGAAATGTAAGTTAAGCACTGAGGAAAGCACCACATCTCAAATGCATTAAACAGCGCAAGTTTTTTTTTGTCAGTCAGCAACAGTATCTGTCAGAGCATCTGACAGGGCAAGCTGCTTTAAACTTGTTAACTATATCTTACCAGTTATTTTGAAGCCCTAATATAAGCTTATGTCATGTTTAGGACAAATTGCACTATGTACTTTCACAGCAGCAGCTTACACTGCGTCCTCCGCTATTTTTCAAATGTGCTCGTATCAAACTACTGTAACGATATAAACGGTAT
This sequence comes from Semotilus atromaculatus, assembly GCA_031834385.1. NCBI lineage: Eukaryota > Metazoa > Chordata > Actinopteri > Cypriniformes > Leuciscidae > Semotilus > Semotilus atromaculatus. The sequence continues at coordinate 8,578,920 of JAULUF010000009.1, read as the reverse complement.
TGCCTCATTCTATATCGTTTAAAAAAAAATCTATATATCGTACAAACTTGATATACCACCCAGCCCTAGTACTATTACCCCGCTAATATGTACTGATTGTGCATGCGTCTAATCAAAATCACCAGTGACCTGATGTTTTCTGTAATGATTCATGTACAGTCCGATATTCTTGGTCTCAAAATCATTTATTGCTATTTATGTGTCAGTAAACCAAACCAGTCACTAAACGTCAACTTCGCATTGTTTCTCTTAGTAGGATGAAAATAATCTGTTATTTAAACTGTGATTAAATTATGTATTGAAAGCAATCAAAGAACACTCCCTTTACAATCGCTTTAGCTGTCAATTTTCTGGGCTCGCCAAAACTCCCATTATAATCAACAAATATCGTATGTACGGTGTTTGCACTGTTATGATAAAAGCATTTGTGAGAGTGCAGAAATCGAGTTGCTATGACGAGATCACTGCATTCATGCGCTAAACATGTCTGTGATGGTCTTTAATGCCACAATTTAAATATAACGCTATATCGCTATAGCGCAATCAAATATACTTAAGCATATTTTTAGTTGGACTACAGCCACAGGACCACTATTTCTGGATAACTAGCCTAAAATTACATAAATTAATTAAATAAAAAGTTAAAAAAAATAGTTGTTCAAATTTAGCAGACTTTAAGTATACCAATTTATATTAAGTACATAAATATGTAAATCTATTTGTAGTATACTTAGCTTATATATATAAAATGTGTATACCATATATATATTTATATATATATATATTTTTTTTTTCTGGCTGTGGAACCTTTTCTACTCCCCTGTATGCATCAGCAAACATGCTGATACAACTTAAAGGTCATGTTCTTTTCATGTTGACAGGGCCTTCTGAAACTTTGACGAGGTGGTCCCTCTGTAGGAGCGCACCGTCTTTCCACATGCTATAAAGGAATTAAGCTTCCTATCAAACCTTTGTCAGCTCACTCATGTGCAGTGATTAGAAAACCAAGTAACAATGAAAATACGGGACCCACAACTCAACAGCCAAAGCAGACACACTGTGAATGAAAACAGTATAGACATCGTGAGGAAAGCACACTGTATAAATTCTGGAAACATTGCGATAACCTCATTAAGAGATCAGGGAACTTGTAGACAGACTCCTTAACCTGACTCATCTCAAATACTCACAATTTGAATTTCTCTCCACAGCATAATTAATAGACAATATATCAAACATACCAGCAGCACAGTATTTTAACAGTATTTCAGCAATCTACATAGAAACATATTAGGCCTGTTTGCTTTTTTTACATTATATGTAGAGAGTTTGGTTGCTAGATGGTAGCACTGTTGAAAAGATTTTCATCCATAATTCATACACACACTCCTACCCACAAGACTAACTCTAACCTTTGTAGCAGCAAATGTGAATCTACATATGTACATTCACATTTCAATATGTACATTGGTGGTTAAAGTCATCTGCAATAAACCGAGCACGCTTTTAACTCATGAGCCCCAACAATACTGGACTAGTTTATATAGCTATGTTCATGTATCTTTGATTGAGAGAACAATCAAAAGATATTACTTGGTGTTTTTTTGGTCATGAATCATGATGCTGTATATAAAATTGATGTCATCTTCATATGTGCATGCAATAAGAACACATGCACACAAACCTGATAAAAATCTGCTCTCTATTCAATTTGGGAATCAATACAAGAAAACAGGATCTACATAGACGTCATCATTGTAGCCATCTGCACCTAATCTTACACTGCATGATAAACAATGGAGAGTTACCCTAATTGAAACTGAAACGCCTGACCCTTTTCAACCCACCTTGTTTAATTTAAGCTCAGTGATAATCATGAAATTCACTTCCTTTATTAAATTAAATGTGACACTTGTGAGCGTTGCAAAATGCAATGCAGCAGGAAGGGAATTTTAACAGCATTGCCACTATGGCATTCAATGTAATCAGGGTCTTCATGCTATTTTCTTTCAGTCAAACGTGTGCCATCAATATGGTAGTCTGTCAGCCCTGCGGTATTCACCTGTATGTGTACGTGTCTGTACGTTTGTGTATATATATCTATGTGTGTGTGAGTGTTGTTAGACAGTTCCTCGCCTCTCTCTCTTGTTTTAAAAGGCACGTGTAATAGCCAGTAAAGAATGGCCTTAAGAGACTCTGGCATGTTGATGCCTGATGCACAAAGGTCATTGATTCCAGGGCCCTCAGCTTTCTCTTAACAATTCGTCGGGATTTTGGCATTTGGTGAGCACACACAGGACAGCTTCCCGACAAGCCGACCTTGACAGCGAATTGGATAAATAAACCTTCAATTTAGCCTCTCTCCTCCCAGCTCCGTGCAGCCCGGCAGCTCGTCCCACCGGGAGACTTCACCTATCCATATCGCTCAGCCCGCGCCTTCTCTCCCTGAGCCCGGCATGTCTGCTCAGCCTGCCCTCACTCCAGTGACAAACATCGTCTAGCGCACGCACTAACAGCCCTCTCCTGCAGCAGTCAAAGTCAATACAGCTCCCCTCAACAATTTAATGCCAATTCTGTCTTTCGCGCTGTCCGTCCCGGGCTTCGACCACCTCTTCAGCGTTCATACAAAATGCACGCCCGTGCAAGCTCTCGACAACCCCCTCTCTGCTTTCTCATGAGACGGCAAGGATAGGGGCATCGCTCCATAACGGGTAATGACATGGCATTTAATGATACTGTCCGAAGTGATCCGCGGCCCGCAGACAGGTAATGCACCGGAGGTGTAGAGCAGATAAGCATGGCTGCACTGCTGCGTGCTAGTGGTTCTGGGGCGACGGCAGCAATACTGTATCTCTCACAGGCCCTGTGCAGATACCGGGTGACACATGCATTGCTATTCTCTCCTCAGCCCTGCCATGGACTGTAGTTAAAGGAAAAGAATGCAGTCTGATGGAAAGAACCCTTAGCAGAGAGTGTGTATGCATTTTTATGTAAGATGAGATGGAGTCAGAGACATACAGAGTATACAACAGTGCAGCTTTAATATCCATTTTAATTTTATAATTTTGTTTCATTTCATTTCATTATTTTATTTTGTCATTTCGTTTCATTTTGTATTATTTTATTTTATTTTATTTTATTTCATGTCATTTTATTTTGATATTTTTTTATTTTACTTGTTCATTTCAATTTCATTACATTTCATTTTATTTTATTTTATCATTTAGTTTTAATTTGTTTTATTTTATTATTTCATTTCATTATTTCATTTCATTTTAATTTTTTTTTACATTTTAAACATTTTAACAGTGCTAAAAATGATTTATATTTTTTTAATGCTGTTTTTAGCAAATCAGCATATTAGAATCAGAACGTAAAACGTAGCCATTTTTTTGTGATGAATCAAAAACACGTTGATTCAACTTAGATTTTTAATGCAGCATGAACACTTACTTTTTTAGATTGAAACAACATAGTATTAGTTATTCTAATATTGTATCGTATTGTTTACAGTGAGGATCATATGACACTGAAGAATTGAGTAATGGCTGTAAGAGAAAGAAAGAAAGCAAGAAAGCAAGCAAGCAAGCAAGCAAGAAAGAAAGAAAGAAAGAAAGAAAGAAAGAAAGAAAGAAAGAAAGAAAGAAAGAAAGAAAGAAAGAAAGAATTTCAATATACAAAGGGAATATATTATAATTTACATTCACTCCTTGTCATCTGATTGTTAATTGTAGACTGTTTGCAGAAGGAATGAAGGTAACATGGAAGAGACGAGAAGAAAACTTGATTCATTCTGAAGATAAAGCCTGTCAGCTGAAAGAGAGGAATGAACAGACAGTGAGATAGAAAGAGAGGCACACAATGCAGAGTGATGGACAAGGGTAAAAGAGCTGGAGGTTTTGATCATTCGCTCTTGTCATTCTTTAACCATGGCAAGAGAAGAATTGGGAGGGCAAAGAGAGCAGGGGGTAAAGAGAATAAAAAGTACAATGAAAGAGTGAGATGCAGAACTCTCAATGAGAGTTTGAAAGACAAGAGTACAGGATCAGTCTGACACCTCTCTCTATCCCCACTCTCTCTCTCTCCTTTTCTCTCAGTCTCTCTCAGGGGCCTTTAAATGCTTTCTGACATTACAGATGGAATGGGGGAAAAAGAGATGTGGTAGTGTTAATTATGCAGTTTTACAATGGCACACCAGCAAATTATTACTCTATTAAGGTACTAAGCTACAGGTTTTAACATTTGAGTGGCACAACTGTGAAAATTTTGCAATTGATCTTGCTACAGTGTCAAGCATAAGTTTGTGAACCCTTTGAATATATTAGAAAGTCTGCATTGATTACTCATAAAATGTGATCTGATCTTAATTTACTCACAAATACAGACAACCACAATCTGATGTAACTAATAACACAAACAACTGCACATATTTGGAATTACAAAAACAAAGTGAAAAAGTGTAACTGGAGCACTTAGTGTTCACAAAGCATGTTTTAGTGTAAATGGTTTTATTGAAAAATAAGTTAGTTTGAAGTATCCACATGCAAACTGTAATGCATGTAATCTGCTCTGAAACATTAAGAAACATTTCAGGTAACACTTTACTGTTCCATCATTAATGAATAACTACGCGGGAACAGATGAGTAACGGACTAATAACATTCTAACTACTATTAACTAACAAGAAACTCTGATTAATGAATTAAGTAAAAGCGCTCAGTTGAATGCAGCAGTTCACTATTAGCTAATCAATAACTACTATTTTTTTTCATACCTCCCAGTCAGATGACTTATAAGAACTACATACAGGTTAATAATTAATGTGAATAATTCATAATGTATAATTAATTCTAATGCAAAGATCATGGTAACCCACTAGTAATGACTCAAATCCTTCAGAAGGAATTACTAATTATTTGGATCAGTATTCTAAAGTGAAAAGCCTGATAACTCCCTATGATTAAAGTCATTGTAAGCTTTTGAGGTTTATGTAAGGTTTTGGACAGTGATTGCTTTTGATGGATTTGGTTACACTTGAGTCATTAATGGTGAGTTACCATGATCTTCACTTTAGAATACTGATCCAACTAATAAGTAATTCCTTTAGAAGGATGTAGTAACAATTGAGTCTAAAACCTAAAACATTATTATTAGCTCACTATAACTTTGCCTCAATAAACTCCTAATTACTGGTTATTAATAGTTAGTAAGGTAGGATTGGGAATGTAGAATAAGGTAATGCAGAACGCTTTAATATGTACTTTATATATACTAATAAACCTAAAAGAATTGGACCCTAAACTAAAGTGTTATTAAATGTTAATATTGCGTTCCTCATTTGATCCTGTGTAGTTATTAATTAACGACGGAACAGTCTTGTAAAGTGACAGCAAATGGATCATTTCTGTTGTTGCTGTTGTTCATGACAAAGCAACTTTAATGGTGATCTGTGAGATATGATTTCTCACCTGCAACATCTCAGCTGTATAGTGAACAGCTCAGTCACATCACTGATGTTGCATCATTTCAATTAAATAAGATTAGCAATGGCTTGCAGGCTTGCCGATAACTCTTCTGAATAACTAGTTGATTAATTAAAAAAAAAAAAGATCCAGATCAGAAAGATCAAATCGAATGAAAACCTTTTGGTAACATCTGTGGTTATATATAGATCTTCTTGTGCCACTGTATAGTAAACATGTGGTGAGACATTATGATAATATTATAACATGGTAATGTTACCTTGATATATTAATAAGATTACATATCATTAGGTTACTTAAATTGTCATGAAGCATGCAAGCTGAAACAACATGAACAGTGCAAAAACAAGTGTTTTTAAAACAGCTTCTCTTGCTCACCAAGGCTGCCTTTATTGGATTGAAATTACAATCAGTAGTATTGTGAAACATTACAATTTAAATTAGGCCTAACCATAATCTGTTGTAATATATTTTGATCAGCAACCATTACTCTAATCTTCAGTGTCGCATGATCCTTCACAAATCATGAAACCATGTTTTTTTGTTTTTTCAGGATTCTTTGAACAGATATATCTACGCACACAAAACACTCACACAACAAATACACCTGTAGTATTTACAGTAAAAGAATGCTTTTGTAATGCATGTCACCAAATTGTTAACATCATGCTAACTATCATACTACCTAGTAAATGTTTCTCTCCTGCAAACGAATGAATGAAAGTGAGTGACTAATTAAAAGGAAATAGATCAAGTAAACATGATGGCAGGGTGAATCCTCTCTGTGGCTTTAACTGAAGCCTGCTGGATGGAGAGAGACAAGCTGTTTGTGTGCTGTCTGACAGGAGGAAATGACTGTTATCATAGCAAATGAAATCAAGACAGCACGGGGTCATGTGACGGTCTCGAACCCCCTCCGCACCCCGCTAGTGATATTATGAGGTCTCAGAGCACAGACCAGACAGAGTCCTTCTCTTTATTCAAGCTACATAACTACCATACGGCCAGGGAAAGTGGCTGAATCTTAGCAGAGCATCAGGAGTTTATTGACAATGACTGCTTGTGAATTAGGGTAAAAGTTTAATGGCTATGGCTGAGACAAAGTTGAAAATTCTCAGCAAAATGGGGAATGTAGACATTGGCATTCACACATATTAACCATATAAAGCTGTATACTGCATCTTTGAAACATACATTTCTAAAGACTCTAAACTATCAACACAATCAAAACCTGCACACAATCCACAATGCCTTCTGCCCTCAGAGAGTTTACTTTTTAGCAAGTTCAAGGCCTTTTAGTATAATTGTAAAAATATCCACCTTTAGGTTGTGGTTGTACATGTGTCTTTTTGCTGTGAAAGTAAATGTAAATAACTTTTATGTTGTTAGACTGAAGCAAATTTTAGTTTACATATATGATACATCAGGCTTTTGAGGAACGTTTGTGTCTCAATCATCATTGTATTGCACTGCATTACATGTTACTTTATAGAAAAAAGTATTTTCTCATAATATTACTCCAATAATATTTGTTTACAACTTTGAAGAAACTGTTTATATGGGCCATAAAAGCTTGATGTATCAAATATGATAATGCATATAGGCAAACTTAGACTTTCTTTCATGTTTTATCTAAAGGTTCACTAAACATTTCTGACTATTATTTCATACGTCAATCTTTACAGGGTTAAAGGAGTGTGTAAGGATGCAGAGGAAGGTTTAGGCAGGATCTCAGACAGCTCTAATGACACCTTCAGCCATGAAAGCGGAACCTGGCCTTCCCTCTCCCTGACAGTCATAATGACTGGCTTTGCATAAACCTGTGTCACTCGCAGCAAAATACACCAGGCCAACTTCATCATATAATTAAACCCTGCCTACTGTATCTCATAATAAATGCATGTAGTGCTAATAGCTACCTCTCCGCAGCACCTCAGCTTTGATTTAGCCATTGCGTTACTGGAGGTATGTTTTTGTCCTGCCTTTCATTCCTTTCTTCTTTTTTTATTTAATCTCTGATTGAAGTACTACTGCTGTTTAAGTGGATACATGGGAATTAAGTGGTCTCAAAGTGAGAGAGATGAAATCAAGAGGGAGACTGGCCACCTGATAGGTGGATGAATCAATTCATTCTTTACTGCCTCAGATTTGTGTGTGTGTGTGTGTGTGTAACAACAGGTGAGTGTCTCTCTGTTGTCTTAAAGGCCCCGAGGGCTGCCTGGGGCCCTGCCTGCAGTGTCTGTTCTTACACAGCTACCAACATCAGGAAGGAGAGCAGACATAGTACACTAGCCTGCAGCAAACACACACACACACACACACACACACTAACCTGTTTTTATTAAGCTTTCTTGTGCATATAAACAAGCTCACACCTACCCCTCCTCCCACTTTAATTCACTCAGCTCTTTACGACATTATAACAATACATAAAAACACAAATATACACCTCCATATTTCCCTCTCGTTCTCGAGTCACCGCTATGCTGGTATCTTAGCAGAGGCTGTCCGCACTCTTGATTCTCTGATTTTATTTGCATGGCATAAGTAAATACATCAAGATGGCTTAGTAATGCGTACAGCAAGGCCACAGCCCCACAAATCACCTGCAGCGCTGGCCTACGCCATCACTCACGCGCCCCGCACTTTACAACACAATTACCCGCCGCCTGACACAAATGAGCTGGGCCCAGCAACCTGCAGCAAGCTAATTACAGCCCAGCATGGCCCGCCTCCCATTAAAACAGTGACAGCCTTTGTGCCACTGCCACCACCAACAAACTGCCACTGCCCACAGAGCTGATGCAGATCTCATCTTCTGATCTTCAATCAGAACTGAAATCAGACACATCCTGACCCATTCGTTTTGCACACGACTGTGTCTTATGCTAATGCAGGACAGCACGTCTGTGACACTAGCACAAAGCATTTCGGGTACGAGTTGGACTGGTGCGGAATTGCAAAGGCTGTCACTGTAAAGGCCAATTGCAGCACTGAGATCACACATGATAGTCGACAATGTTGTGACAGAGTTATACTGTGAAATTGAAGTGTAGCATTCAGATAACAGATTACAAAATACAGGTACAGTCATACAGGCTTGGAATGACATGGCGGTGAGTAAATGTAAGTAGTTAGGTTTTTTTTTAGGTGAATTGTCCCTTTAAGATCACGACAGAATGGGGTGGTGCAGTTCATTCAGCCCTGAGGGGGCGCTGTGGTGCGCTTCATCGTAGTCAGCAGGGCGTAGCTTAGGATGTGCCTGTGAATGTGAAACTGCTTTTAATTAACATTAATGATGCCATGGGCCTCAGTCACAGGATGATCAACCCTACATACCACAAGTGTATCACAAGAGTGGCTGACGGTGGGAAAAGTGGTGTCAAAAAAAGAGAGACAACAGCCCCCTGTACCTCCCTCATTGGCGGAATAAAATATGCAATGATGGCGGATATTCCGGGCTCCTAATTACCAAATGTTTACAGTGCACCGCCTCTATCTCTACCCTTAGGCCTCTGTTCCTTGAACCTGAGATCTCAACAAAAGGAGGTAAAACAACTGAGGCAGAAAAAAAAAACAAAAAAAAAAACATGTCAGGCATTTTACTTTGTTCCTTGAGCACAGAGGAGAAAAGCGCAGCCGTCCTGGGTGCCCATGATATGTTTATCACAAATCCCCAGGGAGACACTGTTCAGACACACACAACTGGACCTTTGGCTAACTTGTTCCTAATGTGCATAAACCGAATTAATACAACTGTCTTTGCATCAGGCTTGTGCAAAATTCAAAATTCAGAATTGGCCCGCATTCAATTCATGAATTGGAATTTGAATTGAATTGACTCCGAACCACAGGAAGTTGAATTTGAATTGGAATTGGAATGACAGGAAGTGGAATTAAATTCATGGCAATTCAAAGAAATCCCACACAACAGAAGGAATGTGATGAATCTCACATACATTCAGTGTTAGTTAGTCCAAGGTTACTTTGGAAATGTAATTGCTTACTGTTATTAGTTACCCATTATAAATGTGGTTTGGGTTATTTTATTTGGATTACTTTATCAATGCAAAGCAATTTCCTTTTAATTTGATTAGTAACTAATTGAATTACACATTTTACTTCAGTAATACAAATAAATACAATTACATAAATTTTGTAATTTAATTGCATTACACGTGACTAGTCACTCCTCAACCCTGCATACATTTTGTTCTAAAATATAGCTAATGATAAAATTCTTGAAATAAATTACTCCCTCAGTTTAATTAGTTTTGTTCCAATTTTCACTTCAAAGTAATCAAATAACACAGTGTATAATGCAATCATATCTGACATATACTGTAAAGCTTAATTGTTAAACACTTCATTTAAAATATGTATATGAATTTCTTTGAATTGTTATTGAATTGAAATTTTGCTTCCTTTAATTCAAATTCGAATTGTAATTCTAGATCCTGTTTTTGACATCAATTCAAATTCAATTCAAATGCAAGAATTGAATTGGAAATTAGGATTCATTCTCAATTCAATTCTGAATTGTGCACAAGTCTGCTTTGCATATTTAATTACAATCCGGCCTTATGTTGATGCCAGTAATGACTTTACACAAAAGAGGAAGCACATCCGAAATTTCGTGTTTAATCGCACAAAGCACACAGACACAGCTTTTAATCTCTCATTTCGAGAGGTTAAAATTAATAAGCTTGTGTCAAACAACTACTACTGTCAGTCTCAAGCCCCACCTGCATGGGTGGCAGAGCTTTGTTTTTGTTCTTTCATGTTGAAGCTAGGATCAGGGAGAAAGAAAAGGTCAAATACTTCCACGTTTGGGGTGTTTATGTGTCATGCATTTCACTGCCATTTGTTTGTTCTTGGCATCCATGGCTGCCAGAAATAAACAAAAAAAGAGTGCCTGAAACGAGACCCCTCTTAAGTCTTTAGCGTTTTTTAGTGGTAATAAAAAGAGCAAACCCTCTTGAGTTTGAACAGTATAAAAGCAGAAATATTTCCTCTCCCTTCTTCCCCTCCCCCCTTTGTCTGCAATGGTGAATTAAAGCCATATTTTATGTCACTGCTGACATATACGTTGTGCCTTAAACAATATGAACTATGTGTTAAGAAATAAATTGCTTATACCACTGGATTTCTTGTGACACTTTTTTTTTATAGAATTTTCTTCTTTTTTTTTGGTCACATTTTCTCCAGTGCCAGCAAATGTGGCAGCGGATTGTCATAAAACATCCATGATCAGAAAGACGGTGAACCACAGCGCTGTGGCATTCAGTTAACTAACACAGTTGACAACTTTCATACATGTTGGACATTCTTAATTTGGGGGGGGGGGGGGGGGGGGGGGGTTGTGTTTGAATCCTTCATAAAATTCTACTTTAAAAGCATGTAAGGATATCAAATTCAAGAAAAAATATTGTAACTTACTGTTTTAAAAAAAAAAAGCTGTGATGCAAAGCTGAAATTACTCCAGTCATCAGTGTCACACATTCATAATATGTTCATATTGTTTTCGAGATTTTCCAGATTCTTTAAATCAATAGAAAGTTCAAAAGAACAGCATTTATGCAAAAAAAGGTTATATATGCACCAGTGGATGGAAATTGCTAATAAAATATTTGTGCCAGAAAAATAGCGTAAGTATTTTGTCTGGTCCCTCTGTATTATCTAAGTGAGCTTTTATTATGTCTTAGACTGTAAAAGTTTAAGGGTCAGTAATATTTTTTTAAGAAGTTTATATACACTATATAAAAAAGATATAAAAAAAAAAGTAATAATAATAATAATATATATATATATATATATATATATATATAAATAAATGAGGAGCTCTTTTTCCAAAACGCTATATATCCATTTCAGTATGGTTTCAGGAAAATATTTTTTTTTACCTAAACCCACACATTTTGTGAATATTCAATTTATCCTGTTAAAATGTTTTGTTTTTGCTCAGTCTGAACATGTTGAGCAATAATTATTAAATCAAACAAGAATATTGTTGATGATAAATTCAAAGTTAAATTTTTTTTTTTTCGCTATAAATCATCAATTATCTTCTAAAAATGGATGGTTTGTCTTTTTTTTTTAAAACAAACAAACAAAGAAACAACAAGAGAACATGCAATATAATCAGGGACTCATACTATAAATGAAAATAAATTAAATAAGTGCAAATGCATGAAATAAATAAAAGCCAAACAAAATAAATAGTAAAATAAACTAACTAGTAAAAATATATATATAAATATATACGCAATATATCGAGAGACATGGTCAGACATGATTTTGGCCACTTAAGTTTTGTTTTAAAGCCTTTCTTTAGTTTCGTTTTGTATAAATTGTATCTTAATTTTAATAATTTTTTCATCAACCAATTGCCTGGATTTAATAAATAAGAAGTAAATATACTATATATATATATATATATATATATATATATATATATATATATATATACAATAATCATGACATGGAGGCACGGACGCGTTCCCTTGCATTGCACGTGAACTGGAGCGCATCTCTGATGAACTCAGCGTATGCCTCACAGACATGAGTAATATATCTATATAGAAAGCTTGAAATGTCTTTAAACGAAACAATTAAAAACTAAAATAAATAGGATACTCTCTGATTATATAATCCATTACATGCATTTCTCTCTATAGGCGTGTTCACTACAGAGATGTTGATCATCAATTTCATCTTTGCAGACACTGACACAGAAAACAGTTTATTAATAAAAATAAAAATGTCGATTTACGAAAGATATTCGACTTTTGCTCCTTGATTGTCGAATGCCATTTTTGGCAGAAATTATAAAATAGACAGAAACCTTTGGCAGCAGAATCTACCCCCAGGTGCAGGTCTCATTGGCTCATCAAGGCCCTCAAAAGTGTTATTACCGTTTAAAGAACTCATTTTGAGGAATGAATGAAACCTCTGTTCAGCGCGCCAACATGTTGGATTGCGTAGAATTCAGCTCACCGAATTCTGATTAGTCAAGAGGATTTATCGCGTTTAGGCTAAAAATAGGTTTGGCGCTTATCGCGGTTTGGAAAGGAAATATAGCGATTTGGCATGAAATGTTGATGGAACAGTGAATAGGTTCAGTACACAGCAAAATGACATGACTCTTTTTTTTTTTAAATGCGTTTATTACGTTTTGGAAAAGAGCTCCTCATATATATATATATATATAATTTTTATAACTGACCATTAAACTTTTAAATGGTAGTTTGTATACATTTAAACAGTAATTCATGTTTTAAAACTTATTTTATATCTGATCTTAGCACCATGTTCTATAGTTTGAGCTACAGGGATTCTATTAGATGTGTGGTCTTCCTGGAGTCCAAGACTGGAGGGTCGGTGTATCAGCCGTGATACAGCACAGGCAATCCGATTAGTTACGGGTTAAACCTTAACACATGCTGAATCCTGCATGATCACAGATAACCACACACTCAAACAGAGGAAGACTGAGTGTGAGTAGCAGCTCTCTGTCTCTCTGCAATGTGGCCATCAGTAGCTCGCAATTGTGGAGGAGGAAAACGACTGCGTGCCATTCCACCGTTAATGTGTCTGACACATAAATCAGAATAACGAACAGCTCACCCTCAACAAACACTTTCTCATTACTCTCGCTCACTCGTTCTCTTCTCTGCTTTCTTGCTCACACACTCATACACAACATGTTTCCTCTCGGTCGTGATTGAGAACTTCCTGTCTCCGGCGCAGCCTCCCTCCATCCCTCTCTCTCTCCCTCTGTCCGAAGACACTGCCCCTTTTCTCCCTGGCTCATGAATATTCAAATCCCTGTAACATGATGTCCACATTTACAACATCAAAAACGCAACAGAAGCAGACTGTTCATTTCCAGTCAGCACCTGATCATAAAGACTGAATCGGTCTCAAATCCCAGAATGCCTCAGTTTCTGTGGCCCCGCTCCTGCTCCACTGGGGCTGTCTCATAGCAACCTGGTGTGTTTCCCTTCAAACAGGAACCCGCAGACAGACTGGTGTTGTTTTGCTCTACTCTGTCATTACTTCTCATTGACTAAAATGATGGATATAGCAGCCCAGCATGACAGCGGCAGTGATGGGAGCCAAAGTCTTTAGGTTAAGGTGGATTACGCCAGGGCTATACACACACCATAAGACTCTGAGGGGGACAAGTCTGCAATAGTTGACAACGGTTTTACAATAGAAATGTTAATCGACTAACAGTATTATCAAAGCATTTTCACAGTATTTAATGCAAACCACTTTTTGTCAAATATCTTAATCATTTTCATGGTTCATGTAATTCATAGCTGAATGTGACAAGAAAAACATTAAAATATACCTTTTTGGCATATTAGGTACACAATTAAGGATCTAGCCACATAAATTGGGATATACAGTATTTGAACATGGTGTTTTTGTTTCAAAATGCTCTCCATCCACGTTTCCAAAAGTTTCTTGTCCATACTAAACATCAGAAAATGCTTAAATCATTTTATGGTGCAAAACATAATAAAAGCTCACTGAGATAGGGAGTACAGACAAAATTCTCAAGCTATTTTTCTGGCACAGTCATTTTATTAGCTAAATTTCCAACCACTTACTGGTTCATTCAGGTCATACTAAATCTCATTCCACTTATGGGCTAAACAATCGCCCTGATGTTTTGATGCAGGGCAGCAATTGTGAGTAAATCTTATTTCATTTTAGCAGCAATGTAATTGTGCAAAGTAGTATTTATCTTCCACAACAAAGTACAAGTGAATAGCACATACCTGGCACATGCTGGCATAACCATAGATATATCTATAGACTATGGATACAATATGTCACATGACTAAACATGCGTCAGAGTTTTTGAATACCTCCATACAGTCCACACTACAACGTGAAAACAGCGTTTTCAAATGTAATCATCCTTGGAGAGCGTTTTAAAAAAGCTCAGGACAACAACGACCGTCTCAGTGTAGAGAAGTTGCGTTTTAAAAATTATCTGGATTAGATATCATAACACCGGAAGGATGAGGACACTAGGAATACGGTTAACAGACTTTAATTATACACGTTGTGCAATATACGAACTCATAGAAGGCTTCGAGATCCACACAGAATAGAAAACAGGAAACAGGGAATAACTGGAACTGAAATAGTCTCTTGAATAACTTGAACTCGAAGAATCAGACTGGAGAATCCTGAAGATTCACACAATGGCTGCTTGGAAATACACACAGGAGAGTGAATAGTGATACACTTGAGTATACTTGCTGCGAGAACACAGGAATCCTGGAACCAGCGAAGTATGAGGGACCGGGTGTGACCCGTCGATAGACGAGACCCGACAGAGAACCATGGAGAAACTGAAGCTTAAATCCTGTGTGCAGCGAGGTGAGTTTGTGATGCGGTGCAGGTGGTGAGCAATCAGTATTCAGGGGATGATGAGCGTGACCAGGTGTACTGAGTTGATGCTGGTCGGGGTGTATCGTGACAATAGACGTAAACAATGTGAATGTGTGCATTTATTTAATTAAAAATAGTATTTGGAAACCGTTCAAATGCATTGCTTTACAATAAATGTGAGTTATTTTATTGATGTAGCCTATTTCTGTTTCTTTATTCCAAATCCCTTTAAATCTTATAATTATTTAATTATTTGAAACAAAGAACATTACTACCATCCCCCCTAATGTTCAAGACATGGTCACAGCCTTGGATTATGCAGCCCAAGCAAGAGCACTGTAGGCCACTAAGGCTATGTTTACACGGAAACGATCAGAAGAGAAAACGCAAAAGTGGCGTTGCGTTTTCACTTTTTATTCTGCGTTTAGACGAGCGTTATGAAGGGGAAATCTGCGTGCATATGGTGACGCAAAAGTGTGTGAAATTCGATGTAGTGTGCACTCCAGGCGGCTAGGTGGCAACGAAGCACTGCCACACAACAACACCAATATCTGAGAATATTTTGTGCAACTGCTGAAAAGACTCTTGTATGTTAGTCAGAGCTGCTGTGGCAACTTGAAGGTCCGATGTATGGAAATAATCCGACATGTTAGTTATTATTTTCCTGTACTGGCGAATGCCTGTGACGTAAACGCGCACGTGATCGAGGGCAGTTTTGCGTTTTTACCGTTTTTTACCCTTTACACGGGAACGCGACGGTGGAGCGTTTTTAAGTTTTCCACTCTGGAGGGTGGTTTCACTTTTTTGCGTTTTTAAGCCATAAAAACGGCGTCACCGTGTAAACGAAAGGCACATCCGATAAAATATTTTGACGTTTTCACTCGGAATCGTTCTCGTGTAAACAGGGCCTAATAGGAGAGATACGCATCTGGAGACTGACGGGTGGTGGGTGCGCATGAGGCGAAAGGTGCTGATGAGACTGGCATTTAAATACAAACATATGTTGACAGACACACACACACACACACTTTCCCCTCAATATTAAACAAGACAATAAAGTAGAGGAGTGAAAAAAGGGGTGACGCACTATAGTTTGTTGTGACATCCTCTCCATAAGCCCCCAGTTCTTCTTTCAAACTGTGCCAAACTTTTGAAGAGACCTCTCTCTTTCTCTCTTTTTGTCTATATCTCTCACTCAGTTTATAAATTCCCCCCCTCCCGTCACGGAATACACCCACACACACCCCTCCGCACAGCTCCACAGATCTTGGCACATCCCCTTCTTTCTGACAGGCAAATCAAACCAATGTGAGTGATAGAGAGCAGAGCAGTGTGTGTGCGTGTGTGTGTATGAGGGATAACAATCAAAAGAATGAGAGAGTACAGGTGTTTGGGTTTACGAGACAAGCACAGTTGCCTGGGTCTTTGACAGCTGTTGATGTTATCACAGACACTTATTGGCTGCGAGTTTGAAAGGCAGCCGGGGGGGGGGGGGGGGGGCAAGAGACACAGGGAGAGAGTGAGAGAGTCAGAAACTAGAAGTTGGAAGAGGAGGAGCAACGGCCCTCCCCTTTGAAACCTCCCTGTGCTAGATAACATTTGGCTGAACTTTCCAATGTGAACCTCCTCCTGACATGCAGCAATCTGAGAAAGAGAGACAGAGAGAGGGATGAAGACGAGTAGAAAAAAAAAGTATTGACTGCAGCGTTTCACATCTATTAGGAGTAGCAGAAGAGGGGGTCCGGTCTAGAGGGGTCGTGGGGGAATGTCTCACCAAGCTGACAGGCGTCACGTTAATCAGGAGGAAATGCGTTCGCTTGAGTCCTACCACACACTTAACCAGAGGTCGCTGCACAAAACAATGAACGGAACAAAAAACACAAGAGTAAAGCAGTCAAACTAGAGTGGCCATTAGCGGCAATCTGACCAATTTCATATAAAGCCTCCCTGTTCCTTTTTTCCATCACTTTGACATGCAATCAGACTAAAACAAAACAGACGTAATGTGCAGCTATGGAAAGGATGTGCAACGGCCTCATGTGACAGTTCAAGGCCTTTCATTCTGCAGCAGTGGGCCTCCCAGCATTCAGTTACAACTGAAAATTCTCACATGAGCAGATTGTCGCATTAGAACTTTAAAAACATATCAACGATCAATGAATAGAGCATAATTGATGATAATAAGGATAAGAATATGATGTCCTTCAGCTCAATTTTGTTGATATCCAAATACTTGAACCCTGCTCATAGGGAGCCACTGTCCTGCAGAGTTTAACCCTAATCAAACACACCTGAATCAAGCTCTTAACCCTTTCACACGTAAGTTTCAAATATTCTAACTGACCCGCAACGTGAGTTTTTCAAAGCGACCGTCATATAGAACCTGTAACTTTAATGTTTCCATGGTGACGCGTCATTGCTTGTCACGTGACACAGCGCAACCACAACACAGCGCTGAATGAATGATGATCTGCTTTTGTCATGTTTCCTTTTTTATTCAAAATATTCACAAATGTATTAGCTATAGCATGAAACACTGATATTCCGATTGTCAAATATGTGCAAGTGGATGTGTTTTGTTGTTTAAACACCTTTATAACGATTGTGTTAGTCGATCTGTATGCGCGATGGGCGGCGCCATGTTGGTTTGTGCCACAGTTCAGAGAATCGGATCTGTTGGATTTAAAACACGTCAATTTCTCCACTAATCAAGAAATACATGAAAGTAAGTACCGGTGAACTGGGAGAAGAATAGGGCAAAATGTAAAGCTACTTACACATTGTGTATCTAACATGAATAAAACGTGTCGTCTTATTATAATGGAAAGGATTATTATTGCCGCTTCCAAAGACATTAGTGTGTATTTTACAAACTCAAAATCATTGTTTTGCTAGTACTATTACAACTAGTATTTGCTAGTATTTAAATGTCTGAAACCTAACATAAACATTATGTGGTTGAAAACACTAAATAGTTGTGATATATGTAAGCACTGAGAGAGTCTCTGGCTCAGCGCCAGCCAACGCGCGAAAGCACGTTTGATAACGTGATGCACTGACCGTTCTTAATCACACCGGTGTGATCGTACGCTCCAGAGACCAGCCAAGACTGATCACACCGGTGTGATCGTACGTGCGAAAGGGTTAAGGATCACTTGAAAGTACACATGCAGAAGCAGGATGGAAATTAACTTTGCAGGACAGAGGGTCCCCAGCAAACCAACATATTAGAATGATGCTGTGTTCAAGCCATGTTTTAGTTACCGCAACAATTCTGAACTGTAAAAAGCCTTCATGTGCTTGTAGAACTTGTAATTACAATGTGTAAACTAGGGATGTTAACGATTGTCGAGAATACATTTAATCGATAAAATGTATCGATCATTGATTAAGCAGGTTCATGCGCGTGCGTGCTGCTCAACCACGAAATATGTAAGCGAGTGCGCCGGAGTTATGTTTGGGACTGTTTTACACCATCATGACTAAGTTTGCGTGTGCATTCGCAGCCTTTTGTTTTGTGCAAATGTAAGTTGTAATAGTTTATTTTGTGTACCCTATCTATATCTGATTTATCTCATATTGGATGCATTTGGTGAAGAATTTACGCTAAAGCGTGATCTAAAGCGTGAGCTCAAGCAGCAATGCACTAATGAACTAATAATGACTATTGGGACTGTCATATTACATAACATTATAAAGAGAACAATGTTGTAATAAAACATTGTGAATTTTTTGGGTTTAGTTGCCGTGTCGCGTTGTTCCAGGAAGAGCGCGTCCACAACACGAGTCATTCTGAATGGCACGTAACTTAGTTCAAGTTCACTTGTGCATTCACGTCATTTTGTGCAGATGTTTCGTAGTAATATGTTTATTTTGTTTATATCTGATTAATCTCATATAGGATGCGTTTCTTTGAGTTAAATAACGCGCTAGCAAAGTGCTCAACGGTTATTCATTCAGCGCGCACCGCTCAAGCAGCAATGCACGACTAATAATAACGATGATTAATTTGGGATATTACATAACATGAGAACACCATTTTATTAAATCGTTGTGAATTAATTGGCTTTAGTTGCCGTTTTCAGGGCGTTGTTCCAGGAAGAGCACGTCCACAACTGTCACACATTCTGACAAGCACGCATCTGAGGCGGCGTTGGTGACACGTTGTATTAGTCGTTATATTTGATTATTAAATAATTAATTTAATTATCAATCACATCGAAACATTTTACAATCCTACTAGCCCTTTATTTAGATTAAAAACCATTCCCATTAATTTGGTGAGGAACATAGCATTTTTGAGCAGCATTTGCAGACCCTGTCATGCTGTTGGCCATATGCCACTGCAGCAGACGCATATTGCAGTATTAAGGCTAACGATTGATCGATCAATTGATCGTTAATTAAAACGACAATCGATCATGGGAATTTGTGAAAATTGGCATCTAGTGTAAAAATAAAAAATTTCTGAGAGCTACAACTTGTACCACCTGACCACTGCAGATTTCAGGTGTGTTTGACTAGAAGCGGCATTGTGCAGAACGATTAGTAATATGACATCAAAGCACCACGAGAGCGATTTGAAAGCATGCAGAGCTTTATTTACGGTAATTACAACATAGCATGAACGCAGCATGATTTCTGAAGGATCGTGCGACACTGAAGACTAATGCTGAAGTAATGATGCTGAAAATTCAGCTTTGCCATCGCAGGAAAAAATTACATTTTAAAAAATATTAAAATAGAAAATAATAATTTTTAAATTGTAATAATATTTCACAATATTACCCTTTTTACTGTATTTTTGATTAATTAAATATTGCTTTGGTTAACTTTTTTTTCTTTTTTTTTTTTTATCTTACCAACCCCACACTTTTGAACAGTAGTGTCTTAGACATTTCTTGCTTTGTCTGTATGCATTAGAACATAATAGAAAGAAAGATTCTCTGAACACCCTCTTTGCAAAAACTTGTGACAACCACAATCATCACTGAAGCTGAAACTGAACTGAAACGACCACAGACCTTGTTAAAATAAACATCAAATACTCTTTCCCTATGTTCAAAATGTTAGGGTCAAATATGAAAAGTTTAACAAATATTCCAATTAAAAGATCAGCCACTAATCTGAATATGAATATATGAATCTACAAGCTGTCAGAAAGAGCACAATGTTTTTGGAATTTCTCATATTTTACTCTATTGTCAGAAGGTTCGGTTTCCATTGAGGGGAAAAGTTTTATATTTCTAAAAGTAATGGTATGCTTTCATAATACAATAAACGCTTATCTAATATCAAGAAAAATTTGCTTCCTAAAGATATGTCCCCTTTTCATGCACATATTTAAATTCTTTCTACTGAGCCTGATCCTGATCCCTCTCATTCCTCAGGCAACAGAGAACTCAAAGAAACCAAGATACAAGGCCAGCCAAAAGTAGGCAGGGAGACCACAGGATCTCCCTCTTAAACTATTTTCCCTTTCAGTTTGAGACAAAACATAGATCTTGGCTGCGATTCGACAAAACTGGAAAGGATGGCATGTTACACATAGCCTTTTTTTTTGTCCTATTCCACTTCTTTTTGTTATACCCTTTTTCTTTTATTCAGGTTATGTTAATTCGCTCTGTGTAAGTGTTCTCAATGGATAATCTGTATGGTAATGGGTCATACTCATCCAACACCACGTATAAAAATGACAGACTCCGCAGGAGTTAAAAAAGAAAAAAAAAAGAAAAGTGTGAGAAAATGAGTCCCCGTCTTACTCTTGCTCTATTTTCTTCCACAAAATATTAATTTCCACCTCAGATGCTAGTGATTGATACTCAGCATGGTGAACTAATAGCTGAAATTATATTTGGTAATAATTCATGTTCGGCGGTCTCCTGTGAGCTCTGTGTGGCCCCCCTGTCTAATTCAGCTTTAGGAAGCCAATATGAATTTCATGTTTAACCAAGTTCTACTTGATTTCTACAGGGAGCACTCTCCTACCATACACTTTTGCTCTGTACAAATTCATATTCTAAGGCCTTTTAAGGTTTCCATGTCATTTGTCATAATGACATAAATGATTCATAAACCGTGCACCTCATCTCAGCTTGTTCGGTCATTACCGCTTTGCTTCTCGTAACAACATCCACGTATTCGGGCCTTACACGCATTTTATTGTTTGTGTCTGTGTGTGTTTACGTGGCACTTTTTTACATATGCATATTTTAAATGAGCGACATATCAAAGCTCCACCAAGGGAAGGAGAATAGGAAGTGGTCATTAAGGAAAAGAGCAATACATGTTTCTCACTTTTTTTCTCTCTCCTAATACAACAGATGACAAATTGCGTCCCCCAGGTTGCTCTTGTTATTCCACAATTACAGCAGGTACGAGTGTAAGGGGTGTGTTCCCCCACAGGCTTTTTTAATGCCGCTGAACAAATGATGACAGACTGAAGATGGACAGAATACAGTTATAAAAATAAAAAATAATAATAAAAAAAAACCTACAACATGCACTACCGCTCAAAAGTTTGGGGTTGCTAAGATTTCTTATTGTTTTTTTCGACTTCTGAATACTCCTGAGTGACGATATTAGTGCGCAGAGTCAAAGTGCTTCCAAGTGCTATTCCGCCATACATTATAGTTATCCATTTTACCCGCTTAGAAAAAGCGCCACGTTTTATTTTGTGTCACCATGCTTGGTCGTGTAACTACTCATGTAACTGTATTTAAATAGGGAAAACGTGGATGTTTTTGGTCGCTTCTAACTTCCTCTCTGTTTGGCCCCTCATGAATGAACTGGGCTAAGCTAACTGCTCTCAAAGTTCTCCGCCCGCCAGAGCGATTAAGTGCACGCACTGAGACGAGAGAGGTATGCATCAACTCATCTTAGAAAAGAGAGTAACAGTTTAATATGAAAAATCGGAGTGTTCCTTTAACTGAAATATAAATCTTTTGTGACTTACTATCACATTTAATCAATTTAACATATCTTTGCTGCAAAATGTATTACCATTTAAAAAAAAAAAAAAGGAGTACTGACCCCAAACTTTTTAACTATATATATATATATATATTGCCATGATTTTTCTTCTTTTCAACAACTTGTTGGATTTTTAAGTTTAGCCCAAATGTTTCATCCAAATGTTCGTGGATCAACATCTTTGTTGATCCTGGAAAAACATTCCAATCAACCAATCAGATTTGAGGGACAAGTTTACAGTTTATGTCAAGTTTAGGCTTACAGTCAGGGTTAGGTGCTTCTACATCAGTGTTGTTCACATATCATCTCCCTCTGATTTTAGGGATAACTTATGGGCAGGGTTAGGTTTAAGTGTAAGGACAGGGTTAAGACTAAGTTTTCGGACAATAATGTTGATCTATTTTAACATATGTCTTACTTGGCAAAATCAAGGTGACCATAATTTGTAAACGTGCTCAAAATAGACAGCAATTGGTGGGTCCATGAGGTGGCAGCACTCACGGTTGGTCTGTTCAAACGTCAATAAAATCAACAAAAGACAGAAGGTCCAAACCACTCAAATGGATATGCAAGCATATCAGAAGGCATTTGTCCTGCTTGAGTTTGAAAAACATTTTGAACGTGTTTGTGTCCATACAAAACTAGTCCATACTCAGTGGAGTTTATTCAGAAAGTCTAAAATGCTCAACTGAAAAATTAAGCACACACTCCAGTGTAAAAGAGATAAAAAATGAAAATGCAGTCATCAATTACTTCAATCAATTAAAGTCATCCCAAAATGAACTATCCCATAAACACAAATGAGTGTAACCCAAACAAATATATACCTCAAATAATGGCTTTTTCTTATCTCTGCAAAGTGTTGGTGGCCTAAAAGGGAGGGTGCTACAAGTTAGTTTAAAGTGAACATGGTTCTGCATTGGAGACAAGGAGGGGCCTAAGGGGTTAGACAAGGTTAGGATTGAGCTTATTGGGTGTCAGTCAAATCTCCTCTTGTGCATCTGCCACAAATAAAAATAATAAAGTGCAGCCCAGAGGATACACACTCATCAACAAGTGGTTTCAATCACCACTAGCCTGTGATGCTTGAGGAATGGCGGGGGGTTGGAACGGGATGTGTCCCATTGGCCATGAAAAGTGAGCCTGAGTTTGGCTCTGTTTGAAACAAAGGAAGATTTATCTGCAGATTTGACAAAGTTCACATACAGTGTCAGTAACGGCCTGAGAGGATGACCATCACCCCAATGGGAGAGGTGTGTTTGAAGCTGGAAGTTTAAACCTGTGTTATTGTTAGCAAGAGTCATGGGTTGAGAACATAACAAAATTCCAGTCTTCTGCAACTTAAGTAATATTGATTGAATGAGTGTCTGTTTATATATAATATATACCTGTACTGGGTCTGTGTTTCTGTTCACTTGTCTGTCTGCATTCATCTCATCTGTTCTCCAAACTTCTTCAGGATCTTTTCCACCTGAATAACTCAGCAGATGAACGCAGAGCCGCCTTATTAACTGAATCCGAATGAGCTCAGAATGCACTGCATCTGCAAAAATTAATTATGCACTTTATGATTTTAATAATATGTAATGAAAAGAACAGAAGGAAGGATGAGAAGGGGGGAAAAAAACAAGTTCTGTCTTTTATCATGAAACCCTTTCCAAATTTAGAAGTGCTGTGTGGAGAAGCTTCCCTTTCGCTTTGAGGTAAGGAGGTTTTTTGACTTAAGGAAAGAAAGGGGAAGGACAAGAGGAAAAGAATTAAAAAGGGATGAGCGAGCCCCCAAACACCGGCTCGTTTTGGTAATTAGCTATAGCCACCTCAGCGTTTTTTAATGAAACATTTCTTAAGTGTGCAATAGGAAGTTCCTCATCTCTCAAACTCTCTTTCTATTGTGGTTTAGGACAACACAACAACTGTCCCATCCGAGCATGCACAGCATATGCGTGAAGAAGAAAAAGTGTGTGTGTGTGCTTATGCGCATTAACTTGCGAGTGTGTCTTCCTTCTTAAACAGCCCGCTAATCACACAAATTATTGCATCTAATTACCGCACAGCCTCTAATTAATTCCTCCAGTATCACATCATTTAGAACGCATTCACACCACAGCACCTGTTTTCGGCAAATCCACACCGTTAATTTGCTTATAAAACAAACAGCATTAGCATAAAATGTTTAATAATGTGTTTAACCATTTGGCTGTCCCGTCTCTCCGCAACACAGAGAGGTCAGCCGATGGCGAGGCCGCCCGAATCACCCGCACCATTGTTCTGGCTCCAACCCCATCGTACTCCAGTTCATATTAATAAAACGGGATCACTCACCACTAATTAATACAAGCATACACTGCTAATTACTGCTCTGTACAACAAGCCGGTTGATGAACCCCCTTTAGAAAGGAGGAGAGGAGAAAAGAGGACGAAAGAGATAGGAAGGCAAGCACACCGTAAGTAGATTGTAGGAAAGGAAAGAGCAAAATGGGTCACAAACAGGGAGAGAAGGATCAAGATGATAAATGGATAATCATGATGGACTGATAAAAATGTGCTTGTGATGTAATGCAGTGGTGACACTTTGAATTGACTCAAAACCTGCTCTGGGAATATAGATGTTTATATACCTGGTCCTGATATGTTATGGGGACAACATTTCCCACAAAGATGGCAGTTTTCAAAGTCCCTGTCTTTTTTGGTTCCCATTCCGTCTTTTTTTTTTTTTTTTTACAAGTAAGAAAAGTTTTCTGTCATGGGTAGTGTTAGATAGAATACAATTTGTACAGTATAAAAATGTGTGTGTGTGTGTGTTGATTTACTGGCAATGAAATATTGTAATATGTTGTCTAAAAATTAATAACATGTTGTCTAAACAAGCTAAACCTATGAAGATTGTTGATTGATGGACATGGTTCAATACTAATCGCTAGTAATTCGGATGCGTTTATTGTATGAAGTTCAGACATCTGCACATAATATTTCAATTAGAAAAACCATGGATGTTTTTTTTTTTTTTTTTTTCACACAACATAGTTTATACCAAACTGTGTGGTTTAAGCATGTGGAAAAGACAGTCTTTATTATGAGCTATTAAAAAATAGTTGTAGGTGGTACAGTGGCACTGAAAAGTATTTTAACATTTATATTAACAGTTAAAACCTACAAGATATCACGGCAGCAAACAACTGCTGCTAGAGCTTTTATCCAAATTAACTTTACTTTTATAAATATTTTTTAATATTTCATATATAAATATTTTAAATTCACTGTGTGTGTGTGTGTATATTCGTTACAAACTTAATTTTGTCAAATGTTTTGAAGTGTATGTGCTCTATTTCTTAAAAACAAAGAATTTAAAATATAAATATATGATTTGAAAAACTTTTGTGGCTGATGTATGCTTAGACATAACAGACAGTGCACTTAAAAGCATGTTTGTGCACATGTGTATTGTGAAGTTGTTCTGAGCTGAGAGCTCTTGAATGACTGTAAATATCCCATTACACTAATGCTTGTTTCTTTGTACACTCTTCCCCCTACTGGTGTGAAGATATAATTATGGTGCTGTCATCAGTTTACATGATACTGCTCAGCTCACACCACTCGGCTTTGTATTAAAATCTGATGAAACCTTAATCAAATCTGATGGGTTTCCATTCCAACCCAAAAATTTGTAAATCAAGAATAAAAAGAATATAATGAAAAAAATATGATATTCAGTGAAATTGCAAACGCATACTGCTGTGCTCCAGTGTGAACTGAATCACAGAAATGCCTTTGTATATATGATGCCTTTCAAAAATACATAATGCCTTATTTCTAATGCATAGTTTGTCATAAGGGCCACCATTGAACAAACTAATGCTGTATAGGTGCCTGAGCACACTAAGAGAAAGGTTAGAGAACACTAGCGTGCTCATACACAAACACTCAAATATACAAGCCACAAATCAAACAGGCCTACATAAACAGTACTGGGACACTTACGACACAGAACAGACAGATTTCTATCTGAACACGTCTGAGCTCCTCATATTTTAGCCAAAAACAGATTGATGTGTCACCATCACAAATACTCTTTGTTACAAAGCACCGTAGAACAATAAAGAGGCCTGGCAAGGATCGGGGCTAGGTGCAGATTTTTTGACATCCGTCATAAAGAATTAATTATCTTTAATTATTCATGAGGCCTTCCAAAAGTTGAACATTAATTTTTTATTCTATCCAGGCCCATTATTTGTGTGGAATCAAATGAAATTGTTATTGTGTAATGTGCGAGTTTGTGCGCATGTGACAGAGAGAAACAACCCATTGTCCCTGGCCGACGCTCTCTAATGTATGAGATAGATTGGGGTGCGTTTACACAACAAGCAACATTAGAAGAGAACACGGATCCGCCTTATCAATTCAATTCGCCTTTTATGCCCAGTATCGCTTGCGCAAGCAAGGTATAACATTGAAGATACACATTATTAAAAAAGCTGCCCCCTTTTTGTCCTGCTAGAAACACACACGTACGTACACACACTTCAACCCTACCCAGGGCTAAATAATTACCCCACTTCTCAGGGTGATTGCTCATTCTGGCTTTAAAGTACATGCTATAGGCTCTCTCTCATTAGAAGCCTCCAGTCCACCAGCGCGCAGGCCCATGTGAGAAATTATCAATTAAAAGCCTTGCATCATTTGCATAGGAGGAAGAGGAGATTTATGGGAGCGCGAGGCGCACGCAGGGGCCGCGTCTCCCCGCGCAATCCGGTGCCGCTCAGATTGTTTGTGACCAATCTTAAATTCTGGAGCTCTACCCAAGATGAACGGCCGTGTTACTGTTAACGTCAAGGAGTCTGAGGCCCGCGCTGAGATTTATTAGGAATATTATCACAAACATGTCTCAAGTTTTCCCTTTTAATATGTGCCAAGCTCCTCCGAGGAATGTTTCCAACGCTGCAATTACACTCCTCAGCAGCCACATTCCCATGCCTGGCATATAATATATTAATAAACATCCACCCTGCTTTTTTAATATATGTACGAGTGCGAGCGTACGTGCGTTTGAAGGGGTTAGAGAATAAGCACCAGAGGATGTACTTATAAATCATCTTTGTGTTTATTGTTGTTCTCTTTTCTCCTTTATTTTTTGTTTCGTTTCCCCTCATCCTTCCTGTTAGGATGAAAAAGGCTGAGTGATCACAGATGCCTCCTGACAGAGTGGGGGAGAAAAAGTTGCATAAGTAATATGTTTGATTTGGAGAAACAACATTTGCATCATTAAAATTGTTCCCCTTAAGCCATGGCATTGGCCTTTTCTAATGGAGTGTTGCCCTGCTAAATTGCATCGACCTCTGAGTGTTCGTGAGCGAGAGCACCTTGCTTTCTGTTGTTGTGTGTTTAGTCATCTTAAATTAGAAAGCAAAAGTTGACGGAGGCAGGGAATTACTGTGACCTCCTCTAGTATTCGTACATGGTCGTCATCCCTTTGGGTTCTTGTGGTACTTCAGGATATGCCTGGCCTTCATCTCCTCTCTGTCAAAGTCAAGAGTCCTGTACTTCAGCGACAGAAAAGCAAATGTCTTTGATATTTGTACCATAATTATATTATTCGTCAGTCAAATCAATATGTGAAGTCATGTAACGCTTCGCTGTCATTTGTGTTTTATTACAAAATGCTAGACGCATATCAGTTACTGTTGTTTTACTGTTGTTTTTTTAACTTCTACAATAATATGATCTATAAAAAGGTTCAGTTAAGAATTTTGGATTTATTATTAAACACTGAAATAATTCATTTAGGTAACACTTTAGTTTACAGCGTCCTTGTTACACGTTGCATGTAGTTACTGTAGTAATAACTATAAATTATGCATAATTACATGCAACTAACTCTATAGAAAGTACATGTAGTTAATTATTACACAGTATTTAAATGCATAGGCTAATTACACTGTAACATGGACACCTTAAAATAAAGGGTTACACTATTTTAAGGCGTCATTGTACATTTAGGTACTGAGAAATATTAATTAACTACATGTATTTAATATAGGGTTAGGGTCGGATTTGTTGCATGTAATTATGCATAAAAAAGTAAATGTAACATGTGGCAAGGACACTAAAATAAAGTGTTACTTTATTAATAAAACACATTTACAGAATGAGAAAATATCAATATTTCAAATATAGACAATCACATAATTCTGAAAAAAAATCGGTAACACTTTATTTCGATAGTCCACTTTAGATATTCTACTAACTATAAGTAACTTTTCAACTACATGTCAACTAACAGTATTAGTAGACTGTCAGCTTAATATCTGCTGACACTTTTTTTTGTTGGTCCCCCAACAGACATTCAACTGACTATAAGTAACTTGGCGACTACAAGTCAACTTATTCTCCTAACCCGAACCCTAACACCTAACCATAACCTACCAGTCTACTGACGGTCTACTATAATATACTAATACTCTAATGAGAGTTAGTTGACATGTAGTTGAAAAGTTACTTATAATTAGTAGAACGTCTAAAGTGACTATCGAAATAAAGTGTAACCAAAAAATCAATACTGTAAAAAATAGTGCTACCCTATTTTACAGTGTCCTTGTTATAAATGGTGACAACATTAAATTACAAGCAACTAACCCTAACCTGAACTAATAGTGAGTACATGTTAATTTATATTAGCTTATCACACTAACAACGTCACCTTAAATAAAGTGTACATTTTAATAACATTGCATGAAAAGCAACAACACTCATATTTAAGGAAATCCAACATTCATTCTGTGTCAGTAACCTTCCTGCTCACAATCACAGTTGTTTTCATATTTGTTTGCTAAAACAAAAAGCTGTTATGTAAAAAAAAAACACAAAAACAATTATCACAAATGACAAACAGTATGCACACAAAACGCTGTTGCTGCCTTAGTTATGCTGACAGAAAAATGTTCTTATCACACGATGACTGGAGTCACACATCTATCACGTATATCACTAGTTTTGCTGTTGATGATTCCGATCCCCCGAGACAACACTAACTGAGCGCTATGAAAAACCTCAGACTACTAACAGAACTGGCATACATTAATAATGAGAGACTTTATCATAAACAAGACTTGAAAACGCTGCCAGCAGATTGCGTGATAGAACACTGTCCATGTTTGTTTGTCTAGCGTGAACGGTCTATGAATGATCCACATCTAAGAACGACATCCGTGAGCCAGAACGGTGTTTTTAGCCCGAGCCGGGCTGCTCGAGGCAGTCTAGATATGAAGAGCAGGCTGAATATGGATCGGCCTCCCAGAGGCTAAGTGGGATGGCTTGTTTAATATCCCCCAATTAGAGTACAATTTGAGAGATCAGCCGCTGACTAGCCCAGGCCGTCCTCACCTCTACAGAGGGGCTGTCACCTACTGTCACATACAGATACTGCAAATGTATGCGCTCAATTACGGAGCTCAGGCAGCCAGCCACAGGGCCGGGCTAAATATAAAATGGCAGCTCTGCGGCCCCCCGGAAAAGGGTCGAGGTGGGAAATAGCGTACGAGGGTATGGTAATACCCAGAGTAGCGCCTCAGAGGGGAACGTGTGATCTCTGCCTTTAGATTTATATAGGTTTACAAGACTTAAATAAAGAGTTCTCTCCAGGGGAACGGCGAGGAGGTGAAAAGAGAGGATGTGAGTCTCGGCTGCTCTCCCTCTCTCCCACGGAACGTGTGGTGATAGGGCCCCGCTGTGACCTGTAGTGGTGTAACGATGTGGTGGCTTCCCTGCATTGGTGATTACAGGGGGATCTGGTGCCTGCGTTCACAGCTCAGCCAAAGGCAAGCAGGTCTAATTGCTCTCAGAGGGGGTGAGGGTGAGAAAGAGTCTGCACAAGCAAGCCGCAGAAGTGCCGGCCCTCCGTACGCCATCAAAATCCAGACACGAGCGAGGAGAGTGGAAAGGAGAACGACACAAACCTCTTCTCTTCCATCCTTCGAGAAAAGCTAAAGGAAAGAGGAAAGCAGAACGAGATGGAAGGAGAGGGAAAGAGATAGATTGTGAGAAAGGGCTCCTTTATTAAAGCTAGTGCTAATTGAGATAGGAGCCAAATAATGGAGGATGACACTTTAATGAAGACATGCTATGTGCCGCTACTTCCTCTCACTCCCTCGCTTCCTGCCAAAGAAGAAAAGAGAGAGAGCGTGCGAAAGAGTGGGAGAGGAAACAAGCGTGCACATTTCTGCTGGTATATTACAAGAAAGAAAGACATAATGTGGAGGTATCCTCGCTGAGCAGTAATGCGTTTTTGGAGCGGTGTCAAAAACACTGAGGGTAGATGTTATTGTTCCCCTGTGTTAAAACCCAATTACGCAAACCGGAGTGTGATTGCATTCACCAGCGCCGCATCTACCTACGGCTCCACTCGTTGTAAAAAAAATATATAAAAAAAATTAGATGGTGTTCACGGAACTTTAAAAAAAAAATGAAGCCAACTGTTTGCATGGGCCTTATTTGAGTTGGATTCATCGGGTTTATGATTTCACGTAAAAGTTTTGATCTTAAACGGAGAAAGTGCCATCATTGCATCAATCAATGCAAATAAAGCTCCCTTAATTTAAAGGGCACCTATTATGCAAAATTCACTTTTACATGGTGTTTGAACATAAATGTGTGTTGGCAGTGTGTGAGCAAAACCACCCTAGAATGATAAAAATCCACCCAGTGGTTTTTTTACAATCTCAATAAATCATAAGCACTGTCTCAGAACGAGCTGTTCTAAGATTCGGCGCAATGTGATGTAGAATTGCGCAAGCCCCACCGACGTGGTTTGATTGACAGTGTGGTTGTGGCATAGACCCCGCCCTCGGTGATCTGTACACCATCCTCCATTGTTTTAACGACAGCCGGTATGTTCTGTTGTGGGATGCAATAATGTACATAGTAGTTTTGTTTGTACGTTAACACAGTTTGTGTGTGTGTGTCTTGTGTGTGTGTTGAACATCCATAATTGCAAAGGGGACGCGATTAAAACTCTATAAGTACATAAATGTATCAAATAACATTTCCGAGACGTGCTGGTCCATTCTCATTTGTGTTTCTTCTGCCAGAGTCTCATCATCATCTGGGTCTGATTCCGGTTCAAACGTGTAACGTTACGGCTGAATGCCATAAAAAACAGCGGGTCACTCAGCCATTCTGCTTCTACCGATTGTTTATTGCCATAGGTATGCAAGTTACGCCCACATCCAAAGGCAGGGCGGGGATATGCAGCTCATTTACATTTAAGGTGGTACACACCAAAACAGCTCTTTTTAAAACAGGCCCCAAAAATGACATTTTAAAATTGTTATAATAAAGTAACTGTGGAGTATTTTGTGCTGAAACTTCACAAATACATTCTGGGGACACCCGAGGCCAATATTACATCTTGTAAAAAGGGGTATAATAGGTGCTCTTTAAGTTTTAAGTTGTTCAATATTATGCATTCAGTTTCAGGCTTTCTATAAAACTTTACATATAGAGTACTTTTGTCGAAAACTAATGAAACATAAAATCAAACAAAAACGCCTATCACTACACACAGACCTCAACTGATCATTTTAAGAACAACCACATTCTGACACAACAGGATAACAGAATACAAAAAAAAAAATGATGTAGCCATAACTATTCATGCCCTAATGTATGCTAGGAGGAAGTGGAACTACAAACCATTTTTTAAAGTATAAGCGACTAACATTTAATATAGTCTCAGATAATATGTCATGAAAATGCATGATTAATAAGTATAATAAAAAAAAATGCTGTTTAGTTCTGGATTGAGTTTAGGATCACATCACACTCACAGCACATTTTCATCAGAGCCATTTTATAACTTCAAATCTACCAACATTTGACCTTCAAGTCCCTTGATGTAGGCTAAATATCACAATCAATTCAAAACACTAAATGGAATCAACCATTAAAGAGTGTCACAGCTCAGGATAGTCGTATACTCATAATGATGACTTTTTCTTCATATAGTATCACAGGTAAAAACATGACTTTTTTTTAGGGGCCAACTACCTTTCTTTCCCTATAGAATCATCAGTTTTGTGTGCTGTAACACGGAGTAATCCTTTAACACAAAACTCCATGTCTACTTACAGTTAAATCTTTTTTTCATGAAGGGCCAGTAAAAACATGATGCAAGATTAACCGCCCAAGTGCAAACTGGAAAATGTCAAAATTTCTTTCATGATGTTATTGATTAATCACGAAAACATTCACACACCAAATATCACATTTACGTGTATTACACACACTTAGTGAAGAAGAGCCACTGACTTTTCTTGTAAGTTCATTAAAAAGGTTCAAATTTAAACGTGTCAAAGTATATATAAACAAAACTCACTGATGGTTTTTGTTGTTGGTGTTTTTCCACACCAGTTGGTCAATTTCGGCATTGCAAGAATTTCAGGTCTTGCTAAATCTGCAAATCAAATGAGAGGAAAACACTCTGTTATGATGACATAATGAAATAAAGAAATATTAAAATGTATTTTTCCTTTTCATGAAAATGAAACTAAACATTTGGTTCTATTATTCTTCTACATCACATGGCAGCAAATGACTTTAAAAAAAGTTGAAACTTGCAGTTTTGTTTTTATTTCCAGCTTATTATATTTTTGATATTTAGCCCTTCAGCACTCAGCTTCTCCACTGGTGAGTGCACAGAAGGGTTTGAGACTCATCATGACAAAAGCCATTACTGATCTCACTCTGTCTCTCTCTCTCACAGAGATGAATGGCCTTTTACATCCTCTTACACCTACCATTGCGACAACTGTGCTTATCAAGCTAAAAACAACCTTGAGTGTATGAGTTTCAATGTGAGGCCACTTCTGAGGGTTTCTAACCCAGGGTCGCTCAGTCATGGATAGGTGCTGAGAGAGCACTTAAACCTGTATAATGAGCCGTTCAAAAAAAACTTCATTATATAACATTCAAATGAGACAACACAGTCAGTTTGTTCAATTGACCCTAATAAACCTGCACTTTCAGTTTGTTGTTGCTAGTTTTTCCCTTGCCCAATCTCCGTTCTTTCTTTAAAGGGGAACTGAAACAAAATAGGAAGTAAAGGTGATAGATGTGTTGTTATTGATTTTTGTGGTAGGACACTTAAACCTGCTGAAGTGGTTACAAGGGGAGAAAACAGTGATGTTAGTTTGCTGTTTTGTTACCAGGGCGACGCCATCTTGAGTTTCAACGGTCCGTGACGTCACTGGCATGAGACCTTGACAGCTCCAGCAAAATGGCATATCAAGAGGATAACAGATCGGAAAAAAATTGTGATCTGTCCAAAACAAGCGAATATAACACCTCCGATGCCATCAAGGACCAAATAACCTGTTTACAAAATGACTGTGGCATAAAGGTGACCACGGCGGGTCCTGTAAACAAGTTCCACTCACCCCTGCGTGATGTTCACCTTCACAGTAGATCACCTTGCTAAATTAATCCGACATCGAGGATGCCTTTCAATAAGCAATATCCATCGACGACAAGCCGCAAGACACTGGTTACTGTGGTTTCAGCCGCTTTCAAACTGTGAATGAGAGACGCGACGGCGCGCCTGGCCAGTTTAAACTTGAGCACCTAAACGCAATGCAGACAGCCAGCTGTCACAGCGCGCGCAATAAACTAAATTCTCTTTATCGTCTTATTGCATTTAAAGTGTCAAAAACACAAGGTTTACATTTACAGTTGGTTTTGTCTTAAGTAAATGTAAACATCTGTAAGAAATCGTGTATGTGTATCAGTATTCTAGATCCCTGCATTAGTTCTTAAAGTGACAGCAGTCTATATAAGAATCAGTATACGTTTTTGACACTTTAAATGCAATAAGACGATAAAGAGAATTTAGTTTAGACAGCTGGCTGTCTGCATTGCATTTAGGCGTGTGCGCTCAAGTTTAAACTGGCCAGGCGCGCCACCGCATCTCGCATACACAGTTTTGAAAAGGCCTGAAATCACAGTAACCAGTGGCTTGCGGCTTGTCGTCGATGGATATTGCTTATTGGATGGCATCCTCGATGTCGGATAAATTTAGCAAGGTGATCTACGGTGAAGGTGAACATCACAATAACAAATAAGGGGTGAGTGGAACTTGTTTACAGGACCCGCCGTGGTCACCTTTATGCCAGTCATTTAGCAAACAGGTTATTTGGTCCTTGATGGCATCGGAGGTGTTATATTTGCTTGTTGGCCAATGGCCAGATCACAATTTTTTTTCGATCTGTTATCCTCTTGATATGCAAATTTGCTGGAGCTGTCAAGGTGTCATGCCAGTGACGTCACGGACCATTGAAGCTCAAGATGGCGTCGCCCTGGTAACAAAACTGCAAACTAACATCACTGTTTTCTCCCCTTGTAACTACTTCAGCAGGTTTAAGTGTCTTACCACAAAAAAACAATGATAACACATCTGTTATATCACTTTTACTTCTTATTTCGTTTCAGTTCCCCTTTAAAATATATATATTTTTTAAACGGTAATAAGGTCCCATTTGTTAACATTAGTTAAAGGGTAACGTTACATAACACACAGTTTCTGCCAAACTCATGTTAATCTTGAGTACCTATAGAGTAGTATTGCACCTTTCATATATCCGAAAAGCATTTAGTTTTATCAGATTTATAAAAGAGCTAGGCTACCTGTACCGATTGAAAAAAAATGGGGGTGGAGCTAATGAGTCACGCATTATCGCATTAACGTTGGATAACTTTTGATTTACTAACCTTCGTGTTCATTCACTTACGCGCCCGATTGCCTACAAAACACAGATGTTTGATGTTACTTACCGCCTGCAATTCCGACTTATGATCTGGATCTTTTATCGCTGGGACTGCTCTATCTTTCAGTTTCAAACGATCTGCAAATCAAGCGTCGAACTGGGCCTTGCCTGTTAATAAAACGTTCGTCACCAAAATACCGGGAAGAAACAAACACCACGGAAAAACTACTGCATCCACAGTTCCCCTAACGCTGGGTTATTTGGGAAGCTGAACAAGGTTATCTTTCCCTCACAAAAAAAAAAAAATCCACTTTGGTCATTTATGTTGATCGTGGTCTCTAAACAAAAAATGACAGTGCTGCCAACGGCCTCCAAAGCACATGCTCTTGGTCTCTCTCTTGTTGATGGTGTGTGTGCGCCCGCGCGCGCTCTCTTCCGGGAGAAGTGCCCATACAAGGAATTACACCCGTTATGACGTCATACAGGGCTCGGGGGAAAAAAACTTTCCAAACTTAAATACAAATCCTGAAGAAGTGTATTTGGCACAAAAATTCTCCGTCATTCGTCCAACTATTTTTTTTTTA
Organism: Semotilus atromaculatus; assembly: GCA_031834385.1. Taxonomy (NCBI): domain Eukaryota; kingdom Metazoa; phylum Chordata; class Actinopteri; order Cypriniformes; family Leuciscidae; genus Semotilus; species Semotilus atromaculatus. Next base: position 8,543,721 of record JAULUF010000009.1, on the reverse strand, counting down.
ACTTAAGGCGAGACACTACAGGTGAATAGGGTAAAACAATTTACTTACAGATATCACCATGAAACTTTACCAGTTGATTACTCACATGAATAGGAGAAAAAAATGTATTGCAAGTTTTCTGTAATTTTATGTTTAAATATGCTAATCAGGCTATATCTAATTAAATATGCGCTAATTTGCATATATTTTGAAGTGACAAATCTGACCATTGAAAAAAACAAGGTTCAAAATGATTTTTAAATTTTGTTGATATATTCAATGAAAAGACATTTTCAGAGGGGATTATTAATATCTCCTTTTGTTACCCTGTAAATCAGAAAATACTGGCAATAGCCTTAAAAAATTGATTCCCGCCCTATTTTTAGGCATAAAATGTCATATAAATCAGGCCCAGAATGATATATCAACAAATCCCTCTGAACAAACCTTCACAATATAGTTAGGAATACGGCTGTAAAGTTTGGTGTATGTAGGTGCTACAGACGTGAAAAATCGTCACTAGGAGTGTGAGAAAAAACTCATTTTGAGAAAATGGCCTTTAAAGATTTTTATGGCAAAATTCCACTCATTTCTATTGAAAGCCATGAATTACAGACAAAATATGTTTTAGGTCCAAGTAAAATCCATGTATCACACTGTTTAACATCTAAAACTCATTACTGCTTCATCCATCACTGATCATAACATCCAAAACAACACATCACCAGTCCATCACACAGGTGGAATGACAAAAACTAACTATATCACACCTAAAGTAGACGTCACAGAAACATCACGTTACGCTTCTGAAGATGACTGCAGAGTCAGCAGTCGAAACTGTCAAGGTATGACAACAAACTTTAAACTTATCGTATAAGAAATAATCACTTATAAATACAAATAGTAGGCTAAATGAACTCATAATCTTTCCACATTTTGAACTACCACGGAAATGTCAGAGCGCGTCACGTGACGATTCTGAACGAATCACGTTGTCAGAAATTGGCATCAGCCAATGAGATTGCGCATGTCGAGTAAATGGCCCATTTTACTTTCATGATTCGTTGCTGATAAATAGGAAATGACCATATTTGGATCCGACAGAATTGGAGAGGAGAGAGAGAGCTTTCCAACGGTATATGTGATGACAGGGAGCAGACAGCGATCGCGGAGCAGCGGGATGATTTAGAACGCCAACTTTTGATGAATTTGAGGCGAAATCTACACACGCAAACAGACAAAGTGTAGTAAAATAAAGACCTAAATGTGTATTTTGGACTTTTTTTCAGCACAAGTCTGAAAGAATACATGTTATTGAAGACAAATAGCCCAAAATCTCAAAATTGACCAGTGAAAAAAAAACGATGTTTTTGTTTGCCGTGTCTCGCCTTAAGCTTTGTTTAGCATGATAATACAACTCTTTAACAGTAGCCTATAAATAAGTCAGAATGCATGAAATAGCAATAGACATCCCCTATAGATGGGTTTCCGTTTCTCTAATTACCCATTATCCTCTGCGGCGCGCCGCCATGTTGTGTGTCAAAGCTGTCATCAAAGCCAGTCTGTCATGCTCATGTTTACCTGATGTTTACCGCCTTTTCATTTACCCAAGTATTTTGGACTCTTTTGTGATGAGGTAATTTTTTTGTACGTGTTTTAAATCTGTGTGTTATTCGTTCAAATCAAATTTTTGATTTCTTATTTGATCGGTGAATAATGTACATGAACTGCTGCGCTTGTGACAGGACCTATTTTTTACAGTCTATGGACGGACGCATGCTGAAAGAACGAGCAGAAAGAGAGAGAGAGCCGGTCGCGCGCGCGCACTCCCTCTCTCTTTGGAGCTAGGCGAAAGTGTAAACAAGACTTCACCGTCTCCAAACTAAGCGCTGTCTTGCTCTCACTCCCTCGTGGAAAAGTTAGTCTGGAGCCCTGCATTGACGGTTCACATCGCTGTAGCCAGGCGGCTGATATCTGCACAGCCCTATTATACGGTACATTTAGACTCAGTGTCAAGACAACACCATCTGGGTAAAAAACAACAACAACAACAACAACACAACGCTCCGAACTAATTTAGTGTAGGAGAGAGATGGAGAGCAGAAGCACGGAGCGATGTGCTCCAGGTGTAAGTTAGCCTCTGCCTCTGGCTCGACCAGCTGATGTGGCCACAGAGAAAGTGATGAAGGTGGACAATCGTCAGAGTGTTGTTTTGCCCAGCCAACACCTCTCAAGGGCTGTGTCGAAAGTAGCCGCCTGGGTACAGCGATTTGACAGCCGATGAGAGCTAACGTTAGCGCATTTAGCTAGCCCATCTTGGAAATGATTAGATAAAGTGTCACATCTCCAGAGCACAAAAACCTCTAAATGTTCACAAGAGCAGCACTGAACATTAACTCCAGCCAAACGGAGAATAATCGCATGATTTTCATGTTCAGAATAATGCCCAGTTTAATTATTATCATGCTCCGTAACACAAACGCTTGAGCCACTTGACACACAAGATGGCGCCGTAAGGAGTTGCGGGAGAAATGTGACGTCATCGGAAACCCATCTATTAAGGCGAGACACGGCAGGCAAAAACATCGTTTTTTTTTCACTGGTCAATTTTGAGATTTTGGGCTATTTGTCTCCAATAACATGTATTCTTTCAGACTTGTGCTGAAAAAAAGTCCAAAATACACATTTAGGTCATTATTTTACTACACTTTGTCTGTTTGCGTGTGTAGATTTCGCCTAAATTCATCAAAAGTTGGCGTTCTAAATCATCCCACTGCTCCGCGATCGCTGTCTGCTCCCTGTCATCACATATACCGTTGGAAAGCTCTCTCTCTCCTCTTCAATGCTGTCGGATCCAAATATGGTCATTTCCTATTTATCAGCAACGAATCATGAAAGTAAAATGGGCCATTTACTCGACATGCGCAATCTCATTGGCTGATGCCAATTTCTGACAACGTGATTCGTTCAGAATCGTCACGTGACGCGCTCTGACATTTCCGTGGTAGTTCAAAATGTGGAAAGATTATGAGTTCATTTAGCCTACTATTTGTATTTATAAGTGATTATTTCTTATACGATAAGTTTAAAGTTTGTTGTCATACCTTGACAGTTTCGACTGCTGACTCTGCAGTCATCTTCAGAAGCGTAACGTGATGTTTCTGTGACGTCTACTTTAGGTGTGATATAGTTAGTTTTTGTCATTCCACCTGTGTGATGGACTGTTGATGTGTTGTTTTGGATGTTATGATCAGTGATGGATGAAGCAGTAATGAGTTTTAGATGTTAAACAGTGTGATACATGGATTTTACTTGGACCTAAAATATATTTTGTCTGTAATTCATGGCTTTCAATAGAAATTAGTGGAATTTTGCCATAAAAATCTTTAAAGGCCATTTTCTCAAAATGAGTTTTTTCTCACACTCCTAGTGACGATTTTTCACGTCTGTAGCACCTACATACACCAAACTTTACAGCCGTATTCCTAACTATATTGTGAAGGTTTGTTCAGAGGGATTTGTTGATATATCATTCTGGGCCTGATTTATATGACATTTTATGCCTAAAAATAGGGCGGAAATCAATTTTTTAAGGCTATTGCCAGTATTTTCTGATTTACAGGGTAACAAAAGGAGATATTAATAATCCCCTCTGAAAATGTCTTTTCATTGAATATATCAACAAAATGTAAAAATCATTTTGAACCTTGTTTTTTTCAATGGTCAGATTTGTCACTTCAAAATATATGCAAATTAGTGCATATTTAATTAGATATAGCCTGATTAGCATATTTAAACATAAAATTACAGAAAACTTGCAATACATTTTTTTCTCCTATTCATGTGAGTAATCAACTGGTAAAGTTTCATGGTGATATCTGTAAGTAAATTGTTTTACCCTATTCACCTGTAGTGTCTCGCCTTAACATCAACTAATAATGAGCATTAGCCTACACAGTAAAAAGTGATCATTTGACTTAAATTGTGAGGAAGAAAGTGAGGAAACCAGTTGCCTTGAAATCCTTAAGTAAATAAACTGCACATGTATTTGGGATTGCAATGATACATGTGGAAAAAATTGGAATGTAATGAACTTAATTTGTTACGCATGAAGTCAACTGATCACTTTTTACAGTGATCTTTTTAATCTTTGTTAACATTAGTTAGATGTTAGTTCACAGTGCATTAACTAAAGTTAACAAATGCAAAATTTGATTTTAATAATGTATTAGTAAATGATGAATTAACAGATTAATAAATGCAGTAGGCCTAAGAATTGTTCATTCTTAGTCCATGTTAATTAATGAAGTTAACTAATTTGAACAAATGAAACCTTGTTGTAAAACGTTACCAAAAAGAAAACATTAAAAATATGGTTAATTTAAAAAAGTAAAGCACAAATTTGATTGATCAGTATTTTGAACCTTATTTCGCAAAACGCAGACTAGCTTTGTTAAACGCTATAGCGAAAGAGACAGCACTGCTTCAATAAATGTGTAATGAATCTAATCATCTTAGTAATACTGCTTAATATGAACAATATGTCCTTGTTACAAAGTAAGAAAGCTTTATTAAGCATTACTTTAGCTGTTGTCCTGGATTTGACCTTTGTTGATTAAAATTAGATTGAACACAATCAGGCATACAAGTGTTACAAAAGCACCGCAGTAATTGCCAATTAAGACTTTCTTGAGGAGCAGGTGTGCGGAGCAAAACAACGAGTAAATCCAGCCGGCGTCGTGTATGATGCTGTTGTTAATTCCCAGAGCTGTGTGCTGCTGTGTGTTTGAAGTGTACGGGGAGGATCTCTGGTCATTATAGGCTGAGGTGTTGTCTTGGCATTTGGGAATTCTGCTGAAGTAGTCAATTTAGCTCAGAGTGACCCCAGAACATCACCCTCTTCATCTCCCGGGTCTCTCTCTTATCTTTTGGTTTATTCACAGGTCGTCTTCATTTATTGTTTGTTTATGTCTTAGTTTCATTTGAATAAAAAAATTTTCATGATTATTATCATACCACCACCATCATGACGGATATTTTTGCTGTTCGGTTGTCATTCTTCTTAATTGTTCAGTAGCGCCATCCAGCGGAATATGATCCGTCTCTGTTTTTCTTTCAACTTCTCTCTCTCTCTCTCCTCGCTCTTTCACTCTTTCCTCCAAATTTCAGTGTTATAGTGTGTGATAGTAAAAAATGAGCCGTCTTTAACAGGGGGAGCTAAGGTTCTTTTGATTGAAGTGAGTGATTTTCACAAGCGCACCTGCGTAAAATTGATGATGATGCTGTTGAAATCATTTATTACAACTTTACTAAGATGAATATGAGCTGTGTTTTCTCATCATGCAAATGCAGGCGGATAATAAGGCCTCTCTTTCTCCGGAGACAGAAAGCGGGGGAACTTTTCCATCTTTCCCTCCATTTTTTCCTCCTCCTCATAGTTTCTGGTTTTGCTCCAATGAAAAAGATATCATTTCTTTCTCTCCGCAAAGTGCGGCGAGCGCTCTGTCATCTTCGACCACTGCATTAGGTGATAGGCAGACAAAAGGAGAATGCATTATCGGCGGCGAGGATCGGATTGGGAGCGCCGCAGCTGAGGCCTATCAATCATCTGTCATGAGGACTCAGGAAAAGCACGCTTTCGGATTCCACATCGACTGATCCTGATCGTTGCGAGCAAGCTCGTGTGCTGTACTTTGCATGACCCAACCTGTAAACATCATCCAACAAAAACAGCACCTGTCACTTTCTTCAGGCACCGAGGCACACAAAACATTCGCTGCGGGCAATGTGCACATTCAACAAAAGCGCAACTTCGGATCTTCAATTCGTTCTGTATTACAGCTCCAACTCAATGGGTGGTGATTATAGTGTCATTGTCTCTTCGTTTGTTTGTTTGTTTATTCATTTTCTTTATGAGACTTCCTCATTCCTCAGCTTCAAGTTAATTTAGATGCCCTGCTGAGGTGCTCCTATTCCACTTCCAATATTAAAGACACACCTCATCATGTTGAGCTGCCCTTACTGCAAAAAGGAGAAAAACAAATGAAAGAGACAGAGAGAGAGAGAGAGAGAGAGAGAGAGAGAGAACGGATACTCGTCAGCTGAGGTTAGCATGATCGCTTCGGCCAGGAAAACAAATGAATTTGATTACAAATGCACTACAGAAAAAAATCATTAGTCCAGGCGGGTGGAACCGCACAGATTTGGAATACAAAAAGGACATTAAAATGGCCTCAGCAAGACAACCAATCTGAAAATGTAAATGCGTGCGAGAGACAGTTACAGACTGTAAGTAATTACCCGAGAGAAGAGAAGCAAGCAGAAAGGTTTACATTAAAGCACCGAGGAGGTCATTACACCGTAGCCGAGGTTGAAGCTGCGCTTTCTGATAATATTTTACACTCATATTTTGCTCCTTTGGCAATGAAAACAAAATATTTTTTAGCAAACTATTCAAATAGAATTCCGATTTGATCTTACAGGGCATAAAATGTTTTTAACGACTTTTTTACGTAACATTTAGTTTTTTATTAAATTGTAATAATATTTCACAAAACATTACTATTTTTACTGTATCTTTGATCAAATAATTGAAGCCTTTACAATACACACATACTGTTTAGTGTGTTTACATTGTGAGCACTATGCTGTAGTTACAGGAACTGAATGCAAATGCTGTGTTTTCTAGTAGAAGTGCATCCACATCCTGTGTCGGAGCTCTTGCCCACATAATTGGCTAAAACAGTAGACTTCCTCACACAAAATTCTCGTATGACTTCCGGAGGCTTAGAACTACTGGTCATATCGGCTACTTTTGTGATGCTTTTGTGGTGCGTTGTTATAATGTCATTATGTGTAATGTGTTGTGCGTAATACACTACCTCTGCACTCACAAAGTTACATGCTGAACAGCTCATGGGAGGATACTGAACTGTGACTAAGCACTAGACCATGTATGATTAGTCTTAACCCCATGCTGTGGGAGACGGATGAGTTGAAACTGTGTGTCTCTTCACAGAGAGAGAAAAATGCACAATAAGCTGTCAGAGCACAAGGGTGATTGGCTCACAGATGAAGAGGATCTTGTCCTGGTAATATTAAGGATTACAAGTGCTCAGCCCCCTTCAAGTGAGTTACTGCTCCATGTCGTAGACCGCGCCACTGCTCTGCATGGCTCCTCAGTCTATTGTTCATTTTAAAAGTATATCAGCTTAAGAACAATAGATTTAAGGGGGTTCTTTTTTCAGCAACTTGATGCAAATCTTTTATGCACTGTAATTGATTCTGATTGACTTGATATATATATATGATTTCCATCACTTCACCCAACTTCCCCTCTTTCACTCTCTCCTCTGAGATATTTAATTTATCAGTGCACAATGGTATCTCTCTCTCTCTCTCTGTGTGTATATCTATTTATTCTCCATTTCTCCTCTCTTTTTTTTTCTGTTCTTTTTTTAAACTTTTTTTTCTGTCGTCTTATCAGGATAATAAAAGGATCTTAAAAGTGTCTGTACAGGCTACACTTTCATATGCTTCTGGTTATTGCATTGCAAATTTAGGGCCCCTCCGGAGTCCAGTAAATCCTTCAACAAATGTCTTCGAAAAAGTGTGTCTGGAGGTGACGAGACGCAGGCCTGGGAGGGATGAGGAGAAAATAGACTGCAGTGCTGGAAAATGACTTTCTCTCTTTTCTCGCTCTGCTCCTTTCCTTCTTTTTCTTCTGCTTCTCTCTCTCTCTCTCTCTCTCTCTCTCATAGATCATTAGAAGGTTTTAATTAAAGGTTGGAGGATTAGGCCAGTTAGCCACAGTCGTTTGTATTTCTTTTTTTTCTGTACTCTCTCTTTCTCTTTTCTTCTTATCTATGCTCCAGGTTGTGCTGCTATTTAAGGACCTGATTGAGGAAGAGGATGTAAATACTGTGTGTGTGAAACTCATATCTGTGCATGTGTGTGTGTACGACTAAGGTAAGAGTTCTTGGCACTGTGTAGAGTAAGCGGCCCTCGATATTAAGGCAGCACTGTGATCAAAGACATCCACCCACGTGGCTTCAGATCTAAAGGAGCTGGTTCCCTCCGGGTAAAGCTGACTGCAGGGGAGACCCTCGCTCCGGGAGTAAAGAGCTGAACGAAAGCTGCCGTCAGATCAGCACACGCCCGCAGGGGGTCTCACCTCAATCGCTTCCTATACGGTGGTCACCTGGGGGCAGGTGAAGTCACAGAACTACCCTTAAAATGCAAATCCAGACCTAAAAATAACATTTGCTTTTTCTATTGTCCAATGAGACATACAGAACTTTTTACTAAGGCCACATAACATTAATACAAATATATCAGCCTGATCTCATGAAATGCATCTCAATAGCACGCATTGTATTTATCGTGCAATTTATATGCGAAAATCAGTTTCCACGTGTATATTATACACACTTTATGGCGTGTAATATGCACGTACCCCACACTACTATTCCTACTCAAGGGGTTTACAGTGCGTATTATATGCACATAAAAATGAATTTCCACGTAAAATTTAATTTACGCGTATATATTGCATGATAAATACAATGCGTGCTATAGAGATGCATTCCATGAGATCGGGTTGAATATATATATATATATATATATATATATATATATATATATATATATATATAAACTCTCATATGTGTCACGTCATATGTTTTTACATTTCATGCCGATGAATTGCAGTGCTTGTGCAAACCACATCACTGATGCTTTCTGAACAGCTGCTTTCTCACCGCAGTAATTTTTGTTGTGTTCATTCTGTTATTGAGAGGAAAGAGCACAACACCTCTAAATGGTGCTCTCAGCAGCATGGATGGCGTCGGGATGTTCGTTAACAGTATATCGCTGCAAATATATTTCCAACTTTTTACCCCTAAGAGATGGACGAAAGAGAACTTTGCCATGTGTATATCGGGTCTTGACTTGAATCACATGCAGGGGCTGTTTACACGACACCGTTTTCAACTAAAAACGTAAGCATTTTTAAATATATAGCTTTGAAGCAAAAAGTTTTAAGCATATCGTTGTTGTGCAAGTGTATCCTCCGTCTCTCGTCAGTTACAGGTGTACGAGTGCGAGCATGAGCAGTAAGTTGCTGGCAGCAGTTCACTTAATGGCCACTGGTGTCGCTCATAACAAGGGTTTCTGAATTCTACTTATAGCCACTTTAAATAGTCTTATTTCATTGACAATAATAAAAACAAAATCAATAATAATAATAAAAAAAGTAGTAGTAGTTTTTATTTTGATTATTATTATTATTATGAAGAAGTAGAAAAAAAGTAGAAACATAAGTACTATAGTATTATTATTATTATTATATTTTTCCTATATTACTGAATCGACCAGGCTACAGCTTACATCTCATCTTTCAGGGTCGGATCAGATAGAAATAGCTCTCAAAGAAAAAAAAGCACATTGTTTCTGAGATTTTGAGAAAATACACTTTCAAACTTTCAAGAGCTGATTCAAAAACACCTCTTTAGCTCTCCCTCTCTCTCTCGCTCTGTCTCAATGTGCTGTGAGCGCCGTCAGAATGCAGGTGCGAATGACAGTGCAGTATGGCAACGTTTGATGGCCTTGACAGCCTGTCAGAGGGAAATCACTGCCACATGGCTCTCTTTCTCTCTTGCTCTCTCGCTCTCGTGCTCTTTTTCTCCCTCTATCTCTGACTGGTTGAAGGGTTGACCCTTTCAGCTGGCCCCGCTGGTCACGTCATCACTGTCTCTCTCTTGCTCTCACTCTGACAGAAGACATGAGCCACTGGACACGCCAGGGACCGGACAGGTGAGGCCCACTGAACACACACAAAAAGAACACACACAACACACACAAAGCTGCTCTCTCTCTCTCTCTCTCTCTCTCTCTCTCACACACACACACACACACAATTGTTAAAATTGACTTCTACAATTTTGAACTATACTGTTAAATATAATACATTATTAGTATAATGCTCATCTGATAAAAAAAAAAAATCCTCATAGATTATTAAACATTATCCCTATCATTACATTGTTTCTGTTTGGAATTAATACAACCCTCAGAATGAAAATAAAATAATAGAGTTAAATTAAATTTAAAAAAAATTAAATTAAAAAATAGTTTGATTTATGTATACCAATCAGACAAATATGTTAACATTCATGGGGTGTCTGATACACCATGTGTTAAGTTGAAACTGTGTTATTAACAATTACGAAAAGTGATGTAGCATCAGCCTAAAACTTGTTTTTGAGCTATTAAAATAGCCTTGGGGTGAGAACAGAGCACGGGGCAACAGAGCAACACTCTCAAACACACATAGCAACACGTCCCGCCCCCTGCGTCTGTCTGAGCAGCTGGAAGGGATGAACGGTGTAATGGCGGAGCTGACTGACGTTTGGAGCAGAACATCCTCAGGCTGCTGGAGCTGACAGACAGACAGGTAAAGCACAGACAGAACCGCAGTCTACAGCACTGACGGACAAAGAAGGAAAACAGGGAGCGTTTTAGGGAGTTATTTGGACATGGAGCAACAGGAGATGAGATGTGTCTGTCTCTGATAGAGATGATGGAATTGCCACTTGCTGTGACAAAATGAGAGGATTAACATCATGTACTGCTCATGTGTTTAATGTGCATGTGTGCGTGTTCAGAAACAAGACATTCCTCAGAGCAATACTTCAGGCCCCCCACAGAGAAAGAAACATCCACTGTCATGGTCTTTTTCACCAAGGTAAAAGCACAAGAAAAGGTGCTTGATACAGCTTATACACCTCTTTCAAATAAATTACACATGCTTTTCTGAGTGCTTAGCATCAGCATCATTCTGTACACGGTTTTGTGTATTTTAGTTTATGGAGAGGCAACTGTATTTTACAACTGAATTTACTCCTAGGTAGCAACTATAACTGTCACAAAACATTCAAATGATCATGTACTGCTAATTGTCCTAATGGTGGCATCCATTAAATAATTTTAATAAATATAATCATTTATGTTCTATATTATTATTATATACCGTTCACTTATTGCTAAGAAAATACTGCTATTTTTGCATGGCATATCGCTAAGAAAATATGCTATTTGCACTTATGCACTTGCAAATAGTCGCTGCCTAATTTAAAATGTATCATTATACATGCATATAATGTTTGTAATATTATTATATAACAGGTAATTACACAGGTATTATAAGACCATAAACTCCAAGACAACCATAAATTCATGAACATTGTTGCTGTGAAAAGTATGGCAAAACATACTGTCCCTTTGAATGACAGGAAGATTTGGCAACCACATGTCATGGAAAAACACGTTTTTGCAAGCCATTAAAATACATGTTGTGCAGGAGCAGGATCATCAAATTTAAAATACAGCAAAAATACAGCACTACAGATCAAATGACTGTTCTGTCAACTGGCCCTAAACTCTCTCAACACTGGCAGACCTGATCAGTCCTGAGCACACGGATAGGGTTATGATTATTTCCAACATTACAAATTCAGGTGTGACTCCTGCGCTCCGTACACACACAAAACTATTTTATATCTAGAGGATTCACTCCAGAATTTAAATGCTTTGTTTGACATTAAAAAAAATTTTGCAGTGGTCTCAAGGCCACAATCTTCAAAATTAGGCAAAAACATCTGACAAACCCACTAGTCCAGATCACAAAGGCAGTGCGCAGTTCCTCTCCCTGATAAACATGCTCATCAAACAACCCTCTCAAAGCATGCAAGGATGAATTATACACCGCTCTCATAATCCGGAGGTCACAGCGACATTGAACTTGATTGAAATGAATGAGAGAATTAGCCTGCAGTCACTGTGATTACTGCCTTTGAAGCACCTCAGTCCTATTGGCAGCTTCACACACAGAGCTACAGATGTCCGTCTGTCAAAGGGCCTGGAGCTGCTGCATACTGGCTGAGGGCGGACAGACAGTTGGATCTGCGCAATATTTCTGAACAGATGACAGAGGTGAATTATTCACATTGTTATGGAGGCCCCCTCTCCTCCTTCATAAATCTCCCTCTCCTGATGGAAACAATGGCAGACCAGGGGAGAGGGGGAGTGATACCTGATTCTCTCTCAGTTTAACAAAGACCATGTAGCATCAAAAAAATTCCGAAAACAGAGATAGTAGCAGTATGTTGCACGGGGATAGATAATCCCACGGTATTAGACATTGACACAGTCATTGGCTTCTCGAGGTAATTTTTAGAAATATTAATGGAGCTTGACTGCGGAGCAAATGGAACATTTCATTTTTGGAAAACAGGTGAAGCAGCAGAGACGGGGTTAAGTTCCTGCCTCATGTACTCGCGGCCAGAGGCTGTTTGTTTCTTTTTAAATGGGCGACGCGCCATATGTGGAGGTCATTAGTCTTGACAAAAAAAGAAATACTGTCCTTCACTTATTATAAAGGACAATGTGTCAATGAGGAAATTAACTTTTTCCCTGTCACACTTTTTGTGTCCAAAGGACCTTGAGTTTTTCCTCCATTGCAGTTTCCAATAAATAGGACAGCTTTTGTTTGTAATATAGGAGAAACAGGTCTACAGCCGGCCACTAGACTAATCAGTGAGAACAATGCAAAGGGCACGCCTGATAAAGTTTATTTAAAAGCCCTATTTCTGAAAAAAAAGAAGAAGAAAAAAGGAATGTATTCCAAAATATACATCTCAGATTTTATAATATAAATTATATGAAAAAAAAAAATATACAGTACTGTGCAAAAGTTTTAGGCATGTAAGATTTTTTAAGTTTTTAAAAGAAGTCTCTTCTGCTCACCAAGGCTGCAATTATTTGATAAAAAAATACAAAGAAAACAGTAATATTGTGAAATATTATTACAATTTAAAACAGCGGTGTTCTATGTGAATATACAGTAAAGTGTAATTTATTCCTGTGATCAAAGCTGAATTTTCATCATCATTACTCCAATCTTCAGTGTCACATGATCCTTCAGAAATCATTCTAATATGATGATTTGATGCTCAAAAAACATTCATTATTATTTTCAATGTTGAAAACAGTTGTGTACAATTTTTTTTTTCAAAATTCTTTGATGAATAGAAAGTTCAAAAGAACAGCATTTATTTAAAATAGAATATTTTCTAACATTATAAATGTCTTTACTGTAACTTTTGATCAGTTTAACTCATCCTTGATGAATAAAAGTATTGATTTATTATATTTCTTTCCCCCAAAAATAAAATTTTAATTCTTACTGACCCCAAACTTTTGAAGGGTAGAGTTTAATGTTACAAAAGCTTTAGATTTCAGATAAATGCTGTTCTTTTTTAGTTTCTATTCATCATAGCATCATGAAATAAAAATGTAAAAACTGTTTTCAACACTGATAATAATCATAAATGTTTCTTGAGCATCAAATCATCATATTAGAATGATTTCTGAAGGATCATGTGACACTGAAGACTGGAGTAATGATGATGATAAATTCAGCTTTGATCACAGGAATAAATTACACTTCACTATATATTCACATAGAAAACAGCTGTTTTAAATTGTAATAATATTTCACAATATTACTGTTTTTTTTTGTATTTTTTATCAAATAATTGCAGCCTTGGTGAGCAGAAGAGACTTCTTTTAAAAACGTAAAAAATCTTACCTGCCTAAAACTTTTGCACAGTACTGTATATATAAGACTGTAACTTTTTAAAGATGAATGATAAAATAAAATAGTCTGTAAGAGCCAATTTAATTTCAATAATGTGTACATTATTACTGTTTGCTTATAGTGTTGATTTTGCAAGTACTAACTGAAACTATCTTTCTTTGAGAGGCGATTCTTATATTTAGTTTGTTTATATATATTTCCAACCCGATCACACTAAATGCGTCTCTATAGCACGTAGTGTGTTTATCGTGTTATTTATACGTGAAAATTTGTTTTTACGTGCATAGGATACGCATGGGTTGTTAAGGGTAGGTTTAGGAGTGGTGTGGGGTGCGTGTGTATTATACGTTTGGGTAGAATTAGTGCGTGTGTATTACACGCAATGAAGTGCGTATCAAATGCACGCTAAAACTGCGTATCATATGCACGTAAAAACTCATTTTCGTGTATAAATAACACGATAAAACACACTGCGTGCTATAGAGACGCATTTACGTGAGAACGGGCTGATATTTCAGTATAATTTCCTATGTTTTCTGATGTATAATTTCTGTTCTGTTTCTTTAATTGTTAAGATTGAACAGGTTCAGGCAAGGAAAAAATTGAGAAACAGTTTTCTTACCGTTTTGTCTGTGGATAAAATGTGTTTAAACATTTAAGGTAACACAAGATAAAGTTTTAACAAGTATAATATCATAGGATACAGGAGCCAACAGGATTTATGTTTGATTAAACTTGCACTTGTTTATGGATTTTGACTGACTTCAGTGATGAGTAAGAACCCATTTTCCTGTCACAATACAAGTGAAGTTAACCTAGGACTTTGCATCTACACTGTCATTCATCTATCCAGTAGGAACGAAGGAAGGAAGGACTGATGGACAGGTGGAGACAGACAAACAGATAGCTAGAGAGATAGACAGACAAATAGCGAGATATATAGAGACAGACAGAAAGAGAGAGAGAGAGAGAGAGAGAGAGAGAGAGACAAACACTGAGAAAAATAAAACAATTGTAAAAAGCCCAACTTTACATTTCACAGATCTCTTTATTCAGTTTTGCCTTTTTTCATCTTTCAGTAAGGATGTGACTGCTGACATAACAAACCTACACATTTCCCCACAGTAATCTCGCTAGCGACTCATCAGCGCATCAAATGTTCCCGAGCTCTCTTTTCTCCGTTCATTCTTAGCAACAATTACCAGCGGCTGATAGACGCGGGCCCCTCCACAGAGCGGCCCTCACTGTAGATTGCCAATTTGGACGTTTGTTTTTCGTCTCTTTTTCTTTTACTCATTGTTCTCCTCTCAGGCCAGGCTACTGTCAGGGGGCTCGCAGGAGGCTGTGGTGCCGGGTCCCGGGCCCTACAAGAACGAAAGGGTGTCAAAACACATGGACCAGACCATTTATCATGTAATCTGGAGAGCGAATGGACGGGGCACTATCAGCAATCTGCTATTGATCCGTTGCAGCAGGCCTGCTATTGTTCATCTGAGGAGCAGGACTGGCACACAGCATTAATGAAAGAAACTAAACAATGCATAGCAATCAGAGACACAGATTCACAGGCTTGGCAAGAGATGGGGAGAGAAACAGGAAGAAAAAGACAACAGGGAAAAGTTTGAAAAGAGAAAGTTTGGGGTTATCTGGGTGACTGTGTGCGAGCGTGTGCGTTACGAAGAAGAGGCGGTTAGAAATTCGATTGCATTCTCTCGTCAAGCAGCAGCCATGACTAAGAGTCGACCTGAGGAGCCGACCCTGATCCAGCCCAACATTTTTAAAGAACAGCTGCACTTAGAGATGAAGACACCCTCATGCACCATTACTTCAAACCGCATCTGTGTTTAGCCTCAATTAAACACCATTATTACACCATGTGTTGTCCATGGCACTTTCTCTTTTAAAAATGAAAATGACAAAAATCTTTTGACCAAAGCAGAAAAAATGCACTGCACTTAATTAAACCTGGCTGCACTCTCATGTGTAGTGTTGGAGAGCTAAGTTCATTTTAGTGAATCAAAAAGAAATGATTAACTGATTCTATAAAGCAAGTCTCTTCCTGGTAGTTTCCACGTGCATATGATACGCACTTCATGACGTGTAATACTCACGTACCCCACACCACTAATCGCAAGGGGTTTATATGCACGTAAAAAATAATTTGCGCGTGTAAATTGCACGATAAACACAATGTGTGCTATAGAGATGCATTTTATTAGATTGGGTTACTTGTTCTGCAACTTCTTTTTACAAAAATTAATGGGGAAAACATACAGGCATTATTTTATATATATATGTTTTCTTGTTATATTGTTTATAATGAATTGATTGAGGAATTGATTGATCTCTAATTTATAAAAGTTTAAGGGGTAAAGGTTAAAGGTGCCATATGTCAGAATTGAGGTAAAAATATCCAAAAAATTAGCTACACGCATCAAAAGAATGAGAAGAAATAAGGGGGATGATGTCATTAAAAAAATTACAACTTATAGTGCTGCCGAGATATAAAAGTGAATTTGCATGCTAAATTACTAGCCCCGGCCCGACAAGTGTCATAATACCAGTTTCGGCCATGGGAGGCGGTAAGCGGTCTCTTGTCATAACCACCAGCCAAACTGCAATACACGAATAACTCGCACGGCTTGTGGGCGTAAGTTACTTGAACCTGATGTTAATCGTGTGAAAAGTACAGCCCACTACTACATTTCAGTTCAGGGAAGAGAGCGGAAGAATGGCTGAAGCCCTTGGCAATAGACCCTTACCACCACCACAACCACCCGCTGCAGGGAAAAAAACACGCTCGGAATCACAAATAAAATCGGATAAAAAAAGGAGCAGAACCAGAGTAAACATTGGCACTGCTTTCCATCGCTGGAGACAACTAATGGACATGAAAGAAATGAGGTTCGACTCCGAACTTGAAACATTTCTCTTTTTTTTCTTGCCAACTACGTGACCTATATTATGTTTATTAAATGGCTTTCCTGAGGTAAATATTCTTCAGCTATGTTATTGACCTCTGCACGCTGATTAAAAAAAAACGATTGGTCGATATTATGTATGAGGAATACATTTTGGTAAGTAGCCTACTGTATCTTTCAACAGTGTTCGTGTTTTTTTACTATTAGCTAGAGATCGGATCACGTGCGCTAGGGATCTGTCGTGTAACATTTACAAGCGCCAAATGTATTTATTGTTTGAATTGCATAATAAAATTGCCAGAATCTGAGAGCTGAGATTTTTTTATATCATAACTAACCTGCTCTCTCTGTCTAGTCTGTCGGTCTCCGTGTCCTCTTTGCTTTGCGATTTTTCTGTGCGTGAGAAATTTTATGTGAGCGTGCGTGAAAAGTGTCAATTGCGTGTGTCTCACGGTGAATTCGTGAGAGTTGGCAGCTCTGAATGGCGCAAGCTTAGTCAACATCAGCGAACGCTGTCTGTCAAATTAATGTAATTCAAACTAACAATAAAAATGTAATATGAACAAATTGAATATGAACATATTCACTGGTAAAGGTGAAGGGGAGTAGCTTGAAGATGTCATATTTAAAAATCACTTGACATCAACCAACGTTGCTCTGGAGTCAAACTGTCCTCTATTAGGAGTTGGCTCGGCTTCTAGGGTCGTTGTGAAGGTAGGGGCGGAGCCATAGTCTGTAAGGGAGGAGCATAGAGACTATGCCGTTTCTCGTTTGTTACTCTAGAGTAGACCAACTCACTTTCTGGAGGTATACTGCCCCCAACTGGTATGGAATGTGGAGTATGAATTGATTTTTTGGCGAACATTACACAAGGCACCTTTAAAAGAAAGATTTTTTATGCTTTTGACATGGTCACAGAAGTTCCTTTTTGTTTGATCAAAAATACAGTAAAACAGTCATAAATGTTAAATATTATGTTTTAATATAATTGGTTTCCATTTTAATAAAAATGTAAAATGTAATTTATTGCTGTGATGTTAAAGTTGTATTTGTATTTTGTCATTACTCCAGTCTTCAGTGTCACATATTCCTTCAGAAATCATTCTAAATTATGCTGATTTGGTTCTCAAGAAATATTTCTTCTTATTATGATGAAAACAGTTGTGCTGCTTTATAATTGAGCAGTTTAATATTTTTTAATGAATAGAAAAGTTTAACAGAACAGCATTTATTTGAAACTGAAATCTTTGTAACATTATAACTACATATTTTTTAAAACAGCAGCGGCTTGAGCGTAGTTTAACTATAGTTAAATAAATAGCTAGCTAGTTAAATAGTTAAAATAGACAGCTACACAACACTCTAGTGCCACTAAAAGCAGCTAATAGCTTGCCATTCTACTAGCTAATCATGTCAAGCTACAGTTTTAAAATAGCTTCCCCAACAAGGGACCAAATTATTAACCTGCTTTATCCATCATCTGCATCTCTAATAATGTGAAACTGACATTTTAGACTTTGTCATACATAGCCCAGACAACACATTTATCTCTTCTATCCATATTCCAGCACCACTGAACCTTGCAGCATTTCAGCAGAGGGCAAAGGAGGAGACAGAAGCATTTCTTTTGAATGTTATTCTCCTCTGTGAGTGAACTGTGAAATCAAAAAGTCCTCTTTATCTCAGCGTGTTGTCCTGTTGTGTTTTAAGGCTGTGGTTTGTCACAAATATGAAGGCAGATATACTGATCAGAGAGAGATGCAGTGGAGGCTGAGGTGTCAGACTAACTGTCTATTGATGATAGAGGAGAGGCATTTTCTTTCTCTCTTCCCTCGTAAAGCTGTGCGATTGCCCATAGCATCACCATCTGTTGGTGACTGTAGTAAACACTCTGCCTTGTGTGCGTGTGTGTGTGGGAGGAAGATAAAAATGGGAGCGATTTCAAACCTTTCACCTCTTCTCCTCTGTGATGAGTGACTGAAGCAGAAGCTTGCACGTTATGGACTAAATATTTATCAATTAATCCATCTGCATGTTCAAACCGAGTCCTCTACGAGCAGTCCAACATAGCCCTGTGCTTTAATAAGACTTATCAAAATACATTTTTAAACAGGCACTGCTGCAGTTTCTCTCTCTCTTGCTCTCTGCCACTCATCTGTCCTTCTCATTCTCTAATCCGCTTCATTTTATCGTTGCTATTTGGACAGCACTGGCAGAGTGACATTTGAGTGAGTGTGACCCACAGGATGCCTGGAGGTGTGTTTCTATGTGTGTGTAGTAGAGAAGCAGGAGCCAGTAGATAAAGCACTCGTGTAGCGACCGTGTCATGTAATTCCCCTTTAATACAGTCGAGGCTGATTCCAGCGAGTCTAGATCCACACAGGTCTCCTGAGACCTGATGTCAGTATCCAGCAGGAGCTCAGTACAGACACTGCCACTGAGATACACACCTCTGCAACTCTGACTGCGTGCCATTCTGTGGGTGTGTGAGTGAGAGAGCGCGTGTGCACATAAACATGCAGCAAAACAATCGTGTATTTCATATCAATTCATACAAGCACTTCAACATTAGAAGCTGACAACACACACAGATGGCCAACAGTCTTGATACATACTCCTCAACAATGGCAAGCACCTGGCAAAAATCACAAGCTTCGATCTGATTGGCTGGCTTCAGAAAACTTCCAGGAGTCAGGTGAGCAGGTTTTTAAAGTCTGCCCGTGATAGCAGGGAGCTACAATGTGCAGTGACATTTGTTTGAGGCACTTAAATAACCAAGAAGTCTATGAGCAGAATCTGTATTCTTCTTTATATCGTTGTCTTATTAGGCTGCACAATGAATCAAAACACAATCAAAAACACGATATGGCCTAGGGCATTCACTTGTTTTAAAGTGAAAGTGCAGCACATTTTGTCTGTATTCTTCTACTCCATGCATGCAATATGTACTCCTTTAACACAAACTCAATCTAATGAGGAGGTCTGGCTCGCTCATACCGTGCATTGTAAAAGTAAACTGATCCATGACATTGACTACGTTTACATGTGCACCAATAACGTGATTATTGCAATTAAAATCGGCGTACACCACATAGTTTAATGCAAAATATGGTTGCTACGATTAGAAGCTAAAATCATAGTTTGATCGAAGCATTGGGTTTACATGAGGTAAAGTTTAATCGCAGTATTGCCAAAATCCCATTATTATCGCATTGTATCGCAGAATGTTTTCACAGTCACATCTTTCCAAATATTTTTGACACAAGTTACTACAATACTATTATATATTATCTGACTGTTTTAAACAAACCAACAATCCGTACTCTCTTTATGATATCATGGACTGGCGTTCATCTGTGAGTCATTGTGGCGGCGGTGTTTATTCTGACAAAATAGTGACTGTGTTCCAAGCTTAATGTTCACATGAGCCTGCTCGAGCCCATAAACTACAAATGTGTGTGTGTGTGTGTGTGTGTGTGTGTGTGTGTGTGTGAAGTATATGAATGTACGTGTGTTCATGCTCTTTGCTTTTACGTGCTCATTACAGTGGTGGGGATATCATACATTAATAATCACTACTGACAGTCTTCAACAGTGGGGCAGTCCCATAAGTCCAGAGATATTACATCTGCTGGCCTCATTTATCTTCCTGCAGCCCTTACAGTTCCTCTGTGTCCACTTCAATGCCAGCCCAGCACACGCTTAATTACGAGCACATCATAAACAGCGGTGACACACCCGGGGGCATGGAAGGGATCTGCCCTCACCCCTCCCAGGCCCTAAACGGCCCCCTGGCTCTCTTGCATACTGAGGTGCCCAGAGAGAAGATCTGCAATTTAATGGTGGAGATTTGATGTTAAAAGACAGTACGAGTGCTCAGTCCCCAAATGCTATGCATCCATATTTTGAAGGATTGTTTGCTTTGTTTTCATCTCCAATTTCATTCCACAAGCTTGGCTTCAAATGACATTTTTACATTGTTTTAAATAAAAGCTTTAAACTGTAGGTGCCAAATTGTTTGTCAAAAGGCTGCACACCATGAGAAAAGTAATAAGGTACAACTAGCATCTTTTGAGTAATGGGATTTCTGAAATATTTCCATACACATACTCAGTGTTAGCAGAGATAAAAAATTGCAGTTAGCCACCGTGGCCGTTCTAAAATGAACATTAGACATTTTAAACCTAAATTCGACTACGACTCCAGCAGTAAATCATGAACTTCCTGCTGATAGTTTGATGCTTTTCAACAGCTTTCTGAACCGACACAGGATCAGGTTTCCCTCATTTGCCAATGTTGATAGCGTAATCTGACACCTGTAGTTAAATTTGGTCAGTTGGGTACTAATAATGTATCACAGTCCACACTGGAAGGCTTTGTTGGTTTGTATCAATCTAAAGTCGTCTATATGTCTTCATCCCGTCAACCACTTCAAAGAAATGGTTCACGCAAAATATAATATAATAATTACATTACACTCATGTAATATAATAAGGTGCATCCCAATTCACATATTCACTAAACCACTATTCTATGCCCCTTCTGTAGTATAAATAGTGCAAGGAGTGTGTTCACCCGGGTGATGGTGCATAGCATAGGGTACATAGTGCATATAAGTGTATAGTGCGTCATTAGAGACGCAACCGTTTAATTCATACTCAAAGCTAGAGGGCGCTCTTTCACACAAAGTCCAAAACAGACTTATAAAAAATTACCTTATGACCTTCGAAGAAATCCCTTATATGGACAAAGGCATCCAGCTCTCACTGTAGCTGAATAAAAAGCAGACACTTTTTGGAAAATGTAATGCGAAGACAATATACAAACGATTGAGACAATATATGGTCGAGGCATGCTTTTCTAGTGTGCCAGGTTTGAAAACAATTCTACGTAAATACATCAAATCATAAAACCACCCTCATTGTGGAACACAACACACACACACACACATAAACAGACAGACGCATACACACATTATACCCCGGTACCACCTGCATTTTCTGACCTTCAAAACTTCATTGCATTTCACTCAAAGGATCACCAAGGTGAACTGGAATTACCCAGAACACCTTGGCTAAAACCTTGGACTTACACAGATGCCCTCTGTTGCCTTCATAAGCACAGGTGAATATGTGGGTGTCCTTTGAATGTAATAGCGCATTGGTAAAAATCTGCTACACAAAGCACATTCTAAAACTATAGCTTGTCCATTAAGTATAGCCTCAGCCATGCACCCACAGGTCAGGGAATCTTTTTAAAATACATCAGCCCACTGCCTCTTTCTCTTTGTCTGGGGGAGAGAGGCTGAGATGGAGAGGGGCATCTGAAGGTTGACCTGGTTGCCATTGCTCCTACTTCTCACGGTTTCAACAGCGCCAAGGAATAAATGCAGCGCTGAGCATTATGGGTATTGGAAACTGACACAGGTGACATTGGGGGTGCGATGAATAAGTGTAGCAAGAATTAAAGGCAAAATAAGATGAATCAGCTGTTATTTGTCTATCTTCCAACCAGAATGTGTAAAAAAAAAAAAAAAAAAAAAACGGACAAGTCTTTCTATGGTACATTAAAACAAGTAAGCTGTATTTCTCACTCAATTCCTTTTTTTTTATATCATCATCAGCTGCTGGTACATATGGCAAAGGAGTCGTTTTCTCCAAGTATGGCCCACTCCTCTGTGCAACAGAGAGGTTCATCTCAAAAGACTACTCTCAGAAGTGAGAAGAACAAAGAGAGAGAAAGAAACATAGCTTGACTGATTCTCTCTCTCTCTCTCTCATTCTCCTTTTTGGTTGCGCAAGGCACAAAAGACATAAGCAATGTTTGTTATGTCTACCCCCTCCCTTTTCATTGTCAACAACTTTTGTTGTTTGTGTTTTGATGTTGCCTCATCTCTTTTCATCTTCTAAAACCATGCATCAGGTAACAAAGAGGAACTATCAAAGAGAAGGAGGCGTTTACAAATGTTGGGGGAAATGTTTGCATGATGCGTCTGAAAGTCATCGGCACTACAGCTCTGTATTTTCCAGCGAGGAGGATTCAGAACTGTCTCTCACTTGTAATTTCATAACACCCACAACCCATTCAACAAGTATTCAAATCAAAGTATTCTATATCATTGATATGCCACTACCAAAAACTAACAATATAGTACCATAAAGTATCATGATAATACTGTGTTTTTTTAACATAATACCATGGCAGCATCTTAAAAAATTTTTAAGTACCATGTAAATATCACAGCACATGAATAAAGTAATTCAGAACCATGGTATATAAGAAATTAGGAATGCACCAATATTAAATTCTGTATAGTACAGATAAGCCAACAATCATTTCCATGACTAAAAAACATAGTTATTACAATTTTTGTTATGATGACAGCAAAGGTAATCTAAATTTAAAAATAGAAGAAATGAGCATGCACAATTAAATATCCAATATCAGCTGATATATATGCATTGATTTGTAATATACCAATAACTGGATGGAGAGAGAGAAAAAAAAACGATTGGTTGATAACAATATGGTTGGATAATTAATGTTGTTGGGCATATTGTGCATTTAGGCCAGTGATGGACTTTGACCTAAGACACTGGGATAAGCCCCAGCACCCCCCACAATCCTACATAGGACATGTGGTAATTAAAGAACATGGTATCAAATATTTATACCATATACCATCATTTGCTGGTATATGAATGTTATATCTGAATGTTATTTTTATGTATGTTATATGTGTGTATTTTAATTGTACAGATGTTTTAGTACTTTTATGGGCCCCAGGAAGACTAGCAACCACATTGTGGAAGCTAATGGGGACCCAAATAAATAAATAAATAAATAAATTTGCTGATAAAAATATTCCAAAACATTCAATGACTCTATACTGTATATAGTAATCGAACATACGGTTTATGTTAAAATATTAAGTTTCCGTTGTTTATTTGTTTGAGATAGGGCAATCAGGACTCCCTCTTCTCCTTGTTTTAGGAAAACATCAGTGTCATAAAGGATAAAGGATAAAGTGTCCTACGCCGGAATAAAATATTTCAGCCCTCGTTTCCCCTGAAGACCAGAGACGGCAAAGACAAAGCATACAATAATTAAAGGGCCAAGCACAAAGCGTGGGATGCTGGCGCAGGGGGAAGACGATGAGCAACTCCGCATCATGTTGGCAGATAAATTCCACATACAATTATTCATCCACTGCCCATGACATGTAGATTAATGAGTCTGATAACCCAGGGCATTCCAGAGAAGTATACTCAATTCTGTTGTGTCTCGGTCTCTTAGATGCCCTCTCCTATATCCCTTTATGACTTACAAAACAAATCCCATGCTTTGGTATGCCAGCAAAACGAGGTTGAATAGATCTGGATTTCGGTAACGTAGGTCTGCAATGGTGTCAGGGTTGTTCCATCTCTGCGAGATGCCAGCATGTGGTAGGTGAAGACGTATGAGAGTGACTCTGTGAAAAGAGAGTCTTAGACCGGTGTTATATTGTGTCCCATGGTCCCATGCAAACAAGGGGGAGAGGGAACAAGACAAGGAGAAGCAGCCCCAAAAAACACAAGCCTCCCTGGACAGTTGTAATAAATGAAGGGAGATACTTCACAGATGGTCTTCAGAGGAGAGGATGACCTGCAGGAAAGGCTGCAAGACTGTCACAGGGGAGAGGCTGGGTCAGGGGTGGTCAAAACACTTCTGTCACAGAGGTGGTCTTCTTTTAAAAATACAGTTATTTAAGCATTAGTCATTTTCTGTGTTCATTTAATGTCAGTTCAAAGGTAAAAGCTTACCAATGGTTGCTTCAGGTGATACTTTTTTTCAGCACAAAAGTGTTCATTCCATTACTTTTTAATGATTTTCCAGACCGCCAAGTCAGCTACGTAGTTTGATGCTGATTTGAGGGATTTGCCACATGATTATGTGCACTTTGGTTTCACTCCTGTTGTGCCAGATTGATACCTCAAGATCCAACTGAAAAGTTTTTAGTCATGCCAACACTTCAATCCTGACGAGGCCCACGCCATGAATGGACTCCCCCTTCCACAAAAGGCAAGGTCAAAAACTACAGATTTTGTTCTGATGAGAAATCTTTTACAATCCCCAACTGTATGTTATTAAGCTGGGATATGCGAAAGAGAGATTTTTTAAATCAATCCAGTTAAGTGCAAATTCCACATAGATTCAATTCCAGTGCTGATTGCCTACACATCACTGAAACAAATACTAACCTTACTTGGGAGGCCTATTACACAAATCTAGTTGAACAAATTCTGAGTTTCAGCATAGGTTTAGAGTTGCCAGAGCCAGACAAATCCAACCTGATTTTGATCGGGTTCATTGGGTTTAGAACAATCATAATAAATGTTCTCTGTCAACTCAGGGTTTGATCCAGATTTTATCATTAACTTTGGAGTGTACACACCTAGTGACATCTGCAGCTAACAGCCAATCACACAACATAGTGGAGAGTATCCGTTTGATTCTTTCCTCTTAAGAGAGTCAGCACAAGTTCATTCTGAAAAATATATTCTCATTATGAAAAACATGAATTAAATCATTAAGAGACAGGGCGTGAGTGCGAGCATTTCACTCGCATTTGCAACTAAAAATAGATGTGTGCGAACCGTAAAATGTATTTTGTGCAAATAAAAAAAATAATTCTTAAATGTAAGATCATAAAAAACCTAGAGTCTGATTTGTATTTTACTAAATGAATTGATTTTGCTTGTAAATTTTTCATTGTATCCCTTTATTAAGGGAAAACACATTATTTGCTCATTTTTTCTAAAGTTTCTAAACACGCTCCTAAATTTATCAACTTCGGAGTACAGGTGCTCCTTGGGGGAAAAGTAAGCGTCAAGCCCTGAGATATATATATATATATATATATATATACACATATAAATAATATATGTATATAAATAATATATATATATATATATATATATATATATATATATATATATATATATATATATATATATATATATATATATATATACACATACATATATATATATATATATAAAAAAAAAATTCTATCTGGTTCTTGAATCTGATTGGCTGAGAACCCTTTCCAGCCATGTGATATTCCCAGAATTAGCACTGGAACCGTTTCACTGTTTGTATCACTCCGCTGACAGTCATGGTGGTCGAGCAAATCCACCCTTTTTTACAAATACTACTGATGTTTAGAGCCCTGCACGGGCCAAAAAAACAGCCCTAACCCGTGGTGTTCAAGCCCAAACCTGGCATCAACCCGACAACGACAACGATGTATAATATTTATAATATTAACAATATTTCATACAGTAGCCTGCGCTCTGCGCGTATATTATGGGCACAATGAAAGGAGAGAAGCTAAATGAGCCAGAGTCCGACCCGAGCTGGAAAAAAAAAAGACCCGAGCCCGGCCCGAATGGACTCAGCGTGTCGGGCCTCATCGGGACCCGGCGGGCTTGCAGACCTCTACTGCTGTTGTGCCACGGAATGTAGTTTTAAGAGTTTTTTAGGTGAGAATGCAGTTTAGACCTAAGATTTGTGACTCAACATGGCACCTATTTTACAATTTGTTAAAATATTTTCAGAGATTGAGCGGCAAAGATTGTCTTTATGAGTGACTGGTTGTAAACCACAAAGGAAAAAGGAAAAAGATATTGCTTTCCTCAGCAGGACAACATTAAAACAGATTTTTTATAATGGATATAAAATTATGGACATCGACCTGAAGAATGAATACTATATCAAATGCAGGTAATACACTCATTCAGTCGATCTCTCTCTTATAATAATCAACATAATCCAATAATCTTGAATGAAGCGACTTAGTTCCTTTGTTACTAGTTCTAAAGTGTTGTTTTAAGTTCAACTGTTAAACTGTCAACTTGAGATTTGAAAGCATGACGGAAGGAAGTAGTTCCGCACAAGAGTTTTTTTTTTATAGACACTCCATTGTTTTTTCTTGTTTATTTACTCACTTGTGTTGTCAAACTGTTGTATAAATGCAATATCACACTCTACTCCTAAGTGCAAGTCCACCGTCGGTGTTGTGTAAGGCAGGCACTATAGGCAGTTTTTTTGTGTTCATTTCTATTTCCTATCATTGTGCAGACTCTTTTATTGTATATTGCAGTGTAAACAGCTCAATAACCCTTTTATTTAAAGGCTTAATTTATGTCCCGTAGACCGGTACATTGCATTACGATTGCAAGCAGTATCAATAATGTCAAAAATGTGATGTGCAGTCAAATGTCCTTGTGAGCATGCCGTTTAAAGTGTTCTGGTTCTCACAGATACGCATGTTGTGCTTCGCGGAGTTTTGACGAGGTTTATAGACTTGATATTGTTTCTTATTCGAAAGTGGTGAACACCCCAAAGTAACACAAAAGCGATCTAGTCACATATTTCCTGGCTTCCTGTGGGGAGATGGCAAGGGGAAATTTCCAAACCAAAGCATCTCATTAGAATTTAATAAAAGGACAACATGGGCCATTGCATTTTAGTGTCTGAGTAAGACAAGTATTTTTCTGTATGGTCATGGACAGCTTAATTGTATTTCCCCTAAAACAAAGTTAAAAAAAAAAGAAAAAAACATAAAATCTCAATAAATAAGTCAGATCCTCACATTTCCCCCCCCAAAGATTTAATGACAGTTGGGTACATTTCCACCTCAATATTTTTTGTAATGGCCGAATAGATTTGTAAAGTCCACTTTGCAGAGCACTAACAGGTGATTGGAACACAGAGTTATTTTCACCTCTCTCTGCAATGCTTCACTGGCCCATTGCACATCTCACTGCACTCTTGATGGCAAAGTCAATGTATCTAAAGCCTCAGATCATCCCTAATCTCTTTGTTTCATGGCTAAGGCCTGTAGGTAGTTTTGTTCTATCCATTTGGTGTTCCTTTTCAAAGTATTGGCTGTCTCAGAGACTGCACTGAATTGTCTACCCCACATGATGACATTTCAGCCCTCTCCTAACCTCTCGCACAAACACACCCTCACACACAAATACCATTTTAAACAGCTGACTGTGTCCTATCACAGTGAAAGGCCAACATCCTGAATAAAATGGAGTGGCATTAATATTTATGCCTGTAAAGTGCCCACATAATCAGACAGAGAGATGTCAGATGGCATTTTTGTGGGATGGAGAGCGTGAGTGATGTATGTGCACTTACTGTGAGACCCACACAAACACACACACCACCTTACACAAGCACCCATCTACTTCCACTCTAGCCCTTCTATTTCATGGAGACACCTTTGACATTTTTACCTACACACTCGCCCATCTTCCCACATCCTCTCAGTCTCTTTCTCACTCACACACAGTCAGAAACACGCTGACCCTGAGGGGTTGAGCTAGGCTCATGTCCCAGGTTGAGAGCAGCAAATATTGCGATGCAGAGAGCCAGGTGGGAGGCGGTGAGGATAAATAAAGCTCAACAATGTTTCAGAAAGTGCTCCTACAAAAATATGATGCTTCAAAGCGTGTCTGTCCATAAAAGAGTGGAATAAGGTAGAAAGGTTGCAAGTAATGATTTGAGCACACAGAGCTGACCTAAAAGAAGGCCCAAAACTCAGGGAATCCATCTTCAAATGTATTGCAGGGCCTTGCTTTAATGCAAGTCTCATAATGTTAATGTCAGATGGCCAAATCTAACTGCACTTTATACATTTCATGAACATTGGAACAAATGGCTTTGATCAATTATATGATGTGTCATGATCAGGGCTTGACATTAACTTTTTTGCTCAACAGCCACTGTGGCTAGAGGTTTTTCAAAGTTACAAGCCACTCCATATTTTCACTGGCCACAATTTTGACATCAATTCCATAAGGAAAAACTGCCATATATTTTTTATATTATCTCATTATTTGGCAGCCGGTATATTAGGCTGCTGTTGTTTAAGACATGACGCACAGACCCATTATAGTAGTTTTAATAGCCAATATACTTTTCTTTATGTGCAAGCACTTTGGGTGTGAGCACAAAATCTGCGGGAATGAGTACAATTATGCTCAATATGTGCAATCCCTCACCCTGTAACACCAACAATATTCATCCAGAGCAAATTAAACGAGTGAGTAAAGGGTTTGTGTGTCAACCATAGACTGTAAAGGGTGTCAACCATAGACATAATAAATACATAGACGCCCTATTGGCCACTTTGGAACGTTGTTGCGATACGTCAACGCGTCCGCCATTTTGCTGAGGGCAAGACTGCACTGTAATCAAATGCAAGTAAATGGGTGAGCTGAGGTTTTTCTGGATAAAAACAATTATTTTTTTTACATTTATCAACCGATTTCAGTGGTTTGTATGTGGTGTACAAAAAGTTCCATCTCTAGTTATTTAAAATATCGATAGACTTATAATTTTTTTTTACTAAGGAATTGTCAAAGCTCAGGCTTGTCATGTGTCTGGCTTTTTATTCTTGGATAAGAATTGTGAAGACCCCCATACTGAGATATAATTCAATTTTCACATTAAATGAAATAAAGTTTTCTTATTGTGGAAAAAGTATTTTCTGTGATTGACCCGATTTTAGCAATAACAAAGAAAACTGATGGATCCTTTATGGTAATACATATGATATGGTACAACTACAGTGCAATGCAAATAGTAAATATAAGATAAAGTGAGAAGTAATATTAAATAGTTTAGTCAATAAAAAAAAAAAAAAAACAGTATACAGCAAATAAAAAAGTAATGAATAGTATATATATTATATAGCCTAATATCATAAGTACAATAATACAATCATAAAAATATTGATAATAGCATATAGTTTATGTATAATACTATAATAATAGCAATAGAAATATCAATTACAGAATATAGACAATAAAAAATAATAAGTTAAATAGTGACTTATATTGTTGACTTTTTGTTAAATTTGATAATAATTGCCATTATAACAGTCTAAGTAGCCTAAAAGGTATAAGAAGCTATACAAGACAAGAAATAAAGTAAACGATTCAGTCAAACATACAGCAGGATACAACGTTATAATAGCCTAAATATAAAGTTATGAAACTTCACTTTGCCCTCAGCCAAAACGATTTGCCAGGGAACAAATTATTGATTAATGAGACCGTTAGAAACACACAAGACGAATTATATCTCATGTTTAACCACTAGACTAGAGAATAAGAGTCAGGGGCACACGTCAGAAGCACCAGCCGAGGTAATGCTGTTCCAGGCGGGGTACATGAGCGCTGAGCGCCCGGTGATCTTGCGGTGATCTCCTGGATTTCACAACTCTGAAAACGTCAGATCAAATTTTTAAATAGGCGCCATCTTTATAAATAGACCACAGATTTGAGCTTTAAACAACTACATTGTCGACTGAAAAACTATTAAAACAGAATTTCGTGACACAATAACAGTAGTATTTTTACATTTCGCTGCCTTTCTCCTCTGAACGTTACTATTACCAATTATATCATGACCAAATACAACCAGAAACAAATGTTCAGGCAGTCTTGCTTGTGAAAGGTAATTCCTCGAGACCTGTTTTCAGTTGTGTGGCGATTTGTACAGCCCCAAGCAGCACACGAAACAGGCATTTTTCTCAATTCCCGGTATGAGAGGTATGGGAAAGTTGCCCTCCACAATATGGCGACGCCGTTAACGTACGATCCAGCGGCCAATAGGGCGTCTATGTATTTATTATGTCTATGGTGTCAACCATGGTGTCATCTCGCTGTCGGACAGATTAAAGAGGCGGACGCGTTGCTGGTGCATCCTGTGGAAGAGTTTCAGATAGCTAAGTATCAATATGTATTGAAAAATCTATATTTTTGACAAAAGTAGATTGTACTTAGTTTATTATTTTAGATGCCTTTTTAAAAGGACTACAATTGAAAAAAAAGATTAGACCTATATAAAATTCAGCCCGCCAAAGTGGCAAGTAGGAGTGACTGCGTTACAGGCCACTGCTGAAATCCACCCGCATTTGGCAGCTGTTAATGTCAAGCCCTGGATACTCGAAAGTCCCCTAGTCAGCAGATGTTCATACTAAGAGTATGAATTCCCAACAGTCATATAGTAGAATATTGCAGGGCTTCAGACTTCTACTAAAATGGTTACAAATGTGACAAAAAAAACAAAACAAAAATGGTGACAATAGTTGCTAGTGGCTGTCAGGAAACTATTTTTAAAACTCTTATGAACAGGTTATTTTTTACGTCATCAGATTTAAGAAACCTCAAACTCGCTCATGACATTTTGAATCAGACTCACTAATTTAGTAGCCTGGTTAAAACCAGACCATTCTCAGTTGTAACTGAGTTAGGGTCTGGCAAAGCGTCATAGAGAACCCATTTCCAGAGGGGCGTCACCAACGGACGTCGCTCAAATGCCTCTGGATAGACCTAAAACCAATCAGAGCGATGAAGGAGATGACGTATGCAGAGCAACGGAGAAACATCTCCCGAGTGTTGTTCTTTGTTCCGGTTTTAATGGAACACTCCATTGTTTTTTTATAATTATGTGAAGCAGATTTTGTACATTACAAAGATGGATGCCGCCGTGGAACTTCACTCATTCGAATCAGCTATCGCGTCTGTTTTAAGCGATTTGAACGTTTCCTTTTTGTTAAAGGAACACTCCACCGTTTTTTCATATTAAACTATGTTATTCCCTTAACTAAGACGAGTTGATACATACCTCTCTCGTCTCAGTGCGTGCACTCAATCGCTCTGGCGTGCCACAACACTTTGATGCTGATAGCCCAGCTCGTTCATTAGAATCCAAACAGAGATGAAGTTAGAAGCGATCAAACACCTCCACGTTTTATTTTGTCACCATACTTGATCGTGTAACTACTCGTGTAACTGTATTTAAATAGAGAAACCGTGGAGGTGTTTTGACCCCACCCCCACCACTGTTTTTTCATTGTAATTTTGTATAGAGGAAACAAAACCTATATAAAAGAGCCACTCAACTCCATTGTAAAAGAATTTCATGAACACAGGGACAAAAAATGCCTTTACAATGCAACTTTCCAGTCAGTAGCTGAGTTATAAGATGACAAGCAGGCAGAGGAAGCAGGTGCCCTTCAAAACTAATGCTGGGGCTAAATGGCCACCGAAAAAAGCCTCCCGTAAATATTATATCGCCTGGGCTGTCATTACAAAAAGCGGCCGATGATAATGAAGCATGAAGGAAATATCATATTGAACATTTTCCACCGATAAATATTTCAGTTTGGTTATGAAAGGGAGAGAAGCTTGTCACATGAATATCATCACTTGTAATCTAGAAAAAAGGAGAAACATAAGGGAACAAAATAATGTCTAATATTAGCACGGCATGGAGATTGAATAGCGAAATGGTAAAATGTGGTTGGTTGGTTTTTATTGCTTGTTATTAAATCTGAACCAAACAATTATTATTTTTCTTTCTCTTTTGTTAGTAGGGCTTGAGAAGAGAGGAAAAATTAAAAACGTGCCCCTGGGCTGTAAGCTTTAGCAGTAGTGATTAAAAACAGGAAACCCTGAAACACAAGCTATTAGACAAAGCTATAATCAAATTCATTAATTTTACTCATTCTGAGCCTGACAAGCTTTCTTAAAGTGACATTAGCCTCATTCATGCACAAAAAAACAGCAGGTGTGCATGGAAATAAAGGGAATCCGAGACACCCCCTCCCTTTCCCTTTGAAAAGCGTTTGTTATTTAAACTCGTTCTACTGTATATGTAATTTATTGTACCTGTTTTCATTAAACATTTATGACCGGTCAGTTTTAGGCAAAACACAAAAAAAATCTGCATTATAATTAGATTTCTCAGACATTTGCAGATTTAAATGCCATGCATATCAGCTTGGAGGCTTCGTGTTAAATGCACAGATACATGCAAAAGACCCAATCTAGCAGCAACACACACAAGTGTGTCTGATTCATGCTAACACATGTGTACAGCAAACGCATGAACATTACTCTTAAGAGCTGGGCCGAGGGAGGGGGCTGAATGAAACGGATGACAAATTAGAAACTGCAATGACCACAATCCATTCTCAAACACAGCACAAAATTAATTAGAGTTCTGCATGGGAAGGCCTGGGCCGGCTTCTGGCCCCTCTGTCCCCATTTGTCTCTTTCCGCAGCTCTCTCCACTCCAGAGAGCCGGAGAACATGCTGGAACAAGTCCTGGTCCTGCCCGGCTTCCCATTTGCTCACCCCAACCCCCAACTTAAGACTCTGCGGAAGCCCATGATTACCTCCAAATTATTTAAACGGTCAAACTGATATGAACAAGAGATGGTGATAGGCCAAGAGAGGGAGCTTGACTACGTGTGAAATGTGTGTTCCACAAGCCTTCAACTGACAGCGACCAGCACACTGTAACTCAAACAAGCAGGTTATTAATATTCCTTCTATCAGCGGAACAAAAGCGCAGTGGATAAGACCAAGATGCCCAGCACAGAACAACCTGGACCGGCCTCACCGATCCGGTGAGCTCACGAGCTGACTGCGCTTTTCCTCCTGTTTCTGTCACTGGAGATCTGCACTTCTTTTCATAACGCACAGCCTCCACTCACGAAAACATTTGAAAGCACTGTCAAGTCTTCTCGTTAGGGCTGGGATAATGGGACATATGCAATTAAATCAAAGCTTTTTCTCTCTTTGCCGGCCTTGGAAACTTCAATGCGTTGGAACTTTAGGACAAAAGGGATCATCTAGCTTTGGACGGCTTGGTTCAACTCTCGCTGTCAGTAACCAAGGGTTAATGCATCACGATTAGCACTCGTGGGTCTTTATCTGATATATTTTTAATTAACGGTATCCCACTCAAGCTCTTGAAGCCATCCCCCCTTCTAAAAAAAAAGAGGGCAGGGGGGAGTTTTGACAGGGCTAATTAATGAGCGTTTGGAAAAACGTGGAGGCAAGACGTTGGGTTCATTAGACAAGTCAGTCTGCCACACATCAAACAGGCCATAGTGGTCTGTCTGATCCCTTTTTTTATTTCCCATCTCAGAGTGGTGGATGCTGGGAAGGGACAGAGGGAATGAGAACAGAGAGTAAAAAGAGAGAGACAGAGAGAGGGACAAAGAGTAGTGCTGGCACTTTGCAACAGGGGAGATGAATGACTTTTTACCTCAGAACACCAAGGCCTTAATGAAACCTCCAGAGGCTAAACAATGGCATCTCTGAGACAGAGAGAGATACACAGAGCACTGCACACATACTCACATAGATGCATGGGCATGCATGGGTTGCAAAGTCCACCGCGCAATTATCCAGCACCGTACCGTACAAAAATTATGACCACACAGACACAGCGAGTGCATAAGTACATCACATATTCATCTCAAACAGAAACTGGCAGAGATGCACGCCATCTCACTCACTCACTCACTTATATAGGCAAACAGAAACGCACAAAGGAGGGCAGAAATTCTTCTCTTGGAACCTATGGAGAGGCCACCTAAGAAACAAACTAAATCAGGTCACACAAACTTCCATAATTATTTGGCAACTTTAGCTTGTATGCTCTCTACCACCCAAAACCAGGTACTACAGACTCCTCACTGCCTCAATATGTCATGCACAGTCAAGATGCACGCATTTTATATTTCAGAAATATGTATTTCTCATATTTCAGAAGTTAAAGGGTTAGTACATGGCCACCCTCATGTCGTTCCAACCATGACTTTCTTCCGTGGAACACAAAGAAGATATTTTGAAGAATGTTTTAACAAATTTTATAAAGTAATCCATATGACTCGACTGGCATTTTCAACTTTGATTACTTTGCTTAGATTTCAGTCTGTTCATCATACACTCTTGAATTTAATAATTGAAAATGCAAACGTTTAAAGACTACATCAAACATGGTGAAATGAACATTCAGTGCCAGTTCACACAATTTTTTTTTTATAAATATAAAGATAACTATAATGATAACTATATTAGCATCCACACCAATCCACAATGTTCTGTTTATTATGAGTATGCCATCTGCTGCTTTAAATGCCCGAGCTCTTTAAAGCAAGATGGATTCTAATTGACAGGCAATGTTTCCGATCAGCAGGGAAAAGAAACATTCTGAAAGTGATTCCAATGATACCGTTCCCCTGTATCCTTATTAAAGTAGTGTGGACTTTAAACTTTATAGTAATATTTATTGTTTGGTGTGAATCAGCCATTAATGTCAGCAAACGTTAAACCTCACTGGGTCTCCCAATGTTATGTAATATGTTATATTGGACAAAAACAGCTTTAATTGCTTTAACAGCTTTAATCTAAACTTTAATTTGTGTTCCACAGAAGAAAAAGTCATGCAGGTTTTAAATGGTGTGGGTGAATAAATGATGACAAATTTAATTTGTGTTTGAACTATCCCTTTAAGAGACCACTTATTTACAGGAATATAGCCTCCACTATATTCCACACAACAAAAAAGAAAAGAGCACTGTTTTGATGCAACAAACACTTCTACCTTCACTTCCATGAAAGAGAACAACACTCTGTAAAGATGCCTGGTGGCCATCTTGCTGCCAATATTTCATTTCGTGCCCATTTTCTCCACATTTTTGTCTTGATTTCTTTGTTTTGGGCGAAGGCTAAGGGTGGGTGAAAACCCATTGGCTCGGACTGCTTCAGCCATCTGGGGACATAACTCAAATGGGCCTCCACTATCGGCTGGCCAGCCGACTCATAAGGCCGTTATAAAGAAAGAGCCGGGGACACAAACAGAGACATCAATCTTCCCTGATCAGCAGAAGATAGAAAGAGAATGAGAGCACCCAAAAATGGAGAAACAAACTGAATGACAATACAGAGGCGCTGGATCAAGTGCAAGACCAGCCAAAGTCCAGGTCTGTCAATCTGTACTTAGCTGTACTTTTGTTAAACTGTGTTTTTTGGGTTGTGAGAGTGTGAGAATGTGTGATGTTCTGGGTTCAAATAATAAAAGATAGATAGATAGATAGATAGATAGATAGATAGATAGATAGATAGATAGATAGATAGATAATATGACAATATCCTATTATTGATCACATCATGAAGCACTAGCTTGAGGAAACTTTCTAAGGCAAAATGATTGTTTGCTTATGTGTTTTACTAAAAGAATTAGGGAGAGATCTTTGCACCAGCATTAGGAAAGAAACAATCTAAACAAGGCAGTCAATCACCGTCAATGACTTATCGACATGAGCAGCATTTCAGCAGAGACGCCGCATTCCTGTCGCTCCTTTCACTTCTCTGTCCCTCTCTCTAATTCTCTCAATGAATGCATGAAGGCAAGTCCAGGTTATCATTCCTTGTCTTTCTCCCTTCATTCTTCTCCCCGTTTCTCCATCATTCTCAATTAATGTAGGGGATGCACTCAGCTTATCTGTTCTCTCCTGCATCTGTGAATATGGAAACCCTGTTCCCTGAGACACTTGAGCGAGATATCACATAGTATCAAATCTACAAATTAGTTGTTTCAGACGAGGCTATATCTTAATGCTGCATGTAGAAATATTGGGGGGATATTTAGACATTATTTACACCTCCAAAGCTGCTACTTAAATTAATTACATTTATATAAAAAAGTTACCAAGGTTTGAGCCACTAAAACCAGTGATTAACCATTTTAATCAAAATAAACAAATAAACAAATACATGTCAAAAATGAAACGTAGCAGGAGGCGCACTCCGTTGAACATTTATAGGTGGCGCTATCGAGCCATTTTGCCCCGCCCAATTCTGAAACACATATCAGATGTAAATTTTCGCCAGTTCTGACGTGTGTGCAAATTTTCGTGAGTTTTCGTGCATGTTTAGGCCCTCAAAAATGCGATTCATTGCGGAAAAGAATAATAATAATAATAATAATAATAAACGGAGCAATTCCAAGAGGGTCCTCACACCATCGGTGCTCGGGCCCTAATGACAAAAAAGCTTATGTGGTATAACGGAAGACAAATAGAGACTCCTGCTTTTCAGATTTTTTTCCCTTCTGAGAAAAAGGTCCAACTAGTAATCTCAAACAATAAGACAATGTCTAGGCCTATTCAATTTCACAAAGGATCTCAATGTCGGACTGTACAACGCATTCTCATCCCAAGGCGTAATATTCTGACACTTTGACAAAGCGTCTATATCGAACGCGCATGGAACCCTTTAGCGTCAATATAACACGCAGAGAGATGGGTAGGTTTAGGTATGGTGTAGGGTTAGGGTTAGACCGCTAGGAGGCGCCTTCTGACCCATATATTTCGGCGTCTCATATTGACGCTAAAGGGTACCATGCGCGTTCGATATAGACGCTTTGGCAAAAGCGTCATTATATTACGCCTTGGGATGAGAACGGGCTGGACTGTAAGCATAAAAACCAGAGATTTCACTAGACTAAAATTTCCTAAACAAGAATCTTTCCTTTAAAGACCAAATTTGGCTGTGTTACTACCTCGTTCTACAGTTCTAGGCTACTTGTGTCTTCAATGGTCTCATTTGTGTCTATTTTTAGGAGAAATGTCTAAGATGAAGATGATACTGAGAACTACAATATGTCTCCATGAGCTATGAAAAAAACTTGTGAGCAATAACATTTCACTTTCACAGAAAATTGAAGAAAATGCTTCTTTTAGTTCACCTGATAATTTAGAGAACTTGATGACTCCTTAAGTTTACTCAGAGTAAACAGAAAAAAAAAATTATAAATAGCATTATGACATGACATTTATAAAAATGACAACAGCAAGTAAACAAGCACATCAATTTGAAAGCATGTGGGAGAAAACTGCAGTTAGCCAGTAGCTGCCAAGACATTTCAAGAATGTATATATTTGCAGATGTAAACTCTAAGCCTTAATCAGAGAAAGTTTCTCACTGCGTGCCGTGTGCTTGCCACAACAAAGTGCTATTAGCTGGCAATGCATTCTTGGTGAGGTGAAGGTGTAGTACGAGATGATTGACAAACAGGGGTCTACAATGCAATGGAGAGTGCGCCGCGACTTTACCATTTATGATCCGCCAGCAGACATCAAACGGCATGCCTGGCTTTTATTGACAACCAAGATGCGGGATGTCAAATGTTTACCATTACTTTCAAGTGCTACATCAGAAGCTTTTCTTCTAGCTGTTTTTAAACCACTGAAGCCATTTTTCCCTCTCTCACTCTTTTTCTCTCGCCCACTCCCCCTTTCCTCTGATGAAGAGGCTGATTAAAGTTATGTAAGTGTCACCTGCCTCACAGGTCTCTGTTTTCACTAGAGCAAGGACGCCAAATTAAGCACATCTAAATGCTAATGTTTGAATGACTGGAGAAAAAAAAAAAAAAAAAGAAAGAGAAAAGGGGGCGCCTGAGGAAGACAGAAAAAAAAAACACATTTCTTCACAACAAATTCTTCTTTCTCCTCCTTTTGGTTAAATTGAGCATTCCCTGATGATTTTAATTGGTTCTGATTAACTGCCATAATAGAACCTAGAAAGCATCGGTCCAAATAATCCTCTAAGCGGAGAAAAATGCTATGAAATGTTTTACAGGCCTTTCATTTGAATTCAAAAATGGGAGATGTGTTATTCTTTGTTGGAATTTGATCAATGGTGTGATAGAGAAATGATGTAGAGTTTCTTATGTAAAAAGTTAGAGCACACATGCTTCTCACACACTATGCTGACAAAGTCAGCGGATATCCGCGTACGTTTAAAAATCTGAATGCAAATGTGAGTTGAACACATGAAATGGCGTTTGTCCTATAACGCGTCACTTCTATGTGGACACGCAAATGTGCTGTTGATCTGGTGTGATTTTGGCGGGCGACGGGAGAGAAGGGAAGGACTGGAAACAAAGACTTACATTCTGCGAATCAACCATCAGCGTGCTGTGACTGTGAGACGCTCGTGATGGAGAACGAGGCCGAGAGAGATGATAGAGAGCGCCATCTGTTGGTACTTTGCGATACTGACTGGAAAAAGGTACTGTGGCTTTTTTAATTTGAAACATGAAGACAATATGACGTGAATACTTTGAGAAATCTCTGTTAACAACTATAGGCCTACACCTTTTATTGTCTGTGTGTATTTCTCCTTATTGACATTGCAAACAAATAATTATAAGTAGCTAAATACCCGAACTCACAAACACATTCTTCTTTTTAGCCAATACGGTTGCTGGGCATGGATCAGGAACAGCTAAATGTCATCAAGTAATTTGTCAGTGATGTAGACTCAAACACGATGCATAAACTTCTCGTAAAGTATTTTACAATGCACTGGAATTCGTTTTCTTGGATTTTTTTTTTTTTTTTTTTTATTCCATCTTTGACAAAAACATAAACATCTGTCTATGTGTGCGTATATAGCCATACTTTCAGGTAAAATAATTTGAATGACAAATAATAGTCAATATTAAAACTAATACATTTTGTAATGTCTTATGTTAAGACGTACAGTGTTCCTTACAGTAGCCTACACTGAGGTAGCCTACCCTTTAACTTAATTTGGATTCATTTAAAGTACATTTTAAATACTTTTATTATAATGTGTACTCTCTTTGGGCATTTACACACACACACACACACACACACACACACACACACACACACACACACACACACACACGCACACCATATGATGGCATATCAATATCACTACAAACATAATGCAGAGAGAAAAATGGAATTGGACACTACATTTAAACACCAGATCAACACAGGATATATATTTGAATACATTTCATATTTAGCCTATATTTATATTTGTCATATTTACATATCAGGATACATATTACATGTTCATGGATAAGATGAAATTAAAACAATCCAATTAAAAACTAAATTCATATTCTATTTTTCATCTGCATGTGATAAATTGGATAGCCGTACCTATCCTATGGTCTGTAGTTTTTTTTTGTTATTGTACTATTAAACAAATTACCTTTAGTTAGGTTCACTGAAAATTCTCATTCTCTGATAAATGTATATGGACAAGCAGCATCAGTACAAATCCAACAATGCTTTGTAGCCTGTCCACTCACCCCAATTAAAACCAAGGTTTAGGTGCCCTTTAAAAAAATGTATTTTTTCATGACAAATTAAGTCTCACCAAAAAGATAAAAAATTAAATGGGGAAACTGCCTTTTTTCTGAATCCAGTCATTACTAATCTGGAACCTAATTACTAGCAGGGCAGATTTTCCTCTCTGATTTTCTCCAGCCAATTAATTTATATTATTTTCAGGATGACATTCAGTCCTGTGCCCCTTTTGTCTTTCTTTTGCCGCTCACACCCACACACTCCTATCATTCAGCCTCCAGTATCCTATAACTCTCACTCACACACGCACACACACACACACACACTTCTCATATGCTGGTGTTAGGCATTGACCAACACCTTAGAATAATGCCTCATAGTTATCTCCACAAATTTTTTTTTTTTTTCCTTCTATAAATCTGTACGGCTCACCCACACATAACAAATTCATTAAAATGCTGCACAGACAATCGTACTGTTTCTCCAGAGCTCCAGCATTAATGGTAGGACCGCAGCCTTGCGTCACCATATTTTCTCCATATCCTCTCATCTCTGCACTGCTAATGCCTGCTAGTCCTCCTGGATAACCAGTTAAGCAATGTCGGTAATTAAGTGCTAATTAAACTTAAAGCCTGTAGTTAGGCAGTGCCCTACATATTGCCTTTGCTATAGTGTAATTACACACAGTGCTATTTTAAAGCCCGCTAGAGACTGGCTGAATTGAAGTGGTATATACCACAGTGGCGGTAAGGAGTGAGGGTCAGGATGTGTGGTCAGGTATGCAGCCTCAGGGGTCAAAGGTTAGAATAAGATTGGCCTCAAATAAGCCTCTGAGGTTTAGTCTTTTAAGGCCCTTCATGAATTCATCTCTGTCTCTGATGTATCGGCTTTCATCAGCGCTTTGTCAGACTAACAGTGATCAATGAAATCATGCTGAAATAGTGCTCTTTTTTTTTTCTAAAGGAAAATAACGTCGTTCTTATGATTCTGTCCTTCCTATTAAATTATAATTAATGAAATTGAATGCACTAATTATTCATAAGTGCATGGGGGAAAATTTATATTAAGCTAAAAATGTACTTCATGTGTTTACATAAAAAATCTTTACTAACATTTTACACTACAAACAAATTAAATAGGTTAAATCACACTAACAACGCTGAATTTAGTTAGATTGGGTAGATCTAACTAAATTTCTTAAAGGGAGAGTTCACCCAAAAATGAAAATACTGTCATCATTTATTCAACCTCATGTTCTTCCAAACTTGTATGACTTTCTTTAGACATTTTGAAAAATGTTTAATTTTACATTTCACCAAATATCTTCAATAAGGTTGCAATTTTTAACATTAGTTAGCAACATTAGTTAACATGAACCTAGACTGAAAATAATGTTCCAATGCATTTATTGTTGTTGTTAATGATTAGTTCATGTTAATTTCAACATGTACTAAAATCAAAAGTTGTATCTGATACCCGAGCTAACATGAAATAACAATGAATAGCTCTAACGTTAGCAAAGATAAAAAAATACTGCAACAAATGTATTGGTCATTGTCAATGTTAGTTATCCTCGGTGGCCATTTACGGGGGAGACGGGTGTGACATGTCCCCACCACTTTTTGTCGATATTGTCCCCATTTGAAACATCTCGCGGGCACGGATGTACCAAATCACATTTTTGGTCGGACATCATCACATCTTTGTATACATTTTTATTTATTTACATCAGTAAGCTACAGGACATGACCTGCGCGAAAGAGAAAAAAAAAATATGCGTCATTGTACCCAGCACTTTTGAAAATGCACTTCCGAATGCATCTCTGTCCCCAGCACATTTCAAACCAAACTGACGCCCATGGTTATCCTTATTGTAAAGTGTTACCATGTTTTTTTTATGTTCCACAGAAGAAAGTCATACAGGGTGAGTAAATGATGTCAGGATTTTCATTTTTAGGTGAACTGTCCCTTGTTAAAGGCAACGATTGCTGGTCACCGCTTTTTTTTACGTAGGGCTCAGTGAGATCTATTAATGCTTGTATTGTTGATAATGTTAGTAATTTTAGAGAGGTGATGTCAAATTAAGGTAATCACAACATCTGAAAACCCTGGACAGAGGGGTCATTGGTTCAGTTAGAGGTCATGTTGGCCCAGTCCAGCTCTTAATGTAATCATGTTGCACTCCTTTTCCATGTGCATTAAAGGTTTAGGGTTACAGTGAATGGCAGTTTTGTGGTCGTGACTCTGGCTAATGGACTTTAACACAAAGAGCAGAGAAACAAGGTCACCGCTACATGTACACGGTGCGTCAAAATATTGCAATTTCCACCTATTTCCTTCCTCCTGCGTCAAAATATGCAATTTCCTCCTGACATTATCTGGCAACGCATATAGCAAAATCCTGAATTAAATGTGTTCAATTCATGCTCCTAAAGATCTACCTTCCTGCTGAGTTTAATTCCAGTTTTGCATCTCCATTTGCACTTATGGGCATTGTGCAATCATTTGTCATATGGTTGTGCGCCTGGAATTTTCAAAGTAAAATATGCTTTGTGAAGTTTAAATATTTACAGACAACACGGGTATGTTCAACGCCTTTTAGTGTCACATCAGAGGTTGATGCAGGACAGGTCTGTGCTTTATGATGTTATATGGAGGACTAGTTCCTGATCATTTGACAAACATCAAGAGTGCGTTTGCTGATGAATCTCCTCTCCGCTGGACACCCAAAATAACTTCGGTTCATGTGGCGATGATACTTATGGTTTGTTTGATTCCTTCCGCCAGAGAGACGTTAAGCAAAGGACGAAGTAGCACTGAAAATATTTACGGCAAATCACGAGCGACAGTCAGCGTTACTCATTAAGACGTATTAGCGGTGATTTCAGCCTAGCTGACGCACGCTTCGCCTTCTCCAGCGCAAATGAGAGCAGAAGCTCTGACAGCAACATCGGTGTCTCTTCAAGACATTCAAGCACTGAGCAAAAATTCAATATGAGAGGGAAAAAATAACAGCAGAGAGGGGGATTGTGTTTTTCTCCTTCATTCCCAGATAACAGAATTTCAGGGTGACAAACTTCAAGTGCAACACTCTGCCTCAGGGTGAGTTAATTACATTAATTTTCCCTGACACTCTCACAAAATAAAGAAATAGAGAAAATAACCCAACAAGATAGACACTGGAAAACAACGTTTTATGTGGCCTTTTTTTCTTTTATTTATTTATTTTGTCAGCAATGATGAAATTAGTACAGAGGGCTCTCTCTGCCTATAATCAATCATTACTTTCAGTAGGTGCCAGAAAGCACCAACTGAAACCATATTTTCTTCACTTGTGGACAAAGGCTTCGAGATTGCGTGCTGCCCTTGTCCATAAATATATCTGGCCTTGACAACCCACAGGATTGGCTTTGAGATTTTACAGAGTAAACATCTGTTTGTGTGGGCCCTGAGACACGCTGGGCTCCTTACCCAAAACAGCAGTGCCTGTTTAAAGTCAATAAAGCAGCAGGGCTCTATAGATGTACAAGATCCACTCGAAGAGCAGACACAATACAAGAGAGCAAAGAACATTTTTGAACGTGTTTGACTGTATATATATATATTCAGCAAGGACACATTGACATTACGTTGATCAAAGTTGACAACAAAAACATTCATGATTTTACAAAAGATTCAAATATGTTCATCAGAGAAACATTTCTTTCTGTTTAAATAAATGTAGAGTTGGCCAGCATAACAGACTAAAATTTTTTTTTTTAAAAAGTTAGTGTATGCAAAGCGACTATATGAACATTAGCATTTTTAAACAGCATTTTAAAATCTTCTAATCTTATTGATGTTGATAATAAACAACAAAGTGCATCTAACGGTTGCATATCTGTTATGGAGTACAAAGGCCGCATCGTTTTGGACAACCAGGCGTCTATTTAACCGACAGATTTATCACAGAGAAAACACTGACACCTTGACTTGTGTCATAATTCCCGTTTTACAAGCCAATATCTTCACACATTATTTCGTTACATTAGGTGAATATTGCACTTAAAACTCCACCATTTAATTACATCCACCAGTCTAATAAACACATTTTATAGAGACCGTAAATCACAAAAACAAAAACACACGGAATGTTGTTAATGTAACATATTTTATCATAAAGTGTAATCTATAAAGATCAGGTTTGTACAAAAAAAAAAGTGCTCAGCTTTGTGAATAGCTTAAGTAAATGTAATAAATGTCAGGAATGTTGTGTATAAATCTTAGTTGCTGCATGTTGTTAGCTTGATACATTAGGCCATAATTTGCTATAAATAAATGTTTATTAGCTTGCCAGACTTGTTTTGATGTGTTAATGATATGTATTTAAGGAGATTCACAAGAAATGCTCAATTAACGCACAACTTTCTGC
The DNA here is from genome assembly GCA_031834385.1 of Semotilus atromaculatus. Lineage (NCBI taxonomy): Eukaryota > Metazoa > Chordata > Actinopteri > Cypriniformes > Leuciscidae > Semotilus > Semotilus atromaculatus. The sequence continues at coordinate 8,499,757 of JAULUF010000009.1, read as the reverse complement.
ACATTGTCCCGGTCAGAGTCCCCAGCATTGATCATAAGAAAGCTGTGCTTTTTACAAATGTCCTTATTTGTGAGTAGCTACTGCATGTAAAAGTGAGACGTAATCAAAATATAATAAGAGTATAAAAAATTTATAAAATAAGAGTTCATTTACATTCAGCGTTGTCACACCTGGCAGTTAATTCAAGCCGATTCAAAATGCTTTTACACTGTACAGAGGATACAGAACCATTTAAAATGTCTTAGGCTAAACATCGCTCCACTAAAAGCCCAAGACCTTTGGGGGTCTAAAAAACCAATGAGCACTTTGTGTTCATGTCAGCAGATCCCTGGTCAGTTTAAGTGCTTTTCTCCCATATTGATTAAGATTACAGGAGGCCCTACACCAAAATCTGGTCCAAGATCGGTCGTTAGAGGCCAACTGTGGCCAGAGCCCTGTGGCTGTATGGCATATGGTTACAATTTGTCACTAACACACTTTCAGTTGAACCCAGGCTTGGGTCAGCCAGCAAACCCGCTGGCTACACACTCCCTTAAGCTCCATATTAATGACTGCTGAGGAACAGAAAGTGCTAAGCATAATGCCATGAATGCAAGTATTATTACAGACACCTGTGCAGAGACTCAGCGCTATTTATTCCTTCACTCCTTTATTTATTTAATTTCGTCCTACACAGTTCCGATCAATAAGTAATTAATTTGACCACCTAAAGAAATATATGGCGTTTATGCCTGAACAATCAAATCAAATTGTAACATGGCTATATGTAACTATGAGAATGAGGCACTTAAGATGTAAATAAAAACATAAAAAGCTGAGAATGTATTCATTTTCTTTCTTTTTTTTTTACCATGGAATGTGATGTCATTCTTTGCCTTAGAGGTCATTTGACTGAAAATCAAAGATATATATATATATATATATATAATACATTTACACTCAAAGGTTCAGTGGGGTTCTATATAGAATCCTATGGTTCTTGACTCAATTTCATAGAAGCATTTATGTCAAAAAGGTTATATAAGGAGAAATGTCTTAAAGGGATAGTTCACCCAAAAATGAAAATTATGTTATCCTTTACTCACCCTAATGTTTTTCCAAACCTGTATGAGTTTCTTTCTTCTGCTGATAACAAAATAAGCTATTTTGGGCCCCATTGACTTCCATAGTATTGAGAAAAAAATGCTATGGAAGTCAATGTTTGGTTACAACATTCTTCAAAATATTTTCTTTTATGTTCCGCAGAATACATAAATTCATACAGGTGAGTATGAACATCTTGATGGTGAGTAAATTATGACAGAATTAAATTTTTCAGGTGAACTATCCATTTAAATGTTTGCATAATACTTATCTGTTTAATGGGTTATTTCATATTTTTCTAGTGATAACGTATGTTTATGACCTGTTTATTTTATAAAGTTTAATTAAAATTAAAACAAAATTCTCCTAAAATGTTAGGGTTACTTGTTTATATTTACGCATGATTCACTATTATTACTATAAAATGTACATAGTGTGTCTCACCTTAAAATAAAGTGTTCCCTGCATTCCATATTCTATATCCTATAAGAGACAGAGAGTGAAAGCAAAGTAAAGACAACCCAAACACACTTGTTATAGAGAAGGAAATCTTACAGGGGGCTGAATAATAGAGTCAGAGGGACCAGCGGCAAACTGAAAATGTTTTCTCAACCAAGACCAGTACGCAAACCGACATTTCCCCAACTGACTGGGACATATTTTAGACTGCAGGTATGGGAGAGAGAAAAAAATGAGAAAGGGAGGGGGGTATGGTTTGATGTTTTGTTTGTTCTCCTAGGCAAAATGGAAGACATACATTGTCCCTTATTGCCTAAAGACTCACAATGCAATTCTAGCCCTCAGTGGTCACACAGGGAGTATGCTCCAGGAGTCACATGGTCAGATGGATCACATCAATTTACCACGGGAAAAACAGAAAATAAGAGAACCCCTAAAAAAGAGAAAACAATATAGCTTTGTCTTCTTTTGACCTCTCGTGGCACACAAATACTATGTGTTATTGTGCGAGTAACGCACAGCTAAATACAGAGGTGTTCTTGTGTTTGGACCAAAGGGGAGATAAATGAATCCCTATCTAGGTTTGTCATGGCTGGACAGAGAGGAAAATCCTGTACTCGTAGACCTGTATCGCCACCCACTGGACACTTTCAAAATGACAGCTTCAGTCAGTGAAGTGATCTTTTTTTTAATTTAGAGATGCTCAGATGACTCCTACTCTGCTTTTTAAACGATCTTGACTTCTCGACTACAAGGATGTTATTTCTTTCGTGTGAATCTGAATGATTCTGAAGAATCTGTGACGGTGAGTGGCAGAGAGAGCAGCCTTCAGCGAGAAGTGTGGATTTGTGGAGATGTGATGATGGTTGCAGGGTGACAGAAGAGGAGATGGGCACTGAAGATTTGAACATGACATGAACAGTTGAGGGATGCGATGTTTTTGTCAGTTGGGATGGAGTGAGTGATCCCATGAGACAGAGTTTGGATCACTTTCTCCTCAGGGGACACAAATAAAAGATTCACACATAATTTCACAAACTGGAAAAACATCTTAAGCATTTCTCTCACATTCATATACGGATTAGTAAATAAAGGCAACATTTTAAAGTCTCTATAATGAGAGTTATCACTTTTTATCTGTATTATGGGTGTGTTTAAATGTATTGCTGGGTTTTCTTAGAACAAAAGTACTAAACAAAAAATAAAATACCCACCAGCAATTACTTAATGATCTATTAATTAATGTGTGCTGAGATGCTGAATTTATTTAGTAGAAATGTTTATAACTGTATATTTTTGTTATGTGTTCATTTTTTAGTATATGATGCTCCCAAAATGTATAGTACATGCCGTTTTCTTTAGGTGACTGAACTTCTAGTAATGTCGACTTAATATTTTTAGGAGATAAATTAAGATTGCGTGACATACAATACAATACTTTTCATTCATAAGTATTTGAGGGATGCTTTATAAAAGAAAATAAGTAGGTTTAAAAGACATTAAATGGTTATGCACAAATACTAATTTCCCACCCAATATGATTCTATGCATTCTGTTTTTAAAACAAAATATTTTATCATTCGAATACACATTTTTAAACTGGATCATGTGACATTTATATATTTATTGTTTGTTTGTTTGCTTGTTTTTCAGTTGTATAAATGTCATGTTACTGTACTGACTTTTTTGTGTGTGCAAGCCATTTTCAAAAAATGTTGAGTAGAGTGAGCAAATTGGGATTTAGCTGAATAAACATTTTATGTTCGTTTGACATTAAAATTAAATTAAATAAATGTTGTCTGTAAAATTAAGTTCTGACATCATTTTGTTTGTGTTAAGTAGACATCCAGTAACTTGGTAAATTGATGTCATGTAAAATAAAACATTTCTCTGTTATGACAGATTTCAATATGCTGTAAAAACAGGTTATTTGGTTTGTGTGATTAAAAAATGTAATGTTGAATGTTGAACAGAAGTTTTCAGTCAGATAAGTGTCACATGACACTTTTAATTTGTGTCAAGTACTCAAAACATTATTGTACTGGACTAAACTGTCTACTGGACAAAACTAGTAGTGAGTGAGGTGAAACAATGGTCAAGGCATCAAATGTGGCAGAGATTTAGTTAATTTTGTTAACTTAAATCTTACTTTAATAATTTAACTACCCATTCATATTGATGTTCGACAATGGTTATTTTTAGTATTTTATTTTGATTGTTGTTACTTTCAAATAATTTATTTTAGTTTTACATTTCATGATTAAAAAAACCCCCATAATAATCACTTGGTCCCACACAAAAGCCTATATCTGCCTTCAAGGTGAATGGAAATGTTAACGGATAGATTTCTCGAGGTAATGTATATACCCTAATAGACATAACTCATGCCATTGTACTGAATGATTCATACTCTATGGTTTTATGACATTGATTTAGAAGGTATATCACACACTTCAAAGAATAACATGGCATTATTATGGTATTACCAATATACCATGTGCAAAAAAAAAATTACTTTAATGGTACTTCATTTGTAAGTGTACTAGTGCACCAATGAGAACCTGTCCATCACCTTCACTACATTATGAAAAGTACAACACCACATCACAAAATATCTAGCCTTCGGACTGGTGTTGTTGAGATATTAGAGAAATGAAACCGATTGTTGTGTTATAATAATGTCATCCTCACACAGTACATCCGTCTCAGCGCTCTGTTTGGACAGAGAGGATAATAAGGAGGTTATGGGAACCCTAATCGCTGTTTCCCTCTCAATCACACTCTCAGCCTGGGAAAAAAAACAGGAATAGAGAGAAAAAAGTTATGAAATAATAGCTTAAACTGAAGAATTGCTTTAATACTTCAATAGAAATAACCTAATTCCAACATTTTCAAAGGAGCAGGCGGCCTTGCTTCGGGCTAACGCGTAATGTGTGAGTGAAAGTATATCGGGTGTCACTCTGCATTAGAGAAGCGAGCCTGTGTGCCTTTGAATGAGAGGCAGCTGGGGTAATAGGAAGTGCAGATATTAGAGCTAATGAAATCACAAAGAACAAGACAGATGTGCCATTTGACCAAGTGCTGCGGTGCCGGGGCGGGGCGTTACATTTGCCCACAACACTCAGACAAGAAGGCTCAAGCCCTGATAGCAACCCGTATGCCGCTCCATTTAAATGCATAATGCACAGCGAATGACCTGTGTGTTTATTTACTGTAGCTCGGCCCGGATAGATTGTGTCGCTCCGTATATCTCTTATACCCCAGCCCCCCCCTCCACGCCATTTCAAAACATTTAATCATACATCAATGCTATTTCTTTGCTCCTTCACATCACACTCTACGGTGAATTTGGCCAAGAGCTGCAAGAACAACTTGTATTTCCTCGCACGTCATCCAGCAAACACAACTGTCACATTTAGGTTGCCGTCAATATCTACTCCCCAGCATGCATGTCATCCGGAAAACATACAGAGTCAGACAAATAAACACAACAACCTGGAGTCAGGGGGGGGGGGGCTGCGCAGTGCCACATCTGACCTGTGGCAATAAGTGCGTTAGTCATCTATGATTCATGTCAAAACATACTTAATGTATCAAAGATATGAAACACTTTGACAGCTGCTACGGAGAACAGAGGACTGAAATGGTTTTCAAACAAAACAAGCTGTTTTCCTCCCCCACTTCCTCCCCTCACACAATAGCTTGCACCGGTGGACTTATGTCCATAAACAGTTTATGATGAAATGCCGTAGCACTTAATTAAAACAATAAATCCAAAGTGTGCATTAGCGGCCCCCTCCTCTCGCCTCACTGACCTCAGCTGTGTCCATTCTGGAACCGTGCATCACCGGGGCCGGGTGAGTCTGGAGACCAAATCTTATTCCGTGTGCCCTGAAATGATGCCACAAATGTGTTGTTATTACTCTCTTGCTTTCTCTCTCTTTTGCAGATAATTTCATTCATATTTCACTTGTAGCACAAGGGATATGTGGCAGAGGCCTAATCTCACGCACACACACACACACACACACACACACTAGAACAAAGGGGTTGCTGTTTGGAAAGCAGACTCAATTCTCTTTGGCTGTGATGCACTGAGTATTTATTCATTTAGCACCGCATTATGAAAAGCTATTTTAGATTGCCTAAAAGGGTGCATACTCTTTATGATTTTGCTCACACAATTACTTTTAAAGTGAGTCACTAACAGTTAACTCTAAATTGCAAAGTTTACCTGAACTTCCTGGCAAATTCTGTAAAATTGCTGATCTGCTCGTAGGCAGAATAACACTCTGGTCTCAGCTTGAATGTTGGTGCATCACACCCGTTGAAAATCACAGTTAACTTATAAAGCTGAGAAATGAAACTGTGAACCAACGATTTTATTATTTTTATGCTGCCCTTTTTCTAAACCCATATATTCGGTCCAGTACTTTTGGTGTACATGAAATGGATGTGTTTGTATCTATATCTTTTGTCCTGATCTACTGTCCCATTTGAACAGCATGCTAAATGTTTTTTTTTGTAATGATTTCTTTAAATGTTCTGCACTGTGGCTCACTGCATTACATTTCATCTTATTCCAAGCATAATGGTAAAGAAACTTTTGACTTTGAATTCTGTCTGTGAAAACGTCACGTCCATTGGATGTTTTGCCAAAAGAACAAACTGATTAGGTACAGTAGGTAGTGAATATCACATATTTTTCCAAGTCTACAGTATTATGACAAACAGCAAATCTGTCATTTAATCGGTCAAACAGTGAACAGTAAAAATCCCTCATGCAGTCTTTTTCTTCTGATTCAGACAGTCTATTATGAAGTATTTTTCCTAACAACATGAATCATTATTCTTTTTCTCCTGCAGGCTTTAATCCACTAGTTTTAACACCTGTTATTATTTTAATTAATTCCTTTTCCCTGGCACAAAGAAAAACGACAGATATCTGATCTGAGCAGTGGAACTGTACATCTTGATGTCATCATATGCACATACTTCAGTTCTTTTTTAAACCTTTCCTTTTTGCTTATACCTTAAACTTGTATTTATCTATAAAATATGCTAATTGCTTAAACTATTTATTTAATATATTTTATTTCTATTTTTTATTTAATATACAATTATTTTCAGTTCCTCGCATCTAAATGGTAGTTTCAGGAACTTGTCAGTGTTTGTACCACTCCACTTGTCTTTGTGTGTGTGATCCACAGATTCTGTGCATAGTGGTGAGGACTGTTCAGTGACTCTTTCTGTAAGTTAAATTGTTACTCTGACAAGTGACTGTCTCATACAGTAGGAGTCATTAAAACATTAGTTAGAGAAAACTTGCTCTATCAGAAATTGCATTCTGTTTTATTATGTCCTACATTTGAAAAAATAACTTCCTGTTAAAAAAGTGTGTACTATATAGTATGTGTAGCATGAAATATGGTTTTGTAAACAATAGGTGCCCAAGCACAAATGGGTCCACTTCTATTGGCTGAAAAGGCTTTTATTGGTAGCTCTATTTAGTACACATACCTACACACTTGACTTGTGATGTCATTTTAACTACGTAAATACTACTATAATTGCCTTTTTATAATTGTTACTTATAAATGGCAAATATTCAAAGATATAGATTGTGTATATTAAATTAAATCTTTCTCATTCTTTAACTGCTCAACATAACAATAAGCTTTCATTTCCCGTCCTTCATTTGGCTTATTTTTTAAGGATGCATCAAGTGTGTCCTTCACGTCCTCCAATCACCCACAATCTTTAGTACACATTTCAATTCACAAAACAAAAAAAATACTTCTCAGAAAATGCTTGGGAACTGAGCTCATCCAATTTCACTACGCAATCACATACTGCTAAACTATGCATAATGTACATCACTGGAAGACCACAGATGATTGTCATTACCTATACTTCATTAACAGAAAGTCAGTTAATATAAAGCTTTTTAATATAAAGTATTTTTCAAATTATAATTGTAATAGTATTTTTGTGCCGTGACTGCGGGGACGGAAACATTTGTATTATGCAGCCATGCGCACTTACTAGACCGTCTCATTTTAGCGCCAACTGCTGAGAAGCCTACAAGCCACCAACGGACTGGACTAGGAAGGACGCAGCCTCACTAGGATTCAGGCTTCTGTTTAAGAAGCATTCTGTAAGTGCATATGAAGTGTGCCGTTTAGGACAGGCCTACATAATGCATATGTGTATAGTGCATCATTTGGGACACAACTTAAATCATTCAGGAACAAAACACAGGTACAGTACGCAATGGTTTTACGTGGAACATTTTTTTATTGGTGGAGCTTTTTTAATAGAAGAGATGATATATGTCATCTTAACTACGTAAATGCTACTATAATTGGCTTTGAAAACTGTAACTTATAATGGTAAATAAACAAAGATATAGATTGAGTAAATAAAACTAAATATTTCTCGTTCTTTAACTGTTTAGTATGCTAACACATTGCTAGCCTGTTCATCTTTTAAGTTCCCATGTTATCAATCATTTTATCCCTTAATTAAAACTCATCTTTGATCACCAAAATTACAAACGTTTTTTCCTTGAAAAAAAATGTCTTCATGCCTTACAATAGCTTGAATGTAACTCTACACCCTTGCTTCATTTGGTGTTCGCCGTTCTATGAATATGCAAATTAACCCCGCCTCCAGCCACTCACACCAGATCAGAGATTCACTCGTTGATGATCACTAATTGACGTGATTGGTTACAAGGTAGTTTGTGATTTGTGTCAGTGATTGCAAACCGTGTTTTTGAGACTGTCTTTGGTTCACTGCAGTTTTAAAGAGAAAATGCTCAGCAATGTTGCTGACATGAATTTACACATGGTTTTTCTTAAAGCAGATAGAAAACACCACACAGATATAACATTAAAAGCTTGATTTTCACCACAGGGGGACTTTAGTATTATATTTAAAAAGTCCCCCTGTGCTCCCTCATATATTCGGGTAGTTAAGATGGCATTCACTCATTAGGTTTGTGCTGAGGACACGAGGCAGTGTACCGGCCATTCACCGGGGTAGTTCAAGGTTGTGGCAAGAGGGACAAAATGTCTCTGTTCCCTCCATCACAAAACGAGGGTTACAACAGTGATAACCAAGTAGTTCCCTATTTGTCAGTCACTTTTTGTTTTGTTTGTTTGTTTATTTATTGAGCAGTTTTACACAACAGGTAAGGTTGAGGTATTTGTTAAGTTATATGTTAAGCTTGTGTTTAAAAACACTTAGTGTGGGTGCCGATCTTAGAGAAAAAAAGAAAATACTTTCAAAGTTTAGGAGCTATCGCTTGATTTCCACTTCTCTGTTTAATTCTTGGAATTATTAAGCTAGACTGCCCAGATCAATTGTTTGGGACTCCAAACCACAGAACTTCAGTTTTGTTTTCATTCAGATATAAAAAATGTAAAGACAGATCATTATTTTGCAGAGAACACTTGCATATCATCTGCATAGAAATGAAAAGAGATTATATACTTAGAAAAACACATATAAAAGAAAACACAATCAAACCCCCGTGGAAATGCACTAAGCTAAGCTAAGGTTGTGAATATTCTTGATAGACATTTACAGAAAAAATCTTTTAGAAAGAAAGGACTTAAACCATGCAAGCGCTAGCTATATCACGGATTCCCGCCACCTTTTTAAGCCGTGATAGTAAAATCTTGTGGTCAATGGTATCAAATGCAGCATTGAGGTCCAATAAAACAAGAACTGCTGAGGATTGACATTATGTCGACTGACAAAAGGGGTCACTATGGAAAGCACCACAACCACTGAACTGTATTATGAATGCTGCCCTCACAGAGTCGTAACCAACTCAGCACCCCACATAAGTCCAAAATCTTAGGGGCAGTGCTACATATGGAAGAATCTCAGGGGTAGGTCCTACCTGGAAAGGCATGGAACTACTACAGATGTAGAGATGGGCCAGAGCAAATCTGCCAAGAGAAATACACAGATTTATAGAGGGAAACTGTACCATGGAAGAATACACATATGGGATTGTCAGCAGGGAATCACAACATATAGGGCATCAAGCCCTACAGGGGCTGACTGACCATGCAGGGGCATCACTAGGCCCTTTTTAAACTTCTGCCTAGCCCCCCTAAAAATTTGTGATTATAGGCTACACAAATTCGTGTTCGCTTCAGTCTTGTTATAATCAGATTCAGCGCGTTCTTCATCTTCAATCCGCAGCGGCACCGAGCAGAGAGCACGTCAAAAACAGAGGACAGGGTGTGTGTGTGTGTTCATCAGAGCCTCATTGGTCTGTCACTGCTCGTCAGTCGTCAATGTCAGAATATTTGAGATGACCAATCAAATCAAAGTAGGCGGGCTTTATGTTCACAGACGCTGCTGAGCGCGAATATTAGCAGCGCGACTTGATGCTTCAGTGTGCATATACGGCTCAGTGCGAGATAAAATGTAAGTAGCTAAACTTAACGTTTCATATTTGACAGTTTTTTTAGGTCATAAATGTTAAACGAATGACAAAAAATAATCAGGCTAACTAATATATAGTTTTGTCTAATTTCGCCATTTTGCACTGAAAATAGGCCTATGTAACGTGACTCATGTAACCTAATGTAATAATTAGTTTACTGTCATTGTGAGGGGACAAGAAATATTAACAAAGTCGTTTTCATCATGTTAGGCACAGGATTAATAATGAATGTGTACATATTGAGAATATAATACAAATTGTAGCCTTTAGTAAATTAAGAAAGCTCAGCTTTAGGAGGGGAAGAGAATAAAGGGCAAGACGAGGAGACTGAAAAATCTACTGCCCGCTGACACGGTTTAAAGCTATTTCTTATCCTTTTTTTTTTTTTGGTCTTCAAACGTCTTGAAATGCACATCCAGAGAAATAAATTTTTTTAACCCCCAACCAACCTCAAATTTAGGACCTCTTTGATTATAAAGTCCTGTATTAGGCATAAGACCAATAATGAATGTGTAGCCTATATATTGTGAATGAATTTAATAAACTTAGTTATATAGCTTTCCTATAGCTTTCAGTAAATGGACGTCTGAGAAAATGATTCATAGGCAAAATTCAGTTGACCCTATGTTTACTTTCTTCACTGACAGACAGAAATGAAAAGCCTATATCAGTCAAAGCTCAACTTAAGAGAGGAAGAGACGGGGCAAGATAAAAACAAAGAGAAAAAGAGTGTGATGTGATGAGGAGAGGAGAGAAAAATAATCAGATGCCCACTGACATGGTTTTAAGACGGTTGTTATCAAAAAATTTTGCCTTCAAAACATCTTAAAATGCACATATGTAGTTCAGAGAAATAAACTTTTTTTCGGGAAAACCCCGAACCCCCCTGACTAGCCTGTCTCAAATTCGGGACCGCAGTGATTATAAAACACTGTCATTGCATGGTAATGAAAGTGAGCATTAGACCCTAAACTAAAGTGTTACCTTTTTATTTATTTATTTATTGTGTTATTTATTTATTAAATCATACCCTCAATGGGGGCTTAGCCCCCCTAAAGTGAAAATCCTAGAAATGCCCCTGTGACCGTGCATGCATTTCAAGTACTGGGCCTGGCGTTGGACGCCTCCACAGTGACTGACTGCCGAAAGATGCCTGGAGGATACTCAATCCAGGGCTCACCAACTAGGAGACTCTCATCGAGAACATAGAAGGTGCTCGCATCCCCTCCTTAGAGGGGAATGGCGCTGCAAGGGAGACACCGAGCGAGACTTCCCGCCACTTACCTGTTTGTACCCAACACACGGGAAGAAACCCGGATATTATAGAATCTCTCAAAGGTGTTAGGTGTTGCCCAGCCTGCAGCTCTGCAGATGTCAATTTTTTTATTTTAAATCATATATATTTAAGCCTGTATTTTTAACTGAAGAGATGACATAATAATATAAACGAGAGTAGCTATGTATCCACATTGAATAATTCTTCTAATGAAGATATTTGCAATGCAGCTACATCAAATTCATACAGATTTTAAATAAAATATTTAATTAAAATAATAATAATAATAATTAAAGCACAAGCATCAACATCATCTCCAATTAGGGAAGCATCTTACTTTTCACTTCAAAATCTACAAAAGCTGCAGATCTACATAATATAATCTCGTGTCGTTTCGGTAGAATAAAATGAAATCAATGCTCAAAAATGTTAAATTAGTACTTCAGCACAAACATACAAAACATAAGATAAAAGAGTAAATAATTACAAAAAGGATGTAGCACTTCTTTCTCAATGTGGTCTTCAAGCGGTGGCAGGTGTTTCTGGCTGATGTCACTTTCTACGGTCACATGACCTGCAGTGAGTCACGTGATCGGCGCTCCATTCTCGCCATTTTGAGTCCAGAGTGAAGCACTTTTACACCCCTGGAATAAAAACAGCGCATCACGGGCACCGAGGCCAAAGATCAGATACAACTGCCGCATCAGTAAGTAGCGTTTGGATGGTTGTGACAGTCGCATGACTCTGAGCTGTTTATTAAACGGCACAGTTGTGTTTTACAGCTCATGTTGAAGTGTAAAATGTGCATGTGTGTGCTGCTGTTGTCAGAAACGTCCTGCCCCTTTCTCACGTTGCGTCTCCACGGTTATCACGGACACCATGTTCTCAAATACACACACACACTCTCTGCTAAACTTAAGCTCAACTATCTCACACCGATTGACTGAGATTGATTTGCACGTGTTGAGTATCAGTCAGTAGGTCTGTGTCTCTAAACATCCGTCAACGCGTCACATCTTTATACTGTCGCACCGAGACACGGCGTGTTTATTTTTACCCCTTCACCATTCCGTTTTTTTTCTTGTCGCTTTTGGCCTTTGATTGTTACTTGCTGTTACTTTGTAACAAACCCATAATATAGCCTAGTACAATCTGAATATTTAACTTTTACAACATTTAGCCCTAATTGATCTTAAAGGGACACTTTACCCAACAAGTATAATTCTGTCGTCATTTTCTCAACCTCGTGTTGTTCTTGTATCACTTATTTTCTGAAGTTTATCACGCACACACACAAAGATAGTGAAAAATGTGTCCGAGAAAGTAATTTCGTTAGCCTCATAGCATAATTGCCTAAGTCCTTTTTTGTTTTTTCTTGTTTTCCAAAGACATTGAAATATGACTTAGGCAATTATGCTATGAGGCTAACGATTTGGGTCCAGTGTTGTTTTGGACCCCGTCGACTTTTATTGTATAGGAAAGAAAAATAAAATAAAAAACGGTTCATTTGGAAGAGGAAAAAGCACACCAGACTTTCCTTGTTTTCAATTGCTGTAGAATAATTGCATGTGTTTACATGTTCATACTCCACGTGTCTTTGTTTTGATTCCGTGTATTTCTCTATAACTTCCCTTTGACTGTTGGTCAAAAATGCAGAAGTATTATGAGGAAATGTCTTACAAGTTGAAGAAAGTCACTCGGGTATTATACAAATATCCCTAAGGTATGCTGTACATTCTGCCATTATTGCAAACAATATGAATTTTTAAAAACCGTCATACTGTTGTGTAGCTGTAAACAATTTCTGCATATTAATGGATACATAATGCACTTGAGAGGGGACCTATATTAACTGCATAGCCCTTTTACTAATATTTAAAACTGTATAAAACAAACATAACCCACACTCAACCAACATTCTTTAATGTGGCAAATACCATATCCCTATGATTTCCAAAATGTGGCCTGAATCACGTAACGTTACTGTATAAAGCGGAATGTCACAGAACTGTTGTATGGATAAATCAAAAGTAGAGCTGTACAATGAATCAAATTACAATATGGATTGGTGTCTGTGAATATAAAAGCTTAAAAAGACTGCTATTGAATCTGAAGTCTCCATGCTTTCTGTGTGAATGAGCACCACACTTTTAGTCTACTACACACTTTCGTCTGGCATCTTACTATATGAACTTCATCTCCAGATCTGCTCTGAGAGTTCACATTATAACCATTTTACCATTTAATCCAAAAAACTATCTCCACTACACAGAGAAACTTCACAACAACCTGTCAAAATAAAGTTTGTTTGAAGTTGAAATTATAACTATATACTATATTACTTTACTGTACTAGTACTATAATAATAATTATTCAAAACACAGAAACTCAAAGGTCTTCATTACAACCTGCAAAAACAAAAGTTTGGTCTAACTTGAAATTATAAAATAAATATATTACTTTTGCACAATAAAATACTTAAAATAATAATGCATTATTAACATTATTTTAAGGAATATCACTTAAGTTTTCATACTCTGTATAGTTTTAATACATTTTCATTTGATTAGGCCTACATTTTAAAAGGATAACTAAATCGTTTGTTAGTATTGTAAATTGATTTTGCTTACCTCCATTTTTGACATTATCTCCACATTACAATTTTTTTTATAATCTGTATCATGACAGTAAAATATGGCACTATAAACTTAGATAAATATCTAGTCATAAAAAGAAAAAAATACAGTGATGTGCAGTGAAACTGCCAGAATCTTTAATCAGCACTACCTATCAGTATTCATTTAGGGATAATGACTGGCTGACTGTACAAAACATGCTTATTACAGTTTACTTACCAAATAACATACAAAGACCATGGACATGAAATTTGGATTTACATAAATGTATTAGCTAACACTAACCCACTGCAGTGAAACTGAACAAAAGCACTATAGAAAACGGGGTTTCACGAATGAGCAGTTAGTAGTCTAATGTGTATCACTGGGCAACTTTTGTTATTCAGAAATATTGACTGTTGATTACTGAGATTGACAGGCAGGCTATTGTGTGATGAAATCATTTAGTCTAAATCATATTAATCTGACATGAAAAAAAAAAGAAGAAGAAAAAGATATGGCTGATTTACTATGCAGTAACTAGTGGGTGATATTTATAGGTATGTGAAGCAATGGCTATTCTTGTATAAGGAGGGCCTCTTCCACTGTACACCCAGAAAGCTAATCATCTTAAAACCAGTGGTGGAAGAAGTACACAAATCAAGTACTGGGGTAAAAGTACATATACCATAATAAAATATTACTCCAGTAAAAGTATTAATAGCCTACCTCTTTTTTTTTATGAACTTCAGATAAAGCTTGACTGGATAATTTGAATAAGTGAGTTGTTGTCTCAAACTAATTGTTCAGTGTGTGCGATTTACAAACTGATTTAACAGGTTAATGGAAAAGAAATCAGCGTGTTAGTGAATTGGACAGGCTTCAATATAAAAACAGACGTCGCATAGGGAATAATGTGTTAATATTTTAAGAATGTTTTGCAAATATAGCCTACTGGTTTTATAAAATTTGAAACTGCTTTTTATGTAAAGCCTGCCCTGTTCAGATGGTAATAAACAAATGCGAGTCCACATTCAAGCATTTCATATAATAGGCTTAAACCGCTTTCGCTTTCACAGAAGATTTAGTTCACAAACATCTGACAATCGTGATCTAAATTTGATTTTCATTTACAATAATACATCCTAAAATTCGGCATTAGTAACTTACTTTTCGCGCCATCACGTGCACTCAAGTTCTGAGGATTTCAGGTTCTTGGCTCATTTTGAGACTTGTGAATTCAGGGAATTATTAAGTAAACTCGCTCTGACTGGATTATTTGAATCAGTGAATTGTTGTCATAAATGGATCGTTCAGTGCGATTTGCAAACTGATTTAACAGGCTAATTGAAAAGAATCAGCTTTTTATCGAATTGGACACTGCTAAATAACAAGGAACGACGTGTTATTTGTGAAATGTAGTGGGGTAAAAACTATGATATTATACTTTGGAATGCAGTGAAGTAAAAGTTGAAAATACTCAAGTAGCCTACATTTTTCAAGTATCTGTCTTTTATCTAAGTACAGTAACAACGTAAAAATACTAGTTTGTTACTGTCCACTACTGCTTAAAACCATTCTCCAACTCAGCATTTCTGAATTTTTAGAAAGCTGGAAGTTGCTGTTTGCTTAGGCTAGTTGTGCCATTTCATTCACAATTTTTTTTATACATGTTTCAGAAATGGATGACAGCAGTGGTGTTGCTGTCCTAGTGCCTCACTCTAGAGGCCAGCAGGATACAGTCTTCATTCCCGACAGACGTCTTCATGGTGGCGAGGACCAGCAACGGCAGCAGCAAAAGCAGGCTGCTGACTCTCTTATTCAGGTCATTGAGAAGCTCAGCAAGATTGTGGAGAAGAGGCCAAGAAGATGCACCGTCTCTGGGAAAAAGAGACCCTTGATGACCTGTGCATCTGTACCTGTTCCAGACAGCAGGGACTGCACTGAAGGGGCCACACCTTGTAAGAGACCCAGAGAGCAAAGGGAAAAGCGCCCAGCACCCAGCAGCACGCCTGGGCATGTGTTCGCACGGGAGCCTTCAAGTCAAGGCACTCGGACAGTTACGTGTTACCAGTGCAGTATGTGCCGATTTATCTCCCCTACATTGGAGCTGTTGAAAGAGCACCTGCTTCAGCATGACGAGCAGCACAGTGAGCTCATCCTCATGTGCTCAGAATGCCAGTTCACTTCAAATCATCAAGAGGAGCTGGTGGCACATGTAAGACTCCACCTGGAGGAGGGTGACCATGCTAGACGCATCCTAGACGAGCAAGCATTGGCTAGGAGGGTTCACCAAGGGATGCCGGTTTTGAAGGCAAGCAACTTAGAATCAGAGAAGACGTGTACGCCGAAGAAATGGTACAGCTTTGACCAGGGTAGGTACCGTTGTCTTATCTGCAACTATGAATGCAGACAGCAGCGCAATTTGAAGACCCATGCATGGAAACACGCTGGCCTGGTTGACTGCTCATACCCGATATTTGAAGACGAGACAGACTGTCCTGATACTTTACAAAGCTCCTGTCCTCCTTCAGTTCCAGCAGTTAAAGAGGATACCATTGTAGTCCTCGCTGCAGTTGGAGGAAAACCTCAGACGATGCATGGCTCATCTAGCCTCCAGCTAGAGCTACGTGCCTCACCAGAAGTGAAGTGTCATGGGGAGACAACAGCTTTGAAAAAAGTAGAGAGCAAAATGCCAGTGATTAGCCACATTTTTTCTATTAAAGACCCAGAGGAGCCCTTGATGGATGTCCAAGTGACACCAGAGGCACAAATGGAGCTGGAGCTGGAGACTGAGAGTCAACAGGCTAGTTCTGACAGCCTCCTGTCGTCTGCGCAGAAGATTATCAGCTGCAGTGGCAACAGTGCCGGCCACGTCAATGTCATTGTGGAACGCCTTCCCTGTGCTGAGGAACCGGTGTCGAGCAAGCCTCTGCTCCTCAGCCCAGAAGTAGGAGGAGACAAAACCCTTCTTGCCTCTGAGGAGCCAGAGTTAGAGGGCCAACAGCACCCCATATACTACAAACAAAAGGAGGAGGTTGTGATCACCTGGAATGAAGAAGATCGACAACAAGAGGAGGAGACTGTGTCTTCAGGCTCTCCCTCAGATGAAAACGTGCCACCGGTTCGGAGAAGGACTTACTCTGAGTCTCTTCGGCTGCATTCTTTAGCAGCCGAGGTACTGGTGGCCATGCCCATGAGGGCCCCGGAGCTTAGCAAAACCACTGCGAAAGGTATCCATGACCTGTGTACGCAAAGCCCTGACACAGGCCAGAAAATGATAGAGATTGCAGACACTGCCAACCCTAAGGTGTCCTCGGGAGAGCTCACATGTGCCATTGGAGAGCCAGCTGCTCTACTTAACCTTGGCCTCCAGGGTTCAAAAGATTCTCGAGATGTGCTGGTCGAGGGACCCTCTAAAGCCGGCATCAGCATGTCTCTTTTGACAGTCATTGAGCGGCTGCAAGAGCGTTCTGACCAAAACACTTCAGATGAGGACATTCTGAAAGAGTTGCAAGACAACGCCCAAAGCCAACATTCTGGTGGAGGTCCTGGGGGTGCTGCTGTGCCCGCCGAAGTTTCATCTACAGACGGTCTGGTGGAATATATAGCTGGGAGTGAGAGGCCCTACCGCTGTCGACTGTGCCTGTACAGCAGCGGAAACAAGGGCTACATCAAGCAGCACCTACGTGTGCACAGACAGAGAGAGCCCTACCAGTGCCCCATCTGTGAGCATATAGCCTGTGACAGCAAGGACCTGGAGCGTCACATGATCCACCACTTCAAGCCCCGCATGTACAGCTGCAAGCAGTGCACAGAAAGGTTCTACTACAAGGTGAGGAGAGAAATAAACCTGTCTAGTGGAAATTAGTATTAATTTTTTGTTCCCTTTTTTTTTAAAGGGCTTTTACTCTAATGCCTGTTGAAGCGAAGAACAGTATTAGCCCTTCGTCATTATTAGAATATTTGATTTGAATGATTCTGTAATCATTTACTATCATACTGTTTGTTTGTGTCTTTGATCTGTGCAACACAGAGGATTTGAAGATTGTTTCAAATCTTTCCAGATTTCAAATTGGAATTGGTTGTTGTTATTGTTGCACAGAAGAAAGAAGTCATACAGGTTTGGAACAACATTATGGGACATCAAACATAACTAAATGCATTTTTAATGACGCAGGACTGAATGTAGGGCTGCAACTAACGATTATTTTAATAATCGATTAATCTGTCGATTTATTTTTTCGATTAATCGATGAATCGTATAAAAAAACTGAAAACAAAAAAGCATTCATTTCCAACCCTTTATTCAAAAACAGAACTGACTCTGCAAATTCACAGTGCAAAAAATCTTTAAAAAATCTGAAAGTGCACAGCTCCTTGAACATCCCTGAGCTGTTAAAGTAATATAAAAAAATAATAATAATGGACTACCACAAAAAACATACACATGTATGCTTTACATAGGCTTTTTTAAATAAAGTGCTCAAAAAGATGTATATTTTTGTTTAAAGGGACCTGAGCTGTCAGAACAATAAATAATTTATACAAAATAAAGAAAAATACAAATCCGAAAACTTAACAGGATTTGTTTGAACGTCACAACTTGTTCTCTACACTACTCACAGAGGACGCACATGCTCACAAACTCTCACAACTCACACTCACAGACACACACACTCAGATGCAGACACTTACAAACTTGTGTTTTGTTTTGTCAAATATGTTATTATCTTTAACTAAATGTTTGACATTTGACAAGCACATGCACACAAAAGTCACTGACACTCTCTGTCTCTTTCGTGCACTGTCGCTCGCGCGCTGGCACACTCGGTCTCTCTCGCGCACTGTGGCTCGCGCGCAGACACACTCTTTCGTGCACTGTCGCTCGCGCGCTGACGCACTCGGCCTCTCTCGCGCGCAGTGCCCAGTCCGGCGCCTCATAGCTCTGCCCCGCTCCACGCTCAATTCAACTTTTTTTTATACTCAAACATCTCTGTGACTTGATAGTCGCGCGACGCAACGAATCGATAATGAAATTCGTTGGCAACTTTTTTAATAATCGATTTTAATCGATTTAATCGATTCGTTGTTGCAGCCCTAACTGAATGCTTGAATAACTATGCTTTAGAAGTGGAATTATTTGACAAAATTCCTTGATTATAGCAGTAGATCAAATACACACACCCATTTACTATGTTTGTTTCTATTTTGAATTGATATCTTAAAATAGATTTACACAATCTTCTTGCTTTCAGCTTGTATAGACCAATTTCGAGCCGACGTCACAGTTACGTCATGGCGCTAGCTGGAGGCAAAACAAAGGGAAAACTGGAGGCGGCCAATACAAACCAGCACAGATTCGGCGACATAATAAGGAGCTTAAATATTATTATTATTATTATTATTATTATTAAATGTCATCGTTGTGTTGTTGGGTGCAAGAATCGATGAAAAATGAATATGCTGTATCTGAAATTTTAATTTCTAGCAAATATTCACATCATTAAAATTGCACCGTAATGTCACTCTTTACATTGTCGTCTTCTTGGCGCTGGCTAGGCAGAACTGCGGATCGTACCACACAAGTCCTGTACATGACCATTCATCACATAGTTATAGGCATCTAAAGATTTATATCTCCTCAGTTTCTTTTTCCGTTCTGTTTCTCTATCAGGTAGGTGTAGAAGTCTGGCCACTCAACCGGAGGTAGCGTTAACGTTAATCCTGTCAGATCGTCCGTCCATCCATTGAGTGAGCGTGTACGGGTCAGCCAATCTGGTTCCGTCCATTAAAATTAACTTTTGCAAATAGGCCTAACAATCGCAGTCCTAGACAGTGAGTGACCTTGCACATTAAGATAAAATTGGATTTTCTGCAGTCATTGTTAAAAAACAAGCTAACAAAACTTGCAAACTAACATTAGTGAAGTGGCCAGAGGGATCGTTCTGCCTCCACCTAAAGCTCCGCCCACAAAAAAAGTCTCTAACTGAAAAGGGGTCTATTGAATTATATTTGCCTTTCCTGGTAGGGAATACATATTTAAGCAGATCTAAACTCTTCTGAATGGTCGAGCAAGTATTAATTTTATTCCATGTAGATTGGCATAACGAGTTTCTAATATTGGAGTGCACTGCTCTTCCTTCCACTGATGCGTTATTAATAAACTTCCTCCTTACGAAGCACTGATTATGGTTTTATTAATACCCTTAGAGTCAGCTGAGGAACCACGAGCGAGATGGGCATGGGATAGACGACATCAGCAACACACTGACCCACGTCACTGAAAGCACAGCAATCGTTGAAGAGACAGCCAAGATGGCAGATGAGTGTGAGCATGAAATATACCTTCAGCACCACATAACCAAAAAAAAAAAACAGTTCACAAACTTCACATTCACAACTGCACAAAAGCACACACAAAAAAAACACTTTCTCCTCCTCATAAAGTCCTTAGTCTTTATAAACATTAGTACAGATGTTTTTTTTTTTTTTTTTTTTGCATTATAACGTACATCTGAGTGTAACAGATTTTTTGTTTTTAATCATAGGGTGGGGGCTTTGGTTCTATCTATTGGTTATTGAATGGATATTGAGATGTGGATGTTGCACTCAAAAATGAATGCAAACTTGTCAATTGTGGAGGGGCGAGTCTTAAATGGAGTGGAGAATTCTGGCAAACATATTTTTTCATATTATTAAACCTACTATGTAATATATGTAACATACATTTACAAAATAGATTGAATTTTCATTTCATGCCAACTGTAACATTACAAATAATGTGTGATTATCATTTACCCCTTTTCCTTCAACATTGTTCTGGTGGTTATTTAACAACTTAGAACTTAGAGTCATTTTTTGTGTGTGTGTGTGTGTATTTCTCTTTACAATTTCTCTTTATTGCTCTGATTCAGTTGGCGAGCAGAGCGTTTTCAAATGCGATGTGTGTGAATACACCAGCTCCACGTATGTTGGGGTGCGCAACCATCGGCGAATCCACAACTCTGATAAACCATACAGGTTTGGGTTTTTTTTTACGTTCTCATTGAATAAAAGGATAAATGTTTAGAAATGTTTTTTTAAATGGATTTTATTGTAAATGATATATTACACAAGGAGAATAAATCAGAAAACATGAGATGTTTTGTAATAAATATAAGCATTACCAGTTATCACCACAAGGGTGCAGTGGTGCTCAGGATAAGTCTTTGCTGCCTGCACTCATTGGGTTAAGGCCTTATGCTGAAAATGTTCAAGATCTTGTTAGCTTCAATACAAGCACACATACACAAACCCGATCACATGCAAGCTCACATAAACACCTCAAGGTCCCTTTTATGGTCTCTTTGTGTGTTCTGACATGTCTTGCTTCAGTCCTGTTTACCCATGATCATTTCAAAAAGAACTTCTGAGAGAAAGGGTCCTTTTAACACAGCCACAGGATCCATTCAAGGCCTTTAATGTATTGCATTTGCCGCAAGCAGCCTCTCTATAAACGCACTTTCAGTGGTCTTCAAACGCAGGCCTTCAAATGTTTAAACACAGCCTATTAGAAAAAAGAAAATTACTGTGCAAACAAACAACAGCTGACCCCACTTGACAGGCACTCCAGAAGGTCTCTATTGAAACGGCAGTCTTGTGCAGCTCTAACGGTTTATCCTGTGCCGCATGACCCCTCTAGGTGCTGCAGCTGTGATTTCGCCACCACTAATATGAATAGCCTGAAGAGCCACATGAAAAGACATCCACAGGAACACCAAGCCATGCAGCTGCTGGAGCAGTACAGGTGAGAATCAAACACTTTGGAAGAGCTGGTGTGCAGAACTTGACAGTAGGTGGAGAAGGGTGGTAATCTTTATTCTGTGTTACAGGTGCTCGCTGTGTGGTTACGTGTGCAGCCACCCACCATCTCTCAAATCCCACATGTGGAAACATGCTGGAGATCAGAATTACAACTATGAGCAAGTCAACAAGGCCATTAATGAAGCCATTTCTCAGAGTAGCCGGTAGGAAGGACCTTTATAATATAGATTATTTTATGTGATTGTTTTTTGTTTTGTTTTGTTTTGTTTTTACTCTAAGGTGAGGTTATATAGGTAAAAATTTATAATTATGTGATGTGAATTTTATATATATATATATATATATTTATTGTTTTTAAATTGACCTGGCCCCTAAGGCTAGATGTAGCTAAAATATTGTAGCTATATTTTATATCTTGATATTTATGTTTGCTCTAAAATTTAAAGGGTTGCATGTTTTCTTACTAGGGCTGTCAAATGATTAATCACGATTAATCGCATCCAAAATAAAAGTTTGTGTTTACATAATAAATGTGTTTGTACTGTGTAAAATTATTTTGTATATATAAGTACACACGTGCATTTATATATTTAAGAAAAATGTGTTATTTATATATAAAATATTTATATTTATATATAATATAAATTATATATAAATCTATATATAGTATATACATGCAAATATATATAAATCTATATATAGTATATACATGCAAATATTTCTTAAATATATACAAGCATGTGTATGTATTTATATATATATATATATATATATATATATATATATATATATAAAATAATTATACACAGTACACACACATTTATTATGTAAAGACAAACTTTTATTTTGGATGCGATTAATCGCGATTAATCATTTGACAGCCCTATTACATTGTTTTCAGTAAATAAACACAAGGAAAATATTTATATATATTTAACAATTAAATTTTATTTTATTTATACACTAACGGTAAAACATTTTTATTTCATTCCACTATTCCTGTTATGCAGTTAATACATTATATGGCTATATTAATATAATAACATTCAATATGAATTACAATATTTCTCCTAAAATACGACGTTATAGTCAGTGTTACTACAGTAAATCCATGGTAAATGTTGGTGATTTGTGGATCGAAAAGCACTCTTGCTCTATCGTTCACGGCACAATGTCTTCGCTGTATAATGTTTGCATGATCGAGATCGGTCCATCGTACTGCGCTGTATATGTGGCCGAGCTGATAAATGGTCCATGTGCGGTTCCAATGAGTAGCTCCGTTTTGTTCTGCTTTTGGTGCGTTTGCCGTTTTATGTTTCTCATACGCAACAGAATTGGCAGCTCATATTTTAAAGTTAGTTTAACCAAAAATTATAATTCTGTCATTAATTACTCACCCTCATGTCTTTCCAAACCTGTAAGATTTTCGTTCATCTTCGGAACACAAATGAAGATATTTTTGATGGAATCTGAGAGTTTTCTGTCCCTCCATTGACAGCTGCGCAATAAGGTACGATAAAGATATTGTAAATCTAATCCAAATGAATTTAGCAGTTAAAATGTTCTGAAGAGACACAATCACTTTATATGATGAACAGCAAGAATGTAGGCTTTTATTCACATAAACATTTATCAATTCTCACATCAGTTTTTGTAAACGGAAGCTCAGGCATGTTCGCTTGACATGCAAGAACCAATGAGGTTCATTCTCGTGTTACGCAGCACGTTTGAGCTTCCACAAGAACCAATGAGGTTCGTTCTCGTGTTACGCAGCACGTTTGAGCTTCCACAAGAACCAATGAGGTTCGTTCTCGTGTTACGCAGCACGTTTGAGCTTCCACAAGAACCAATGAGGTTCGTTCTCGTGTTACGCAGCAGGTTTGAGCTTCCACAAGAACCGATGAGGTTCGTTCTCGTGTTACGCAGCACGTTTGAGCTTCCACAAGAACCAATGAGGTTTGTTCTCGCGCGTCAAGCAGGTTCGGTTGAGCTGTTTATGTTTGCTGATCAATGTTTAAATGTCGATAAAAGCTTATATTATATCTGTTCATCATATAAAGCGATTGAGTCTCTTCAGAAAACTTTGGAATAAACCACTCAATTTATATGGATTAATTTTAGTCTCTTTATGAACTTTTTGAAGCGTCAAAGTTTCAGTTGTGTAGCTGTCTATGAAGGGACAGAAAGCTTTCAGATTTCATCAAAAAGATCTTCATTTGTGTTACAAAGATGAACGAAAGTCTTATGGGTTTGGAACGAAATGAAAGTGAGTAATTAATGACAGAATTAAAATTTTTGGGTGAACTAACCCTTTGGGCAACTTTGTAGTTGTTGCGCCAGTGCAACCTTTAACAAATTTTAGTAGCACTGGCATGAAAAAACTTTTAAGTTTTGAATAATTTTATTGAGATGGAACTAATTCACAGAACTGAATTGAACTTGCCAACTCTTACTGTTTTTGCTTCTAAAGTTTAAGTCAGAGAGCTCTGTTTTAAAACCTCTCTGTCTTCAAATCCTCATACACAGGGTGGTAGAACTAATCAAATGACATGGTCTTATAGTATCGTAATGGCCTTACTAACGCAATTTTCTTTTCTTTGTTTTCTTCTGCTGGGATTAAGATCTCCTACGACGCCTCTGAAGTCAACACATGAGACTGGGATGGAGCGTCCATATATTGTCTTGACCAGAAAAGACAAACAGTCACCCGAGGTGGCTTCTGCTTCAGGTGGACAAGAAGCCAACCCCATGAGGCCATCGTCCACCAGGGAGCAGGCCGGCGGGGCTGTGGCGTTGCGGAGCGGTTCGGGGCAGACGCGGGCAGGTATGGAATACTGTGTGCTGCTCTTTTGCTGCTGTATCTGTGGCTTTGAGTCCACCAGTAAAGAGCAGCTGATGGAGCACATGAAGCAGCATGAGGGAGATCTGATCAGCATCATACTGAGCAAGGAGCAGCAGGGAAATCAGCCCACAGAGACCAGCAGCAGCCAGTGACACGTATTCATACATACCGTTCTTGTATCATTTCTGCTTGGACAAGCAACATGCACACTTTCAAAACCACCTTCTTCTTTTTTTTTTTTAAATCGATTTACATTTGTATTGATGTCACAGTTAGTTTCCGTTACTGTTATTGACCATGGACGTGTGATTTCAAGCGAAGTGCAGTCAAATAGGTAACAAATGAAATGTAATTTACTAGTTCGGCAGCGGAAAGAGTAACTTTTGTTGTGAATTATGCAAATGATGAATTTCAAAGTCATTGTATACCTCATCTGTTCAGAACATACATGGTAGATTCCACACATTATGAAAATGAGGCAGCTTCTCTTGTTCACTGTAATAATATTTATATCTATATTTCTTATGTGCGTTTACCTTTACCTTTTGAGTTTAGAGAGACTGATTTCTTTCTTGCTGTCTGTGTGTCATTTGCATTGATATTTAACTAATTTATTTTATATGCATGTTCCCCTCCGTTATGTTCATACAAATTAGACAGTTTGTTTCTAGTTATGGTCTCTTTTTTGGTGCTATTGGTCTTGCGCTCAGAAATGAGCGAAATAAGTCATCATTGGGAATGCATCTTAAATTTGGATATAGCCTAAACATTATATAATGAATTTAAATGTTTTCATTGAAACAGCACAAGTATAAAATTGGCCCCATTTAAAAATTAACTATTGGAAACATGCAGCAGAAAAAGCTACAGATAGATAAATGTATATTTATTATTGTTATTATTTAAATACACATATTCAAATCCATATCAAGCTATAGCGAAGTTAAAATGCCAAAACTTCAAGATGTTTCTCACTCTTTTTAATGAGTAGGTTATTGTAGTTGTAGGATGTTTTTTTCATCTTTTTTTTTCTTCCACTGTGTAATGGTTAAACAAAGAAAAACTACAATTCATAACTTGGTCATGGGTTTAAAATGAGATTTATCCAGAAAAACGCAGTACTAGGTTATTTGGGTTGTCACAATACCAGCTATAGTATCACTATACCAAGTAGTACCGCGGTATCTCTATTATTGAGTGGATCTGTTGTTATTGCAGGGGCTGTTCTGTTGTATTAATTAGTTACAGTTCACACAAAATGTTGTCATTATATAATATATGGGTTATTCTTAATAGTACTTTAATATTATTGTAGTATAATATAGTTTTGAACATGTTTTATTTTTTCCCCCTTTTAAGCAGCATTGCAGTGAACTGCATTTTTCACAGGATAAATGCATAGGATTTTATAAAGCCAAAGCTTACATTTTGAAGTTTACTTTAAAGTTATATCATCAGTAGTTATTATGAGCATTTCAAACAAACCCGAAAACTGTTCACACTGTGGCCAATATCAGATTCAAGTGTGAACTGGTTACGGTCCTGAACTGACCCGCACGCGCAAACGATCAATAACAGAGACGGCATGGAGTTAACACAGATGTTCATGAAGTCAGCGGGTGCGTCTCAATCAGCTCCCCTTTTCTAGGTCATGAATATCGTGTACATGAATTCAGGCACTGGTAAGGAACCTGACTCCCTACACATCGGGACACTGATGATTAAATTTCCAGCAACATGGCAACTTTGCTATTACATATATGTGCAACATTTCAGCCATAAATAAATTATAAATATTAGCTAGATTGTTCGTTACCTGTCTAGCTATGCGTTTATGCTGAAATATTAAATAATGGTCTGTAATTGAAAAAAAAAAACATCTGTTGTGTGTCAGTGTAGTGATTTATGTTTTGTGCTTCAGAACTTCCGTTAAGGGAACAAAGTGAGCATTGATGCTCTCTGGTTTTCACGGTGCATTGTGGGACATTTAGGGAGTGACTGTTTCTGTGCAGTGGTAGGATTTTGCAAATGGCCGACTCCCTGAACAGTGCCCTGACTACTGAACTAGGGAGCTGACTGAGACGCACCCAACATTTACGTGTTCATTTATAAGGTGATGTGCCGAGCATGAGGATGAGGAGAAAGAGATCAATGTTTTTCTCGTAGAGTATTTTCCTCAGTTTTGCTTGAATGGTGCTGTCTTCGTAATTCTTATAAGTGTAACAGCTCACCGTCCCTGCACCGACTAACCCCTGCTGCCGTCTTCAATATTCACTAAGTGACCAAAGCACTACCAGTATGTAAAATATTTGGAGTGACTCCAGTGAGCACAGAATTGTAAAAGTGAAATGAATTCCGATATAGCTGAAGTCGTATTGCAAAACATCAAACCTGCATCTGATTTAGGACCACATGTGGAAGTGGTCCAAATCAGATTTGAAAAGATCAGATTCCATGTGGTTTGTGCTGTTCACACAGTTATGGAAAAAAACAAAACATACCCAAGTCACGTACTAGGAAAAAAAAGTGGAAAAAAGTATTAAGGGCCAGTTTTGCCTGAGGTCCACCAAACTCATCACGAGAGGTGCTCGTGCAGATTTTTCACATTGTTTTATTCCACTATTTCAGAAGGACGTTAAATGTGTTTTTGCTTTATAACACGTCATCTTACAAGTAATTAATCGTTTCATTCTGTTGTGCTTCGTTTCGAGTCATGTGTGATCTGCACCTTAAGCACAGGAATAAACATGCCAATGCAATGCTGAACATGAGCCATGGGTGCCGCTCCAGTGCTTAACAGTACTACCATTTGGAAAATACGGGAATGCCGCCAGTATTTTGAGGCTTGGGCATTGTGATACTACCATAGCACCGGTGTACTGTGCACCCCTAGTAGTTGAGATTTTGATTTATCACTACCTCAGATTTACTACTTTTTGTCCCCTACACTTTGGACCATGGCTTTGATCGTAAGGTCCTTCAGTCTGACTTTATTTGCAGCATATTTTCCAAGGAATGATTTGCATACACTTAATGTTTGTATGTCAACAGTCTAAAATGCAAAATTAGCATGATTAAAAGGGCATCCATAATTCATGCAGGCTTCACACTGCCCAGTGCATCAGAGAAATGAACTCTTAGGGATTAAACCATAGGAATTTACATACACGATTGTTATATTCTGAACTTAATGTACTAATTTACAATTCAAACTGCAAGTGTCTCAGAAGTAGTAACATGGTCTGCATATAAATCATGTTACCATATGCATCATAATGAAAATGGATAGGAGACATTTACCAGTACTGAAATTGCTTTCTCACTTTAATTCAGTGTTTTGCCTCATAAACATCTGTTGAGTGTTTCTTTCAGAGGATGTGTATTGTTGTTTATGCGCATAATGCACACTTGCTTTAATGCCATCAAAGAGAGTTTGAGCTTCCTAGAAAGTTCATGTTATTTTCCAGCTGCGTTTCATTTGCTGTATCACTCTGCTGACGTAGTCCAAAATGATCAACAACCTACCATTTGGGATTATCCCTTTTCTTTTCTCTGTCTGTGAGCAGGAATTGGCAGACACCCTGGACACATTGTATTCCAGCAATCAGCTTTATTTGGAGCCGTAGCTGTTGTTTTTTTACATTTCTTTCTAGAACAATTGCAATACACCTGGAATGTATTTTTTTCTAAAGATACACAATTCATTTCAAGTAATCTGCATCTGAATTTTCAGGGCTTCGTGAGATAATTGTTGTGAGATTTGGTAATCATCATGAGAACAGCCTCTCAGCCACAAGTGTGCCTTCCATTTCAACAACCTCATCTTTAATGGAGCTTCAGTCAAGAAATATACCATAAATCTTAAGCCAAGTATATCGAGTGCTTTGGCATCTTAGATTCTGTATAATGTGCCCACAATATTGTGTAATGTATTCGGTCACACGGTACTGTAAAACGGTTTTGTATGTGACTTGCTGTATATATATATACTGTAGAAAACTGACAATTTTTTTTAGAGGAATTCTATTTTTTAAAACTTGTATAAACACTACAGAAAGAAAAAGAATCAAAAGGAAAGCAATTGAATCAAAAATGACCTTTGACTCGCCAAAGTGCATCAAAAAGGGTCTTTACTGTGTGTAAGGGACGGTTGGCATTCGAAACTCCAAACAAGCACATCGTGTTGCATGCTTCCATGCCAAAGGAGAGAGGAGAAAAAAAGAAAACACTTCTGAATTTTACAGTCTAAAGGCCTCTCAGTGCGATTTTCCTTTTCAAGCACAGAGGTCCAAAGGGCCCTGTTTTAATATTAGTGTTCCGTTCACAATTATTTATTTGTTCTTTTGAAACTGTAATGTTATCATTTTTGACAGTGTATTTTTGGTAATAAAGAATGTGAACAACAGTTACCCGAATGTGTCTTTATTTGGTCTTCAGAGTTAGCAAAAGCAATCTACCCAACAACATTTATAAAATGCACGCATTTAAATGTAATCCTAAATTCAGTGAACTTCACCCATACATCAAAAGTGACAAACAATTCAGGATTTATAAAAGCAAAAATTTGTGAACTTCTGAAAAACTGGGGAAAATGTGAACATGTTCTTGTGCAAATGGACAAACTGTTCTGTGATAAAAATATGAATATTCAAGCTCTGTATATAAAAACTGAAACAAAGTACAACATATAGAACAGTAAAAAATGATATCAGTCTAATAATTGTAGAATGGTATATTGAATACAGTTATTTTTTATGTATTATTTTGTCATTCAACATAATATTAATATGCAAAACTTTGTATAGCTCTTACCAGATCCTCGAACAATGCTAAGTCATTCTCAAAACCAGTTCAACAGTTTTATACAGACCCAGATTACAGACCTCTCCTTAGCCAGCTGTACGCATATATCTGCATTTTTCAGAGAAACCTCACAGCTGAAGCTATAACGCAGCTTTTCTTACTCTTTCTCTGTATATGATGATGAAGTATATTTAAGAGGAAATTAAATTAGATTATTTATTCATTTTACTATATAATTTAATATAAATAATAATATAATAAGGGTCGTGTTAATATTTAACTTCTTTTACCCGATTGTAACGCCCCATAAAGTGCATGCGTGTTGTTTCAGTTGTGAATTTAGACCAATTTTAGTACAAACGTTTTTTTGGTGAATCATTCGTGAAACCATTAAGTGGTGATTTGTTGATAGTAAATTTAAGATAATTCCATATAGGTAAGTTGATATGTAGTGTGTTCATATTTTTAAAAATATTTTGGTGATGCTAGACAGCCTTGAGCTTTATTTTTTTTATTTATGGTCATTTATGGTGATTCAATGATGCAAACCATTTTTTTCAGTTGGTTGTACAGGGGACACATGGCCACTAGCCTAATGGAAAGTGGTAGGTTCGTCCAGCAAGTTAGATCATCATCTGTTGTTAATACTATTAACATTTCCCTGAGAAGAAGAAGAAAAAAGCCTACACACACATTGTACTATGTTTTCAAATGCTTTTCGATTTTCTTGCTCATTGAACCATAAGAGGATATTTGTTGGTGCCCTGTAGATGGAGTAGTTATTTGTTCACATTGTGCTTGAATTTAACTGCAATTTATAAAGAGGAGAACAGTTTTTATGCATATGAAGGTTTTAGGAAACTTACACGTTCACATTTTGTCCTGGAACTCGAACTCTACCATATGGAAAATTTGTACGATTCTGAAAGAAATCATTTGTGTGAATTAAGAGAAGGCAGCTGCCCACTTGGATTACGTCTCCATTGTCCTATTCTGGCTCTGGGGCAAACGTAACATGCAGGGTGCATTTTATTATTTAGCGGTTCTCTAAAAGACATTAATTTCGCTCTTTCATACCTGGGAAATGGGTCGGTGGATGAATTAGTTTAGCAGGCAAAAACTAATGTGCTTTTCTGTGTGACCTGACATACCTTGCTCAAGATGCAATTAACTAAATGACTTTCCTTCTTTTTAGCCTTTAATTTTTACCCATGGCTACTCCTGTGGTTCCTGTGACATTTGCCAAGCCAATGTTACTTGATATCACAGGCAACAACCTGGAACAGCTTTATGAGAATGCATGTACTGAAAAGAAAGCAAATCAATCAGAAATGACCTTTGAGTAGCCACATTTATATATTTTGTTGACAAAGGTTCTCAGCATTTTCGAAGCTGTAGTACTGACCAGGTATAGTCTGTGAAATTGTTCACAATGTGTACATTTTTAGTCCTGTATTTTGGGCCACCTGTCTTTATTCATCTCATACTCTACTACACCAGGAAGATAAATACGCAGGGCCATCATGGGGTTCTAACACATAGATTGCCTATGAACGAATTTCCAACTGAGCCACCAAATTGGAATGTGTTTAAGTCTTTAGAAATGTGCTAATTGAAATTTAAAGCAAATTAAAACCAGCGGTGGGTATAAGAGAGGCTTGACTTATACGGGTTTAACTGTAACCGAAGGCTGCCGGAGTAGTGATTAGCCGTGGATGGATTCCTCTCCTCTTTGGGAAATACAAATCTGGACCTTTTTATACTCCCTTCAAGTTACATGAATCTCTGACGGCTTCTAAAAAGCCCACTGATGTCGCGTTTTATGAGATCAGCTTTTCACAGGTCCCCATGAAAGTGAAGATTTAGCAGATGACATAAGATAAGATAAGATAAAACTTTATTTATCCCCAAGGGGAAATTTAGTCGTTATGTGAGGTGGGGAAACACAAAAGAGAAGGGTAAAATACTTGGAAGGACACACTTGTGACATTTTAGTGACTCTCATTGGCGCTTCTGTGCCAATTAATTTAAAACCTGTTTTTTTTTTTTTCATTTCCACCAAGTCCAGTTTTATGCTCAAGCAAGTTGAATCAGGAAAGAAAATACTCGAACCTTCATGAGCTTAAGAATGTTGTGTTGGTCCTCTAAAATATCTGGAAGCTTACTAAAATAGGCTGACACACCAAGCTTGAAGTCCCTTGCTTGTAGATCTGTACTTCTCTGGGATAACATACATTGAGAAATAAAGCAAGAGGAAGCGAAATAAAGATAATTACTGCAACTCACTTACTCCTTTGTGCTTATCAAGAACTAAAGCGAGACAAACAAGTGCCCTCCAAGAAGAAAAGAGGCAGCCATTAAACATTTATGCTTTTCTACCCCCATAATCCTTCTTAAGATGAGCTGCCTGCCAATTTATTTCTTACATCTCTTTGATAATCTTCCGACCTTTCATGTCAGCAGCCAGATCTTTTTTTTCTTTTGACCAGAACCATTCGGATGCCCAGACGCTTCCTGCCCATTGTGATGTCTAACTTCTAGAGAAAATGAGGTCTGTACAGAGCATTAGATCCTATATACAGTATGAAGATACTCTTTGGGTATTAAAAAATTAGTTCCTAAGGGCTACAGTTGTGCACAAATGTTTAAATGATGGAGACTACATGAAGGGCATGATGAATAATGTAGCAGTTATTCTCTTTTCACTTGCCACTGCATAGAGGGCTGTGGGGATCTGGTGTTTGATGAAATCTCCATGTCATTCATCTGATTGGGGCCAGGGCTTCGGAGACATTCAATAAACAATCCACAAAAAAAAAGGGTGAAGTCCTGTAAGGAAATTTATTGTGTGGCCAGATACATGTGTACACTGAGGCATTTTTAGGCATATGCAGGAATTAAAGGAACAGCCGAGGGCTTTGTGCCTTTATTGAAGAACATTTCTTCTGTCTGGATCAGCTGTCTGAAAAATACACCATAATCAGGAGTAATCAACATTGTTGTTCATTCAGATCAGATTTATATTATTGGGAGTTGTACTGATTGGCTTCAAGGTTGTGCTCATTAATGCATATGATCCATGCAGAGAATGAGATTTGTTTCAAGCAAGTTTGGCTCTAAATTTCTTTTTCATCTGCCATTTTTAAACCTATCATTTTAATATTTTAACAAAAAAAACTTGCCATTTAAAATATTTAAATCTGTAAAATAGGCCACAAAAAACAACAGTTTTGTCAAGCACCATGACTATTTGACAATTAAAATAGTACAAAATGATTATTTGACCATTAGATAATCTTCTGCCAAACTAAGTAATCTTTTTGCATTTTGTCTAGCTCTATGTATCTATATTTAATTTGCCGGATTAAAGATTTATGGTATGAAAAGCCTGCAGTGACCATACTTTATTTAGTTTATTACTTTATACACAACAACAGATATTAAGATGTTCCACAGGCACCATCTGATTACTCTCACTGTGTATTTTACCAGAAGGGTATCAGACTCACCGTTGTTAAGGATATGGTCAATCTCAGTAGTGTCTCTGTATGGACTCAAGAGTGTTCCACACAAAAGGATGACACGCTTTCCTGCAAAAGATATTTAGAGATTGTGTATGGTGTCAGATGAAGGTGCTGGGAGTGTACACAGCATTGCGAGATAAGGATCTAAAGAAATACTGCTGACTATTTTGGCAGCACCCTCAGGCAAGACATATATTGTTCTCTGTGTGTGTTCTTGTTTCGCACATCATAAAGCTGTCATGTGAAACGCACTGCCACTATTGTGGAAATTTTCCATTTACACTCAAAAAAATAACTCTTTGAATGAACATAAAAAAATCATGGAAAGGATTTCCACATGATTAACT
Source organism: Semotilus atromaculatus (assembly GCA_031834385.1). Classification (NCBI taxonomy): domain Eukaryota; kingdom Metazoa; phylum Chordata; class Actinopteri; order Cypriniformes; family Leuciscidae; genus Semotilus; species Semotilus atromaculatus. The sequence goes on along the minus strand of JAULUF010000009.1, from coordinate 8,466,535 downwards.
TGCTTTATTTCAGCATTATGCAATTCTGTTATTCCAATTTAATGTACTTACGTTGGGTCAACTTAATTCATTAAGGTTGATTCAACTTATTTACTATGGTTGGGCACAGCCTAATTTAATAGTGTCAGTGAATTTAAAAAGGCTCCCTGATATGATTCAGGTATTCAAATTCATATATTAATTCATTCAATTCAATATAACTTATTTTAGAGTCACACTAATCAATTTCTAGACTATAGCCGACTATTAACTACTAATAGCACTTTATTGCATCTTTATTTATAAAGATTCATCAGCCAAAGCATTTGCTGTGAGTATGGCTGAATCAGTCTTCAGCCTAACCAAATGCTCCACTCTTCTCCACAATGGTAACCCACTGTAATTTAAATGGTTCAATAATTGCAATGTAATTGAACATTAAACACAATTGCAAACTATCAAGTCTTCCCCTTTTCTCATTTTCTCAAAAAAACATAAAACAACACTTCATTTTAACATTTATTCTCTGTTAATTCAACCATATGCAAAGCATGCTGGGAACTAACAAGCACCACCGAGTTTCAGTTAATGCAACACAAATCAATCATGTAAACCCAACACAAATGGATTAAGTAAACTTAAATTGTACATATTTAAGCAGATTGAACACAATCAAATTAAGTTCGGGCAAAATGGCAGTTGGCTCGCTCTACACTGCCACCCTCTGGATGTAAGAATTTTTTACTTAACATAAATGGTTTGTGTTTAGGCAACACATTAAGATTTTGTACTGTTAAGTTGAGACATAATTACGTTGACCTTAATAGAAAAAAACATTTAAAGTCAAAAAACACAATTATTATAAGTAAACTAAATATAAATATATTATGTAAAGTGCACAACCTTCCTAGTTCATTTTTTTGAGTGTAGTAACAGCTCTTGAAGCCAAACAGGGACCTTGTGCATTGTGGGACCTTGTGCATTGTGTGCCATTGTAAGTGCTCCAAATCCAAGAAAATGCTTAAATAAAACAGCCTTTGTGGTATCATATGTAGTACAGGTACAGTTTCTAGGAGGTTTTTAAAGTGTATGCTCTGTAGGGCTTTTTACATTGACACTTGACATTGACGCTTTTTACACTTGACTTTGGGAAGAAATTACATTATATGATTGATTAGCGATGGAGAGGCAGGACAGTGGACTTGAATTGCTGGAATTGAAAAGACAAGACATTTCAGGAGTGTAAAAATACAAGAAATGTATATGCCTCAATTTTAGGACACAAAGACATGCAGCATATTGTGCATCAAATAAATCATAGAAATATTTATGACTTTGGCTTTTTTTATACCATAATAGGGCAACGAGATGCTTGGTCTTTTACTATTCGATTAACTATTGGTCATTAACTATTCGAAAAAGGACAATGCAATGGGATGTAATGATAGCTATATTGGGTCACTTACCTTCATATCTCTGTTGTTTTATTCTACAGAAATGGCTGGCAACTATTTATTACTTTCTCAAACCTGTTATAATCTTTATGTACCACCTGTTAGAACTGAGCTTTGTAAAATAGCCTTTAAATATGCCGCAACCTTGGACTGGAATCATCTTCAAATGGGCTGAGACTACATAACTTGGTGTCTTTAAGTCATTTAAAAACGGTTATATGTAATTTAGAGAATAAAATAATGACGTGTAAATGTTTTTAAATTGTTGTATGTTTTACTGTATATTTGTTTTACTTTCGGGCCACTTATCTTGGCCAAGACACTCAAGAGATTTTTAATCTCAGGTTTTCTTCTGGTTAAATAAAATAAATAAAATATGCCTCTGGGACTATTCTAAACTAGGTCTGGAGAACAAATTTGACTGTTGTTCACCTCTCAGGGCGCTGATGCAGGTGGACTTTAGAGATTTTCTGCATCTCAGCTTTGATCTGGTCCAACTTCTCTTTTATCATTCGAGTGTGAGTTTTATATCTGCGTCTCACTGCTGTCGTACTGCTGGGTTTTGAACAGTCCCCGTCCTCTCTGTGGTTCTCACTGGGACTAACATCTGAGGAAACATGACCTGTTTGGCATTAATCACAGATTGTCACATATGGTGGTTTGACTATAATCACATAATAAATGAAGATGTATTTTGTGCACGATTGTTCATTTGGTGCACACAGGGCTGGATTATGGACCAGGCCATTGGGTCAGTGCACCAGGGCCTCAGACTATTAAGGGCCTCCAAAGTCTAAGCCAAAAGAGGCTGGGCTTTTGCTCCAATGCAAGCTGACAAATGCTCCTCGTTGCATACTGTGTGTGCTGACCTATAGGACCTTTTGACATTCAGTGCAAGCTAGGGTTCATGGTTACTATTTAAGGGATTTAAGTTAACCCTTTCATTTTGCTCACAGGTCACAGGACCATGATCCAGCCATTTGTACAATTGTGCTTTGGTAATTGTATAACCATCCCTTTACTGTTCTTTTGTGTGTCAGATTTGTGGTTCATTTCCTTACTCTTGAATTTTTAGAATGCATGAGATAGTCACTCATGTTAAAAGCTAAATCTACTATACTATCCATTTCACAGTTTCTGTTGAAGGGTTCCTTTTGTAATTTTGTTTGGCTTTGGCTAAAACAGAAAATGTTGAAAAGAGCTAATGTAAAAAGACATTGGCAACAAAATGGGCTATTTGCACTTTGTGTAAATAGGCACTCTGAAATAATTATATCCGTTTGCATAAAACGAAGACTTTAAAACAAGCCAGACGGCTGCTTCCTCCATAGACAGGGCTATCGAGCAAACAATAATTCCATTGGCTAGTGCTTGTGCTTCACTGTCTGCTTTATCATTTCAGCAAATTTCTTTGGCTGTTGGCAGACAATGTGAATTATATTCATGAGCCCAACAGCCTGTTAAGCAAATAGCAGATATTAAGCTGTTGACAATGCAATCTTCATGAGGAAAGGTGTACAAACCAAGAGTCATCTTTGAATGCAATGTTAAAGGGATACTCAATCCACAAATGAAAATGTACTGTAGATGTGTATGACTTTCTTTCTTCCATCTTTGTCAGTCCATTTAATGCAAGTGGAAGTGATCCTTCTTAGTTGATGCTTATAAAACGAACATGACAATTAATACAACCCCAGTTGATTAATAAATGTCTTCTGAAGCAAAATGAGACATATGTGAGAAAAATAAATGTTAAACTTTTTTAAAGTCAGCTTGACACGTCTTGGTTACTAATGTAACCCTTGTTCCCTGATGGAGGGAACAGAGACGTTATGTCGAAGACTGACAAATGGGGTCTCACTTGGGAGCCCTAATCACATCTGAGTTGTAGAAAAATGGCCAATGGAATTGGCAAGTGGAATTTGCAAGCCACTCCTCTGTATAGGTATATAAGATGGCAGCACACACACACATTCAGGTTTATGCTGAGGAGCTGAGACAAGGGACCACTGAACTGTTATGAGTGTTGGAAATGCAGATGCTGGCAAGCTGTAGCGTGCCTTTTTGGCAACAGTACTGCACTCATACAGTCGTAACCTACCTACTGGACCCCATTGACTTCCATAGTAGTAAAAAAAGATACTATGGAAGTCAATGGGGTCCAGCAACTGTCTGTTCACCAACATTCTTCAAAATATCTTCTTTTGTGTTCAGCAGAAGAAAGAAACTCATACAGGTTTGAAACAACTTGAGGGTGAGTAAATTATGACAGAATTTTCATTTTTGGGTGAACTATCCCTTTAATACATGAGAAAATGTATTGCATTTAATCAAAATCCCTTTGCCATGCGGCAAGACAGTAATGCGCAGAGACCTTCCCCGCTGATCGAATGCCGCCTTTGGATTGATTTAGCCGGGCCTTACACAGGGTTTGCTGAGTGGGGAACTCCCCTGAAGAGCAACGAATGGGCTCAAATACATCCTTTTAAAGGGAAATGGTGCTGCAAGTAAGACACTAAGTCATCCACCCTGAATATTACCTGTTGGTACTTAACACACATCTTTTGAAGGTATTAGGTGTCACCCATCCCACACCTGTGCAGATGTCAGCCAAAGAGGCGCCTTGTACCAACCCCCAGGAGGAGGCAACACTCCAAGTGGAGTGAACCCACACTCTGAGGGGCCACAACACGCCTTGGGAACTTTGGGCACGCATCCAGGCCTCAGGTCTCAGGATCACGTGAGAAGAGGCCGGCCAAAACTCGATTCGCTGGCCAAAGATGCCTGCAGGTCCCCCACGCGTCAGGAGCATTGTCTTTAGATACAGGATCTTAAGCTCAACGGACTCCTGAGGCTCAAAGGGAGCTGTCTGCAGACGAAAAAAAGACCACAGAGAGATCCCAGGAGGGGATGTGGCGCGGCCTGGGAGGATTTAGATCGTGCTTTCCCAGTGACCTAGCATGAAGAGCAACATGATGCGCTGTGATGGCAGCAACATACACTTTCCAGGTGGAGGTGAATAGCTTCTAGGGCTGTTACTTTAAGTTCGAAAATCGATTGCACAATCGATCGGACCAACCAACACAAGGTTCGAAAATGAAAATAGGGAATCGATTTAAACGTCCTTTTTTCTTTTTTCTTTTTTCTTATACCAAAAATGTGTTTTAGTTGGACAGATCAATACAGTACACAGAACATGTAGGATGTTGGAAAATAACAATGTCTTTTTTGTTAACAAAATGCTTTTTAATATTCGCTATTACTTCAATGCAAGTGAACAAGCGCGCCGTTATTTGTTGCTTAGTGACGTGTGTGTTCAAGCAAGCTAGAAATGCGCAGATTCTGCGCAATACGCTGTATTTAATATATCAAGAGGACTCACGAGTTGCGTATTTGCGCTAAATCCGTGCAGCTTTGGCCACACGAACTTCCCCAGCAAAGTGAGTAAACATAGAAACACGCCAAATTGGCTCGTGATTTGACAGCGTAACCCGCCAAAGTTAATTTTTACCTGCATTTGGCGGGTTGGCGGATGTTAATTTCAATCCCTGAATGTTGCACTCCTGTTTGTCATTGTGCACGAAACTTCACGCCAATAAATCATCAGAATTATTGCTGACTTGTGCACGTCTCAAGCGCCCTCTTTACGCTCGTCCTAACGCCTGTTAGTTGTCCGTGGATTTGTCTATATTTGGTGTTGAAAATGGAAACATCTTTAGACATGGAAAATCGATTTTACAATCGATTCGATGAACACTTATGTCTCAAAAATCGAACAGGATTTTTTCACAAAAGTGACAGCCCTAATAGCTTCCGCTCCAACCTCGCAGGAAGGAAAGCACAGAGCTAATTGGGCATTTCTAGCGGTCTTCCCGCTGAGAATAAGACCACTCAGTGAACAGACTCCACTTCAAAGCATAAGCTTGCCTAGAGGGAGCTCTGGCTTAAGAGAAAGTGTCTACCTCCGCCTGTGGTAGGCCACTTAAGTCCTCCGCGTCCCATCTGATTCTCATCCGAAGTGCCGAGTGACATGCTGGGTCTCCTGAGAAGGACCTGTGCCATCATCTGGTAGCTCAACAGCACATGGCCAGGCGGAAGCACTCCCGCTGTAACCCTCAAGGTGATGATACACAGGGCAACTTTTTGAGCAATGTTGCTGGGCAATGTTGCCGTCAATGGGCAACCAGATGAGACGCAAGGCCCACGACCGATCTAAATTATCCAGAAAGAAATGTATTGCCCATTTTCAATGAGAAAGTGGCCAAGCAACAATCGTTCGGCAAGATTGCCCAGCAACATTGCTCAAAAGTTGCCCTGTGTATCATCACCTTCAGGTCTCACAGAGTCTCCTCAGGTCTCCCTTTAGCAGAGGCCTTACAGGCTGGGTAACAGCAGAGGAGACTCATGCCTTCATTAAAAAAGGAGTTGCGATCGCAATGCTGACATGGTCATGCTTTCGCAGTGAGAGCATGAACCATCCACGAACGCCATGTCACTATGTTCATGACCCAGACATGTGAGACAGTGATCATGGCCATCTGAGGACAGGAAACGACCACATCCAGAAACACACAGACTGAAAGACATATTTAAAAAAGATGCTCGCCAACCGAGCTTGCTTTTCTTTTTTGGGAAATCTGCTCTTTTGCGCCGAAGCGCCCAGGGGGGATTCGCTTCACTTAACTGCGCAAATGCTCTTTTTTTAATTGCAAAGAACCACTGAATGCACCCTTTCACGGGAAAGAAAGACCTCACTAGCCAATTCTCAATATCAATATTGGGGCTTCAAAGTGAGATCCCATTTGACAGTCTTCGGGATAACGTTGAATGTATCTGACAGATAGGAAATGAAAATTGCGATAGTCCTTGCCTCCCTATTGTGACATATCCAAGTGAAATGGCTTCTCAAATCTCAAAAAATGACTTATTTTGTTCATCAGGAATTAGGCTAATTGAATTGTTGTTGGATTGCTATTGCTATGATCTCATGTAAGTGACAGTTTTCCTGCCCTCATGCCAGTAAATGTGTCATCAGACAAGAGAAGACATGTTGTTGCAAGTGGGATGGGAAGTTACTTTGATTAAAGATAACGATAACCATGAATTGAAAAAAAATAATAATAATGATGTCCATGGATAAATAATGTATAATACATTCTGTAATATTCCATAAAAACAAAACTTTGTATAAATGTAATCCATCGCTTCTGGCCGACTTTCAACACAATGTGAATGGCAGCACATTATGTAAGAGCGTTGTGAAAAGTGACGGCCTCTGTGTTTTCGCATTACTTCTTGAGCTAGAGTAAAACAGGAGAGAATTTTCTCTTTAAAATTGTATCCCTTAAAAGTGTATTTATAAGGGATAAGAAACCTCTTCTCTTACCTGAGGCGGCTGTACCCCCAGTTTCACATTTGTTCCCTTTTGCTGGCAAAGCTGTTCTGTCCTCATTGGTTGGATTGGATGTTGATATATCTAATAAGAGACCAGGCATGTGAGAAGGGCTATCAGACCCATTTCCAATGATAAAAGAAAAAAACAGTCTTTCAAATCTGTTTCTGAACAAAGGATACTCTACTGTAACTGATGACTTTATAAAAGTGTTTAGCTAATATATAATGGTGAAAAAGAACAATACAAGTTCATAAGGCTCTTTTTTTTTTCTAAACTCTGAGGAGTTGGGCCACTTGCCTTTTAAATCTTCCCTCGATGTTGCTCTGCTGTTGCTTTCACTGGATGATGACGAAGACATAATTTCAACGGAGTCATTTAATTAAAGTCTGTTTGCTAAAGAGACACGTTTTCTTTCACCGCAGATGGGAGTATTCAGCCTTACTGATGTTGAAGGCTGTGGCAGCCATAGCAACAGTAGTCAAGTTGCAGTCAAACAGGGTTTGGTGTGTAAATGGACTCCTGCTGCTAGAGTTAAAGTGCTCAGAGTAGCTACATATCTGAGGCATACCATCACAAAAGGCATACAAACCATGGTTACCATGGTTGCCCACACATTATTCTCACAATTGTAAACAAATTAATATGGCATAATTCATTCAATGGCATCTCAAACAGAGCACAATCAGTGACAAGGATGCGGTTAATCTCAAATCACCATTGTTACGTAAAAATAATGAGATGTTTTTTTTCGACATTTTAATTTCAAATTTAAGGGAAAAAGAGTGGCAACGTTTCATCATTTTAATCACCTTTTAACTTTTTAGCTTTCTCGTAATTATTTATAATTATTTACTCTATGTATAGTCCAGCAGTGTGGCAAATTATTATTATTGTGTATTTATTTACAAATAATCTGTATAGATTCTCAATTAATATAGGCAATAATATTTTGCTTTGGAAAAGCAACATTTGGGTCAATGTAAGAAGTTAGACTCTCAAGGAAAACACATTGTTATAATATAAAATTATTTGAAGGAAAATTAATTTAGGTCACTAGCCTATAGGCCTATGTAGTCAAGTTTGAGTCTGTGGAAAATCACATTGGTTCATAATTATGATATGAGTCTGATTTCATCCAACACACGTTTAGATAGGCTACATGTCATCAAAAAACAAAACAAAAAAAAACTCTAATTTTTTTTAATTTAACTGATGCCGTATTTTTGAGTGTATGCTAACAAGTTTTTGCTTTTCTTTGGCTGTCGATCACTAGGCCTACCATGATGTCAAATATTTATTATAGGCCGCCCTTATTAAATCAATCGATTTATGATCACAGATTAAAACAAATTTTCAGCCTCATGCTTTGATCAAATATAACCAGTGTGACAAAGCCTATTTGATGTAGTAGGCCTACCCATTTTGGTTCTCTGGCTCGGCTAAGAAGCCTTTAAGTTGGTCCAAAAGTCCTTACTTAAAGTCATTATGCTTCAACAGTGACAGAATTTTCATGTACATTGTTGCGACAGAAAATAAAATATAAGCACCACTTAAAACGAACTTTAAATTGTTCCATACCCATAAGCAAAATATAGGCTGCAGTTTAGTAGTTACCATATAGGCTATAATAAATTTTCCAGAGCAGTTGGCCGTTATGGGTGTCACGATCATGAGTCCCGGGGCAGCTGTTCAACAGGTACTGAGACTCAAGAGGTGTAGAGTCTCCCAGGAGGGTGAGGCGCTGGATGTAGCTATTAGTGAATGCGCTCGCGCTCATTTAAAGCCATTCGATTCTCTACGAGTCGGTGCTGCATGCTGTCAATCTGCAGAATAGGAACAACACCGCGCGGATTTAACGAACTGCTCGCGGATAAAATGTTATATCTTCATTCCCCCCCCCGTTAATTGTATGGAGAACTGGTTTGTCTTTATGCGTCGCTCGCAGGCTGGAGGCGAGTGTCCGTGAGGGAGGAGGAGCTACCGGACATCCGATAAGGAACTACGAGCTTCATTGAACAGGGTGAGAGACGCGCAAGTATTAGTGCATTAATGTGCATTGTTTTACAGTGAGTGCAAAGGATGGGGAACGAGCGAGGTGAGGCAGCAGACAGCCGCCTGTCCCCTTGCTGGAGACCGAGATCAGCGGCTGATGCGATCTGAGATCTCCTGACATTGTTGCTGAGCTGTGAGCAGGAAACGCCGCTGCAAAACACAGGCCTGCCAATGAATGAATGAATGAAATAAGCGCAGAGCGATGCTTTATTGTTTTATATCGCGGTCCGTGCGAGCATAACCACGAGTGCGCTCTTTTGTTTAGTTACGGACGCTCTCTGGCTGTGGAACTTCCGTGTAGTTCGCGAAAGTGTCAATATGGATGTAGACAATTGACACCGTTAGCTCTTGTGTTTCCGGTATAATGGATCGTTGCATCCCAGTGAAGTGTTTGTCAACACCGCAAGAGACAGGGTTTTAATCATTGTTTTGAATAGCTTGCTGATTGAGTAATGGCTGTCTCATTTTATACATAACAGCTGCTGTATTATGCTATCGTTATGTGGACTACATCTCATCATAGCTGTAATCATTTGCTCAAAACCACGGTGCAATTATGGACCAGCCCTCCCTAATTAAAGCTTGGGGTGTCTTCAAAGTAGCCTACGCTATAAGAAGCATTTTCAAATAGTAACTGCAGGTTTGTCAGTAAACACTAAATAATATACAGTAGTAGGCTCTACGTTAGACTGAGGAGGTAGCCTAACCATAGCACTGTAATTTTTTTTTACGTCACAAAAACGATTTTACACAAAATATCCGTTAATTTACAGTACTTCACAGTATATAAAACATGTATTTTGTCATCATTATTTAACTTATATTTCACTAGGAGGCCTGTTGTCCAGTATGACTGCCGTCAGGCAGAGGAAGGGCAGCAAAGGGAAGGAGCCGGGGCCCAGCATTCAGAACCTGAAGCCAGAGTGTATAACTGAACCTAGAGAGTGGTTTCCAACAGGTCAGTGCTGTTTGTTACAGAAGTAGATGAGTACATTTAAGGGGATACTCCAGCCAAAAATTTTAAATTTGTTAGCGTACGATCATGTCATCCCAGATGTATGGATTTCTTTCTTTAGATGAATACACACACAAAAGATTTTTAGCGATTTAATTCAAGAAAAATGCAACACAAAATGTGAAGCTTCATAAACCATGCAAGCGATTATAATGGTAACCTATTATATTACGCCTATTATAGTAACCTAATGGTTCCAGTGCATGAATCATTTTGAAGCAAACCATTAGGGCCCGGTTTCACAGACAGGGTTCAGATTTAGCCAGGATTAGTCCTTAGGTAAATTAGGACATTTATTTTTTTATTTTTTTTAAACATACCTTAGAAAAAAACCCAGTACTGGTGTGAATATTGAGACAAAACATAGCACTGACATATTTTAAGAAATGCCTGAAAAAAGTTTCTTTCAGTTAAACCAGCTCAAACATGCATTTTAGTTTGGGACTAGTCTGTGAAACCGACCATAGGTGTGTTAAACTATAAACCATAGTTTCTGGTCAACTGTCATAACAAGCTTGAACTCATGAACGTGTGTATGACAGTTGAGTGAAAATGATGGTTTATAGTTTCAAAAGTTTAAAATATTATTATTTTCTCTCACACACCTTTTGTTTTAATTCAGAAGATTGATTCACCCCCTAGGATTATATGGGTTACCGTCATAATCGCTTTGTTTGGTTTTTGAAACGTGAAATTTTAGGTTACTATTCACTTGCATTAGGCTATATGGACTCACAGAGATGGATTAGTTTTCTAAATAAAATTCATTTGTGTTCAAACTATATTTGGGACAGCATGAGGGTGAGTAAATGAGTGAATTTTCTTTTTTTTGGGTGGAGTATCCCTTTAAGTTCAAGCCAGAGCCTTGAGATGTGAATATCAGCATGTAGAGTATTTAACGATTGTCCACATGTATCAAAGTTCAAAACACTTTTATACATTAGGCATAGTTGTATATAATATAACAAAAAAATAAAGGTTGCACTTTATTTAGATGGTACTCTTTAGACATTCTGTTGATTATATGTTACGTTGCACCTCCATGTCAACTAACTTTCTTTAGAGTAGATTATTAGAAGACTGTTTATTCTCTTTATTGTGATCCTCCTCCAACCGACATTCTACTGACAATAAGTCACTTTGAAAGTGCATGTCAACTTATTCTTCTAACCCTTCCCCTACCCCTAACAGTCTACTAATACTCAACCAATACTCTAATGAGAGTTAATTGACATGTAGGTGCAACATAACTTTTAGTCAACAGAATGTCTGAAGGGGACCATCAAAAAAAAAGTGTTACCAAAATAAATAGGCTAATACAGTATAACAATATTGTACATAAATAGCCATATAATATCAACCACATAGATCAGTGTATGTGTCTTGTTTACCATGTGGATTGTTTAATATTGCGGTCCGACTCCGAGTGATGTTTTCTTTCTCTCCAGGTGGATTCTCATGGTGGACAATATTGTGTATAACCACTGGCTCAATAGTGGGAGTTAGTCTGGGCTTACTATGCTGCATCTATGTGGCTACACTTCATGAAAATGACCTGTGGTTCTCCAATATAAAGGTAAAGATCTTTTTATGTTCAATATTCTGAAACAGAGTGATACAACCTTCCGTTTGGGATTCATTTTCTTTTCAGGCTTTGGTGAAAAGACATAGGTCTTTTTAGTGTTCTTAGGCTACTTGACTAATGTAAATAACAGCTCAAGAGATCTAGATTTCATAATGTGTGGTTGCGTTTAGTCAGTGATGGTGTTCTCATCTGTCATATTTTTCATGCATTTCCTCTTGTAAAATAATTGTTTTCCATATGTGCTGAAAGATAATTTCCCTCTTTGGCATAACAGTCACATAAACATTTAGCCAGAGTTTGGGCTGCAGATCATGTTATGACTTCCAGACCTAAAACAGATGAAACCACCATGCCAAAAAAGTTATGTCAGTGTTCAGTTGGATAAATCAGCATGTCCCTCTTTCCCAGATCGCTCATTAAAATAAAGCAGATCAGGAGTAGTTTAACCACATCTCCCAATCAATGCAGGATTTACCGCCGCTGGTTTTGCAATAAATCACAATTTTTATTTATTTAATTTTTATTTTTATTTTTTATTTATGGTGCTGTCCAATTTGAGAGCCCTTTTTATGTTTTATTTTAATGTGACTAAAGCTTACAGCAGCCAAACCTGCTGCTTTTATGCAATCATTGAACGTTTTTTGCTCAAATAATTTTTCTTCTCAGAACACAATGCATCTCATAAATACTCTGATTGGCAATACACTACACTTCATAATACCAGATAAGAGCACTTTTCTTTCAGAATGTGATGTCAGAATATTTGTAGACCTGAAATTTCATTCTTTTATTCACTCTTTGAAGAATATTTAATAGTCTGAAGAGCATATTTAATAAGTACTGTGTCCTGAACGAGTTCCTAATTTACAGTACGGTACATTCTTCATCTAGGCTAAAGACACTACATAAAAATAAATCACCTGTTCTGTTTCAGAGGAAGACCTGTGGGAATGTGGTTAGCAGCTAATCAAATGTTACTGCAGAGAGCCTCTGTTGGAAACACAGATTCCAGGTTATTTTTATAATCGTTTCCACTTTTTCTTATTGGAAACCAGCGGTAAATTTCACAGGGGCTTTGTAAATGTTCTCAGCAGGTGTTGGTGTTCCAGTGTCTTTAAGTGTCGTAATTGATGATATTGCCATGTTTTTTGAACAAAGGCGTTTGAAGTCACGTGTTTGTTTTTCCTCTGGGACGCCGCACTACAGCAGGAGACAGATGCTTTTGGGACACTCCTAAATTCGTTGCATGTGAAGTCATGTCCACGACGGTCTTAATTTCAAACTGGACATTGTTCCATCGTTTGTTCAGATAACTGGTTTTGCAAATGCTCTTAAGCCTTTAAAAAAGGCTTTTTTTCCCCCTTCTTTTTTTATATATTTTTTTTAAGAGGTCACCAGTTGTGCGGCCCACATGCCTTTCCCTCTGTCTCAGCCCCTGTCTGATCACATGTAAAATGTTCCTCCGGCAGATTGCTGTTTGGTGGCGACTGGAGCTTAGAATGATCTCATGAGGTTCAGTTTTATTGTTTTAATACATGTGCTATGAAAATTTTGGGCATGAAATTCTGGAAAGACTGATAAACAAAAGAGCTTGCGGTCTCAAACAGGGAAAGAGAGAGGGACATTTAGGAAAGACGGGAAAGACATAGGATAATAGTCCTTGAGAATGAGGGTTCGTAGCAGGAGGAAGAGCAATTCGAATGATAATGTAGGGACCGCACTGGACAGACCACCATTGCTAAACTTTGGGGCAAAAGCCAATCCGAGGGATTACAAGAGTGGGCAGAGGGGCACAGAAGAGTGCCTAAAGCTTTCATGGAATCACATTTCTGGACAAAACTGTTGGGCGGCTGTTGTCATAGCAGCAGGATTACTGTTGGCAGGGGTTATTGGACTGTTTCATGCATGGTGTGTTTATTCTATACACGAGAACCTGCTGTGGTTTTCACACTTAAAGGTAAGCAGAAGCAGGATCTGTCTTCATTTTTGTTGCAAGAATGTTGCTAAGAAATGTTGTGGAATGAAGATGTGAATGTGTGCTCTTTTGTGTAAGGACAAGCAGTATTGGTCGTTTGTTCAGTTGTGTTATCTCCATTGTGTTATGTTCTACAGTACCCTCATTATTACAGAATTTTTTTTAATCGACTCTGTGTTTGAGTTTTTCAGAAGAAAAAGGTTTAAGGCTGTTTTATTAAGAAAAATAACACAAACCTAAACCCATTTTCATGCAATTCTAATCTTGAGGAACATAATGGATCTTTTTTGTCAGGATGTTTAGTTCTGAAAACTGCTTCCACTATAAAACTGCACCATATTTACAACACCTGTTTTTTTTTTCTTCCTCAAGCCTTTTATTGCGAATGAAATCTCAGTTTATTCTGGGCAGATAGCTGCACTGATTTCTTTTTCTGATGGGAAATGTATTTCATTTTGACACCATTTACTCCTGTTGTGCTTCTTGTCATAGTTCATTTTTACTGAATCTTATCCTCTCTTCTTGCATTTGTAGGAAGTCGAGCGTGAAATCTCCTTCCGGACAGAATGTGGCCTTTATTACTCCTACTACAAACAGATGTTGAAGGCCCCTTCTGTACAGCAAGGTACAGATATCTACTCACAAGATATATACGATAGAACTGATAAAACACTGATGTTTAAAGGGATAGTTCAACCTAAAATTTTAATTAAGTCATCATTTACCCACCCTGGTGTTGTTCTAATGCCGTAGGGCCTTCTTTCTTTTATGGACCACAATGGCACTTGGACCACAACGGGCCATTTAATGGCAGCGAATTCCGACCAGCATCAAGCTTTGTAAAATATCATGTGACGCATGCCGTATATTCCAAGTGTTCTGGGAGTATATGATATGGTTTACTGAAAAACAAACCTAAATTTAATGTCTTGACCTTGGGCGATTCTCCGTCGCCCTCAGAAAAAGCACACAAGTTGTGAGAAATCAAGATTAATAAAAATGAGGCATGAAATAAGGCCAACATCTAATGTACCTTCTTCTCTGAGGTGAATATATCTGTTGTGTTCATCATAACAAGGAGTTATTGTGTTCACATCTGTCAGACAAACGGAGTTCCGGTCTGGTGATATTGGACTCAGTGAAGAAGGTGCACAGATACTTTTTTTGTGGGGGGATTCTAGGTGTTGTATTTAATGGTGTGTTTTTTCTTATCTTGATTTCTCACAAATTGTTTTTTCTGAGCGAGAAGGAGTGAACTACGCACTAATAGAGTCTTGTGAACATGCACGGTGTGTAGCTGTGCACTGAGGACCAACAGCCAAGGTCAAGTATTTTGTTGAATAATGCATACAATTTTGGTTTGTTTTTCACTAAACCCTATTGTATTCCCCAGAACACTTGGAATATACGGCATGTGTTGCATGGGATCATTCTGTGATACTTTTTTGCAATTTTTTTACAAATCTTGATGCTTCTATTCACTGTCATTCACTGCTATTATATGGATGAGCGCAAAGACATTTTAATAAGTTGTGTGGTCCATAAAAGAAAGAAAGTCAAGTGCCAAATGACCAACAACAGGGTGAGTAAATGATGACTTAATTTAGGGTGAACTATTCCTTTAAGTTCTTAGTTTTTTAGCTCTGTCCATAACAGCAAGTTTCTTGTACTATGCTGTTTGCTTTCCATTATCACTTATGTAATCCGAGAGCTATCGAAAAAGAATGTCTCATTACGTAACTATATCATTGTGACTGGTCTCAGAAAATGGAAAGGAAATGCACAACTTTGCTCTAAATGGTCTTTGCTCATGCTAATTGGCTTAACAGCTCCATTTGGAATGGATTTTCTTTGTACTCCTACACTGAAAAACAAATACAATTAGGTCATTACCATTGAGACTGAAATGGTAAGAACCGCAGCGATGCCAAAAGCTGTTCTCTAGACACCACTACAATTGGGCCTTTGGACTTAGTAAAGTAAAAACATATTCAGAGCATTGCTTTTGTATTAAGCAATCACTGAAATTGATTACTGTAAAATGTCACCGCTGTAGTATTATCTGCAATAGTATAAAGTAAGTTGAGGTTATTTAGGAATTTTGAAATCCCCCCCCACACACACACACACACACACACACACACACGTCTGGTCCGCTATCTTTGTGGGTACTCTCCTTAGACATAATGATTTTTATACTATAAAAACTGTATATTCTATCCCCTTACACTGCCACTATCCCTAAACCTACACATCACAGAAAACTTTCTGCATTTTAAAAAACATCACTTAGTATAATTTACACGCGGTTTTCCTCATGGGGACCAGAAAATGTCCCCACAAGGACAAGGATTTCAGATATTGCTATCTTTGTGGGGACATTTGGTCCTCAAAATGTAATATAAACTTGAGCGCACACACACACACATATATAATTACTATTTAAATGTTTCGAGTCAGTAGGATTAAAAAAAGAAAAGAAAATTATATATATATATATTTTTTTCAGCTTGGGTGCGTCAAATTAATCAAAAGTGACAGTGAAGATTAAAGACTTTCATAAAATGATAATGTCAAATGATTTCTATTTCAAATAAATACTGTTCTTTAGAATTGTATGTTTAACAAAGAATCCTGAGTGCTTAGTGCATATATACACACAAGGAGATTTGATCTCACCATCGAGTCCATCTGTGATTCCATGAAGAAACAGAAAAAAAGAACTGCGGCAACCGTCTCCAAGGTGATTAGAAACCTTCCTGCAATGCTACAGTACTGTGAAAAGTTTTAGGCACTCGTGTAAAACTGCTTTTAAAAAATAATGTCATAAAGAGATTAATTAGATCAATTAACTTCTGTTAACTAAATCAAGTCAATATTTGGTGTTACCACCCTTTGCATTTAAAACTGCTTTTGTCAAGGTTTTTCAGGTAGCTTTGCATGTATAGGTTTCCTCAAGCATCTTAGAGACGTTGCTGCAGTTCTTCTGGATTTAGTCTGTCTCAGTTTTTCTGTTTCTTCATGTAATCACAGACAGACTCGATGATGGTGAGATCAGAGACCGGCTGTTGTCAGACTCCTTGTGCATACAAAAATCACTCACTGGATTATTATAATTAATGGCAAAAGGAATGTTTGGAAATGTAAACTGATATTTCCTACTGACACACTGCAGTCTGCAGCAAAAGATATAAATAACTGGCTTATAATAATATCTTTTTTTGTGTGTGTGAAAACTAACGTGGCTAAGAGTTAAGACTGATTAAAGCCTTGAGTTCATGCTAAGTGTAAAAGTCAAAATTTACTGGGGTTTTGTGTGTTCTTATGTTCACAGGTCTTTATGAGCTTATTCATGACAACACTACTGAATCCAAGAGGACAATAAACATCCTACAACGTATGAACATCTACCAGGAAGTGTTCCTCAGCATTTTGTACAGAATACTTCCCATCCAGGTGTTCAATCACTTCTGTTTTCTTAGTAAGATGTATAGATTGTCTTTGGGTTTTCCAACCTGTGTGTTTGTTTTGCAGACCTACTTGGAGCCAATTTATTTCTACATCTACACAGTGTTTGCTTTGCAGACAGTGTATGTCTTCGCGCTCTTTATCACTAGCTGGTTACTCAGTGACTCGTGGCTGGCTGGAGCCCTTAGTGGAGTCTGGTACATTCTGAACAGGTATGTGTGCGCTCAACAAGATTACAATCAATCTCTCATGCACACAAAACTCACCTTTGCAATCTGGTGTGAATAAATGCTTAATGTGATGCAGTGAGTATCTGTATTTAGGTAATTGTGAAAGCCAATATGTTTATCTAAAATATGGTTTCAATCTGTCAAGGACATTTAGGGCTTTAGGATGTTCCCCCTGGAACAGTCTCAGTATTTAAGAAGCCTGCTTTGAATGTTCAAAGCAATACAGACACAGATAGTCCACAACACAAACTATCGATTGAGTCGGTATGGAAACTCAATCAAGAAGAGCAATGTTTTGATCACATCTCAATTTTTACACTTTTTAGGAAACTCACAAATGACTACTCTGCATTTTAAGCTGGAATTGTAGAACACATTGCAGCATTGAAATATTGCCCCTTCAGACTTTTTTTTTATTTTTATTGTGCCTGTTTTTTTTTTCTTTGTGCTTGATTGCATTCTTCATTTGGTTACAGAGTGGACACCACACGCGTGGAGTTTACCATCTCTCTAAGGGAGAATTGGTCAATACCTTTCTTCGCTCTTCAGGTGGCTGCCATAACCTGCTACTTAAGGCCACAGCTAAAACCTATTCACCAGGTAATCGTCTGTCCTCATACATTTAGATGTCTACTCCGTAACCACTATCAAATGATATCCATTATTGATGGGAAGTCCAATTATTTTTAGTGAATTTGTTTGTTTCTGGTTCAAAATAAATGATTCAACGGTTCTTTCACATCATCACATAATTGACGTTATTTATATGTAACGCTATCATCACGGCAGGGAAAAAAATACAATCAGACACCCTGCATACACAATACTCAGTATTAAAATTCATTTAAACTGTTTTTGCATGTTTTAATAAGATGTTGTTTAATATAACTAGCTGTACTATACATTTGAATTTAAAGAAACTTACATTTCACTCGTTCAATGTGAGCTAGTCCTTGGTCAACACATGCTCTTAGTATCAGCAGCTAACTCATTGTTATCTACAATGCGATCAAGTCTGAGACTGTTCTCAGTTCAGTTTACTGGTGACTCGACAACCATTGTTGCAACCATTGATTGGAACCGATTCTCGAAAACTGCTGACACAGTATCAGCGTTCTGTTGACTGGAGAACTACTACCTCCGGATCACAGTTATGTAAGATGGATCAAACACTGAAGTGTGTAATTTCTGCATCACTAACTTCACCAAACAATTGCTGAACTCTCACTCCCATCTCCCACTGGTTGGATAAACAGAGAAGTAGGATTGGTATCTGTGGCGAGCAGGACGAGGTCGAGGGACGTGAGAGAACGGCGCGAGGCCGGTGGCGTGATTGATAATGAGCGACACACTCTCAAGTCCCTCGACCTCGTCCTGCTCGTCACAGTATCATTTGAATTTTAGCGATTCCGATTCTGTTTCCCCATATTCCCAGTTTCGATTCCAATATGGGGAAAAAAAAGTCAAATACATATGTATTCTGTCTTTTTGCAAAACTTTCTGTTGCAGCTGAATACCAAGAACAAAAATCAGCAGCCTAAAAACAACTAACTAATATTGAGTTCTAACATTATTAAAGCAGCATTTGGTAACTTTTGAAATGTTGCTCTGGGTCCCCCTACAGTTGGGAAACAGTATTGTCTTCTACTGTCGTAAAATCTGTCATGGCTACACCAGGGAATACACGCAGAGTATTCCCGGCAGAATGCGTTCTCACGTCTTGGGCAGACTACCAGTGTTGCGTGTGAAATGTTTTCATCCCAGGTACATTTTTTTATTATTTTTTTCAAACGCCAAAAGATCGCGTAGCTCACGTTTACAAGTCAGCGTCTTTATAGTAGCCTATTTGCTACTGTTTTACATAATGGATATGCTAATTCAATTCAATGTTTGTGTGGTTGGTAGCCATATCATCAATATTATAGTTTATAATGTTAATCGTGCAGACAATGCTCCAGTTGCATTATTTTATAAAGTAGAATAAATAACTTCTAGGTTACAATGACTGTGTTTTACCTGTTATTATTGAACAATTGTAGATCATAAAGGAGTTAGTTGACCTAACTATAAAAAATTTACGCACAATTTTCCTTGACTACAACATCAAATGTTAGCGTGATAAATTAGATTTTTACCCAATTCAAAAGATATAGCAATCTACTGTAATCAAAACAAACACGTTGGCTCGCTAACCAGTCAGCTTACTACCACAGACGGTCATGGATTGAACACATTTATAAACACAAACAAGAATAAGGAATAAAGAAAACAAATACGTACATACAATTGCATAAGCAGAAACGCAAGGCCAGCATCTGTTTTGCATTCTTCATGTTCTTTAAGCTCTCGCCACTCAAAGAACGCACGACCAATGTTGATTCTAGTGTTGTCCCTTGCACGGTCCAAAAGTTTTTTCCTCTCTCACCTCCTCCGCCGATAAATGTCTCTTCTGTCTTTTCGGTGGCTCATTATCCATCGTCGCTTGTAATAATTCTAGCTAGTATTGAGGGGGGCGTGTGTGTTTATGTCGAATTGCCGTAAAGCAGTTTGTGTTTCTCGCTCGTTCTCGCTTCTCACGAGACTTCAAATTTTCATTTTGCCGGGACGGTAGTCCCAATGTTGCAAGGCTGGTTTTCCGCCTGTGAACGCTGGGGGGAGCGGGGGAAGTCACCAATTTCACCAGAACAGGTTGTTTAACCATCCAAATGATTTCTAGACAGTTTTATTTAGTTAAAAAAGTTACCAAGAGCACCTTTAAAGAGAAGTATACAGTCAGTAATGCAATAAGAATAGACAAACTAGACAAACAAAATTCAGTTTTATTTAAAATTGAATTTTCTTTTTTATAAATGGAATAAAGATTAATCCTTATTAAGTTTACAAAAAGTATTCAGTCAAGATCCATGAGTTATTTTCATTTTCTTTTGTTGTTTGATTTACATTAATGGCACAGATGGCAGCAGGTTTATTAGCTGCTGTCACTTTAAGACCTAATGCACGGATCCAATATACTGTTGCACATGTTTTCTTTCTCAACTGTTTATCTTCACTTAAAACATAACTGACTGTGTTTTCAAATTTTGTGTATTAGTCCATCCAAGCGCAAGAAAAAACTAAAGACGACTCAATTCAGTATTTGTGCACTATAGTAAAGGTGGCTTTTTGTGTGTGGGCTCTGGATGTGCCCTGTGCAGATAACAGTGTGCGAGTGCGAGGTCGAGTTATCTTTCACATCTTCTTGCGCTTGAATGGTTTAAAATCTCATTAAAATGCACATACGGGAGTCAATAAGCAGAATCTAAATTTTGATTTTATAACAAGTGTCCGATTCCAGAATTGGGATTGATTTTCAATCCCCAACCCTACAGAAAACTCTTCCCCAAATTTACACTGAGACCGTGTGCTGGTTGGGATGTTGGTCCTGTCCCAAACGACACATTTCATGTTGTGGTCTTGCCGACTATTGCATGTGTCCTTTAAGTCCACAAGACCATAGTCAGGGGTTCTTAACTCTGAACCTCAAGGTCCACTTTCCTGTAGAGTTTAGCTCCCACTTTAATCAAACACACTTGCTTACATTTCTAGTAATCCTGAAGACCTCGATTAGTTTGTTCAGGTGTGTTTGATAAGAGTTGGAGCTAAACTCTTCAGGAAAGTGGACCGCTAGGACCTTCTAGCTGACAGTCAAAGCAGGATTACATTACGAAAGTGTGGACTGTGAGACATTGAGGGCTAAGGGTGTCATTTAGGATTGGGCCGTTGTGATCACACCACAAAGCCACAGTGTTTACAATCTTCAGTGTTTACAGAAATTAACCTACAAATTGCTTACGTTAAGTCATTTCTAAATTAGAAAGAGAAAGTTTTAGAAAAATTACAAATGTAAATATAATCCAGTCTAATAACTCGTCGGAAAAACACAGGGAAAATAAAAGGCGGTAAGTTGAGATAAATGTTTCTGACTGCTTGCTTCTGTGTGGAATAGTTTTGTGAAATATGAAATGGAAGTTAGCAATTTCAAGTGTATTTATGATATATTTACTCTGCTGAACACATATTTGTTTCTCTCTCAGTATGTTCTCTCAGCACAGACTCTAATTGCTTTCCTGACATATGGTATATCACTGAAAAAATTCTCATTGTATGAGCTCTGAAGAAAGAACAAGGTTTTTGTATGTGTGGTTGTCTGGGAGGTTTAAGTCGAACATCATATCTTTTCAACCACAGAGGGTGGTGCTGTGGCTTGTGTTCGTCTCCACCTTCTGCTTCTGTTTGACATGGCAATTCAATCAGTTTGTCCTGCTGGTGCAGGCCCTTATAATCTTTACTCTGGATTGCCTGGACTTCTTCACAGCGGAACAGGTGATGCTCAAACACACACATTGGAGACCTTCCACCTTTTGGAGTTCATGTGAGGTTGGATATTCATTTCTTTCTCTCTGCAGGTGGTCTCTCTGTACCTTATGCAGGTGTTGAGTCTGTTATTGGTGTGGCTACTGCAGTTCTGCAATTCTATGATTCTGGGTTCTCTGGTGCTCAGCTTCATTGTGTCTGTTCTCTTCATCAAACACTTCCAGGTCAGTGTCCAGCTCAGTACATGAATTTTAATATAGTAAAAAAAAAGTAGGGGTAGAACACCTGTATTTGTGATTCTAAGACATCACTCCTTTTATCTTGTATCACACACACACACACACACACACACACACACACACACACACACACACACACACACACACACACACATATATAAATATATATATATATATTAGAGCTGTCAAATGATTAATCACAATTAATCGCATCCAAAATAAAAGTTTGTGTTTACATAATAAATGTGTGTGTACGGTGTAAAATTATTTTATATATATAAATACATACACATGCTTGTATATATTTAAGAAATATTTGCATGTGTATACTATATAGATTTATATATAATTTATATTATATATAAAATATAAATAACACATTTTTCTTAAATATATAAATGCACGTGTGTGTACTTATATATACAAAATAATTTTACACAGTACAAACACATTTATTATGTAAACACAAATTTTTATTTTGGATGCGATTAATTGTGATTAATCATTTGACAGCCCTAAT
The DNA here is from genome assembly GCA_031834385.1 of Semotilus atromaculatus. NCBI lineage: Eukaryota > Metazoa > Chordata > Actinopteri > Cypriniformes > Leuciscidae > Semotilus > Semotilus atromaculatus. The sequence continues at coordinate 8,444,270 of JAULUF010000009.1, read as the reverse complement.
ATATATATATATATATATATATATCTCATGTATCTATTCTATTCAATATGTGGAAGGAGATTTTTAATGTGCTCATCAGTAATTTTGAAAAAAATATTCTGCCAGATGTTAGACCGACATTAAGCAAATGTCCTTGTGACATTTACGGTTTAGAATGCACTGTATATGTTAATCTGCTCCTTAAAGATGGTAATCAGATGTTTGTACACAAATATGATCAAAGTGAACACAATGCTTATCAGATGATCTCGGTGGTGAACTGTAGATGTGCTTACTGGGACGTGAGCTCTAGGATTGTGTTCTGAATTACCAAACAGAATTTAAATAAAGGAAACCCTATTTGGGCAGATTTAAAAAAAAAAATGCGTTTTTTAAAAAAAAAGATGAAGCATGTAGGAGGTACAACATTGCTTATTTTTTATGGAACTAGGTAAAATAATTTTTAGTATTTCTTATTGTTTTTTTAACTGATACTTGTTACCCATGTAAAAGAGATTATTACCCATTATGTTTTCGACTTGACAGTTCTAGTATGTTCAGTATGCACAAAATGCATGTATGTTCAAAAAAGAATTACAGGCTCACTAATGTCTTTCATCATAATAATCCCATATGCTACATGATTACATTACAAGTCAAACATATTTAGATGGAAACAATGTCTAAATACAGAAACAAAACAAAACATATCCCATCCAAATAGGGCTTTATACTAAAACAATGTTTACTTGAAACACTTTATCACTTTTGTTTTTCAGTACGAACCTTATCTGTGTTTCCTAACATCCAATTCTGTTGTGATTGAAAACAGAGGCTAAGAATATTGTTGTAGTTTATTTGTTAATACCTGCTGTGTGCGTGTGTGGCTTTCAGACGGGGCTAAAGACGGGCAGCTTTGTTATACGTGTAGGAAAACTGGCTCTTCACACACTCCTAGTCCTCACATTAACGTTCACCATCAATTATTCAACCAAGGTGAGCTATGAATCGTGTTCTACATCACATCGTCCGCCCCGTCATTAATGATACAGTACAGCTTCTCTTCCTGCTCCTCCTGAGACAAAGCTTTACTTTCACTTTCATTGTCTTTCTTCATATCTCATTCTCATAAAAAACCACATCCCCGATCTCATGAGACACTCACATGAATGACTTCATCCTTCACTCTCTCCATTTTAATTGACAGAAAATACTCCAACTGAAATCGGATGAGCACATCTTTAAGTTCATAAAGGCCAAGTTTGGCTTCGGGGCAACAAGGTAAGTCTTTGGTCATCTCTTGTGGTGCTACATCTATGCCTTTATCATCAGTCAAATGTAATATCGTGGTGTCTTATTCAGAAGTGAGATCTACTCAGAGACGAGAGCGAGCCATTAATCCGCTGTGATTAAATGCATTCAGCTCTGGTGAAAAAAATAACATCCGGAACACAATATAATCTGCTCATCCACTAGATATTTATCACGCCATTTCAGTTGATCAAATGAATTGCTGCTCCCAATAATCTGGATACTATATATGCAGCCCGCACTCCCTCCCTGCCTCTTTCTTTCAGAGACTTTGATGCCAGTCTCTATCTGTGCGAAGAGGCATTTGGCTTGTTGCCATTGGATACATTTGAGCGGTTGGCTGGCACAGTGCTGCTCTATCCGTATCTGTGCACCCTCAGTGTGCTGTTCATCTTGCTGCTGCTGGTGGCACTCTCTAATCTCAGGTAAAACTACTGCATCGCTTTCTTTCCGCAGGAAACGCTCATGTGCACTACTGCAATGTGTGCCACGCATTAATGAGACGTGTTTCTGGGAATTGAAATATTCTCATAATGTTCACTTTTCTAATTAGAGCACAGAAATGGGCTGAAAAATGACCAATAGAGCAGTGATTATGGTTTCATAAACACCTTGTGCACAGGTCATAATGCTAATTTATAATTATAGTTATTAGTCTTTATTAGATGTGCTACATAATAATTGGACTTTTGATGGTTTTTTTTTCCATTAGGGCTTTTAAATGCATGTTATTATGTTTAGTTCAAAGCTGATTTGCTGTTGCTTCAAGGGCTGCTTGGCCCTCTTTTTTGTTCTCATTTCTTATCAGAATCACAGGAACCCACAAACACCCAGAGGCTTTGCACTATACGCGCACACACACACACACACTTGTGTGTTTTCATGATTTGTGGGGACTTTCCGTAGACATGATGAAACAGTATATTCTATCCCCTTACACTAAGCCTACCCCTAAACCTACCCATCACCGAAGACTTTCTGCTTTTTTAAATTTTCAAAAAAACATCACTTAGTATGATTTATAAGCTGTTTTCCTCATGGGGGACCAAAAAATGTCCCCGCAAGGACAAGGATTTTGGATATTGCCATCTGTGTGAGGACATTACCAGTGGACACACACAAACACACTGATTAGATAGGCTATTAACCCTTCTGTACATTAAGAATAAACACACACAAACTCAGAATAATGCCACTGATCTTAACTGCTTTTAGGTTTTAATGCGTGGTTGTTTTATTTCTTTTTTTCCCATCTTGTTTGATTCCTTATTCTTCATTCCAGCACAAATGGGTCAGTCCAAGCGAGCAGGGAGAAAGAGGACAGGACCTTTAGGATACGGCCGGACGTCGCTTACAATCTCTTACACACCGTCTTCTTTGGCCTGCTCGCCTTTTCCACTATGAGGTAAACAACTTGGTAAAAAATTGTTCATTTTTGTTGCTTTCATAGCACGTATCTCTTTTCCCTCAATGCAAATATTCCTTCTGTATTTTCCTCACTCCGCCGTCTGTAATTTCATTCCCTGCTGCTGCCGCTATGGTGCATCTCAATTTCACCCTCTTCTCCGCTACCACTTTAATTTCCTGTCCCCCGCACCGCTTCTGCTTTGTGATCTTATTCATCTTATTAGTCCGTTTAGTTCATTCGAGATTTTAATGATGAATGAATTATGGTTAAATATTGCGATATCATTTCATAAAGTTTAGTTTGGTGTCAGAATAGTAATAGAGTTGAAAATGAATGCTATTTCAGTCTTTTGTGTTTGCAATGTGTTGTCTGAGCTTTATGATAAAATAGAAAGCACCAATAGTTTTCTATCTTTGCTGCTGGCAGAATGAAATATTTGTGGACTGGCCATATGTGTGCATTCGCTGCATTTGGAGTCTGTGGAAAGGAGGTGTGGACATTGTATCTGAGAGTCCTCCACTGCAACACTAAAACCACGGTGAGATACTGAGATCTGACACACACACACACACACACACACACACAGGGACATTTATACGCCAGCGTTCAAGAGTTTAGATTTTTTTTTACGCTCACCAAGACTGCAGTTATTTGATCAGAAAGAAAAAAAAAGAAAGAAAATGTTGTTAAATATTATTACAATTTAAAATAACATTTCTATTTTAATATACTTTAAAATGTAATTTATTCTTGTGATGGAAAAGCTGATTTTTTTTTTGCATCATTACTCCAGTCTTCAGTGTCACATGATCCTTCAGAAATCATTCTAATATGGTGATTTGCTGCTCAAGAAACATTTCTTCTTATTATTGAAAACAGTTGTGATAAAAACTTTTTTTTTTTCTGGATTCTTTATGAAGAGAAAGTTAACAAATGAACATACTTTATTTGAAATATACAGTTTTTGTAACAATGTAAATGTCTTTAGACAAATCAAATGCATCTGTGCTGAATGCAAGTAATGCTTTCTTAAATTTAAAAAAAAAAAAATCGTATTAACCGTAAATGGAAACGATTCTTGTGTTGGTTACTTGTTCACACACACACACATGCATTGTAGAGGAGAATGGGATGAGCTGTAACACTTCTTTACTTAAGTGTCCTTTAAAAAAGTAGAAATGACACCGAAGAAATATGACTGTCCGATGAAAAACAATGTTGTTGAGTGAAACTCGCCTCACATTAGTGGTATATTGTGTCATGTCATAGACAAATTAGATTTCATATAAAAATGAGAGAGAGAGAGAGAGAGAGAGAGAAAGAGAGAAACTACTACCTAATGCACATTCCAATTCCAAGTCTTATTTGGCTGCATATGCCTATTATTCTTAAATTAATTTGTATAACATAGTCAAGAAAAGGTTTAAACTTTCAGATTATTTAAATCTAGTGCAGCAATTTGCAGCATTTTATAATCGTGTTTCTTGTATTGGCTGTAAAGCTCACTGCTGACTTAGTGTTTTACCCCAAAGCATCTGACACACTTTGCCCCACTGCTGCCATTTTGGAAAAATATGCTTAATTTAATCATTCATGGCTAGTCTTTAGATATATAGGTAATTTACCAACATATTTATATGAAAATAAATGTATTTTACATTTTATACATGTTCATAATTTACATGACATGGCATGCTAAACCATTTTAGCATAAATACTGCTATTTTTTTCCTTAAGGGCGTAAAACAGTTTTCCCAGTCTAGCCCCTCTCTCCTACATTCAATACAAGCAATAGCAAAATACACAGGTCTGTAATAGAACCCATTGCATGTTTATAGAAGCACACAAACCAAAGAAACACTATGCATGTATAATTGGGAAGCTATAATGCTCAATGCCATAAACTGATATTGAGTTTCAGTGAGGCATGATGTTCTTTCTTCTGCATAAATATTCCCATGTCCACGCAACTGAAAATTTCATTTCCCCACTAGGTGGCAATGTAGTTACAGCCCTCGAGCCTAAACAATTACATCCTGTTTCTTCCTATTTATGTAGATATTGATACATTTATGTTATTAACCTGTTTCCACAGATGAGACTGATCAGGTACTCTGTTCCAATTGTAATTCTGGCGTTCCTTTATTACAAGGTAAGACATTTTCAACTATGCTGTCATGTATCTATTTGCATAAATTGCTAAGCTGCCTGGGTGGCTGTACTCCATAAATAGTCATGCAGGAATCCAAATGCACACAAATGGAATTCATATCCCACTGTGTGTGTTGTTTAGGAGACTATGGATTCTGCCATGCTTTTTTTTCCCCATCTGTTAACACAACAGTGGGAATAAGCAATCAGATATGAATTGTGTGAATTTGTGTGGATGTTTGTTTATTGTGCTGTTTTGTTGATCATTGATTATTGTGAGTCATTCCCATTACAGCAGTCTCACACTTTCTCTCCATCTCAATCGAGCTGTCTTTCTGTTGACAGTTCTGGCCCAGAATGATGGAGGAGATTTCTGAACTGAGAGAGTTTTATGACCCAGACACTGTGGAGCTAATGGAGTGGATCAGGTAAAACAGCAGGAATCTTCCTCTTACACGCTACAAGCAAACACTCGCAGACAACCAACGAACCTGGGGTCTGTAACATTAGACCACCCTCACGAGCCACCATTGGCAAAGTGAGGGGTATTCAATCACTGGCACGGATTAGAGCGAGAGATTAATATTATGAATTTTCAATTTATTTATTTGTTTATATTAGAAGTGCTGAAGACTCTCTCATCTGCATGCCAAATTTCTTCTGCAGTAATCCTTCCTCATCATCACACAATCTGTTTTTATTTAGCTTTATGTTGTATGCTATGCGCTGTATTAGCTTTATGCGATGGAGCTTGTTCTGTTTTTTTTTTTACACGTAGAATAATAATTCATATAACTGAGATGTTTCCGCGAGCAGCTTTTATAATAACTGCTTCATGCACATGTCTGTCATGAGTGGTCCTTAATGTTTCTTGCACGAAACAATCGCACTTTAAGAAAAAAAAGTCAACGCCACATGACACATAACCCAAAGACAATGACAAACATGACAAAACCATGCACATAATTTGGTAAGCGGTAAAAAACAAAAACAATGAGTCACTGGTTTGCATAATTTATTCATGATGCCATGCATGCTGGGAAACAGAAACTAGCATTCTGCTCCTGAGAAATCACAGTAAATTGTATTTCGTAGGGGGTTAAAAAGGAAAAGTGGCACTTCACAATCATACAATTGCAGATTTCTGGATCAAACAATTATACAATGTCTTTCCACTCCTCTCTGTTTCACTCCATTACGAATCGCGAAGGTCATGAATAAAAATCTGCAGTGAATGCTCTATTAATTCTATAAGATTTGCAGTAGTAAGGCAGCATATACCTGTGTTTGGAACTGGGCCGGTTTAAACTGGACGTCATGAATTAGACATTAGCTGCTGGAGAGACTCCAGCGGTTGGCAACAGAGGGTTTCATCAATGACACCATTCTTACTGCAAGTAGCGGGCCAAAAAAAAAAAACACTTGCTCATAGTCAAGTTTATATGTCTGATAAAGAGTGAGACATTTGATCTGCAGTGACACAGGTGATCTCTCCCTGAAGAAAATGCGATTTGTGTCAGGGATTAGTGGGTGAGTTCCCTTGGCTGACGCTGTGGCATTAAGCCGCTTCCACATGCTAATTAACCATCAGATGAAAGAGTTAAGCGGGGATCACTTCACACTTCTGTCTGTGCTTGGCTTGCCAAAGTCTGCACTGTTTTATATGCAGATTACCAGAGATCATCTTCTGCCTAGAAGGGAGGGCGAGCATGAAAAGCGTATCGAGGAGAGTGGCAGTATCAGACTCCTTTAACCATGATTGGAACTTACTGCACAATAAACCACATACTGTGGCACAATGTGAAGAGGGAGGGCGAACAACTACAACTGTGAAAGAATCACTGTCAAGCAATCTTTTGATTTGTCTTGAGCTAAAAGCAACACACTAGACACTACGTGTGATTTTATAAAGTTCCTATTTCTTCGCTTTTATGCATGCGATTTCCCTTTTTATTTGACAGCTGTGTATTGTAGAGTGATAGGTGCTGTGCTTCAAAACCTAGTGAGCTGCCTTACTGTTTACTGTCTACTTAGGCAGCATCCTCAGGAATGTTTGATTTGGAATGTTGTACATAGGCAGTACTCTGTGTTATTATAACGCTCCTTACGTGAAGTACACAGAAGTCTTGACTCCAAAAAGGTTTCAAATAGCATGAGAAAGCTATTCGTCAGCATTCACAATGGCTAGAAGGATGGCATTTGAAATCTGCTATCTTTGCTCATGGCATAATCTTAAGGATTATGAGTATTGTATGCAAATTGAAAATGTACTATCACTTAACAACCTCAGAGCTCATGGCTGTCTTGAGGATTTATATGATATCATTGTCTCTGTGGAGAAAATAAATGTGATATTTAGTCTAGATGTTGTGCTCTACCCCGGCTTTAGCTTGTTGTTAAAAGAATAGTTCACCCCAAAATTCAAATATTCCCATAATTTACTCATGGTCTCAAGCCATCCTAGGTGTATATGACTTTCTTCTTTCAGCCGAACACAATCTGAGTTATATTAAATAATTTCCTGCCTCATTCCAGCTTTGTAATGGCATTGAATAGTGCCTGAGTTTTTGAAGCTCCAAAAAAAGCCACCATCTATCAAAGTAATTAACATGACTCCAATGGGTTAATTAATGCCTTCCGAAGCAAAGCGATGGGTTTTTATAAGAAAAATATCCATATTTAAAACATCTGTCTTCTGGCAACGGCCGTACACGCGTTCACGAGAGAGTCGAGTTCCAGTGGAAGGGTGACCTCTGACTCAACGTAGGACGTAGCTCCCCTTCTCTTATATCGAAATCCTCCAATGTTTTTCTTTAAAACTACTCGTTTTAGATTTTGTTTTGCTCTACCCTCTGCTCTTTCGTGTTTGTCATTTCTCACCTAAGCTTACGCTATGCCTATGTCCTACACCATGTTGAGTCAGAGGTCACCCTTCCACTGGAACTCGACTCTCTTGTGAACGCATGTACGGCCGTTGCCGGAAGTCAGTGATTATAATTTATAAAGTTCTTTTCTTTTGGGTGCTTCAGAGACTAGGGCACTATTAAGCCATTGCAGAGCTGGGAAGATTCCAGTTAATAATGCAATATTCTGAAATAGCAGGATGTATAACTAGATTGTAATTAGATTAAAAAAATATATATTTTGACATTGATGCTGAATGAATTATAAGTGTTTCTGTACTCAACAGTCTCTTACTTCATCTTCGACATTAAATTGTGTTTTTTGTTTTTTCATTCAAAAAGCCATTTCACTCGGATATACATCACAACAGGGAAAAATAGACTATATAGGGCTGGACATGATTTTGTCCATCTGGAATTGATTGGTTCGTAGGATTGTTGTCGTTTGCTAATTGCTGTGATCCCACGTGACTGATGGTTTTCTGTATTTCACTTGTAGTTGAAATCAGATAATTCAGTCGGAACACAGAAACATAAAAAAAAAAGCGGACCATTGTCAACCAAAAAAGGAACAATAGATGGCTCTACCATCTGTACATTGTACATACTGCTAAGCCCAAAGTATACTTCAGTTTATTATGTGAAAGCTTGCAAAAGCAAAGCTGAATGCATAGACTTTCCAAGTTTCTTTTTTTTTTTTTTTTTAAGCGTGCATGGAACAAAACCTTCGACATGAAAAGCCACTTCACTCTGTGGCCATATTTACAACGCCTGTGGGCTATTTCAGACATGCATGACCAACTCCTATCTACTTGAATGGGGAAATATAAGGTGGCCGAGAGAGCTCAACGTGCTGTAAATGAAGAAAACACCCGAAAACATCTTCATCAGTTTCACAGCACATGTGTGCTCCAAATACTCACAAGAAAACCAAATACAGAAATGCGCTGCAAAAGTTCACAACACAACCAATACAGAAACGCGCTGCAAAATAGCACAGACCACAACGGAAATGTTTCCAAGGGGACCCCAATTAAGTGACGAACCCGGCTGGGACGTGCTTCTCAAAGTCTAATTTATTTTATTTTTATTATTATTGTTCTTTTTTTGTGCAAAACATACAGAGATGATATGTTTATGACATACAATTTTGTATACAATATACAAAATGTTAACAATATACAAAATGTCATCAGAATATTAATAAGAAAAGAACAATGAGCTGAAAACTTAAATAAATAAATATAAGATAAGATGGAGAAATAGAACACGAGGGAAAGATGTTAATCTATACATCAGTTACATTGTACAAATGTTGTCATGTTATGTTTAAATAAGTTTCATAAGAAATGTTAGGTAATGCATGGTCCAAAGATGAGATGGAAAGTTTTAAAGTTGATACACTCACACACAGATAGCTTATATAAAGCATATTTAAAAAAATATATATAAATGTTTAAAATGTATATTTTATTTGCAACATTTATGTTAAAAGCAATAATAAGATATTTCTGGTAATAACAGCTATTCAGCTGATGGACACCGTGCTGCGTTATCATGGGAACATCCCAGGTGAAAATGAAGAAATTACGTTGTTTTTCATTGCTCCCTTCAGCAAGTGCGATCCAAACGGCTACATAATGGCACACAAGTGCCCTGCTCACTCCAAAGTCCCCACTTCAAGGGCTCTGCCCTTGGGAGTAGGGCATAGGTTTAATCGCGAGCAATAAGCACATCCCAGCCGGGTTTGTCACTTATTGGGGTCACCTGGAGACGTTTCTGTTGTGATCTGTGCTATTTACAGCGTGTTTCTGTATTTGGAGTATACATGTGTTGTGAAACCGATGAAGATGTTTTCTTAATTTTTGGGTGTTTTTCTATTTGCTTGTGTTTTTTTCAGTTGCAGCGCGTTGAGCTCTCTCAGCCACCGTACAAATACAAAAATATCAACATATTGCGAAACAAGATCAGTAATAAAACATCTGTCCTATAAATGCTTAAATAACATTAAAAACCTTTTATTTTTCAGTATGGTCTATGCACATGCGGAGTCTTAAGTGTGTAAGTGTGAGACTGTTTTTACCAATTGGACTCTTTTACATAGACGGTGGGACTTATTTTACCATATTGCACATATTGCACTTTCCCCCATAATATGAGTGCACTCTCTTGGTTTACTGAATACCATCTTTGGAGCAAACACGGGTGGTTGACACATGCAGACTATATTTATCTTTATTCATTGAAGTTATAACCAATAAACATTTATTTGTACTCTTTCAAACTAGAGTTCCTCGTTTCTCCGCCTCACACAAGCCCTAGTCAGGGGTGTCTGTTGTCTATTGTTATCTCTAGTAGTTTGTTGCTGTTGTTCCAAATATTCTGTTTCTTTTTCAAATGTGAATAAAAGGCCCTGTTCAGGGTTGCCCCTTTGTAGACCAACTAATTTGTGAAAAAAATGCAAGGTCCTTGCGTGAGCTGAGCATACAGTACCCGAGTTCACTTTAGGCTGACGGACGTATTTGGAAAAGTATTCTTTTTGTTTCTGACTTGACAAAAGGTGTCCCATTAAAAAGGGGTTGGGAACCACCGGGCTAGTACCAGGCACAAACCACCCATGCAAATGCCATCATGATCTCTAACTAACAGTCTAGAGCCCGCAATCTCTGCAAATCAACTGAGAAGGTTTTGCAGGGACGGTGTCATGTGTATGTGTCTTCTCTTCATGAGTGATCGGTGGCCTTTCAGTCGAACCGCATCTGTCCTGTAGATGCAAGCGCGTCCTTTGTCGCAGTTTCTGATGCTCTGTCATCACAGTCAGCCTTATCATTGTGAACGTCTCCCTGCCATGTAATTAATTTTTCCCTCTTTTGTTTTGTAGTTTTCTACTGTGCACCCTTTTGTTATAGCCCCCATAAAGGAGTTATTTCTGAATGTTGCCTTGTTGTAAAATAATGAAGATAAATTAGACTTTTGTTTTCTCTGAAGGAAAAACTTTCTCAGCCCCTCCGAGCACAAGTAATTTGTGTTCCCCATCTGAACAAAGACGCATTTTCCTCCTGCTGTTTTCTCTGGTTTTTATTTTTCTTTTCTTCGTGTTTTCGACATCTTCGCTCTCACTTCCACTCTAATTGTCACTCTAGCCACTTTCCATTCTAATTTGATCAAATTAGTGTTTTTTGCTGCTGCTGTAGATGTCTCGATGGAGATGTCTCTGTGGAGATATTTCACAAACTCAGCTGCAATAGCTGTGCTTGCAAGTTCTCGCCTTGTTTGAACTCCAGTAGAATTTCGCTAATTCACAAACACCACAATATGCGCCTCCTTACGCAAATGAAAGGTTAGCTGGCACCATTTCACACTTGCCATTTTTCTTGTTTTACCACTGAGAACTGTTCATTTTGTCCATATGAATTGCTGCTTTTTCCCAGTTGTTGTGGAATCTCACGGGAAGTCTCGGACTCATGATTGCCTGAATTATTGCTCTTTTGAAAACATTTCTGTGGCTTAGTTACAAATAGGTTTACTGGTCCCATATGACTTGGTTAAGTGACTTCTGAAACCTATAGTGAACCTATACCATTCCCTTTGTGTGCAGATCAATCATTGACATTTTAGGTTGTTCTCGACCGATCAATCAGTTTATCATCACTCTGTGAACCCCTCTCAGTCAGATGCTCCCTTAGGCCTGCCTCCTCCTCTCCTTCTGCCTCTCTCTCTCTCTTTCTTTTGAAACACAGAATTAAGGTCCACACAACTTGAGAGCACTCATATCCCCTTTCCACCAAGGCAGTTTGAGTGCTGGTTCAGAGCCAGAGCCTAGTTTCAAATCAGTTCTTTGTCTTTTGACACCCAAAGAACCAGCTCTGAGCCAGGAAAAGTGTTTTGTAAGTAGCACCAAAACATTGCAGGTCTAGAAGTAAGAACTGGTTGCGGGCGTTACCGTGACCAAAAAGATGATAATAAATTTGTGACTGCCATTCTTTAAATAGCAGCTAATCGAGCTAATAGCAGCTGTAATCTCCATCTATGCAAACTACGGCGAGCTGCACGGGCGCGTTGGATTCGGCGTGTTTGGATGCTGTAGGTTCGCAAAGCCATGAGCATCAATAGTAACGCAACAACTGCCATTGTTTATGGAAGGCTTGAAATAAGACTCGGAGCTGCGCGGACCGATCAGAGTGCTGCGGGAGTGTTTGGAGAGCTTTCGACTCCTTGTGCTTTTGAATCGCTCTCGCAGTGCTTTAATGTCATGTGCTGAATGTCATCTGCAAGAAGGCTGGTGTGTTTGTCTATTGTGCTGCCGGCACTAGCGTTGCTGGGAAACATGAGATGTATTACACTGACGCAAGACCTGGCTCTGACCAGTTCTTAGAAGGCTCGTCAGTCGAACCAACTCCGAATCGGCAATAGCTCTAGCTCTGAACTTGCACCCGGTTCATGCTGTTGGAAAAGGGGTATCAGACCCCATGCTGATGTAGCTTTATCCCCACACTGGCCAGTTTGTTTATGTGTGTAATGCAGTGCATTTCATTGTCTGCTCCTTGGCCATCTCAAGGACATTTAAAGGGGTCCTGTTATGCCCTTTTACAAAGTCTTGATTTTGTTTTTGGGGTGTACAAAATTTTACATTATTACAACACCCCTCTCCCCTATCTTGCCCGACCGATGAAGCCCCTCCTTCTGAAATATGAAATGTGCTGCGAATGGTTAGCTGGCCCAGTGTGTTGTGATTGGCATGTTCTGGAAATGTCACGCCCCTTACCATAACTGCGAGTTTCATCTGCTCAGTTGTAAATATTAAGGATGGATGAATTTTAAACCAATTCAAGCCTGAATCAGACTTAAAAAAGTTAACAAACAAAAGGATCATCCAGAACGGATTTCATGTATGGACTTTGCAAGCATGCATTTAACAGGAAGATTCAGAGTGGTATGTTTTTTATTTAGATTTTTATTTTTGTATACATTTTAGATACAATGTTATACACCATTTAATCGTGATATTTGTCGGAAAACTGTTAATACAAACAGTCATTTTCCTAAGGGGCGATGAACAGTCTTACAAAAGTGAGAGCTTACAAAAGCTACAGTAAACACTACATCAATAGTGTAATGTTAGTTAGTAGGCTTTGTTTACATCATAGCACCTACATAAAACTTATAAATGTAGCTGTTAATAGATAGCACAACTGCAAATAATTAGACATACTTACAAGTTGTGATCCATAAAAACAACAGATTGTCCTGACAACATGGGAACTGTTCCATTTCAGGAGAAGGGTCGCCTGCATTGCACTCTCTTCTGTAAGCTGTTTTCCGTGAAATGTGCAGCACACAGATAAACGTTGGGGTTAGAATGTTCAGGAACAGTGTTTAAAATCCATTTTAACCATTCTGGTAAGCCTTAGGAAGGTTTAACAAATGAGTTTTGGAAAAGGGATGGACAAAACTAAATTTTTACTCCTCCCCCATATCTTATCATGAAGACAAAGGTTACATTTTTAAGAACTTGGCACAGGACTACATTTTTAAAAGATTTTTCTTTTTCTTTTCCATCACCTGCCTCTCTCTTGACTTTTGAAGGATTGACACACTTTTTTGTCATTCACTATCCGAAAGATTTTTTTGTGACATTTTATGCTGACAAAATATCAGACCCTTTGACAAATGGTCGGTGCAGAACGTCCAGAGCACTCATTAGTCTGACTCAGATCAAAAGCAGATACTGATGACAGCCATTTCTAATGAGTGATCATTTAGACAATTATGTCTGGGTGTATGAATGTGGCTTTGAGAGGTTGTAGTACTGGGACACAGTGGTTTAAACCTATGACATCGAGATATCTCAAGGAACATGACTGACATGTCGTCACCTTCCTAAAATAATTGGAAGTAATTTTTTCAGGTTTCTCAGAAAACACAAAAAACGGAACCTAACTTCAGAGGCCGAGTAGATTTGTGTTCTTCTTGATGCAACTGCCATCTTGAAAAGCTTGTAAAATTGCCTAAGTCTCATTGTCTTTTGACATAGACCATTATACTACAGGGATAGAATTGCATGATCTGTTCAACTGAGAATGTGGGCAATTTTACCAGAGGTGGCAAGCATCATGAGATGATGACTGAAAGAAAAATAATTTTTGTCAAAAAATGAGTTAGGCAATTGTTTTAGGAAGGTGACGATGTCCAACCATTTGTACTATTCATACGTAGTTGGAATCTACTCGGCCTCTGAAGTTAGGTTCCGTTTTTTGTGTTTTCTGAGAAACCTGAAAAAATTACTTCCATAGCCTTTAAAATGATTGAGTGCTTAACAAACAACAACCGCCCCAACATAGACTGATTTATCTGTATTTATAAAAGTGGATCAACATCAATCTAATGGGAGGTAGTTCAGTTTGCTTACTGAATTCAAAAATAATTTCTGTCTAAGGAGATGTACTGCATGGGTAGACATCTATGAAGATATGGCTGCACAGGCCACCCTCTATGTCCCACATGTTGGAATATTAATGACGTTAATCAATTTTTATAATGTCAGCAGGGTGCAGCCTAACACAAGCTGACATTTACATAAGAGAATATAAATCTGAAATTAAATGTAAATCTGGTAGATGACATTGCAGTCCCTTGTCAATATGGAGTAATTACATTGAGACCCACAAGAGCAGGAAATGATGCACTGTGGGAGAGGTCAAAGGTCAGTCTAGTCAGAAATTCCTTGGTTCAAACAAATACATTACGCCAGTGTAGATTTAAGACCAGGTCAGTCGGAGGTAATTTTGGAAATCTCCATTATGTCATTGCAAAACAGAACCAAAACCCAGCCACACATGTAAACCCAAATACAGTTACACATAGTTTACTCTCACTAACACCTAGAACCTAATGCTCATGTAAAAATATTTACACAATCACTAGTTTACTTTTAACAGCAGCAGCATAGTCATTTTTATTAATATTATTCTTAATAATGTATTTAGTTTTTACATTTATAAGTATTTGTTTACATTGGACTTGAATCATATGATTCAAATTGATCTTCTCCTATACATATACATTTGAAACCTTAGTCAGTCAATCAGCTGAAGTTAAGAATTTAACTCCCATTTAAACAATTCAATTAAGAGGTTTAGGAGTGTAAACAGACACTGGACTGTTAAGATTTTATGCAAAAAACTTTCTGAAAGCCTTGTTAGAACATGAAAGCAATGCAAACTTTATTGTTTAATCTTTTGTTTGCAATAACTGCTGCTTACACATGTATGTATTCACCAATGAAACCATAAAATTCATGCTATTATGCGTGTTGAATAGCAGGAAACCATTTGTCTTTGTTTTGTCATACCTTTGAAATAATATTAAAGTGAGATAGGGCTGTTTAGATGCCATACCGGTGATGAATTGAGTATTTGAAATCCATAATTCTCCTCTATGGTCCCTGTTATTAATGAAAGATAAAACAGAAGTTCCTTTACTCTATTATTGAAGCCTTTTCCTGTGGCAGAAGTGTGAAAAAAGATTTATAAGGAAGAGGAAGGCCAATGAGATCATTTTTCTCTGATGAGGTCTGTTGTAATGTAGTCAATCATGTGCTTCTCAGTGGACGATATTTGATAGAAATTAGTCTGAGTGGAAAAATGGAGGTGGCTGTGAGAACATTACTTAGGAGTCTTGCCTGACGTTTATTAGGCCCATTCTTATAGTGTTTTTCTCATACATAGTTTGATTGATTTTTTTGTGAATATTTTGCCTTTCCATGATTCTCCTAGGGCCTAGTCAACACTGTCGAATGAGTCTCAAAGTGAGCAGAAACCAAACCCCAATAAAATAAAATCGTACATTATGCTCATAATAGACAGAGACTTTACGTTTGAATATTTTTATCAAAACACCTTTATTAATGTCCTGGGTCTTTTTATGTACTTAAGGACCTATTACCAACATCTATATTTCCACATTGTTCCAACTCTCCGGGGTTAATTGTAAATTCATTTTAAA
Organism: Semotilus atromaculatus; assembly: GCA_031834385.1. NCBI lineage: Eukaryota > Metazoa > Chordata > Actinopteri > Cypriniformes > Leuciscidae > Semotilus > Semotilus atromaculatus. Next base: position 8,428,514 of record JAULUF010000009.1, on the reverse strand, counting down.
CAATAAAGAAATTTTCTTCTTATGTGGCCAGCAATCATAATTAGACCTTAGTTACAGGTCCCATGTAACACATAAACAATGAACAAAATGTGAGGTGCAGCAACACACTTTACTGATTTTACACGGACTGACCCGTAACTGCTTTTTGTCTTGGCAGAATAGTTCACTTGTTTGAAGCAAAACCTCTCAGGGTTTATACACCATATCAATACACTGTAACAAGACAATATATATAAAAATATCTCTATAGACTAGAATATTTTCAGTGAATTAATTAGAATTTTATTTTGGGATCATGGGGGATCCATCCGTCTGTCTTGTCTGTCAGTTCAGTGTGTAAACTACTCTGAGGGCTGCCCTCATTTTCCAGAGTCCGATGTCTCATTTTCCCATCCACATTCCCCACTAGCATTAGAATGTATCATGTATATGTGACCAGATGTTAAGTTTGTGTTAGAAGTGAAGGTCATGCCGAATTCTTTAAGCCCGCTAAAATTGGAGCCAAGTTTCTTTCTTTCTTTGCTACTTCAATGCTGTCTTAGTAAACTTTAAGATTGAAAATAGCTGTTAGTCACCCTGTGTGAGTGTGTTTGTGAGTCTGTCCCCCATGTTAACATCTTTCCGTGTGTGGTATGAACAGACAGAGATGGAGGAGGGTGTGTTATTGTACCCCCTGTGGGGCGACGATGAGTTAATTTTAGATTGTGTGTGTTTGTGTAGCACTTAGACTCTTGGCTTAAGTTTTTGGACTCAGAGCAAGGTTGTCCTGTAAGGGCCCATGTTCATGGTTGACCCATAATGACCATACTTACTCCTCTGTAATGAAACATTTCAGCCATGGATCCAGTATTTAATCAAACTCATTCCAGACTGGACCAAGATGAAACCATCATATTCTCTGTAACCTTCAGACACTTTGGGGTTTTTGGCTTGAGCTGCAGCCAACCTTGAAGCAAGATGTCTGAAACAATATTTTGTTTTATTGCCTAAACAGAAATGGGGTGGTGTAGGCTGTTTTTTTAATCAGTGGTTGTTTTAACTTGTTTTGCTCCGGGACCCAGATTATATTGGGTCGGACATCAAGTGATGACCTAGCACAGTTCCAATTTATTTTTATTTTTTTTGAAAAATAATGAAACATTGGAATGTATTAATATTAGCATTCACTTTTTTTTTTATTTACTATTATTGATTGATTATTTGTTTATTTTGGTTATATATATATATATATATATATATATATACACTCACCGGCCACTTTATTAGGTACACCTGTCCAACTGCTCCTTAACACTTAATTTCTAAGCAGCCAATCACATGGCGGCAACTCAGTGCATTTAGGCATGTAGACATGGTCAAGACAATCTCCTGCAGTTCAAACCGAGCATCAGTATGGGGAAGAAAGGTGATTTGAGTGACTTTGAACGTGACATGATTGTTGGTGCCAGAAGGGCTGGTCTGAGTATTTCAGAAACTGCTAATCTACTGGGATTTTCACGCACAACCATCTCTAGGGTTTACAGAGAATGGTCCGAAAAAGAAAAAACATCCAGTGAGCGGCAGTTCTGTGGGCGGAAATGCCTTGTTGATGCCAGAGGTCAGAGGAGAATGGCCAGACTGGTTCGAGCTGATAGAAGGGCAACAGTGACTCAAATAACCACCCGTTACAACCAAGGTGGGCAGAAGAGTATCTCTGAACGCACAGTACGTCGAACTTTGAGGCAGATGGGCTACAGCAGCAGAAGACCACACCGGGTGCCACTCCTTTCAGCTAAGAACAGGAAACTGAGGCTACAATTTGCACAAGCTCATCGAAATTGGACAATAGAAGATTGGAAAAACGTTGCCTGGTCTGATGAGTCTCGATTTCTGCTGCGACATTCGGATGGTAGGGTCAGAATTTGGCGTCTACAACATGAAAGCATGGATCCATCCTGCCTTGTATCAACGGTTCAGGCTGGTGGTGGTGGTGTCATGGTGTGGGGAATATTTTCTTGGCACTCTTTGGGCCCCTTGGTACCAATTGAGCATCGTTGCAACGCCACAGCCTACCTGAGTATTGTTGCTGACCATGTCCATCCCTTTATGACCACAATGTACCCAACTTCTGATGGCTACTTTCAGCAGGATAATGCGCCATGTCATAAAGCTGGAATCATCTCAGACTGGTTTCTTGAACATGACAATGAGTTTGCTGTACTCAAATGGCCTCCACAGTCACCAGATCTCAATCCAATAGAGCATCTTTGGGATGTGGTGGAACGGGAGATTCGCATCATGGATGTGCAGCCGACAAATCTGCGGCAACTGTGTGATGCCATCATGTCAATATGGACCAAACTCCCTGAGGAATGCTTCCAGCACCTTGTTGAATCTATGCCACGAAGAATTGAGGCAGTTCTGAAGGCAAAAGGGGGTCCAACCCGTTACTAGTATGGGGTACCTAATAAAGTGGCCGGTGAGTGTATATATATATATATATATATATATATATATATTTATGAAGAGTTCAGGCGCAAAAGCCTCTAAGTGCCATCTGAAATTTTCTTCTAGAATGATCATTTTTATCAACCTCGTATATTTAACTTAGATATACGAGCTTGATAAAAATGATCATTCTAGAAGAAAATTTCGAATGGCACTTAGAGGCTTTTGCATCTGAACTCTTCATATATATATATATATATATATATATATAATTAAATGCATGCATAATTTACTGTTACTACTATATATTATGTATAATTTATAGTTATTACTACAGTAACTACATGTAACATCTGTAGCAAGGACACTGTACAATAAAGTGTTACCAAATACAGTGCAGCCTCTTTTATGATGTTAAAATTCCTTCATGTGAAGTATTTAGATATTACTGGCTTAATGTTTGATTGGTTTCTAAATGTCACTGTAATAATACATCCCACAAATGGCATTCTGGGCGGCTCAGATGTTTATTCTGGTTGCAGAGCTATTTCAGTTTGGATCACATTTTCTTTTAAAGGTGCAGTAAGTCATTTCTGAGACACGCTGTTGAAAGTGGATTGGACAGAGCACCACAACACTCTTGTAGCCAATCAGCAGTAGGGGGCGTGTCCACTCATGATGGGGGAGGAGAGAGAGCGAGTGAGCAAGAGGGAGATTTGAAGAAAGACTGTAGAAAGAGAGATGGCTAAGAAACATTAAGAAAAAGAGGTCAGAGGAATATCTGACTTCGCATTATAAATAAAATGTATTATTATTATGCTTTTCTAAAACCCAAAGTGCTACAGACAGTAAAACAAGTAAAATACAGAAGTACAGGAATAATACAAAATAATCATTACAGTACAACACAGTAGAATACTAATCATAACAGTCTATGTAAGCAATTTTAAAAAGATGTGTTTTTAACAACTTCTTGAAACTGGTTAATGTAGGAGCATCTCTAACAGTAAGAGGAAGTGCATTCCTTAACCTGGGTGCCGCGACAGAGAAAGCTCTCTCCCCCATAGATTTTAATCTACAGGGAGGTTGCAGAAGAGTAAGAGAATCCGTAGACCGAAGGGAACGAGAAGTACAGGCTGACTAATTCACAGATATAAGAGGGAGCTATTTCGTGCATAGCTTTGTATGTTAGTGTGAGAGTTTTAAAAGCAATACGTGACTGGACAGGTAGCCAAAGCAAATCATAAAGCACACCTGTAATGTGCTGACGTGGTGAAGTGTGTGTCAGCAAACGTGCTGCTGAATTCTGGATGTACTGCAGGCGTTTTATAGATTTAGCAGGTAAACCAACAAAAAGTGCATTACAGTAATCAATCCTAGAAGTAACAAATGCATGAATAAGCCTTTCAGCATCAGGTAAAGTAAGATAGGGCCTAATTTTTGCAATGTTTCTTAGATGATGGAATGCAGATTTCGTAATACTCTTATGTGAAAGTCTAGTGTTAGGTGGTTGTCAAAAATCACACCAAGGTTACGAGCACAAGAAGATGGAGATAAAACACTATCATCCATGATCAAATTAAAATGTCTCCCTTTGTGAATAGCCGCAGGTGTGCCAATAAGTAGAATCTGTCTTAGAGGAATTCAGTTAAAAAAAAACTAAAGAATTTTAGAGGTGACAGTAGGATCAGATTTAGAGCTGATGTAAATTTGACTATCATCAGCATAAAAATTATACCCCAGACCATATTTCCTAATTATTTGCCCCAAAGGAAGAATACACTCACCGGCCACTTTATTAGGTACACCTGTCCAACTGCTCCTTAACACTTAATTTCTAAGCAGCCAATCACATGGCGGCAACTCAGTGCATTTAGGCATGTAGACATGGTCAAGACAATCTCCTGCAGTTCAAACCGAGCATCAGTATGGGGAAGAAAGGTGATTTGAGTGACTTTGAACGTGGCATGATTGTTGGTGCCAGAAGGGCTGGTCTGAGTATTTCAGAAACTGCTAATCTACTGGGATTTTCACGCACAACCATCTCTAGGGTTTACAGAGAATGGTCCGAAAAAGAAAAAACATCCAGTGAGCGGCAGTTCTGTGGGCGGAAATGCCTTGTTGATGCCAGAGGTCAGAGGAGAATGGCCAGACTGGTTCGAGCTGATAGAAGGGCAACAGTGACTCAAATAACCACCCGTTACAACCAAGGTGGGCAGAAGAGCATCTCTGAACGCACAGTACGTCGAACTTTGAGGCAGATGGGCTACAGCAGCAGAAGACCACACCGGGTGCCACTCCTTTCAGCTAAGAACAGGAAACTGAGGCTACAATTTGCACAAGCTCATCGAAATTGGACAATAGAAGATTGGAAAAACGTTGCCTGGTCTGATGAGTTTCGATTTCTGCTGCGACATTCGGATGGTAGGGTCAGAATTTGGCGTCTACAACATGAAAGCATGGATCCATCCTGCCTTGTATCAACGGTTCAGGCTGGTGGTGGTGGTGTCATGGTGTGGGGAATATTTTCTTGGCACTCTTTGGGGCCCTTGGTACCAATTGAGCATCGTTGCAACGCCACAGCCTACCTGAGTATTGTTGCTGACCATGTCCATCCCTTTATGACCACAATGTACCCAACTTCTGATGGCTACTTTCAGCAGGATAATGCGCCATGTCATAAAGCTGGAATCATCTCAGACTGGTTTCTTGAACATGACAATGAGTTCGCTGTACTCAAATGGCCTCCACAGTCACCAGATCTCAATCCAATAGAGCATCTTTGGGATGTGGTGGAACGGGAGATTCGCATCATGGATGTGCAGCCGACAAATCTGCGGCAACTGTGTGATGCCATCATGTCAATATGGACCAAACTCCCTGAGGAATGCTTCCAGCACCTTGTTGAATCTATGCCACGAAGAATTGAGGCAGTTCTGAAGGCAAAAGGGGGTCCAACCCGTTACTAGCATGGGGTACCTAATAAAGTGGCCGGTGAGTGTATAAACACTAAACAATATGGGACCCAAGACATATCTCTGAGGAACACCAGAATGGACTTGTCCAATATCAGATTTGTTGTTTCCCAAGACTCAAATCCCAAAGTGAATCCTAAACTGGGAACGATCAGTGAAGTAAGATATGAACCAGTTTAGTACAGTACCAGTGATACCAAGCCAGCTCGGTAACACTTCCTTTTACAGTCCAGTTACCCATGTACATACTATGTACTTATTTTAGTAATTACAATTACTGGGTAATAACTAGGTACTAACCCTGAACCCTGAATCCATGTACTTACCTTACATTAGCCAGTACTTTCTAGGTAAGTACACTGTAAGTACTGTACAGTAAAAGGAAGCGTTACTGCCAGCTCTCCAGCCTAGCAGGATAGAATGGCACATAAAGAACATAAAGTAAAGGTCATAAAGAACAAAAGGTCGGAGTAATATTACTGGAAAAAGAAAGGTTATGGTCAGGCAAGAGCTTTCCAGTGCTGGAGAGACCTAAGTGGGTAGTTCTTATACAGAAGTTAAACATTTTCTGTTCCATACGCGAGTAAGTTTTGCTATGTTTCATAGAACCAAGATATGTTCTTGTTGTAATGTTAGCTATAGTAACAGGACAGTTTTAAGTGTCATTGTTTGTCTGGAGCTGGTGTGCTGCTGGTGACTAACACTAACTCTTGCTTGTGTATACTCTTACTATATGTTCTTTTTTTAGGTTCTTCACTGTCGTTCGTTCATCATCTTAGCATGTTTTGTTCTGCTTCAGAAATCCACTCTTGCATTATGTGTTTGTGGATTTTGGGGATGGAGGAATGAAGGGAGCAATGTTTGTTTGAGTTGATTTCAAATATCAACAGTGTTTCTCAGAAATCACTTACTGCACCTTTAACTTGACAGTTTTATTGATGGTTTTTGAGGATGAGGGCATGTCACAATCTGTTCATGTCAGAATATGAAAAATCTGGCTCTTTTACCAATACAAAATTCATTTTCAATAAAAGATTCGGAAGATGTTTTCTTCTTCTGGAGGCTCCTGTCTGTATTAGACGCTGATAGTCAGGAGTAGAATGTTGAAGCTGAATTTGAAAGGTTATGTTTTGATAAACAGATGGTCTCTGAAAGACCAGGCTATTCACAAAAACATACAGCTTCAGCACTTCTCTACATGCCATGCACATATATACAATGACAGGAGAAAGATCACATTCAGACAAAGTGCCTTTTCAGCCTGCAATAGATTTCAAAACTAATGTTTCAGACATCGGTGATGGGAGTGTACAAATGACTGCGTCCCTCCCTCACTGAACCATTTCACATTTCCCCCTTCACCTGAAATAAATGTCTGCAGATTTACCTTTTCTCATAAATGCCACCACTACACTTCAAGTCCCCTTTTGCAATCCCCTGTTCTGATATATTAGTGAAACTTGAGAAGTGTGGGTTACAGAGCTCTCTCATGTTTATTTCTTCTCGACAGATTGAAGACGCCCAAACGGGCAGTGTTTGCAGGCAGCATGCAGCTGTTGGCTGGAATTAAGCTGTGTACAGGAAGAATATTGACAAACCATCCACACTACGAGGACCAGGGGCTGAGGGAGAGGACCAGGCAGGCAAGTCTCAGCATTGTTTTCACTCTTTTCACAATTCAATCCAAGTTCTTGTGTCCAGGACCTCAGGGACATGTTTTTGTCTACTTTGTGTCAATACTACAATTTTGCAACACTAGACTGGTGAAGGTTTTTGAGGACACAAGCAGTTATTAAGGGAGTATTTGTTTATGGTTGTGTAACAGACACAAAATATACATTTATTTTATATATATATATTTTCATAAAATATGCATAATAATGTTTTGCTTCAGAATTGAACATATGGTCAAGCGTCCAAGGTCTGCATCAAAAAAAATAACGACTTATCACAACCATATGAGCAAAGAATCAAATCTTTTATTTTGCAATCAAGCCTCATTATGAAAATTGAAATAAATGAAGCAGATATATATATCAGTGTGAAATAAAAAAAGATAGTAACACTAAAAAAGTATTCAGATACTGTTAGAAGGAATTAAAGCATTGAAGTCTATAAGTGTGTACCTTAACAAATCAGTTGTTAATCTTAATGATGCGATTACAAATGGACCGCATCAAGAAGATCATGAGCAAATGGTTCATAAATCCTCTTTAAGAGCTTTCTTAATGACATGCACTTGGCTTCATCAGCAGAAGTGTGACTTTTGGCATAATTCGTTTAATTTAATTATGTTTCTCATAGGGGTGGTTGGAAGTTGACACATCAGTAGGTGTCTTTATGAAGTGAAATAAACTCCACAGCACTGCTGTTATGTGTGTCATTACTTTCTTGTCTTGGTGTATAAAAGAAAAACATTTAAACATTTAAAACATTCTGATTAAAAAGTATAATGTACTAGCCTGGGTTTCCCAATGCTGCCTTGCTTGCAGCACAATTTTATTCACGCTACTAGGCAGCCTGGATTCCATGGACCAGAACGCCTCAGCGAGGGGACCAATCACAGAACGGGGAGGGAGCAGCAAGACGATGACGATGTCTATGCGACACACCGAAGTAGTTTGTTTATATCTATGGATCCAACATGGCAGCAGACGCAAAGTTACCTTTCAATGCAGCCTTAGATTAGCCTGAGTTTCCCCATGCTGCCTTGCGTGTCCATATATACCTTCTACCCTCATGTTTGTCTTGCACAAACGGCAATAGTCGCTGAACGCCATCGTGTACACATAAATCTCTGACCCATCGTCGTCGTCTTCGTCTAATTTCTGTCGCTCTACATACGTCATCTGGTATAACTGAAACGATTGGCTATGAGCTACGTACAGGCGCATTTGATAGACATTCGTAGCACCCAATAAACGGCTCTGGGCATTCGTAAACCACGCCTCAAATACGAGAAAATGAACATGTGGTTCCCAGACCATGTCTCAATGAGACGAGGTCTGACGTTAGCCAGGCTAAGGGCCTATATAGAAAGCTTGAAATGTCTACTTTTAAATGGACGGTTTCAAATCGGAAAAAAATACTCTTATGTAATCTGTATGAAAGTTGCATTTCTCTCCAAAAGGCGAATCCACACTATAGGGCTACTGCGGAGATGGCGAGTCAGCATTGTCAACTTCATCTTTGCAACCACTTTATCCTTGTCTTTTTAAATGTTGTTAATAAACAATTAAAATGTCTCCCCCATTAGTCAACTAATGGCTTAATGAATTAAATTACTACTAGTCGACTAGAAAAATCTTTAATCGGGGGAAGCCCTACATTTGGCGGACAATTGATCCCATTTTTGAAAGCAGTTTAAAAAAAATTGCTTGCGGAGCCCATGCAGAACACAGAGAAAAGCATCTCCAATCCAGTGGCGTAGCAGATGGGTACACAGGCCACAGTTTTCAGCGGTCTTGGTTATGCAAGTATTTAAAATAATAGTAATAATAATAAATACTTATTACATGAAAGAGTTAAAAACCATGAACCAAACTAAACAGCTGCAAGGTGAATCACAACATTACAAGCTTTGATTTAAAGTTTTCTATTTTGAAATTGAATTGTTTGAATTGGATTTGAGCTTATTTCTAGTTTTTATTTATGAAACAATATGAAAAGTTTGAAAATGCATAAAATGTATAAATCTTTGATTGGACTTAATTTTAATGAATTGTATGTTAATATAAACATACAAAAATATCATAGTATTGGTCGCGTCTTGATTATAACATAAATAAGGGTACAATAAGGTAAAGTAAATCTGGAAACAGTGTAAACATCTAATTGAACTAGTACATGAATTTATGTTGGACTAATATAACCTAAACCCAGAGAGGACTGCCTCCTCATTTTAAAGTCCACCACACACACCCTTGCACCCTTCTCCAGTTGGAGAACCTCTGCTTTAATATACTGATTTGATGGGTAATTTGGCTCCTTCTGGGTAGATCAATCCTCATCAACACTCTGAATGAAGACTAGACTGAACACTAGAGCAGGAGTCTGGTCTTCCACCAACTGTTCAGATCCATATTTTCTTTCTCCACACTCATACACAAATGTGAGAATGAACACACCCTCATTTGATCATCAGAAATCTTCCTCTGACTATTAACCTCAACATTTTGCCTCACAAAATGGACCTCTGCTACAGACAAATCTCCCATAGTCAAGCCAAAGGAAACAAGACTTGATTTCTTTCAGACTGAAACGGAAGAGAGAGACAGCTGATACAATCCGAATTACAACTCAGAATAGATTTGAGATTTGACAGATGTACATGTCTCATTGAGACGTGGTCTGGGAACTACATGTTCATTTTCTTGTATTTGAGGCGTGGTTTACGAATGCCCAGAGCCGTTTATTGGGTGCTACGAATGTCTATCAAATGCGCCTGTACGTAGCTCATAGCCAATCGTTTCAGTTATACCAGATGATGTATGTAGAGCGAAATAAATTAGACGAGGAAGATGACGATGGGTCAGAGATTTATGTGTACACGATAGTGTTCAGCGACTATTACCGTTTGTGCAAGACAAACATGAGGGTAGAAGATATATGGACACTCTTCAGACATGTTTTTATCGGAAAAACCACAGAGTTTATCCGAGAGGTTAGCGTTATTAAGGGTGACAGTCGCACCGGAGTCAGGGCAATCAAGAAGATCCTGCCAGCGTTGCTCCTCCCGAATTACCAGGCTGGAAAGAGACTTGCCTACATTCAGGCAATGGGAAGAAGAGTTAGATAACACAGACAGCAACATAGCCAAAAGGCAACGCGAGCCTACACCATCAAAGACCCCGAGGTGCTTTGAAAAAGACCTGCCCAAACCCACCGAGTCCACATGCCAGCTACACCAGGAAAACCACAACCCAGGTATCATACGTTTAATTGTCTTTTCAATCATTCCAGCTTCTTAAATAGCATGCACTTAAACTACTTAGAACAATATCTAAGGCTGCATCGAAAGGTAAATTCGCATCTGCTGCCATGTTGGATCCATAGATATAAACAAACTGCTTCAGTGTGTCGCATAGACGTCGTCATCGTCTTGCTGCTCCCTCCCCGTTTTGTGATTGGTCCCCTCGCTGAGGCGAAAATCAGGTCCATGGAATCCAGGCTGCCTAGCAGCGTGAATAAAATCGCGCTGCGCACAAGGCAGCATGGGGAAACCCAGGCTAATAGGCCCTATGTTTGTGAGGCAAGTAGCCTATTCGCGGAGTTTCACAAATTTCTTTTGATGCGCTCCAGTTCATGGAGACCAAGACGCAGAAAGCACATCCTGTTTTTTTTTTTTTTTACAAAAGCAAAAAAACTGTGTTGTTAATGTGAGTTTACACAAATAAAAGACAACCCTTTACGGTGTCGAATTATGTCTTAGAACATTTCCATCAGAAACAAATTTTTTTTTTTCTATAGAAAGCTTTTTTTTTCTTTTTTTTCTTTTTTCTATTGGCAGTGAGTGTTTCACATGCTGTTTGTGCACCCCGGGTGCCTCACGTTTTTGTAGGAGCGCTCTGAAACCACCTTTCCACCTCAAACGACAGCCGTCAGACCGTTAGTCATTCATTTCCAATGGAGAGTAGTACAGGAGCTGCGTGGAGTTCAAATCATATGCGTAAAAATGAAACCTCTATAAAATCTAATTTTTTAATTTTAGATGTATTGAGGGTCATTTGTTTTGTGTGGATATAATCATGCATGCATTACATTAATTAAAATCATTCAATTTACCATGCGAATAAGCCAAGGGTAACGGTTTCTTCATGACCAATTTCAAAGTTCTGTGCGACTGACGCTAGGGGGTGAAATGCAACAAGCGAATGTCGCGTGCAGTGGAAAGAGCTTGAACAGAGAATGTCTAATAAGGGGAGAACTTCCGCTCTCATTAAACTTCCGGCTTCTGAACTGGTTGCACAGGACGAGTGCAGAATGAATGGAGGTCTATGGAGCTATACCCCTCAAAATCCACTTTTTTCAGGATATAATTTTTTGTCTTGTAATTTGAATGTTGTATTCGAAAGGAGATGCAAAGAAATTACACATTGCTGGGTGTTAGATTTTTTAGAGTCGCTTATTTGCTTTAAAAAGTCTTTTAAAATGTCAATGACGTCATGCACGTCGTACGACCAGAGATACTGCTTTACGGCAATCCTTCAGTCACTTTGGTGCTTTCGAGCTCTGCACTTTCTTTTCTCTCGATGCATCGACAACACAGCTGACACAGGTAAATACACATGCTAGAAGAGTTAATTCTGGTTAACATTCTGGTCCCGCTTCGGATGCCATCAAGCGGTATCTCTGGTCGTAATCAGTCCTTCACTGACCAGTCAGTGTTCATTAGCAGAATATTAGCGTGTGATGGGCAACAACAACTCAACCTGAAAGAAATCGAAAGGTCATAAGTACTCGTTCATTCAACTTTCGACCTATAACCCATGTTGAACTTGCAAAAATCTATAATCAAATCTGAGATTTCTCAACGGCAGTCGGGTGAAAGAGACAAATTTAGCCGTCTAGCTTCATAGACTCCCATCCATTTTGCACTCATGGGCAATCGCCCCCAGTGGAACTCTGGCGGAACTACAACTAAAATTCGGTACAATAGGACTTAATAGGGAGTGGTCAGGCTCTCCGACTCTCAAGCCAGGCCAAGGACTCTGGCTTGAAGTTTAAAAAATCAACTCTGAGCAGAAAAGCGCTCGATATCATCATGTTTTTTTCCACTGTCCAATCGAATGAATGGAGAGGCGGGCCTTCTGTTGTGGTAACGGAAGTTTACAGTTGCTTTGAACATCCGGAGAAACGTGGTGTGGAAACATGTGGTGGCTGTCGCGGGTTACCCAGAGCCATATGACTTCATGAGCTACCACAATGTAAACAAAAAGTAAATAAAGTAAATAAAAAGCAAATATGATCGTTTATTTAAAGAGCACTCGTACTATAATCATAAAGTAGACTGACAGGACAACTGCTTTGGTGGTTGCCTAGCAACATAAAAAAACGCAGCACACTGCCTTTTTTTTGGCTGACTTTTTTCAATTTAGAAAAGAGCAGTGCAGTGTGCACTGAGCCTCTAAGCCTCTTCCCGTCAATGTAATGTTTAGTCAACTATCAGGGGGTAGCCCTAGTCAAATGTTTTGCGGTCATAATAAGCATGAATCAAAAATATGAAAACGCATTAAAAAAATTTATGCAAAGTTATCAGAATAGCAAAAAATGCAGACATGGATCGATATAGCGTGAATAAAAAAAAATCGCATTTCAAAGTTATCCGAATCGCACACAAAATAATGTTTTCTGCTCATATATATATATATATATATATATATATATATATATATATATATATATATATATATATATATATATATATATATATATATATATATTGTACACTTATGCTGTTTTTCTCTTCGCTTTTGTTTCCACATTCTGCACTTTCTTTTCCAAATGTTGCAGTTCTAGTTTCATGTAAATCAGGGCGGGCTTTGGCTAGTTCTAGCAGATACAGATATTTGTTTTGCACACTGCACTGTGTCACTGCTATGCTGCAATAAACTACTTCTTTGAGATCTTCAATGATCTTCATTTTTTCCTACACTGGCTAGGTCACTGATCATTTCATGTTTAATTTCAATTTATATTGGCCAAAGTGATGATATCCGAGTCGTTGAGTTAGTAATTACTACATTCATTTCTACCAATTTGACCCATTCAGGGCGATTTGCAGACCTGTTGCAAGCATGAGAAACAGGCATTATCGCATTGACAGAATGACAACATGATCATCCAATCTCAGTGTGATGAAAGCAGCTCCTGAAACACAATGAGCTGAAGAAGGCAAATGCATACTGCTTTGAACATTATTGTATTTCTCATTGTGTAATATGTGCATTATTCATGCAATGTTGATTATTTTCTCATCCGACATTGCTGATGAGGCACTCGCTCTTTTGCCTCCTTTGAGAAAATGCAACATAAATGCAACACATTTTTACATCCATACAGAACATGTTTATAAAATATTTATTTACATTTTGTCATGTAAAATTACCCATAAATACCTTTTCATAACATATTTGCTAATATGATGTATCCATAATACATTTTTCCAATATTTTTTCAAAGGCTTATTAGGTTTGCATTTCTCATTTGGTCATTTTGTTTGTTGGGTTGCCATGGATTTCATCAGAGCGTTCTGTTCTCTTCACTGTACGGTATGAATCTGTGGCTCATGAGGAAATGAGTTTTAGTTGTAATAGTCTGTCAACATCAGCTTATAAAAACGGCACGGAAACCCTACAACCGGGCTTACAGCAGCCTTCCTGGCACGTTGAACCGCTGTCTGCATGATATATGGAGATGTCAAACCTAATCATGGCGTCTTCAATTATGCTGCCTTTTGCTCCATTAATTGAAATACTGCAAGTATGTTTTTGTGGTTTGTGAAACTGTGTATGGACTACTGTGACATTTGTTTCTACTTGCTTGGTGGATCTGTTTTTCTGCTTGGTATGTCACAACAGTCGTATAAAAATGTCTAACATTTAAATGTTTAAATTCCCTCTTTAAATGCACAAACACTTGATAGCAACTGTTAACTGCAAGCTTGAGAACCTCTGCAACAAAGCAAGGACCTTACAGTTTATCACGGTGAGATTTCTGCAAATCAATGACTTAATTAGCATAAGTCCCCCAAACCACTTGTCCAATGTGCTGGTATTCTTCACTTAGGGACTTTAAAAAAAAAACATCGAAATCACCTTGGAGTACATTTTTACTACACGTACCAAAAATCTGCAATGAATCTTTCACCTCTAAGCCTTTTCCCATCTTTTCCCGTTTTGTTGCCGGCAGGTATATCAGGTCTATGCGCGTCAGTCTGCTGAGGAGGTTCATAAAGTGCTCGGTTCGGTTGGAGCGGACTACATCGTGCTGGAGGACAGCATCTGCTACGAGCGCAGGCACAGTCGTGGCTGTAGGCTGAGGGACCTGCTCGACCTGGAAAACGGTCATGTAGGTCACACACACACACAGCATCTCCAGTTCATGCCCACACATATCACGCTTGTTTCATTTCAGTGAAAGTTTCTCTGCAAGAACCAGAGATGTTTTTTTCCGAGCAGCTAAACTTTGCCCTTTACCGAATTCTTCACGTGGATATAAACAAATATCATTTGGTTTAGACACTAAACTCACTTGTCTTGCTTTGATTTATTTTTGTCTTGGAAATCTCTTGGGCTCTCCGAGGTGTTTTCATTTCTTACATAAAATGTCTGTAACTGTTTTGTGTAAAGTTGATGCTTACATTTTTCATTTTGTCACATAATCTTGTTCTCACTCACCCACAGCTCATAGTTGTTAAATACTGCTTCACCCTGCGTGCAATCTAGCTTAAGTGACTTTTTTTTCCACTTTGGAAGCTTGATTGTTCTGTAGTTGATTATAGTTGTGCATAATATCTGACAAAAGCAAAATGTTCAACTTCTAAGCTGCAGCACTTTATATTTGTGTCTGTGCACACGTCAGCTTAATGAAAAATCATCTCTTCCACATCCTAGCAAAGAGCTCTGGCTGAAAATATCTTGTCAGCAGTTGTCATTTATGTGTCTGAGGTGAATGCCATGCCTTTGAAAGATCTCACAGAAGTTGCCTCACTTGCTCCTCTTGATCCGACTTCGAGCAGTCAATGAAAGAATCTCGCTCACTTACCCATTTGATGCAGCCCGACTCCTTCCTTCAGGCTGCCTCCAGCAGTTTGAATAAGATTCACTCTTGCACCATGGTCTGTGTGCATATGTTATTTTAACCTTGATTCAATCTCTCTGGTTTAATTAAACCTGGCTAATTGCAGACAGAATTACCAAGGAAGCTATGTATATGCAATACCGATGGCCCAGAAACAGCCATGTGTTGTGTGGGATATTCTTTTTTCGATTCTGCTCTGATCTCTCCCATGGGTGGCAGTTCTTGCTGCTGTGAGATCATTTAAGCACCCAGAGATATAATTTCAAGGCCTTTCTGTTAATTTGGGAATATATCTCAAAGTAAATGTTTAAAAAAACCTCAGGGCACAATTTCTCTAAGATTTCAAAGATAAAGAAGTGGAATGCTCTTTAAAAAAAGAGACTTCTGAGACTCTTCTTCATCTGAGAATCCGCTCTAAAATTTTCACTGTAAAAAAAAAAAACACACACAAAAAAAAAAAACATCTTATAGAAAAGCACCACCATTTCAAGATTGTGCATGTGTGTTTGTTACAGATCATGGATGGCCCAGGTGAAAACGAGCCGGACCTCATCCCGGCGTCACATCCACGGTTTTGTGAGGCCATTAAGACTGACACTCCTCCGTATTCAACCCTCTTCACACGAGTGTTCAAAAACAAGACCTTTCATGTGTACAAACTCAAGAAACTCAAGAAGAAAAACAAAGCTGAAAGCGGTCCGTAGTGCTCGTTCCTCAACAGCAGTCGCCCACCTTCACTGGATGACTGAACGCCCCATCTGGAATGTTCAATAAGTGTGTGATAGTAGCAGGTGTGTAGGTGTGTGTGCGGCTGTGTGCTTGAGAGATGCCTGATTGAGCCAGCACACGTTAGATTTGGTGCGTTTGTGTGTGTAAATCTTCTGTGAGCCGGTCTGCCGCAACAGGAGCTCAAGTTTAACGTGGGGAGAAGGGAAGAAAATCTCTTTCTCACAGTCTGTCGCACTCCCTCACGCGCTCTCTGATCTTCGCCTCGCTTTCGACACGTGCCCTTTCACCAAGCTCACATTTATGTAACCAGGAAATAGCAATTGGGAGGAAATGTTTTGTTTTTTGGTCGGTGTCAAGATGAGCTACATCCTACAGTTGTATACATTAAATCCATCCATACGCCAAAAGAACAAAAAAAGGTCACTCTTACAGCAACAAATCTGAACAATCAGCCTTATTCATGGGTGTAGAGGAAGTGCCATAAATTTTCATCATGAGAATACATTTTCTGTAAGAATAAATCGTGTCACAAATTGACTCTATATAATTAGGGAGCTAGTAATAGTTAAGAATTTCGTTTTCATTAAACGTTAAATTAGGTTTTAATTCCTAGATTTCCAATGTGATCTCAGACTTTTGGACTCCACTGTATATGTTTCGTGCTTTAGTTGTGTAAGTAGGAGGTGATCAATTTGGCGCTATAGATGGTAAAAAAAAAAAAATGTTTCGAGATTACACATTGTAAACCAATTTACAGGGACATGTAGTATGTTTTTTAGGATGAAGTTTTCATGAAAGTTAGAAATGTCCCATGGAATTTCCTTAAGCCTCCATTGTGAAGTTGTTTTTTAATGTAGTTTGGTTGAGATATTCACAGTTTCGCAGTCTTTTTTTTAAACAAAGTTAATTGAACGAATTGTCAACAATGTTATGATATGATTTTGTTCTCTCTCAAGGTCTAAATGAAGCCTTTAGTGTATGAAAGTGCCTTTCCATTTTCGGATAAGCACTGCGGCACTAACGATTCATGCATTCAAAAGACCTTCAAATGAGTGGCCTCAAGTGCTACAAAAATGTACCTACCCTCAATCTTTGCTGCTGTTTTCTTTCTTTTCAGAATGTTAGCTGAATATCTTTGTACAGAGATGCTCTGGGTGGTACAAAACAGTTTTGAATCTCTTTAAAGTGTTTTTTTTCCCCCTGAAAATTCTGTTTATAACACGAGGGCTCCTCTGTGACATTCTGCTATTGTATTATAACGTGTTGAAACAGCTATTGTTACATTACCTGTCAAGACAGTTGACACACAGAAACGTTGTGTGAAGCAAAGGTTTGTCACAACACTGTCCCTCAGGAGATGATCTTGATGCAGCTGTGTGCTTTGATTTCATATGCTGACATTGTTTAACTGTAAGTGTTCTTCGGTACGGTTTATTGCACTAATTTGTTACTGTGGTATTTCACGCAGATGGATTGTTTTCATTTGTGTCAAAAGTATTGATTTGTCTTTGGATGTTCAGTGTACATTTCCATTTTTGTATTAAAGCAAATTTGTATGTTGAATGCTGCAGATTTCTGCAACTGCGAAAGGATTTCTGTCATTTAAAGCCAAATCACAAAGGCATTTTGATAGATGCAGGTCAGAGATTTGAAGTCACTCTCATTTCATGTTTTGCATTATCCACAACTACAGCTCTGTTTCCATATAATAAATAGGCCACGTATTGCTGAAGAGACTTACAGCAGATTAAATTAAAACCCCACTGTTTCATTTGAAAATATCAGTATTTAACAGTAATGTTAAGTATAATCGAACAGAAGAACTCCATTTATTAAGGATAAAAGAAAAGCAATTTAAAGGATGCAAATACAAAACGCCAACATACCTTTACCAACTCAAAAAAAAAATTTAAATAATACATGAAAAAAAAAAAGCTTTAGATTCCTTTATATATTTTTAAAAAGCAGTTTTGATATGCACAAATGAGGTAAAAACATTGTTTCACAAAATAGAGTACTGTATATATTCACCACACAAACAAACAGGTGGCCTTGGTTCAAAATCAAAGAGGAATAGGTTTTATAACTTAAGATAAGGAATTCTGTGATTCAAAGACAGAGCCCAATCGTGCTTCATTCATGAATACTCTCACCTCACGCTGTATCCGTCCCAATCCCCTTATAAGGATGACTGTAAGCGCCAATCCCGTTGGCCTCTTTTTAACTCTATAAAATAGCAAGCATTGCACTTCCAGCTATATTTCTTAGCTTTAGCTTTAACCTTTATTTTTATACTCTTGTTGCTGCCTTTGGAAATATTGGCACTTTTTGAGATCAGTAATAAGAGTGACGACTTCTCCATCGAGTTTTCCAACTCCCATGATCCTTTGGTTCACAGCATGACAGTGAGCGATCAGTTCACATTAGGATTAGCACTCTGATGTCTTTTAACACACTCCTACTCGCTCCACTCTCCTCAGCCAGCCTGTCATGCTCCACATACGGCATTCTCCGGGAAAAAAATATATAAATAAATTACTGAAATGATAAAAGAGGGCAAAAAACATTGCCTTAAAATGCATAAAATACAAGGTTGGCATTTGAGGCCTCACGGGGGGAGACTTTTAGTTATTCCATTTACACACACAAACTTGCCTTGCCTTTCCTTTACCCCATGCAGCCTCACCACATGCGTTCACAAGCCCATTAAACATGTTACATGAGAGGCGCTCAGGGTTTGAAATCGCTGGTTCCCCACTCCCTGAATGCACCTGGTGCCGAGGCTCATCTCTTCACTGCAGCGCCGAATAATGTGATGGGATACAAGTAGTTATTTATAGTAGAACAGGAAATGGCGGTCGGGTAAGCTGGTTTGGTTAATAATACAATACTTTCGGAAGGAAACAAACTGGAATGTAAGCTCATTCTGGAGCTGTAAGCTCCTCCAGTAGAGATCGATATCATCTTTGAGTTGATCAAATGGAATAACACACACATTCGTTTGTCTTAATGGCTATCCTTTAGTTTGGCAGACTCTGATTGCTACCACTTAATAAAGCGCGAGAGCCATGAGTTTTCGATAGTTTTCAGCTACAGGAAACTTCCATCTCATGCCAGCCACTCAGCCTTGTCCCTCAGTCACATTTGTATTCCAGCCGCTCCTTTTTGGCTAGAAAGTAAGGACACAATTTGTATTCCCTAGGAATGTCTTCTAAAATGCCAGACAATAAGGCTGCTTTCTGTTTCATTTTCCTCAGTGTTTTTCACACATCTTCAGTTTATTAGTGGTCTTTTTTTTTCTGCAGACTGCCTCTTTCATAGAATCTAAGTGGAGGGTTGAGCAAATAGAAAAAAATAAACTATCTGAGTATGAAGTTATGATTGATGAACACAAGTGGCCACCCTGACAGAACAAGCAGTGAAATTATTTCAGAAAGCGGCCCGTGAAGGAGGAGGACAAACCCCTTCCTTGTCGCATCCGAGCGTGGCAGTTTGTTTTTCTTCCCGTCTTTCTTTTCTTTTAAAGAACACATAGACAATACAAACATATAGAATGGAATATCAGGAAAGATCTGAGTGAAGCACGTCCGAGGCGCTCCGCCAATGTTGGACACAAAGATAACAAATGGTTCCACTAAAATCATTGTCATCCGCAAGTAACTTCAATAAAGATGCCCGGTCTGGGCTTAAAAATTGCCATGACCACAATTTGCTGTGTCCTGGATTAGCATTTTCCATTTGCTGCTCATTGAGAGTACCAAATGCCACCCGGCTCTGTACGCAGAGGGAGTGTCTCGCATGAAGTTATACATCCAGAGCAAGCCGAAGCATAGGAATTTTCGGCATAAGAAAAATCCCTCTGGTTTTTAGACAAGTCTTTAGTGGTCTCCCTCCTCTCCTCGTGCTGCAGGAACTCTTCCCGGCAGTTCCTTAGAGGTCGCTGCCCTCGGCCCGCTCGTAGAGGGCTTTCAGCTTCTCGAAGCGCGGCCCCCACTCTTTCAAACACTCTTGACCCGCTGCCGTTCCCTCTTCCAGCCCTGCGGAGCTGAAGGAACTCAGTGACCCGGCCAGTGAGCCGCCCCCCTCCGTGGAGAAGACCTGCAGGGAGTCGAAAGGTGCCGTTTCCGGGTGCTGGTCGGCATCACGGATAATTTCACACAGGTAGCGCGCCAGGTCCTGGCTGGAGAACGACAGGCTTTTGCGGGCCAGCTGAGCCGTTCGACTGGGATTTGCAGTCTGACCTTGAGCCGGAGAGTGGCAGGGGGGGACGTCCCTGCGGATGGAGGTGGCTCCCGAGGATATGGAGGAGGTGGTGGCGGCTGTACCCGCTCTGGAGGGGGGGTCAGCCTGGCAAAAGTGTTGCTGTTGCTGCTGGGAGGGAGGATGGTGGTGTATGGCTCGCGATCGGCTGTACTGCACTGACTGGGCCGGGCTGGGCTGCAGGGACTTCTGGAGCTCTGCCATGTCATAGGCATTCTGAAGGAGAGCGAGAGACAGAGACAGAGAGAGAGAGAGAGAGACAGAGACAGAGAGAGAGAGAGAAATTAAAAGCATAAAGTGCTGACAAATAACAAGATCATTAGCGTTACATAATGTGCCATTACGTTCAGGAACTGGTGTAATAACAACCTCTGTCACAAAAACTGCTACGACTAATAAGACAGAGCTCACTGACAAAATAAGCAGCTTGTCTGTACTTCTACATCGCGTAATTTATTATCCCCCAAACTGTTAATGGCATTAATCCGGATTCAAGCTGCTAACACCGCGTTCAGATTAACACCTTTGTGCACGTCTTCCTGCACCTGAGAGGAAGAATCCTGACAGACGCAGTGAAGAGCACACACTCAGTCAACACAACAAAACACTGACACTGGTCCCCTTTTCCCATTGAACATCAACATTAATCCCATTTCACCGAGGATGATTCTCCTCGTTATTAAGCGGTGCAACTCTCGGGGGAGGAAGAAAAACATTTAATGCTTCTTGAGGAAAAAATAGACGAAGAGAAGAGGAGGAATAGAGACAGAGAGGGAGGTGCGGGTGACACGGGTGTGGGTGTAATTGATTACACGATAAGGGAAATGTGCGAAGTTTCATCAGATGGAGAGGATCAGAGCATCACGATGCATCTGATAATCATGTAACAGGATTTTACACACACAGATATGAGAATGAAAGATCCTGCAACACATCTACACCCACATACTTCAGATAGATCAGAGGAGCAGGCAGTTACCTCTAGTGTTCCTCATAATAAAAAGCCACATATTGTACAAAATAAGTTGTCACACTTTCCCACTGCACTCAGTGAAGCCACTTGTCATCAGCATCAGAGTGCATTTTTTAAATGTTAGAGGTTGTCATAGAGACAAACTGACAAGTGCGCCTCGCAGAGACAGGGCGTCATGACAACCTGCACAAGTTGTCATAGTAACTTTGAGCGCTCAGTTGTCCTCATTTTGTCAGAATCTCTGACCTGTGATCTAAAATCAATTTTAAAACAGAAGTCAGGCGCTCACCTGATCCTCCTCTCCGCCGCCCTCCTCGTCGTAGTTGAGCACGTTCTCTCGGATGTCCTCCCAGCCGTCATGGTACGCAGACACGTGATATACTCCCTCCTTCAGACCCTTATAGCTCCGCCAGCGCGTGTACAGGAAAATCCCCAACAGCAGCACTGCGGAGGCACAAGAGGTGGTTGAGAATTACTGAGTGCTGATCGAGGATCACTTTAACCTATTACAATTTACAGAAACACTGGCCCTATTCCCCGATCAGTGTGAACTACTTTTAAGTGAGCTGGGCTGTGAAAGCACATCGCCTGGAGCTTCCCTCAGGCCGTGCTTCCCTGGCGCTAAGGTGGCTTGATGTCAACGTGATGACTTTGCAGAGATGGCCTGAATTTGCCACAGACACATTATTCCAGGGAGCGCTGTGGCTCGTGTCAAGTATAGCTCGCTGAATCAATCCTGTTTGGCACCACTCTGACCTTTAGAGTATATTATCTTGCTATCGAATGCCCAGTACACTTCAATCTGCCAACACTCCATTCTCTCTCTCTATTTGATTCAGAAATATTCTCCATTTACCTTCTTTTGTGCGCTTGCCTTTTGTGCGTTTATCTCTATCGCTCTTTCAATCTTCAGACCCTTTGAGATTTTCTCGTTCCCTTCCTTCTATTGCTTCCTCTTTATTACCTCTGCAGGGATAACATGCGTCTTTTGCAACGTGTATTAAGGTCGACCCCCTAAATAATTCCAGGTTTAGATGTTCATGTCAAAGACGTGAGGACCTGACAGGTGGTGAAGGGACCATAAAGAGGCAGAGAAAAGCACTGTGTGGTAGAAGGTGTCATAATGGCCGTGTTCGAGCTTGACAGCTGCTTTTTGGATTAATATAAAGGATTCCACAAATCCATACGATACTTCTTAAAAGACTGAAAATTGCACTCAGACATCCCACAATCTCAATCCTCGTCAACCTCGCTACACACAAAATATCTGCTCTTTTAAACGATTCGTCATGCCTTGTCACTACCAAAGAAAGGCAGATGCTTGAAGAGAAAAGAAATTTTTTGTTTAATTCTGTCCTTGAATCAGTACAATGAGCGGAGTTCAATAAGTGAGGCTGGAGAGTCTTTGTAATCAAATGCTCCCTTTCTAAAAGCAGTAACTATTTGGTGACATGTCTCATTTGCAAACAGAAAAGAAGCCTTGGTGAAGGAAGACCATTTCTGTTCTGACATATGGCATGTGTTGCTGCATAGTTCTGGTGTGTTTTGTCAAGCTTTGTAGAAGATGATGACAAGATGTGCAGAAAGCCATACGGAGTGTGTCTATCCAACTGAGATCATCTGTGAAAAAGAAATGTCTTCAGACAACTGTGACATACTGTATGTGTGATATACAGAACGTGTGTAAAAACATGGAAAATAAGTGACAAAAAAAATGCTACACAGAGATTTTTCACACTTGCAAGTTTAAGAGTCTTGCAATACCATTATTAAACTGTCTGCCTGCCTAGGAATGTCCACTGTAAAATGCTGAAATTATATAATGTAATCCCTTATTCATTGCCAAAGGTGACTCATTTAATTGCCATTCAAGTCTAAAAATGGTTGTCTTCATTAATATGCCTAAAAAATTACCTAAATGCCACTGTGCTCCCTCTCAGTCTATTTCTGTTTCTCCAACAGTGTAACTTTGCACAGTGATTTTTAAATGCATCTTGTGTGGTTGATATTGAGTGAAAAACTTCTTCATCTGATTCCAGACAAGCCTTCTGTCTCTTGGCTGCCGCTTCATCGATCACATGACCCTCCAATCTGACCCCTCAGACCCCTCTCAGGACACTCAAGACCAGCCCGGCATCCTAATCTCCAAAGCCAAGACGATAAACACTGCTCTGTAGAAGGGCATTCACACAGTTCGCTTCTGCTATGGAAATACAACAAAGCTCAAACTAAATCAGACCTTTAACCAGTGGAGAATTTTCTTCTTCTTCAAGCTCTTCACAGATAGCAAAGAGTGAATAGAGCTGTTCAAACATCTATCAAGGTCTCTGATAAACACTGGAACAAAACACGTTAATGATGATTTCTCATGGTCATTACATTTATTGTGTTTCTTAAGGAAAACACAATAAATCAATGCCTTGCCTGGGCAACACATTTGGTTTTATGAAATGAAACACATTGTTCATCCATTTAATGTATGTGATTATTAATTTAATAGCATTGACACTCTCTAAAAGAGGCCCTGGATTTCTTTTTCAATACAAGAAAACACAAAGAATGAGAAAGCAGGGAAGGCGAGAGGAAGAGAAGAAAAGATAAATCAGTATGCATTCAAAATGAGTTATAGTAACTACGTGTTAACTTATACTCTAATGAGAGTACTGTTAGTAGACTGTATGCTTAATATCTACTATAACTTTGATGGTCACCAAAGTCCCATATAAAGTCTTTGTGGACCTCCAATAGACTAAGTTACATAGTAACTGCAACTACATCAACTCATTCTACTAACCTGAACCCTAACAGTCTATTAATACTCTAATGAGAGTTAGTTGACATGTAGTTGCAAAGTTACTTATAGTTAGTAGAATGTCTAAAGTTGACCAATGAAATAAAGTGTAATCGTAATTTGTAATAAAGATACATATAATAATCAGCGTCACTTTGACAAAGTGGGTTGTAGATGTTCCGTCATGCTCTATTTTTATATGTCAGTAAAAACAGAAAAAGACACATTAGTATGAAGTAGACAATGTTAAACTAAAGAATATCCAGATCCATATCCGAAAAAAAAACACGTTATACTAAAACCTCACCTTCACACTCACAATTCAGGCCCATATGTCAGTAACCAATCTCAAGAAAAAAGAAGACATTCCACCTTCAAATGCTTCAAATCAGTGTGACCATATGACACTGACATTTACCGCTATCCTCACATGGAATAATCTACACATATAAAGATAATAATAAAGGTTACATACTATCGCACACTGTTTCATTTTATTTCCCACTCTTATCCACACACACACCTCAGTTTTGCAGCTCACCACTGCTTGGCTTCAAATGCCCTGGAGCCTCAACAGAAGATCAAATAATAAAAAAATCCAGCATGTTTGCACTGACATGACTGTGTGTGTATGTGGGTCTGGGTTTGCCTACATCATGGGTCAACAGTCACCACACTGGTAGCAAAACCTGAACCTAACTGTTCCCATGAAAACAACCAATAAACACCAATAAGTTATATATTAATGAACATGCTTTGCGTCAACAAAGTAAAGACAGAAAATACAGTAACATTAGCATACATAACATAACATAAAATATTCTTTTTCTGAACATAAAAACAAAAGAAGCTGAAGAGAAGTTTTGATGTATATCAGTAAAAAAAAATGATATGTGTTTTCTCCATTATCTCTAGACTTGGGGAAAAAACAGATCACTTGTTCTTCTGCATCTTAAACTGTTCATCTTCAAAAGTTCTGTTTCATTTAATTTAAAAGTCAGAATGACATAAATCCCTACACAACGCATCAATTCAAAAGGGAAATTAGTCTATGTTTTCAGTTAGACTTAAATATACTGGGCAGTAATTTCAAATATAAAATATAAAATGTAAAACACAACGCAAGGTTACCAAATTGATTGCTGTGAGTAATTTTATGGTACTGAGATAATTTGGGTTAATAAATTGCACTCGGTATTTAAGACATGACACTTACATTAAAACATGACAGTTGGATTCAAGTGGCTAATTGAACAAATAGCTTGCATTATGACTTTTCTTCAAAATGTGGTTAAAATACTAATGAGAAATGTTCCCTTTTCCCTGCAATGTAATGCAAATGTAGTCTCACATAAAGTCCATGCTCTGACATGTCCGATCTGTGCAATGTAAATTATAGACACTTTCAACATTCTGTCATGAAAGGGTTAATGATTGGGAAAATGAATATGTGAAAACACAAAGTCTAGTCACATTTAGTTGAATGAAAAAAATACAGAAGTCCTGAGATCCAAATGTAGGTATAAAAAGGACTTATGGGGCATATGTTTAATCTCAGAGCAGATATCACCAAAAATGCATGGAAAATGAAGATGGAGATACTGACACTTTACTGAGAGTCTCTTAACTGAAAGAAACTTTTTCACACAGACATTAAAAAAGGATCCCATGAGAGTCACAAAGAGCGAGAGATTGTCAAAGAGCACTACAAACCATAATCATTCAAGTCCATCTTTTGATGTTATGATGGGTGGTTATTCCCGCAGGTGAGCATCTACACTGAGTGAATGTCAAATCTGCATATCAGCTTCGCTGTAGAAAGACACTTGACAATCCAGGTGTAATAGAGGACAAGTGATGCCTTTCCACACTGGTGAACCACAAGTACAAATAGCAAGTTGTTTATATATATATATATACTGTATATAAAATATATTATTCTATAAAAAAGAGCATGAACTATACTCTATATAGATGTATGACTTTTTCAGTCTTCTGAGGTATTTATGCACTCAAAAGTAGCTTTCAGAAGAACAATCCAAAATCCCTCTCCTCCTGTTCAGAGCCATCTCACCACATTATTATCTGTTCCTGGGGTTTAACGGATGGACCTTTTCCCTCTTTGCTGTTCCTGTAGTGATTTGTTAGTTTGCAGGGGGGCTGTTTTCAGCAGGGAAGAGTGAGTCCTGTCTGGTTAGGTAGAGCCGTAGTGTAGCACGGTACGCTAAACCTATTACCCGCCTTACAAAGAAGAAGAAAAAAATCTTCTCAACGCTGTGCCGAAGCCATTCATATGGCAGAGAGCACTTGAACCATATTTTTCTTGCTGCTTGTCTCTTTTCGCTCGATGCAGAAAAACAATGAAGAAGAAAAAACACAGAGGAAGGGGGGATAAAAAAAACTTACTGGCTACTTAAATTCAGTTGAGGATGGTCAGGACCATTGAAATTCTGCCCAAAACCCTAGTGCATTGATCTCAATTTCCAGCCCGGCTTGGGTAAACAGCACAGTTTGTGCCTACAAATCAAGTAATTAACACTTTAAAAAGCAACTGGAGCTGAGAATGAATAAGGTCATGTCAAATCTATAATGGAATGAAACTGCGCGAGGAGGAAAAAGATTGTTTGGTTCCCTTTGGCCTCGAGCGTATCAATGCAGGCAGATGAGGAGGACGGAGGGAGTTAATATGAGTTTCAGCAGTCATGATCATTGATTATGTAGACTGTGTTCTTTACCGCTGTCAGACAATGCGAGAAAAAATGCAACACATGGGAACACGAAACCTTGGCCTATATAAGAAATATATAAATGTACGCCATGTATATGCCACTCTTAACAGCTACTACATGGGAAAAATCATTTGAATAAATACATATCAATAATCGCAAGGCAAGAATATTGAAATACCAACCACCAAAATAAGTTTTAAAAATGCATGAGGTTCAGCAGAGGAAGAGCACAGTTAATATTTATGTGACAAACACCAGGCTGATACATTAATTTAAGGCTCCTACTGAAACTAATATTTCGCAGTAAACCAACAACTGGCGGGTTGACTGTGAGAGACATTATGATTCAAATTCAACATTTATTTTGATTAGGTCACTCTTAATGCAACAACTCACATTTATCAATGTAGCAACACCACTTAAGCATTTGCATTATGATAATTAATATTATTACCCATATTGCCGGCTGTAACGACATGGGGGTGAGTGAATGATGAGATTTTAAGAGCACATGCTGAAGATAGGTACCTAGCAAGGCCATAAAGCAGATGCATATGGCGAAAAGGGAGCTGAAACTGAGACCCACGTCGTCTCGGTAGATGGCCAGCGTCACCTCGCAGTGCCGGCCACGGTAGCCCTCTGGACAGTGGCATGTGAATTTGGAGGGCGACTGTGCCACACATGTGCCCCTGTGACATGGGCGGCTGGCACAGAGCGTGTACATACAGAATTTGCCAGTGGAGTTTGCCTTGACCATGTGACCTGGGGGACACCTGCGATTGGGGAGACAAAAATGGTTGATACATTAATCAAATGGTAAGATATTAACGTGTACTGTATGGAAAAAAAGGACTGACGGGTTCAGTGTTTTAATGCACAAATATAAACTACGGCCAATAGATTCAGTAAATAATTCATGACAGTTCATTCAAAAATCAACAAATCAACAATAATGGTATCCTGTATGACACCTTATTCCATAAAGTCGTTCAGGTTTGCAACAACAAGAGAGTAAATGATGACAGAATTTTACACAATAGGTTAACTGTCACTTTAATTAAAGTGTACATTTCTTCAATACTGAAAAACGCATTTAGAAACCATTTAAAACTATTTTGTTTGGCGCTACAAGTGGAAATTCAATAACATTGGTCAATAAAAAAAAAGGAAAGCTTTTTTGGTATATCTAAAAACAGTACAACGGCAATGTTTGTGAATGTGAAACTGCTCACAGTGAGCTGGTACGTTTAAAACCCTGTGTGAATAAAACAAGCTTGGGATCACGTTGCATTTTTCTTTGTCCAGGAAATCAGTGTTAGAACCGATGGATCGCTGAAAAAATTCATCTAAAAATTTCAATGTGACCAGCACAGATCAGATAAGATAAGAACACGAACAGGGCAGCCTGTCAGCAAGTCAGAGGCAAAAACAACATGCAATCAAAGACACAATCGACTACACAGCAAGAGAGGACAGTGGACGGGTCTGGGGTGAAGAGCGGCCCACAGATTTCATACCTGTATCCGCCTTCGACTGAGGTGTGTTTACACATAACCCCAAAGTGTATACGGCTAGGCTAAGTAGAGCCCCCCTACTATGTGTGTTTGTGTGTCCTACATTGAGCAGATTAGAGAGGATTTTTTATTAAAACTATTTTTTGTTTCCAAAACATGGAATATGTTTACTATGTCTTCATCAATTTGATTTTTATTCAGTGTTATTATAGTTACACTGAACTACAGTAGAACTATAGTAGTTTTAGTAATACTATTATAAATTACAATAATATAATTTCAGCTAGTTGCCAAAAAAATGTCTAAATGTCATTGTTTTTATTTGTATTTAACTATACTGAATTAACTAAATGTAAAACAAACATTACTTAAAATGATATAGACTTTTTTTTTGAAAACGACAAAAACAACACTTATTAAAACTTTAAATAACATTAAAATACTAAATTAAAAGCTAATTCAAAATATTGATAAAAACAATAATACTATTTCAATGATAGTAAAAATAACACAATGATAGTTTTTACTTATTTATTCATTTGACTAATTTCCAAATGTCTACAGATTTTATTGTTTGACCCTTTGACTTTTAGTTTTAAACTATGAATCCATCATAAAAATATTAATATTGCATACAGTTTAAAACTATGCTAAATAGTATAACGCAAAGAAATCACTTCAATATTTATCGTGTGAAAATGTATTACATTTTAATTTATATTATTATTACTTGTAATTATGACTGTCCCTCAGTTTTGGCATAATTTCAGCAGTAATAAATTACATGATCAAAAAGTTATGACAACATATGTTTTAACATTGCTTTAACTCATAATAAGTACAAGATTCAATTTATTTTTCAAGTCAGTTTAATGTAATTTAAGTTGAAATGACTATTTCAATAAAATGAAATATTTTATCATTTTTTACAGTGTACTATGACTAACAATTGTCCCCAATAGGAGGAGACCCATATACGAGTATCTGTGTACCTGCATTCATGGATTCTCCACAGATCCACACATGTAAAGGGGGGGCTGCATTGGTTTTTTCGGCAGGAGTCGGAGGAACAACCCAGAGACACTCCCTGAGAGCTGACCACAGACACCCCGTCTCTGGCCTGACCGTCCAGAGGAATAAACCGCCCATTGAGCCTCAGGTCCCGCATACAGCCTGTGCCAATGAGGAAAAACAAAACAAAAACACAAAGCCAACATGTTTCATGTTTCAGTACAAATATAGCATAAAGTGTGAATCCTCCTCTTACACCTACATAACACACACTTGATTCTTCACAACAAGCACACATAGACAAACTGAGCTCAACATGATCCACTCATATTCTGAGCTTTTAAGAAAAGTGCTTTTAGAGTCCATTTAATAAACACACAAAGTGTGTGCCTGAGGCTAACCAGCACGGCTGTATGTGTGCTGTGCGCATGGGACTATTCCCTCCTTCTTCTCTTTCATGTCACATATCACTGTCTCCATTCCCTCCCACTGTCTGTTTCATGCTAGCTGTACGTCCCCTCTACACTGAAGGTGCATTTGAGGCTATTATGAATCAATCCTTTTCTCCTATTAATGTTTCATGAGTCAATACAACAGTGTGTAATCATGACAGATAGAGGAACTGCAGTATGAATTAGCTGATAAAGCTGTACAGATTCGTCTGTGTGATGTACACATGTGCTGGCTAAGTTCTTTCTCTGACTAAAGTTAAATTGGATTAGCGGTAAAATGGCAGTCTACTCTACTTCACAGCACTCTGATGTAACTCAGTGATTGGATTTCTGGCCATGGGATGCAGTTTTTTTTTTTTTTAGCTCAAAATGTCATTCTACAGTGCTTATTGGAGTTGCCCACATCTCTCCATGCACTTTGACATATTGACTCCATTTCATTTATTGTAACCAATTCATCTATTGCGAGCAACTCTGGACAGACAAGATCAACTCTTGAGGCGGTAGGCAGTGGGAATTAACAATCAGGGGACTGTATTTGGTGCTGCTTTGGAAAGTGTGGTATAGTGTGGTATTTTTCCACATATGATGCTTATCAATTCCATCCTTTGTGCCAGGTTCATTTGTTAAAATATAGATATAGGGGAGCATGGTAAAACAGAAATTAGAAAACAAGTTCTAGAATCACATTTCTCAACCTTTTTTTTTGTCAGCAATGTCTTCTAAGCTCATGTTATGTTGGGTTTAATTTAGCACATAATGTTATTAAATAGGCTATTGTTACCAGGATTCAATTTCAAAAAAACAAAACAAAAACATTTGATAATGCATGTGAAAAACAGTCTCAACAAGCAGTTTCCTCTCCCTTTAATGAAACACTTGAGTTTGTTTGTCATTATGACAGGTCTGGAGGCAATTTTGCATCTGTTTTTGTACTGTAGTGAAGACAAATGAGTGATTCATTATTTGAATCTACTGACAGTATTGATGTTTTTATCAAACATGACTCATCATTTCTCTTTTACAAATTTAAATATGCAATTTTAATCTTATTCAGTACCCCCGGAGCCTTCTAAAATACCTTCAAGGGCACATGAAGTACCTCTGGTAGGGAATTACTAATCTAGAATATATTATAACTTTAGTAGTTTTAGTAAGAATCAATTTCTTAGTTAAATGCTGCTTTTAAATGCTCTTGCAAGGAGACGAATATTAGGGGTGGGCGATACTGCAAAATTTGGTTTCGATCCGATACCAAGTAAATACAGTGCCAGTATCACCGATATCGATACTGATACCAATTAATTTTTAATTTTAAAAGCATGGACTTGAACTTACATGTCAACTCGCCTGTAATTATTTATTTGGTTGCTGTATAGTAAAACCATTATAAAGGGATGCCAGTGACAGGCTGTTGTACCCCTAAAGGGAAAGTGTTGCACATTTTTTTTTCCTGACAGATTTATTAACAACAATTGTTACAGACAATCCACTTGAACTTTTACCAAACTAGCCTAATTAAAGTAAATGCACTATTGTACACTACTGTTCAAAAGATTGGGGTCTGTAAGATTTTTAAGTCTGTTCTGCATTTATTTGATCAAAAATACAGTAAGAACTGTATTATTATTACAATTTAAAATAAGCTATCTGTTTTCTATGTGAATATATAGTAAACTGTAATTTATTCCTGTGATCAAAGCTGAATTTTCAGCATCATTACTCCTTCAGAAATCATTCTAATATGATGATTCTAATATGTGCATTGTTCAGGGCGTCGTTTCCCAAACGCACTGTAACCCTATGAGCAAACTCAGCAAACAACCAGCAGCGAACACTCTCTGTGATTGATTGGTTTCAGAAGACTAGGAGAAATAGTTCTATCCTACACAATTATTCGCTAACATTCGCTTATTTTTTCACTTAGAAGCTTATTTTACACACTGAATTTAGTGCTAAATTAATCAAATTACCGGTAAAAAAACGATAATTACGATATTTTTTTTTATGTGAGAATCAATCCTTTTCAATACAACGTCAGTATCGAAAATATCTATACTTCAGGATCGATCCGCCCACCCATAACGAACATGGCGGACTGTGTACAGCTCACTTAAAGAGCCCCTATCATGGATTTTTGAAAATGACTGTTCGTGTAGTGTGTAATATAGCTCTAAGTAAATGAAAACATCCTGCAAAGTTTTATATCTGAAAGTGCACCGTATATAAAGTTATTGTCTTTCAAAAGTGAGAGTCGACTCTGAATCTATGAAATGATTTGTTTTTTAAACGAGTCATTAGCCGTTTCGTAGTGACGTAGATACGAAACATTAGCATATTGGCCGCGCCCAGTTATTGCGCGCGCAGACGCAAGTGTAAACTTGAAGTCTTGAACACATTCAAATACTTCAGCTGAACAGCATCATGTCGAGAAGACACTGTGTTCTACAATGCAAAGATAGTACAGCCACTTTGTTTTCACTGCCCAGGGACGAGCATGTGAAGGATAAGCGGTTAAAGTTCATATTTGCAACGATAGCACAACAGTATATCCCGAACCGTGTTGTGTTCTCATCATTTTAATGACGAATCCTTCACAAACATAAATTAATTCAACTGTGGATTCGCAAGCCGGTTGTTCCTGAAGGAGGGCTCAGTACCCAGTGTATATGGATCAGCTTCGTCCTCCTCTGAATCACAACCTGTAAGTATTATTAATAATGTTTGCTGTTATGTTTTCTGTAGCATGCGCAATACGTATTTTGTTGTGTGTGTTGTGTACGCTCCGCGCAGCTTCTAGGTCTCCATCTAACAGCAACGTGTTCGCTCTCAATTGTTTAGAAATATGTCAAATGTTTGTCGTTGTTATTACTTGGTGTTACTACTGCAGTGCTTTATCAATATGCTTCTGCGTTGGGCTAACGCAAATAATGACTTGATTGATTGTGTGTTACTGTTTACCACTGAGCTGTGGGCTATGGTCGACTCGCTAACATAAACTGGGTCATTTGACCAATCACCGCAGATTTGCGTCACGCAAAGGAGGTGTTTGGGAAAATGAATCGTTAAACGAATCATTTGAGAGTCGTTGAGCAAATCAGGTAAAAATAAATGCATATTATAAGACAATTAAAGTGTTTTTTGTCCTTGCATGCATGTGAAACTGTTTTTGGGAACTCCCAAACCAAAAATAGGAACATTTCAAAAGCCATGATAGGGGCTCTTTAAAGGGACAGTTCACCCAAAAATGAAAATTCTGTCCGTAGTTACTCACCCTCGTGTTGTTCCAACCCCGTAAGACTTTCGTTCATCTTCGGAACACAAAGTAAACAAACTTGCCGGCCCAGAAAAGTTATTAAAGACATTGTTAAAATAGTCCAAGTGACTACAGTGGCTCAATCTTAAGTTTATCAAGCGACGAGAACTATTTCCAGTGCTATTTTGTTTGCAAAAAACAAAACAAAAATAACGACTTTATTCAACTATTCATTTCCTTCTCTGTGGGCCTCGAGTGAGTTCACGTAGTGTAACAACGCAGCGCTTCTATGTTGTACGTCACACGTAGGCTCACTATTGGCCGACGCTGGTCATGTGTGTGATGCATGACGCGATTACTGTATATCGCTAGCCGGTGGCGGGGCTTGTACTAATGTGAAACTGAATGCATTCCTTAGCGGCTTATTTTGAGACACTGTTTCTGATTTATGGGGAAAATAACAACCCGAGTGGATGGATTTTTACCATAATAGGGTGGTTGTGTACACACATATCAGACACATAATTATGTAATGTATAATAATTATA
Source organism: Semotilus atromaculatus (assembly GCA_031834385.1). Taxonomy (NCBI): domain Eukaryota; kingdom Metazoa; phylum Chordata; class Actinopteri; order Cypriniformes; family Leuciscidae; genus Semotilus; species Semotilus atromaculatus. Next base: position 8,395,048 of record JAULUF010000009.1, on the reverse strand, counting down.
TATAATTTTGCATAATAGGTCTCCTTTCAACAAATACTAGATGTTAGCTAACTGCATGATTTATCTTATCTTAGAACTGGACATTTCTGCCATATGGACATTACTTTGACACAGTCACCTCCACAGTCACCTCTGATCACAGAGTAACGTAGAAACATGCATTTTCTGTAAAGCAGCTTAAACATGTTATGTATTGTGAAAAGTGCTATACTAAGGTGAAATTAAAATGATCCAGAATAAATTTAATGGGTCATCTCCTGTCCTTCTCCATCATAACCATATTCAGAGTATTTACCAGTACCTACATTACAAAACATTACAAATGTGAATTATAGCACATTCAAGCTATACAAAGCTGTTCAAAAATCTGGGGTTAGTAATCTTTTTTTATTATTGTTATTATAAAGAAATGTATACTTTCATTTAGGATACATTAAATTGAGCAAAAGAGCAAGTAAATAAATGTATAATTAGGGATGCAGCGATAACGATATCAGTATCAGTACTGGGCCAGATACCGTGCTCATGTACTTGTACTCATTAAAATGCTCCGATACCAACAACCGTGTTCAGTACAGTGCATGTGACAAAGACAACAGAGCAAACAGAGAGTAGAATGGATATATCAGAGAAGGATGTCTATGAAGTAAATGTATCAAAGTAATAGAATGCTAAACAAATAAAATATTTAGTTGGTGTGCGCAAGCTGATAAATGAAACGCACGGAGTGGCTTGAGCGCGCAGCGGCACAGACACGTTAGCTTGTCGAGCGCACATCCCTTTTGCACAGACATCGCTGGGAAGTTTGTAGTTTGGTCGTATATGGCAATAGCAAAGAAAGTAAAATGAGGAGCATATTACTAACGTTATCTGATGGTAAAGAGAGAGAGCGTGCGTACTACTTCTGTTGCATGCTCTTAAATGCTGATCGATTAATTAAAACTAAATAATATGTGCAGGTAATAACATAAACTGTTACAAATAAGTTTTCTTTGTGCAAACACCCGAAGTGCATGTCCAAAAAGCTGCTTCTCAAACAGCATATTGCAAATTGCCTATTGAATCGAGTTCTCTTTCATGTCTTGTGCTTGCTTGAAAGGACAAATTCATACAAAATTATGTCAAAATGCCTGCATAGGCAGGTATCCTTGTGAAACATAGTCGGTTATGTTTTAAGTGAACATAAACAGTTGAAAAGAAAACTCGTGTAACAGTAGAGTGGAACCATGCAGCTCTTAAAGTGACAGCAGCCTAATAAACCTACTGCTGTCTTTGTCCTCCATGTTAATCAAACAACAAAAGACAAGAGGAAATCACTGCAGGAAAGCACTGCGCTGCTGGAGCTGCTCTAATTATTCACTGTGCAAGATAAAATATGATAGAGCAATAATATGAACAATGTTCCTACAATACATTTTAGCAGGCATAATTAGGCATGAAAATAACTGAAGGAAATGTCTATTTGATTCAATATTCTTTTTGTTTCTCTGCCCAATATTTTTTAAAATTAATAAATTACATTTTGAAGTATATTCAAATATATGAGCAGATTCAAGATATGAGCAGTTTTAAATTGTAATACTATTTCACAATATTACAGTTTTTACTTTATTTTTGTTCAAATAAATGCAGCCTTGGTTAATATAAGAAACTTCTTTCAAAAATGTATACAAAATCTTACCACCCCCAAACTTTGGAATGGTAGTGTATACTTATACTGTAGTAACATACATTGGGAATATGATTCTCTGCGAATCATATTCGTGTCATTGCCTTTTTGGCATTATGCTCTACCGGTTGAGCTTCAGGAACACACCTGTACCTCACCTTGGAAGCTCTTGTTATGTCCTGAAGGGAATGAGTTGCCCAGCATCACCACAGCGGGATCAATAACAATCTCCCGACTGCGACCCAGTGATCCCGTGATCTCTCGCCGCCCTCCACCGCCGTCCAGGCGCAGGGTCAACTCGCTGTCGTGCCGATCTAAGTGAATGTCATGCCATTCTCCGTTGTCTAAACGATAAGAGGGCATTGTCAAGTTGAAGTCCCCATCACCGAGGTTGTAGAAGACACTTAACAGACCCTGATAGATCTAAGAAAGTGGGGGGGGGGGGGGGGGAGGGGCGAAAGAAAGAGAATACTGTCAGCGAATAAAATTGATGTATAGTTTTGCAGATTATATGAGGATTCAGGAGAAAATATAGAGCCAAAGACAAAGAACAATTGTGAAATTATGAAAATAGTGGTAGTAAAGTAAAGAGAAAAAGAGCTAAAGAAGCTCAGTATGGTAAGGAATAGACCCATTTGGGACTGAAGACATCAGACTGGGCCAGAGTCGGATAAAACGACTGAGCACTAACAGAATTAAACATATCAGTCCTTTAATTGGAGACAATGGGAGCAACAAATTCAATATGGTGTCAGTGAGGTTTGCCACAGTATTCTTGTGTTGCCTCTCAGACTCTCTAGGGGTCAGCTGTGAGACTTTCTTTTACTCTCTCTTTCCCTTTGTGTGTTTTATGCTCTTTTATACTGATTGCTTCTTATAAATCAAGTGTTTCCAAGGCAAGTTTTATTATTTATGAGGGCATGTAAGATAAAAAAAAAGTGTGTAATAAAGTATGGTCTAAAAGTCATCAGTTTTGTGCTTTGAATCATTCAACATTCAACAAGCCCTTCACTTTAATGTCTTTGCCTTATTTTTAACAGTGTAATAATAATAATTTAACAGGTGTTTTACTTTACAAGCTTATTACTAGCCATAGCTCCATATCTGGAGGAAAAAAAGGGAAACGCCAGGTTTAACAATGAGGTATGTATTAGTTTGTGAGAAACAGCAGCTTGCCAATCTCCTGAAGAGAGCCCCAAACTTCATTTAAATTTCAGAATCTTTCTGCATGTGTCCCAGAGAGCATAATTTGCCAGCCTTCATGACATACTGGCTTTGTTGTGAAGGAAAAAACAGGACTAATCAATGATGCAAAAGGCAGTGAGGCTCTCTCACATGTGTATACAGTTGTACAAAAACTGTAAACGGTATACACAAATAAACACGATTGACCTCTATGAACTTCCTTCTCTTCCTCAGCCTACTGAATTTCACCTGCGGTACAGCTCACAAGATAATCTCAAACCGGATTGTTAGATTATTTCAAGGCTGAGTCTATGCTGGGTAGGAATTAAAACCTCAAGGCATTCTAATTAACAAGAACATTAACTTTAATCTGTCCATGGAATATATGAGATTTTCCCTTATGCCCTAAGATTTACCCCACAAATGACAGTAGAGATGCTCTCTATTTTCCCCAGGTGGATGTGAACCGTGCCTCCACGCCCCTCATCCTCACCAAATAATCCAGAAAGCAATGTCATCAACTGGAGCAGCAGGTAAAGCCATCTGCCCAGTTCCATGTTTCAGAATTAGAAGCATTTGATCATGGACCATTGGATCTTAAGTGCATAGTATTAAGTATGTTTGGCTTCCCTAACCACCTTTTCATATTTTGTTACGTGTAAACAATATTATGAGACATCGTTAATCAATGCCATGACAAAATCTAGGGAATCATTAAATAAATCATTTTTGGTGGTTGGTGTTGAGACATCAGGTGTTGAAGTATACAACTGAAGCATTTTCTCAGAGGAGGGAATAAAATGGCTCAAATTGAATGAGAAAATAATCAGCAGTATAAAAATAAAACAAAATATGAGCTCAAATGGATAAAAAAATTGCTTTAAACCAACACACAGCGATGGATCTTCATAAGACTTCATAAGGCCTCATTTCATGAGTTCACAGCCAACCGATATGTCAGGAAAACAACAGTAAGTGATTGTTGTTGTCTGATCTTTTAGAGCCTTGGTTCTCAACCAGATGGCCGGGACTCACTTGAGGCCTCAGGAAACTTTCAAAAAGGCCTCAAAATGGCATTAAAATATACTACTAAACTAATGAAAGTCAAGATATATCTTATTCTAATTCATCCCCTAACTTCTTTTACTTTTTCATTAAAGAACTAGAGTTCCCACAGTCTTAGAAAACCGAGATATATGAGGTAGCCTCATTTTGCAAAGTGTGATTTCTAGACCTGGAGAAGTCTTGTAAATTAACTACATACTATATATTAAATTATATGGAGATTTTATATAATGAATATAATTATACCACGCTCTAAAATATTTTATCAGGTAGAAATTGTGAACCGTGAATCATGAACAACTGGAAAGGTCAAGTAAAATCAGGTTAAAGAAAGTGGGAATCTTGAAGAACATCTTAAAACTCCTGGAATGCTGACATTTAATTATTTTAAATGGAAGGGGCTCAAATAATGCAGGCTTATAATGTAATTTTTTTTTTAATTTTGTCATCAAAACCTTCAATAAAAAACAATGAAATGTAATTTTGATCTACCAACATTAAAGTACTGCAAAAACATCCATACTTTGCATCTGGCACATGTTATCTCAACACGATTTAACGTTTCTCCGTAGAACACTATTTACCAAGTTTAAATCCATCCTTTTACAACCAGCATCCATCTGAGGCTGCGTATAAGGTTGTTTTCTGGTGTCATGATTAAAATGATCAGATCAAATCAAATCAATAAATCTGTAAACATATTCAGAATCCCATGAATGCAAGGAAAACAGACTACATTGATAATCTGCTGCCGCTAATGGACATGTGGCTAAGTCTCTTGAGAAGAAATTAGACTATCAAACTATTATTTCCTCCTCATCCGTTGATGACAAGAACACCTTGCTGGAAATGTCTCAGTGAGTTGATGCATCATAATCAGACACAACAGGCAATTCTAAATGGATATTGGCACATCACATCAATTAGCATTATTGCTAAGGTAATTGAGAGGAGCACAGCAGGAGATTAAGTTTTAATCTTTCGCACATGGCAAAAAGGCAGAATCAGTTCTTGCACCACTGTGAAGCCTCACAAGAATCCCAATATAAACAGGTAATGCAATCTGTAGCCTGCCACTTTAGGGGATATAAAATGTCTTCTATCTCACAGACACGTCTTATTCATGCTGCAGATAAATCGCCCACGTTTTACATGGGGGAGAAAAAGAGACAGAAGAGAGGGAGAGAAACAAAGCAGCAATCAGCAATCCGACCACATAATCTTAAAGCAGGTGTTGGGAGGGAAAAAATTAAAACATGAAAAAATGAGACAGCCTTGGAGTGAGAGGGTAGATGGCATGCATTCTGCAAGTGTATCAGACGAATCGGGAGACGAATACTAATGCTTCCATGATTAAACACGATCTCGTTGCTCCATTCAAATTCCCACATTGCACCACTGTTGCAACAACGTTCGTGGGGTCTGGCAGATGGGCTGCTATTACAGAGCACATCAAGAACAAATAATCTTTATATGCTTGTGGTCAACGCTGCTCATTTGTTTTAAGGACTTTTCATGGGCACAAATTTGTGGGGAAACAGAGGAGACATTAAAAACAGGGTGGTAAATATTTATATTATTTTAATATCTAAGTTAATGCTAAATTCTGAATATAATACTGTTCAAAGTTAATTCAGATTTATTCTTAAAGGGCATCTTGCAGGTTAGAGTACAGAGTGAGCCAATGTATAGAAAAATAATGTAGGAACTAGATTTAAATATAAACATAATATACTTATAAAACGCTATTTGGGATTCTGGAGTCGTTTTTGTGTGAAAATTTTACTTCCGCATTAAACCGCCGAACCGGACGTGACGTAACAGCAGGGAGTGCGGTCAAAGTAAACAATGTATCGCTATGACTGCTCGGACGCTGAGGAAATTGTAGCCTACAAGTTTACTCGTATGATTTATATAATAATTCATATAACTGATATATAATGATATGATATAAGAGCCTGATATGAAGCCAAGTGAGCAGGACAGGATTAGACAGAACAACGGTGAGCTGTGCTGTGAGGAGAACAGTGTTAGCTTATAACGTTAGATGTATTCACGTTAGCCGACGATATGTATAACACTATGCTCAGATCATAATGCTGTACAGATTATCACCATGTATCAGGCAACAGCAAAGCTAGTATTTAGACCGTTACCTGCATGTGTTGTGTATGTCAGCCATTAGGAGACAGTTTTCAGAGGAAGAGGGACTTTATAAAGGCATTGAATGGCCACATTTGGTGACAATGAATAAAAAAATGATCACAGTCACAACTGTCTTGCTGTATAAAAACTTTATATGTAGAAACAGCCAACACAAACATTAAAGTCGGTTTGTACAGATTGAAAATGAATTATAGAACATGATATATTATATTTATGATAATAATAATAAGTGTTGGCTGCAGACTAACAAACACATAAATTATAATGAATTAAATTAAGACGAGGCACATTTTGTAAAACAGATGTACAATAAGTGATTTCTGACGGATGCGTGAGCGTGAAAAAAACGTTTTTTCAACACAATTCTATTAAATTTGTGCCCTTATGTCATGCAAAACTATTTTAAATCCTGCATTTACTTTTCATATGGTATTTTCATACAAGGTTATATTAATTTTGAAAAAAAAAAAAAACCTGCAAGATGCCCTTTAACACATTAATGTCAATTAATGTCCAAAAAGGTTACGGTAAAAAAAAAAAAAAAAAAAAAAAAAATTAACCGTTTTCAGCATTGATAATAATATGTATCATGAGCACCAAATCTGCAGATTAGAATAGGCTTGTTTGAGATGAGCAAAATCTGCGTAGAACCGATCACCAGTGATCAACGCGAGATGCATGCCGGTTAGAAATGTGTCCGAGCGCGGTCCGCCTGGCTCTGATGTCATGCAGACGTATGTCAAAAAACTCTCGTGAGCGCAAGGCGCACGTGTCGGATTCTGCAGTCGAGCGCAGTTGCTCTCCACCGACTGCGCGGATCAAAAGCATGATGGAAAACGACTTTGCTGACGACACAGCTTAATGCTCATTGGTTTAAACAACCGTGATGTATTGTTCTCTTTAAAAAAAAAATATTTTAAAACTCTGGTATCATGTTTTATGTGTATACGTACGTTACAGTATGTGTGAATAAACTCTCTGACAGTGCGATATGGGTTATGTGATGTCATTTCTATAGAAAATAAAATAATAAAAACACATGTCTGTATTAAAGAAAAAAATATTGATAAACGCGTATTTGGAATGGAATTAAATAACAAGTACTTTGGGTGTCTTGTTCATTATATTTATTTTCATATAAAAGCAACAAAACTTAAATTACATCCAGTTTATTAGCAACACCGTGCACGAGCGTGAATCTCGTGAATCCCGCGATATCCGCCTTTGATCCCGCAGGTGTCTGATCCACTGCGAGAAGAGAGATCTGTCCGTCTTGACTGCGCTTTTTTCACTCCTCCCCTCACTGCAGCCGACTACTCTCGCATACATTTCAGGCGAGGCAAGGCGCATCTCAAACAAGCCTATTGATATGTGAAGGGTCATGTGACAATGACGACCAGAGTAATGATGCTGAAAATACAGCTTTTCCATCACAGAAATAAATGATATTTAAAAATATATTAAAATACAAAACTGATATTTTATAATGTAAAATTTCACATTATTACTGTTTTCACTGTATTTTTGATTAAATAAATTCAGCCTTGGTGACCCTTAAGAGACTTTTATTTCATAAACACTAATAATTCTAACCAAATATTTGGATGGTAGTGTGTGTGGAAATTAATATTTCTAACATATCTTTATTTTTAGTTCTTGATGCCTATTATCTAATGTCTTTATTGAACCCCCCCCCCCCCTTTTTGAGAATATCAAAACAATTCTAAGAGGCTTTGGGAAAGGAACAAGATAATAGTACATCTCCAGCAGAAAGAAAACCTTGATAATGCATCAGTCATATTCAAGGGAACTGAAGGGCATGAGAGAGGAAAAGAGAGATGCTTTCAAAAGCACTAACCTCCAGTTTGAGATATTCATTCTGCTCTTTGGACAGGAGGCTGAGGATAGAGCTGCTGTGTTTCCGTGTCCGGACCAGGACCCGAATCTGCGTGTGTCTGGCCGGGAGCGTGAAGGCCAGCTGAAAGTGTATGTGACTCCTTCCATCAAAAGAATACTCCGGGACCTCTGTGAAACACAAATATGTTCTTCAAATGCAGTCCTTAAAAAAGTATGCATAAACACTACAGTGAAAAACGCACTGTGAGAATATCGCAGGATGCGATTACATAAAGAAGCTCTACAAATTCATTACACTTCTGAATGCGATTTGTGCCAAGATTTAGTGTGTGTGAAAATCCTGCCTGGGTGCTAACACTACTCCTCCTACACAGAGCAATTCAAAGATATTCACTGGCCCACTAAAAATGTATCCACATCCATTCAGTCATCCTCTTTAGCAATGACTTATCTGCTTTATCTTCAAAGCCTCAGTCTCTCTCACCTCCCACTTATGAAAATAGTAGTTGTCCCAAAGTTTCCAAGCTATGTCTGAGTAATTACCCTTTTCACACTGATGCCCGCTGTACCCAGGTGTGCACTGACAGCTGAAGGAACCCCACTCGCCGTGGCAGCGACCCCGGGTCCCGCAGGAGGGAAAGCCCATGTTCACACAGCTACTGTCCGTCATCAAACATCCTGGAGCACTGCCAGAGGAGTCGGCCGGTGAACCTAGGTCATAAAACTGAGAGAGAGAGAGAGAGAGAGAGAGAAAGAGTCAAAGTGAGGGATACAGACTACCAGAAGTCATGTAAACACTGAGAGAGGACCAAAAGAAAGTGATTTAAAGATACTTAAAAAAATATAAATAAAGCAGAAAATAATGGTCAGGATAGGCCAAACTGGGGAGCTTGAGAAGATAAGAGATGGAAAAAAGAAAGTTCATTTTATCTTATTTGTGCATTCACCTTTAATCCAGCCTGACATAATGAATATTACTATGCCAAGCAGGCCAAAGCCACTTAAAAAAAGCAGGCCTGCAGCGCTCTGTATTAACAGAATGGGGGAACCTTGAGGTCTTAAATTCTCTTCACAAGAGAACAACCATGCACCACATTACATAAATTTTTCCTTTCATCTGATGACTCCTATTTATTCATGCCCACTCCTCTTAATGTCATGTTATTGAAGTGGCTGCAGCATCAGTTTGATCCTGTGCGGGAACAAGTTGCACCCGAATTTACTTGATTTACTTGCAGATAAATAAGCAGAAGGACTATGTTAATTCCACTGAACTACTCTTTGTCACTCTTTATTTCATTTTAGACATTTTAGATATTTCCTCATTAGCAATATTAATGAGATAATTACTGGCTGACCGTACATTATTCCAGGAAACTTTACTTGTAGTCTTGGTGAATGTGTGTTTGCTTCATACTGATCTTTCACAGAGAAATGATTTTAAGCACTGCCTGTGTTGTCTACTACACTGCTGTTACCTTCAGTGAATACTTACTGAATCAGTTCAGAATGTTCTTTACAAGTTTGTTTTACTGAGATGTTATTTCTGGAAGCGTGTTATTAGAGGGTCTGTTCAAGTGTCCTGTAGTTGACTGGTGACCTTAACCTGGCTGTGCTTTGGCTACTCATAACATCTGACCAATGACGCTGATATATACTGTATATACACACAGAAGCATAAATGAGTATACACCCCCTCTGAAAGTTACCAGATTCAGCAATTACTCTTTATGTAGAAGACCTATTTGGGTTCCATGATCGAATGTTCCAGCAAGTCTACTTGATTGCCAAATTACCAAAGAAGCATGTCTACAATAATTAGGAACATAAGATGTTAAAATTTTGTGTTGCAAAAATGAGAGCAATGTAACTCCTGAAAGTTACAAAATAAAAAAATGTTCTGGTGCAATTTTTGTAGTACAGTGAAAAGTGCCTAGTCCTCCCAGAGAAGTTTGGTGGTAGTAAAGCTCTGAGGAATGGGGGAGTTGTACTTTATCAAAGGTGTCATGAATTCACATACAAAATCTTGAAACAGAAGATACTACCTTCGCCTTATTTCCTGCAATGTTGGACACTTTTCAACATGACAGTGACTATAAATTCTTACAAGGTGAAAAAAAAGGATTTCAGCCCACATTAACACTACCGGGCACCTGTATGGGATTTTGAAGAGAAGTTGAGCAACACTCCGCATCAAACAACAGGGCACTCAAGGAGGTGAAAATTAGATGTGAAAATTTGTCATGAACTTGTACAATTTATGCCAAGAAGGATCAGAGCAGTAGTTATGGAGGACATACTACATACTAGAATATTAAATGTAAAATTAAGGGTATAGTCATTTTTGCAATCCCAAAGTTTGGGAGCGAAATTATTTTATCAAAAATACAGTAAAACAAAAATACTTTTTTTTTCTATTTTAATATACATGTATTTTTTTTATTGAAATTCATCCTGTGATGGTAATTAAAAATTTTGTGAAATGTAAATGTCTTTACTGTAACTTTTAAACAATTTAATGAATCTTTGCGGAATGAAAGTATTAATTTATAAAAAATAAAAAAAAATTCTAGTGACCCCAAACTTTTGAACGGTAGTTTATGCAACATTGCTGCTTGTTTTTGGTGTACACCTGTGCAAGGTTGACCTTTTCACCATAAGGTTTAGGGACGTTTGGTTTATTTTTTTCCTTTAGTTTGGATTTGGATTGGATTATACTTTCTCTTTAATGGGATTCATAGCTCAAGCAAACCTGTGTGACCTTTTAAGTAACGTACTGTAGTTCCCTGCATGTACCTCCCAAGGTGGAGCAGTAAATGGCATAATATTCTTAAATCTTAAAATCACTTTGCCATGCACCCCATAACACTGTGTATTTGCCACCAAAAAGACTACTTAGAATTATCACGGGTCAACAACAGGGAAAGAGCAAAAGGACGTAAACCATCTGAGAAAACTGAGTGGGCAGAAGAGTTTTTAAAATAGCAATTCTACCTCTGTACTTCCTCCTTCCACAGTCTATGACCTGCTTTCCAGTCAAGCCGCAGTAGCCTAAGTGAACCCTTCTATGCTGTTCCTCTGTGTCTGATGATCACTGGTCAAGTGTTTTAGACTCAAGAACTTTCAGCTGAGTCACGGTGTTAAAATGAGAAACAAACAACCACCCACCATTACAAACCTTGACATGATAACGTGGGGTGAGATCATAGATCGGTTAAAAAGACAAGTTGCATGGTCATTTATAACTCAGTTCTTAGAAAACTAAAAACTGACAGTGTCTGCAAGCCCTATGAGGCCATGGTAAGCATCTTGGCTTGTCCATATAGGGGCAGTATAACAATTAGGGCTGTTACTTTACGTTCGAAAATCGATTGCACAATCGATCGGACCAACCAACACAAGTTTCGAAAATGGAAATAGGGAATCGATTTAAACGTCCTTTTTTCTTTCTTTTTTTACCAAAAATGTGTTTTAGGTGGACAGATCAATACAGTACACAGAACATGTAGGATGTTGGAAAATAACAATGTCTTCTTTGTTAATAAAATGCTTTAATATTCGCTATTACTTCAATGCAAGCGCCATTTTTTTTGCTTAGTGACGTGTGTGTTCAAGCAAGCTAGAAATGCGCAGATTCTGCGCAATACGCTGTTTTTAATATATCAAGAGGACTCACGAGTTGCGTATTTGCGCTAAATCCGCGCAGCTTTGGCCACACGAACTTCCCCAGTAAAGTGAGTAAACATAGAAACACTCTAAATTGGCTCATGATTTGACAGCGTTACCCGCCAAAGTTCATTTTTACCTGCATTTGGCGGGTTGGCGGATGTTAATTTCAATCCCTGAATGTTGCACTCCTGTTTGTCATTGTGCACGAAACTTCACGCCAATAAATCATCAGAATTATTGCTGACTTGTGCACGTCTCAAGCGCCCTCTTTACGCTCGTCCTAACGCCTGTTAGTTGTCCGTGGATTTGTCTATATTTGGTGTTGAAAATGGAAACGTCTTTAGACATGGAAAATCGATTTTACAATCGATTCTATGAACACTTATGTCTCAAAAATCTAACAGGATTTTTTCACAAAAGTGACAGCCCTAATAACAATATACCGCATTTCATATTCATCAGAATTTTAGAAAAATAAAAAAGTATCATGTTTACACAAAAATATTAAGCAGGAAACCTGTTTCCAACATTGATAATAATAAGAAATATTTCTTGAGCACCAAATCAGTAGAACATTAATTCATTTTATATATATATATATACACATACATATGAAATGTTGGAAAAAAAGTGCAATTATACTTTTAAATATAAAAGGTGAAGGCTGCGTCATAGTAAGGCTCCATATCTAGCCTGCAACTTTATCAAGCTCCGTCAAATCTCAATTTGAAAGATACTTGGAAGGCAGTCTCCGTTGCACACATTCCAATTCACAAAAAATTATTATCGGAAAAGGAAGCGGTACTGAGCTTGTACAATTTCATTGTGTAATGAAAGATTGTACTGGTCTAGGAAGGACACAGTCTCACTAGAATGTTACCCACTGTCTTTATAAATAGGTCATTGAATCATTGACTCCGCCGTTCGCTAAAAAATCGGAATCATTCAGTAACACAGCTGTATGTTGCTCAGACATGGCAGCTTTTCTGCAGTGGCTTTGTTTTGAACTATTTGAACATTTTTTCCTAGAGAAAAAACAGTCAATAGTGCTTAATCTAAAATATCTTCTAAAGGTCACTTAAGACGTTGCTGTTGTTTAAAATCAATGTCACATTTGTAATCGTTCTAAAATTTTGCAAAACTATACTCTTAGCCCCGTTTCATTTGCCACTTCAAGAAAGCCACTTCACTTTTGCCACTTCACTTCACTTTGCACACAAATCAAGAAAACCTCACCTTGCTGTCCACAACGAGGTTCCGGATACAGCCAGTGAAGTGCTTGTGTTGAAGTTGTGGGTAAATATATGGCAGGTTCTCATTCACTCCTCCTAGCTGAAGCACCTGTGTCACATTCAGATGCCTGAAAGCACATCAGAAAGGGACAATGACCCTTTCCATTAACGTGCTGTATGTTATGGAGAGGTAATTTTCCAATAGAGATGAACTCCGATAATTCATTTGACCTTTTAGATTGAGACCTTTGTGTGACTATCAATATTTCAAGATGTTATTGAGTTCATAATTACAATGAGACTCATTTGTAGAGTGAGAAAGGTAATAATTGTTTCATTGACTGGTGCTCTGTGTCATGGTATCATGGTGGAGGAATGGTTTCTTTGGGCACTATAACTTAACTGGTTCATCAGGGTGATATTTTTAACACTTTAAACAAACATAAGTTGGTGTGAAAAGAGAAATATAAAGGAAGAGAAGTGCTTTACTTGTCCATATTCGGTGTAATGCCAGTAACTTCACAGGAAGTGTGGTCTTCAGTAGTTAGCCAGCTGCCCACTCCCTCCATCTCCATGATAGTGGCTCCCGCACAGCGGTCAAGTGTAAAACGCACCTCCTGGGAACAAACGTGTGGAAGAAAGGAACCTTTATTAACACACCAATGTAGGAATTTGACTTCCATGAAATACCACAATTGAATGGCGGCATATTAAACATTCTGACACATTGACAGTCAGACACATTTAGAATATAAAGTTTTTTTTTTTTTTTATGTTTTTCTTTAGCTGTGGTCTCTAAGCCCCTACACAGAAATGATTAATAATTTTTCAAGGATGATGTTTGAGTTATATGATCAAGCTAACATTTTGTTTATAAAAATACTTCTTATACAAATTTGGAAAAGTATCAGCCAGATACATCAATGTTAGGTACATATTTCTAGCAAATAAAACATCCGGTAACACTTTATTTCGATAGTCCACTAAAGACATTCTACTATAGTGTTACTGCTTAATATTTGCTAACACTTTATTTTTATGCTCCCCCAACATACTTTCTCAATGCCTTAATAAACTTTTAGTTTTAGTCAAATGGACTTTCAATCATAAACAGTTGTTTAGTGTATGATGTAAGTGTATGATTGACAGTCCATTTCACAAAAAATGAGAATCATTCACTTTCAGACTTTACAGTCGTTCTTGCAGTTCTAGGAGATGCATGACAAATGAAAACAACGTGTTCTAAAATTGGCTAAAAATATCACATATATAAAATCTGAGTCAGTGAACATTATACACTGGCTCAGACTTTCTGCAACTAGCATTGACTCATCCAGACTGTAAATAGCAGCAAAAATCTGGGCAAAAGTCATCAAGTGTTTCCAGCTTTTAAATGTCTTCTAGATATTATTACATTTCTTTTGCTTGAATCACCAAGTTGGTTCAAGAGCTTCTTCTCACCAACATTTTTAACTCTGGAAGAAGGCAAACTTCACACTCTTTCTCCACTCTCTATGGAGGCTAAAGCCTAAGGCACGGTATTATTAAACATATTGCATGTCAAGAAGCTAAAGATTCCAACTTGCAATGTTCCCTTCACACCCAGCAGGATGCTTACATCCTGTTTGTATTGAACAATAAGGATTATAATTTGAAGAAATTTCAGACTGACCCTAAGGAAGTTCCACCCCAGCAAGACTACAAGCTAGCACTACTACAGCGACTAGCAGCAACAACAAAGAGGCCTTTGGATCTGAAACAGTTCTGGCAACAATGAATACAATACAAATTAGCACACTAAACATTGTTTGGGATCAAGTAAACCCAACTAAAAGCTGCGACCACAGTTCCCCTGTCCCTCTCGGGCTGTGAAGATGGTTTCAGACCAGATAGTAAGACTTTGACGTCTTGTACAGAAGTACTGAGGTGTATTATTGGAGGAAGCTGCCGAGGAGAGACGGGTCGCCGCTCGATTAAACACGGCAGTCAGTCGCTTGCTAACGGTGAATGCATACTTTGCTGTTGCTCCTCACGTCCAGTCTGTGCCACCGTCTGTCTGCTACATTCACGTTGCCCGGCAACTGCAGGACCAGTGTACCCGAGCCATGGTTAATTTTTAGGGTGGGGGTGCCGTCGATCAGTTCTGAGAGAGAGATAGAGAGAGAGAGAGAGAGAGAGAGAGAGAGAGAGAGAACAACAACATAGTTAGACTGTTAAAACCCAGATACAGAACCACAAAGGAGTGGAGGATGGTTATAAAAACTCAACCTTGAACACACACACACTAACACACACACACGCACACACACACACACGCACACGCACACGCACACACACACACACACACGCACACACACGCGCACGCACACGCGCACACGCACACGCGCACGCACACACACACGCACACACACGCACACGCGCACGCACACACACACACACACACACACACACACACACACACACTACCAAGTAAAAGTGTTTTATAAGTTCAACTAGCAGCAGACTTTTGACTAACAAATGTATCACATAAACTTGCGCTTTGTTTCACATTACAGGGTCAAGTAAGCGCTGCAGAGCCTGCCACAATTACAATTATATTATCCTCTGGCATAATAGGAAAAACATATTACGGAAAGTTCTTCTTTTTGTCTGAGTTAGTCGATTGGCAAATTAAAAATTAATGAAGCCAGGAAGACTCCCCTAAGCATCGTATATTCTGACAGAGTCTGAGCATACAGGCAGAAATGCCTTCAACTAATTTCACATTTATCAGCATGATCTTTGCTGTTAAATAAGCCCGCCGTGCCTATTTTGGCCGAAATGTCTGTCTGTCGTTTGTCTCACCAACCCGCTTTCCCATTGTCTTTCAATTCTCCCTCTATTTTCTTATTTGTCATCCTCTCGAGTTCTCCCTTTGATACACTCTTTTCATTCCAGTAAATAACATGCACTTCCTCTCAGCTCTGCTATGTTGCACTGTGTTGCCCTCACCATCTGCAGACCATGCAACTGAACTTTTGTTGGTTACAGTGTTTTTTTTTATACTGTATGAGAGGATAATGTATAAGATGAACTGCAATTAAGCAACACTAGATGCTTCTCAAAACACATGTACCCACTTCATTAGCTTAAATCAAATGATAGACATATTGTCCGGGCTAATTCCCTCACACCGTCATTAAAACTGCCTGATTTATGTCGTCCATCTGTGCTTTTTCTCGCTGTCACTCTATTTCTCCTATTATTTCTTGCACAGAGTGTTTCAGCAAGTGAATGTCTTCCATCATCATCCCCTGCATGGTTTAACCCATTCAAGCGGCTCATAAGTGCTGAGGGACTTTGTCTCACTCTGAGGGAGTTTGGTTAACACATGCTGTGAGACAAATAGAGCAATAATGGAAATAATAATGGCTCAAAAGTACTGTTTAATAAAATTGTTCAGTATTTTGCAGGTGTTAGTTAGTAAAAGTAGGTATTACTCTGGTCCACTACGATTTTATAAGGTGAACAAAATTTTTGGTGTATAACCCATTAGTGCAGATAAAATGAGATTACCCCTCATTTTGTTTAAACTTAACTTTCGTTAAAATTTTGTTTTCTCTCTCAAACTTTGTTATAATATTCTCACATTTAATTAATCAATTCTTCAAATTATTTTGAAAAAATGTACTACTTATCTTTAAATAGTGTAAATTAATGCTGTATGAATGGAATACATTTATTGTGATAATCAAATTTACGTTCACAATATTTATCTTGTCACCATTTAATGTAAGCGTTTGAATTCAAAAAGGTACACAAACTGGAAATAACAAATGAACAAGGACATAAAACACAGGCTTACGACTTAAATGCATGACAGTGAGTTTGTTTGCGCTTGAATGAATTAATCTCAATTGTAACAAATATCAATCTATGCACTGTCATGTTGTGCACTTTGTGTACAATAAAATTGGAAAGTGTTACAACCCTCCCCTGTTAGCTTGCCATAATATCTTAAATACTTCCAAATAGAAATTATAAACCCAAAAAAGTGTCCTTTATTAACTCATGATTCACACAGCTGAATGAAATAAACTTTATAAACTCTTCAGAGTTTCTGAAACTGTTTCTATCTTGGCGGTTTCCAATGGTCTCAATGAATTCACTCTCAACCTTTTTCTCTAGTGTCTCCAGGCTAACTCCCGATGGTATCAGAGTGTTGAGCTAGAGATAACAGTGAACATGCTGGGTGCGGAGCAGTGCTGCTGTAATCTGGGCTGAGAAGCCCTTTTTAGAGGGAAGCCCCTGAGAACAGACAACTGCTCCCCTACACTGATTCTGTCACCAATCCTATCCCAGACATGAAGCGCTACCGACTGAGAGCAAGACCATGTCTTCTCTGGCTGACATGACATTTTAGGTAGAGTGCAGATGAAGTAGGATTGAGAAAGGAAGGGCAACAGCAGTGAAAATGAGAGATGGAAAAGGTACAAGTCTAGGGTTGGTATTGATTTGAAAGGACTGAAACGAAGGGAAGTAATGAATGTGTGTCTCTGTAAGACAGATGGAAAGAGGAAGTGACTATTGGAAGTTTCTAAAGGCCATGACACACCAAACCATCATCAAAGAACTAGTGGTAATGAAATCTGACTATGTTGTTGGCTCTCGTCCCATGCGTCTGGGCCAAAAAGTTGTGCTCAGACACACTCTAAAGTCTATAGCCAACAACCAACTAGCAGTTTTGCGCCTGCGTGAGAGGAAATGACGATCATAAGAGCAGGGTGCCAGTAGTCTATAGTCGAAAAATAGCCAAGAACTCACGGCGCCTTAAAAATCTCAATGCCAAGTAGTCTATAGTCATAATTCAAACGTGGAAACAAAATTAGGACTGCACACTTTTTACCCCTAAGCGAAAAACAAAAAAGAATGTGAGTATAACGGTACCTTAACCATTTTGAATATGAATCATGTTGATCATTTTCTTCATTCCAGACAGCTGTGTCGAGTATTGGAATACTCTGGTAAAATGAGGTAAAATTTGAACCACCTTCTCTGTGTACCCCTCTTGACTTCATTGCTTGCTCGGTTTCATCACTTTCACTTTCCTTCTCTTGGAAAGGTTAGTTATAAAGCTAAACAGCCAATCAGAGTTCTCTTTTTCACCGACGGAGTGTGACTTGTGCCGATAGTGCGGAACACGCCACAAAAAATGAGACACTCAACGATGTCCCGAAGTTGGCTGATAACCGACCACCGGCTTGGTGTGTCAAAGCCTTAATATACAGATGAAAACCAGGAAGAGAGAGAGAGAGGAAAAAAGAAAACAGGGTGAGGAGACACATGGTTTGATCTGGACCACTGGCCAGCACTTTCAGTGTTACATCTGTAAATGTCATATACAGGGAACACAATCTGTATATGTAATTAGGCTGCAACATGTTTTTGCTCTCAGAAACGATCCCTCAGCAGTCACAGGGGGTCGTCTGTGCTCTCTGCTCCTCATCCCTAATTCATACTGGTCTCCCTGCAACATCACTGCACATTAATCCCTCTGTCAGCAGGAGGGAAGATGAAGGGAGACCAACCTCCTCCCCTCGGATCCCCCTCAAATGCATTTCCACTTTAAGCATAAGAAATGGCTTCTCTTTGGGGGTCCTAAGGGACGAGCAGGAGGGCCGATGGCTTATGGACCCTGAAAACCCCACCCAGCCCTCACATCAGCGGTTCGGGAAATGAGCTGAAATACTGTAAGTTGAAAGGGATATTTGAGAGCTGCTGTGGCATGATGAGTCTGAGAGGGTTCACTGTGAAGCAGGTTTCTGCAAATTGACCATAATGCACACATCACACTCTGGGTGTAACTGTATCTCTGTGCTCAAATGTGTGTGTGTGTGTGTGTGTGTGTGTGTGTGTGTGTGTAAACGTTTACAAACACTTTCATAAACACTTCACAGTTCCTAAAACATTTTTACGGCATTTTCATTGACTGATAATAAAAATAGGCTAAAACAAAGGTTTTACTTCATATTACCTATCTTTCATGGATTCTCCCAGATATTGATAAGTATTGATTATTTTACAGCTTGTCAGTGCAGAACGGCTGATCAGTAGTAAATTCTGCTCCATCTGAACGCCAGAGGGCGCTCTCACGCTGAGACGCCAAATATGCCCCGCCGCAGAAGTACGATAATGCACTTCATCATCAGGCATCATCGCTGTAGCTGAATAAACAGAAAATTGAGACGCTTTGATTGATTTAACATGACTAATAAACACACAACTGCTTTATTTCGTGTAAGAAACCACATCATCTTACAGAAGGATGCTCAACTGTTGATATGAAGGTTCATAAATGCTTCTCATGTTTGGAAAGATGTTTGATGAGTGCGATGAGTGAGATGTTTTGCATCTTATAAGTGACTCAAACTCTCAGTGCTTTCAGATGGAGCAGAGTTTACAGAACTGTACATCAATGACAAAATGCGCATTAAAAAAAAAAAAAATCACAGCCTTTGCGATTTCATAATCGTTAATTCCTGCGATGGGAAAGCTGAATTTTCAGAAGCCATTACTCAAGAAACATTTCTATAATAAATTCTGAAAAGTTTTGTTCTTTCTTTCTAAAAAAAAAACTTAATGAAACCAAAGGTAAAATGTGTTTTATTCAAAAAGGTGGTCATATAGCCCCCATATAGCCTATACTATATATATAACTCCTATATTGATATTGAATGAGGGCTATAATACATTTTATATACCGGTTATATTATAACCTGTTTCTCAATGTCCTTGAACATCATTTACAGCCAGAAGTCTTTTCAGTCACGGATAAATTACCTCATGAGGCTTCTTATCATTCAATAAGTGTCCTTAATCAAATAAATTTGATTTGTCAGTCTAATTTGTCTATTGATTTGACATGCTCACCCCTCAAATCTTTGTCTAACCTTGAAAAGAGACTGTAACCACCAATAAGACCAATGTGACAAAGACTTCAAGCACGTTTTCCGTGCCCATTTCCACCAATGAAAATAAATTGAGGAGGAGGTCAGAGGTCGTCTAGAGAAAATGAATCTGGGTTGTAATGAGAAGTAATTCATGCTAGAGGTGAAGAAAGACAGTTTCTCTTTAATACAGATGTCACGTGTGGATTTCATGCTCTGTGCTTGTTTTATAATGTGCGCAGCTATGCCTCAAGCGCTGATGAGTGAACCACCCATGTATACGCGTGCCTTGATATACATATGGCTTAAAAGGAAAACACATGTTTACTGACAAATGTATTTAAAATATCAATAAAAAAAATGTCATGCAAATTTTAATTTGAAGCCAAAACTCTTTAGCCTGACTACGTCAGACTTCCTACTTCCGCTAATTTCATTTTGCTCCTGTAGTCAGTCTGAGATAGCAGCCTATCTTTCAGTTTTCCACCGGCCTGAAAACAGCCGGCCCAATCAACGAACAGAAGGCGGCTGAGAGCCGTGACATAGCCGCTAAGCGCCGAGTTTTACATTGTAGGATAGAGAAATCGAAAACAGAAACGACCGCGGAAATTGGAAACGAGACACGTGATTGTACCGTGGATGCGTAGATTAACATCGCATAATCTGCAAAAGTCGTTTACAGCCATGTTCACTCCGGTATTTCGCTCGCATCATCAAGTGTTTACAGCAGGTTTACAGTGGAAGTTCGATCATAGATTTGAGTTCGATGCATGATGTCTGTGTTTAGATGCGGCTGTGTCGGCGCATAACAAACTTATCTGATTGGCTTACGGGTAACCAATGATTTTAAACTTTTAATGATTTTAAACAAGCGCCCCCTAGCTAGAGAGAAAACACTTCTCTATTATGCTATTCCAGACTCTGTCTATGAAGCAAAGTGAAGTAGCAGAGTCTGGTATTACCAGGCTAAAAACTCTTACAGCTAAACTGGAAATGTTTACTGACCAGCCGCAATGTTCAGCTCACCTCAAACCAATCAAACCCAAACAAATACTAACTTCTTGAACTTGGAAGAGTTGCAAAGGTTGTGAGTTGCTTTCCAGCAACCAACAGATTCATAATCTATTCGTAAACAACTCAGAAGTACTAATAATCACACAGACACACACGAATGATCTGCTGCACACAGGGATGTATGTGGGAGGCCCCGGGTGTGTTTGCACTATGCAACTGCATTGTAGTATCAGTGTCATGAGTGTCTTTAATAAGAAGAGCAGAGGCGTAAAACTGGCAGGCAGCAGGCCAATGATAAGGTTTAATAGGCCACAGTGAAGAACAGCAGTAAGTAATAAGGTCTGATAGAGTGAAGGCAAGGAGGACTGGAGAGAGAGAGTAATGTACAGGGACTCACACTGTGGCTACACTTGTTCTGCTGTCCTCCGCACTGCCATTCATCATTATTCATCGCCTGCTTTCTTACTTTGTTCCACCTTCCCGTTCACACACCATTTTCGTCTCTCACCCAGACATGAACTTCTTTCTCCGCTTAAATCATGTCTGAGCTGCGCCACTTACTTGTTCCTCCTCAGCAGTTCCTTCAAATCTGAACCTCTTTTATCTATTTAATCTGGCACTCTTTCCACGCTGTCTCTCCACTAGACTCTTTCTCTGTTTCTATTTCTCCTCTTTCTGATTGCTGCATGTCATCACTAGACCTGTCCAACCTCTCTCTCTTGCACCCCTTTTCTAGCACTGGTTCTGAAGCCAGTGCCCAGTTTAAATCCAATCCGTACATTTCCAAAGCAGAAGCATCTGAGGTGCCCCTAAAAACATGCGAACTAGGAACCAAAACTATTGCTCCTGTTACGAACTGGTCCGAGACACGAAGGTTGAGATCCAAATGCAGCTTTAAGGGCCAATCCAGACACGTAATCCAATATACAGGCAATAGGTCAAAACCAACGCATTCTCATCCTAGGGCGTCATATCTGACACTTTTGACATTTCGTCTAAATCCAACGCGCATGGTACCCTTTAGCGTCAATATAACACGCACAGATATGGGTAGGTTTAGGTATGGTGTAGTGTTAGGGTTAGACCGCTAGGAGGCGCCTTGTGACCCATATATATCTGCGTCTCATATTGACGCTAAAGGGTGCCATGCGCGTTGAATGTCGACGAAATGTCACGAGCGTCAGTATATGACGCCTTGGGATGAGAACGGGCTGGTCAAAACACAGGTAGGCAGTCCAAACAAACAAACAAACAAACAAAACAGGCAGTGGTCAGAGGCAAAAGAGTAATCCATGGAACAGGCAAGAAATCCAAAAACCAAGAGACATGAAACCAGGGAAAAATGCTCGGAAATGCAATGCAACAACATACAAAACTTCGCAGTGAGTGAATGAGTGAACATGGTTTAAATAGGCTGAGACTAACAGGGTAATGAGACAAAGGTGAATGCAATCAGTGATGATGAGTCCGGGCAGTGAGTTATGGGAAATGTAGTTTGTGAGGGAGTGATAATAGTCTGGTGTGGAGTGCCCTCTGGTGCCTCTCAAGGGCACTCCAGCTGGTGACCGTTACATAGCCCCCCTCAAAGGAGCGGCTTCCAGACCCTTTAAAATTGTCCAGGAGGGAGGTGGAACGGAGGCGGACTCGGGGGTAGGATGGAGGGCCAGGCCCGTGGAGCGGAAGAGGGCCTGGAGACTGAGGCTGGAGAGACGGCCAGGATGGAGCAGGCTGTGTAGGTGACCATCTTTGCTGAGAGATCAGGCGAAGTGGCGGCGGCCATCTTGTCCAGAGACACTGGCTCGGCGGCGGCCATCATGTCCGGAGCCACTGGCTCAGCAGCGGCCATCTTGTCCGGAGACACTGGCTCGGCAGACGGGTCGGGAAGATTGTCTTGTGCGGCAGGCACGACGTGTACAGTCTCATGTGCGGCAGGCACGACGTGTACAGTCTCTTGTGCGGCAGGCACGACGTGAAGCAGCTCAGGCTTGGCAGGACTGAAGTGAAGTGCAGACTCGGCGTTTAGATCAGGCTGAACAGGCATGAGGTGAAGATCAGGCTAAAAAAGCATGAGGTGAGGATCAGGCATGATGTGAAAATACTCAGACTTGGTAGGCATGACGTGAAGTGCAGACTCAGCAGGAGTGACGTGGAGCGCAGGCTCGGCAGGGACATCGATGGAAAGAGAATCTAGAACAGTGGTTTTGGCAGGATAAAACCCTGTTCGGCCGATCTTCTTGGCCATCCGTGCTGACATGAGCGGTGGGTCCATCACGCTGGAGATTAATCTAGGACGTCCAGAGACCGATCCGGTGATGGGCCTGATGGGTGATATGACGTGAAGATTGTCAGGTTTTGAGTTTACCTTGAGCTTGAGGGGTTCTTCCTCTGCCAAGCCCACAGTAAATGACGAACCGCTCAAGGAAAGGGCCAAGTCCATATACTGTTCAAGAGTCCTGTTAGGGTCGTGCCCTGGCATAAGGTAGCTAAGTGGCTCAGATTGTTCTCCACGAAAAAATATCATTAGACATACCCTATCCATGTAAGCCAGAGGAGCAAGCTCCAAAAAGTTCACTACATACTTCTCGATGGGTTGATCTCCTTGATGGAGACATAGAAGTTGTGCTGCTGGATTCATCGATGGGTCTGGGTCTTACTCAGCTGCTGGATCTGTGTTGGCAAGGTTTTCTGTTACGAACTGCTCTGAGACATGAAGGTTGAGATCAAAATGCAGCTTTAATTAAGGGGCAATCCAGACACTTAATCCAATAGGCTATAGGCAATAGGTCAAAACACAGGTAGGCAGTCCAAACAAACAAAACAGGCAGGGGTCAGAGGTAAAAGAGTAATCCACTGAACAGGCAAGAAATCCAAAAACCAAGATGGAAAAATGCTCGGAAATGCAGTGCAACAACATACAAAACTTTGCAGTGAGTGAACATGGTATAAATAGGCTGAGACTAACAGGGTAATAAGACACAGGTGAATGCAATCAGTGATGATGAGTCTGGGCAGTGGGTTATGGGAAATGTAGTTTGTGAGGGAGTGATAATAGTCTGGTGTGGAGTGCCCTCTGGTGCCTCTAAAGGGCATTCCAGCTGGTGACCGTTACAGCTCCTACATAACAGCTTATTTTTATCAGTTAATTTGTCTTTGGATTGTTATATTTCTCACAGATTTCTGCTCGTTCTAAATCAGATATAGATAAAGTAACAACGATTACATTTATATGAATGCATTAGTGACAGAGCAATTGCGTGTGAATTAATTCTACCAGGCAGAATCTTTCTACTAATGGTGAATCTGTGGGTTTTAGTTACTAAGAAATATATGCTAGAACTTTTCAGTTTCTAAGCTATTTTATTGATAAATCACATAACAGTGTTGACAATACATTTCTGAAATACTGAATAATACTGCAATACATTACTGTTTATGTGCACGCAATCTGCACGTGATGTGCGAGCTACTGTCTGTATGTGTGTGTGTGTGTTACAATGCAGCAGCGCATTAGTTACGAACGGCGATTAGAACGGCGATTAACTTACACGTAAAATAAGCTGTTTAAAACGTGCATTCATCCAATCAATTTTGAGTACCAGATGGCATAATCAAACATATCTTGTGCAGCGGTCTCGGAGTATGCATTTATTTTGTAATTTTAACTGTTGGAACAGGAGTGTAAAAGTGGAATTCAAAGATTTCTTATCCTGAAGGCCATGATCAGTTAGTCGACGTCAAGCTTAAAGCACCATGGCAGAAGATTAAAGTCGACTAGTCTGTGCAACCCCCAATAGTAACATATGTTATCATTCGTCTTTCTAGTCAATGGGATCAGGAGTCCATTATCACAGATATCCAGAGATCGCTCGCGCAGCAAGCAGCAGTTCCAACACAAGCATAGCACCATTTCGAAAAAGAAAAATATTTGACTATCGCTCTCACCCTGATACTGACCTGAAACTGAAGCTCAGACGGATTTCCACAACTTCACCACTCATTGTAGCTGGAGCCACATTGAAACCCTGTCCACAGTCGCACACTTCACTTAATCTTCATCTTTCACTCCCTGTCACTCTCTCTTCCTCACCACAGATTCGCTGTCTGCCATGCATCTCTCTCTCGTCCTCTCCATATGTTCAGCATCTCACCCTGCACTGATTACACTCACACACTACCTTATCTGCTACTTATCCACATTCGCCAACACATCAGTGAACTGATCAAGAGCAGAATGCTCTCACATGAACGTATGCTCGGCACGTAGGCAGATCTGTGAGATCATTAAAGCTCTAAATGTGTATACCCCATTGTAATCATTCTCCCAGATGAATGATAAATAAGCCTTTACTGATATAATGAGTGCCTTCGTTAACCCCTAATGAGCTACTATACGGCTGCACACATGGCAATGCTGCGTAATTTATGACACACATACGCAAACAAACAGAAATAATGTGGTATTTTTTATCTTAGGTTGTTAGATGATAGCAGATCTCCCCTGAGTAAGAAAATGTTACAGCAATAAAACTTTTTTTATTAGAAACACTAAATCCTGCTGGAGAGACGCGAAGGAGTCTCTTCATCTCTTTCTGTCTAAAATAAACATATTATCACCCTTTTTTCATTCTCCTCTCTCTATGTGTAGCCCTACTGGGAGATGAGTGAAGACGTGCCAGAGGTTCAGCTTGTGATATGAAAGAATGATGCAGACACTGAAGCAATGTTCTGCCTTAATGCCTCTGCACATTTGCAATACCCGCATCTGTCGCCTCTCGACCTGCGGCTCGGCTGTGGTGAGGGTGTGTGTAGGTTACCTATGGCCATGAAGTCCTCTGGCTCCCACGGCTGAAGCTGAGAGAGGGGTCCACTGTAGAGCAGCAAGCCATCTGCCACCTCTGTGATGAACTCCAGCGAGAGGTGGCTCTCGAAGCATGGCCTTATTGGGGGAAACCAAGCATAGCCGTTCCCATGGAAACTGTGTTTTGTCTGCTGGCACTCGGGCCCCTCAAACTGAGCCGGGCACTGGCATCTATGGTATGCAAACAGGAAATCAAAAGCTCTTATTAAAAACAGTACGAGTTTCGGGTTTTGTACACATGCTACTGGACTGATCTAGACTAAAAAGATAGAAATGTACAAAGACAAAAAGGTTTGTAGTCATCATACATTGTGATCTTACAGAGCCCTAAATTGGATGAACTATCCTATTAAGTCTAGATGAAAGACCCATGACCCATGTAGATAGTTATACAAACTCATCTCCCTAACTTAGGTTTCAACCCTGTATTTGTGCTGCATTGGTCAGAAATCACAACCAATAGTCATGATTTTTCTCAGAGCTTTGAATCCCACTCCCACCTCATCTTGCTGAATGATGCAACCTGTCAAATACAGCCTTTAGGAGCCAGACAGTGAGGGATGCTTCACTGACCACTGCCTGCATCCCTTCAGTCAAACTTCAAAGACCATCTCTTATTATCCTATATTCAATTATTATCCCTGCATTTTCGTTATACATTATCTTAAACTATTTAAAATTGTATTTAATGAACACATGACAATAGAAGCTTATTTCAGCCATGGAATTAAAAAAATAAATAAAGATGGTTATTGCAACTTTATATCTCACAACTTATTTATTTTTTCTCACAATTCTGAGCTTGTAACTTTTAAAGTTAAACTCGTAATTCTGAGAAGAAAAGTCTAAATTGTGAGATAAAACGTTTTTTTTTAATAAAAATGTACACTTAGTATTCAGAGAAAAAAGTTCAGATTTGCGACATTTAAATGGGCAATTCTGATTTTTTTTATTTTCCAACTCGAAACAAAAGAAAAAAGTCTGAATTGTGATATATGAACTCGTAATTCTGAGAAATGAAGTCAGAACTGTGAGGTATATTTATTGTTATTGTTTTCTGTTGTTTATGTAACAAAATAATATTTGGCATGTTTACATCTACATTGTAGCATTCTTCAAATCTTAATTAAAAGGCACAAATTGTGCTTTTTTATTATTTTACCTTTCCTATAGTGTGTAATATACCTGGTTGTGCTATATGACTGTGACTGAAGCTCAATCGTTTAATTTTGCATGAGCGGTGCGAGCTCCAAAAGAGTGATAAAATTAGCACGAGCCGTTCCTATCGCAACGCAGATGATAAACTGTGCAACCCATTTGAATTCTATTGAGAATGTAGTAAAACGCTTCAGAGAAAGTCAAACATGATCTAAAAAAGCCACTAAAAAGGGGAAAACATCATCCTGCACCAGCATAAATTAAAAAGCTCTTTCTATTGTATTTATTGTGGTAAATGTTGTCTAGTTTCTGGAGTCTCTCAGAGCACTCCAGAGGCCTCCTTTGAGCCCTTACCTAAGGTTGAGTTAAATATCCTGTCTATAAAGACAGCTGTTCTGTTGGCTTTGGCTTATTTTAAGAGGGTAGGGGATCTGCAGGCATTTTCGGTCGATGAATTGTGCCTAGAGTTCGGACCGGGCCTTTCTCACGTTGTTCTGAGACCCCGCCTTGGATATGTGCCCAAGTTTCCTACCACTCCATTTGTAGATCAGGTAGTGAACCTGCAAGCGCTGCCCCCGGAGGAGGCAGACCCAGCCCTGGCTTTTCTCTGTCCCGTCCGTGCCCTGCGTTGTTACGTGGACAGAAAGCAAAGCGGTTCTCATATCAGCTCTTTGTCTGTTACAGAGGCCAGCAGAAAGGGGAAGGCTGTCTCCAAGCAGAGGTTAGCCCACTGGCTATCGTCCGGGCTTATAAGTCCCAGGACGTGCATTGACCACCTAGGTTGATGGGACACTCTACTAGGAGTGTTGCCTCCTCCTGGGCCTTGGCGCAAGGCACCTCGCTGACAGACATCTGTAGAGCTGCGGGCTGGGCGACACCTAACACGTTCGCTAGGTTTTTTAGCCTCCGTGTTGAACCTGTTTCCTCCCGTGAACTCGCTACGGCCAGTAGCGTGAGGAATTAGGTAATGTCGGCTTGCTACGCCATTCCCGCCCCATGGGCCGGATACGTATGTCTTTTTGCTCTGTTGGTTCCCCAACAAATGGTTAACCAGGCGGATCGCCTGGCGCCAGGTCTATTACCTCTCGTAGAAGTTGTTATTAGACTGGGTGGCCTTACAGTGGTCCCTGCGGCCAACCATTTCTTCCATGTTCCAGCTACCCTCCAGGTTAGCCTGTGTCTTCCCCTCGACAGACCCGTTCTGTCGTCCCTGCTGAGTATGCTCCCACCCCTCGGGCTGGGACTACCTCAGGGACTGCCGTATGTTTCTCATCCCCACAGGTTAGTACATATGTATACACACTAACAGTGCCTCCCTTCGGGCGGGCAGGGGCTCCGCAGCGTTCCCTCGTACGGGTTGGGCACACTTCCCCAGTGTTATCCAAATCCAGGGTTACCATATGTAACTGAGACGTTTTTTTGTGTCTGTCCCTTTAAATGCAAATGAGGGCACAGAGGGCACAGCTAAAACAGCACCTTCGATTACCTCACACATGTTCAAACCGGAGTCAGACAAAGATGGAGAGACTCAAGAAGAAGTGACATGTAGACAACATTTATGAATGGTTAGTTGATGAATTTATGTAGCTTATGTGTAGTTATCGTCTAGTCATTGATTAGCATATTCTGTCTTGATTCTGTCTCGGGGAGGGGTTTATGTAAATTTTAGGTTTTGTGATGTCACTAACCAGGGAGGAATGTCGTGTAGTCCCTACCAGACGTTTGTTGTAGTCCTTAAAAAGCAATTTATTTAAAAGAAAAGATCTCCCTTTGCTTTGAACTTTGAGCATTGTAACTTTGCATTTGTTGTTTATGCTCAAACAGCAACTAAAGTTAGCTGTTTCTAACTAAAGTTAGAAAAGAGAAATCATAATCAACCACTCCTTTAAGGGAATAGATTTTTTCACTAAAGATTTATATTACTACTGTGGCATGTTGTAGCTATAGTTTCTAAATGCGTAGGTTAATATTTTTCATAACAAATGCTGTAGATAAAAAAATAAAAAAATAAAAAATAACATTGGCCTACGCATAGCAATGAGCCATCGATGGTCTTACTTGTAATTAAAACCTTATTGTGACAAATGCTATAGTTAAACAATTACAAAATGTTACTTTTTAACGCTGAGCACAAGTTAGAAAGAGTTTTAAAATATGGACCTTCTTGAATTATTGATTAAAACAAGTTTCCCCGCGTGTAAATTGTGTTCTGCTAATAATGACAGATATTAGGAAAAACTTGCTTTCAGATATTCCAAGAGATGACAGGAAATTAACATGTTCAATATAAGAACATTTTAAGTAAAGATATTCCCTTTGCAAACAAGTGATTGTTAACTATAGGCAACTTTATTGCAGTTATGTTATCAACAAGTTTGCATGTTTGGACCATTTTGCAAAAAACAAACAAACAAATAAATAGATCTCACAAGGGAGCACATGCCCCGGGACCCTGTTAAACAGTTCACACTCCAACCCTCCAATGTTCAAAGCAAAACTACAGAGGGTGACAACCAATCCCCCCATAACCGCCCCACAAAGCCCCGCCCACTTTAGTGAGTACCACCACTTTATTTATAACACTGCGTAGACATGTTTATATCTAAACTATAAACTTTTATCCCAGTACTTTTGTGAAAATCTGTAACAGTAACAGAAATAGTGATACTGTGTGGTTGAAAAGACGGTTTCATTCTAAATGGTTGACCAATCACTCTGACCAGTCAGAGTAGACTGGACGTTTTGGAAGGGGAGCATTAAAGAGACAGGAACTAAAAGAGAGTGTTTCAGGCAGAGTGTGAAAAGAGGTGCTGCAGCAATGTATAGTATGTGAAAAATTATGTGTTTTTTTTTTACTTTAAATCATGTAAATGTATTCTACCAGACTTCGAGCAAAAGCTTTTCTCATCATGGGAACTTCCCAAACATCATCCCCCACAAATCAGTAAAACTGGAATCACACTAGACCATTCAATACCAGTCTGATGTTGTGCATCCTTTTGCCATCAAAAATTTCCATATGAAAGATACACTTCATATGCATACGTATTGGCATGACTCAAACAGTAATCAACAGCTCTCTTGTTCTGCTTTCTGACGGATCAGCCCCACCTGTTGCGCACACTCTCGATTCAGCCCACAAACAGCATCATCTGCTCAGAAACATCAATGACAAATTGCTTTCTTGTGGTTTGCCACCCAAGCACTGCTGTGCCCTCAGATCCCCTGCTTCAGTTCCTCTTTGACAAGTCTAATCATAGTCTTTGAAAAATGCATGGGTCTATCGCCATCCTTCCTTTGTACGTCTGTCTTCTTTCTGTCTCTTTTTGTCTTTGTTTTCTTTCTCTCTTCGCTGTCTCACACATAGCCACAGTTATAATTGCCCATTTGAAAAGAAAATGACATGGGTTAACGGTCTCTGTGCACTTATTACAGACGAAAGAAAGACAGACAGTCAGGCAGGTCAATGAGCCCAATAAAGCAATCCAATGCATCACAAGGGCTCTAATTACATTGTGCCCTAATCAAAACTATTCCCATGTTTACTAAAACAACATAACAGAAGACAGGCTGAGGATATGTTTATAGCACTGACCATCAAACTACATAAAGCCTGATGATCACTGCCATAATCTAGTCTAGACATTCCACCAATTGTCAGTTCACACCAAACATGCAACTGCTACGTGATTGCAGTAACAGCCAATTAGATCAAATTTAATGTACAGATATGAGGATTTCAGGGCAATTATATTTCACAGTGGATTGTTTGAGTCTGTTTTCACCTGGACATATTGTAAATTTTTTCGTTTACATTTCTATATTGTCATGCTAGGTAGCCAAACTTTACAAAATTTCCAGGTTAGGACAAAATGTTTACATTAAATAAATGTTTATCATGTCCCACCTCGTTAGAACACAGTGTAAAGATTTTTTTCTGAAGATGAAGATGCAGTGTTTGATCTGAGAGGAATTAAAGGTGCATTCCGTAGGTCTTTAGCTAGCTATCATTGCTGTTCTTCATGTACAGTACTTTAGATACCACAATGGTGTTCGACACAGTACTGCCATCTACCGACATGTATCAGCATGAATGTCTTTAAATAAAACACATTGATACTAGTGAATTCTATAAATCAGTTAACACTAGAACTACCAAGGCGGTCATTTTGACCGTTTTTAAATTTTACAGTGTAATAACTTTGTTAAAATAAAATCAATGTGGCTGTAGGACTCTGACTTTTCCTAAATATGTGTATATTTTATTCTGACACTGTTATTTTATTAAAATCACAAAACACAAAACAGTTCTGACTATTTCTACCTAGAATGGCCATGGCGGTCATTTTGACCGCACGCATTATAGATATCATAAGTCCGCTACATTTCCCGCCATCAACGCGCACATATTGTTCAAGAAGTGCACAAATGAGCAAGTTTCTCAGAGGGACTTCATCACGCGACTGGCAAGCGAACTTCGCTCCGACCACATGAAATCAAAAGCCCCACGACTGGTGGTGCGATAGCCAGGACGCGGGCAGGAGCAGCAGCTGATGGAGAGAACGATCAGTGCCAAGTAAGGAGGAACTGCGAAAAAAATAAAACCCAAGGAGACATGTGCCCAATGTCACAAAGTATTGTGTGTGGGAACTGCACACGAAATGCGGTGTTTGTGTGGACTGCGTACGCGTTAGTGAATGATGCGGGGGGTTTTTGTGCCGTTCAAATTAGCCCTTTATACCTATCGTAACATTGTATATCCATTTATTTTTAGATTTTGTATTGATTATTGAACTTATTTACAAACACGGCTGTACTAAACGGTATGAAGCTTTGACGTTTCCTAACTTTTTTGCATGTCTATTCACGTGGTGAGTGTGGTGAAAAATATATTTTTGACGCAAAATTTTCCTTACATTTCCTAGACCTGTCGGGGCAATCTTTCTTTTGTGCTTGTTTTAAGTGCGATGACGTTATAACATGACGACAGGAATTAAAAGCATCATTGGAAAACTTAAAGAGAAAGGTTAAAATGTAGATATGAAATGACGAAAATTATGTTCAGTACGGCCATATGACCGTCAAAGTATGAACGGTCAGAATGACCGCTGTGGTCGTTCTAGTAGTTATGGAATTCCGGTAGTTCTAGTGTTAAAGGACTGTTCTGTATTTTACACTTAAAGCCCTGGTTTAAGATAATTTCTGATGAAATAGAACGGTTAAGATTGAAATTTGGACAAATGCTGCTGGCCCGAGAATTTTCGGTTTCTGTGGTAGCACCTCCCCCCACCTCCACAATGGTTGTAAACCATTGAAACTTTGTAAACACATTAAACTTTAGTTTACAAAGACGTGAAACTCACCTAGTGGTCTGGGGTGTTCACTGATAAGCTCACACAAAAATCGCTGCTAAAGATGCTTTTTTTCTAATATCCATTAGACTCTGCCTAACAGTGTTTCTCACTTACCCTAGAGATATACATATCAATGGAGTTGGACAAAAACTATGATAAAACCTGTTGGAAAGCATCTTTTGCAGCGATTTTTGTGTGAGCATATCAGTGAACACCGCAATCACTCAAAAATTCTCGGGCCAGTAGCATGTGTCCAAAATGGGGAAAAATCAAAGATAACGTCAGTAGACTATGGAGTACCGCAAGGATCTGTGTTAGGCCCTCTACTATTCTCAATATATATGCTGCCACTTGGTAATATTATAAGAAAATATGGAATTAATTTTCACTGTTATGCTGATGACACTCAATTCTATATTTCATCACGGCCAGATGAAAACACTAACTTATCTAACTTGACAGAATGTCTTAAAGATATAAAATACTGGATGACGTGTAATTTCCTGCTATTAAATTCAGAGAAAACAGAGGTATTACTTATTGGTCCAAAAAACTACCCACAAAATCCCTTACAATACAACTTTAATTTAGAAGGATGCCCTGTGACTCTATCCACTACAGTAAAAGACCTGGGTGTCATACTTGACCGCAACCTGTCTTTCGAAAATCATATTTCATATGTTACAAGAACAGCCTTTTTCCACCTTAGAAACATTGCTAAGCTACGTAATATGCTATCCGTTTCTGATGCAGAAAAGTTAGTTCATGCATTCATGACCTCGAGACTAGATTACTGTAATGCTTTATTAGCTGGTTGTCCTGTATCCTCAATAAACAAGCTACAGTTAGTCCAAAATGCAGCCGCTAGAGTTCTTACTAGATCAAGAAAATATGATCATATAACACCAATTTTATCATCTCTACATTGGTTACCTATTAAGTTCCGTATCAATTACAAGGTATTACTGACCTATAAAGCCCTAAATGGTTTAGCTCCAGTCTATTTAACGGATCTTCTATCGCCCTACAATCCGTCGCGCTCTTTAAGATCACTAAATTCGAGGCTTCTGGTCATTCCTAGGATATCTAAGTCCACTAAAGGAGGGAGGGCGTTCTCACATTTAGCTCCTAAACTCTGGAATAGCTTTCCTGATATTGTTCGAGGCTCAGACTCGCTGTCCCAGTTTAAAACTAGATTAAAGACGCATCTCTTTAACCAAGCATTCACATAATGCTTACCTTTTATACTACTGCCGAATCAGATCGAATGCATTAATATTATGAACATCAGCTACGCTAATTATTTCTCATCTGCCTTTCTGCTGTTATCTCGAGACGCAAGTCCCGAGGTAAATAGCGTTCATCAGCTCCAGTTTGTATCCAGCCTCTCACGGAGACTTCGGATGATCCAACACCTGTGATGAGACGACTAAACGCCTGTGGAGACACGACTCAACGCCGGCGATATGTTATGCCCTAAACTAATACATGATGAACTAACTGTATTTTCTATGTACATTTCTAATGCACTTTCTGTAAAGCTGCTTTGAAACAATGTGTATTGTGAAAAGCGCTATACAAATAAATTTGAATTGAATTGAACACCGCAATCACTCAAAAATTCTCGGGCCAGTAGCATGTGTCCAAATTTTAATCTTAACCGTTCTATTTCATCAGAAACGATCTTAAAACAGGGCTTTAAGTGTAAAACACCGAACTTGTCCTTTAACACATTTAATTCCTTTACCTGTCCAACAAAAATAAAAGCAACTTGGGCATCACAACTCAAGATTGTCTATGTTATCAAATCTTTCCACCTTGTGCATACCGTATTGATGTTCACGCAAATTGATGTGTCTTTCTGCATGGCTTCAGACCTTTTTTGCTTCATCGGCCTTACAGGTGTGGATTCTCCCAGTATCCTCTTTAGTAAAGCAAAATAAGAAGTGTCTATAGAGTCAATTCAAATCACCAAACAACACTACAGAGATGGCAGCCAATGAGGATGAAGATACCCTTTGATGTTTAGTGAAGCACTACAGGTCACGTCATTTCAACATGCTTAACACTAGAACTACCAAGGCGGTCATTTTGACTGTTTTTAAGTTTTACAGTGTAATAACTTTGTTAAAATAAAATCAATGTGGCTGTAGGACTCTGACTTTTCCTAAATATGTGTATATTTTATTCTGACACTGTTATTTTATTAAAATCACAAAACACAAAACAGTTCTGACTATTTCTACCTAGAATGGCCATGGCGGTCATTTTGACCGCACACATTATAGATATCATAAGTCCGCTACATTTCCCGCCATCAACGCGCACATATTGTTCAAGAAGTGCACAAATGAGCAAGTTTCTCGGAGGGACTTCATCACGCGACTGGCAAGCGAACTTCGCTCCGACCACATGAAATCAAAAGCCACACAACTGGTGGAACCAAGGAGACGTGCCAAATGTCACAAATTAGTGTGTGGGAGCTGCACACGAAATGCGGTGTTTGTGTGGACTGCGTACGCGTTAGTGAATGATGCAGGGGTTTTTTTGCGCCGTTCAAATTAGCCCTTTATTATTACCTATCGTAACATTGTATATCCATTTATTTTTAGATTTTGTATTGATTATTGAACTTATTTACAAACAGGGCTGTACTAAACGGTATGAAGCTTTGACGTTTCCTAACTTTTTTGCGTGTCTATTCACGTGGTGAGTGTGGTGAAAAAGATATTTTTGACGTAAAACTTTCCTTAAATGTCCTTAGACCTGTCAGGGCAATCTTTCTTTTGTGCTTGTTTTAAGGGCGATGGTGTTATAACATGACGACAGGAATTAAAAGCATCATTGGAAAATTTAAAGAGAAAGGTTCAAATGTAGATATGACATGACGAAAATTATGTTCAGTACGGCCATATGACCGTCAAAGTATGAACGGTCAGAATGACCGCTATGGTCGTTCTAGTAGTTATGGAATTCCGGTAGTTCTAGTGTTAAAAAACTGTTGGAAACTGGCTGGCATCATACATAATTAAAACAATTATAGAAGAATTGTACGAGTACAGTCTTTATCTGAAGCGCGTGTACACATTTGGATGACTCTTCATAAAATTTTAACAAAAATATCAAAGATAAAAGTGCTGTGAGTTTTTTTTTAGATCCATTCTCATAAGATGCCAAAGTTTACAGGAATCTGTCTCAAAGATTTCAGATAGTGTGACAGATAGTCATTCTCGACTCATCCATCAAGTGTGTTGAGATGGATAGAGATGTGGGATGGAAGTGTAATACACACCACAGAGAAAATTTTCCATGATAATGGCACAGATATTATATTTCTAATGTTGGACCATTGATTACTGTCAGCCTAACAGTGTGCTGGATTTAGACAAATTTCTAGCCTGGTGCGGCTAATGCTCCCCCAAGACACAAATCCAGCAAGACAGAGGAGCCAATCTGGTTGCAATAAGACAACATTTCAACCGTCCGAATCAATACAATAAAGTAACTCTGTCAAGGGAACAATACCCTTTTAAGCTAAAGTTTCATGAAGACTCACTAGAAACTATTCCAGGCAGGTGATTCCCATTTAGGCTGAGGATTGAGTAATGCATAAGCCCTGCGATTTGGTTTTGGTAAGAGTCAGTCGGCAGGGTTTTAGGGATGGATGAAGGGGTGCTTTGAGTGGGCAATTCAATGAGGAGATCAAATGATGTGACAGAATCAATGAAAAAGACAGTCCCACTGGAGCAAAAAAGAATATTGAAGCTGGTCTGAGATAAGACTGAGCAAAGGAGCAGAAAGATGAAAAAGCAAAATGTTTGCTGATCACGCATTTTTGAGTTTCTTTGGGGCATTTTTGCAAGCAGCTGTTTGTGAACAAAAATGTTAAATAGCATAAAAACAGCAAGAAAGCAGTTTGACAGCCTTTTAATTCCCTAAAGAAACAACAGCCTTTGATAAACATCAGCAGGGTCACAGATCTTTCTAAAGCAGAAACGAACTGAAAGAATTGGCCTCTGTCCCATGAAATTCACTGGGGTCAATGTGAGCAATATCAAAAAATATTAAGAGCGTGTGCTTGTCAGCGATGGAGAATGCCAGAGAGACAGTAAAACGCTTTAAAACAGAAACTTCTTCCTACATTGTGAAAAAAGACTCAGCTCTGTTCTGCTTACTGTACTAAATCAGACCAATTTATCTCCTCGAGTGAATCCTGGCATTAATATCAGCCATGATGGCTAAACACAATCCTCTTATACCCTCTGGTTCGTTTTACCCCTTCCCTTTTGCTCATTTCCTGCCAGCATAAACAGTATAAGGATTCCATTGGTTAGCCTGTAAAAGACCTACAATAATCTCCCCACTGCCCTCCATTTACAAATCCAACATTAAGCCTCCTTCCTGACAATCTACATGTTGCTCCTTAAATCTTGAGGTCCAGACCCCATGTATCTGCATATCAGAAATAGTATTTTAATAAAGCATACAGTCTATGCTATTGTTGAGCCCTTCATTGCAAAAAAAGCATTTTCTTAAGCAGTATTTTTCTTATTTCTCATTAAAGGTGCAATAGGTGATTGTCTAAAGAATTTTTTTTTGTTATGCTGGTTGAAAGTCTCATTACATCCTGATAGCAATCACAATGTTAAGATATCTAAATGTATTTTTATAAATATATATCGCAATGACTTTACCAATCGGCGATTGGCTCTTATTTAGAAGGCGGAACTTATTCCGCCATATTGAGTGTTGTACTTTTCCCCATTCAGAACAATACAAGTGACACGTCTTGTGTTATTCTATAGTTTCTATAAATTCAAATTTATTAAATGTTTAATTTAGGTTCCAATACAATAGTATATAAACCAGGGCTGTTAGTACTCGAGTCCGGTCTTGGATGGTATTTCGGACTTGGACTTGTCTCGTTCTCGGCCACTGGTCTTGCCAAATATGGCTTTTGGTCTGGACCGAGTCCAGGTGTCTTTATTATGTTCCCAGTTCCACACATACGTCGCCGATTCAAGTTAACTGCAGAGCTCAAGCTGCTTAGCATTGACTATATGTTAACATTAACATTAGCTAACATAGCAGAAGATAAAGGTAATGTTCTTGGCCATAAAGTTATCATAACTTACGTATGGTATTACTGGTTTCATG
Source organism: Semotilus atromaculatus (assembly GCA_031834385.1). Lineage (NCBI taxonomy): Eukaryota > Metazoa > Chordata > Actinopteri > Cypriniformes > Leuciscidae > Semotilus > Semotilus atromaculatus. Next base: position 8,357,738 of record JAULUF010000009.1, on the reverse strand, counting down.
AGGCAAAAAAAAATCAAACGATTATGGTATACGCGATTGATTATCATTGTGTTTGTATTACGTTTGTGGTTGTGCTCAGTCTTTTTACAAATGAATGCTCACATTAACGTTAACGTTAGGGTTAAGTAAACTTTGCATCAGCCTAACGTCATGCCATAAAGTTATAAGTTTGATAACTTATGTATGGTGGTACCTAGTAGCTGTGTCTGTGTGTCATATTTGCATTAAAGGTGGTTCATTTGGGTAATGTTATCTGACATCGGTTATAGTTCATGTTAAAAAGCTTTTGAAGGATACAATGCTTGTACTGTTAAGTATACTGTGAAAAATGGTTCTTATGAATTTCTTAAACAACTGCCTGATGAATTTATTTTAAAATTCTGCAGTTTGTTCTCAAATAAAAATAACATAATTATGTTAAATTACAATGTGTTCATTGTTGTTTACCCAAACGTTAATGTTTTCTGAAAATACATGTATTTCCTATTAACCCACATCCAAATAACAATATAATACAATACAATAAAATAATACAATACAATATTTTTTTTTCAGGGAAGGCATTAACCAACCATAGGGGTACAATCTGTAATACTGGTCACTTCTTTTCTACACTACTGTACATCTGGAGTGAAGCTATATTGTCCCTTAGTTGCTTAAATGCTCAGTACTAGTACCTAGCAGTGGTAATAATAGTGGGTTGGTGTTTGTATATCAGTTATAACACTGCTATTATGAGGTATCACCATATGTCATCATTCTGTTTTCTTTAGATTAGAAGATTGATATGATATCAAGGGGAATGTCTATACTTAAAAATCCTGGGTGTTGTGACACTGTTTTTGCTTTTAGAGCAACAAATAATAACCCAAAATGATTGTCTTGATAATGCCATGCATAAGACTTTTTTTCCTGTCCTGGACTCGGTCTTGACTCGGACTCAAACCTTTTTTGGACTCGGCCTTGTCTTGGACTCGACTAGTCCTGGTCTTGGACTAGACAAAGGTGGTCTTGACTACAGCCCTAATATAAACTGAGAAAGTTCTGTACATTGAATTTAGCATTTAAGATTATGATGATGATATCATCTGACATTCCTGCCAGTCTTGTTTCTCTCTATTGTAAGTTAAATGAGTAAAATTACTAAGACTCCCACCCTTTGCATTTTAATGACTCTTGGAGCCCCTGGCCCAGTCATTGACTAGTCAGGCTGATTGGATCATTTGGATGACACTGTTATGCTGATGAGATCAGGGCTGGGGAATTTCCGGTAACGAGCTGACTTCCGTACTATATTTACATGCTTTGTTTCAGAGTGTCTCCACCTCTATGTAAATCCCTCCCCCTTGAAATGTATATAAACTACAATGTAAAGTTCCTTAGTTAGACTAGACTGGGATGACTACAGCGACACACGGCGAGTTCTAGAAAGATATCCCAACATCTCCTGGTCTCTGCTTCGACGAAGGAAAAAGTTTCCAACAGTTTACTGTAAAGTATTTTCATCAGTGAATGACACATAATCCAATAACGTTTTCTCTGATCGTCTCAATTCTGGTCTGTACGCATCCATGTGTGTTTTTGAGGAGGCGTGGCTTTAGACAGCGATTTGCAGGGAGAGTGGGATTGTATGTTTATAGTGTTAGCATTTCCCAGATCACCTAATTGCACATTTAAACATATGTAAACAAACAAGAAAAAAAAAATATATATATATATATATATATAGAGAGAGAGAGATTTAGGTTTGATTTTTACTGTTTACTTCAAAGAAACAAACAAAGATATATTGTCTATAACCAAGTACTGTTTATCTTAAGCAACTGAGCATCAAGTAAATTGATCTTGTTTTAAGGCGAGACACTACATGTGAATAGGGTAAAATGTTTTAACTAGTAGATATCACCATGAAACTTTCCCAGTTGATTAACTAGATTAAGAAGAGAAAATATATATATATATATTACAAGTTTTCTGTAATTTAATGTATAAATATGCAAATTTGGCATTCTCTAATTAAATATGCACTAATTTGCATATATTTTAAAAGACGAAATCTAAGTTTTGGATAATGCCAGTTTTAAAAAAAATTTCATTGTGTTCACACATTAGATAGGAAAAAAATTACAGAGGGATTTATGGATATCTACTTTTGTTATCATGTAAATCAGAATATACTGTCAATAGCCTTAAAAAATTATTTTCGCCATGTTTTTTGGAATAAAATGTTATATAAATCAGGATAGGAATAATATATTTACAAATCCCTCTGTAAATGTCTTCATAATATAACTAGGTACAAGACTGATAAGTTTGGTGTATATAGGTGCTACTGAAGTGGAGATTTCGGACTTGGAGTATGAGAAAAGTCATTTTGAGAAAACGGGCCTGGCATATTTGCATTAGCCAATGAGATTGCGCATTTAGAGTTAAATCCCCCCTTTTGCTTTCACGATTGGTTGCTGATAAAAAGGAAAGGACCATATTTGGACCCGACAGCATTGTACAGGAGAGAGAGAGAGAGAGCTTTCTAACAGTGTGTATGATGACAGGGTGCAGACAGCGATCGCGAAGGATTTAAAACGCCAACTTTTGATGAATTTATGAGAAATCTACAGGCACAAACAGACAAAGTGTAGTAAAATAAAGACCTAAATGTGTATTTCTGACTTTTTTTCAACACAAGTCTGAAAGAAGACATGTTATTGAAGACAAATATCCCAAAATCTCAAAATTGACCAGTGAAAAGCCTTAAGAATGTTTAGATATTTTTTAATGGGGAAAATACATTATTTTTTGTAGCATGCTACTAAACAATCTTTTTTATTTTATTTTTATTTTTGATGGATACATTTATATAAAAGTGAGAAATGTAATGCTGTTCATTCATTTGTACAGTACAGTAGCACAAAATCCTTTGAGCAAAAGTTCAGATTTCAAGTACATACTAAACATATAATTTCACAAACACAACAAATTACACAATATTCAGTTCCTCCTCGAACTGGGGAGCTGTCATTATTTGTTGAATGGTGACAATCATCTAAAATGATGCAGCCTAATTAGACAAAGTATGATTGAGGGTGTTTATGTTTAAATTGACTCTAGTTCTACATTTTATCATCTGTACATAATCTACTTACGATAAATACAGTATTTTCAGGATCTATATTGGGCCTGAAAATATATAATTTACAAATAAGACATTTTTGTCTCATGACTTATGCTAACAGTAGCTGCAGAAATAGGATTTTTTTTTTTTTTTACACATTATTTTACCAGCGGTTGTGGAAATTTTTGCAGGACTATTCTATTCAGGTTTATAGTAAATGTGTTTGACATCAACCCCTTTCCCACTGATGTATATTCACAAAAGATTTGTAAATCTATATATCTATTTAATTCTAATGAAGTACAGACATGGTACATGGGCTGAATGAAAGTGACTCATGAAGTTCAGTTAATAGAAAGAGGACATTGAGAGCTAAACACTCAAAGATGGTTGGATGTTTGATGCATGTGAATAATAGCGTTTGTGCAAGAAAACATTGATATTTAAAGCACTCTGCTGCAGGACTGTCTAAGTCTCTCTTGACACAGAAATAACCAAGCAGTGTGAGTAAGGGACCCAAAAGCAATTTCATTCTGCCAAAGCAAGATAATCATATAGACCATGTCATATCAATGCATACAAATCCCTATTTTTCATACAAATGCCTATGTTTGATAAACCGTTCTGTATGAGTGCACACAGTACAAATAAACATTTTTCATATAAATACTCATATTTTGACATAGAAAAAGGCACATATACATACGCTTAAAGGCTGAAGAAAACCGGAAGGTTGACGTAACACAGACACAACATTGAAGTTGTTGCCTGCAGACATTATTAGGATTAGAGGAGAGCTTGAGGCATGAAGCGCTATGGCCCACAACGCCAGCTCACCACATTACATGCTCACTAGGTCTGACCGCTCACAAATCCTTAGCTTTACTTTCTTCTTTTAATTAAACCACTGAGAGCTAAATTAATTTTTCCATATTTTTCAAGGTGATAAAATTGAGGCGTAGAAAAGACATACTGTATATCAGAATGGGATGTTAAGCCACTGCATGCGCATGCGTTGCATGTATGACCTCATAGTGGTATTAAAGCAGATCTTTACACGATGTGTCAGATAATTTAATACAAAAGGACATTATGGGCAAATAGGATTGCATGAGAGTCAGTCTCCCCAGTAAAAATACATTTAAAAAATAAATACAGTTGTGGAAACAGGTGTGTGTGTGTGTGTGTGTGTGTTGGGGGGTGGTAGTGTGGTCTCGATAGATGTAAGTCTGAGCTAGGTAAATGGTCAACATATAAATTATACAATGGGCAAATGTGCAATTTCATTTTTTAAATGCTCCCTTTGGAAGATGTCAAGCTTGTATTTATGATGCGTTCATTGCTCTGCATTTTTAATTTCCCTGCTGAAGGGAAAAAATCCTCCATATCACAAGCAGCGATTATAACACAACTCACATCTGCAAGCACATCTCAGATATCATTAGCAGCTTCCACATGGCAGCTGCTCTCTTGATTTGGTTCTAAACAACCCATACATACTAAAACACTGAGCTTTATAAATCACTGCTAAGCATCCAGTAGTGCCCTAGCTAACTGTTAGACAGTCTTACAGTATGTATAATTGTCAACTCACATTATAGTCAGGACTGACAATAGATGTTATTCATACACAAACTTTTTCCACTATTTTCCACTGTCATTTTCAAGTCTATCTTGCCTTTAGGGAAGAGAAATGTAAATGTTCTTCAACAGAGTTGATGAATTTCTCAAAATAGCTCTGGCCAATATTTTCAAAAAAGCAATACTTTAAGTTAAAAAAAATATATAAATATAAAGTAAAATAATAAATAGAAAAATAAAATAAAATACAACAGATACAATTTAACAGAATAAAGTTTAAATAGCGATAGATGCTATTTACACAAAGTGAAACTAGCAATACCTATTTTCTTTACACTGTGCAAAGTTAGATGCTATTAATACTATAGTATAAACATAGTTTAAACTTTATTATTTATATTAAATACCCATTAGGCACTTTATTTCCACTTTTTTAATATGTTCTTTATTTTAATTTAAAATAAACACCTCTCCTAGCTGATATGCGATGGGAAAAGGAAGAATTAGTTTAGAAAAAGGCTAAATCAAACTCGAATCGGTCACGTCAAAAGCTAACGCACCCAACCTTAGCCTCCACACCAATGCTCCTGTCAAAAGGATTTATTTTGTAATTTTATTCGCTCATTGTAAATAACTTTTTTTAACAAGGCACGCTAACTACACAAAAACTACATAAAAAATATACCAATTTTAATATACTTAAAAACTAGAACTGAAGAACTAAAAATGCTATTTTGCTCTGACAAGGTCTTCAAATTTGTCATAGCCTTATAAAATGAGTTGTTTGAATGATGTGAAGACTTGTACTCATTTCTTTGCTGATCACTGATCACAAGTCAATCCAGCTATTCTAATCAAACTTGCACATACATTTGAAATTTCAAATTAGCTTAGCTATAATTTAATTAGAAGATCTGACTAATTATGTTTTAAATAGAAGTGATGCAAGTGATGAATAAGCTGCCCAGCTTTCCACTTAAACATATAGGCTATTTACATCAAGAAACATCACTTCTAATTATAACTATGTGTCCCAGAGTAGGCAGATACACAACTCCATGCAAACAGAACCTAAAACACAGAAAGTTTTGTTCAAAATTTTCAACATGAGACATGGCTCGCCTGCCTTGTTCAATTATAGCCACGGTTGAAAAAAAACTTGCATTAGAGCGTTTGTTAATAACTCGCGGCTGCCAGGTTTTAATGTATTCTGCGAAAAAATTCCCCACCTAACAATCATCACAAGCTCCTTGCTCCTGCAAACCTGTCCAATCCCAGTCACTCAGTATTGTTATTCAGGAAAGGAAATCAATATCCATGCCAGGACTGGATAATTGAATAAAACAGAAAAAGAAAGGTTTTCTCAGCCTCATATTTCTGGAAAAAGCTCAGAAGTGAGAAGATTAGACTTACAAATAGAGGCTCGGATCCATCTGGAAGTTCACTTGATCATGTCTTCTTTTTGCACTCACAAAGAGGCATATGAATGTGAGATGAAGACGAGGCATATACGCATCTAAGTGCATTGCTCATTTCAGACAGTTTCATCATGCAATTCTCAACCTAATTTAATGTTGAGACATTGTGTTTGGACGTTTCCCCAGAGAGCTTGCCTATACTCAAGAACCTGTTGCAGATTACAGACTGCTAATGGAAGCCTGTTGTAAAAACCTGACTGCTGTTATGTTCTTCAGCTCACTCTCTCCCCATATCCGAAGTGAACTAAAGTAATTTGAGTACGCTCTGGAACTCTCAAAGGAGAACCTGTACTTTCTCACCTGTATCCACTCTGTGTGTCCAAGCAGACTCCTCCATTGTGGCAGGGGTTTCTGGGATAGACAGAGCAGCTCTGGTGGAGGTGTTCACGTGCTGAGCAGCTGCAGACAGCTGTGGCTTCCACAGTCACTGACACTAGAGCCATGCTGCCCGAGTCGACCACTGCCGGCTTGTCAGTCACGCTCAGGTGGCTGGTGCAACCCCCTCCTGCCCGACAGTCGGCATCCACACACTCATCTACATGAACCTGGGTCACGTTGACTTGAAGAAAAGACTGGAGCTTGATGGGAAGGGGAAAGGGAAAGAGATAGTGAGAAAGTAAGTCCATCAATAACCAATAACAGAACAGACTAAAAGAAGGAAAGGAACACATCATTTTCAGTCATTTTGACCCAGAAACAGGCATTGCATTAAATAATGTTTCTACTCAAAACTGCTGCTGAAATATTATAGCTTCAGGTCAGCTTGTTCGCAGGGTGTTTCATTGGCGTCTTTCCGTGATTGAAACTTTGATTGGGTGATATATTTCAATAACTTCTACTGTATCTTTGAACATACATTATTCATGTTTATTTCATGCAATAACTAGTAGTAAGGTGATCAGTTCACGCTGACCTGAGGCAGAGACAGCAATGTAACACCACAATAAAGAGTGTCAAAATGACATTTATTGTTTGACTTTCATAATAAAACATTTAGACAATTTATATTAAGAGTCTTCTATTACCATGTGTTTACATAAAAACAATTGTTACGGTGTGCTTATTGTGTTTATATTGTATTGCAAAACACTTTTTCCACTACTGAGGTGGGATACGCATAAGGTTAGGGACAAGTTTGGTGGTATGGGTAGGTTTAAGAGTGAGTTATAGTGTAAACATATAGGGCCCTATCTTGCACCCGGCACAATTGACTTTGTACACCGACGCATGTATCATTCCTATTTTGCACCCGCGCAAAGCGGACTTTTCCCTCCACAGACACACGTCAGTTAACTAAGAAATAGTTGCGCTGAACCGCCCCTCCCCTCCCCAGCGCAAAGAGGAGGCGTGTTCCGGCGCAAACTTTCCCTCATGCTATTTTGCAGTTCCAGAAAACAATTGCACCACGGACCAGAAAAAACCTAGTGTAAAGTCATTGGCGCGTTGCGCGTACATTCAGATGCTATTTTAAGCGCGCGTGCTTGGTCATAATACAGAGTGTGAACAACGCGCATACACTGTAGATGATTCTCTCATCTACACAGATGCATTTTCCTTTTTGCAAATGTTACATTATTATAAGGAAAAATATATTAAAACACGAGGGAAATCATTGTTGTCCAGTCAAGTCAAGTATATTTATATAGTGCTTTTCACAATAGAGATTGTATCAAAGCAGCTTCACAGTATCAATATGTTGTGTCCATGACGATGGGAAAAATAAGCATAAAGCTTAGGCCTACATATTTACCCAAATTATTATATGCATGTATAACCGAAGCTAATTTGGGTGGGTTTGTCCCATCCCCAATGTCACTTCTCTTTCTTTTACGGCCCTGACGAGAACATCGATCTCCTCGGCTGTGAACCGATTCTGAAGCGCTCCTGGTAAATGCGCCGTTATAATAGTAGTGCGCCATGGAACAAGCGCACCTCGTTCATCATGCTCTTAAAGGGGATGTGATATGACGCTCTGATTGGTTTATTTCACGTTACGCCCAAACCACACCTATGAATAATGAAGCTACTTCAGACCAACCCCTTTTAGATTTGCGCCAGGCGCAAGAGGCATTTATCCCGCCGGGAAAATAGCATCAGCCCACAAAGTTACTTGCGCTTTGCGCTTTGACACTTGCGTTTCAGATCGTGCGCTGAGTTCAAGATAGGGCCCATAGTGTATAGTGTAGTGTAGTGTGTTATAGTGTATAGTGTAATTATAGGTGTTATTACAGAAATTAATTACAGCTGTAATTAGATGCAGATAAAAAGTACAATATAAAAACATGTATGTACATAACAATTGCACTGTATCAAACGATAAACTTAAATGTTAGTACATAGTAGTTAAAGACACCTAAAGGGATTTTTTCTTCCCGTCGTTTTGGTAAAGGTTGATCTTAGTTTCATCTGTCCAAAGAATGCTTTTCCAGAACTTGTCAGGCTTTTTAAGATTTTGTGGCAAAGTCTAATCTGGCCTTTCTATTCTTGATGCTTATGAATGGTTTGCACCTTGTGGTGAACCCTCTGTATTTGCTCTCGTGAACTCTTGATTGTAGACAATGACATGCCTAGCTCCTGGAGAGTATCCTTCATTTGGCTGAATGTTGTGAATGGGTTTTTCTTTACCATGGAGAGGATTCTACGATCATCTACCACTGTTGTCTTTAGTGGATGTCCAAGCCTTTTTATGTTGCTGAGCTCACCAGTGCAGGTCTATCTATGCCAGTCTTTTCAAATAGCAAAACAAATCTAACCAAGTTAACCAAAAAGACCCCAAACCCACTTGTTTATACAGCTTTGAGGCATAAACAGCGTTCAGAGAACCTGTGCTTTTTCACAAGCACATAAACGCCGTGCAGATACTTCCATGTCCACAGGGCTGCCTCTCAACTTCCACACCATTTATTCAAAGACAACATCTGAAGTGGAGCAGTTTGCTCCGTGGTGGACTGAGCAGTCACACAATGATTGACCTGTCCTCCACTAACTCATGTGGCCAGACACACTTAAGGGGAAATGGAGGGGTGAAGAAACGAGACATATCGAGGGATACAGACGGAGAGAAGATAGAGACAGATGCTAAAGTTGCTCAACTACTCCAAGATTAGCTGGGACCTATTTGCCGGGACACTATTCTGACTTGGATAGTAACTCATGGAGAGGTATTTTACTACACTGCCTCTGTGGCAGAGGGCTGTGGGTGACTGAAGATGCTGTTTATGTTGATTTGTAACTGAGGGTGCAAAGAGATACGGTGCAATGCGCACAACCGGGTCGGACAGGCACGTGTCACGATGTGTTATGGTGGGGTGAGGCAGAAACAGTGCGAGCATCGTTAGGCTGCAGAAAGGGGACATCAATTATTAAAAAGGAGGGGAAAAAAGTGTACAGGGGTAACAAACTGTCTCTCTGCCTCCCTATTTTGAGTGTGATTCATTGGCCAAAAAGTAGAAAACACAAAATAAACAGTTAAAGATCAATTCCACTAATAGCATTGTTAATATTTCTCCCCCAACTTTCTACACAGTAGATATATACAGTGATAATATCATTATGGTCAATTCTCTTGGCCACAATAATTATGTAGTGAAAATCACATATTGGGACTGTCGTAGTTGGCACTCATAGCCCTCCCTTACAGACTTTGCGTATGCACATGGGTACGAGAAGGGTATATTGAGGAGAGGTGCATTCAGCATTTAATGGCACCATTAACTTCAGATGCACCTCATCACACTCTGCCAGCCCAGTCTGGTACTGTACCACTCCTCTCATATGCCTGTTCCAATCGGGAGCCCAGATGCAGGGCGGCATTCGAAGGGACAGAGCAGCGCAAACATTAAGAGAGGTGGTCACTCTGTGACAGCATTCATATGTAATGAGGACATGCACAATTTATTTTTGTTAGTTATTAACCTCTATTTAACGAGAACAAAACTCATAGAGAAAAACTTTTTTTAGAGATTGAACAGGACAAGATGGTAGCAAACTGACAACTCAGGGGTGCTGAACAAACAGGGATGTACTGATTTTAAAGGGGTGGTTCGGAATTTTGGACATCGGGCCTCATTTCCAAGTGAGCCTTAGTGTTATTTATCAGTGGAGACAGTTTTAAAAAATTTTCATCCAGTCGTCCCAGTTGCATAGTTCGCCGGTGCTAAGCTAGCGCGAGTCAACGGTATCGTTTTAGCCTGCCATTAAAAACAGTTTTACCCACTCCACAGTACACCAAAAGCAAAACAATTATAACGCCAGACTATCGATGTAAGTGTCTGTTGAGAGAATGGGTAAAACTGTTTTGAATGGCAGGCTAAAACGATACCATTGACTCGCGCTAGCCTAGCACCGGCGAACTATGCAACTGGGACGACTGGATGAAATTTTTTTAAAACTGTCTCCACTGATAAATAACACCAAGGCTCACTTGGAAATGAGGCCCGATGTCCAAAATTCCGAACCACCCCTTTAAAATTAATGCCTTAAAGGGCACCTATTATGGAGTATTGAAAATTACCTTTCATGTAGTGTGTAACATAGATCTAAGTGAACGAAAACATCCTGCTAAGTTTTAAATATGAAAGTTCACCGTATACAAAGTTATTGTCTCTCAAAAGTAAGAGTCGACTCTGAGTCGCTGATATGAATCGATAGACGAACGTTGCTTTTTCTCTGTCTAGATCACGTCAACTTAAGTTATTTGAATAAGATACGCCAACTTATTGCGCTCGTAGACGCCACAGGGAAAACTTGAAAACATCCGGTATGGCGAAGCAAAAGCAAACTTTTTTCATCTGCCCCGGGAGGAGCATTTGAAGACTACGTGGCTACAGTTCATATATACAACTATACCACAGAAGAAGCCCGAACCTTGCTTTGTTCACGTCATTTTGAAGATGATTGCTTCACAAACATAAATGCTATCAAATATGGATTAGCGAGCCGGCTGATATTGAAGGAAGGTTCAGTACCAAGTTTATTTGGACCAGCTTCCTCCTCCGAATCACAACCTGTAGGTTGTTGCTTCTATGTCTTATGTAGCATGCTCAATAATTATTTTGTGTGTTGCGTACGCACAGCACAGCTTCTATAGTCTTCAATGTCAATTGTATTGAAATATGTGTTTGTGTGTTTGTCATTGTTATTGGAGTTGTCATAAAGAATAGAGCAATACCTCGTAGTACTGCATTATCAATATGTTTATGCGTTGGGCTAACGCAAACAAAGACTGAATGTGCTTTTACCACTGAACTTTGGGCTATGGTCGCTAACATAACTCAACTTAAATTCCTTCTCTTATTTTGAATTTTTTACTACAAAGCGGTGCACTAATCATTATTATAACACAATGTAATTGATAAAAGCATTGTACACTGTACTCCGTGTTAACCAACTGACTGATTGTTGACTCCGTGTTAACCAACTGACTGGGTCATCTGACCAATCACCGCAGATTAGCGTCACGCAAAGGCGGGGTTTGGAAAAATGAATCTCTGAACGATTCATATGGGAGTCACTGAGCAAAGGTAATTTATTTTAGTTTATTTTCATGTAAAAATAAATGCATATTATAAAACAACAAATGTGTTTTTTGTCATCGCATGCTTGTAAAACTGTTGTTGGGGACTCCCAAAACAATATTAGGAACATTTTAAATGCCATAATAGGTGCCCTTTAAGATAAGGCGGTTTTATGGCTGACAACCAATCAATGGCCAATATTAAAATTATATATTATATTGTAAAAAAAAGAGTTCACAATATTCCAAGATAAAACAGATTTCATTTGTTATATACAACATTAAATAATTACTGTAACTAAGTGAACACCCAAAATCCAATCTGCGCTGCTTGCTGATAACCAATATGGTGACAAGATAGCATGCATTACTATAAATAATGATCAAAATCAGGATACACAAGTGCCTGCAGCTCAAATACAACAGAGACAATTTCCAAGCACAAGAGGTCTTTTACAAGGTTCGTAAATTCATCCAATTGTGGAAGCATAGTCGGTTAAATTTTTTGTGTTGTTGTTGTTAATTGCTCCATGTTTCTGGGCCACTGAATTTAAAACCAATAACGCTTAGTTTTAAACATATAACCAAAATCAGTGTGATCATTGAATTTCCTTAACTGACCTTTAATGGTTCCATTGTCCATGTGTATCTCAAGTGTGTGCCTGACTGACTGCAGATCTACTCATGCACTTAACTGCACTGCAGAGTCCCTGTGGATCAGATCCAGGAGTTGTTTTCAAGACACACAAACACACACACATACGCATTTAAAGCTGCAGAGCGTAAGGATGCCTGGTGTTAAACATTCACCCACACACACTTGACTCTCTCTCCTTCTCTTCTCATAGTTCTGGGACTTTACAGACACACACAATGTGGATCCTCAACAGAGCATTCAGGTCTGACTCCCACGTTCACGCCTGCTTGAGGAGGTGATTTGCATGTATTACCTCGGACGTTAAGCACTGCAACACTGAGGTCTCGCATTTCATTTTGCATGCACAGACAACTAATAAGCCATTAGTTTATATGAGCCAGTTAGGCTCAGGTAACAGAAGCCTACGCAGTAGAGAAGATACACCCGCTCCCTCGTCTAATCCTTCTTCTGGACGCTCTCATTTCTCTTTCTCGCTCTCCATTTATTTCTCTCTCTCTCCGTCACTATTCCTGGAGGAGAGCGTGGAATTTCTTCCCCATCTCCTGCTCGATGGTACTGTCAGCTCATTTCTCAGAGGCACTCTAAGGTGCCCGTCGGGACTGAAACTACAATACCCAGAATTCCCTGAGGGAAACTTCTCCACAGAGGCTCAGTGATAGCACAGGATGACACCCAAGAGATAAACAAAGCAGAATCTACATACACACACGAACTGGTGGGAGGACTGGAGTTTGTTTTGTGCTCCTCGCTCACAGACACTAACCTTCTATTGGACCAGTGGCCTTTTCATGTTTCTAATGTATGATTCAATACAGTGTACTCTTTTTAAAAATTTGATTTGTGAAGAAGATTTGTGAACAACCGCCAAAGGGTGTTTTGGTGAGTGAGCAAAAGGCACGGTGAGGTGTGGAACCGATCCATATGATACTGCCACACATGACTGAGCTTTTCTTTCAAAAAGAAAAACTAGAGGTTTTCTTTTGCCAAAGGAAACCTGATAGAAGAAACATTCACACAAAATAACAGGAATGGGGATCGATGGGAGGTGCTGCTCCACATAGCACTTAAAGATGCAACAAACCAAGAAGTAATTTCAAAATTATTCTGAGAGAAAAGTAAAAAAACAACAAAAGAAACTGTGTGGGTGTGCGCGAGTCAACAATTGCCTGAATAAAGTCGAAACAAAAGGGCAGAGGCAAAACGCACTGCCTTCGTGTTTGATATGTAATTATGAAAATTTCTGCAAAAGCTGAGGTGATGAGATGTGTTTTAGAGAAAGGCCAGTGTGAAATGGCTCTGACAGCGAAGATCCAGCTGAAAGCTTTAAAATAATTATATTTAAACTACTTTATAATGTGAACTCAAATAGAGCGGGCGATTCATTGACATCTGATTAAATGTAGAGAATGGCTCTAATTATTCTTTGTTCATCTTCACTGGTTCCTTCTGCGTGTTGACCTGCTCCCTATAGGTGCTCTATTTCTAGAACGTGCAGCGTATGTTTATTCTGAGAGGTAAATCTTACGAGAGTGCTCCAAAAAAGGTTTAGTTTAGTCTGCTAAAGACCTAAATGTGAGCTTTGCATTTGAACCGAATCACCCTCCAATTTCACAACAAATAACAAGCTTCCCTGAAAACTTTTTCTTCCTCCCGTGCTTCTTTTTTTCCCTGTTTATCATTGTCTTTCATCAGGACTCACTATCACCACAGGAAGATTTCTTTCTGGTTTCTGAGCTTGACGCAACAGTGTGTGTTTTTGTGAAGCATCTGACACTTCACAGGGTGTCACTTCAGTTGTGTGTATTGCAGAAGGGGTGTTAGGGGGCGAGATAGAAGGGTACACCCCTGAGAGATGAGCAGTGTACTGTGAAAATCCGCTTCCCCCATTCCAGCATGGCCGCGGGGGAACCCTGAGCTCTTCAAAGTGTGCGTTGTTGCAGCAGGGGAGTGAGGTGGAAAGCATGGGGAAAAGAGAGGAGTACTGGAGATCACGGCATTGGATTAAGAATCATTTAAAAGTTACAGAGGGGGGAGGGGGGAGTGTCTCTCTGTCTCTCTCCTGCTGTTCTGACTCGTTTCTTCCAGCTCTCTTGTAAGCCAACATCACGCACCCTACTTGACACTTCTGTAATGCAATGAATGCAGCCGCCATACCAGCCGAAAATAGAATCAGATTCAGAGGCAATAGTTCTGTGCATGAACATTCACTGGCTGTTCTCTCTGAAAACCCTGACAATGCACGTACCTTAAACGTGGCAATTTTCATTTCACTATGTTTTTTTTTCCCCATTCCTTGTCTTGGAATATCTCCAATTACAATGGGTGGAGAACCGTAACTTACTTTTCATATCAGTGAGTTCATCTGTAATTAACTACCTAAATTTTCACTTTCTTCTCCCATTACTTTTAGCTCTGAGTAATGGAACGAGTAGAATTGGAGGGAAGCGAATGAGAAAGAGAATAAGGAAACATTTTGAGTAGTTTCTTCCAGAGGATTAGAATTCCAATCATTAATAACCTCTAGCCTCCATCAATACTACCAATACCAACCCTTTTTTCACCCCATAATTGGTTCTGATCAATGATTTTGTGTTGGAAATTGATGCATTTAGATCTGTTGAATATTTCCAATACACATCATATCTGCTTTACTTTTAGCCGTGAATCTTTTCTAAGAAGGGAATGGAGCTTATGTGTCGTTTAAATGAAAAGAGAGTGTAAGAGGCGACTCATTAGGCTCGATTGAAAAGGTACAAAGAGGGATGGGTTAATACATCAGATTTCATTTCGTTATGAATGAGTGAAAGTAAATGTAATTTGTGTTAAAGCTTGCAGTTATTCCACATTGAAGTGTGCATGCATTTAGAGTGGTTCCTATGTTAATTACAAGTATATGAGCATACACACAAATATGAGCATATCCATATCAATGTGCTTCAGACAAGCCTTACTTTTTGTTTATGAGCTGCAAGATATCCATGCACTCGCTCAGCCCTGAGGAACGGTGCGCTGTGAACAGAGAACCTCACATCCAGAGTCCTGTCCCGCACCTCCACCAGACTAAAAATGTTGACGTCGTCTGCCCCCACCGACAGCATGTCTGACAGGAAGTCACCCAGAAGCTCGTACCTGCTCTTCAGATTTCCACGACGTTCCAAAAACTCTGTGGCGGAGATGTCTGTCAGAGACACAAACATACAAATGCACAACACATAAGGATAACAGTACTGTATAAATTTGAACTAAACTACAAGAGCTTCAGAGCATGGAAAAAAACAGCACAATTTTTAATACAGAACTGAGATCCAGAGCTCATGAAAAATGCATGGTCACGTTTTTTCCCTCATCAAAACATCTCCTCGTCATTTAGTGAGGTTAGTACCTGTCATAGCTGTTTGCACAAACTCCATCTGACATTCCACGTCAAAATGTCTGGGGTGAGAGCTCAAACTACTGCATGCAGAAAATCTTTGTCACTATGGTAATGGGGGCCTGTGCTTCACAGTCACGGTTCCCAGCACGTTATGATGAAGCTGGCCATGGCCTCTGAGCATTGTAGGCAAATTGTGACACTTCAGCAACCATCTGACCATCGATTTTCCTGTGCTGGAGGTGTGCTTTCCTTCTAACACCCAATGGACTATTCTAATTGGGATGCTTAGCCTACAGTTTGGGACTGTGCGGGTGGTTGAACGGTGGCCCCAGGGGAGACGTTAGACGAACTGAGAGGGATGCTGAGCTCAGTCTGTCCCCAGGCTGAGTCAGCGTCCCTTGGGGCAAGTGCTGGAGAGTGGCAGGGCTGTCATAATTCTCACTGACACTTCACAACTCACAAAGGCAGAGGGGCATGTTTGAGAAAATTGGGGGTGATTTTCCTATTTTAATGACAACATGACATGGAAAGATTTAGACTCGCTGTCAATGACCTTACTCCACGACCCCCTTACCCTGAGGAAATCATTGGATTAATGTTGTGGGCATAAACAGGCAACAGAAAAGTAGTTTAGAATACGTGTGTGTGTGTGTGTAAGTTTCAGTTGTGTTATCTTATATGGACCTCAGAGGAGACAGCATATTTAAGTTGAAAAAAAATTAGGGATAAAATTACAGTCAGTACATTACATATTGTGGTGTTTTACTGAGGTTTTTGTTGTTCATTTAAAATTTATGGAAATGTGCATTATTAGTTTTTTACTAGGTACACAACATACTGAAAGGTTGTAGTACTACTTCTACTACTACTATTAATCGTAATGGCCTTGTTATAATTTGCGTCGAATTACATGCTGTCTATTTGGACAAAAGTCTATAGCATAAGTTGTGTTTGTGTCCTTACTCTTGCAGTCCTATATTCTCCCTCTCACAGCAGTCGTTCAGTTCACTGTGCACATAGCACAAATAATCATTAGTGCTTGAAGAGTGTCAATCATGGAGCTCTAGGTAGGGGCAAGGAAGGAAACTGTGATTAACTTTTGGGGGGGGGGGTGACTGTCTGCTCCCATCAGGAGCTGTGTGTGAAGAGGAGAGGCTGGAAGCAGCCTCACACTTGGCTTTGATCCAAGCCCAGATCAGACCTGCTCCCCCTTCCCACAGGCATTAAGCAATGGATGTGCTTACCACTTTTTCTGGATGTTAAACACACACACACACACGCACACACGCACACACACACACACACACACATGTCTGGTTCGCTATCTTTGTGGGGACTCTCCATAAGCGTAATGGTTTTTATACTGTACAAACTATATATTCTGTCCCCTTACACTGCCCCTGTCCCTAAACCTACCCATCACAGGAGACATTCTGCATTTTTACATTTTCAAAAAACATTACTTAGTGTGATTTATACGCTGTTCTCCTCATGGGGACCGCTGGCTGGTCCCCACAATGTAGGTGATTTCAGGTTTTACTATACTTGTGGGGACATTTGGTCCCCACAATGTAATATAAACACGAGCACACACACACACACACACACACACACACACACACTTAAACATTTTCAGGGGACAGCAGGAATATATGTAAATATATATGGTATATGATACATTAACGGTACAAAATAAGAACTTACTTTTTTTAAAAAATGATCAATCAATGGAGGTGTTGACCCTACAGAAAATGCTGATCGTCAACCCCAGGAAGTAAAAAAAAAAAAAAAAATGTATAAGCTGTTTGTTTTTTAAAGGAGTCATATGATGTGATTTCTTGTTTTCTTTTTTCTGTAGTGTGTTATGTAGCTGTTAGTGCAAGATCTGCATATTTACTAATCTTTTACAAGTCTCAAACCCAAAGAGATATTCTTTATAAAAGTTAAGGCTCAGCCACGCCTTCCTAAAACGCTCCATTCAAACACGCCCCCACAAATCTACGTCAGTGTGTGGGGGCAGGGGTTTCAATACACCACCCAAATGTATACGCAAAGAAAGAAGGTGTAACTTTTATTCTCGCTGTATTATTGTTGCCACTGGCCCCGCCATGACGTGGAGACGCTGTGTTTTTCATTGCAAAAGCCAAACTACTTTGTTTGGCCTTCCAAAAGAGGACACAATTAGAAAGTGGTTCTCAACTCCAGTCCTCGGGACCCACTGCTCCGCACATTCTGTGTGTCTCCCTTATTTAACACAACTGATTCAGATCATCAGCTCGTTTGGAGAGACTCCATGAACTGAACTGAGTGTGTCGGAGAAGAGACAAAATGTGCAGAGCAGTGGGTCCCGAGGACTGGAGTTGAGAACCACTGATTTACAACACTGTTCCAGAACCTGGGAGAGTACAAGGCCAGCTGAGCAAAAAGGCTGATTCTAAAATGTGGGGCAAATCCAACTTTGCATGTACATTCTGGCACTTCTGACTCACACAGCCTGCAAGTATGTTTTCATATTTTAAGAATTTGCTACTGACTACATAGTGTTCTCACACCCGTAGCACGGCACAATGTGTAAAAAGACAGTATAAGACAATGTGTATAATCATTATAATCAGTAATTATGTCCCCAAGGAAATAAAACCTTAGAAATCTGATACGATCTGGTCCAGTAGCGCTGGCAAAGTTGATCGATCAGCTTGAACATCTGCATTTTCAAGATCAGATTTGGGCTTGAATTGATAAGGTAGAACCAGCATTATCACCTGTCATTATTGCTTTGGGAGCTGATGTTCCAAATATGGTAAGGGCCGTGACAGTTCCATCACACACTTACGATTTTTCGGCCAATCACAATGCACTGGATCACTGGCCAATCATCGTACCCCACGCTTTTCAGAACGATGAACTTTGCAAAAATCTACGCGTTTCAAAAAGGTGGGGCATAGAGGAGCAACAATAATGTACAGTATGTGTAAAATAATGAATTTTTAACCTAAAACTGTGTAAACACATTGCATTATAATATTCTTTTTAGAACCATTATATGACCCTTTAAAAAAAAATAAAAAATAATGAGAACATTTTCTTATTTTCTAACAATAACAATTAAACATCCATCCATCCATCCATCCATCCATCCATCTATCTATCTATACACAAAAACATACACATAATAACAATTAAACAACCATTCATTCACACACACACACACACACACACACACACACACACACACACACACACACACACACACACACTCACTCACACTCTCTCTCTCTCTCTCTCTCTCTCTCTCTCTCTTTCTTTGGTAGTCCATCGTATCCGATGGTGACTCGGTGTACACACAGAGAAGTACACCACACACAGCTTAAATCAGAAGTTTAGCAGTGGCTTGGGGAACAGTGTGATCGTCAATAAGTCTTTGTGAATCTGTGAGCTAATCCCATTGAAAGAATGCCAATATTTTTCCAATTTTTCTTTTTTATTGATACCACAACTTTATTGTAGGGGTGGAAATCTCAGGGTTAAGGGAGATGAGGATCAAAATATATTTTAAATTTTTTATAGAGAAGTCCAAACTGGCTTAGCAGCCAAAAGCCTCAAAAGTTCAAATTCAAAAAGCTTTTCATGTTGTGTGTCCTGCAGAATGTAGGAGTTTATGTATGAATGTGTGTGTGCTGTGTGCCCTGTTTGTGTACAGGCAGAACAGAGGTTATGGGAATAAGCTTGTGTGAGTTTGTGTGCGCGTGTTTGGTTATCTCCAAGAGCTAGGATGGGTGTCTAAAGAACTTCTCCACATACTTTTCCTCATATTTTACTTTACAATCAGTTCACTTTCCAAGATTCACAGAGCAAAGAGGCAGCATTAAACGGGCCTTACGACACTCCTGAAACGGGATTTCAAATGTCAAGGAGGCAGTAAATAGTACGAAAGTCGAACTTTGAGATAGCCGAGAATTTGGTAACACTTTATGGTGAGGGTACATGAATTATCATGAATTCATGTATAAATTCATGAATGAATTATGCATTCATTCATGTATTAATAACTCATGAATCACCAGGAACTAACACAAGTTCAACGTTTTTCATTCATGACTTCATGGATGAACAACACCTTAATTAAAACATTAACGAAGATGAGTACATCATCATGAATTATGATTTATTACACATGATCATAATGTTTTCTTTGTTCACAGTTATCCCACCATTAATAGCACATTGTTCATCAGTGTTTCAAAGGACCTAGTCAATACCTAGTTAATGATGACTACTGTATTGGACAGATCCCAAAATAATAATAATAATAATAATATATTTATTTTGTATAGCGTTCCCTATCGTAGGGAACTCAACACTGCGTTGTTGAAAAACGACTCTTTGGGGACGCTCCCTTAGCGTTTGGGAGTGCAGCACGCACAGGCAGCTCTCGAGTCGAGGGAGCTGCCTGTGATCACTGTGAAATCACTCCCTTTAAGAATGCTGCGCTCTCGCTTGGCTGTCTTAAATAATGACGGCCAAGCTCGCGATCCCCGCGGTTCGGGTCCCGCGTCCGTTGAGGCGGCGCGGCGGCTTAGATCGTGGGGATCACAGAAGGATCTCGCGGATGAGAACGAGACTGCCGAGGCACTTTCTCGTTCATCATCCGCAGATTTTATAACGCTCGTTCACGGCGCAGAAGCCCGCGATGCGGCTTCTTCTGCCCGTGACGAGAGCCCGATGCTCGAGCTATCTGCTTCTGAGGAAGTGGATGTGCTCAGCATCGGGAGCGAGGAACATGAGTCACACTCGCCAGCTCATGTTCTCGCTTATGAGGAGCTGATAGAGGTTATTACACATGCTGTGGCCAGACTCAATATTAGCTGGCCACAAGATAAGCAGGATAATACTCGTCGCAGCAAGTTAGACGAGAGATTCCAGCAGCACATTTCACAACCTCAGTGGCGGGGCTTACCGTTTTTCCCAGATCTTCATAAAAAGATAAACTCTAGATCCTGGGAAAAACACCACTCTTCACGTGTCTCATCTCATTTATTATATGATATTTCAAATGTGGTGGGTGCGGGAGAGAAGGGATATGGCAAGATGGCGCAGTTGGAGGAAGTTTTAGCGAGCTATCTTTCTCCTGTAGCGGCATCTTTGCTTAAAGTCCCGCCGCTTATGGCGGCTGGTCTGGCTGGTGCGTGCCTGAACTCTATGGCGATTTTGCAGGCGTACCAGGCCGATCTCCTTAAGGATCTAAAAAAAAATAATATATATATATATAGAAGGGACGGCGCTTGCCATAGGCCACTCTATGTCCACTCTTTAGGAGGTCGAGAATAGTGCTCGAAAAACACCCGAGGCCAGTCTCGAGGGGCTGGTTCCCTTAGTAGATTTTGTTTAGGAATGCCAACGCCTTCCGAATATATCTATATGGGTCCTAAATATTTAAAAATATGGGTACAGACTGCAGTTCGGTCACCGATCTCCCAAGTTTGCTGGGGTGGTACCGACTGCAGTGGTTCCAGATGTAAGGACTGGGCGGAATGGTGAATCATCTGAGTAAATAAATGCATCCTTGCTAAAGTCCCAAAGCCTTCAGACTCAAAAGGCCTGAATGGAAATTAACACACACACCCACACCCACAAGTGAAGCCCGCTCAGGACAGAGCGTGGTTTCGAGTTACATGACATTTTATGACCCCTTCGGAATCCCCAGAGAGTGTGATTCTTGCTAAAGAAGAAAGGAATTTCCCCATTAAAGACATTTTAATGAGATATATTTTATATGTTGTTATGTGGGTCTGAGTGCCCAGGGCCTATGAAGATACCTGTGAGTGTATTGTAGTTCTAAACGAACGATAAATGCCTGTATTATGCATTTTAATGAATAATCCAGCTAACACTGGGCGAAGTGTCCTGTTACAAGCTTACGAGCCAAAAGAATGTGCATGCAGGACCTCTCTGTCCACACGACACACACACATAAGAACTTTCAAGGAATTTCCAGTTAAAAAGACATTTAACAATACTTATTTGATATGTTTTATGTGTGTCTGATGGCCTACGTCCGATTGCAAGATCTGGGAATGTTTTGTAGTTTAAAAGGAACCACAAATGCCTATATTATGTATTTGAGATGTAAACCTGAATTCCTCTCATTGTTACATGTCATGTTTGAGGTCATTTTAAAACTCTTTGTCTGACGCAGCCAGATATATGTATTGGGTTACCGTAAAAAGTATGATTGCCTGTATAACAGCTCTCCTGTTATGTTTAATAATCTGTGGAAGAAAAAGACGAGGTTCTGCCTCTGTCATAATTTATGTAGATAAAGCTGTCAGATCAAACAAAGACAACTTTCCCGCTCAAGATTTCCAGAACAATGATTGGACAATCCGCTTCAGAGGAGGTGGAAACGTCAGGTCTTCAAAAGGACTGGCCCACCTTCTCTTCGCCCTCTTCTCTCTGACCTCCTTGCCTACGTCTGCCTTAGTCATGTAGTCTCTGATATGATTTCCCCTCGGGAAATCCTTTCTTTCTTTTGTTTGTTTAAAAGTTTTGTTTTCTTTAAGTTTCCAACCTTATTCATCTCACAGGAGAGGAGATGAATTCAGCCGAATTTGGTAATGTTACCTCGAAGACTTTAACCTCTGTTCAAAACGCGCGCGCCGAACGCCACGTGACGCGCACACACGGAACAAAGAACATCCACTCATGCACGCGGCCGGGACAGGCCGTTCCAGGAACGCAACAATACATGAGAGACCAAGAAACTTTGCTGTGGATTTACTGTGTCTGCTCATACTTCAGGTCCCTGAAATTACTAGATCAAAGCTACGAGCTTTACAAATTAAAGATACTTTAAAGAGTATTTGTTTATAGGGCGGGAAAGCTAATTCTTGTGGCCACAGAATTGATTTTCCTAAACTCTATAAATTAATTGAGCTAATGAAACGTTTTGTGAAACGTGGTCCGTGTAATTAATTGCAATCAACTTGTGGTTAATTGCAAGGATTCACATGTATGCATGCAGGTAAAATAACATATCATCCCAAAAGGGGAGATGTATTAACATGTAAGACTGATCTGATATAAACCTGTATGAATAATTATTAATTATGAATTATTAATTATGATATGCAAATTCCCCGTAATCAGATCCGCCCATGAGTCTTTACACAGAACAGGCTCGGGTTATGGAACAAGAGGTACAGATTCTACTGGATAAAGGGGCTATAGATGTGTTCCCCTACCAGACAGGGAGTCCGGGTTTTACAGCCGTCTCTCAAGAGACGTCCCACTGTCCACTTTGGTTTTCCCTCACTCATCCAGCCCCACTGGGGTTGGATGCCATGGTACAGGCCTGGCCGAGGCTTCGACTGTACGCTTTTCCCCCGATCGCTCTGCTCCCGGGAGTCCTGGAGAGGGTCCGTCCGGAGGGCATTAGTCTTCTTCTGGTAACCCCGCTGTGGCCGGCCCGAGTATGGTTTTCAGACATCATAGCACTCCTGATAGGTCCGCCATTGGCAGATTCCTCTGAGGAGGGATCTGTTGTCTCAGGCGGAGGGCACAGTTTTCCACCCTTGCCCGGAGCTGTGGAAACTGTGGGTCTGGCCTCTGAGGGGGCTCAGTACCTAGATGCTGCTCTATCATCTGGGGTGGTCGAAACCATACTTATCTCTAGAGCTCCGTCTACTAGGAGATTATATGGCCTCAAGTGGAATGTTTTTCCACTTGGTTTTTCCACTCGTTTCTCTGCGAATCTCTCCCTGTCCAGACTTAGGGTGTACGTGGCTACCATTGCAGTGTTCCATACACCACTAAATGTTGGGCCTTTGGGGAGGCACCAACTGGTCATACTATTTCTCCATGGTACATGGAGGATGAGACCGACAGTCGAGTCCAGGGTTCCTTCCTGGGATCTGGCGGTGGTTCTCGAAGGGCTATCCCTACTCCCTTCGAATCCCTCCAGTCGGCTTCGCCTAGGACCTCACGGTTCAAGATAGCCTTTCTCTTAGCTATTTCTTTAAAGAGACTGGGAGATCTCCAAGCCCAGGCATTTACACCAGCTTGCTTGGGGTTTGCCCCCGGCGGAGTTAAGGCCATCCTGCATCCAAGACCCAACTATGTGCCTTAAGTGCAATCTTACATGGCTAGGTCCATGGTCCTGCAAACATTTCATCCTCCACCTCATATGTCGGCAGAAGAGAAGAGGTTCCTTGCTCTGCCAGTCAGAGTTCCGAGTATTTACCTTGAGAGGTCCTCTTCTTGGAGGAGGTCGGACCTACTGTAGTGTGTTTTGGGTCACCTATTAAGGGGCTCCCGGCTAAACAAACCATAAGTAGGCCTATAAGGTGCGCAATGTGCCTTCACCTTTGGCCGTAAGGGCTCAGTCTTCTAGAGGCATTGTGTCCTCTAGGGCCCTCCTCTCGGCAGTGGCCCTCCGGGAGATCTGTGAGACAGCCGGTTGGGCTACCCCGCACACTTTTATCAGGTTTATGGTCTGCACCTCCCTTGTACGCATGGAACACATGTGCTCTCGTCCTAGCTGAGTGCCTGAGATCAGTTTCACTCTAGGGCAGGCCTTTTTTGGTGCGTGGCCTAGTGGGCATTCATTCCCCAAAGAGTTGTTTTTCAACGACGCAGTGTTGAGTTCCGTATGATAGGGAACATCTCGGGTTACGACTGTAACCCTTGTTCCCTGAGGAGCCTAGGAGCGGCTTGCTTCATCGCGAGGCTAATGTGAGTGTGTGCCGGCGTCACTTTTATGTGCCGTCACATGTTACGTCATGACGCAACACCAATCAGGATTGGACTAGTTTCATTCATACTTCAGAAGCGCACGCTAAGGGAGCGTCCCCAAAGAGTCGTTTTTCAATGACGCAGTGTCTCGTTCCCTCCTCATGGAAAAAGGTTTACAGTCGTAACCCGAGACGTTTTCTCAAAGCGCTTTACAGACAGACATAACAGCAGAGGAATAAGACAATGTATATACAAAAATAAACACATAAAATTATGATCATGTAAATGTTTTAAGAAGAGATTTAAAAGTCACTAAAGTTTTTGCTTCCCTGATGTCGGCCGGAAGAGAATTCCACAGCTTAGGAGCGTAGACAGAAAATGCACGGTCACCCCACGTATGAAGCCGTGTCTTTGGAACAACCAAAAGACCACTCCTCGAGGAGCGGAGATTGCGACGTGGTGTGTAAGGGATTAATAAATTAGTCAAATACTGAGGTGGCAGATTATGCAGAGAATTATAGGCCAGCATAAGGATTTTAAAATCAATACGGTACATAACAGGTAGCCAGTGCAGGCACTCCAAGACCAGGGTTATATGGTCCCTGACCCCAGACAGTACTCTAGCAGCTGAATTTTGAAGATATTGCAATTTGTCCAATGATGATTTAGAGATCCCAGAATACTGTTGACATTCAAATACAGTAGTCATCATTAACTAAGCATTATCTATCAATGACTTCATCATGTGTGTGGCCCCTCAACTAAAGTTGTGACTAGGTCCTTTGAAACACTGATGAACAATGTGCTATTAATGGTGGGATAACTGTGAACAAAGAAAACATAATGATCATGCGTAATCAATCATAATTCATGATGATGTACTCATCTTAGTTAATGTTTTAATTAAGGTGTTGTTCATCCATGAAGTCATGAATGAAAAACGTTGAACTCGTGTTAGTTTCTGATGATTCATGAGGTATTAATGCATCAATGAATGCATAATTCATGCATGAATTTATACATGAATTCATGATAACTCATGTACCCTTACCGTAAAGTGTTACCTGGAAATCAACTGTTGAAACAGGACTCCAGGGAAATAAACCGCTTCATTATAATTTTTACATTAATACTGAGTGATTTTATATATATATACACATACATACACACACACACACACACACACACACACACACACACAGACACACGCATATATGTAACTTTTATTTAGTTTAAAGACTACACAGAAATATGGGACAAATATGTAATTGCACAGTCCACATTAGATAAAGTGATGAAACTATAAATAAACAAAAAAAGGACAAAAACAACAACAACAAACTCAGATTGTTTTTTAATGCCGCACATAATCCTGATTCAATTAGGGATTGTCAGAGATTATAGATAAGAGATGTATTTACATACACACTGTGGTCATAAGCCATTTGTGAAGGTATTTGTGAAGTCACAATGAGCTTAAATAAACTCAGACAGCAGAGAACAGCTTGCTGTTGTTTCATACCTGCAATAAATTCAGTTGCACTGCTGAAATCAAAGAAAAATCTCTTTATAGGCTTATGAGTTTGCTATTGGCTTACATTTTATATTCTGTCTCTCCATCTCCCACAAGGCCTTTCCCCCACTTTAATAGTCTTAAAACTACAAAATCCTCAGCTCTAGTCCATTTCATTTCAGCTCAGTCTTGTTTTCATTAAAATGCTGGCTGTTGTAATGTCACCAAATTCAATATTGCCCACAAGTTTTACTGCCACAACACGGCACACAATCAACACAGATCCTGATTCCAGACCATCAAACTATTTTAATGTCTTTGACTGAAATAAGCATTGGACAAAGACTTGGCTTACGTCTGGACAGTGCTGTATACAGAGTGCCATTCATTACGAGTCAAATTAGTTTAAGAGCCTTGGAAGAAGTATATAGCTGCATTATATACAACTCAGTTTACATTCTAGGATGCAAAATGCAAAAGGATAGTACAGTACAGTAGTTAAGATTCGGTTTCAGGCTTTAGTTCTGCACAAATTAATTGCTACATCAGAGGTGGAGTTGTCATGAAACTGAGCTTGCATCTTGTTTTTTGTTGATTGTGCATGAGTACCAAAGCGTAACAGAGCTTCTGTGCCTTTACAGAATCAAGACGGCTAAAGATAGATCAACAGATGCAGAAAAGACAAGACCAATCACAACACAATATGTAAATAAGTGCAAGAAGACAAATAACAATTCAGTATGTAAGTAGTATGACACCATCACTGATATTGAATACTATAAATAAATAAATCCTTAAGTATTCTATGAACATAAAGGCATTTGCAAACTTTAATCTTGCTTTAAAAAATATATTTATTTAAAAAAGGTAGTCACTAAAGGCTGAAATTGACACTGCACTTGCTCAGTTTAGTTAATTAAAATTAACATTTTGTCACAACTTCATTTAATTGTATTCAATCAACCTAATATAATACAAAACTGAAGTTTACTTAATTTGTGTTAAAACTACATGAATCATTTTTGTTGACATAATTAACTAGGCAGTGGATCTGTAGTTACCAGCATGATTTGAAAGGGACTGCATTAGGAGAGAAAATTTGATGGTTAAAGTATCATAATATGTGTTTTTCAGCAAAGGGAAAGATGTTGTTAGTTTATGTAAGTGTTTAATGTTCAGTTATGTTGTACATTCAGAGGAGTTTCTGTGATGTTTTTGAATTTTGTGTTTACCATTATGCAGAAGAGTGTCGCCTGTGCTTAGTCTGTGGGGACTAAGTGATATATGCTAAAGTCAGTACTGACATAAGTCTGTTCTTATTCTTTCATTATATACATTGTGTATAATGATGAATGAAACTGCTTTATTGAACATAATAATAATTACATCTCAGAAAATTTATAAAAATTAAATAAAAATGTTTTGTTTGACAATGTAATAAAGTTAAGTTAAACATACTAGAATAAATTAATTTGAACTAAATCAACTGAATGTTGATCTAACTAAACTGATATTAAATTGTGTAAAAACTTCCTTCAATTCAATTAACTAAAGGTAATGAATACATTTTAAGTGTGTATGTATGAGGTTCTAGCTGAATAATTTGAAGATAATTGGGGAGAAAAAATAGAATAATTTCAAGAAGTGTAAAATTAGCACTGATTAATGATCAGCTAAAATCTCTTTTCAACGTCACACAGCACTATGACATGATGTCACTGGGTGAATATCACCTGTACCTGCTAATCTCAGAGAGGCTGAGTTGTAGATGGCATCGTCCCGTAGTTCTCTCACATTCACCTTCACGCTAGAGATGGCATCTGGCCACACCCCATCTGACACTCGAACCTGAAAGTCATGACTCCCAGAAGGGGCGTTCTCCTTTATGATCAGAAACCCTGTCCGCTTGTTCAGGATGAAATAACTGCAGGTAGGAAAAATAACAGGATTCAAATATTGTTTGTCTGATTGGATACCTTTATCTATTATTTTATCTGCTATATTTTGTTACTGCTCTTTTGTATACAAAATATATAACTCTAATATATTTTCATAGAAGACCTTGCAAAAAACCAAACAGTCAATATATAAACAATAAAAAAGCCAAAGTATAAAATGAACAGACCAACAAACACAATTCATTGTCATTTGAACTGTGGCTAGAGTGAATACTGAGAGATTATTCTGGGATATGTAATGGAAAAATCAGAGAATGAAAAACAGAGTGTGAATCCTTGGGTTCTGCGGGTTTCCTCTACTAGCATATTGCAACATATTGTGAATGGCCGATGAACTGCACTGAAATATATATATTTCACTGAATGCAAAATAAACCAATCTGAACTCAGTGGCTTTGTATAATTGAACAGCACAATTTATGAGTCCACTTCTGACCCCAGTTTCACATTTAGAAATACTTACACTTACTTACATACAATACTTACACGCAAGAGACTGGCACCTTCAACTGGACCTGGGAAGGCAGCTGAAGTTCACGAATCACATCACGGCCACTTCACTCCACCCAGACGTGGTGATAACAGTCGACCAGGCAGGTGGTCATTGAGGGGCTACTGTCCCCTGGGAAGACAGATTGGAGAAGGCGAATGAGCACAAGAGAGCCAAGTATGCGGAGCTGGTGGAGAAGTGCAGGAGCGTTGGCTGGAAAGCACGCAGTGAGCCAGTGGAGGTCTGTTGCTGGGGCTTTGCTGGTCAGTCGTTGCTCCGAACACTCAAACTCCTTGGAGTTAAAGGACAACTGTGCAGATGAGCCATAAAGAACATCCTTGAGGCTGACTCTGGTTGATCCTGAAGGTGTTTTGGCAGAGAGGGAAGGCGGCTTCCCAATGGAGATCAGCCGAGGGGATCTGGATACCTAAAGAAGAAAACGCAAACACTATTTAGCAGTTTCGTATAATCTCGCTGCTCAGCGTTGAAGGGAAAATATTCTTCAAGATCGTGTCCCAACGGCTAATTAAGTTCCTCTTGAAGAACGGGTACATAGACAACTCAGTACAGAAGGGGGGAGTCCCAGGAGTACCTGGATGCTTAGAGCACACAGGAGTGGTGAGCCAGTTGATCCGGGAGGCAAAGGAGACGAGAGGAGATCTTGCCATACTCTGGCTGGATCTTACCAACGCCTACGGGTCAATTCCCCACAAGCTGGTCAAAGAAGCACTGACAAGACATCATGTGACAAAGACGATCCGCAACCTCATTCTGGACTACTACAGCAGTTTCAGATTGAGTGTTTCATCAGGAACGGTAACATCTGCCTGGCAACAGCTAGAGATGGGTATAATTACCGGCTGTACAATCTCGCTACCGCTCTTCGCTCTAGCCATGAACATGATCATCAAATCAGCAGAGGTGGAATTTAGAGGCCCCATGTCTAGATCCGGTACTCGACATCCACGCATAAGAGCTTTCATGGATGACCTTACCGTGACAGCAGCTTCAGTCCCGGGGTGCAGATGGCTTCTTCAGGGGCTCCAGTGGCTCATCTTATGGGCAAGGATGAGTTTAAGCCAGACAAGTCCAGGTCCCTGGTCCTAAAGAAAGGCAAAGTGACCGACCAGTTCCGCTTTACCTTGGAGGGGTCACAAATTCCATCAGTAACAGAAAGACCAGTTAAGAGTTTGGGGAAGATCTTTGACAGCTCCATAAATGACGCAACCACTCTCCAACAAACCTGAGACGATGTGAAGAACTGGCTCATGGCAGTCGACAAGTCGGGGCTTCCAGGAAAGTACATAACCTGGGTTTACCAGAACATAATCCTGCCGAGGCTTCTCTGGCTCCTTCTCGTATACGAGGAACCCATGACAACGGTAGAAGCACTGTAGAGAACCATCCGTCAGTTCCTCAGGAGGTGGTTAGGGCTCCCACAGTCTCTAAGTAACATCACCCTTTATGGCCATTCCACCAAGCTGCAGCTTCCCATCAGCAGCTTGTCCGAGGAGTTCAAGATCACACGCGCCCGGGAGGTCTTGATGTACTGACATTCCTCTGATGCCAAAGTCTCCTCAGCAGGAATCTGTGATAAGATGGGAAGAAAGTGGCAGGCACAGTAAGCGGTGTACAGAGCGGAGGCACACCTAAGGGAAGGTGTCTTGGTTGGCAGCGTGGCGGTGGGGCGTGCAGGCCTGGGCAGTTTTCCTAAGCCACGCTATGACAAAGTAAGTGTCAGTTGGTGCAGGACGAGGTGCAGGCAGAGGCGGAGAAAGACTGCCTGACCAAGATGGTCGGTATGAAACAGCAAGGTGGATCCGGAGGGGGATCCGTGGAGTAGCACGTGGAGTGGAGTAGCTACTCCATATATGTATATGGAGAAGCACGCCACTTGGACACAGGCCGGAGACTGATCACCTCAGGCAGGGTCGCCTGGGCGAGGGTGTCTGTTGATTAAAGACCCGAAACACCAGTTGACTCCGGGTTCTTCACTGATGACGTGTCCAAATAGCACCAGAAGGTGTTTCTTAACCAAACTTGCTGAATGTACACATGTAAATAAAATCTACAGGGAGCATGGAAGCACACAAATTCCAGTTACAAGTTAAGACTAACACGTTAAGCTTCAATGTAATCATTCATTTTTGTTCACATCTGTCCTAAATGAGTTCTGATATGCATTCTCTCCATTTTCTCTCGTTCTCAAAGACACTTACATTATGTTGCATATACTGAAGATTCTGAGAGAGCAAGAGCTCAGGTGCCTGTGTGCTCATGCCATTTCAAAGCTGGCCCTGTCAGGATCATCTTATCATTGCATACACTAGTGTTGTCACGGTACATAAATTTCAGTATTCGGTACCAATACCAGTGAAAATCCACGGTTTTTGATACCAATTTCGGTACCAAAGCTTAATTAGATAAAATGTACATATAGGGCCCTATCTTGCACCCAGTGCACGATCTGAAACGCAAGTGTCAAAGCGCAAAGCGCAAGTACCTTTGTGGGCGGGTCTCGGCGCTGTTGCTATTTTCCCGGCAGGATAAATGCCTCTTGCGCCTGGCGCAAATCTAAAAGGGGTTGGTCTGAAGTAGCTTCATTATTCATAGGCGTGGTTTGGGCGTAACGTGAAATAAACCAATCAGAGCGTCATCCAACATACCCTTTAAGAGCAGGTGCGCATGTTGCATGGCGGATTGTTATTAATACGGCGGATTTACCAGGCGCGCGCCAGGAGCGGTTCACAGCCGAGGAGACGACGTTCTTTTCAACCTAATTTTCCGTTTGTATTTTTTTTTTAATCAATATACTGTTTGATATTGATTTTTCATTTTGACAAATGTAAATAAAGAAATGTCACAAATAAACACTCTCGGATGTTTTGGACTCGTTCTCTCTGAATCACGAATATATGCATGGTTATATTTTTTAAATGTAGTCGAACATTAGACTGATATTAATTAGCTTTACCTCACTATACTGTAGATGACGCAGCAGCTCTTCTGCCAAATACGCTCTCCTGTCCCGTGCTGCTGCTGGGGCATTTGGGTTAAGTGGCATCGGCACATGCAGTTCACCATCACGTCTCCTTAAGTCCTCTAATGTTTCCTCATCTATGTCAACAACACAACCTTGATTTATGGAAATGTTGTGTAAAACACAACATGCCACAAAGAATGCTACAACTTTTTGAGGACTGTAGGCTACTGTAAAGTGCCTCCTGACCTATCCAAACACCTGAAACGCAGTTTCAGTATATGCCGAAGAACGTTCGTTCAATTACACAGCGTGTTTGTGTGTTTTCGATTAAACCGTATTTCACTCATTGTTGCTGGCATCAAAAATGGTGTCATCAGCCATGTCATTACTACAATTAGCCTGAAAAAATTGGGTAAATGTAAGCTAGATTTAGGCTTACTACATATTTCTTACATCTTCATGGACACCACAATGATTTCCCTCATGTGTTAGGCTAATATTTTTCCTTGTTATAATGTATGATTTGCAAAAATAAAAACTGCTGCATCTGTGTTGATGAGAGAATCAAAGTGTATGCGCGTTGTGCACCCGCTACATTATGGCCAAGCATGCGCGCTTAAAATAGCATTATGAACAACGCGCAACGCGCCACTGACTTTTGACTAGGTTTTTTCTGGTCAGTGGCGCAATTGTTTTCTGGAACTGCAAAATAGCACCAGGGAATGTTTGCGCCGAAACACGCCTCTTTTTTTGCGCCGACCCGCCCAGAGAGCGCAAGTTAATTTCCTAGTTTACCGACGTGCGTCTGTGGAGGGAAAAGTCCGCTTTGCGCGGGTGCAAAATAGGAATGATACATGCGTCAGTGTACAAAGTCAATTGCGCTGAGTGCAAGATAGGGCCCATAGTATATTAAAGTGTATATCACGGTTACAAAGATGGAAACTGTAGTATTAAAAAAAAAAATTACAATAAGATTCTATTTGTCAGATAAGATTAGATAAAATTACTAAACAATAACCAATAGTGATATACTGTAGTACTTCACTAGTAATTGACTAATACGTTTTTAAAATCAAAAGTTTTATCTGTTAACATTATTTAATGCACAATGAATGAAGTGAACAAACATGAACAATCAAGTGTTTGTATTAAATAACATTCACAAACATTAATTAATACTTCCTCGTCCTCATGGAGAGCGCAGTATGCACTGCTTTCTCCTTCTTTCCACAAGCTCTCCCGTGGCATCTGTCGTTGCTATGCATGCAACCATGAACAGAGGCGCGCCTGGAAAAACGAGCGCGCCGCGTCACTTACATTTGAAATAACAAATTTGGCACCTTTTGGCAACGTGACATTAGCCTAATCCAAAATATTTCCATATGTGGCTCTTTCCTCCTTTCTTGTCAACAAGTGGATTCAGAGCCAGCGCATTAGCAGCGCCGCTAAAGAGGACACAACTGTACACCTTTCGGACAGCGCATCAAGAACTTGGTACCACCGGTAATTTAAAAAAGCTGGTATCGTAACGGTTTAATTTTTTTAGTACCAACTTGGTACCGAAGTACCGGGTCTTTTGACAACACTAGTATTTGCCTCTCCGGTATAGAGCACAACATCAATTAAGAAGAGCATGAGAGGAAGAGAGATGCTGGGATGTAAGAAAGAAGGGTTAGACATTGAGAACAGAGATCCCTTGACCCCTTTAAATAACACAACGGGTGCAGGAGAAATGTGTGAAAGGAAAGTGCTGGGAGATGTGTATAAACATGTTAACCAGGTGGAGGGATGAAATAATGATGCGGACAGAAAGAAAAAGGAGAAAGAAACAAAGTGGAGTAGAGAAGAAGAGAGAGAGAGAGAGAGAGAGAGAGAGAGAGAGAGAGAGAGGGACTCACTTAGGAACATGTCCCTCAAAGGCATACGTCTTGTTATCCCAGTCATCTGGATCTGGTGAGTAAACCTTCCCCAGCACATTGGTTGGCATTCTCCCTGTCATCAAAAAGACTGTGTCAAAACATTGCATGTGCATCAGGTGTAGTACAGTATACAGTATGTATAAATGCATGCTTGTGCACACACGCACACACGCACACACACACAAACAGTGCGTATTTTATGTAGAAGTATTTTAAATAATAAAATTTATTCAGTAAGGATGGTTGACAGTTAATACCTTTATAATTTTTCACACAAATTCTGTTCAAAATAAATACTGTTCTTTCGAACGTTCTAATCATCAAAGTCTCCTGAAATAAATGTATCAGTTTCTACAGGTAAGCAACACAACTATTTTCAACATTGACAATAATAATAAATGTTTATTGAGCAGTAAATCAGCATGTCAATGATTTCTGAAGGATCATGTGACACTGAAGACGAGAGTATTGGGACACCCCTCCAAATCATTGAATTCAGGAGTTCCAATCACTACCATGGTCACAGTTGTATAAAATCAAGCACCTAGGCATGCAGACTGCTTCTACAAACAGTTGTGAAAGAATGGTTCGTTCAATGAATTCAAGCGTGGTACCGTGATAGGTTGCCCCCACTGCAATAAGCCTATTTCTATGGCCGAGCAGCTGCATACAAGCCTTCGATCACCAAGTGCAATGCAAATCGGATGCAGTGGTGTAAGGCACACTGGACACTAGATCAGTAGAGACGTGTTCTCTGGAGTGACGAATAACCTTCTGGCCATCCGATGGACGAATCTGGGTTTGGCAGTTGCCAGGCATAATGGTACTTGCCTAACTGCATTGTGCCAAATGTAAAGTTTGGTGAGGAGGGGATAATGGTGTGGGGTTGTTTTTCAGGGGTTGGGTTTGACCCCTTAGTTCCAGTGAAATGAACTCTTAATGCTTCAGCATACCAATACATTTTGGACAATTTCATGCTTTATAATATTGTTATATTATAATATAACAATATTACTGTTTTTTACTGTAGTTTTAATCAAATATCCAGCCTTGGGTAGCATAAGAGAGTTCTTTCAAAAACATTGTTAAAAAATCGTACCGACTTCAAACCTTTGAACAGTACCTGTAGTGTATTAAACGTGTAAATAAACCAGGAATTGAACCATTTTTATAGATTCATTTCCTCTGATAATATCCTCTCTCTCTCCCTGTAGGGTATTTCATATGGGGAAACTCAGTGGTGGATTCCACATAACTTGAAGATTTATTATTTTCATGATAATTATCAATGCAATAATATAACTACATTAAGAAATGTCTTGGTTTATAAAAACAATGAAAAAAATTCAAACAATCAGGTCAATGAACAAACTACTGACTAACCGATGTCAAGAATTATATTCAATTTAAAATTGAACTATTCAGCTCATTTACAGGTTTTTTTGTTACACATTTCTTAATTTAATGCCTTTTTTTTTTTCAAAACTCTTTATACAGTTCACAACAACTCTCAGCTTGCAGTTTATTTGAGATTCAAAAAGCACTAAAGCTACCAAAACACTTCATACATGTCTCAAATCAACTCATTCTTCCATAACACTAGCAAAGGTTTTTACCCAACAAATACACTTTGTCAATCATAAAACATAGACCTAAATCACACTAACAAGAGGGTAGCATTATACAATGTTTTCTTTTGTAAAATTTCTTTACAAAACAAGAACAACGGCTCTCTACTAATCAGAATTCACTGCAGTATGTGTTATATGGTCCATGTCCCCATTTGCATAGATGGTAATGAAACTGAAAGACTAACATTTGTGAAGGTGTTCAGCTACATCTAACTATGTTGATAATATTTCATTGTGTAAATGTGGCAAACTGCTATATTTGTCAGGTTTGTTTTATGCTAGGTTTTGAACTTAAATTTAACAATTTTGAAACGAGTGTGTAAACATGCAAATTTGCCTGTAGGTATTGGCCTGTAGGAGTTTTGGAAGTAATTGTGTCTAAGTGAGAAAATACATAATGTAATTTGAAAGAAGTCGTTATTGAATTCATTTTGTGTCAAAGCAGTGATGAATGACACACAGTTTAGCTCACACAGACTGCTGTTGTGCTCACTGTGTGAAAAGTTTTGAAAAAGTTACCCAAGTAATAAGAAATTGGTCCTAGCGATTGTAAAAAAAAACTATAATTAAATTAAATATAGGCCTAATTTAAACATTACAGACTCTTTCATCGGCCATTATATATTTATAATGTTGAAGCCATTACCTCTGTGATAGTTGATGAACACTTTCTTCTGTCCAGCTGTATGGGCGTGGTCATTCTCGTCACCAATGGTGATAGTGAGGATGTTTGTGACGGTCTTCGGTGGACTGCCGCTGTCAGTCATGATGACAGGTAGTAAAAACTGTTTTTGTTTCTCTCTGTCGAAAGCTCTCAGAGCGGTGATGGTGGCCGTGTCATTCCCATTATCCTGCAGGTGGAAGTCATTGCTGTAACGGTACTCCAGAGGCACAGAGAAAGAGAAGGGTGAGCCATTCTCCTGTGAATCTCGGTCCACGGCTTTCAGTAATGTGGAGCTCTGGTTGAGCCGCACGACCTGTGGGCCTACAACGTTCTCCCACACAACCGGTGCATACGCAGCCTCAAACTCAGGTCCGTTGTCATTGACATCCAGCAGAGCCATCTGGATAGTTGCAGTGCCAGTCAAAGGTGGCGTGCCGTGGTCTGTTGCAAGTATAACCAAGTGATGCTGTGTGGATGTTTCCCGGTCCAGCTCGCTAGCCACAGTAAGCATTCCCGACTGGTCCACAGAAAACAGATGGTACGGATCAGACTCCGATGCAATGCTATAAGTGATCTCTCGGTTCATCCCAGAGTCCAAATCACTGGCAGCCACACTTGCGACACTAGTTCCTGGAGCAACATCCTCTCGTATAGCAGGAAGCTGCAGAAAGTGAGGAATGAAGACCGGCACATGGTCGTTGCAGTCTTCAACCTCTAGTGTGCAGTGCAGCAGGCTCGAGTACTGCATATCCTCCACTTTGATGGTGAGGTTGAAGCGTTGCTCACCTGGTCTTTCGTAATCCAGACGCTTTTTTAAACGAAGAGTCCCGCGCTGCTCC
The DNA here is from genome assembly GCA_031834385.1 of Semotilus atromaculatus. Classification (NCBI taxonomy): domain Eukaryota; kingdom Metazoa; phylum Chordata; class Actinopteri; order Cypriniformes; family Leuciscidae; genus Semotilus; species Semotilus atromaculatus. The sequence goes on along the minus strand of JAULUF010000009.1, from coordinate 8,321,294 downwards.
TGTCGATGACTGACCATGTAAAACTTCTGTTCAGGATCACCGGCCACCACACTGAAGGTCAGCTGCCTGTTCTCTCCAGCATCCGCGTCCTCTGCGGCCAGCTCTATGACCACCGTGTTGGGTTCACTGCTCTCAGGGATGCGAACAGAGCATGAGCGATCCAGGAATCGTGGTACATGATCGTTAACGTCTGTCACGTGAATAGTGGCAGTGGCTGTTCCTATCATACCTCCGCCATCTCGTGCTTCCACCACCAAGACATACGTGTCAGTCTGCTCCCTGTCCAGGCCAGACATTGCCACAGAAACAGACCCAGTAGCGGGATTGATGCTGAACACATCCGCTCCGCTGTTAGCACCATTATTAAGGGCAGCGTTACCCACAATCCTATAGGCCAACACTGCGTTTTGTCCAACAGCCGCATCATCCAGATCAGTGGCTGTCATTTCCATGACGGAAGTGCCGAGTGGGGAGTTCTCCGCCACATCGCCATGGCAACTGTCTGGGGCACAAGCAAAAATAGGAGCGTTGTCGTTTATGTCCCACACGTTGATAATGACATCTGTGAATCCTGTTAGTCCCTCGCCAGCTTCATCCGTGGCCAGTACAACGAAACGCCAAACTGCACGGGCCTCACGGTCTAATGTTCTCTGGGCATAAATCTTTCCCGTCACCTCATCAATGATGAACTCACTCTCAGCACCTTGGCCATGAAGAGAATATCTTAATGCCTCCTGGTCAGCATCTTTATCTGGGTCAGACGCTGTTACCTACAACATCAAAGAGAATATACTGAAGTTTCATTCTGCAAACTCTAGCATAACTTTTATATACATCCAACTATCTATCTATATATCTGTCGATCATCCATCTCTCCATCCGTCCATCCATCCATGCAACTACTGTTTTGGTTATAGGAGTTTAAGTTTAAGTTTAGTTAGGAGTGGTAAATCATGCAAAAATTCTACCCAGAATATTACAAATAATAATATCAAAACCCTCTAAATTCTTTCTTGAGTAAAAAGTTAGGAAATAAAATTACTCCAACAAATGTTGTATTAAAAGTGAGCTCCTCACATTTTTGGACAAATAGATCTGATGTGATAAATTGCAATTCAAACTTCTAATAATTAACTTAATAATAATGCATGAACCTCTGGAGCCTTCATCAAAATGTTGAATGCGTTCAAAAGAACAAATCGATCACAGTTTTCACTATAATTATCAAACACAAAATAACCTGGCAGGGTAACATAAATGAGTGTTTGGGCAAATTGTTGTTGTATTAATTTATCAAAGGAAGAATGCAGTAATTAATTTAGAGGAGCTCTAACATTTTTTTTTTTAAATAGAGGAATAAGAGCCACAAAAATTCGCTATTTTGAAATAACAAATATATGATCTGAAAATGAAGTATTCTGATATGTATAAAACAGAGAAACAAGAGACACTACCTGCAGCACAAAGACAGGAGAACCGTCCAGCTCCTCTGTCACGCTGCCATAGTATTCGTTCACAGAGAACACAGGTGCCTCATCATTTTTATTCACAATGGTGACTATTACAGTAGCGTAATCTTCCCACTTCCCATCAGAGGCCAAGACGTGCAACTTATAGAGCTTGTTCTGTTCGTAATCCAGCGGCTGGGCGATGAAGATGGTTCCCACCTCAGGCTCCATGTCAAAAACACCTCCCACATTACCTGATGTAATCTGGTAGCGCAACTTGGCATTGGCACCTGAAGAATAAGAGCAGTTAATGAAAAAGAGAAAACTTCCTCCTCTGGCCTGAATTAATTCTTAAGAGTAACAAAGCAAATGTCTACAATGACATGTAAAGGCTACTGAACAAAAGGCTAAAAGTCAGAAACTTCTAATATTGTAAAAATGGTTCGTAAGAAAAACATTATCTATTCAAAATATAACAAGCTTTTTGCTGCAGGTGAACAAAAAAACTGCTTCAATGGCAAAGTAGCCTTGGAAAATCACCACCATGGAAACATACACCAATAAACTTCACATTAAGTGAAGATATGTCTACAATGAAACATTCTCTCATTTTTCTAAACATTTTTAACAATTGTTTCTAAACAATTTTAACAAATTTTTTTTTAAAGATGAAAACATTAACTTGTTTCTGAAACCTTGCTTTGTCCTTGTATAGCTCTTGTCAGGTAATAAATCAAAGGTCCATTCAGCTCAAGCTGGACCTTCTTTCTGAAACACCCAGAGCCGGCCCGAGGCATAACCGAACTAAGCGGCTGCTTAGGGCCCCCAATCGAGTGATTTAAAAAAAAAAAAATTACATAATAAATAACAAGTGACATGAATGAATGAATGAATGAATGAATGAATGAATGAATTAATAATATGAATAATTAAAGACAAGAAAATTCTGATTTCATGATCAATACATGCCTACAACTGCTGCTGAGTCTCTCAGCTTTTGAGCGCATAAACTAGACACCTCGTGTGCATAGACAATTCATGCGCAACTGCGCGCATTGTCACGGTAATGTATGTTAAGCCATCATGTCACAAAAAAGGACGTATCCATCTGGTGCCGAAAAGAGAAAGATAAAGGTATGTTTGCATGATTATTTATAGTATTTTGAGCAGTACAAATTGTACTCACTTGAGGTAGCAGCTAGTCATGATCTTCTATGAGCCATCAACAGAGCTAAATCCCCGCCATCAACAGTGAAATGTCTCCCATTAATATATATTTATCTAGGTGTTTTTCACCTATTAATAGATATCGGTTTAAGTCAGAGAAAACAGCTGACCAGGAACTTAACCTTCTAGGTGTAGGCTAAGGGATGCCAGCTAGCATTGCTGTACGCGTTGAAGTGAACGTTCCAGCGTCGGTAACGTTCCAGCTTCACAGGCAAAGATGGAGCATGTGCGCTCTGCTCCAAGATCTTTGGTGAGAGATGGTATTGGTCTTTATGAGAAAATATACCACGTTGGGTGGGGAGACTTCTATGATGAAAATAGACTTTCATTTTATGGTGGCAAGTGATGTAGCGGTGCTCCCCTTATATTTAGGCTGCAGTAAAGTAAAAGTTACACGTTTTAAACATAAAAGTGGAATACTGATGCACTCTCAATAAGTATCTAATTTTTTGTAACACTCTATTTTTGATTATATTAATGCTTGTCTATTTTGTAGTTGAATATTGCACATTTGATTTACATTAACATTTTTTAAAAATAAATAAACAATTGATTTAATATGTTTTGTGACAGTTTGTTTTCAGAAGTTTCAAAGAGTTAGTAAAAGTTAAAACTTTTTTATTAAAGTATCTATTTTTTATTAAAGTATCTATCTAAGTTCTTATTTTGTATTAATACATAACTTCCCTGTATTAATTTATAATGTAACATTATAGTGTGACATTTATGTCAATAATCATCAAGCACAGGTGACTCCGCCTGGTGGGAGGGGGCCTCCAAATCAAATTCTGCTTAGGGCCCCCAAAAGGCTCAGGCCGGCACTGGAAACACCATGGGCGAAAAAAAAAAGAAAAAAAAAACTTACTTCAAGACTTCCAGCTCACAAAACTAGCCTTGTGTAGCTTAAACCTTTTTTTTTATTGTCAATGCCGCTGACTTGCTCTCATTCTGCGATTTTGTGCATGTAAATCAGACTTTCTGCATGTAAATCAGACTCATTGACAGCTTAGTTTGATTAAGCAGAAGAGGGGTTCAAGAGAGTGAACTCAAGCCACAATAAAAATGTGATCTTCCCTTTACTCCCTTTCTCATCATTCCAAACCTGTTTGACTTTCTTCTCACGTGTGAGGACAATGGAGCACAAAGTAAAAACCATCTTAAAAGGGAAGAAATAGTACATGTTTGGATCCCCTGTTGAGCTCTGTTAATTAAACAGTGAAAGATGCAATGCATGTGTTGTGTTTTGAGCACGCTATTTTATTAAATTCTTTATTACTCCTTTGCTGTTATTTTGTATTTAGGACTCAAAGCTCATCTCTCTGAGGTAAGTAATAAATGCAAAGAGACTTCATGTAAACAAATAACCCAGCTAAGCAAACAGTGCAAAAACACTTATGCTTAACAATCCTTCAGATCTACTAGCAGTGTGTTTGGATATCCCTGCTGGTACGAGGTTAATGAATAGGGAATGACACATTAGGAGCCTTATCGCCGTTTCATCTCCACCATCTCGTGTTGCCTTGGGTACCTCTACAAAATTGCATTAGGGAATATTTGGCTTATTTGCGTTTTCTGCTAATACACAAAATCAAGCATGGCTTCCTTATGAAAGCGCAGATGTACTACGATGGCGCGCCAGCTTCCCGTGGCTCTGCTCCAGTGGCTGCGAGGGTTAAGTCAGAGCTGCAGTGAAGGTTGAAATCTATTCATCAGGGTAAAGCTTCATGTCCAGCCACTCCAGGCTGCATTATGATGAATGACTGATACAAGAATTCCCTTCCTCTCCCCTGCATCAAATCCACACGAGGAGCGTAACGTGGATTCAACTGGACCACAGGGAATTACGCGCTTCAGTAGTGCGACTGTACACCGAGACAGGCTGGCTGATGAGTTATGTAGACTATCCTCTTTGTGAGTGTTTCTGGAGTGTGTGATAAAACAAAAATATTATCCAAGGTTTTTGCATTGCTGGTTATCTCGGGAGCAGCATTTGTTATGTTCTCAGGGTATATTGATGAGGAACCAACTGTCTCTGTGTCTCAGTCATGAGTGGTACAGATGTTATTGCACAAAGCAGAAGAATATGAGAGCAATAGCTTTGAGACAAACTCAAACTCATGGGAACATGTTCCAACTGTGTTTCATTAATATTGTTGTGTGCTAGCCAAACCCCGTGAAAGGTTTAGTATGCCCTAATGTAGTAGAACTGCAGAAACTCTGTAAATATTTACAATTTTCATTTGAGCTTCCAAATCTTTTTGTGTGTGTGTGTGTGTGTGTGTGTGTGTGTATTTTTAATGTATTGATTTAGATTTTTTTTCTGAAATTAAATACGTATACTTTTTTTGAATGGCCTTTATAAATACATTTTGAGGAAAATGTTTGGTAACACTTTATTTGAAGGGGTGTGCATAAGACTGACATGACACTGTCATAAACATGACATAACACCTGTCATGAACATGAAGGAGTCTTTATGAATGTTTATGACTGTTGTCATTAAGTGTCATTCGGTAAATTATGACACTTTTAATGCAAAGTTGACATTGTTTAAAATGTCTTTGTTATGACAACTTGACATTACCCAAGACAAAAATGTCTTGATTATGACAACTTGACATTAACAAAGACAGAAATGTCTTTGTTATGACAACTTGACATTAACCAAGAAATCATAACCTGTCAACCTGTCACAACTTTGGCCGTCATGACACCATTATAACTGTGTCATGAATATTTTACTTGTCCTCAAGTAAAGTGGAACACATTGTACTAGTTATAAAGATGTCATTAAGGGTTATTACACTGTCAAATGCTTTAAGTTTGATAATTAGACCTGTTATGACATATTTGTGACAGGTTGACAGGTTATGATTTCTTGGTTAATGTCAAGTTGTCATAACAAAGACATTTTTGTCTTTGTTAATGTCAAGTTGTCATAACAAAGACATTTTAAACAATGTCAACTTTGCATTAAAAGTGTCATAATTTACCGAATGACACTTAATGACAACAGTCATAAACATTCATAAAGACTCCTTCATGTTCATGACAGGTGTTATGTCATGTTTATGACAGTGTCATGTCAGTCTTATGCATACCCCTTCAAATAAAGTGTTACCAAATGTTTATTATAGGCAACATTTCCCTCATACCAGGCCAGGACTAGCCATCGGGAGAACTGGGAGAAAGGCTAGCTGCATTTTTTTTTTTTTTATCACTATTATTATTTTTATTTTATTTTTTTGCCTGGCCATAACACCAATGTGATAATTTCCAAATTCGGCAGTCAATAATAAATCAAAATCGAATAGAGTAATCAATGCAAGGGACTCAATATGGAGAAAGCGGTCAGGTGGAGGAAGAGAAGGTCTCTACGAACAAGCTGCAAAATTACTGACCTGGTCAGGACTTTAAGTGCAGGTCAGTTTCATCTGTAAATAGGCTGCTCTTTTGTCTTCATTCACTTACAGAAGTAGTACACTGTTAGCAAATGTTAGCAGTAGCACCCCATTACTATCGTCATTCAAAACACTGTATGCAAAAGGACATCATTATAATCTATTGTAAAGTTCCATTAGTAATTTAGTAGACAAATATATCGGGGAGCTAGGGCAGACAACAACACAAATCATAATAATGCAACAACATAACATCTAAAAATATATCGTCATTATGTAGTCATTGTAATAATTTTGACATTTAGGCAATTTAGATTTTTTTTTTTTTTTTACTATATTTGTATGAAATATATATTTGTTTAGTCATTCCAAGATGAAAAAAAAATAAAAATAAAAAAGGTTTTTGTTTTTTTGGCAACAAGGTGGAGACAGTTCTGTTCATAACAGTAGACCTGCTGAACTGGTGAAGAAGTGACAGGTACAAGAAAAATAGAAGAAAACAAATACACAGGAAGAGACCGAGAGATATCAGGAAATCAGAAAAATGAATAAAAGAAAAAGGAAAAGGGAAGGGAAGGTACAGTTCAAGGGGGGACCTTTCATTATTTAGCACGGCCCCAGCCTGAGGATTTAGACCTTTTTTATGTGATGGCCATGCAAAAAAATTATGGTTGTCTGTGGTTTCAAATTTTGTGGAGGCCTGAATGAGAGTGAGATTTCCTGGTCTGAAATTGTGTCCCCAGTCCGGCCCTGCGTCATACAGAAAATGTATTCACCAGGTGTTGAAGATCACACCTGAGCTGTGATATCAGGTTCTCAAATCTACAGTAAGACTCTCGCTTTCACCTCGAGTTAACACTTCATATTTCCCACTTACAAATGAGCATACTGTTCTACCCATCAGGCCCTCCTCATCTTTACCTACCTTCATCTTCATCATTAGCGCTGACTGTGAGGACGGTGGAGCCCACGTCAGCATCCTCATCCACGTCGACTTCATATACAGACTGTGCAAACACCGGCTTGTTATCGTTCACGTCACTGATGAAAATACGCACATACGCCGTATCTGATGAGAGCAAAAACACATACAAGATTATCAATCTTTGTTCGGATACTCTTATCTTTCCTTCTCATCTTTCTTTTATTCAAGTGCCTCTCTCTCTCTCTCTTCCCTCCCATCTTTGTAAATATCTGCCATTTCTAATTCCATCAAGTTCCTGTGCCATTCATTTTCTGTCCATCTTCATCTCTCTATCTTTCTCTCATGTGATCTATGTCGTGTCTGAAGTCATCAGGTGATGTGAAAAACCCTGGGGGTTCTGTGTTTACTGAATGCGGGTAAGTGAAATTTGTGATGCTTGCCCTATGTAATATAATTCTGAGTAGATGCATCAATTACAATCTGCTGCTGAAGTTAAGAGCAGTTATTAAAGGGATAGGTCACCAAAAAATGTAAATGCATAGGCTCTTTGCATTAAGTGTAGTTTACTGTGGTATTTTATAAAAAGTATGGAATAATACAATTTTTGTCATGACAACTCTGTGTTTGGCATGGTAATGGGTATGACAATGTTGATATGTTTGGTCTTGGAGGAATAGATCTGCTACGCTGCTGCTGTTGCAGAGCAAGAAGAGGACTGGTTACTGCCAATACATACAGAACACGCTGCTATGAGCAGGGATGGGCAGTATTTCAGATACATGTATTTAAAATACGTATTTGAAATACAAAATACTATTTTGTATTTTGTATTTTGAAGCCTTTGGGGAAAATCAAATGTAATTTGTATTTAAATACATTTAAGATGAGTATTTTTGTATTTTCAAAATACATAAAATACTTTTTGCCAGTCAACCTCTTTATCCAGGTGCTGGTTTCGTGCATCAACTAGTTCAGACTCATTTATAATTTTAATGAACTTATAGAAACAAATACACTTTACATAAAATAAATATAAAATTACTATACTTAAAAAATAGGGGTGTAACAATATCGTGTCACAATATATCGCAATACAAAAATGCAACAATATGTATCTACTGTGTGAGAAAAAATTCAAGTTTACAGAGTTTTAGTGTCAGTACTACATTTAACTACTATATAGTGTTGAATATAATAATAATAATAATGCAATTATTAGGGAATATTTGTGGGTCCTGATAATGCCAAATGTCTGATGTTAAAGGGATAGGTCACCCCAAAACTCTGTCAGCTCACCCTGATGTTGTTCCACCCCGTAAGACTTTCGTTCATCTTCAGAACACAAATGAAGATATTTTTGATTGAATCTGAGAGCTGGATCACTCCTCCATAGGCTTCATCTTCTTCTCTGTGGGCCTCGAGTGAGTTCACGTGGTGTAACAGCGCAGCGCTTCTGTGTTGTATGTCACACGCAGGCTCACTATTGGCCGACGCTGGTCATGAGTGTGTGTGTGTGTGATGCGTGTGACACAGAAGCGCTGCGCTGTTACACTACGAGAACTCACTCGAGGCCCACAGAGAAGGAAATGAAGAGTTGAATAAAGTCCTTATTTTTGTTTGTTTTTTGCGCACAGAAAGTATTCTCGTCGCTTGATAATCTTAAGGTTGAGCCGCTGTAGTCACTTGGACTTTTTTAACGATGTCTTTAATACCTTTTCTGGGCCGGCAAGTTTCGATCCCTTAGAAACCTATGGAGGAGTGAGCCAGCTCTCAGATTTAATCAAAATATCTTCATTTGTGTTCTGAAGATGAACGAAAGTCTTACGGGGGTTGAACAACATGAGGGAGAGTAATTACTGACAGAGTTTACATTTTGGGGTGAACTAACCCTTTAACTAAGGTAAAGTTTGTGGCCTACATTATTTGGCCACATACATATCTAGTCATTGAAAGAGTGCAAGCATATTCGTCTTAAATAATTCTGTTTTCAGCTTCAGAATCATGAATATTGTTATTCTGGTGTCTCTATTGTCCTGTGCTTTGGGTTTCCAGCACAGAGTCCAAACCTATTCATTTACACACACAACGTAATATCAAATTTAGCATTTTAATCAACAGTAAATTTTTTGTTAACCTTTTATCATATGTCTTGGAGTATCGCAATAATATCTTATCGTGAGTTCAGTATCGTGATATGTATCGAATCTTGACATGAGGGGATCGTTACACCCCTACTTAAAAAGCATTGGACTACCCGCGAAAAAAAAAAAAAGCTTCAATAGAGTTCGAAATTCAGTTTTTGCTGTTGTATTAAAACTGATATTGAGAATTGTGAAACCATGATGTATATTGTTACTGTGAAGTAAAATTAAGATTTTGGGTCATATTCTTTGCTAGATAGCAGAAAAGGTTCCCACAGTTTTACATGCAGTATGAATTTTTTAATAGTGTTCACTATAAGTAATCGACTACATTGTAACCTGGTCATAAATAAGTAAATAAATGGCTGCTATTTTGCACAAGTTTATTTGTAATGGCCAGCAATAGGCCTATGTAGTTTCTTCATTCACTGTGACCTATACCTGCACTGGATGGCCAATTTCACATGTATTTTGTGTATTTTCAAAATACAAAATACTGTATTTGTATTTAAATACATTTTTTCACACAGTATTTTGTATTTGTATTTAAATACATTTTTCCACACAGTATTTTGTATTTGTATTTTAAATACATTTCCATGTATTTATGCCCATCTCTGGCTATGAGCAAGTAAGACATGTTGCTGCTGTACAATATAGCATACATGAATTACTCGTAGCAGATCTTTACAGGTGGAGCTGAGGAAGGTGGAGGGTTTCTGAAAGCGCGCTGCAAACTGCTACAGCATACGCTGACCATGTATTTGATGGTTGAGCAGCGAGCTCATTGGCTACTGATACAGCAGGAACCAATTGGATATGCCCTATAGAGAATTATGTGATTGCAAGCACACTGAGTTAAAGACCTATCAGTCTACACCATCTAGAGTTTCATTACAGAACTTTGTATATAGAGCAGTGGTATTCAAATGGCAGACCCTTTGTTCCATCCAGACCGTGGGACATAATTGCGCCATTTTACCGTTTCTACAGATTAAAGTGAGCAGACCGTCAAAACAACGGAGAGGTTCACACCAAAAGCGCTCAGGGTCGGTTATGGTAATGATTTTTTTTACGGTTTTCAAAAAGCTTCATTTTCATTAATAAAAATGTCATCTCAGTGTGGACGGAAGGCCAAAAATGGAGAGAAAAAGATGCGTTTTCAAATGAAACTGTATAAGTGTGGACAAAGCCTTAGTATCTGTCCGTTCTCGTTAATGTTTGTGTGGTTTTCTTCTGCGTTTCTCTTAGTTCCTGAATGCTTTTGATTAAAATCTGTTTCCTGGAATTATTCCTCGTCGTGTTTCTAATATACCACGTTACGTAATAATGTCCTTGAAAGTCCAGGAAGGGAGACACATTTTTGAGCATATCAATATCGTAACAATATCAGCTGCATGTGTTGTAAATATGCCAATATAAGCAAGGACATATTTAAATCACAGGCCTATTAAATACACTATTTCCAATAATAAATACCTGTTGGGCACTTTATTTCCACTCTTTTCAAATATTTATTAATTATTTATTTAAAATAAATAACTCTGAGCTGATATGAGGAAATGAAATGGGAAAAGGGTGAAGAATGGGTTTGGAAAAAGACAGATTGGATAACTATATTTCTTCTGTGAAACACAAAAGAAGATATTTTGAAGAATGTTAGCCACCAAATATTTTTGGTAACTGTTTAGTCATATTGTATGGACAAAAAAAAAACAAACAAAAAAAAAAAACACAGAAAAACCCAAGACATTTCTCTAAATATATTGTTATGTTACACAGAAGAAAGTAAGTCATACAGGTTTAGTAAGTCATGGAGAGATTTTGTTTTTGGGGGAACTACACCTTGCATACAATTGTAAATGCACAGATGAACTTAAATAAAACAAACAAACAAACAAACATGCAGTGACCATTTCAAAACCTTCAGATCAGTCAGGGCTCTGAGTGGCAGATAAAGTGTCTGATTGGAGTCTTGATCCTGCTCTCTTTCTGGCGTGTTATGTTGTGTAAAAAGAGCACAGCATACGCTTAGCTGCCACTTTGTGACAGGTTGACATGTTGTTCATAGTTCCACCATGAAGACATGGTCATGTTTTCCCCTCACAAATGCAGAGGCACAACTCTGTTATGTGATGTTCTGCTCAAACAACACTTGTTTTTGTGTGTTTCCTTGTCACATGGATGTTTTTGACAGCATCTTAGTACAATTAGCTTTCACGTGTTTCTGTGTAATTATGTGCATGTGACTCTGCTAATCAACACCCTGTCTCCTGTGTGATCGACCATATTTGACACTGCCACGGTGTCAATTTGATACTCCACATTTGTGTATCTCACTACAGTTGTAAGTGTGTTGGAGCGCACGTCTTTTCCCCTATTTGTAGTGCAAGGCAAACTGTGACAGACAGCAGAGGAGGACAGAGAGTGCTGGAGCAGACTGCTTTCTCTCTCAGACTGTCCCTGCAGCTCCCCAATATCTGCACCTCCCCTCTGGCACCTTCATCAACATTTAAACCAGCAAGAATATCACACACATTTTTATAAATAATAAATAATTATTATTATTTGTTTTTTGTGTGTGTGTGTCTTACTGACTTTAAGTGTTACAGAGTTATTTAGGCAAAGCAAAGAAGGAAAAGGAGACACTTTTAATAATCCATACAATGAATGAAAAATACATTTCTGTGAGACTCTGGCTAGCCCTGGGGTTTAACAAATCCAATCAAACTGTTACGCTATCTATATTAAACGAGGATTATGCAATGTAATATTTTACGCAGCTAATGGTAATATTCCCCTGAACTTTAGCTTTAGCTCTGTATGGTTAAGTCCCACTCCACACTGGTTACATTCAAAGTACATTCAGTTAGTGTATGAGATTGACAGCTGTAATGAATCTCAAATTATTTTTTTTTTTTATTGATAGCACCAGTCACCATTGTGGCAGTGACAAAGATGAACATCAAATATGGTCTGAATGAGTTCTGAATATTTAAGGATGTAAAATGTGGATATCATAACCAAACGGTGTATGTTTAGAAGTCAAAAACAGACTAACATCACAACTGCAAGTGTGATTTTGCAGCCTGGTCTCATCATTAATATGTAGGTATCAATACGTAACATTTACAGGCATACATGTTTGTACATTTGGATGAATGCTTTGCAATAAGTGTAAATAGTGTCAGATACTATTTCCAGGTATGCCATAATAACAGAGTAATTATTGTAAATTATTATATTTATTTAAATTATTAAATGGATGCCGCCCTATAAAGCCCTCCCTACTCCTACCCCTACCCCTAACCATAACCGATAAACACTTTATTATTTAACACACGTTTGACACTTTATTTCCACTTTTCGAATATTTTCTTAATTTAAATTGAAAATAAATGCCATACCGATCTGATATGCGATGGGAAAAAGGCAAAAGGTGGATTTGAACTTGGGTCAATTTGCATCAAAACTTTCTTGCTACTTTTGGCAATCCTTTTGGTCTTCCATAGTTTTGTCTGGTCTAACCAGACGTCAGTGAGTGGAGTAAGTGCTAATAGCCTCTGCCAACAAGGCAACAACACTCCTCAAGTTATTTATTCCCAAAAAGTCAAAAGCGAAACCAAAAGTAGTCCAAATGATGATGTATTGTAGTCTCAGTTCTCTTTGGTGGCATTTAATAGCTTTATATGAGGTACAGAGCACAATTTAAGTTAATCGCTGAAAATGTTACAAAATATAAAATTATATATAATAAATATAAATGTATTGAGAATACATGCGATTGTAGTCCTCACAATCTTTTCATTCTAAAGATTTGGATTACAGCACATGGATAAAATTAATTACTTTTGTAAATTTATTTGGCATTTTTAGCATATTTTATGGTTCTATAGTCTATACTGAGAAAACCCCTTTGTGTCCCATAGCAAACAAAATAAATATTACATGAAAAATAATGGTTAAACGACTACAGAAATGTAATTAATTTAAAGGGTTTAAAGTTGTGTCTTGTTTATAATCCTTCAAAACAAGTATGCATAAAAAAAAAATTTGTTTAATAAATGCGACTGAAAACTATGTAAATAATATGACAACTGAATATAATATTAGGCTTGTTGTACCTGAGTTGGGCTGTCCATGCTTCCCTGGCCTGGCTGATTCCCAGCCATCTACTGACTTCACTTCCAAAAGGTACGATCCCTTGGTCTCACGGTCAAACACAGCCTCCGTAAAGATGGTGCCCAGCTCAGGATCAATGCGGAAATACTGATAGTCTCCACTTCGGTCATTCAGTAGAGAGTATGAAATCTGAGACACACACACACACACACACACACAAAAACAAACACACACAAAAACACACACAAGAAATAAGGGTTAGAAGAAATGACATTAAGAGGAAAATTAGTGTGAAACCTGTCACTGAACAGTTAACAGGCTTGTGTGAAAAATGCATTAATAATTGTCTTCCTGTGTACATGTTACAGCCTTTGCCTGTGCATATGTGTGTTTAAGAGAACTCCAGAGTACTCATCTAATCCCATGTAATTAAACAATCCAGCTTTTTCCAAATAATTTATTCACCCAGCACTCTGAGCTGACGCTGAGACCTCCTGTTGCTTGTTCTGCCAGTAATGCTTGTCACGCACATTGGCAATTTCCCAGCAGGTAAAGCAGAAATCAGGGCCATTCAAGTTAAGAATAATGAAGTTAATCTAGATGGCCAAAACCGTTGAATTGATGAAGAAGTGCCAACTGCTGTTTCAACAAGCCCCAAACAACAATTATCATACAAGCTGTTCTGAACGGCCACACTAAACCAGCATGATGTGGGTATTAAATGATGTCCTGCCGCCCGCATTAGAGCCGAATACTCAAATAAGAGGCTGAATTAAATGTAAATGGCATAATAAAATGATTGCAGGGGTCAGGTTAATAAAACACACAACAAACCCCATCTGGCACAAAAGGGGCTGTGTGTGTGTGTCGGGTTGTAAGAGAAAAATAATGATATTATCTCTCTCTCTCTCTCTCTCTCTCTCTCTATATATATATATATATATATATATATAATGCTATATGCGAATGATAAATGGCATAACAATTACAATTCAGTATCAATTCAGAGGGCTGTTGAAAGGCCCCTCTATAAGGAAGAAAGGGAAGAAGAATACTAACAACCTTTCATCACACACTTTTGAATCAGCCGAAAGAACACACTATCTTAAAAAAAAAATAGCTTTCATTCAGCAAGAACGCGTTAAATTGATCAAGTTAGTGATCAGGTGATATACACAACATATCCCAAGTAAATGCTGTTCTTTTGAAAATTCTTTTCATCAAAGAATCCAGAAAAAAAAGCACAACTGTTTTCAACATTGATAATAATACGATTATTTTTATGTTTCTTGAGCACCAAATCAGCATATTAGAATGATTTCTGAAGGATCATGTAACACTGAAGACTGGAGTAATGATGCTGAAAATTTAGCTTTGCCATCACAGGAATATAATTTACATTTTTAATGATTAAACTAGAAAACAGTTATTCTAAATAACATCTCAGAATATTACTGTTTTACTGTATTTTTTTATCAACTGCAGCCTTTATGAACATAAAATACATTTTTTTCAAATCTCTGAACAGAATGTATGCAGTACATAATGTTATTTATGTAAACAATAACTAAATCTAAGACGTACAGTATATCATGTTTGCCCTCCCACTGAAATATGAATTGAGTAAGAAATATGCACAAATAATGCAGAGAAACAGTAGGCAGTGTTTTATCAGTTTAAATAAGCAAATTTTGGAGGTCATAGTGCGATAGTGTATAGAGTATTCTATTCATCCTGATTCAATTCATCCTAATTTTACAGCTCTTTCAACAGTGAGCACAATGCTTAGTATAGTGTATATATACAGTGTTTACAGATTCATTCAAATACAGAGGGCAACTAGCCAATTAAAAAAAAACAAAAAAAAAACCTTTCCTACCTTCCCATTTAGCCCCAGGTCAAGATCATTGGCTGACACCTGGAGAACTGGAGTCCCAATTTCCACCCCTTCAGTCACAGATGCCTCGTATATGGAGGAGGTGAAGAACGGGACGTTGTCATTGACATCTGTGAATAACAGACAGCCACACCGTCACATTATAATTAAAACAACTCCATATCGGTGGGCCCAGGTTGAATACCTTTAAAATATAACACTTTTCATCAGTTTTCTTTGTTGTAGGTCTGTTAAACACTGGTATGAACCTTAGGCTCTCAGTCATTCAAAGAAACTGAATAATGTGGCCTTGGTTGCAAAGAACCGATGTAGTTACAGTTTTAACAAGACAGTTTTCATGAGAATCAAAAATTTTGTATTATATAATTTTTGTTTTGCAGCATTAACACAGCAGTTTGGCATCTTAAATATGTGGAGATTCAGCCACCTGACAATGAAAATCCAGAAATATCATTTGGTAGCTTCAGGAAAATTAAAACTCTGGCTTTCCATCAGAACAAATCAGACTTATCTAAACTCTGACATTACATCTTATCTAAGCCTTATTACATTAGTGGATTCTGTGTGTTCAAGAGGAAATTAATACCAAGACTACTCTTCTAAAAAGTGCTTCTCTCGGTACTAGAAGGGACATGAGGACATTGGAATTTAGGGTAAGATCTTTAATGGGTTCAATGATTCCAGACACTAATCACCATCTGATGCACTTTGAGGTTTTAATTTTCTATCAGCCAAAGCCGTAAACCATGAATTAAACAGGAAGGCCAAATCCATTACAACCTCCTCCCTCCAGCACTCCCTCGTTTTGCTCTCTCTCTCTCTCTCTATCCCCCTCTTTTAAACACGGCACTGGCTGTACTCTTAAATGGAGCAAGAAGCACTGGTGTAAATAAGTCAGACAGATCAGAACAGATTAATTATTTGTCCGTGGCTTATGCTGAACGATAAAGTATTTTACCCATCAGATCATGGAACTAGATCAGGTACAAGTGTCCTGCTCCTACAACTCCAGATGCATTAACATATATCTTGTAAGTACTGTAACTGTAGCTAGATCATTATAAAGAAGCAGTCATAACTAGGGGAGAGCACAGGGTTCATCCATGAAGAGAGAGCTAGATTAACACTGCGGGGCAAACTCTGTAAATTACAGGGGGAAGTGGTAAGACTTCCTGCAGTGGAAGAGATGAACACAGAGGAATACTTAAGTAGAGGCGAACAGGGT
The DNA here is from genome assembly GCA_031834385.1 of Semotilus atromaculatus. NCBI lineage: Eukaryota > Metazoa > Chordata > Actinopteri > Cypriniformes > Leuciscidae > Semotilus > Semotilus atromaculatus. The sequence continues at coordinate 8,304,908 of JAULUF010000009.1, read as the reverse complement.
GGGATGAAATAAAGGCTATTAAAGAGTTGTGGATATAGGACACATTCTGCAGAGATCAGAGCTTAAGAGCATGAATGGATTATAAAAAGAAATTAACAAGTATAAGGACAAGGAACTGTAATTAAAACAAGAGATAGAATAAAAGCTGTCATTTTAAATGTATAAAGATATAAAGACACTTCCTTGTAAATTGTTTTGATGTGAAATAAGAAAGTTACATGGTTAGTAAACAAGCTTGTAAACCAACAGCACCACAGTGACTACACCCACATCTCTCTGTTAATTCGAATTAGTTCAGTCTAACAGCAAATTGTATAGATGTAATGCTTATATGTACATGCGTCGCATGTATTCTGAACATTATCTCTGAGCATATGAAGAGCTGCATTTCATGTACACGCTAGCCTTTGGATTTTATTATAATCAACACTGTGAAATCAACAGATTTAAAATATAATCAACAGTAAATCCAGTTTCATTTCCTGTTTTAAACCCTACATCACCATTATAAAAATGTAACCATTATGCATAACCTTCATAAGTTTGCAACACATTTTCATAATGCCAGCTCATGGTCTTCAGCAGTGTAGGCTCTCGTAAAGGAGGGGTTTAGAGAGGCTGAATCTTCAAACAAATCTGTTTCAGACTCAGAGAAATGAGGCGATGCACAATGTATATTATGAGAAAATTAAAGTTTTTCTTTTTTTGTTCACCATAGATGCATGTTTAAGTTCTGCCGGATACATCAAAGCCATGTTGAGATGTTTCTGGTCAGTGTAATATCTACATTATGTCCTTTATTTTTATTACATTTTTAACCACATGCATAGAGTCCTGCTTGTGCATACAGAACAATGTACTTTTGAATCTGATCTGGGTTCAAAGGTTTACATGGAAGTAACTTTCTATATTTAATGGTTTAAAAAAAAGACCTTTTCAATTGGATTGAGCTACATCAGTTCACATTAAAGCGCCCTTATTGTGCGTTTTTGAATACCTTTCATGCAGAGTGTAATATAGTAGTTTGTGTAAAAGGTCTGCAATTTTTTTAAAGATCAAAGTGCTTGACATATTAAATAAATCATAGACTCTGAACTGCCTGAAATGAGGCGATGCACAATGAATATTATGAGAAAATTATTTTTAAAAAAAGATTTCCACCATAGATGCATGTGAACCTATTGTAGGAGACCTCCAAAACAAAACGAGGAACCTTTAAAATAGCAGAATTGTCATTCAGGTTGACATGTATACTAATACACTGCACATATACACTGCCATTAATGAGTGTAACATGTTTCTCATGACAACCTCTGATATACTGTAGATGACCTTTACCTGTGATGTTTATGTGAACAGTAGTGAAGGCCGCCAGGGGTACAGGAGCCACGTTCTGAGCTCGAACCCTGAGCATGAAGTTGCGTGTGGTCTCATAGTCCAGGGGCTCTGCAACAAGAATAGAGGCGGAGCCATCTTCTCGATTCGGGGTAAGGTAGAAACGAACAGGCATGTTGCTCTCTGGCACCAATCCATCCTCCAAGTTATAAGTCACCCTCGGATCACCCAGCGGAGAAGTGGCCTTGATAGTCTGACAGGGGAGAGTTGGTTTAATATTCATACACTACCCGTTCAAAAGTTTGTGGTCAGAAAGATTTGAAAGAATAGGGTTTTAGTAATTACTTTTACACTGTTATAAAAACTGTTATATTTGAAATCAGTTCTGTTTTTTTGAACGTTCTATTCATCAAAGAATCCAGAGTTCTTTTAGTAGTCATAGTTATTTAAAATTGTGATAATATTTCACAATATTATTGTTTTGCAGTATTGTTGATAAAAAAAATTCAGATTTGTTGAGCGTTAAAGGTTGTTTCGACCACAAACTTTTGCACAGTATAGCCAATTTCATATATACTATTCATATATTTTATAATATTTCATATATTCATATAACCATACTAGAGTCTATTTAAAAATAATAATACTAAGCAATGTTATAAAAAACACATTTCAGCTGAATAAAGCAGGTTGATCTGCATCTTGAACATCAAAGGCTTCTCTTTCTGTCCTAAGAGAATTAAGTCGCTGACTTTAAATATAACAATTGTGAAACTCTCTGTTAATAGGGCAACTGTAAAGAAATCACCAGATCAGTTAAATACTTCCTATACCAACAAGAACACAGATAACATTTAAATACAAGATCAATTAGGAGAACAGCAAGCTTTACCTCAGAACAGTTTTCCATTTTTGTCTTATTTCTTTTCTCTCTTTTTTTGTCCTTTGTTTGTTTATGCTTCTCTTCATAAAATGCTCATCTGCCTTAATAATAGATTTAATGACAATAAATGTATTCCAGGAAATTCAGCAAATTAATACTTTCAGTGCACTTGTAACCAAATTAAAATGGAAAAAAAGGGACACGTCCATAAATTATCCAATGACTCAGTGATTGGCTGACTTCCTAAATAGTGCATTTAATGAAGCAGCATCCTTAACATTTGAAGCAGAGAATCAGATGATTCATGGTAGGGATACAGAAGCTCTGGCTGAAGTGGGGACTGGAGCTTAGAAAATCCTACAGCATTTTACCATTAGTTTTAAATGGACTACGTGAGTGTGTGTACGTGTGTGACTGTGTGCACTTGTGGATGTGTTTTGTGACAGGCTGTGTGAAGACTCTGTGTGGTCGAGCAGAAAGCACAGACTGTCAGTTGTAACCGCCAGTACATGACAGTAAAGTCGACAGTGTCTGGGAACTCAAGCCCCTCAAGGAATACCCACAACCTTATTGTGGGATTAAAACTTATTCACATCCATCATAGCATTCCTTCAATGCACACATGAAAGACATAATAATTAATGGAGTGCCTCACAGGTGTGCCTCAAAGGCCAAAGTAATAAATCACTTAGTAGAAGCTTTATGTTTGTTTTGCCTCTTGCCTTTTGTCCTGCATTCATAGTATATTTAGAATTGGTGAAATCGACATCTTATGTAATAAATATCTGTGGAATCACTGAAATTCATAGCTTTACCCTTTGATCCTGTTATTAATTGAAGTAAAAAGCAGGCATACATCTGCATAACTGACATATCTGAAGAGCTCTAGTAGATTATAAGTGTTCAGCGTTATGTTAAGTACATACCACAACTGGAGTGTCTCTGACAGTGTTTTCAGGTATGACGACCTCGTATTTGTCTTTCTCCCACTGTGGAGGCTGATTCTTCACATTAGTGATTGTGACTGCCAGTTCGACTGAACTGCTCCGATTCCCTCCATCTGTAGCGATGATCTGCCTGCTGATGTAGGTCCTCTGGAAACATTCAACACATTTATTGATGATCATCTGATATGCAATGTAAAATTGGAAAATTGAAAATATACTAAGACAAGGGTATTCAAACTGGAGTCCAGCGTGAAATATTTAAAAAAAAAAGAAAAAGAAAAAGAAAATAGCTTTTACAAAATATTTTAGGGATGTCAAATTTGGCATGTTAGCTTAAGTTATTAAATACTTTTAACAAAATTAACTCATTTAAAGTTTAATTTGATAATAATCAAGCGTAGCGTCAGTTCTGGCAGGTCACGTTAGTCAAGCTCGCATCAGCTGATCCACGTCTACCTATAGGAATACTATCACTTTATTCAAATTCATACTCCTTGAGCATTATCAACAGCTATCACGTTTTTCAGGAGCTGATTACCCTCCTCCATCCCCAGCTCCTTCTCTCATCAGTCAGGATTTGGCATTATGATTCCCCCTGAATCCGACGAAAAATTATGTTGTACATTAAAATTACTTAAGGATATCTGCAATAGATTCATGTTGGTTCTGTTATGTTTACCCTAAGGGAGGTTATTGCTGCTCTCTCTGCTCTTATCTATGCTAGGCTGCATGGATGAACAGGAAGTTCTTGCCCAGAACAGAACCATACCGCCAATCCTAACTGTATGCTAATTGTCAATCTTATTTGACGATAGTGGTCCTAACAGAATTGCTGTTTCAAAGTGCATAAAAACAGAAATCATGAGATGAACAGTGGTTTTCTTTTTTCTATTGACAGTCACTAGATTTTAACTAAAATACATACATCTGCATATAAAATGCACACACAATATAGTAAATAATAGTAGATACTATTTCTATTTTTTGATATAAGTATATTTCTCTTTATAATATCACACTTTTTTTCTCACACAGCTGTCTTCATTTATTTTTTTTTAAGAAGTGGGTCATCCGGAAAGAAAATCGGAATATCCTTGGCATCCAAAAATCGAAACAATCCCAGTACTATGACACCAAGGATGACCTTTAAATTGAACTGTGTCAAGTGTGTCAACACAACAGATAGATACATAATTGTATTTGTTGTCATCTCACTGCAGATGCATACATCTGCCTCGACAAAGCAGGCTGTCTGCATGTAGAATGATGTGAAATGACAGCTAAACAATTTTCGATCATTCTCTGTAATCGCACAATGTATACAAACGTTCAAACGCAGAGAAACAAAAACTCACCATATACACCAGCTGACACAAGATCTCGGTAGTCATAGAAACAGTTACAAAGGTCTCTTGTCAAAGGTGGTCCGATATCAGTGGCATTCAAACCGAAACACCTACTCTCTCACACACAAACACCCGATCAATAACCACAATTAATGCTTAAACAAGTCTTTTGTATTTCAGTGCGAGGTTATTTCAGATATCAACTTTACAGAAACAAGCAGAATCCGTAAAAGACCTTGTTCCCACCCAATCCATCATCTGAGCAGAGTGCTGTGAGAAACTCTTGTGGACCTGCTAAATCATTCACAATGCGGCATCTTAAAACTTCACACAGGAACTATATAAAATTCATGTTGCAAGTGCAATTTTGGATTTCTTTCCACACACCTCAAACTCCTGCCCTCTATGAGGGTTTAATGATGAATCATTCTGCTGGAAAGTATTCCTGAGAAAGCTCAAGTCTGAAACTTGCTTTTTAAAACTCTTCGACTGTGTGGAGCACCCACACACATTCACACAGGTAAAATTCAAAATCACTTTACATTTGAACCATCAGTACTTCACTAGGTTCAATCTGAGCCCAAGCTGGCTGTTTGGAGCAGGACTGACCTGAGAGATAGGCTGGTTTACATAGATCCAGCCAGTGAGTGGATTGACTCGCAGATACTCCGGCTGCTCCTCGGACATGGAGTAAGTGATGGCCGCATTAGTGCTGTAATCATCATCGTGTGCAGCCACTCGCAGAAAACTGGTACCAATCATGGTGTCCTCGCGCAAGAAGTCTGTTAGAGGGAAGACACTGATTATTTAACATGCACTGGAAACACTGTTCTGCTGGTGCAAAGACAAAAAGCTTTGATAACTGTCATATCCACCAATCCTATCTTTGAAATTACTTATGAAAGACACTTTGATCAATATGAACCAAAATAATCATAAATTAATCAATCAGTTTCATATATAGTTCTGTGATGTAGTGTTAGGAATATGTAAGGAAAATGACTTTCTCGATCCACCAGCTTCATCAGAAAGATCATGCTGGTCGACCAACAACAGAAGTTAGTCCACCAGCTAAAATTAGGCTAAACCAATACAAACCAGCATAAAGACAATCTCCTTCATGTTAGTTTGTTTTTTTGTTTTTTTTTCCTAAGAAGCTGAGACAGCAACAAGAAACTTTGAAGATTGCTTGGTTTTCATTTCTGTGATTTCCCACCCACATTGAAATCTCATTGGACTGAGCTAGTACTGCTCATGCACATAAAACATCAATGGACGAGGACAAACTTCTTGTGAAAGTTTAGAATTAATGTCTTATAAGTTAGTCATCTATTTTTTTATTTCTTTAAGATGGGTCTGACATTAAGTCAGATATACATAAAAAAACTATTTTGAATCTGAAAAAAAAAAAAAAACGGATTACCATTTGGCTAACTTTTAGTTGGTCAAACTAGTTTTTAAGACACTTAAGAACTATAAAAAGATAGTTCACAGAAAACTGAAAACTGGCATCATTTACTCACCCTCATGTCATTCAAACTCACAAGACTTTGAAAAATCTTCAAAACACAAATTAAGTTTGTGTGAACCTGTGTGGTTTCTATTCCTTCACTGAAAACAAAACTTAAAAAAGTAATAAAGGTGTCTTAAAACAAATCCATATGACTTTCATGCTTTAATCAAAGTCTTTAATTTGCTTTAATGCTTTAATTTGTGTTTTGATTGTATAAAGCCTTTTGAGTCTGGAAGGAAATGAGGTTGAGTAAATGTTGACAGAATTGAAATTTTTTGGTGACCTATTCTTTAACATAGTGGCCTTGTTTATGCAACTGTGTCCAGATACTATATAATAAACGGAAGCTTGGAACAACATGGATATGTAACTATACGTAGTGCCTGTACGTATTAACCCTGTACAATTAAAGAGGTATGAAACATAAAAGATGCTGCAAAGAAGTTGCTTATTACTCACATTCGTAGCGCAAGTTCTCAAATTTGGGGTTGTTGTCATTTTCGTCAAGGATCAGAATGTTGAGTTGGCAGATGCCTATTAGGGGGTCCGCCGCTTGGTCCGTGGCCGTCACCGTTACTGCATACTCCCTCTGCCTCTCCCGATCAAACTTCATAGCAGTTACGATAACACCTGAAATAGTACCTCTGTTACCATGGAGATTCTGTTCACCAATAGAGACTCTTCTATTATTATTATAAAAAAATAAAAAAAAATCACAGTCCTACAAATAATTAAATGTAGTTAACTAAATTATGTGTCACAGTAAGGCTACATTCCATTTAATCTTATATAATAAAGAGCAAAATGATCTTTTGAAATCAAGCAAATAACATTACTTAGGCTTTGAGGTCAGAGTGTCAAATCTCTCAAAAGTTCCCCATCTGCATTTGAGAAGTCATTGCAAACGTGCCTCAAGTTTATCCCACTGCAATCCATTCCTATTTTATCTCTTTATTTTCCTCCATAAAAGATACAATGATTGATGTCCAATGAACAGTTCCATTTCATAAAGCATTCCATTTCGTTAAGAAGGGGGCTTGACACGACACATTTAAATTTAAATACTATGTCTTTTCTTTTACTATCTTTTCTTTTTGAGAGAGAGAGAGAGAGAGAGAGAGAGAGAGAGACGATGATGATGATGATGAAATTATAAGAGAGTGCTTAATGAGACATATTTAAAATTTTAAAAAGGTTGTGTTAACTAGTTACCCCATCAAAAAAAAAAATTCTATTTCAAATCCAGTGACTTATCTCAAATAACATCCGATGATTTTGAAAGGAATGACAATGGAGCCATCTACTTTCATGCTCTTAGTACAGTAATTGGGTATACACTGAACCATGAATGAGCTTATTGAATAAGTGTGCTTGAATCGTTACCTGTTTCTGGTTCAATGCTGAAGGCAGGAACAGTGCTGTCTTTATGCATGAAACCATACGTGACTTTTCCATTGGCTCCTTCATCAGCATCATCTGCGTGGACCTGCAGCACAAATGTTCCTGCTGGCTTATTTTCCAGAACTGAGGCCTTCTCCTTATACTCTACACACTGTGAGAGGGGGGGAAAAAAGAAAGAAAAACAAACAGTTAAAAAAAAGGGTCAACAAAACACAATAAGGCTGTTTACACTTGGAATTAAAAATCTCTCCCAACGGACCAGATCACAAGTGGCCAGTTGAGATGGTACACCTGGTGGAAATATGCATCTCTAATGCATCTCCAGTAAAAATTTGGGAATAGGCTTTTAAAAGCAGGATCTCTGAGGGCCACTGTGTTACTATAAACTAGTACTAATAGTAAGTTATTTAAAATATTAGAAATGGAGTGACTGGGTAGAAAGAAAATGAGAGGAATAGGAAGAAAAGCAGTAAACATTGTAGACTGGACGCACAATGACGGTATGAAGAATGAGAGAGGAGGCGTATTAAATCCTTATCTCTTTGGTTCTGTTGAGATTCATCTCTGTTTTATAATTGAAGCGTCCTTGAATCAATTCCATCCCACTGAATCTGTGGAGACGTCTGGAATAAGCCTTGATAATTCAGCCATGCTCCACCACCCACGCACCTTCTTTATCCTCGTGTGTGTGAGTGTGCGTAATCGCAAAAAAATAAAGCAAGCGCTGTCTCTCGATCATTAGTTTGCTCAGCTTAGGATAGCTGAGGTTAGATGTGACTCTGGGAAAACAAATACAGTAAATAAATCAGTTTAAAATTCCCAAATCAGTCCAACAGCTTCTCCTTTGATGGCCACTTCTGACACCTAATTAATAACAAGGGACCCGGTCCTGTCTGTGATGGTCTTTCATCCTGCAGCAAGCTAAAGCCCGGCGCCTAACTCTGTGTTGTTCAATCAGTAAGGTGAGCGTGAAATCCCATAAGGTCGGAAGTGGAAGCATCTCCATCTCACTGACCTCCTGAAACCTGGCAATAAAACACACATGCTGTGGGCCTACAAGTAAGATAACTTCTCAGTGGAGATCCACGGCCACTGATGTTCACAGATCCACAGGAACGGTTTGATATTCCACAACACAGAAATGACTGGGGAATGGGGAAGAGGTTCAGGTGGGAGTTTTATAAAACAAACAACAATGAAATTCACTTCTTAGTCACAACTCTTTTCAATCCTTAAAAAGATCATACAAAGGTATTCTAGGAAGGTAGAATGGCAGGAAAAAATAGAAAGCATGCAAAGAATAGAATGAGTACAAAAACAGAATGGGGTTAAAATATCTGTGTGCAGTGGATTTTTTTATTTATATATATACATAAATGATTATTTATTTTGTTTTGAGAAGTCTAGCAATGAGGTCTTTCAGCAGAGCTAGAACTGCCACTTTAGCTTCCCCGCACTGGATCAAAAACTAAAGAGATGTCTTGCATCTCAGTGGATGCTAATGTACTTCACACCCTGCCAAGAGAAACTCAAACAAAATGCTCCACAGACCTGAAGAGAAGTTTTTAAGTACTAAACATCGGCCCACGGCCAAGCATCTCCTCACCTCACTGTTCAGCCTGGGGAGATTAAATATCCTCTAAATATCTCCAGTGTTGCACTCAACCCATATTTACTGGAGACATCAAGAAGCAAGCAGACCCATAATGATTCAACACATATTTCAAACACTTAATTTAAAACAGTCTTCAGCTGATCGAGCAGCAGTCCATGTTGCCCTGCTAATAATATCTCATGAGGAAAAAGAAGTAAAGAGGCACACAATACATAGAGAGAATATGCAAGAAAACACACACAAAAAAAAAATCTGATCCAAAACCTACAGACCAAGAGAGACAGCATTTGAAGGTGTCATAGTCGGGTTCAAGATGCAAAGGTTGTTCAAAAGAAAGACAGCTATTCTATGCAGGGCCTAAAAATAACTTTTTTGCCATACCTGCCAATGGCTGGTGACTTATGAAAATGTACCAGTCATGAAACTGATTTTGCAAAAACAAGCAGTTATAACACCAATATTTTTAGATATCAGTGAAAAATCACATTTCTCTATTCCAATTTTGATACCACAGTTAAAACTATTATAAATAAAATAAAAATATTAAAGACAAGTAACAGTAGAGTCATTGAATAAAGTCATCAAATGTAAAATGATACCGGATAGTCTTACCTGTACAAACATTGTTTAATCCTTATTGAAAATACTAAATATATTCAGTCAAGAGCAGTGAGTGATTTTTTTCTTTGATTAACACTAAAAATACAGACAGCAGCAGGATTGTAAGGACAATATTTAACACTAATGTGCAGATCCAATGTACTGATACTGTTACACGTGTTGCCTTTCTACTTTCTACTGTTTACACTCACTTAAGCCATAACTGGCTATGTTTACTATAATTTGTCCGTTCAAGTGCAAAGTGGTGTAAAAGAGAGCTCTATTCCTTATTTGCACAGCTTTCTGAGTGCGCGCTTCGGATGTGTGCACGCATGACTTTCCACACAGGGGGCCCTATCTTGCACCCGGCACAAATGACTTTGTACACTGACGCATGTATCATTCGTATTTTGCACCCGCGCAAAGCGGACTTTTCCCTCCACAGACGCACGCCGGTAAACTAGAGAATGAATTTGCGCTCCCTGGGCGGGTCGGCACAAAAAAGGAGCCGTGTTCTGGCGCGTACATTCAGATGCTATTTTAAGCACGCATGCTTGGTCATAATACAGAGTGTGAACAACGTGCATACACTGTAGATGATTCTCTCATCTACACAGATGCATTTTCCTTTTTGCAAATGATACATTTTTATAAGGAAAAATATTAAAACACGAGGGAAATCATTGTTGTGTCCATGACGATGGGAAAAATATGCATAAATCTTACATATTTACCCAAATTATTATATGCATGTAGGCCTATAACCGAAGCTAATTTGGGTGGGTTTGTCCCATCCCCAATGTCACTTCTCTTTCTTTTACGGCCCTGACGAGAACATCGATCTCCTCGGCTGTGAACCGATTCTGAAGCGCGCCTGGTAAATGCGCCGTTATAATAGTATTGCGCCATGGAACAAGTGCACCTCGTTCATCATGCTCTTAAAGGGAATGTGATATGAAGCTCTGATTGGTTTATTTCACGTTACGCCCAAACCACACCTATGAATAATGAAGCTACTTCAGACCAACCCCTTTTAAACTTGCGTCGGGCGCAAGAGTCATTTATCCCGCTGGTAAAATAGCAACAGCGTCCAAGACCCGCCCACAAAGTTACTTGCGCTGGATACTTGCGTTTCAGATCGTTAAAATAGGGCCCAGGGTGTGAATAACGGATTGAGTTCCCTTTTGCGTCTTTTTACTCTTGAATATTTAATTGGCAAGGCTTAAAGTTTAGTGACGATGCAGCGCTGGCCCGTCAACTATCCCGAGCGTTGTTCAAGTTTGTTCACAGTCATGAGCTCATACCATTGCATTGTTAGAATTCATTAAAAAAATTACTTGCCAACTGGCGATTGACACCGTTTTATTTACTTGCCAACAGCGATTTTTACTTGCACTTGGTGAGTGTTAATTTTAGGCCCTGTGTTTTATGTGTGTGTGTGTATATACAATAGCTTTTTTATTTATATATTATTTATATCATTAGAATGAATGAAGATTTTGTATATAAATATACAAGACACAGATGTCTACATGAAAAAAAAAAGAATGCTGTATGAAAGAAATGATCATTCAGTATATCTTTTAAGTATAGTATTGCTAAAATATTATGTCAATGTAACTTGAAACTTTGTGTGATGACGGACGGATGGGTAATTTGATAACTGGTGAATAAACAGAAATGCATAGGAATGATATACAGACATGTATACAACAAATAGATTATGCACTGTACCTTTTCAAACACAGGCTTGTTGTTGTTTACATCGTCAACTCCAACAATGACTTGGGCAATGGTGGAGAGTGACTGCGGCCCACCGGAGGCGTTATCATCTGTTGCTGTTACGTTCAGGATGTACTTTACTCCCTGAAGTCTAGGAGATGGGCTGGAGCGGAGACGGATCAATCCTGTGTGGGATGACAGTCAAACATTTATAGGAACATTTAATTGGCCATTACTCTCATCTAAATCCCACTCAAACTGCATTCAACCTCAGTGCCTCCACTGAATTAGCTGTATAAACTGATTCCTTGTTAGTTCGACGTAGTATTAATACTATTTCATCTGAATACATCAGTGGGGATTTCTTTAAGACTGCAAGGGAAGCTCGGCTTCCCCTATGATGTCAAAAAAATAATGGTCAAATATGTACTATTGTGTAAACAATTTATTGGCTAAAAATGCGTTAGAACACGTTCATCTCGAAAACGAGTTCATTCAGAATCATCTACAGGTCGGCTGACTCGATTTCCTTCTCATACATTCCCGCAGCATCACAGTGCATTTCCCCGTTGAAGCCGGGCGTCCATTGACTTCAATGGGGCTGCTTTGAAAAGTTTTTTTCAGTGCTCCGAAACTAGACGGTCATTGGATAAAAGCTGCGATTATGTCCCGCCCACGGACGCCCGGCGTCTCTGGGGTGAATAGAGAAGTGGGCTGGCCCGGACGCCGGGCTTCCGCGTGATGATTGGAGGATCTGTCAAAAGACTGCATCTCCTTTTGACTGACAGCGAATCTGTACTATAAGAAGTCGCTGAAGCTATTTCGCGCTCAGTCCCGTCGCGGATTTCTCAAGTGTAGTCGAAAGACAAACTGCAGCAACTTATTTCTGGATATTTCTTTGGCGAAATTGCTAGTCAATTTGCATAATACATTTCACACAATTATACACCACATTCCTTGTTTCAGTTTTACCAAGTTTAATAGATTTTTTTAGATCGTTCATTCATTCATTCATTTATACAGTAGAATTAGTCAATCCAGGGAAATTTGATGACATGAGACAAGAATTTCCAGAGGAGGCCTTCCAAAGTGTCCTGAAAAGTTATGGCCATCACTTTGATTCAGGGAGACTGAGGTCTGAACTTCAAGTCCTGTATTCAGATCAGGACTTGCAGGGTAACAGAGGAAAGCTGTGTGATTACTTGGTGTTCCTCAAAGACATGGAGTTGGACAGTGCAATGCCTCAGCTTTACAAACTGTTCTCATTAGTGGCAACAATTGGAGCTACATCTGCAGGTGTAGAAAGGAGCTTCTCCTGTTTAAAGCGGCTCAAGTCCTACACCCGTAACACAATGGGCCAAGGCCGTTTAAGCAGCCTAGCTCTGCTGGCCATTGAGAAAACACTGGTGAAGTCACTGGAAAAGACGCCTAGTTGGTATGACAGGGTCACAGTGCATTTTCTCGAAAAGGAACGTAGGGCAGAATTTACTTTTAAATAAATGGACAAGTTTATAATGTAGGCCGAAAATGAGCTTCCCTTGTTTGAAAGACCAGGAGCCGCCACTGGAATACATAGAACATTTATTGGAGAGTCTGATATGCCAGGTCTGAGAAGCGTTCTTTGCATACAATGCTGCATTTCACAAGCTAATATTGACTCTCGTTTTATACAGTGTGTGCAGTAAAATCACGTAAAAGCCGTGAAACTTGATGAATATACATGGACCCATGAAGACTAATCTTTGAGTGCTCATTCATAATGCAGATAGGCTGTATCTGACCTTAAAGGCAATGATGAGTATATTTGCCATTCCTGAGGTTTGTACTATGCAAAATTCCTGTATATATTGTGTTTTTATGGATGAATGTATGTGTTGTTGTGAATGTGCCAGGGAAACCGTTATGCTTCATACATTGTGTCTTATCTGCGGAGACAGCCGGTGTCAGCTCCTACGTGACCCTCTGCGGTACACCATGCAGCGCCATCTCTTTCAGGAGAGCGCATTAGACTCTGCTGCATTCAGCTCTGCATTCATAATCTGAAGAGCTAGATGACTGCTATCTTCAGCCAGCAGCAAAGGGACATTAAAGAAACCAGCACATCAACTGACACAGAATTGGCAAGAGAGAAATCACATGTACCCTAGTTTCTTGAATTGATTCTAATGCACAACACTAGTCCTTTTGTGGCACAACTCAGGGGAAAAAGAACATGTAATCAATTCTAATTCAATCTGAACACCCCTAGCCTCACTACCTCTCCATCCAAATGTTAGATGGGGCTGAAATAAATGTGTGTAGAGAGAGAGAGAGAGAGAGAGAGAGAGAGAGAGAGAGAGAGAGAGAGAGAGAGAGAGAGAGAGAGAGAGAGAGAGAGAGAGAGAGAGAGAGAGAGAGAGAGAGAGTGTGTGTGTATTTTGTGCCATGAGGAGTCTTGTCACAGGTTCCAACTCTATTCTCTCAATAGTTGTGTCAACTGCAGGCTATGAGAGCCACAGGCTAATATGTTGAGTCTCTGCTAACGTTTTTCCAAACCAATGTTTCAAACCATACAGAGGCATTACTACGGTATGCATCACTGCCAGTGATTTTAAACAGAGATATACACAGAATTTAACAAAGTGCTTGAGCCAGGATTATAAATATTGACAAACAGGCAGCTTAAGCAACAGAAATTTCAGTAATGATCCCCATGTGATTTATCTGTCCTTGAGCTGGAAGTGTCTATTGCGATTAGTATGTAGTATACTGCAGGAGTCTAGAACAGGACACAGATGGAAGAGGCAGCCAGCACATATCAGTGAGCATCAAACATAGAGAAGATGTTTCTCCAGGGGCATGACAAGCAAATGTCTCCATACATGAGAGTGAGGGGCATGCCACTGGCCCGCTCTTTACGCCAGTTTACATCACTGTCATGCCCACTGTGAGCAAGAGCAAACCACATCCCCAAAATGTGGAACATTTTTTGCACTAAAACATTATTAAAAAGTAAATTAAACTCTTGTTCGAACACCTTAACCTACATTAGCCAGTCTAAAACAACTTTTTCAAATGCATACTTTAAAAAAACACATGCTCATTGGAAAAACTTGCCTCTACCAACATTTTAGCAAAACTCAAAACATATACCAATACACAAAAAATACAAATCACTGCAATTTCTAGCAAATAAATAAATAAATTAGGGCCGGGACTCGATTAAAAAAATTAATCTAATTAATTAGAGGCTTTGTAATTAATTAATCGAAATTAATCGTATTTTAATCGCATAAATATTTGACCTGAGAACAGTGTGAAGTAATTTTTTTCACATAGATTTTTAGTATACAATTGAATAATGACTGAATACATAAGCTTAAGCAACAAAATATTGTTTATTTTTGTTCAACCAAGTCCAGCAGACCAGTGCAATTTTTGCCATTAAATGTAGCAATAGCATATTTAGAAATATAGTAGGCCTACATTTTAGAAATTCAGGTAGCCTATAGGTAGGAAGACCTTCTGTAAACTTTAAACGTTTCTGTAAACGTTTTTTTTAAGTTAAAAAAGGTTTCCAGGGTGACGCGTCAGGCTTGGCACATGATTCACCACAGCCAAAATAGCGCTGCATGACAGATGTAGCGCTTTTATTTCTAAATATTAAAAAACTTACTTACCATGTCATCAACTTTTTTCTTTTCCGATTCTCAAATATGTGTAAGTGAGTTTGTTTTGTTGTTTAAAAAACTTTATAAATTATCTGTAACGTGAGATGGGCGCCGTGTTTGGGCCGCAGTTCAGAGATTCCTGTCTGTTGGATTTATTACAGCGCGTGAATTCATCAGTTTCTCCCGAAATACATGAAAGTAAGTGGCCGGTGAACTGGGAGTAGAATAGAGTTGACTTTATAGTTATTTACACTGTGTGTCTGATATGAATAAAAACCGTCGGCAAATATATTTTCTTGGGTTGTTATTGCTGCTTCCATAGACACCATTGTGTATTTTACAAACTATAAATGTGTTGTTTTGCTATAAATTATATGTAAATGTCTAAAACCTAAAATAAACATTATGTGAACAGTTGTGATCGCCTATGACAAGCGCTGAGCGCGTCCGTCTTTGGCTCAGCCACAGCGCGAAAGCACAGTTTGAATCTGGCAGTTCACTTCACTGTACATTCGCTAGTGGTCAGCTGCTGCAGAGCGGGCCGAAATCCCAATTGCTGATGAGATACAGGAAAATATCTAGTGGAAAATGAGAATGTTATTCATCCAGTGAGAAAGTTCTGCGGTGCAAAAATAAGCGATTAAAATCAGTTATCGCGTTAATTAACGCGTTAAAGTCTGTAATTAATTAATCTTAATTAACGCGTTAAAGTCCCGGCCCTAAAATAAATACATAAATAAATAACCAAACAAACAAACAAACCATTAATTCATTAAGAAGCGGATCTTTTGTTTTTCATTTGAAAGTATTGCAATTTCTACTAATTCTACCTTTTTTTGATCAGGTAACTAAATATACAGTATAAAACTAATACCCATAGAGTGACAGTATGTTTGTATGTATAATCATGTATAATACAATTTTGATGGATTGCTGGACACATTCAGAGCATCCTTAATTATACAATTTATCAGCTTTTTGTACAATGCTAACAGCCTGTCAGCCAAATATCTTTCTGGCAGTCTTTGCTTTTTTGCAAGGCATTTCTCCATTGCCAGGCATTCGGAGGATGGAACCTTGTTTAGAGCCTTTTAGCAGAACAAAGAATTAAGAAAAAAATCTAAACACTACAAATAACAAAGGATAATAAAAACGCTCGACAGTTGCCATGTGCTGCCGATGATTTGGCTGATTATCAGTGTAAACACTCCGCTGCCGTGCCGGTATCCTTCATAGACCGGATGCGGTCTTTGTATTTATGTCTTTAATACAAAAGGCCTGATCATCTTATTGACTTTGCTGTTTGAATCCTTAAAGGGGTATTAAATCAACCCAAGCACATTCCTCTGTGAGTTACAGTAAAATAACAACGAGCACCAAGTGTCTAGGCCCTGCTTCGCCCCAACAAAAACAACCTAATGGAGGAGAGGCTCTAATGAATGATAGAGGGAATTTCAGAAGAGACGGAGATCTGACGAGCCGCAGACGGGGCAATAAAGGAACGCTTTGATCTTTAGAGGAGAGAATGGAGAGAATATGCAGGGAAGGGAATCAACAGAGACACTCTTCAAGGAAGTGCGGTGCTTCCAATGAAGCGGTGCATGTTTGAATCACCAGAATGGAGCACTAAATTGAAGCACTGTGAACGTAAGCAGCAAACGTATTTTGTGATAAGGACCAGTGAGGTCCGTATCTTAGGTCCGATCTTCTTCAATCAAAATGCAATCCATCAAAACATGTCTAGCTTTTTCAATGTTGAGGTGTGTGTGGCAATTAAGTCGTGAGCTGTTAGCTGTTGCTGTTACTTTGAGGAGTTGGAGGAGAATTTGTATTTAGTTGACAAAAAAAAAACCATTATATTTAGTGAGATACGTAAAATCTTACCAACTATTAACTGTTAATTGTGGCTACTTTTCTGATAATTGTGACTTATTTCGACCTCATGTATGATTTCATTTATCTAGTTTTTTTTTGCCTTCCTTTAATATTTTTTTTTACCCTGAGGCAGTAACAGGACTTCATATTAACATTTATATCCTTGTGTTAGTGCTTTAAGTATAACTTTGAACAATTTTTTGGGGGAATTTTAGAAACACTTTACAATAATTATCTCTTCATAATTAGACAGAGGCTAATTTTGTATTTGTAAAAGTAGCAATGTTCTAGAGATTAATAATAATTAAAAAAAAAGATTAATGGTAATCATGCATGGCTACTTTTCAACTTATTTGAAATGTAACTGATACAGTAAAGTTTGTACGTTTGGCTCATTTGTGTTTAAGTTATGGAGGATCTAAAATCTCACAATAATTGACTGTTCAAACAGATGTTACTGTTGATTTTACTCGCACTCTCCATCATTCTGGATTTCACTGTTTACCAGATGTTCACAGCAATCATGGCGTCTTCAATAAACCGTAAGCATCCTTCAGATTACAAGTCATCTTTTTATAGTCGGAATGGTTAACACATATGCTCACATCATATGTGATGTGAAACCCCTTCCCAACCACTTCCACATCACTTCTACATTTATATCCTCACTATACTGTTCATTCTACAAAAAAATAAAAAGCCTTCTTTTGTTATCAGAGTGTTTGTGCAGCAGTGGATGTGTGCTTGCGTCCTAGTGGGAAAACCGTAAGTCCAACACAAGTCTGAGTATGGCCTGTACCACCCTCATGTCTCTTTCTACTGTCCTCTCCAATAAAGGCAAATAAAGCCCATACATTAAATAAACATAAAAGACTTCTTAGGTATCTAAATTATGTCTAAGTTAAAAGAAGGAAAAACAGCTGCCTTGCTGTGATCATCCTATAGCGTGAAAGTACATGTAATTATTAATAATAGTTAAACTACTAATGTACAATATGATGCAATGTAATGTAATGTAAAGAGTTAGAAAGAAACCACTGAATTAAGGCTTTTCTACTGGAGAAAGAGCTTTTTAAGCTTTCAAGAGCTTAAAAAACTAATTTGAAAAGTATGTTTCACCTTTCTGGCTGTCGATGACAAAGTTGCCCTCCTCATTGCCTGCTGTAATTTTGTATGTGATCCCATCTCCATCTGGGTCCTTGGCCAGAACTGTTGCGATCAGGGTGTTGGGCCCTGCGTCCTCAGAGACAAAGGTCCGATACCTGTTTTGAACACACATACATTTCTTTACAACCAAACAAACACATTAAGGTCTTTTTAAGGTCACATTAAGGCTATGTTTAATGAAAGCAATAGCAATTCTGAATGAGGCATGGTTGTTGTGTACAGGGAGGCAACCTACAATACTGCAGCAAGTATGCTTGTGACCATCATTATACTGTACATGTTTACCAAGGATTTATTGACTAACAGGATTGAAAGCAGGGTACTAGTACACAGCAAAAGTACAAATATATATTTATATATTTAGGTGGTATGGATAGCAAAATAGAAAAAAAGTCACAGACACAAGCAAAATCATATAGGACAGAGAATCAAACAGAATTCAGTATGCAATAGCTTGCAAACCTCATCTGGTTACATTTACAATTCTGGACAATATTTATTTTTAATACCATTCAGTTATTTGTGATTTTAAGTCAGTACGAGATTATACAACTTTAATATTACATTTCTTTCAAATTACCTTGAAATAAGTGTCAACATATCATTTTTGTTCGAAAAGTAAATAAATTTAAATAAATTTGAAACTTGTGAAGAAAAGGAAATGTCTGTAAGAACTAAAAATAGCTGGATAACTTCAAGAAAGAAACACATTTCTGTGTGTATTTAAAGGCAAAATAAGTATATAAAAAATTATAAATAAAAAAACACAGATCAATGTTATATATTTTACAATATTTAAATCTAGAGAAATCTGCTATTTTAACCAGTGTAAGGGCACATGTCATTGTGTTGCCTGTCAATTGCATTATATCCACCTTACCCTCAATTTCCAGCAATTTCAGATTTAATATATTAAGTGTTTTATTAGACAGGTGAGCAACTGTTTGGATACCTTAATCGACAGAAAACTAATAATTGTTATATAGTTGAACACGGATAGTCTTATTGTTTGAATCTCTTGTTTTCTTGATTTACCGCAAATAAGATGTTTGTACAATGCATCAGAGACAACAGTATTCTGTCAAGTGGCTAACATGGCATAATCAGAAAGTTTCTCTGCCATGCAATATATTTTTACATTTATTTCATGCCATTTAGCAGCTTTTAATCATTTGATATTCTTATATTGATTTAGCTTACAGCAATACGCAACAAGTAGGCCTAATGTTATGACAAAACTTTTTCAACACACACAAATGTATTTTTAGTATAATTGTTTTGACCAAGTAAAACAGCGCTGCATTACCCCACATTTTTAACTAGTCAAATAAAGTGACCTGTATGAGTGACCTATTACTATTCAGCACTTTTATTAGAATGAAATAAAATAACGTGAATTGTAATTGTAATTGTAACAAAGTTCAAGTCAAACGTATTTGTAACAAATTTGTAATGTCAAACGTAATTGTAACAAAGTTCAAGTTTAGGGAAGGCAGCGGGAACTAGCAAAAGTTAAACGTAACTTTAATCGTAAAACAAACATAAACAAAATGAACTGATCGACAGCGGCCGACTGTGGCAAATAAGCATAATAAAAGCTCCGGAGCTCCACCATGGGACTCGAGACCGGACTCGGTCCACTCTCACGGCTCTCGGCCCTGCCCTGGTTACAGTAACGTTAATAAAACTTTAATACATTAGCTCTGCTCATCCATGAACGTGATTTCTTCCTGAGTCCCAATGGATTGCTTTCATCGGCTGTGTAGGTGAAGACGCCATCTCCCATGATTCCACGCTCATTCAGAGTGTCATCAAGCTACGCCTTTGTTATTGTTTTGAATAAGCGACCTCTAGCGGCAAAATTTGGCTGTTTCTAAATGTTAAAGGATTAGTTCACTTTAAAAAAAACTTTTGCTGATAATTTACTCACCCCCATGTCATCCAAGATGTCCATGTCTTTCTTTCTTCAGTCGAAAAGAAATTAAGGTTTTTGATGAAAACATATGATGATTTTTCTCCATATAATGGACTTCAATGGGTACCAAACTGTTCAAGGAAAAATTTTTAGTTTCAGGGCAGCTTACCAGACGATAAACGATACCAGACGATGAATAAGGGTCTTATCTAGCGAAACGATCGTCATTTAAAAAATAAATAAAAAAGTTTAAGTTTTATAAGCACAAATGCTCGCTTCGTTCTGTTCTGTGATGCGCGTCAGCGACTCACGTAATACGCAATTACGTTCAAAACGTCACGCTTGACGTACCGAGTCACTGTTTACAAATGTAAGGAAAGAGGACCATATACAAATATTCAACTGTCTTTCTGTCAGTTTATCGTTTAAATGCCAATTTCGTGTGCGTATCCTGTGTGTTTTAATATTAAAATGGCTAAAAGAACATTTTCGTCAGGACAGAAGCCTGATCTTTTCAACGTAATTACGTATTACGTGACGTCACCAACGCGCATCACAGAACAGAGCAAGGCGAGCATTTGTGCTTATAAAACTTAAACTTTTTTATTTATTTTTGAAATAACCGATCGTTTCGCTTGATAAGACCCTTATTCATCGTCTGGTGTCGTTTATCGTCTGGTAAGCTGCACTGAAACTCTCATTTTCACCTTGAACCATTTGGTACCCAATGAAGTCCATTATATGGAGAAAAATCCAGGAATGTTTTCATCAAAAACCTTAATTTCTTTTCGACTGAAGAAAGAAAGACATGGACATCTTGGATGACATGGGGGTGAGTAAATTATCAGCAAAAGTTTTTTTTAAAGTGAACTAATCCTTTAAGAACTCAAAGAATGGACGTTCTCGTGGAGACCGATCTTGCCAGGCTACCTTGAAAGAAAGAACGGGGAAGGATGCGAGGACAGAGAATGCATCCTTGTGAGAATTGAGAGATGTTGCGATCTTGTTGCTCAACAGCATATTATACTTAGCGACCATGCACAATAAATACAACATAACATCACAACCAAATGTCATAACCTATTAAAACATTTCTTTCGTATTATTGTAGACATTATTTTCATATTATATCATTTTATTTTACCATGTGTATTTGCGAAAATAAGCATGTACGTTTAATGTTACCTTTGCTTTGACAATGTTAAGTTTCTTTTCAACATGCCGATAAAAATACTGCAGTCATTCTTCAGGTCTTTATCTTTATTATTAAAATTAAGCCAAACTAAAGGACAAATGTATGAGCTTGCAGCAGGAATCTTTTAAATGAGAACAAGACTTTACAGAATTTGTTCAGAGCTTACAGAATTCCGTACGTTGACCACACACACATTCGAAAACACAAGGCCGCAAGACTTGCTTAAGTAATTGCTTAAGTACGCAAATGGAAAAACAGCCTTTCCTACTGTGCCTTTAACCCCTTGAAATGTCATATGGTAAATATGATCAGAAGTTCTTCCCTGTGGAAAATGTTTTTGACCTCTACAATATGCTACACATGATCTGTGCATGTGAGAAAATGATTCAAATCAAGTTAAAGTGATCAGATGCAGCATGTTCGAATAGAAAGTTATGTTTGAATTGTGTTTAAGTAGACCAGCAAGGCATCGTAATGAAGCTTGTAACAGCAAGAGCCTTTTAGATGAGAATGACCTGAAGAGGCAGACAGCTCTGACTGTCACTGCTTCGGAGACGCGAATCTCTGGCCTCCAGCAGTAAACACACACACACACAAACAAAATACAGACACATGCTCACACATGGACCATTTTTATTGTTACACAAAATCCATTATTATTTAGTGAGTATAACAAAGAACGAGGGGGAGTGAATGAGTAAGACCCCCCACCCCCCTCCCCTCCAATGTTCAATAATAGATCTCCCTCCAAAAAAGAAACAGTTGAACCAGATTGCTCAAGGGGCTGTTAGCAGACAAAGCCAACACATTTCATGCTAAGCCTTTCTTGCCAAAACCACACTCACACTTCATCACATATGAAACAATGCTGTCAATGGAACAGCACCTCGTGGCGACAAGACAAACAGTTCCTCCACATCTGCACAGCATGCTGTCGTTTGAAAAGAGAGAGACAGTACTGACTGACTGCAATATACTTCCATACTCCCAACCACCATTTGTTATTATTCAGTTGCAAATATTTAATTTAAGTCACATGGGCTGCACACTGATGAACAGTTTGTTGAGACAGAGTCTGAGACATTTTTCTTTTAATCTGAGAGGGACATTGATGGTCCATCAGAACAGCTAAAGGTCAGCTGCCCTGATGACTGAATGAATCTTGAGCTTCTTGTGCAAAAAAACAACAACAACTGTTGCTTGTGTGCATGGCTGTGAATACCAATACATCTATGATGCTAGATCGTTCCAAAATGGAATGAGAGCCAGTTCAGCTGAATCTGTTCATAAATATCTCAACATTTGCATAAATTGATAGAGTCCCAATAACAACTGTAGTTTAAGCCAAAACGTTTAGATTCAGAAGTCTCATTTGGACTACTTTTAAGACTCTTTTTATGGGGCCTCTGGAGTCTTTCTGAAGCTTGAAAATTCATTCATCCTACACTAAATGCATGGCAAAAGCGATCAGCACCTTCTTCAAAACATCTTCCTTTGTGTTCCACTGAAGAAAGTAAGCCATAGTGGTTTGAAACGACATGACCGTAAATGAATGATGACATTTGACTTTCCATCAGAACAAGTTTAGACCAACAGAAAACGGGACTTTATAGAAAAGAACAACATTATCAGTCTCTGTCAATCTGACCGAGGGACCAGATATGAAAGTGAAAGAGACGCAGTATTTGCCAAAAAGAGGAAGATGGATTGAAGGCTGCAGAGATGGAAATTCAACAGAAAGATCGAAACAAGAAGATGAGGAGGAATGAAAGCTCAAGAGTGATGAGAAGACACCAATCAGAGGACAGGAAGTGACAGGTATAGAGAGAGACAGAATGACAGAGGGTAAGAGAGCTTGCGCCCATCATCCCACTCTGTGTAGGGCTGATTGATGGCCAACAGAGTGAAGGTGACAGGCGTTTCATGTCGGTGATTTATGTCATTCATGGAGACACCATTGCTTGCACTTTTTCACCGTCATTGCACTCCGGCACTGACACACGCGTGACATCCGCGACCTGTAATCTGTTAGAAGACTCAAAGATCTGAGATCGCTCGCACACACAAAAACACACACACACACACACACACAAACACACACACACACACACACACACACACACACACACACACACACACACACACACACACACACACACACACACACACACACACACACACACACACACACACACAAACAAACAAACATAGATCCTTCTCCCAGAGAAACACACACACACACACACACACACACACACACACACACACACACACACACACACACCTCTCCATAGGCATAATGGTTTTTACTGTACAAACTGTATATTCTATCCCCTTACACTGCCCCATATCCCTAAACCTACCCATCACAGGAAACATTCTGCATTTTTACATTTTTTATAAAACATAGTTTTTTATGTTTTTGAAGCTATTTGAATTACGAGGACTCATAAAATGTCCTCATAAACCATGTTAAAGTTGTAATACCAGTGTTATACAAATGTCATTATACAAATTTGTGTCCTCATAAATCACATAAACAAGCACACACACACACACACATCAGCTCACGCAAACCCACACACACACACACATCAGCTCACGCAAACCCCCCCCCCACACACATACACACATCAGCTCACGCAAACCCACACACACACACACACACACACATTCAGAGACATAACTCAAAGGGTTTGTATACAGATATTCAGATGTAGCTCTGAAGATCTGTTAAGCACAGCCTTTGAGAAAACCTGTCACCTGTAAAAAAACAACAACAAAAAAAACGCCTTGCTTGCGTCTCCCTTTCTAAGTCATTGCCATGGCAACAGCACAGGTGATGGGTCTTGTGACAGTGACTGACAGCTCGTAGAGGCCAGCGCTCTGCCACTTTGTTTGAAGTGCATAAACCAACCAGACAAGCGAAATGCGGCTCGTCCACATTCACTGTATACATCCGCTCATTATGTCAGCTTTCAATCAGATGACAACATTTCATTTGCTAAAGCCTTGAAAGACATGCATCAATGCAACCAAACAAAGGCAATGAGCAAACGCCAATGATTACAAAAGAACACTGACGATGCGCTCTTAATCATTTTCAACCAAATTTCCAGCATCCCATAAAGCACAACTACGAGGACTGACTGTTTCACCCCTCATTACCATGTCCTGTGGCTCTAAGCAAGGCAAGGAAAGCCTGGGCCAGTGCGTAATAAACATCACTCAATCCATCTTACTCTTTGTCCTTGGTCAGGTTGGTGCCATTGAACAGATCTGGTAATGATGTACTGTGCAAACGCTATGGCATGAGTGACAAGGCTCATTTTCAGGCGAACTGAAGGAGCCCGACGCCTTGAAGCGGGCAAATTAGTCTGCCCAAATGGAACAAACAGCAGTGACAGACATTGCAATTTACTCAATTACAGGCCAGACACATATAGGCTATCCTGTGCACAGAAATGATGTAGGATAGAGAGATTGAGTCTTTTCTGTTTGAGGAAAGGAGGGGTTTTGAAAGGGACTAAAAGTTTGAGAGAGAATCTGAGGTGAAGAGAGGGGGGAAATACAAACAGGGACATCTTGGGGACTGTGAGAACGTCAAAATACAACATTTATACTTGCTTTACTCATTTTTAATTCTTATTAAGGAAGGGATGAACAAGCCAAACTACTGTAAACTATCTTTTAAAAGTTTGGGGTCTGTTATATATATATATATTTTAAGACTGCATTTAATTGATCAAAAATACAGTAAAACAGTAATACTCTGAAACATTAATACAATTTGAAATAACTGCTTTCTATTTTATTTCCAAATACAGACATTACTCCAGTCTTCAGTCACATGATCCTTCAAAAATCATATGCTGATTGGTGCTTCTTACTGAAAAACATTTATTTTATTTTAAAATCTTACTAATTCCAAACTTTTAAAGTAATGTAAGTAGGTGTTCAGGCAGAAAAGAAAACCAACAAAAACACACATGAAATATGATTTTCAGAAGCTAGTCTAATTCAATTGTTCATACAGCCATAATGACAACAATAAATAGTGAAATATTTGCTTTAATTATACCCTTATTTGTTAAAAAACATTTTTGTCTAACAAAACAGATGTCAATTTATTCAAGAGTAAACTTAAAAAGAAATGAATACAAAAATGTTGACAAAATTGAAAGGATATTTTCATATAAAAACTAATTACCAACAGTCTCATGCATGATGAATTTATGCAAGTCATTATTGTGACGACCAATGTGAACCTGTTAACAAATAGACTGCAGTCTGAAAAAGAAAAAAACAGATCTAACTAGCAGACTTAATAATCATTCTGAAAATCAGGTAATTTCCCTGCAGTGTGGACAAAGCCTCACAGCTTCGGCACAGCTTCGGCATAGCTGTAAATTAGCTAATTCAGATAACGATTCAGTGTGGCGAAGAGTGGGTCTAATTACACTACAGCTATTAGCCATCCACATTTAAGTATTTTCTAAATCGGTTATACAGAAATAGCTGGACTAAATGTTATTCCTGCTTGGACAGCAGATAAGATGCTGTAATAATCAGATAACTTGCTGATGTTTGTACCTGCGCAGACAATAATTAGAGGGCATTTCATTATAATGCTCAAGTGTGTTTTTCAGCACTGTTTGAACTTTCCCGAGTGCAGTCCTCAACTATTATTGGCATGTAAATAATAAAAACTGAAATATCCCCAAATGGCAAAAAGGAGTGATATAAAAGTCTTCTACCAACAATACTAAAAGGAAATCAGCATTTATGCAGCATATGAGGCAAAATTTTTCAAAATGACAACTGAAGACACATTGAAGCTATTTTCCAAAGCAGTTTAGTAGCAAAGAACACTTCTTTGCTCAACATGAAGCAGCATTCGAAACCCATTTTACTTTCAAAATGGAGTGCATTTCTGAGTGAAACAGGATATACACTGGGGGGAGTGTTGGAGGGGGGGTGTACAAGTTATTAAATTTTTTTCAAGAATTTCTTTGAAATAACATGCATGAATGGATGCAACATGCACAATAACACCAGGAATGTGTATTAAGAAAGTAAATAGGGTCATTTTTGATTTCATATAGACTTTAATGTTTAAATTAGACTCCCAAGCCGTTCCTGTCTCAAATTCAGGCTCTCGGGTATAACCATGCAGACACAGATCCACACACAAGAATACAAATGGATAAAGTAATTTAAAAAAAAAGCCTTTTAGGGGACTGGAAGCGCAATTGAAACAAAAATCTGCCTTGCTCGCCCATTCTTTTTTGGACTCTCTGACCGAGGTCTCCCTGACTACCCTCCACCCCACCCCCTCCCCACCCCCAATCCCTGTTCTCGGTTTCTCCAGCTTCAGCTGAATGCACGGCTGATTGAATCTGCCTCTGATTCAGTGAGCTCTCTGCCAGAAAATCAGTCAATTAAAATGGCCAAGGGCCATAGCTCCGCCAACAAGACGGAAAAAACAACAATAACAGTCCGCAGTCAGCACAACAGAAAAAATCAGCAAAATGAGAGGCAAATAAATACAGCAGCTGAGGGAAGACCTCATCGACAAGGTCTACACAAGGGGAGATGGAGATAAGGAAAGGATAGACCACATAATCAGGAAGATAACACTGTACAATGATAGCTTTTTGCTTATAACTAGAAGGGAAACATTGGGCCAGTTGCAGACTGTTCTCAGAGCAATCAGACAATGATTGTACAGTGTACAAAATTATTCTAATAAATAATACTGAACAATTAACAGAAAATGTACTTGATTATTGCAGTTAAGGTTACAAGCAAGTTCCCTTTCGAGGGAACATCAACGATGTGTTATGTCGCTGACACAATGGGAACACTTTCAGAGCATGCC
Source organism: Semotilus atromaculatus (assembly GCA_031834385.1). NCBI lineage: Eukaryota > Metazoa > Chordata > Actinopteri > Cypriniformes > Leuciscidae > Semotilus > Semotilus atromaculatus. The sequence continues at coordinate 8,277,863 of JAULUF010000009.1, read as the reverse complement.
GGTTTCTGAAACAAGTGTGCTACACGCCAAGCTCCGATTGACCATGACGACGTCAGGTGACATCCCGGAGTACGTGACTATGTTTATATATACATTTATGCACGATCAACATTCAGATTCTTTGTCTTCAGAAGCTGCATGATGCTACTGTGTGCTCTGCCATGTCTCTAGAAGAAAATGTTTGAGGAAGCTCCGCTTTAGCTTTACCCTCTTCAATACAGATGGGAGTCTGACAGCTGTTTCGGGTCCCACGTCGAGCTAGTCGATTCAGATCATGGGGCTTATAAATGTAGCTCGTAGCGGAGCTTGAGACAGGCAGTGCTCTATATATTGACCTTTCTACGGACTACGAGGGGCCGATTCCAGATCTGGAAGCTTGTTCTGCGATTTCTTCCTCTGAGGATCTGCCGTCAGAGGGGTCCAGTGTGCGGCTGGTGGGCAGCCCTCATTTTTCGAAATCTTACGTGGAGCAGCTCGAGGTCGTCACTCTGACTAAACAAGAGAAGCGCCTTGAAGCAAGTTTGATGACCATTTTCTCACCAGCGGTCTGCCCAAAACAAACCTGTTCTTTCCCGAATTTAATATCGAAGTTTAGGAAAGGCCTTATTCATCCCTTGTTTATAGCCCGACGACGTCGGATTATTTTTACTATTGTCAGGTTCAATGAGCATGGTTATAAGTCGATACCTTGGGTGGAAGAGACGCTTGCGGGCTATCTATCCCCCACATTGGGTTCCTCATTGAAGAGGCCGGCCTTTCCATCCAGACTTTTCTGTATAACATCTTTGCTGGTTGGCAAGGCTTATGAGGCAGCAGGTCAGTTTGGTGGGGCCCCTGCACACCATGGCAGTTCTGCAGGCCTACAAGGCTGACCTGTTAAAAGAGCTGGACACCGCTGAGCCCCTGATCCCCGAAGCCATCAAAGAGTTATGTCCGAATTTTTACGTACATCAGTACAAGTTATTGCTGGATCTCATGACTGCAGTCGACAATGTGATACGTCAGGCATGCTGCACATCAGGCCCTTCAAGTGGTGGTTAAAAGAAGATATGTCTTTTATAGATATGGCTTTTATAGATATTTTATAGATTTTATAGATATGGCTCCATCCACTAGGAAGCTTATTTTTTTATTTGGCAACACCCATGCGCTGTGCAAGCTCTTACAGTACCTGTCCACATGAGCCAATAATATTCCATAGTGAGGAGCAGCTCGATCGCTTCAATAAATAGTCTCTGCAAGCACTGTTTGAGTCACTTACGATGTGCATTTGAAAAGCAAAACGCACCAAACTTGAAGAACACAGATAAACCAGTCAAAGCATTCTATCTTCTTTTTATCCAGCTACAGAAATATCTGTATTACGGATTTCCTGGAGCGTCATAAGTTATGAGTATTTTTAAAACATAATGTGTTTTAGTGCTCAGTAATGCTCTCACCTCAATATCAAACATTTCTATACTGAAATGTTGCTTTCTAATATTTTTTTTTTAAATGATTTTTATTTTCACTCAATAAACAACACATATCATACAGAGAGGGCATTCAGATGAGAATAGAAATAAAATTATATACTTTTATATAATTTATATAAATTATATACAATCACATACTTCCAGAATAGTTGAATCATTGGAAAGTCTAAAAACATATGCAGAAATGTACCAGTGGCGCCAGTGTACAGATAATGCAGTATGGAGTTTCAAGGCGATATCGCTTGTAAGGTGTGTAGTAGAAACGATGGATAGTCTTAAAATTAATAAGTACATAACTAAGGTTTTTAGAAGTAAGGCCAAGGTTTGGCCACACTGTTTCCCAGTCTGGGTGGAATCCTAACCAAGAAAGTTCCAAATCCCACGTTGATACTATCTTTAAAGGCTTTTGAACACTACTGAGAAAAGAATTACAGATTACTGTGACCGCTCCTCAAGGATCTTTGACCAGATCAATCCAGCTAAACATTGGGAGGTCAGTCAAAACAGAATTCCATGGCACGCCATAAGTTTTCCTAGCAGATCGCAACCTCAGGTACAAGAAAAAAGAAAAGCGAGGTACAGTAGGCTGTATTCTGCTTGGATATCGTGGAATGTGTACAAACCAGTCCCATCAAAAATATTGGAAAAAGTAAAAACCCCTTTAGACGACCACAAAGAGTAAACAAAAGGTTGTTGAACAGATAAGAAGTGAGCATTGTTCCATAGAGGTGATTGCTGAGAGAATTTCTTTAAATGGCCTATTGCTTTTTCAGCACTGTACCATGCAGCTAAAGTGGATGAAATAACATCTATGGGGATGTACAATAACTGATTCTATGCTTCTCCATGGCACTTTACTGTCTTTGTCCGTCCATGTTCGCATAGCTCTAATCTGGAATAGGCCACCTTCTAATTTTGTGCGCTGCAAAACAGAAAAACTTATTCTGGGTTGTGTGCCATTCCAGACAAATCTAAATACTGCAGAGTTTAACTCTCTAAAATATTTGGGAGGTGGTGGGATCATAAAAAACAAGAAGTTCAGGCGTGGTAGAATATTCATCTTGACTGTACTGATTCTGGCTTGCATTGAGATCTGAAGGTTAGTCCATCTTTGAAGATCAAGTTTTATTTTCTGGCTGAATTCACTGGAATTTAATTGGATGATTCTTGACAGAGAATCCGTTATTTTGATTCCTAGGTATGTGAATGATTTAGTGAACACAATATTGTTAGGAAGGGAAATGTGATGAGAGATATTGTTAAGGGCCATTAAGGAGGATTTTTCCCAATTTATCATGTATCCAGACATGCTGCTGAAGTGGTGGAATAACTTTAAGACATTAGGTATAGAGTTTTTTAAGTCTGAAAGGTACAAAATTACGGTACTTAATTACTCTTATAATAAAGAAAAAACTGCTTAGGCTACTTCAGTGATAAAGATCAAAAGCTGTAGCCTACACGCCTTATTAATAAAATACTATCCTACAGAAAAGCAGTTGAGCCCAGAATATGAACACAGCACATTTATTTACACGTTAGCCGTTTTCCTCCCATAGAAACCCTTTATTATAAAGAAAATGAAGATGGCTCTTAAGGTGTCACATCAATCCTTTAAATGGTAGGCCTATTCAATGCAAAACAAAAATGAAAAATATTAGTAAAAATATATATATATATTGTGGCATTAATTAGCCCATAAACAATATTTATTTTAAAGCCTAAACGAATTTATTTAAAGAAAAACACCTGCGTTGGGCGTTTATCTGTATCTGTGAGTGTTTCTGTAAGTGTTTCAGCCGCCCTTTTCAAACTGGCGCAAGGAAATGCAACAGAATTTGATTTGTTAAACATGAAGAGGACTTATCCGTCTGGTATGGCCGCTCGCTCTAACGTTAAACTATAAATGTTCGCTATTATTAAGCGCATATCCAAGTGTTTGTGCGGAGTGTGGAGCGCGCACTGCATGACACGGAGGCGCCGGTGCATCACTCGCATTTTCCTATCAACAGTGGGAAAAAAATTAAATACTCCATAATTTCTGGTCAAACAGAAAATAATAAAACATCAGTCACAACTACTTTTATTTGTGTAAACTCACAACAAGAAAACGTTGTGCTTTTGTAAAATAAAATAAAACGAACAGGGCGCACTTTCATGGTCTCTGTGAATTGGAGCGCGTCTCAAAAATGAACTGAAAAACAGTGTATAGACAAGCCTCACAGTCATGACATGAGAAATATAGCCTTCTATACAAAGCTTATAAAAAATGTCCACCAACGGAAAAAAAACAATCGAAAGCAAATACGCACGGTAGCCTGCATCTGATTATGTAATCCTGTCCGTATCAAAGGCGCATATAGGCTACATTACAGCATGATGTATGGAGATATGTTTGCAGGCAGCCTACACTGATTTAGAAAAGACTAGTTTATTAATAAACAATTAAAATGCTTCGTTATTTTTTTTCAGACACATTTATTATCATTAGCCTACTTTTGCCGGTGCTTTGCGGCAAGTTTTAGCCTATGCATGCGCTTGAGCGCATTATCGGCTATAGCAAATGCACCCAGGATTGAATAGCCTATAAACGTGTGATTAGTCATAATTGGTGAAATGAATGACTACTAGTCTAGAAAAATCTTTAGTCTATGGCAACTCTAATCAACAGCCTATTTAATATTTGACATTATTTAATTAGTCATTTCCAGCTCTTTACATTAAATTAGTTGAGTTAGCATAATGAACTAATAAAATAATAAAATAAAGTTTAAATTAAGATAGGCGGCCTACAGCATTACTTATTCCACCACACAAAGGACTGTTTATAAGGTGACAATTCGTTATACATGTGAAGATTGTAGGCTGTATCTTAAATATTTTTGTATTGTAGCTATTGTAGGCTATTGTCTTCTGTTATAAAGACGAAGATTGACACTTCGTTAATTAAACAAAATAAGAACACAATGTTGTAAAAAACAACTTATGTTAGATGTGTTTTGACTACTTTTTGTTTAATTATATCTAATGGTAATGAAGATATAGCCTATTAACAAAAAATTTTTGACTACGTAGAAGTGTGATAAAGGCGTGATAGGCTATACATTTTATGTGGATAAAGGCATATTTTGTACATGATGTGTCCTTATAAGGCCGAGAAAATATGTCGTTTTAACGGCATAACATCTTGTTATTACGAGAAAAAGATGTCGTTTTAACGACATAAGATCTCGTTATTACGAGAAAAAGATGTCGTTTTAACGACATAAGATCTCGTTATTACGAGAAAAGATGTCGTTTTAACGACATAAGATCTCGTTATTACGAGAAACTATGTCGTTTTAACGACATAAGATCTCGTTATTACGAGAAAAATATGTCGTTCTCTTACGAGAGGTTCTCTCGTATTGCGTAAGTTTAGCTTACGCTACGGGAAAGATTCATCTTCTCGAGATATTGAAGCCAAAAAATTATCCTTAATTTTGTATTCATTGTCAACGCAGTGCAGCAGCTAGCAGACCTAGAGCAGGCAGTCTTGCGTGCTCATTGGCTGCCCTGCGGGCAACTGCTGCAGCCTATCAGTGAGCCCCGCGTGACGTACGTCCAATGAAGGGCGCCCGCGCCTTCATAGCGTCATAGCCCGCCAGAATGGGCGTGGCTTAGCGTATAAAAGAAGGGGCTCTAGGCTGCATTCCCTGATTTCTGTCTCTTCAGCGAAGCTCTTCGCATCGCTGGATCTGAGAGAAGCCACCGCCGCCGTCGAACAGCGAACAGCCAGCTTAGGACAGCGCTGAGGAAGCCGGCCGTCTTCGCCACCTTCAGCCATCCGTGCGAGCTACGCTATCCGGCGACGTATCCTTTTTGCAAATTGTGTATTTTCTGTGTATACTCCTAAAAGAGCAGCGAGCGTCTTTGTCAAGATGCCTCGCATTTCCTGTGGCTCGTGCAGGGCCCCGCTCAGCGTCGGAGACCGCCACATGATCTGCGCTCTCTGCCTGGGCCAGGAACATGCACAACACCGCATGCCTCACCGGCGAAAGAAGGAAAGAGTGTGGTTTTTGTCCCGCCGAGGCCTGACAAACCCCCTCTTTTACCGAAACATTTTCCATCTCCTCCTAGTTCGAGCGGCTGGTAATGTCTATACTGCAGTGAGCCTGTTATAACACGCACGCCTGCAACAGTGCCGACACACACACGAAAACTGTGATGACGCTCTCTCTCTCTTATCTGCTCGCGCCAACTAAAGCTTACGTTGTTTCCCCTATGGCTCAATGGCTAAACCCTAAGCTTTTCGCGCTGGAGACCCGTGTTCGATCCCGGCTCCCGCAGCAGATAAAATTTATGCAGCTCTCCTCAGCGAGCCGCCGTATTCAGATCCGGCTCACGCCGATGGTGGTTTTAGTGTAGAAAGGTGCCCACATCTCAGTGTTCACCCCTACACACAAGCACAAAACTTCCCGTGTTATTCACAGAGCCCACTCCCTTAAAGCGGGAAACCGCTCGAGTGTTGAACGTAGGAATTGTGTCCACGAGTTCGTGCCCACGCCTATTTTTCTGCCTCTCTATCACTAAAGACTCATATCAAACTATGAGAGAGAAAGACGCGCGTGTCCCGCTGCGGCCGGACCGCCGTCAAAGTTTATTTCCCTGTCAGTCCCCTTCAAACAGGCTACTGCAGTGGTCCATTTAGCAGCCAACGAGCCGGTTCATTTACCCTCTCGCCTGCACACATACGCCGTTTTCACGGCGACCCAGAGAAATCTCAAAAGAGTATAATGTCTGGTTATCCGGCTCACGCCGTTGGTGTTTTAAGTGTAGTGAAAGTGCCCACGCCCCAGTGTTCACCCCTACACACAAGCACGTCAAATCTCGTGTCACTCTCAGAGCACACTCTCATAAAGCGCAGAAAAGCCGCTCGAGTGTTGAATATAAGAAATGTGTCCACAGGGCTGTGCCCACTATCTGCCCGCTCTGTTACACGATCAATAAAACAGGTTATGAATGTAAGTCTCGTGCCCGCCGAAGAGCGCTCACGCTTACTAAACACACACCTCCCCCCGGGCGGCGCCCGCGTGTTTAAATGTTATGATAAGACGCTCCCCATCCGTTATGATCGGGGCGTCAAATACACTTGTAAGTCTCGTGCCCGCGCTCACGCTTACAGAAAGCTTTTCCGCCCAAAGCGCTGCTCGCGCGTCAAAAAGTGAGAATAAAACGCTCCCCATCCATAATGATTGGGACAACTCACATAAATCAGACGGTCTCGGCTTTCAGCGAGCAGCCATTGCCCAGAACCGAGAGCGCGCGCGCCGCGCTTCGGCTCAGGCTCAAGTTTCACAAGCCCGCAAATGGCGGCGATCTGAACCCGGAGGCCATTCGCCCCCTAGCGGCTCACATAGCTGTGTGGGAAACTATCCCAGGGTTTTTCAGAATGGGTTCTGAGCACAATAAGCAGGGCTATACACTTCAATTCATTCGCCGTCCCCCGCGCTTTCGAGCCTGGACCGCGACGATAGTGAATGCGGAAGTAGCACACCTACTTCACGTAGAAATAGCAGTACTGCTGTGCAAAGGGGCTATAGAAAAAGTACCGCCTTCTCTGAGCGAGTCAGGCTTTTACAGACGATATTTTCTCGTACCCAAGAAGGACGGAGCTTTCAGGCCCATCCTAGATCTGAGACATTTGAACAAGGCACTTGCAAAAGACCGTTCAAAATGCTTACGACCAGAAAAATCCTCGCGCACGTTCGCCTGAGGGACTGGTTTATTTCTCTAGATCTGGAGGATGCCTATTTTCAGATTCAGATATTACCCCGTCACAGGCAATTTTTGAGATTCGCCTTCGACGGTCAGGTATATCAATACACCGTCCTGCCGTTCGGCCTGTCTCTAGCACCCCGTACATTTACGAAGTGCATGGACGCGGCGCTCGCCCCCCTGAGAACTCAAGGGCTGCGAATAATGAACTATCTGGACGATTGGCTGATATTGGCACAGTCAGAGACAGAACTGTTATCTCACAGAACAGTGCTTCTCAGTCACCTGGAAAACTTGGGTCTCACGGTCAACTGGACCAAGAGCTCATTAATGCCCGGTCAGTCAATTTCCTTTTTAGGAATAGAACTGAATTCTGTGGCCATTACGGCTCGTTTGTCGACACAGCGCGCGCGCCGTGTTCGCCACCTAGCCGCATCTTTCCAGAAGGGCAGCTTTCTCCCTTTGAAAACGTTTCAAAGGATGCTGGGCTGTATGGCATCAGCTGCAGCAGTGATCCAGCTGGGCCTACTGCGCATGCGCCCGCTCCAACGCTGGTTGAATGCTTGCGTGTCTCGCCGAGCCTGGGTTTCTGGCGGCCAGAAAATCAGAGTGTCTCAGACCTGCATAGCGGCTCTGCAGCCCTGGTTAGTAGCCGACTGGTACCAGCAGGGAGTGACGATGGGAACCATCTCTTATCAGAAAGTCATTTCGACAGATGCGTCCAACTCGGGTTGGGGCGCGCTGTTCGAGGGCAGACCGGCCTTTGGCCAGTGGTCAGACCAGGAGAGGTGTTTCCACATAAACTGTCTGGAGATGATAGCGGTCGAGAACGCGCTGAAGCGCTTCCTCCCGTTCATACAGGACCAACATGTTCTCATCCGCTTGGACAACATGTCTGTGGTTTCCTATGTAAACCGTCAGGGCGGTGTCAGATCCAGAAACCTCTGCAATCTGACGGAACGCATCCTCATTTGGTCCCAGATGCACCTGCGCTCGCTGAGGGCGGCGCATGTGCCTGGCCATTTGAACGACGGTCCAGACAAACTGTCCAGGGACAACGTTCCCCCAGGGGAATGGTCCCTACACCCCCAAACAGTCCAGAAACTGTGGCGCCTATTCGGCAGAGCGGAAGTCGACCTATTTGCGTCAAAAGACAACGCTCATTGCCCGATGTTCTTTTCAAAGAACGAGGAGGCGCTGGCCCAGGTCTGGCCCAGCCTCCCACTGTATGCTTTCCCTCCGGTCCCTCTGTTACCACAGGTGATCAAGAGAATCAGGGAAACCCGCCACTCGGTGCTCCTCATAGTTCCGCACTGGGAGAATCAGAATTGGTTCCCGGAACTGGCACGGCTGTCACATGCAGCTCCGTGGCCTATTCCGGTGAGGGCAGATCTCCTCTCTCAGGCTCGCGGCTCGATCTGGCATCCCCATCCAGAGCGCTGGTCTCTGCACGCATGGTTGATCAATGGGTATTCGCTACCCTGCCAGAAAGAGTGATGAACACGATCACGCAATCTAGAGCTCCTTCCACTAGAAAGCTCTACGCGTCTAAATGGTCGGTGTTCTCCAAGTGGTGCACCGACAGAGATCTGGACCCGCGGACGTGCGAGGTTGCGCATTTGCTTATTTTCCTACAAGAGCTGATGGATAAAGGGAGGTCCCCATCCACGCTCAAAGTTTGTGGCGGCGTTCGCAGAGTCGACGCGTGCCCAGTCAATGGGAAGACATGAGCTGGTCATCCGCTTCCTTAGGGGAGCTAGAAGGATGAATCCGCCGCGCCCCCCGTCGGTTCCTATATGGGATCTTTCCTTGGTCCTCGAGGCCCTGAAAGCCTTCCCATTTGAGCCATTAGACTCCGTAGAGCTAAAATACCTGTCACTAAAAAACGTTTTTCTGACCGCGCTGTCATCAGTCAAACGTGTGGGGGACCTGCACGCGCTGTCAGTCAGCGCGACGTGTCTTGAGTTCGGGCCGAATGACTCTAAAGTCATCCTCAAACCTAGACATGGCTATGTTCCAAAAGTGATGGGCACTCCTTTCAGAGCGCAAGTCATTTCACTGTCAGCTCTGCCAGCGTCAGACAGTGAGACAGACGTGAATCTCCTCTGCCCAGTCAGGGCGCTGAGGACTTACACTGCGCGCTCCGCCGTTTTTAGGCGCACGGAGCAGCTGTTTGTTTCGTTCGGTGGGCGCACCAAAGGTCTCGCTTCCTCGAAACAGACTCTGTCCAGATGGATAGTGGACGCTATAGCGGCAGCTTATGCGTCAAAAGGTCTGCAATGCCCTCTGGGCATCAGGGCTCATTCCACCAGAGGCATGGCCTCATCGTGGGCGTGGTTCAGCGGGATTCTATCCACGACATATGTGTAGCGGCGGGCTGGAGCTCCCCGTCTACCTTTGTCAGGTTCTGTAACCTAGAAGTTCCCGCCCTGCAGGCTAAACTTCTGTCAGTTTAAGAGAGTTGTGCGTTCTGCCCAGATATATCATGCTCAGACCACTCTCACGTGACTCAGCTCTCCTGGTTGAGCTGCACTAGTAGGGTATGTGCTATATGCTTATACAGACCAGCGCGCTGCTCTGTATTCCCTATGTGTGCTTATGTACAAGTGATGGCCCGCGTGGCTGGCCACCTTATTTTTCCACTTATTTGGGTTCCCCGAGAAACCTCGGCGACTCATGGGTGGTTGCTTGGCGCGCACGGCGTTGACAAAAAGTTCCCGTAGCGTAAGCTAAACTTACGCAATACGAGAGAACCTCTCGTAAGAGAACGTACTCGGTTACTAACGTAACCTCGGTTCTCTCTAGAGAGGGAACGAGTATTGCGTAACCGGCCGTGCTCGCGCCACGAGCGACTTCGCTTCAGTCGACAGAAACCAGGGAATGCAGCCTAGAGCCCCTTCTTTTATACGCTAAGCCACGCCCATTCTGGCGGGCTATGACGCTATGAAGGCGCGGGCGCCCTTCATTGGACGTACGTCACGCGGGGCTCACTGATAGGCTGCAGCAGTTGCCCGCAGGGCAGCCAATGAGCACGCAAGACTGCCTGCTCTAGGTCTGCTAGCTGCTGCACTGCGTTGACAATGAATACAAAATTAAGGATAATTTTTTGGCTTCAATATCTCGAGAAGATGAATCTTTCCCGTAGCGTAAGCTAAACTTACGCAATACTCGTTCCCTCTCTAGAGAGAACCGAGGTTACGTTAGTAACCGAGTACGTTTTAACGACATAAGATCTCGTTATTACGAGAAAAGATGTTGTTTTAACGACATAAGATCTCGTTATTACGAGAAACTATGTCGTTTTAACGACATAAGATCTCGTTATTACGACATAATTGAGGGGAAAAAATAAAATGTGTGTGGCAGCAATGCGTCACCGTACAAAATAATGTCATCCGCATACAACAATATATAATGTTGAGAACCAAGTAAAGTAATTGGAGCAATAACTTGACTTTGTCTGAGAGCTTGGGCTAAGGGTTCCAGTGAAAGTGCAAAAAGAAGTGGTGATAGGGGACAGCCTTGACGACAACCCCTCTATAATGGAAAGGGTAGAGACTGATAAGTGCCTGTTGAAATAGAAGCTATTGGGTTACTATAAAGAGTTTGAAAGGCACATATGAATTTAGGACCAAAACCAAAATGTTCCAGTACTGTCCATAGAAAGTCCCACTCAAGTCTGTCAAAAGCTTTGAGCGCGTCAAGGGAAAAAAACTACGCAAGTGTCAGTATATGTGTGAGAATGTTCAATGATGTGCAATAAACGTTGGATATTGTCTGCGGCCAGCCGCCCTACAAGAAATCCAGTTTGGTCAAAATGAATCAAAGTATCCATGAAGGGCTCAATCCGGGAAACCAAGGTTTTTGCCAGAATTTTGACATCACTATTAATGAAAGATATTGGGTGGTAACTAGAACAACAATATTTATTTTTCGTATGTAACAAAATGATAAGCGCTATGTTCTGGTCCCTATGAAGCATAGGGTTGGGAATCATAAGAAATTTTCCGGTTCTGGTTCCGCCAAACGATTTCGGTTTCGGTTCCGGTTCCCATTCAATAAAAAATATTAGTAAGGGAAAAGTCCACAATCATTTTTGTGTTTATTTCTTATAGTACTTCTCAATTGAGTTTAACAGACTGGTAATGTAAACTAATTCTACATATTCTAATTCTAGCAATTTTTGCTTTTTTTTTTTTTTTTTTTGTCTGAAGGAAAATAAAAAATTCTGCATTCTCTAGAATAAGTTGGGACCTCTCCTACTGTAGCTTATTGTATCTCCAACAGTGGAGAATACCCTCTCAGAAGGGGTAGAATATGATTATTTTAAAAATCGGTTTGAATGATTGATTCTTAAATACTTTACTTGTTTCATTACTGGATAAATCAGCGCTCTAGCAGTTAATAAACCGAACTGCATGCGTCTTGCGGAAGAACATTGTTGCCGGAGCTACTTCTCTCTGTTTATGTCCATGACGAGTCACGCAGGCATTGAGCTATTCCTCAGCGGCTGCGATCCGCCTGCCAGTCTAAACAAGAAGTCAGAGTATTAACGCTTATTACAGGCTTAAAGGAGCTATGTGTAGGTTTTTACTTAAAAAAATCTTAAAGAGAGTTTCCATTTGTACATTTATGAGCCAACGATAATGTAATAGAAAGAATGACACCTTGAATGTCCACCACGGTTTCCTCTATCAGCCTGTAAGGCTCAGTTGTGTGTGGAGTCGTCGGGTCCGAATTGGTGGGAAAATGTGACGTCATGCGGGTTCTCGTCTACTTGGTCTTACATCCGTACGGCAGCCATTAGTAAGCAGCAGCAATCACTAGTTGTAGTGTTTCAAATGGACTCTGCGGAAGGAAAGAAACGACCAGCCTCCAGCACAATCCAGACACCCACGGAAACTCTAACGGCCACTGGTGTCAGTAATAAGTCAGTAATAAGTCAGTAATGGATTCAGAACAAGACAAAAACACAGTTTGAAAAAAAGGCATTCATGATGCACTCGCTCACTGTATACATTTTGTAAATTATTTTGTAAATGTGTCTGTTTTGATTGTGTAATGATTTGGTTGTGGTGGTTAGACAGCATTCAGCAGACAGAGTGAAAATCCAAACGCAGTTTATTATCAAATGTAATCCAAGGTCAAGGTCAAATGTAATCCAAGCGCATGTCCAAAACACAAATCCAATCCACAGAGGATGACAGGAACAAGAAATCCAAACCACGGGAAAAAATAACTATCAAGAAACAGGTAACTGCTCAAAATACTGACAGAGTGTGAACCAAACCAAACAGGCAGGCAAACAACAATACTCCATCCTGAATGAAGGCAAACGGCATTTAAATAGACAGGGTGATGATCAAATGAAACAAGACACAACTGAAACAGATAAACTAATAATGAGCAAAGGGTTCTGGGAAATGAAGTCCGGGAAAAACAGAGTCTAATGTAAACGGTGAGGGACTAGGCTGCCATCAGTTGGCACATGATGGCACCTGCAACTGACAGATGTAACAGATTGCTACCGTAGACGTCAATGTTTACTCAAACTATAAACTTTTATCTCAGTACTTCTGTAATCATTTGAATATTGTAACACAGAAATATCGATACTGTGTGATTGTAAAGCTGTTTTATATGGACAACTGCTCTCTCTCAGGGTCAACGAAAACGCAAAAAGTTTTTGTCATTTAGTAATAATATCGCGTGGGTGTTTGAATCAAAATCTTTTAAAGATTAATCGTGCAGCTCTACTCTCTCTCTCTCTCTTTCTCTCACACTCTCTCTCTTTCTTTCTCTCTGCGCCTTGATATCTGACGCAAAATGTATTTGAGTAGCGCAAGGGCTTTTCAGTGCAAATGCCCTCGCAATTTAATATCAGGTGAGACGTTGCTATTAAAAGGACAATCTACTCCCAGCACTTAACCCACATATCGCACCAGAACCGTTTTCGGAACTGAAACTTTGGAATTGGGTATTGGTTGGGTTTTATCCGATACCAGTACCTACTCTGTATTTTTTAAACGGTTACGGTGCTTAAATGTTTCTTGAACCGGTACTTAAAAAAAATTAAACTGCACACACTTTGTCAAAAAATAATACCCTTTTATTTACAGGGCCAAACTGGACACAATATAACCTTAAATATTTAAATATTTTCTGATTTCTGATTAAATGAAAAATTGCGCCGTTTAATAATAATAATAATAATAATTCATTACATTTATTTAGCGCTTTTCTCTGCACTCAAAGCGCTTTACATATAGGGGGGAATCTCCTCAACCACCACCAATGTGCAGCATCCACCTGGATGATGCGACGGCAGCCATATTGCGCCAGAACGCCCACCACACACCAGCTTACTGGTGGAGAGGAGACGGTGATGAAGCCAATTAGTATATATATATGGGGATGATTAGTAGGTCTTATGATAGACAGAGGCCACTGGGGCCAATTTGGCCAGGATGCCGGGGTTACCCCTACTCTTTCGAAAGACATCCTAGAATTTTTTGTGACCACAGAGATTCAGGATCTCGGTTTAACGTCTCACCCGAAGGAAGGTGCTCTTTGACAGTATAGTGTCCCCATCACTATACTGGGGCGTTAGGACCCACACAGACCACAGGGAGAGCGCCCCCTGCTGGCCTCACTAACACCTCTTCCAGCAGCAACCTGATTTTCTCATCAGCCCTGCTTAGCTTCAGTGGGCAACCAGTCTTGGGCTACAGGGTGATATGACTGCTGACGACAAATTTACTGATGTAAAACACCAGATCACCATTTTGTCTTAACAGATTATGACTTTTACTTTAAGCAGAGAAATATCTGACACTGAGCAGAAATATTTAACACACACAGTATAGCCTCGTATAAAGAAGTGTTGGAACTTTGTTAAAACATTTTGCACACATTGTCACACTCGCTGTTGAATGGCAACGGTGTTTGCTAGCCTACTTGATATGCAAGATTTGCAGTTGGCATTAAAACAGGCCTACTAGACTTACCTGAAGAGGAACTGCTGCTGTTATCATCATCTGTGATGTTGCAACCCGATCACACTAGATGTGTCTCTATAGCACGCAGTGTGTTTATCGTGTAATTTATACGCGAAAATTAGATTTTACGTGCATAGGATATGCATGGGTTGGTTAGGGTAGGTTTCGTAGTGGTGTGGGGTGCACGTGTATTTTCGTGTATAAATTGCATGATAAACACACTGCGTGCTATAGAGACACTGGCAGCCTGCCAGTCAACTTGAACTTTCGTCAAGCGTGTCAGAGGTTCTGGGTTCTAATCCGCATTCGTACAGTTTTTTTTTTTTCTCATCAAAAACGATTATGCTCATCAGTGGTTGTATATCAAGCAGGAACACTTTGTGTGCATTATATTTTGTGATTTCACCAGAACGAATAGAGAGTCTCCGCAACGGATTGAAGCACATGTCCGAGTGAAGACAGTGCGGTGTGCGCGAGCCACAAGAGAAAACACTGTATCCACGCAGCGGATCGCAGCGGGAATGAGCACTTTGATCACTTGATTTAAAAAACACATTTCGTCTCTTATTTAACAAACGAACGAAATGAATGCTCTGCTGGTTAACTGGAGATGTTTTATTTATATGTATTGGAACATTCATTCTGCGAGATGTTTTACAGGGGGCGATAAAAAAAAGCCAGGCACCGAAATTTTCGTTCTTATGGTCTCGTTACTACCGTTTGCGTTGGAACCGGTTCCCTATTGGCACCGCGTTTCGGTACCCAACCCTATTCGTAACATATCAATATTTGCTTTGGACTGGGTTTCCTTTAACCTCAATGCAAGCAGATGGCTAGTTCTATCTGAATGAAAATTATATTTTTGCTTAGTTCTGTGAATAATGAACTCTGATTTAGACATTGACAGTCTATTGTATTCTGTTTTTCAACAGAAACAAATTCTGAGCAGCCTCTTCTGAGAAGGACTGGGACTGCTTATTTCTTGTTCAAGATAATCAAAGCGCTTATTTTTAAGACGCTTGGCCTTTGAGGAAAAGGCAATGCAGTTCCCTCGTAGATAGCATTTAGTAACTTCCCAAAACACCTGAGGGTTTGAGCAATGATCCGTATTAATTTCCAAAAATTCTCTAAGCCCAGATCTGAGTTGGTCCATAAATATAGTATCATACAGGAGGGAGTCGTTAAAGCACCATCTACGGGATTTAGCATGAGCTGTAGCAGGTGTGATATTACAAATAATGGGAGAGTGATCTGAAATCAAGATAGGTAATATGACAATATTGGTTATATACTGAAGCAAGGGGGCACTAACCAGGATATAATCAATTCTTGAAAAGGATTTGTGCCTAGAAGAATAGAATGTGTAGCCCTTCGTATAGAGATTGTTTATGCGCCATGGGTCAATTAGATTTAATTCTGTAATGAACCTATTTAGAGAGGATGTGGGACATTGCACTAGAGGAGTTACAACTAGATGAGCGAATAAGTTGCGGATGAATTGAGGCATTGAAATCTCCCCCCAATGATGACATCCAGATCACTAAACTGTAGTAGTTTTCCACAGATATTATTCAGAAATTGTTGATCAGGCTCGTTTGGATACCAGCAGGAGTTTGGAATTGGAGTTCAAAAGAGCCCTTTTGGCCAGTATAAAGTTAGAGATTGTAACAGACATGACTCCTCCTAACGATGCAAACTCCCCCACCCTACTCAGTAATGCGATATTCAACGGAAAATAAAGCAATATGGTGATATGTCCCTTCGTAGTGAAAAGAAAAACGTAGCCTGGTTCTAGCTACAGACAAAAAGAGTGAAATAAACCTCCGCCAGCAACCCAAAGAATAACCTAGACTAGGCAAGTCTTATTGGTGCTCTTGCAGTCTATGCTAGCCTATAATGCAGGTGAGAGATGACATGCCTACTGTATGTTGCGTTATGCGTTGAGATAGTCTCAACTAAAATGAAAACCACAAAAATCATACTTCACCCTTATGACAGCACCAAGAGAAAAGTCCACAGTCCCATAATGAAATATTGAACAGGCTAGTTTGCGATGTTGCTCGCAGTGGCCAGTGTAGGCTGATGCTCTGCTGTATCCATCTGGTGTGTATCCATCTCAGAGCTCCGGTTCTCTGTCGCTTCAGATGGAGAACGACATAGAGTTTGCCGACCACGATAAGTGATCCTCAGTGTGACTGGAAACAAGAGAAACGTTTGAATCCCAAATGCTTCTATCCACTTTCTTACCTCAGCAAAGGCCTTTCGTTTCTTAGTGGTGTCTGCGCTGAAATCCGGGAAGAAGCGCAAAGTGTCCATGCCATGTTTGATGGGATAAACGGCTCTTGCACCATTTAGGATTGCTTGTCTATCAGTATAGTCTAGCAACTTGAATATAATTGTGCGAGGGCGGCTAACGTTGGTGGTTCTATCAGAGTACAGGCGGTTGGCTCGCTCTATTTTCTCGGTCAGCAACAGATGGGATCCACGTAGGTAGATTCGCCTTTAAAAAGGCGATGCAGTTGTCACCCTCCACTCCTTCACTCAGCCCAACTAAGCGTAGGTTGGATCTTCTACTTCGATCTTCCATATCTGCCACCTAGGAACTTTCAGCCTCATAGCATTGACCAGGTCTCTATCATGTCTAGCTGCTGATTGCGTAGAATCGCACCTTGACTTAAGTCGTTGAACGGATTTCTCCAGCTGTTCAATCTGGCCAGTGGCCGTCGTTATAGTGTCAGTGGTATTCTTCAGTTCAAGTCTAAGATCCAATATTTGCGGGAGCAGCACATCATCTAAAGCAGCTTTTACAGAGGCAGTGACAATTTCATTTAGCTCTGCCCTCTGTTCAGCTAAGGCCTGCTTCACTACTGCTAAGATGGCGCTGTCCAGGTCTGCTTTGGAGATGCTAGTCGATGATTCCATGAATTTCTTCTTGACAGGGGAAAGTTCGGTTTCTTTAGTTGCACCAGTACTATGCGATACCAACATTTTAGAGGTTTTGACGTAATTCAACATAATTTGCTAATAAACTGAAAGTAACGAGTAGTAAGTGGAGCACACAAAATTCACGTCTGCAACGCCACTAATCAGTCACGTGACCCCATTGCTTTCTAATTATGTAGTTATAAGCTACTTGCATTTATATTTTTATTCAGTTCTACAAAATAATCATAACAATTATTATTAGTCATATTGATCTAAGCACCAAAATCTTTATACTTTTTTGTGAATGTTAAATAGCAAAATCGCAATTTTAACCAGAAAATTTTAACCAGTCTGTACCAGTCTGTAACACGGATTGAGGACTCTCATAAGCCCACATCTCCAATCACTGAAAACGGCTGCAAATCTTTGGCAATGAACACCCCAACTGCCTTTGTTATTTTTTTGTGTCTCTCGGAACCAGTTGGGTATGTATGCTGGAAGAAATCAGCGAGGGACTGTTGCTTTTTGGATGACTATTACCTGCTCTGCTTTCCTGCTTTCAGACGGTGATTTTGCTGGGTGATGGTGGCGCAGATGTGCAGTAATGTTGGAAGTGTTTTCATTTGAGTAGGTGACACGTGTAAAACATTGCTTGCACACAGTAATTTTTTTTGTTTACCGTTTTTCATCCTCGCTTAACTGCAAAAATGAAATGTCCCCACACCACATGTTTGAAAGACGGTGGTGCTTCCACGTACTGCAGCCTCACTTCCCCGTTCGCCATGCAAGGTTAAGCGCCCTTTAGAGCATAGCGATTGGATATTTACTCGCGGGGAGGCATTTCCTCACCCCAGAGCGTAGACTCACAGGCACACACAAACAGAGCCAAATCAGAGAGAAATAAAACACACAGAAATTATTTTAATTCAAAACCAAATAAAAAAACGCAATTCACAAATGCTTATTGAATCGTAGATGTTGTGGATGTCAAGCAAATCGCAATCATGCTGGTGACATTTATGGTTGTTTGCTGAGAACATTGTGACCCTATACCCAAAGGCAAGAAGTTTCCAGTTGGGCAGTGTTATTTCAAGAATACTATTGACATATAACTGCATATCATGTTCATTCAAATATTATTTTGATAATGACAGAAATAGGGAGTTGACTTTAAATTACTCTCATGAACATTAGATTGAATGAAATGTGTGCCCACGGTGAATGTGTAAAAAAAAAAAAAAACTGTGCAAGAAAAAAAGTTGAGTTCTTTTTGAAGACCAGAACATAAAGTAATTGGATACATAAACAAACTGTGTCATATGGTGACATGATTGTGTCTTTTAAAAGTGAAAATAGGGTTTGCCTGTTATGGGTGATGACAATACTAATGTGTCTATTGTCACAATCTTCTCAGCAAACACTCTTCACAGGCAGACATGTCTTGTGAACAGTGGAGCTGGGGAGACCAGTATAATTTCGGCAGGTGAACATTAATAATACTGCCGAAATAACACTGCCCAACTGGAAACCTCTTGCTTTTGTGTCTAGAGTCACAATCATCTCTGCAAACACTCTAAATGTAAAGCACTGTTTTGAAAAAAAGCCTACTTAAAAAAATACATACACTGTTACTGTTGAAGCCTCTTATTACTTTTCTTGATGCTTTCTTGATGTTCAATGTTACTGTGCTATATGGAAAAGACTAGTTACCAAAAGCTATGTAGAGCAAAAAGTGAGGAACCTTTTTATTTATTTTTGCGTCATTTTACTTTGTTCATACTTCTGCTCAGCCATGGTCACTTGATCTAGAGACCTACGCGGAACGGATTTTTCTTTCCCGCTCCCGCAAAAATATATGTTACCTTCTTCTGCCCGCAAAAGCCCGCATAAAAGTATAAATAGATTTTTTTGTGTGCGTCCATAGCCTACTTTCAAGTTGTGTCAACACAACCTACACATCAGCATAAATGCTCCCGATAACCCGCACACACACGAGTACCTTACCGTCCACGCCCGCACTCGGCCATCAAATCTAGTCCTGCACCGCACTATGTTGCTTTTAGTCCCACGGGAGTGCAGGTCTCTACCTTGATCTATGTCTCGAGTAGATGACGTAACTTTAAGGGAGGCGTAGCCAGACCCGTTTTACACGCCCCAATTCTCTTGACTCCACCCACATGTCTAAACAATGGCATAAAGTGCACAGAAATGTGTGGAGAAAACGGTATTGCAGGCTCACACTTGACTGAATTGTAGATTGAAGTGTTGCACATGAATTAGTAGGTATGGCCATGGAAAATATGTGTTGCTAAATCATTGCTGCTAAAAATCTGTTGCAGAGATTAAATAGGATCAAAGTTCTTAAGCTTCTTTTACAGCTAGAATAAAACAGTTTGTTTTTGTTTAAAAGCAGAGGATCTGTTCTTTCTTTTGATATATACACTGATTTCACGCAGCCGTTATTTTGAAATCGAAAGCGAGGCTCCTGTGGGAAGAAAACCGGAAGTGTCGCCTTTAATCATATGAGAGTCGCGAATGCGATGGCGTATTGTTGTGTTTAATGTAGAAATTAGTTATTCTAAAAATTTACATACATTTCTTTCATACTTTAGGTTATATACAGTGTAATTCATTAATAAATAAAATTATTTTTTTTAGATATAATTCAGAAAGTAAAAAAAAGAAGCAGGAACGAACTATATACATATCCTATATTGGATATTAACATCCAATAATGTAAATCGTGGCAGCAGCTTCAGGTTGGTAGTCCAAGGCATTGTTGTGTATAGATACTTCCGGGGTTCTTCCCACCAGAGCCTCACTTTCGATTTCAAAATGGCGGCTGCATGAAATCAGCGTATTGCATGTGCGTGTACTTTGGGTATGAGCTAGCCTGACGTCGTCATACTCAGATTCTAGTCAGAATGTGAGTCTGATACTGCTCCATTGGGCTGTGATTATGGGGCGTTTAAACTGAATCAGAAAAGAAAATGCTTCTGCACTCAATTTGGATCGACAAATGCCTTGATCGTGGTTCTCTGTTCCTCTTTTAAAATGAATGCGCTGTCAACATCTTCTATAACAGACGCGATGGCTGAATCTACACATCTAAATTCTCCAGCGGCAGCCATTCTTTGTTGCAAACAAATTCAACTCATGCGCTCTTTGGTGACGTGGATGATTACGTTACTGTTGATCATCTGTCCATCATCATATAAAGCCCGCCCTGAAGATTTGATTGATCCGAACAGCTTTGGTTCGGGCATACTTGCTTCACAACGGATCAAGTCCAGACCGAACTTCCCGACCTCAAATGTTGTGGGCGGGGCTAAGTTAGGCTGGCATGCAGGCTAGGTATGAGCACAAAATCTACAGTAATGAGTACAATTTTGAGCAATATGTGCAATCCCTCACTGAAATTCAAGCCCTGTAACACCAACAATATTCATCTGGAGCAAATGAAATGAGTGAGTGAGGGGAGGCGGGTTTGTATGTCGCTGTCGGAGAGATGAGCGAGCGAGAAAGCGCAGCTGGTATATGAGTAATGGAAAATAAGCTATGAGGAAAATGAGTATTGGAAGCTTTTCAGATATTTCAGTATCGATATGTACTGAAAAATTCCAGATGCCTTTTTAAAGTCTACAAATGAAAAATTAATATATTATATATCAAATTCAATATTTTTTCCCCGTTACAATAGCTGTCAGCTGAAAATGTTTTGCCATCACCTTGCTATTTGTTGCACTGTATTTCATTCTTGTCATGCAGACACACAGCAAGATTCTGAGCTGAAAGCATTGGTACATTTAGTGCCAGATGTGAACATGTGAACAGATGTCTAACAGTAGTGTGGATGCAAACCCACGGCAACACACCTGAAACATGCAGAGCAGGGATTTTGGAAAAATTTTACATTAATGTTAACTACTATTATCTTTTAAAACGTTCCCTGCTTACGGACGAATACAGTAGAAACAACAGGCCTCCATTATCACGTTCATCACGGGGTCATGGGATGAGGCTGAAGGGTGGTGTATTAAGATAAGGAACTCACACAGGCTGCGAGAACTCCGGAGGCTCATCGTTGACGTTGGCCATACGAAGACGCACAGTGGCTGTGCCGGTTCGAGGCACTTCACCCTTATCCACCGCCATCACTACGAATTCATACAGGTGGTTGAGTCTCTCATAATCCAGAGGGCCTGACGGGAATATGGTGCCATGGGCTGAAATGGTGAAATGTGGACTAAGAGTGTAGTATGTGATATCTGCATTCTGCTCCGAATCACAATCACTGGCTGATACTGCAAAAGAGAAAGAAACACAGGACATGGGTGTTAAAACAAAAAAGCTGCACTACAGAGAAGTGCAGAATCAGCTAATAGGATCAATCTTTATTTGAGCTTCCTTGTGTAAATAGCTTGGGCATATGCGCTTGTCAAATAAACGACTAGAACGGTTATACATGACTGGAAATCAAAAGATCCCAAGCTGTGAGTCTTATTGCATCTGACAACTACAGTAAAATGCAATGCCGTTCAATAAGGTGTGAGCCTGTTTCAAATGAACTTCAGAATAAGGCACTGCATACACAGTAGCTGCTTTTCACATCAACTCAACTAGTGTCGACAAAAGGGGGTAAACATTTCTCAAGCCGAGGTCCAGTTTTCCTGATTCTGCACTTTAGAAAGCCCACAGTTTTTGCTGAATTGTATATTACACATTTTAAGTTATAAACTTATAAGCAACATTATAAACATTAAACATTATAAACAACATAGCCAAAGAAAGAAAGAAAGAAAGAAAGAAATGTTTGACTCAAACCAAAAAATGCAGAGACATCTGTTTTTGCTAGAAAAAAAAACATATTTATATATATTATTAAAAAGGCTTAAAAAAATGATTTGCCTGAAATATTGCCTAATTTGATATATGTAGGCAAAACAATTCATTTTGATGGTCCTCCAACAGACATTCGGTTAAACTTTATTTTAAGGTGTCATTGTTACTGTGTAATTATATATTTAAGTACTGAGTAATATTAAGCAACTACATGTACTTACTAAAGGTTAGGGTAAGATTAGGATTTGGTTAAGGGGTTACTTGCATGTAATTATGCATCATTTACTGTTATTACTAGTACATGTAACATATGTAACAAGGGCACTGTCAAATAAAGTGTTACCAGACATTCTACTGACTATCAATAGTTTTTAACTACATGTAATCTTATTCTACTAACCCTAACCTAACAGTCTAATGAGAGTTAGTTGACATAGTTGCAAAGTTAGTGCTAGCCAGTAAGTTCATTATTGAGCTTTTCTTTATAACTGATGAAAGCATTTGATTTTTGTCTATGATTAATGCATGAGGAGTGCAAAATGAAATAAAAAAAAAATCAAGCATTTCATATATTTAAACATGTATCAACAAGTGAAAACTGTCCTTAGTTGTGAAAACCTAAGCTTCTGAAATATTACAGTACAAAAAGATCACTATTGTAATACAATATTTAGATTTTATATGTTTTAATTATTCATTCAGTTATTCTGCTTTTATATCTTCCAGTATCCCGGAAGTAGCCCGGGCACTTTCACAGATGGCGTTTATAATGAACCCTCCTTCAAGTCTCTTGAAATGTGCTTGTTGAGTGTGTGCTCAATCAGGTCCTCCTGATCGCACCTAACAAGTCCTTGTGGCAGGTCCCAAATCCCCCTCAACCTCACTCATCTACTGCAGTGAGGTCCATGAATTCCATCATGGGAGAAGTATGATAAAGACAGGAAATTAAACAGGATAATTCCATAATGATACATCGGCTAAATCCTAATATTCTGCTGTACATGAAGCTGAAGTGGACCTTCAGCAATAAAATACAGCAAACCTAAGCCATTACGAAAAAGACTGTTCCCACAGATGTTTAAATTATAAATTGTCCACCTCATACATTATGAATGCTTGATTAGACGCCACATGTTACAAATTATTTTTGCAAAGTAGCCCTTCTTCTGTTCTTCTGTATAGGTTTGACTGGAGCAAGCCTGATAATTCATGCTGGGTAGAGATAATCGTTATGAAGTACACACAGACGTGTGTGCAGATGTTGGTTGGCATGCACCTGCTAACATGCACATCTGCTGTACACCTCACCACATCACCATTCTCATCCTTCCAGGAGTCTCTGTGTGAATCTCTCAAAATGTCTGCCAAAGTCATGTTATTCTCCAGGCCAGCAGCGCTTTTTTAATCTCAATAACTTTCCAGTGTTTGTTTGTTTTGTTCTCTTTTGTTTGCCGTTGTGTCTGCATATGCAGTCTGTCTATCTTCAGCAGTTTCATCCATCAGTTCATTTCTGAGTTGCTTTGATAGCAGCTGTGGTTGTCTAAAATTTAATGAGAATATGAAAGCTCTTCTTATCATAGCTGAGGGCATGTGTTTTCCATTCTGTGCACTCTACAAGTGCACTCTCTGGAGTTAGTACATAGACTCCAGGTTCAATGTGCAATTTAGACACATGAAAGGGGAGAAGTGCTTCAAAGGTGGTGTTAAACAGAATGATAGAGGAAGAAAATGTTGTCTTCTCGTCTCATTGTGAGAAAGAGACTTTCTTCATTGAGCCATACTAGTCTCAAATTGCACGGCCACAGGTCGTCTACAGCCCAATCATGGATTGTTCGATTGAATGCAAATACTGGAAAACACTTTTTCACTCTGGAGAGCTCAAATCGGATTGATGAATCGCACATGGAAAAAAATTGCATTATGACGGTAATTGCCGTTTCAATTAAAACATTATTGACAAAAACATGTTAAGAAAAAAAATATATTTGCATTGTACAGACAATGTTTTAGAAGAACATTTAGAAGGAATATGGCTGTTTAATATAATTCAATTGTATCCAATAATGTTGTGGATGAATTTACCCATTTAAACTGCATGACCACCAGTAACTTAAAATGCTAATTCACCCAAATGCATGTACACTACCGTTCAAAAGTTTTGGGTTGGTACGATTTTTAAATATTTTCAGTCTCTCATGCTCACAAAGGCTACATGTATTCAATCACAAATACAGTAATAACAGAAATATTATTAAAATTTAAAACAACCGTTTTCTATTTTGTCATATTTTAAAATGTAATTTATTCCTGTGATGTCAAGTTAAACGTGATATTACAGCATGCAACTGCAAGTTACTCACTTGTCAGAACGTGTAAGTCACATTGTGAATACCGGTAAGCTCTTTCAGCAACAACGCACTAAAACATCAGAGCTCCTTGACTAAAACATGAGCAATGAGTTACTTACAAAAAATATTTCTTTTTTTCTTTTACAACAAAAAAGAACATTGTATTGCAAAAGTGTAATATTATAATATTATTTCATAATATTATGAATTTTTATTCATAATAAAAATGTTCTCGTGAAATTACAAATTAGCATAGAATATGCCACGTTACATTCACATTACATTTCGGTGCCCACCGCGTCACCACCTGCACTGTCGTTTCCAAATGCATCTCAAATGCAGTACGCGAATCCCAAAGTGAAAGTAAAACTTGAGCTGCCTTATGCGCGAAAATTAGGCTATATACAATAGTCTGTCTCCCAATATCAAATCGATCTCTGGACTGTGTAGTTGTGGCTCTGGTCTCGGTTTGCACTAATATTGAGAGAGTACTGTAACGTCTGAAGACAGACAGACAAGGGAGGCTCCATTTCTGAACTTATAATCGGAATGCAATAACAACTGTATGCAAACGCAACAGCCCAACTCACTCAAAATAAAGTGCAAAATAAAACAGCAATTTCACAAACATTATAAAGAGTCTGCGCTACCGTACTGTGCGCTACCATACTTTATGGTTGCACTTGAACTTATTGGTTGCACTTAATAAGACTAAGAGAAAACTGTTATTTATTTTTGTCATTTATACTGTTTTTTTTTTTCTATGTTCAATTTGTGGAAAGGAGTTCAATTATGAGGTCACACAGACTCAATCAGAAGTTCTGAAGTGACTCCATGTGAAATCATACAGGAGAAAAGCCAGTCAGTTGAGTTTGTGGCAAAACCTTTTACAGTGCTTGTATATTGTTGTCTTTCAATGCATTTGATAGTTCCTACTCATAAAGTAGAACTGAAATGACATTCACTAGAAGATTATTAGTTAAAACATTTCAAAATGCACCAGCAGACAATTTTTCCAGTCATGAACTTTGTCATTGAGGATTTCTATAAAATATTGTGCAAAAATCTCATCTCGTTCTCGTAAACCCAATCTCGTGTCTAGTCTCATCTCGTGAGATAAGTGTCTCGTCACACCCCTATTATTACACTCTACTAAAATTAAAAGCCATTTTATTTAAATGAATGATAACCACATGATGAAATATTGAATAGATTTAAAGGAGTTTTGGTAACACTTTATTTTACAATGTCCTTGTTGCATGTAGTTACTATAGTAATAACTATAAATTATGCATAATTACATGCAACGAACCCTAAACCTAACCCTTATCATAACCCTTACCATATAGTAAGTACATGTAGTTAATTATTATTACTCTGTACTTAAATGTATAATTACACAGTAACATGGACACCTTAAAATAAAGTTGTTTTAACAAAAGACAAAGTATGACTTAAATGATATCTGTGTAAAAATGAACACTGGCTACTATTCAAGTGTTGTTATACAACGACCTCTAGGTAACAGCTATGGTACATTAATGTGCAGGTCCACAGACTTACCCTGCAGAAGCGATGTTGCGGTCGTGACTGTCTCAGGGACACCGTCTTTGCTATAAATGGACTGCAGGAACTCTGGAACACAGTCATTCTCGTCTGTGATGATCACTCGCACCTGTGAGAAACAAGTGAAAAGGAAGCCGGAAGGCACAAAAATAGAAAGGTGAGAATTGTTAACAGAACAATTGGGCAGATCATAATATCTTGATTTATGAATTACCATCAGGGAGAAAGTTAGCACATCACTGTGACTTGTCCCCAGTGTTTCCCAGAGTCAAGAAGGCTGCTGTTTCAAAAACGCCTTGCCAATAAAAGCTCTTTTTAACAAGCATAAAAGGCCATATTCTATCACTCTTTATAACCATCATCCAGTTTAATCCTGGCACTTTCTCACTGTAAATTATTTGGTGTCATGAAGTTATGGTCATTGATAAGGAAGCATCTGTGCCTGAAAATGCAGTTTTGAAGTAGCAAAGAATCAAAAACACAAAAGGACAAATATCCTACAATATCACATGGGCATGCCATAGCTCTTTCTCAATTTGTTTCAAAAGCATCAGGAAAACTGAAAGAGGCACCTAATGCCTCCCATAAGACTGAATTAAGCTGAAAGTTACTGTCTGGAGGAGGAAAAACACTGTTTGAGTGCTTTTTCCCCTGACACTGTTGCTAAAGCTTCCTGGCAGTTGCTAAGTGACTCTAATAACCTATTCACTTCAATTTCAGAGTCTGGAAATAGACAGAGACAGACATAGTCATAAATGGTCAAAATTGTGACAACAGTTCACAGTCTACAATGTTACTCATATATCTAACTCTAACAGAGACCAATAACCCAAAAATCACATAAAATAAAATGCCTCCATAAAAGACTGAATCAAAAAGAACAAGACAGACGGATCCCAGAGGGAAAGTTTTTTGGATCTCAGTAACTGTCCAGACCCCTGTTTTATATAAGAGTACTATTTTATAAAAGAGTAAAAGACAATGCTTAGTTTTTCCGTTGTAAGTAAACCTAATGCTAACCAAAGACTTTCTGAAGGATGTGTCACTGAAGACTGGAGTTTTCACCATCACAGGCATGAATTACATATTAAAATAAAAAAACAGTTCATTTAGTTGTAATAATATCTCACAATATTACTTGTTTTTACATTATGATAAAATAAATGCAGTCTTGGTGAGGAGAAGAAACATCTTTCAAAAACATCAAGAAATCTCAATCTGAGAGAGAGAGAGAGAGAGAGAGAGAGAGAGAGAGAGAGAGAGAGATAACAGATATTTCCATGACTTTTTCATATTTTCCATAAATATAAGAACCATATTAACTGTGACTGAACGGGCCATAATTATTGATTCAAAAGCCTGTTCATTTTGCACATTGTTAATGATGTCATTTTAAACTGTGTTTTGTTTAGTTTGTTGTAACGGGTGCTTTAACAGAGTTAAAAGTGTTCTGGGTTTCCAGAAACTGAGATGTGAGAAGAGTTGCAGAGTGATTTCAGGGAGACAGATGGGCTGCTGTGTGGCTGAATGCAGAGGATGCAACAGGAAAATGCATCTCTGGACTATGTCTCACTGGAATTTTGAAGTCAAGAGTGTCTGTCAGTCTTGTAGAGGTTTTTTTGTTTGTTTTGTTTTTTGTCTACGTGCCCTCTTGCTCCCCATCTGCAGTTAGACACACTGTGCCATGCACTGTTTTGTAACATTCCCAAGCTAATAGCTAATAGCTGGGATTTTGGCTGGCCTGCCTCAGGCCAGGACAGATGTATGGATCACTGAGCAGCCAAATCAAATCGTGATGAGGCGAGACTACATCCTCCAGGGGAATAATACTGTATGAGTCATGAATGGGACTGCTGGGTATCTCTTTGATTTCAGCTAAATTGTTGCCCTTACATTTCCCACAGTGCCACAACCTCTCCTTTATGTTTATTTTTTTCATTCTAAGTGACCATAATTTCAATGGAAGGCATAAGTAATATGAATAGTGTGTATCATCGATGTGTCTTAATTAAAGGACAACTGGAAATTATGTTCACACTGAAATAAGTGCCCTCTACTACTTCTGATGAGACCCTTTCTCTTTCTTTCTTTCTTTCTTTCTTTCTTTCTTTCTTTCTTTCTTTCTTTCTTTCTTTCTTTCTTTCTTTCTTTCTTTCTTTCTTTCTCTCTTTGCATGCAATAATTGTACATAGACACAAATAGACCTCAACACTTTACACACAGAACTCAACCAGTGAAAATCAACTAATATAAATAAGTAAAATGATGGGTTCTTAGCATCACCAAACAATAGCTAACAGTTATGATAAAAGAAACTGCTAGAGCAACATAAATAAAGCCAGCAAGTAGTAAAACAATAATATTATAACACTAATCACATAATTTATTCATGTTGCAATGCTGGGAGTTGTTTGTTTAGACAACTGTATTTGGGAAGCTAGTTGGGACAACATTTATGGGAATTATATTGGTCTTACATGCATTTTTACAGAGATTCACAGTAATTCATATTTCACTAGTAGTTATGACCCCACATTCAAAATAAAATTGTTTAACTGTCAACCAAGCTATCAAGATTGATAGCTATCTTTTAGAGCATAGATTGTTTTTGTATAAATAAAATATGACTGGATGGAGAGCTAAAAGCGTACAAATCTCTGACATCATGCACTTATATTTCTGTGGATGAGTGAATGACGTAAATAATTTACCTTCATACTATCAGTTATGAAAAATCAAAACCGTTATTATTTATTTATTTATTTATTTATGAACATTTATTAGAGGATCAGCCCCATGAGATGAAACATCTCGTTTTCATGGGGGTCCTCAGGATCATGTCCAAACAACATAGAAAAGCAAAACAACAGAGTAGATTATGGCATCTTTAATCATCGTTTCCACATACATTTGTTTCATTGCTTTTTATTTATATTTATTTTTATTATTGATTTCTTGTTGCTATACAACCACCTAGAGCAACCTATTGAGACTGAAAAAAATAAGATATTGAATAAAGGTTATATTTCTACTAACATCAAAAATCTCATATATTACCCATTTAATTTTATTCTGAAAGTCTTGTGAACCAATAGATAAAGAAGTGTGTGTGTGTGTGTGTGTGTAAATCTTAAATCTGGACCCTGTCCCAGTCTGGCTGTGCACCTGTAGCACTCACCTCAGCAGCACTACTGAGACTATCCTGGTCCTCACTGGCCCTCACCAGCAGCAGGTAGCGGTGCTGGTCACTCTCATAGTCTATAGTACGGGTCAGACCGATCTCCCCAGTCTCTGGCTGGATGCTGAAAAGACTGCTGGGATTGATGAGCAGGCTGTAAGTTACTGGCTGTTTTTGAAAGGACACTGCTGGAGTGACTAGGAAGCTGGATGAAAAAAGACAAAGAGAGAGAGAGAGAGAGAGAGAGAGAGAGAAAGAGAGAGAGAGAGAGAGAGAGAGAGAGAGAGAGAGAGAGAGAGAGAGAGAGAGAGAGAGAGACAACCTGATTGACTAAATCCTGATTATGATGTTCTATAGACCTTATGTAGCCCCCCCCCCCGTTTTCACAACGATCTTGCGTAGTTATGAATGAACGGCTCGTTTAAAAAATGTCCCGGTCGACATTTGTTAAGACATCTGCTTTACAATACTTATGATAAACATTATAATGCTCATGATAACTTTCGTTAACTCTACAATAAGTAAGTCCACTTCACCAGCTAATTACTCCTCGACAGCGATGCCATAGAAATATACAGAGCGACCGCAAAAACGGAAGTTCAAAGACAATATTCTAAAGATGGCGGCACGCTTGTTTCTCTGGTGCATAAGGTCTATAAGTGAGCAAACAACTTGAAAAGAAAGAAGAATAGGTTACCAAGGTAAAGCTAGAAGTGCACCAAAGACTTTTGAGCTAATTTGGACATCTGTGGAATATAAGTTTCAATCAAACCAACTTCCAAGGTGAACGCAGTACATCTTCAACAACATTTAGCTATAATCACAGAGAAAAGGACTGCAGGTGTGGAGTATTGTTTGTTTGTTGAGGGAATAATGTAAAGATGAATGGTACAGCAGGGAAAAGATTTGTCTCTGGCTCATTGATCGTGTGTAAAGGCAGAAAAAACAATTCACAGTTTTGTAAATTGTAAAACAAAGCATCAAATAACACAGTTTTGTGCTGGTTGTCAAATACATAGAGAGCAAAATAAAATGATACCTGAAGAAAGAAAGCGGAAATTGAAAGGTATTTCTCCTAATTTCCAATATCCAGCAGATATCTCTCACTAAGAACAGTTTCCTCCTTGATGCTAAAAAAAATCCTCTGTTTTTATTTTCATCGAAGGTGCATCTGCCTTACTGATCACTGTTATTATCACTTTATTTCTCATTTCTGTTTAATAACTGGGTCAAATCATGACAAATACTCAGGCTTCAGGGGCCATGAAAACAAAACCGAGCAATTATTATCCTGTATTTATGCGACTTTTACTTTACAAATTACAGACATGGCCGATTCGCACGGGATTAAGATCACAGACAACCTCAGCAATTATTACAACTTACTAGAGGTCACCAGGTAATACTTATCTCGTGCGAGATAGGGCTAAGATAGGGATAGGCGAGATAGGGCTTTAGGGCTAAAGATGAGTTTTAAGGGATACAATTATTGATTACAGGGGGACTTTAACATGTAACTCAAACCTTGAAGAAAGAAAGGATTCTCCTCAACACACATTTCTCAAAAAAAGAAAAAACTGTCCGTTAAATTATATCATTTATTTATGGGAGCTTTTCATCTTGATACATTCAGACCATAGAAAATAAAGGCAAAATTATGATAATCACGTAGTCAAGCAGTCAAGATTGACAAATGTATTTTTGTAATCCCAAAGAAGCTTAACGGCAGACAGGCAGACGAACAAAGGTAAATGTGAATTCCCTTCAGGTATTGTGGTTATTACAACTCCATTCCCATTGGCAGAGTTTGTCTGTTGGCTTGGTCTGCCTCAGCTGTCTGGCAGAGATCAGAATGTTTGGCAATAAGATTAACGTCGCCCCATTTTTGTGCCATGAGCAATACACTTATCCTAACATTAGTTAGTTAACCATATATTTTGCATAGTTATGGATGAAGCCAACTATATTCAGTAAGACTTGGCTCCCATTGCCAAGCCAAGTTTAATGAAAGCAACAATATAGTGGAAGCACAGGTGTGAATGAGGAAAATAATATACTGCATATTTAATTACATGCAGCTGCCATAAATGGATCCAGCAGGCACTTATTCCACATGGATTGGATTTAGGATAATTTTCTACAAGGCAATGCCTGATTTAATACATCTTTGTAGGGCAGAGCTAATCATGCTTCCCTGTAGCAGCATCAAGCAAGTCATTTCACAGTGACTCATCTAATATCAAAAGGCTACACAATTAACAGACTGTACAAAGACAAAACAATTAAGTGTATATTTGTCACCTATACGTGAGAGAGAGTTAATTAAAAAAAATAAATTAAAAAAACATTAAACTACAAAGAAAAAAAACTGATGCTTTTATCGTATACATTACCTGGTTAACATTTGGGGGCTGTCTATACGAGCAGAACAAAGTTCTGATGTTCATGCATCTTTAATGCATATCACAGTACGCTGACATAGTCAAAGATCATTATTTCATGAATTTTGCATAGTGTAGTACACGATGACTCACACAAGCTACGCTCCAGCGAGAAAGCAGAGGGCGCGGGATGGCTGTAAGTGCAGTATGATCCTGTTTCTATTTGTTACCCTGATGGATAAGCAGTGTTCTCACAGTGTGGGAGATGCATTTAGGGCGTGCTGGAATTACACATGGAAATAAGATTTGCTGCATTTACGAGATTGGTTGTGGGTTCGCGTGTGCGTGTTATGGCTTTACTCACGGTTGTCCTTCTGGTGTGTTTTCTGGTATGGAAATTGTATAAGACACGTTGGTGAACTGAGGAGCTCTTGGACCTGCGATGATGGACACTACGGCGGGAGGACTGCGGCTGCCCTGGCGGTCGGCAGCCACCACTGTTAGAAGGTATTCTCTGTCTCTCTGCAGAGGGAGGCCTGTCGTCAGAATGTGACCGTTCTTCCTGTCCACCTCGAATCTCCCATCACCTCCTGTTGTACAACAGAACTTATCAACCTCACAGACACATGTAATTGCTGTCGGGCAACAATATGCATGTGAATAATTAAATTATTTTGTAAATAATTAAACACTGTCAAAGTTCATATGCATATGCCATGATATTATTCACATTTTATCAAACTCAAATGGAGTTAAGTTTTTTGACCGGCGAATTTCAGACATAAATGATTTTGTCTGTCATTAAATCAGCCGCATCTGAGGCAGTAAATGCATTGCATAATGTCGTATCAACGTGCAGGTTATAAAGTTTACTGTAGCTACATGGATGCTCAGTTTTTTTCTGTCATTTGGACAATATCTCATGTTATAAAAGATGAAGTGCTACACAAAGGCTATGATGACAGATGACAAAGACTCAATGACAAATGCTAAACTAAGACACTCTTCTCCGCTCCTCAAATATATACAATTTTAGCTTTTATGTATAGATAGTTTCTTGAGTAATGAAAATGCTGTATTTATTCAAACAAGCAGTTCTTTATTTACCCTAGCATTGCAAACAAGCAGAGACGATATCTTCTTTCACAATAGAGGCAGGGAGGAGTTAAGAGGTTTGACCGACAGTTTGAGGACCCAATGGAGTTACGAGGTATGAAGGTACGAAATATGAAATGAAATTTCAATGAAGTTTCCGCCTGACAGCAACAAAGTATCATGATGGTAACACTTTGCAATAAGGTTCAAGGTATTATCTAACAATGAAAAATATTGAATTTATATCTAGGGCAGGGCTCCAGACTAACTTTTCCGTTGGTTGCACTGGTGCTACCAACTTTCTCAGTTGGTCGCACCTTTTTTTTTTTTTTTACAATATGGTATTAATCAACATATGCTAAATGAATAGTTGTCTTTTAATCTGCATACCCTAGTTTTGTACTGATGTAAAAAGACTGACAGTGACACAAGACCTCATATTTGGCTAAATGTTTTAATCTTTTAAATATCAAGTGAAAACCGTAAAAACAACTATCAAAAAAATCCCACCTTGTATGTTTTTTTTTACGGACTATGGACTAAAACTACGTACCAAAAAAAAAAAAAAAACGCAAACTCGGGTTTGACTTGGGTAGTGCTAGAGCCTACATAGGCTACCTGTCTGTGTATTACATAATAAACCATAAGAGAGTTTGTATATCATGTGTTCTGGCTAGTTTACTTAAGTTTTTTTATTATACACCATACTTTCACCCAAACTGTTTAAATGGGTAAATCTTCTATAAATATTTTTGATTCTTCATTTACTTTTCTGACATACTCCAGTTATTGTTAAAACCAACTAGACATGCTTATGCTGTGCATTTTGAGCACTTTTTGTGGGAAGTCATATTTGTTTTGTCCATCAAAAGTGTGCTTTCACTTTAACTGAGCTTGAGCAGCGCAGCAAAAATAGACTCGGCGCCGAAACACCCGTTTCACTGTTGCTCACCTGACGCTCCTGCTTCCGGTGTGAATACACTCATTGGTTAACATGTACGCCAAAAAACAATATGCGCCACTCATGCTTGGGGTGTGAAACGGCCGTGAAACTGCCGTAATGCAAGTGCAGGTAAGCAGACACGATTGAGTGTGTGACCATACACTCACACAAATGTGACCCCGTCAAACTGTAACTCGCACATTCTCAAAAAATGGTCGCAGTTTGGTTTCAGTCTGTAGCGCTGATTTAGGGTAATGTTTATTTCTACATATACTACTGTATTTTCAGCGTATCAACGTTTATAAATGAATTTCAATGTATTTTGAGCAAATATGAAGGAATAAAAGTATATTTATAAATTAACAAACCTTGATTGATACATGCAATAAAATAATGAATGTTGTTCATTGTTACTTGATGCATTATATAATTATGCATCATTATGCCTTACAGTATAATGTAATTTATTTTATTATGGAAACATTTATTATGAAACAAAGCATTAAGCATTATGAAACATTTTTGTGGAAAACATGACACTTTTTTTCAGTATTCTGTGATGAACAGAAAGTTCAAAACAACAGCATTGATTTGAAATAGAAACAACAAGGATTGTAACATTACAAATGTCTTTACTGTTACTTGATCAATTCTACACTCACCGGCCACTTTATTAGGTACACCTGTCCAACTGCTCGTTAACACTTAATTTCTAAGCAGCCAATCACATGGCGGCAACTCAGTGCATTTAGGCATGTAGACATGGTCAAGACAATCTCCTGCAGTTCAAACCGAGCATCAGTATGGGGAAGAAAGGTGATTTGAGTGACTTTGAACGTGGCATGATTGTTGGTGCCAGAAGGGCTGATCTGAGTATTTCAGAAACTGCTAATCTACTGGTATTTTCACGCACAACCATCTCTAGGGTTTACAGAGAATGGTCCGAAAAAGAAAAAACATCCAGTGAGCGGCAGTTCTGTGGGCGGAAATGCCTTGTTGATGCCAGAGGTCAGAGGAGAATGGCCAGACTGGTTCGAGCTGATAGAAGGGCAACAGTGACTCAAATAACCACCCGTTACAACCAAGGTGGGCAGAAGAGCATCTCTGAACGCACAGTACGTCGAACTTTGAGGCAGATGGGCTACAGCAGCAGAAGACCACACCGGGTGCCACTCCTTTCAGCTAAGAACAGGAAACTGAGGCTACAATTTGCACAAGCTCATCGAAATTGGACAATAGAAGATTGGAAAAACGTTGCCTGGTCTGATGAGTCTCGATTTCTGCTGCGACATTCGGATGGTAGGGTCAGAATTTGGCGTCTACAACATGAAAGCATGGATCCATCCTGCCAGGTATCAACGGTTCAGGCTGGTGGTGGTGGTGTCATGGTGTGGGGAATATTTTCTTGGCACTCTTTGGGCCCCTTGGTACCAATTGAGCATCGTTGCAACGCCACAGCCTACCTGAGTATTGTTGCTGACCATGTCCATCCCTTTATGACCACAATGTACCCAACTTCTGATGGCTACTTTCAGCAGGATAATGCGCCATGTCATAAAGCTGGAATCATCTCAGACTGGTTTCTTGAACATGACAATGAGTTCGCTGTACTCAAATGGCCTCCACAGTCACCAGATCTCAATCCAATAGAGCATCTTTGGGATGTGGTGGAACGGGAGATTCGCATCATGGATGTGCAGCCGACAAATCTGCGGCAACTGTGTGATGCCATCATGTCAATATGGACCAAACTCCCTGAGGAATGCTTCCAGCACCTTGTTGAATCTATGCCACGAAGAATTGAGGCAGTTCTGAAGGCAAAAGGGGGTCCAACCCGTTACTAGCATGGGGTACCTAATAAAGTGGCCGGTGAGTGTATATGCATCCTTGCTGAATAAAAGGTAGTTAATGAAAGTTAATTATACGCGTGAATTTATTAAGGAGGCAGATAGGAAAATCTGCTTACCATCAGACAGGAAATATTCCACCTCTCCATTGACGCCCTCATCACCATCTCTGGCTTGAAGCTTGTAGACTAGTGAGTTTGGTGGGGCACTAGCAGAGACCACACTCAGGTAGGGGAAAGGGACCATTGACCATTCTGGGGCATTGTCATTGACATCCATCACCGTCAAATCCACTCTCACTGTATACCAGTCTGAACCTGTAAATCAGATATTCAATTAGCAACTGTTTTGTCTGTAATCATAAATGTAATAAATCAAATAAAAAAAGAAGGCAAAGGAAATATTTTGAAATAGCTGGAGAGGTTTATAATTGGGTGTTTTCTTTGGTATTTTCAGTTTTTGACACAGGACAAAATAGCCCATTGGCCCTGCATGACTGTGTCATGATATGGGTTTCTTCACAGCACGTCCTCAGAGCAGTTTCATAAACTTAGGTTCAAGTTTTGATGTTTATTTTCCACAAAAAATA
Organism: Semotilus atromaculatus; assembly: GCA_031834385.1. NCBI lineage: Eukaryota > Metazoa > Chordata > Actinopteri > Cypriniformes > Leuciscidae > Semotilus > Semotilus atromaculatus. Next base: position 8,241,922 of record JAULUF010000009.1, on the reverse strand, counting down.
CTGAGCTACAAAACATCACAGATGCAGAGAAACATTTACATGCAAGTTGTAGAGAATGGCAGATACTAATGAGTGGAGTGTTTTCCTCATGGCGGCGCTTGCTACGTTTAGCTGCTGCGTCGCCTCATTAAACATTCCTTCCTTATCACAATCATCGCCTTGCAAAGCGACAGAACTGAAAACAGTTTCAGCACACATTTATGGACGACGCAGTATCATCATGGAAATGCATGAACGAAAATGCTAAAGGACAAAAAGAAAGAAAAACGTGTCAGCCATAAAGCAGAAACCACCCGCCGGTGTCTTCTCTCCTTTGTGTTACTTTTAAGACTTGTTAAATCGCCCCTTCAAACGCATCTCCCCATTTCCATTCATTTCGTTCCTCTTTCTCAAAAAAATTCCTCTCTTGCTCTCACTTTTTTTCCCTGGGAGAGGTATAAATAGTGGGCTGTCTGTTAGAAGATGTGGAGTGACAGAGTCACGGGCTCTTTGATTCCCCAGGTGATTGGCCCTTTCATTGCCTGTGACAGCACACCTGCTGCCTTACACTTTGCAGGGGAGACAGAGAAGAAGAGCAATAGAAAAAGAGAAAGAGAGAGAAAGGCCGAGCAACAGAAGTGGGAGTTAGTAGGGGAGGCTTAGAAAAAGATTAACTTAAGCTCCAGGTTTGGATCAATATAAAATGATAATTAATAATAGATTAATAGATAGAGGAGGTGGGCAAGTGAGAGCCATATTAAGATCGATATATAAAATAAGAGAGAGAGAGAGAGAGAGAGAGAGAGAGAGAGAGTGTAAGTGAATGAGTGAGTATGTGTGTGTGTGTGTGTGTGTTTGTGTGTGCAGAAAGAGAAAGTAAATTCCTCTCAGGTGTATCAGGAGTTTCTCTCAGCTAATCCGAGTTCACAACAGACTATAAGGTCACTGTTTTGTGTATACAGAACACGCTGCAAATAACAAAACATGTTGTTGACTCAACCACATCCAGAGCATGCATTAAAACCTATGCACAGGTCATTACCTGCAGCGGCCTGGGATACAGTCTTGCCACCCCTGTTGCCACCCCATTTATAAATCAGATAATATTTTAAGTATATTTTATGTTCATAGCCTACATGTTGAAGGCCAAGGAGACCCGCACCAAACTCGCAAAAACCCGCAAAAACCCGAATATGCTCATAAACCGTTTTTTTTAAACCCGAATATTATACCTGGGGTACCCCTTTTCTAACCCGAATATTTGGTCATGTAAACGCGTATCGGCATATCCCCATCAAAAGGAACTCACTCAATTATTATTAATAATTATTAATATATATATAATATGATTATTATTACAATTATTAAAATAATAATAACAATGTTTAAAATTAAACAGAATAAATTCATATGAATAAATAATAATAATAAGCTGTGATAAAGCATTCGTTTCGTTTTGTATTTTTGTATTTTTGTAACAAAATGCTTTCTCTGTATTCAGATTTGACTAGTAATAATACAAAAACGTGTACATTTCAATTTTTTTAGTTTTTTTTTTATAAACCTTGGCAAAAAGTATTATTTGATTATTTCTAAAAAATACATTAAATCCACATCTTAAAAGTAAGTAATTTTGTCCAAAAACAACTACAGAACTCACAAGCCTCTCCATAGAGAGCTATACAGGCATCTAGTGGTTACACCGTGAAATTAAATGTTTTATTTTATTTTATCTCAACAGATGGCACTAATCTGACTTAAAAAATTCGATTTAAAAGGCCTAGTCTCTATATTAATCTGAAACACTGCAATAATTGAAGAACTATTAATAAGTAACATCAAATTCTCTCAAAATACAAAATTAAAAAGAAAAATATTATTGAACAAAAATAAATTGGATTGGTTTTACTGGTATGGAGAAAGTTTAATTTTTAGGTGTCCGGTCACTTTTGACCAGGAAGATAACAAGTGTGACTGAAACGAAAAGCACCAGAAATAAACCCCGTGTTATACACTCATCATATTCGTCTTCCGTGGATTTAAGCATAACAACAGCATTACATAATAAATAAGATTGGATGAGCCACATTTGAAGCCCCTATAAAACAGCCAATATATATTATTCACAATTCCACACCTATGACACATTTTCTCTTGAATTCTATATCAATGCAGCAGGTTCCTATACGCTGACCATGAACAACAGAATCAAAAACAAAATCACTTCCATTATAACCATCAAACTTGACAATACTGGAAGGGTCTACAACACAGTTTTTTTTGGTCATAAAAAAAAAAAAATATATATATATATATATATATATATATATATATATATATTACTGCACCTCTGGATGAACATGTTTTCAACTTTCTGAATTTAAATTAATTTAGATATTTTACAGTATAAAATGTTTGTGGTACAATACAGAAAATAAAAAAAGCTGATTAAAGGCTGAAAATCGTATTCTTATATCAATATTTTAAAATATACTTCAGTCAAACAGAGGAAGCCATTTTGCTTCCAACCAGTGGTGCATTTCCCGAAAGCATCGTTAGCCAACATGGTCACTAGTTCCGTCGTTATCAACATAGTTCAACGAGTGTGTGTTTCCCGAAACCATCGTTCCAACGAACAATCGCAAACAGCATCGCAAAGTTGTGTGGTTGGAACTACAGCTCTCGACCTGTGGTTAGAAGCATAGTTTTAGTTTGAATGACATGTGGACTTAATAAATCCTTATCTTGAGCAAAATAAGCAAGCTGACATTCAGTACAACCTGTGTCTTTTATTTAGAATACATACAAATGTAATTTACCTCTTTTAGTTTGTCAAGAGATTTAAAGCACCGTTTTTGAAGACTGCGCATGTGTGAACGAGCTCGACAATGTAAGAACGAGCCTATGATTGAATCTGGAAATAAAGCAAAATAACTGAGAAAAATTAGAAATAGTCATCAGATGCCATGCCTGTAATTTATATTAAAATATCTAGCGTTGATTCGATCTCAAACCGTTTAATTAAAAGTAGTTATTACTCCACCACGTGCGTGACGTCATGAACCAACGTGAGACCACTTTGAGACAATACGGTTTCGGGAAACAGTCGTGACTAGCAAGTAGATTTCTTGAACGATGCATCGTACTATGGTAGTGAACCAGCAAGTTACGTCTTTGTACGGGAAACACACCCCAGAGTTTTTTTTTTTTTTTTTTCTTTGGATATAATGTGTGTATTCATTCAAAGTATTCACCCAAGCAAAGTAGTTCGCATTGTTTACTCAATGGTTACGCCACATTAAAGTTTTTTTTATGTCATTTTTTGAAAGTACCAACTAATAAAAATACCATTATATGTTTGAAGATATAAAAAACATTCTAAGTTGAAAGTTCACATCCTTTTTTCTCTCTAAAAAAAACCCAATGCTACTCCACTTTGAAATGTGCATTCCGTGCCCAAATGTCTGTTTTTGTTTTGGTGTGTGTTATCCTGCTCACTTCCAATTTACCCAATAGAATTTAGACACCCTGGGTTGCCAATTGGTGGAAAACTCAGCGTATTGCAGCCATGGAAGCCAGTAAACAAACTGGGTCAGTGATCGCAGATCAACTGACCTGAAAAGCCTTGGCATCCATCTAAAAGCTCTATGATCAGAGGAATATTAAAACGTGGATAAATTAACTTATCAACTTACAGTGTAAGGCTCGTCAACTTCCATTGTCAATTGCGCTCATTCCTGCTGCCTATCCCCAATCTGGCAACCAACATGAGTGTCAATTCAGAGGGAGGGAAAACAACTCTCTTAAATATTTTGAATTTGGACTGCAGTACCCATTTCAACACTAGCTGAGCCTGTTAGTATTAACTTTTAGACCCTCTGCCTCAACATTTCTGGTGAAATTGGTATACACATTTGTTGTTCCCCAAACTGTATTAAACCAACTTAAAAAATACATTTCAAGACCGTGGCATTTGTGTTTTGAACTAGATTTTTTAAGTTTCTCCTTTTCCAGTATTGACAGCTATGTTAATACTAAAACTTCTGGTCAGATTTGTTTATTAAACTGCACTACACATCTCATTTACAGGTTAACACATTTCTAACATTACATGGTATAACTTATACTGCCCACAACAAGTGGAGACGTGTTCACATTCTGCACTGAACTTATAGCAACTTGTTTTGTAAAGCATATACTCTGATATTGACATGAAGTGTATGAACCCTCAACCCATCAGAGATGGAGTACACTCTCTTTAGTAAAAAGCAGAACTGTTTTGCTCACCCTAAATGCTCCCATACCCACAGTGAGAGCATCAGGGTACCTGTATGAGGAGGTGCCCAGCATGACCTCCCAGTCAGAAGCAATCCCAGTGTGAGAGATGGATAGACATACTGAGAGCCCTAGAGGGAGAAAGAGGGGGCTGGTGAATGCCTCTCTGGAGCACTGATAGATGGATAAAGGAATGGCCTGCCAGAGCCAAAGGGTCATCAGCGATACGCAAAAAAGATAAACATCACAGCCTCCTTCTGAATAAAGTTCCTAAACTATCTTATTGCTCACTCAGGGTCTGAATTTCATTTCGTGCTACAAGCAGTAGCACAACTAAATACAATAGAATAAAGATACAAATGAAATAAACAGTACAGTATATTTTTCAGTTAGGTTTAACAGCAGTATTCAGGTAGCCTACCACAAAAATAGTGTAATAAATAACTTTGCATAGTCTTAACTGTATCAACTAAATAGATTGTTCCTTATTAAAGCTACAAAAGTTATTTGTTCAAGAGCAGTGAGTGATTTTCTCTTTGTCTTTTGCTCTCTGATTGACAGTAATGACACAGACAGCATCAGGTTTATTAGCTGCTGTCACTTTAAGAGCTGCACAGATCCATACTGTTACACATGCGTTTACTTTCTCAACTGTTTACATTCACTTAAGACATAACCGACTGTGACCAACAACCCCTTTTGATGATGCACATGGAAATCTGGCTGATCCATGATGTGATCACCAACAGCAACGCAAAGTTAATTCTGCATTCATTTGATCTTTTTAAAAATGTTGTAGATTTATGTAGCAAATGAGAATCGATACAAATGTTCTTGTTAATGTTTTTCAGTTTTGTTCAAGGTAATTAAAGCAACAGTTTTTCAATAACGGAAGAATATGTAAAAGCTTGGTATTAGGGGTAAAAGGCGCCCCTGCTGACTTTTCCATTTATATAATTAGAGATGCACCGATTGATCGGCTGGTGACCGGAATTGGCCGATTTTCACGTGATCGGCCATGATCGGTCAGTCTGACATATGCCGATTTTATGCCGGTCAAATGCACTTGTGCGCCGCATGATTAACATCGCGCAACATCAGCATCACACGTGCACACGGAACCCACATGTAGGAAACCTCATGAATTACGGCCGTTCAGACCGCAAGCGCGTATTTTTTTGTCGGCGTGCATGTTAATCAATGAGTGCATTCACACCGGGAGCGGGAGCGTCGCGTGAGCAGCAGTGAAACGTTTCCGCGCCGAGTCTATTTGCTGCACTGCTCACGCTCAATTAAAATGAAAGAACACTTTTGATGTACAAAATAGCCTAAATATGATTTCTGAACAAAAAGTGCCCAAAATGCACAGCATTTACATGTTTTATCAAGAACTGGAGTAGGCAGTATGCAGTATGTCAGAAAAGAAAACGTAGACTCAAAAATATTTATAGAAAATGAACCCATTTAAACTTGTTTTTATTATTCAGTTTGTACAAGTGATTGCAACAGGCCTGTGTGTGTTTTGAGAAATATCTTTATACTGCAAGGCTATATTTATTTAATTTTTTATTTATATATTATTTTATTGCCATTACCTGTTTTCATACAGACGTTTAGTTTGCTAAATGTATATCTAAAAAAATTATTGGATATTGGATGTGAAAAGAAAATGGTTCTTCCATAACACTTTAAAAACCAAAAAACTAAATTCAAAAAACTTTTTTTTTCTGGGTCTCAGGAGGATAAAATATAATAACATATATATTTATCATTACTACACTATATTAGTTATTATTATAGTATTTCCTTCAATGCTTTCAGAATCTTTACTTTTTAAAATATATATTTTTGACAGCATTTAATGACAGCATAATTATTGAACAAAAATAAATTATTTTATAAAAATAAACACATAAAAAATAAACTTTGTGCCCTGTGTGAGGTAAAAGGCCCACCTTGTCAATATCATGCATTTGTAAGATTTTTAAACAAAACAAACCACTTTTATGATTTATTTTCAATAAAAATATGTTTTTTTTTCAACAAACATACATTAGTATGAGTAGTGAAAAGCATTTTTTTTTAAAGGTGTGCCTTAAGCCCCATTCTACCCTGTTGTTTAAAATTGCTTCAATGTTTAAATTGGCCAGACCTAAAACAATGTGCAAATGATACACTTACTGATAATGCAAGACTGGCCCAAATGGCCAAGTGACAGTTCCTTCAACTGTCCAGGGGTGCGTTTCCCGAAAGCATCGTTAGCCAACTATGGTCGCAAGTTCCGTCGTTACCAATAGAGTTCAATGGAAATTGCGACCAACTTGCGACCATAGTTGGCTAACGATGCTTTGGGGAAACGCACCCCTGGATCGCGAGCTGAAGTCTTGTATCGCAGTGCGCAGCTCCCTTGAAATGCAAAGCCGATGTGCTGATGTTGAGCCATGTGAGAAGACGCGGTACCGCTGAATCACTCACACTGTTTGTGAAATTAAATCTTACAGATCCTTTTCAAATGACTAATTTGCTTTGATAATCTGTTCGGATTAATTTTCTATCTAACCAACATGTTATAGTGCATAAATGTTTGCTGAAACATCCCACTTTACCTGAGGGAATGTTGAAATTATGCGCAACACCCGCAATCCCGCACCGAAATTCAGGCCCTGTAACTCACTGCAGCTGGTGCTTCCAGATTTGCAGACAGTGAAAGGCATGCATTAGAGATTAAAAATAAATATTTCACCTGGATGATGGGTAACAGATTGGAATAATGGAGGTTTTTATATAAAAAAAAAAATAATAATAATAAAAAAAAAAAACATTTGTGGGTTTGTATGAGAGAAAGAGAGAGAGTGAAAAATAAATGAACCAACAAGACTAAAAACAGAAGCAAGTAGGCTAATAAGTGGAAAAGCCGAAGAGCAACAATGTGGGATTAATACAATATAAAGCACCATTAGAACGGCCCTGAGGTTGTTATGGAAACAGAATTAAAACCACACTCGGACAACAGGAAAGAGAAAACACAAGCTGCCAAATGACTGCATAAATCAATGTCATTAAAAGACATGAATAGTGGTAAAAAAAAAATAGCTGTGGATCAAAGCCGCAGCGGAAGAAAATTAATCAGCATTTAGAGACGGGAAAAAAAAGGGCAGCAAAAGCATTTAGCTGCAATGTTTTCCCACCTGCTTTATGTTACTGAAACACAAGCTCAATAACTTGCTAGTTCATACAGTATGAATAACAACATACACACCATAGACTCCCCACAGAGGGGTCTTTTATCACCCTAAATTATCCATCACAACTACTTATTATAAAGCAAATTATTATACAGCTAGCTACTTACAAAACAAATATGGCTATTTTTTTGTGCCCAGGACTATTGAGTTATACAAAAATACATTAAAAAAAAGCAATTTATACAAAAAAAGAGACTAATTAAGAAACATTCCAACAGTACAATATTAATGTTAATAGGGACTAGAAGTGAAGAAAAAAAGTTTTTAAAGTTTTTTAAGTTTGAAAAAAAAAAAAACACCTGCAGAAATACACCAGGAGAATCCAACAAGTGGACGCTAAACAGAATTTGGCTTTTAAGCAATAACAAATTATATAAAAATATATTCATGTGTCTTTATATTTACTGAAAACCTTTCATTTCTAATGTTTGTGCTCATGCGGTTTAATGAAGGTATTTTGAATGTTTTACTCAATGGTTACACCACTTGAACAAAATATATCAGACCAACATGAAAACCAAGAACACATTTCAAGACACATTTTCATTTTGAAATCTTATTTTATCCTCATCTCAAATGAGGATGTTCTTATGTGTCAATGGCACATACATGGAAATGAAATATTAATTTAATAAGCTGTAATTATGGCATTGTGAGAAAAGACTGCAGAGCGATGCAATAGACATAAAACCGGCACAATGTGGGAATATGGTTGCCAGGTACAATGGTCAATTGTACAGTTTAGCAGTCATTATATAAAAATAAATGCTGAATCTCACCAATTATAATCAAGTATTCCAGATGGTCGTGTAATAACCGATGCAAAACTCTCCAAAAGCATTTTGCCTTTACATTGTAATTATGTGGGGTATTTCAACCCAATAAACCAGTTCAATTTTTTATCTCTGATACAAACTGAATGAAGACTGTTGATCCCTTTTAACCCAACTAGTTCAAGCCCAATCCACCCTCATTCTCTGAGTCTTTGTCACACTCTCTCATTCCTGATATCTGCTGACAGAGGGAGGGAGAGATGCAATTTGCAGCCGTCTACATGGAGGTTTTTTCTCAGCACGTATGTTAACAACAGGAGTCTTACGTCTCTAGAGCCGGACAAAAAAGATGTTTAACAGCAATAACTGAGAAAACTGGAAGGGGAGAGAGAAATAGGAAGAGACAGGAAGAGAGCGAGTTTGTGCAGGAAAAAGAGAGCATACTGAAATATAACGAGAGAGAGAGAGAGCTAATTAAATACTCTCTCAGAGGATTACAAAGGGCCATTTGGATCCCCCTGTGGAATTGTCACTTTCATAATCTTATTATAAAGGGTTAGGTACTCAGATTTTTCTTTTCACATCAAACTTTCAATTAAAGAAAAGACAGAGAAAAAAATACAAAAAAGGAAAAGCTGCTGACACCAAATTGCATATGCAAATTGCAAATGACAAATGCAAAAGCCATAATGTTATGAATAAAAGCCACACACATTTACAGACGCTGATGACAAAATTCCATTGATGTCCCATTAGCAGGTTTTTTGAGGAGGCACTATAAAACAGGACTGTTTCAATTAACGTGTGTTGTGACGACATGTCATCTAATAAACACTGAATCTTCACATCTACATCACAAAGTTAATAATCTCATGCCCCTTGAGTACAAGCTGACCTCATTTTGTTTTATATAAAAAATATATCACTTTTTTTTTCATATCATTCAATATCAATATTTAATGTATGTTTGTTTACAAGTGAACTCCACATAGCTAGCTTTTAGGTGCTCTAGAAAATCAATCTTTCCCCCCGTGTAATGATTTAAATGTATCATTGTAAATATTGTTTGATGAAATTAATTACAAAAACTTTAACAAATTTAATACATCTTTTAAAAGGCAATCAAATGAAAATTGAATTTCAACAAAACAGAACTTGTATACTGTAGTTTAAAAAAAGGATGAAAAAAATATCTTGGTTGTATGATATTACTTATATTATTTCTTAAATTCTATTAGTATTGTTGTTGCTTTAATAAGTGCATTTTAAAGAACTATACTAAAGTATAGTATAATTAGTATTAATTATACTAATTAATTTATGTCATCATTTCGTCAAGTTAAAGCTACAACAGATTGATGACGCATAATAGGAATTATGGAACTTGCTGTCATGCTGATGGATCTAATAATGTTTATGGATGAGTGAAAACATTCATGACTGTGGTATGAAGCAGGGCGCGATTGCTAATGAGAGACAGATATCAGCGCCACACGCGAGTCCCGCGGCTATAAAGGAATAAGGACATTTCATTATACCAAACTACCCGCAAGTGCCTTGTTTTTACTCATTCAGTGTTTACTCAATCGCCTCGAACATGTTTTTGGTTTGTCACAGACTGTTCTTGACTGGTTTAAGTCCTATTTCACCGACCGCAGTCAATTTGTTTTTATGGGTGGTTATAGGTCCAAAGTTGGTTCTGTTCATACGGGTGTTCCACAAAGATCAGTCTTGGGTCCTTTACTCTTTAGTATGTACATCTATCCACTTGGTCAATTACTACATTCTCTCAACCTTAACTACCACTGTTATGCTGACGATACACAGATTTATATATACATACTAGACCGGGTCAGCAAGTGAACGTTGGGCATCTTTCTAACTGTATTGCTGAGATAAAGATTTGGATGTCCAATAATTTTCTGTCTCTAAATGGCTCAAAAACAGAAGTTATGCTCCTTGGATCTCCTCATCAACTGCGAAAGGTTGGGTCTCCTACTCTATCTGTAGATGGCGTTGCATTGGAGTTTAAGACCAAATAAAAAAAAATCTGGGTGTCATTTTTGACGCCACACTGTCATTTGAGCCTTTTATCCAGAATACAGTTAAGACATCATTCTATCACCTCAGAAATATAGCCCGTCTACCTCCCATGCTGTCCTTCCAACGCATTCTCATCCCAAGGCGTAATATTCTGACACTTTGACAAAGCGTCTATATCGAACGCGCATGGAACCCTTTAGCGTCAATATAACACGCAGAGAGATGGGTAGGTTTAGGTATGGTGTAGGGTTAGGGTTAGACCGCTAGGAGGCGCCTTCTGACCCATATATTTCGGCGTCTCATATTGACGCTAAAGGGTACCATGCGCGTTCGATATAGACGCTTTGGCAAAAGCGTCATTATATTACGCCTTGGGATGAGAACGGGCTGGTCCTTCTCGGTAGCTGAGAAGTTGATAAACTCTTTTGTCTTTTCGCGCATTGACTACTGCAATGGTCTTAGCTGGGGTCTCTAAATCATCATTGGACAAATTGTAATATCTTCAAAATTCAGCTGCTAGAGTACTGTCTGGGGTCAGGGCCAGAGACCATATAACCCCGGTCTTGGAGTGCCTGCACTGGCTACCTGTTATGTACCGTATTGATTTTAAAATCCTTATGCTGGCCTATAAATCTCTGCACAATCTGGCACCTCAGTATTTGACTAATTTATTAATCCCTTACACACCACGTCGCAATCTCCGCTCCTCGAGGAGTGGTCTTTTGGTTGTTCCGAAGACACGGCTTCATACGTGGGGTGACCGTGCATTTTCTGTCTACGCTCCTAAGCTGTGAAATTCTCTTCCGGCCGACATCAGGGAAGCAAAAACTTTAGTGACTTTTAAATCTCTTCTTAAAACATTTTATTTTAGGATTGCTTTTACATTATCATAATTGTATGCGTTTATTTTTGTATTATACATTGTCTTATTCCTCTGCTGTTATGTCTGTCTGTAAAGCGCTTTGAGAAAACTACTTTTAAAGGCACTATACAAAATAAATATATTATTATTAAGTGATGTATTAATACTCACACAGGTCAGTTTATTTGATGAATTAAACTTATGAGGTAATGCAGCGCTGTTTCACTTGGTACACTATCAAACTAAACTGCATTTGAGTGTGTTGAAAGTTATAATGTTATTCTATGTGTTAGTTTGTTGGCTGAATGAGACTAGCAGTAAGCTAGATCAACATTAGAATAACATACTGATCATATTCTAACATTTCATCATGTTATATAACTATATGCTATATAACATTGATTTGTTTTATGTACATTTGCTCACCTGTCTAATAAAGTACATGAAGAGCAGCGTCTCTGTCAAGTCGAAGTTTATCACGGATGTGGAGCTCTCGGCATCTCGAAAACCGCCACGCCGATATTGATCCTCGTTTTAATTCTCCCTTTGTCCCAAAGTCTGCCATGATCCATAATGTTTGAATGAAACAACAACAGCGTGCCGCTAGACGTAACGCAGTTGTCCACGTCTGTCGCCATGGTTACTATGGCAGTACAAGCGGAAACCAGAGATAACGCGGATATTATGTCATTGACAGGCGACAAGTGACAGGCACTATTTAAAATTGTGAATTTCTCTGAATTTAGAAATTATTAGAAACATTTAGGATAATGTAAGTACTCAATTGAAAGAAACATATAATACTGTGCAACAAGTGGTTTTTGGATATTTTGATACAATATACCTTTTAATCAAACTTTTATTTTGATTATTTGTCATAAGGACCTTTGAGTTTTAATGTGTATTTGTCGATAGCGTTAATCAAATGCAACAGAAAAATGCTTCCCTCAAAGCAGCTCTGGAGATTGCGGATTATCCTCATAGTGATGCAGACGCCGAAAACACAATGAGATTCACGCATGCTAGACTGTGTTGACAAAATTATGCCACTCACTCACACAGAGAGATAGAAAACATCCGTCCTTTTTAGCGATACACACCTGATACTACCGATATCTTGGATACTTTTTTTCCAGAAATAAATATCAATATATCACCTAAATCATCACAGTTGCCTTCAAAAGTTATTGGCCATGTTATCTAAATTCTTCAATAGCAGCCACCAATATCTTTCAAGCTGCTCCCTGAATGGGACGGATGCAATTGAGATTTCCTAGTGAGCTCTGGGTATTAAACCGCAGAGAAGATGCTCAGCGCCCTGTCTGCTACTAAGAGCATTACGGTTGGGTTTGACACTGAGCTGGTTTAATGTGGGCTTTACCTTTACTGCAGGCATCGCTGTCTAATCACCCCTGCTGCTCACAGTTACATTTGAGCCCAAATCCCACTGGATTTCATCTGTTTGGCTTCCACTGAGAGAGGTGAGATTCCCTCTTATTGCTTCCACCTATCAAAGCCTTTATCAGATCAGCAACCACTAAAGGAAAATAGAAAACTAAGGGGGCCACTCTGGCGTGTTGGGATTGACCCGTCCCACAAACACTGTGCTGTATTTTGACAGGTTGAGTGAGGTATCTCAGCTGCCTTCATTTAGGACTTCATCTCTTTAACCTCAAAGTGGATGAGTGTGATTCTCACTGTACAGATCACTGAGTAAGCGGCTTCACATCAAGACACACATAATGGTCTGGAGGTTTGGTGTTGTGTCGAGAGGAAGAGCAATGTGTCTTTGATGTCTCTGCATCTGGTGTATCTCTATGACCTGGAGGAATCATACAGTTTCATGTACATTGTGCAAAGTAGGGTCATGACACTAACATTTCTGTAGTTGATAGTAATACTAGTAAAACATTACTACTGATACAATAGTAATACCATGGCACAATGAACAATATAGGCCCTCTCCCAAATGGAACCCTAAGCACTCGCGATCTTCCTCTGAGTCCGCACTTTCATGACGTAATGCCGCTTTGACTGTCGGGAAGAAGTCTGCTGCGGAGCCCGTATCAGTGCGGGCTCGGCAAAAGTGCGCATCAAGGGCGCAAAACGACCACTTGGGGGCGCTCGCGAGCACCCTTCTGAGATCTAAAAATGACAAATGGGACACACTGCGGTCTCACGGACTTAACGGACACGCGCACGCGGCAGCCATTGTATGTCCACAAGACCAAAAGTGCTCATGAAGTGTGCGATTTGGGACTGGGCCATATGACGGCTCAAAAGTTTAAGGTCAGTAGGATTTGTTGTGTTTTTTGATTTTGATTTGTTTTTGAAATAAAACGTTTTAAATATACACAAAGGTGACATTTATATTCTGTATTTAATTTTGTTGTGAAATATTGTGAAATACTACATTCTATAAAAAAAAGGTTCTCTATTTTAATATATTTCAAAATTGAATTACTGTTGTGACAAAGCTTAATTTTCAGCACCCTTACTCTATTCTTCAGTTGAGCCGCTTAATATTTTTGTGGGGAATACTTTTTTTTGTCAGGATGATTTGATGAATAGATGGTTCAAAAGAACAGCATTAGACATGGTTTGTCCTTGGTTTGTTAACACTTTTTACACACATTTTTTGCATCCTTGCTGAGTAATTCTAAAAAAATTACAAATCTTACTGACCACACACTTTTGAATGGTAGTGTAAATATATAAAATGAAATATTAATTATTATAATTAAAATTAGAATTATAATATTAATAGCTACGGCATGTAGCCTTCAAGTATATCTAAATGACACAAATAATATTTTTCAAGTAATTATTCAAGTAGATATTCTTTTTTTTTTTTTTTTTTTCTTTGTCGATATTGTATTTTGAGTAATATTAATGGCACAATAACAGGTCTATTAGGCAGCATTTATGCTGGAAAACCCAGTGCACAGTCCTTATATTTTGACAGAAATGATATTTTTCCCCTGCCTGTTTACATGTACAGACCTACTGTGTTTACATTAATAACTCACCAGATAAGCACTTAGAAAGAGAAGTGAATTTGTTTACATGCACAGTCAAGCATGAGCACAGATATACTGCATACGCATGCAATTATTGAAAAGCAGTCATCTGTCTGATAGCACATGTACTTATTGAGTTTGTACTCAATCTATATTCACACACAAAGTATCAGAAAGCAGACGTGTGTGTGTGTGTGTGTGTGTGTGTGTGTGGGTGTGTGTGTGTGTGTGTGTGAGGCTTGTGCACAAAAATGAGAAGGACTCCTTAATTCCAATTCAATTCTTGAATTTGAATTGAATTTGAATTGATGTCAAAAACAGGATCTAGAATTACAATTCGAATTTGAATTAAATGAAGCAGAATTGCAATTCAATTCAATTTAAGAAATTAAACTACATATTTTAAATGAAGTGTTTAACAATAAAGCTTTACAGCATAGGCGTAATCCTATGGGGGGACAGGGGGACACGTCCCCCCCAATATTCAAAGAAGGACAATTTGTCCCCCCCAATATTTGATCATACTGTATGATTATGCGGGCGGTTGCAAAATAATACGTCTTTCTTTCCTGCTCCGAAAATATAAAATCCCGGCCGGTCCATTTCCCAAATCCATTCGACTTGCCTTACAACTATAGGCTACATTAACAAAACCTATTTCTCCTGAAATCCATGTCATGTTTTCCCTATAGCTCTAGTAGCTCGTGCACCGTCAGTGAGTTAGGAAAAACCAAACAGAAGAAGAGTTAAGGAGCGCGAAATCTGACAGACATTTGGCACATATGAATGGTAAATATCCTTGGCTGACATAGCCTATAGCGGCCAGGTGAATTTCACTAGAATTTATTTTTAGAAAATATCTAAATCAGAGAATTCATAGGTTCAGGTAGGGATGCTCATTTCGGTTAATATTCCCGACCGACAACCGCCGCTCGTTAATCGATTATTAACGGTTTACTGACAAGATTTAATTGAATTGGCATTAAATAAAACTAAAATTGATGCGTGTCTGTGACCCATTAAAAATTTTATTTTAAATTTTTTTTATCAAAGGGTTTAATTTAACGTGCAAAGTGCAAACAGCAGCACACAGAACAGATTCAGATAAAATTTTCACGGAGCATTTCTGACAGTGACAACAGAGAAAAACAGAATACAATAAAATAAGACTACAGTAAATATATATATATATTATAGCTTAAATAATTAACAAATTACGATGACAAAAAGAAAACACTGAATCAGTTTGCGTTGAAAAAACGGCATTTTTTTCTCTCCATCAGACAAAGTTTTTCCGTCAAATAAAATAGCAGCCCTACCTCAATCCACAGCTTGTCTAGTTTTTATTTTAAAAAGTAGCATTACAGTCGTCTACATGCTGTTGGGTAGCCTAAAGTCTGGAGCGCAGAGAGAAAACACCCTCTCCGATGGCACAGATGTTCGGGAATACAGAGATAACGTCTCGCTATGGCAGCTTCGGGAAGCTGCTTCGCAAGTGATACTGCATTGTAGGCTACTTGGACGACTGCTTTATTTTAATACCACGTAGCATATTTTGCAAGTAACTTCGTCGCCCTTTCTGTCGAAATGGTCCCACATATAGTAGCCTAGCTAGGCTACTTCTTTTCTCTCGCTTCATTTTGCTTGCTCAGGGAGAATATCTGTTGGCGTGTGTGATTGCGCATGTCGACGCGCTCAGTGAGTTAACAAATGTTTTTTTTTTAACCATGAAGCAAAAAATAAAAATACAAAAATCTTTAAAAAAAAAAACGTTTAACTGTTAGTATTAATCAGTCCATTTTTTTACTTTCGGTTAACGTTTAAACGGTCAATATGAGCATTCCTTCTGCGATTGGCGGGGAGATTTTTCATTTTCAACAGTTGATTTGGATGACTCAAAGTGCACCAGATTAATGAATTTATCTTTAAAATGTACAAAATTTTCTTCCGGGGGTGCATGCCCCCCGATCCCCCAAGAGGTACTGAGCTACACTCACAAAAATACTGTGGGAATCACAGGATATGGTCTGTGAAAAATACAATTGTAATGATCTTATAAAAGGCTACATGATCAGAATTTTACCACCTCCACCTCGTTTTGAGCAAGGAAAAACCCTGTGTGTTTAAATTGGGGGATGAGCCTCCCTAAAATTAAAATCGCCCCTGGTGTCCCCCCCAATGTTAAACTCCTTCCTACGCCCCTGCTTTACAGTATATGTCAGATATGGTTGCATCATGCACTTTGTGTTATGATACTTTGAAATTAAAATTGGAACAAAACTAATTAAACAACATTGAGGGGGTAATTTATTTCAAGAATTTTATCATTATCTATATTTTAGAACAAAATGTATGCAGGGTTGAGGAATTAATGTAACTGTTTTTATTTGTATTACTGAGGTAAAATGTGTAATTCACTTAGTTACTAATCAAATTAAAAGGAAATTGCTTTGCATTGATAAAGTAATCCAAATAAAATAACCCAAACCACATTTCTAATGGGTAACTAATAACAGTAAGCAATTACATTTCCAAAGTAACCTTACTAAACATTAATGTGAGATTCATCACATTCCTTCTGTTGTGTTTCTGTGTGGAATTTCTTTGAATTGCCATGAATTTAATTCCACTTCCTGTCATTCCAATTCCAATTCCAATTCAACTTCCTGTGGGGCGGAGTCAATTCAATTCAAATTCCACTTCATGAATTGAGTGCAGGCCAATTCTGAAATTCAGAATTTTGCACAAGCCTGGTGTGTGTGTGTGTGTGTGTGTGTGTGTGTGTGTGTGTGTTCTAGCTTTGGATATGATGGCCAGGGCAAAGGTAATAATTCTACAAGAAACAATTCTGCTGCCCAAATCACACTTAAGCCATTTTAAGCTAGAATCCTTTTTACTGATGGCTGCAATATATCCAACCATGAATTAAACACCTTGGAGGACTTGGATAAGTACTGATTAGCATGACTCGTAAAAGCCCTCACACAACAAGACACTTCCATTCATTTTCAGTCGGCAAGCTAAATGTCCAACACAGTAGATTCATTCTTAAACATCAAACAAAAGGAAGATGAATCAAATATCACTTTCCTTTAAATTAAATATGAAATCTCTTTTCTCTCCAGGTTCCTCTGCTTTGACTACATTTCTCTCTAATCAGCTTTGACTACAATTCCTCTAATCTTCCAAGCAGTCAATCCATTTACCTTAATATGTTCTCTTTCACACCTCTGAGCTTTGAAGGCAGTGTAATTCGTTACAGTGTTTTACTTAAGCTGAGCCATCCGACTTCAAATTTTTTTATTTTTTTTGCAGTAATGTGATGAATCCTGTGGTCAATCTTCATCTCTCTCTCACCCACTACTGTATGTTTCTTTGTCAACATGCAATCCGAGGTAAGGAGAGATCCATTGGCTTTGTAAACTGTGCACACTTTTGTTTAAAGGAAATGTGTATGAAGGAGCAACGAAGGGGAGGGGTTATATATCTAGGGAGGATTCTGAAAATTAATTCCATTGTCTAATGAAAACTCTTTGAAAGTGTGGAAGAAATGGAGAACAGTATCTCACTGCCTGCCTCAAAAGGCCTTTGAAACCTCTAAGCCTTGACTGCTGGAACATCTTTGGGAAGAAGAGAGTAAAACGCCATGGGTGAAGTTGTTTCTCTTGCCTCCATCTGCAGTTTGTCTGCCAAGAAATCATCCCTGATTAGAAAAAATAACTATTTGACTTTTCACATTTCATTCTAACTGCTCTTTATTGTGTCCTGGACTGGTTGAGCCCAGAAGATCCTCAACAGGATAGATATATTACATGCTGATATATATGCTGATTTAGTGCTTTATTCCTGTGTCGACAACTTGTATGTTAGACCCTATACCGACTAAGCTACTGAAAGAGATGCTTCCAGATGTCATAGATCCTCTTCTTAATATCATTAATTTGTTGTGTCTCTAGGATACGTACCAAAAACCTTTAAGCTGGCTATGATAAAATCGCTTGTTAAAAAAACGCAACTTGATCATACAAAATTAGTCAATTACAGGCCGATCTCGAATCTGCCTTTTCTGTCAGAGATATTAGAAAAAGCAGTATCCTTACAACTGTGTTCCTTTCTTGAAAGAAATTATATCTGCAAGGATTTTCAGTCTGGATTTAGACCATATAGCACTGAGACAGCTCTCATTAGAGCTTTCACTGTTATGCCGATGATACTCAGTTCTATATTTCTTCAAAACCTAACGAAACTTAACAATTCACAAAATTAACGGAATGCAAAGCTGATATAAAAAATTGGATTACCAGTAATTTACTACTAAATTCTGAAAAAACAGATTCTAATTATTGGACAAAAAACTTCCACACGTAATAACCTAGAATACTGTCTAATGCCTGATGGCTGCTCTGTTAGGTCTTCGTCGTCGGTTAGGATCCTGGGTGTGCTCTTTGATACCAATCTTTCATTTGAAAGTCACGTGTCTAGTATCTGTAAAACTGCATTTTTAAATCTTAAAAATATCTAAATTTCATCATATGCTCTCATTGACAAATGCGGAACAATTAGTTAATGCGTTCATGACCTCAAGGCTAAATTATTGTAATGCTCTTACTGGGTGGTTGCCCTGCGCTGCCTATTAAAAATCATATAAATTAAAAAATATTGCTGATTACTTACGAAACACTAAATGGTTTAGCTTCCCAGCACTTAAGCGAGCTCTTAACGCATTATAGTCCTTCACGTCTATTGCGAAATTCCGGCCAGTTAATAATACCTAGAATATCAAAATCGACTGCTGGCGGTAGATCCTTTTCCTATTTAGCACCAAAACTCTGGAACAGTCTTCCTACCGTTGTCCGGGAAGCAGACACACTCTGTCAGTTCAAAGCTAGATTAAAGACACATCTCTTTGACCTAGCATTCACATAATACGTTATCGACTTCTATAATTCAATGTTAGGCTGCATAGATTAGGTCAGCTGGAACTGGAAACACTTCCCTTAAATCCTGATGTACTCGTTACATCATAAGAAGAATGGCATCTACGCTAATTTTAGTGTATTTGTTTATCCCGAGGTTGTCCCGCAGCCTGCCGGATCCATGCCGTATCCAGATCTGATGAAGGAGCTTCGCCTGGACCCGATTACAGTGCAGTGCTGACGTGCCAACTAGCCTCTCCCTATGGAGGATCCCTTTACCACTCTACAGATAAAGCGTTGTGGGGAAATTTGGTTTGCGTACCTACCCCGAAGTGATAAAATAAAATAAAATTCCGTATCAAAATTTAAAGGCAAAATGTAGTTTGTTCAGGCATGGTTTGTAGGAAATTACAAACCTGCGCATATAGATTCAAACGCACATAACTATAGAATCAATTCTTAATGCGCATGTGCAGCGTTTATCACAGGTTCGCGTTTAAAGTCTGTTTAGAGAGAACGGCGTCGTCTTAGCGGCCCCTAATTTAATAACAAATGATAATTTTGTTATCAATAATTTCAATAAAATAATTTATTTAATAACAAATGATTTCGGAAGTGAATCAATCAAAACTAACTTTAGCTGGAAAATAACATTATTTAAGAACCGCTATAAAGCCAAAACAATCTCTATTACCTTAAGTTATGTTTATCTCTGTAAAGCTGCTTTGAAACAATCTATATTGTTAAAAGCGCTATATAAATGAAGATGACTTGACTTGTGTCTGATGTTTTACCCAAGTGTGTGTGTGTTTGGGTGGGGGGGATATGCTGGGTTTGTAAATATATATGCAATTCTGCTTGAAGTAAAGTTTTTTGGTGTTTGCGAAGTGATCGGAGGAGCAAACCAAAAATTACCACATTCAATTACATATAGTTTACAAGGAATACATGCAACAACAACAAAAAAAAAAACTGCATAGATATGTATAGCTCAAAACCTTGATGTACGTTGTAGTCACAACTCGGTAGTCACAGATGATTTTCATTTGCATCATCATTTGCAGAAATGCAGTTATCCTGCTAAATAAAGGGTCCATCCTTCAAATCACAACCTTGATGAGGCTGTTGTTCCATGAAAAGTGGAATTTATAAATACACATTCCAATATTTTTATTTTATTCCAATATTGAGCAGATCATAGACAGACAGAAAAACACAGACATGCAACACTGAAACCGAAGCTCAGAGTAATGAGGGGAATTTTTCAGTTTTCCACTCAGATTGCAGTTGTTCAGAGTTTAATGAGGAGAAAACAGAGATGCTGAGAGTTGCATCATTCAGTGCGTTTACATGCACCCTCATAATACGATTATAATGGGATTTTGGCAATGTTGCAATTAAACTTTACCTCATGTAAACGCAATACTTCGATCAAACTAATGCGATTTAAGCTCATAATCGTAGTTACCATATTTGCATTAAAATATGTGGCACACGCCGATTTTAATGGCAATAAGCAGGCATGTAAACACCTTAATCACATTATTACCGCTCTGACCAAAGTGTGCATGTGCTCAGTTCTACACGGATGCAGTGTGTTCTACACTTCATGAATAAACTTTGTGACATTTTTCTGAAGTTTTCTCTTTTCCAAATCTCTAAACTCTGTAACACAAATCACTGCACAGTCTCTGCTCCGTATCTTCATCCAGACCGTGCAAAGAACACGACGCCAGCGTAGACAAACTCGGCATTGCTATGTTCATCACGCCACCGAATAATATAGTACTTCCAAAAAATTTATTTTGAATTTGATGTGGGTAGATTAAAACAATGGCCAGTAACATGCATACTGTATGCCTATCCGAGTGTGGTATAACCATAATTATTAGCAAATAATCAGAATAATGAAAATTGCATGTAAACTGGAGTGAAGAGTTCTGCTCATGTAATGTAAACATCTTACTGTGATTAACACTACTGTGATTATTAGAAATAATTGCATTATTGGTGCACATGTAAAAGTAGTCATTGTCTGATTCCTCAGATTCATGTAACTCCAAGTACACAGATCAATTTGTGCATTCATTTCTCAATTCAGTGAATAAACTTTGGTTTTCCAAATTATTCAAACTGAAACTTTAAATGTATTTTCCCAATGTTTAAAGAAGATACTGTTATTTTACATGTGGGAAATATATAGACATTTACTTAAAATAAATTCAGTTAGATTGGTCTGAAAGAACTATTCCAGATAATAAACTGATTTGATTCTGTTGGCTAATGCTCTAGAGATGAAGCTGAATTCGGCATTAGAGATAAAGGGGCTGCAACAAGACTTGACTTTGTCTGTTTCCAGAAGTCTTTATGCAAGGGCTCCATTAATATGCTCCACAGTTTTGCAGTTGGTTTCCAAACCAGATGTCAGTGCACTAAACAGTGGTGAAACTGCTTGCCAGAAGTGTTTATAGATTTCAGCACGGGTGCCATCAGGTCCTTTGTTATTTGTCAGGGGCTTTGTTATTTGGCATCTGACAAAAAGCTTTACAAAAGTCAATTAGAGATAATGGGTCGTCTAGTTGTTCTGCTAAAGCACATCACTGTAAGCACCGCATTAGAGTCCATGAAGACTGCTGATCTACTATTAGACCATAGGGGCAGGGGAAAAGTTTCAAAGACATTCAGCAAAGGCTTGAGATGGGCCGTGACCCAGTCTGATGAGCCACTGACCCTTTCCTCCCAGCTAAACAAGCCTGAGAGAAAATCTGTCACTCATTTCACGCTTTTCCCACTTAATCTGCCATGGGAGAATATTAACACTGTGCCACATGCTCATCATCAAGACTGAGCACTCAATCTATCTGGGGCATCTGACCAAAATAGGGCTCAAAATAAGAAACAGATCAAATATACAGTAGTTATGTTGAGAGATGAGAGCAAAACTGCCAATATATAATGTAAGATAAAAAACAACAAGATTAACAGATAATTATAGTGATCAAACATTTCTATTCAAATACATGTAAAAATTGTATGGCTTCTAGATCTTCCATTTTTTTAGACAAATGTTAAGAATCTGTTCTTATCAGTTTTATTCATGTTCTCTATGAGGTTTCTTATAAAAAAAGCAAATGTAAATGAAATGCTAATTAAATCCTTGCAATTCCGCTTCCCGTGCTGATATAAACTTCAAAGGCAAAGATTAACATTGACGCTTAAGCTTCAGTGCAATCACAGATGATGCACACATCTGTTTAGCAACAGGACAGACTGTTACTGACTGTTTTCATCTAACTTTATGAAGTATGTGGTGTTAATATAAACAGGCAGAATTTTGGGGTCTCAAAATTTAGCGGTCAATCTTGATGTGTCTGTCCATGACATGCAAAAAGACATCAAATTATCAGCCCGTTCTCACGTAAATACGTGTCTATAGCACGTAGTGTGTTTATCGTGTTATTTATATGCGGAAATTAGTTTTCGCGTGCATGTGATACGCACTTCATTGCGTGTAATACACACGCACCCAACACCACTAATTCTACCCAAACGTATAATACACACGCACCCCACACCACTCCTAAACCTACCCTTAACAACCCATGCGTATCCTATCCACGTAAAAACGAATTTTCGCATATAAATAACACGACAAACACACTACGTGCTATAGACACGTATTTAGTGTGATCGGGTTGAAATTATGGTTAGAAATATTAAGCACAGATGTACAAATCAGACAACAAACTTTAAAATGGGTTTCCAAGGTTGCAAAATTATTTGGTCTGTGTTTTGTCGTAATCCTAATCCAAAATCCTTATTTCTTGGTTAAATTCATGTATATAAATACACAACAATAGTATAAATAAATACTAAATTGTTAGTTGTTGGAGTGAGGTTTGCCATTTTTTTTGTCTCTTTGAATCTCACTTTTCCCATAACCCAACCTGAAACTTAAAATTAAATAAAAACCTGTTGGGTGTAAATAGCTCATCGTTCTTTTGCAAGTTGGTTAATTGGAAAACAAGAGGAGCAGATATGGAAAATAAACAAAAGAAAACATGCTTCCCAGTAGGCAACAATATTAAACAAAGTATTCAGAATATGTATAACAGAACAAAAATAGTACTTCACTTTACACTTTATTTCATGCTACTTTATGCCCTCTAGTTATACCCAGATGACAACATGGTGCTTTCCAGTTTGGAAACCCAATTAATCAGATAAATGAATAAATAAATAAAAACTCTGACTTGCTTGCATGTATTAAAATAAGGAGTTTAATAAAAAAGTTGAGCTAACAGTGATTTACACCACTTGTAATCTTGGTTAATATTACTTTTAATAAATAACAATATATTTGCAAATGCATATAACAACAACATTATATTTATAAATTAACATCAACCAAGATCTATGGACGTAAAAGAAGTTTGTTGTTAGTGAGTGATACCTGATGCATTAACTAATATTAATGCATATTTGCATAGCTGCAAACTAATTTGTATTGTAACGTTTTACAAATGTGTTGTACTAAATGTCTATTATGTAGGAGAAAACCCACAATAATATGGGTTAGTATGTTAATGTGTTGTTAATGTTTTCAGTGACTTCAGTGCAAGTTACATTGTTAACAATATTATAAGACTTCTAAACCACAACTGTAATGTTACAATATGCTCGTGGCATACTGCATTGGACTGTACAGTTTATAGCCTTTACAATTGATTTCACCATTAACGTGTTATGTGCTTTGCTCTATTTCATATTTTAGTGTATAGCTTCCAGTACTGGAAATATGCACTTTATAATTAAATGTCTGACACAAAGAACAACTTAAAAGCACTCTGTATAAATGGTCAGCAAATGTTGACATTTAAAGGTTCCAATCTGAAGGCAAAGTAACAATATAACAATGCAATTCTCCTTCTTGAAATGGGACTGAAAACACTGCAAAGGTTAGAAACATACAAAATGGACCCAATTCTGCTGCCTGTGCCAGTGTGTTAGTTTCAAACCCCAGTTTTAAATAGTCACCATCACTGCCAAGATAGAGGATTTGTGTAAGAAAGCTCAGGCAGAGAGAACTCAATTTCATGACAGTTTCCCATATTTTCACCGGTGTTAGAGCCAGATTAAGAGATTTTCATTTCATTTGTTCATTTATTTATTTGTATGCACCACATAAAGTTAAGGAAATAGCAAATCATTAAGATTCCGATGGTGGGCACAATCCCTTTTTTCAGTCTCATTTCTTCTCCTCCACCAGACAATAATACCAAATAAACAACCATGTCTGAAAGTGTCTAAAAGGATTATTAATGAGATTAATAATGGTAAAGGGCAATGACAGGATCAGAGGATTACCCATGTAGCTTTGAAGTCATTTTGAGGAAGAAAATTTGACTTGGAACAGTTCACAGAAGAGCATGGGAAAAATTACAATTACCTACTTGTACAACAATTTCAAGCAAGATGTCCAACTTTTTCTTTTACATTACTGCAAAAAAATTGCAAGCGATTTTGATTTCAATACAAAGCCAGATCTGTTTGGCACAGTGTCCTGCTGTGTATAATTTGGGCCTGTAGTGCTGACTCCAACTATGGCCAGTATTACATCACCCTCAGGCTTTTAAAAAGCAATTCTACTCAGTGATTGGTTTCCTCCGCTCTGTTTCCTCTTATTTCTATATTAGACAGACAGAGGAAGAGGTATTGGCGGCGTGGGGTGGGGGTATTGGGTTGGGCTAAATGTGCAGCTTTTTCCAGCATCTCTGTAGCACTAATTACAGCATGATTTGAACAAAGTGTGCTCTCGTTAGCCTGATACAGCAACCTTAATCAGTCTGTAGGTGGATGAAGAACACAGCATCAGTGCACAGAATTGCAATTAAAGCCCTCAAAAAAAGAAAAAAAAAACCTTGCTGGCCTAATGAAGCCACCTGTTTGATCAGAGAGAGGGAGAGAGAAAGGAGCAGAGATGTGGGTATGAGTGAGTGAAGCAACTAAATAGTCATGACTCACTTATTGTGGCATGAAATGGGTCTTTAAGATTGCCTCACAGCAATCAATAGAGCTGGTGCACATTCTCATGTGTTTCTGGTCTAATCCGTCAATGTAGAATGAAGCGAAAGCAATTAACAGGAATGTAAAGGACAGCAGAAATTCAGAAATGAAACAAAATGTAACTGCACGTTTCCATTTAAGAGAAGAAATGTAGTCATGCAACCTTGAGTGCTGGAGGCAGTGGTGTAGTCTTTCCTGTAGTTCACTACAGCTGTGAATGGTGTTATATATGTGAATTCTTGCTGAGTTGTGAGATGACTTCTTGTTTGGATCAGCATTGGTACAGAGGAATCGGCCAGGGATCCATACAGTGTGTGTGTGTGTTTGCGTGTGCGTTTATTAGAGGTGGTATATGGCAGACTCTCTTTAAGCGCTCAAACACAAAAGCAGATGTTGTAGGTCCAGTCCTGTACTTAAGACTTAACATCTGATAATCCCCTGTCTTTGTGTCTTGTTAGAATAAGCCAAATGTTGGGCCCACAGTGAGTAGTATCAGACTAGCTCTGGTTTAGACTGCGGGAAATTAATTTTCATCTTTATTGTACTATATCATCAACTTTAAGTACAAAGCCTCAAAAGACAAAGTTGAATTTGATGCGAATTAAACATCTGCATTAATTGTTAAACTAATTTTCAGACACTTGATGGACTTCGATGGTGTGATTTGCCTGTAGGTGAGAATTAATATTTTTTTCATGAGCTAAAAATCCCAGAACACTCACCTCACCTCACCTCACACAGTTTAAAGCCCTGTCAGTTGTAAAACACAACTGTTTAACCCAGCATCCTTAACAGGTCCTTTAAACATTCACCCCTGTGGTGAAAATCAAGTTTTTTATGTTTTTAATTTGCTTTCAAACAAACCATGTGCAAATTCATAAGTCAACACCATTGCGGAGTATTTTCTCCTTAAAACTGCTGTGAATCAAAGACAATGCAGTTTGAAATCGCTGGTGTTTCTGATGTCACAAACTACTTTGTAACCAATCCCGTCAATGTGTGATCGTCAACAAGTTGATCTCTGTGCTGGTGTGAGTGAGTGGAGGCGGGGCTAATTTGCATATTCATAGAACTACGTATACTAAATGAGGCAAGAGTGTAGAGTTACATTCAAGATATTTTAAGGCATAAAAAAGAAAAATCTGGTGATTAAAGTTGAGTTTTAAGGGATACGATTATTAACTACAGGGGGACTTTAAATATATTTACTAAGAATTAAACAGATTTTCCAACAAAATCAGCATAAAAAAAAAAAGGTATTAAAAAAATAGGTCGGTCCATAATGCACTGTACACTATTCAACCTTATTTACACTTGATTACTTCATCCCTGTCAAACTCAGATAACATACAGATTAGATTCAGAATTTATAAATCTGTTCCTCACAAAAGCTATAGTCTAGCTTGAGAAGTCTTGGCAAACAGTCAAAAAAAGATTATGTGTTAAAAAGAAAAGTGTTCTTGAAAGTGTGCTGCCCATAACCAGAAATAGCAATGAAAAACAGAGTCACAGATGTGGAAGCATACCAGTCATTCACATTTAACTTTTTTTTTGGTCATGCTAAGTCTGAAATAAAGCTATATTCAAATTGATTAAATAAGCGTTCTTTTAACAAGTAAACCTTTTTTTTATACTTTTGTATTCATTAATATAGTTTTGCACTGAAGAGGAAAGCATTCATTACTCAAAAAGCTCAATAAAGTGCTGCTAATTATTAAGATACAACAGTGAACACTTGGCTTGTTCCGAATGATATTGAGCTGTTCATAAAAAAAATATATCATTCGACCAGTCAAACTTTTATTATTGCCATCTTTGACCTCCATGGTTTTGTTTTCAATTTTTTAATATTGTGGTGGCATCGTAGCCATGACCCTTTGATGTTCTTTTAACCCAGTCTGAGTGTTCTCACATTTTATATTGTTTTGCTGTGTACCTTCATCTTAGACCAGCAGGGAAATATTGCAGTTCTCTTCTTTGTTCATCTCTATAACTCTCCTCAGCGTTCATTCTTAAGGTCAATTGTCTAATGTCAATAGTGTATGAAGCACAACTCACACAAAGTCACTTTCACTCAAGCACGTTAAACGCACCCAGTTTGCGTGAACAAGTTGAACATGAGCAAAATCTGCATGGGACCTCATACAAAACTCCTGATTACACAGGTTGAATGACTGGATTTCGTCCACAAGGTTTTGACGAGCAACTGTAAATGTGACCACACCTTAACCTCTAGTGTGTATATGAGGATGTCACCTTCTCTCATCACACTTTGACAACACATCCGAATACAGGTGGTGAAAATTGTCACCTTGATGCTGTGAAAGTTTAAAGTTGTTGTAATAGCGTGTAAATTTGTGTAGTGTGACACTAATTTAAATGCAATTAAATCTTCAGACCTGCAGACTCAATTCTGTTCCTGCTTTGATGATCTGGCTAATACAATTTGGTAGCTTTGTGTTGCACAAAACAAATGTGTAGCGGCAGGACCAATCAGACACAGTTATTCATTTTATTGAATTAATAATCCAGCAAAGCCCCTCTCTCAACTACTAGGTGTTAAGGTATCTGCAACCCCCCAAAAGGGCAGAACAAGCCCCTGGTTACTATGATAACAAAAAAAAATCATCATGATAAGACTGAGTTATACACCAAAGGAATGTAGTCTCACTCTAAATTCACTCTGAAACAGACAAATGTAAACTTTTCCTAAAATATACAGTGCATCCTAATCCTACACCCTCTATATATAATCACTTGAGATATGTACAATCATGTATCCAGTTTTCCCATGTAATCATGTTTTTTTTATAGTGCCTTGCATGTATTAATCTAAACTCTCTGAATGAATGTTTTAGTATTATTAATCAAGGTCGCACATACACTCAGGCCGGTAAACTTGACAACCGCATCACCTGATGCGTGGCTGAGTAGCACCAGCGGTGGTCCGACAAAACACTTTTTTTTTGTACGTGAATATATTATTATCCCTCTCAAAGCGCAGAGTGGTAGGCTAAATTACGCATCTTTGTCGGGGAAATATAAAACAAATGTTTTTTTTAAATATGTAACTTTCTTAGATTATTTAGGTTACCAATATTTACTGATATTTATCTCAATGTTTTACTGTAGTGTTTCATTGACGGAAGGGCTAAAATAAGGTTTAAGTCAACAGGGCCTCATCACATCAAGCCATGTCGTAACTTTCCTCTCTCCCGACAATGAGTGAGTCAGGTTCCACAAGTTCCACATCATTTCTTCATCCAACGTGTAAGAAATTGATTGCAACTTCACTACCAACTTATCAACTTTCTATAGCTAAGGGATTGCAAGTATATCATATTTAATTAAAGGGTTAGTTCACCCAAAATTTTTTATTCTGTCAGTAATTACTCACCCTTATGTTGTTCCAACCCCGTAAGACTTTTGTTCATCTTCGGAACACAAAATAAGATATTTTTGATTAAATCTAAGAGCTGGATCACTCCTCCATAGGCTTATAAGGGATCGAAAATTGCCGGCCCAGAAAGTTAGAAAAAACAAACAAAAAAGACTTTATTCAACTATTCATTTTGTTCTCTATGGGCCTCTGAGTGAGTTTACGTAGTGTAACAGCGCAGTGCTTCTGTGTTGTACGTCACATGCATTCACACACATGACCAGCGTCGGCCAATAGTGAGCCTGTGTGCAGATAGTGTGACGTACAACCCAGGAGCGATACATATTGTATTTTCAAAAGTATGTTAAGCGCTCATTGTCACAGTTGTAAACATGAAGGCTTTCTTCAAGAGAGGAAGTGCTTTTATTTATAACTTTTCAGTCATATGAAAAAAGTAATTAAAAAACATTTTGTATGTACTGCAATTTGCTATCATGAGGAATCCAAATACTTGAAAAAATCTGTAAACATCTGGCAAAAGTGTCTTCACATACTGTAGCCTCAAAGTAACCTTACATTAACGCTGCATAATAACTACCTCCACATTCTGGCTAATTATTTGTTATCATGCTAGTGGTATATTAACACTTTCCACTGTTGCCTTTGGCTTGCTTAGTTGCAGTTTAAAATACCCTTAATATTCAGTAATATTATCAATTTGACAATTTGCACTGACACTATCATATGAGAACAAAAATTTAACTGGATTGAACTGACTGCCTTCTGTAGAGCTGCTATAGGCGAACTGAACTCATTTCATAACAATAACTTTACACAGTTATTGAACTGAACTGAATTAAACACTGAGCTGACTTGAGTTGAATAATGGTAATAAATAGTCTTCTGTAAATTCGAATGTGTCTCATATCTGATGCATCACGGATCATTATTTTCCTGCTTATTAGTATGAAGCTGC
This sequence comes from Semotilus atromaculatus, assembly GCA_031834385.1. Classification (NCBI taxonomy): domain Eukaryota; kingdom Metazoa; phylum Chordata; class Actinopteri; order Cypriniformes; family Leuciscidae; genus Semotilus; species Semotilus atromaculatus. The sequence goes on along the minus strand of JAULUF010000009.1, from coordinate 8,212,388 downwards.
TTTGAAACTATTAGTATTGCATAAATCACTATATAAATAAAGGTGACTTGATACACAGTACTGTATGGCTCCTTTTTGTTTGCATTTCCAACAACAACTCTATCTGCTTACACATTATGCACCAGGTTTTAGCTGCCATCTGAAACACTCACTTAGTTCCACCCTGAAAACCTACCGCTTAATTGGCTTGCCCTTCAACCCTGGATCATGCTGACATGAAGAGAGCTGTGGCATGACCATCCAGGCATGCAGAAGGAAAATCCCTTCCTTTTCTCTTTTTCTCTCTCTCTGTATCCCTACTAATCCTCTTGCTAGGCTCCTATGAAAAGAAGGTAAGTGGCTTGTTAGTGGGTAAGACTTCCCCCAGTGGCATGATTACGGACAGCTCTGCAGAGGTGGAGTTAGGAAAGAGTGAGACAGATAGGGAGTGTGCTAGGAAAATATGGTATTGGTGTAAACACAAAAGTGCACGAGCAATAAAAACTGTAAGAAAGCTACAAACAAGACTTGAGGCGCATGCAAATTTGGCCAAATTATTCTTTCTAGGCACACACTTGGCTGGATATATTTTGTTTGATCTATTGACCTTTTAAAAAATTAACACAGCATTATCGGTTTTAAATTATACCTCATAAATATCATGCAACTAATGGTCATAAGATGAAAGAATACAAAGAGCACAGAGTACACCATACAGCATATCTAGCAGTCTAAGTATAAAAAGAGATGGTGCTAATCATTAACAGGCTGAAAAACTAGAAAAACTACAACCTTCACTGCAAAACTAAGGGGGAAAAATACCTTTAATATATTTGTCTTGATATCATCTATAAACATATTAAGGGACAGTTCACCCAAAAATGAAAATTGTCTCATCATTCACTCACTATCATGTCATTCCAAACATGCATGGCATTCCTTCTTCGGTGAAAGAGAGGAGATATTTCAGGAAATGTGTAAAATGTGTTTGTTTATTTTAGTGGAAGTCGACCTGGAAGTCCATGGTTACCAACATTCTTCAAAATATATTGTGTGTTCCGCAGAAGAAAGTCATACAGATTTGGAATGGCATGAGCATGAGTGAATGATGAGAGAATATTCATTTTTGTGTGAACAAAAGAACATCATTACTTGAGAATCACAACTGTGTAACATAAAAAAATAAAATAAAAAGATAAATTAAAAAAAGAATACTGTATATATACAGTATATATATATATATATATATATATATATATATATATATATATATATATATATATATATATATATATATATATATATATATATATATATATATATATATATATATATATATATACATACAGGGCTTGACATTAACGCGTATCCTACCATCATGCTCAGACCCCGCCCAAATCGGGACGTGACTCCTCACTCTCAATAGCATGCACGCGTTTTCGGTGCAGCTCGAGATGCGCGATTCACACAGGCAGTGTGCAAGTTCTAACCTGTTAACATGGGAGCCGAAATAAAAACGGACACACCACACAGCTGAGACGTGCACGCCACGCAGCCAGTGCGCTTATTTCAGATGCCTTTTGAAAAGACTACAATTATTCAACCCGCCAAAGTGGCTAGTTGGAGTGACTGTGTTACCCGCCACGAGCAAACTCCCTGAGGAATGCTTCCAGCACCTTGTTGAATCTATGCCACGAAGAATTGAGGCAGTTCTGAAGGCAAAAGGGGGTCCAACCCGTTTCTAGCATGGGGTACCTAATAAAGTGGCCGGTGAGTGTATATACACAGGGAGTTTGGTCCACAGGGAGTTTGGTCCATATTGACATGATGGCATCACACAGTTGCCGCAGATTTGTCGGCTGCACATCCATGATGCGAATCTCCCGTTCCACCACATCCCAAAGATGCTCTATTGGATTGAGATCTGGTGACTGTGGAGGCCATTTGAGTACAGCGAACTCATTGTCATGTTCAAGAAACCAGTCTGAGATGATTCCAGCTTTATGACATGGCGCATTATCCTGCTGAAAGTAGCCATCAGAAGTTGGGTACATTGTGGTCATAAAGGGATGGACATGGTCAGCAACAATACTCAGGTAGGCTGTGGCGTTGCAACGATGCTCAATTGGTACCAAGGGGCCCAAAGAGTGCCAAGAAAATATTCCCCACACCATGACACCACCACCACCAGCCTGAACCGTTGATACAAGGCAGGATGGATCCATGCTTTCATGTTGTAGACGCCAAATTCTGACCCTACCATCCGAATGTCGCAGCAGAAATCGAGACTCATCAGACCAGGCAACGTTTTTCCAATCTTCTATTGTCCAATTTCGATGAGCTTGTGCAAATTGTAGCCTCAGTTTCCTGTTCTTAGCTGAAAGGAGTGGCACCCGGTGTGGTCTTCTGCTGCTGTAGCCCATCTGCCTCAAAGTTCGACGTACTGTGCGTTCAGAGATGCTCTTCTGCCCACCTTGGTTGTAACGGGTGGTTATTTGAGTCACTGTTGCCCTTCTATCAGCTCGAACCAGTCTGGCCATTCTCCTCTGACCTCTGGCATTAACAAGCCTCACTGGATGTTTTTTCTTTTTCGGGCCATTCTCTGTAAACCCTAGAGATGGTTGTGCGTGAAAATCCCAGTAGATTAGCAGTTTCTGAAATACTCAGACCAGCCCTTCTGGCACCAACAATCATGCCACGTTCAAAGTCACTCAAATCACCTTTCTTCCCCATACTGATGCTCGGTTTGAACTGCAGGAGATTGTCTTGACCATGTCTACATGCCTAAATGCACTGAGTTGCCGCCATGTGATTAGCTGCTTAGAAATTAAGTGTTAAGGAGCAGTTGGACAGGTGTACCTAATAAAGTGGCCGGTGAGTGTATATATATATATATATATATATATATATATGTATATGCAGTGGTAATAAAACTAAGATTATTTTAAGATAACCTTATAATCTCTTAAACCAAGTCTCAAAACAAGATAAATGTACTTAGATAGCGATATTAAGGATGTTCACACTTTTTTTTTTTTTTTTTTTTTACTAGAAAGCAAAACAGAAATACTAAATAAATTAATAAAAAAAATTAGTGTTGTCATACACAAAAATGTGCTTCAGAAAATGAGATGTTCACAGGACAAGAGATCTCTGAACAAGATCGCTGGGAAAACCGCTTTGCTTCATTTAGCATTGAAAAGGCTGAATGTAATATTAGCAGACTGATTACAGCACTATAAACACTTACAAACAGTGTGTGAAACCATGCTAAACATTTGACAGATGTATGCTTCATTGTCACATGATCAATTCAGTGAGAGCTGTTCAATTATCATCTCAGAAATCAATCAGTTATTAATAATCTAATGTTCTGACAAAATGTCTTAACTTGGCATTCTAAACAATACATAAACATAGTCAAGAAGACAATGCAATTTTGGTTGATATTTCATTCCTTTCTATGGAAATTGAACACAGAGGATTGCCTTTTGGAATAAACTATCCTGAAAATACATATACATGCTAAAGAAATAGAACAAGCAGTTGTATGCTATTCCTGAACACTGCTGACAATAAAGCTGATCATAGAGCAGGATATAATTATAGATAAAAGGATATAAAAACTTTATAAGCTGTTTTCCTACTATAACACTAAATTATGTTTTTTGAAAATGTACAAATGCAGAAAGTTTTCTGTGATTTAGGGTACATTTAGAGGTAGGATTAGTGAAAGTTTGTACAGTATAATAATCATTGTCTTTTGAGGAATTCCCCATAAAGTTTGTGTGTGCGCGCGTGTACACTCCAGTATTCAATGTCACATGATCCTTCAGAAATCATTCTAATATACCAATTTGGTGCTCAACATTTATTTTTAAAAGCATTTGTGCAGGTTAATATTGAGTGGAAATCCTGATACATTTTTAAGATGTCTTGAAGAGAGTAGAGAGTTCAAAAGAACATCTATTTGAAAGATAAATCTTTTGTAACATTATAAATGACTAATGCCTATACTGTCACTTTTGATCAACTGAATGTATTCCAGCTGAATAAAAGTATTTCTTTTAATAAAAAAAGAATGGTAGTGTATTACATTTTTAAGGATAGAAAAAAGTAATACAAAGTTTTAATGTGTGTACCGTTAATCACGATTGACGTTGCTTCACTAAAGCAGTTGAGTCTGCACACTTTTGTTTCTATGGAGTTGGCAGGGACGCTTACCTCAATGCCATGGCAAAATCTTGTTGGAAAATCATCCCAGACTGCTCAAACATTCTAAGAACCAACACACGGCAATTGAGCATGTTCAGTCCAGTGAAAACAGACGGCAACAAACACCAATGCAAGCCAACACAGATAACACACTGAACCAACGCAACCTAACAACTATTGGATGCTGGTGTTTGTTGCCATTCTGAAGCACATCACACGAAACAACAAACATGTGTTTATTCATACATATTCACTGCTGAATACTCATTCTGGATCAGATTATCTACTTTACCGATAAGATAAAAGAAGCAGACGTGTCAACCAGCCGAGCCTCACAAATTACACAGCAGCAGACGGTCAGAGAGGTTTAGAAACAGCACATAAACACTCAGTAAGTGTCTAAACCTCTTAACTTGTGTGCTGCAATGAGACGTGTCTATCATAGTACATTCTTTGAATGCACATCAAGGAGAATTGTTTTCATTTGAGCAACTGTTAATGGAATGTTCATAAAGGCAGTTGTGTCTCTGCAGGCAATATCAGATGTTGCTGTTAATTAAAACTAAACACATGAACACAGTGGAATACGGAGAATTTACTCGTCAAGTTTGTCGGGCAAAATTAACGTTGGAACTCAAATACGATAAGACAAAAAAAGTAATAGTAAAGAGAATGGCTCAGTCGTCATTACACATTTAACTGGGATAAAAAAGGAACGGGTTTATCTCATAACAGCAATAGTTCACCCCCAAAAAGTACCATAACTGTAATCCATATGATTTAGTACTGTGGGATGAACATTTGGATGAGTGGAAGAGAGCGTGCATAGCTGTGACAGCTGTGTGTGGGGCAACACTGTCACCCTATGACCGGGTCAGCCACTGACTAGAAGGAAGGATAATACACAGGATAGGTCAACAGTCATATTTATCACTGTGGTACAGAGAAAGGTACAGGACAGTGGTCCTCCAGCAGCTATTTTAGGTCTTGGAACACGGTTGCGAACCACTGGTACAGGATGTGAGATGTGTGATAAGAAAGGATAGAAATGTTACGGTATTTTCCCTCTATAGCATTTCCAGCATTTTGATTATGATGATACTTAATTTAGTATCAAAAAACATATCAGAGCTGTCTCAGAATCTGAAATATGATTTTCTTTTTTAAACCACATTTTTTAATAGTGCCTGAATAACGTCACTTACATATTTGTGCAAGTCATTGTATAAGAGTGTACTTTAGATAATATAATATAATATAATATAATATAATATAATATAATATAATATAATATAATAAAAACAGGAGCATGAACGTTTTGAGAGAAATTTCAACTATCCTCTGAAAGCTTATCGAAGTTGTCTTTCTGTCCCTGATATAATTGTTTTTTGCTTTCCTGCAGAGTTGTAAAAACTGGAACTAAACCCCATCAAGCTCCAAATGAGGAACTAGCATTAAGGAATAATTTGAGCTCACACTGTGCAGACTCTGATCTTCCCAGCGCGCGGGTGTGTGCTTGGTTGTTAGACAGAAAGGGAGGGAAAGATCAACAGTGTAGATCAGTAAGTCTTTGCAATAAATGGAAGGAAAGTGATAGGAAAAGTAGAGCAGTAGAGGAAGGGATCAGGCATTATTTTGGATTATTCCTAAACACTTCTAGATTACAAAAGGCCAGCAAACCGCCCCATCTACCCCACCTCCCACAAACACAGACATCTCTCTTCTGCTGCACTAAAAGCACAGATTATCTTTGTGACATTTCTGTAGTGTTTCCTTAAATATGCCACAAATCCAGCTTAGCACACTGAAAATTATCAGAAATACACCCAGCCTTCAGCTCCCCTACAGTATAGCCTCCTGAGTCCTGAGAGAGAGAGAGAGAGAGAGAGAGAGAGAGAGAGAGAGAGAGAGAGAGAGAGAGAGAGAGAGAGAAAGAGAGAGACAGCTTGCCAGAGGTCTTGCAACTTTCATGTCGTCTTGAGTGACAGCAGCCTCAGTGACACCCTGACATGTGCTGGATTGTGCAGAGCAGATTATACAGTAATAAACAGATCCATTACATCCAGCATCACAGCAGCTCTTTTTCTCTCGCCTTCCCCTACTCTTCGCATGTTCCTCACCACCTTTGTTTTTATCTTCGATTTGACAAAGAAACAGAAAAAAAAACCTTCCTTCTTAGAACCAGGGATGTTGCCCCCAGTGCAAAGAGCCAAGAAGTTGTGGATCCTGGGAAATCAGTGGGAAAAAAAGGGGGGTAAATAAATATAAAAATACAATAATACAACTGGCACGGCACTAAGGTTTGTTTTGGTTTCATACCTCTGTATTTTTCTCTCTCACTAACTCAAAGACAGTGCATCCTTTGGGGCGAAGTGAAGAGAGATTGTAGACTAGCCTTGATACCTGTGCAGCTCTCCAGTCAGCCTATATAACTGCCAGGAAGAAACATGGCTCACGGCCCCAGGAAGAGCAATCCCTAATTCCCCCATTAGTCTCAATAAGGGACTCACTGTTAGCGTAAAGAGGTTATGATGACATTATTGGGGACTGTGATGGTGGGGACCTAATGAGGCACCAGGGGGCTTCAAGTGTGCAGATAGTGGAACAGGATCACGCCTTCAGCCATGACCGCAGGGCCAAAGAGATGGACAAGCGCTAGTCTGAGTTCCCCTGTTAAACGGCTGTGCACTTTTATTTCTCTACACAGAAGGTGTAGTTTATCAAGAATTTTACCTGCACAAACAAGGGCAGTGCCTCAGTGGGAAGAAGGAAACCTGAGGTAGGCAGCTTCGGTGAGCAACAGAGCAATTGGGGAAAAACATCGCTATGGGCTTTGTCTTTGTACCACTACATAAGCAATGCTGTGCATGTCTTAAAGGTGTGCTTAAAAGCAACAGCTTGATATTTCTAATCTAAAATGTTTTGAGCTCATCTTTGAAATGGAAACTAGAAGAGTGACATTTTAATATAATCAAAGATGGTTGATCATTTACAAGTGTTGTTTTCCATGAGTTGTTCTGCTGCTCAGGAGGCTGATGGGCACCTGGGGAAATTCGGCTGGATCACTCACACCTGCAGAGTTAGATGAAAGCCCAGAGATTACTGCGCTCCAGAGGATGCTGGCCAAGTGCACTTCTGCTGGCCACACTTCCCAAGCCCGCTTTAATAAGGCGATGCAGGAGAGAGAAAGAGAACGGGAGAGATGCGCGCACCCTGAGGAAAACCAAATGGTGGTGATTCAGGCTTGGCTGAGGACTCAATGTAAAATGAAACGAGTGGAAACCAAGAAGAAAACCCAAAAACTTAGCATGTGATCTAATGCTGCTTTCTAAAGGCCCCTTTACACCAAGTATAACAACAACTATAACAATAACTATATTAGTTTATATAAATATAATAGCTTATATATAGTTTTAATAATCATAATTCTATGGAAATAGGGAAGTCCAAATCACAGTTATAATGATAACGTCACAGAGAAACGATACAGTTGGAATCACCTTCAGTAAGATGAATGATTAAAAACATTCACTAACCAATCAGAATCCACCTGACATTAAACAGCTTGAGCATTTAAAGTGGCAGATGACATAACTTGCATGATTATAATAGAATGTCATCTCCCGTTGGTTTGGATGATAAAAGATTTTTAGCATCCAATTTGCTAAATAATTTGCTGAGAAAATGATCTAGATTTTGAGGTTATTCATGGTCTAAAGTAATTCTAAAGTTACTTTAAATTCTAAAGTAATTTGTTAATGCTTTTACACTTTTCCTTTTACACTAAATTTCCTTTTAATGTTCGATGGTTGAAGAGTGAGTAGAATAATGTCATCTCATTGTACCCCGTTTTTTTAAATATGTATTATTGCGTTGATAGAGCAAACCTTTCGCTGATTGTTTCCAGTTTCATGGAGGCTACTCTCATAATTCGGGCAAAGTGTCATGGGGCGACGGGGGCGTAGAAAAAAGGTGGATTCAAAACCTCCAAATTATCAGATAAATGTCTGTTGCACTATTTACCATGAAAATTAGCACCATTTGGTTATACTGTGCATCTTCTTGGCTATAACCCAAGGTCATGATAATTGGATTATCACTTTATACTTGCAAACCAACCACAGCTGAGATTAATTAAACTCAATAATGCCAGTGCCTCAACTCGTTTTTAGAACTAAAATGGTGCACAATGGCTGGTGGGTACATTTCCCTATTCACTTCCTGTCAAGTACCCTTGCTCCCTATTATGTTATTTGCATTACAACTTTGGACTGAACATATACAGTACATTACCTTTGACTTCTGGCCAAATACCCCGTTAAGTTGGCTTTGCAGTGGAATATCAGTCGAATAGGACGCTGGGACTGCAGTACAGCTGAGAATCAGACTCGGACCCAGCAGCATAAGACACCATTTTCATTAAGAACAGCAGGAATACAAATGAACCCTAGCAAGCCACCACTGTACCTCGTGTTCTCTGCTGTAATCTGAGTGTAAGCGCTAAATTGCATTGGTTCTCTCATCAAGCATGTAATTGTGTTTCTTGACATGCCACTGAAAGCACTGCAATGGGGCCCATCCTCAAGGACAGTGTTATGTTTTATTCATTTCTCATTTCGAGTAGCGTATGTTCTCTCTCCTTCCTTCTTTCTCCCCCTCACTCTACCTCTGTGAATTTCTCTCCATCTCAATCAACCTGTGTAATTTTGCTGGTAATTTCTAACTTTACTGTCCCTTGCCTACACACATACAAGCTATGCAAGTAGCCTATGTGTTAGTTGGATTAAATGTGTTCGCCATTTGCCGTGAGAGGGTCTGGAAGACACTGAAAACCTTCCATGTGTGTAATTGTATGTAATGAGCCAATCACGGCACTTTTTTTACTGGAGCTCCGAGCCTGCAGCAAGTGGCCAGCTACCTGTCTTCATCAGAGCGTGACTGCTCTCTTTAACTCTCAAGTACTTGAGCGATGCTCAGACTTTCACGCATTTCACACATCCATGGATTTAATCTGGGGTGTCATCCCTTGCAGTTTGTGTATAGTATGAGTGTGTCACACTAAACACCCGCTCTGTGACTGTTTTAAACTGTGTATGTGTAAGACACTGTGGCTAATATTGGAAGACACAAAGCCTGGAGGAAGTGTTATTTCCTGTTTCCCTGATGCTGTTGATGAAGTGTATATAAATATTGTAAATGTATGCACATTTGCATGTGTGATCTTCAAGTTTTGGCTTTTGTGTTTCTTTATGAGTGCAGTTGTAAATAATAAAGGTAAAGTGAGACACACAAGCATCAATTATTGTGTGCATGTCACAATTCTCCAAATCCTCGATTCAATGACATTTTTGTTTCTAAGTTCACGGTTCGGTTCGATTCGATTCTCGTTTCTTTTTTTTTTTTTTTTAAAGCACAGTTTGCTATGCCATTTTTAGACAAGACTTTTAAGCAATATATATAATTGACCTTTGTTCGCAATGTACCACACTACATTGTCCAATTTAAAACATTTATTAACAAAATAAAGTCACAATAACTTATATCTTCAGTCTACTGGAAACTTAAGCAAAATAACCTGCCATGTAGTTTCTCTTTTGTAACTGCAGTCTTATTCACAGAAGATGACATTCAAGTTCACAACAAAACAAGTTGGTTTAACAGATACATATATGTTTTCCTTGCTTTACCTCGGTCTTAAAGTAAAAACATGACTGTGAAAAATATTAGTATTTATTGTGGTATTTAATTAAATGCATTTATGATGAAATTACAACATTTTCATGTCAATTTGTGTTCATTTTGACCACGAACTGTGGGCTATCACTTTAACTCAGCGCGTGCAGCACAGCAAAAATAGACTCGGTGCAGAAATGAACGACACTTGTCTCATTCGTGGAGGTGGAAAATCAAGTTATTTGTGACATGCAAGATTTATTGTATAAAGATTTATACTGTTCTGAGTCTGAGTCTGAGTCTGCTGTTTTTGTCAATTTAAAGTTTTAATTTAAAAAGTGGAAGAATATGGTACACGCACATACAGTAGCAGAGCTTGCAAACTGTAGCTTTTTTGAAGCGCGAACTTTGAACGCGAATGTGAAATTCAACATAACTCACTGGAAATCACAAATACTCCCACTGTCCCACACCGGCGACTTCAGTTAAAGAGGAGGGGGTTCAAGTCCTGTCGATGGGTCTCCTGCATCTGCAGTTGCCATGCTATCTTTTAACTGGCTGTAGCTAAGGTAGAGGACTCGCAGCACTTCAACACACGTGTTATTTTCTGCTTTGCAAACCGACTGGACGTGACATGGGGGCGTGGCAGCATCGACGATTCCATTTTTGAATTCAAAGTTCGAGATTGAGACTTAATTTAGGTCGATTTCGATATCAGTATTGGGTTAATGCAAAACTAATATGGAAGTTGGTGTAACCAGCAACAATGAAAAATGCATGACTTTATCTATTCATCCCTGTCTGAAATGTATGTGCTTTTAAAAGCAGAATGAGGGGGTCGTGATTCAAGGGTCCTCCAACAAAGCCCCTGCTGAACCAAATAATCTTACATGCACATTTTCACAAAGCCCTAAAGCACTAAGCAAACATTTACTCATGCATACACACACATCTTTCTGAACCTATATGTTCCACCCATTTTCACAGTTTGTGTCTCAACACACACACCTACAAAATCATTACCATATGCTCATCTGATGGCACATTAAAAACTAATCCTCACGCCAGAGGTAAAAGGAGAATGGCCAAACTGATTAAAAACAAAACAACAGTAACTGAAATAGCTACTCATACTCATTACAACCGAGGTATCCAGAAGAGCATCTCTGAATGCACAACATGTCCAACTTTGAAGAAGATGGGCTACAGCAGTAGAAGACAAAAATGTTGCCTGGTCTGATGAGTCTCAATTTCTGCTGCAAAATTCAGATGGACCATTCACACCAAGGCGCAGATAAACGTTATCGTTGGAATCATTCACTTTCAGAATGTTTTTTTCCCCCAGCTGATGAACGACAAAACCAGTGACAGCCAATCAGAACCCACTAGACTTTAAAGAACTTGATCATTTAAAGCGGAAGACGACAAACCTGCAGCATACACTTAAACGTGGGTGTGGATGGTAGTTATCGTTATAATTATCTTTATAGTTATGGGGCTTGTAGGCTCAGAATTTGGTGTAAACAACACCAAAGCATGGATCCATCCTGCCTTGCATCAATGGTTCAGGCTGATGGTGGTGGTATAATAGTGTGGGGAATATTTTTTTGCCACACTTTGGGCCTCTTAGTACCAATTGAGCTTTTTAAAAAAGCAACAGTCTGCCTGAGTAGTGTTGCTAGCATCTCCATCCCATTATAACACATAAATACTCACAGTATGCCAATCTTCCTATGGCTACTTCAGCAGGATAACACGCCATGTCACACATCTCAAATCAACTCAAACTTTCTTCTTGAACATGACAATGAGTTGGTTATACTCAAATGGCCTCCACAGTCCCCAGATCTCAATCCAAAAGAGCACCTTTGGGATTAGTGGAACGGGAGATTCGCATGATGGATGTGCAGCCAACAAATCTGCAGCAACTGCATGACGCTATCATTCAATTCAATTCACATTTATTTGTATAGCGCTTTTCACAATACATATAGTTTCAAAGCAGTTTTACAGAAAATGCCGGTTTCTACATTTCAATTTAGAGTGATCTGTTATCAGAGGTGACCCGGGTCCAAGTTACTCGTTTCAGAAATGTACACGTCCAAATCACAAAGTTAGCTAACAATGTATTAATTAAAACGATGTATCAATTTAAGGCAGAAACAATGAGCTCATTGATGTAATGATGTTGTTAACAAATGATTGCAATATATAGACAATTTAGCATTGGTGCATGTCAATCATTTCAATATTGACCAAAATCTCAGAAGAATGTTTCAAGCATCTTGTTGAATCTATGGTATGAAGAATCCAACACATTACTAGCAAGGTGTACCTAATAAAGTGGCAGGTGAGTGTATACATACACTATTTGGAGAAAAGATTGGATAACCCTTGGATTTGTTAACAAAACTAGCTAGCAGTCAATTAACTAAACATGAATTTGGTTGTTTCTGAATTCCAATTCTTAATTCACAAACTGATTGAAACCCATGCACATTGATTAAGATTGTTATTCTTGCCATCAAGGACATTTAAGAATTAAGCATCAATTACTTCAGCTGATGTGTAATTCAGTGTAAATGGTGTAAATGGACTGACAAATGCCTGACTGACAAATGCCTGAGTTGTAATGTTCTTCTCCTATATTTGATAAACATTTGATCAATAACTGCTGCTATGATCAATAGAAAATGTACACAAACATCTCTCTTAAACGAAATGTTGCACTATCTATAATAGTAGAGTACAAGAGCTGCACAACTGTTGTCCAGAATGTTTGTGTGAGTTTTGTGAGGTATGAGTCAGTCCTGAACTGAAACTGGATAAGTGTGCATGTCAAGGCCAGAACAGACTGCAGTAATGTGTATTTGCAGCAGGACACAGATAGTTATGCACATATACTCACAGCAAAGCATTAGGGGCATTCCCCTCACCCTATCAAAAATAATGGGAATGCTATCGCTTTATTGTCTGTCTCCCTCACCTACACCTTTGTGATTGGTGTCGGCATCATGTTTTTCTCATTTTAGAGTGTGACGGGGGGCTGGCCCACCCGACGAGAAGCAATCACACACTCAGTAAAATCATCCACACTTGGACATCCATGGCCCCCCGGCCCGACCCACCTACACCTTTGGCTGCTGTATAGCCTGACTGGGATTGATTTGAGTCTCCCCCACTGCTCCTACTACTGATGGGAATGAACACAAACAGAAGGAGACTCAATCAATGCAGGACATTCAGCACTAAACATCTCTAGCATATGCATTTGTCTGGGTGTGAGAGGGCTGGAAGAACTCAGGATCCTGGTGCAATTCATTCAGAGTTCTGTGACCTTACAATTTGGAAGCAGAAAATCTAGTGTTCAATCCAGAACTACAAAAGCACCTTGGATGGTAATAACATTTACCAGTTGATTTCAATAACATTTTTTGGCAAAACCTTGCAATGAAGGTGCAATTTCTTGTAGAATTGCATGATGGCTACACTTTGAGTGATGTAGTGGCTGAAGCTGGTAAGGCTGGTAATCTGAAGCCTCCTGGTTCAAACCCTTTAAGTAGAGAGCCATAAGCCATCACCAATGTGCCACAGAAAAGGAGAATACACAGCAGTATTCTCCAGGGGGATTGTTCCTGAACTGTAAGTTACTTTGGATAAAAGTTTCTGCTAATGAACTACCTGCTATACTGCCGTGCAAAGGCTAAAAGGCCGTAACTTCGTTTTTGGATGAAAATTAGTTATTGATATTTTTGGCACATTCAAGACCTTCTTTATCATGTGGTATCTTGAGTCAATTCCATAGTTTTTTACGAGAAAATAATGGGTTGTCTTAACAGTAACTTCCAAAAGTCCACCAAGGCAGAACACCATAACACCAGTTACCGCTCTGTTTTGGAACGCTCATATTGAGTTACGGTACTCTGCCTTTGTTTAGCCACGTGTCAATATGAAGTTACTTTACCGGTGTTCTATCAAATAATGCTACCTATCAGATTGTACAGTGTTCTGCCTTTGTTTTACTCTCCATTAAAATTAAAATTACTGTGTTCTGCCTTTGTTTGCTAAAGCCCCGCCTTATCCAGGTCGGGTACGGGACCTGGTTTAGCACCGCCCTGAACACGGTCGAGCCGACGCAGGACTATATCACAGGGAGTGATAATAATGAAGCAACAAGGGTATATTGATGCATACAAATACAACATAATGAAGCAACAAGTGTAGGCTACTGGGGCATACAACATCAGACCATCTGTTACAAGTGCGTTATACCTATAATCACAGTGTCCGGAATAAATCTGCAGGACGAGCCAAGTTCACAAGCACAATGATAGGGCAGACAGCTGAAACCACTGCATACTGAAAAGACGCAGAACACAGAAGGTTGTGCTATAAATGCATTAGTCGTCTAGGCAGTCCAGAACATGCTCCCCACTGAGTCTCAAGGGGGAAAGCACTGCGTTCGTAGGCCTAATTTTCGTGAACGTACAAGGAGCGCAACACCTTCAAACATGAATCTCGGGAAGCGCCTGTGAAAAAGGGGCTATCTGAATGTGAAAGTATGCGTCTTTCAGATCCACCGCTATAAACCAGTCCCCAGGTCCAATGTGCGCGAGGATCTGTTTTATCGTGATCATTTTGAACGTGCGCTTAGCAAGTCTTATGCCACTCGGTACCTACCAATTGATGATACTCTATGGAGGTATTTTGTCATGTCTAATGTATTAATAATGCCATCAGAATGCAACCAAAGCACAGAATAGCAATAAGTAGATGGCTATACGTAATTGTAAATCCTACAAAATAAATGCAATGCTCACAAGATTTTATTCAGGTGTTAATACATTATAATGATTCTGTTAATGGTGATCAGCAACCAAATATTGATAATGTGTTACTGCCTTAAAGTTACTACCTTTTGCCTTGGCATGACTTCTCACTTTTTGCTGGCAAAGGCAGAGTACAGTAACTTTAAAAAAGTGGTCAAAAGTAAAGTTTGAGCTCAAGATTTTTTTATGTAGATAATTTTCATTACTAAAACATCTAATTGACAGATTTGCAGTGTCCTACCTATAATCAATTTGGCGGGACAACTAAAAATCTTTTACGTCATTTTTTTCAGTTCCACACTCTGGCGAGTTAAGGTCTTTTGCCTTTGTAGTAGACCAGGCTGTTTCATATTGAACCAAATAATTTAGAAGTTTCTCAATCAGGCAAATTAGCACAGCCCACTGGAAAGAAAAATCACAAATAAGATCTCTTTAACATCTGTCGTCTCATCTTTATTTATTTTTTTCTATTGTTTATTCCCCCTCTGTCTGTCTGTGACAGGTGCAACACATGAACATGGTCACACCCTGGATCTTGTTTTATCCCATGGTTTTTCTGCATGTGACATTAACATTTCTGATACAGTATTTTTTTTCTAATCACAAGTCTGTTGTGTTTGAAATTTCTCTCCCTTGTTTTGCTGTTAAACCATGTGTGTCTGCATGCTGTCTTCGTACAGTGAATTCTCCAACAATTAATGACTTTTGTACCGCTTATAATAATGTTTCTATTCCACTTAATATGGATCATGCAAACCCATTTTCTCAATTATGTGCTGAAAAGTTACTCTAAGTCTATGTGTACCAGTATCCTAGATTATATTGTTCCTTTGAAGGTTAAGCGTACTAAACCTAAATCGTGCCCTTTGAACGTTTTTGTAGACAAGTAGAGGGGTGGAAGAAGGACAAGCTTCAAGTTTCTTTTGAGATCTTTAAAAAATACTCAAGAGCAGAGGCCAATAATTTTTCTGATGTTATTGAAAAAATGGCTAAAAACGTAGAGTTTTATATAATACGCTAAATTATGTTATTAATCATCCTGTTTCTGACTGTCTTGTGCTTCTTTACAAACATGTATTGTGCATTCTTTACATGCTATAGTGCAGCTTATTAAAACATCTAATTTGGATCTGATTTTTTGTTTAAACCATTTCAAAACTGCCCTTTTTTCAAAAGTTCTGAAGAAAGTAGTTTTTACCTAATTACAGACCTTTTTGGAGAAAAATTCAGTGCTTCAGGTTTCTAATCAGCACTTTTAAAAGTCTATAATGATATTTTATTAATTGTCGATTCCGGAGCTTCTGTAATCTTAGTATTATTGGATCTTAGTGCTGCATTTGAAATATTACCGTAGATCACACTATCTTGTTTTATCGTCTTGAGCAATATATCGGTATTCAAGGAGTGGCTTGAACACTTTTAATCTTGGTCCGCTGGCCTCATATAATAAAACAGTGGTGAAGAATGCTGTTGTCAAATCCAGATTTTTCCACTTGAGACTTTTGGCTTAAGTCAAGACATTTATCTCTTTCAAGGACCTTGAGAAAATCATTAATGTCTTTATTTTTTCTAAGACATTTTTTTAAGGCCTGATTATTGTAATTCTCTTTATATAGGACCGAGTTGTCGCGTTTGCAAGTAGTCCAAAATTCAGCCGATAGGATGCTGACAGGTACGCAAAAACGATAGCACATTACTCAGATTAGATTTTTCCTTAATTGGTTGCCAGTACGTTTCTGTGACGATATGCGGCTGGAGAAACCCGCTTGTGCCTCTGGGGGGCACTCCTTTCTAGTTTATTGTGTTTCCTTTATGTTTTACCCTGGACTGATTATGGTTGATTTTATGCACCTGTGTTTTATTATCTTGTTTAGCACTCCTGTCTTAAGCCTGAGTGGCCCTTTGTACCTTGGCTCAGTATTGTATGTGTCTGACTGCATTACCTAGCCTTGTTCCAATTTCCTTGTATTCTAGTGTTTCGGTTCCCTGATTATCTGCCTGTTCCCGGTTTCCCGTTTGCCTTATCCCTGCACGGATTTGATGTTTGTTTGGACTGCTTACCTGGTTTTGACCCCTGCCTGTTTCCTTGTACCTGTCTCTGGATTCTCCTCATAATAAAGCCTGTGTTTGGATCTCCACTGTCTGTTTCCGAGAGCAGTTCATGACAGTTTCCAAATAGAATTTAAAGGAGCTGTTTGTAAGAAATTTATTTCAATTAATCATACATTTTCCCTGATATGTCACTAGACATTAAGAAATCATGTTCATTTCAAATACTTATATCACTGACAACAGTAGTCCGGCCAGGATATTGTCATTTAAAAAGTGAAGTTGCAGCCCTCAACTGATGTTGATGTTGTCATGTTGTGTTTTGTTTGATGCTCCACCCTCCACCGATCTACCAATCACGAAGTCTGTAGTGTTGCAGCATTCAGGTTGTCAGCTCTGCTCTAGTTACCACAGCTGCAGCTAATAACGTGTCGTAATCGGATCCTGCAGCATATCTGGCAACCTTGAGTCAGTAATTTGAAAGTGATTGCAGTACCAGTTTTGGCCACAATCTTACATACTGCTCCTTTAAGCTGTTATTGCTTTTGAATCATTAAATGGGTTGGCGCCAATTTACCTTGCAGACCCTCTGAAACAGCACACATCTACAAGATCTCTGAGGTCCTCTGATCAGCTGCTCATATACACTCACCGGCCACTTTATTAGGTACACCTGTCCAACTGCTCCTTAACACTTAATTTCTAAGCAGCCAATCACATGGCGGCAACTCAGTGCATTTAGGCATGTAGACATGGTCAAGACAATCTCCTGCAGTTCAAACCGAGCATCAGTATGGGGAAGAAAGGTGATTTGAGTGACTTTGAACGTGGCATGATTGTTGGTGCCAGAAGGGCTGGTCTGAGTATTTCAGAAACTGCTAATCTACTGGGATTTTCACGCACAACCATCTCTAGGGTTTACAGAGAATGGTCCGAAAAAGAAAAAACATCCAGTGAGCGGCAGTTCTGTGGGCGGAAATGCCTTGTTGATGCCAGAGGTCAGAGGAGAATGGCCAGACTGGTTCGAGCTGATAGAAGGGCAACAGTGACTCAAATAACCACCCGTTACAACCAAGGTGGGCAGAAGAGCATCTCTGAACGCACAGTACGTCGAACTTTGAGGCAGATGGGCCACACCGGGTGCCACTCCTTTCAGCTAAGAACAGGAAACTGAGGCTACAATTTGCACAAGCTCATCGAAATTGGACAATAGAAGATTGGAAAAACATTGCCTGGTCTGATGAGTCTCGATTTCTGCTGCGACATTCGGATGGTAGGGTCAGAATTTGGCGTCTACAACATGAAAGCATGGATCCATCCTGCCTTGTATCAACGGTTCAGGCTGGTGGTGGTGGTGTCATGGTGTGGGGAATATTTTCTTGGCACTCTTTGGGCCCCTTGGTACCAATTGAGCATCGTTGCAACGCCACAGCCTACCTGAGTATTGTTGCTGACCATGTCCATCCCTTTATGACCACAATGTACCCAACTTCTGATGGCTACTTTCAGCAGGATAATGCGCCATGTCATAAAGCTGGAATCATCTCAGACTGGTTTCTTGAACATGACAATGAGTTCGCTGTACTCAAATGGCCTCCACAGTCACCAGATCTCAATCCAATAGAGCATCTTTGGGATGTGGTGGAACGGGAGATTCGCATCATGGATGTGCAGCCGACAAATCTGCGGCAACTGTGTGATGCCATCATGTCAATATGGACCAAACTCCCTGAGGAATGCTTCCAGCACCTTGTTGAATCTATGCCACAAAGAATTGAGGCAGTTCTGAAGGCAAAAGGGGGTCCAACCCGTTACTAGCATGGGGTACCTAATAAAGTGGCCGGTGAGTGTATATACACACACACAGAGAGAGAGAGAGAGAGAGAGAGAGAGAGAGAG
This sequence comes from Semotilus atromaculatus, assembly GCA_031834385.1. NCBI lineage: Eukaryota > Metazoa > Chordata > Actinopteri > Cypriniformes > Leuciscidae > Semotilus > Semotilus atromaculatus. The sequence continues at coordinate 8,193,744 of JAULUF010000009.1, read as the reverse complement.
AGAGAGAGAGAGAGAGAGAGAGAGAGAGAGAGAGCCCTATCATACACTCGATCCAATGCAGCGCCAGGCACGACGCAAGTGTTTTTTGCTAGTTTCAGCCCGACGCAGTTATCCTTTTCATGTCCTGTGCCACATTGTTTAAATAGCAAATGCATTTGCGCCCATCTGTGTGCCCATGGGCGTGCTGGTCTGAAAGCGATGTGTGTGTTCAGGCGCATTGTTGGCGCAATGCTATTTTTAGGTAACTGAAATAAGGTAACTGACTGTGCCATTTACCAACTGAAACCTGGTCTAAAGTCATTGGTGCAGTATTGTTTTTATTATTTAAAGAGCGCGTTAGTAATGAGCGCCTATAGTTAAGTCCAAAATGCGCGTACACTCTGCTTATTCCACACACATATGCAGGAGCACAACTAGCCAAAAATTAAAAGGATTACAATGTAAAAGATTAATTTTGTGTACATAAAGATATGGTAGAATCCGGCTTGTCCCGTAGATAGTCTGTTTGCACGCTGTAGCCTCGTGCACGAGCAGATCCATTTGCTCTCTGGAGACGCACGTGTTCAGTTCAGTCAATCCGCCATGGTGCGAGCACAACTGGCTTTTAAAGGGAATGGGATATTACACTCTTAATGAGTAATTGGTGTGTTTTCAGAGAATAGGGATAACACTTTTAGACCATGCGCTGGGCGAACAGACCATTTTCCCTGTCGTTAAACTAGCAAAAGTGGATTCAGACATGCCCTAAGTGCACTTGTGCCGTGCGCTTTAGACCATGCGCTTAGATCATTAAAACAGGGAGCTAAAACTTAGGGGGTGAATGGGTCTTTTCGGTAGCTGCACCAAGACTGAGGAATCTTTCACCCCTGCAAGTTAGAGCAGCTCCAACTATATCTAGTTTTAAAACTCGGTTAAAAACGTATTTATTATCTCAGGCTTTTAATTCTACTGGGTATTGAGGCATGTTTAACATTGATTTCTGTGTTTGAATTTACTTCTGTATGTCTAGTTAAATTTATTTTTTATCTTTGTACAGCACTATGTATTTCCTGGGAAATCCCTTGATAAGAAAGTACAGTATCTACCAAGTCGTTCAGAAATCTTTCTTTCACTCTCTCCTATCCTGTGGGTTTAATCAGTGAATAAACTCCAGTCTCAGTCACCAGTAATATGTTACAAGCTCGATGCTTGTAACCAGACCCAGCAAGCCTGACAGACTGAAAATGGACTCCATCACTGATCCCTGACAGACAATGGCAGCCCACAATGTACCCCACTCAAACAACATTTTACAGTAACCATGCCCTGGGGCTAGAACTGTACTGAAGACAGAGAATAGGGAAGTGTGTGTGTGCGCGCAACTGTGTGTGTGTGTGTGTGTGTGTGTGACGGGATGTCTGCAGAGGCAGTAGTAAATGTGATTTCAGCCCACACTCAGCCAACCAGAGCTGTTGCCTGATACTGAGTGTAATTGAATAAGGCAAAACCAATAAAAAGAAAAAAAGAGAGAGTAACTGAGAGACTGAGGAGGAGGGATGAGGAAAAGAATGACAGAAAGAGAGAGAAATACATAAGAGGGCTGCAATCACAATACTGTCATGTTCATATTATCAAACATCGGATCTACTATCCAATCCTACACCTGCACTGGTGTTATACTGTAGATCTTTCACCTGTTTAGTTTCACATATTTGGAAATCTTGCACCTGCTCTGCTGAAAAAGAAAAAAAAGAGAAAGTGTCTCATGGTGAGAACTTTATATTCCCTGTGACTCACACAGTTAGCTGATTCCTTCAAACCCAATTAGCAGGGCCTCAGCTACCCAGAATCCCTTGATAAGCATCACACCTCTCTGTCACACATCCACTCACACACACACCCCTTTATTTCCATCTCACTTTCACCTTACTTATTGTCTGTTCCTGTCACTCTCACTATGTGGGTGCTTTGTTCTGTTTGTGTCATGTACAAAAATAAATGAACTAATTAATCACTATGGTCTCTGAAAATGAAATGCAGGAAGTTAATTGTTAGTCATTATTTTAGCCTTGTTAGATGTGTATTGTGTTAATGAGAGGTGTGTTCACATAATCCCACCAATCACAACACAACAGGTCTGGAAAGAGAGACTATATCCACACCTAAACCACTCTTTCTCCTATAGTGCAAATCCATTTTTCAATTTTTACATATTGTTAAAGGAACAGTTCATTCAAAAATCGCAATCCTGACATTATTACTATAGGGGTTTAACAGTACATAGAAGTCACGGTTTGGTAAGTACCTCTGTTTGGGGGTCATGGTACGATACAAGTTTGGTACAGCAGGAAAAATGGACACACTTTAGTTTAGGGTAGGATGGGTGGAGGGGGGGATTTACTACATTCAGTGGTGGAGGAAGTACTGAATCTCAGTACTTAAGTAAAAGTACAAATAACCAGAGACATATTTACTTTAGTAAAAGTAAAAGTACCACAATGAAAATCCTACTTAAGTAAAAAGTAAAAAGTACCTGATTTTAAATGTACTTTAAGTATTAAAAGTAAAAGTACTTGCATAACAATTTATTATCTTAATGTCTATATTCTAATAGGCCTAATTAGGGCTGTAACAATATGAAACCGAAATCGCGACACTCAGATCCACGAACCTGTGTCGCGGTGTGAAGGCAGGACACACCCCTTATTTGAAGTTAACATTATACAATACGTAGACCTACACCACAAAACTAGTTTAGGATAAATTCGTTAAAATTGGGCAATCCCAGCGTTATGGATGTGACATTTGCAGTAAAAACTTGAAATATAAGTTCTCAGAAAATGCATTTAATACCAATTGAAACTTATCCAGACATTAGAAAAATATCAGTCTACAGACACATGCGTTTTATATTTAATATGAGGGAGGGAAATATACATCCATAACGGACGTAACACAAAAAAATCTTTAACTTTTAGGTGGCAAAATATTTTTTTGTAATTCTGTGAATTTCACTGCGCACACCAAAAGTAGGCTTATATACACATCGGATGAAGAAGGGTTGGCTCTCCACAGAACATAAAATATTCATTTTATTTTTTGTGTTCACATTTATGAGGAAAAAACAATGTTACAGACGTGTCAGTTCTCCATTACGTGAGCGCTCTGAAAGCGGCACTAAAATACTGCTTTAAAACGTTCACAGAGAACTCAAATAGAAAGCCCTTCTTTAAAGTAAATTTCGTTTTGTATTAATTGTTTCTTAATATTAATCAATGTTTCATCAACCAATTGCCTGGATTTAATAAATAAGTAAATATAGCAGAAAATAGATAATCAGGTCACGGAGGCGCCAGCGCGTGAACTGGAGAAATAAACCGAAACTCAGGTCTGTAGGCTACTTGCCTCACAGACCTGAGACGTATATATATATATATATATATATAGAAAGCCTGAAATGTCTACTTTTAAACAGAACAATTCAAACAGAAAGAAAACAGACTGTTCTCTGCATGTAATCCATATGAAATGTGCATTTATCTCTGGCGAGTTCACTGCAAAGATCGCGCGTCAGCATCGTCAACTTCATCCTTGCTGCTGACACTGACACAGCAGGAAACACTTGTTTATAAATAAACAATTAAAATGTCTCCTTGTTATATTTTACATATTCATAATCATTACTTTTGCCGGTTCTTTGTGACAGCTTTTAGGTGCTTTATTGGCAGCGCCACCGTTACATGTTTCATGAGCGTCAGCACCGAAAACATGGAGATTTTTTTCAATCCCTGTTTTGGCAGGGGGAAAAACTGATCAGAAAATGTAACGAAAATGTAACGAAACATTGTAGAAATGTAGTGGAGTAGAAAGTATAATAATTGCTGCAAAAAGTAACGAAGTAAAAGTCAAAAGTATGCACTATTGATTCTACTTAAGTAAAGTACAGATACGTGAAAAATGTACTTAAGTAAAGTAACGAAGTATTTTTACTTCGTTACATTCCACCACTGACTACATTCAGTTTGGTTTACTACATTCTTCAAAATATTCTGTTCCGCAAAAAATCATACAGGTTTGGATGAACAATCCCTTTAATCATATAAAGCCTACATACTGTAATCATATTTAATACGAAAATTGCTAAGACCTCTAAATTACCAACATGATCAAAACGTATATATACACACAGATTATTGAGTCCACTGCTGCTTCCATGTCTATGAGTTATTAGGTATTAATAGGTATAAATCAATAATCAATATTTATCCTTCTACATATTAAATGATTTTATTGACTGCTTCAAGCTTATGAGATTTTACTTAATCATAGAATTACCGGTTTGTTTAAACCATTTAATCTTCTCGGACCCAGACATCCGAGGTCATGGGGTCACTTCAACCTGTTGCTTGCATGACCTATTCTTAGATAAAACACTTACTACATTTCATCTTCAATCACTAGAGAATAATGATGAATATTGTCTGTACCTCTTACTGAGAGAAAGAGCAATTTATCTGTCTGTTTTGGGAAAGTGTCCTGTGTCCTTACAGCAAGAGCTCGACCAACTCCTGTATCTCTGTGTGTACACTAGTATTCTTTGTTACAGATCAGTATTGGTGAGGTGAACAACTGGCACCCTGGGAGATGGAATGACTCGTTTTCCCCAACATGCTAGAAACAGTTCAGTAACCTTGAAGGGTCACTTCGTGCCTAAAACAAAGGTCTGGGTGTCATCTATGTGATCAATCAAGATATGCTTCTGTCCATCAGTCCATGTGTGGAAATTTAAGTTAAAATTAAAAGTGTATCTATTTCTTACCCAATCAGAATCATTCAACCTGAAGCAATGCCGTAGCTTAGTGACCTTGGTGAAAGGTATACCTTATTTCCAGTCTTAAAACATATAGAATTCTAGCTATGAAATAAGCCTTTTATCTGAGCAATTTATCTGAATGTACCAAGCAGAGTCAGCCAATTTATTCCAAAGAGTTTTAAAAAGCCATTTTTACCAAAGGATGAGATTAAACATGATATCATAAGTTGTGATGAAAGTGACATTTCAAAAAATAAAAAAAATTACTTATGAATAATTTGTTATTTAATTAAATATGTCAGTGCCTATAATAAGGAAGTAAATAGATGTATAAAAGTCGTAGAGGAAAAGAGAGAAATTAGCTCTCACCATACGGAGCTGCTGTTGCAGGATTAATAGCGGGTGAAAGGGAATTTAACTTTATGTCTGGATAAACAAATTAGTTTTCTGTCTAGATTTAAACAAAGCAAACGGCTCCCGAAAATTGCTAGAAAGGCTATTCCAAAGCTTAGGGTGTGCACTACTAATCACAGACTAGGTCAACCAATTACAAGATTACTTTTCACCCTTACTCCAGCAACAACCTCAAAATTCGATTCTCACTGCACTGATGTGCACAAAACGGGCACTTTGTTAGCCCGCTGGAACTTTGATGGGTTTTCTTCGCTCCCACTTCTCAACACCGCACCTTTCAGTTGTTCATTGCCGCTCTCACGCTTGTCAGAGATCATGCATACACACAAAGGTGAAAGGTGAAAAAAAACACGTTCTCCACCCATGGTTCAGCACGCACTTGCAAAGCGGTTCATCTTAAAACTGACGACGCATAGGCATCTATAATGATGAAAATAACAATGCGTAAAACAGACAGACAGAGTTAGGCTAATGTATGTTTCTGTAGATGGATAGGCATTCTAGAATCCCCTAAACTTTGTTCAATGCGAGTGCTGTATACTTTAATATGACCACTCATTTACGCCGTCATCACCTGAATGTTGATAGCGCGCGAGTTGAATGACTCACTGCTCCAGACTAAAGAACCTTTGTAGCTTTTAATAATGATTCATCTATATTTCAGTAATAATTTATGCAGTGCAGACTGTTTGATAACTATTACATTTCTGTATATGTCCTACCTGTTAGACGGGTAGGAAGGGCACAGGTAAATAAGACATTTATTATGTGAGCAAAGTTATAATATTTTTTTAAGACTAATAAATGTTAAAATTTATAGCTTTCAATTAAACTAATGTTGAACGGCTATAATTAATGTTTAAAATTGGGGGAAAATAAATTTTCATTGAGACACCAGTAGCTGTATTAGTATCGGTGATACTGGCCTTAATTAAAAAAAAAAAAAAAAAATGCCATTAAACAAGTATTTAAAATATACTGTCTTTATGTTGTTTCTTTATGTTACATTCATTTGGAGATGAACTGAAATTACATTCTAAAAATATATAAAAAACTTATATTAAAATATTTAATGTTTTTAATCACGATTAATCACAAAAATGTGCGATTATTCTAGTTAATATTTTTTTTGATCGATTGACAGCATTTGTCAAGACTGAGATTTTTCTGGAGTCTGGACTGCAAGGGCTTAGGAAAATCCACATAACCTATTCAATATACTGGTGTTTTCTACTTCCTGTGAGAATACTGTACTGTAATGTTATGACTGCAAATGTCACATCCATTACGCTATAATTGACCAATTATTGATTTGTCATTTGTCATTTATCCAAAGTGACTTACAGTAAACTTATTACAGTGACAGTCCCCCTGGAGCAACAAAGGGTCACTAATGGGCACACTGGTGATGGTTCACAGATTACCCAGATTTTTACACCCTACTAAACATTATTATTATATAATAACAATACATTCACAACATTTTCCAAATCAGTTTTTAACCCAACTGTCAGGGTTCTGCATTTGAGTCCTCCTTCATAGACCCGTGACACCAACATTCATCACATTTCAGATTACATAAGAGTAAAACTGTTAACTTTTTTGCTCACCAGACACTGTGGCTAGAGGTTTTTCAAAGTTACAAGCCACTCCGCATTTTCACCGGCCACAATTTTGACATCGATTCCATAGGGAAACACTGCCATTATATTTTTTAATATTATCTCATTATTTGGCAGCCGGTATATTAGGCTGCTGTAGCTTTAAGACATGACGCACGGACCCATTATAGTATTTTAATACCCAATATACTTTTCTTTATGTGCAAGCACTTTGGGTGTGAGCACAAAATCTGCAGGAATGAGTACAATTATGCTCAATATGCGCAATCCCTCACCCTGTAACACCAACAATATTCATCCAGAGCAAATTAAAAGAGTGAGTAAAGGGTTTGTGTGTCAACCATAGACTGTAAAGGGTGTCAACCATGGTGTCAACTCGCTGTCGGACAGATTAAAGAGGCGGACGCGTTGATGGTGCATCCTGCGGAAGAGTTTCAGATAGCTAAGTATCGATATGTATCAAAAAATCTATATTTTTGACAACACTAGATTGTACTTAGTTTATTATTTCAGATGCCTTTTTAAAAGGACTACAATTGAAAAAAAAATGATAAGGCCTATATAAAATTCAGCCCGCCAAAGTAGCTAGTAGGAGTGACTGCGTTACAGGCCACTGCTGAAATTCACCCGCATTTGGTGGGTTGGCGGGTGTTAATGTCAAACCCTGGACGCAGTGTACCGATATCATCGTGTATGCATGGCACATTGTAGCTGGTCCTCTCTCTCTATCTCTCTTTCTCTCTCTGAGCGCATTTGCGGAGTAACTGGGAGGAACGCATGAGTGTGTTGATACCAGATGACTCGATCACAGTCGAAGACTCCTTGACTGCTGTTAGTAGTGAAATAGGTGCTCGGAACATTCTGTCAGCATTTACAATGAATAAAGCTGTTGTTGTGTTTTTGAAAGAAGAGTTTATGGTCCATCATTTAGTCGAAGTTGGCTGGTCTGTTGGTAACTTTTTCTACCTGTCGTACCATTGTCTAAAAAGGTAACTCATTCCAATTGTGCTGCCTTTTATTTCTAATGATTCACTTGAGCGTTTAATTGGCCGCTATGGCAAAATAGTGATGCCGATTAAAATTATCCCCCTCTGTGTTTAAAATACAAATTTGAAACGTGATGTCCTTTAGACGTCAAACTTTTATGATTTTGAATGCAGAATTTCAAAATGTAGATGTTTCAGTGAAATTGACAGGTAAAGATTATAACATTTTTATCAGTACGGATTCATGATATGTTTCTCTTGTGGGATTTTTGGTCACAGAAAACAAAAATGTCCATCTAATAAGGTGACTGAAAAAAATGAGACCAAACCTAATATACCTCTGGAATAAGTAGTTTCTACTTTGGAAAATATTAAGGATGTAGGTAACAAAACTGATCTGCGGGCTGTATCAGATTCCGGTAACACTTTATTTTGATGGTCCCTTTTGAATGTGCTGTTGACTATAAGTAACTTTGAAACTATATGTCAACTAACTCTCATTGGAGTATTAGTAGACTGTCTGCTTAATATCTGCAAATACTTTATTGTGATGCTCCTCCAACAGACACTCTACTGACTATAAGTAATTTTGCAACTACATGTCAACTTAATCTAACCCTAACCCTACCAGTCTATAAATACTCAACTAACACTCTAATGAGAGTTAGTAGACATGAAGGAGCAACGTTAATTTAATAGTCAACAGAATGTGTTAAAGGGACCATCAAAATAAAGTGAAACCCAGATTCCTTTTCTAAAGATGAAGAAAATCAGAAAGAACACGCAGCTAACAGTCATGCTGTGGATGCAGAAAAGGGTTTAGTGAACACTAGTGAGTGTGATATTGTCAGCAGTGGGGCTGAGATCGCCGCAGTGGGAACCAGTGACCCAGAGCGCCTGCGGGAGCCAGACGAGCTCGCGGATGCTGGAGACTCGCGAGCATCTGTTGGCCTGTCACAGAGTGACGTGGACCGGCTCACAGAGAGAGGTGAGACTCAGTCTCTATCGCTTCTGACAGCGAGGAATCTGATATTGTAGATTACCTTATTATACAGTGCAACAAATAAATGATTTTCTTGATAGCACTTTCTATCAGCGAAGACCAAGATTAGACAGGTATTTCTCTTTTTGTTGATTCTTGTGTTATGGCTGTGTTATCGGAGGAGCTTGATCAGCCAAAAAGATATAGACTCAAGAAGCATGTGAGCGCTGTTAAAAAAAGACTGAAAATGTGTTGCAAGAAATACTAATAGAGCCATGTTTATTATCAGGGTGATATTTTGGGGTGTTTTTTGTTTTTTGTTTCCTTTCCTTGGGTGATACACATTTTTCCTTTTTTAATGTATATGCTCCAAATGTTGGTCAAGAACGTATCATGTTTTTTTTTTTTTTTTTTTATACTTTCTTAATGCTTTATCACAGTGTCCTCAGGGAAATATTATTGTACTTGGTGCTGATTTTAATTGTACTGTTAATCCAGATCTGGATAGAAATCATGAAGAAATTACTTAATGATCACAATTTAGTAGATTTATGGAGGCAGGCCTGGGGTTAAACAATACACATGGTTATCGATGCACCGATCCGATACTCAGTATTGGTATCGGCTCCGATACTGCCATTATTTGCCGGATCGGGTATCGGTTAGACAAGGCCGATCCAAATCCGTTATTGTGCGTATACAATTCTGTTATTGTTAAGCCCCGCAAATGGCACAAAAACATTATAAAAGCACCATAACGTTTCCGTGCACTATATTATACGTGTTCAGAAGCCATTCTATAGTATAATGTGAGGTAGAAATTAATATTTAAGTCGTTAAATTCAAGTGCACGTAAACTTTTCCCTCCGCTACGGCTGTCAGACATTGTCCATTCAGCATTCAAACAACGCATCTCGTTACGATTATTCAATGTTACTATTATTATACTTGATCTGTAGATAAAGTGCTATGGTTTCGCATAAAATTACTTTATCTTGCTGGACTGTATTGCTGTACCTTAATCATGTTACTTTCTACCGGGTGGCTGATAGATCACAGCACATGAGTATAGAGAGCACTATAATTGTTCTTCATGCGCACAGTAACTGAAATTTAAAACTGTTAAAAGAAAAGGCTGAATAAACTATTGCATAGATAGATACTGTATAATACACTATGCATCAATATGTCTTTCCTTAGTGCTTTGAACTTTTAATTTGTTGTTTTTCTTTAAAATTAAGTTGTCTGTATTAATTAGATTGTGTTTAAAACACAAAAGGGTGATTATCAGTTCAACACACTGAGTTATAGAAATTCTACTTGAAACTGCTTTGCTATCTGATCGGTATCGGTCGATACTCAGAATTTTTGGTATCGGATCTGAAAAAATGGTATCGGTGCATCCCTACACATGGTTAAAAGTTGATTCAAATAATATGTCAGGAGCTAGACTTGACCATTTCTATGTTGTAAAAGGCAATAGGGGAAGGTTCTTTAATAGCTCGATTTCGCCATCTTTTTTATCAGATCATCACTATGTATCTATTCAAGTTTACGTCTCATTTCCTAGATTCTCTAAATCTCATTGGCACTTTAGATTATTTTGCAGGATTGCACCTTTATTCACTCTTTTAATCTTTTCTGGAAACCTTGGAGAGATGCAGTTAGCATTCATTGAGTCAATGGTGGGACATCGGTAAAGCTCAAATTAAGACTTGTTGACAACAGTACACTGCACATAGTACTAGGGCCCTTAAAGAAAAAATGAAGTCTCTTGAAAAAGACATTATTGGGCAAAGCAGTGACTCTACCCACAATAATTCTTTTAATTCTAAAACATCTTTTATTGACTCTGTTGCAAGAGATAAGATCCTTTCAAAGAATTTATTGGAGGAACGAGGAAAAACAGCCCTTCTAAGGACCAGGTATGCCCAGCTGAATGACGTGGATGCTCCAACAGTTTTCTTTTTTGCACTTAAAAACTTAGTCAAGAGAACAGACGATCTTTCATTAATTGAAGATGCCATGTGGTGGAGTTACAACTGATCAACTGAAAATTCAAGCATATGCCCTTTCCTTTTATGAGGATTTATACTGTTCTGAGACAAGTGATGGAGTTGTAGCTGGCAATTTTTTTTATGATTTATCTAAGCTATCTGAAGAGGAACATGATGACTTGGACAGTCCTTTATCATTTGGAGAACTTTCACAAGCTGTTCAGGAGATGTGTTCTGGGAAATCGCCTGGGTTGGATGGACTTTCAGCAGAGTTTTTCAAGTCTTTCTGGAATTTAATTGGACAATACCTATATGGTGTTTTTCTTGAATGTATTGATCAAGGAACTCTTCCTTTGAGTTGTCAAAGGGCAATTTTAACACTAATACCAAAAAAGGGTTATCTTGGGTGTCTAAAGAACTGGCGTCCTGTATCATTGATCTGTGCTGATTTTAAGATATCAAAAGCATTGACTAATAGACTTAAAAATATATATTGCATTAGTCATTCACAAAGATCAAACATTTTGTGTTCCTAAAAGATAGATGTTTGACAATCTCTTTTTGTTGAGTTATTACTGTTGCAAAATTGCACAATTTGGACATTGGTTTTCTTTCACTAGACCAAGAAAAGGCATGTGACAGCGTGGACTAGAGCCCTGTGCGGGACTGTTTTCTTCATCCCGCGCCCGCCGAATTGCTGACCATTACCGCCCGCTCCCGCAACGTATGTGTTACACTCCCGCCCACTCCCGCAATATGTATGTCCACTCCCGCCCGCACCCGCAAAGCTCTGAGAATTTATTCCCGCATAATAATAGAGATGCATTGATTTTGTCTCTTCTCCCGTCCCGCAGGAAAAAACACGTATTTGTATTGCTATTATTAAAGAGATTCATGGGGTTGTTTGTTTCACTTCCCTGGCCTGCATGTAAATTTAGTTAATTTAGATTTTTTTATTTGTCCTCTAGAGGCTGCTTTAGCTCTGTAAAATGTCAGCAGTCTCTTCTCAGTGCTCTGATACTGTGTAATGACAGCGCACTCTTCTCATCCGCTCCAGCAACGGACGCAACCCAGAAAAACTATCGGTATGGATTTATGCAGATAACGATAGTTCTACCAATCAACTATCAGTACCGATATATCGGCAATCCCAATGAATCGGTCGACCTCTATTCAAGATACAGATTTTGAAGAGAGTTATGTTGTAATAAAGGGTCAAATGTAAAATATGTTACCAAAATAATTTATGACTCTCTGACTCCAACAGTGGAGAATGGGTTGCTACATTTCATTGGATCTTGATGGACTAGCACAAACAAATGTCCAACGCCATCAGATCACACACTTAGAAGAAAGGGTTCTATATAGAACCTTAAAGGGTTCCATCAGTACTACATATATAGAACCTTTTATGAATTTAGTTTAAATTCATTCATTTTGTTTTAATTATTTTTTTACGTTATTAAATGAGACTTCAACAGCTCGTAAAAAAACGTTATCACTAGAAAAAAAACTTTCCATAACCGTTAAACATAACAGTAAATTATTTAACCCCTTTATGTACAAACATCGCCAACGGCCCCAGATTATTGTTGTTCAACATTCACTGCACTTTAAAACATCACACTGTTAAGGTGATGATACACAGGGCAACTTATTGAGCCATGTTGCTGGGCAATTTCACCGAACAATTGTTGCTTGGGCACTTTCCCATTGAAAATGGTCAATACATTTCTATCTGGAAAATTTAGATTGAAATTTAGTTACCCGTTGATGGTTCATTGAAGCTCATTGCTTGAGTATCATTAGAAAGATTAAAGACTTCAGCTTCCATAATTGACCACTGTTTATGATAAAACTAGGTTGCAGTGACAATCATTTCTTAATTTATGTCAGGAGTGCAAAATAATCAATCTTCAATGTTTGATGTTTTTAATAAAATATCAACACGCATATGAATTCACTCACGTCTGCTGCGGTTTGTGTTCACATACATACACTTGACAGCATCTATAGGGCTCTTAATCCAAAATGCACATATTTGGAGAAATAGTGATTTATTATCACATTTGCAAAATATTTTGCGTACTGAAGAGCTAAAACAGAGTACACAGTGCTGTCTGTCTGTTCTTTTCCAGATTTGCGTCACTCAGCTGCGCTCATTCGGTCTATATAGCTGTTAATCATTTTACGTGACCATAATTCTGCCTTTCTGGAGAAGTGTCCTGTACACTTCCTCGTTTTGAGCTCTGTGAAGAACAAACCCAAAGAAACATTACTACACGTGAAACAATAAGCTAATAAACAATTACGATAGTATATGGTTTGTGTGTAATTTCCATGCGATTTGGGGTATATTCATATGAATAAAGAATTGACATTATACATGCTAAGCAGGTATAGCGATTAGCTCCATAAAATGCTAAATATATCACATTTCAACATCATTATATGACTAAAATCCGAATTAGATCACAATCTAAAGTTAATAAGAACACTCTTGTTTAAAGTGACTTTTAAATAAAAGGGTAATATTAATCTTATAAATTGTGTTATGTATCTTCATGTTAATTGTAGCTCTAATGCACATGTTGCTCCATGAGCTATATTTATTTCACAATCTATTTTGAACATATCCCTATGCCTGTATGTTTGGTGTTAAAATGCCATTGTGAACACAAAGCAGACTAGGACAGTGTGCCAATGTGAACTTTTTTTGTGTGTGAACACACCCTTAGTCCACATGCAGTTTCTGCCTCACCTATCTTAAAAAACAATTCTTAAGGTTTAGGCCTGGATCGCCCAAAAAATCCTTAGGACATTTGGATGCATCAGTGGTGGCTAAAACCGAAAGGCCACAATAATCCATCCACATCTTAGAATTTATGTAAACTACAACATCCATTTCATACTTATTCAGAGAAATAAGTATTCTAAGTGACAGATATTTGCAGTGCAGAATATTACACAAATTCAGCTGTTAACATACAAATGAATGCATGCATGACAGTTCAATCTTTTTTCATCATGTTTAGACGTGTTCAGAACACTGCCAAAGATATTCTGATGCTGGTTAGGGAACGGAGTAATGCACTGGTAAATCTTTAAAGACACTGTTGCTTCACATTATGAAAATGAGTTTCATGGGGGGAAAGAGGTGTTTGCCACCTCTGATCCCAGCAACCAATCACAATACTGGAATGGAAAAAGCCAAATTGTAATATCCTCCTCATCTGAAAGGGAAAAATGTACCCTTTCAACAGACTCCTTGTTCTGAGTCTCCGGTCTGTTCAGAAAGACATTTACAGATACTTTCTAAGTCTCTGGCCTGGGTGATGGGAGGTAAGAGCAGATACAAGTTTTGCGTCTCTGGCCCTTCCAGCAAGACAGTAACAGACACACCAAGTTCTGAGTCTCCAGCCTGTAATGAGGGTGGAAGCTACAGACACAAGCACATACGAGTCTCCAGCTTGTGTGGCAGCAACAGATAAGGCCACATTCTGAGTCTCCAGTCTGTGAGGGATGTTTAACAGACAGACACACTATGTCCAGGGGTTTTATCCAGTGAGACAATAAGATATACAGCATGTCCAGAGTCTCCATGCCAGAGAGACAAAAGAGAATTTACAAATACTGTATGCAACAAGTCTAAGCTCCAGCAAACAAGCCTCACTTCAAGGTACCTTCCTCTGCATGATCTAAGAGATCAGAATCCTAGAGTGTTTGGCGTTTAAGGCTGTTGAAACTGATTTCACCTCCTTTTCCCACTGCCACGGACTGCTCACCCAACCACGTGGAACGTAAATATCACAACCAATTGAGATGTTATATAGCTGATACCAATTAAGATATTCATTAAATTTTTTGTCTGATGCATAGGATTCTTCAGCTTATTAGTTTACGAGAAACAACAGTTAATCTTTTCAGAAGATAACGTAACTCTGTCATGGCAACACCCAACTTAACACTAGAACTACCAAGGCGGTCATTTTGACCGTTTTTAAATTTTACAGTGTAATAACTTTGTTAAAATAAAATCAATGTGGCTGTAGGACTCTGACTTTTCCTAAATATGTGTATATTTTATTCTGACACTGTTATTTTATTAAAATCACAAAACACAAAACAGTTCTGACTATTTCTACCTAGAATGGCCATGGCGGTCATTTTGACCGCACGCATTATAGATATCATAAGTCCGCTACATTTCCCGCCATCAACGCGCACACTGTAAAGAGATTGCTGTAAATTTTACAGTAACTTACTGGCAGCTGGATGCCAGTAATTTACTGTAAAATGTTTTACAGTATTATTACTGTATTTTCACTTACAGTATACTGGACCTTTACTGTATTTTCACTTACAGTATACTGTACCTTTACTGTATTTTCACTTACAGTATACAACCATTTACTGTATTTGGATTTACAGTAATATTACCGTATTTTCATTTACAGTATTAGTATTGAGTTTTTTTTTTATTTTAGTTTTTTTACATGTTTACCCCACTCCCAAAAATTACAACAACACATGAACATTTGTCCTTATAATATTCTTTTTAATCATTAAACATTTTGTTTTTAGAAGTACAAATTACAAATCTTGACCTCAATAGCTAAAAAAAAAGAGGCAAAATCACCAAAGTCCATTGAACTAATCTCCTGCAGACCATTTGTATCTGTAGCATGGCAAAAACATACACACACTGAAAACCAAAACAGGCCTTAAAAAAATTAAATACAGTAAAAGTCAGTTTGTGTTGTTATATTTCAGTAATTTTGCCAGTCAAAGTTGACAAGCTCTCTGATGAGAAACACTGAGGGGTTCAGGCGGATGCTTTTTTTTTTTTTTGGATCCTTCCAGATTTCCATCTGCTCTGTGCCTTTAGTGTTTGGAGCCATCAGGGTTGATTCTCAGAATGAACCTGCAAGCACAAAGGGGAAAATATACATTAATTTTGAGATCGGTGTTGTCAGAATTTGCTCTAAGTCCACTTTTTTAGCCCTTAAATGCATTTTGTTGTATATTTGGAGTGATTATAAGTACAGAAAAGTTGAAATTAGTCTCTTCAGGTGCTTCTTTGATATCTTTATATTCTGTTTTGGACATATCGGATTTTTCTATTCTCTATGACGTTTTTTAACAATAATATTTTTTATTACACGTCTGTAGCAGTATTACGCCCGTTTCACACATACTCCGTATGCGGTACAGGAGCAGCACGCGCTATAGTGCTTTCACATATGCTGCGTTTGCAGTGTGCAACTGATCCGCGTCTGTACCACAAACACATTTACTCACTATTTGTATTTCACATCCAGAAGTTATCAGCAACTTTTATTTTGTTAAATAGTCGTTGTAAAACATGCAGTATTGTAGTAGTGGGCATGGATGGAGAAGTTACTGTAAATACAGTAACACACCATTGCGATACATCCATATGAAGACGTTGTTCTGCAGGTTCGTCGTCTTCATTTTCATCTCGCTCCGGGTCCGACTCTGGCTCGGAGCGAGATGAAAATGAAGACGACGAACCTGCAGAACAACATCTTCATATGGATGTATCGCAAAGGACAAGTCGTCCGTTGTTGACATTTAACAAAATTCAATAACGTGTGAATAAAAAGTTTCTGTACCGCTAGATAATCGTAAATCTCTACTATCAAACTACAAAAATGGCCGAACAGGGTGGAGTTGAACCGAGTGTCACCTCTGCAGCCTGGAGAGGGGGCGGGGTATGAAGTGTCTCTTTTGCATTTAAAGAGACCGCACCAAAACGAGTTGCTCTCAGACGCATATCAGAAAAGGGGTAGAAAAGGGGCCTGTGGAGCTATAATAATGAGGAATTCAGACCCAAGTATTGGTTCCGCTTTATACAGACCACAAATGTACGATTTATATGTAAAAAGGAACGATTTAAAAGCATGATATGTCCCCTTTAAGCTTTATTATTTTACAATACATTCCTGTGTAGCTTAAACAGCAGAGAAACTCCCTATATATTTTCTATATTTCTCCCCTATATTTAGATAAGTAGGCAAACGCATTTCTGTCTCAGTGCATGCATTGTCTTAGTCTGGCAGTGCCGCCGTTAGCTTAGCGTAGCATAATAAATGGAACCCTTTGTTGCCGGATAGCATGTTGTGAGTAAAAATGATAAAAAAAAACTCAATTACTTCTTGTGGCCTGCGTATTCACAACGAGTACAAATAGCAATGCAGATTAAGACTAGGCGATTTCCTAGCCAGATATTGACTTGGGACTATATTGGGGGGAAACACAGGTGAAGCACTGCTACTTGGGCGCAGAGATATCACGCAACACCTGAAATCCCCCAACTTCCATCAACATACCGGCGTGAATATTAGCTGGCTATTTTTCCTACAGTAGACATAGTGAATGGCGATAAACATGGCGGATTTTGTGAGAGACGAAGAGGATGACTTCTCAGACAGTCAAGATCCAGAACCATACCTCTACGAACCAGAGTTTTCAGAAGAGGAGCTGCGTGCTTTGGAAATAGAACGACAGGAGGAGGAGGTTGCGATCGCTCAACAGCCTGAGGACGTGAGGAGAGCCGACACGAACTCGTGGTGTGAGTGTGGGGGAATATGCCAGCCTATGCCGACTGAAATAGAGTATCTGTGCTCTGGCGAGTGGGACAAGGTACTGCCATCGATGACCAGGCTCAACGTGTCAGATCAAGATGAGGTGCCTGCAGTTGTGTCTCAGCTACCAAGGATTTCTCTGCGTTGATCCATCCTGTAGTTCTCGACTTTTTTGAGAAGTCATCCTCTTTGTCTCTCACAAAATCCGCCATATTCATCGCCATTCACTATGTCTACTGTAGGAAAAATAGCTAACTAATATTCACGGCGGTATGTTGACGGAAGTTGGGGGATTTCAGGTGTTGCGTGATATCTCTGCGCCCAAGTAGCAGTGCTTCACCGCAATATAGTCCCAAGTCAATATCTGCCTAGGAAATCGCCTAGTCTTAAAGGAACACGCCGACTTTTTGGGACTTTAGCTTATTCACCGTATCCCCCAGAGTGAGATAAGTCCATACCTTTTTCATCTCCGTGCGTGCCGTAACTCTGTCTGACGCACCCACTGCTAGCCTAGCTTAGCACAAAGACTGGAGGTAAATGGCTTCAGCTAGTATACTGCTCCCAATAAGTGACAAATTAACGCCAACATTTTCCTATTTACATGATGTGATTTGTATAGTCACAGCATGTACAAATAACAAGGTCACATGAGACACAGCCATCTTTTAACCATATAAATACTAGGAGCTATATTCTCAGAAGGCGAAGCACTGCTACTTCTGTGGAGTGATTTGCTCGCAGCACCTGAGAAGCCCCGTGGTGAGGAGCAGAGAGTTTGCTCAGAGTTGCGGTAATCACTCCGCCCAAGTAGCAGTGCTTCGCCTTCTGAGAATATATTTCCCAGTATTTATATGGTTAAAAGATGGCTGTGTCTCATATGACCTTGTTATTTGTACACTCTGTGACTACTATACAAATCACAACATGTAAATAGGAAAATGTTGGTGTTATTTTGACACTTATTGGGATTAGTATGCTAGCTGGAGCTATTTACATCCAGTCTTTGGGCTAAGCTACTGTAGGCTAGTGGTGGGTGCGTCAGACAGAGTTACGGCACACACATAGATGAAAAATGTATGTATGGACTTATCTCACTCTGGGGGCTACGGTGAATAAGCTAAAGTCCCAAAGTTGGCGTGTTCCTTTAATCTGCATTGCTATTTTTACTCGTTGTGAATACGCAGGCCACAATAAGTAATTAGTTTTGTAATTACTTTTACTCAGGACATGCTATCCAGCGGCGCTGCCAAACGCGAATAGAGCGTCACATTTTCGTGTACCGCGTCTTGTTGGACGCTTGAACATTTTGAATCCATTCGCGCGTCCAAAGCAAAATTGACACGCATAAAAAGCAAGCGTTTGAAGCGAAAGTGACGCGCGTCCGATGGTTGTCTGTTTGCAAGATGGCTGATGTTGATTGACCTCTAGACATGCGTAATTGCGTCTTTACATTGACTTAACATTTAAATCACTCGCACCAGACGTTCTATTCGCGTTTGGTGTGAACGCACCATAAGACAGTGCATGCACTGAGACAAAAATGTGTTTACCCACTATCTAAATATAGGGGAGACAGTGAAAAACCTCTATTTAAAAAAAGTTTACGGTAGCGTGTTCCTTTAAACTTAAATACAATGTAAGTTGCTTTGGATAAAAGTGTCTGCCAAATGCATAAATGTAAATGTAATGTAAAAAATATATTTTGGGTTACCTAATTCTGCATTCGACAAAATGGACAGCTAATGCTGAAGAAGAGTCTGTTAGCTGTTGTAACTGGATGATGATTCTGCCCTTCATAGTCAGCATCCATCTTTTTGCTTAGAGAACAGACTCTCCTGAAACAGACAATGTCACAGCAGCCTTTTTAGTGTTATTATAGTTCACAGAAATAATATACAATAACCAAACTTATAACTAACAACAACAACATGAGGGGTAAAGATGATGTAAGATATGATGTTGTATGGTGTTTATAGTTTTTAATAAATTAAACAACATTTAAAATATTAGTTAGCAAAATTTTGCTATATTGATAATGGTATATTGCTAACCCTTTCCTCCTCCTCCTCCTCAAACGTCAACCTATTCTGTGTATTAGTGGAGAGTGTCAGCAGTGATGTACAGTCCGGAGGGAATGGCTTCTGCAAATTCAAAATAAAGAACAGAAACTGATGGATGATTATTTACAAGCACTTTAACTCTGCTGCCTGGTAAACCCGTTTTCTCCCCTTCCGTTGGTTTCATCGGCAGTTACATTATATTATGTTTGCCTGCTTAACTAACGCATACTTCAGCTAATTTAGTTGATGTCATCTTACTCACCTGTAGAAGTCATCACCATTACGATGGCTATCACAAGAAAAGACTCCAAAACACACCTCCGACATTGCAGACATGATTCAGACTACAAACTTGAAAATAAAACAAAATATGTAATTAACAATGGTGTCGCTTAAAGGGTTAGTTTACTTAAAAAAATTTAAATTATGTCACCATTTACTCAGCCTCAACTTGTTCATAACCTGTATTAATTTATTTATTGTGCTGTATACAAAAGAAGATATTTAAAAAAACATGAGTAACCAAACAGTTTCTGGTCCCCATTGACATCCATAGTATTTTTTTTTACATCCATACATAGCTACATCCAGCAAACTGTTCCATTACCAACATTCTTCAAAATATCTCCTTTTATATTCAGAAGAAAGAACTTCATGCAGGTTTAGAAAAACTTGTGGGCAAGTAAATTATGACAGAATTTCTTTTTGAGGTGCACTATTCCTTTAACTTATTTTTTCACGTTAGCTCACTGTTAACGTTGTTACATCTGCCTAACTAGCTAAGTTGTGACAAATAGAGGACGGAACATACAACAGTTATTATTTTTCTCTGTTTAATAAGTTTACTTCGGCTTATTTAGGTGAAGTTAACCTACCAGTTGATGTTATCACCGTTATGACGACAATGAAAAGGCTCCAACACACACCTCCATCGTTGCAGACTGCAGACATTATACAGATCACAAACCTGAAAATAAACCAAAGCATATACTTGGAAATATTGTTTAAAACCTCACCTAAACAAGGGTTTCGTCTATCTCACTTTACCTCAGTATTTCACGACACGTTAGTTCGTTGCGGTTAACGTTAACGTTAAGTTAGCCTAACCGACGACTCCGCCTGGCGAGCTTACGTTAAAGAGGCAAATGAATACACAAACGTTATTGTTATCGTTTTAACCAAAGAATATTTCGGATAATATAGGTGAACTTAGCTTACTTACCAGTTAATATTATCACCGTGACGGAGATCCGGCCGACAGTCAGGAAAAAAAAGGCACCAAAACCATTCCGACGAAAACAAAAAGACAAATCATGTTAGTTTGCTGTTAACATAAATGAAAACATTTTGTAAATGTTTGTTTTACATAAAATAGAAATAATATACTAACCTTTTTGGAGTTACCGGTAGGCTACATCTTCTGTCCACATTAACTGCCACTTCAACCATACAGTCAAAAAAAATCTAAAGAAATCTCTCTTGCCATTGGTCAGTTTTTCGCGGGCAAGTTCACTACTGTAAATTGACTTTACAGTAGAGAAGAATTACAGTAGTGACCATATATTTTCCCATAATCCTTTGCTGTTTACAGTAACATACTGTATAAACATTTTACAGTATCTTACAGTACATATTACAGTAAAATACTGTTCAAATTACAGAAATCAGTTACAGTGCACATATTGTTCAAGAAGTGCACAAATGAGCAAGTTTCTCGGAGGGACTTCATCACGCGACTCGCAAGCGAACTTCGCTCCGACCACATGAAATCAAAAGCCCCACGACTGGTGGTGCGATAGCCAGGACGCGGGCAGGAGCAGCAGCTCATGGAGAGAACGAGGCAGTGCCAAGTAAGGAGGAACTGCGAAAAAATAAAACCAAGGAGACATGTGCCAAATGTCACAAAGTAGCCTAGTGTGTGGGAGCTGCACACGAAATGCGGTGTTTGTGTGGACTGCGTACGCGTTAGTGAATGATGCGGTTTTTTTTTTTTTTGCGCCGTTCAAATTAGCCCTTTATTATTATTAGGCTATACCTATCGTAACATTGTATATCCATTTATTTTTAGATTTTGAATTGATTATTGAACTTATTTACAAACAGTGCTGTACTAAACGGTATGAAGCTTTGACGTTGTCTATTCACGTGGTGAGTGTGGTGAAAAATATATTTTTGACGCAAATTTTCCTTAGGCTACATTTCCTTAGACCTGTCGGGGCAATCTTTCTTTTGTGCTTGTTTTAAGGGCGATGATGTTATAACATGACGACTGGAATTAAAAGCATCATTGGAAAACTTAAAGAGAAAGGTTCAAATGTAGATATGACATGACGAAAATTATGTTCAGTACGGCCATATGACCGTCAAAGTATGAACGGTCAGAATGACCGCTGTGGTCGTTCTAGTAGTTATGGAATTCCGGTAGTTCTAGTGTTAATCTTTTGCATCTTATGCGTATTATGCACTGTATTCCTTTATTTATTAAAATAATTTAGCAGTTGTGTTGATTGCTCTTATCATTTTGCTACAGTTGTACAGTGGCTCAAGTTATCTGATATCTACATGATCATTTGCAGAATATATGCTCTTGCTTTTGAGTATACCCATTTTTAATTATCATGTGAACTTCATTATTCTCTATGGTATTGAACCTGCATGTTATGTGTGATACCGGTATACTTATTGTATCAATGTAATTAGAGGGTTTGTATGTGAGCAGATAGTTATGGAGAGCTAAATGTATGAATGCTAAGTATTATGTGTTAATTATTATTTTTTTTTAACCATCTTTGATTGTACTTTACTAGGTGAAACTTCTTGGCTGGTGCCCCACAATTAAATAAGAAAATAATCGTCTGATACGAATCGTCTCACCTTAGGTGACGTGTGACAAATGCAAAACATATTTTGGTGCGACATGTAAAAAACCCTACATAGTGTTTAATCTAAAGTACTTTCAGAATTGGAATCATTAACTTGAATCAAAATGAATTCATTACAATTCCCATACCGAAAATTAACCATGGTTTAAAAAAAAAAAAAAGTTATAATAGTTAAACCATGATAACTACAAATTAACCATGGTTTTGCTACACTAACCATAGTTTAACCATGGTATTTGTTTTTAAACTGTGGTTATACAAATGGTACTCAATCTGCCAAAAATATATGGTTACTACTAGAGATGCACCGATTACTATTTTCTAGGCCGATTCCGATTTCCGATTTTGATTAAGTTTGACCTGCCGATACCGATTTTAGCCGATTCCGATTTCATTTTTTCTAACCACTTTACAGCACACACAAATATTTATTTTCTATCTTTTCTTTAATAGAACATTTTACGATTTGCATAGAACAGATAATCGCTATAAAATAGAACTATATAAATTACCCCTGGTTTGGGAAATTTACACACATCTAAAGTGCAGTGTTATGGAAGAACCATTTCCTTTTCACATCCAACATCCAATCTTTTTTTTTGATATACATTTAGCAAACTAAACGTCTGTATGAAAACAGGTAATGGCAATAAAATAATATATAAATAAAAAAATTAATAAATATAGCCTTGCAGTATAAAGATATTTCTCAAAACACACACAGGCCTGTTGCAATCACTTGTACAAACTGAATAATAAAAACAAGTTTAAATGGGTTAATTTTCTATAAATATTTTTGAGTCTACGTTTTCTTTTCTGACATAGCCTACTCCAGTTCTTGACAAAACATGTAAATGCTGTGCATTTTGGGCACTTTTTGTTGAGAAATCATATTTAGGCTATTTTGTCCATCAAAAGTGTTCTTTCACTTTAATTGAGCGTGAGCAGTGCAGCAAATAGACTCGGCGCGGAAACGTTTCACTGCTGCTCACGCGACGCTCCCGCTCCCGGTGTGAATGCACTCATTGATTAACATGCACGCCGACAAAAAAATACGCGCTTGCGGTCTGAACGGCCGTAATTCATGAAGTTTCCTACATGTGGGTTCCGTGTGCACGTGTGATGCTGATGTTGCGCGATGTTAATCATGCGGCGCCCAAGTGCATTTGACCGGCATAAAATCGGCATAATCGGCCGATCGCCGGTCATGGCCGATCACGTGAAAATCGGCCAATTCCGGTCACCAGCCGATCAATCGGTGCATCTCTAGTTACTACACTTTTACTATGGTATAAATGGTATCACTTTACAATAAGGTACAAAGGCATTTGTACCATTATAAATGTCTTTACTGTCTTTCAAAAAATAAAAATAAATAAATACTTACTGCCCCCCAAACTTTTGAAAAGTATTGTATAATGTTACAAAAACTTTCTATTTCAGATAAATGCAAAATTTATTATTTTGAACTTTTTATTTATCAAAGAATCTTGAAGAGAAAAAATTGCTATTTTCAGCATTGGTAATAACAAGAAAGCAGCAAATCAGCATATTAAAATGATTTCTGAAGGATCATGTGACACTGAAGACTGGAATAATGATGCCAAAAATTCAGCTTTGCATCACAGGAATAAATTAAAATATATTATTCAAATATAATTTTTGTTATTTTAAATTGTAATGATATTTCACAATATTACTGTTTTTGCTGTATTGTAGATCAAATAAATGCAGCCTTGGTGAGCAGAAGATTTTATTTTTTTTTATTTTTTTTACATCTAAGAAATCTATCAAAAACTTTTGAACGGTAGTGTATAAACACAAAAATTAAACAATGATACACATCGTATTTAAAACAATTATTTAAAAAAGTTGTTTTATGTTTAAAAGTTAAATATATTATGAACAAACATGAACAAGCAATACAACTAGTGGATTTATTAATTAACATTAACCTAGTTAATTATTAATAAATGACCAAAAAAGTGTCCATTGCTAGTTCATGACACCTAATGCATTCATTTCAAGTTAAATTGAACCTTATTGTGAAGTTTTACACAATACTGCATTGTTATTTATTGACACTGAACTATTGCATTAACTAATGTTAATGTACAGAACTTTATTGTAAAGGGTTACCTATTTACGGATACAGCAATGATTTTACTACTAATAAAATGTGCATCAAAACCTGCGCTCACTCATATATAATGTGACAGATATGATGCTTGTGACATCTGTAAAGGAACAACAGCTCCTCATGTCGCTACTGTTTTTATCTCGGTCTCCACAGACTCACACCTCTTTATTCTACAGCTCAAAACATCTGTGACCTCTCGAAAATGTTTTTGCCATGGGCCAACAGGGTACTCATCATTAAATACTAGATTAACCTTATCAGCCTCACCCTGTGAAATAAACACTTACACACACGCGTGCGCGCCTCACAGCAGGCATCTGCTAATGTGCACCAAACCCTGTGAACTTGAGCGTGAGCTGTCAGAAATGGGTTTGGACTCGAAAAAGAGACCGTGACACTGAGGAAAAGAAAATGATGGTGCACAACACAGCAGTGTTTCTTTCTCTGTCACAGACACAACTTAGATTTGTTAGGCACTTCTAATGTTGCAATAATCCATCAGGATAGGACTCTCCCCGGGGTTGGCAGCCACTGAAGCAAGGCTCCCTCAGCTTCGCCCCTTTAGGTTTGCTCATCCAAGCACCAGCGTGCTGTTAAGCTGTCAGACACCGATCGAAGCCCCCCCCCCAAGACGGGTACTGATCTGCCTAAACGTTTGGAGGCGCATAGAACTCGCTGGCACACCCGAGCACCTGAGGTTCGCTGGCTGAATGAATCTGATGAATAGTTTCATTAAAGGCGAGGAGCAGCGCCCTAATCGAGACTTCAACAGCCGCCATTAATGTAATTCTTCATTAACTATAACCAAGGGCCAGTCAAGGTCCACTGCACTCTGTTAAGCATGACATGGCAGAGTGTGTGTGAGTGTGTGTGTGTGTGTGTTTCTGTAGGTGCATTAAGTTAAAAAGCATGGCAGAGAGATACAAGCAGTTCACATGCACACAAATATTAAATAATACAAACATGCACACCAAATAAATACGGCATATTCATCGGAGATCAAAGGCAAAGCAGAATGGCGTGCTCTTGCATATAGAACATTTATAAAGCATCCACGATGAGAGGGAGAGAAGGGTAAGGCCTCTTCAAAGAAAATACTTCTAAGGTACAAACAAGCATATATGCCTGCATTCATCTAATCTCCGCAGACATCTCTGCATCTCTCTAAGAAGTACAAGGCAAAGATAGACGGATTAATGCGAACATACATATATCCCAGAGTTCAGATCATGACCTGTTCACTCTAAACACTTCAGAGAGGCCACTGAGAATGGTTGTAAATTGCTGTCGTGTTTGGGGTGCAAACTGGAAAAAAGAGACACCTGCCTGGTACCAC
Organism: Semotilus atromaculatus; assembly: GCA_031834385.1. Lineage (NCBI taxonomy): Eukaryota > Metazoa > Chordata > Actinopteri > Cypriniformes > Leuciscidae > Semotilus > Semotilus atromaculatus. The sequence goes on along the minus strand of JAULUF010000009.1, from coordinate 8,167,925 downwards.
GGAGATCATTTTCAGTCCCCTAACTTCCATCGCACTTATCGAGAACACATCTCAAAAAATCTGACAAAGCCCCCCCCCAGCGGGATGTCTCTTCTTTCCTTCGTTTATTTTCAGTAGATAGGAACATAACCTCTCCCCTTAGTTTCTTGGGAACTATGAATAAATTATTGCAGCAAAACAGCTATTACCCAGTTCCATTTCGAGTGGGATAAGCAAACACAATTCCCAATGTCATGAATTTCTGATAGAGATGGTAGCACCTGTGTCCTAGCCTTGAAAGCAAAAGAGCGTGTTCGCCTCATGTTTTAGCTGCGTTAGCTGTTTTTCCCCTTTTGTAGCCTTTTTAAATCCCACTATCCTTTTCCGAATATAATACACTCAAAGCAACTCTTCATTTTCAATCCAATTTGCGACTCTTCAGGATAAAAGGCTTGGATATGAGTGCAAGTGTATTAGGACTGGCCATGCGTTTGAAGTTATTAGGGAAGAGAAAAACAAGAGGCATATCATACTCTCTTCATTAGGAGATAAAACACTTACCAGTTAGCAGCCTCTTAATATCACACCTTCAGTGACCAGGAGTGAAACACATTATGGGAAGCGTTATAAGCAAAGGGTTGCTTAAATTAAACTGACACATAAAGCTTTATGTTCAATAAGACTCGCAAACAGCAGGTTTAACATAAAAATTTATGTAACAGGGTCAGGGGAATATAAACTACTAAAATAATGAGCAACTACAGTTTTTGGCTGACATGCTGTTTATGAAAAATGTATATGTGGTGAAACAACACTGTATCAAATTGTTCATTAAAACATTTTTATTATCAATATCCATGATGAAAAGACCAGCATTTCAGATGTGTTGTGGATGTCGGTGTCCCCACCAAGCTTTATTAGCCCCAGAATGTAGGACGCAAAAGAGCTACAGGATATAAAAGCAGCGTGATCAAGCACACGAGGCGGATAAGATGAATGTGTCGCTCGCCGCTATGATCGCTTCTTGGACATTGCGAACATCGAGCTCTCAGTGGCAAGGTTTCATGGAGCCTCTTTGCTACTCTATATTTTTATTTATTGGATTTTGTTTGGCACTGTTCTTAGACTATTTATGTATGCTCTAATTAGAGGGGGGAAAAAATGAAAATTCTGTCATCTACTCAACCTCATGTCATTTTTTTTCTTCTTGGGAACATCAAAGAAGATATTTTGAGAAATATCTTCTTCTTTTAATATTTTTTTTATAGAATGGACGTCAATGTCCATCAAAACTGTTTGGTTCACAACCTTCTTCAAAATATCTTCATGAAGAAAGTAATTCATACAGGTTTGGAACGACACAAAGGTGAGTAAAGCATGACATCATTTTTGTTTTTGAGTGAACTACAATATCAATTTATAGCCAGGTTTGAGATCGGGTCAGTAGGGAGGAAGAAGAACATGTAATCAAAGACATCAAAGTACATTGGTGAAAGTACAATTGATGATGTGAGCGCCACATGAGGTGACAATTGCTCTTCTCACTGTGTAGCATTGAGAAGCAGCATCACGCAGACAAAAGCCTAAAGACAGCAAGAGCACCGAGGAACCATGGGGCAAGAATTATGCCGATTGAAGGTGGGGCCATGCTAAATAAAAAGACCATGTTTGATGTGGGCTATCTAAACAACAAGAGCTGTGCTGTCAGATGGAGAAAAGAGGATGTTAGTGGAGGGTATCATTGCAGAGTCTTTCGGGTCTCTGGTGGTGCAACCCACAGCTTGTCCTCTTTTACACCACCTGACATACATATCCAGCAGAGATGCTAATTAGCAGCAGTGGCTAATGGGCTTGGAGGGGGAACACAAAGGCTACACAACATTTTAATCACCCAACATTCTCCTGATGCAGTGAGTAGAATTAATTGAGAGGAAGGGTGGAGAGAGTGATTTGGCGAAAGGTACCACGAGACACGCTGATGGAGAGTGATCCGTCGCAGTTTTCACAGTGGAGATAAGCAATCTACGCTCGGACACGGACATATTCACTCAATCACATGTAAGTCTATGCTGGCACAACCTCATTTGAGAGCCAACAAGCACATATAATTAGAGTATCGCTGTCAAGATTATGCAGATTCATGGATCCAGCATAATTCCCAGGGCATAATTCATACAGCAGGCCGCTATGTGCAGCCACGCACACATGTATGCTCGCTTAATTGATTATGTAGGCACAGACTGTAGTCATCAGACTGTCCAGAGCACAAATGACAAGAAAAAAAAGACAGTTTAATATGAACAAGAGTCTAAAATTCTGACATGCTCAAACATATTTTAATTGCTTCCCGTTTCTGGTTCCCACCACGATAGTCACAGAACAGCTAATTATTCTATACAGGAAAAAGACCCTCATGTTATGCCGGAGCGGTGGGTAATTTAGTGAGAGATCGCAATTCCATCGCAATTCCAGTCTTTGAAAAGATCAATGGAGCAACACTATGTTATTATGAGTCTGGGTGAGTTTGGATCAGATTCTTTTGTGATATGAGCTCCGCAAACCGTAGTTAATCAGTGAAAGCACTTGTTATCTCTCATACTATAGTTTAATTCACAGTCAATAAGTGCTTTTATGTGCACTTTAAAAGTTCAACTTCAGTTAGGCTGAAAGACATTTTTAAAATTATTAAAATTGTACTAGTCAATAGTACATAAGCAATAGCAAAATACACAATAATCAGACTAAAAGGCAATGTGCATGATATCCTTCAAATATATGCATTGTGCCTTGTACACTACCGTTCAAATGTTTGTGCTCGGTAAGCTTTAATGTTTTTGAAGGAAGTATCTTATGCTCACCAAGGTTGCATTTATTTGATCAAAAATACAGTAAAAACTATATAAAACAGCATTTATTATTTATATATATATATATATATATATATATATATATATATATATATATATAAAAATGTAATTTATTTATGTGATGGAAGAGCAGAATTTTCAGCAGTCTATAGCCATGTTTACATGGAAATCATTTACAATGAAATCATTTAGTTTTTAGAAACAGTTTTTACATGAACGTGATCGGGTTGATGCGCGGGTTTATAGGTCACAAGCTTTAAATCGGATTTAATCGTTTGACATGCTCATGCTGCACGGATATACAGAGTTTCCCACTGTCGCCGCATAACCATCCTCTTTTTCTTTGTTTAAAAATATGTATCTATTTCGAGTCCTAATTAAGAGACAACAAGCACACGAAATGCCAATATTAATCAAGCAGTGTAAACAGCCATTCCCAGGCCCAAAACAAGGCGTCTGCAGATACGAGTCTGAGGCAGGCACTCGTGGAACAACGCTGTCCTGCACCCCATCACAGACGATGACAGTCATTTATTATATTCAACAAAAACAACATCAGCTCATTCCATCCGTGCATCATTTGTCATTATGACATTTTTATGCCATTGCACATGCGTGAAACTTAACAGTTTCAGTTTTCAATCCGATCAAGTGTTTACATACCCCATCAAACGGATTAGAAAAGGTTTATCTACCCCTCTCAACCCGATTGAAATTTTTTATTCAATACATTTTTTTGAACATCCATTTTTATTCCGATTGAGGTGTTTACATGGAGCATTTTCATTCGGATTGGACTGTAATCGGAATGCAATGCTTCATGTAAATGCATCTATTCATTTAGGCTTCAGTGTAACATGATCCTTCAGAAGTCATTGTAATATGCTGATTTGATGCTCAAGATTTTTTTTTTATTTTTATATTATCGTATACTACTTCATATTTTTGAAAACCGCTGTGCTGTGCTAATTATTTTGGTTTAAACGTGATTATAACGGTGTGTATAAGCATGATGCATTGCATGACAATTTCACCCTCTAAGTCTTCCTTACGGCCTTCTAAGGGAAGGATTGTGCATTTGGTATCACTTGAACGCTGAAACCGGTTTTTAGACAAAAACACACTGTGACGATACGGTGTTACAGGAACTTCTTTATTACTGCCCACACATAGCCCTCTGTAATGAAAGTAGAATATACAGATAAACAGTTAGTATTCAACTTTTGTTTTACACAGTTCTTATCATCATTGGAGGGAACTTAAGCCACAACCACAGCTGATTTAGGTGGCTCATTATCTTCACATCTAGCCTTCTTCTCAAGTACAGGACAATCTGTTTTCCAGTGCCCATTTTCACGACAGTAGATCAAACTTCCCAGTAGGAACAACTAGGGAGGAAAATTCTTCAGAGATGTACTAGAACGAGCTGGTGTTTACGTCTTCCGGTGAGCGCCAGTTGACAAAACTGCTTCTGTGAGAGAGTACATAGTCATCAGACTTTACGTTCATTAATCTGTGTAGCAATTTTGTCAGAAACAGAGATCTTAAATTGTTCCAATCTCATCAATTGAACCAAATCATCAAAAGTTATGTCAAGTATTTTCAAATCCTACACAATCTCTAAATTAGACTGCCTGTGTTCCTTTTTACAAGCCCTGAAACGCTGATGATATATGCTTCAGTCACATATGCATATGCCTTCAACACTGCAGACTTAATTTTCTCATCATTTTGACAATCTTCACAGCCGAAAAAAAACAACTGTGCTTTTCCGGTCAACAAGCACTTCAACAATAACACACAATTTTCTTCTGACCAATCATGTAAATTCACAATACATTCAAAGAGAGTGAAAAAGATATAAAGATCCACTTCTTTAAATTTAGGACAAATTTCATATTTGAATTATGTGCACTTGTGCCTCGATCTGCCTTATCGCTAGAAACAGCACCCTTACCTTCCTTCAAAAGTCTTAGTTTTAAAATTTCTCAATCTCAATTTATGTTTTCTCTTCCTTGTTCAACAGCTGTTGTAAAACAGCTGTTTTATTTTTTCATGTTCCATTTGCAAAAGCAATAATTATTTTTGTTGTTCAAAAGTGGTCTGAATTCGTGCCTGCGAAATCAAAACTTTATCCATTTCTATAACCAAAGTGCCCCTTTCAAACAATTTAGACATCAAATCAACCGTAATATTTTCCTAAATAACTAAGTTTTTTTTTTATTAGCGACATCTATTTCATAATGTGCAGCAATTCTTAAGAGCTGTTCCTTCGTAAACTTTTCTAAAAACTTATGCGAAGGATATTTAATAAACGGATCAATATCCACCATAAGAAAAAAACAAAACACAGATGTGCAATCAAGTACTCGAAGTGTCCCCAGCTATCTTTCTTCAACAACAATCTATCCATCTTCCTTAATCCCTAGTCTTCATGCAGCTATAGGCTATTTATGCACTAAATCCCAGTGGGTGAAAAATGCTACCTTCCAACACTCTGGACATGCCCCTGAGACAACTGCTACTACACGCTTTCACCACAACACACACAAAAAAAAACATGTCTCAAAGGAAACAATGATGCTATACCTCACAGGGGAAACTCCAAGTTAAAAGAAACAATATTGCACAGTCAACTTACCAGTCAGTGAACTTGCGGCGACAAAACGCTGCACAGAGACCAAACAAAACTTTCACACATGTGTCCCGTTATGCAAAGTGACGTCACAATATTCAAGGGATTTCTTCTCACAAATATTATAGATCAAACAAATCGGATTAAGCCAAATTCAAAAGACGCTAGCACAAACAAAATCAAAAACGGATATGCACAAATTTGTTACGACACGTGGATACAAAAGACCACAACAAAGGAAGGGACACACACGGTTGGAAAATTTAACTCAAGGTTTATTAACAAAATGGAAAATAAAGCAAACACGTACTAATGTAGCCGTCAGTATGTGAAGTATGTAACGTACTGTGGCTCCAGTGTAAGTGTAGCAAAACAAAATACAAAAGAAGAAAACAAACAAGGTCAATAAAAAGAGGAGCCCAGAAGAGTGGTACACACACATACCTTTAGTGTACTTCAAATTAGTCCGAAAGTAAGTCTGTTTTCACACCGCCCACTAGCATTAAGTGCAGATCATGCATTAGGCGGAATGAGGTAAATAACACGTGCTTCCTCATAACAACTAAAATTAACTTAAAAATTAGTAGGTGTAATCCTCCATGCAGGGGGTGGGAAACGGTGTTGAAAAGCTAAGTAATTGTGTTTTCAACACTGATGAGAACCAACGAGGTTAATGACCAGATTGTGAAAACAAATTTATGATGTGGCATGAGGCTTTTTGAGCAGCTGTTGAGATAGATGATCAACCGAACAATTTGTTATGTTCAGTGAAATTGTTGCTGTCCGCCTCCGCAGTGTCAATCTAAACAACTTGCTCTGCAGCGAGAGACGCTTCACAAATTATTTTACTCTGGAGAGGCATTGTCGCTTCTAAACAATATTGGCAATCTGTCTTAATATTGAAGTCCTTGAAGAAGTTATATCTGTTTTCATCACGTATAAAACATGTTCAGTGTCCCTGCGCTGAAACTAAGGGTTGACAGGAGCCAGCTGGTTTTTTATTTTATTTTTATAATCTAAGATTATTTCACTGGAATTCATATCTCTGATCTTACCTCACATCATAAAAATACTGCAGGCTCGAGTGTGTAAGTACGCGCTCGGATGAGGGCAACACAAACTTCTGAAAGTAAATTCTGCTATCCGGATTCAGTATTATTGGATCGTGATTCACAAGGCTCTCTGCAAAGGGAGGGCCACACAAGAAAGAAAAGATCAGAGTGAGAAGAGGAATAAAAAAAAAGAATGAGCAACGATGAACAGATTGTCGATGATGAATGGGGAAATGATAGTGAATAAGCAAAGCGATGAATCTGACAGATTAAAAACATGAAGTTGATATAAAGAACAGAATATGTATTTGATGATAACAAGAACGTTGCTCAAAGAGATAATTAGATCAGAGTTTTTGAGGGGAGTGGAGTAGCTTCGCTGAGTAGAGGAAGTGGTGAAAAGAAAATAGAAAATAGAAAAAAAAAAAAACATTTGAAAGAAATGACTGCACAAAAGAGCTGAATCTCTCTGTCTTGTGTTGATGATCTAAAAGGGCAAAGAGAGGAATTAATAACTCGCTACTTCAAACGCGTCTGACTAAGATCATCCCGATTCTTGCGAAGCAAAGACAATTTGCTTATAAATTCTAATGAATCTTTAAGAGAATCCATATGAATGAATCTCTTCTGAAGTTTACGTATTAATTAGAAGTGATACCATGTATTAACAAATCTGCAGATGTGAGGAGATTGAGCATGTTCAAATCTAGAGATGTAAAGAGCTTCTGCAGGCTTCATGAGGAAACATGATATGTTTGATGGAGGAAAGAGGGAAACCGGCTGAAGGGAATGGGATTAGGAACAGAGTGCCTCTGAACTGTATACTCAGGAAAGATAGGAAGTCTGACTCACCACGCTTCAAACTCAGACAAGATCTCTAAAAGACGAGTACACCCGTTTTGGCAAGGCTTGATCCACACTGGAGAAAACAAACCAAGCAAAGAACCCAAAATACACAAAGGAGGCTCTTCAGAGTGAAATACGGTTCAAACAAATAGCTCTTCATTTGTAAACAGCATGTTACCTCAAAAGGTGTGTTTTGGTGTGTGTTTTCGAGCCTTCTGAAATATCTATATCAGAGCTTATTTATTGCTCATCATATGCTCCATTTAAAAATCATATTGTGAACATCCAGAGTAGAAACTCTTGCTTCCTGGACAAGGCAGGTTTTGAAATATGGACTTCTCTGCAAGAGAGGGAACTCAGCTAGCCAGCATTCAGTGGTTTTAGACACAGTGGGTATATCTGTGTGTGCCCTTTTTAACTGAGTTTGCTTTTTATTTTTTTAATGAAACATTCATTAGTTAAGCAAATGTTTACTGAAGCCACAATTTATACACATTGTAATTACTATATAAAGCTGGCAATCTTTTTTTTTTTTTTTTTTTTTTGCACATAAATGGGTAAACTGCAACAGAAACAAAACATTTATGATGGGTTTAAATAAATCCAATTCAAAAAGACAAAATTCACCTGTCTCTTCTAAGATTTATAGCTAACAATTTACAACTTGTTAAAACCGGTTGAATATCTTAAGTATCATGAACTGACAACAAACAATACGTTTACAGCATTTATTATTCTCGGTTAATGTTAGGTTCTACATAATATATTTTAGCATTATTAACAAGTTGTATGAATTAATATTAGGTAATTATTATGAATAATGACAAAAGTATTGTGAGAAAATGAAAAGTGCAGTTTATTGTTAGTTTATGAAACCTAATGCGTTAACAAATTGAACCAAAGCATTATCGATTTGCAGTGCACTAGTTTAGTTTGCACTTTTTAAAGAAAATGTATACTTTTATTCAGCAATGATGCATTAAACTGATTAGATGTGTAAAGACAGAAAATACCATGAAGTTCCATGAACACAAACATCCAAAGCGTGCGCCCCGAAAACCAGCATCTCAGACAGCGCATGAATACTGAATTGAATTGTCTTTCACTTCGTGCGCTTGTACGGACAAATTCACACAAAATTATGTAAAAACGCCCATCTTGGCGAGAATCCTAGTAAACAAAGTCGGTTATATCTCAAGTGAACGTAGACTCGGCCTTAAAGGGGCAGCAGTTTAATAAACCTTTAATGTTAATCAAACAAAAGACATAGGCTACCTTTTTCAACTTTACAAAAAAGAGCCATCTAAATTTAATGTATACAGTAATGAATATGCAAAGTTGTTTTCCCATTTGATTACTCTGGTCAAATTTCTGTACCTGTTAGAACTACCCGAAAAACTCTAAAACACTGTTTATTTCATTTGTAGCCTTTCTTTGTTCTATTGTATTTATTTGTGCCATTTGTAATTAAATTATTTGTTCTTAATTTAAATTAATTTAATCAAAATTAGAATAAAGAATTGATATTTCACTGCCGTCTAAACATTTGTACCACTGACCTAATCCTCAGCACTGAGCCTTTCGGGAGCTACTCTATGTGCTGTGCTATTAAATGAAAGATCAAATATGATAGAGCAATAGAATGAACTGTGAAAGTAACAGAAGCTCATAAAATGCATTTTAGCAGGCTTAATTAAGCATGAAAATAACTGAAGGAAATATATATATATTTGGTGAACAAATTAAGCCAACTAATATGATTTATATTCTTTTGTTTTTTCTACTAATACGTTTAAAATGACAAATGCAGTGAAAATACAGGTATCGGTTATGGTATCGATATCGGCGAGTACCAAAAATGAAAGTGTCTGTCTCAGACTCGTTCTGGAAAAAGTTGTATCAGTGTGCATCCCTAAATAGAATAGTAGTGTATCTATACTAAATTCTTATGAAACTGCGACAAAAAAATAACTGCTTTCTGTTTCACACAATTAAAGCATTTAAAATGATTGGCACTAAATGACTACAAACATGACATTTAGCCTATGCAAAACACCAGATGAGTTAAATGAGGCCCCGGGAATAAAAATCACCATAAAACCCGTATGACTAATTACTGTCTGAAGGATGCTACTGTTTAGAAAAAGCTGGACTTTCAGCCACTTTCACTTTCATCCAGGATATTCCTTTCTCTGCAAGTGAGTCATTGCATTTTGTGTTATTGTTCTGAGAGCCGAGGGACTTCTTGACGTTTTGTGTTTGAATGAATGTCATGCTGATTACTCCTTGCTGAGTGATTTGGTATTTAAAGCTCATACACTTTGTGAAATAACTGCAAGGAAGAAACAGCCCATGCAGAGAAAAGACCAAACAATGATAACTTGCTGAGAATTAAACAGTAAAGAAAAACAATATAGAAGATATGCAAGACTATATACACACAACAGGAGCATTTCTACAGCTGATATTGATATAGAGCTGTTTTAAGTAGCATATGAATCTCTGATCATTATTTAAATGCAATAAAGTAACATACCTCTTCCTGCTAAAAATGAACAATTCAGGGCAAAGTGTTTAAGTGCAGCAGTGCATATGATGAATAAGATTAAGACTACATGATTAAACTCACTCAGAATGGCAACAATTTATGACACGCTTTGCTAAGCTTTTTTTTTTTTCAATTATATTGCATATTATATAATGTGGGAAGAGACAAATCATATAACATCACACTCGATTACAGTATCTGATAGAACACTGACTTTAATTCTCATTAATCGTTGGATCAGCTAATGCACCTTTGCATAAAGTCAAACATTTTTATAATATGTCGCACTGCTACAGACACACACACATCAGCAACAATCACTTACTGTGTGTCCATGTTACCAGAACAGGATTAAGGTGGCAGCAGGGCTGGACTGGCCATCGGGCATACCGGGCAAATGCCCGGTGGGCCGACGCGCTATTTGGGCCGATACATCTCAAACTTAAAAAAAAAAAAAAAAAAAAAAAAAGACCGGCCCATAAAACTCGTACATCGGCGGCCCATTCGTTTAGTTTTGATTAATTGGCGGCGCTGGGATCTTTGTACCAGTGTAATGCATTGGACAAAAAAAGTCAGGTGGTTTTGTTTTTTCTCTCAGACCGGCCCATGAAATGCGTAGATCAGCGGCCCATTGGTTATTTTCTTGATTGACACTGGGCTGGTCCAATCACATCTTGAAACACCTCACCCTCTGGGCTCTGAGCGAGCCGGCAGTATCTGTTTAAATCGTCAGAGCGATGGAGAAGAAACGCAAGAAAAGTGCAGTGAAATAGCGTGAAAAAAAGAATCAGGCCCTTCAAGTGTCTGATGAGGAGTGAGGAGGATCAGGAGAGATGAGTGAGTGTAGAGGACTGTGGTGAGCAGAGCTACTTTAACACCTATAGGCTATAGGAGTGTAGAACCCATTACCCAGGCATTATTTCCACATCTGCATAGTTGATGATTACGCATTTTACTAGAATTGTAATGAGACGCGTTTGGAAACCATGTTTTCCACCAAAATAAAAGTTTGATGCAGTTTCTGTCAAAATAAAAGATCACATATTTCTCTAAGTATAGAAATTAGTACGAAACTAATTATGAAAGTTTATTTTATTTTTCAGTGCATTTGCTTTACAATACATGTATATTACTGTCATGGGATTAATATTATAACTATTTTTATGTAGTAGTGTAATGTAGACAGACACTATATCATAACTAAAAGAGGTTTGAGTTTTTCTTTGTTCAATATGCACACTGAATATGGGTTGGAGCTCTAAATTTTTTACTCTAAAAGTGCACCAGATGGCTGAATTTAACATTAAAAAGCACCAAATTTTCTTTCGGGGGAGCATGCCCCCGAACCCCCCAAGATGGATCAAGGTACACCCACCACAGATTTACCAAAAATCCTGTATGAAACACTGGTATCGCTATGTCAATGCAACTTATACTGTAGCTTGTTTTAGGATTAATCACTGTAGTGTAGCCTAGTTCAATTGTATTTTGCAAATAGTAGTTATTTCATCTGTTAAATCTCACTCATTCCTACTCACTCATTATGGGATTAGTGGTTTTAAGGAATAGGAGATGATATACATATTCAAGGACGTGCAAAGATTGGTTGTGTTTATGATCTTATGTAGTGGGCCGCTCTGGGCCAAAATGCCCGGGCCGATTTTTCGTCCCAGTCCAGCCCTGGGTGGCAGTGAATATAATCACCACACAGTTCATTTCAAGATTCAATAAAGCGGTGTTGATGAAGTTAGGTGATTTATAAAAACAGCACAAATGGACAAAGAAATGGGTTAATTTGAAGATATTATATGACAGTGGTTCCCAAACTGGGGTACATGAAGTGACAGATGGGGTACGATAGCAAAATGCTGAGTTTTGCCAAAATTCTGTCCCACCTTAAAATTACATTAAAATTGAGCATGCATTTCTAACAGGCAAAATGCCACCTCTCATGTAAAAACAGGAAAATGGCAGTGCCATTAAAGGTCAAATACTTGAAACCCAATCAAATTAAATTAAAAACTGACAGCATCCACACAAGCAGTGTGCATAAGATAGGTTGGATGCAGAGTGCTACTTTGGCAGATCGAGTTGCATTACTGATGTTCTCAACATTGTCCCTTTGTAAAAGTGGGTTTTAACACTTACTAGCATGACAAACAAAATAAAGACACAGACTGTGCATAGAGATTGATTTAGGACTCAAACTCAAACTTTTCTATCAAGAAATTACTGGTTGTATCATTGATTCAATGTCATTTTGACTATGCATGTTCTGCTTGGTACTGTGGACTATCAGTTAAACTTAAAAACAGTGATGCAAAATAATGTTATCCACTATCTGTTAAATACTAGGGCCAGTGTCCATTCTTGTAAAGTGCCCAGAGTCAACAATGCAGCTAGAAGTTCTTTTTTCTATACAGGCATAATATTGTGGAATAATTTGCTGCTTTCCCTCAAAAATGTAAATACTAAAGGGGCTTTTAGACATCAAGTTAAGGCTTTTTTATGCAATAGAGTAGCCAATCTTTTTAATTAGAGTAAACTGATTATTTTATTTGATTTATGATTCGTGAACTGTTTTGTGTATTCAAGCAAAACACACAGCAGTGTTTTGTCAGTGAACAAATCTGCAGCTTTGAACGAATCGCAAGAGTCAATAATTCAATGACCCATTCATAAATAGAGCCACTTTCTTCATTACTGAATAACTTGATGACTCACTCATTAAGACAGTGACTTGCTGCCACCTACTGGAGGTTTTACTGTTTTTACCGCCCTTTCATTTCACTATGGATTTTTAAAAAATTATTACTATTATTTAAAAAATTATGTGATAACATTAGCCTATTTGTGCCATTGTAATTTATTTAATGCCACCTCTGAGCAGGATTAAACTGCGTAAATCTAGATGCAACTTATACAATTGCAGTGCAAATATGGCTTTTGTTGATGCTGATTTCATTTGATTGAAATTATTGAAATAGTATATTTGATAAATTGCTTGATAGATTATTTAAATTAAATTAATTGAATTTTAAGAATTTGATGTTTCACTTTATTTTGATGAAAATAATTGTCACTAACACATTGCAAAATGATTAATTTACTCCCAACTCTCTTTGCAGAACACACAATCCTTGCTCTCGTCTCCCCAACCATTTCCTTCTGCATAAATTTTCGCTGCAAATCAGAGAACAGACAATTTGGATTGCAAGCTTCTTGCAGGCTATCATTTTAATAACAATTTCAACTTCTCGCGTGTGTTTGTTTGTGAAACGTAGTTTGTGAACCAGATAGAAGTTGTCGGCGATTCTTTCTTTTGTAAAGTCTTGCAGTGTGAAACCTCCTGTCGCCGATCCATCATTCAGTGTGAACACAGCAGAAACTGAATGTTACCCCAGATAGTCAGAGAACAGTGAAGAGTACTTTGAAAATCATGCAGTGTGAACTCGCCATTAGTTGACATGTAGTTGCAAAGTTACTTATAGTTAGTAGAATGTTCAAAAGGGACCATCAAAATAAAGTGTTAACGAATTTGACATAAAACATAACATAGGGTTAGAAAAAAAGGGTCTTTATAAAAGTATAAAATTAACCTAAAAAATTATTTAAAGGGATAGTTCACCCAAAAATAAAAATTAGCCCATGATTTACTCACCCTGAAGCCATTCTTGGTGTATATGACATTCTTCTTTCAGACAAATACAATCAGAGTTATGTCCTGGCACTTGTCCTGGCACTTCCAAGCTTCATAATGGCAGTGAATGGCTGTATGTCTTTGGAAGTACATTAAAGCGCATCTATTCATGATTAGAGTGCTCGACACGGCTATCCGGGGATTAATAAAGGTCTTCTGAAGTGAAGCGATGCGTTTGTGTAAGAAAAATATCTATATTTAAAACTTTATCGACTAAAATAACTAGCTTCCGGCAGACGGCCGTACGCATCGATTTACGCACAAAGATTAACCCTTGAACTTGACGCACAAAGTAATGACGGCAATTGAAGCCTCTCGCGGTTCAAACATGTCATTACGTTGTGCGTAATTTTTGGGTTAACCATCCCTTTAAGGGGGAAAATATTGTCCCTTAATGGAAAAGGTGTGAATGCAGTCTGTTTACAAAGTGGAAGAGGGGGGTAATAAGATGTTAAATGCATCAGACGACACACTTAACAGTTTGGGAACCACTGTTTTATGATATTTATTTTATGAGTTTTCTCTATGAAGCAAAAACTTTATTCAAGCCACAAAAAAACAAACAAATGACTGAAAAATGCACAGTACACAATCTTGTGAGTGAAGTCATTATGTACATTAACAACGATTTGGGACAAATATAATCTAGCCTTATTTAATGGAAAACTTCACTATCGTTCAAAAGTTTGGAGTTGGCTTGTTGAAAACGTTCAAACTGTTTTTGACATTGATTGGCAGTAAACTACCATTTTTTACGTTTTAAATTATAATTTTATATAATATAATTAAATTATAATATTGCACAATGTTACTGTTTTTAGTGTATTTTTGATCAAATAAATGCAGTCTTTGTGAGCATAATGGTGTGTTCACACCAGACGCGAATAGAGCGTCTGGCGCGAGTGATTTCAATGTTAAGTCAATGCAAAGACGCGTAAAAAATTCCTGCAGCGCGAATGCGCTTCAAGTTTGCGCGAATTGAGCGCCTGGCGCATTACACACGAATGTTTTATTAGTGCTTTTTGTGCATTCACGCGTTTGACGCGAATTCGCTTCAGTTTGACGTTAACTTCTGCATCAGTTCGTGCCGCGTTAACCAATCAGGAGCCTGCTTGCTTCACGTGGTAAAGTGACATAATAAACTCCCGCTGTATGACTCTATACTTTTATAGAGACAGGAACAAAAAGGACCTCGCTTGGAAGAGGATTAGTGAGGAGATTGTACAACCTGGTAAGTTGTAGGATGTACAAATTTCACTTTTGAGTCATGTTATACCTACTAACAAGCTAGCAAGCTGCAGTGCTGCTATTTTACATCTCCAGAGCAAATACACAGCGGTGACTCTCTCGATGAATGCTCGATCAACATCTTGTAAAAAGATGTCCGACAACGGGTTTCGCCTCCCGTGCGTGACAATTTCGCTCTTGACGCGCGAATGGATTCAAAGTGTTCAAGCGTATAACAGACATCCCAACCTGCAAGAAGTCATTTCAGGTAGGTATATCTTGGTGACTGGATTGTTGATTGTTGGGGGGTGGGGATGTGGGGGATGTGGGGGATGTGGGGGATGTGGGGGGGGGATGACTGGATTGTTGACGGGTGACGGGGAGGGGGGGGACTGGATTGTTGATGGGGGGTTGACGGGGGGGGTGACTGGATTGTTGACGGGATGGGGATGGGGGGGTTGACTAGCTTTCGTGAGGCACACTCGCAAGGTGCCCTCTCTGCTGTGCGCGCGCTGCGCGCAGTATGTTCTGTCTCGCATACGCTCTCCAGATTCCGGGAGATTTGAACTCATTTGCGGGCATCAGGGAGACGCTATCAATATGCGGGAGACTCGCGGAACTTCCGGGAGACTCGGGATGTCTGGTATAACTAGACGCGGTAGGCGCGAATTTTAGGCGCTATTCGCGTCTGGTGTTAACGCACAGTAAGAGACTTTATTCAAAAACATCTTACCAACCACACACTTCTGAACCATTGTGTATGAGTGTTGTTGCAGGATTTGGGACAGCCTCTGGAGTTATAGTGGTGTGGTGCTTCTCGTCCAGTGTTCGACCCCCTTAAGTCAAATTCCATGTAGCTCAAACAGTAGAGCATGCCGCTAGCAACACCAATGTCAAGAGTTTGATTCATAGAGAATGCATGAACTTATAAAAAATTTACAACCTGAATGTAATGTAAGTTGCTTTTGATAATAGCATTTGCCAGATGCATTAATGTAATGTAAATGTAGCATGAAACATACATGCATATACAGTTAGTAGGAGGAACATCAAATAACATTCCGGGAAACATTATAAGTTCCTAACGCAAGACTAAAAGAATATAAAAAAGTATAAAAAAGTACTGCACAAACCCTGCTCAAACCAGAGAGCCAAGAAGTTCCAGACCACAAGAGCTGAAAGGTCAAACTGCCTGAAGGGTCACTCAACATCTATACACCAACATAAGCTGCTCAGATCACAAACAGATCACAGGACAAAAGGATTTTCTCAGTGGATTGTGCTTTAAGAAATGCAGTGCAGAAGAAAAGGCATTACTCCCATATCAAGCAGCTCATTGTGACACCTGAATGATGCAGAAATGGGCAGTCAGTGAGCGTGTGGGATTTGTGTGCAGAGCGAGTTGACTGATTGAGAGCTAATGCGAGGAGTGATGGAAAGTAGATGCAATGTTCACCGCAGAGAACGGCCAAACCCTGCTGTGTCAATCTACTTCTCGCCACACCTGCGCCTCATTCACAGACTTTAATGCTCGCCACAGGCTCTCGGTAATGCTAGTTATTAATCTAAAATTTGCTTTTGGAACAAGCATCACAAAAACTTGCCCTTTTAATTTTGCCCCTCCCCCCCTTCTCGGCTTGCCAAAAACAAGGAGAGTGTGTTACTAAACAACAGTTGACTCCATGCCAAATGAGTATGTAGAGAGTGCAAAGAAGATGTAAAAACTGAGAATTGGCAACGCATTTTGACTCCACCAGGATAGGCAGAGCCGAATGAGGAGTGGGAGGAGGGCAGGAAAATTTGTGAGGTCACACCCAATATCCTGTGCAATTTCCAATTGGCATCCTATCAGCATCGTTATCTTTGGTATAATCTCTCAAGCTCTCACATGTATTGCGATGAAAATTGACATCCCCAAAACCAACTCTCCAAAACAAGGGTTTGTATTACTTGAGAGGGTGTTTGTTTGCATTTATTAAACTCAAGAGGTTTAAAGAGAGTGCGATAATATAGGCATCAGGCTGCAAAAGAGGGTATGAGAGATGCCGAAAATGATACGTACAGCGATGGAGAGAGGAACAAATGATATGAGATGGATATCAATAGTGCTTATGAGGAAAATCAACTGTCAAAACAGGCTGTACTTCAAAAAATTGTACTTCCATTTGTGCTTGATAGAAATATCAATCAAAGATTCCCTCTACAGACCATCCAATCTAAAAAAAAAAAAAAAGCACAGCAGAACAATTGCAGCTGTAAGGAACATGAGTAAAAAGGAGAAGAGACCTAATTCAGACCCTCCGTCAAGCTCTCCGAGGTCCTTGAGCTGATAATAATCTGCTGTACTTGCATGTGCAAAATCCTCAAGTCTCATTAGCTGGAAACCTCCTTGGGACAGCTTATGTTCCCCATGACAACCTAAGTAAAACATATCCACGCCTGACGCTTCAGGAACTCCGACACGGAACAGAACCATTGCGGCTCTCGGCGGACAGTATCTTTATTTGAGAGAAATGCATTTTTAAACTGTTGTCTCTGCTTTGTGTTGATTAACGAAGATTAAATTACAAGTACAAGGACAGAGTGCCGTGGCGGCCTGACACACGAAGCAATTATGGGATGCATAAACAAACATTTGTAATTGACTGAAATGCCCTTTTTCCACATGGCTGCTTTTCCTTGCGTTTTTTTTTATTATGATTTTTCTTCTTCTTTTCTTGCCTTTACTTGCAGACTCATCATATGTTATAGGTCCAGGAAGTCTCTGGATTTTCTCCCTGGTGTATCTGACCATATCAAAGAGTAGCATTAATGAAACCGATAAGAAAATGTAGCTTTTGGCTTCTTGAATATATCATACAGTTCTCAGTGAGGATGCTGCCCTTTAGGAGGTTTTTTTGTACATAAGTTGATTTTTTTTTAACTAATTTATACAGAGTACAATACAAAAATGATAGTTAACGATAGATAAACAACAACAACTGTGACACCATCACATGCATACATCCATTCCCAACACGCGAGGATATGTATGCAGGCATCTTTTCATTAAATAATTGACTGTGAAGTTATAAAATATAAATTAATCTTAAAATTATATATCTGCTTCAGATCACTTTATTAAGGCAATGTTTAAGATGCTGAACTTACCAAAGTTTTCAAAGTTCATGCATGGTGTATGTGTGTGTGTATGTGTGTATGTGTGTATGTGTGTATGTGTGTATGTATGTATGTATGTATGTATGTATGTATGTATGTATGTATGTGTATATATATATATATATATATATATACATACACACTCACCGGCCACTTTATTAGGTACACCTGTCCAACTGCTCGTTAACACTTAATTTCTAAGCAGCCAATCACATGGCGGCAACTCAGTGCATTTAGGCATGTAGACATGGTCAAGACAATCTCCTGCAGTTCAAACCGAGCATCAGTATGGGGAAGAAAGGTGATTTGAGTGACTTTGAACGTGGCATGATTGTTGGTGCCAGAAGGGCTGGTCTGAGTATTTCAGAAACTGCTAATCTACTGGGATTTTCACGCACAACCATCTCTAGGGTTTACAGAGAATGGTCCGAAAAAGAAAAAAACATCCAGTGAGCGGCAGTTCTGTGGGCGGAAATGCCTTGTTGATGCCAGAGGTCAGAGGAGAATGGCCAGACTGGTTCGAGCTGATAGAAGGGCAACAGTGACTCAAATAACCACCCGTTACAACCAAGGTGGGCAGAAGAGCATCTCTGAACGCACAGTACGTCGAACTTTGAGGCAGATGGGCTACAGCAGCAGAAGACCACACCGGGTGCCACTCCTTTCAGCTAAGAACAGGAAACCTAGGCTACAATTTGCACAAGCTCATCGAAATTGGACAATAGAAGATTGGAAAAACGTTGCGTGGTGTGATGAGTCTCGATTTCTGCTGCGACATTCGGATGGTAGGGTCAGAATTTGGCGTCTACAACATGAAATCATGGATCCATCCTGCCTTGTATCAACGGTTCAGGCTGGTGGTGGTGGTGTCATGGTGTGGGGAATATTTTCTTGGCACTCTTTGGGCCCCTTGGTACCAATTGAGCATCGTTGCAACGCCACAGCCTACCTGAGTATTGTTGCTGACCATGTCCATCCCTTTATGACCACAATGTACCCAACTTCTGATGGCTACTTTCAGCAGGATAATGCGCCATGTCATAAAGCTGGAATCATCTCAGACTGGTTTCTTGAACATGACAATGAGTTCGCTGTACTCAAATGGCCTCCACAGTCACCAGATCTCAATCCAATAGAGCATCTTTGGGATGTGGTGGAACGGGAGATTCGCATCATGGATGTGCAGCCGACAAATCTGCGGCAACTGTGTGATGCCATCATGTCAATATGGACCAAACTCCCTGAGGAATGCTTCCAGCACCTTGTTGAATCTATGCCACGAAGAATTGAGGCAGTTCTGAAGGCAAAAGGGGGTCCAACCCGTTACTAGCATGGGGTACCTAATAAAGTGGCCGGTGAGTGTATATATATATATATATATATATATATATATATATATATATATATATATATATATATATATATATTTATACACACACACACTCACCAAAAGGATTATTAGGAACACCAGTTCAATTTCTCATTAATGCAATCATCTAATCAACCAATCACATGGCAGTTGCTTCAATGCATTTAGGGGTGTGGTCCTGGTCAAGACAATCTCCTGAACTCCAAACTGAATGTCAGAATGGGAAAGAAAGGTGATTTAAGCAATTTTGAGCATGGCATGGTTGTTAGTGCCAGACGGGCCGGTCTGAGTATTTCACAATCTGCTCAGTTACTGGGATTTTCACGCGCAACCATTTCTAGGGTTTACAAAGAATGGTGTGAAAAGGGAAAAACATCCAGTATGCGGCAGTCCTGTGGGCGAAAATGCATTGTTGATGCTAGAGGTCAGAGGAGAATGGGCCGACTGATTCAAGCTGATAGAAGAGCAACTTTGACTGGTTACAACCGAGGTATGCAGCAAAGCATTTGTGAAGCCACAACACGCACAACCTTAAGGCGGATGGGCTACAACGGCAGAAGACTAGGGGTGTAACGATACGCTCGGTACGAGGCTTTCGGTTCGGTTTTCGGTACGCATTTTCAAACCGAACGGTTCGCTGGACCATTTTTCCTGCCGACCAAAATTTCGTTATTTTAAATGTAGGCGCGCGCCGCGCGTTGCGTGTGGCAAGCGCACTCGAGATGCTGGTGCGACTGCAACATTGCCCAACGTAATGTAAGCGGAACGAAACTGAGCTACTCGTTATTGTGTGGTTGACGGACTGTTTATGAGTTTGGACCAATGCAGCGCGAGCCGATCTCTGTTACTACACAGCGCTGAGACTGACATCCAGTAAAGAAAGCATTTGAATTCGCCATTGAACTTGAAGTAATAACATCGCTGCGAGATCTAGTGAGAAACATTTACATTTCTCTGTTATTAACGGATCAAACCGCGCTGATGTGGAAACCAGAAAGAATCATTGTGCCATGAATGAACTATTCAGTGTCCACAGATCAGCAACATTCACCATGGATTTACTGTAGTAACACTGACTGTAACCCTGGATTTACTGTAGTAACACTAACTGTGACCATGGAGGTTTGGCAGGAATAGTAGGCTATATGCTTTCAAGTAACATTACGTCGGTTTTATTTTGACATTATGAATACAATTGCTGCCCTCAAATGTTAATCTGAACTAAAATAAACCTTTGTTTATAACTACTACAATATAACAATTCATTTTGTCCAAGGAGCTGTTTTGTTTTATATGCTCCTAAGAAAAGTCAAGTCAACTCCATCATTGCTCAAAGTAAAAAATATATATCATACTTTATGATGTTAGTTTTAATAAAAATATAATAAAAGAAAAAAAAAAATCAAGGAAATTTCTCTGGCATTTCTTTCTTTTTGCTGCATTGAAAACGTACCGAACCGTACCGAACCGAACCGTGGCACAAGTGTATCGTATCGAACCGAACCGTGAATTTTGTGAACCGTTACACCCCTAATATACACACAATTTTACAGGCATGTGGGCAGACTCATATCTTAAAGTTTGGACATTTCTTAGAAACAAGTTTATATTCTGCTTTGCTATCAGAAAGAGTTACACTACCTTTCAAGAGTTTGGGGTCAGTAAATTTTTTTAATAAATTTAGTAAATTTTTATTACCATTTATTCAGAAAGGATGCATTACATTGATCAAAAGTGACAGTAAAAGACAATGTTACAAAATAGATCTATTTCAAATAAATGTTCTATTGAACTAAGAATCCTCTAAAAAAATTAATCACGGTTTCCACAGATATATTAAGCAACAAGACTGTTTTCATCATTAATACTAAGAAGAAATGTTTATTGAGCATCAATTCAGTATATAAGAATGATTTCTGAAGGATCATGTGACACTGAAGACGAGTAATGGTTTTCCTGTACTAGCTTCACTCCATTGGCTTCCAGTCCCCAATTCATTTTGAAGTTTTATTGTTTGTGTACAAGGGCTTGTGTGCTTTAGCACCTTCTTACACATCTGTCCTCCTCATCTCTATACAACAGTTGTTTAGACCTTCAATGTCTTTGCATAGTTCGCAGATGATAACTGTACCTAGGATGCATTTAAAATTGAAGGTTTTTTAGTTGCTGGACCAAGGCTATGGAATGACCTGCCGTTTCACACCAAGTCTTTATTAACTCTTAATCACATCTCAAAGCATCTTTAGGCTTTTGAATCAGTCTAAAGTGAGTATTTTTGTTGTGCTTTTTTACACTGTAAAGCACTTGTTGTTACATTGTACAGTTACTTGTTGCACTAGTTGTTTTTAAATCTGATTGAAATATTTGGATCCATCCATTGATTTGCACTCCATCCATAGTCCATCTAAATAGAGCACAAATTAGTCAAAACAAAAATTCTTCTAGTTTCTTTCAGGGATGTCTCCAGAATGGAAGGCTCTGCAATAATTTGAAATGAGCTTTCAGTTTGTTAAAGTATAAACTGCAAAATGATGCAGATTTTATGTGTCACTATGTCTGATTTATAGAGCAAACACCACCAGATTTTATTAGCGACAACATTACTGGGCATGAAAACATACGTTGTGTTAAAGACAAGGTAATGCAAATACATACGGGTTTATTTGAAAACTCTCAAGTTTTAAAAATCAGAGGCCCACATCCAGCGCTGCCCACCAACACCCAGCTGTGCTTCTGGTGCAAATTGAACAAATATGCACCTCAGATGCAAATTCAGCTAATAAAAACTCATGTTGCTTGGAGCATTTAACATATTCAAGACATCACCCGGATGAGCATTTAACCTATTACCGCATATCAGTTTTGGAAACAATAAAACAACAGAGTGTTAAAGTAGATTAGCACTGTAGCTTGTTTCACAGATTCTGAGTATGACGTTTTGTTGATGTCTTGTCAGTGTACGTATCCACCTTTTTCCTTAGCAAACAATGAGCACCACCATGATTGATTCTAATTTCAGTTTGGATGCTGTCCTGTTCCAGTCTCCATAGGAATCCATTTTATAAAACGGGGTAAAAAGAGTGACTGAATTAATTAAACAGAAACTTTTTGAACATTACTAAATAATAAAATGAGAGCAGGGTTAAGTTGTGCTGTTGATGACAGCCACAATAACAGCAATAAACTGAAGAAATTCCTAGAAAATACATGTTTTGAGCACCAGCAAATCTGAAAAGAATCTCCGTATACGGCACCAAAGACTGACAAGAGAAAACGAGCATGGCGTGCAGCACTTAAGTTAAAAAACTCCCCATAAAAGGTATATGTGCACTCTTATCATTATGAGGACAAAACCCCTCAAAATGAGCTGTGTATGATATGAGCGACCATCTGTTTTTAATGTAGCTAACTTCAGGCAGCTTCATGTCATCTGTGCACTCATTAAACTTTGACAGGTGAGGCACTGATGAAAGGAGGCCATGTGCTTTTTTAAACCATTTTAATAGGTTTAACATTACATAATAGCTCGGAAAATACGCTAATTTGACTAGAAACACCGGAGACTGTAAATGCAAAGAATAATTCCGCTATGAGTCGTACAAGACTTTTGCGTTCAGGAAAAAAGGTGGATATTACCATTAAAAATGTACTGTACAGCTGCTACATCTACTATTAGTAGTGTAATGACTACTGCTACTATATTATCAGTGGTGCTTGTACTATTAGCAGGTAGACAAGCATCTCTATATTACTAGTGCTATTTCTCATATTTACAGTTCGTGATTTGAATAAACCTATAAGCTCAAGTATTAAACTTAGGCTCATTGCACTATACGGACATGAATCATACCCCAAATCATGTGGTTGTGCAAAGGTGTGATAGTACTTTTCTAAGTGATCAGACATAGAATTGTCACAGTGGGACGATAATAGCCTGACGTCGTCATACTAATAGCCTGACGTCGATACTATTCTATTCTAGAGTCTGATACTGCTCCATTAGGCTGTGATTATGGGGCGTTTCAACTGATCAGGAAAGAAAATGCCTCTGCACTAGATTGGATAGACCTAAAACCAATCAGAGCAACGGAGTAAATGACGTATGTTGAGGATTCCTAAAGTGAGGACCGCTGGTTATGTCCACCTCATCGTGCACGCCGAGTTGCATCGCCGTGATGCCCATTTCAGTAGCTTCTTTCACTTGGTCCTCCATGAGTGCGACCAAAGGAGAAACAACAATGACCACAGGCTTTTCAGTGCGCCCCATCTTCTTAGCGATCATCGGGGCCAGCTGATAAATTAAACTTTTGCCGAATCCCGTAGGAAGGACGTCAAAAACATCTTTCCGATCGACAAATGCCTTGATTGTGGTTCTCTGTTCCTCTTTTAAAATGAATGCGCTGTCAACATCTTCTATAACAGACACGATGGCTAAATCTACACATCTAAATTCTTCAGTGGCAGCCATTCTTTACTCGTAAACTAATTCAACCCAAGCGCTCTTTGGTGATGTGGATGATTACGTTACTGTTGATCATCTGTCCATCATCATATAAAGCTCGCCCTGACAATTTGATTGGTCCGAACCGCTTTGGTTTGGGCATACTTCACAAAGGATCAAGTCCAGACTGAACTTCCCATCCACAAATGTTGTGGGCCACCACAAAAGTTCGGCTGGTATCCAGGCTAGGAAGATAAAGTAGGCTAAATAAACTTAAAGGCACATTAAAAGAGGGGGATTCAGGCTACTTCTATAGTAGCCATAGACATTGGTGTTGGTCGCTTTTGAATTGAGACAACAACAACCCAAAACACCTTTAAACTACCACCATAAAACCCCAGATTACCGTAGAGACACCCTGGCAACCACACACACACACACACACCTAGCATCACAGGGGTAATCCTTGCATCAGCACCACTCACATTTTCATTAGGAAATGTAAAAATTCACTACAGCTATTTCAGAAGTTGCTGTACACTGTATATTTTCAAATATATGTGCTGCCTCTTCTCCAGTGAACTGAGACTGTGTGTGTGTGTGTGTGTGTGTGTGTGTGTGTGTGTGTGTGTGTGTGTGTGTGTGTGTGTGTGTGTGTTTCACACTGCCTGAGGTGAGGCTGTAAGATCGAGAGCTCAGTGGTAGCTCTCTAGATTACTCCATTTCCTATGCTCTGATTATCCGGGGCTGAGGGGAGCTGATCTATAGAACCCAGCATCCTGAAATCCTGTTCCCGAGAAAGACAGCACGATAGAGAGAGAGAAAGCCATGCTAATGAACTTCATTCCTATGCCACATGGTCATTAATCTACGATTAGAGCACTCTGTGAGCCTGCTGGGGCAAGACAGCCAGCTATAAATATTGACTACTTAGCATGTGAGAAGATATATTGTCTGTGTTCTGTTACATGAATGACAAGGATATACCAGGCAAACCCTAAACTAAACGAATACAGTATTTTGGTACATAGGGACATAGGTCTGTTTTTCTTTAAAGAGATTTTCCTAAGATATCCAACAAATTATGCATTACAATGCAAAACTGAATGCACAGGTCTGCACTTCCAAATTTCTCTTTATATTAACTTAAAACTTAAAGGGGTCATGACATGAGAAACCAAATTTGCCTTGATCTTTTGGTATATAAGAGATCTATGTACTATTAAAACTTCCTGCAAGTTTCATAGTTTAAGACGTCCTCCCCATTATAAACGAAGCATTTATTTAATCAAGCTCTAAATACAGCTCGTTCTGGATCCATGGTTAGAAGTGACGTCACGGTGCGAAGTGACGTACCAGTCGTTTGCATATGACCGCCTCCAGCGCAAGACAACTACGCCTCATTTCGCATCGTTGTCGTGCGGCTCGCGCCCACATGTGTTCAGTCGACAACTCGACGTGCAGCGAGTGGGTCTGTTTACAAGAAGATTGCTATGCCACGCAGATGTGCTGTTCCTGTTTGAATACGCTGCCGAACGATCCAGACGTCAGGGAAAGCAGTCGGATGCAGTTGCAGTTAACACTGAAGTCTTAAAGGGGAAACGCCCCCAAAACAGACTGTTTGAATCAGAGGGGGAGAAACAGGGTGGGAAAAGTTCATAAATCACTACATTTTTAAAGTTTTTTGTAAAAAAAACTATAGTAATACTATAATTGCACCTAAGGGAACATAATAAAACAAAACACAAAACCATGTCATGACCCCTTTAAGTAACTGTGTTTACATTAATGACAAGATGCACAAGGCTGTTAGTCAGCACTAACTAACTATCACTGTTAATGTAACTTTAGAAGGGCTCACAAGTGTTTAACAGGAACTGAAATGACAATGTCTTTCAAATCCCAATTCAATTCCTAAATTAATTGAATGAATGAGGAGAAAGAACCATAGATAATGTTTTAAATCCTTCCTACTGTGCAGACATTTGAATTTATTTGATATATTTAATATTTAACAAATTAACTTTTGTGGACTAGGGTGGAAGAATAAGTATTTCTTAGAATAATCTTTTAGTGAAAATTCTCGATTCACACATTATAAAAACCTTGCATTTACCATTTATAACGTGGCATTTTGCTAATCCTGCACATTAGTGAAATAATTCATTCTCAATCATGCCCTTAATGTTAAAAAAAAAAAAAAAAACTTGAGTAGCCTATATCAGTGACTCAGAGACTCTGCTTTCACCAATTTTATAAAGGACTTATTCTCTTTGTTTCCTGTTGATAACAGTATATATTTACAGTTATCTGACGCAACAGATCTCTCTCTCTCTCTCTCTCTCTCTCTCTCTCTCTCCCTCTCTTAGAGAGACTTATTTACTTGTTTTTTTTCTGTCAAAATAACAAAATTATTTGCCATTATTCATTATTTAAGCCTTTCACGTAAAGCAAAGTCTTGCAGACAAAGCACTAATGCGCAAGCAGAAATCCCTTTTCGCTCGCACTCACCTATCACTAGGAATGAGATATCTCCATTTTTTTTAACGTGGATGATTAAAATATCTCCACGATCTGCTTTTGAAAAAGAATGGTGATAAATATTTTTGTAATATTAATTAATGAATTGATCAATACATTTTATAATATTATTAGTACTGTTAGTATTATTTTTTTGACTGATATTTCTTAAAAGTTCCGTTATTATGCTCTCAAGTCATTGTGTGAAGAGAAGCTGGTTTGATCTGGAATGTGCCATATACATTTATGTCCATGAGTGTGAGCCAAAAATCTTTCGAGTAAACTAAAAAAAATGACTAGCCAATGGCGATTCTGTTTCCAGTCTGTGTGTAGAGGTTTGAGTAGATATTATGTAAATGACAAAACATTGTGAAATAAGAGAATTGTTACAGGTGTTTAGATTTAGGTCAGATATTAGATATGTATCAGATTTAGAGGCACATATTAAAGATCCAATCTGCAACATATTTCCACCCCAAAAAAAAGAATAAATACCTGAATTGGTTTACAGTGTAAACTTCAAAATAGATTGATGATGTGAAACTACACCGCAAAAAGCTGCTTGCCAGCTAATGTTTCGCACTTTCAGCTAGTGCTCTCCAGGGCCAAATCTATGCCATCAGCTTCCACACACTCCCTCCAAACACACACAAATATCACCGATCCTTATGATGAATGTCATAGGACAAACATTACCCATAGTGGGCAACAACAGAGGCATGAAAGAGTTAGCACTCATCACAGGCTCCAGCGATTCATAGGCCACGTGGCCTATTAGATGCGGACAGGAAATGGTACTGCAGTCACAGACTCAGTTGCATTTGTCAGCATTATTAAGAGAGGAGCTGGCTGGCAACTATCTTGCTCAAGAGCCGAGGCGAGGATGCCATCTTGCAAAGGTCACAGGCTGCCTGCTATCCTCCCATTTGTCTGTTTGATTAAGTCTGGCAATTAGAAGACTTGGCCGCCACACTCACAGTCTCCTATATCAGAGAGAGCCAGATTGGATACAAACTAATCACAGAACAGTCCTAAGCAGAACAGATGAAATGGTGGAAAAAGAAAAGAAAAGAAAAAGAAAAAGAAAACAACGCCAAGATGGGCCAAGATAGTAGACAGACTGATGAAATAATCAGTGATGGAATAAGACACAAGATGGAGAAAGAGAGAGAGAGTTGGATCTGTACCTAGTTGCCTTCTTATAATCAAGCAATCCGGCTATTGCGGAGTATGTCTTGCCTGCCCCCCACACACACACACACACACACACACACACACACACACACACACACACACACACACACGGTCAGAAGCACTGCTTACACAAGCACGATAAGCATATAAACAGATCCTTACATAACCACACAAACGCACATTCAATCTAGAGTCTCGGGCATAAACGCAGGGACACAAGGCTAATTTGAGAGAGGCTGTAGGATATAGGTTGTGTACAGCATGAACAGCAATTACCAATACTGAGCGTGTCTCTCTACGGAGTGAGGAATAGAGAGATCGAGAGATGAGATGATGGGGCCATGACACTCACACATTCTGTCATACAGCTGCATTCGCTTCCTAATAGGCATTGTGGGGTATAGGTGTTGTGTGTCTGTTTGTGTATGCAGTTTAAGACTATTAGCATGCTCTTTCAATGTTCAATTTCAGTGTGAATTTTCAATTATTGTAAAGCAATAATTTGTCTTTTTAAAATGCAAAAGAAAGGAGAGGTCACTTTTACCGTTGTTCATTTATTTTTTTGTGGGTAAAATCCAGTCATTTCAACAGAAATCCACAGGATTGGGAATTTTGGCCTAAGGCGTGCTAAGGTTTAAGATGGTCACGCAAATTATTTTTTGGGGGTTTGGACCGCAAGTTTACTCAAAATATCTTATTTTGTGTTCCACAGAAGAACATTATATTTGGAACAACACCATTGTGAGTAAATGATCTATTTTTTTTTTTTTTTTGATGAACCATTCCAATAAATATGCATGTATGTGTGAGTTACGGAGAGGATGTGATGCGTCTTCCTCCGAGGCATAGATCACAGAGCTGCCCCTCAATGTCAGAAACACTTTTTTTGCCATGGCAACTTAGCCCTGTCAGTGGTGTGGTTGTTAGGGAAACCAGACTTTTGATGCAAATAAGAAGTCAAATACTTGTTATGCACATGTTGTATGTGTTGGGTGATCTGGTCTGTAAACAGATTTGTTCATTAATACATCAAGTCAAATGTGCTGATAATCTCAATTATGGTTCATCTCCACTGACATTTGATTTATATCATTAGCCACAACATTTTGAAGACACATATCCACAATGTCTTTATGTGCGCCAGAACAAATGTTTAAATGCATCACTAAATGCAAAGTCGATAAACGGAGTTCTCTCCCATCTCTCTATCAAAAGATAGATTGTTTGACAAACTGCTCTTAAATCATCAGAGAGCAAAGACAGAATACTCCAACTGCTCCCTGAATCAAGCGTGAACACAACACAGCAGAAAACTGGACTCCTTACATTCACACCAGCTTTCACAGACGTGATTAACTGGAGCCACCACTGTTCTAACAACAATGTTCTGAGACACGCCACAGTGCACTTTTCATCTGCCTATCTGGACTGTAACACACCTCCTATTCATTCTGTGTCACAGACATTGTGTGGAGAGCCCTGGGTGACTATCAGAAAGTCATTAAGCCCATTGTTTGCCACATAACTCCCACATAATTTTATAACGGCTTAATATGCTTAGATTTTACAGAATGAGGTCTGACCTGCTGCTGAAGCTGAACGAGGACTTGTTCCTATACTCACTAAATAGTTGTAACAATGATTCTCTCTTACTTGAGGTGTTTCTATAATTGATACATTGTTACATTAAATATTAATTTTACTCTAGAGTTCGTTAAATTATTTAAATAGTTTTCTCTTTCCATACCTGTCATCTGTACACATACTTTATCTCCATCTTTTGGATAGTGGACAAACCGAAACATTACCAACCGCAAACACCACAGCTCTTCTCCTCTCCTCTCTCTCTCTCTCTCTCTCTCTGGAGTTCCTGTCCCTCCTACCTATCACGAGGACAACCATTAAACCTCCAGCCCTTCCTCTTAACTCTAAAAATAATCGTGCAGTTGAATACTGTGTTCTTGGACTATTTTGTCCAACAACAAAAAAAGTAGGACTACTTTAATAAATTTAAAAAAAGATTTAAGAAACACTATTAAGATGCTTATTTAGACACCTTTGGTTTGAATGTAGGTTAACAGTCTTTTTTACAGAGGAAGTTTTGTCTTCAAACCAAAATATCTGTTTCAGAGGATGTGATGGTGGCATCATTTAGCAAAGTAAGAAAAACATGTGAGTGTGATGTTTCTCATTTGTAAGTTGCTTCGGATAAAAGTTGCTGTTAAATTAATAAATGTAATGTACAAATGTAAACACAAAAAAAAAACAAGAGTCTATTGAAAAATGTATATGATTTTTTTTTTCTAAAATCACTGGTTCTCAACCATTTTAACATTTTAAGGCCCCCTTTATTCAAGAATATCCAAAGGCCCTCCTATCTAAACTGATATGTACCTTGGGTACTTCAGTTGTAATAAAAACAAGTGAATTCAAAAATAAGATGTCAGTTTAAATGTCGTATAGGTTTATTTTAGGTGTTTATCAATTTTAATTGGGATCAATTAAAAATATTTAAAACTACATTTAAATCATTGTAATATTTATCAGGCCCCTTCTGGAAGTTTGGAAAGGTTGAGAACCACTGATCTAAAGACATCATCTGTGTGCCATTTTCCCTTTTCCAGTATAAATATAACTGAGAAAGAAACTGTTGGTGAAATGTTGTACATGACATGTCCAAAGGTGTAAGAATATCTTCACATATGAACCTTTAAGATCTATCCGTATATATAACATACACTGCAAGTTTACCTAGAAGTATAAATGTACTGTCTGCTAGGGCAGGTTTCGCACACAGTTTGAGGGCTTCTGCTCGAGTGTTTGAGTCTATGTGTGTGCGTGTGCAAATGTATGACCCTGTGAAGCATTTGCTAGCTCCTCTGTGTCCATGGCGGAAGAAGCTCCCCATATGCTGTGGTAACTCTTTGGCTCATGCTGACCAGATTAACAGATTTTCAGTATTGAAGGCTGGTCAAGACCCAGAAAAACATTGAGCCTGTCATTCAAATTAAGCCCTGTTGATGTGTGTGTTTAGGGCCATTACCAGAATGGGGCTCAGAATCTCCCTTGCAAAACACATGCTTGCTGGTCCAATGAAAAAAAAAAAAGAAAAAAGAAAAAGATTATTAATGAAGACTATAGTCCTTGATGAAATATAGAGAAAGAAAATGACTAAGAGAGGAATGACTAAGAGACTAACATACTGGACCAGCTGAGAGAGGAGAAAGAGAAGAATAGGCTAGTGTCAATCTGAAAACTTGCACTGAATTACAAGGAGCTCAACACCATCATGTCTAATTGAGAGAGAAAGAGGACTCGAGCAAGAAAGTTGATGGCATCTCCAAGGTAAGATTATATTGCACTGTCATTGATATACACACACAAATACTCAAGCGATCTATTGGCATCCTCTGTGCAGGGGTTAATTGATCCCACAGCACTGATACCACGAAGACTGGCAAGCATCAGACGTGCTCTGACAAGAAAGCAGAAAGGTTATGAGGGAAAAGATAGAACGTGAGGTGGAGAGTGAGAAAGCTAATGAAGAAATGCAGGAGGAAAGGAAGGAAAGACCCAGGAAGACAACTCAGACTGGACTGTTTGCCCAAATTACCCAGACTCACTCAGACGCAACACATCACATCAACATGCAAGGAAAGGGGGATGGGGTGATTTGTCGGAAGTGAGATGATCCACATATTAGAATGATTTATGAAAGATCATGTGACACGGAAGACTGGAGTAATGATGCTGAAAATTCAGATTTGATCACAGAAATAAATTACATTTTAAAATATTAAAATAGAAACCAGTTATTTTAAATTGACAATATTTAACAATATTACTGTTTTTTTTGTTTGTTGTTGTTGTTGTTTAATAAAATAAACGCAACCTTGGTGAACAGAAGAGACTTCTTTTAAAAACATTAAAAATCTTACAGATCCAAAACTTTGAAACAGCAGTGCATGTCATCCTCTAATATTGTCACATTTTATTACAGTTAATTTCTGGCATAAATTTAACTGGATTTTTTTTAACAGTGTCTTTTTAGACAGGCTTTTAAAATTTGTCAAATGTCAAAAAGAGAGATTTAAACTTAACAATATTGCTAGAGTAATTTGTGGCTTATTTACACAAAAACTTAAGACTGATGTTAGTGATAATGGCACAGATATCAATTCATTTCAATATGTGAATATTTGATTTGTGTTAGGTCAAGTATAACAAAAAGTACTCCATTTAAATAGCACACCGTACATTCATCCAGTTAGCAGACAGAAGTGAGACAGAAGTGAGACAGAAGAGAAAAGTACAGAAAAAAGAGGTAGACGTTTTTAACATTCAGCAATCTTGACGGCAGTGCGAGATAATGAAGAAACTCTACATTCATCTCCAGATATTGTCACTTCTTTGACTGAGAAGAATATTGTATGTGAGAGAATCAGCGGCCTACAAAGATCATATAGATTTTGTTTTGGTCTTCTCTATATATTAATCATTGAATACCTCCAGAAGATCAAAGTATAGCTTGGAGGTTTTAAAGTTGCCATAGAAGCAGTCATCAATTGCTTTGCAAGGTTGCCGTCTTGCAACTTTTTCTGCAGCGTGTACGCTCAAAGATTTGTTCAGATGGCAAGTTCTCACTTTGCACATTACAGTATTTATAAGAGCTTGATTAAAATTTTTTTTTTTTTTTCAATGCTAAAGATGAGGAAAGATATGAATTTCTCATTACTTCCAATTAGCCACAGGCAAATATGAGGTCAGCAGATGCTCTTCATACTCCTCATTAAAACCAGCTGTTTGGCCTCATTGTTTGTGCTAAGCTCGGGCCGCACCGCGCAACATTCACAGACCTGCAAACATTCCCACACGCACAAACAAGCGCCCTTGAACATATGCTAGAAACAGAGATGCAAAAAAAGCAGTAGCTCCAGAGCTGCAGGTCCAGGAAGCAGAAAGCCCCTGATTAACAAACCAACACTAATTAAATAACAGACTGCTAAATCATGGCCGGTCAACTGCTCAAATATGAGCACGTTCCACTAAACTCATCTTCCCTGCAGTTTCTCCTAACTGAGCTGCCAGTCTTAAATCCCCAAAATGAGAAAGTGAATGAGTTGGGATTATATGGCTAATGCAAGCAGATGAAGGAAAGTAGAGCACAATCTCCAACTCAAAAGGATTAAATCACCCCGGATTCGTGCCAAAAGTCAATTTGATGCATGCATGGGATCACCTGGAAATGCAAAGGACGCAATTAAAGGTGAATAGAGAAGTATGATATTATTTTGGTAAAAGGACCCATGTGAGAATCTTACCAAATTCCCTCCTTCTCTCCCCTCCTCACACACAAAAATACCTAAATTGCTGGGCATTGACTGAATGACCTGTATAAATGGAGACGAATTATTTAAAGCCACAGGAGGTATGCAGAAGAAAATCATGATTGGATGAACAAAGGAATATGCACAACCAGTTAAAATGTAAAACTTGAACTTCATTGCAAAATTGCTGCCAACCTGCAGTGATTAGTTAATCGCACTTTTTGACAAATTTGAATTGAATTACTGATTAAAAAGATCCAATTGAAACTAAAATGATTACCAAAATTATAGAAGTAAAATTGATGCAAAGATGCTGCTGATGATAAAAAACAAAACATTTGCATAATCCCAAGTAAATCCCATGAATGTGAAAATTCACAGTTTACACATTATAGAATAATTTGATGCAATTTGCTGCATTTATCACCTAGGTGTGTATGAATACATTTCTGCGTAACAACAATGCAAGTGGCCGCAAATGTTTCATTCGAGCAGCACCCGCGGTTTCATCTGCGCCTTGGCTTGTGACAATTACAAGTCAGACTTTACCGCGCATGATAATTAAACTTTGATTCCTGTGAACTTTGAGCATCTGTAATGAGGGAAGCTTAGTATGACATGCTCAATCTGAGGGGAGGAGAGGAGGATTTGGGTACATGGAGGCGCGCGTCATTTTGGGTGTTCAGGTGAAATCTGCCAGCACGCGCTGGGGACACTGTCACGTACTGTACAGGTGGGAAGGGGACAGGGCACATAGTCATGTTGTACAGATATTTGGATTAGTCACGGCGCACTCACCTCGCTTATCTTGTACTTTTACAGTTATCTCCACTAGCGGCTGCGTCTCACGGTCGAGCCGCCTCGATATAACCAAATCTCCGCTGTCCCGACTCACGGTGACGGGAGAGTTATCCGCGTCCGGGTGAATCAGCTCAAAGCTGGCGGATTGAAACCTCACCGGGTGCAGGTTCATTATGACGGAGCCAATACTCGCGTCTTCAGACACGGTGATAAGCACCGGCTCCGGCACGGAACGGGACTTTCTCGAGAGTCCGTTATCGAGCTGAGGAAGGGATGGCCATTGACGCGGACTGATCTCTATATCCATATTCAGACTGGTCCGAGCGGGCCAGCCGTGGTCTCGTGCAAACACGCTGAACTTTATGGGCTGCGCGAGACCGAGAATCGAGTCCACGAGGAGGATGTCGCCGGTTTTGGGCACTACATAGAAACTGCCGTTTCTCGGGAGCGCGTAGTATATGAGCTCGGCGTTTTTGCCACTGTCAATGTCCTCCGCTTTCACCGTGTACACCACCGACCTCAGGGCCGTGGCGTCGTCCAAAGTTATTTTCACGTCTGCATGTTGGAAAGTGGGCTCGTGGTCGTTCGTGTCAAGCACGTCCACTTTAATAGAAGCAACTTCGGCCACGACGCGTTCGGCAGAAGCGCAGCTCTGACAGCACAGCGCGACGCTGAGGAAATATTCAGCGCGCTCTTCTCGATCGAGAACGTTAGAGGTTTTCAATAATATGTGTCCACGCTTGTGGTGGGCAAATACGTGAAAATCTTCACTCCTGTCCCCCAGGAGTTTTAGGTGCATCCCGGACTTGGAGCACCATCTCTGCGGGTCGATGCGCTTCACCGGGATACTCAGTCCGTTCACTTTTGAGCCAGGTGGAGAGTTTTCAAACACATGCCCGTGAAAGAAAGGTATTCGTTCGTCGGTCTTATTTCCCAACACAAAAGTCACACAATATGGCAACAAAATAGTCCAAAACATGATTGTAAGTTTACAGCACTCTTCCTGATCTCAAGCGTCAGTGTTCAGATAGCAGAACATGGTGCATGAATTCCCTCCTCACTCGTTGGACTGATCCTCAAGAGTCTGAGCAGCAGAACTTTACCAGCCGTCGCCTAGCGCTTCAGCAACGATCTGCTCGGGCGCGCGCTTGAGCTCGCGGAGTTTCAGAGAGCAGCACTACTGTGATGGACAGCGCCACGCGCGAGGGGGCGGGGCTTTGGACTAGACAGGGATTCCTCTAGGGAACTCTTCCCTTTAGGATTTGGTATTTATTTGGCTGAAGCAACTTATGGGGGTGGGGAGGGGCAACGGCAAACAAACACTAAATGTTAGGCTATAGAATGACCACCATTCAGACGATGCTCATACATAGGAAAGTTAAATATTCTGCTAAATTCTTCTTTGGCTTTTAAAAGGTTAATCTGCACCACACTAATTTAGGACACACTGACCACATTTATGCTCCTCAGTTGGTGGCATGTATAATGTTTGTAATGCTCAACATACAAACCACTGTTGAGAAGGCACATAGAAGTTAACCACATTGGTTTTTTTATCCATATTTGTGCTGAGCAATTGTTTATTATTGTTAAATAAATGTTAACTCTCTTCATTTCAGACGAACAAAGTAATGCAAAATGAACTCCACTAAAATCCACCAACATTTAACACCAACAGAAACTAAAGAAAATTGTTGCGAGCAATAAAAGGTAACATTTTCAAAAAAATAATTAACTTTAATTTAATTCTGCACACCTTTCTAATTTTTGTTTCAGTGATTGAATTTTTTTATTATTATTATTATTATTATGAATACTCTTCACCCTTTTCAACTAAACATCTTATAGAGGGTTTTTTTTAAAACAATATTTGTATTGTGCTTTTTGAAACTCACTTAAATTGACTCGAAATGTCTTCATCTGTTCTGTACTATCTGAACATGATACTGCATTAAATAGTTGAAAAAAAATATATATTTTCTTGTTCCAAATTGTTACAGCAGGCTGCAATTCTTTATGCATTTGATTTTAAAAAGGCCACGCAAGCTATCAGTTTTAATAGATATTTTACTTCACAGTATTTCTGGCTTTGGTACCATTACTATTACTCTAAAATGTGAAAAATAGTAAGTTAAAACTTTACCGTATGGGTCAAATTGTCAGCTGATCCATTAGGTATCATGAGCTAACAACATGTTTGTTAGCCTTTTACATCATTCACTAGTCACATTTATGGTTAATTGATGTTTGTTCATCATATATTTAATAAATATATTGTTGGAATATGACACAATCGATCAACTTGGTAACATAGAACCTTACAGCGCCAATAGTAATGATAAAGTGTCTAAATATTACACACTGCTATAACGTAAATTACTGTTTGAGTTGTCTAAGATTGAGAATTGGTCAACTGACAAATGTCATTTTATTTTTTGGAAGAGATAATTAATCCTAAAGAAACAAATGTATTCAGTGAAGCACAGCTCTGTGGGAAGTAGTGAACCCATGAAATAACGCTGGTCTG
Organism: Semotilus atromaculatus; assembly: GCA_031834385.1. Lineage (NCBI taxonomy): Eukaryota > Metazoa > Chordata > Actinopteri > Cypriniformes > Leuciscidae > Semotilus > Semotilus atromaculatus. The sequence continues at coordinate 8,131,733 of JAULUF010000009.1, read as the reverse complement.
AAACGACATGCCGCTCCAGCCCCTCCAGAAACTACAACAAGAAGTTGCGAAGGAGCTGTTAATTGCCTTGCGCAGCGTCCTTTTTAATACGCATTGATTTTTTTTTCTTTTTCTCTCTGCCGTGTTAGGCTAGAGGCAATCTGTCTGTGGTGGTCTGCTTTCAAATTTCAATTAGAGATTTATCTCCTCCACTGCTCTGTAATAATATTAACCTGGCCCAACACTAAAGAAGGTGGATGTTATAAGCCGACACAAGCCCACAACGTGCCCCTCATCAATGACAGACACATGCCCATCGTGGCAGCCCTAGATAAGGAAATAAAAACAGCCAGTGGAATCAATACAAAAACATTTGAAAGTTGGAAACATGCCATTTAGACTTCAGAGCAAACACAATTTACCAATTGACAGATCTGTAAATTGTATTAGTGTAAATATGGCACGTCAGCAGTTGTTGAATCGCTTGGCATGCATTTTAATAAACGATTGACGCTCTGAGAAGCGACCGGGGTGAAAACCATGGGTCGAATATATAGAAAGAACTTAATTTATTTTAATGGGCTAATTAGCTTGTTCCATCCCGCTTCATTAAGAGATTTCACTCTTAACTGAAGTTTGACATGATTGAGGAAGTTGCTTCACAATAGATTTGTAACTTAACCATGCTGTTTTGAATCTGAATACATCTATACACAACACTGATGTTGAAAAATCACTGTGTGATGTGAAAGAACTTTAATGACAGGAAAGCAATATGGTCTGTAATGCAGAGATGTCACCCAAGGAGAGAGTGAGTGCCTGAAATTGAGAACAGTGAGAGATGTGTCTTTCCAAAGCTATATGGAGGAGTACGAAAGAGAGAGACGGACTCGCACAAAGAGATACTGAAGGGAAAAAAATGCTGAAATTCCTTCTCAAGTTATCTTTCTACCTCTCCATCACTGTCATTCACTCACATACAGTCTCTCTCTCATAGCACACACACACACAAACTCACTGAAAATACACCCAAATGTGCTAAAAGAAAAGGAAATAGACTTAACTATAATTGGTTTTACATTTTTGTTTCGTAGGCTTTTTTCCCAGTAATTATCTGCAAAGGCTGACTTTTGGGAAACCTTGCCAAAGTCCAGTGAATGGGGCAGTTAGCACATCTTTTGCAATGCACAGATGTATATTGTATATTGTAATTGTCATGGTCAAGCCTGAGAGGTCCACATACTCTGAAGTCTCCAGCATTCTTCAAGCTAAACTCCATTATAAGTGGATCAGTGGAAAGTCTCAGTCTTGGTTTCAGCAAGGGCAAATGCAAACACTTTTGTTTTCTGTGAGTGCATGTGTATATGGGCCATTCTACAGAATTGGTTCAAAGTCAGAGTTGGAAACGTCTTTCAAATTTTGTGGAAAAATACACTTTTTTTTTCATGTATGCAAATGATATAATACCGGTACCCAAGGTACACATTTCTAGTACTTGTGCAGTTCATTATCATGTTGTAATTTCATAAAGTTTTGAAAAATATTTTCTCTCCCCAAATTTGTCACTACCGAAACGCAATAATCAATAATTTAATAAGGTGGCTTATATTGACCTATTAATAGTTTACATCTACCTTGTAAATATATATTTTGCTATTTAAAAAAAAAAAAAAGTTTTCACAGGTAAATCAATAACAATTACAATTTTTACAATATTTCAAGTGTCAGTGATTTTTTTGTATTTTGAATCCAATCTTTCTTTGTAAAAGGCATTAAGTTAATCATACTGATATAACATCTTAGTTATACTTATACAGTATATATACACTACAGTATATGAAGAGTTCAGATGCAAAAGCCTCTAAATGCCATCTGAAATTTTCTTCTAGAATGATCATTTTTATCAAGCTTGTATATTTAAGTTCAGTAATTTCACTTAGAGGCACTTAGAGGCTTCTGCATCTGAACTCTTCATATATACAATATACTTCATTTTGGACAAAACATCCATGTTTTGGTCGTGACGGCACATTTTCGGTAGTGACAGTGATGCGGTAGCGACCACATCACATTACAGAATTTGAACTAGCATACTAAAACACTACTAAAACATACTGAGATACTAATGATTTGCATAACTGTACTAAAGTTTTGTTTATTTCCCCCAAATAAATGATTATGTGTTCCCTTTTGTCACTACAAAAACAATGATGACATGTTTCGGTAGTGACAATTTTAGATACTTTTGAGCCAAGTTGAAAGATGATAATCAGCACATGGTAACCTAGCAACAGTTATACACACATAAAAACAACTTTTTTGGAATAACACCCAAAAAAGTTAGCTTAATTGCAAAAAAAAATAATGTTTGGTAGTGACATTCCTTAAAGTTACACAGAGATTTTCAGACTTTTGAACACATTTCCCTCAAAATGATGGTACATTTCTATAATGAAAGAGGCTATGAGAGAAAGGCACACAGGAATATTTCCTGATCAAAAATGTAGGGGTGCGGTTGAAATCAGTCTCAGCCAATGGACTAAAACACACACTGTTTCGGTAGCGACATGAAAATGCGGGACACAATTTTTTAATGATTTAAAAAATAAAAAATAAAATACATGTTTTTTTTGTACTTCACTTTTTAAAAGAAATCAAAAATATATTTTTTAAAACAATAAAAAAAATAAAAAAAACATTTCAATATAATTTTCACAAGTTTAAATTTAGGGGTTAGGGTTTCGGGACAGCCACCTCCCAATACCCAATAAATGATGATGTTTAAAAAAAAAATATATATATATATATATATATATATATATATATAATTACGCTTACTGATATTTTAAATATTATTGTGGGATTCAATAGATAATAGAAGGATCTTTGTAAAAATCTAAAATTTGAATACTTAAATGCTTTTTAAATGTGTTTTTTGGTTGTGGGACAGCAGTTTGCACCAATTCTGTAAAATCCCATATATTACTTTCTCATATTTTAATAACAACTTTTTTTTAAAGTTCGTCCTCTGAAAGACAAAAGGTGCATTTAAAATCAGCAGCGGAACATGTTTTGAAATTGTTTTTAATAGTCAAAGGAGTGAGTGGAGCACAAGACCCATGAACATATGGGGCATAATTTGTGGGCATCATTATGAAATTTCAATATGGCACGCTAACCAAAATGCTGGGAAAACACAGAGGAGAACGAGCCAAATTATACATTCTTGGCTCCGAAAATCTACCTTTTTTTTTAGACAAAGCATCAAATAATTGTTCTGATTTAAACCAATACTTTCATGGCACATTACCCTTGACTATCCCTGACATTCAATAACATTTGTTCTGTTATTGAGAAAAGCTCGTAAAAAATGTGTCAAAATGCGTGATAGAGTTTTACGTCTTTGCCCTTGGCTTCGATGGTTTTACAATAACAATTTGGCTTTGAGGCATAAAACCTAATGATCGGGTCTGTCATATTTGCATATGCAGAGAGGTGGGGGTTATTGCTTTCTATGAGATGGCGGTTACAGCGCATAATTAGAGAGTCTAGCAGTTAGGTTCCTCATCAGCGGCAGGGCCTCGGCAGCGAAGCAGAGTATTTTCTGTTAATGAGGCTTGTCACCGCTCGCTTTTACCCTCATCTCCTCTTCGCAGCTCACCCAAGACACTCCAGTATGTTGGCTTGGGTGTAATCAGCACACAATCATGCTCATTACATCCCTTACCAAAATAAACCTCCTCTAAATGTCCTCATCACATAACATTCCACTCTGGTTGGGGAGGGGAAACTGTAGAAGCAGCAATAAAGAAGTCTATAACATCTGTAAGGTCATGAACCAGATGTATTTACCAACTTAAACAAAGTTCCTTTCAAGGAAAGTCTGTTCACTAAGCAACCATATTTGCAATGCCTATGGGCAGCTTTTACAAGCCAAGTGCTATAAATTTGAATGGGGAAATCCTGAACTCTCAAAAATTTCTTGTCACTAACACTTAAATAATATTTTAAATCAGCAACAAAATCTGACTTGAACTGTGCCATTAATGTTTCATAAAAGTTTATATTTCAGATTGGTTCAAGGCAACGCACATGTGAAACTTAGGACACTGACTATTCCTATAGGAATTGAGCTTCTAAAGGCAGCTGCAGTGACGTGATGACTTTACCATCTGTGACTGGTTCTTTTATTTAAAAAGTGGAACTTATTCCACCATAATGCGTTTTGAACTTTCTCCCAATCATAGTAATATGAGTTATGAGTGCACTGTCTTGGTGTAAGTAAAGTCTTTAAGGTCCTTAAATTATAAATCCCAATACATTCCAGTGTAAATTTGTACAGAGATTTTAAATCAGATTCACTGCTCAGGTTTTGTGCCCTCCAGGGAATGATATTTCGAGCCAGACCATCATTCGGTTGGCAGGATCTTCTGGTCAGCTGGTCCCGCATGCATTTTACTACAGAGGGAGTTCTCACTGAAGCAGAAAGACCCTACCTGTGTCCTCGGTTCTGTAGGTCTTCATCTGGCTAACAGAAGCACAGGTGCCATTCAATGGCATTGGCCATTGGTGGTGAAGACTAAACCTGCAGCAAAACAATACAAATATTATTAAAGAGCAGCAGGCAGAAATAGGATCAGAGGTAAGATTTATTTGAGGACAATGCCCTTCTTTTGGTTTCTTCATTTCTTGGCCAATAAGAAAAGGGTCTATATCCTACCCTCTCACTCCCCCATTCCTTTCTCCTGAACTGAAGAGAACTGGTGCTGAAATGGAAAGCGACAGAGGGTTTCTTATATAGCCCCCTGCTGACTGGACATACAACGGTGCAGTTCAAGTTCAATAGCAGAGATGCAAGGCTGAGTTGTTAGGATGTCTGGATGGAGGTATCTCCAGCTTTTGAAGGTACTAAATTATCGTAAGGGGTTAATGCTAATCTGATTCTGCTTTCTCCGCTACACCCCGCAGGATGGGTCATTTAGACACACATACATAAGCACACGAATATCCATTATACCACATTACTCAAAAAAATATTAAGCAGTTTCTGTTTTCAAAAACACAATAAAAAGGTTTCTTCACATCAGTTTATTAGAATAACTTCTGAAGGAGCATGTGATAATGAAGACTGGATTATTGGCTGCTAAAAATTCAGCTTTGTCATCACAGGAATAAATTACATTTTAAAATGTATTCAAATAGATAAGTTATTTTAAATTGTAACAATATATCACAATATTGCTGTTTTTACTGTATTTTTCATATGTATGTGTGTGCGTGTGCACGTGTTTACATGCACATTAAAAGTTTGATTTCAGTTGGACTAAAGCAATAATTATTTTTATGTAATTTAAAAACTAAAATTGGCTGCAGCTTTGTGCTCTAACTTAGAAAGACAGAGATGGTGTGAAATACTGAATATACATATTCAGTTCATTTGTCATGTTTACTTGGATAGACAAACGAAGACTGTAGCTCGACTACGCAAAAAAAACCTTGCTCTAGCCCGCTGATAACTTTGCATGTAAATATAGAGACTTGGACCAATAAGAAACCAGAACACGCTAGAAGAAAAAAAAAAAAAACGCAACATACTGGCAGCCATCAACAACCATCAACTATCATCATGGAGGCTTGTTCTAAAAGATAAAAAAAAAATCTGCTAATCTTTTCAGAAAAATGTAAAGTCTCATATTCCCTCATGTCTGTGCAGATCCATTGTATATAATGTGTCTTCTTCAGCCTGCCACCTCTGTCCAAGTCATTAAAAATCCAGAGTACTGAGATGTTTTTTTTTTTTAAATTGTAAAAAATGTCACCACTCATAAATAAGCATTTTGGCATTGTTGCCACAGTCACATTGTTGCCATTCTGCCTAGACCAATTTATCCACAGCCATCCATTCTAAAACTCAGACAAGCAGAGGATGAACCAAAAACAATTTTATACTAGTACAGAACACCAAATAAATAGTGTTACTTGTTCATCCATCATATAAAGAAAAAATGTGGACTGCACTAGCCCCGTTTGCAGACGAGGTAATATGTCAACACGTTGTGCCTGATTTCATTTCTTCACAGGCAAGCGTTACATTATGCAGTGTTACTGTCACTTATTAATTAGGCAAAACTGGTGAGGCTAATTGCTATGGTGAGCGTGAAGTGAGATTTCAGGTGCATGACCACAAATAAGCACACAGTCAAGTCAATAGAGCATTTAACTGCATCATGTCCATCCTTCCTTTTTCTTTATACGAGCAAGAGTCTTGAAGCTAATCCTCCTCTCTTAATTATTCCACCCCTGAGGATGGCTGGAAAAGGGCCTGCACCACACCCCCAACCTCCAGATACAGGATTTTAGCTTCTATGCCGTTACACACTCTTCGCCCCTCTCCCTCCCTCCCTCAGTACCGACAAGTTGGCATTATAAACAGGATAATCTTCTAATCTTTTTGTTGAAGCATACAGGATGGGGGGGGGGGGGGGGGATAATACATTCATTTCTGTAGCGAAGGGGGGAGAAAAAGTCAATTCATTTCTGTAGCTCATGCAATGTATTCTTGTTTGTCAGAGGGGCATAAACCGCAGATGCTCAGAAGAGAATGTTTATTAGATGAGTTACCAGAAGGAAAAAGACTACAGAACAAGTGTAGTTTTCCTAGTAATATGTGGTACTGCATGATCCTTCAGGCTTGTGTTAGTCACAGTGAGCTGTCAATCATCCACAGGCAGAGCTCTACACATTTGCACTATAGAGACACAAGACTAGATTTTTCATATACTGTTATATAAAGTAATTAACATTAGAGATTAATTATTGCAGGCAGTTTTGCTCTTTTATATTCATTTTGTACTTTCATTGACGGGCCAGTCTCATGAGCAAAAAAATATATAATAATAATAATTCAAAATAATTCCTTTGTTAATAATTCTTTACACGGAACTTTATTATATTAAATATTAATCAAAAATGATTCACACCTCCACAAAATCCACACGCCCAACCCAAAATCCACACATTTAACACCCTATACAAAATTCACACCCGATTTAAATTTCTTTACCTCTACAAAATCCACACGTCGTACCAAAAAGCTACACATCTACACTGGTCGAACTGTTACCACCAGTTCAGCCTGGTCCTCATCCTCAACACGTGCCTTTTCAGTCGAGGAAAATACTTTTCAATACTCCTCTGGATTGATGCAGCAAACATTCAGTGTAAGAGTAAAATAATAAGTTTATTTGATTCACAGCTGCTATAGTGTTTTTTTACCGCAAAATTCCGACTAGTAAACTTTCTAAAGAAGGGGCAATCGCTTGTTTGCTAAGGGTCGGGACTCGGGACTCCAACATTAACACACTGACAACATTGTATTCAGAATATAAAATATTTTTATAGCACTTTTTAATTTGTGATTGTGTAAAGGTGTTCACGAGATACCAAGCTTTCGTGAAGTTGTGAATTTCGCCAGCCGTCTTCTCTGCACCAAATAGGCCAAGCTTCCACACTTCCAGGGATGATCTCGTTTTCATGGAGACAGACGCGGTGTGCACGGAGGGGAGGGGCTCTGTGTTGTGTGTGTGTGACAGAGAGAGAGAGAGAGAGAGAGAGAGCTGTGATGGCCCCTTCCAGGAGTGCAGTGAGAGTAATTGATGCCCACCACACATGCATAAGTAATGTTCTAAATTAATTATTGCATTTATTCGTTGTATTATAAACTACAACATTTTGAATTACACATTGATTTTTAAGTCTTAGCTCTGTGCTATATATTTTTCTCTGTGCAACTTGTCTTCGTATCTATACCCAAGGATTAGCTTTCAGAGTTGTTTTTAAATGCTTTCCAGGCTCCAGCGGATCAATCTATGAGAGGCCCTGATGACCTTCTCAGCTTTGGTGAAGGGAAGATATGGGTTGTTTTTCCTCTCCGTTCTGTTCTTTCCAATTCATTTCGGCTGCAGACTGGACTTAGTGACCCAAAATTTTCAGATATGGAAGTAAATTAGATGAACACCTGCGTCAGAACTGATAACGAGATACAGATAAGTCCCCAGGGGAGTTAATTTTTTTGAGAATTTATAGAAGTCTTCTAACATTTAGTATATGTTAGAAGATATATGCAATGCCGTGATTTCTTTGCACATGCATTAGACTGATTAAACTGATGGCAACAGTTCTATGCAAATGTTTTACTAACATTACTGTAAATCATAAATCCCTGCCAATTAAATTCAGCTAAACGCAACTAGTCAGGTTTGCCAGAATGGTTTTCTGTAATCATTTCAATGTCTTTCTTATTCTTGATGGTTTGGTTTGTCTACATAGTCTACCGTGTGCCGTTTCTCATTCATGTGGCAATGGAAGCATCCTGATTTCATACATAATGGATACAAAATACTTGCCTCATTATATCCAGCATTTCCCCCAGTATGACGGCTTTATGCAAATTCAATTCTGACATTTCCTTTGCTTTTATTGCCATGTAGAGAGATGTTAAAGTAAGGTTTCCTATAAACATCTTAAACTAAACAAAAGTAAAGCCCATGCATATTTTAAAAATATCAAACCATGTACATTCTGTTCTAATTGATAGTACATGTGTCAGTCTGCCACACTGAATCATGACAATAAAGTATGCCCACTCTACTAAAATGCACAAGCAAGAGAAACACTCCAGACGGCTGAGTTATTAATATGTGAGACAGGCATTTGCAATAGCAACTGCAAATATATTGCAAAAGCGTGTAAGCAGCTGCTATTCATACAACAAACATCTTATTCTCTTTCTTTATTCTCTCTTGCAATCTGTATAAATTAGTTATACTGGGGCTTAGATGAATTTTTTTTTTATAAAAGATATATAAAACACACATACAATTCAAACTTCTGCCCCAAAGATTTTTACAAATTCCATTGGGTCTCTACATTTATTTCAGTTTTCTATGAGAAATAACATTCCTAAATAAAGCTCTTAACCCGAGACCAACAAGTTTGTGCCTTTTAAGCAGAAAATAGCAGCCTGCAAATTGTAACAAGCTCCTGTTTTTCTGGAGTGTCTGAATGAGTCTCCAGTGGTCTCGCTTGTATGACTTTATAAAACGGCAACACAAGAGCTTTGTGTATTAACGGGGTTTGAAAAGCTCTCTGATCCCCCATTTATTGATCAATCCACATCAACCGCCACTACAGCAAATCCCAGGCTGTAAACAAGGTCTAAACCACCCAGGTCACAATGTTTTAACCCTAATGGTTCTGTATCTGAAAACAAACCAAGTTCAGAACTGATATTTGCCCTTAAAGTCCCCTGTAGTCAATAATTGTATCCCTTAAAACGTATCGGTTACCTAACGTAACCTCGGTTCTCTCTAGAAGAGGGAACGAGTATTGCGTAAGTTAGCTTACGCTACGGGAAAGATTCATCTTCTCGAGATATTGAAGCCAAAAAATTATCCTTAATTTTGTATTTTGTCAACGCAGTGCAGCAGCTGCCAGACCTAGAGCGGGCTATCTAGCGAGCTAATAGGCTGCCTACCAGTGAACCTGGCGTGACGTCACGCCCAATGAGAGGCGCCCGCGCCCTCATGGCATCACAGCCCGCCAAGATGGCCGTGGCTAGTGTATATAAGCGGGGTTCAGAGGCTGCTTCCCTGGTTTTCATTGACTGAAGCGAAGTTGCTCGTGGCGCGAGCACGGTCGGTTTACGCAATACTCGTTCCCTCTTCTAGAGAGAACCGAGGTTACGTTGGGTAACCGATACGTTCTCTTACGAGAGGTTCTCTCGTATTGCGTAAGTTAGCTTACGCTACGGGAACCCTTTGTCAACGCCGTGCGCGCCAAGCATCCACTACATGAGCCCCTGATAAGTGGGAAAAATTAGGTGGCCAGCAGCAGTGCGGGCCAGCAGATGAACATAAGCACTTAAAGGGAACAACAGAGCGGCGGCGCCGGTCTCTGTAAGCATATAGCAATAACCCAATAGTGCAGCTCAACCAGGAGAGCTGATTGTCGTGAGAGTAGCCTGCGCACTATACATTTGGACAGTACTTACATCTCACTTATACCGCCAGAAGTTTTGCCTGCAGGGCGGGAACTTCCAGATTATAAAATCCGACAAAAGTGGACGGGGAAGCCCAGCCCGCCGCCACACATATGTCATGAATGGACATTCCGCTGGACCACGCCCACGATGAGGCCATGCCTCTAGTGGAGTGAGCCCTGATGCCCACCGGGCATTGCAGACCTTTTGACGCAAAAGCAGCTGCCATAGCGTCCACTATCCATCTGGACAGGGTCTGTTTCGAGGCGGCGAGACCTTTAGTGCGCCCACAAACGAAACAAAGAGCTGCTCCGTGCATCTGAAAGAGGCGGAGCGCGCAGTGTAAAATCTCAGCGCTCTGACTGGGCAGAGGAGATTAATATCACATTCACTATCGGATACTGGCAGAGCCGATAGTGAAATGACCTGCGCTCTGAAAGGAGTACCAATCACCTTAGGAACATAGCCATGTCTAGGTTTGAGAATGACTTGAGTCATTTGGCCCAAACTCAAGACATGCAGCGCTGACAGACAGTGCGTGAAGGTCCCCCACACGTTTGACTGATGACAAAGCTGTCAGAAAAACGGTTTTAAGTGATAGGTATTCGACGACGCTGAAGTGCGAGAGAGGAACAGGCCTGTGTTTTGTTTGTATTTTACGTTATGTTTGTCGGTAGTCAGCAGTTCCGTGAGGGACTGCTGGCAGGTATTGTTTATGTTTTATTTTGAAGCCAGCAGTCGTCCGCGAGGGGCTGCTGGCGGTTTTATTTTATGTTAATAAATGTTTTGAATGTTCGCCGGTTCCCGCCTCCTTCTTCCCTGAACTACAAACAAAACACAGGCCTGTTCCTCTCTCGCACTTCAGCGTCGTCGCTCCTCCTTTATGCCTCCGCTCCTCCGTGAGAGATGCGAGACCGGTGCGTCTCACAGGTGACGTTCATTATAACAATCACGCCACCGGCCTCGCGCCGTTCTCTCACGTCCCTCGGCCTCGTCCTGTTCGCCACAGGAGCGTTTTGTGTTTGCTTTGTGGTGCTCGAGCAGCGCCTTGGGCGAGGTGCTTATTTGTAAGCGCTTGTGAGCGGGCACGAGACTTACATACTTGTGTGATGCCCCAATCTTTTGGGATGGGGAATGTATTATTACAGCCTTGTGGCAAAAGGCGACACTTTGGGTGAAGCGTTTATTCGTAAGCGTGCGCGCTCGGAAGTGGGCACGAGACTTACGTTCATATAAGTATGTATTGGCCGTGTGACAGAGCGGGTAGAGAGTGGGCGCGCGCACGGGATCGAACATGGGTCTCTGGCGCGAAAGCTATTGGGTTTTGCCACTGCGCCACAGGGGGAAACAACATAAGCATAGTTTAGAGCGAGCAGATAAGAGAGCGTCAACACAGTTAGTGTGTACGGCATTTATTTGCAGGCGTGCGTGTTATGTAACAGGCTCGTAGGTGCAATATTTGACATTACCAGCCGCTCTACATAAGAGGAGCTGAAAAATGTTTGAGGAAAAGAGGGGCGTGGTCCGGCCTCGGCGGGACAAAAAAACACACTCTTCCTTATTTCGCCGATGACGCATGCGCATGCGGGAGGGCGCGTTCGCTTTCTGTACGTAAGAAAAGCTGGCCGCGAGCCCAGATGCATAAATGTTGTCTGCTGCGGGAGCCAGGATCGAACACGGGTCTCTGGCACAAAAGCTGTAGGTTTAGCCACTGAGCCACAGGGGGAAACGATACAAGCTTAGGTAGCGCGACATGCTTTAAATATATAACTCACAGTTTGTGTGTGTTGGTGTTTGTCTCGCTGCTCTTTTAGAGAAGGGTGTCACCGTGGCGAACACATAGATATGTAAAAAAGGATACGTCGCCGGATGGCGTAGCTCGCACAGATGGCTGAAGGTGGCGAAGACGGCCGGCTTCTTCAGGCGCTGTCCTAAGCTTGCTAGTGTGCCCCTCAGACGGCGACGCGGCTTCTTAGTCCAGCGATGCAGAGAGCTCGCTGAATAGATGAAAATCGGGGAAGCAGCATCTGAACCCCGCTTATATACACTAGCCACGCCCATCTTGGCGGGCTGTGATGCCATGAGGGCGCAGGCGCCTCTCATTGGGCGTGACGTCACGCCAGGTTCACTGGTAGGCTGCTGCATTTGCCGCAGGGCAGCCTATTAGCTCGCTAGATAGCCCGCTCTAGGTCTGGCAGCTGCTGCACTGTGTTGACAATAAATACAAAATTAAGGAGAATTTTTGGCTTCAATATCTCGAGAAGATGAATTTTTCCCGTAGCGTAAGCTAACTTACGCAATACAAGATAACTTCTCGTAAGAGAACTCATCTTTGATCACCAAAATTACATATTTAAATGTTTTTTCTGTAATAAAAAAAAAACTTCATTCCTTAAAATAGATTGAGTGTAACTCTACACCCTTGCCTCATTTAGTATACGCACTTCTATGAATATGTAAATTAGTCCACTCACTTACACCAGCACAGAGATTCACTCGTTGACGTGGTAGTTTATGACATCAGAGGTAGTTTGTGACATCAGAAACACCAGCGATTTCAAACCGCGTTTTTGAGACGGTCTTTGTTTTACTGCAGTTTTAAAGGAGAAAATACTAATGAACTTGCACAAGGTTTTAAAGCATATTAAAAACACCACATAGACATAGAAACAACATTAAAAGCTGGATTTTCACCGAAGGGGGACTTTAAGCAAACACTCATCAAAAACAGCTACTGTATTTGTGCATTATTCAACTAGGCCTTTCATTTCAAATGATGCAGTCATGCTATTTTATCATGATATGTGATGTAATAGCACAGTATGCACTAAGATTTAAAAGGCATATATCATTGTTTACCTGGATCTACACTATTTGAGATTAAATTTATTTTCTTCCATGAAGCTTATCTCGTTTAAAGTGGTTTGAAATGCTGATTGTTGTCTGAATACAGCTACAAAGAGCCAAATATAATTAATATAATTAATTTGAAATTGAAAGTCATTTTCTACACTTGTAGAATCTGTGGAAATTATATTTATACAATTTATAAATTATACATATATTTTAAAACTTTACATAAAAATGTATTCTTGTGATGATTATTACACATTACTTCAGATCACATCATAATATGCTAATTAGTTTTTTATTTTATTTTTTATTATCAATGTTGAAAACACTTGGCTCCTTAATATTTTGGTAGAAACAGTGATAATTTTTTTCAGGATTATTTGATGAATAGAAAGTTCAAAAGAACAATATTTATGTGAAATAGAAATATTTTGTAACATTGTAAAAGAAAAAACTTTTTATTTTTTGTATTTTTTATTAAAGAAACATGATTTTTTTTTTTTAAGATTGTTTCAACCGTTTTAAACAACAGTGACTTCCATTGTATATGGATCAATAAATAAATAAATAATAAATAAACACATATCCAAAGAAAATAAAAGTCATACAGTACAGGTTTGGAACAACATTTTCCTTTTTGGGTGAACTATTTCTTTATAACTCGGTTTAAAGCATGTCTAAAATAAACAGAGTGAGAGTAATAGTTAGAGTTCACAGGCTGCATTTACAAAAATTATTTAGGCTAACAGTTGCTCCTAATGTGGAAATTAAGGAGCAACTAAAAATTAGGGGCATGTCACCTCTAAGAAATGTTTAATTTAAGAGTAATTCAAAGCATTTTAACGCTAAAAGTAGCTCCTAAACTAGGACAGCTGAGGACTTCTAAAATCCCTAAGAGAAACTCAGAAACATCCGAAGCATTGTTGTCAACCCTGGTGTAAATGTATTGGAATATCAAATTGAAAACCGCTCTATTCAATATGGATTAGTTTTATGACTCTTAATGAACTTTTTGAAGCGTCAAAGCGGTAGTTGCGTAGCTGTCAATGGAGAGACAGAAATTGCTCGGGTTTTATAAAAAAAAAATCTTCATTTGAGTTCCGAAGATGAACTAAAGTCACGACATGAGGGTGAGTAATTAATGACAGAATTTTCATTTTTGTGCGAACTACTCTTTTAACGAATATGATGAAAATACCATTAGGCATTTGGCTCATCATACCTCCGCACAAGATCGAACATGATCACTAAACGCCTGTGCTTCCTTTCATTAAACTAAGCTCAAAGAAGCTTCATGGGACATGTTATTTATTGCCAAAACATAAGAGCCCCCCGCCCCCGCCCCCATCCCCATCCCCATCCCCATCCCCATCATGTATGCGCATTATGCTTTCACACTTCTGCAATATGTTTGGTCATTACAATTGCATGCACTATTCTTTGTTCATACTAATACCCAATAATCTCCATGTCAAAGCACATAGTATCCTTCACATTACTATTAGAAACACACACGCAGGCTCCACTGTTGTTGATTAGTTCTCTAATAACGCTCTGCTCGGTCTTGCTCTCCTGATAATCAAGGCTTGGGCTGAGTGCAGCCATGCTCATCAGACAATGGCCTGATGTGATTGGGCCACATTGTCATTAAAATCCTCCTGCTTTTTTCCCTGACTCATATCCCTCTCTCAAACATTGATACCATTCATAAGCCGCACTCTCAGCGATAGCTCCCATTCACCAGGGCAGCGCCTAAGCCTGGGTCCTAAAACCCCCACACATTTGGGTCAGAGGATGACCCTCTCATATTGTTGTGAAACTGAGATTGTATTGCCATTTTCAGAACGAGTAAACTAATGAATGAAGGGGAATTTAGAAAAGAGCAACATCCAGCTACTGACTTTAATAACAAAGCCAAGCCACACGAAATAGAAAAAAGATTGTGTGCAAATATACTGTAGTGGCTCAAGAACGGTGCAGAGAGATTCTCAGGACACCTGAACGCCATTGCCACGTTACATAATTTGTTTACGGCAGAGATCATTTACAAAACATCTGTTTGAAGGGAAAAATAATAATATTGGCACACTCATATTCTATCATCCTCTGACAGCCATTACATAGCACGAGACAGAGTAAAATCACATCCTCCAAGCCATCTCTCCCTCTCCTCCTCATTACACCATCCACTCTTTAGATGGCCCTTATGTACCCACTACACCTCCCTCTCGCTCTTTATCGGTCCCTCTGAGGAGCTGTTTTGCAAAATCCCTCTGTATGGCCAGCTCTAACACACACATACACAAACATCATCCCATTAAAAGTGCCTTCCCCTGACACCAGACAAAGTGTACATCCTGTCCTTACGACTTTTTTCATTACCCTCTGTTCCCTCTCCCCTCCCCTCCCATCCCATCCTTGTTTTCGTATAGGGGATGGTACGATTTTTTATCTTAAATTTTTTTCAAGAAACCTCATTCTCACTAAGGTTGCATTTATTTAATAAAAAATACAGTAAAAACAGTAACATTGTGGAATATTGCAATTTAAAATAAAAGATTTCAAAGCTGAATATTCAGCATCATTACTCCAGTCCTCAGTGTCACGTGATCCTTCAGAAATCATTCTAATGCTGATTTGGTGCTCAAGGTCATTTCTTATTAATTAATGTTGAAAAAAATTGCACTGTTTATTATTTTTGTGGAAATCGTTATGCACTTTTTTTTCAGGATTATTTGATGAATAGAAAGCTCAAAATATATTTCATTTGAGGTAGTCCTAAATGTTGTTCAAAAGGTAATCAAATTACACTTTTGATAACCTCAATGCAAATAAATCGACAGAAAACAACTCCTACTAAGCGAAAAAAAAACAATTATGCCACTACAATGGCATGCTTTTATATTAGAAATCAAAGTTAACTGTGTAGTGCAATAAAAACTTTAATGTTTCGTGAATAATGTTGTGACAATAGTAATTTTCAGAATGAAGACAAAAAATGTATCATGCAAGTAAATCAAATTTTACCTTATACAACCAAAATAATTTGTTACCTTTTCTAATATCCTGATTATGTAACACTTTTACAAACATGCTCCTCCTCTTGTTCTACCCGTTTGAAACTGGCAAATAGTCTCCATTCTCTCTCCTCATCTTGAGCCATTGTGTTAATGATTCCCCACCTCCATTTCTATATCATTTACTCAGACCTTCACATGTTACTGTTTCTCTCAGAGTGTGGCCCCCCTGCTGAGTGCTTTTACCCCATTTCTGTTTTCACCTCAATTATGAGATCAACTTATCATTGGATTTTATGGTACTTAGAGCACAACCAACCTCCACTATACGTTTTTCTCTTTCTCTCTCTACCCACACAGCAGGACATTCATCCCTTCTCCCCAGGTGTCCATCAGAAAAATCACTACAGCACAAAAACTCACCCTCTCTATTTCTCCCATCAATCTCACATTCCCTCTTTCTTTCTGACCTAACTATCCATCTGCTCTCAGTGGAGGGATATTCCACCATTCAGCTCACCAATAGATGATCCATAGCTAAAATCCTCCTCCCTCAGATTTTTCCAAAGGGCTAAAAGCTGGAGGCACGCCGCATGCGCCTCTCCCACCAACCAGGTGGCACGGGCAGATAAAAAGTGACGGGCGAAGCTTTGATTCCCCTCACGCAAAGCTGGCATCTCTGGAAGGTGTCCGCCACCGCGCCCCTTCTCTTTGTACGTCGGGCATTGAACAAAACAGCTGAGAGGCCTCGATAACACCCGTCCTTCCCTCCTTTGCTCCGACAACTGAGACTCCCGGACTTACCGACAAACGTATACATTGATACGTTGACCATGGAATTCTGCCATCAACCCAACTCGGTTTATAACATTTGCCCTTCAAACACTCGTTCACCTGAAAGCAATTGCTGAAAGAGATTGTGTTGACAGTTCAACTACTTTAGGGTCCTAAACACTGACTGTCACTGTAATTGGAATGAATAGCCTTGCTGTTCAGTTTATATTCAAGCCAAACTCCACATAAAGATCTGTAAAACAACAAAGTTAATGAATGTAGCTTTCATTCATTAGGTCTGTAGTCAGGTCGTCTCTCACACAAATAGGTTTTGACAACTGACTGCTGCATGCTAATTGACAGAAGGAACTGTAATTTGTAACATGCACACATAGTTTGCTTGCATTCACAACACTCCTTGTTTATCAGACCTGGAGGAAACAAAGGTTTTAATTCACTCCTAGTTCTTTCACGCAACTTTTCTTGACCACTGAACGGAAATAACCGATTAGCTAGTTTTGTCTAAACAACAAATATGAACTCATCTTTTACTATGCTGAAAAAAAGAAAATAAAAAAAAAAGTGCATTTGTCATAAAAAAAAAGAAAATAAATAAAAACACTGCTTAAACTGACTCCCCATGCCCCAATTTACCACATTGTTCGACATGGCATCAAACTCCCAAAAAGGTTGAAAACCCATATTTTTTAATCCATCTCATCTGTGAACTTTTGACAAATGAACAGGCATAGGTTTAACTGACTCATCTGTTCTTTCGGCTGTTTTCCATATAAAGCTTCATTGTGAATGCAATTTAATCTAATTTAGCCAATGGGTGAAGAGGAGAGAGAGAGGATGCACAAGGCAAGACACTCCTGATAGTGCCCCATAATGAGCACAGCCCTAGGGGGACATGGGCCTTTAAGGATCTTTATATCCTTCTATCTTAAGGAGAGAGGGATATAGAGATCAATGATTAATCAAGGTTTAATCTACCATCATTAAGTCTAAGTGGAAGGGCTCATCATCTCTATTCTGATGCTCACACTTAGACTGCTTAAGCTCTTCTACTCCTAAGATGAATGGCTCGAGTCTTCATCACTCTGCATCATTCGAGAACACTGGATGATGAAAACAACCTTTCTCTGGAATCCCTTCATATATGTCCGACGTCCTTGTTTGAACATCTGCTGTTGTATGCTTGCCTGTTTTTACTGATATTATTATATTATCCTATTATTTAAATGATAAACCAAATGTTTTCAAGCAAAGGCTACACAATGGCAATCCTAATAAATTCTCAATTAGAATAAAACTTTTAAACAGCCCCTTCACTAAACTTCATCACCCTCGGTTACTGTAGCTAGGTCTGACAAGCTTTACAGAATATCCAATAAGACTGAACTAAAGATTTACAATATTGTGAAGACTGCTAAAAAATTTGTTTACTTAATTACATGAACAGCACATTGTCCGGTAAAACGTGCTCAAATCTTTTTCAAGGGTATCTATATCCATCCATCCATCTTTTAATGTCATACCAGCGAACTTAAAAGAGTAATACAATTTACAATACTCATAATAAAAATAATATTTAAATTAATTGTATTTAACAATATTATCGGCACAAAAAAAATAAAAAAAAACACAAATTCAGCAATTATAATAGGAATGTTCTCTGATCATTTGTCATTGATCATTTATTTAAATAACTTGATTTCCATATCAATAATAACAGTAACCGTTTAGTTACTGGCTTGATTCACTAATAAACTGAAATAAACAATTTCTGTGACAAAGAACATCTGACTGTACATTAGGAGTCCTTCCTTACGTATCAAAACAATTACGGATCACAGATTAGGAATTAGAATTAAAGTGTTTCTCAATCGTTTTGGCTCAATTCTCAAATGAGACTGTCAAAACAATAAGTTTAGATTGTTAAATTAGTTTCTTGTTCACATTGTTGATTTGAATTTCTTATTGATTTAAGCAAATTGCATGTGTTTAGGCACATGTGTGCAATAGAGTAAGTACATTGTCTACAATTTGCACAATGACTAAATGCACATGGCTTTTTGTGCATTTGAGTTGATTCTTAAAGGTGCCCTATAATGTGAAATTGAATTTATGTTGGCATAGTTAAATAACAAGAGTTCAGTACATGGACATGACATACAGTGAGTTTCAAACACCATTGTTTTCTCCTTCTTATTTAAATCTCGTTTTTAAAAAACACCCCTGAAAAACAGGCGAATCTCCACATAATACCGACTGTGACGCAACAGTCGGGGATCACGCCTCCAAAGATTTGCATATCCCAGCCCTCAATGACAAGCACTGCACAGCCGAGTCATCATCGGAACAAGCGAGGATCAGAGAGAAAATGGCAGATCATGGAATAAATGCTATGTTCCAGGCTGTGCAGGGGATGTGAGGTATTTTCATACCCTTCCCACAGAAAAGAAATGTCAACAGGCGTGGACGCGTGGTTGATGTTTATATTAATCGGATACCGCAACAGTTTAATTCGAAGTTGTTAGTTTGCTCTGCCCATTTCACCACGGACTTATTTTCGAACCTGGGACAATATCAAGCTTCTCTCAGCGTCTCAAACTGAAGAAGGGGGTAATTCCAACTATATTCCCGCAACCGGTAAGTAGTGATTTTATTAAAGATAATTTACACTGTGTTAGATCCAGCGCAAGATCCTAGTACAGTAATAGCAAACTCCAAGTAACGAGCATACATAACTAACGTTAAATAGGCTAATTCTCAGTGAAAAAAGTATACAGAAAGCGGTCAAAGAACAATCCACACAGCGCGAGTTTATCTCTCTTGCCAAACTCGTTATGAAATCAATGACGCTGTTACACTGCACAACGAAGCTCTCATAGAAGTAGGCTATGTCATCGTTTGCATTGGTGAAAGCATTAGAGAGAGAAACTGCGTTGTCTCGCGATCAACAGACTGTCATCTGCTTGCTCAATGCTCATCACAGCAACATTTTATGTGATGGAAATAGATTTAAATACTTTAAAAACATCTCACGATTCGTTAATCTCGATAGCTGTAATAGTTAAAACGTATATAACAGCTGTAATAAAAGTATTCGAGAGAGTTTCACATGTCATATTTCATATGCAAGCATGTCAGCCAATCACAGCAGTGGCCGGTTCTCACAGCAGACACGCCCCTTCAAACAGAGTGTTCAAATCAGAGACTAAAATCAGGCTAGGAAAAATGCCTTTTATTTCTAAATTATGACTATTTTTGATCTAAAAAACATACTAACATTATAAGGGCAACCCAGGAAACATTATAAAATAATAAAAAAAAACATTCTAGGGCACCTTTAATGAAATTGTGAAACTCACAACTCACAACTTCTAAACATTATTTCATCGTGTGAGACATCACATGCAAAATGATCCATTTAGTGATCAAACTCTGTCAGACATTTTATATTCTATAAATATTTATGACATGGAATGTTTGCTAAATTGGCAAATGGCCTGCCGGCTGCCGTTGTAATGGAATAGGAATAACAATCTTATCAATCAACCAATCCAGTTTAGAAACTATATTATAATATACACACACCATCACATATCTGAACAGCAGCAGCTACATCAGTACTGTATGACTACATTTGTATTTTTACAGTACTTTTTTTGTAGAAATGTGTTACATGTTAACTGAAAGTTCTTGTCATGGAAGAGCAATAGAGCAATTAGGAAGGCCGTACCCACCATTGAGGTCTCCATGGTCTGGACCTCTGTAATTTTTCTATAATTGATGTTGTGAAATAATTGCCTAATATTAACTCTAATTTGGCGCTGCAAGGATATTGCACATCGTGACGATAACCAACCTTCTCATGATCTGAGCTGCTTCAGTGGACTAACACCACTCAACATTTTCAATGTTTGAGATGACCAATAAAATCAAAGTCAGGCTTTGTGTTCACAGAAGCTGCTGAGCCACTTCACGCTTCAGTAAACGGTCATAAAGTGCGAGATAATTTGCAAGCATCTAAATAAACAGTGGTTTTACCATAGAAGTTTTAAACGACCGATAGAAAAAAAAAATCAGTTTGCAAAGACTATTAGATAAATATACAGGTCAAGTCAAGATAAGGAGACAGAGGCTGCGTCCGAAACCGCATACTTCCCTACTAGTAGGGAAAAAGCAGTAGGCGAGCGAATAAGTATGTCTGAATCCTTAGTATCCATAAAGAAGCAGAAGAAGCAGTCGAGCAACAAAAGAGAACATCCGTCTGTGAGTGTTTACTTTTCTCATTCGATTTTAGCACAGTTCTTCGTTGGTAGGAAACTTTGTTTTGTTTACAGTGTTTACCCTGGTAAAGCGCGTTTGTTTGTGTGTCGTGACTTTTAAGTTTCGCTTTGCTAAGTAGTAAGGCGTGGCCTGCTGTATTCAATAACGAGGTATTAGGCGTGGATAAATTGGTTAGTGCTTCGCGGCAGCGGTCGCGGCCCTCATCGTGTGAAGACCGAAAAGTGTAAAGACCAGCGACTCTACCTGTGCGACTTCACCGAGCAAGGTCATCGACAAGGCACTTGAGTATTATCTTCTTGTCGTTTCCTTTCTCTTCTACTCACCTTTTCTTCTGATATTTCTGTTTATGAGCTCTCTTACACTATGTGTTTTCAAATTCCTACAATTACTAACATACGTAAATCAAATGTCACACGTAGGAGGCAGTACAATCCTAACAACCTGCGTACCTTTCCGGTGTATCTTTATTTATTTTTTTCTATTGGTCTCTGGAATTGCCAGTCCGCTGTAAACAAAGCTGATTTCATTACATCTATTTCTAGTCATTCATGTCTAAGCCAATTGGCCCTGTCTGAGACCAGAGGACACTGCTATACCTGCTACCCTCTCCACTAACTTCACTTTCTCACACACCCCTTGCCTGACCGGAAGGGGTGCAGGTACTGGTCTACTCATCTCAAACGATTGGAAATTTGATCCTTTACCACCTCTATGTGACAACAGCTAATTTGAAATCGCATTCAATTACCATCACTAGTCCTATTAAAATCCATTTTGTAGTTATCTATCATCCCCCAGGTCAGCTTGGCAGTTTCTTGGAGGAGCTTGATGTGCTACTCTCATCCTTCTCTGAGGATGGTACTCCTCTCATAGTTCTTGGAGACTTCAACATCCACCTAGAAAAACGTCAGGCTGCTGATTTCCACACTCTCCCTGCCTCATTCGACCTCAAACGAGTATCTACTGCAGCTACTCACAAATCAGGTAACGAATTGGACCTTATTTACACCCACCACTGCTCCACTGACCATACACGGGTCACTCCACTGCACACCTCAAGCTGTGTCCCAATGTGAAGGCTACATCCTTCGAAGCCCGTGAACTTCGAAGTATGCAGCCTATGCATCCTTTGAAGGACACACCATGTAGGCTTCGTTGGATTTCCTAATTGCGCTACCATTGCCATATAAATATAGGGTTTGATATGGGACCCTTTGATATGGGACGCAGCTGTAGTTAGTAACAATTTGTTAATATTGTGACAATAGTCCTACATTTTACATATTCAATTTTGTTAATATTCACGTACAAATGTGAAGTACTTTTTTCCCACACAGGTTAAATGTATCAACCTTGAAAATATTCAGAAGTAAAATGCAACATACACAGTAATGCAGTAGTAATATAAATGTAAAACCATCATAAAAACCCTGAGAAGGAGTTTTTTTTCCTGCAGAATACCTTTACTTTTACTCTTGATACCTTAAAGTACATTAGAGTATGCAAGATAATTGCTTAACTAAGGTTTGAAATACATGACTAGTATTAAAAGTACTTTAGCGTAATAAAGTATCTTAATATTTATTCCATGAGTCAGCCCTGCAAACCTGTTGGTAGACAACTTAGTGGATAGTGGAAATATCCACTCAAACACTCTGGAGCCCATCCCAGATGATGTCCCACCAGCAGGAGGCCTTACCAGAGTCTCTACTGTGGATCCCATCCCGGTCCAGCACCACCAGGGTCTCCCTGCTCAGCTGAATAAAAGTCTACATACTTTTTTTCTTATTTTATGTACTGTAAATTAAAAATGTATGTTGTTTTTTGGGATGTTTAAAGTATGTTGTAAATAGTACTTTTATGTAGCCAAGAACGAATTATTTTCATTTACCAATTTTAATTGAGAAAAAAAAAGTTTTGGAGGTTTTATCAAAAATAAAGAATTGGTTTCATGTAGAAATTATGACTGTCATTACAAAAATAAACAATGTCCAGAGCAATGAATTATCTTTTATTTAGACATTTAAAGTTGCATTATAAAAAATATAAGTGAAAAGAAGTTAAACAAGAATGGTGACGAAGGAGTTAAGATGAAGTTTATAAGAAAGAAAAACATTTAACTCTGCTTTTAACTCTGGTTTCGCTAGCTATTTAAGTAAATGAAATGAAATAAGTGAATTTGCCGTCCACCACCGAACATCCTGCCATAATTTTTTTATATAAAAATGCTGTCGTCACCAGCGCAATGACTTAAGGGGTAGGATAGGCCACTAAAGATACATTAATGTATCTTTTCTTTCACGGGAAAACGAAGGGTGCATTAGGCGGCGCTTTTGAATCAGGGTTGATGATCGCCGCGATGACACATCCGGCCTTAGAAGGATGCAGAATTGAATTGGGACAGCTTCCATCGCACCGCAGTGACACAATCGTCCTTCAAATGCGACCTTCGAAGGGTGCAGCCTTTGAATTGGGACATCCTTCGTTGCGCCGCTGTGACGCAATCGGCCTTCAAATACGGCCTTCGGAGGATGCAGCCTTCACATTGGGACACAGTTTCAGCCTCAACCTGCCTCAGAACACAACACGCACTCCTCCACATGTCACCTTTCGGCGAAACCTACGCTCACTCTCACCCACTCGCCTATCCTCTTTGGTCTCATCCACACTTCCTCCACCTGATCAGCTCTCAACACTAGATACAAACAGTGCAACTGATTCTCGTTTCTCCACTTTAACATCCTGCTTGGACAACTTCTGCCTCCTTTCTTCCAGGCCAGCCCGTGCCACACCCTCTGCCCCCTGGTTATCTGATGTTCTCTGTGAACATCGTTCTAAACTCAGGGGTGCAGAGGGGAAGTGGAAATGCTAATCGAAAGATCCTACTGACCTTGGTCTTTATCAATCCCTCCTCTCTTCCTTCTCTGCTAATATCTCTACTGCTAAAATGACTTACTATATCACATCAAAATAAACAATTCTTCTGACTCTTGCATGCTTTTCAAAACCTTCTCTCTTCTCAACCCTCCTCCATCAAACCTAACAGCTGACGATTTTGCCACATTCTTCACAAATAAAACCACCATCAGTGGCCAATTTACAAATCCACAAACTGACACACACATTCTACCAGCTAACACACACATTATACCCTCATTCTCTCTGCTTTCAGAAGCAGAAGTCTCCAAACTCCTCCTTTCCAATCTCCCTACTACCTGATGATTGATCCTATTTCTACTAACCTACTTCAAGCCATTTCTTCCTCAGTTATACCCGCACTCACGCACATCATAAACACCTCTCAGGCAGCCTCAGGTAATCCCACTGCTTAAGAAACCTACTCTTAATCCAGCATATTTGGAAAATTACAGACCGGTATCCCTTCTTCCATTCGTCGCAAAGACAATTGAACCAGTTTTCAACCTGATCTCTCTCTTTCTTACACAGAACAACCTCGTGGACAACAATCTGTCTGGTTTCAAAAGTGCACACTCAAGTGAGATTGCTCTGCTTTCAGTAATTTAAGATCTGAGACAGGCAAGAGCAGCTTCCAAATCCTCAGTTCTCATCCTGCTGGATCTGTCTGCTGCTTTTGACACAGTTAACCACCAGATCCTCCTGTCAATCCTAAAGATGAAGGCCATCTCGGGAACCGCACTTCAATGGTTCAAGTCTTACCTCTCAGGTAGGTCCTTTAGGGTGTTGTGGAGGGCCGAGGTGTCTAAGTCACAACATCTAGCTACTGGAGTGCCTCAGGGCTCAGTGCTTGAACCACTTCTCTTTTTCCATCTACATGACATCACTTGGAACTGTGATTCAGAAACATGGCTTTTCCTATCACTGCTATGCTGATGACACACAACTCTACCTCTCAATCCAGCCTGATGATCCGACGGTAGCTGCTCGCATCTCCAGGACCACCATCTTCAACTAAAACTTGCAAAGACAGAGCTACTTGTGGTCCCGGGCAACCCAACACTTCATCACAACTTCGCCATTCAGCTCATCATCCATAACTCCATCCAGGTCAGCCAGGAACCTTGGAGTTGTAATCGATGATCAATTGAACTTCACAGACCACATTACCAGAACTGCCCGGTCCTGCAGATTTGCCTTGTACAGCATTAGGAGGATCAGGCTCTTCCTATCAGAGCATGCTACACAATTCCTTGTCCAAGCTCTTGTTCTATCCAGACTGGACTATTGTAATGCTCTCCTGGCTGGTCTTCCAAGCTTGCTCGGTCAAACCTCTGCAGCTAATCCAAAATGCTACACCTAGAGTGGTCTTTAATGAGCCGAAGAGAGCACACGTAACTCCTCTCCTCACAAAATTGGACTGGTTCCCAGTTGCAGCTCGCATCAAATTCAAGTCACTGACGTTTGCCTACAGAACAATCACTGGCTCTGCTCGCTTTTACCTAAATGCATTACTTCAGACTTATGTGCCATCCAGAAATTTGCACTCTGCAAATGAACGTCGTCTTGTGGTGCCATATTAAAGAGGCACAAAATCTCTTTCTCTGACCTTTAACATGACTGTTCCCTGCTGGTGGAATGACCTACCCAACTCAACCAAAGCTGCTGATTCCTTAGCCATTTTCAAGAAACGGTCGAAAATGCATCTTTTTCGGAACCACTTGTTCCAGTAATACTAACACTTTCTTTTCTATTCTTTATTAAAAAAAATAATAAAAAAAAAAACTGTACGTGTTCTGCGTTAGATTAAACTGAGAAGGGTCATAGCACTTACATTTTTGTTGTCCTACTGTTAGTTTAAAGCTGCAGTCGGCAAGTCTGGCAGATTGAGTGGACTTAGGCAAAATTTTGAATGTTGACAACTCTCATGCCCCTCCCCCACTATCAACGAATACCCTCCCACAGAGTTTGTGCTCGTCAGTGCGTGTGCACCAGATTTTCTGTGAACACGCCCGTCTCATCAGCATCCATCAACATTCTTCCAAAAAAGCCGAACTTTATCCCTTCATCTTGACATGTTTATACACCTAACGTTACGTTCACACGGATTTCAGTGCAAACAAAGTTAATGAACCTGCCCAACAAGTGCTAACGTTAGCTATCCATTAGGGGTCCATGTCGCGTATTCGTATCGAACCGTTCTATCCTACTATCCATACCAACACATTTGGGCAAACATACTTAGATTACTAACATAACACTAAGAAATAAAGTAACTGGTTGATAAAGCACAATTACCTGTCGAGAAGAAATGTTGCAAGCTCTGCATCCAGCTTGAACCCAATTAAATCACGTAAATCTCTCCACCTTTCAAAATGCCGATCCGATTGTAACTTGCGCGAGTGCACGACCTGTGATTGACAGTCAGATCTCACACAACCCTGCGCTGATTGGAGCCGATGATCCGGGAGCGATGGGTTTTTGCTAAACAAATAACACGCTCCAGGTGGAGTTAGAAGCTCTGTTTTTTTCTAAAACCACTTTATTTATGTTGGTCTGTCAGATTATAGTGTCGATTTCACTGAATATGATCAAAAAAATGTTGCCGATGGCAGCTTTAACTGCTTCTATTGTTCTCATTTGTGTCACGTGTCTGTCCTGTCTTGTGTTGCACATGGGTGTTTTGTTATGTTGGGCCATGTGTTCCAGTCATTGTTTGATCCCTCCCACTCGTTACCTGATTAGTGTTTGAGTTCTCCCACCTGTCCCCTAAGGATTTGTTCCCTATTTAAGTCTCCTCTTGTTTGCAGTCTTTGTTGGTTCATTGTCATACGTTGCCCGGTTTGGTCTTCGTGTTCTTAGTCGGTGTTTGCTTTGAGAAGGTCAGTTATGTTTCATTGATTATGTTTTCCCCCTTGTGGGTTTTGCTTTGTATTTTGTTTTCTTTTGTAAATAAATCATCTGTCTGCATTTGAGTTCTCCCTCCCCTTTTGTATCGTGACAGAATGAACCGACCATTTTGGAGGACTCAGCAGTATGGATGTCACACTGAGACAGAGATGGATGTCGATGATTGCATGGATGACGATCTCTTGGACTGCCCGGACTATATCAATCATCGCCACATTTGGGTCAACCCAGTTTTTGTCCATCTGTAGGGACAGCTCAGGACCCACTTCTCGCCATCACGGACGGAGGAGGAGGAGGAAATGCCCGTCTGCCCAGCGAGAGACTGTTCACGTCCCGTCTGCCCAGCGAGAGACTGTTCACGTCCTGTCTGCCCAGCGAGAGACTGTTCGCGTCCCGTGTGCCCAGCGAGAGACTGTTCACGTCCCTTCTGCCCAGTCAAAGATTGTTCACGTTCCGTCTGCCTTCCTGAGCTGGGACTATCTGGAGCGGCTGGCTCGGATATTGGAGAGGCCGGTGTCCGGTGTTTCGGAGCTGAACATAGTGCCCGTTCCAGAGCCGGAGGCAGAGCCAGTGCCCATTCCAGAGCCGGAGGCAGAGCCAGTGCCCATTCCAGAGCCGGAGGCAGAGCCAGTGCCCGTTCCAGAGCTGGAGCTCATGTCGGCTCCGGACTCAGTGTTTGTGTTTGTGTCTGTTGCCGAGCCGGTGTCTGTTCCCGAGCCAGTGTCGCCGCCCGAGGGCTCTTCGCCGCCCTGGCCGCCCGATGGACTATGTGTTTCGCCCGGGCCGTCCAGGACTAAGCGGTCTGTCCCTCCCGTCCCACCCTGGTCTGTCCCTCCCGTCCCACCCTGGTCTGTCCCTCCCGTCCCACCCTGGTCTGTCCCTCCCGTCCCGCCCTGGTCTGTCCCTCCCGTCCGCCTGATGGAGCGTCTGGTAGCCGCTAGGGAGGGGGTAATGTCACGTGTCTGTCCTGTCTTGTGTTGCACATGGGTGTTTTGTTATGTTGGGCCATGTGTTCCAGTCATTGTTTGATCCCTCCCACTCATTACCTGATTAGTGTTTGAGTTCTCCCACCTGTCCCCTCTTGATTTGTTCCCTATTTAAGTCTCCTCTTGTTTGCAGTCTTTGTCGGTTCATTGTCATATGTTGCCCGGTTTGGTCTTCGTGTTCTTAGTTGGGGTTTGCTTTGAGAAGTTCAGTTGTGTTTCATGTTTCATTGATTATGTTTTCCCCCTTGTGGGTTTTGCTTTGTAATTTTATTTTCTTTTGTAAATAAATCATCTGTCTGCATTTGAGTTCTCCCTCCCCTTTTGTATCGTGACAATTTGTAAGTCACTTTGGATAACAGCGTCTGCTACATGAATAAATGTAAATCTACATAAAAGAGTTGGCGAGAATTACCTGGGTGTCTTAATTCTCACAAGATTTATATTTATATTCTCGCGAATATTCCTACTTTCCTGGCTTCAGGCCAGATTCTGAAGAGCTCGTAGATCGATACTTTTCTATCCCAGGAGGCCACGGGAGAGGATACGTCATTATCAAACATTGCAGAGATAAGGGACGTGGGTGTTTTCAAATGTGAGTAAACACTGTTCCTTGTGTTAAAATCGCATGTGTTGAACTACTGTAAACTGTTGAATGTGTAAAGACGTTAGACAGAAAATTATAGTTGTGATTTTGCTGTAAAAACATGTTTTATTATGTATAGCTAACAGCTAGGGAGCTCCAGTAAGCACACATATGTGACATTGCTCCTTAATTGGAGCAGATCATTTTTGTTTTTGCCCCTTACGCAGATTTCACCCGGCATGCAAACACATTAACCAGCTTTCTGTCGGCTTATTGAAGTGCGCATGTGTGATATGTGCCAGGAACGCTGTGTCCTTACTGTGGATTTAAGCCAATCCAGAAAGGGAGGAAATGTATTATAAAAGTGCCCTCATCTTGTGCAGGAGAAGCAGCGGTTCAGTCAAAATGCTGTACCTGTAACTGCATCAGAGGATAATATATGAGCCGTAAGTTTCTCGCTGATGTTGCAAAACTCTTTTTCGGTTTATAATGCTTTTATTTAACATCACAACCAACATAAATGAAACTAAGTCAGATAGGCAAATTATTAAGTTTTGACGTCACCACAGAAAAATAACCCGATTTATTAATACAAATTTGGTAAACAAGGTTTACTTGCGTTGTAGGGTACTTGGTTTGCATGTAAACCCGTAAAACAGGTTATTTCAATAAGCTGATTTGTGTGAGTTTTCAGGTGCTCATTAAGCCAGTAGGTGGCAACAATATGTGACTGTCTTTAGGGAGCAATTGATAAATTGAACAGATTAGTCCAAAAACATTAATTTAGGAAAGAAACAAGCTGCTGAAACTGATCTTTGATGCATATTGATCATATGCCTCTGGACACAGAAGGACTGCATTGGCGTTTGACTGAAATGTAACATCTATGCAAAATAATCCTTGAAACATTTCTCATTTAAGGCCATTCCTGTTTGGAATATGCGATTGTGTGATGTCAACAATAACCATAAACATTCTGCATTTCCATTTTGTAGTGTGGATCATTCATTGCAACATCTGCTTGACAAAGAATTTATGAAACAACCCCACTGACATGCTTTTAAAGCTACTGTTATCCAATTTGTTTTGGTCTTTAAACACCTTAAAATGCACGTGTTATGGGACCTCAGTCTTTCTCTAAGCACGGTTTTATAAATACCAAGGGTTCGAATTTAAGCGATCTAAAGCGCACGGCACAAGTCTAAAAGGGTTGTCTCTATTCTCTTAAAAAGTAATGGGTGTGTTTTGGGCGTAACGTACAAAAAAACAATCAGAGTCTCATTTCCCAATCCCTTTAAAAGCCAGTTGCGCTCGCACCATGATGGATTAGTAAAACTATTCGCTGAAACTAGCAAAAAACACTTGCACTGCGCCTGGTGCTACATTGCGCCGGATGTACGATAGGCCCCATAGTGTGTAAAAATAAAAGAGCTACTGATAATTTTCAGTTTACATGTAGCACATTTCTGCAAAAATAAATGTACTATATAAATACAAATGTTCATTTTCTTTGTGTACTACATTATTGACTTCCCAGTACAATTTTCATCAACTTTCTTAATCTGCATTTAAAATGCTCAGTGTGATATGCAGACAAAACTGATTGTTTCATGCAGAGTATTTCCGTAAAAGTCAAACTACGACCAAAATACCCCACTGTAAAATGAACTTAATAAACAAATAACACTCTGAAATATTTACATTTCCCACCTAATATTAGAAGGTAAAGGACAAAGAACTCTGATTATATATATATATTTGGATTTCCTCTTATAGTAAAAAATACGTGTAAGTCTTCTGCTTTTTTTTATCCTGCGTCGTGTAAATGACTACATGTTAGAAGAAAACGTGGGCAGGGATAAAGTGTTAGACTTTCACTTTTTCTGTTGTTTCTCTTTAAAGAAACTGTTAAATCACACAGCTATTGTTTTTATTTCTCTTAAATTACAATTAAGCTAGAGCAAAAGCTTGTCAGACAATATAGCAGATAGCAAAATATGCAACAATAGAAACAAGTTATTTTAACAATTGAATGCAGCCTTGGTAAAACATTAGATCTACTTCTTTCAAAAATATTTTATGACCATTGAAAAATGTTATGGTAGTGTGTACACCATTCATTTTCAAGTAAACCTGAGGACAACCCTTGATAAGTTGCTTGATATTCTGATTGGAGCTGGATTTAAACTGTGACCGTCTATACGAGCAGAGTTTGACCACTTTGGTGAAGTTTTTCCTGTGTCTCAGCTCCTGACGGTAAAAGTAAAAACCGACAACGTTTTATTAGTGTCCTGCTTGGTTGTCATCTAATACATTCCACAAACAAAGCAGAGTAACGAGTCATTTTCGTGATATGACCCGCAACCTGTCCTGCTGAGATGAGTTAATTACTTTCTGCAGAGGGCCAGAAAAATAACCAAAGAAGACTTTCAGTTGCTACGTTACATTCACAAATTTTGTGAATTCAGTCCGATTGAGGAATTAGAACGTAGTGTTTACATTAACGCTAAACGTGATCGGGTTTTGTGCGCGTTTATATGTCACAATTCTCAAATCGGAATAGATTTTGACATGCACACACTGCACGAATATACAGTTTCCTGCTGTTTGAGCATAATAACTATTCTTCTACATTGGTGGTTCTTTATTTGTTTTAAACAGCAGACTTAATATTTATCCATTTCTGGTCATAATTTGGAGACAATGAACATATGAACCTTTGTGCCGTGCATAAAAATGACTGGTGGGACGTTGTCCTGGTCCACTTCACAGACACTGAGTGAAAGGAGAATTTTAGAATGACGGGACACTCATTTATATGACACTTTATTGAAGAGGAAAAACAGCTTGTTCAGTGCATCATACGTCATTGCGCTATTTCAACGTCATTGTGGCAATGATGTTGAAATGACGGCTCAGTGGTTCATGTAGGTTGTTTACAAACCGGAAGGTTGGTGGTTCACCTGACCAAGTGTCGAGGTGTCCATGAGGAAGACACCTAACCCCAGCTGCTCTCGACGAGCTGCATGGCTGACACCGCTGTCGGTGTATGAATGAGTGAGTGAATGGGTGAATGTGAGGCAATATGTAAAGCGCTTTGGTGGCCATTGGGTCTGTGAAAGAGCTATATAAATGCATACCATTTACCATTGCACAGTCCTTTCAGTTTCGGTTTTCAATCCGATCAAGTGTTTACTGTAATCTCCAAGAACCATTTCAGTCTGGATTTAGATCAGGCCATAGTACTGAGACTGCTCTTGACCGGGTCACAAATGATCTTCTCATTTCTGTTGATATGGGTGCCTGTAGTATTTTAGTATTGTTAGACATCACTGCTGCTTTTGACACAATATCTCATGCTGTCCTTCTTGACAGATTGTCTGTATGGCTAGGAATCTCTGGTACTGCGCTTGAATGGTTCACATCCTATCTCACTAATCAATTCCAGTTTGTGTCTTTGGGGAAAAACAAATCTATACCAACACTAGTATAGCAGGGTGTCCCACAAGGGTCTGTGCTTGGTCCAATCTTATTTAGCATTTATATGAAATCAGATTATCAAAAACAGAACTTCTATTCGTCGGTATGCCGACGGGTTTATTTAAACTTAACAGTTCTAATTTGATTACTGTCCATGACTTTGCTACTACGTCCTCTCAAGTGTGCAATCTTGGCACTATCTTTGACCCAGAACTGATGTTCAATGCCCATACTAAAATGATATCAAAAACTACATTTTTCCATCTTAGAAATATCGCTAGACTACGACCGTTTCTATCGTTCCCAGATGCAGAAAGGCTTATTCACGCCTTTATTACGTCGAGGGTCGATTACTGCAATGCAATTATGTTGGTGTCCCAAATCGATCCATCAAAAAATTACAATATATTCAAAATTCAGCTGCCCGGCTACTGACACATACAACTACTCAACAACATATTTCCCCGGTACTCCATGACTTGCATTGGCTGCCTATCCAAGCACGTATCGGATTCAAAACACTGGTTTTAACGTTTAAAGCGATTCATGGGACGGCCCCTGCCTATCTTTGCAGTTTAGTTACCGCTCACACTCCAGCTCGGTCTCTGCACTCTTCTACGTCATGCAACCTTCAGCAGCCTCGATATAAATTAAAGTCAATGGGTGGTCGAGCATTTTCGGTCTCAGCACCATGTTTATGGAATGCCCTGCCATCGGGAATTAGAGACTCTCCAACATTGGACTGTTTTAAGAACTCTTTAAAGACACACCTCTTTAGAGTTGCTTATTATAAATGATTGTATTTGTATTATTGTTTCTTATTGTTGTTGTTCTATTTTTTTTTGTGTATATTGTAGCGCTTTGAGTGTAAGAAAAGCGCTTTAGAAATAATGCATTATTATTATTTACATGTTCACTCAATCAGATTAGAAAAGGAATAAACCACCCCTTTCAATCGGATCGAAATGTCGTTCGGATCGAGCTCCTTACATTTTGTGGTTGCATGTAAACATAGTTAGTGACATTAACCCTTTCATGCATGAATTATGATATCCTCAGTCAGGATTTTTTTTCCTGTGTTTTTATTGCTCTTAGAGCATGAAAAACAAGATTTGATTTGATTTTGATTTCAAAGAGATTTCCAGATGTCCACTTGAGTGGACAGCATGCATTTATGGTTTATGAAGAGATACTGTATTAAACATAATACAATAATCAAACAGATAAAGTATGTGTATTTAACAAACTAATCAATACAATTATATCAAATCATGTGAAAACTATAAAATATATACAAAAAATATAAATCCGAAATATTGCAAAGGCAATTGAACTTCATACAAGTTGCACTTCGTGTATCTTTGATATCAGAACATGAGGACGTGCTTCCATCAGAATTTTCTACAGCCTAGATACAACTGTGGAAACCACTCAGATGCTCCCTCCAGTGTACCAGAGTATGTTAATTTACCCTTATTAGCTGATAATTCTGATTATGTTCAAGATGAACACCTTTCTAGCATAGCTCTTCTCTGAGAAAACCTAGCAATACGTTTTTTTTGGGGCATGCATAACCCATTCAGATTACTTTTTTTTTATGTTACAAGTAAAGTAATGTGTTACAAGTAACATGCACTACATAATCAGATTTGTTTTAATGTTATGAGTAAAGTAATGTATTACAAGTAACATGTATTACCTAATCAGATTACTTTTTGTTGTTACAAGTAAAGAAATGCATTACAAGTAACATGCATTACGTAATCAAATTACTTTTTGATGTTACGAGTAAAACGCATTTCAATAACGTGCATTACGAAATCTGATTTTTTTTTATCTAACAAGTAAAGAAATGCATTACAAGTACCGTAACATGCATTACATAATCAAATTACTTTTTGATGTTACGAGTAAAGAAAAGCATTACAATAACGTGCATACGAAATCAGATTATTTTTTGGTAACACTTTATTTGAAGGGGTGTGCATAAGACTGACATGACACTGTCATAAACATGACATAACACCTGTCATGAACATGAAGGAGCCTTTATGAATGTTCATGACTGTTGTCATTAAGTGTCATTCGGTAAATTATGACACTTTTAATGCAAAGTTGACATTGTTTAAAATGTCTTTGTTATGACAACTTGACATTACCCAAGACAAAAATGTCTTGATTATGACAACTTGACATTAACAAAGACAGAAATGTCTTTATGACAACTTGACATTAACCAAGAAATCATAACCTGTCAACCTGTCACAACTTTGGCCGTCATGACACCATTATAACTGTGTCATGAATATTTTACTTGTCCTCAAGTAAAGTGGAACACATTGTACTAGTTATAAAGATGTCATTAAGGGTTATTACACTGTAAAATGCTGTAAGTTTGATAATTAGACCTGTTATGACGTATTTGTGACAGGTTGACAGGTTATGATTTCTTGGTTAATGTCAAGTTGTCATAAAGACATTTCTGTCTTTGTTAATGCCAAGTTGTCATAATCAAGACATTTTTGTCTTGGGTAATGTCAAGGTGTCATAACAAAGACATTTTTTGTCTTTGTTAATGTCAAGTTGTTATAACAAAGACATTTTTGTCTTTGTTAATGTCAAGTTGTCATAACAAAGACATTTTAAACAATGTCAACTTTGCATTAAAAGTGTCATAATTTACCGAATGACACTTAATGACAACAGTCATAAACATTCATAAAGACTCCTTCATGTTCATGACATGTGTTACCTATTTTTTTATCTAACAAGTAAAGTAATGCATTACAAGTAACATGCATTACGTAATCAGATTACTTTTTGATGTTACGAGTAAATAAATGCATTACAAGCAACATTCATCACGTAAAAAGATAACTTTTTGATCTAACAAGTAATGCATTACATAATTAGATAACTTTTTTGATTAAATGAGTAATGCATTACAAGTCACATAAATTATGTAATCACATAACTTTTTTTCGATGTCAATGAAAATTACATTCTAATAATACAAATATATTTATTTACAGTAAAAAAAAGTCACTGCAGATTAAATATTTTCAAAAACAACATTCACAGTATAAGTTGAAATATAATATAATAAAATATAAATAGCTGAAATATAGCCATTGATGCATGAGGTTCACTATAGTGGACAGGTGATTAATCAGATTTTTCTCCCAATCTAAAATCAAAACTTGGAAAATTTTACTGTGATATGACTCATTAGATTTTGCTTGATGCTGCAATATTTTTTTTACCTACAAGAGGAGTCTCCTAGGATAGAGGGAATGGGTGGATATAATGGGTGAACATGTCTGACTGACCGTTGGCCATCTTGGTTTGGAGGGGGGAAACACAACGGCTTACAACTTGGTTGCAATGTAAAGGATGATGCAACAGGGTCCACTGTACAACTTTGCCATCAAAACCCTTGCAAATTCAAGAAAATGCTTTTTTAATAGCTGTCCACTGTAGTGACCTTTTTGCGTGAAAGGGTTAAACGCTGTGGAAAAGATATTCTTTACTGAGAAACTGCTCCAACAAAACCCTCAGAACTCGCCTTAAAAAAAATAAAAAAAACTGTGGAAATTGAAGATAGCAGAACACACAACTGGAATAAAGAAGGGACTTTCACAGCCTGTCAATGAGATGAAAAGGTTGAAAAGATTGTTCAAATTGATGCAAGAGAGTTGAAAAATTGTCAAGCTACCCCAGTGACAGATGCATTATGGGTTTAATGGAGATTAAAAAAAGAAATGCGTAGCAAACATATAGGACACATGGCTATGTTTGTTCACACTAGCATACTAACATTATTAATGTACTGCAGAGACTGAGGATTTTAAAATCCCAGAATGCTTAGAATGTGACTGGAAGTTATGAGTTTATACAGTTAAGAGTTATTTATTTAGGCAATAAGGTACAAGAGAGGCCTTGATATATTTGGTGGTTGTTGTTAGACATGATGAGCAGTGTTCACTGGGAAGACCTACATACAACACACTGCACTGCAAAGAATATTGTATCCCACAATGCATTGCAAACCTCTCTATTTTTGCAAAAAACTTTAACATTTTTAAACAAGATCGAATTAAAAATGCATTTATTTCTAAGATGATAACATGCAACATGAGGTCATTTGACAAAAATATAGCTTCCAACTAATTGAAATGTTTACCTTGCATAATGAATACTGTTTCACTTATATATGCAGTATTCACTCAGAAGTAAGCTAGTTTTCTACCACAGCCACTCAATAGATCTGTCATTCTGAATTATCAGGAAGTTGTAAGAAGAAAGGAGTGAGCAGACAGTGAATAAAGTGTGGTGATGTGCATGCTGAGGATGAGAAATCAAACAAAGAAAGTAAAAACGAATAGCTAGATAGGCAAGTTCCTGAAGGGGGGTGACTGCAACTCTGCAATACAATGAGGAACTGTGTAAAATGGATATGTACATACATAGTCAACTCAAGAAGCCATGCTTTAATGGCTTAGTTTCTAAGATCTATAATTCAATTATTTTATTGCAATACACTTATATTCCAGCTGTCCACTCCTGTGAAAGGGATGGTTTAGCTAAACCTGACTGGGATGTGGTATGGGCCGGATGTTTCACTGCATCTAAGAACCTTGCTCACCAGATGATTCATTATAAATGTATTAATAGGGCTTATATTACTCCAAGTGTATTGTATAAAATGAATGTTAGATCTGATCCATATGCATCACATCTACAGTAGGTTCTTATTTGCACATGTTCTGGGAATGCCCAACAGTGGTTCCTTTTTGGACTTTTGTAAGTACTGTTCTTTCGCTCTCTAGGTGAATGCTCATTAAAAAAGTACCTTATTGGCAGCAAGCACTGCTTTCAAAAAGACTATTTTAAAGCTATGGATAGAACCATCCATACTTACAACTTTCATTTGGCTATCTTATTTTAGAGACATTGTATTGCTGGAAGGTACCACTGCCAAGTGGTGCAAAGGACAAGACTATTCAGATTTCCAATATACAACATCCTGTCTACAATCCACTAAAACAAGATTATGTATAAGTGAACTGTGTTGGTACTCAAACCCTTATATATGTTTTTAAATCATTTCAAAGAGAAATATTTTTCACTGAAGCTGCTGCCAATTCCACAGGGCACAACCATGCATTATCTCACAAAGCATGGGAGGTTTGGGGCTTGAATGGGGCCCTCAGTTGTTTGCCAAGAAAAAAAAATAAAATACTGTACTGCAAAATAAATATCTGCATTTATTTTTTTGGCAGACACTTTCATCCAGAGCAATTTACAGTGAATTTATTACATGCATTGTTTTTATCATGGGGAGTTGAAGCCATAACCTTGGCAGCAATATAATGTACCAGCTGAGCTGTGGGAACATTATATCAAAGACCAAAAACACTATTTTCTACACTCTCAATAAATTACACTGAACCACCAGCACATCTGCTAGAAGAATGCTTACAGATGGATATGGAGAGAGAGTCCAAAGTATTTCTGACTATTAACATTCACAAGTGGCTATACAAGTGTGGTGTTATAAAAGGCTGATTTTGGCACTACGTCAACATCAACGCTCTGATGCACAAGAATGGATGACAGCATTACAGAAAGTGATCTTATTTGGAGAACCTTGTGCATCATTCAGTGGTTCTGCAAAATCATGCTTACTGGATACTGGTAGGCAATGCTTACTGATGGTCAGCACAAATCACAAGAGAGTTTTGTTTTTGATGATGGTTGTCTACAGAGGATTGATTCACATTTTCCACATCAGGGCATGTAGCGTGCAATGTAATTGACGTGCGTGTGACACCCAGTAATGATGTTCAGCATGGGCCACTATGATCAGAAGTAAGTAACGTCTACTGGAGGGAGGAAATAGTGAAACAGGTAAGTGAATAGTCTTCAATTTTGTTCTGATTCAGATAAAAGATTATATTGAAAGGAAGACATTGTTCTCTTTGTAGTTTGTTTCAATTAGATTAATCACATATTAACAATTAATCAATGACAGTCAGTAAAGCGAAAACATTGTCATCAACTCTTCTACTCGTCTCCATACCGGTGTGATGACTCCGAATTCCAACCAAATGAAACTGGATAAATATTCTAAATGTTCTGATCCAATCTAACTTCTGATCTGTAATGCTGCCTGAATCATTCTCACACACTGTTTGTTCATTGGCCAGAGGAGAACTGGCCCCCGACCGAGCCTGGTTTCTCCATGGAGTTTTGATTCCTTGCTACTGCTGCCACTGTTGCCTTGGCTTTTTGCTTGCTTAGTTGGGGACATTTAATATTCAACAATATCATTGATTTGCCTTACTTAAGGTGGATGATGACGCAATTTTCTTCTAGAAACAAACTTTGTTGTATTATTTTCATGTTATCACTGTGAAGCTGCTTTGATACAATCTGTATTGTAAAAAAGCCCTAAATAAATAAAGGTGACTTGACTTAATTCTTCTAGGATGAAAGATTCAACAGCTTAACAGCTTCAATTCAATTTGATGAAGTTTCACACTTTTCATTCAATGTGTAAATAAAGTAAACTCTCAAAAACCCATTACTGTGGCTTTCTCTTTCACCTTGACCAAAGTAAATTACAATAATAAAACAAACATTCAAAAACCCAAATGTACAAAAATTAAATTAATTATATATTCAATTTGACAAAAAACACAGATTAGGATTCAGAATTTCTTCCAATAACCCACTTTTCTTTTCAAAACAAACAGTATGTTCAACAACATGAATTGGAAATACAGAACCCGCCGAATTTGATTCAGTTGAACAAAGTTCATTAATCAAACGACTCAATTGATCAGAGTTCGCGAATCAAATGTCTCAGTTCAAAGAGTTGCGTAACTCTCTTTTGATCAGTTCAAGTTCCAAAAAATAAAGTCTCTCCTTTTCGAAGGCAAAAATAAAACAAATTCGACGAAATAGAGTCTTTCGTGTCCAAAAAACAAGAAAATCAGATTTATCCTACCATTCGATGGTTTCAATTCACAGTTCACAACGGAAACAGGTCCGTGGGCAGCTAGTTCGCCATTTGTGCACATATAATCATGTCGTTTAATCAGGCGATTCCTCTCCAGAAGATTATATTTGGCAAAAAGCAGGAAAATTATAAATATTAATTATATTGTAAAAATTAAAGTTATAGTAAAAATGTAAATCGTCACACCGCTAAATATATTATTACAATTTAAAATAACTTTTCCATTTTTATACATTTTAAAATGTAATTTATTCCTGTGATGGCAAGGCTGAATCTTCAGCAGCCATGACTCCAGTCTTCAAAATATGACAATGATAAGTTAATGTTAAAAAAAAAAAATATTCAAGTTTGAATATCATTGTCCTTTATAACACTGAGAGCGACAATGGATAATTCATCTTGGATCCTGAAAAAAAGAACGTTTAAACTTAATGTGAACAAACAGATGTATTCTATGACAAAGATTGATCTACACACACTCAGTATTTATTTTTAATAATGTTCAAATTATATTATATTTACAAATTTGTACTTATCCATACCAGGTGCTTGTCACTGGAATCTTATCGCATCACGCATAGTTATGAAGACACAGTGTAATATGCTAATTTGATTATCAATAAACATTTCTTATTATCAATGTTGCCAAAAAAATAAAGCATGAAAGCTGCAAGAGACCATAAGGATGGCATTACATGAACACTGCACTGCACCACAGAGCCCCAGGTCTGGCACACCACTCACGCTCCAGCCTACTGCTCCACTGCAACCTTAAGCACTCAAAACTCTGCACTTATTACACACCTTTCTCCACTCTGCCCTTAGCACTTTCAGTACAGTCTACTCTGGGGTAACACCTGAACATCCATTTATCGTCTGACTGTGCCTTATTTTGTCAAGACACATGACCTTAGGTGCCCAACCTGATTCAAGCCGGAGAGAAGCCATCCAGTGGACACTGTCAGGGAAAATATATTAGTTCTGCACTTTACTTGCTTAAAGTTTCAAGGAAAAATGTTTGTTTCTTTGAAAATCGGAACATATTTCTCAGTCAGTGGGGGGAGGGGGGTTGATATCACTCCGAAGAGACCCCGTCTGATCAGAATCTGATTTTTGTGCATATCCGATTGGAATACGATCATATTTAGCAACTCTTATAGACAAAAATAAAAAAACACATGATTTTTACAATCCATTTGAGCTACATTCATATGGAATAAAGCTGTTCATATACCAGCCTACAACATTTCTGTGTGTCATTGCCATAGAAACCAATGCAGATATTCCAGAAAACGAAAGAGCACCACACACAAATCAGATCTGAACAGTTGGGATGCACAGTGTGAACAGGCAGTAATTTAGATTTCGATCTGACTGACAGTGCAAATTTAGCCTTAGAATCGTCCTTATCTCAAAGTGCATTTTTTTTTTTTTTAAACGAAACAGTTATCTTCTCCATGTAAAGTACAAAAACGTGAATCTGTGAAAACAGTGATGGCAGGCACATGCATATTACATGTTTAGTCTATATATAGGCATGTGGGTTTGGTGCGAGTGCGAGTGCCCTGTAAAATAATGTGTATGTGTGCAGGCACGTAGTCTTTCTTTACAAAATGTGTTAAGTCATTTTCGCAGATTGGGGAAAAAAAGTTTCCGTTTTAGTACATCATTGTCGTGTAAATGTACCCTTAATTCAGTTTGTGGTGGTGTACAGAAACGAGTGACAAAGAACATCACCTAACCATTGAAAAGAAGCTTTGGGTTTACTTGCAATGTAGATGTTTTCATACACTGGAAACGAGAGATGTGACACTGTACAGTTAAATTCGCTCTCTCAAAATCAATTCAACTCACAGTTATTGAACTGAATCAACACTGAATCAACACTCAACTGAATTGAGTTGAATAATGAAAATATTGTCTTCTGTATTACAGCAGAATTAGAATTTAAATATTGAATGAAGTGTGCATCAATTATGTAATTTTCCTGTTTATTAGGCTACTGTAAAGCTGTATTTAAACAATTTGTATTGCACATTAAAGTGCTGTATAAATAAAGGTGATAATTTTATATAAATAACAGCCAGATTATTTGCCAAAATTAATAAATCAACTATTTTATTATAATTGTGCAGTCCTATTTTCTTTTAGGTTTATAATTTTGGTGTCTGTAATGTTTTTGAAATAAGTCTCATGTTCACCCAGGCTGCATTTATTTGATCAGTAAAAACAACAATAGAAAAAAAAAATTCCATGTAAAATAACTTTTCTTTCTTTTATTCTAGTGATGGATACGCTGAATATTCAGCATAATTACTCCAGTCATCAGTGTCACATGATCCTTCAGATATCATTATAAGATATTGATTTGCTTCTCAAGAAACATTTGATCTGAAAACATTTGTGCTGCTTCTATTTTGTGTAAACACATTATTTTAATGTGTGCTTGGAATAAAAGTATTATTTTCTTTAAAAAAAAAAAAAAAAAAAAACGTACTGACCCCACACTGTGGCAGTCTTGGCTGCAGTTGTTTTTATGGCCAGAGGTATAAAGGCGTTAAAAGATGTTGTTACTGTCGTTTGTGTCTACATTAAACAAAACAAACAAAAATCACAAAACTACGTAGGACATCAGATAAAATTCATAATCTTTTAACACCCTCCATCTTATCTATAATACTACAAACCTGGTTTTCAGTTTTACATGGCCGTTCCTTCATCTTGATAAGATCTTCTCTCTGTTAGTAGTGACTGTTAATACTCATTAGCTGAAAAAAAATGAATTAAGATTGACTGCATTTGAAAATGTCTGCCAGCAAAACTCCAAATGCTTTCACCTAGTCAGTTAAGACAGGCCGTTTTAATCCAAACAAATCGAATGACTTCCATGACTGAAGCATGGGAACAACTATAGACTAATCTATATGCCATTATTGGACAGCTGTTGCAAATGTCAAAGCCTCTAATTTAGAAGTCCAATAACAAAGCAATGAAATTTTTGTGAGCACAAGAGAAGAATGGCGAGAGGTCTGAACAGTATGAGAACAATAAATCAGAGAGGTTAAGCATCCTTCCTTAACTGTCTTACAGACTATAATTCAATCTCCTGTAGGAAAACAACACAAATGAGGGGCCGAGGGACATTCAAAGAAATTTGAATTAATAGTATGCAATGAATATTTATTTTTCCTTTTATTGTTATTCATATTTTGGTCTCTCTCAAGAAAACTATAGGCCTGAGGCAACTGACAAGCTCCAGCAGTTTCAGAAATATATTTTTTGTGTTTCTATCTATACATGTAAGAGTGTGTTCATCTGTATATATATATGCGTGTGTGTGTGTGTGTATTTGCCCCTTAATACATTATTAAGGAATATGAAATCCATTTTGCTCTCAAGTGTGGTAACGTCATGAGCTGTTGAGCACTAAGAGACCACCATGAAACAAGCAAGTGAAGCTTTCCTAATTAACATCATCTTTACTGAGAAAAGAACTGTGTTTTTTCTCACTAGTGTGTGTGTGTGCGTGCGTTTTCTCAAGGGCAGCAAGGGCAACACGTCTAAAGTGTAGACAAAAAAGGATTATAAAGTAGAATACATTTCCAAGATTCCAGGAGTTTTGTTTCTAAAGGGATTTTTCCTCTATTTCAGCCATGCCTCTCTAGCGCCTGACATTGTGGAACAAAGGCACGGCTAATATGAAAGGCTCATCTCCCTTCTCTTATCGTACTCAGCACTACATTTTTCCCACCTTTTTCTCTCTGTCTTTCACCCACTGGACTCTTTGACTTTGATCTCTTTTCCAGGCATTATTCACTTCATTCTGGGATGCTATATTTCTTAAAAGACAAGAGTTTATGTATTATTTATAATTGTTTGCGGTCATATTTTCTAGGCTGCCCACTTTAAAAGTTTCTGCAAAGTTTAAGTGCAAAGAATGAGCCAAATTGATTGAAATCACAACGAATGAGCCAAATACAACAGAAACACAGTCTGAGGCTATGCTGAGATAAAATTACCTTGAAGATTCTGCCAGCACTGAAATTCATGATTTTTTTAAAATTCTTTTAATAGCATGTTTGAAATTACACCAAATTGTCAGATACTACATGTCACAAACAACCACACATTGTTAATCACAACACAACTACTGTTGTACCACTAAATAATAAAAGGCAAATTACTAAAATAATGTTTTCAGAGAGCCACAGTGTTTACTATTTAATGGAAAAATCAATCTATGAATAGCTTACTTGTACTCATCCCTGCTTATTAAGCTGGGATACGAAAAAATATTTTAAATTATTTATTAAGGACAAAATTACAGAACATCCCTTTCTTTAATAAACAGATGATGTAACAGAGGTTTTACACTATTTTGGATCCTTGAAGTACTGGCTTTGACCACGGTTTTGGTTGTAATATTTCTTAAGATACAAGCAACAAAACAAATGGTTAATAAAAAAAATTGTGAAATCATTCTCAGATTTCTTTTTTCTTTCTTTTTTTGCCATCCATGAACAAAATACATTGTTACAGTTTAGTAGTAATGATTTCATGAACTTTTTCACTAAGAATATTGAAAACATCAGAACCACAATTGTAAACGTTCAATCTTTGCTTGCGCCTTATAATTCAGCCTCAATTATCACCCCGCAAGAACAATTACAATGCTTTACAACTACAGAACAAAAAGAGTTAAATAAACTTATCACTTCATCTAAAACAACAACATGTTTATTAGATCCAATACCAACTAAACTACTGAAAGAAGTGTTACCTATAGTGGCAGAGCCTCTTCTCAATATTATTAACTCATCTTTATCTTTAGGTCATGTTCAAAGAACGTTCAAACACCGAT
The DNA here is from genome assembly GCA_031834385.1 of Semotilus atromaculatus. NCBI lineage: Eukaryota > Metazoa > Chordata > Actinopteri > Cypriniformes > Leuciscidae > Semotilus > Semotilus atromaculatus. The sequence goes on along the minus strand of JAULUF010000009.1, from coordinate 8,088,012 downwards.
TTTATCATCACTACATTGGTTATAAAGTTCTGTATTAATTACAAGGTATTGCTACTGACTTATAAAGCTCTAAATGGTTTAGCTCCAGTCTATTTAACAGATCTTCTATCGCCCTATAATCCATCGCGCTCTTTAAGATCACTAAATTCGAGACTTCTGGTCATTCCTAGGATATCCAGATCCACCAAAGGAGGGAGAGCATTTTCACATTTAGCTCCGAAGCTCTGAAATAGCCTTCCTGATATTGTTTGTTGCTCAGACTCGCTCTCCCAGTTTAAAACTAGTATAAAGACGTATCTCTTCAGCCAGGCATTCATATACATTTTTTATCTTACAGTTACTGTAAATCCGGCCTCTAGTTCATAAACGCCAGAGGAGAACTGGCCCCCGACTGAGCCTGGGTTCTCCCAAGGTTTTTTTTTTTCTCCATTGGGTCACCTGATGGAGTTTTAGGACACCATTAGGTCACTTGATGGAGTTTTTTGGTTCCTTGCCACTGTTGCCTTTGGCTTGCTCAGTTGGGGATATTCAAATTAATTAACCAATCATTAATACCATTGATCAGCCCTACCAAACTTGGATGCTTTTTCCACTAAGAAACGAACATTGTTATGTTGTTTTGATTAATACTGTGAAGCTGATTTGATACAATCTGTATTGTGAAAAGCGCTATATAAATATACTTGACTTGACTTGACTTGATCCATCATTGCAAACCAAAATATCATGCCCTCCAGTTTGGTTTTGGTTGCTTAAATGAAAGGTGTGGGGAAAAATGTATTGTGCTCCATGTAAATATTAATACACAAAATAATTTCAGTGTGGTTAAAATTCAAAATAAGGTCAATCGGTTTTTAGACTTATCTAGAAACTGCAAATAAACATTGGAAGCTGTGTGTACTCTAATGAACCCTAAGAGAGGCTTACTGCATATGATCCCCTAAAAGGGGATTTCAGAAGTCCTGACCTACAATCAGTAGGACCAACCGTTGGCTTTCTCTGACACTCGCCTCCAAGCAAAGATTACACACTAATCTAGCAATCTCAGTTGTAATCAGAACACATGTCCACATTTCCATCACCATATGGACATGAACTATTCTGAGAGTCCCCCTCGATCACTTCTGATCTCTCTGTCACGATTTAAGAACTGAAACCGAGGGAGATTTTTCTGGCTTATAGCCTTGATCAGGTGCTTTTCGGTGATCACTCTCCAGAGACGCCGTCAGAGAAAAGGGCAAACAGCCATCTTGCTGATAAATTTTCAAGGATTAGTAATTGACAGGATTAGCGCCAATGATAAATGCATACACAACCTCTCTCACCTGATCCAGTCCTCATTCAGAGTCCATATTATTAATGGCTAAGCAGATCAATAATCAGAAGCGTTCTGTCACTAGCATGACTTTGCTCTTCGCATACTGACTGTTCTCCATCTCACTTTACAATTGGAAATGCTTTAAAAAAAAACACTGTGCATTTCAAAGAAACATCCGTAGAGTGAGAGTAAAGGAGTAAGAAGGAGAGAAAATTACTTTAAAGAGTATTAGAGAAAGACCCCATTTATTAAAGGGTTTACAACTTAAAAGCGCCATTTTCTGTCTCTCCTGTGAGTATTGGAGAAGAGGAGGAAGAAAAAGAAGATTCCTTCGCTTATCAGTGCTGTATTTATTTAGCTTTAGTTTAATTCCTCCTCCATCTGCCCATATCAGGGGAACAAGAGTCTTCCCGACCAGACCTTGTAATTGCGCCTTTTCTTTTATTTGTGTGTGCCTTGCCACCGGCAGTGAATTAACATGGCTTAACCATGTTTTGTTTGTAATTAGCAGCGGGCGCAATGAAGTGCTGTAGGGTTTCGCTGCTAGTGGCAGGCGATTACCTGCCCGCTCAAAGTGACTTCCTAAACATCTGTGGGGATTAGAGCAGAGGGGAAGCCATCAAATGGCAAAGCATATGGCTGTCAAGGGACACTCAGCACAGAAACCAATATTTTGATAGTTTGTTTTAATTTGCCAATCACGTAGGTCCATGAGGGAGTTTAAATAGAGTTTTGTGGCAGTCACCTATCTCACAGAAGAAAGATAAGAAAACAGGTCAGAAACGCAAAGATGCTCTGGAAAGCCAAAAGTTACTTAAAATATAAAATCAAACCCACTTTCATAGAAATTTGGGTCACAATACTGTATACAACAGGTCAATGACAAGTAAGAGGTTTTTTATGAATATCATGACTTACGAAATTATAACATATCATTAAGTTTTTGGGGTGACGCACTCGAGACCTTCCGGTCTCTCTCTTGAATTCAACACGGAAGTGACTTAAACTGCAATTCATCGACTGGTTGCTAGAGACAGGCTCCAAAAGAGAGTCAATCCCATAGACCCCAATAGATGTTAAAATGGCCAACTTTACAGCAGAAATTTTTCTTTTACAGCCTTGTTCAAAAAGTGGTATTTTTTTGGTCTTTAAAGCTAATTTTGCCCTTCATGACAATGTTGGGGGGGGGTTTAATAACTTAAAGTTCTGCATAATTAAGGGCGTGGCCACTTGAGTGAAAGGTGGATTAGCGCTGATCATCAGCTATTATGTCACTGCTAGCCGTTTGTCTGCTGTCTGTTAGTCATCACGTCACCTCAACGGCCACCTCTGCCCACTTTGGCCTTCAAAAAGGCTCTTCAGAAACCTATGGGTGACGTCACGGACACTACGCCCATTGTTTTATATAGTCTATGGTCGAACTACATGACATTTTACTAACTCAACAAATCTTGCCTTGTCATAAAATGTCAAATTAATATATAAGAAAGCATACAATCACCAGAGAGAAATCTATCATTTCACTGGAAGATCGAATGAAAATGTATGTATGGATGCTGGATTTTCATTTCATGCTAACCTTAATGTGGCTGTTCTCTTCATTATAATACGAGGACAGTTGTATGACTGACATTTTTTACTTTAAAATACATAAAATCATTTTTTACATTAAAATACATTTTAATTTAGAAATGAAAAACATGTTCTTCATAGAAAAGGGGTATTCAATCCACTATGCATAAATTGCTCTTTTAATGTAGTTTTGATTAAATAAATCTAGAACAAACAAATTGCTTGTCATTGAATCATATACTGATTTGACATTATTAGAAGCTTCACAAAGAAATTAAACAACTTTGCAGTGACTGTTGACCTTGGTTAAATATGTAAAATGAATAAAGCCTTTCTAGAGTTCACAGAGAGAGACAGGACAGGAGAACAGGGAAAGAGAAAAAGACAGAGTGAGACAAAAAAGGGAATCATGTCAGAAACGAGAGATAAAAGGTGTGATGCAGCGCAATGACATACGTGGAATGATGTAAAGCTCTTCATTTGCTCTTAATTTCATATATTTACCACTTCAAAGTCTGCCATTTCATTGATTGGCCCAGTGTATTGACTGAAACATTGAGCTGTTACACACAGACCGGTGCAGGGATTCTCTTTGATATGTACCTGCGATCATAAAAGCAACAAGTGTTTGATGAGATGAGGAGAAGCTTCAAAATTCCTTATTTCTGAGCAAAGTTGAAAGGGAATCAAAATCACCAACATCTGATTTAGGTCAACTAACTCACTCAAAGCACAGAGAGGCCTGAATTACATGTCAAGACAACTTAAAAAATAAAGACTAAAACAAGTAAAGTGTAAATAACCACCGAGAGCAGTCCAAATTCCATTTTCAACCACTGAAATGGGAAAATTTGTTTCAGTGTGATCGGGTTTCTGTGGACTAACACAAACAAATGCCTGTTGCCATCAGATAAGACGGATAGGACAACTGCCAGGCACTTCTTGGGGCGTTTAAATGGGGACAGCAACACCAGGCCCTGCAGAGAGGAATATCTCTCAATCAAAATGGCAGGAAAGTGAAAATGTCAGAGGCAGTAATTTAGTCCATTTTTAATCGGTATAAGGGGATAAAAGAGTGAGGTTGTGACATGCAAAACCAAAACACAGTTGGCTGGTGGAACTTGCCTGGTCATGCTATGAGAAAGAAACATTTCTGCATATAATTTATTCCACAAATTTACCAAATAATTGCAGCACATCCACTGCATATTCATTCAGAGAATGGCTTAAGGACGGTTGATTTCCACACAACAATTCACAGAAACATCCTTCTAAATGAATGCAAGGGTGAAACTTCAGCCATCTGGTGTCATGTTTGGACTGTTTTCAGCATAATGCCTACATTATATTGAAAGTGGTAAGCAAATAAGGCAGGCCTAAAACTTTAAAAGACACATTTTGGGATGCAACTAAAACATTTCCAAGACACTTCGTGGATCGGTGTCCGGTGATGGAGGTGGGAACGTTGGTCTGGATTCCAGACACCCCACAGGCCGCCGCCGATCAAGCCGGGTTATACCAAATACCTGTGAGTATAAAGGTTGTAACTAGACCTCCATCCATCAAAGCCTGATACAGTCAGAGGCATTGGATAAGACCTGCAAGGTTATGGTGAGGTGTGTGCACGGGGATGTGGTAAATTATCCTGTATGGGCCGTAACCATACAATTTCGGGGTCAAAAGCATAGAGATGAGGTGGCAGTTAGCCCGCACCTCAGGCATTCGCTAATTTTGGGAACCTATTGGCCAGCATTTCGGCAATTATTGGGGCATTTAACAGCGGACGCCTGTTGGGGGAAAACTGCACCAGGAAGGGGGGCGAGCACAGGTGGGAGAGGCTGCTCCGGGACCGGTGGCAGCTGTTCCGGGACCAGTGGCAGCTGTACCAGGGGAACCGTGCGTTCTGGAGAGGCTAAACCTCTCCAGTTGTGATGATTTTCCACTGGAACAGTCCCACGATGAGACGCTAAAACACGCGTTTGATCAGGTCTGCACTATCGACGGACAGTCTCTCCACCCTGAGTGAACGCTCACCTATCCTCATTTTGCTATAATAAAGGACAGGTTGTATCGAGTGACCCAAGACACTCAGACAAAAAAGATACAACCCAGTTATTAGTTATTAAAAGCCGTCGGGAAATGCTTTTCCAGGCGGCTCATTGTAATCCTATGGCCAGACATTTAGGATTGGCAGCCACGTTAAAACGTCTAATGGCCAGATTCTTTTGGCCGGGCATTCACTGGAACGTACGCAGATGGTGCGCGTCGTGAATGTCAGCTGGTAAACCCACCGGCCGCCCCAAAAGCGCCTTTGCACCCTCTTCCATTGATGCAGGTCCCCTTCAAAACGAATTGGTATAGACCTCATCGGGCCATTAGAGCGATCCGCACGGGGACATCGCTTTGCATTAGTCTTGGTGGACCATGCAACGCGATATCCCGAAGCAGTTGCGCTACGCAGCATCTCGGCAAAGAGTGTGGTGAACGCGCTGTTTCATTTAATCTACCGAGTGGGAATTTCGAAAGAAATTCTCACTGATCAGGGCACAGCGTTCATGTCCCGTACATTATGCGAATTGTACGAATTATTGGGCATTAAATCAGTTCGCACTAGTGTCTATCACCCACAAACAGACGGGCTAGTCGAAAACAATGATTCGTAAGTTCGTTCATGAGGACGCTAAAAATTGGGACAAATGGTTGGAACCCCTCTTGTTTGCTGTGCGTGAGGTCCCTCAAGCCTCCATGGGGTTTTCCCCCTTCGAGCTTCTCTACAGTCGTCAGCCCCCGTGACGTTCTGAGAGAAGCTTGGGAGGACGGACCTTCAGAGAGCAAAAACGAAATTCAATACGTTTTGGCAAAACTCCATACACTCTCTATGGATAATTTGCTACAGGCCCAGAACAGACAAAGCCAGCTATACAACAGGGGAGCCAAACTGCGTAAATTTACATCGGGAGAGAAAGTGCTTGTATTGCTCCCAACGTCCAGCTCAAAATTATTAGCAAAGTGGCAAGGGCTCTTTGAGTTCACACGGGCAAATAGGAGATCTCAATTATGAAGTGGTTCGGACGGATAAGGACTGGGCACGCCAGATATACCACCTCAACCTCCTTAAAAAAAATGGAGTGAAGAGGAATCAGTAATGCTAGTGACGGTAGTGAGTGGGGAGGAGGATCTCGGGCCAGAAGTGAGCCACAAAGGCCAATCTCTCGCCCTGGCCCCGGGGGGAGATCACCTCTCGTTGTCGCAGCTCACTGATTTAGTCAAATTACAGGCAGAATTTGCAGACGTGTTTTCGCCCCTACTTGGCCGAACCAATTTGATTCAGCACCATATTGAGACGGAGCCAGGTGTGACACTGCACACCCGGCCATATCGCCTGCCTGAACACACAAAAAAAGGTTGTTCTGGCAGAATTGGAAGCTATGCTGGACCTGGGCGAGCCCGATAGTTTTAGTGCCAAAAACGGACGGCTCAGCGCGTTTCTGTGTTTTTACTTGGCATTGGACTTAACAAAAAGATATTGGCAGATCCCCTTAACTCCAATGTCCAAATGACGTTTGGATTGCACCAATTTGTCACACCTCCTTTCGAGTTGTTCGGGGCACCAGCCACGTTTCAGCGCCTCATAGACCGAGTTCTCCGGATCTGCCGCATATGCCGCTGGCGACCCACCTGCACTGGTCCTGGCGTCCTGGCGACCCACCAACACTGCACGTTTACTTTGTCTACCTAATCAAACACACCTGATTCAACTCATTAGCTCATTATCACATGGGTTTGGGAACCACTGATCTAGAAAACATCATCATATATAATAACGACTGGCAGCGGCATATGAGTCATTTGAGGGCGGTACTGAGGTCGCTGAGACTGGCTGGCCTGACGGCCAACCCAAAGAAGTGTGCAATTGGGCGGGTGGAGGTTAGATATCTGGGCTTCCACTTAGGTCACGGTCAGATGCGTCCCCAAATTGATAAGACAGCAGCAGTTGCAACCTGTCTGAGACCCAAGACCAAAAAGGAGATTAGACAGTTCCTGGGGCTGGTGGGATATTACAGAAGGTTTGTTCCTAACTATTCGGACCTCGCCAGCCTGCTGACTGTTCTAACTAAAATGAAGCACCAGATACGGTCCAATGGACGGAGCTGTGCCAGCAGGCCTTCACCCAGATAAATGCTGCCCTGTGTGGCGGGCCGCTCCTCCATGCTCCTGACTTTTCTCTCCCTCGAGAGAGAGGCGAGGAATCCAAAGCACATCAACTTACCACAGGGGTTCCACAGGGTTCAGGTCTTGGACCGCTCCTCTTCTCCATTTACACCACATCACTGGGACCCATTATACAGGCACATGGTTTCTCTTATCATTGCTATGCTGATGACACCCAGCTCTACCTCTCATTTCAACCAGATGATCCCACAGTATCTGCACGTATCTCAAGCTGTCTGGCAGACATCTCGGCATGGATAAAGGAACACCACCTGCAGCTCAACCTATCAAAGACAGAGCTTCTCGTCATCCCTGCTAATCCGTCTCTACAGCACGACTTCACTATCCAGCTAGATTCAACCTCAATCACCCCATAAAGGTTGGTCAGAAATCTTGGAGTAACAATTGACAACCAGCTGACCTTCACAGAGCACATTACAAAGACAGCTTGATCGTGCAGGTTTGCACTGCACAACATCAGGAAGGTAAGGCCTTTCCTTACTGAGCATGCAACACAACTTCTCGTCCAGGCCCTGGTTATTTCTAGGCTTGATTACTGCAATGCCCTTTTGGCTTGAGATGATCCAGAATGCTGCAGCCTGTCTTGTCTTCAACGAGCCTAAAAGGGCCCATGTCACTCCTCTGTTCATCTCTCTGCACTGGCTACCACTCGCTGCTCGCATCAAATTCAAGGCTTTGACTCTTGCTTACAGATCTACCACTGACTCAGCTCCATCCTACTTTCACTCACTCCAAGGAGTCTACACCCCTACCAGAAACCTACAATCGGTCAATGAGCGATGGCTCGTGGTACCCTCACAGCGAGGCACAAAATCACTCTCCAGAACATTCTCATTCACGGTTCCATGCTGGTGGAATGATCTTCCCACCCTCATCCGGAATGCAGAATCCCTGACAGCATTTAAAAGTCAGCTGAAAACTCATCTTTTCCGTGAGTACTTAACATAAAAAAATTTTCCCCTTCCCTTTTAAATCCTCCCTTGTCTGATTTTTGCTACTCTGAGCAATGCCTGAACTTTGTATTTTGAACACTTCTTGTGTTGTTTTTGCCTCTTCCCGATGACTCGCTTGCTTTAGTCCTCAGGTGTAAGTCGTTTTGGATAAAAGCATCTGCTAAATGACTAAATGTAAATGTTTTTGTTACAGACAGACGCGTCGGACAGGGAGTTGGGAATGGTCCTGTCACAGGAGATAGAGGGCAAGGAACGGCCGGTGCTGTACATTAGTTGAAAGCTCTCAAAGAGAGAGACTACGTACAGCACCATTGAGAAAGTGTGTCTAGCCATCAGGTGGGCCGTCCTCACCCTCCGCTACTATCTCCTGGGGCGGGAATTCACCCTCTGTTCGGACCACGCTCCCCTACAGTGGCTCCACCGCATAAAGGATACCAACGCGCAGATCACCCATTGGTATCTAGCTTTATAGCCTTTTAAGGTGATCCACAGGCTGGGTGCACAGATGGCTGTGGCCGACTTCCTCTCCAGGTGGGGCTGCAGGCCGGATGGCTCCCCGGCCTGAGTCAGGCGGTGGGGGTATGTGGCGAGGGGGGCGTGGTTAAGCGATGTCTGTGATGGGAGAGAGAGCTGGGAGGCGAGCGGCACGTAAGTAGGTCAAGTGCAAAATGACGAACACCTGATCTCGTTTGCAGTGATTGCCGTGGGGAAGCATAAAAGCCACCGGAAGCAGAGAAAGAGAGACCAGTGGAGGTCTGCGGGAGATCGCGTTGTCAAGCTGTACGCAGCGAAAAGAGAAAATGGAAAGAGAACGCCAAGAGCAGAGAGCGCAGAACACGTGTGACGATTTGAGTGACAGCTGAGAGCAGCGGCTTGAGAACGATCACCCAGCGCAGTGGGCGTGTCCCTGAGTTTATTCAGTTTATTTTTGATTTGTCAATAAAGACCCGCAGTATCCACAAGCCGACCCCGTCTCCTTCCTTCACCCTGAGTCTGAACTTTGCTACAACGTGGAAAATAGCTCTTGCCTGATCATAAAACCTTTTTCCAATTATATTAATTTGACCTTCCTCTTTGGTAATATCTTAAGCCATCTCTCCTTCTACGGTCTTTCTTCAAATGTCCTGCTTGCTCTCTCTCCTCCCTCATTATGAGTGGACACACCCCCTATTGCTGATTGGCTACACACAGTGTTGTGGTGCTCGGTCTTATAGGCCAGATCCAATTAGTTTTTTTCCCTGTTATCACAGCCAGGACTATGTACAAACAAAAAAATTTTCGGCACACACACACAACAGTCACACAATTGTTTGCTTGGGAATTGAGCATTTCTCAGATTCGATTACTGCATCTCAAATTCACAAGTTTTTGTACAATCTGTGTACAAAAACCAGTAGCGGTTTTAGGCACAGGCGAACCCTAACGAGCAAATTTTTTTCATGTCACATGGGGGGCGGCAAGAGCAGTAAAAAAAAAAATCCTCTGCGTCGCGAAGCGTTTTTCTATTTTCTATCATTTCAATTAAATTATTGGCAATGGCGCCCCTGCTTGCTGAGAAGGGGGTCTCTTGATTGGAGGTAGCTCACCAAGGGGCCGTTCACATATCGCATCTTTTGCGCGCTCGAGTTTGTCATTTCAAATGTAGGCGCACGGCAAGCGTGCTCATAATTGAAGTGACGCGCTCATTTTTTCCAGGGTCAGCGAGATGAAACAATTTAAACTTTTCAGTATGGGGGTGCACCCAAACACGTGGGTGTTTTTCTCTTCTCCGTAAATAAATCTTGTAGCAGAGCTACAACAAGCGTTTTCTGTGGTGGAAATCCATTAGCTACTAAAACTTCTTTGTCGTTGTCGAGAGCGCAGTGCATGGTTGCATAGCAACGACAGACGCCATGGGAAAATCATACAGAATTTTACTATTAATAATAAAAGATAAGCTACTGTGCATTGTGAATGTCAGTAATTTATCTTTTTTGACTCATTTTTATAAAAAGGATTTAAAGGCTGAAATATGTAAGGTTTATCTTTTTATAAAACCTTTTTTGTCAAAACGTTATTTGAACATGTACATGTTAGTAGATAACATAAAAGACACTCCTCTGACCATCTGGCCATCATCTTTAAAGGTTGTATCAGTAATTTCAGGCCCAAAAAAGGCAGAAACATAAATGATCACATTCACCTAATCTTCCCTAACGATCCACTAGCTGCCCGCCCCATAAGCATGTCGTCCAAAAAATGCGTCTCTGTATGCAGCCTAGGCTCTGAAATCTGCACACAAAAACAAATGGGACAACCACCACTCAAAACCAAAATAAACAGTGTTCCAACCAATCACCGACAGGGGCGGGTGTTGTGAGATTTTGAGGTTGTTCACGGCTGGACGCAAAGTAACTATGCCCCAACTATGTGTGTGTACAGTAGCCTGCAAAGTACAATTTTCAATTTCTATTAAAAAAAAATCTCTGATTCTGTCCTTTTCTCTGACATTTAAGGGTGACATAGGCCTACAAAAGCTATTTTAGGTCTAAACCAGTTTGGATAGTTGTTAATATGAGAGTTATGAGACATTATTTAAGAGATTTAAGTATTGTGTTAAGTATTGGCAGCTCTCGGCCACTTTCACTTTTAAAAACTCTATTTCGGGGTTATTGGGGAGGGGTCGCTCGAAGGGGGTCTCGCCCAGGGTGTAATTCAATGTAGAACCGCCACTGACGAAAACGTATGACAGTGATGTTTATGTTTAGGGGTGGAGCATGATGATTACTTTTTTTCTAAAAATGTATACGTTTTCATACAACTCACATAATGCGAATTCATCCAAAGTCGGCACCTCGTAAAATAGTTACGACTGTGAGATCGGAATGGACTTTAATTATCCTTTTATAGTATATCTTATTATAATTATACCATTTACTAGTTATTTGCATGTCTTGTTGTAATACAATGCATATTTATACAATACATTTTATTCTAAACAAAAAAAAATTAAAAATAAAACAAGTCTGTTTCCAAAACCAAAATGAAAATGTATCTAGTAAAAGAAACTCACCCCTATACAACAGGTGGCGTTAATCAACAAACAAACAGCAAATTAAGCAACACAGCTTTTCAGCTTGTCTGCCACTCAGCAATCACAAAGAACAAAAGAATAGTAGAAAACAGCTGTCACACAGAGGAACCACAGAAGCACTGTGAACTGTCTAATGTCTGACTCAGACATTAAAAAACTAACCTGAATTTTTTTGAATATTTTAGAAGCTGTTCGATAAGACAAAGTCGCAAAAAGATGTGTTCTAACTTTCAAGACTATCAGTGTGAATGCTTTAAAGGGGACCTATTATGCCCCTTTTCACAAGATGTAAACTAAGTATCTGATGTCCCCAGAGTGTGTATGTGAAGTTTTAGCTCAAAATACCCAAAAGATCATTTTTTACAGTATGTTTAAATAGTCACTTTTTGGTGCTCAGAAAAACACGCTGTTTTAGTGTGTGCCCTTTAAATGCAAATGAGCTGCTGCTGCACGCACAGGGGGCGGAGCTTCATAAGCTCGCGCTCGGGACAATTTCATCGCACGGAATAATGCTAATATCCGAAATTCTCAGTACCGGTGTTCATTTCGACCCGGAGTCGGACAATATTGCCTACAGAGTCAGAGAATATACTGTATGGAGATGGAACAGGTATAGTTTAGTTTAATTACGGTTATAACATATTTGTCATTTGCCATAACGTTATGTATCCACTATTAATATAACGTTAGCCTACAAGCCTGCTGTTTCGAACCCCGTCCAAATGATGATCAAAAATATACTGATGAGTTAAATAAAGTTTATTGTACATCACACAAAAGCGTTTTACACCAGAAAATCACCGTTTACAGAGTGAGTGTAAGTTACAAGTTTACAGAGCTGAGTAAACACAGTATAAGTAGTGCGTAAGTACAAACGAATTTCGGTAGAGTTGATTCAAAATGAATCCACCTCGTCTTCAGCGGCTGCCTCAGATTTCGGGAGTAAATAGAGAGAGCTGTGTGGATTAATACATCCAGCCGCAGCCACACAACACCTACAACGCTTGGGAGACATTCTCGTCAGTGCAGCACTGGCGGTTGTGTGTACAACTCGCTCGCGTGAACTCGATCAGGGCGGGATCGATGTTCAAACCGCAGTGTCTGTCAACATTCGTGGGCGGGGCCTGTGGCTTTAGTGACGTCACTAAAGCCGCATTCTGAAAACAGGTCATTGGGAGACACTGCTTATGATTTATGGGGATTAATAAAAAAGGAGTGAGTGGATTTGTATCACTATTGGGTGGTTGTGTGCACACACTGCCATAACACATTTATGTCCAAACAGCATGCAAAAGTGAATTTTGCATAATAGGTCCCCTTTAACATGCAACTAATGCGTTTGACTTTAACACATTTACATAATTTACTAAAGACAACGTAAAAATGGCAAGAATCACAGAACGACTAGCTATCTGTGTTCAAAATGTTCCTGTTCATTGTTGTGTTACAAATTTATTAAATGTTTAATTTAGGTCCAATAGTATATAAACAACAGTCATGACTAAATGATGAAGAGCTTCATAGAATCATTTATTTATTAAATAAAACCAAGATGGGAGATTTAACAAAAAGTCATTTGCACTTGCACTACCAATCCTTTAGTGACGTGTGACCAAACCATACAAAATAATTGGTGTCACATATACAATATAACTACATACACCCAGGCATTCTAAATTATATAGCTGTTCAGCATTAGTGGATTCAAAGTAAACTAAATGCTCTCAAAATGTGCTCTCACCTACCATTTACATTTGCCTTCAGAGCAACTATCAAAATGATCTCACAATGGAAGTCAGGTAATTGATATATAATTGCCATCATTTTGCAAAGGGAACTTGTATCACACATGCATCTGTAACTCACTAAAACTTAATGGTGCAAAACAAGAGCTGGAAAGAATACCCTTTTACAAACTAAGCAATTGAATTTATGAATCTAAAATATTTGGCCATGGTTAGATGTAGACTAGTCAAATTGTATACATGCATATCTGCTTCCTATAACTAGCTTTATATGGTTCTTCATCTCAGCAAGAGAGAGAACAGGAGACTATGGGACTGGCAGGCTCTCAAAAGAGGGAATAATCAAGGGCCATCAAATGCTCAAAGATGAAAGGCTGAGAAATGCGGGGAGAGACAGAAAGAAAAAAAGACCTTTGACAGGGAAAGCAGGGGAAATTATGTCATGTTGCCCTGCCAGCGTAATGCCATGGGTGTACAACTCATCAGTATCACGGGAGTTCTCCAATGGAAGTTTCTACAGAAGGAGGCAATCAGTAAAAACAATATGATATTTGATTTATTTGGCATCGATCACGATCCACAACTACTATATATAAACTTAAAGTATATGCATGAAAACAGTACCGCTTACAAAAATGGAATAAAATGTAAAAAGTGGTAAAAGTTATTTTCCTTTGCTGTGAATAAAACATTTTTTTTCAGTATTAGTCGCACAGTCTTACCACGCAGCAGAGTCCATCATTTCAAATTTCAGTTCTATCCATATCTTCCGGAAATGTCACCTCTGTTCTTGGCTCTAGAACGGACAAGATGAGCCTACATCAGTTATATAGCCAGTCTCTTCTGAGGCTTTTCTCAAAAAGGGTTATCTATAAGACCTGCACGTAATGAAACAGACTCTTATAAAATAGTGTTGTACATCGTCTAAGCATACTTATCATGTTAAATATTAAAGTAACACTATGTAGCTTTTCAACCTTCATAATATATTTCCAAGACCCTTGTGATGGTACATCGACTTACAATAGGTTAAGCAGCCTGACATGGTCTGTATCGCTTTTACTGGCACTATGTAACTTCGGGTTACTACCCGAGCACAAAAAGAACTACAAAATTCGACTGCTTTACGTCAAGCGTTACAATAGTCATTATTTTGTTTTTCTTCGTTTCTGATGTCGCAATACATCATACTTTCATGAAATCATGCAACATACTCTACCTTGTCTGTGGACATCGTTCATTCCAAAGCCGGTGCTGGATAAACAACAAACGGGCGTGCGACAGTAGGCAGCGGTAGGCTAAATTATTTGCGACAGCGGTAATGAACAATTCCGCTTCCAACCTGTAGGGCGACCGCAGAGGAAAAGTTACTTGGTATTGCTTTAACATACAGTACAAGCAAATCATGTCCATATCAAACTTAACACTACACCTGCAGCAAAGAAGAAAATGCATGAATTTCACAACACATTCAGAAATATTATGAATGAATGAGTGAATGAATGAAACCTTTATTGCATCGAGGGAAATTTGTTTTGCACTCAAGGGAGCCACATTGAACATCAGCACAGATAACAGTAAACCACCATGGTCTCTGCATTAAAACTACACAGTTTCCTTAAAAAATAAAGCTGTTGCTGTGCTTTCCAGTATCTTGCTAGTGAGTTGGCAGACCAGGTGAGTTTGTAATCAATAATAGTGCCCAAATACTTATACTCCTCCACAATCTCAATAGATGTCCCTTGAATAGTAACAGGTTGCAGTAGAGGGGGCCTTTTCCTAAAATCGATCACCATTTCTTTTGTTTTTGAAATGTTTAAAATGAGTGAGTTTTGATTGCACAATTCATGGAAATGGTCAACCTCAGCTCTATAGCCTAATTCTGTTCATTATCTGTTAGAAAACCGACTAGGGCAGCATCATCTGCGAATTGAATTAGTGAACAGTTTGAATGGTGGCTGACACAGTCATTATAATATAAAATAAATAACAATGGTGATAAAACACATCCTTGTGGGACTCCCCGTGTTTGTCATGGTGGTTCTTGACTGACTATGTCCCGCTCTCTCACATACTGTTGTGAGAAAGTTATTGTCTTTCAAAAGTAAGAGTCGACTCTGAGTCAATAAAATGAAGTGTTTTTCATACGAGTCATAACAAAGCCCGTCTTCCTATTAGACATTCTCTGGTCATAAGCCGTTTGGTCGTGACATCAAGACAAAACATTAGCCCGCCCACTTATTGCGGTGTAGATCTTTTGCCAAGCGTGTCAGAGGTTACGGGTTCTAATCCGCGCTCCTACAGTTTTTTTTTCTCTCAACAAAACCGAATATGTTCATCAGTGGTTACAGTCTATATCAAGCAGGGACACGTTTGTGTGCATTTTACGAACAGTCTCTGCAACTGCGATAGATTGAAGCGCGCGTCCGAGTGAAAGACTGTGTGTGAGCCACAAGAGAACAACTGTATCCATGGCAACGAATGCTCAGCTGGATCTCAAAAACAACAGATTTAGGCGCTAGATCCCTTATTTACCGAACTAAATGAATGCTCTGCTAGTTTACTGGAGATGTTTTATTTATTTGTATTAGGTACATCCGTGCCTCAATGGTTCAAAAAGTGGTGGGGGACAATATCGATCGTGAGAAAAAGTGTAATTTTTATTTTAGTTTTTTTTTATAATTTTGCAAGGGTTCTATGCCATTGGTATATTTTTTTTTACCAACCCCCCCCCCCCCACCCCGGGCCGGTGGTCTACGGAATTTCCCGGTAGATTTTTTGGTCCCACTCCGCCCCTGAGTGAATCACTGAAACATCCTGCTCGAGTCGTCCTTGCGATGGAGGTTGCGATGGAGGTTCTTCTTCTAGTGTTTCATCATCGGATTGATATGGTAAAATCAACATCATTGTTCGTTACTGTGTTTAGTTTATGGTGCAGGAAGCCTCAGGACACACAGAGCTGTTGGTGTCATGGCAATGGGAATTACGAGTAAACCAATCACAACAGACTGAGCTGTCTGGCCAATCAGAGCAGAGTAGCTTGCGGAAAGGAGGGATTTAGAGAAATTGATTCATTTGGCGAGTCGTTTGAGAATCATTGAAAATCTGGTGATGTGCAAATGTATATTATGAGAAAATGAAACGTTTTTTTTGATGTTTGATGCATGCAAACCTGTTGTAAGAGACTCCAAAACAACATTAGGAAACTTTTTTAAAAAGTCCATGATAGGGGGCCTTTAATGAATCGATTATTATTTTACGTCATTAAGTAACGCGGCATCACGTAGGCCTTGCCATCCTGGCACAGCATTAAAAAGAACAAACAAACAAACAATAAATAAATAAATAAATGCAACTGTTATTTTTAACTACAATTAATTCAGCCAAAATATTCTCTTGCCTTGAAACTTTCAAACTTGTTCGAAAGAGATGGATCTCTTGTCGGGGCGCGGGAAGTGTGCTAGGTTGTGCTGGGGGTTTTCACAGGATTGTAAATGCAACGCAAATTTTGGTTTATTTACGTTTATTCATTTAGTAATTTATTTGTATTAAACACTTTAAGTGGGCTATTATACGTGTTATTTATATGTTAAATTATGTTTTTTTTTACGCGCATATGTATTGTATAATATTGTGACCATAACTGTGTGCGTGGAAAGATTCCGTCCGCTCTACTCCATTTTAAATGAAAAACAATATTAGCCTGCCTGAGCCTGACTATCCAAATCGTATCATTTCGAAGACATTTGCATTTATTTCTTAGAATGATTTCATCAGTATTCATCTATATAACTCACTCTTCAATCAGAGCATCACCAACCTCCAGTGGGTTCGGTGGAGATTGATTTGTGAAATGTTTGCAAGGGGAGCTGGAGAGAGTCTCCTGCCACAGTTGATAATGGTGGTATCTGTAGCCAGTAGCGCCAGGCACAGTAATCTCTTATTCAAAACACAGAGAGCAATGTGGCCTCAGCTCTTGAAGACTGAGAAAGCTATTTACAGATCAAGGTAGATATGTATCTGCTAGCACATAATAAATTACCTGCTCAGTGAATATGATCACATTAGAATATATTCCTGCTTCATGAACTGGTGACAGCAAACTGCTGAACAACACAGGTGCAATTTCAGCAATAAAGTGTTCAGTGCTGTAATCGTAATTTAATTAAATGCAATAAGTGATGACTGAATGATATAGTAATGAACTACTGTAGCTGTCTGCTTCTTCGACGAACAGGTGTTGTCATCTCATGGCACCACATTATACAAAGTGTTGGCATCCAGACACTTTAAGATCAACAAATTCTAAGGGGAAAACAACTCTTTAAAGTCAAGTCTCTCTGCTGACCTATGCAAGGGTGTACTGCAGTTAAAGGGATAGTTCACCCAAAAATTAGACCTTGATTTACTCACCCTCAAGTCATTCTGTGTATGACATTCTTCTTTCAGGCAAATACAATCGGAGTTACCTTAAAAATGCCCTGGCTCTTCCAAGCTTTATAATGTCAGTGAATGGCTTTATATTTTGATTTATGTAAGTCCATCAAAGTGCATCCATCCATGATATAAGTGCTTCACACGTCTCTGGCGGGGTTAATAGGTGGTTTTCAGTCACGTGATTGTGATGACGGGCGAAATTTTGGTGGATGGGAGGAAATGAAGACTACTTTTCTCAGTCTAGAAAGCTCCAAATTCAAAACTAATTTCACATTTCTTTTACATAAATGACCCATTTTAAATACACATTAATCTTTCCAGAGGTGAAGTATCCCTTTTAAATACACAAGACTGACAAGGGACACCTGTGAACAATGAAACAATAAACCAATGACAACATGACAACACAGAACACATGGCAGAATCACATGACTAGAACAGGGGATCACATGACAGACATGAAACAAGAACATGAAACAAAACCAAAACTTAACAAAAGCAAAGCACATGACAAAAAAAAAAACAAAGTCCACAAGCGCACAGGCAACGCAACATATGATAGTTCTAGTGCAGTGCATTAGCTATTGTTAACATATACAACTTTTGATTTTAATAATGTATTAGTAAATGTTGAAATTAGCATTCACTAAGATTAATAAATACCTTATTGTCAAGTGTTACCTTTTTTCATAACATGCAGTGAATCGACCAAAAACATGTAAAAATTTAATTTTGTTATCTTATTTACTTTATTACTTCATATCCTGTGTGCTAAGGAATTGTTAGCAGGATAATAAGATGATGTCCCTCAGCTGGTATCATTGTGTGCTTAACCTCACCAAAGTGTGATATATCTGTATACAGTCAACATCTACCATGTACTGCTGAGTCTCTCCTTCAGTCAAATACTCTCCCAGTTTATGCTGAGAATGTGAATATGCACATCAATCAGCTTATAGTTTGAAGTCTATGCTCATCCCAAAGCCAGATCCACTGATTAAAATTAAAGACTGATAAATAAATAAGAAGCTGAAGAGAGTAATCCCCACCCTGTATCAGATGAGTAAACATCTTAAAGAAGAAACTTGGAAACACATCATCTCACAGGAAGATCTTTGAAGGTTTGTAATATTGACATGAAGTCTGTGCAGACAGTTTCACTTTGAATAACTAGTAAGAATTATTTGTTATTAATATATTGAACAACTGTGTATAGAACAAAATACAAAAATACTATTTTATTTAATTACACAAAGAAAACAATTTACATTGTTCTGTACAATGAAAATCTTTTTAGTGACATATTTGGACATTTGCTGTTAGCCGATCTTTTCAGAAAACTCCAATTACACAATACATATGAAAACAAAATAAGGTTACAATTTATTTTAAGGTGTCCGTGTTACAGTGTAACTGCGCATTTAAGTACTGAGTAATAATAATGTACTTACTATGGGGTTAGGATTGGGGTTTGGTTTAGGGTGTTGCATGTAATTATGCATAATTTATAGTTATTACTACAGTAACTACATGTAACGTGTTACAAGGACACTGTAAAATAAAGTTTTACCCAAAATAATTATAGTAATACCATCTCCTACAATGTTTTGTATAGATTAAACCTTTATATTGTCATTATGAAACTATTGACATGTCAAAACAGTTTGCCTTCCATTACAAATAACACAGGTGACAACAAGTCTCATGACTGACAAACCAAATTGTAGCTTCAAGGCAACAATTTGGAGAGAACACCACCTGCATTCCATTGGTTATTCATTTGCAATTTGATTTGAACCCCAATAGGCAAAAAATACTGTTTTCAAACATCCGGTCTTCCTGTATTTTCGCATCATTTTTATTTAGACCATGTGAAGACAGATTTTCAATGTTCATGTCACAGAGTTCCAACTGTTCTCTGTTGTTCTGCTCTGTTAATTAAACACATTTTAATTATACTGTTTCAAAACAATCCTTTTTAGAACAGCTGTCATGGCCAGTCAGTCAATCGCATAGTGCAGACAGATGAAGACTGGAGAGTTAAACACACATCAGGCAATAAAGGCAGCACAGAGAGGCCTATTATCCCTGCTTCTCTTCACTCTCTCCACAAGCATCTTCAGGACAGCAATGGTATCGCCCGCAGCGAATGCTGTCACATGCTCAAACAGCAGGTCCTTAACTTCCACTAATAACCAAAGTCAAGGGAAACACTTTGCTGTTCTTGTCTGGATTTTCAAAAGTGCTATAGCTGTGGCTGTAACAAGGGAAGAAAGACACTGCTAATGTGTTTGTAATGGATAAGAATATAAAAAAATATATAATATGACAGGCCAATAAGACAAAGGCATATTTTTCATTTGATTTTAATTCAGGAGAAAGGATAATATTAATCATTATGTACCCATAATTCTGTTGGAGGGAAATTTTGATCTTCCCCAGGTTTTAAATGTTTTTTTTTTTTTTCTTATCATGAGAGTAAGACTATTTTAAAAATAAAAATAGAAAAACAAGCAATTGCTGTTTTAATGCATTCATGAGTCCAGGCAAGCTGAAGGATCATTCCAGGACGATATTATGTGGGTCTTATTCTGACATACCTGTGGTGAAAAAAGTATCATATTTATACAAAGGTGCTGCACATTCTGAATGAAGAGAGACTGAACAGTAGTTAGACATATTCAGTTATGCCTTACCAGCTTGAATGTAAGTTTTTCCAATTATATTACTGTAGCATGGGGAGAGTGAAGGTCATTTCCATTCACATGGATCTGTATGGGTTGGAGCTGAGCTGTGGGACATGAGTAGAGACGGAAGAGGATACAAATGGAACTTTAATGAACTGATTGATGTACAATAGACGGCTGACTGTATATCTCCCATTTATTTTGTATGATGGTGTGCAAAGAGTGTCCCTTGCAGTACATGTCAGCAACTCATTTGAGCTTAAATGAAAGTTTATAAGACTAGGGCATTAGGAAAAGACATAAAATGTTTGGCTTCAGCTGGTTTTGGTCACACAGAATGAATCTGAGAGTGACTTTCCCTGGTGAATATGTATTGTAAGTTATTAGCCAATTAGCCAAGCACTAAAGGCATTAGCATTCAGTAGTTGCTCACCCCTGTCAGATTCAAGAGATCCCTCAGCCTCTCCTCACTGCCACGCCACCCTGCTGCTGTTCTGAGCCTCAACCACAGCCTGAGGCCATCATTACCCATGCCACCCCAAAACTGCCACTGACAAGCCTGTTCGAGGTGCTGCGAGTTCCGTTCCCTCACAGTGCTCCATGTTGTCATTTCCAGGCCGCTCCATTCTGAAAAGTATAGGGTTCTTCTCCTTCATCTCCATGAGAACACAGTCAGTCATTACTTTTTCAGTGACCTCATCATTATCCATGATTTTGATTGTTCAGTGAGCCACTCAAAAAGGCAGTTGTTTTGCTTTTGAATGAGTCAGTGTTTTTGAACAAATCAGTCGAGTGAATTATTCAAATAACTGACTCACCGCCACCTGCTGGTGTATCAATCTGCACTGGATCCCCAGATATCATGCGTTGCTCTGGAGCGCACAAACAACCCAACAGTGAAAAGTCTGTATATTTTGGACTATATCAGCAGATAGATGTTTCTCATTAATGTGATCATTTTTACCAGCTCCATACTTTTCACGCTCTCTTTCCCAGTAAACAAACCTGGCACACATGGAGCTGATTGCACGTTAAAGCCTACGTCTGATTAGTACATTGTGTCACAGGGAAGGATTGAACTGTTGTCGGTGGAACAATTTATTTAACGTCGGCCTGTATGTTTCTCAACAGACAAATCTGTCTGGTGGATGAAACAGGTACAAGGATGCACCAGTTAGAGACTTACAGCACACAGCTTGTCCCTTCTCGCTGCTTAGAATAAGCATAATTTACATGGAGTAAAAAGAGGTGTGATTTGCATGGAACAGAAAAACAATTTCCCTGCTCAGTACCATTAATGGCACAGCTCATCAGTAAGTGGGTACGGTCTACATTGGCACTCCAAAGTCTGTGAGTGAGATACGCTGAGACACTCTCTTACTCATGCAGGCTTGAAACAAACTCTCCAGTGTGCCTGTGCCAGCAGTTCCTATCCAGTGTGATCAAAGCAGAACCCTACTCTCAATCCCCACGGCCTCTTTAAAAGATTGTGCACAAAGACTAGACAACGGAAAGCACAGTCCATAAACAGAGTTGTACACAAACTTTACCCCACGCAAAAAAGCACACACTCAGCCTCCAAGGTAGCTGAACAGATAATTACTTCAAACACTATGACTGCCATCAAAATGCATTCACAAACAAAGTAACTTCTTTGGCAAAACTTAACCACATAGCATGGTTATGTTTTGGTGAAGAAGGAGTTACTTTGTTACCCAACATCTGAAGTCACTGCACCACCATATTGCTATTCCCACACCTTCTAATGAATCAATAGGAAATTATCAGATTTTAATGAGAAAATGTCTGAAGTATCACTGTATATTCTTACAACTCAAACATTCTAAGCATGTAAGTGGTTATTTGTTTATTTTTTGTGAGGTATGCACAACTTAATTCAACTCAATTCGGCTCACTGAAGTGCCTTGGACCGCACAGCTTTGTTTGATGCATTGACGTAATTTCCACTGAAACAGGAAGCTAAGGCGGGACATATTGAATGGCTTCTCAGCCTTTTCAAATAGCCAATAGCATTTAGTTTACATCACAGACTGCAAGTCGTACTTGACAGCACCATGGAAGCGAATCCGAGCGCTGATGATACATTGGATTCAATAGTAGTTGTGAATAAATTCTAGCCATTTCATTCTTAACCAACGTACAGTTGAAAAACGGAATAAAACTTGAGCGTTTGAGCAACCAAACATACATCTCCGACACATATTGCTCCGTGACGTGTCAATGGTAGTGATGTCCGGTTTGTGAACAAATCGTTCTTTTGAACCGTTCAAAATAGTTTCCGTCTTGAGTCAGTGCTGATCCACGGTTTTCTAAAGTTACTCACTTTCGTACGTGCCTGACATCCACTCCGAATCGAAGTAAACCAATATGTTACACCAGTAACTCCAACAGTTCACTGAACTGAGACATGTTGTGCTGAGAGAACTGATGAGCTAAGACTGAGTATGCGTGTACTACCGAACGTATAGTCAGGTACAGCCATGGTCGCTTTGGCTAGGTGGTATGTATAGCATAGGGGGCGGGACGCTTCAGATTATAGAGAGCATTTGATTGGACAGAAGATGTGATGAGAAGGATCCATTGGATCCATTTTAGCGGAAGTTAGAGCCTGTAAGTTTTGAATGCTTAAATCTAGTGCGAAGCTAAAAAACTTACATTTTGGTTTCAGGGGGCCTTTAAAGTTATTCACTGTGGCTATGTAATTATGTTGTGTATATACTATTGTTTTTATTCATACAGTTACTGTAAATGATTTAATGATTTTGTTAAAGGGTTAGTTCACCCAAAAATTTAAATAATCCCATTTTCTCACCCTCAAGCCATCCTAGGTGTATGACTTTTTTCTTTCAGCCAACCACAATCAGAGTTGTATAAAAAAATTATCCTGGCTCTTCCAAGCTTTATAATGGGAGTCAATGGTACCTTTTAGAAGATTTTGGATTTTGAAGCCCAAAAAAGTGCATCTATCATAAAAGTAATCCATACTGCTCCAGGGGGTTAATAAAGGCCTTCGGGTTCCGGCGGAAGAGTGACCCCTGATTTTTGGATGATCTAACCCTTTCACGGCATGTATTATATAACGACTTAAACATTGGTGAAATTACCATTTGATTCAACAATATATACATAACAATTAATTCAAACTTTCATGCTAGTAAAATCTCATAGCATTTTCTCTGTCCTGTAGCTTTTTAACCATCCTGTCCTGCAGCTTTTTCTCTTCAGAGAAATAACGCTGACAGCGTATGGACTTATAGACATGAAGCTTTAATTACAAGCTTTACTTTTGCTTCGAGCAAGCTTATTTATAGTAGACTTTGAATTTTAATACAACGTAGTCCAGTATGATAACAGAGGCTCTTATTGTAATATTTATTGTATATTCAAATCAAAAGGGATACTCCACCGTTTTTTTCATATTAAACTATGCTATTCCCTTAACTAAGACGAGTTGATACATACCTCTCTCGTCTCAGTGCGTGCACTAAATCGCTCTGTCTTGCGGCGTAACTTTGTT
Organism: Semotilus atromaculatus; assembly: GCA_031834385.1. Classification (NCBI taxonomy): domain Eukaryota; kingdom Metazoa; phylum Chordata; class Actinopteri; order Cypriniformes; family Leuciscidae; genus Semotilus; species Semotilus atromaculatus. The sequence goes on along the minus strand of JAULUF010000009.1, from coordinate 8,064,456 downwards.
AGCACTTAGCTTAGCCCAGTTCATTCAATAGGGGCCAAGCAGAGAAGCGACCAAACACCTCCACGTTTTCCCTATTTAAATACAGTTACTAGAGTAGTGTAACTCGACCAAGGACGGTGACACAAAATAAAACGTTGCGCTTTTCTAAGCGTGTAAAATGGATAACTGTTTTGTATGGTGGAATACCATAGCAAGTGCTTGGGAGCACTTTGACTCGGCGTAGTAATATCGTCACTCATGAAAAATCCTCTCCCTCTCATTTGCGTCAATATTACTACGCCGAGTCGAAGTGCTCCCAAGCACTTGCTATGGTATTCCACCATACAAAACAGTTATCCATTTTACTCGCTTAGAAAAGCGCAACGTTTTATTTGGTGTCACCGTTCTTGGTCGAGTCACTTTGTATCACTCACTTCCCTTTAAGCCTATAGGGGAATTCAGCTACAATTCGACTTGCATATCACTGTAATGAGACAATCAGTTTCTAATTGAACTATTTGTGTCTCAGCAATTATTACACCAATTAGTCTACTTCGAAACACTTCCAGCAAATATTCCACGTCTATACCTACATCCCACTTTTAATTAAGATCTTGTTGGGTGCTATCAAGCCTTCTGCACATTAATCTGTCTGCATTACCATGTTTAACAAGAGTTTGGTGTCAGCAGATTACCTTGATTGGATAGGAGGATAACAGCACCAGGACCAAATTTGCTTACCCCTAAAGCAATGTTCTGTTCGTTTCATTTATTTGTTTATTTATTTTAATGAGAGGTAAATTGCACAAATTGTATTTTTTTTTTGGCAACAATGGGAAGGTCTGTAGGCAGTAGCACTGTAATTTTTCACAACAGACACTTAAATAATAAATCAATAAGAGGCAGTCTTATGTAGTTTGCTTAGTCAGTATGTTCAAATGAGGAGGCAGGGGCATTTCATTTTCTGTCTCTGCATTTCCGCTCAGTCTCTTTTTCCATGTTGCTTTCCAATTGCGTTCTATTGATGGTGGGTAATTGATTTCGACAGCACACTCATCTCTACTTTACACCTCGGTTTTAACATATCAAAAGCTTTAATGGTGCATCTCAAAATCTTCTTTATTACTGCCATACAATAGAAGCTATTTGCCTGTCTTTTTGTGTTTGCCAACCTTGGCCTCCTCGTCGGTGTTGTTGGGTTGTCTTTATCAGAAACAGTCGGTATTGTAGAACTTTGTCATGCTGAAGGAATGAAGTCATTCAGGCGATGAATCATGTGCATCGTTTCATAAGGTAAGAGTCAGAGCCTGCTTGCCAGTTCAGTCTAGTCCCTGATCTCAGGTCAGCGCAAACAGCCCAATAGATCGGTATTGTTTCAGCTTGGTTGCACTGCACTGGCTGGATTACGACAGTAGCTCTTACAAGGTTCACTGGCATTCTCTTGTATTATCTGGCCCTGGGCGATGCGCTCAAACTCACATAGACACACACATTCGCATGTACAAAGAGAAGTAAACAAATGTTGATTTGTGTTCAAAGGCAAACAGAAAGAAACAAAGATATGGCGCACGAACGCTTGACTTCACATATCGAGTTTTGCAGGGCTTATGAAGACAATCCTCACGGGCACAAACAATGCACAGTGGTTTTTCAGACCTGGACACACACACACACACACATATGAATCTCACTCCCACCTCAACTCCTTTTCGTTGTCTCATTAGTAAGTACAGTGCCCAATGTGCTAGTCGGGCTGGCAGGACTGGGTTCTTGTCATGTTATCTCTGCATAATCTGTGACTGTAGACATTTGCAGTTCTGCACTGATTAAAGCTGGCAAGCAGAAAACCACTGCAATCCTCTTACGGCTCTCACATTTCAGCAGGCCAAATCAGGCACGCTCCAAGCCCAATGACTCTCTGCACTTACTGGAAACTCTCTTTTTTCCATTTGCTTTTTTTCAGTCAGTGTGAGATACACAAGGCTTTGAGTTTGGCATAGAGAGTAACAGAAGACCTTTGATATCAGGGTGACACGATGGCAGATCTGTTTATTTATTTAAAAAATGGTTTAAATTGCAATTCATACATATAATGACTGCAAAAAAACATAATTTACCTCTATGTTTAGATAATAATATTATCCAAAGCGCGTTCGTGGAACAACTTCTGGTCTTGATTCAACATGATGTTTGGTAACACTTTAGTTTAGGGTCCAATTCTCACTATTAACTAGTTGCTTATTAGCATGCATATTACTAGTATATTGGCTGTTTAGTAGTAAGAACATATTAATGCATTATTACATGACCATGATTCTACATCCTTAATCCTACCCAATGCCTGAACTTAACAACTACCTTACTAACTATTAATAAGCAGTAATTTAGTTATGAGTTTATATAGGCAAAAGTCATATCGTTAATAGTGAGAATTGGACCCTAAACTAAACTGTGACCTTGTTTTTTTTTTTTTTGTGCAAACAAATCACTTGTGTCGCTTTATGAAATTGAGGTTAAACCATGTCACATGGATTACTTTAATCGTTCTGGACCTTGAATGTGTAAATTGTATGGAAGTAAATTACTGACAAATGTTTTTGAAACAAAAAGCACGTTGAATTGCACTTGAAAAAATATGCATTGCATTAACCATGCTTGCGTTTTAATGCATTCTTGTCACGTTTTGATGTGTTCTGTTTAGTTTTGTGATCTCGTTTCCCCCTGTCTATTGTGTTTTTGGTTTAGTCCTGTTAGTTTTCCCGCTTCTCGTTTGTGTTCAGTTTCATCACCTGTGTTTAGTTAATTATCTTGTTAGCCTCAGTTCTTTTAAGCCCTATGTTTTCCCTCAGTGTTTGTTGGTCGTCGTCATTTTATGGTTGTGTCATTTGAGTTCCCTGAAGTCCTGGCATTTGTTGTTTTGGTTCCTGTATGTTTAAAGAAATTTACTTTGTTAATTAAAGCTGCAAGCAGCATTGAAAGGGCCCTCGCACACGTGCCATCGCCACCCGGTGGCTTTAGGAAGACAGAGCACGGTGGGCAATGTGCATTTAAGTAGATAAATATAGTGGGAGTATGTCAAAGTCAGTTACAAAAATGTCCTTTATTGTGGGGATAATAGCATGCGTTATCACTCAGATAAGTGTTGCTAGCATGTTTTTAGCATGTTTAGAACTCAATGGCATATTTACTATGTTGCTAGTACTGCATCACAGTGTCAAATATGTCACTTCCTTTTGACAGTAGGTGGCGCTATTACTTTAACTTAAAATTGTAATGCGGATTTGTTCAGGCCATGACTCTTATCAAACGTGTGAAGTTTGGGGCAGATTTGACATTCCATGCCTCAGTTACAGCAAATTCCTATTTAATTGCAGTAATAGCATGCATTGGCACTTAGTTAAGTGTTTGCTAGAATGTTTCTAGTATGTTGCTAGCATGTTTAACACTTGCTGGCACTTTTTTATATATTATTAGAAGTCCACAACAGTGTTAAACATGTCACTTCCTGTTGCCAGCAGGTGGCGCTATGACTGTAACTGAATATGAGCATGCACATGTGTTCAGGACAGAACTCTTATTAAACTTGTGAAGTTTTGGGCAGATTGGACATTGCCTTCTTAAGTAAAAACAACTTCCTGTTTCATAGCATTAGCATGCTTTAGCACTTAGCTAAGAATTGCTAGCATGTTTATAACTCAATGGCATATTTACTATGTTGCCAGTACTGCATCACACTGTTAAACATGTCACTTCCTGTTGCCAGTAGGTGGCGCTATTACTATAGCTGAAAATTGTCATGTAGATGTGTTCAGGGCAGGACTCTTATCAAATGTGTGAAGTTTGGGGCAGATTGGACATTGCCTTCTTAAGTAACAACAACTTCCTGTTTCATTGCATTAGCATGCTTTAGCACTTAGCTAAGAATTGCTAGCATGTTTTAACATGTTTCTAACATGTGTATAACTCAATGGCATATTTACTATGTTGCTAGTACTGCATCACAGTGTAAAACGTGCACGGAGGGGAATGTGCATTTATGTAGGTAAATATAGGAGGAGTATGTCAATGTCAGTTACAAAAATGTCCTTTATTATGGGGATTATACAATGTGTTTTCACTCAGATAAGTGTTGCTAGCATGTTTTAGCATGTTTCTAGCATGCTTGGAACTCAATGGTATATCTAAATTTGTTGCTAGTACTGCATCACATTGTAGATGTCACTTCCTGTTGACAGTAGGTGGCGCTATTACTATAAGTGAAAATTGTCATGTAGATGTGTTCAGGGCAGGACTTTTATCAAAAGTGTGACGTTTGGGGCAGATTGGACATTCCTTGCCTGAGTTAAAACAACTTCCTGTTTCATGGCATTAATAGCATGATTTAACACTTAACTAAGTATTGCTAGCATGCTTTAGCATGTTTCTAACATGTTTAACACTCAATGGCATATTTTACTATGTTGCTAGTACTGCATCACAGTGTAAAACATGTCACTTCCTGTTGACAGTAGGTGGCGCTAATACTATAACAGAAAATTTACAGAAAATTATCATGTAGATGTGTTCAGGCCATGACTCTTATCAAACATGTGAAGTTTGGGGCAGATTGGACATTGCCTTCTTGAGTAACAACAACTTCCTCTTTCATTGCATTAGCATGCCTTAGCACTTAGCTAAGTGTTTGCTAGCATGTTTTAGCATGTTTCTAGTATGTTGCTAGCATGTTTAGCACTTGCTGGCACTTTTTTATATGTTATTAGTAGTCCACAACAGTGTTAAACATGTCACTTCCTGTTGCCAGCAGGTGGCGCTATGACTGTAACTGAATATGAGCATGGACATGTGTTCAGGACAGAACTCTTATCAAACATGTGAAGTTTGGGGCAGATTGGACATTGTTTGCCTGAGTTACAGCAACTTCCTGTTTCATTGTATTAGCATGCTTTAGCACTTAGCTAAGAATTGCTAGCATGTTTTAACATGTTTCTAACATGTTTATAACTCATTGGCATAATTAATATGTTGCTAGTACTGCATCACAGTGTTAAACATGTCACTTCCTGTTGCCAGTAGGTGGCGCTATTACTATAACTGAATATTCTCATGTAGATGTGTTCAGGCCATGACTCTTATCAAACGTGTGAAGTTTGGGGCAGATTGGACATTCCATACCTGAGTTACAGCAAATTCCTATTGAATTGCAGTAATAGCATGCTTTAGCACTTAGCTAAGTGCTTGCTAGCATGTTTTAGCATGTTTCAAGTATGTTGTTAGCATGTTTAACACTTGCTGGCACTTTTTTATATGTTATCAGGAGTCCACAACAGTGTTAAACATGTCACTTCCTGTTGCCAGCAGGTGGCGCTGTGACTGTAACTGAATATGAGCATGGACATGTGTTCAGGACAGAACTCTTATCAAACGTGTGAAGTTTGGGGCAGATTGGACATTGTTTGCCTGAGTTACAGCAACTTCCTGTTTCATGGCGAAACATCAAAATTTGTCAGGCCGCCGAGGACACGCCCTTCGACGAAAACTCAAGATCTTCGCAATTTAACGTCGCAAAGGCCTTAAGATTAGACTCACCAAATTTGAAGATGATCAGATTAAAACTGTAGGAGGAGTTCGTTAAAGTACGAGGCCTGAAAATGGCAAAAACTGCACAAAAATCTGAGAGGAAGTTCAAAATGGCTGACTTCCTGTTGTGTTTAGGGCTACGCTCCAAGAGACTTTTTTGTAGGTATTGGGCCATTACAGGTATGTACCGAATTTCGTACACGTACGTGAAACGTAACGCGAGGCGCACTCCGTTGAACCTTTATAGGTGGCGCTATCGAGCCATTTTGCCCCGCCCAATTTTGAAACGCATATCAGATGTAAATTTTCGCTAGTTCTGACGCGTGTGCAAATTTTCGTGAGTTTTCGTGCATGTTTAGGCCCTCAAAAATGCGATTCATTGCGGAGAAGAAGAAGAAGAAGAATAATAATAATAATTAAAGCTGCAAGCAGCGATGAAAGGGCCCTCGCACCCGTGCCACCGCCACCCGGTGGCTTCAGGAAGACAGAGCACGGTGGGCAATGTGCATTTAAGTAGGTAAATATAGGAGGAGTATGTCAAAGTCAGTTACAAAAATGTCCTTTATTATGGGGATAGTAGCATGCGTTATCACTCAGATAAGTGTTGCTAGCATGTTTTAGCATGTTTCTAGCATGTTTAGAACTCAATGGCATATTTAATTAATATGTTGCTAGTACTGCATCACAATGTAAAACATGTCACTTCCTGTCGACAGCAGGTGGCGCTATTACTATAACTGAAAATTGTCATGGACATGTGTTCAGGGCAGAACTCTTATCAAATGTGTGAAGTTTGGCGCAGATTGGACATTGCCTTCTTGAGTAACAACAACTTCCTGTTTCATTGCATTAAAATGCTTTAGCACTTAGCTAAGAATTGCTAGCATGTTTTAACATGTTTATAACATGTTTATAACTCAATGGCATATTTAATGTGTTGCCAGTATTGCATCACAGTGTTAAACATGACACTTCCTGTTGCTAGTAGGTGGCGCTATTACTATAACTGAAAATTGTCACGTAGATGTGTTCAGGCCATGACTCTTATCAAATGTGTGAAGTTTGGGGCAGATTTGACATTCCATGCCTGAGTTACAGCAAATTCCTATTTAATTGCAGTAATAACATAATTTAACATTTAGCTAAGTGTTTGCTAGCATGTTTTAGCATGTTTCTAGTATGTTGATAGCATGTTTAACACTTGCTGGCACTTTTTTATCTATTATTAGGAGTCCACAACAGTGTTAAACATGTCACTTCCTGTTGCCAGCAGGTGGCGCTATGACTGTAACTGAATTTGAGCATGGACATGTGTTCAGGACAGAACTCTTATGAAACGTGTGAAGTTTGGGGCAGATTGGACATTGCCTTCTTGAGTAACAGCAACTTCCTGTTTCATTATATTAACATGCTTTAGCACTTAGCTAAGAATTGCTAGCATGTTTTAACATGTTTATAACATGTTTATAACTCAATGGCATATTTAATGTGTTGCCAGTATTGCATCACAGTGTTAAACATGACACTTCCTGTTGCTAGTAGGTGGCGCTATTACTATAACTGAAAATTGTCACGTAGATGTGTTCAAGCCATGACTCTTATCAAATGTGTGAAGTTTGGGGCAGATTTGACATTCCATGCCTGAGTTACAGCAAATTCCTATTTAATTGCAGCAATAACATAATTTAACATTTAGCTAAGTGTTTGCTAGCATGTTTTAGCATGTTTCTAGTATGTTGATAGCATGTTTAACACTTGCTGGCACTTTTTTATCTATTATTAGGAGTCCACAACAGTGTTAAACATGTCACTTCCTGTTGCCAGCAGGTGGCGCTATGACTGTAACTGAATTTGAGCATGGACATGTGTTCAGGACAGAACTCTTATCAAACGTGTGAAGTTTGAGGCAGATTGGACATTGTTTGCCTGAGTTACAACAACTTCCTGTTTCATGGCGAAACATCGAAATTTGTCAGGCCGCCGAGGACACGCCCTTTGACGAAAACTCAAGATCTTCGCAATTTACTGTCGCGAAGGCCTTAAGGTTAGACTCACCAAATTTGAAGATGATCAGATTAAAACTGTAGGAGGAGTTTGTCAAAGTACGAGGCCTGAAAATGGCAAAAACTGCACAAAAATCTAAGAGGAAGTGTTGCTATCATGCTTTAGCATTTTTCTAGCATGTTTGGAACTCAATGGCATATTTAATATGTTGCTAGTACTGCATCACAGTGTAAAACATGTCACTTCCTGTTGACAGTAGGCAGCGCTATTACAGCAAATTCCTATTTAATTGCAGTAATAGCATACTTTAGCACTTAGCTAAGTGTTTGCTAGCATGTTTTAACATGTTTCTAGTATGAGGTTAGCATGTTTAGCACTTGCTGGCACTTTTTTATATATTATTAGGAGTCCTCAACAGTGTTATACATGTCACTTCCTGTTGCCAGCAGCTGGTGCTATGACTGTAACTGAATATGAGCATGGACATGTGTTCAGGGCAGGACTCTTATCAAACGTGTGAAGTTTGGGGCAGATTGGACATTGCCTTCCTGAGTAACAAAAACTTCCTGTTTCATTGTATTAGCATGCTTTAGCACTTAGCTAAGAATTGCTAGCATGTTTTAACATGTTTCTAACATGTTTATAACTCATTGGCATAATTAATATGTTGCTAGTACTGCATCACAGTGTTAAACATGTCACTTCCTGTTGCCAGTAGGTGGCGCTATTACTATAACTGAATATTCTCATGTAGATGTGTTCAGGCCATGACTCTTATCAAACGTGTGAAGTTTGGGGCAGATTGGACATTCCATACCTGAGTTACAGCAAATTCCTATTGAATTGCAGTAATAGCATGCTTTAGCACTTAGCTAAGTGCTTGCTAGCATGTTTTAGCATGTTTCAAGTATGTTGTTAGCATGTTTAACACTTGCTGGCACTTTTTTATATGTTATCAGGAGTCCACAACAGTGTTAAACATGTCACTTCCTGTTGCCAGCAGGTGGCGCTGTGAGTGTAACTGAATATGAGCATGGACATGTGTTCAGGACAGAACTCTTATCAAACGTGTGAAGTTTGAGGCAGATTGGACATTGTTTGCCTGAGTTACAGCAACTTCCTGTTTCATGGCGAAACATCAAAATTTGTCAGGCCGCCGAGGACACGCCCTTCGACGAAAACTCAAGATCTTCGCAATTTAACGTCGCAAAGGCCTTAAGATTAGACTCACCAAATTTGAAGATGATCAGATTAAAACTGTAGGAGGAGTTCGTTAAAGTACGAGGCCTGAAAATGGCATAAACTGCACAAAAATCTGAGAGGAAGTTCAAAATGGCTGACTTCCTGTTGTGTTTAGGGCTACGCTCCAAGAGACTTTTTTGTAGGTATTGGGCCATTACAGGTATGTACCGAATTTCGTACACGTACGTGAAACGTAACGCGAGGCGCACTCCGTTGAACCTTTATAGGTGGCGCTATCGAGCCATTTTGCCCCGCCCAATTTTGAAACGCATATCAGATGTAAATTTTCGCCAGTTCTGACGCGTGTGCAAATTTTCGTGAGTTTTCGTGCATGTTTAGGCCCTCAAAAATGCGATTCATTGCGGAGAAGAAGAAGAAGAAGAATAATAATAATAATAAACAGAGCAATTCCAAGAGGGTCCTCACACCATCGGTGCTCGGGCCCTAATAAACAGAGCAATTCCAAGAGGGTCCTCACACCATCGGTGCTCGGGCCCTAATAAATCTACTATATTTAAGCTCCTCTCGTCCTCGTCTTCAGCTACCTGCACACAAACCTGACAGAACGACCAACCAATAAAAAGGAAAAAGAAAAGAAAAGGAAAACGAAGATGGGCCGTAGGAGGAAGAAGAAAGAGGTGAAACCCTTCAACATACCCATCCTTTTCCAAGAGGAACGCTCCCTGGAAGAGTATGCAGGACTTTATATGGGCCTATATGATGATGTGAGATGGGATGAGGAGGAATTGACGCAAAGTTTCTGGGGTGGATTAAAGGACCCGCTTGCCCAGCTGATTCTGGTGAAAGATCTCAATCTGTCATTTCTGGAGTTCGTTGATCACACGCTATGGGTGTGTGGATCGAACTACGTGGTAGAGGATCTTCCCCTTCAGCCTATTTCAAGTCCGGTCTATCCTGAACCCGTTGTCAATCTGCCAGAACCAGAACCCATAGTCTGCCCATCCGAAGCTGAGTCCGTCACATGTCCGCCAGTGACTGAACACGCAGCACGTGAGTACATCCAAGAAGACACTGCGCTGATGGTGATGTCTGCAGCGATTCTGTGTGTGTGGGCTACACACGCATCAGTTCCAGCCCATGAACCCAGCCCAGCCGAGCCCTCAACACTGGTTCCGTCCAACCACGTCCAGCCAGAGCTTCACGTCAACCACGTCCAGCCAGAGCTTCACGTCAGCCACGTCCAGCCAGAGCTTCACGTCAGCCACGTCCAGGCAGAACTTCTTTCGACGCTGGTCCCGTCCAACCTAGAGCTTCCTTCGCCACTGGTCCCGTCCAGCCCAAAGCTTCCTTCGCCGCTGGTCCCGTCCAGCCCAGAGTTTCCTTCACCGCTGGTTCCGTCCAGCACAGATCCTGCGCCAGAGCCCGCTGATCCTGCGCCAGAGCCCGCTGATCCTGCGCCAGAGCCCGCTGATCCTGCGCCAGAGCCCGCTGATCCTGCGCCAGAGCCCGCTGATCCTGCGCCAGAGCCCGCTGATCCTGCGCCAGAGCCCGCTGATCCTGCGCCAGAGCCCGCTGATCCTGCGCCAGAGCCCGCTGATCCTGCGCCAGAGCCCACTGATCCTGCGCCAGAGCCCGCTGACGTCAAGTCTAGCCCTGTCCCTGAGCCTGTGTCGATCCCGGAGATTGTGTTTGTCCCTGAGCCGGAATCTATGTTTGTTTCTGTATTTGTTTCTGTTCTTATGACTGTGTCTGTGTTAATGTCTGTCCCTGAGCCAGTGTCTGTCCCTGTCCCTGTCCCGGAGCCTGTCCTTGACCCGGAGTCTGTGTCGGTCCCAGAGCCTGAGCCTGTGTCTATCCCTGAGTCTGAACCGAGGTCTACACCGCCCTGGCCGCCCGAGGGGTCTGCACCGCCCTGGCCACCCGAAGGGTCTTCACCGCCCTGGCCACCTGAAAGGCCTGATCCGCCCTGGCCGCCCGAGGGGTCTGCTCCGCCCTGGCCACCCGAAGGGTCTTCACCGCCCTGGCCACCTGAAAGGCCTGATCCGCCCTGGCCGCCCGAGGGGTCTGCTCCGCCCTGGCCACCCGAAGGGTCTTCACCACCCTGGCCACCTGAAAGGTCTGATCCGCCCAGGCCGCCCGAAGGGTCCTCATCGCCATGGCCACCCGAAGGGTCCTCACCGCCATGGCCGCCCGAAGGGTCACCACCGCCCTGGACGCCCGAGGGTCCGACAGCTCCGCCGTGGCCACGCCCACGTCCTGTTCCGCCCTGGTCACGCCCACGTCCTGCTCCACCCTGGTCACGCCCACGTCCTGTTCCGTCCTGGTCACGCCCTCGTCCTGCTCCGCCCTGGTCACGCCCACGTCCTGCTCCGCCCTCGTCCTGCTCCGCCCTGGTCACGCCCACGTCCTGCTCCGCCCTGGTCACGCCCACGTCCTGCTCCGCCCTGGTCACGCCCACGTCCTGCTCCGCCCTGGTCACGCCCACGTCCTGCTCCGCCCTGGTCCCCTGACCAGCCTGCTCCGCCTGGACCGTCCTGGAGTCCAGGATGCCCACCCTCCCACCCCTTTGGATGTTATACGGCGCGAGGACGCGCCTTCGGGGAGGGGGGAGGTACTGTCACGTTTTGATGTGTTCTGTTTAGTTTTGTGATCTCGTTTCCCCCTGTCTATTGTGTTTTTGGTTTAGTCCTGTTAGTTTTCCCGCTTCTCGTTTGTGTTCAGTTTCATCACCTGTGTTTAGTTAATTATCTTGTTAGCCTCAGTTCTTTTAAGCCCTATGTTTTCCCTCAGTGTTTGTTGGTCGTCGTCATTTTATGGTTGTGTCATTTGAGTTCCCTGAAGTCCTGGCATTTGTTGTTTTGGTTCCTGTATGTTTAAAGAAATTTACTTTGTTAATAAATCTACTATATTTAAGCTCCTCTCGTCCTCGTCTTCAGCTACCTGCACACAAACCTGACAATTCTATTTTTAGGACTTGCATTTTCTATTGGCTCAAATTTGACATGGTTGAATATTTAAGCTGTGAACATTTCAATTCAAAACATTTCAAAAACATTTTCATTATTAAAAATTCAATAATCCATATTCACCCTTCATATTTCACTTCCAAAATATTCAAACTTTTTAAAAATACAACCTATAATATTAAAACCAGGAAATTTTCGGTCCATTTTATTTCGCCTTACTAATTCGCTTCCACAAATTCAGTGGTTCAAATTCGACAGTAAATTCAACATTGACATCCAGGAACTGCAGGAAAAGCAGTGGATTACCGAGCATAATCTCCATCTGCTGTTAATCCATTTTACCAGCAGGGGGTGCAAGCACGTGTTGTTCATTCATAGAAACACATTTATAGAAATGTAAGTGTATTTGTTAACTTTATATCGCGGAGATGTGCTTCAGTACAAGGGTTTCCCTTAAAGGCCCGTACACACTGGGACGAATATCAGCGCGCGTTATTCGCCAGCGTTTTTCAACGCGTTTTTAGTGTTCACACCCAAGCGATTTTCGCTGACGATGAGCCGAGTGAACATGCAAATTCATTCCCAGACATTAGATGGCGCTTAATGTAAAACAGAAACACCCTCTGCAATACCACTCCATAACAGTTCTCTTTTATCAAGATTTTTGTAGTCGCTGTCGCGTTTGTCATATAGTTCTTTATGTTCGGACACCAACGAGAACAGCAGCTCTACATTCATCTTGCCTTGCATCTTCCTCGTCTATTTCTTCCCGGCAGTGTAGACGCTACTTGGCGTATATCTTCTTCGCCGCCGGTCGGCAAGACCGTTTTGTGTTTGAGCGCCCCCAAGTTGTGTTTTAATGTAACTTCAGAAGCTCCAGACACGTGAGCAAAAGCGGCAATCTCATTGGTCGGATAGTTTTTGACGCGGCGCGTCAAACAAAAAGAACGAACCCGAGGCGTTTTTTTAAAAATGACGCTTTTACGCGTGGCGTTTTACGCGTCGGTGTGAACACTCACATTGGCGCCCTTTGTTTAGTCACGAGGCGTTAAACGTCGGCGAATATCGCACGCGAAATTCGTCCCGGTGTGAACAGGCCTTAATACTTCAGGATTGCTGGAATATAAAGTGTTTAACATAGCTTAATGGACCAATACAGTGATATAAAATACCAAACTCGTACCTTATTGAGAAGGCTGTAGGCTACTATATTGCTTCAAGCAAGTAGATGGACTTTGAATATGAACTTAACGCGCAGCGTTTCCCTGTGATATACTCAGTGGCATAGTGGGTGGGACAGGTGTGTGTGTGTGTGTGTGTGTGTGTGTGTGTGTGTGTGTTGCTATTACAATGTTAAATCATAAATCAGACATGCTATGTACAATAGCATTACGATGTCCAGCAATCGATTTAAATAGTACATTGGGTTTCATCTGTCGTGTTTAATTAGATATAATAGGTTGTTAGTGCCGATAATTTACACGTGAACAAATACATAGATCCTACTGATTTACTAATGTACTTTAATAGTCGAGTGGCAGAACCTAAGGGTGTCAGAGGTTCTGTGTTCTAATCCGCACTCGTATAGTTTTTTCCCCTCATCAAAACCGATTACATTTATCAGTGGTTGTATATCAAGCAGGGACACTTTGTGTGCAGTTTGTTTTGTGATTTCTCCGGAACGAATAGAGAAGAGTCTCCGCCACCGATTGAAGCGCCTGTCCGAGTTACTGTGCGCGAGCCACGATACTGTATCCGCGCCACTGATCGCTGTGGCAACGAGCACTTGATTTCATAAACAAGTTAACAACACATTTCAGCATTAGATCGCCTCTTACAAACGAACGAAATGAATGCTCTGCTAGTTAACTGGAGATGTTTTATTTAGGCTATTTGTATGTACATCCGTGCTGCGAAAAGTGGTTTCAAAAGTGGTGGGGACAATTATCGACCCTGGCAAAAAGTGGTGGGGACATATAACGCCTTTTACGCAAATTACGCGTCTATGGGATATACACTGGGATAAAGTTGGCTTGACTCATTCGCGCGTAGGGACCGTCTCTAAAGTTACATACGACATTACACACGTTTCTAACTTCGGGAGCAAACTTCAATTTATTTGAATACATATCAAAAATATAAAAGGTGTGCATCATGCCTGACACCTACCACTTTTCATTAGTCATTATCTCCCGATTTGCTATTGAAATTAGAAACGTGTGTACCAATGTATTTAACTTTAGAGACGGTCCCTAAATTTGTGAACGTCCAATGTCAAGCCAACTTTATGCCAGTAAATTATATCACTGGGAAACGCTTAGTGTGAAACTTTGCGCGTTAAGTTCATATTCTGAGTCCATCTGCTTGCCTATAGCCATACAGTAGCCTACAGCCTTCTCAATAAGCTGCGAGTTTGGTCTTTTATATCACTGTATTAGTTAAGCTACGCTTATGTCCAGCAATCCTCAAGTATTGAGGAAAACCCTAGTACTGCGGCACATCGCCGCGATATAAAGTCAAGGTAACTAAACAACCAAGAGAAATATGTCTACCTCAAATGCAGGCCTATTTGATCTGTACTACATCAGCATCGGAAGAATAACATTATAATCTTGTTCACAGTAGAGAAAAGCATATAGGCTAGCTACACAGGGACCGTGAAGACACTGAATTAAACATAAAAACAGTCCTCATAATAATCACAAACACACTTACATTTCTATAAATGTGTTTTTTTTTATGAATGAATGAATTGTTCGGTCTTCGTCAACAACACGCGCTTGCACCCCCTGCTGGTGAGATTGACTAACAGCAGATGGAGATTATGCTCGGTAATCTACTTCTTTTCCTGCAGTTCCTGGATGTCAATGTTGAATTTACTGTCAAATTTGAGCCACTGAATTTGTGGAAGCGAATTTGTAAAGCAAAATAAAATGGACCGAAAATTTCCTGTTGAATATTATAGGTTGTATTTTTAAACCGTTTGAATATTTTGGAAGTAAAATATGAAGGGTGAATATGGTTATTGGATTTTTAATAATGATAATGTGTTTGAAATGTTTTGAATTGAAATATTCACGGCTTAAATATTCAACCATGTTGAATTTGAGCCAATAAAAATGCAAGTACTAAAAATACAATGCATTAAAATGCAAGCATGGTTAATGCATGCATATTTTTTTCAAGAAGTGCAATTCAACGTGCTTTTTGTTTCAAAAACATTTGTCAGTAATTTACTTCCATAAAATTGCGTTGCTCCCAGTGGAGGGACAGAAAGCTTTCAGATCTCATCAAAAATATTTAAATTTCTGTTCCAAATATGCACAAAGGTCTTATGGGTTTGGAACAACATGAGGGTGAGTAATTAATTTCAGAATTTTCATTTTTGGGACATTTTTCACTTCTCAGACAATTTAATTCTGATTCAACATGTCCAGTCAGTAAACAACGAGCCCAGACAGACGGCAACAGACTCCAACACTGATCCAACAAAACCAGACAAAGTGTCTGTTGCTTTGTGTAGATATCTGTTTGTGCTGAGGGAATTAGCCTTTGCATTACAGACATTGCAGTTTAATGACCGGGCCACATCTGCAGTCCTCATGCCTCCCAGGACTATGGCATGTCCATTCAGATTTTACAAAATTTTCTTTAAAATAGAGTATCATGGAAAAGGGATTAAGACGTATTCAAGGTGTAAAAAAAAATAGCCATTAAACTTTTCTTGAAAACTGTATAAATAAAAATAATAATTAAAAAAACACAAAATCCAACTGCACACAAAGAGTACATTTCTATGAACTTGGCATGTTCTTTTTTCTTTATTGTGGACACTCCTATTTGTCATCAACCAAGGAAAGTGTTTGGACTGAAACACTCCCCACAATCAGCCCTTCATCTTCATGGATCAGAATCATCCCAGCACAATCCTGATGGGCACAATAGCAATGCAGTTGGGAATCCAGCACTCATGCCTTACGGCATGTCTCACAGCCAGAGTTTATAAACTCCCCGGATCTGCTGCTATTATAACCGGATGAATCATTTCTTCATAAGGATTGTTCATTCAGCTTGGCAGCTGGAAGCCAAAGCCTTAGTGGGAGTGAACTGTTACGAAAAAGATCTCTGAACCCTTCATATGAAACTAACGATGGAATAAACTGCTCACTGCAGCAACCATCATTATTGTAAAATGCAGCAGTTGTGTATTCTTTGATGCTAGCTCTCACTAAGTGTGAAATATTAAGCCTGTGAAGAATAAAGACGTGTTATAATCTGAGAGAATTTCGATTCACTGGAGAAGCGAACAGAACAGAGAGTCTTTTACTGCAGAGGGCCTGCAATTCACAAGCATCTAACAAGTGTGAAGAGTCATAGAGAATCAATGGAATATGGATCGTGAGTAGTGTGTGAGGTACTACGGCAGTATATCGATATGAAGTGCTTCTCTTATGGCTACGGATAGACTTTTTAAGAGCTCTGCAACATCAAAGGAGGAAAACAAGCCATCAGAAGTAATGTAGACCAACAGTCTGTAAAACAGAGCAAAGGATCAAAATTGGAGGAAAAGATGAAAGTACGAGCAAAATATAAAGGCCATCGTGGTAAACACAAGCAAATTGATGAAAGATATACACGGCATTTTTCCTTTCCATTGTTTGGTGATCTCTTTCGGGGTCCTGGAGAGGGGGTAATTTCGCAGACAATGTCAGAGATTGTTTCCATAAAGTCCACATTGGTTCACTCTTTTTATGGTAAACTGCAAGAATGTCATTAGGTCCAACTAGATAAGTAGTTTTCTTGTCTAGAAAAGCAGTCCAAGTAATCCTGAATTGCACCAACTGGCAAACTCTTTGAATTATTATGAATTATTATTATACAACATTTTTATGAATAGAAGTAGGCTGATGTCAATTCTTACAGATATTTTTTCTCTCACTCTCCTTTTCCTGTGCATCATTGATAGATTGTATAAGATATAAATACTAAAAATAGGTGGCGGATCCTCCAAAGATGTCGGCCAGTGCGGCTACGAAAAAATTGCCGGCAGTCTCGGCGCTCTCAAACCCGGAAGGGATCACCAGGACTACTTCCTCCTCAAGGGCCTTTACACGACAATGGTGTTTTGGGGGCCTGAAAACGCAAACTTTTGAAAACGGGTTTCAAAGTGCAAGTTTATGAAAATGATCCCGTGATTGTCTCCGTGTAAATCACGAAAACATTCATTTGTGAAAACAGTGACGTTGTGGGCGTGCATATTACGTGTTCAGTCTAATAGGCGCGTAGTGTTTCTTTACAAAGTGACATCGCCAACTACTGGCTTGGCATGAATAATACAGCGTTTTCAAACAACGCAAAAGAGAATTTCAGTCTTTTTGTACATCGTTGTCGTGTAAACGTACCCTTAGACGATACCGGACAAAGGAACCGAATGAAACTCAGGGCTTAATATATGGGGAACGTAATCAAGATAAACAGAAACAGGTGTTATTAACATCTAATTAACAGTCAGGAACAGGATATTACCTGGGAACTCAGGCAGGCAAAAACAGGAACAAAACAGTAAAAATTAAACCAAAACAGACTATAGGGGACACATTTAGGTTTTGGCTCAATTATTAAAAAAATAATTAGGTTAGATTAATCTTTTTTTACACAGGCAACATACACATGTCTGCTTCAAATGAACAGTTAAAGTTTTTTTCTACCTACCATTTTCGTACAGTTGCACTGAAAGTGACAGAAGTGCAAATGTTACAACTTATGTGGGGTTAATCGTAGCAGAGGGGTTAGTTGTAACAATTCAGTACTATTTTATCTGTATAGTTTGATATTGTTTGTACACATACAGTATGTATAGATATACATCCATCCCTCATCCAATCATCCTTCTATTATGGATCAAGATATAGGAAAGGGTTTCACCGTTTTGCAATAAATAAATAAATAAAATCATTATTATTAATAATAACAGTAATAATAATAAAAACAAGCTCAAAATCAAATTTTTTAGGGTTTATTGCATGAAAAACAGGCTTTTAAATAAAAAAAATAAAAACAAGTGGTCAATGCATAGTTAACAAATGTGAATAAAATCATACTTTGACATTTAAATTCCAACATTGTTTGTGAAAGTCCAACAAAGTGAAATGTGGCAAAATGAATTTATAAATAAATACTCAAACCTGAAAAGTTGTGTGGCTCCCTGTTTTCATTTCATTATCGTTGTACACTTGGCGGCTTAGCTGTAACACTGAGCTACAACTAACCCCGCTGTGTAAAAAAATATTTTAAGCCTAGCTAACAGTTGCTAGGAGTTGCTGATATGTTTCAAAATGGTGCTATGTTTTAGCCAACAAGACAGTGATTAAGGTAATATAAAGATTTGGTGACGTACACACCCAAAACCGTATGATGAAAAAATGTACTTGCATGGTGTCAAAACAAAGATGTCCAGTATCTTCACGAAATCTTATCAAAACTTTCCACAAATCCGCGGGAAACCGTCTTCTGGCAGCGAGAGAAAAAGAGTGGAAACACAACCTGCTTGACCCTGACTAACTATGTAAAAGGTCCGTGTTAAATGTAACCCTGCGTTAGGTTGTGCCCCGCAATCCCCTACATCTGTTGAATATCTGTGATTTGCTACTCTGAACTGTGTTATTCTGAGAAATGCTCATATACCCTTTGAAAGTTGACACACTTCTTCACAACAATGTCTATTGGTCAGAACGCTGGAGGATGGGAGCCCCCAGGGCAAAGAACATGGCAAACGGCTTTCATTATGATTGGAATCTAGATCTATAAAGTGGGGCTCCAGATGCCTCTCTGTTATTTTCAGGCCCTCTGGCAACAGCTTCCAAAGGCTGGAACATATTCAATTATATTCATAAATGTAAGATCATCACACAGTTGACAAATATAGAACAGATTTGTATTATTTAAATGCAACCTGGGAGAAGAGAAAAAAGACTGCGAGCGAATAAAATTACAGAGAAAATATGCAAATTGTGTAGGATTAAGATTAAGAAGATGAGCAGGGGCTGGTGAACGCAGAGCAGAGGGCTTATAACGAGAGAAGGGAGGGCTGATGTAGGAGAAGATCAGAAAGACACGAGGAACGAATGTAGAAGAAAAGAGAGACTTGGAAGAAGGTGAGATTGGATGGGAGCAGGATGCTGAAAGGGAAAAATAAAAAAATGAACTGAATACAAAGAGCGATGAATAGAGAAAACAAAAAGTGGAGAGAAAATGCTTCTGGGAAAGACAAAGCTTTACAAAACTGCAGGCTGTTGTTTCAAGTTTCAGATGTTGCTATGAGGAAAATAAAATAAAGACTGGGTAAAAACAATGATTTATTCAACTTGTCCACATTCACAATAATTATCTACTGAGTCTTGATACAATAATACATGGTGTTTCAAACTGAGGTTAAGGGAAATTTTATTTATTTAACTGTTTTAAAAAGGCTGTAAATGTCACGTTTTGATGTGTTTAGTTCTGTGCTGTGATCTTGTTTTCCACTGTCTTTGTGATTTTGGTTTAGTCCTGTGTTCCAGTTTCCCCACTCCTCGTTTGTTTTCAGTTCCTTCACCTGTGTTCTGTTAATTATCCCATTAGTCCCAGTTCATTTAAGCCCAGTGTTTTCCCTCAATGTTTGTTGGTCGTCGTCAATGTATGGTTGTTTGTGTTTATCCTGAATTTCTGGAGTTTGTTATTATGTTCCTGAAGTTAAGTTTGTTTAATAAATCAACTACTTTGAAGTTCCTGCGTCCTCGTCTTCAGCTACCTGCACCAGCAACCCTGACAGTAAACATAATGCAAAGTAAATATTAGATCATCTAGATTTTATTTTATTAGTATAATGACAACATATCAATCTGCCTTTTTTGTTTAGGAAGAGGGTCTCTCACTTGGGGTTCCTCATATTTGGAGGTCCTGGTATCACACTGGTAAAAAATATCCAATCCTCTTCAATTCTCCCCAATCAAACACAAGTTCTGTCATGAAACTAGATGGAGCAGGCTGATAGGTCCTTAACCAATCTGCTTGCAATCACTTCGGCTACGTCAAATCGCGTACTTTGAGTAGGTAATTATTTAATTACTTCATGACAGCTAAAATAGGTATGTTCTATGTAATCCTGATGTACTACATTCACCCATGTTGTCATTACAGTGACCTATCTGCGTCAGCATCACTTCACTACCATTCATAAATCCTCTCCTGTGGCCTCATGGGACAGTAAAGTGTCCATTGTATGCAAACTTTAGAATCTCGCTGGAAGTAGTAGATTATCCGGGTACTTTTGCCAACTCTTTTATGAGTACTGTGAATTCAGACATAGGCCTACATTTTTTTTGTCACATACTGTTTTTCACCAACTATATAGGGAAGTATGAGGTTTCTGATGTAGCCATGTGTTCTCTATAGAGCACAGCTGCTACAGCTAATTCATGTATCCTATATTGTACAGCAGCAGCCTGTCTTACATACCCACAGCAGTATGTTGTGCATGTATTGACAGAAAGTCCAATACTTGTTCTGCAGCAGCAGAAGCAATAACCAATAACAGCAGCAGAGTAGCAGATCTATTCTGCCAAGACCAAACATATTAACATTGTCGTATCCATTACCATGCCAAACACTCTGAGAGATGCCATGATAACTGCAATGAATCATTTGTTGTCAAACAGCTGGTGTAAACCTTTGTGAAACCTCTTACATAAAATATGTACTGCAGCTCTTTCTGAGTATATTTGTCATCCAGTTTTTGTACTTTACTGTTTCAGCTTCATATCATTTTATGAAACCATCTGTTTCTCCTATTGTTTGTTTGTTTGTGAAGAAATAAACAGCAGTTTGTAAGGCAATGTCTTACTGAAGCTGCTATCTTGTTGAAACAGCATCTCATTTAGGCATAAAGTTTCATTATGGCAGTGCCTCCAACATATCAGTGTAAAAAATCAGATGAGATGATACCAGTTCAAAGAAGTATGATGTTGGGGAAACAGAAGAACTGTAATAAATGTGTTTGGAGACAAAAAAAAAACTATATTCATCAAGGATTAGTACCACTAACTATCAAGATATATTCTCATTTTTACTAAAGGTGATGTTTGTAAGATTTTATCACCCAACCACTAGGGGTCACAATCCTGCCATGACCATCGGTATGGCTCCTAGTCACTAGGGGGCGCAGGAGGTCTTTTGCCTGCAACCCCCCTCCCAGTTTGCCAGGGGGAAACCATTGGCTAGAACTCTCAATTGTAGTTAGTAATCATTGTTGATGATACTCACCTGTGTAGGGCCCAATTTAAGTTTGCCTGTTGTCATTGTTTTTTGTTCAGTCTTGAGCCTACCTGTACCAGTGTCTCCCGTGAGTTTATTCTGAGCCATTGTGCTTGTTTTGTTTTCCTTTTTTTGTGACCATTGGAAGCTTTGCTTCTTGTTTATTTGTTTGTACTTTGTTTTTTGCTCATTCTAAAAGTAAAGTTACTTGGAGTTTATGCTGCTCATCTCCTTGAGATTTTTTGTTATTCCTCTGCACTTGGGTCTTAACATCCTCAACCGTGTGTTAACCCACTCAGGAGGTACACCAGCTCTGTGTCCAGGAGACCGGTGTTCAAATCCCGCCAAAGACAACATTCCAGGTCTTAGTCCATAGTCCCTGGTTCTGTATCGTCACAATGTTACCAGTTTTTAATACCTCACGTAATATGTCCCTGCTACTTTCCTGATAATATGATTGAAATAGATATCCAGACAAATCACATCGGTCTCAGTGCAGCTTTATGCTTTGTAAACAAATGATGTTTTATTAACAAAGTTCGGGAGGAGCACGTTCAGTCAATTAACACGAGTGGAGTCCACTCAGCAATCAATGATAAGAGGTATATATAGATTCAGCAATCTCACCTCAATCCATTGACAGTTTAGCAGAATCTTGGTTCGCCGTTCTGCTACCATGTCGCAACGCAATAGGGATCCCCCAGGGATCCGCCTTCACATTCCGCCGGCCTCAGGACCATTCCTCTTACGCCAGACATCGCACCTTCGCCCATCGAGCCGCAGCAACAGGCCTTCAGCGAGCCAGGGCTGCGCCCCAGATTCTGCCACGGCAGGTCCACACCCACCTCCCGACGAGGCCCAGGCTTTCACCTCTGCGGTCGCATCGCTGAATGTAGCCGGGCTCAGCGGCCTCCACACAGCCTTTCAGTTTCATACTCCCGCTGTCCATAACCCTTTTCCTTTTCAGTGGCCCCCAGTTCCAACCGCAGACACTAGCGCAAGACAATCGCCGCTAGCAACACAGCAACCATTTCATCAGCCCTACCCAACAGGTTACAACCCCGCCCACATCCAGTGGCCTGCAGCTCCAGTAGCTCAATCAAGGGCGAGCCCGCCTCCGCTTGCAGCCTTTTACAGTCTATGCTTGCAGCACAAGCCCACACTTCATACTACCATCCTTCCTTTCCTTCCTATCCTCAAATAACTTTTTATTCCAAGCCACAGTGGGTATTCCAAGCCACAGTGGGTAATCCAAGCGTGAGGCGGACACCGACATTCGCAGCCCCGGCTTATACTCGCTCTCTCATTCAAACTAACTCCTCTCTTCACAGCAACACCGATGCCTGTTCCGTCCAACGCCGTCGCTATGTCCCAAAGCATCTGCGTAAAGATCCTCTCAGGTGCGGATGAGGACCTCTCTTCGTGGGGATTTCTCCGTTACGCTGAAACACAAGCACACACTCATCCCACGTTCTTTCAATATCCAAATTTTCTATATTTTTCCAGTTTCATTGAAATTATCCGTTCAAGCTTTCCCCCACAGACGGCGCAAAATGAATGATTATCTGGCAATCATAGCCGAGCTCGCGCTGTCCTACGAGGGCACTTCTACACGTACCTCTCAGGTGTAAAGATCCTCTCAGGTGCGGATGTAGACCTCTCTTCATGGGGATTTCTCCGTTACGCTGAAACACAAGCACACACTCATCCCACGTTCTTTCAATATCCGAATTTTCTATATTTTTCCCGTTTCATTGAAATTATCCGTTCAAGCTTTCCCCCACAGACGGCGCAAAATGAATGATTATCTGGCAATAATAGCCGAGCTCGCGCTGTCCTACGAGGGCACTTCTACACGTACCATAAACTTTTCAGCCAAAAGTGCCGTGCGAGCCGCACAGTGAAAAAGAAATAAATAAATTGCAGACTCCCGTAAATATTTGTCGGGCACTTCGAACCAACGCATCACAATGAATTTACTCATTACTTGCTATTAGGTGCAAAAAAAAAAATTCCCCAGCTCTATTTGAGCTTTACCCTCTCGTAGTAGCAGCTTTCCAAGGGGGAAAGAATGGGCCGCTAGTAGCATTTTAGTGCATTGCAACAACGACGCAACAGTGCATTGCATTAACAAAGCCGGTGAATGGGAACGACCTATGGCGCCACTCCTAAGGCGTCTCACCTGGATTTCAGCTCGTAACCAATTCATCATGATTGCTAAACACGTCTCTGGGTCAAAAAACCAAATAGCTGACTCAGTCTCGTTTTCTGTTTCAGAAATTTAGGATGCTGGCGCCAGAAGCGGATCAATCCCCAGCTCCAGTACCTCGCTATTCGAACTAATATTCCCGTAACCCACCCATTAAAACCCCCTCCCCGACGCATCGCTTGAAACTATCCTCCAAGTAGTATCTCCCAGGACCCTTTAATCCTACGTGACTGCTTGGAGAAGTTCCAAAGCATTCCATGTCTCCTATAACATGCTGTTCCCTGATTTTTCTCTTCCTTCAGTCACCTCATTCATTTCTTACCTTTATAGCATTAAGGGCCTACAAGTCGGGTCCATCAAAGGTCACTTGAGCGGCATCCAGTTTTTCATAAGTTGATGTACGGCGCTCCGTCCCCCAAGATAAACAAATCACAAACCTCCCTGCTGATCAAATGATTCAAAGATCCCAGCCCACCCATCCCGATGCCAGACAACCCATAACGCTAGAGATTCCAACCACATGTATTCACACCCTCCGCACAAGCTACCAGCCCCTCAATACCGCCCGCATACTCGACGCTATGTTCACCCTAGTCTTTGTTTTCTTAGATACTCGGAACTCGCTATCACCTCCAAATTTGACCCAAAAATCCACCCCACCATCTCAGACTTGTCAGTACTAGATGGTAAAACAATCTCATATTCAATCAAGTAAGACTGAAAAAAAAAAAAAACTTTCCGGTAGAGCACTTACGTTTTCTCTTTCATCCAGCGACGCAGTGTGAGAAAATCTCCCGGTTGTGTACTCCTTTTTCTCTTTTCCTGTTCCCTCTTTCTGTCCAGCGAGCTTTTTGTCCCACAGCGGACACAGTGAGAACTTTCCCGGTAGAGCACTTACGTTTTCTCTTTCGTCCAGCAACGCAGTGTGAGAAAATCTCCCGGTCGTGTACTCATTTTCCTTTTTCCCGGTTTCCTCTTTCTGCCCAGCAAGCTTTTTGTCCCTCAGTGAGAACTTTCCCGGTAGAACACTTACGGTTTCTCTTTCGTCCAGCGACGCAGTGTGAGAAAATCTCCCGGTTGTGTACTCCTTTTTCTCTTTTCCTGTTTCCTCTTTCTGTCCAGCGAGCATTGGTCGCACAGCGGACACAGTGAGAACTTTCCCGGTAGAGCACTTACGTTTTCTCTTTCGTCCAGCGACGCAGTGTGAGAAAATCTCCCCGTTGTGTAGTCATTTTCCTTTTTCCCTGTTTCCTCTTTCTGCCCAGCGAGCTTTTTGTCCCACAGCGGACACAGTGAGAACTTTCCCGGTAGAGCACTTACGTTTTCTCTTTCGTCCAGCGACGCAGTGTGAGAAAATCTCTCGATCGTGTACTCATTTTCCTTTTTCCCTGTTTCCTCTTTCTGCCCAGCGAGCTTTTTGTCCCACAGTGGACACTAGGGGTGGAACGGTACATGTATTCGTATTGAACCGAAACGGTACGGGGGTCACGGTTCGGTGCACGAATTTACACGCAGAATACACGGTATAAAAAAAAAACTTGCGTGCAAATTAATTAATGTAATGCGGAACTACTGTTAGATACGCGGGTTCTTTAGGGACACATAATCTGTACCCTCGGCTTAGCTCTGAACGCGCGTTCACTTCAAACGTTGGCTTTACGCGCGTCCTATTCGCTTTGGAGTAGCGTCGAACTAGACGCGAATTTGACGCTCTATTCGCGTTTGGTGTGACCGCATAATGAACAGGCTGCGATGTCAAGATTGCAATGCTGGAGTGTGTGTGTGCGCGCGCGCGAGAGAGAGAGGCGCGGGCGCGATCGAACTGTGTGTGTGTGTGAGAGAGAGAGGCGCGGGCGCGATCGAACTGTGTGTGTGTGTGTGTGTGTCAAGTCAAGTCACCTTTATTTATATAGCGCTTTTTACAATTCAAATTGTTTCAAAGCAGCTTTACAGAGATAACAGAAAAACAATGTTGTAATAGTATTGTTAAATTCAAAATTAAATGTTAAATGTCCCCAACTAAGCAAGCCAAAAGCCAATGGCAACAAAGGCGAAGAGAGGCGAAAAAGGCAACAGTGGCAAGGAACCAAAACTCCATCAGGTGACAGAATGGAGAAAAAAACCTTGGGAGAACCCAGGCTCAGTCAGGGGGCCAGTCCTCCTTTGGCCAACAAACGAACAGTGTATGATTATGAGTTAGGCAGCATAACGTCAGGAGTCAGATGTGATCAGAACTTTCATGATATTTATCCAGTTCATCTGGTTGGGTTGGGTCATCCGGCCGGTGAGGAGATGAGTGTGTTGAGGTGTTCATGGGCCTTCACAGTGTTGATGGGCTGGCTCATCAGGGATGCGTTGTCATCGTGTCCATGTGATGGTCCTTCCTCAGATCTGGATATGGCCTGGATCCGGCGGTTCGCGGTAAACCTCGGGATAAACAGAGACTAATATTAGCGTAGACGCCATCCTTCTTATGATGTACAAAGTACATCAGGAATTATGGGAAGTGTTCCCGGTTCCGGCTGATCTAAACTATGCAGCCTAACATTGAATTATAGAAATCTATAATGTGTTATGTGTATGCTAAGCCAAAGAGATGTGTTTTTAGTCTAGATTTAAACTGACAGACTGTATCTGCTTCCCGGACTGTGTTAGGAAGATTGTTCCAAAGTTTTGGTGCTAAATAGGAAAAGGATCTACCGCCAGCAGTCGATTTTGATATTCTAGGTATTATCAACTGGCCAGAATTTTGAGATCGCAATAGACGTGAAGGACTATAATGCGTTAAGAGCTCGCTCAAGTACTGGGGAGCTAAACCATTTAGTGCTTTGTAAGTAATCAGCAATATTTTAAAATTTATACGATGTTTAATAGGCAGCCAATGCAGTGTTGACAGAACCGGGCTAATATGGTCATACTTCCTGGTTCTGGTAAGAACTCTAGCGGCTGCGTTTTGAACTAGCTGTAGTTTGTTTATTAAGCGTGCAGGGCAACCACCCAGAAGAGCATTACAATAATCTAGCCTGGATGTCATGAATGCATGAACTAATTGTTCCGCATTTGTCAGTGAGAGCATATGACGTAATTTAGATATATTTTTAAGATGGAAAAATGCGGTTTTACAGATACTAGACACGTGACTTTCAAATGAAAGATTGGTATCAAAGAGCACACCCAGGTTCCTAACCGACGACGAAGACTTAACAGAGCAGCCATCAATTGTTAGACAGTATTCTGGGTTATTACGTGTGGCAGTTTTTTGTCCAATGATTAGAATCTCTGTTTTTTCAGAATTTAGTAATAGGAAATTACTGGTCATCCAATTTTTTATATCAGCTATGCATTCCGTTAATTTTAAGAATTGGTAAGTTTCGTTAGGTTTTGAAGAAATATACAGCTGAGTATCATCAGCATAACAGTGAAAGCTAATTCCATATTTCCTAATGATATCTCCTAATGGCAGCATGTACAGAGTGAACAGCAGCGGTCCTAGTACTGAGCCTTGTGGTACGCCGTACTGAACTTGTGATCGATAAGACATCTCTTCATTTACTGCTACAAACTGAAAACGGTCAGATAAGTATGATTTAAACCATGCTAGTGCAATTCCACTAATGCCAACATAGTTTTCTAGTCTATTTAAAAGAATGTTGTGGTCGATAGTATCAAATGCAGCACTAAGATCAAGTAACACTAACAGAGAGATACAACCACGATCGGATGATAAGAGCAAATCATTTGTGACTTTAATGAGAGCAGTCTCAGTACTATGGTACGGTCTAAATCCGGACTGAAAATCCTCGCAGATATTATTTCTTTCTAAAAAGGAACACAGTTGTGATGATACTGCTTTTTCTAGTATCTTTGACAGAAAAGGCAGATTTGAGATTGGCCTGTAATTGACTAATTCTGTAGGATCAAGTTGCGGTTTTTTAACAAGCGGTTTAATCATAGCCAACTTAAAGGTTTTTGGTACGTATCCTAGAGACAAAGATGAATTAATGATATTTAGAAGAGGATCTATGACCTCTGGAAGCATCTCTTTCAGTAGCTTAGTCGGTATAGGGTCTAGCATACAAGTTGTGGATTTAGATGAATTAACATGTGTGTGTGTGTGAGAGAGAGAGAGAGGCGCGAGCGAACAATGGAAACATAAAAAACATACTCCGTCATTTTGTTCATACAGATCATTAAACCTGCAAAGTGTTTACTTTGTGTACACTCGCAATAAAACACAACATTGTGCTTTTGTCACACTGTAAACTCTTGTCAAACTGTAACCTACAACTGTCACCCAACCAAAATCACACACACACACACTGTTTTAAAAGCAAAACATATTTATCCAACCCCATTTCAAAACAGTCTGTGGGTCCCATCTTTTGGACATTCATCATATTGCATTGGTTTTCATTTCTTGTCCTCGGAGCACTAATCTGTTTATTTTTAAGTTACACATTCTACATTGATTAAAAAAGAAAATCGAATGTGTTTTTAATGGTAGTATTATTTTATACAGAAATCCATTATTTATAATTCAGATGAGAATAATGTTACATTGTTAAGTAATAATGTTAATTAAAATTAAGGAAAACAAATATATTGATCTGAAATATAGCAAATTAATTTTAAATTATTTCAGGTACAATTACCAAACACATCTCAAGGTCTTTTTATTAATTTAATTAATAAACTAATTATATAAAACTATTGTCAGTGCACTACAAATAAACTGGTTCTATGCCTTTATTAATAAAACTTATTTAAAAAATACAATGCCTTATGCATTTTTGTTTTGCTTTTCCCTCCATTGTACCGAAATCGTATACCGAACCGTGATGTCTGAACCGAGGTATGAACCGAACCGTGACTTCTGTGTACCGTTCCACCCCTAGTGGACACAGTGAGAACTTTCCCGGTAGAGCACTTATGTTTTGTCTTTCGTCCAGCAACGCAGTGTGAGAAAATCTCCCGGGTGAGTACTCATTTTTCTCTTTTCCTGTTTCCTCTTTCTGTCCAGCGAGCATTGGTCTCACAGCGGACACCGTGAGAACATTCCCGGTAGAGCACTTACGTTTTCTTTTTCGTCCAGCGACGCAGTGTGAGTACTCATTTTCCTCTCTTTCTGTCCAGCGAGCATTGGTCTCACAGCAGACGCAGCGTGAGAAAATCTCCCGGATGAGTACTCATTTTCCTTTTTTTTCTGGTTTCTCTTTCTGTCCAACGAGCATTGGTCTCACAGCGGATGCAGCGAGAACTTCCTGCAAACACTGGTCTCACAGCGGACGCAACAAGAACCTTCCAGTAAGCATAGATCGCATTGTCACTCAACCGTCGGCGGGTAAGGCCCGACGGCCACGAGCCGCCCTCCTGGTTGAGCATCCAGGCCCCTTCTTGAGATGCCAGCCTGCCAACTCGGCACTCATTTGGGGGGGTCTTTAGTCCGGCGGCTGTCCTTTGCTCTTTAGCCTTTTGGGGGGAGTACTCTGGGTTCGGGCCTAACTCCGAGCTCGGAGCCCTCCCCCCGGACAGCACGCCAAATACGCAATAAACCTTGTCCACTCTAATTGTATGTAAGTGTGAACTCGTGAAATGATGTTTTATTAACAAAGTTCGGGAGGAGCACGTTCTGTCAATTAACACGAGTGGAGTCCACTCAGCAATCAATGATAAGAGGTGTTTATATAGATTCAGTAATCTCACCTCAATCCATTGAAAGTTTAGCGCATTCCTCCAACGCCCCTTCTCCACACTTTTAGTCCTAACCACTTACATGCGGGGGGAGTACTCTGGGTTCGGGCCTAACTCCGAGCTTGGAGCCCTCCCTCCGGACAGCACGCCAAACACGCATTAAACCTTATCCACTCTAATTGTATGTAAGTGTGAACTCGTGAAATAAAAAGAATCAAGGAAATGGCCCAGGTTGCAATTGCTTACAGAACCAACTTGAAAAGCCTAAAAACATGTCTAGGTTATATTATGTGTTATATTCACAACAAAATCTAAAAAAGAAAGAAAGAAATTGTATTGTGCATTTAGTATTTGAGTGGTCCTACAGTATGTGTTTATAAAACGTCTAAGGTTACAACTGTAACCTATGTTCCCTGAGAACAAGGAATGAGACACTGCGTCAAAGCGCTAGGGGAAACGCCTCAGCGTGACTGATGACTGAAACACTGTATAATCACGACAACCTTGTTGGCCGACATTAGCCATGACGTCATGATCTAGCGTGACCAGGAAGTATAAAAGGGGTGCCTAGAGAACATGTCATCCACTTCTTCACCTGAAGGGACTGTAAAAGCAGACCGGAGGCATGGCGACAAGATGCAGTGTCTCGTTCCCTGTTCTCAGGGAACATAGATTACAGTCGTAACCTTAGACGTTCCCTTTCGAAGGGAACTCGCACTGCGTAAAAGCGTTAGGGGAACGATCTACCCACGCAGCCATGCTGAGGGGATGCTTTAGCAACTATGGCTACAAGCAAAAACACATTAACACATTGTTAAAGCCCCTTACTGCTTACATGTCACGCTAACAGTAGCACTACTCCCTACGGCCACTGCCCGAGCTTCATGCTAAGCAAGGGGGAACTCCGTGAATCACACAAAGGGCTTGCCAGCTCAAGAGCATGGGAACCACAGCCCGACTTTCAGAGGGGGGTTCCTTTAACCCTCTGGGGTCCGAGGTGTTTTCTGGGTCCTGGAGGTGTTCTGACATGCTCTGACATTTGTGCTTATTTCTGATACTTGTGACATTTTCATGGCTAAAGTCTGATTACACTGTATTTAGCACAAACTCTGCTACAGTAATATGGTGGTTTGTGAAAAAACAAAAAAACATTGGCACTGAAATAAGGTCATACAACCCATACTAATTATTTCAAGACTTTTGAAAATTGTTTCACGTGGCCTAGAATATTTGCTTGAAAACTGTGAAAATCATCCTGACTACTCATTTAGATAAGACAATATATTGATTTAAAGTTTGTAAGACATGTTTTGTGTAAGAAAGCTTTATTCGAGGAGGCGTGAACTATGAACCATCACCCATGAATATTTAGTCTTTTCACACCTGAGAAAGACAAAGGCCCTCCCCTAATGGCCCTATAAGGTGCTATCAGCTGTCTTTATCAGGAACCTTGCACAAAGAATGAGGAGAGACTTAAAAAAGAATGGCTTTTAGATTGTTTGGATTTATTTACAACACAACACTATCCAAAGATACACAACAAATTACAAAAAAGCACATTAGTAAACACTGATCTAAAGACAGAGACTTGGACAGTCCCACACCTTTGTGCCATTCCTAAAACATAGTAGGCTACATACCTGTCATCTCTAAGGTGTTTGATTTTTCACTTTACCATGTACATCTACAGAGACTCATGTGAATGTCAGTAGGACTCATCAGTGGCTTCTGGTCCTTGTAAAAGAAAACATTTAGGAAAAAAAACACCTGTGAACATGGAGATATCAGGAGATACTGTTTTAGATTTTTCTGGTTAAAATGATGAAATTTACTAAATACATACATACACTATATATATGAACTCCCAAGTGTGTTGTGCCTTGTAGGCATATATGTGTAGGGATGCATGAAATAATAACAATAGCCTATAGCAGGCAGCCTATAAATCGTTAAAAAGTTCAGTAACAATACATATAGAGAGAAAACTATGTGGATTATCATGTTACTTCAAACGTTTCCATTCGTTACGACGTTATGAAATGAGACTGGAGTAAAAACATGAAGCCTAATGATTGGTTTGTTTTGCTTTTCAAACCCATAGCGCAAGTGATTCAAACTCAGCGCGTGCAAACATTTATACACACCACACACATATATATTGCGATATATAGCATATACACACATATACACACATACACTCACTGGCCACTTTATTAGGTACACCTGTCCAACTGCTCCTTAACACTTAATTTCTAAGCAGCCAATCACATGGCGGCAACTCAGTGCATTTAGGCATGTAGACATGGTCAAGACAATCTCCTGCAGTTCAAACCGAGCATCAGTATGGGGAAGAAAGGTGATTTGAGTGACTTTGATCGTGGCATGATTGTTGGTGCCAGAAGGGCTGGTCTGAGTATTTCAGAAACTGCTAATCTACTGGGATTTTCACGCACAACCATCTCTGGGGTTTACAGAGAATGGTCCGAAAAAGAAAAAACATCCAGTGAGCGGCAGTTCTGTGGGTGGAAATGCCTTGTTGATGCCAGAGGTCAGAGGAGAATGGCCAGACTGGTTCGAGCTGATAGAAGGGCAACAGTGACTCAAATAACCACCCGTTACAACCAAGGTGGGCAGAAGAGCATCTCTGAACGCACAGTACGTCGAACTTTGAGGCAAATGGGCTACAGCAGCAGAAGACCACACCGGGTGCCACTCCTTTCAGCTAAGAACAGGAAACTGAGGCTACAATTTGCACAAGCTCATCGAAATTGGACAATAGAAGATTGGAAAAACGTTGCCTGGTCTGATGAGTCTCGATTTCTGCTGCGACATTCGGATGGTAGGGTCAGAATTTGGCGTCTACAACATGAAAGCATGGATCCATCCTGCCTTGTATCAACGGTTCAGGCTGGTGGTGGTGGTGTCATGGTGTGGGGAATATTTTCTTGGCACTCTTTGGGCCCCTTGGTACCAATTGAGCATCGTTGCAACGCCACAGCCTACCTGAGTATTGTTGCTGACCATGTCCATCCCTTTATGACCACAATGTACCCAACTTCTGATGGCTACTTTCAGCAGGATAATGCGCCATGTCATAAAGCTGGAATCATCTCAGACTGGTTTCTTGAACATGACAATGAGTTCGCTGTACTCAAATGGCCTCCACAGTCACCAGATCTCAATCCAATAGAGCATCTTTGGGATGTGGTGGAACGGGAGATTCGCATCATGGATGTGCAGCCGACAAATCTGCGGCAACTGTGTGATGCCATCATGTCAATATGGACCAAACTCCCTGAGGAATGCTTCCAGCACCTTGTTGAATCTATGCCACGAAGAATTGAGGCAGTTCTGAAGGCAAAAGGGGGTCCAACCCGTTACTAGCATGGGGTACCTAATAAAGTGGCCGGTGAGTGTATATGCGATCGAGACGGTCCAAACTATGAAACATTATTCTTACATAATCATACATATCTACGTGTGAGCAGATATCCACACAGTATTTAACAATTGTAAAGACTCAGGGGTGGATCTGATTACGGGGAATTTGCATAGCATAATTAATAATTCATAATTAATAATTATTCATACAGGTTTGTATCAGATCAGTCTTACATGTTAATACATCTCCCGATAAGGGATGATATGTTATTTTACCTGCATGCATGCATGTGTATCTTAGTAACTAACCACAAGTTGATTGCGATTAGCTACACAGATCACGTTTTACAAACAGGTAAAATTAATTAGCTCAATTAATTTATAAAGTTTAGGAAAATCAATTCTGTGGCCACAAGAATTAGCTTTCCCGCCCTATAAACAAATACTCTTTAAAGTATCTTTAATTTGTAAAGCTCGTAGCTTTGATCTAGCAATTTCAGGGACCCGAAGTATGAGCAGACACAGTAAATCCATCAAATGAGTATCATGAATTTAATAAGAAATAACTAGCCTATGCATTTACTACGTTACAGGAATACATGTATTTACAAACATTAATGACAAAGACACGCGGGGAGTCTAGACAATGGGAACACGTGTAAAAGTGAGTGAGAGTGAGAGTGAGGAGAGAGAGAGAGAGAGAGAGAGAGAGAGAGAGAGAGAGAGAGAGAGAGAGAGAGAGAGAAACGGAGATCTGTAAGGGTCAACCGTTTGGCAAAAGTCACCTGGACAACGGAACCTCAGACCTGACAACAAGGAATCACAAAATCGCCCCTTTTGAGGCAACAACCGTACAGCATAATAAATCTGGATAAGAAATAAATACTTGCACCGTCTCTTAGTTTGCAGAGGAGAAGGCGTGCGTGTGTGTGTGTCCTTGGGGCGCGCCTGCTCGTTCATTGAGCGGTTGCGCGTGGTGGTCCATGTGTCCCACGTGGTTTCCTGGTGGTTCAGAGCGCGGACTTTCAAACGCAGGTCTTTGAGGTAAATTTACCAAAGAAACAATTCAGGCTAAGTTCATTCCTCGTCTGTGGAAATGAACTCGGTAGGGTACTTAAAAGAACTTAGAATTAAACAAAGAAAGAAAAGATAAAAGATCTCCGGAGGAGATCACTAAGAAGTCACATCCTGACGCCAGAGGTAAGAGGGAAGTGAGAAGAGGGCCAGTCCTTTTGAAGACCTGATGTTTCCGCCTCCTCTGAAGCGGATTGTCCTATCGTTGTTCAGGAAATCTTGAGCGGGAAAGTTGTCTTTGTTTGGTCTGACAGCTTTATCTACATAAATTACGACAGAGGCAGAACCTGGAGAACCTGGAGAACATGGAGGCCTCCAGACCTCCAGAACATGGAGGCCTCAGCAGGATGACTCTCGAAGGAGAGGAGGCCTGACACATGCTAGAATACAGCGACAGGCTTGTCTGGAGTCCTCAGCAGGATAACTCTATTAGGAAGAGGGGCCTGCCAGACTTACACCGGCACCTAACAAGCCGCAAATATGGAGGCCTCAGCAGGATGACTCTCGAAGGAGAGGAGGCCTGACACATGTAGATAGGACATCTAGCTTGATTACCACCAGTGCTAAGGGAGCGAGGGTCCTGAAACAACTCCTCAGAGAGAGAGGGATCACATCTTAAGCTCTACGTGGAGGGCTGTTTGCATGGCGGCCTCAGCAGGATGACTCTCGAGAAGAGGAGGCCTGACACATGCTAGAATACAGCTACAGGGTCGCCTGGAGGCCTCAGCAGGATAACTCTATTAGGAAGAGGAGCCTGCCAGACTCACACCAGCATTGAGTTTCTTAGAAACCTTAGGCCTTTGCTTCCCTGAACTTTCCGTCCACCGCCTCAACGGAGGTCCCGAAAAGCTCAGAGGGCAAGACCGGGGCAAAAAAGGTATTTTCTGCCTGCCAGGTTCACCCACAGATGCCTCTCCGTGGCCACCCTGGCCGCCAACGATCGCCTGATTTTCTGTGCAGCGCAGCACCAGCCTGACCTGCCGCCGCGTATGCCCTGCCATTCAGACGAGATGTGGTCCGGGTTGGAGTAGGCAGGGTTGGAGTAGGGTTAGATGGCCTGCTCATCTTGGCTCGAAGCCAATAGAGCACTGGCTGTTGGACCAGAGGATGCTTCAGAAAGCGCATCACTGCCCAACAGCACGTTCTTGTCAGCCTCCGATGAGTTTGAGAGATTCATTCCTCTCTCAAACTCATTGGCGAGCTCCCTCTGGGATCTGAGTCTCCTCTCAGCCTCGGCACGAGCGGGACCCGAACCGCGGGTTTCCCTCAAGAAAAAGGACAGACGAGAACGCTCACAGTTTGCGCGCTCTGCACAGAAGCGCACAGAGTGATGCTCTTCACCCAGACAAAGCACACAAAGGTCGTGAGTGTCACCAGGTGTGATAAACCTCTCACACGGGTAAACACATTTCTTAAAGCGCTTGTTTGGCATAATTATCTTTTTACTGACATTGCAACAGTCCCTGAAGACGAAAAGAGGATGACATGTTCTCTAGGCGCCCCTTTTATACTTCCTGGTCGCACTAGACTAGAGCATGACTTCATGGCTGACGCCGGCCAACAAGGTTATCGTGATTATACAGTGTTTCAGTAATCAGTCACGCTAAGGCGTTTCCCTTAGCGCTTTGATGCAGTACGAGTTCCCTTCGAAAAAGAACTTTGTTTGTATTGAACACTGTAAAAAATAAATTTGTAAAATAATTTTTTTTCCTGTTATTTTCTGTTAAACACAACGCAATGAAGTTCAACATTCAAAGTACAGGTAAAACACCAGTTTAAAAAATAAATATGGAAAATTCCGTCAAATTAATACAGTAGGGTTACATTGTGCCCTATCTTTACAGATTTAGAGTGTAACAATCCCAGACTAAAATGCATGTCTGAGCTGTTTTAACTGAAAGAAACTTGCTCTGACATATCTTAAAATATGTCAGTGGCAGTGCAATTGTTTTGTCTCCATATCCACGCCAGTATTTTTGATTTTATACGGTAGCCTACATTTAAAAAAAGTTACGTAAATAGCCTGACTGAACTAAGGCCTGATCCTGGTTTACACCGTGTCCTAACTAAACGCGACGTTGCGACACGCGATAAAAGGTATCTTTTCCGTGAGTTTTTGTCTGTAATCGATTCTATTTAAAAAAATAAATAAAAATAAATAGTGAAGAATTTTTAAATCATGGTAGTATTTTTTGCATTGCTTTTAAGTTTTGCTAATTGAAAAAAACTTTGCATAGATACAGGTTGATTCTCATACTGTATTTCTTCTTTTTTCATCTGATTTTTTTCTGAGAATGTGGTGTTATTTACCTCTTGGTGTTATTTACCCATCCACACCAAGGTATTTGTGAAGTTTGTGTGGATAAAGAGCATCTTGTTCACCCCAGGTGAATGTCTTTCCCATGCAGCCTTGAATGAAGCAGCAGTCTGTGGGAATAAAAAAAAAAGAAGAATCTTTGATTTCATGATGTGCACACCTGGGATGGACAGTTTGTGACTGAAATAACATTTTCTTCTACACTGCAGAAGTCTACCTTCAAACCTGCAGCATTATTGTGACAGCATAGACTACAGTTTGTCTCTGCCACATATATCAAACATGATGTAGATGTGGTTGCTCTTTAGTCAGAGTGTATTTCATATTCTAGCTATACTGCTCTCCATGGAAATACATTATTGACTTCAGCGTAAGGCTGCACACGACAGGTCATGGCCTGTAGGTTGATCAAAGCTTTTTCAATCGAAGATCAAGATTTTTAGGCTCAGAAATTCCAGCAGAAGAAACATTTTCTATTCTCAAAAAGAATTTGAATGTTTAATTAAACATAATTTAGGTATTTTTTTATTCAGGTATGAGGGTAAAGCATTTTCAAAGCAATTGTCTTAAATTTGTGTTTGTTTCTGAAGGTCAGGGTGTTGTTTAGCATGATGAATTCTCAATTCTTAAAAAAGATAAGGATGAAACTGGGGGGAAAAGCAGACTAAATAAAAGTGTTTATTCAAAAGGCAATGAAGATAAGACATTGCCAGCCTGCGTGTCAGGTTATATGTATCGTAAGCTATTTCTAAATTTGCCTAAAATGCTAAATGCCTTATTGGTTGTATTTTATTTTTCTTCTTTAGTTACTACAGCTTCTAATCAAACAAAAAATGTGCATAGCAAAGAGCTAATTAACCAAGAGCCAAACAATCTCATGAAAATGAGAATCTAGAATGTTCATTAGAGATCATCATAAATGTGTCTTTCAAAATCCAAACGCTCCAGCCTTTCAAAGAAGCAGTTTGTTTTTTGTCCTTTATTGTCTCTGTTATTAATGTGCATATTCATGAAATATTCCTTGAACTAGGAACAGGCAATTGAGTCAGTTTACCCTGTGGGCTTGTCTCTGTATTTTGTCTTTTCAGAGGTCTTTCAAGTAATTATTGCATTTACGAAACCAGTAAACACTTTGCAAATTTATCTCTTAAATCTGCAAATGGAAACAACACATTTCGCACAGCTTGTCTTGAAGCAGGAAAAGTGCACATAATTGCTGAACACACAACTCAAAAATAATTCCAATTAGCAACATTACCTCCTTCAAGGAGAAACTGTGTCCAAATAAATTGTTATTAATTACACCCATGGAGAACATGTTTTGGTTAAAGAAGCTAATTAATTCAGATTTTTGTCCCCATTCCTTTGCCTTTAAAGTGTGGTGGAAAAACTCTGAATGAGACACCCCGCCAGATCCATCAGAAATGCCATTCATTAAAACATGACAGGGAGTCAGTCTTTCAAGATGCCTACTTAATAAGCCCTGTGTTCACATGCCACCCTAAGCTTGTTTAAAAGTGAGAGTGAGTCGTTGATGAATAAATACCATGATGAAGAAAAGGTCACGTCACAACCAGCCCTGTTGAGTGTCATGATACTTCTTGCCCTTGTTTTTCCTACTAAGAGGGAACCTGTTTACCTTAACCTGTTTAAACTGTTATCACTGCCTCTTTTTTTTTTTCTTTCAATGTTCAATCATCTTAGAATAAGGGAATGTAACTGACATTGCCGCTGTTAAATGATATACTACATTCGTATTAATACAGCAGCAAATTCAAACACACTCTCTCTCTGAATCTCCCATCGCTGTCTAGAGGTTAACTGTGTCAAGTCTCACACAAACACAATACGAATGTTATAATGCAGCTAGAGCAGGGATCAAGCTTCATCGGGACGCCATTCTCTCTTTTCACAGACTGTGATAAAAAACTACATTTATAACACTACATATTTTACTATATGTTTAATTAAAAGCCTGTCATTTTATAGCAAAAAAACTCCTCATCAACCCTGCTTCTACGGGGAGTAAATGAAACATTGTCCTTGAGTGTTGGAATCAATCTCTCTTTATATTGTTTTATCTTTTGGAAAGTTGTGAACATGCAATAGTGGATTCCGTGTACCAGAAGTTGACGCTATAGTAGGCCTATATAAAAGTGTTCTAATTCCAGACATGTGAAAAGTGTCCCATCAAACCAATGTTGGTTTTAGAATAAAATTGTATATTTGTATTAAATTGTATAACTCTTTTGCGTTTCCGAGCAACACACAGTAGTGGTGTGTCGTTCCTGAATGAAACAGTGTTTTTAAGCAAATCGGGGGAGTGAATCATTCAATGAATCACTCACAAAACCAGACACTTATTAATTCCTGATTCCTGAGTCGGGGTTTTGAACAAATTGGTTGAATTCATGATTCAGTGACTCACTCATAAATGCAGCCATGGCGCCACCTACTGGTGTAACAATGTAACCCGCAGAAAATTAATTCCTACCACTAAATACACAGACTGATTGTCTCGAACAAACAGACAAGTGGAGTGATACAAACAGTGGAAAATCTCAGTGCTGTTTGGACTGTATACCAGAACTAACTGTTGTATAATATACAAAACTCCACTTTACTATGAGGCAGTTAAAGTAAACGGTCAGTAAATTCCAGAACCACTGCCGTCAACAAAACCCACATTTGGCAATGCTCCTAAAAATGTGGCACTGGAATAAATGGCCCTGAGCTTCTTCTGAAAACAGTGTATCATTTTCAGCTGCATAGTATTGATGGGAGATTCTACAATACAAAAACCATATTGATTTCCATTGCCAATTCAAAGACCGAGAGAATAGGGTAGAAAAACGCAGCTATGCACATTCTTTCTCCTGTCTGTAAGGGATGCTACAAAAGAATAGCAGACCAAATTAGTCTTATTAAAAGAGAAAAAGAGAAAGACAGAGAAGCTGAGGTTGTTTCATAAAGGGAGCTTATTTAATTAATGGTGTTTTTGTGAGGTATCAACCATATGCTTTTTCTTCTGCTAGAGATGAGTCTGTGTCGTCTATGCTTGGATAGCACAGACACGAAGGCAGTATTGATATGCTAATGTTGCTCTCCTCATTAGCTGCAATTAATTAGAACTGGCCGACTGGGCACCGCTGTTTTAGTGTGCCGGCCAGCCATGCTGTTTATCTGGAAATAAGAGGCGCTGCACTGTGATGCAAAAAAAGACTGACTGAATGACACGGAGGAGATGATGATGTGAAAGAAAGTAATACCAAGCACCAGACCTTGATGAGGAGTCACATCATGACACCATTAAGAAACAGAAAAGGCTCAGTCGGTTTGTTAGAAGAGAGAGAGAGAAGCACAGAGAAGATAATTTTCCAATAATTGTTTAGACTTTTTATGACAAGTTTAGACTCCAGAAGACAATAAAATTATAACTTCACTATGCCCCTGAAGACCCTTAGAATAACTTAAAGGGATAGTTAACTAAAAAGGAAAACCCTGTTATTTACTCACCCTCATGTTGTTCAAAACCTGTATGATTTTATTTCTTCTGTGGAACAGAAAAGAACAGACATTTTTTGAAAAATGTTGGGGTCTAAACAATAGTAGACCCCTTTAATTTCATTGTATGGAAAGATAAAAAGACCTCTAAAAAAAAAAAAAACATTTCAAAATATCTTCTTTTGTGTTCCACAGAAAAGTCATTCAGGTTTTCAAATAATATGAGGGGGGAGTAAACTGCTGGGTGAACTGCCCCTTTAAGACACAATGCATCCGACACATTCTGTTCCTCTTATTTTGTATTTACCAAACAATTGGATCCTTGGCTCCGCAGAGCACAACATAACCATTTACCAACCAAACAAAAGTTGACAAATTGACAATACAATGTAATTAACCCAAAACATAACAGAATTAGTACACAAAGCAAAGGAAGCAATTTGCACTGACAGAGCAATACAATATTTGTAATTGTTTTATGCCGCAGCTGATATTTTGTTGAATTCTTGCATTCATATGCATTTCTGGATTCCTGGTTTGCCCTTACTCCACAATTTCATATCTATCATTATTAATTTTGGTGCATTCATTTTCTGTACACTCATTTTTCGTACACATAAATGTCTGAGAAAAGAGAGCTGGCTGCCTGCAGGTGCTTGTGTATCACACCTGAATCTGGAATAACATTGATCTACTTGCACTGAGATGTGTGTGGAGATGAATAGAGAGAATTACAGTGCAGTGACCAGTTTTGTTACGCTGTTCTCTGGAATACTTGACTTTGATTGGTCAATTACAACATTCCTATGTCAAATATTTCTCCACTGCTAAACTGTAGGCCTATTCATAATGGTCATAATTATGAAGTATGTTCATGTCCATTTATTATTTATTTATTTGATAAGCAGCTGCTGTGTAGTAACTAGGACACATTTTTGGCATTAATGACAAAGTTATTGCTCAGCCTTTATTCAGAATATTCTACACTATATTCAGATTCTGTATCTGTGTTGAAAAGGATTGTGAGTTTCCCTTATTTCTGATTAGCCGTTTCACAAAGGATTAATTGTTCTGGCTGTCGTCTTAAAGGGATAATTCCGTAACAAAACTAGCCCTATGGCCAATCAAAAGTAGCCCAATGACCATATCACAAATAGGCTATCAAAACCCAAAATATGCCACTCTCAAACCTAAAATACACATTATATCGTAGTTATGATCGTAAACACAGCTCAAAGGCTCCCTAGCAGTGGCCCTCCTTCACAAAACTTAACATCTAGTTTATCACAGTTTTATGATTGGTAGAATATTGGATATTTCAATACAAGCATTTCAGTCAAACAAAATGTATGCAAAATGTCAAACCTTTCAACCGTGGGGAGAAAAAAAAAACTGATAGTAGCCCCTGCGAACTTGGCAGACCTGATGGAGTCTCATGGGGGCAGATATGAGAACACATGATAAGCTGAACAACACTACTCATTTAGCTAAACTCAGTGCTTTTAGTTTGCATATTAATTAATCTTAACATTTAACAAAAACTTGGCATTAACATGTAGAACCAGACAGAGTTCTAGTTTTGCACATTTCAAACAGTGCATTTTAGAGTCCACGTTTGATCTTATTTCATGTTTTTTCTCTTTTAATACTTTCAAAATTTAAATGGGATTTATTACAATTTCTGAAAAGATCTTTGATTATGTTACATTGTCAATTGCAGTGAGGCATGATCATTATGTGCACTTTAAAATGACTGAATTGTGTGTTTTATCTTTACTTTTTAATCTTTTTTTTTTTTTTTATCTATTACATAAAAATACAGTTATTTTTTTAACTTTCTCAAAGAATCCTGACAAGCACCACACCTTCAACATTGATGCTAATGACAAATGTTCCTTGAGCAGCAATTCAGCATATTAGAGTGATTTCTGAAGGATCATGTGACACTGAAGTAATTATGCAGAAAATTCAGCTTTGTCATCACAGAAATAAATTACATTTTGAAATATATATAAAAAAAGAAAACAGTTGTTTTAAATTGCATGATATTTCACATACTGAAATATAACATAACTGTTTTTAGATTGAATAAATGCAGCCTTGGTGATACATGTCTCAAACAAAAAAATCAAACTGACCCCAGACTTTTGAAAGGTAGCACAGTATGCTATTGAAATTCAATCGGCAGCCTGCAGTGATCCTCAACTTTAAACCGGTGAATACACTACTCAAAGATAAGTGCCATTTCTATATCACCAAAATGGGGATGCCAAACCTGTCCTGAACAGATCTGATAGAGGAAGCGCTGAGTCACAAGACTGATCTCAGAGCAGAAGGTGCATGTGATGATGATGGAGTCTGTCAGAGCAACAAATCCCATGACTTCAGACCCCAAGGGCTTCCTCTGCCGTCTTTCAAGAGAGAGAGAGAGAGAGAGAGAGAGAGAAAGAGGTGACCTATGTGTGCTCTAACTCTCTCTCTCTCTCTCTCTCTCTCTCTCTCTCTCTCTCTCTCTCTCCCTCTCTTTCTCTCTAACTTCTTGCATTTTGGCCATTATTTTCTCTTCTCATTCTTCACATTGTCACACCCCTTTACAACGTGCCTTCACATTCTCTCCTCATTGCCGTTTTTTTTCACCGGCAAAAAAGATTGATAATCGCTTGGCATATTGATGTGGACATTCTTTCAAATGTTCACATCAAAGGTTTCCCTGCCAAAGGTTTCATTTCCATTTGTCTCTGCACAAAATCTCTACATTTATACATGTCATCCTGTCATCTCATTTGAGCATGTCAACCCTCAGCATATCCCAATGATAATCAGACCCAGCTGTCTGCGCCCCTACATCCCTGTAAATGGAATTCAGTTATCAGACCAAAATTTTCAGTTGCATATAACAATTCCAACAGTCTGAAAGGCTGCAAAATAACTTATATATAGTAATAAAAGTTGTCTGTTTACTTGTAACAGATGGCTGTTCTTTGTAAAGAGCATTGACATGCAGTTGAAGGCCCATACTGAAGAGATTCATTTCTCTTCTTCTATTAATTCCACCACATCTTTCCTGCACAGCATTCATTTGCTTTCTTATCTTCACACTCAGAGAGACATCCAGTGTGTGGGTTTTATCAGGAGCACATCTTAACCTCTTATCTAGTTTAATAACTTTGTAATGCCAGCAACGGGGTGAATCGCTTTAATGGAATAAATAATGCTGCCAAGGGTGCATTGTGATTGAATAAGTTAAAAACATTCATAGATCTTAGCACTGAAAAAAAATTGGATCAAAGGTTTACTTTGTCTCAACTTAAAAAATGGAATTTACACAAATCACATTTCTATAGTCAATTGAAAGTAAAAATACTCTTTCAACCAAAGAGATTTGTTAAATTAGCATTAAATTATAAATTATTATTTGGATTAACTTAATTTTTCTAACTTTTAGATAGTAAATATCAAAATAAATACAAAACAAAAAGACACACAACATGAAATATCACAAAATTTTGTCTGAAAAAATAAGCCTTTTACACTCTGGAATCAAACATTTAACTGTTTATTTAGTGCAATCTTTCAACAAACTCTCAGAAACCAGAATTTTCACTTGTTCTAAAAACATTTGAGGAATAATTCATTTGATTTACAAGTCAATACTGAAACCGTTTTAGTGCATGACTTAAAAAGAAAAAGAAAAAAAAACACATTGATTAAAAAAAAAAAAAAAACATTCAATAATAAAACTGTCAACAGTGTCATTTTGTAAAAAAAACAAAACACAAAAAAACATCCATCAATAAATGTATACATCAATTGCATTTGCTACAGAAAAATTTCAACTGGGACATTTCAGATGATTGCATACATTTAGGAATTTAACAGAAAACACTGAAAAGCCCCTAATATGGTGTTGATAAATCATCCAGTGTAACATCAATTAATTGAAAACAAATTTGAGAGCTGAGAGCTGTCTGACTCCTTCATAGGCTGCTAGGTAATTGCATTTGCCGGCCCAGAAAAGTTAGTAAAGACATCGTTAAAATAGTCCAAGTGACTACAGTGGCTCAACCTTAAGTTTATCAAGCGACGAGTATACTATTTGTGCGCAAAGAAAAAAAAAACTTAAATAATGACTATTTAACTATTCATTTTCTTCTATGTGGGCCTATGATGTGAGTTCATGAGAGTGCCAAGACACATACGCGAGAACATCATGGCACAAACAGATGCAACTGAGGACAACTCATGTAAAACCTCAATACCATTAATGACAATGCTGATGTCCAGGGGAGTGCTTAGACCATCACTTTCACGGAGCACAAAAATGGCCATGTTCAAGTTCTCTCTGTGCTTAATCTTTCTGGCCAATCTGAAAGAAAAGAAAAAAGAAGATACAATTCTTACTCAGAGAGCTACTTCATAAATTTAACTGCTCTTACCAAAAAGAGACCAAATTCTTACCGTTATCTTCTGAATGGACTATAATGTCTCCAAACTGTTGTCATTCATTATCTGTATCTTAAAATTCTCAAGTTCACACTTACATACAGTACAATTAGAGTGGGCAAGGTTTAATGCGTATTTGGCGTGCTGTCCGGGGGGAGGGCCCG
The DNA here is from genome assembly GCA_031834385.1 of Semotilus atromaculatus. NCBI lineage: Eukaryota > Metazoa > Chordata > Actinopteri > Cypriniformes > Leuciscidae > Semotilus > Semotilus atromaculatus. Next base: position 8,020,653 of record JAULUF010000009.1, on the reverse strand, counting down.
AACCCAGAGTACTCCAGAACCCAGAGTAGTTAGGACTAAAAGTGTGGAGAAGGGGCAGTGGAGGGATGCTGCTAAACTGTCAATGATTGAGGTGAGATTGCTGAATCTATATATACTTCTTATCATTGATTGCTGAGTGTGAGTGCACTCCACTCGTGTTAATTATCTGAACGTGCTCCTCCCGAACTTTGTTAATAAAACATCATAAAGACAAACAAAGCAATCACCAACTTTCATAAAGAAAATTACAATGCATGGATTTCCTTTTGCACCAAAGAGCCAAAAGTTTCGCAAGTTTAGTTATTTATAAATAATACTGTGGCGAGCAGGATGAGGTCGAGGGACGTGAGAGAACGGCAGGAGGCCGGTGGCGTGATTAAAGGGTCCCTATCATGATATTTTAAAGTTTCCAAATGTTGTTTTGGAGTCTCCTACAAAAGGTTTACTCGCATCAAACGTCAAAAAACATTTGCACATCACCAGATTTTCAATGATTCTCAAATGACTTGCCAAATGAATCAGTCTCTCTAAATCCCTCCTTTCCGCAAGCTACTCTACTCTGATTGGCCAGACAGCTCAGTCTGTTGTGATTGGTTTACCGCGTATAGCACGCGTCGAAAACAAAAATTCCCATTGCCATAACACCGACAGCTCTGCGTGTCCTGAGGCTTCCTACACTGTAAACTCAACACAGTAACGAACAATGATGCCGATTTTACCATATCAATCCGAGCACGAGTCCGATGATGAAACATTAGAAGAAGAACCATTCATTCAACCCTAACCTCCATCGCAAGGACGACTTGAGCAGGACGTTTCAGTTCAATTGATATATTAATATTTAATTATAATTTGTTGTGATTAAATATTGATATATATAATTGATCTATTTTTGCCTGTCTGTATGTGTACAAATGAGTGCAATCCGTTTAGTCGTCCACACGGGCGATTTAATACTGTAGGTGATAACTCATAACCCGTATGATCAGTTATTGATTATGAATTATTAATTATACTATTCCCCTTATTTGAATGTTGAGACCCTACATCAAAACATTTCAATTTGATGATATTGACGTTATGTGAACAAATTATGTTTGTGTTATACTTAATGGATTCATGTTGATCCAATATCCATGATCACATCATGTAGATCCAACACACTTTTTTTCAGTGTGGGAGCAACACAATTTACTTAATGTGATTTCCCTTATTGTACAAACTTACAAATCATGTTATATCCATGTTTAAATGGCCACTGGGAACAAAATACAGGAAGAATAGGTCAGTATAATTGGCCAAATCATAATTCTGACATCATTTGAGTTGTCAAGAATGTTCCTCATGTAAGGATTCTTAGCTCAAATAAAGGGAATATAATTTTAATAACTGATCAGGAATATGATCAGTGAATCGCATACAGAGAATAAAATTACCCGTAAAGGGAATACGTTGCCAATGGCCTTATACGGACAACTAAACACAACGGATTGTACTCAGTTGTACATACAGGCAGGCAAAAATAGAGCAATTGTATATATCAATATTCAATCACAACGAATTATAATTAAATATTAATATATCAATTGTCTAGAATCGATCGATTCTCAAGATAACTCCAAATGGAATCAATTCGTTATCGAACAATCTGTTCGCCAGCAAACTGATTATACGATCTTTTATTAACCCTCAAGAAAGTTATTCGTATAACTTAGAAAGGCAGACTATTTCTCTGGCCATGAAAAATAGCTTCCCTGTTCTAAACAAAATACTATTTAAAGTATCATCAATTTGTAAAGCTCGTAGCTTAGATCGACATTTCAGGGACTTGTAATATGAGCAAATAGACAGAGTCAATCAATGAATACAATGGATTTAATAAAGGAAAAACTACGTATACGTAACTAATCGTTACAAACAAATAAATGTATATAGACAATAATGGCAATAAAACGAAAGAGAAAGCATAAAGAAAGAGAGAGAGTGAGAGAGAGTTGTGGCAAAATCACAGACAAGGACCCTTACGAGAGAGACAACAAGGAATCAAATCACCCTAAATGGGCGAAAACCCAACGCATTCTCATCCTAGGGCGTCATATTCTGACACTTTGACAAAGCGTCTAAATCCAACGCCCATGGAACCCTTTAGCGTCAATATAACACGCAGAGAGATGGGTAGGTTTAGGTATGGTGTAGGGTTAGGGTTAGACCGCTAGGAGGCGCCTTCTGACCCATATATATCGGCGTCTCATATTGACGCTAAAGGGTACCATGCGCGTTCGATATAGACGCTTTGGCAAAAGCGTCATTATATTACGCCTTGGGATGAGAACGGGCTGGAAAACCTTAAAGCATAACCAAAATACTTGCAAATATGGCTCTCTTGTGTTGCTGAGGACAAGGAATGCGTGTTTGTGCCGGTCCACGTTCTCTCGGTTCTTCAGGAGCGAGCGTTGTCACAGGAAGTTTAGGTGTTCGTTGAAAGTAAAGTTTGTTTCACGCATGTGGAAATGAACAAAGGAGAATACGAAAAAGGAAAACAAAAACTATATAAAACGAACAAAAGAAAAAAAAGACGGACTGAAGATACAGTCGAAGGAAACTAAGCACACACTGAAGATAGAAAAATGAAGAGCGATAAACTGGAGTTCAGTCCTTTTAAGGAAGACCCAGTCCACACCTCTTTGGAGCGAACTGGCCAATAAACATTCAGCAAACCTTGAGCGGGAAAATTTCTTTGTCTTGTCAGGACGGATCATTTGCATAGTTTATGACAGTGACAGAAATGTGGTCAGTTCCCCTCCAAAGATGGTAAGACATAGTAAAATACATTTTATCCTAAACTAATATATTTATATTTAGCTAGGGTTGACAGAGAGGTTCAATTTGGTATCAAGAAAGATGTTTTTGACACATACAACAACAGAGATATATTCTTAGGCTTGAATATAGGCGTTTAGAGTTCAACTAACGCAACTAGACAGTCATAACTAGGCTATTATGAGCTAGAAAACATGCATATACACAGGAACGTATCACATACTTTTCAGAATTACTCAAATTATAGATTTCAATAAAGGAATGTTCATGTATACATGTGTGCGTCTTGGAGGGAGCTTTCTTCAGCCACCTGGAATTCCTTTCTCCGCAGAGAGGAAGAGGTGTGGTGATAGCGATCTGTTTGAAGCTCGGACCCAGAGTTGGGGGATGTTGGTGAGGTGTTCTGGTGAGGCTCCCAGAGTCGTAAATGGTGTCAGAGAACAATCTCATCCAGACATGTTGGTGCCAGGCCGGTAATTTCGATTGCCTAGTCCTGATTCATATTCACGAGTTCAGGGTGTAAAAGCTTTTAGGTTTAAAAGGGAATGTGCATTATTTGTGTTCAGATTAGCGACCATGACTTTTGCCCATACGCTACACTCACAATGCCCAATTTTTGAAACAGGCATAATCAAGAAAACATCTAACCTGTGACCACACTTGATGCAATTTATTTGTTCTCATTTAAGACATGAACCTGCAATTATTTTAAATGAATAAAAACCTTGACTGAAATGTCTAGTCAAAGCCTATAGGAATTTTGATTGAAAAAATACCACACCATTGAAATACAGTAGCTATGAATGAATTGTACGCATTGAGAAATGAAAAGATACAGATAAAACATATATATTTTTTATTTGAGGAAAATATCAAATATGTTGTAATTGAATATCTAGGTATAGTCATTTTCAGCAAAGTCAATAGTTTTAAAATTGCGTTCTTGCTGTCTTCCACTCTGGATTGTGTAGGTGGTACAGAGGCGTGAAGAATCCCCCCTTGAGTCCTGTGCCAGCTCTCTGTGTTTCCTTGATAACTAGCGGGATAATAAGGCACAGAGTGGACACGAATTTCTTTGCACATTTTATTGAACACATCCACACATGTGGGAGAAGGGTGGAAGGCTATAGATGTAAATGTATTATGGGCTATAAGAGCAGTGTGTGAGGGGCAGATTAGTGGCTCCTCTTGTCATGGTGGGAGAACATGTACCTTTGAAAAGCTCTCTGTTATCTGAGGAAAGGGGGTCAAGCGTGGAAGGGCCTCTGTCATGTGATCTGCATCACCAGGTTTGCTATGAGAGATTCTTCAAATGAAGAAGATTTTAGTCATTTCAAAAGGAAATTTTGGGAACAGCATTGCTGGAAAGTAACTAACTAAAAAAGTGACGCTACTTAAAGTAGAACTCCGGTCAATTTTAACATTGAGCTAATTTTTTTGTAAATTTGGAGTGCTGTCAGTACAGAGAACAACGACAAAAATCGGTGTTGCCTACACAGTGTTATTTTCTTTTTAAAATGTGCACCCTGTTGACTTCAATGGGGCAAGTTTTAAACCTGCTTTTAGCCTCTTAACATCCTTGATGTGTCATTACAAGTGCACAGACATGTGAGTGATTTTATTCAGAGTGAACACGGTCAATCTGACTGCAGTAGATGTGAAAGAAATTAATAAAACTGATGTTAATTCAGCCAGCTCACATACCTGTATTTTCTTCCTGTTTTCGGCCGAAGCCCACAGTAGTCGATTGTCGAGTTGGGAGAATGGGATCTCATACAGCCTGGTTGCGCGTGCGAACTCGGTAATCGACTGCTTTGGACTTCGACCGAAAACAGGAAGAAAATACAGGTATGTGAGCTGGCTGAATTAACATAATTTGTATTCATATCTTTCACATCTACTGCAGTCAGATTGACCGTGTTCACTCTTAATAACACCACTCACATGGCTGTGCACTTGTAATGACATATCAAGGATGTTAAGAGGCTAAAAGCAGGTTTAAAACTTGCCCCATTGAAGTCAACAGGGTGCACATTTTAAAAAGACGATAACACGGTGTAGGCAACACCGATTTTTGTCGTTGTTCTCTGTACTGACAGCACCCCAAATGTACAAAAAAATTAGCTCAATGTTAAAATTGACCGGAGTTCTCCTTTAACACTAACGAACAACTTATGCAAGCAAGCAAGTTTTTTTATTTAAATGAGTAAGCTAGCAGTTTAATCTGAGGAAATAATCAAACACAATCACTTAAACGGTTCTTGCTTTCTCTCTCTCTCCGTAGCGTTGGAAAGTCCATTTGAATCGGTTCCTTCGGATAGTTCACGTAAATTAACCAATTAAAACACCATTCGCAGATTTGAGTCCCTGCGTGTACCATTTTTGAATAGTTTAGTCCTAAGTTGGGTGTTTTGTAGACTAACTTAGTGTAGACTACCTGTTCAAGTTTGATAAAGTCATCCTTATTAAATAATCACTTATTTGAAACTCGTCATTGTTTTTGTGCAAGTTCCTCTGGTTGCTGCGGTTTTCACACAATCCCACAAAAACACTAAACTGCCAGTAGGTATGAGCGAGAGTTAGTTAATGTCTGTGCGTGATAGCCATGTGATGAACTGGTCATCCATCCAGGGTGTTTCCCTGCATCCATCTTATTTTGCAACATGGATGTAAGCTATTATCTTTGAATGTGTGAGACTTTGGAATTATTAGCCGCTAAGAAGAAGAATAGCTTTATGAATTGATGTCAAATACATGGTGGTATTTACCTTTGTTGCAGTCTACCCCACTAACAATTAGACAAAAAAAAAAAGAGGCAAAAACAGCAGCAACACCATACAAAAGACCAATACAAAACAATGTCTCTCTTTCTGTGACTGACCATAACTCAAATCCACTTCCTGTTTGACTCAGGAGTGTGTGTACGTTAGTCTACTAGAACAAAATGGTATTTATGCTTAATGAACACTCAACTCCACTGTACCTGTGTAAAGAACATGTAGATCTAACAAAAAAACACTGTCAACGTGTCTGTGAGTTTGTCAATGTGTGGATATTCCCAACCAGTCACAATGGTGACAAATGAATGTTGTTAACCACAGAGTGGTGGGCCCAGAGACTGCATAGGGCACATTTTACCCACACTTCCTTTGGCTTTGAGCTGCCAAATGGCTCCAGACAATATTAAAGTTTCAGTTGGTCTGGTCTCAGAATCCTCCACTGGCTTTTAACATTGTCTTTTTGAAACCTCATCAGTTAGCTTTCTTTTCCAATGTCTGGGCATTTTGTAAAATGATTAAAAATAACATTTTCTTAGTTGTATGTAAGGGGATGGTTGTAACACTTTTTAAAGAAATGTTACAACCTACCCCACCCCTGTTAGCTATATTTATATACCGGTAGCTGTTTTAGCATAATGGTTTGAAATTAGCAGGTTAAAAATGCTTTACATTTAGCCAGATATTTATTTTTATATTATATTTGATTAAATTACATTATCTGCAGAATCTTAAGTAGCTACTAAACAAAATATAATTTTGGTAAAAAAAATTACATTCTTACCTCAAAATAATAAAAAAAAATCTTCTTTATAAAATCTCCAGCATAGACCATGGGGTCTGGAATTCGTATACTCACCATGCGACATATTTTGTCTCATTTTGTGACATTAACATGAAACATTATTGTTTTTCATTTACTATAGGCCTAGTGGCATGCGATTTTGTGTGCAGCCCAGCACCAAGGAATTAGTGGTTTGGAGAATGTATGGATCCAGACTGTTGACCTATCAAATGGTGATTCAAACGTTGTTAGACAAACTACACTTTCAAATAGCTCCCCCCCCCAAACCAACAGTTAACTCAAATGAGAAATCAAGATCATATTATATAGGCCTACTTACCTGCAGGGTTCAGTAGTCATGGTATGGATATGGTGTAAATAGGATGGAAAACTGAATGAGCTCGAACACTTTTTTCTCGTTCTAACTCTCTAATCCCTTTATTGTACCGTTGGATATCATTGTTAAGATTCCCTAAATTAATCGTGGCCTACTTATTTTTAATTAAAGTTGCATTCGTGTGGTTTAAGAACACTCCGGAGAGATGACGAGCTCAGAAGACGTTCTAATTAAGTTGCGGAAGTGTTTTCTATAGATGAAGCGACTTGACTATCATTAAAGATGCACACTTGAGCTCCGAGGAGTCCAGTGTGCAGCTGGGACTGTCTTATACACCTTCAAGGGCTTTCTCAGCAAATAACACAGCTGAATTGCCAATCTCGGTCTTTCTGTTGATTATAAGTCGTTATTATAAGGCTGATAAGCACAAGATTGGCGCTTAGAGACTGACTTGTGATTTTAATTACAGGGGTTTTGCAAGTTGTTTATTTTCAGTGTGAAAGACAAGATTTATTTGTGTTTCAACTTCACATTCGACACATAATAGGCCTATTGAAAAAAATTCGAACAAACTTTCACTGTCTGGCTGTATTCCAGTCGCAAACGCTTTGACGCCACCTGGCGTCTAAAATAAAGCTTGCACACACTACATTTATCAGATTGATCTTTTCTTACCTGCTGTGCACCTTCAAGCTGAACTTCAATCATCAAGTTTCTTTTTTTGTATTTGTGTGTGTGCGTGCGTGCGTACGTGTGGACTAGGCAGGACATAATCTGTGTTTACATTATCATCACTACCACCATCCCGTAATCCCATTTCTGCCTGCTAGTTGGTAAATTATGACATAATAATACCATACACTGTAAAAAAAAAAAGAAAAAAAAAAAAAAAAAAAGATTGGTTTACCTTAAAAAAAGGCAAGTAGCCTAACCTGTTGCCTTAAAATTTTAAGTTCATTGAAATAAAATAAAAAATTAGTTAATACAATGAAGAAGATTGGTTTAATAAACAGAAACTAAAAATATTATGTTATCTGAACCACATAGGCAAAATTATCTAAGTTGATTTTACAAAATAAAAAATGTTGTGATAACAAATCATGCACTATAGCTATATCAAAACATTTCAGTGCCATTTTGTCTCAAGATTCACACCAGAAGGCTGTTTTTTTTTCTTGTTTTTTTCTATAAGGCACGTTTATAAAAGCTACTTAAATGCCCTATAATTGAACTAAATCCTGGCTTAATCTAAGCCTTGTCTGCGAAACCAGGCCCCCAGGTCATAACTGGCATAAAAGTCGTCATTAAAATTAAAATCTGACATATTTGTCAATTGACTTTGTGTCATAACTTTGTCTTTTTTGGTCATTATTTCGACTTTTTATTTCATAACTAACCACTGACTTTTTCATCTCATAATTTCGACCGTTTACAAATGAAAGATTTGTGTTTGTTTATGTGCTAATTATACTTGTGTTCAGGTGCTTGTCCCGAGTCCGACCCTAGGAACATGATTTTCTTTTTTCTTTTCTTTTTCCTCACAACAATGTGCAAATATACAAATGAATATTCTTCACGTCACACAGTTTAAGTACAACTTTTATTAATACTGGAATCATCACAGTGTGTTTTGTTACATTATCTGTGACTAAACTTAAAAATGAGAAGGATAAATATTACCAAAAAAGGAAATGATGTTATCAGCAACAGTGGCAAATTAGCCTTAGGAAAACAGCACAATAAATTAAAGCAGAAGAGGAAGCGAGAAATAAGAAAGACAGAAACGACAGAACCTGTAGCGTTAACGTTAACTGTTACTCAACTTCAGTCAGAGGATGAAGGGAGGGAGGATATCGGACGAAAAGAACAAAAACAAAACAAATAACGTTACACACGTCATATTTTTTTACATGAGAATGAAGTATTACAAAATAGTCATGTACACCGGCTAAGTGTTGAGTTGTAGAGCCTGTTGTTGTTAGGCATGTGGGTGATGCTACTTGTATCCGAGCGGAAAAGAAAAGACTCTCAACTCAGGCTAACGGCGTAAGACATACGGCCCAGTTTCCATGACACCCGGTTGCCAAGCACTCCTTCCACGAGCGCGCGGTGGAGATGACAGCGAGCGGAAATCGCAGTGTCGTGGCTGAACCGAGCGTGGGAGACGGAGACGGGTGTCTTTCAGGGCATTTCTCTATTTTCCACGAACAGCGGGTGGATAAGGAAGATGGGGGCTGCACGTGTTTCGGTCTAAATGAGTATTTCATCCCTCTGTCACCCGCACCACATTATAATTTATTGTCTGTAGCCATTTTAGAGATGTGAAACAACGCAGAAGGAAATGGGACGACAGAGAAAAGGCTTGAGTGCAGTAGTGAATGAATGAATATCAAAAAGGCATAAAGTTGCTTAAGGCTAACATTATACTTATTGATTGTGCTAACTCTATAGGATTTGGTCAATTACTTAATGTAAATATAAAGGATAGCCAAATAGACTTCGTTTTTGGCATTTGCTTGGCTTGCCAACAAATTTTATGTGAAGGCAGAACTGAAGACACTTCAGTTTAAAAAAAATATATATCCAATGTGCTATAGCCTACTTACTAATGGTTCTCCAGGTAACAGCAATCACATCAAAATGATCATCTGGAAGGGACGCATTTAATTTTTTTTAATGATTTATTTTTAGGTGAGAGTGGGAGATGTTCGGGATAGCTCTTTATAAGAGCTTGCTTTGTTGTGAGATAATGTTAGGATTCAAATTAAATATTGCTCTCAAAAATCACATTTACACATCATCAAAGCACATATATTTCTAAAGCACTTCTTCCCTGATAATAACTAAAACAACCAGGGGTGTTCAAGGAACAAACAACCCAATCTCATGAGAAAATATGGTTGTTTCAAATGATGTTTGGGTCAAATATGGACAAACCCGACCATTGGGTTTAAAAATTCAAGTTAAATATTTAAACCAACGGTTGGGTTTGTTCATATTTGACCAAAATGGTTGAAACATCCCAGCATTTTTTAGAGTGAGGGTGGTGATTTCGTTTAAGTTTTGTACAATGTGATTTGTATGGAAAAGTATGATTTTTAGAATAATAAAACATAAGCATGAGGGTCCAAGTCTAAACCTAATCGTCAGTGAGGGTTATTGACCGCACTGGGCCCCACTCCAAAATTCGTTCTGAATTAGTTCTGAAAAATAGTTCTGAATTTCCATGAGAGTGTATTGGACAAATTCTGAATTCTGAGCTTCACAAATTTCAGGTGTAAGATAATCGGCCAACAAAATCACATTTTCACAGCTGAATTGTGATTGCTGCCTTGTAGTGAGAAAATCACAATAACATTCAGCGGGAGACAAATGAACATGACGCGAGTAATGTTAAACACTGAGAAGAAAAACAAAGAGAATTTTTTTTTTAGAATCACCTGAGAACCAAAATAGTCAGTCTGCTGTGTGAGTATGTGGGTATTTAGAAGCTGAAGGCTGAGCTCATAAGTGATAGTTTTTCTATCCACCAGTTTCCTCTAGAGGGACTTTTAACTGTCATCTTGCTTCATGACCTCGAGAGCAGAAACCTGCAGAGACTGATGTTACAATAAAGATGCAACAGTAAGCCTGTAATCAGGCTTTTGTGTCTTTCTCCCCTCACTTCTTCTCCGCTTCGCTTCCCACCTGTTTCTTTCAGAAATTATTCTCTGCTGGCCTTGTCTTTCTCACGCTTACTCGTCTCATTCTTCTTTCTCTTTCACTTCTCGTCCAGTCTCTATCTTCCTTCCTGTCGTATTCTCCTGCCTTTATGTGTCTGTGTATTTAATGCTGTTAATTTAACTTCTGAGAGCTGTATGTGATTTGCAGGCCATGAAGCTTCACATGAAATATGTGGATATGTAACAGATATTTTTTTCTCTTCGTCCAGCAAACTTCACTATATTGCTGCCAAAGTCAATGCACTTGTCGTTGATTCTTCACCCACCCCATAGCAAGACAACATTTATGTGGGACATTTGTTTTCAGTGAAGCTACTAGTACTGTTCACCTTCTTTTACAGTATATGCATGTATGTATATGAATATATACAAATTTCTGACCTGCTCTTTCACCGGCTGGCAGTGTGGGCTTTGAATTGCCGTAACCCCGTTCTTTCATTCCAGCCTGCTCTCAATACGGCCTCTGAGTTCCAGAACGGCGCTATTTTCGGCAAGAGATCGGTACACTCGTACATACTTTCACAAAGCAGACATACTTTTTCCTTTTGAACACGCTACAGGCATTCCTAAAACAGAGTGCTCTATGCAAAATAAATAATTCAAAAAACAACCCAAAAGTCTGATTATGGAGCAAGTGTCTGGCGCAACAGCACTATTTATGACTGCAGGGGTTTTAGGGAGTCTTGGGAGAACAGAAAGTCACTCACAAACAGACACTACATGACTAAAACTATGTTTTGACCTCCTACATATCACTTCCACATCCAGTATCATCACAGAGCATTGTTTTTCTTCACGTCCGGTGAACCGGGGTAACCTGCGACCTTTCGCGTCATAGGTATTTACTCCTATATTATCTATAACAGGCAGTGGAATGCTTTTATCATAAACAACTGGATGAGTTTCTTCCCAGAGTTCATTCTCTCCACCTCCTTTATTCATCCCTTTCTTCCCTCTGCAGAACCAAAGTTCATTCTTATGTCCCAAAAAATGGCAGCCAGGTGTGTGCCTTCATCTTAGCTCATTCTCTCCACTCCTCCTACGGATATATCAGGGGACTGTGGTATGAGGCTTGACAAGTAAAAGAACATTCCTGAAAAACTCATATTTTAAGAAGCTCAAATTGGAAATTAAATATAATGTATCAACCAATTCCCTTTCAAGATCATTATTCACACTTTACAATAAGGTTCAATTGGTTAACAGTTATAGGTATCATAAGCAACCAGTGAACAGTATATAGCATGTATAGCATTTATTTGATCAAAAATACAGTAAAAACACATGATATTGTGACTATTTAAAATAGCTCTTTTCATTTTTTTATATATATCATTAAAATGTAATGTATTCCTGTGATTGCAAAGCTGAATTTTCAGCAGCCATTACTCCAGTGTCACATGATCTACGATCAATCCTGCTTAATACTTTTGTGAAAACCATGATTAATTTTTTTTCTGGATTATTTAATGAATAGCGAGTTTGAAATAAAAGTATTTATTTGAAATACAAATCTTATGATACATTATGAAAGTCTTTGTCACTTTTGATCAGATTAATGTGTCCTTGTTGAAAAAAAGGCTAATTTATACTGCTTGAAATTTTGAAAATGAATTAGAACAAGTAAAATTTAACATTAACCTAGATTTATAATTGCTGTTCATTGTTAGTTCATGGCAGCTAATGCATTAACGGATAATGTTAAGAAATTGAACCCTATTGTAAAGAACTTCCAAATCTTTCTTCCTACCTCTTTCACATCCCATCACTCTCTTTCCTATATCCTGACATTGCTACACACATTTGTCTCCCTAAGTACCAGGGCACGTGACCGCGGCGTCTCACAGCATTCACCACACATAGTGTGGCCACAGTGACAACTAGTGGTCTAAACTACACCTTGAAAGTGCTCTGCATCCTTTCTATTTCTCATTTTCTTTTAAAATAAGCCATAATTAGACTCGACAAGAAGTCTTCGAAAGCATCTGCTTCCCCGAAGACACCTGAACATCAAAAACGTACAGCTTTATTAAAAGCTGATCTTTGAAACCTTCCCCCATCAAAGAAATAAAAAAAGCATTATTGCTCCACATTATCATGGTGGTTTTTAAACCCTAATTCTACAAAAATCCACATACCTGACATATACGTTTCCTACTCATAGGAGCTAGGAGGCAATTACTTGCTTGTAAATAAAACGAAACCACGTAAGTGTACAAATAAAATATTATATCCCGTCCCTCTACGCAACCACGAGCTGACCTGCAGCAGAGCCCTGCTCACCTCCAGACTGCAGACCAACACACAACAGCAATACCAACTAGACTTTCAGGATGTGATGTCAAATTTACTGGAGGTGAGGGTGGGGTTAGAGAGAGCAAGGATTTTCAAAGAGAACCTGCGTACCCCATGAGCTTCTCCAGCACTGATTCCTGGGGTCCATAGTTTGAGGAGGGCCGTTATTCTAGGGGGACCATGCGAAGATCTGGAGCGGACCACAAAAATCCCCCAAACATCCTGGCCCCTTGTTCTTTCATTAGTTAATTGTCTCACTACAGTTCAACTATCCCGCAGTGATGGGCGTGTTAATAAGACAAACATGCGTTCGGACACGCTAATAGTTATAGTGGCCTGAGCCTGCTGTTACATATCATTTACTTTTTTTCATTACTGTTATTCATTATTTCTATAATGACTTTTAAACATAAAATTTTTTTATCCTCTTTTTCATAGCTCGCTTTCTAAAGAGAGTCATTGTGAAGTTTTTTTTTTCTGGGTTACTTCGCTCTTATTCTCCCATCTCTCCAGGAGGCATCACAAAATCCGGGGCGCTGAGCGATCGTTGGAGACGGTTTTGCGCAGTCGCACCCCTCGACGAATAGACCTCAGCATGTCCTCACCCTCCGGGGGCACTTCGGGGTCCGGCTCGGCCTCTGGGCCCGGCGGGGGCTGATTCGGAAGCAAGGGGAAGGGGAACTGGCCCTCACCTAAGGCGTGAGCGCTGGCCACCAGCTCCCCGATCTTCTCCACCAGACTGTGGCGGTTTGCAGCCAGCAGGTGATCTTCTTCGCCCGGTTGGCTGTACACGCTCATCTCTAAGCCGCCCACCCCCCCTGAACCCCAGGCTGTGTTGGGCAGGCTCAGCCGCTTTGGAGAGGCCTTCACGTACTCCAGCGCTCCCGGGGAGGCGTCATCCGGCACATAAAAGACACATTCTTCGCTGCCCACACGGGCAGGAGGGCCTGCGTTCCCGCCAGGTGAGTCAGGCACAGTGGGGGTCTTGACTGGCACGATGGGTGGGCGTATAGGAATAGGGCCAGCATTAGAGAGGGTGCGCCTCACCCCGGGCTTCGTAGATGGTGTTCGGCGAATGGTGGCCGTGCCTCCGCCTCCGCCGGGTGGTCCGCCCAGAGCGCCCACTCCACTGGGCAGGCCCGCTGTGCTGGCAGGACGCTTAGTCTGTATCATGCGCCGGTAGTTCTGGGCGATATTACTGTGGCGAGGAATCGTGGAGGATTTATCGAATTCAGCCTGACCGTCGGCCTCAGTGTCTCCATTCACTGAGTAACCATCATAATCGGAGCCTGACCAAAAAAAAATAAATCAAATAATTCCACTTTTCAAATCTCATAACTTGTTTTTAAATGAATAATGAGTAAATAGCTGTGAGTTACTGAGTAAATGTGGGTGTTTCTGACTGTGTGTTACCCTGAGAGGGGATGGTATCTTCTGAGCAGGAGGGAGTAGTTGTCTGAGTGCTGTATCCACTAGAGTACTGAAGGGAGTCTCGGCTGCTCTTCTGCTGCTCCATGCTGAGGCCTCGTGTCAGAACCATGGCCAGATCACTGGCAGCTGGAGAGACCTCCTCACCATGCTGCACCATAACACAATATATACATGGTTACATCAAGCACAGGCTCCACACGTGTTGTTTAAAGTGTGCATGTGTACTGTATATACCTAGACTTAAACTATGAAAAGTTTTTTTAAAGTAAATATCAAAAAACTTTGAATAATATAAATGATTACAGAGGGAAATAAATATTGTGGTACTTGATGCATTTTACATGAATTACGACTGTCCTACAATTATGGAGCGAACAAACAGATTTTTCAAAGGTTAGAGTACTTGTTTATCAAGGAGAAACCAGTGTCAGTAAAAAGCATGATATGCTTTGATATGAAATAAATTACATGAAGAAGAAGAAGAAAAAAAGGAAAATAATTGTTAAACAAATTATTTTTTATTGTGAGCCAATTCCAAACAATTATGTAAAAACTGTTAAAGTATAACTGAAATGTTTATTTATTATACATAAACTGCTAACTATGAAGATGCGCTGAAAATGCTTAATGCAATACATCAATAAATCAATTGAGATGCGGTGGAAATGACACTGTGATTGAAATGTTCATGATGTAGCAAAAATGTAGAGAAATGTATTCTGATGAATGGATATCAATGTTGGACACTGTTAATGGACACAATTAATAAGCTAGTGAGAGTAAAATGTGTTTTACTGCTTTTTAAACCTTTATTACAGTGGTTCTCAATTTATTGCTTCTAAGAACTCCCATTGTCAATCATAATATTTGAACAGGCTGTTTTCAACTTGTTAATTTAGTGGCAATGTATTAAAACAAAATAATTCAATTCCAAAATTATTCCGAACCGGTTTCAATAACCGAATGTTCTTCAGAGTTTACACTATTTATATTTCCTTTTTATTGTAAATTTTAATAAAGTTTCTAGTTGTTTGTCATTCCAGGGTATTTTATTTATTTATGATTTTTTACTCACAAATTGCAGTTTCTACCTTATATATTATATTTTAGATTTCAACATAACTAAAAAATGATATTCATTATAATTTTTGGGGGATTTTTGTTTTTATTTTCCATGACTTGTTCAAGTATATGAATCACACTTTTAAAATTCCCTCCAGGTTTACAAGACCATGAGAACTTGTTAAGGGAACAAATTAAAATAAATATGACGTCAATTTACATTTAGATTTTTAACGGTTTTAGCTTTATTTTGAGTAATTTAAAAATATATATTTTATGCCACTGGCCTAATTAAATTCTCAAGGCCCTAAGCAAACAGGCAGATTATGTCTTCGCCAAATAAAAAACGCTTGGCATTTTCAAAATTGAAATCTGCATGATGAATGTTTTATATGGTGAAAGTTACCTTGGCAGCTATAGTAGCCGGGGTCATCCTTGCCCTCTGGGGGTCTTCCGAATGCATCCCAGAATACCCCTGTGACTGAGGAGAGGTTTCTGCCTCCCTCAGCCTATCAAGAGGCTCCTTCCTCCTCTGAAGCGTGCTGGCCAACGGTTGCTCACTGGAACCTATCTTGGACCAGTCCTGAGGAAGTATAAGCGGTTAGTTCAAAGCAGTGTAAAGCAACAAATGCAACGGTCTCAGGGGCGGGAGAGAAGCCTGGCCCACGATCCAGCAGTTTGAGTGTCCTTTCATCAATGTGCTTTAGAAAAAGCCCAATCTCAGTGTTTGCATCACTGTTTTGAGTTGGATAAACTAACAGGTACCTTCCGTGGCCTGCTCGGTTTAGCAAATCTCGCAGCCAGAGATTTGAAACCAGGATCAAACAGCCAACAGGTGCATGTTAAAAAGCAAAATGAGGTGATGGGTGAGGTTAAGCAGAATGAAACCAAAATGGCGCACTGTCAAAAAGTGTTATTCAGGAGGCACGTATTCAACACACAAGAACGCACATAAAAGAAAAGGAAATAAACAAAACTGCAATGAGAAATGCCAATGAAGACAAACCTTCCAGCAAGGAACCTTGGATGTGGGAGAGGGTGTGTTGGATCCAGGGGAGCGGTTATAGGGTGGGGACGCAGGAAGTATGACAGAGAAAGGCCTGATGGAGCCAGTGTGAGAGAGAGCAGGGCGGAAGGTAGCGAAGGACGAGCCAAACTGCGGAACGGAGAGATAAGATCGAGACCGTCAGAGTAGCAAGAGACACCCTTTACACAACGGTATGGGAGCCTTTGCGGATACATGCTGAGAGTGGCAGGGAAGATCAGATCTGATGACAACACAAAGCTGATACCGGCAAGAAAGAAAATGAAGACCCCAATCTGCCAGTCAGCATCAAAACCCTCATGTGTCACACGGACCAGTACAAAATATCACTGACAGTTTCAGCACATGCATGTCTGGTGGACAGAGCGCTCCGTACTTACTGTGGTTGGAGAGCTACACTCACTAACTGACTGGCAGGTCTCAGATGCTTCTGAGGATGCTGAACTTGATGACTTCTGCAAGAGAGACAAAAAGTATATGATCAAAATGTTATGACAACATATGTTTTTAAATTGCTTTAACTCAAATCAACTAAATTGACTTACATTTTTTAAGTCAATTTAATGTAATTTAAGTTGAAATGACTTAAACTTAAAGTTGATTGAAATTTAAGGCAGCTCTGTCAAAGTTTGAATTCTTTGGATATTTTGTGGTATACTGTTTATAATAAATGCACACTTCATAAACAGATAAAAGACATTTCAAATTTAAAACTGTTTTTAACCAAAGGACTTCAAGTCATTTGGCTTGTCATATTTAGTGTTGCCATTTTAATTATTATTGGAGAGTAGAGTTTGTGGTCAGTGATTTTAAATCACTGAATAAATACAATAGAAATTAATACTTTTATTCATTAATCAATACTTTTATTCATTAGGGTTTAATTGATTATATTACATTGAATGATATCACTATAATATAAATATAAATGTTCTTTGGAACTTTCTTTTAATCAAAGTATCCTAAAAAATTTATTACATTTGCCACAAAAAACCAGCAACTAATGAGAAATGTTTTTTGAGCACCAAATCGGCATATTAGAGTGATTTCTGAAGAATCATGTGACATTGCTGACAATTAAGTTTATTTATTAAAATAATAAATTACAATTTAAATAGAAATCTGTTAAATTGCAATAATATTTAACAATATTACTGTTTTTACTGTTAAAAAAAATAAATAATCAATTTAGCCTTAAAGACATTTTAAAAATCTTTCCAACCCCAAACTTATAAATATTTACAATAATTATTATAACATTTATAATACCTATAATATTTTACTATTCTTTAAATGTATTTTAACGACATGCAGAAATAGATTTTTAATGCTTAAATGAAACACAACACACAAAAAAAACAGGATATATAAACTTTAGGATTTCTAAAAGTCAAGTGCTACTTTTTTATTAACTTTTTTAGTTTTTAAGCGCTATAGTGGAGCACAGATCTCTCTCTTATTTAATGAGTATGTTGCCATCTGCTGGTTGTCTTCATATCTAACACATTGTAGAGGTGTGTGAGTATGCTTGACTAAAAAGAAACTAAACGATTCAAAGGGTTGTTTATTCTGTGCTTAAGCTACCATCTAAAAATGAACATTGCCTGGTGTGTTTCTGAATTCTCTATGCTAGGTTGACCCGCAACATGCTTATTCTTCAGTGTCACATCTCGGCCATGTATTGACAAATCCCATTTTTATACCATGGAGAGAGTAGCATGTGAGTTCAGAGACAAGTGCATTTCTTTTGCTTTACTCCAAGAAACGTGCTTAAGAAAGTAAAAGTGCCTTGTCTGTGTACATAATGTAAAGCCTATGTTACACATACAAAGCTTCACAAGCAAATTTCAAGCTCTTTATATAACACTTTTTCCCAGTATGTAAAAAAAAATCTGCCCCACCCCCATTCTGAACATTGGTCAAGAACTGTTTGATATGAAACTGAAAGAAATATGCTGTATTAAACTGCTGTATAAGTCTTGTCCACAAGAGGTCAATGTAATCTTTCAGAGAGGGAATGTTGCTGCATGTTTAAAGCTGAGACACAGATGTGCGGTAACAATGTGGTTTCTTCAAGCCATCAATTTCAATTTGTCATTGCCGTGTCAGCAACAAAAGAGTTAGCACTACAATTTGGTGAGCTCACGCTTTTTTACATTTACAGATTAAATATGTTTTAAATATGTATTAAATATAAATTGATCAAATATGTCAGTTAAAAACTTTTAATTAATTTAGATTCAATTTACTCACATATAGGATCATGACTTTAGGATCATGTGACACTGAAGTCTGAAGTAATGATGCTGAAAATTAAGCCTTGCCATCACAGGAGTAAATTACATTTTAAAATATATTCAAATAGACAAAAGCTATTAAAATTATAGTAATTTTATTACTAATTGTATTAGTAATTTTAAATTTAGAATAAAAAAAAAAATTTGTCAAATAAATGCAGTCTTGTTAAGCGTAACAAACTTCGTTCAAAACATCTTACTGACCCCAAACTTTTGATCAGTAGTGTATGTGACGAAAACAAACCAAAAAGGGAGAAATAAAAAAAATGTGTGCGATAAGACAAGAGTCCGCCATTTTTTAACATCTTACTGACCCCAAACAATAGTGAAGCCTATAACAAATAAATATTTACCATCTATTACAACAACAGATATGTTTGCTCTTGTTTTACAAGGGTCAATTTGACTGATATATCACCCCTGAGAAAATCAGTTAAATGTACCTTATAACTTTACATTACCAACATTTCGTGAGCTTAGAATTATAAGGTTCTATCTCCACTTTTGGGCGAAATTTAGTTTTTTACATAATCTGATCCATTAGGTGTTTATTAATGCCTGTGTGGTGTTATTTTTGTAAAAAAAAATATTTTGTTAGTAGTTATTAATAAAATAAAAAGGTTCCAACAGTTCTGCCAGCTGGGATGTAAAAACTTTGATGCTCAATATCTCAGAACTACCCTAAACGGAGATAGAACCTTATAATTCTAAGCTCACGATTTCTTTAAGACAACAGGAAATAACAAAGAAATAAATACCTGGCTGGTTATATCGGAGGGCATGGGTGACGGGGGTTTGGAGTAGACGTTGGCGTCCTGGGAGATGAAGCCGGAGTCGTGGGAGGAGACGCTGCTGAGGCGGTGTGCAGCGGTTGTTAGCGGTTGGGCCAGGCTGCGGTAGCGACAGGACGAACTGGGTGAGTGAGTCTGAGAGCCACCAGAGGATCGAGAGGCACTACTATGGGCGCTGTTTACACTGCTGCAGGGGCAAGGGAAAGTATGACAGGGCAGAGGACCAGGGTACAAGGGTGGGGTACGGAGGGTCAAATATGGGCAGGTTATTTGGTGATAAGTGTGAATCACACCCACAAGGTCAGAATGAGCATGAGAGGGTTTTACAGGATGACAGGAACAGATGAAGTCAAGCATTTGGTGATTGATGTAAAGGAAAATTACGTGATAATGACAGATGAGAAAAAAGTTGTGAGTGAAAAGGAGATGGAGAAACAAAAGGTCTCGAGCAGGGGTTGATGGGTAAGGATGGAGGTCAGGGAGGGGAGGGGGGGCAGAGGGAGAACATATGTAAGACAAAGTTTGACAGGCGTGACACAGGAGGCCTAGCATGGAGATTGAAGGCTGTGTTCAGATGTGTCGGCACATTGCACACAACGCACTTGAATCAACCCCCATGACTCCATGCGAGGCGGCACACACAAACAGGTACTAAATGACACTATTACAAAATGAAGCTTTAATTGGCCCTGGAGCCAAAGCAAAACACGAATGGTCTAATCAAAAACTCTAAAGGGGCTGGTTATGTAAAAGTGATCTTGAAATGCTTTCACTTTTTATTGAAGTAGGCTAATTGTTTCATATTTCGGGTTAAAAACAGTACAGGGATATTAGACATATTCTGCTAATGGGGTTTAAAATGTATTTAACCTGGAATATTCATTTAAAAGAGCACAGCACTGAAGTTACTCATCAGACGCACTAATTGCTAGAGAATTAGAAAAGTAATAAAATCATATTAAACAAGCTACTTTTGTCTTATTTTGTTAATTGTAATCACAAGGACTCAATGGATGAATAACATGAATCAATATGCATTCAACTGTTGTCGTTGAAAGCAAGGCTTTTACAGGAATACAAAATAACATTTAATGACCGCTTTGCTCTGTCTCTTGTGACTTATATGCAGTCAGGAGGTTACATGGGATGTCAACATACAGGGAGATTGTGTAGCACAGCAGCAGTAGCATCAGCAGCTACCCCCCCCCCCCCCCCCCCCCCCCCCCCCCTCCTCCTTATAGTACACACATGTTTGCATTCAAAATATACACACACTCTTCCACAAAATATAACCCTGTTGGAAAATTAAGTTATTAGCTAGTTTCTATCTAGTCATTTAACTTATGCAATATGGTCATTGGCATTAGCATCCCCTTAAAGGAATAGTTCACCAAAAAACAAAATTCTGTCATCATTTACTCACCCTCATGTCATTCCAAACCCTTAAGATTTTTATTTGAAACACAAATGAAGATATTTTTAATGAACCCTGAGAGATTTCTGTCCAATTGAAGGTCCATTCAGCTCAAAAAGTTTATAAAGACATTGTCACGCAAGTATAGTTGAGATTCCGTTTACCATTTGATGTGCTCATGTATGTACGTTGACGTATGTATGAAGCTTAAATTAAAAATAATGTTTTAGTTTATTTTTATAAAACAGCTCAATTAATATGGATTACTTTTATGATGTCTTTATGAACTTTTTGAAATGTCAGTTTTGGTGTAATGGGCTTTCAATGAAGGGACTTTTAATTTGTGTCTTGAAAATAAACAAAAGTATAGGTTAAAACAATTTGACGGTGAGTAAACGATGACAGAATTTTCATTGTTAGGTGAACTATCCCTTTAAGATGGTATGACCAGCTGGCATCTGGTTTGTTTGCTGGTCCAAGATGGTCTACCAGCTTAGACCAGCTCAATACCAGAGACCGTGATTCAAAGCACAGCATAAAGCTTGATTTTCTAGCAGGGTAGTTACATGTATAAGCTTCCATTCAGCAATTTATATTTATTATTTATATATATTTATTATATTTATTATATTTATATATTTATATTTGCAGTAAACTGTATTTTTTGCAACAAACAGCAATTACAACAATGAAAAGCCAAGCAACATAGTATACAGCACAAGTAACAAACCTATCCAGGAGAAAAAAGGCTAATAAGCAGAAATAAAGATTTAACATCACTGTCTCTCTTTATTTCTTCATCACTCTTGCTCTCACCTGCACATGCTGCTTTTCCTGGATCCAGAGCTGCTGGGAGAGGAGGGGGGAGTCTGGTACGACCAAGAGTAATCAGAACCCTTAAGGTCTTTTATTACCTAAAAGAAAGTCACAGAGAGACACACAACTGTAATAGGAATGGTCTCACTATGGTTTTGTTTCTGTAAAGCACTGCACATGCTACATGATGACTGCAGTGTATAAGGAGTATGTGCACCTGCTCGCTGGCTGGGGGCAGTTTGTGGGGGTCTGTGGTTAACACGGTGAGGTCATCAATAATGGCCTGGAGATGAGTGATCTCTCCCAACATGGCAATCTCTCCATTCTGACAAGGGAAAAGAACAAATAGTTCATAGATCAAAAATGTAGTAACATGTAATTGTTACATTTACTTGAATAAAGCCAGGTAAAGATATTATAATTTTTAGGTTACTTTTTTCAGTGCATAATGCCATTCAAATGACAGACAATAACACGTTCTAAGAGCATATTGTTTTTGTAAATATCTGGTTAAGGACAGATTCTTCATTATCATATACAAAATAAAAATGTAAAGAAACATTATGCTTTACATTTCAATAGATAAAAATCGTTTCACTTAATGTTTAAATAAGATTTGTAAATAAATGTAATTATAAAAAAAATAATGTTTTGTTTATGTATGAATTACTTTACAAAAATCAAAAAACTGATTTATTCATTTATTACTTATCTAAAAAATTAGTTATTATATGTCCAGGTCACATATATGTCACATATTATATGTGATATATCAGATATCATTAATTCAAGATTTTTAAAGTACAACATAATTCGAGAACACCTATTTATTCTGATTCAAGGGGAATCATAATGCCAAATCCTGACTGGGCGAGAGGAGGAGCTGGGGATGGAGGAGGGTAATCAGCTCCTGAGAAACATGATAGCTGCTGATAATACTATAAGAAGAAGCTTATATGAATACAGAGATAGGTGTCATATTCCTATAGGTAGACGTGGATCAGCTGAGAGTCAGCTGATGCGAGCTTGACTAACTGAGCTTGACTAACAGAACTGACGCTACACTTAATTTCTGTCAGGAACACCATCGTCAAATATGATTGACAATTAGCATACAGTTTGGATTGGCGGTATGGATCCGTTCTGGACGAGAACTCCCTGCGCATCCATGCAGCCTAGCATGGATAAGAGCAGGGAGAGCAGCAATAACCCCCCAAAACAAAGCCATATGCCAATATCCCCCAAACCCAACTGACAGCGCAATTCTGGATGCTTTTGCAGTTACCTGAGTGAGCCAAGGCAACAAGCATGTTGCCAATACCTGAAAAGTTTGAGCAACAGCATGTTACCAACAATAACGGAAAGCCTTAAGCAACAATTATGTTGCCCTTACCTGGATGACCTAAATGAGTATGTTGCCAAGTATGTAATGCGTGAATCTGATACTTAGATATATTTAGGCACAAATATGTAGGTTTGCAAAAACGGCGTATACTGACACCTGTCAATGATGTCATAACCTTGTTATACTTGGTTGTAGCTTACTTCTGTAGAAACCAAGAATTATTTATTTATTTATTTATTTTATTCACTACCCTCAACACTACTGATGCTGATAGAATGGTTAATACATCCTGATGTTAGTGGTATATGTTGAGTGCTATAGATCCAATCTTATGGGGGAAGCTTACACCCCAAGCGGCAGCAAAATCTGATACAACAGGCATGTTGTATGATCGTGGAACTATTACTAAAACTAGTGTAGTTTGGCAGGGGTAGCATACACCCTATAGCAATAGCTCCGACTAGCAGCAACAAAATCTGATACAACAAGCATGTCGTATAACCATAGGACTAATATTTAGTGTAGTCTACTAGTGTAGTTTGGCAGGGGAAGCATACACCCTGTAGCTCTCAGTCAGATGTAAATGTACCTACTGTGTATTTTGTATAAGTATGTTACCGATAATCTAGATAGCTTTAACCACAAGCATGTGCTAACTTTAACACAGCATGTTGCAATAATCAGATAGAATGAAGAGCGAGCATTTTTCAAATGCAACCAGTACAGTACTGATAGCAATGTTGATAAAACTTTAATGCATAAAAGCTTAGCACAGCATGTGATATTAACACCAGATATAAGCCTAAAACACAGCCATGTTCCAAATAATGACTGGGCTAAATAACCTTAAAAGTAAAAAAAAAAAAAAAAACGTTCCCAATACAGCTTTTAGAGCAAGCAGTTTTCAATAACCACTAGATAGCCTTTAGAACAAGCAGTGTTTCAATAACATATAGGTTAGATAGCCTTTAAAACAATCACATATACAACACACTATAGCTTTAAGCTTAAAAAAAACTTAAGCTTACAAGAACTGTGCCACAGCAGAAATGATTCCGATTGCACCATGAATTGTTATTTCCTAACTATCACCGCACGCTGCTTGAATCTGTGCAGCATAGTGCTAAAAGCACAGCATGTGCAACGAGCAGTTGCCAATGACAAGTGGTAACGCACTTTTCCAATATGATCGCATAAGCCTAGCAAGAGCATTTTAATGAAAACGACCAGATAAGCCCAAGCACACGGATAGCATTAGCAACAAGCATGTTGCCCATATCCTGATAGCTTTTAATAATGAGCATTAAAAAGGAACTTAGCTTAGCTTTGTGAAGACTTTCAGAGATGAATGGAGAGTGAACCACGTCAAGTCCTGTGTCAACAATGCAGCGATCCGAACAGCAATGCAGACTGAGGTCACTCCAAACCAGGCAGCTTATAACCGATGCGGCGAATCTTGTGTTCAAGTTCACAAACTTAAATTAATCTGAGGTGAAATCCTTGTGGGGAACGAATTCCTATCGCTAAATTCCCGATTGTGCGATTCCACGATTCCTTAAGAGATGATGTGGTTTTCCTGACGAATTTCGCCATTTAATTAGCTCCTGGAGAAACGCGATAGCTGCTGATAATACTAAAGGAGTATTAATACGCTGTATATATGTATACAGGGATAGGCGTCATATTCCTATAGATAGACGACGTAGATCAGCAGAGAGTCAGATGATGCGAGCTTGACTAACGTGAACTGCCAGAACTGACGCTACACTTGATTTTTAGATAAGCAATGCTTTTATCGCTTGTTTCTGCTCCTTTTTTTCCTGTGTTTTGATTTAGAGATTTTCTTTTCTTTCACAAGATGTGTGATACCCCTACCGTATAACAGTGAAAAGACGGAAAGCCAGAAAATCAATGGCTGGGGAAGCGCTGTCGCATAAATGACAATGATAAAAGAGTTAAATAAGTGGAGCAGCTGTACAGTTGATGTAAGTGGGGTTGAGGTGGGCAGTACCACTACAGGCTGCAGGAAGCCGATGAAGGTACAGAAGCGTCCTCTCTCCTCCACTAGAGCTCGCCGCACCGCCTGCTTCTCTGTCTCCTCCATCAGCAGGTACATGTCATTCACATCCTGCATGGCGCTGTCCAGCTGAGGCTGAAGGTCCCCCCGCCCTAAAGGGGGTGAAAGAGAGCATAACAGAAAAGAAGGGAAGGAAGACAGGGAGATGGATGAAACAAGGTGGAGAATGGACAGAATGAAAAATGGCCAAAGTATCAGACAAAACAGAAGGTCAAATGGAAAAATAAGAAGATTGTAAAGAACAATCAGAAGGAAAAAAAAGTGACACAAGAGGAAATACAGCATTAGAAGATGAGGATCATTCTCTCCTCCAGCCTCCAACAATACAGACGTAATGTGAACACAGAACAAAACGAACTACTCCGACTAGCACCTACACAACAGATGGAGACAAACGCCTCTGAACTCTGCGATCGAACATCTACTCTTAATGAAACACATTGAACCTCCCAGAGGAAGTTAAAAGGTTAACTCATGCAGACTAGATTGTTAGAGATGGTCATGATCTTTGCTGAGGAAGCAAAGTCAGTTAGCCGCAGAAGAACTGCTTCCAGGAACACAAGCAGCATGCATGCTGGGACGGCATCAGCAAAATCATGCACTAAGCAAACCCTCAGCTGTTATAATGGGAGAAATCACTTGTAAGTTGTCAAGCCAAAATATCATGTGGGGGTTAAATCCGACAACCACAGAGCTGTCTGCAGACGTGTTGGGGTCTTTTTCGAGTTGAGGCCGGGTTAAAGGGCCATGCAGAGAAACGAGTGAGAAGAATCTAAGTGAGCCACAGCTTTGCGTGGAAAAACATACTTACCCTGTAGCTCTATAGAGGGAGAGTAGATGAAAGAGAGAGAGAACACAACGCGGGGGGAATCCAAGAGAGGGAAAAGAACAGAGAGAAAGAGATACAGAGAAAGAGAGGAGGGAGAGCACTGTGTTAGGGTTAGTATTAGGAAGCAATTCAGCTCATTTCACGGCCAAATTGTTTCAGAAAAGCCAACCACCACAGCCAAATTAATCAAAAACCAGCCAAAAATGTACGATTTAATGTGCAATGGATCCAAAAGAAAATCAAATAGGTAGTCTGGTCTTAGAAGGAATGAGATGCCGGACTTGTAACAAAAGAATAAAAGGGAGCTTTTCCTTTAACACCGGACTCTTCCTAGTAACACACAGGATTGTCATCCTATCTTCAAAAGCAGAAATTATTGGCTGCTGGGATATGAACACGAACTGCTTAGCAAATGAGGTGAGAGTTGCACTTCTGCATTTCAGCCGGCAGAGGGGGTTGCTTACGTTACAGAGGATTGTTTGTCTGATATAAAGGGATCAGTAATTTCACCAAGCGCATTCGCATTGTGCACTCTATGCAGTCTATGCGGCTTTAACAACAGCTCCGAGATTCATCTGTCCATCACCGACCATTAGAGCCACTAAAAACAGTGAACGCTGATGGCATCCAATCAGCTGGTTGTTCTGAACGTCAAATAAAACAGCCAGTTTTGACCTTGAGGAAATGTCCTTGAGTTATTCCCAACACATTTCTACTTTGTAATAGGGCAAAGGTATGTAAAATTGATCTGATCCATCAGGTTGACTGACATTAAAACACTGGTATGCTAGTGTGTTGTTGGTGGGTGCTGCTACAATCTATGACAATATTTCAATAAAAAAATGTTTTTGTCATGGTGAAAATTTCTTAGTGAAAAGAAGGTGTGTTACCTTTCCGGGCTTTTTTCTGTAATTTCATGGTGTCCGAAGATTTTTTCTTTATTTCATGACGAGACCGTTTGTACTCTGTGAAAATGGAAGTGTGTCAAAATTTGTGTGTTGTTTACATTTTAAAAACTGACATAGTGTGCATATGGACAAAAAAAAGTGCTTAGTCACCTTTGGCATGGTCCTTGTCCAGTTGATTGGCTGTCTTCTTCCAGTCTTCAATGCGGTCCTGTAGAGGTGTGATCAGGCTCTCCATCAAAGCACTGAGAGCAATGGAGAGAAAATCAAGTTTTCAACCATTCATAGCTGAGTCAGAAGTTCTCATTCAGTTACAGAGGGATATGAACATTAACAAGGAAATATCATCAAACCGGTGACGGGTTCTGATCATGCGAAATGTAAGCTTTGATTTACAGTGTGCCTTAGAGTTTGAGGCTACCATTCATTAGACTGTCAGAGGGAATTGTCTGCAGATGTCCACTAATGAAGTGTGAAAAGTGTGTGCATTTGTGTTCTCTTGCCATGCCACTGTCATCAGACTGAGAGTGAGTCTGCGATTATAGTGTGAAAAACAAAACAAAATAAAACAGACATGAAATATTGATTGATTTACTGATATGGGTTGTAATTAATGTTAGAAAATTTGACCATGTAATGCCACAATAAACCAATCAGAGTCCAGTATTCCAGGTGACTTGTCATAATGCTGCATAATAGACAAGACTGTTCAGTTTCACATATGATTTCCATTTGAAATGTATAGGTATTACTTTTGGCCCTTATTTGTGCTCTAGTATGTTCTTATGTTGTGTAGAATCATATAAGTATATTTGTGTTGTATAGACTTCTGAACAATAACACACAGGAAGTAATAAACAGGAGTGCGTCGTACTTAGTAAAATGGCGTAGTTTCGCCTCAATGCTGCGATGCCTCATACACATGCGGGTCAGCGCTGATCCGATATCCCTGGTGGCACCTACAAGATGCACAAGTGAAAGAAAACCTGTCAGAACAACACTGAAATTATAACACTGAAATTACTGCACCTCTACACGCTGCACTTTAATCACTAGCATTTTAACTTAAAGACATTAAAATACTTCATTTATGACAACTCTTAGAATAGTTTTAGCATGTAATTGAATATGGCAATGTTAATGTATTTGGTATCGGCGGACTAGATTTGCTACGCTGCTGCAGAGCAAGTATGGCCTTGCTGGAGTTAATAGATACACATACACGCTGCTGGTGTTGTTATATGTAAGATATATGCTGCTGCTCCTGTATAAATAGACATACATAAATAACGTAGCAGATCTAGGCAGGTGGAGCTGGGGGAGGTGGAGGGTTTCAGAGTAACTGATAGTGATAGTGCGTTGCAGGACTAGCAGTCTCATCATTGGCTGCAGGGATCAGCAGAGGCTAATCAGCTTGTTTCATGCGGTAATGATGTGATTGCTTGTGGACTGTATTTAATAGACCTATAAGCCTGCGCCCTCTAGAGTTTCATGACTGAATTAGATATTTCTCATTAACATGGACCAGTAATGTATGCTTACTGAAGTCCACATAGAGTGGTTTAATTTATCAGATTCCCCAAAGTGTGTGTGTAACCTGTAGCCACAGTATAAATTAGGCTATTTTTAGTAGCAGGTTGTAAAAAAAACTTTTGGAAAATCCTGACCCCAGTGTTTATAAGAGGCAGTGTGCTTTCTTCCAAAGAAGGTGGCCTGGACAGCTATAATTTGCCTGAAGTGTTTAAGATGTCAAACTGAATTGTTGAACTGAGAAGTCGTGTTGCCTGTAACCACAACAGCCCTTTAGATTTACCTGTACCATGACCTTCAAAATAGGATAAAAAAACTATTTACAATATAAAAACACTGTATTTCATATGACTGTCACAACACAATACGAAAAAAAGAAAGAAGACACTTTTGAAGATGAAATGTTAAAATTTGACTGGCAATCTAACTCAATGTCATGTCATCATATCAATAAACATTAAAGGTAGCCTATATTTCTCTGTTACCGGGGTGGCTGCAGCAAATGATTTACCCGTCTATTCTCCATAAATGAGGCTTGAATTGAACTGTTGAGAATTGAGAAACAATTGAGAGTTTAGAGATATAAAGTAAATCTGAATACCATAGCTCAGATTGTTTGGTTACTATTTGTTAATATTGAAATGTCAGACTTTTGTACTTTGTGTCTTGACAAATATGAGAATAATTTGAGAAATTTATGAGATCTTTTAACAGATTTTTTTAATAAGTAGAACAAGTTCCTGGATCAACATCCTTATTGATCCTGGAACAACCTTCCAATCAACCAATCAGATGGAAGGATAGGTTATCAGTTAATGTCAAGTTTAGGCTTAAAACAAGGGTTAGGGGTTTCTACACCCTTCTTTTTCTTAAAATCAGAGGGAAATTATAGGTGAATATGTGATGGGTAGGGTTAAATTTATGGGTAGGGATAGGGTTAGGACTATGTTTTTGGATAGGAGTGTTGTTCCATGATCAACACAAGATGTTGATCCAGGAACACGTCTTGATTGGCAAAATCACAGCGACCTTGCTTTGACATGCCTTTGACTTGTATTGCCATTATCTATTATCTATTGCCAACAATCTTGCCATTTTGCAAGAGCAGCAAGGTGTTCACTAACACAGATTTTCTGCATGGCTGCTTTGAGCGCATTGAGTTAAACATGCATGTGTGCCGATGCACACACAAACACACACAGGGCACACATGCGTACAAACAGTGTTTCTCCAATGAGAGCCTCCAGTAAGCCAAGAGAGAAGCTCCATTCATAATTAACACATTCCTGCCTCATGCCTCCTGTTCTACCCAGCAACCATTCATTAATCCATCCCACAAACACACAGCAGAGTGAGATGATACAGTGTCTAATGTCAAAGTGCCACCATATCTTAAGATAGTGAGAAAACATTACGAAAGACAAAAACTGGGAACGAGAAAGCGTGAGAACGGAAGGAGCAAGTGAGGTTGCACATTTTAATTGCTTCTGAAATGAGACGTTCTTTAGTGTTTGTGTCTGTTTGCAGCAGCGACATGAAATGTTTTTCTGTTTGTGTTTTTTACCTTCCGCTACATCCCAAAAAAAAGAAGCTATATAAAATAAAATATTGCAAATGATTCATCTCAGTCTTCCAGTGAAAAAAATCAGACTTCTTGGTGATGCATACCCAACTTCTCCAATCATTAGTTCGCTTGAACTCTGCACCAATCATCTGCAAAATTAGATTAAAATCTGCCTCCATCCTATCAACAAGCGATGTCCAGCAAACATCTGGCTAACAATACAAGTTCTCCCGGCGCATGCTCAGTTTTCCCAAAGAGTGTCTCTTGCAAACCTTTCAAAGAAAATATCAGACTGAAATGTGATGGCCACTTGAGAATGTCCATCTCAGCGTGTGCTCTGAAGCAGTGTACTGTTGTTACCGCAGTAATCTGTACAGAGTGGCAGTATTCACACAGCGCTGTCGCCTCCATCTGTTACAGTAGCCTGTGTTTACTGTTGGCCTCATCGCTAAGACCCACACTGCCACACTAGCCCCCACATTTCTCATGACATTCAGTCACCACAATGTGAAATTTTCCTGGGGAAAGATGGATAAAGTGGATAAGTGGATAATATGAAATTGTGGATAAATTCATCATCTTCCTCATGAATGACTGTATTTCACTAATCACTCTTTCAGTGCCATAACATTGCCATACCAAGTTTAATATTCACAATATAATAATCACAAAGACATTGTCATATTGGATATTCGATATTCACTATAGTGTTCAAAAGTTTGGGATCAGTAAAACTTAAAATAAATAAAATAAATCAACTAATACTTTTATTATTGAAGGATGGATTTAACTGATCAACAGTGACAGTAAACGTAGACTGTAAAAAAAAAAAAAAAAACTGTTCTTTTAAGCTTTCTATTCATCAAGGAGTCCTGAAAAAACATGTATCAATGTTTTCACAAAAATATTAAGCAGCACAATTGTTTTCAACACTGATAATAATTCGATTTCTTGAGCAACAAAGATTTCAGAATGATTTCTGAAGGATCATGTGACACCGAAGGCTGGAGTAATGGTGCTGAAAATTCAGCTTTACCATCATGCTCTCTGGCTTCCCCTCCACCAGCTCGGCGTGAGGTTGAGTCCCCAACTGCACAATTCTTCCGGGTCCGTCACCAGCTCTTCGCCCACCTCCTTCCAAAGTTGGTTATGGAGCGGGAGGAAGGGGTGACCACTGTCACGGACTTGGACATATTCTGTTGTGTTTTGTTTAGTTCCTGTTTCTCTGCTCCGTTTAGTTTTGGTTACTGATTATCTCCTTGTTTGTTTCTATGTTATACGTATGATTTTCACCTGTCAGACATTTGGTTTGTCTTTAAACTCTGTGTTTTGTTCAGTCCCTTGTCTGTTATTGTCTTATGTAAAGTATTTTTTTAGTCATGTGTTCATCATTAAAGTCTTTCTAGAGAATTCCTATCCATACATGTTGCTTGTCTAGAAAAGTTATGGCGTAGAAAAAAGACTTCTTTCAAAAGCATTACAAAACCTTACCCACCGGTATATGGTCCAGTATTGTATAGTTATTTCTGCATGCTTATTTCCACAATTTTGCCTTCATTTAAAGCTCCCCTTATCTTCAAAAAACACTAATATTTTAACACTATTCAATATAAACTTTAGCAAATCTCAAAATGAATAAATATGACTTTAGATTTTAATTATTAATTATTTTTTAACTTTGTTTATCAAAATAGTTCACAATTTTAATATGGGACATTAATTGGTTATTGGCCATAACATGGAAAATACTTATAGACTTACTAAAATTCTGGCTGCTACCAATTCCGATGCATCGCTGCATCATACTGGTGACACAGTATGACACATATGGCACAATTAAATCACTCTTCCTGCTGTGTGATCCATATGCATAAAAAGTTATTCACACCAGAATATTTGCTCACTCACCAACACTTGATAATAACTGTGTGTGTGTGTTTCTGTGTCAGCGTGTACTGTATGATCATCTTCCATCATTTTACATCTGAGACAAAAATGGATGAGATCTGCCTGTTGGGAATTCCTTCTGTGGCTTCCGAACTTAATTGAATAGAGTAACTGGATAAAGAGGGCCATTTACTTGGCTGGCGACCAGAAAGGCATACAGAGCAGAGCACTTACACGAGAGAGAGAGAGAGAGAGAGAGAGAGAGAGAGAGAGAGACAGTGCCAGTGGGATATAATGTTGAGTTGGGTTTTCAGAAATAGCTGATGTACAGGTGCATTTACTCAATGCTATCATCGTTAATCTTAACTTGCCATCTTAAAGGAGAACTCCAGCGCAAAATGAACCTTTGGTCTAATTACACATTGTTACCTAGTCAACAGTTATCTGAGATTTGTTTTCATGATTATCGAATGTAAATAGTTTTATCTCTAAAAACAGTTTAGCCTATAACGCTAGTATAACGCTAGTAAATAGGGCATAGAGTAATGACAAATAAAAATCGCTTGTTAATACCACTAACAAGGCTCAAAATTAGGGGTGGGAAAAAAAATCGATATTGCAATATATTGTTGCACTCTCTGTCGCAATAAATAATCGATACACTAACGCCCAATATCGATATTTTATTACAACACAAAATGATTAATTTACCTGTTGTCAAAGTCACTGTCACTACCCAATATCTACCATTCTGTTTGCGGGGGGCGCTGTTCGAGTAAATAGGGGTAAAGTGGCGCAAACAGCGGCCGGTGAAGAACACAAGTTAACTAACAACAACAGAGAATTGCAGAAAAAAAGAGAAGCGAGAAGAATGGCGGTAAACAATAAAAAACTAATCAAAGACCCACCCGCTAGTTTCCACTCAAAGTGGACACTTCGGGTTTTACGAGCAGAGAGAGCGCAACGGCCGCGCGCGCGCACTCTCACGTCTTCAAACAACACGAGGACACTTGCTCTCTCCCTCGCGCATATTAATCAAGATCAATTGACATGATAGTAAAAGGTCGGAAGACCGCCGTTTCACGTGGAGCATTTGGAGATTTTTAGAGATTAGAGACTCGCCTAAACTCAATGAACAACATCTCAACACTAAATTATAAAAGCCTGTCTCATATAGACAACTGTCTGTGTCTCAAATACAAGCCGGTGCAGTTTGACGATTTGGGAAAATAAAAACCCGGGAAGTTTTACGGTATATTAATTCTCAATATGTACACATGCATTATTAATCTTGTGCCTAACATAATGAAAACGGCTTTTCCCCTCACAATGACAGTAAACTAATTATTACATGAGTCACGTTGCATAGGCTATTTTCAGTTCAAAATGGCGAAATTAGACTAAAGTATATTCGTGTGCCTGATTATTTTTGTGCCTGATTATTTCATTATTCCTTCTTTTTCTTTTCAGTCACATATAGCGTGATATATCGTTAATGAAATTTCTTCCAATATATTGAATATCGTAGATATCGAGAATCGTGATATTATCATATCGTGGACCACATATCGCCACAGAATTGAATCGTGAGGTACCTGTATCGTCCCACCCCTACTCAAAATAGCCCCACACTAACACGGTAGCATAATAAGGGTCCCTACCTTCAAACCGAAGCATTGAGAACTTTGTCAGTGTCCAGACAGTTTAATAAGAAGATATTTTATACATACAGTCAGCTTCGCGAATACAGGCAGAAGCCATCTTTGAAAAACAGTCTCTACCAGTCGATCTACGAACGCCGATCCAAGTGCGCTGGTGAGATGTGATTAAATTATTTTTATTTATTTATTTTCTCTGTTGCGTTCAGTGCTTCTCTTATGCGCTCAGTGCTTTCTTCCGGAAACAACGGACCATATGAGATTCTACACAATTCAGCGCACTTGGATCGGCGTTCGTAGATCGACTGGTAGAGACTGTTTTTCAAAGATGGCTTCTGCCTGTATTCGCGAAGCTGACTGTATGTATAAAATATCTTCTTATTAAACTGTCTGGACACTGACAAAGTTCTCAATGCTTCGGTTTGCATGTAGGGACCCTCATTATGCTACCGTGTTAGTGTGGGGCTATTTTGAGCCTTGTTAGTGGTATTAACAAGCGATTTTTATTTGTCATTACTCTATGCCCTATATACTAGCGTTATACTAGCGTTATAGTCTAAACTGTTATTAGCGATTAAACTATTTACATTCGATAATCATGAAAACAAATCTCAGATAACGGTTGACTAGGTAACAATGTGTAATTAGACCAAAGGTTCATTTTGCGCTGGAGTTCTCCTTTAACCAATAAAGAACAAAACTACCATAAAATGAACACAGAACAGTGATGAATGTACATGTACATTCATCACTGTTCTGTGTTCATTTATGATAGTTTTGTTACCATAAATGGTAGTTTTGTAGTTTTTTATGGTAGTTTTGTCATTTTATGGCAGTTTTGTTTTGAGTAGTTTTGTAATATTTTGCTAATATTTTTTTTTTAGCTATATACGTATATATATATATATATATATATACGTATATATACGTATATAGCTAAAAAAAAACTAAATATTAGCAAAATATTAACAACTTGGTAGCTCTAGGTGAGCAAAATTAGGTCATCAACACAAACAGACTTATAAAAGTCTGTTTAAAACATTCACATAAAAACATTCAGCCTATTTCACTCATGTTAATATTTTTTACGTGTCATTTTTTTATTTGTACAATAAACGATATTGGTACAGCACTGGTTCACTACTTGTAGTCCAATGCGAAATCTAGGTCATCAAAAGCAGTTGAGCACCAGTAACATAGAGGAGGCAATAAAACAGCAGATGTACTTAGCCATATACAGTAAATGAATGCAAACAGAAACATGTAATGGCTCTGCTAATATTCAAGTATTGTGATGATTGTTTTCACTCTCTCTATGGGCAGTTGGGGAGCTTCTACTGTCCAGTCTCTCTGCTTTTTCCAGGGCAACAGATGGTGGGTGAGACATGTAGAGCAGTGCAGGTCTCAGGACAGCAGGCCAGTGAGTGGTCCAAAAATCATTTAGTCTGTGCAGAATGACGGGACAGATGCTGCCATGACAGGGCACTGTGCTGCTCTCCAGGAATTATCTATTGCTATAGAAGCCTTCTTTTAAATTATGTTTTAAATTATTTGATGTTTTGAAAGTTTTGTCCATTTCGGCATGTCCACTCGATATAATATAATATATAATACTGATATAATAATGTAATTTGTTTTGTTTTTTTTACAAAAGAGCCAACACTCTCTCATGTCAATTTGCAAGTATTTTACATTTTAGCAAATTTGTATGAATTCATAGGATCTCAATTGTACGTTTTTGTGCAATCTGGTTCCTGAGGGTTCGGTTTAGGGTGGACCTTCATACTTCATGATGTTTTCATACATTACAAAGTCATTCAAATTTGCCACCAATTCTCCAAACCGTAAAATAGTAAAAATTTACTAATGAAATCAGGTTAAAAGAGCCAAATGAAATCACTAGAATCAACTTAAATATTAATATTCTGGCTGATACAAATAAAAGAAACTATTTTCATGATAAATATTTTCATGTTATGGCCGATAACCGATAAATGCATGACACACAGTAAATAAAGTATGATATACTTCTATACTATTTTGTCTACTTAAATGAAAAATAAAACACTAAAAACCTAAACAAATTTTTTTAAATACTACAAGTCAATGTTTGCTTTATAACATTATAATGTGCAGTATAAAAACATCATATAATGAAATATCATCACTGTACTACAGTATCTATGGACTATGGAAATATTAGAATATGCATTAAAAGGGATTTTATCACATTGTTCTCCACCCCCTCCTCTCCCTCTCTCCCACCTGTCAATGTTCTCACTACTCACCCAACCCCACACCACCCCTTTCCTAGAAGTAATTCAGACATCCCTCTTTTCTCCGTCACGAGAGCTGATGATGTGTGGCGCATGTTGCCTCATGACTCCCTGTTGAGCTGCTGAACATGAAAGACTGTCAGAGAGACTTCAGCCTGCAGGCCCTCAAACCCCCACACAGACCAGCCCTCACCTCTCCAGAACATTCCTGCTTGCATTTCACCAGACTTTACCTTTATAGCACATTCTTTTTTTATGCTAATAATTAGTAATAACACAGGTGCTTTAATATGTATCTAAATCAAAACAACAGATAGTTACACACAAGGATTCTGACAGACATCAAACTAGCTATATCATAATGATCATGAACAGGACATGAACAGAACAATTCCAGTACTTAGAAGGTTAACAAATGACCTTTATTTGACATTAGTATTATTATTAGACCCTCAAATCCATTTAATCATTCAGTGAGGGAGAACTGAGCTTATAAATCACATCAAGCTCATTTTTCATGGACTATCAGTTAACCTAAATGAGGCAATGGTGCTATTATCATTTCCACTTGATGCAAATACGTCATACGAAAGTGTTCCCTTTGCCTTACTCCTATGGCTTTATGCCCGACATGAAATCTACTCAAGGAGTTTTGTCTGACAATTTTCTTCTCTCTGCACCATCCATATAATGCAGACATGCTCTCACACAAACACACAAGGTTTCACTGTTGTGCAACTGCATGAACACTAATACTTTATGTATTCAACTCATTCATACAGTATATGAGAAAACACTAAAGGGGCTTTTTTATAGTAATTTACACTGAGCACAGACAATGATCGGATGGTCATCATTTGCATATTATAAGTGATTCTGTTTGATTATGGAAGACATAAGCACAGTATACACAGTATGGGTTAATGTAGAGACACCAGTAAGGACTCAAATACAGGCTACATTAAGAACTACAGATTATGAAGAACTGGGTCCCAAGGGTCAAATGAAGTATAGTGGGGGCTTCTTTGTTTGTTTGTTTACAGTATAGTTCGCTAATGTTTTTTTTTAAAAAATATATTTTGTATTTTTAGGGGAAGTCAATTATATGTATGGTACTAAATTATATTTACGAACTAGTTATGATCCATTTATAATCTGTTAACCACTTTTTGAGTATAGAAATGAAATATCCAACTTAAACTGCATCCAGCATAAATCTTGAATGCATTGGAGCCCATACTTAAGTTTAGTCTTATTTTAAAGAAGATTATGAAGTATAAGTGAAAAAAAAGTTAACATTTTACATGAAATATATATGTTTTACTCTAAAACTGTTAGAAAATCAAAGCCATAAATCTAAACAAGTTGTGCTCCAAATTTGAGTTTGATATCTCAAAAAAATAGTTTTCAAAAAATAAAGATTTTGTTTGGGAGCAGTACCAAACGTTTCCACTAGATGAAATTCGCTTCCCATTTGATTTCCAATGTGGTCATTTTTGACCGCTAACAGTACAAGTGTGACCATTTTTTTTTAGGACCATTTACCTTTTCGATAAAAATGGTTTGGTCAATAGAAATGACCAAACAGCACCAGAGGGTTCAGTGAGGATAATATAACATAACTGACACGTAGAGATCGTATGCCTTTGATGACGTCTCTGTGCAGGTCATTCCATAGATCAGAGTTTGGGGTACAGGGCTGAAATTTACACACTATGCTAATAAAATGTCAACCAAATTTCATATTAAAGCCACTCATTAATTTGTTTTGTATCCCATAACCGAGGCAAATTCATTTCCTTAGGCAGTACTGCCAAAATCAGTCTGAGGACAAAAGATTCATTTCAGCCGATCCATTGTGCCAGGGTTGGGGGTGTTAACATTATTGTGGGAGATCCAAGTGAGACTGAAGATAGGATAAAACACTGAAGCATGTTAAAATTATCATCATTTTCAAATACTCGATCTTCCGGTGACATGCTGAACAATCATTTAGTCTGCTTAAACCCCGCACCTTTCTTACACTCAACCTCAAGTTCGCATTCAGATTTGTAACAATCAACAACCGATGGATATAACTAAGTCCCCACTCTATTTTTTTTCTCTCAAAAATACATTTCACTCGGATGTACAGTACGTCACAATAATGAAAAAAATGCTCTACTTCTGTTACATTGCGACTTTAAAAAATAAATCTCCCTAAATGCTCAAAACAAGAAAACCTATGTATGCACATTGTCTCCACATCACCAAATAGTCTTGATTTGCACAGACACTCATGCGGTAATTCTAAAGAGGCATGATACACTATACAATTAAACAACAGTACTGTGCTGTTTAAGGGTGCATGCAGATGCAAAGAAAAGCTAACAGGGAAGAAAGAGAAAGACAACAAACGATGACTGCAGCAGCACATGAAATAGCATAATTCATGCAAGTCTTGATTCCTCTCTCAGCATGTGTCTGTACCTCAGAGCTTCTGCCCCAAAAACTGCTTCTGATTAGACTGAGAAGCTCAGAAAGAATAGCATAGAGAATCACTGGCAACAAAATCTGTCAACCTGACACAGCATGAATTTCATCAAATAAACAAAAGGGGGAGTACATGCATAAAAACATGAAATGAAAAAAAATGTTGAGACTGTTGGGTAAGGAAGATGGGACGATTTGACCCAATTTGCATTGATAATCATTCATAATCAGTAACCCGATGGTGCTGGATTGGGAATGTGGACGTAAAAGAGAGAGAGAGAGATCATCATTATCATTATATTTAAATTCATAAAAACACCAATGTGAATGTAATGTAGACTGAGAAAATATCAGAACAGAACAGAAAATAAGTTTGAGTTCACTTTAAGTACAAATTAATGAAATATTATATATTGTTTAATTTGGTCACTGAAAAGTGGTTGGAGCTCCTAATTTTGCTCTCAATGTACACCAGATTGGTGTATTTAACTTTAAACTAAGTAAAGGTTTTTTGGCATGTTCAGTCAAACATTTAACCCAAGATGGGTCAAAACAACACAGACCTGGGGTATTCCCTTTTTGACACAGCACCATTTTTGCACCATGTGTCCATCACATCTATGGATTCAGCAGTTTCTGTTTTTATCCAAATCAACTTTCAGTCCATTCAAGGTTGTGTTAACCCTAGTGTTACGGGTTATTACTAATAATTAACATGGACGTCAGTGAAATGTTACATATTTTGCTCTTGCACATACAAAAAAAAAAACACATGCTTACAGTAGTGTGGCAGTGCAGTGGCCACTGGCTGAGCTCAATTCCTAGAGAGTGACTCGTAAGGTCAGGTGAGGTGCTGCACTGAGTCAGAGTGTGTGTGTCACTTTGCATTACAGTATCTGGGCAGTGATGCACTAGTGATGCACTACAGTGGAGAACCGTACCTCACATCACAGTCAACACCAGGTCACGCTCACTCAAATCTCACCACTCAAGTCAATCTGCATGACATCTTTTGCAAATTAAGCATCAGAGAGTGAGATCTGGATCATCTAAAACTGAGCATCATCCTAAATATTCATCTAAAATAATGTATTGGAAGTATTCAACATTTTGCATTGACTGACATTTTATATTGGCTGACAAATTAATAGATGCAGACAGTGGACTGACATGCAGGGACATAGATAGGCTTTCTCTCGGGATGATGCTGTCCTCATATTTTATTGGCTGTGAGGCAGAACATCTGACACATCTGGAAGAGCTCACACTTATCCTCAGAGAACACTGATACAGTCCAGTTTAGGGTTTCACCAGCTATAATCTTACATAAACTGATGCATTAAGTTCACATTATGGGCATAGTGACTATTTAGGGTTGAAATTAACTCTGTTAGCGTTGAGTTTGTGACGCATTCAATTTATTACAAGAGACAGTAAAGACATTTATAATGGTACACAATATTTATTTTTCAATCAAATACTAGTATTTTTAACTTGAAAGAATCCATGTGGAAAAAATAATTCTGTAAAAAAAAATGTATCATGGTGCCCACAAAAATATCTTCAATATTTTAAAACTGTTTTCAACATTGATAATTATAATAAATGTTTCGAGCAGCAAATCTGCATATCAGAATGATTTCTGAAGGAGGATGTGACTGAAGTCTCAAGTGAAGCCAGGTTATCCCGGTATATTTTTCTGTTGATATAAAAAATCGAGTGCATTTAGCAATACAGTGGATGAATGATGTATATGATGTATATTAGGAAGTTATGATGTTATGTGGACCTTTCTCCACTGACATTCTATGATGTTCAAAGCATTTCTAAGGATACAGATTTTTGGAAGGCAGACTGAGATGTCGAATGGGAACATGGTTTGTGAAACATTAGCAACATATTATTAGCTGTTTGATAACATAGCCAAGCAAAATGCTAATCATATTAGTTAACTTTATGTGTCCAACGTAGAGAGCAATACATAA
The DNA here is from genome assembly GCA_031834385.1 of Semotilus atromaculatus. NCBI lineage: Eukaryota > Metazoa > Chordata > Actinopteri > Cypriniformes > Leuciscidae > Semotilus > Semotilus atromaculatus. Next base: position 7,980,534 of record JAULUF010000009.1, on the reverse strand, counting down.
AACGCATTATACCGATACATCGACTTGTATATGAGCCTGTATAAATCACTCTTCCACTCTTCTTCTGAAGCCGTTTCTGGTTCAAACATACATTGCCATTGTGTAGCATTTTACTACATATACAGTAAAGTTGACCGAGTGGATCAGGTATTCTGAGGTTGTGTGAGCTTGTGTGATTGCGTGGAGGCAGGGCTAATATTCATATTCATGGATCCATGTACACTAAATAAAGCAAAGGTGTAGATTTACATTCAAGCTATTCCAAGGTATGAAGACATTAAATATGTAATTTTGGTGATCAAATATGAGTTTTAAGGGATAAAATTATTATTAAGTCCTGCACAACATTTTTTCTCATCCAAGAAGCCGTTTTTCTCATCACAAAAGGGAAGAAAAGATGATTCATGAAGAACTTCTGTTTCATGCCGATTTATTACGTTAAGGTTATGTTTCAACAGTTTAATGGTACAATGCTTAAAACATTTAGAAGTGTATGTTTTTTTTTGTTCCCATTTATGCTACAGCTAAGCTAAGTATCTTATGCATGCGCATTTAATGCACAGTGCTCAATCATCTTACTGCCATTTGCATGGATATACTCTGTTGAGAATCCCAAATGTAAGTGAGATTCCAAAAATATCAACAATTCATATTCTTTCAGGTCCAGGAGGAAAGCTGTGTCTAAATAGCAAGGTCAGTTCATATCTAAGAGGAGCCAAGTGTCTCCAATCTTCTATCAACCCATACTGTCCATTAACACACACCAGCAGTTAAAAAAAAGTCTAATTAAGAGAGAAAGAAAGTAGGTCTGCAGGCCTCAATGTCCCTCTGATTGAGGCCAACCATCCCTCAGAGACATTAAAGCACCAATCATGTGCCATCTAATCGAGACATGAAACTTTCCGTCACCAAAGTTAGAAGCATAGATCCAGATCAGCCAGGCCCTCTGGTCATTCATTACCACACAACACTAGGTCAGTGTGCTCCTCTCGCAACCTTCTGATCTCCCTGACCAGGCCTCTTTTTAGACATAAAGAAGCCTCATTCAGCGTCTGTCACAGAAACCCTTTATACTGCAGCAACTCAATGCAAATAGCCACCGTCATCCCAGGCCCCCCAAAACACCCTAATTGACCGCTTTCAAAAACTCAACCTGGATATTCATTGACCTGACAGATGAACAAAACCAAACAAGACTCCTCAATTGCTCAGTTGAGTGTGTGAGATCACATCAGTAACGTTAATGTGCACATTGTTCATTTTAACACTCCATGGAGAACTCCCAGATTAACACATTAACCTTCCACTCATGTCTTATCAACATTCTTCAGCATCAGAAAGAATTTCTGAAATAAGAAATAACTCTAAACCATCGTAAGGCTATGGGTTTGATGCTTTCCAGATAAAACCTCAATGCAAAGAACCAAGCATTGAGAATTTAAAGGCATTATTGGGTTGGTTTTAAGGTGAATGCTGGTTGAACCTTTTCATTAGTTGGTCTAGCAGCAATTTGAGCTATGCTGTAATGCAGATAATCAGGAATGTTGGCTTAGTTTAAGGCTAGCACTTCAAAGCTTCTGATCACCTGCTTTAACGTGAACCGAAACAGACGATTGGCCCTGAGGTGCAAGACAAAATCCAGTGGGCCAATCAGCGCAGCTGTTAACTATGGTGGTGTAATGGAGGATGATTGGAATCAGCTGGGCTGTGGGCCAATGACAGGATCTGGGTTTGATTAGCAAGCGCTTACCCAGCCCTCCTGAGGCTGAAGGGAGAATGAAGCAGACAGAGGGCAAGAAATATTTACTCTAAAGGGAAGTTCTTGGCAAAGGACGCTACTATGGCTAAAAATACTCCAACGCCACTGCCGACACCAGATGTCCTTTTCATTTCAAATAAAAAAAGGTATAGGGGAAAAAATAGACTAGAAGTTTTAGCCAAACACGAATCTCATTGGCTTTGCCTTTACCCTTCCACAGTTTAACTTTTTTTAATCTGATCAATCCACCCAAATTGCTCACTCTTTCTTTTTTTGTCCCGGCTCTTTCGGATATTTGCCAAAGTATTTCAGGAAACAAAATGACCTCATGGTTGAGGGATCCATGTACAGTAGGCGGTAAAAACAGCACTCGGAAGACATGAGCTCACTAGCACTAAACAATACAAACGCTCACTCATTTGAGCTGTTGCCATTGTGCACAGTCCAAACTTTCTATTTTCTTCACCCCTTTCCACAGTCTTTGGAGATATGGAAGAATAATGTTTCATCAATATGGATAGTGTGAAATGCTGAACTTCTTGAGATGAAGATCAGAGTTTCCCTTTGAACATGAACCTTTTTACTAGGGCACGAAGCTGGTGAAATACCGGTTTGCCCCAGAAAAATATTTCTGATAAATTCTTTCCAGATGATGATTATTACTGAATAAATTATTACTGAGTATAATTTCCCCTAATAATATTTCATTTATTCTTTATTGTATTTATTGTATTATTGTATGTGCAGCTTGAGTTATATATATATATATATATATATATATATATATATATATATATATATATATATATAAAGAGTATCAAAATATGGGTACATATTGATGGGGGGCCTTTGCCCCAGTAATGATGAAAGGCTAGAAACGCCCCTGGAAATAATATCTCTGACTGTTTATTATTATGTCAAATTACTTTATACTCTGCTATGACTATGAATATAATAAATCCCAATTTCTAGGGCTTCTGATATTATTGAATAAAAAAAGTGAAATAGCAGTATGTTCAATGTATCAAATACACTCTACTTTCCCACAACAATGCAAATTACAAAGGTAGGTTTTGCTCTACTGAGCCAAACATTCAGAACCACTGCCTGTTGGTCAAACATTTATCTTTGCTATATGTTTTCACAGGTCACAGTTCACCAAACCAAAACTTTGGTAATCAGTAAAAATGAAACTTCTTTGCATATGCTTGCACTCTTGCAGACTGTAAAGTGAGCTCAGTTATAATAATGTACTCAAGGGTTAAACCACCTGACACATCAACAGCCACGAATGTACTTCTTTTTGTTGTCTTGATTGCATTCCTGAAATCACAAATTTCTTGATACAACTGTGGATGATTTTAATTAAGTATTATAAAGCATTTTGGAGATAAAGTATTTTGGTGGAAATCTCACCCAATCTCAAGGGACATAAAATGACTAGTTAAAAGGATGTGACCCACTGATGTTTCATGGCAAGTTTCCTGATGCACAGATAATGACTGAGGAATGGTGTTGAGATGAGATCAGAAAAGACTGTGTATGTGTATGCTGTATGCATGGGAATGAGAGAAGAGGAAGTGTGTTTCTGCATCTATCAGAACAGGAGAAGTGCTGGCGGGATGGAAAGAGGAAGGCCCACAGACAGTCTCCAGGGCAAGAGAGGCCAAACCAGGGGTGAAGGTTTGGATGGACATTTCTAGCAGTCAGTCCTGGCTAGGGCTGTGTATTGGCAAGAATCTGGCGATACGATACGTATCACGATACATGGGTCACAATTCAATATATTGCAATATATTTCGATACTGTGCATAAGGCGATATATTGGCATTCTTTTTTTAAGTAGGACTATAATTTTAGAAAAAGTAATATTTAAAAAAAGACATGATGTGCATTAAAGTCAAACAAGTTTACTTTAGGTAAACAATTCAGTACACAAAATCAAACTACCAGTTTGGGATTGTGGTTCACAGGTTCATTACAAAGACTTTTGTTAAATTTGTTTTTAGAAGTTGGTCATAAACTTGATAGACTTAAAGTTTGTTCAAAGCCCAAACTGAATAATTAAAAACAAGTTTAATGGGTAGGGTACATTTTCTATAAAATTTGAGTCTTCATTTTCTTTTCTGACATACTGCAGGTCTTGTTAAAACACACTAGACATGCAAATTCTGAGCGTTTTGGGCATTTTTTTTGTGTGAAATCATATTAATTTTGTCCATCAAAAGTGTGCTTTCACTTTAATTGAGCGTGAGCACCGCAGCAAAAATAGACTCTCCGCCGAAACCCCCGCTTCACTGCTGCTCACGCGCTGCTCCTGCTCGCGGCGTGAACGCACTCATTGATTAACATGCACGCCGAAAAAAATACGCGCTGCTCACGCGCCGAACTTGTGAAGACACAGTTCACAAACTGCATGGTTCCTGTCGATATCGGTAGTGCCCTCTTTACTCTGGAAACCAAAATGATTCCACACTTCAGCACGGAATAGAGCGGGAGCCGGTCTTTACACGGGTTCAGCCATAGCTATGTTGTTTCTAGCAAAAAGTTAGGCTAGTGGTGCGTCTATGCATAGCTATCTAGGGGTAGGGATTTAAACACAAAATAAACATGAACCACTGTACTCTTACCATGAATATTTTTGCACGTAAACAAAAAAAGAAAATCGATAATGCGTTTTTGAAAATCGATACAGTATTGCAAAATAAAATATTGCGATACTCAAGTGTATCGATTTTTTCTTACACCCCTAGTCCTGGCTGGTTGATGCTGACACTACACCATTAAGTCATGTTGGAAAATTACACCAATTCCAGAATAATCAGTCACATGGCATTTATGGCTCAGCTGACAGGCTCAAAAAAGTGTTTCCAAAAGCAGCTTCCAATTCACATACTTTTGGGTCTGAAGACACCAGCCAAGCAACTGCCATTGAGATGAATGGGACACTAATGGGTAGCTTTTACCAAATATATTAGAACTCCCTGGGAAGAAGCCTCTAGACTACACATATGGAGAGAAGCTCTGAGAAGGAAGAAAAACAAGCCAAAAACTGTTTTACTCTTCCTTTAACTAGATCCTCATGATGAATAGACTGATAAAGAGCAGACAGGGGGGGTAATTCATGAAGAATTAAAATATTTTAAAGATAATACTAATAAGTTACATCTCATATGGGTTATTTTTATAATTATGATTCACTTTTAAACATATTTTGTGTGCCACGAAACAATAATGAAGCCCTATTGATTGATTGATTGATTGATTGATTGATTGATTGATTGATTGATTGAACAAACCAGGAAGGACCCCTTGAGATACAGTATCTCCTCTACCAATAAGTCCATGGCCAGCAAAACACCAAAATCTAATAAACAATGCAGTGATGAGCAATTCCTCAGCTAACAGGGAACCTTATCAAAACTTGAGCTAACGTTATGGCAAGGTTCCCTCGGTTATGAATAAACATTATTCCAGTAAACGCTCATTGACTGCTTGTTCAAAGTTATCTGGTCTTTAATAATGTTCTCACAATGTTAGCACAAAACATTATTTATACCATTCATGGATTTTTTTTAACTTGTTTCAGAACGTTCAAAACATTAAAGAGTAATGTTCTCATCTTACAAAATGATATATAATGGAATGTATGAGAAATGTAATTAAAATACCTGCGTGAAGTTGGCCCCCCACCCAACGCAAAACGTCGTCAAACTATGCTCAATCGTTAAAACATTTAAATATAACATGTTCAGAAAACGTTCAGAAATAGGGACAATCAAATATTCTACAAAAGGCATTATATAAATCAATATAATGATACACAACACTGCAACTGTCTACGGATCTACATGATCAGTGCAGAATTGTATGTGACTGTGTGTAATGGATATACATGCCTCTTTCACATGTCACACATGTGCCGTCTACCTCTAAACCTGATGGTCTGCAATGAGCTGAGCTTTGCCCTATCACACAGGCGTATAAAAGTAGAGGCATGCCAGGTCTCATAAAAACTCGGTCTGTGTATCACATTGACAAAGAGGATTACATATTCGACCACAGATATAGTACAAGCACACACACGCACATGCACACACACACTCATGTAATAGTGCTGTAACTACTGTATTAGCTCTGCTATAATCCCACGGTAACTGACTGTGGTAATCTAACCACTAACCCTATGGCATTTTAAAAACGCACAATCATAAACATACTTACGCACGATCTAGTCAGTTTGTCAGTGTCTTCATGAAAAAATTATCTAATTCAGAAAACTCCCACAATAGCCTAACTATAAATACACCCATCAATACACCGTCTCATATTCTCTCTCACACACACACACACAGCTGTAGTTGTTGTATTTAAGATTTTTGCCATATCAGTGTCACAAGATATATCATACTGCAGCAGAAACAGATTCATCATTTAATAAATATAATAATTTAATAAAATTCAACCTATTGAGAGTGAGGAGTTGTCGTCATAGTACCGAGCCCCTCCCCTCGATATCACCTCACCGCCATGTTGGCAGGATTCCGGCGGAAATACATGATTGTTTACGTGTGTTGTTAACTCTGTAGTAGAGGAGGTTCTCGCAATTCCGCACTGATTTACCATGCCTGGAAGTCACTGCTGCGTTAAGAATTGCTCCAGTACCTCACACGATACATATGGAAAACATAGGAACAATGGAATACAGTTTTTAGGTTATCCGAAATGGACACAGCATCATGAAGAGCAAGTCACGTTGGTTAATGATGTCACGCAGGTGTTGGAGTAATAACTTCTTTTAAATAAACTGTTTGAGGTCGAAATAACGCTAGATATTTTGATATAAATTACAGACATGGCATCTGAGTACTATTTCTCATTTTTCTCAGTTATTTTGCTTTATTTCCAGATTCAATCAAGGCTCGTTCTTACTTCTTAGAGCACGTTCGCACATTCGCAGTCTTCATAAACGGTGCTTTAAATCTCAATTAAACATAAGTATGTTTCACATACAGCTGTAAAACCTCTGTAGATTAGAACTGAATAGAATAGAAGGGAGTATTTATGTTCTTAAACTTTTTGTCCCCTCAGATCTACAAAATAAAAAAAATAAAAAAAAATTATGTTGCTTTATACAGACAGATAAGAAGATTCTGGAAATTAGTTTGATTGTTCAGAAGAATAATATCAAATTATGTTAGGGTTATTAAAGCAATTATTAAATAACATGTACCCTGAACTATTCAAGTAAACAAAAAGTTCCTGTCAGTGAGTTCATTACAGGGAGCAGAACAGAATTCTGGGTATTTCAGGCATTCCAAACACTCCACAGGGTTAATGAGATCCTCATAACAATGTTTGGGAAATCCTTGACGTCTGCAAAGCAAGTACTGTAGGAATCTTTGAATCAGTGTTACAAGGACAAGAGTTGAGGATCTAATAACAAGGGGTAAATTTAAGTCTCCAGCCTGCTCCATAAAAGGAAAGATGGTAGGTGACAATGAATGCAATAAGAAACTGAAGAATATGCATGAGATATTTTGTGTGAAAGAAGAGGGGGCAGTTGATAAATAAGTAGAGAAAGACAAAAACAAGACATTCATCATAAGTTTGGTCTGGGAAAATGGTGAGGCTCCAACATGTTGCCAAATGCTGTCATTTTGTGTAAATTTAGCATCATTGCAGCATGAGTTTTAAACACTTTCCCCTCTGTCATGGGTCCAGATTCCCCTCTTTCACTGGTTGTAGGAGGGGCTCCCTGAGAATGGCTTTGCTAACAGCAATCCCATCTGGCTAAGCTCCAGCCCTCCTTTTTCAACAGGCTGTGGGAAAAAGTGTCCGGCACTGCAGAGCTCTGTAATCATTTCACCAGGACTGAAAACCCAGAGCCCTTGCTGACCTTTTCCGTGTCCAGCGTTTCAAACATGACAAGACAATGGTAACAAACCAGACAAACACACCAATGGCCAAGAAGGCCATTCACAGGAAAACTTTAGGGACACAAAATATGCACCCTAGTGCGCTCCATGCACCTCCAGCAGAGACTAAGAGATTCAGAGCGAAAAGAGCTGCCAAACTCCAACCTCTCCCACTCTCTCTAGGCCTAATCGGTATGCTTTCATATATGATGAGTTTCCATGTTTTTGGGGACATTCCATAGACAATGATTTTTATACTGTATATTCTATTCCCTAACCCTACCCCCAAAACCTATCCATCTCATAACTCTTTTTGCATTTTTCTGTAATCATTCTGTATGATTTATGGTCAGTTTTCCTCATGGAGACCCCAAAAAAGGCCCCAACAAGGACAATGATTTTGAATAATGCCATCTTTGTAGAGACATTTTGTCCCCATAATGAGATGCCTATTTCTAGATGTGGCGAGCAGGACGAGGTCGAGGGACGTGAGAGAATGGCGCGAGGCCGGTGGCGTGAGTGATAATGAATGACACCTGTGAGACGTACCGGTCTCGTATCTCTCACGGAGGAGCGGAAGCATAAAAGGAGGAGCGACGACAGTGAAGATCGAGAGAGGAACAGGCCTGATTTTATGTTGTGTTTTGTTTCTCTTTTGTGTAGCCAGCAGTCGTCCGTGAGGGGCGACTTTTGTTTTTGTATTTGTTTTATTTTATTATTAAAGTCTTTAAATGTTCGCCGGTTCCCGCCTCCTTCTTCCCTGAACTAAATACTGCATTACACTAGACATGAACACATGGAGCAAAAGGAAGTAAATCAAAGATACGCAAACACACAAAGACATATAAAAACAGCAAAGCCCAAATCAGGATTTCGCAGAGGTGATTGCCATGCCAACACACCCAAAGGACCAGCAGAAATAGAAGTGATATACAGTGAGAGATGGAGAGATACCGGTAAAATCAGAGAGAAAAAACAGGAAAAAGTAAAAAATAACAACAGACATATTAAAAAGACAGAGGAGTTTCCCAAAGACAAAGAGAGAAGCACTATAAATGTTCCCCTTCCACTGGGAACAAGAGAAAGTGGACAGGAAAGAGACCATAATAATAAAAGATGAGGAAGGTTAGAGATTGAGAGAGCAGAACATGGAATTTCAGTACAGCCACTTCACATATCCATCAATAAACCTGTCAATGTCTATTCATTTTGTCTCCATTCATGCTCTAATAATCTCATCATTCAGATCTATATTCATTCTCTCTGTCCATCAGACCCTGCCATCTCTCAATCCTACAGTGCACACAGCAAATGTGGTGTGTGGACTTCATGACTTCAACAGTTTATAGCTTTTCAAGACAATAACACAACCCTTCAAGACATTCTGTGACTGTCTGGGGTGTAGGGGTAGAGGGTAGAAACATATGACACACTTATTGCGCTGGATTGACATCGACATCACATGTAAGTGAGGAGAACACAAAGGGTGCAGTGCAGACAAAGCAGAGGTAGATCAAAAGCTCCCTGATTGACATATTCAGTTCGTGGATGGCACAGCAGAGAAGGAGACATAAAGACAAGAGAGAGAGAGAGAGAGAGAGAGAGAGAGAGAGAGAGAGAGAGAGAGAGAGAGAACGGCAGTGTAGGGTTAATGAAATGTGTGATGATAGCACCAGCTGAGCCAGCAGTAGAGCCTGTAGAGGTAGATCACGCCTGAATGCTGATTCTTAATAGCAGGGATTATGCTCAGTCCGGCCTGGGCTCACCCACTGATCACCCTACAACAATCATGCTCCACATACACACAGATTAAAACACATACATTCTGAACACAACACACATCACACTCATCTGTCATTATCAGAGAACTGGACTCACATAGACACTTGTATATTAGGTTGTTCTAGGCAGTTTAATCCTGTAAATTCCATGGCAAAATTACACAACAGGCATAGACACAAATTCCACTAGCAGTAAAAACTGAAGACACATCACATTTGAATACACATTTGCTGTGCTCTGAGGACTAGAGATAAACAGCACATCCTCAATCGTGGGATGAGAAAATAGTTGAAAATACAACAAATACAACATCCTTCCAGATGGAGGCAGCGTCTATTTTGCTTCCTTAGAACTCAATGTATTCTCAAGGCGTGTTCACAACATGAATGTTTGGAATGAAAATTCGGTCTGATTTTAGCATGCAATGTTTTTGTTTAGACCAATGCTGTTCAGGGCATATGACCAAAAAAGCAAATCTTATTGGTTAGCCAGTTTTGTTTTTTTGGCACATTAACACATTGACACATTAACAGCTATTCATTCAAGTAAAATTTTTATTGTGCTGACATTTTCACATTTGTCCATGTCATGGACATTTGTACTGGTGTTAACAGGCCTTTATAAAGGTCTAAAAGTGTGCATATGAAGGGAGCAGAACAAAATATAGGTGAAAACAGTCACAAGAAAGCATGCAGTGCCTCAAAAAAATGTTGGTCGTCTATTATGTTCACAAACATTCTCAAATGGGCCTAAATGAATCAAATTGGTAGAAATGGATGGAAATGTTGAAGATGTATCTTTACTTCCCATGTTGCCAGATCAGCAAATACAAAGAGTCCTTGAGAACAAACATTTGACTGAATAAGAGCAAATGGCCTTTAATACATGACTCTTCAATTTGTGCAAGTCCTTGCCGAGAGGTAAAAAAGGACATGAGACAACCACAAGGTCAAGTTGGGACTACCTGAAATGTATAAACCTGAAATGTATAATCCTACCTTTTGTATAATCCAATGTCTATGTTTGATGTGGAAATGTATTTGTGGAGAGCAGGACGAGGTCGAGGGACGTGAGAGAACGGCGCGAGGCCGGTGGCGTGATTGATAACGAGCGACACCGGTCTCGTATCTCTCATGGAGGAGCGGAAGCATAAAAGAAGGAGCGACGACAGTGAAGATAGAGAGAGGAACAGGCCCGATTTTATGTCATGTTTTGTTTCTGTTTTGTGTGGCCAGCAGTCGTCCGTGAGGGATAATTCAGCCAATAATGAAAATTCTGTCATCAAAGACAGTGGGAAAGACAGTGAAGGTGGACTCATCAAAGAACAATGCATGTTTCACATTGTCCATAGCCCAAGGTTTGCACTGTTGACATCAATGAAACTGACATTTGGGCATTGGCATGAGTAACCAAAGGTTTGGCATTAGCAGCCCAGCCTGTGCTATTGCTCTGCTAATCCAACCTTCACACTCTGCTTTTACTGATGGAATGTAAAATCAGAGATGACTGGCCACCAGGGCGAGCATACATAGGCGTGAAACATCCAACATACTGACCAGTGTTTCAGTTTCATTGTCCGACTCCAACCCCAGTATGTTTCAGTGTTTTCATTTGTCCATACAATGCAAATCAATGTATACAGATGCAAACAGTCTTAAGTTTTTCAAGAAAATGATTTTTATCTAAAGCCAATCTCATCTGAACTCTCTTAAAAGCTGAGAGTTTCTCTCGAGTGGGAAACTAGGCCATCTCCACCTCTCTGAGTCAGCCATTTGTTTTTGAGAATGTGCTACAAAAACAACATTATTGTCTTTAATTAAGCTGCGTTCACAATGCTCATCTATTTGCTTCTCTTCCTCCCTCTGCATCCCTCTCTCTCTCTCACTCTTATGCCTCTCTTTAGGACACTTCCTTGTGTCACAGGCTCTCTTTGTGCCTGCAGCCAGCAGCATGTACGTGGGAAGCGGCAGAAACTAGACTCCGCTGCCAAGGCAAGTCTCCCGTCTTCTTAATGAGAGCAGTGGGTATGTGCGTGTGAGCGCATGGGAGTGTGCTAGACAGAGATTCTGTTACTAATGACAAGAGTCGCATCCTCTTCACAGTTCGCCCACACTGTAAGTCCTGATTCAGATTCATCTCAGTCTTCACCTACAGCTTCAAGGTTTGAGCTTGTATCCTCTGTTGAACGCTTGCATTCGTTCAACGCTGTAAAAACACTGAAACAGCTTGTGGCAACAAGCAGCTCTGCATGTAGCCTACCATGTTACTCTTTGCCACTCTGCAAACACTGTAAATGACTGCAACATTTTTTCCCAGTTTCTTAGCAACACTATAAGCAACAGGGGCACATCTCTCTCTGTTGCTAGGCAACAATGCAGCGATCGCCCTCCCTTTTTGCAATGAGCTGGCTGGCGGTGGGGTATAGAGTCTACCTGTGTGTCATGTGCCAGTGTTTCAGATTAGCTTGAGGAAAAACAGTCGACATCCTGTGGTAAATACCAAGAGCACCAAGAAGCCCACACTATCCCATATGGATTAGTCTGTTATAACAAGGGTCTGGTCATGTTGAGCTGTCAGAACCAATCAGAAGATAGGAATTAAGGAAAAGCATAAACAGATGATACAGTTTTTCAGAAATTATCTCTCTAGATGCTATTATTCACATTGGGTTTTATGGCACAGGACCTTATGGCTTGATTAATATAATCCATACACACCAGAAATCAGTCTTTGTATAAAAATGAGGGTCTTTCGATCAGTTTTTGACATCTCTGTCAGCTTCTGAACAGCTTTATGAATCCTCTCAGGGAACAAGAGCTGGAGGGTCTACACAGGATACTATCTTAATTAGGTCTATAACTCAAACCACTGTTAATATTTAATTGCCATTAAGGCAAAATCGAGCCTCTGAACTTCCATATTGTACATGCTGTTTCAGAGCAGGTTCATGTACGGATGTAAATGTACTGTCACACCCGGAACTAAAAAACACAAAAGAGCTGGATCCAAATGCAGATTCCTTAATAAAATAATAACCAAAGTAGATTACAAAGTAACATGAGAACAAAGAAAATAGGAAACCAAAACTGAGCACATGTAAGGCCAAAACCTAACAATGAACACTGGAAACACTATATGCTCGGGTAATTAGACTAACAGGGAAACAGGAAACATGAATAAAACTACAAACTAAAAGACTACAAAACTAAAGCATATTCTAAACCAGTGGTTCTCTAACTGTTTTGGTCATGCCCCCCCTTTTTATACCTCCCAAAACCATTTCACTAAAAAGTATGAGTAACAACCTGTCACTCACAACAGTTGCAAACGACAAACAATCCAATCACTTAACAATGGACAAAATCAAGTTCCGTCCTACATTTTTTTCCATTTAAGGCCCACCACGCCTCACGTAGACCGTGCCTCAGCTCATTTGATTTGTTTTGAAACGTACAAAAAACATGTTTTCCAAAACCACAGCGTTTACATGCAAATGTTGTGCAGTGGTCAGATGCATGTATTTTATGCATGTTTACATACAAAAACAAGTAAAAAAGCTGTAAGGTGGAATTCAAAAATGCCTTTTGTGTGAACTGGTAAATATTATTTTTAGGTAATATCACAGGAGCAGTACACAGTGCTGTTCCTCAGACCAACAGCAAAAGTGTGATATTGCAGTTTTTCTTGATTGCTAACACAGTTCATGAAACAATTCACCATTTTCTCACAACTATAAACACAATCTTAAAACTACCATCTACCAGTTTGTACAAACCTCAAATTTCCACTGCCAGTCAAAAACATTCTCTTTTGTCAAAATCAAACTTTGGCCTCAGATAACACACAAAACCTACTTAATGTTTACACATGGATAAATGTGGGCAATCTGAGCTCACATTGTGACACTTGAGTTAATTATATTGTGTACTTGTGTTTTCTGAAGCATGGTTAAACGTGCAAAATGAGGACATTTTTGTGCAGAGTTTTGCAGAAAACATTGAGAAAACTGGACCGAGTGTGAAAACAGGTGAAATGTGTTGAACGTTTTGAGAAATGTGTCTTTGTTTCAAGAATTGAATGAATGGTTTAGGAAATTTGGACAACTGAATCAGTTATAGTATGTTAGCAATTAAGAAAAACTGTAGTAAATTACTTTGAAAGTTACTTTGTCTAGTTTTGTCTGTCCAACAAAAACAGCTCCAAATACACTGCAGAATAATTTCCGACCCCTAGCAAAGCCCAGTAGTAATGCTTTGTTCCTGAACGAATCAGTATTTTTGAATTAATCAGTATTTTTTCAATGAACGAATGAATCAATGAGTCATAAAGACAAGCTACTTGTCGCCACGTACTGGTGTAACGATGTAACCTGGAGAAAGGCCATGTTTACCCACAAAACAAACAGAGACATTACGCGTCCAGTCAAATTCTAGGTCCAGAACTAACTGTTTAAGCAGCTATTTAAGTATTATAGGATGATAAATGAAGGATATTGCAGCTGAGAGCTTAAAATAAAAGAATCCAAACGTATGCTTGTAAATTACCTACAGTATAACAGAAAAAAAAACACTGACAAAGACAAAGCGGGTCCTTCTTTCTTGGTGGTCTTTATTACAGTGTGAACAACTGTCTGTTTCTCTTCAAAGAACCTGTACATGGAAATCTTTGCATCTGGCTTTTAGTTGAGGAGCTAATTTCAAGCATCCTGTCTTTTGTTAATAGTTTTTCTTGATTATAAGGTTTTAATGATAGTGTAGTTTGGGACGATGTAGGAGTGCTGAGCTGTACAAGTCTCTCAGTGAGAACAGGTGTTCTCTAGAGGAGGTCAGGAGTGTGTGTGTGTGTGTGTGTGTGTGTTTGGGGAGGTATACGGGGAAAGCTGAGTCAGGCTCACCATGCTGGTGGGAGGTCCTGCACCATCAAACCGCCCTGTCGAATTAAAGAGCAGCAGTAATTTTCCTGTAATAAGAGAGTGTTGATGGGGAGCACAAAGCCAGTGATGGTTTGTAAGAAGAGATTCTATCTTCTTGCCTTTTTTAATACCTTTTCTGGCAGCCGTTGCTATCAAACATATATCACAAGGCTGTGTTGTGTCTTTTCACTTTTCTTTTCTAATCACACAAACCCTCTTATGTCCTTAAGCTGACATTATATTAATAAACAGAGCCTGTATTTTCAAAATATTCAAAACACTCTGTCTCTTCAGATAATGCATCCTTTTAATGAGAAAAGAATAAACAGCTCTGAAAGGAGAAGCCATAATAGTGTCTGGCTGTACTGTACTGAAAAGGGATCATTCAAGGTCATTGGCTGTCAAAGGCTTGGCTATAGAGAGATAGACTGGCAGACACAGATGGACTTCACTTGATCCTCAGTCATTTAAATGCAGCGTCAGATTATTCTTCCTTGTGACAAAGGAATGTATAGCACTTAGAGTTACTACAATTCTAAAAGTACTTCAATTAGAAATTGGACAGCAATGAATTAAAGGTGAATGAGTTAAAAACTGTACATTTAGCATTCAGAATTGCACCTGCTCCTTTTCATTTGGTTGACACACACACAAACACACACACACTTTACGTTCATGAAGCAGAACAAATGAGAGAATGAAAGAATGCTATAAATGCTTATTAATCTAAAGATTGCATAAATATATGACTACATTCATGAATTATTTCATGATTATTTGAAATAGATTGTTTGTAACATTGTAAGTCTTACATCCTGAATTAATACATCCTGAATGTATCACAACAATGGATAAGGTCCATCCTTCCATTTTTATATAGTAAAGATCAAAATGGAGTCTGGAAAACTTGTAAAAGTAATGCAATGTGAGCAAGACAATAACAGTTCAGAAAGAATGGGCTAATTATTAAAGGATTAGTTCACTTTTAAAAAAAACTTTGCTGATAATTTACTCACCACCATGTCATCCAAGATGTCCATGTCTTTTTTTCTTCAGTCGAAAAGAAATTAAGGTTTTTGATGAAAAGATTCCAGGATTTTTCTCCATATAATGGACTTCAATGGGACCCAAACGGTTCAAGGTCCAAATGACAGTTTCAGTGCAGCTTCAAAGGGCTTTAAACGACACCAGACGATGAATAAGGGTCTTATTTAGCGAAACGATCAGTCATTTAAAAAATAAATAAAAAAGTTTAAGTTTTATAAGCACAAATGCTTGCCTTGTTCGCGCCGTCACGTAATACGCAATTACGTTGAAAAGGTCACGCTTAGGCGGAAGTACCGAGTCAGTGTTTACAAATGTGAGGACCATATACACATATTCAAATGTCTTTGTGTCAGTTTATCGTTTAAAATGCCCATTTCGTGTGCGTATCCTGGGTGTTTTAATATTAAAAAGGCTAAAAGAAAATTTTCGTCAGGACAGAAGCGTGACCTTTTCAGCGTAATTGCGTATTAAGTCACGTCATACGGCATCACAGAACAGAGCAAGGCGAGCATTTGTGCTTATAAAACGTAAACTTTTTTTTATTTTTTTTATGACCGATCGTTTCGCTAGAAAAGACCCTTATTCATCGTCTGGTATCGTTTAAAGCCATTTGAAGCTGCACTGAAACTGTCATTTGGACCTTGAACCTTGAACCGAAAAAAATCCTGGAATCTTTTCATCAAAAACCTTAATTTCTTTTCGACTGAAGAAAGAAAGACATGGACATCTTGGATGACATGGGGGTGAGTAAATTATCAGCAAAAGTTTTTTTTTTTTAATGAACTAATCCTTTAAAGCAATTCCATTGCAGTTTTACTAATAGATCATTAATTATTTTTGGAGACCATCCCCAAGCACAACTAATCTTACTTTGGTGTTTTGTTCTTACACTAAAATGATGGCTATGGTGCTCCTCTGGTTTCATTACGTATTATTCATGTCACATATATATTTGTGTACCACTTCAAGCAGAATTTACAATCTCTTGTTGATATTATAGAGTGTGCCATGAAAATCTACACTAGATCTATTTCCCTATCAGAAATAGACGTGTTAAGGCGACTGAGAATGTTCCTCTCAGACTGTTTGGCTGGTGTTTGCTTACACGGCCGTGTGAATGGTAACACCCTGCTGCCTACACCAGTCTACTTAAAACATCTGGGGAAATACTAACCCCCATCACAAACACACTCAGACACACAAACTGATCCTCCAAATAGCTTGCCGGTTGCTGAGCTGGCAGACTTTTTTCATTTTTTTTTTCATGTTCTCTTTGACTATGAGGGGCAGCCATTTTGCCCCCTGGTGTATGAATCAGATTTATGATGTTCATTATGGTTGCTAGTATTCCGCTCATGCAGGCAGGGCAGTAAAACACCACTATGAAGCGCCGGACGAGCCTTCTGCGCCACGCACACATCTGCAGAACGCCTTTTTTTACGAGCTCTCATGCCAGGCTTCCAGGACAGACTCTGATCTATCAACATTTATTCCCGCCACAGCCAAGAACAGAGTGGGAAAGAGACTCTCTGTGTGAGGGACTGAGCGCGAGGAGAAAGAGAGTGAGAGGCCGAGAGGAAGATCGAGAGGACAAGCCAAAGCACTTTTTGTTTTGATTCTGGCTCATGAATTAGGGTTTTCACACACACAGCCAGACTCCCTCCACTGAATCCATCCATACAGAACAAGATTATTATCTAGGCCTCCCGATGCTGTGTTCTTTTCCCCTGCCACTTATTGTACACATGTAAAAAAGCCAATAACTTGGCTAAAGCCCCGAAAACAGTATGACTTTAGTCCTCCAAACCTGTATTACTTTGTGTAACACAAAGGAAGATCTTTTTTGACTGGTTTGTCTGAACAATTTAACTTAAAGGGGTCCAAAACTACACTTGGACCGTTCAGGATGAACTATTCCTTTAAGTCATTTTATGGTCAATGTGAGAAACACAAGAAAAAGTGCTGGTGATGAAGAGAGTTAGCTCGACTCAATCTCAGCAGGAAAAGAGGAGGATGAGCTGAAGGAAGAAGAACAGTAAAGAAAGTAAATGAGAAGCAGATTATAGGCAGTTACTGGCAGGAAGCATCAGTTTCCTCCCTCACTATAGCGGCAGACCCCCATTGAGAGGATGAAGGCCTGGAGTGTGTTTGTGTTTGTGTGTGTGTGTGTGTGTGTGTGTGTGTGTGTGTGTGTGTGTGTGTGTGTGGTTGTGTTTGTGTGTTTGCTTCCGTTTCGTTGGGGTTCACTGCCATCCCCTCCTCATTGCTTCGTGGCAGTCTGTGGCGCTGTGACGGGGAGGGGGTGAAACTTATCCCAAACATAAACCTTACCAGCTAAACATGAAAATGCAATCCATTGGAAAAATGTGCTTGTGGCAACATTTCAGCAAAATAATTTTACATTGCTTTGTACACTTTTTTTGTGTGATGAAAAATGTCTAGTGAGTGGCACTAAAAGCACTGTCAGTTTTATCTGAAATAGATGAACATGAATCTGGCAACATTTTATTATATAGGTTGTTGTGCATATTGTGGCAGTTTAGAAATGAAATATCCAGTGAGTGTCACTAAAAGTTTAATGCTCTATTGTGCTTGAAAATAACGTACCACCTACACTAAACCTTACCCTAAACCTAACCAACAGAGTTAACAAAAGCAAAGGTGGGATAAAAATGAATTGGTTCTTTGAGCTCTTTTCTCATGACTTGTGTTTCACGGGACTCGTACTTGAGAGCACCGCATCATAAGTGCAATGCTGTACCAGGTGAACTACTGAGAAAGTGTTCGAAAAGCCAGACATATTAAGCTAATTATGTGATGCAAACATCAAAATGTATTAAGTTTACTAATCATGCACTGTGGTAAAAGTGTTTTAAGGTATTATACAAGTATTGTACAAGAACCATGTGAAATTTCAGCTGGAACCTGCACTGAATTGCATATATAGGTTTGTTTTTTGGGGGTTTTACAAAATGTAGGTAGAGACACTTTTTTTCCAATAAACCTGTGTTGCAAATATGAGATCCGTTTGAATTCTTTTCAGAGTCAGTTTTGATAATTGATATTTCAAAGTAATGGTTAAATAATAATAATTCTCAGGACCCCATTAGGGACCTTTGTGGGTCTCTTCACCCACAACACTCCAGATTGTCTGGTGATGGCCCTGCTAGAATGAATCTTCTCAAAAATGAATGTGATGCATGTATTATGATACATCCTCCTTTCAGAGTTCACTTGACTTTTATCCTGTTACACGAAACCCCTACCGTGCCCTCATATTCTCTCCTTTTGTTTCTCTCTCTGTCTTAAAATAACTTTCAGCAGCCCTGTGGTCAACACACTGTCACACATCCATAGACTATGTCTGCTTGCCTCACGCACTCCCTCGCTCTCTCTCTTTGAAGTGCCAGTGAGGTGTGTCGGAGCTTGGTGGCCATTCTCCTTTTGGCATTCAACAAATTTGACATCTATCAGGTCACATGATCACTGAGCAGTGCGTGAACCCTCTTTCCCATAGAGAGACCTGTGTTTAAGAGCACTCACCTGTGCCATGAGCTAAACCCTCGGGTTATCTAGTCCACTTTTATATACTCCACATCTTCCTAATCCACTTTTACTGGCTGCTAAAATAGAAAAATGCTGTTCATATCATTCTGAAATGTATATCTGTGAAAGCTGTTGTCAACTACAGTCATTTTAAGTCTATTCTGAGCCAAAGGCTGGATGTGGGCTGATGCATGTCTAGATCACAACAGAGGAAATATCACGCAAAAGCTTGCATATCAAAAAGTGTTAAAGAAGAAACGAGTGATGCGCAGCATAATCTGACCTACATCCAGGACACTAGCTCTGTGCTACAAAACTATACTATCATCAATAAGTTATACAGTCTGTAAATTCTCATTCTGGTAAGAGCAGTGAGTTACTCAACAGTGAACATGAGAGTTGACCAGATATAAGATAAGAAAAAAAAACAAATGGAAAAACAACAAAATCCATTTATTCAAGACGAGAAGTTAATATTATTGGAAAATACACAGATTTTGATTTGGGGAATATGAATTTTGGAGTGTATGAATCTAATTCACAGCTCACACTGAGAGATATGAGAGATATATGAAAGCTTGAGAAAAATGCACATTTTTAAACACTGCATGAGACAAAAAGGCATTTATCTGTCCAAATTGTTGTAATAAAATGTCTCAATTTCATATATATTCATATTGTTCCTCTGACTATTTAATGGCCCTTTTGTTTATTGTTCTCACTCACTTTCCTTTTGCACCCCAACAGCCTCCAACTGAAGCTTGTGTCACAAGTGGGATTGGATGCGATCCTTGTTGCCTTTATAAGGCAGGGAAGGCTCCCAGCTCCATCAGCTCATTAAAAACACAACATGCCAACACGCACCCATAATAACGTAGATCATCATACTCCTTCAAACACAGTCTTTACCTCAGGCAAGCCACGAAACAAGATGAAATCCTCCAACCAAGAGAAAAACAGTAATATAATCATAATGAGGCTGGTGGTTTATTTCCAAACAACTTTTTTCATCATTTGATTTTCCTTGAAGATCTCGACTCTGTCAAATCATTAATAAAGCATCACACCGTAAATAACCAAAAACACTCTCTACAGCTATGAGCCACGTCTTTCTTCCCTCTCATTTATCCAATAGTCATCTATCTATTTATTTCTGCCATGTGAACATACTGTTCAAAACTCACCAGAGATAAAGATGAATAATGCAGTTGTGTTTAATTATTTGCTAACAAAGTTAGTTAAGCTTTTGTCTTACATGCGCACAAATACGAACATTAGCATAAATACATCCTCACAAACTTCATCAGCCAACCGAGAGCATTAAATCCAGAGGGTCTGGCTCTGTACCTTCTATAATCCTTTGTTTTGGACACTCAGTATCTCTCTCTCCAGTAGTGTTTTCTGCTATGCATAACCCTCACAATGGGATATACATACAGAATCGCACACATATAGTTGGACAGAAATCGCACACACACACACACACACACACACACACTCTCACACATCCGTAATCGTGCCTATACCTCTTGTGTTGGTTGCCATGTCCGCCACCTTCTGAAAGGCATCCAGAAAGGCCACTGCTGCTAGCACGGTGGTTCTGAAAAGCACAAAATCAATGGGATAAATTTATGTCGTTGTCTTTTCTTAGCATTCAATAAAACCTTCTTCACATGACAGGTGCGGATGTGAGCCGGAGACTGAACTTACCGGAGTTGAGAGTGCAGCTTGGTGGCCTTGGCACTGAAGTCTTCCCAGACAGGATATGAACACTGCAAAAGCACAAAGACACAAGGCGAGTTATGAGTGCGTCCTTTGTGTAAATATGTATTCGATGTACAAGGCAGTAAATGTGTAATTTCTGTTTTTCAAGTTCAGTGCATTGTTCGTACATTAACATTCAAAAGTTCTGGGTCGGTAAGACTTTTTCATGTTTTTTTTTTAAAGAAATCTATTATGCTCAACAAGGCTGCAGGTATTTACACAAAAAATACAATTAGACAGTAATTTTATGAAATATATATATATATATATATATACAGTATATTTTAAAATGCAATCCATTCCTCTGATGCCAAAGCTGAATTTTCAGCATCATTACACCAGTCTTCAGTATCACATGATCCTTCACAAATAATTATAATAATTATGTTGATCTCGTGCTCAAGAATCATTTATTGTTATTATAAGTTTTAAAAATAGTTATTTGGAAAACTGTGATAACTTTTTTTTCAGGATTCTTTGGCAAATACGGTAGACAGAACAGCCTTTATTTGAAATACAACAGCTTTTGTAACTTTATAAATGTCTTTATTGTCACTTTTGATCAATTTAATGAGCCCTTGTTGAATAAAAGTAGTAATTTCATTCGAAACTAAAATTTAATTGTGGCATCCATAATCCTAATAGTAAATGTAAGCAAATGAGTAAAAATAAAGGTGAATATATTTAATGGAGACTGTGTAGTAATAACTGCAGCAGAACATTAGCCATAGATAAAACACTGTAGTCATGCCAGCCTTTACATATATAATGTGTGTGTATCTATATGGATATGATAATTTGCAGGGATGTGTTTTGTCCTGGGGCAGGAACAGGAGTGTCGCCTGATGATAAGGGGACGAACCATGTACATCTCTGCCTAGTTGCCATGGAAACGCAGCAGACGAAGTATTCTGTGTGAAGTCTGCTTTACAACAGGCCACAGGCTAAATGCAATATCACAGTAACCGAGCAGAAACTAACAAGCATGTCGACTAGTATACACAATCTTGTGACTGTCATCCTGAGCTTTAAAGGTTCGTATCAGTCATTTCAGGCCCAAAAAAGGCCGAAACATAAATGATCACATTCACCTAATCTTTCCTAACGATCCGCTAGCTGCCCGCCCCATAAGCATGCCGTCCAAAATCCAAAAAGGCTAAATCCATGCCGTCCATGTGCAGATTTCAGAGCCTAGGCTGCCTACAGAGACGCGATTTTTGGACAGCATGCTTATGGGGCGGGCAGCTAGCGGATCGTTAGGAAAGATTAGATGAATGTGATCATTTATATTTCGGCCTTTTTTGGGCCTGAAATGACTGATACAACCTTTAATGGTGTTTTTCTCTCTTGAAATCACTTCAATAATGATCTTGCTTAAAAAAACTTTCAAAACAGCCTTCTAGAACAGTAATATACTATGAAACTCTCTCCCACTATTTATATTATTAAGTCAATTTTGATTCTAACTGATTTTTTCTTGTATTAAATTTCTTGAACTGTCTTTCTTGAAATGAATTTTAATATAGCAAGACATTTTGATAAATTTTGGAACATCACAAAAACAAAACATGGTACATGGCATGGTTTTTGGGCATGATATAACTACTTAAAATGATAGAATTACGTAAAAAAGCGGTAACCTAAAAAATATGCTACACATGGTAACATTTAAATTAACTGTATTCAAATTAAAGGTGCAGTCTGTAAGAATGACAGCTAGTGCCCGAAATAGGTACTGCAGTCCAAATTCAAAATATCGGAGATCGTTGTTTCCACTGCCTCGACACTCACACTGGTTGCCATTTTCAGGACACACAACAGGAACAAGCACAATTGACAATGAAAGTCGAGGAGACTTACACACACTGTAAGTTGATGAGTTGATTTATCCGCGTTTTAGAGATTTTTATATGGATGGATAATGAGGCTTTTTAGGTTGGGTAGAATCTGCAATCTCTGACCCAGAGATTGTTTGCTAGCTGCAATACGCTGTGTTTCCTGCCAACTGGCATCCCGGGGTGAAAACTACTATTGGCAGTGGGCGAGATTACACAGACCAAAACAAAAACAGACATTCCGACACGGAACGCACATTTCAAAGTAAAATAACTGGTTGTAGAAGTGTTTTTTGGAGAAACGAGTATGTGGAAAAAAAATATCTGCAAACATATGATACATACATCACCTTTAAAAGTGTTATGCAACATTACTGATCAACCTAAATATGGTAGGTTACACCAACAGAACTACATTTAGCGGAAAGACCAGGTAGAAATAGTTATTTAAAGTAACAATTGCAGGTTACTTTTTACAGTGTTTTTACAGTGTGATTTCGGAGTATCATATAAACAGGAGTGTAGAATAAAAGCATGTGAAATTTAGTATGTTTTTATATCTTGGTGTCTATATTCATGGAAGACATCAGCTCTCAAAATATTAGCAAAATGAAGTATCACCTTGTTACTTCAATGTTAAGTATGTTTTTGAGATATTAAACTTAAGAATCGTCTACTATTATCAATCAGCAAGTTAGTTTGTGATCTCACTATCATTGTTGCATCTCCACTTCCAGCTCTTTTGAAAGTATCTCCATAAGCCGCCCCTGGCCACAGCTGTCTTTGTTAGCATCTTAAGACCGCTGAGTTCAGTTGGGCTTTGAGCAGGGCAGATTCAGACCGCTGTGTGTCAAGGGGTGAAATTAGCCGCACTTCAGAGCATAGCTGGAGGTCAAGATTGTGCTCAGCAACTGGAAGAAGACCCCTCCCCTTCCTCATACACCCACACTTTACCCAAATAACCCCTGTGCCATGTCTCACCTTGCCCCACAGTCAAAAAAAGAGAGAACAATTTTTAGATAAAGAGAAAAGAGACTGACACATGGGGACTGGAGCAAAATAGCCTAAAGCGCTGTTCAGAAGGGATTTGTTTCATACATGACATCTGGCTTACTATTCTTAATTTAGGACGTTTGTCATTTCATCTACTGAATCGGCAGAAATGGGATCTCTAATGTTAACTATGGTTTTACAAAATCTGTCGCTCTTTATTAATTTAATTTACTTTTTAAAGTGCCCCTATTATGCTTTTTCAAACATTACCTTTCATGTAGTGTGTTATACACACTTTGTGAATGTAAAAGGTGTGCAAAGTTTCAAAGATCAAAGTCCACAATAAATGGAGTTCTTGTCTCTCAAAGGAAAGAAGCAAATCTGAACTGCCTGAAACGAATCATCAGTAATTCCAGGCTTCCTTCCTGTAAGAACCTATGTCTACTTTGACCCGCTTTTAAAAGGAGCTTTCGCATCGGGTAGTTCTAGGAACTTAGTTCTAGGAACTAGCCAACAGGGTGGTTCCCCGAGAACCATTTTCCTGGTTGCATTCGCACCGCCAGTAGGAACTCTGAAATTATATAAACCGCGCTTGTTGTTGTGACTTTTATTTTGACGGCGTTGAGATTGCCAGCCAGAGCCTGAGCAGTGAGCACATAGTGCAATAATATATTATTTGTTATACAAAGTAGACAGTATATGAAAAGGTATTAGCGTATGCCGTGTGGTTGATAACCAGTGTCGCTGACTGAGTAGAAATACATAATCATGTTTTGCTTGGTCCCCCCAAAGTTGCGTTGGATTTTCTCCTTAGCGTAAAGGTTAAGAGGCCCATCTATCACTGTTTTCCATATTCGTAGAGTTAGCTTGTGGAGTAGATATATAGCCTATAATCTGTGTGTGTGTACACACAGCTTTTTAATAAAATGGCGGGTACTGGTGCTCAGCCTACACTAACGTCACTGGTAGTTCCTATAGTGCTGGTTTAGACCCTACTCTGAAGGGAACTAAAACTAAAACTAGAACTAAAATCGGTCCTAGTTCCTGCGGTGTGAACACGTAAAAATCCAGGAACTTCTTCCAATAGTCTAGGAACTATGAAAAGGTTACTCCGGTGCGAAAGCTCATGATGTCAACATGTCAAGAAGACGCTGTTTTCTGTGCTGGGAAAGCAAATCCACTTTGCATGCACTACCAAGTATGAGGATTTGATATGGTAAAACCAATGTGTGATACTGTTCATATCACTGTGTATACAAGTGCAGAGGAAGCCATTTTGGTTCCGACATGCACTGTAAGCGGTAGACCTTTTTTAGCTTTAGTTACGGTAGGCTATGTGATGATGGTGAAAATAAATGAAGAGTAGAATTAATATTAGTAATAAATAATATTCCACAATAGCAGATATTTCTATTCAGACAAGATCATATTTCTTTGAGGATATCTGAATTAGCCAAAAAAGTACTGTAGGTTTAAGGTCCTTGCACACCGAGTCCGGCATTCGCTTGTATGGTGGCTCTGAAAACACCAATTAAAATCCTTGCTGCGGATGCGAAAAATGCAGAAAATTAAATCCGATCCGAGTTTTTTTATTACGGACAAAAGTTTTGGAGGCAGTGTGTAAACGTGATTGACACAACGTGAGGTCATATTTATTTTTTCATGTGCACTACCATCCCTATTATTGGACACATTGTGCAAGGACCTTTAGATTTGTGTTTGTTTTATAAGGGGATTCAAATAAAATGTAAAATCTATGAAATAGAAAATAGAAAGAAAGAAAGAAAGAAAGAAAGAAAGAAAGAAAGAAAGAAAGAAAGAAAGAAAGAAAGAAAGATCGAACAGTACAGCGCACAGGATAGTGGATGAGCGCAGAAGGGCCCAGTCACTGGTGACACTACAAAAGCGTCTGGTACTCTGACAAAGATTGTGAGCGTCTCTCCTTTGATCCAGCATCTCGTCCTGCTTGTTTGATGTCTGCTAATTTCGCTCAGAAATCTGAACACGTTACTCCAGAGGGGACCCCTGCACTGTTTGAAGTGCTCTAATCTGCAGCACGGGACAGAGGTTCATCATCTTTGGGGGCTTGTGGGAGAGTGATAAGGCACAAGACCCACCCCCCTCATCCATCTCCGGACATTAGCATATTCATAGGCTAATCCAATAGCAGGGCAGCACTGTGTCCAATTATGCAAATACTGTTAGCTGGCTCATTGAAGCAAAGTCATTTCACATCTTTCTATCCCTGTCTTTATTCAGTCTCTTTCTGAACTTGCCAAGTGATCCACAAACAATTGGGTAAGTACCTCTCCCCACTATTTTAGATAAAACATGCTCAGATGAGCCCTGTAAAGGAAGCTGGCTATTTTCTGTTTTACCAAACCGAGTGGAAAAAACCGGCACTAAAGGTGAATTTTAATATGGCCAAAAAACAGCCAGAATTCTGGCAGATGATAAAAGCTAAAGCCATTTCATGCATTCCATAAGCAACAACACAATATAAGTGATACTACAAAATCTGCCAACATTACCACAGCAGGCAGCTGCTGGATTTGGGTCAATGACAATTAAGAGAAAAATCTGCAAATAAATAAATAAATAAACCTGAATGCATGTGCCATGTACCTAACTGTATAAAATGTAAAACATTTTGTCAAATAAGGGTAGTATGAATTAAATTTAAAGTATTTTGAACAATTTAACAGATCTGGGGGGGGGGGATTGTGCATAGACAAGGACTTTCCCAAAAGCGTTGTAAGCCTATAGATCATAGAGCGATTGCCACCAATGGTCTCTACAATCAACTAAGCTCACAATGCTTTTGAGAAATGTAGCCCAGGTCCAGAGATACTTTAATTAAATCAACATTATTAAAAATCTCAGAAAATCGCATGGCGTATCAACCGAAGACGCACACATGAACATATGTATTGATCAGCCACTGCATTGTTTTCTCTCATTGGCCTTAAATACTTTCTGTCAGCCATTATCCCAGGTTCTGTTGTAGAGGTGTACAGGGCAAACAAACCATGTGCCTTGATAATGTGAGGAGGATTAAATTCAATTGATTATAATGATGGCGCTTGTAAAGGTCAGCGCAACTTGTTCTGAGGAATACTCCTTGCTCAATTTGAGCTCCATCATTGTCAATGATCCTTAAGCAAATGATTCCTAAACTGTAATTCCTATAAAAGTGACATATGCAACTAAAAGAGGCAGTCTAGCTCCATAGATGTCTATGAAATCACCAGAGAAGACTGATCTTGCTGCTATTGATCTGGCTTAACAAAGGAAGCCCTCTCTGGCATTATTCTTGCTAATGGAATCCCACGAGGAGCCACTGCCTCAGATCTTAAAGACACATTCTGTCAAAGTTCAAATGACTCATTTTCATTTATGATCCTAAAATGAATAGCTCGCTGCTGCCTTCATTTCTCTTTTCTTCCCCACTGCTTTCGCTAGTGATTGCGGAAGACAAAGGCAGAGCTGCATTAGACTAATTCTATTTCTACAACTGAATCAATTCAAATGTTCAAACAAAGGCTCGAGCCATTAAACAATAATGGATTTCTTTATTTCATAATTCATACACTTATCTAGAGTATTACTTTTGCAACTGAATTCTGTTGTCAGCCTTTTCTTACTATGTCCAAGCTAAAGTATTCAGTGTAGTTGTACTGTATAGCCGCTTTTCCACCGTCGGGCCAAATCGTTGTCTTTGCTGAACAGTTCCATTCCATAATGATCCGGGCCAGCCGGTATGGATATGGTTCCATTTCCACTGTAGGGCTGACAACCGCTGCTCTTTGGAATGTATTACAAAAGCTTCAGTCCTTGCATTGGTAACATAAGATTATAAAACATATAGTTCCGGTCCTTGATTCTGATTGGTTGAGCCGCATTCGAAGCCATTGTAAATTACTTAACAAACATACACCTGTGACCACATTACATTAGTCTTACTGCGCAACTGCCGTTTGTGATTCTTTGTTGCTGCATGTGTTGCTTGGCAACCTCTTTAGAACTACACTATTATAGTGTTACTACTACACTGTGTTATAACTTTATATTTTTTGTTGCTGGTGTTTATTTTATGAATAAAGTAAATATTAAAATGAGTAACCATTTTATAAAATCAATAAGCCCCTAGAAGCTGTGTTTTACAGTGAATTTCGAACTCTGCTCCACGTTGTGCCTAACAACACCCCTTAGCTGTTCTAAATTCACCTTAAATCACGGCTTCGCGGAGCTTATTGCTTTAGTTTACAAATGATATGAGATGTAAATAGCGACCGTAATGGGGGATGATCAGATATTTATTTAAATTTTATTATTAATTTGTGTTCACGTCACTCAAATAGTGTGCTTAGCCAGCTACAGAGAAACTGGAAGCCAGACAACAGACAAGTGACCAATCCTGAGTGGTCATGTAACTACACGCATTCTACCTGGACGATTGGCTAATTCTGGCCCGAGAACAGTTTGCAATCGTAGCGTGCCATACCAGGCTCTTGGGGAAATACAACTGGAACCGCTTCTTGCTGTTCTTAGAACCGTTTGGCACAACTTTTGAAAAGTGGCTTATGATTAATATTTTTTGGAGCTTAATGTGTTCTTAAGGTCTTAAATATGTTATTGCAAGAACTGTGTTTCAACAACATGGCTGTAGAACTGTAGTTCGCTTCTTTCCAACAACAGCCAAGTTTCCATCCACCTATTTTTATGCAAATTTTGGGATATTGCCTGATAAAAAAACACTGGATGGAAATGCCAAGATGTGCATAAATTCTAAAAATATGTTTAAAAAAAGGTGGATAAATTTTTTATGTATATGATGTAGGCCTATGATGTAGGTCAGGATAAAAGAGCCATGGTGGCTTCCCAATTGCAGCAAATTTTTATTACAGATATATTGTGCCAATTTCCACAGGAAGTGACAATTTTGTTCTCTTGAACACATGGGATGTGGATGATGCTTTATTTGCAAATGTTTTATGCAATATTCCAATGTTGCGCATAAGTTAAATTTGCAACTTTATATGGAAACATAGCCAATAACATCTTACAACAGTGAGAAACAAAAGACTCTTGTTGAGGATTTCAAAGTCTAAAAAGTAGAAACATATAACTATACACTGTTAACTGTCAGTGTTTTTACACTAGGCATGCTTTTTTTATTGCCTTTTTCCTAATCACATATTGTATTAATAATCATAAATTAGGTATCTTTAGAAAGCTTAAACAGTCAAAGCTCATCTTGTTATATAGACATTGTGTTACCTTGGAAAGGGTACTTAAAATCTGTTTTGCAGGCTCAATTTTTGTGAAATCAACTTCAAAATTGAAACACTGTGGCTTTAATTTTCCAGCATTTTTAGAGTTAAATCATATTGTGCTTTTTTGAAGAGCTTTAACATCTGCAATAATCTGCTGAGTGGCTTCTATATAAGAGACTAACCGTAGGTCTGTATTTCAAAGCATTCACAAATTTCTAAAATAAATTACAGTTAACAGGTTAATTAAATCAGAGATTCATTCTGGGAAGGCTCATATGACTGTAACAAGTGATCCATGAGGACTGGTCCCTGATCAGTAGTTCATTAAAAAGTTCTTAAGAGGGCCTCTGAAATCATTGTTAATGTTTTCATTAGCACTATGTAAATGTAGATGATGAATATTTAACTGTTCTATCAATGTTAACGTTGTGTTTTTAAAATGATCTCGCTGATACAAATTACACTGCAAAGTTTGTATTAATAATGTTTATGGGGTTATAAATGTACACAAAATGAAATTATATGAGCAGAGTGCCAGTTGTGCATCATGTTTCTTAAAGACTCTTTGGAAAATCACCTAACTTGAATTACACTGGCAGACAAGCAGTTGTCAGATTAAACAGAGAGATTGT
This sequence comes from Semotilus atromaculatus, assembly GCA_031834385.1. NCBI lineage: Eukaryota > Metazoa > Chordata > Actinopteri > Cypriniformes > Leuciscidae > Semotilus > Semotilus atromaculatus. The sequence continues at coordinate 7,951,070 of JAULUF010000009.1, read as the reverse complement.
ATGCTTCATAATTTATGAGCAAAAAAGCTTACTTATTCTAACATACTAATAGAAACAAATTATGGATGTTTTATTAGATATAGCGGTCAAAAAAATTAGAAGATTTGCTCCATTTGATTTCTTTTTTCCTCAGCAATAACTAATGATGGGTCTGTGATAGAACCTCTGAGACTCTTGATATGCTCTTAATAAAACAATCTCTTCTATCACCTCCTCCACTTAGAGGAGATAAAGGGATGAATTGGGGAATGGAGGAATGCACGTATTCGGAGAACAGACATCAAGGGGCTAGTGGAAGCCGTGAAACGTGATTGGCTGTTCTGCTTCCGCTGGGCTTCTTTGAAGCGGCACTGATTGGCTTTGTGCCTTTGTGGGCAGAGGACAGAAACTGCCAGTGTGTTCAAAGCACTCAATACAGTACACAAAATTCTTTGGTGCGAACGAACGAATGAATGAATGAACGAACGAAAGATGGAAGAAAATCATCTCTATTTCTGACATTTACCACAGCCGCCTGAAGCCATGCCCTAATGAATAATGGAAATCACTTAACATGAGCGCTATGCAAGCTCTTCTTTTCTCTCCCCATCTCTCTCTATCTCTCTTTCTCATCCATTCTCTAATATAAATGTGTCTTTCCTTGAACTGCTCATTTTCATTTCCCTTTCCTTCCAATTTGAATCTTTCTCTAATACGCAACCACCAGTAATTTCCATTCTTTTCAGTTTCCTGATAATAACAGAACATATCAACATAAGGATGAGAGCAGAATGCAGACAGACAGAGACTGATTTGAGTGTATATAAACATATATTTCCTATCTCTTTCTAACACACCCCACCAACCCAGCTCAAATCTGTTCTTGTTTTCCCTGCCTCAAGTTCAATAAGGGTACTTAGTCTGATTGAAAGCTATATGACAGAAACCACTCAGATATACTAGATGTTGTATATCCTGATGTATGTAATTTAATGTAAAGGAAGGGAGGTTACTGTGATTGACTACCAGTCAGAGAAATGGTGCAACTTTAACGACAGGGTTGTCCTCAAGCTGAAAGAACAGGTGCCCCTGTACATAACAATATCTGTCTATAGCTCTAGAGCTAGTGCGAAACCAGTAAGTCTATGAAATTCACTTACTTTTCTTTAAAACTGATTTTTTTTAACAAGTATGATGATCCTCTTGTGAAACATAAAAGCTAGCCAAATATTTTTTTTAATTTAACACACACACACACATACTATATATATATGTTGAAAACAGTAGTGCTGCTTAATATAATGTGGTATAAATTTTCATTATTCATTCGGGCATGGCTTCAGGCGGCTGTGGTAAATGTCAGAAATAGAGATGATTTTCTTCCATCTTTCGTTTGTTCATTCATTCGTTCGTTATATATACTACCAGACATTTTTCTAAATAATTAAGATTTTATTAATGCATTACATTTTTTGAAAGAAGTCTCGGTAACACTTTATTTTACGGTGTCCTTGTTACATATGTTACATGTACTTACCGTAGTAATAACAGAAAATGATGCATAATTACATGCAACTAACCCTCAACCTAATCCTAATCCTACCGTAACCCTATAGTAAGTACATGTAGTTACTTAATATTACTCTGTACTTAAATATATAATAACACTAACGAGGACACCTTAAAATAAAGTGTAAACAAACTCACCAAGGCTTTTTTTTATTATTATCTTATTTACCCCAAACTTTGGAATGTCATGGTTTCCACAAAATATTTTCAACATTAATAATGAGAAGAAATGTTTCTTGATCATTCACATTCACAGACCTCAAAGAACCATTGCGGATCTCTGGGGATCCTTGAACCCTGTTTCTGTTCAGAGCCATTTAAATATATTTCTAATGTCAAGAATGGGTATAAAGAGTATTCTGGGTATATGTGCCTCTCCTGTCCCTTAATTGCCACTGCATTTAAAGCCCTCTGTTAACACCCCTGATCCTTAGCCATTAGGCTGCACCATGTGTGAAAGATAGAGCTTTAAATGAAATGCAGTTTGATACATATTCAGCTGCAGGATAAGCTGAGCTTAAAAGACAACCCAGATGGGGCTCAAACCCACAATCCTCAGCTCTAAAATCTGATGCCTACCAAGAGGCCACCGGGCTCATGTAACAGTATTCCCAAGAGCAAATATTCCCGCTTTGAACCTGAGTAGTAAAATGTTCATTTGACACATATTTCAGTGCTTACCCATAATCATCACTCTTTGGGAGATTTTCCTCATGTCAGCAGACATAAGAGATGAGTTTGACAGTCCAAACAAAGACGCACTGAGTATTCCTGGAAAATTGCCAAGAACACTCCTCCATCCAAAACAAGTTGATTCATCTTTAACAAGCTTAACAAGGGGCCAGTGAAAACACATGCTCATTTAAATGGCGCAAACCTGTTGTCTCAAGGCTTCCCATTAAAAAATAAACGATGAGTGGACATGAATTGAGTGGTCGTGAGGATTCTCAGCCTCATTGTTTGAATAAAGCAGTAAAGGCCAGTTCACACCCAGAATGATAACTATAATGATAACTATATTAGCATACACTATAGCATGATAACATTCTGTCTATTATAAGCATACTGTAGTTGTCATCTGCAGGTTTAAATGATCGAGCTTGTTAAAGTGTTAAAGTTGTTTAAGTTCTGGCCGTGTGGACTCTCTCTAGTTTGTTTTATTTGTCCACTAATAATGTCCAACACTTTATATAACATGTTTGTAGAAGGATCTCAGGACTCTGCAAATTATCGATTAGAGGCATGGAGGAAGTACCTCAATGAGGAGGAAATATCAATGAATGATTGGAGAGAGGTCTGTAGAGACGTTCAGGAGCAAACTGTTAATACAAGATTGAAATTGTTACAGTGTAATTTAATTGGCTAATGCGAGTTTATGTAACCACAGTATTATTAAACAAATTTAATAAGAAAATTACAGACATCTGTCCTAAATGCAATTCATTTAAAGGTACTTTATTTCATTGTGGTATGGGAGTGTGAAGAGATCTTAAAATTCTGGAAGGGAGTGCAGACTATGATAGAGAACATAATCAATGTTACATTTTCACTTGAACCAAACATTTTTATATTAAACTTATATCCTAGTAATCATAAATCTTAAAGAAGAAGAGAATATATTTTTATTTATGTATTCTACAAGCGCAGCGTCTTATAGCACTTCATTGGAAAAAGTTGGAGGCACCAAGCATAGGGAGATGGCTCAAGGAGATGGCAATGAATATGTCGTTGGAGAAAACAACATATACTATCAAAGGCAGATATATGGGCTTTTGAAGATGCTTGGAACCCCTTTATGTTTTTCTTAGAAAAAGAAAACAATGGGGATATATCTGATGGTATATTAGAAGATATGTAAGAAAAGTATTGTTGGATGCGTCTTGTTTCAAGCCTTAATTATTTAAATGTTTTTGTGTGTATGTATTTGTTGGTGTAGGCTATATACGTGTATATATTGATTGTTTCCCTTTCTTTTCTTTTGATTATCTGTATGTAAATAAGGTCATGTTTATGTCAAAGTATGTGTTGTTGTTTTTGTTGTCTTTGTACAGTCTTTGTTATGTAATCTTAAAGGCAATAAAAAATAATGTTCAACACAGGAGCTTTGTGTTTCTTTTTTCTCATTTATTTTTGAAAGTAAATGATTGAAATTCCCAGTGCAGTGCCATTTTCGCCACATCTCAAATTATATTAGCATTCTGTTGAAATGACAGTGGTGAAAATTACATTTAAAATTTGAATAAGAGGGGTTGCTATTTTCATAGCTAGCATGCTAGCTATGAAAATAGCAACCCCTCTTAAATAATTAAAAAATTATATTTTAAATGAAAATTACATTAAATGTTTTTTTTTGCACAATTTGACAAAGTTTTGCTCAACAAAACAATTCTGCTGTGAAAAGTGAAACGTACCTTTATATTTTCTATCACATGTCATCTCAAGTATTTTCCTTACTGACAATTAATACAAAATGACAATTCACATTTTAAGATTGAAAGTTTGGCTTTGGAACAACAGTAAGAACAGAGTCAAGTTGGTTTTAATGTGATATTAAAAGAAAAGATCGAAATCAAATCTAAAAGTAAATGTAGTTTTACTAAAAATCAACCCCTGGAATTTAAAAGTGCCAGAAGCCAAAGAAAAAGCCCTGTATACCATGATATCAGGTCCATTTCTAGGCAAACATTCAAAGGATTACTAAAGGCATAGTTCAGATTCAGTAGCCGGGCAGAATGAGATCTAGACCAAGTGTGTGAGTCTATATGAGCGTCTCTACTCTAGGCTGGTATGCACAACTCTGTGTGAGGCACGCGAATGTAAACAGCAGTGATATACAACAGGTCCAGCTGGCAAACAGACAACTGTGTGCTTGTGTCATCATCACGTCTAATGCTGGTGTCCCTCTCGCTTGCTTAGGGCCCTTTCACCTAAAGAAGGGGGGTAAGAATGTGGGTCTAAATATGACAGCCCATTCCACTCCTCAACCCCTTCCATCTCATTTCTCCATCCCCCTCCCTTCAAATCCGATCATCCTCCCCCATGATCCAGAGCCATACTCATCAAAACAACCCTTTTGCAACAATGTCCCCCCAAGAGCCAGACACAAAAACACACATGTACAGTGCTCTGCATCGAAATCAAACTGATGCTGATTTTAAAATAGAAACAACATTCACATTCCTAAAAGAGCCAGCCATGTATGGCATATTATTCCTTTCTGTTCCTATTTGACAGGAAACAGTAATCATTCACATACAGTGACATTTTCCCCACATGCTTTCCTGCTGATCTTCTGGGTGAAGAAGGACTAGTAGAAGAGTGAGCTGAATCTATACTTCATTGATTCAGGTGGGGAATTGGGGCCTCTTATTTATTCCAGTACTCAGAGATTTCAGAGATGAAACAAAGAAGATCCAGCTGACATTCTGGTGATGAGACGCATATGACAAGTGAGCTGGCATAGCCACAGGCTGCCCACAACCCACTAACAAAGACACGCAAAGGCAGAAGCAGAGAGAAGACCGTGGTAGATTTTCCAAATCTTGGATCTTGAACAATAACTTCATTTCTGTTTCATTACTGAATTAAATGTCCGCACTTTCTTGGAGTAACCATCATAAAATTCTTCAACTTAACAACTCTGCTACAGTACTTCCCTGCTTTTTCCATCTCAATCTAGCAACATGAGAGAGACTGGTGAGGACAAACAGCATGTCTGCATTGGATCCACATGGCAACAAGGTCCAATCACAGAGAGAGCTTGAGCGAGACCAGGAACAGTGAAGCATCTGAATCAACCTACATCTTAAAGGTGAAGCCTGGATCTGGATCTGGATCTTTAGCACTCGTTCACTACTGAACTGTACCAGACACCAAAATGTGGGGCTCTGAGGCAAACATCATCGACCCATTGTGCCAAAGCCACTGTCTGCTCAATAGACAGTCAGGCATGTTGGCATGATAGCTGACCCATATTTTGCAATCCCCCATTTAACAGCATAGGGGACCATGAGCATGTTGGAGAAGTAAGAGTTAAATTATGAATGAGAAGAGAAAATCTGTGTAAGGAGAGCAGAGATCAGATGCAGATGGGGTGGGTGTGCTGTTAAAAGCTGTTAGATCTTAAGAAAATCATGTATTTTTGTCAATACAGTAAAACACTGTGAAATTAACAAACAAAAAAAGTACAATTTAATACAAATTAATTGTGGTCGCTATTGGATCTCATCGGCTGTGTTATTGCCAGAACGTCAGAATATAGGCTATTGCATGGAAACGAGTCCCCAAAAACCGGTCAGCATAAATTCAGAACGATTGTGTGTGCTTTTCACGCTGTGGTTAAAATATGAACCCCGACAGAAGATCGATACGGTGCTTTCACGCGAGCGCGGTCGCTCTTTTACGCTAATAGACCCAATGATATGACGGAACGCAAGACGCAACATATCTCACGGTGTGTGACACGGAATGGCGCGCGTCCACATCTGCTTAATCAGCAGCAGTTGAGTCTGTTTCCCATTGTGTGAGTGGAACCCCCACCATTTCCTCTTTACATCAGCCGAACCGGCATTAGGGAAAAATGTATCGAGCTGAACGATACACAACATGCCTGTATACGTACGGCGTGCGTGCTATGCATCTATCTATCTATCTTCTTTAAAGGATAGTGAATGTCATACAGTAGTTCCCCCTGTCATTTTGGTCTAACATAAATAGGCGATTATATTGCATTATGGTAATTTGCTCAAAGCCACTTTCGTGATAACAGGTTTCAGATTTTCACCATCTGCATGCTGGCCACGCTCATGAAGAATTTACGGTTTCATGTGTTAAAAGCGTCGTGTCAAACCTCTCACCTTCATATCATTGACAATCGCCTGGAATAATCCACCAAGAGCCCCGCACTCCTTCTCCACAGACTCCACGTTTATATTATCCATCTTCAGCGAATACAGAGCAAAAACAAAAAAAATCCTGGTGTTGAATTACTTCCACAATATCCCGAAGAGACGCGTCTTGAGAGCTAAAAGCAGGAGAGTGTTTGTGGGTGAGAGCTAGATTTCAGCAGAAGCTGTCGGTTTTGCTGCCCAGAGGATTGAGGCAGATGATGGGGAGAGACGAGAGAGATGTGGGGTTAACTCTCTCTCTCCTCGGCTCCGGATCTACTCTCCGCGGTTGGAGGAGGTTAGGCTCGTGGATGGCCCCGTAATAGTCACAGTCATCTTCGGACAACGAGGCTGAATCGAGCTGAATGGATGTGAGAAGCGGAGAGTGTGTGTGGAGCGGTGCATCGGTGCGCCACCCGCCCGGCTGAGACTGGTGAGTGAGTGAGTGAGTGAGTGAACTGAGCAGCAGCGGCGCAGCGCGGCAGGGCCAGTAACTCGATCTATGCGAATCGTATTGGGCAGAACAGTTTCTCTTGTCACATGGAGGCCGAAGGGAGGAGAGATGGGACACAAACACACAACATACAGTCCAAAGCGTGTCATTCGTTCTGTACAGTCTGAATATGAAACTGAAAGACAGACATTTCCCAAGGATTTAAGCTACAGCCTCGTTGTCAAGATAACCGTGAATTACAGGGCCATTCACGATTATTCTGTATAGGCCTATATAAATAGCTTTTAAAAATCTGGAAGACAATGAATTATTAATAATTAGGCTATAATTATTTTAAATTAAATATTTCACATCATAATAATAATTATTAGGCTATTATTTTTGTTATTATTTATCCTGTCAGGTTGCATATTGTTCTGTGTATCAGTTGAGTATGACAGATCAGTGATTAGCTATAGGGGCAGTTAGTTCAATGTTGCTAGCCACAAAGGTTTGGTAATCATTGACTTCCATAGTATGAAAATCTTTTTTTATATTCCACCGAAGATAGAATGAAATACAGGTTTGAAACAATATGAGGGTGAGTAAAAAACAGAACTTCCATTTTTTAGTGAAATAAAAACCATCTTAGTTTGGACATAAAGGGTGGGAATCAATCTGGATATTTAATGCCCTGATAAATGATAATGAAGCTGAAGTAAGATTTAATGATTATGACTTACTGCTGTAATAAAAAAAAAACAATCATGTTGTTCTCTTGTCACAGTGGAAGGGCGAGGATGAAGCCCTCTCGCAAAGGTTCAAAAGCAAGGTCACAGTGCATGAGTGGCCTTTGCCTCCAGAACCGGGTGTCATATTTACAGAAATACCTTAAGGGCCTCTCCCTCTTAACTCCTTTGGGAATTTTCTCACGTTACACCTCTGATCTGCTCTGCTGTTTGCTAGAAATAAGTCAAGGCAGTGTTCATGGCCTGCCAATCCGTATTGGCTATATGGTCAGAGAGATATAATCAGTTCTGTATATTGACTGTCTGTTTACACTTTGCATTATTGTAAGTCACTTTAGTCAGAAAAGATCTGCCTGGACAAATGTAAATGTCTCTCACTTTAAAACTTTTTCTCTTTTGCACTCTCTCACCCCGTGTCTGCTGATCTTCACTGTCTGTGCATATAACAAGGTTCCCCTCCATTTCATACATTACTCAGCAAGACAGCTAGACTGTCTGCATCAGCATCAAATTGTCCTGCCAACAACTATGCAGAACCACCTGCTTCAGCGATCCTCCATCCCATTATTAAAATACATATATTACCATATCTTCCACATTTCCTTTCATATTTTTTCAGAAAGTTTTAAAGTGTTTAGAATTTAGTATCTTCACATTCACATATAAGATCTAACTGTCCAGTAACACGTACTTGGCACCAAATGATGTTCAGGGACTCAGCAGTGCTGCTGTGGTTGTCGGAACTTGTTTTACATGCAAGTTAGCGATGATGCAAATCTACAGAGATCTACAGAGTGTGAATTAGACTTTTACCTGAGAGAAAAGTAGATTACAGTTGGTGAAAATACCCCCCCCCCCCCCCCCCCCCCAATATTTTCCTCTATTTTAAAATATTGACTTAGCACTATTGCATATTACTTTACCTTCTGCTGCACCCAGCACATAAAGATATGCATTCCAAACCCAACTGTTCTTTTTCTTTCACACAGAGTAACACAACGCTTTAATATAGCCTTAACCAAATTCCAAGTACCTTACATCAGATTCATTTTAAGTGGAACATAAACCCTCCTCCAAACCCTGATTCCTTGGTCTTTACACTATTAATACTTTAAATGGAGAGAGAATAACAAGGAAAAAAACTAATTCATTTCATCAAACTATTTCTGGGAAAGATTTCAAAATTTCAAAGCCAAAGAAAACCACTTTCTCATTTTTGGGGGGTCTTTTATTCAGTCTCCCAAATACAGCTCGATCACTTCTTCAGTGTTATGGTATAATTTAATATGTAGCCTATGCAACATCACATACTTGCTCAATGATGCATTAACTTCACAGCACCAATGTTATTTTGTACACAAGCCAGTCACAAGGATTTATTAGGCTCCACCACAAACAACTTGGGCACGACCACAGGGCATTGTGACAATTCATCCTTTGCTCTCTTTTCTACTCACAATGAACAGTTTACATTTGAAATCTTGCTTTATGACAATTCATGGGGGCACTGTTATCAAGGTTTAAGACAACAAGATACTTTCCCCAAAAATAAACCATTTTGTGTGGATATAAAGCAAGAATCTGCAGACTGCGGGTGTGACATGGCACTGCGTTCCAGTGGCTTTTGTTGATCTTTTTTTGTTGAGTCTGATCTTAGATACACACTGACTTGACAAAAGTGATTGAATGCTTATATTATACTCCTTGTATGTTCGTTTAGAATGCTTATATTGAGACCCAACAGCAAGACTGCGAGTGGGATTTTGCATTTATACAACGGTTCAATAAACGGGATTTTGCATTTATACAACGGTTCAATAAACAAGAAGTTAATCCTGAATAACTTACATTTTATACACTTTATTATTACAATATTACCTTTCGCACTGTAAACTGAAATAGTTCCAAAGGCCTCGTTTACACTGCAGGTCTTGATGCCCAATTCTGATTTGTTGCCTATATCAGATTTTTTTGACCGTCTGATTACACGTTCTTTCAATTGTGACCCATATACGATTCATGTGTTTACACTTGACATGCTATCTGAAACATCGCGCATGCTTAAAGCGGGTTCTTCACAGATGGACGAACACATTATATGCGTGATGCTAGCAAGGGGGTAATCCACCAGCCGGAAACTGAAGTCTGCCAGGGGGCCGCCATCGGCTAACAAGCCTTCACCTGCTGTTAGCAATCCATTGACTCCCATTCATTTTTGCGTCACTTTGACAGCGAATAACTTTACATCTGAGGCGTTTAATAATTCCATTTGTCTATTTTTTATTTCTAAAGAAACACGACAATGTATAAAGGGCTCCATTACCTTGTATCTTACGTTATGGCCTCGTAGAAGCAGTTTTTGTAAAAATAGGCTAACGATTGCGCCATAACACACGACTCTCTGTCGCACAGTAGAGATATTACCGTACAGATAGGAGGATAAGCTTGCGGGCAATCTTTTACTGTCTATGAGGCAATTCAGGGGACGAGGAGGCATAAAGTCCGATAAAGTCCAAGGAGAAGCCCATAGAGAGTCCATAAAAGCAACGGGACAAAATATTTTCAACAATGTTTTGAGGAATTCAGATTTCTCTTGACACAGCTAGTAGAAGACGTACCATCACGTCACATCTACGTCGTCAAGCTCAGTTTGAGCCTGCGCAGTACGCTTGGCAATCAGGAAGTGAGTGCTTCTAATTGGCTTCACTTTTCTCCGTTGAAGTCTATGGGGTCGCTGTGTCCATTTCTTTTACTGTCTGTGGATGCTAGCTTTGCGATACGCGAAGTTCGCCAAACATTACCATGATTTTGAGGTGGAGGAGGACGAAAAGGAGCATCATTGCAGTCGGTGCATATGCTTCAGTTATTGTGTGTGAGACAAGAGAGAAAATAGTTTTCTCTAAAAAAAAACGCAAAAAATTTTTTTGGCCTAAATGGCACGAGAAATAAAATTTGTGCTATAGATACGCACTTTCATGAGATCGTGGCGGGCTTTATCGAGGAGCAGTGGGTCCGTAATTTTAGGATGAGCAAGCCAACCTTTGATATGTTGTGTCACCGTGTGTCCATATTCCTCTCATACGACATCACAACGTTTCGCAGATGCGTGTCGGGGTTTCTCTCGTCATTAAGGGGGGGGGTGAAACACTCAGTTTCAGTCAATCTCATGTTAATCTTGAGTACCTATAGAGTAGTATTGCATCCTTCATATCTCCAAAAAGTCTTTAGTTTTATTATATTTATAAAAGAAAGATAGGCTGTACCGAGTCTTTCCGGAAAAAAAAACGAGTGGGGAGGTGTGCCGTGTGGGCGGAGCTAAATAATCACGAGCGCGCAGAGCTTTTGCTTTGAGAGCGTCTGGAAGCTGTGACATCCCAAAACAAACCATGGCTAACAATCAAATTCAGCCATACATTTTTTATCCCCAATCAGATCCTGAGGCTGAAATTGAAGACGAGCAGCAGCAGCAACGACTAGCCTACAGCAGGACGTCTCTATGTGGCGTGTACTGCAACTGTATAACTTATATTTGCGTTGATGCTCTGGAAAAACAAACTCCATCCACTGGTCCCTTAAAGTAAGGGACTTTACCCATCCACTCCGGTCAATTTTAACATTGAGCTAATTTTTTTGTAAATTTGGAGTGCTGTCAGTACAGAGAACAACGACAAAAATCGGTGTTGCCTACACCGTGTTATTTTCTTTTTAAAATTTGCACCCTGTTGACTTCAATGGGGCAAGTTTTAAACCTGCAGCTACGGATTTGTTTTCGTTCCCGAAGGAATCAATATTTTGAACGAATCAGTTGACTAAATGATTCCAGGATCCACTCATAAAGACAGTCACTTGTCACCCCCTTCCGGTGTATCAATGCAACCTGCAGAACGTCAATGAAAAATCCCCACTACGAAAACACAGACTAACTCAAACTAACATAGGCAAGCAGAGTGTTATAAACAGTGAGAAATTCTAGAGCTGTAAGACTGCATATCAGCTATTTGACTGCCTACCTGGATATCAGAAAGCAAACTAAAGTGCCAAATCCTCCCAAATTAATAGGTTGTGTGGTTCTGTTAAGACTATTCTTTGATTTAAATTTTGGAGACCAAAAAAATGTTTCATTATCACATTTCTGCATTATCCTATATACTTACCCATCTTAGCCCATAAACTAGGTCAGAATGAGTCATACAACCCACTCTCACTACATACCTCCTCCCCCTTTTCCTCCCTCTATCCTCTCCTTAGCTCTGCTAGACAGTACAGAACCGCCCACAGCTCTTTTTCTTATGTTTGAAGTCTATCACACTCCTCTGACTAAATAGATGATTTTCCACAGGAGATTTGACCAACAATGACCCTATGGGAAGTTTGACGTCAGTCTTTAGCATCTTCATGGGCACACTGTTACATCCACATGAATCATCATATGGATACATCAAACTATCAGACATCTTCATAGACTTAAGAAATAAAGGCTTCTTTCATTTAGCTGTGTAGACCACTAAATGCAGCATAATTGTGTTTTCCATCATCCATCTCTGCATATACATTTAATCTATTTTGGTTTATATGATCTTTCTGAAAGGCCACATCTCAGCGCAGTGGCAGATGGAGATTTCCATAAAGTGTGGTGTTGTGGGTAACTGTGAGGTCTCTTGAATAAGGATCATTAGACCCTTGGGTTTCTGGTAACAAATCTAGCATGTCGGTCTTAAAAAACATAGAATTCAGAGACTTGGGTTTTTGTTTCTCTCACTCTGGATGCACTGCAAACTTCATAAGAACAAAATAAAGATGATCTGGCAACAGTTTATCTGAAAACATACCCTTTAGAGTGCCTTCATTCTTGGCTAATTTACCCAGGAAACAGCATTTTTGAATGAGTAAGCACATAATACTTCCCTAACGAGAACACAAAAGCCTTATTACACATTTTTGTGGCATAAATGAAAAGTAGAATGTAGAAGGCAACCATACTGACACGTATTACAATTTGGCCATGGCTACATATGTTGCTGATATGTAATATCAGAATTTGAAATTGTCTTTTTTTTTTCTTTTTTTTTACTGCTTTGAAGCAGCAACACGAGCACAACCTGCTGTCAAACTAGGGGATGGGCAACATTAAGGCCTTTAACTGATTGACAGCTAGTCCACCCAATCAAAACTACTGGAATGTACTTAAATACTGACAATAACTAGAAACTACATTTTTGTACCAGCTCATATACATTCAAACCATCAGACACATTCTTGTGTGATTGTGCATATTGGGAACTGTCTTGCTTACATTTATTTTGCAACCATAAATGAGGATACAACAAGACAATGGTGTCTTAAGGCCATTGCACACTGAGTCCGAAATTCGCGTCTGAAATTTTCGCACGTTAAAAAATAAATACGACCTCACGTTATGTCAATCATGCTTGCACACTGCCTCCGAAACTTTCGTCCGTCATAAAAAAAATCGAATCAGGTTCGATTTTCTGCGTTTTTCGCATCTGCAGCAAGCAGTTTGAATGGTGTTTTGACAATTCAGAGCCATCGAATCACGAATACGAAAAAACACATACGAAAATGTCGGACTCGGTGTGCAATGGCCTTTACAAAGACTAACAAAAGAGGCACACTTCATAATATTCACAATGAAATCCACAATGAGGTCCATCCAATGTGCAGAGGCAAGGGTGGTACCCACCCTCGGGCATTACTCTCTTATACCATTAGAAATTTCAATAAAATTTCACAAACCTTATCATGCGGATTGTGGAGGTCAACACTTTTGAACATTGGTAAATCTGAGCAGCCAAAAGTATCTAGGCTTTTATTTATACTTCATGTTACACAACATCACAGTGTTTGTTTGGCCAATATCCAGATACTTTGTATTATTTTGTAGTGGATCTATTTAGAGTGGTATGTTCAAGTTTACTATAGTAAAAAAATTATTTATTTTTGATTCATTCTGTTGATTACACTACAGTTTGGGGTCAGTGTGAATAAAAATAAAAAAAGAAGATATTACTACTTTTCAGCAAGGATGCTAGCCTGGGAAAACCCTGACGAACTTCAAGCAAATTTGAGATTTGTTCTACAAGTCCGTCTGGCCAAGAGTCCATTCAAGCCCATTTCCAATTTTTGAAAACTGAGAAAGGTCTGGTGTCAACCAGGTTACAAGGATGCATTAAACTGATAAAAAAAATATTTGATAAACTTTCTATTAATCAATCAAAGAAACCTTACAAATGTATCATTGTGTCCACAAAATATATTAAGCAGAGTGGAATACCCAGCCGGAATCCTATGACAAAAGCCCATGGCAGAGTCGAGGGAGGGAGGGGCCATGGGGAGGCTTGACCGATGGAACCAGGGGAACAACTGACTGAGACAAAGCTGATGGTGGTGGAGACCCAATGGGACCGGGTGACACTGAAGGTCCTGGAGACCGAGGTGGAGCAACAGGGAAGAGCGGTCGAGGCAAAACCAGGGTGCCGGAAGACTGAGGCGGAGCCAGTGTGCCCGAGGACTGAGGTGAAGCCAGAGGGATGTCAGAGGCCAAAACAAGTCACTGACAAAGTCCTTTAAGACCATGGTGATGGCAGAGCAACGACTGACCAAGGCAGAGCCTGAGGGATGAGGTACCCTTGTGTAGCCGTAAGGATGATTGTCCCTGGTGGAGCCGAGGGTGGAGTGATTGGCACGGAGGTTCTGGAAGGGGCTAGTGGGTCGACACTCCAGGGCTGGACTGGCAAACGCTCAGCCTGAGTCGTATTTATGATTAACTGATCAGGAGGCGAAGGGCTGAAGTCCAGGGCAATGCAGACAGGGTTTTCAAAAAAAAAAAAAAATCTCTAGGTAAATACAGGACAGACAAATATCTCAGGAACAATCTTCTTGATTGACTCGGAACAGGCAGACAATTCATACATAAATCTCTCAGTAGAATCAGAACAGGCAGTGTAGTTGGGAGTGGGAAGGCAGGGCGGGAACACAGATTTCAGAAACTCAGTGTTGGGGTGACAAAGTGTTGGGGAACCGTTGCGGAGGAGGACCCACTCCAAATACTGCTTAAAGGTCCCTAAAGATCAGTTTCCAGGCAGGCGGGCTCTCGTCTCAGCGTTCAGTCTGGCCCGAAAAAAAAACATCATGCATTCGAGTAATGGGGTTTTGTGGGTGGATAATGCAAATAAAAATCTTGCAATAAAAAAAAAAAAAAAAAAAAAAACGTTTATTTTGGATGCTGTAAGTAACTTATACAATCAAAAACTATTAAGTCTTGATTCATATGGAATATTTACCAAATGTCTGTAGAGGAGAGCTTCCAGGACTCAATGTTTGCTTGATGTGCTCTTTGTTATAAATGTGGAGGATGAACCCAAGTGCAGACAGAATGCTAGACAGACGATTTATTTATGAACAAATAAACAGGGAAAACAAAACCCACGAGGGGGAAAAACATGAACAGGACAACGAGTGACTAAACTAGACTATGACTGACAATTAACTAGACGGTAAACAAACAGCAAACATAGAATCAGAACTTCTCTCTGAACAATTCTATAGACAAATAATTAAGTGGATCACACAAAGTTACACAATGAACCGGCACAGGACAGCAAACACAAGGGGATTATAAAGGGAGATACTAATGACAAGGACAGGTGAAGCTGACTAGACAATGACAAGACGAGATAACAAGGGGGTGGGGTAACGTAACGAGACAACACAAGCACATGGCCCAAACAGGCCATGCGCTTGTACACAAAACAAGATTCTGTCATGATCCTGCCGCAGAATTATGACAGAACCCCCACCTTAAGGAGCGGCTTCCAGGCGGGGGACGAGGAATCCGGGCAGGCTTGGAGGGGGACACACGAGGAGGGGACTTGGGCAAAACAGTCCGAGGTTTAGTAGTGACAGAGGAAACAGTCCGGGGACTAGTGGAGACAGGGACGAACAGGGAAACAGTCCGGGGACTAATGGAGACAGGGACGAACAGGGAAACAGTCCGGGAATTTGTGGAGACAGGGGCGACCGGGAACACAGACTGGGATACTGCATTAGTGGCAGCAGCAACAGATATAGCTTGGTCATCTTAAACCTTAAAAAACACTCCTATGCGTTTCGGCATACAAGCCTTCGTCAGGGAGACTCAATGTTTGAGTCATGCTCTTAACGAACTATGTTTTATTTCCTCTTTCCATATTGTGAATAATACATGTGTATTATTTGAATTTGCTTATTGTGATATTACTTGACGTAGCTTACTTTTACACTGAACTATTGCTTGGCATCCTCACGTACTAAACTGCATTATTTTTTTTTATATATTTTTTTTTGCGTGCTGAAGGTATGCTATTACATTGTGTGCAGAGTGATGTTAACATTTAAGCTAGCTGGTTAGAGAAAATGTCACTATCAAAGAGTCTAAATATTGCGCCAGCCGCCTGTTGCCGACCACTGCCCTAAATGGTTTAGCTACTGTGTATTTAACCGATCTTCTATCACCCGCCCTAGAATCTATCACGCTCTTTAAGGTCACAAATCTCTGGGCTTCTGGTAGTAGGTTACCTAAGTCCACTTAAGGAGGGAGACCGTTCTTGCATTTGGCTCCTAAACTGGAATAGCCATCCTGATAATGTTCGGGGCTCAGACACACTCTCTCCCAGTTTAAATCTAGATTAAAAACATCTCTTTAGACAAGCATTTACATAATGCATCTCATAACCTTGCACTCCAGTTATATCAGATCAAATGCGCATGACCTTCTTTTGCTTGAGATGTTATGAACAGCAGCTATGCTAATAATTATTTTCCATTTGCTTGTCTATTTCTACCTCAGGATGCCCAGTTATTTTGTTCTACTAAACAATGACACGGCAGCTGATTGTAACACATTAATTAGCCTTAGAGTAAAGGTATTTGTGGTTTTTGAAGTCAATTTGAATTATAAAAGTGGCAAATTTATAAGAATCATGTGCTGTTATTTTTTATTTTTTTATATATAGAAAACAAAAAAGGAATGGTTTAGTACAGGACAGATATACATAAACATAAAAACATATTGCCAATCTTGACAGCTACAGCAATATAAGATTTGTTTATATTCTAAATGAATGAATATGATCTGGTTAAAATTATTTGAAATAAAATCAATATTCAGGTGTCCACTTGATAGGTAGTGCAGAACCTACTGTATGTATTGTTATTGCCTACTCTAATATTTTTTATTCATACCCTCATTGGGGGCTGAGCACCCCTATTATTGGAATCCTAGAAACAAATTTAAGCCCCTGCTTAAAGTTGTTTTAGAAGGAAATAATGTCATATGATGTCAGCTCATGTAGTATGATTCTTAGAAGAACAGATTTCCTCTACACAGGGGTTCTCTCTTACGAGCAGACACACACCTGTGAAAGGACACAAAGAAACAGGAAGGAAAGTCACCTTCATCCTTTATACTCCCTAAAGCAGCAACACTCTTCCTCTTTCCTTTCGCCTTTTTGATTTTTCTCTCCTCACAAACGTCTCGCCAATGCACCCACCTTCTTTTCACTTCTGTTAACCCCCATAACACATTCCTCTTTTCATCCTCTCACATCCATTTCTTTGAGACAGCATAAATGCGTCATGAAGCGTGTTCGGGGGTGAAGATGGAGATGCAATGCCAATCTGCATGCATAATTCCCTGTTATATCAGCTGAGCAGATGGGGCAGATCCTGTCCCTGGTGATTGACCTATCTAAGCGTTGTTTTTTTTAGTTTTTTATCACTCCTTCTCTTTCATCTGTTAATCATTCGTCTTCGTCATTCCACTTCTATTTGGAGAGGTTTTGTATTTTTTTTTTATGATTATTATAATTTATAATAAATTATCATTTTTAGTCAGCTGTTTGGTGGACATCTAGTGGAGGAAAATGAAACCAAGGCAGTAGACATGCTGTCTGCAACATTACCTACTTCCTCTTTCTCTATGCCTCCTTTCTGTGTCTGTGTGCTGAATGTAGGTCTTTACGCGCCTACAGCCATCAGCAGCAATCAGTTCTGCCCCAGTTACTGAGGCGTCACATAAGCACACATTCAAAACATACAGCATGTGCATGCAGAACATAGATTCCTGCACACTCATGAATACAAACTATATATGCACGCGCACACACACACACACACACACACACACACACACACACACACACACACAAACATACACACAAACACACACACACACAGCTTTGTTTTTGTGATTTATGAGGACATTCCATAGGCGTAATGATTTTTATACTGTACAAACTATATATTCTATCCCCTTACACTGCCTCTGTCCCTAAACCTACCCATCACAGGAGACATGCTGCATTTTTACATTTTTTAAAAAACATTGTTTTTTATGTTTTTTAAGCTATTTGAAATATGAGGACTCATGCAATGCCCTCATAAGTCACGTGTAAGTTGTAATACCAGTGTAATATGCATGTCATTATACACATTTGTGTCCTCATATATCACAAAAACAAGAACACACACACACACACACACACACACACACACACACAAACGATTGTACCATCCATCCATCTTCAAAATAGTTTTGCTTGGCTTTGCACAAACATTTATTTCTCGTGAAGATGCATTAATATAGATTTTGGGAGTTATAATAATCTGTAATAAGACAATTAAATTAAAATTGTATTTAGCTTCTGAAGTTGGGGTTAGGGTTAGGGCATGTGTATTTTGATATTCTGTTCTGTTTCCTTTAATTCCTGTTTCCATGCTCTATTTAGTTTCCGTTTCCTTGGTTTCTGATTATGTCTGATTATGTTTGTTTCTGTGATTATCATCAGTGCTAACTTATTTAGTTCCTGATTATCCCCTCCAGAATAACCAACCCTCAAGACAAGTAAAAGAAACATGGACTTACCAGCGTTGCGTCTCCTCCTCCCAAACAGAGGAGTCTGGTGGAGTTTTTGGGTCGGATGCTCCAGCATGGCAGCTTCCTCATCACAACGTGTGAGCAAATAAAAATCTTGCAATAAAAAAATAAATAAATAAAAAAACGTTTATTTTGGATGCTGTAAGTAACTTATACAATCAAAAACTATTAAGTCTTGATTCATATGGAATATTTACCAAAAGTGAGGGCAACCAGAGTCAGTCTCGGAGTCTACACACTCTGTCCAGTCCAGCCCAGAGTCAGGAGCGGACCACTACCTTATCGACCTGTGGTCTGCAGATCCAATTCTTTCCCGAGTTCCCACCATCGTATTTTTGCCTTCTCTGCTGGTCCCATTAAGAAATCTTTCTCCAAAATTCCTGCCCGACTTCCTGGTTCCATCTCCTAGCATCCAGGCCCATGTATCCATCTCGGCCTGTCAACCCGTTGGCTCCGCCTTAGCTCTGCTCTCCGTCGGCTCCACTGTGGTCCGTCAGCCCTAGGACTCCTCCGGGCTCCCTCATCCCTCCATGTTCCACCCAGGCATTCAATAAAAACTCCACCCTGGCTTCCTTCACCTGTCGGCTCCACCATGGTGTGTCTCTCCACTGACTCCACATTCCTGACCATTATTAGCTCCACGCCCACCTCCAAAGCCCCCTCCCTCCACACTCAAACTATCAGTTACTATGCAAGGACGTGGCTTCCAGGAGGGGGAGTCACTTTTGTTTCTGTGATTATCATTAGCTGCATCGTATTTAGTTCCTGATTATCTGCTGCATAGAGTTTACTCTGTTCAGTTTAGCCCTTTGTCGGTTATTGTTTGTCTTTGGTTGCGTTTCCAGTGTATTCCTGATTAAAGACTATTCTAGTTCATTCTCTTCTTTGTGTGTTACAGTATGATGGATATATAAGAATATTCCTCAAGACAAAATAATAATATAATTTATACAAACTATCCTGTTAAAAAATTTGGTTACACTTTATTTTAAGGTGTCCTTGTTACAGTTAAATTGTAGATCTAAATACAGAGTAATTTTAATGAACCACATTTGCTTACTTTAGGGTTAGGATTAAGTTTGTTTTAGGATTAGTTGCATGTAATTACACATAATTTAAAGTTATATTACTATAGTAACAACATGCAATGTGTAACAAGAACACTGTAAAATAAAGTGTTACTGGGTTTGGTTTAGGGCTAGATGCTTGTAATTATTCATAACTTACTGTTAATATTACTATAATAAGTACATGTAACATGTGTAACTGTAATGGAGACCACTAGTAACTGACGCTAGAGGCTGTGGACTTTAGTGTAACCCTGTTTGCAACCTTTTGGGATGCGTACAAGTGTCCTTAAGTGTCAAAACTGTGTGTAGCCATGTGGGGAAAAACAAAATGTGCAGAGCATGCTGGAAAACCAGAAAAACTTGCATGGCCTGGAGGCTTTTTGTCAATAACTAATTGCGCACTTCTAACCTAATCACTATCTAATGACCTGTGAACAGTGGATAACTTTCCTAAGGTAAATGCAAGTTTAAGTGACATTGTTTACAAGCTGTTTTATTGATGTCAGCCCTAAATTCAACACAAGATATATTTTCTTCACACACTAGACCCCTTTTGATTGACAGAATATAATCGGCCCTGACTGTTTTTAAAGGGCACCTATTATGGCATTTAAAATGTTCCTAATATTGGTTTGGGAGTCCCCAACAACAGTTTTACAAGCATGCAATGACAAAAAACACTTTTGTTGTTTTATAATATGCTTTTATTTTTACCTGATTTGCTCAGTGACTCCCATGAATCGTTCTACGACTCATTTTTCCAAAAACCCACCTTTGCGTGACGCTAATCTGCGGTGATTGGTCAGATGACCCAGTCAGTTGTGATTGACAATGTGTGTATAAGTAAAATGTGTTTACAGAGATAATACTTCTATTGGTTAACACGGAGTACAGTGTACAATGCTTTTATCAATTGCATTGTGTTATAATGATTATAGTGCACCGCTTTGTAGTAAAAAATTCAAAATAAGAGAAGGAATTTAAGTTGAGTTATGTCGACCATAGCACATTCAGTCTTTGTTTGCAGTACTATGAGGTATATTGCTCTATTCTTTATGACAACTCCAATAACAACGACAAACACTTCACATATTTCAATACAATTGACATTGAAGACTATAGAAGCTGCGCTCTGCGTACACAACACACAAAATAATTATTAAGCATGCTACATAAAACATAAAAGAAACAATTATTAATATTAATAATACTTACAGGTTGTGATTCGGAGGAGGAAGCTGATCCAAACAAACTTGGTGCTGAACCTTCCTTCAATATCAGCCGGCTCGCGAATCCACATTTTACACCATTTATGTGTTGTGAAGCAATCATCTTCAAAATGCAAATGCAACAAAGCAAGGTTCGGGCTATACTTCTGTGGTATAGTTGTATATATGAACTGTAGCCATGTAGTCTTCAAATGCTCCTCCCGGGGCAGATGAAAAAATTCGCTTTTGCGTCGCACTTCAGAACACAGCGTCTCGCCATGATGTTTTCAAGTTTTCCCTGTGGCATCTACGAGCGCAATAAGTGGGCGTATCTTATTCAAATAACTTGTCAAGTTGACGTCATCTAGACAGAGAAAAAGCATCGGTCGTCTATCGATTCATATCAGCGACTCAGAGTCGACTCTTACTTTTGAGAGACAATAACTTTGTATACGGTGAACTTTCATATTTAAAACTTTGCAGGATGTTTTGTTCACTTAGAACTATGTTACACACTACATGAAAGGTAATTTTCTAAAATCCATAATATGTGCCCTTTAAACAATCGTCCGATGGCCAATAGGGAAAATAATTGCTTTATGGGCCGATGCATTGCTGCATCACTAAAATACGATCATTTATATATTGGGGAATATAATGTTGGCTACATATCTATGCCGAATAGCTATAAAGAGTTAGGCCTTTTCTCACTACATGCCCTGTGTTTGCAGTACAAGAGCTTGCCATCCTTTGATGACATGACCTTATCTTTACCACCTCGGGTCATCCGAGATGGAGAGAGGTGAGGGATCAATGTAAGGATGGAGTGAGGAGCCTAGCCAGTTTGCCCCCTTGCTCAGCTTGGTTCTTAACTGTCTCCCATGGGAGAAATTTAATTCTCTCACACATACACACGCACACACGCACGCACACGTTACACAGAAATCATGTGAAGGACACATCCATCACATCATATGTATGTGCATCAATAACCAGGATCCCCCCTCTGTTAAATAAATCATGGACAGGGATCCCCTCAGTGTGCATATAACACACACATGCTCGAGGATCTCATTGGCATGACATCCATACGTGCTTCTAATGAGGAAATAATGAGCTAATCTTCATTCTCATAGTGTAAAATGATTTTTCACACAATATTTGTGTGAATATTTTATTGATATACACTGAACAAAATTATAAACGCAACACTTTTTATTTTTGCCCCCATTTTTCATGAGCTGAACTCAAAGATCTAAGACTTTTTTTCTTTGTACAGAAAAGGCCTATTTTTAACAAATATTGTTCACAAATCTGTCTAAATCTGTGTTAGTGAGCACTTCTCCTTTGCTAGATAATCCATCCACCTCACAGGTGTGGAATATCAAGATGCTGATTATTAGACAGCATGATTATTGCACAGGTGTACCTTAGGCTGGCCACAATAAAAGGCCACTCTAAAATGTGCAGTTGTACTGTATTGGGGCCTCTTCAATAGCTGTGTGAAGTTGCTGGATATTGGCAGAACCTGGAACACGCTATCGAATACGCCGATCCAGAGCATACCAAACATGTTCAATGGGTGACGTCCGGTGAGCAGGGCTGGGCGATATGGCCTAAGAAAAAATCCCAGATTTTTTCATAAAAAATCCGATTTACGATTTAAACATACAGAGCCCTGTCAGCTGGTATTATTATTAAAAGTTTTAAAATAACATCTCAAATTAAATATAATGCGTTTATGATATTAAATAACAACGTTAATGATATAGGTAAAAATATAATAAATAGTTATATTTAGCAAAATACTCCTCTCTATAGCAATTTTTTTAAAGTCCAACTAACGTGCTATGGTCATGGCTTTCCTGAGGTAAATGTAACGTTACGTGACATTGTTCTCCAGCTGTTTTAAGGACCTCTTTCCACGGTTAAAAAAAACAACAGATATATCGATTTTATTACATTTCGGTACTTTTGAACTGTATCTTTCAAATTACCTACTGATCATTCGTATTTACTATTAATTAGTAAAGAGTAACAGATGATCGGTTCACGTGCCGCTTGATCTGAGATCTGTCAGCGATCCGTCACGTCACATTTACAAGCGCCGAAACGGTGTTTATTGTTTGAATTTCGCAATTAAATGAACAGAATCTGAGAGCTGAGAATTTGTTTCATATTAATAGTAACCTTCTCTGTGTCACAAATTGCGCAAATTAAAATTGCTAATTGAAAATACCCCCAATGGAAACACGTAAATTTCTCAAAAAACTCCCATTTATCGCAAAAAAGTTTTTACGCTCGAGGTGGTTTTTACGCATGAGGTGGTTTTTCAGGCAATTAGAAAAAGAAATATTTTGCAAAACTGCAATGGAAACAGTTTTTGCGAATTTACAGTCACCTGACGTAGATGACGCGGTGTGTGTGGACAGAATACGAGACCAAGTTCTTTATTATATATTATATAAACTCATAAAAGACAAAAGAATTACAGAAATACTGGATTCTAAACCTCAAAGAAATGCCACAATCAAGAACTCGAAGCAGAAATGAGTGAAACACCAGAAACTCCTCATATGAGCCGCTCGAGTATAAGAGTCTTTCCTTACCGTTAATGCTTGGATAACACACACACACACACACATGTCTGGCCAGTGCAGTGGCTGGGATATACGGTAACACTTTACTTGAAGGGGTGTGCATAAGACTGACATGACACCGTCATAATCATGACATGGCACATGTCATAAATATGTCATAAACATGACATAGCAGATTAATTATCAAACTTCAGAAACCACTTAGCTTTATGGGTTAATGTTTCATTAAACTGTAATGTGGTTGGTTTTGACATTGGCTGTCATGAAGCTATTATGACATTTTAATGACAAATTACATTTGTACCACTGTAGTTGAGGTCCAGAAAAACATTCATGACACAGTTATAATGGGTTCATGACAGCCAATGTCAAAACCAACAACCTGACAGTTTAATGAAATGTTAATCCATAAAGCTAAGTGGTTTCTTAAGTTTGATAATTAATCTGCTATGTCATGTCTATGATAATTCATGTTGTCTTGGTAATGTCAAGTTGTCATAACAAAGACATCTCAAACAATGTCATGTTTGCATTAAAAATGTCATAATTGAGCGAATGACATTTAATGACAGTTGTCATAAACATGCATAAGACCTCCTTCATATTAATGACATCTGCCATGTCATGATTATGAAGGTGTCATGTCAGTCTTATGCACACCCCTTCAAGTAAAGTGTTACCGGATGTACATAAACCCACCAACATCCGTCGCCATGATTTTTTGAATGATTATCCTGAGAGGAAAAAAATATGTTTTAGTCACATAACATCGACTAATGGAAATGGCGTCATTTCGCATTCGTTTTTGGTCGACATTTAGAAGAGAAAAAAATATAAATAAAATAATAATAATAATTCGCAAAAGTTTAGCCAAATGGAACGGACTACTGTCCTCTCTGCTTAGTGATTTTTCTCTGTGTGAGAAATGAGATGTGTGGTGTGAGAGCGTGTAAAAAGTGACGCGTGATTCTCACTGTGAATTCGTGAGTTGGCAGCCCTGCGGATTCAGTTATAAATGTTTTTGGCGAGTGTGCTTGTGCTGCCGCGGTCTTGTTCATTTGCCATGTTGTTTGTGTATCTCTATGGCAAACGCTGAGCCCGTTCGGAACTACAGGAGCCCAGAGGGGAGCGTCGGCGGATATTTAAGAGAAAACCGATTTTCATTCAAACAAATCAACGTAAATCGATTTATTGCCCAGCCCTACAGGTGAGTATGCTGGCCATGCAAGAACTGGGATGTTTTCCGCTTCCAGGAATTGTGTACAGCAACATGGGGCCGTGCATTATCATGCTGCAACATGAGGTGATGGTTGTGGATGAATGGCACAACAATGGGCCTCAGGATCTCTTCACGGTATCCCTGTGCATTCAAAATGCCATTAATTAAATGCCCCTGTGTTCGTTGTCCATAACTTACGCCTGCCTATACCATAACCCTACTGCCACCATGATGTGGATGCAGATGTGCTTCCCTGAGAGAAACTGTGGTTTCTGACAGTTTGTGCAGAAATACTTTGGTTATGCAAACCGATTGTTGCAGCAGCTGTCCGGGTGGCTGGTGTCAGACGATCTGGGAGGTGAAGATGCTGGATGTGGAGGTCCTGGGCTGGTGTGGTTACACGTGGTCTGCGGTTGTGAGGCCGGTTCGATTTACTGGCAAATTCTCTGAAACGCCTTTGGAGACGGCTTATGGTAGAGAAATTAGCATTCAATTCATGGGCAACAGCTCTGGTGGACATTTCTGCAGTCAACATGCCAATTGCAAGCTCCCTCAAAACTTACGACATCTGTGGCATTGTGCTGTGTGATAAAACTGCACATTTTAGGCTATGTTTATACGGAAACGATCTGAAGAGAAAACGCAAAAGTGGCGTTGCATTATCACTTTTTATTCTGCGTGCATATGGTGACGCAAAAGTGTGTGAAATTCGATGTAGTGTGCACTCCAGGCGCTAGGTGGCGATGTGAAGCACTGCCACACAACAACACCAATATCTGAGAATATTTTGTACAACTGCTGAAAAGACTCTAGTACGTTTATCAGAGCTTCTAGGGTAACTTGAAGGTCCGACGTATGGAAATAATCCGACATGTTGGTTGTTATTTTCTTGTACTGGCGCATGCCTGTGTGACTTAAACGCGCACGTGACGAGAGCTGCCGTGAGAAGATTTGCATTTTTACTGTTTAGACGGGAACCAGGGAGGCGAGGATAGGAGTAGCCAGATGAGTAGCCATATTTTGTACGACTGCTGAAAAGACTCTAGTACGTTTATCAGAGCTTCTAGGGTAACTTGAAGGTCCGACGTATGGAAATAATCCGACATGTTGGTTGTTATTTTCTTGTACTGGCGCATGCCTGTGTGACGTAAACGCGCACTTGACGAGAGCTGCCGTGAGCAGATTTGCATTTTTACTGTTTAGACGGGAACCAGGGAGGCGAGGATAGGAGTAGCCAGATGGTTATCCAGACCAGAGACAGAATGAAAGCCCACGGCGGAGTAGACGGAGAGAGGAGCCATGGTGGAGACTTGGCTGACGACACCCGGGGGACGACTGACAGAGATGAAGCCGATGGTAGTGGAGCCCTTCTGCGCAGATGCAACACCGATGGTCCTGGAGGCCGAGGCAGAGCCTCAGCGATGAGTATTTGAGGTGGAGTCAGGGTGCCTGAGAACTGAGGCGTAGCTGGTAGGAAAGAGGACCAAGGCGGAGCTGGAGGTAAGGCGAGCCAGACGGGAATCGAAGGGGTGGAGAGATTGAGGGCAGCAGACGTAAGACCGTGGCACAGGCAGGGCGACGTCTGACCACGGTGATTTCAGGGTGATGGTAGGCTTAGTCCTCGTCTCAGGCTCTGACTCGTTCATCGCGACAATAGTGAGCACCCAGTGGGCCCTGGCTTAATGCCCATGTATTGGGGTAATGATTGGCTAGGCCCTGCAATAGACTCCTTGTGGTCCACTAGAGGTATTTGGGAAGACAGGGTTACTCTGTGGCCTGTAGGTAGTGGTGGAGTCATGCAGATGAAAAATATATTTTATTGATTCCGTCTGCTTCTTGACTACCGAGAACTGCTGGTCCTCGATAGTGTCGCACAAAGAGCCACCATGCAAGATGGGAACTTTGTCTGTGTCCCGCACCTTAGCAAGGGTAAGCCAGAGAGAAAGTCATCTGGTGGAAAGTGTCTTTTCAAAGTGTTTTGCTCTTTTAGAGGATCGCTGTAGTGCCCAGGTGAAGCTCTCTGCACTTATCCGTGCGTGAGGGAAAGACCACTGCAATGCACCGTAACACCAGCGGATCAATCGTGAGGTGAATGGAAGGCGCAATTATGTAGACAACTGCTTTCCTCCGAAGAACATCTGAATAATGAGATGCACTCCATGTCCTTTCATACCTGTATGTCTGGGGGAGTGGCATAAAAATTCCTCAAGCTTATTCTCATTGGCCTTTTCTCAAAGTCTCAGGTGTTTGGGGCTCCCAAGTGTCTTGACCCCTAGTGTCATAACATCAACACAACGTCGAAGTGACTGACAGAAAGGGAAACATTTTACCACAGCTGTTTTAATGTTATTTTCTGCGTTTATGCTCTCATTGTTTTTGGATTGAACAAAGCTGTTGCCTCAGCAGAGAGCTTGATGTTCTGTAGAGTCTAGACGGCATTACCTAGATAAATAAGTGTGCAAGAAAGAAAGAAAGAAATGTGGTGAACAAGACAAGTTTGTGGAGAATTTGTAGAGCATAACTGATGAGCACCAGAACAAAAAAGCAAAAAAGGGGAGACACTACTTCTTACCCCGTCCCATCCACTCCATCTGTCTCTTTCCTTCTTTATCACTTTCCCCTGTCCTCCAGCCTTTGAATGTATCCCCTCCTCCTAATGAGCAAAGGCTAAGGGCCAATAGCCCAATCCATGTTCAATGAACTCTAAAAGAAATTGAAATTCAATACGATCCTCAATTTCTCTTTCTCTCATCCCTCAACTCTGTCCTCCTTTGGCGTTAAAAAGCAATTCAACCTCTCTCTCTTTCTTGTGAAATCTACATTATTATTACTTTAAATTACTTGAAAGTGTTTCAAGAAACAAAATGGTTTCATTATGGTCAACCACAGACTAATTTGAAAAGCCACCCCACGATAGATATTGTGTTGTCCTGAAGACAGACCCTTTTCATTCTATTTTAAATCACCAAATACTTTTTTAATAATAATAATAAGAAGAAGAATAAATAAGAAAAAGAAGAACAACAACAAGAACATGCAAAACAGTTCCATGTAAAGAATTCTAGTTTAAGAAACTGTAGGACTTCCATTCATGGCCTACAGGAAAGATCTCACTAAATATTGGTTTCTGGTACCTATAGCTCTAATTAAAGCACTAATTAGAGACTTAAAATTTCCCATTTCACTATGAATCCTTGATGAGTAACCTTGGCCAGTGAGTGCTTTAAATAGATAAGGAAGATGCCATCTACTCAAACGGAAAATCTGTTTGTGCGAGCGTGTGTCTGTGTGCAGTGCACCTGGTTTTAATAAGGAGAAATCGATCCATTCTTGTATTTTTGTAACCTTCTCAGTAACCTTCTCATAAAGTCATTGAAGTTTGGTCAACCGTAAGTAGATGATAAAAAGAAAACACCTGGTGCTGCCTATAGCTGTGAGTAAAGTGACTCCCAGAAAGATGTGAAGGGTATGGTCTGAGATTTGAGAAGAGTTATAATATGTTTAAATAGCCATATATTGAGGAATAAAACTTTCCTTCATCTTTTAAAATAGTTTAAAAAATAGTACTATGAAAACCTACCTTGACTCAAAACTTTCTCTGGAAAAAGCATTTAATATAAGCTACAAAACCATCTCATTCCAAAATATTTTGATTTTACCACATTTTACTCTCATCATTAATTATCATAATAGTATTTGTTAGTGGTTTTTGATGTCAGAAATCAGTCAAGCCTGTGTGGAGCACCTACTGCTCTATATATCCTTCCGAAAGATCCTAACATTTGAAAAAGAGTGGCTGGTTTATTTTAACCTTAAATATTTGTATGACTTTATGAGTTCGAGTGGCATATTTCAGTGGTTTGTGCACCTATCACAATAATGCAGATTTTGCACAGAGGCTGTTTGGACAGCCTATTATATTTTGAGGCCCAGAAAGAGGGTGGCAAATTAAAAACTAAATTAATGCTCAGAAAAACTAAATATAGAAATAAAGACAAATAAACAAATGTATTAATTAAATAATTAAATAACATGACATAACTGCACTTTGCTTTTGCAGCCATTGCCTAGAGGACAGCTCTCTAAAATACAGTATGGCACAATAACGCTTTGGGTGAATTGGGTTCATGTCCAGGCTTAAGGTACTTTCCTTATCCTGTTCCCATTGTTTTCTATCTGCTCTCAATGTTACATCAAATAAAGGCTAAAGGCAAAATAAATACATTTTCCATAGTGGAAAGTTTAATCAAAATCCACTCAAAGACCAATTCCAGAGACAGTCCTAGAGGAGTTTATGGTTTAGTGTCATGCTCAAGTAAACAAATGTATACGCGCTGTTAAAATCTCATGACCTCTCCGGTTGCTTCTGCCTGGTGTCTCAGTATTTCACCAGGGCAGACAGAAGTCAGCTGTACTGCGGTCAAACCAACAAAACCTTCTGAGGTAAAAGCAAATACTTCCATTTTCCCTAAACACTCAATATCATTATTTTCTCTCAGCTTTATTTTTATGGTCCTCCAACAGACATTCTACTGACTACAAGTAACTTTGCAATTGCATGTCAACTTATTATTCTAAACCTAACCCTACCAGTCTACTAATACTGTTAAAGGGACCATCAAAATAAAGTGAAACCAAACTTAACATTAAAACTATTGACTAGGTTTGAGATTAATTCATCTCAATGGTTATTCAGGCAATGAGAATCCACACCATTTGTAATGGAACTAATGTGGATATTAGTCATGTGTTTTCCAAATAGTGGCCCCACATATGCTGTCTGACTACAAGCCAGTTTCAAGATGTTCCAAGGGGACATGGAAGCACAATCAAAGCACTCCGACTAACCAAATACATCTTATTCTCATCATAATGTCACCATAATGGTTGTTTTAGGGTCTTATAATTCTTATTGAATCCACACTGTTCATCATGAGTCACAATTTACTCTGATGTGTCATTTCCATCCTTATCCATCCAACTGACTGCCCTGAAAACAAAACCTTCTGTTGTGTGGCATGTTTCATTCTCTTTTTTGCTGAAATGTATACACTTATATGTTTTACTGCCATATAGTGCTTACGTGTCTTAACTGCGTTCAGTCTGTCACTTAGACAGCTTTATGATGTTTTGGCTTTGCGAAGTTGCCCACTTTCATCTTCATGTTAATATTTGTTTTCTGGCTTGGTCATGTAATCAGACAAGGATAGTGGACATCCACATTGGATTCAGGTCTGCTTAATTTGTGGTCAGAGTGTTTTGCTCTCTAACTATTCTGAGTGGTCAGAAATCGTTTTGGTGGTTATTTCATGTAGGCCTAGTCAGTTAACGTACTCCAGTGCTGACACACGCACAAAACCACACATATTTTCTCTTGTTGCTCATGAGGAACGTGACAAACCAGAGACAGAACATTATGAACGGGCGACCGCTGACACAGGAAGAAGGGTTGAGGCCAAACAGTTCTGCACTGAAGCCAGATTTCCTCTCAGCCTTTATAACCTCCAACCTTGTGTCATTTTATCTAATTTTCATTCATTTTATTTTATATAGTTCAATAAATAAAAAAATCTATCATTATTTACTCACCTTCATGTCCTTCTAATAATCTCCACACAGGTCTTTTCCATATAGTGACCACAGCTGCATTAACTTACTTGAGAACTTTAGTGTCAGATCATTAAATCAGTGAGTTGAACTCTGATTTATAAATGAATGAGAATGAATTGTTCAGTTCAAATGGTTCATTAAAAAGAACCGGCTCAAAATAACTCCCATCCGATGTCAGATTCTGAAAGCTCTGTTTCTATGATGCCTCAACTTTGCATTCTGATTCAAATTTTCACTTGCATTGATATATTCCAAACAGGTATACAGTCGGCACTGTATAAGAAATCGGTGACATAACTCGTTTTTTTTTATTTTGGCCATGTTTAGCATGAAAAGCCAACTCTTTAAATTTTAAATTTGACAGAATGCATGAAATTGCCTTAGACATCCCCTTTATATGTAAATGTATTTATAGAAGCCCATATACTTAGCATTACATAAATGTATTTCAAATTCATTTTAGTAGCCTATATTTATTTTTCACTAGGGTAAACAATCAAGTGGCTTAGAAAGACTCTTATTGTGTTTTGTTGGAGCTTCACAGATAGACAAACAGCCTTTTTCGGTTTATTTCACTAGGCGAAACCAGAGGCAGAGAGATGGGAGCATTAGCCCCTGTAATGATAATGAAAGACCCCAGCTGCACTGAGTTACAAATAGCTTTTATATAAGGCAGCACAGTCGCAGATAGTCATAAATAACAAGTAGTTCACAGAATATCAACTTGCACGTTGTAACACTGATCATGTCTATCAATGCAAAGTGTACCATAATTCTATTGCTAACAGTATGACATTATGATCCCAGTGACACACACACACACACACACACACACACACACACACATACACACACACACACATGCACTGGTACACTTAGCCATTCTCACAAAAACATCACGAAGAGCAGCCAGGCCAAGGAGGCAGTGCTGTCTCCATGACAACTGCCTAGAATGTGTAGATCAGCATGCTTGTCCACATCTCTGCTGCTCTATGTCTCTCTCTCTTGTTTCCTCTTGGACCATCTCTTTCCCTCGATCTGTCAATCCCTTCATCTCCCACTGGATGAAGATGTTTCTTCTGGATCACTGTGCAGCACAGCAGACATCAGAGAGATGTAGTGCGAGTATCAGAGGAGAACACTGAAGATCGTTTGAACAGTTATGCTGTTCATGTGATAGGAAACGTTGTTCATGTGGAGTAAAACATTTTTAAACATACATTTAAATATATGTAAATAAATCTATATGATATTAGGCATGTACAGTATAAGTGTACTGTACACATCATTCAGAAGTTTGGAGTCAAAACTGAAATATTGTTACCATCAAAAAATCTGTTTTCAATATGAATTGAATTATGTTAAAATGTAATTTATTGATGTGATGTAAAAGCTGAATTTTCAGCATCATTACTCCAGTCTTCAGTGTCACATGATCCTCCAGAAATCATTCTAATGTGCTGATTTGCTGCTCAAGGAACATCGTGAGCTTAGAATTATAAGGTTCTATCTCCACTTTTGGTCGAAATTGAGTTTTTTTACATAATCTGATCCATTAGGTGTTTATTAATGCCTGTGTGGTGTTATTTTTGTAAAAAAAAAAAAAATTTTTAGTAGTTATTAATAAAATAAAAAGGTTCCAACAGTTCTGCCAGCTGGGATGTAAAAACTTTGATGCTCAATATCTCAGAACTACCCTAAACGGAGATAGAACCTTATAATTCTAAGCTCACGACATGTCTTATTATTATAAATGTTGAAAACAACTGTGATGCTTTATATCCTTGTGAAAACCGTTATACAGTACATTTTCTTTCATGATTATTTGATGAATAGAAAGTTTAAACCAACAGCATTTTAAATAGAAAGCTTTTGTAACAATGTCAAAGTCTTTATTGATCAATTTAATTCATCTTTGCTGAATTAAAAAAAAAAAAAATTCAACGGTAGTGTATCTGTATGAGTATTTCCAAATGTACAAATGAGCAAATGATCGCATCTTCCAGGAAGTCCTCAGTAAAGGGAAAGAAACTGCATATCTGGCCCATCCCAATCAACTTTATTACTGTTATCAGACTTTCTCATTCATATGCACCTGTGCCTTTTTAGGCTGAGAATGAGAATCAAGCAGTGAACAATTTATAGCTGCTTGCACCTGTGGCTGCACCTGTGCCTTGAGACGTCTCAATCGCCAACTGGCCACTGTGACCCTGGAGGGTAAAGAGGTAAGGGTCATGACCTCTGGGGTGCATGGATGTAGTACTGATTTAGAATGAATGAATGAATCCCTAGTTGTCACAAATGCATCAATGAGCCAAAGTCAATCAATCATCTGCATTATTTTCTCATGTTGGTTTGGGCTGATATTTTTAAATGCCAAAAGGAATACTCTAATGTTTGCAAGAACATGTGTTTTTTGGTTTGCTAACGATACCTATTTAAAAGTTTTGCTCCCTCAGGTCTAGTAAGTTTGTGGGACGGAGTGAAGAGGTGGCAGATTTAGCTGAAGCTCCTCCCCCTTTCCCACGATCGTTTAGCAGCCCTCTGTCCCGAGGAGAGGATCCCTTTAAGAGGCACAGCTGAACTCTAACCCTATTAGCCTCTGTTTCCTGCAAGAGCTTCAGTTTACAAACACAGGGGGATGGAGGGGGTGTAGAAGACACTTCCACAATTCAGACTTGTTTCCGTTTCTAGTCTTTCTCACACATTACACAGCAAAAAGACCACCTCAAAAGTAATAAAGAGGAGGCTATGTGAATAGCCGAACTGTCACTCTTGGAAAAACAAAATGTTGAGCTTCAGCATGAGAAGATTGTAGTATATGCCTGAATATTTTACAATGATTCAATGCTGATTCAAAGCAGAGTTTTTAACAGCACTTCATGTGCACTTCTTAGTAGCCTATACTAAAGTACACACTCTTCACACAGCAGAACAGAAGTGACATTAAATGAATTAAATGACCGCATATTTTAAATGTCATTAACTATTTTCTTACTGAAACTCAACCATCAATCAACAAGCCTTTTCATAAATTTTTTCCCAAATGTTAAAATCACATCATACAAATTCATTTGAAATCGCCACCTCGTAAAATACTTATAGGATTCTGTCTGAATTGCCAACCTGATCTCATGAGAAAACATATGTATGCAGTAACTCTATATTAAAGAACATCCAAGATCTAAAAACGAAATAATTCGACCTACCACAGTTTCCCTCATACAAAGCAGTTTTGCTTGATTAATTCTGTTACCATCTATTTAGAAGAGGCCAGCTTTGTAATATCATGTTATTTATTTATTTTTATTTTTTTAATTAGCATGCTGACAGGGATTGAAAAGACATGCCAAGACATTGTTCCCCAAGTGTATCACCATAGATGAAATACAGTGTGATGTAAATAAGAACTTGAGTCCAAATGAAAACACGTTGGGCATTTCCATACTGACAGATGGATGTTGTTGCCTCTATACAAAACTATGTGAAGATTTTTATTAGCAAAAGACAACCAATTGTAAATGAAAATAAAATAAAAAGTTAAATTTAGAGTAGGCTCACTGAAAAAAAAAAGAAAAAAAAGTGCCTGTTGTGAGATTTTGCTGCAGGTGTCATCGCACTTTCAGAGTGAGATGTCCAGTAAACACTAAAACACAGCAACAAATGAACACAAATCTGGCAACATTTCATTCCGTTGGTCAAGTAAACAGCAGTAAAAGCTGAATGCCCTATTGCGTTAAAAAAAGAAAACAGCACAATGCTGTGTTAGCAACCAAGCAAGTTTACATGATAAAATCCATATGGAGCTAATTATGTGTGGCAAATGTCAAACTATATTAGGTTAAAAATCACACACTACTGTGGTAAAATATTTTGAGGTCAGAACATAGTATTTTGCAAGGAACCATGTGAAATAGTCATTATTCGCTTTTTTTAATCTTCCCTTGTAATCGTTTCCTCAATGATACTATATCTTCTTACTCTTTAATTTTAATAGGAACATTCAAGTAGTGGAAGTCAGTTTCCTATATGGTATGTTACAGCAGAGTGTGTCTTATATGGGCTTCTTTTAACAGAACTGAATAGCTCTAATGCTGTTGGATTCCAGTATTAGTAGGAATAATCATGGATGCAATGGCTTCACAGTAAAGTCAACATAAAATTAGAACAACTAAATCCAAAGATCTCAGCGCAACATAACACTTACAAAACTTGATCAACCACTACATACAAACCCTGAGAATACAAGGGCAGCTATGCATGACAGATCACAAAATAAATGGATTGTGTTACGGTAAACCTTCTTTAACATCCTCACACCTATAACACTCTTTACAAGAAAAAGCCCACATTTATCAGGGTGACTCATTTAGTAATACACTCCACTAATGTGTAGATAAGTGTCAAGAGAAAATCTTTATGCTAATGGATAGCTTAAATGTAACATGCCAACACGTTCAGATTACCTCTGATGAAGAGGTGAGTTTCAGATGGTGTAGAGGTGTTATTTTTGTAGTGTCGGTGGGATGTGTATAGAGGGAGGAGAAACAGGAGGTTATGTAAATACAGACACTAGTCATCCTCCACACACCTGTGATTCCTGTGTGATTCATAAGTCCCAGCTCACACACTTTCCATCCTCACACCCCCGCCATTACACTGAATTCCAGTCCCCAATTACTTTTAACCAAGTAATCTGTAAATGACCAAAGTTTTGACCAGTTAGAGCCCCAAAATCTTTATTTTTTTTCTATAACATCTATATTGCACTTACTATAAGCTAACAGAGACATTCTTATTTGAGGCCTACTTTGTCACTTAGAATATACAAAGTTTGAATGCCCATAAATGGAGAAAGATGCATTTCTGCAAGCTGGTGTAGTTGTGGTATCTACCAGCAGGGGTTAAAGGGCTCTTAACCAAACCATGACACTGAACACCACATAAATATGACTGGCAGAATTAATGAAGTAAGGATCAGAACATTTACAGGCTCCTTCAGACATTAGTGAATTTTCATTTCAGACATCCCTCCTTCCATATTCCACCATCTGGAACTGAAATAATGTTCCCAATTGTGCAGTAACCAGCAGGGCTTTGATTACACTGTAAATGGCCCTGTTTAAGTGTAATTTATCTAGTTTGAAAACTAGGCTTACATAGTACACATTTATGCATCCTATATCTTAACTATTAAATCAACACCAAATGTTTACCTCAAATTACAGTCCTAATCCTGATTTGCAGATTGGCAAATGCAGCACTTCCACCTAGTGGACAAGTAGAAATAAATTGAGACACTCAGTAGAACTACATGGAGGAATACTAACTCACTGATTTGTTACACATTAAATATGTAGGCATCAAGGAAACAAATGCAACCGTAGTAATGCTTAAACACCTTTATTGTGCCCAGTCAAAAATTCAAACTTCACCCTTTTAAGCAAACTTGGCAGACAACGAGGTAGAATGACAGAGGAGCTTGGGAAATAGCTCTGCATGGAATGCATATGGTGAGAAGGACATTCTTAGTTCTGAATGTAATGTTATCAATTCAGACTTTCAGCAGGAGATGATTAAAGTGACATTGCATTTAGTCTGCTAAGGCTCTTGGTACATTCAAGGGAAGTCTATGCTTTTAAATACAAGCAGCCATATGGGCTCACACCCACAACACCTGCTGATGTACAATATAAGTGATTAAAAACCTACCCCTTTACAAAGTGCAAATTAAAAAGTGCAATAAAACTACGTGCAGTCGATGGCCATTCTCATTTATGGATTAATATATTAAGTTGGTTTGAAATCTGATCGAGAGCAGTAAAAGCAATGCCTAGTGGAGGCACGCACTGAAATTGATCTGGATTGGCAATTAGATCTGCAGGGTTATGCGCAAATCTCTTGTTCTACCAAACAGAACACTGATAAGGCAAAAATACTCCAAAAAACATGGAGGGGAAAAAACAAAAAAAACAAAAGCGCAAATTAAAAAGCCGCCGGGTAGATTGCTATTCAATCTTTTCCATGCCATACCTTAAAACTGTTTCATGTAAAAATTTATGAAAACTAAAACTGTGAAAATTGTCATGATGAAAATCTGGCTTTTGTACTTGCATCTCAAAAACGTAAAAAATTGGCAAAAAAGTGCCAGAAAAAAAGCAGCTAGTGTGGAAGGGGAAAACCAATTAAAGGCACTGTATGGCTTCCGTCTGTTAAACAATGAGACTTTCGAATGATTTTTACCAACACAAAATAGCAACCTATATAAAGGGGGGGGGGGGGTCCAAAAAAAAAAGAAAAAAAAGAAACAACCTTCAACCATGACCTGAAATCAACTTGGTCAAAAACTCTGGGTCTTGCCATCCACGGGCCCCAGCTAACCCATCTCACTGTGTACAGTGCCAAAGTGAACAAGCCAAACTAAAAAAGAAAGTGCAACAGTGAACTTTCTACAGTGTTTCCCCATGCCCCAACTCCTGGAAGGGCCTTTTGAATTGGGGCCAACTCTGGAGCAGTGCCCCGAGGGGAGCAGGCGCAATGGACATCCAGGCTGAGGCATCGTGCTGCCATGCACGCTTCAATTGATGTCCCGCTTCTTCTGGTTTCGCATCAGAGGGCGGTGGTTACTGAGGATGTCCATGGAGTGCTGCCTATGCCAGCAGGAGCGACAGTAGTATTTGAAGCAGGTCTGGAGGGATAGGGAAATAGACCGTCAATATACAGAGACGTGCAATTTAGGCTGCTAAAATGGAAGAGGGGAAAAATAAAATAACCTTGTCCCTGCAGAAGAATGGGCCAGGCTCACGACTGCATAATTGACATATAGCATCCTCCAGGTATGGGTCAATCTGAACCTAAAAAGGAAAACCATACCCATGAAGAAAAAAGCATTGAGGAAATAATATTGGGTAGCATACGTGCACTGCAAAGCAGATATTGACAAATGGACTAAATTAAGTGCCAATTGATCTGAAATTAATCACTTCTGTCTGGCAAAGTCACAACAGCAAACAGACATTTCTGAACGAGTAGCTTCAATGAGCAGCGCTAGTTTTCAAGTGGTCAGTTAAGCTACAGGCTCCGCTACAGGTCAGTCCATTTGAAAGGAGGGTGTGATACGAACTACGTGAACTATCAGTGTAAGACACTGGATTTGCCCTCATCTACCAATAATTTAAATCCACAGAAGACCAAATAAACTATAAGAGGATATATAGATTAAGACTGGACCCAAATATTCATTCAGTGGGTAGATTTTCAATTTTGGGATCCAAATATTAAGTAGTTTTTTTTCCCACACACCTGGCATCCCTTCAACAGTTCTCATTTGCTCTTGAAAAGGTTTACACCATAAAATCGGGCAAAACACTTTTTTTACAATTATCTTATATAGCTTAGCAGTTTTTCTTAGGATGGACAGTTGAAGGAGCCAAACCTCGTTTTATAATAAATATATATTTGCTTAGTCTACTAAAGTGTTTCCTGCAACTAGAGTATTCCAGAGCACAGCTGCATGAGCTTGTATTTTGGGTTAAGCTGCATTGCTTTGACTGTGGAAAATAGAATAGAAACGAAATGCATTAGCCTTTTTACCCATTATTATAGGGCTGTGCCGGTAAACTTGACAACTGCACCGCCACTTTTTTTATGTGAATGCAGTTGAATTGTTTTACATGCATGATATGAAAGCACAAAGCCTAGTTTACAAAATAAACAATAGTTTAGTTACATTGTTGTTGTTGTTACATTGTTACATTGCAGCCATGGAAACATTTGGATTCATGACGAATGGGAGATTTGTGCGCGAGTCCATAAATTTAAGATTTTTTTTATTTTGCAATCTGTGGTCTCCCAATTATCAGCAAATGTAACAATATTCCATTAGTTATTCCACTGGACATGGAATCTCTGGCTTCTTTTCCCAAGTCTTCACTCACGTCTCACCCATTTTCACAGGGGATTATAAACGTTTCTTCCTTTGGTTCCCTTTTAATAAGGCCTATTATATTCTCATTCTTTACAGTAGTAAGTAGAAAAAAAAAACTTTGGACTAGCCCTAATTTATATATATATATATATATATATATATATATATATACACACATATATACACACATATATACACACATATGAATTTTGAACTAATATATAACTTCGATGAAAGGTTTTGATCCCTTCGAACCAACCATCCATCCATCCAACCAATGCGACCAGCTACCCCAGTATAAGTAGTAGCATATACAGTGCAGCATGCAAAAAGGCGTCAAGACAGCACTCCACTTCTAACAATAAAATAAGGCTTTAAGTGTTACTCTACCTTCTTTGTAAATTTGGGTGTCTTGATCTCCACAAATGCAGCACTCACAGCTTTCAGATAACTGCGTTGGTTGTTAAAGGTTACACGTCCAGATCCTGGAAAAACAACATCAACAGCATCATACTATTAGTTACGATTGGAGGACCAAAAAAAAAAAAAAAAAAAAAAAAACTCACCAATGGGGTACTTGTGCTTGTCTGTGTCAATGCCTGCATACACAACTCCTCCGAACAGATCATTCATGATGCTGGCCAGGGCCTCAGCGTT
Source organism: Semotilus atromaculatus (assembly GCA_031834385.1). Taxonomy (NCBI): domain Eukaryota; kingdom Metazoa; phylum Chordata; class Actinopteri; order Cypriniformes; family Leuciscidae; genus Semotilus; species Semotilus atromaculatus. Next base: position 7,912,230 of record JAULUF010000009.1, on the reverse strand, counting down.
GAGCATGCCATGCAGAGCTCCTACAAACACAGTGTTTCTAGGGTCCAGCCTTTGAGAGGGGCAACTCACATAGTTACTGTCCGAAATCACCCAAGGGATCACCTGTGCCTGAAGGGCCAAGAAACGACAGGTCAGCATTTCTCAAGGAAATCCACAAAATATTTTACCATATAAATGCAGGTTTTGGGTCATTTAAAAGTAAAACCATTCTGGCAGGTGGTCAACAAGCATTGATCACCCACACAGTAACCTTTTTGGTACAATAGTTCAGTTTAAAATCCCCAACATACACTACCAAGGCCATCTGCACATGCTAGAAAGTGTGATAAGCTTACATCTTTGCAGCGCATCCTTCTGCTGGACATTTTGAAGTAATACTCGCTGTAGCCCTCAGGATGGAGCAAGTCCTCAGTGCAGTCCTGAAGCAGGGCACGCACAGACTTGTCCGATTCAAACACCAAGTACACATAACCTGAAAAAGGGACGAGTCACATTCAAGTGTCACTAGGCCAAAAGGTTACTGTATTACTCTGCGTATGAACTTTCTAAAGTGTAAAAACATCCTTAACTCCCAGAACAGTTACCACCACATGTGTAAGAAAGGTTGTTATAGCCACCAAGAAGTTGAGTACCTCACCACCATTCCACAGTGCTGTAATAAAATAAGTTTCCTACCCTTTTAGCATTACCTTTGGGCATATTACCTTTCGGAGGGCAGCGAGGGTGCTTGCCATCCTTACCTGGCCACTCAACACTCAGAGGGCCATAGCATTTAAAAGTGTTTATCAAACCAGCTGGGGACAAAGAGAAAAGCCATTAGTCCAAAAAAAAGAAAAGCCATATTTACAGTACCACTCAAAGTTTAGAATCAGTGTCAATCTGAGATAATTGTAAATGTTCTCTAATTTCTTTGATAAATCTTCCCTTCAGAAATAATTCCAATATGCCAATTTGGTGCTCAATATTGAAAAGTGGTGCTACTTAATATTTTTGTGAATAGAATTATCCTCCTAGATTAGGTCAGCTGGAACTGGGAACACGTCCCTTAAATCCTGATGTACTCATAACATAAACAAAGACACAAAAAATATGGAAGATGCCATTATCACGAGGTTTTTCCGCAGCCTGCCGGATCCAGGCCGTATCCAAATCTGACGAAGGAGCTTCGCCTGGACCCGATGACAATGCAGTGCTGAAGTGCCAACTAGCCTCTCCCTATGGAGGATCCCTTTACCACTCTACAGATAAAGCGTTGTGGGGAAATTCAGTTCTCGTACCTAGCCCGAAGTGCTAAAAATAATTCTGTATCAATATAATAGGCAAGACAAGTAGTTTTAGGCATGGTTTGTAGGGAATTACAAACCTGCGCATTATTCAAACACACAGAACTATAGAATCAATTCTTAATGCGCATGTGAACGCCATCAGCGTTTATGACAGGTTCACGTTTAAAGTTCGTTTAGAGAGAACGGTGTCGTCTTAGTGGCCCCTAATTTAATAAATGATAATTTTGCCGGAAATGAATCAATACTAACTTCAGCTGGAAAATAACATTCAAGAACCGCTATAAAGCCAAATCAAATCTCTATTACCTTAAGTTACGTTTATCTCTGTAAAGCTCCTTTGAAACAATCTACATTGTTAAAGGCTTTATAAACGAAGATGACTTGATTTCTACCTTCAGTGATGTCCCAGGGAACTCCTCCCAAAAAGACCTTACAGGAATAAATGGGATTTTGGTAGTGTCTGGGGGGCAGCTGTCCACTCCATGTGAAGGTTGCTTCATTGATTGCTGTGGAACACAAAATCACAAGTTGAGCACAATAAGAGGCAATACACTACTGCACCAGGTTTGAACAAATGTTCAAGGTGAGTATTGAGGGTGGTTCAGAGGTTTTCGATGCGAGGGTGAAAGGGTAGGGGATAGCCTATAAGATCATGCACTACAGTAGTATGCAACAGGCCATACAAGCCGCCTGTCTGTGAAGCCAGGCCTCTCTTTCAATGCTGAAAGGGCTCTCCGGGGTCTTCATCAGGTCCCAGTTGGGCCAGATAGAGGCACCAGGCCAGCGGTGGGACAGGCCACCGCCTGGGCTGGCACTGGGTGGTGGGGTGAGAGGTGAGCTGCTAAGGTCCAGACGAGAGCCGAGCGCTAGCTTGAGAGGATCCCTTTGCATACTGGACATAAGGAAGGGCATAGACGGAGAGATCCTCAATGAAGACTGCAAAAGGCAGGAGAGAGAGAATTTAGATGTGCAAGTGTTAATACCATGAATTGTTACAACTTTAAAACTAGCCATTTCACCCTACACTTTGGATCACAAGGAGAGTAAAATGTATTGGTATGGTACTTTTGACAATGCACATTTTTAAAGCAGCTTTACAGAAATTTATGCTGTCAAGTTATGACAAAGTAAATGCTTTAAATTCGATTAGAAAGAAAATGACATGTTATGGGTAAGACTTTGTTCATAGTTTAAACCGGGACCTGCATGAAAGTCACTCCATAATGTGCAAATCCTCAGTGAGCAAGACCGACGCTACAGAGGAACGGAAAACTAATTTGTGGTGATAGGAGAAGAGAAAAAACCTTACCAGCAGGTCTGAGAGATGATCAGAACCAGAGCTGAAGCCACTGGTCTCAGAGTCCACAGGGCTAATGGAGTGAGAGTCCAGGAAAGATTGAGAGCTTAAACGTGCCATGCCGGGAAATTTCTCTAGGAAGTCTGTGGCACCAATAGATGGCTCGGAGTAGGTTGGAAGCTTCTTTGAGAGCTGACTGGGAGTCCCCAAAATCCCTTGCACTGAACAAAATCAGAATTGGTGACAAAGCAAAAAAAAAAATAGATTTTGTATTTCTTCCCTAAACCCCCCAGAACAAGCGAGCACAATAAGATTAAAACAACAGCTCTCATTTCAGCACACTATTGAGAATTGCCAATGCATGAGGCAGGCCGAGAATGTGTGGCAATAGTCAACAAAAGGCTCTGACTCACTCTACGGGCCTAGCAAGAACAGTTCAAACCCGCTCTAGTCAGGCCACGAATACCAATAAACACCATATTCTCACTTCAATTCACACATGTAGTTCTGTTTAACATTCATTTAAATGAATAAAATAAAAACTAGTCTCCACCCAAAATGAATGCTGCTTGAATAAGTCAAAGTTGTAAACAGTGTGACTTTAAAAAAAAAAACTAAAAAAACCAAGTACAAAACCAATTTTTAAACTACTCCAGAAAGAAACGTTTGACAATACCATTATACACACTGAAAAAGAGCAAACATTAAATGAATTTTGCATTAAATTATAAAATGGTGTTACTTCAACTGTTTGTAATGTTGTGGCAATGCGATCATCAGGTTGTGGCAATGTTATCCTAAGATTGTTTTAAAGTTATTCATTTCACTCACGTGAGGCGGTGTTGGTCTGTACTGAGTGATCAGTGTCATGGCTGCTCCACGGTCTCTCCCAGTCAGACAGGCTGAGGGACTGTAGGCCCAGACCCCAGTTATTGACGTCAGGCAGACCCCTGGATGAGTCCTGGCCACCGCTGGGAAAAAGCATCCTGCTCCGGACCGCAGACAGGTCCGAGTCGGGACGATCTGTTAACAGAGTCCAGAAATAAAAAAAAGAGTTTGACGAGACTGCATCAGCAGTGGGAATAAAAGACATGCACATTCGAGAAAGCATTGGCTCCCTAGACTCTGGTAAATCACAGATCGCCTCCCTCCGCCTGGCTAAACTGCACAGGAGCAGCTGTCTCTGCAGAGATGACCCACCCTGCATGTGACCCAGGCGCTGCTGCCCTCACAGCCCCTTGCTAATGACATCAGTCCCTGGCCTCCTCTGATGCCACACTACCGTGCATTCCTGACAAATTCTCCTGCAAAGAGGGAGCTCCCCCTCCCACCTCTGGCTCCCGTTCGAGGTGGCAGGGAGAGAGAGCGAGTTCGCCGCTAGCTGCAGGCTAAGAGATAAACTCCACTGAATCGCAGGACTGTTGCTAAGTAGCTGAAGAATGAGCAATCTGGGCTGCTCATGCAGAACTGGACAGCCTCCAACTGCTTGCTTCAGCCCTGATTCAGCATCCTCCGTCTCGCCTGCATGACATTACATGACCGTTGCTGTAATGATTCCATGAGCACATGAAGCCCGAATGCAGGGCCAAAGCCAAAAGTGCAAACAGCACTGCAGCAGATGCATTTGAATGTGGGGAGCGAACAAAACAAAAAAATACTGTAACGAAAAGGTTACTAATCGGTCTTGTTATGGTGTCTGCACATATTAAGGAATGGTGTATGTGCTACTCTTCTACGTCTCATAAAAATTTAAAAAACAGTAAACATTACAATTTACCATTAAAAGGGTCTCGCTTGCATTTGGCAGTAGGAGTTGTGCACACCCCGCTCAGATCCAGTGAGTTGCCTAGCATGGTGTTCATTCTGCAGAATGTGTCTGCATTGCTGCATGTGGATAGGGCTGGAATGTCAGAATCCAGGCAGTTAAGAAGTCTGGGATTTTCTCTCTGTCAGAACAGATACAAGAATCAATAATGGGAAGACAACATGCAGAAGGTGCATCACAATTTGCAAACCATTCTAAGACATTTTGTAGTACAAATTTGAGTGGCGTGTTTCCCGGATGGAACAGTTTAAAAAAAATAATAATAATAAAAAAAGAGAATGTTGGACACTTCAAATTTGGTCACTCAAATGACACAGCTTTACTTGCGGAGCCAAAAAGGAAAGGGCTATCAGAATCCAATGTTGACTGACAAAATATTTTAAACCTTACACACTAAATGGTTGAGTACATGGAGCATAGATAAGTGCATAGCAAATAGTACATAATTGGGACACAGCTATAATAGGTCGGATTCCTTCCCTGTCTCGTCTCCTCACCATTTCATATTCAGTTAGGAAAACATTAAAGGTCATAAAGATTTAAATTGGGACTAATTAACTTCCAACTTTCACTAGTGCGATGGAGCATAATATACATGTAAATTAATTTCTAGTACAATGGGTGTAATAACCATCCATGCCGTGGAATTAACCAAACAAAGCAGCCAATGATTGATTAGATTGGACAGCACCTCATCAATGGCAACCATTAATGAATCTCTCACTGTAAACATGACAGACTGAGGCTATCATAAATAGCTTGCATTTTTGCATGCTCAACAAGACCGTAGTGAAGCACTAATAACTTTCTAAAAACTAAACTTCATAAAAGTGATTAACGCGGGCCAAACAAGCATCAACAAAACATTTAACACACTCACACAATCCCATAGACTTATTAAAAACTTGATACAAGACTCAAAAACGAATTGGCATAGGCTACTTTCTCTAGCTGAATTACTCACCAGAGAAAACGCCATTGTAACAACCACAATTATCGAAAACTACACCCAGATTAAGTCTCCTAAAGCCTACTTAAACCTTTCGAAAGAAATTTTGGCCTAATTTACCACACCTGTGTTCGAGTCAAACACCTCGGGATTCCGTTCTTCTCTGGCGTTAACCAATCACAGATTGCAGGTTATCAATGAGGGGGCGGGCTCTTGGCACGGCGTCATTTTTCACAGGCTAATTTACTGTTTCAAAACGTTCGTATCCGTCCAGATTTAGGCTTAGCTATAAAATGTGATTTATTACATTGAGTTTTAATTTTTCTAATTAAGTAAATAATATACATGGACGTTGGCGTCTTACGTGTAGGGTCTTTGAGAGACAGATGCATATATTTAGATCTACAAATAAATGTGAGGACTTTTTTTTTTGCTATTATTGTTCTAAATCTGCCCAGTGCGAGTGGCATTAAGTTTTATATGAAATATGTAACGTGTGAATTGCTTTTATTGGCAGAAATCAGGACCATGGAGAGCACCATTTAAGTTAGGTCTTCATTGATAACAGATTATACATTTTGGAATCAAGACTTTAATACAATAAATACAAAAGTGTTTAACAGGCACATTGCTTGAGTGTTCAATAGCAGATTGCTGGGCATGTAGCCTATTTTTAAAACTATTACAAACGGAGTAATTTCCTCCAGAGGGCAGCACTGATCCTACATTATCTGTTTGTCTTCTGCTTAGTTCAAAATGAAATGTTTCATAGGACCTTAGTTTCACAGACAAGGCTTAGATTAAGCCAGGAGAAGGCTTTAATTGGGTCATTCTACAGAAACGTCCACTTTTGGTATGGCAAGATGTCTTAAAATGTATTTATTTTTCTAACATTTAAACTTACACCACATTATTAGATTACCCTTTGACTTTATGAATATGATTTTTTATATTTTTTGTGCATCTATTTAAAGACCACATATACCATTTTTTTGTCACTGGTGTTACTTTACTTCTTTGGCAATATCAAATTTTTTTCAGCACATGTAGCCAGAGTTACCAAATAATAATAATAATACAACAAATAAGGAGATTATGTTCTTCATATAAAATCATGAGATAAATGAGAACATTTCTGATAACTGAAAAGAGAGGATTTATTATGGGCCTTTCTTCACAGATATTCAGGAAATTGGAAGGAGGAAGGAGTGATATCATCAGTGTGATTTTTTCAAAATAGATTTTTGTTTAACGGTAACACCAGTGACAACTCCAGGGGACCACTACTTTCATTATAAATTTTGTATTTATTCTGCATTTTTTTAATATATATAATTTACATAATATAGGCTATGTGATGTAGCCTACACTATTGTTTTTTAAATAGTGTAAAATCCTGTTATTGGCCTTAAAATAAAGCATTTTCTCACCGTACATGATTGGGGATGAGCACTTCTGTGGTGCTTGGAATTCTATATAATTAATAAAAATCAAATATTGCCATATTGATGGGTCCAGGAGATGTAATTGTTCAAATAATATTGTTTTATTTTAAAATGTAAAGTTGTAACCCTAATGTATTTGTGTAACATTTCTGTAAATGCTAGGGACAGAAAAATGGACATTTCCATAGAATGACCCAGTTCATGGGACATTTAAGAAGCTTTTATAAATGTGCCTTATGAAAAGAATGACTGGTGTGATTCTTATATATTAAGTTCTATATATGTAGTTACTTTCAGTTAAGACAGCTCAAACATGCCTTTAAGTCTGGGACTAGAACAAACCGTCTGTGAAACCAGCCATTATTTTAAAACCTGCTTGACTACTTCCATGAAACAGAGGACGTTAGGTAAAATGGTCTCAAACACCATTCATTTTTACTGCATCCAAAAGACAGCAAATGCATGAAGCTCTCAGTCCTTGACTGTCATGCCTTAACATCCGCTTTTGTGCTCCATTGAAGGTCACGCAGATTTAAAACCACGAGTGTCAATAAATTAAATTTTTTGGTGAACCCATTAAGAGAGTCCCCACTAATTCTGGATGGATGTTATTGATAAGGTTTAATGCAAGTACAATATGTATCCATGCAAGTTACTGAAACTGAACAAACCCATAGAGCAGTTCAGAATCAAAAGGGAAGGTTAAACAAATAAAAAAAGTACACAAGCCATTTTAATGCATTCCCATTTTAATACCATCATACAGTAGTATTTTTACAATTTTTTTTTTTTACAAATACACTTCTAATGTCTGAATTAACCATTACTATACCCACATTAAAATCATGCACCATTGTAGCATATCTTTATATTCAGAGTATTAACTTGAAACAGCATTTTCATGTTAGCAGCCAAATTTACTGTCCATATAATGTTAGTTTGTGCCACACTGACACAGTCAAACCAAAGAAAATTACAACTTAATCTCTGAAACTGCTATAAATGGACATTGATACAAAAAACAAACGCCAAAACATACAAAGAAAGAGTTACCAATAACTTATACAGATTACTTATTTCAATTGCACAAACTCTTCTCCCCAGATATACACTAGATTGAGTTAGTCTCATATTTTGAAAAGCTATCATTCCCCCTGTGATGCGTTACAGTGGAAACTAGCAGGGGAAAACCATCTATCGGACTGGACATCACCCATCAAAATGAGTTGGCCAAGGTTTTGTACATAACATAAGCAACTTCAATGACCAAGCTATCAAACAAACAAGGTTACACCGGTCATGAAAGCAGACATACTAGAATGACACACGGAGCTACACTTCATGCCAAAACTAACATGCTTTGTGTCTGCAATGTCAGTTGATTGTCTCATTTTACTTAGACCCAGAGCAAATCTCAATTAATGAACACATGATAAAGAGCATTCTTAAATTCTTTGATACAAAAAAAAAAAAAAAAAAAAAAAAAAAAAAAAAAAAAACGTCTCAACTCCAGCGCAAAATGAACCTTTGGTCTAATTACACATTGGTACATAGTCAACCGTTCTCTGAGATTTGTTTTCATGATTGTCGAATGTAAAGAGTTGTATCTCTAAAAAATGTTTAGCTTATAACGCTAGTATATTGGCCATAGAGTAATGAAAATAAAAATCGCTAGTTAATGACACTAACAAGGCTCAAAATAGCCCAACACGAACACGTTAGCATAATGAGGGTCCCTACCTGCAAACCGAAGCATTGAGAATTGTAAGTGTACAGACAGTTTAATGAGAAAATATTTTATAAAGACAGTCCACTTCACACTTTCCACGGTGGAAAACAGTCTCAATCAGTCGAATCATGAATGCCGAGCCGAGTGCGCTGAACTGTCTTGGATCTCATATGGTCCAATGTTTGGCTCGGCGTTCATGATTCGATTAGTCTAGACTGTTTTCCAAAGACGGCTCCTTCCTGTGTAAGTGAAGTGGACTGTCTTTATAAAATATCTTCTTATTAAACTGTCTGTACACTTACAATGTTCTCAATGCTTCGGTTTGCAGGTAGGGACCCTCATTATGCTAACGTGTTAGCATTGGGCTATTTTGAGCCTTGTTAGTGGTATTAAATAGCAATTTTTGTTTTCATACTCTATGCCCTATATACTAGCGTTAAAATCTAAACAGTTTTTAGAGATAAAACTCGTTACATTCGACAATCATGAAAACAAATCTCAGAGAACGGTTGACTATGTTCCAATGTGTAATTAGACCAAAAGTTCATTTTGCGCCGGAGTTGTCCTTTAACTACTAAGGTCTATTGTACCATCTAATATGCCTCTTTGTGCTGTTGGCAATATGACTTCAATATAAGTTCAATGAGCAATGTGAGCTCAAATTTCATCTTTTCATGGCCTAATTCCACAGTTATTATATCCAAAAACCACAAGTTCAAATGAACTGGACTGATTTTAAACAGAGTTGAAGGCGCCATTTGCAGAGAAAAACCTGAAATGAAAAAAGACAAACAGCAATTACCAAGATCATTATTAAAAATAAAAAAGCATGCACAACATTATTATATAATCACTTTGCATGGGAGAGGTAATGGCCTTACTATATATTTTTTTTTAGCAGAATTGCCTTGATTTCCATCCAGGCTGGGATGAGTCTGATGTGGAGGGATACCAGCGCATCTAAAAAAGAAAAGAAAAAGAAAGAGGATTGTACCATTAATTAGAGATTAACATCTTAACACCAAACAGTCTTGTGTATGCAAAAAAAAAAAAAAAAAAAAAAAAACACCTTTCTGACCAAGCCATATTGTCATGTGCTCATGACCAATTATAGTTTCATCCAACAGTTGTGACTACGATATTCACCTGATAAATCCATCCTTGGACTAAAGGACACTAAAAACATTTTTAGGAAAGCAAGTGATCGAATCTTCTCAATTTATTAGCATGAGACCCAAGCAGTCACAGTTGACACATTGGGTGCTTCTCAATATCCCTCCTAGTCTCCTCGCTCCTCCGTCCTCTATCCTATGACCCGGAAACCGATCTCAGCCATCTTGAAGGATGTCTCAATTCTCTAAGTGCACCGCGAGAAGGTGAGGATCGAGGAGGCTTCCAGAGGAGTTATGAGCAAGGATACACAGGTGCACTATGCAGAAGAGTTTTATCGACTAAACGTGGCGCATGCATTTTAATTTATACTTTACCATTGCAGTTTATCACAACTCCCATTTCAACAGGGTATCTTGCTTTATTATCGATTATGAATTTCTCAAATAACCAAACTAATACAACAAGGGCAGATCCTTTGAGCACAGCTAATGACGCTGTGCTATGACGCTCGAGTGATCAAGTATTCCAGTGTAAATTAAACAAAAACAAACAGCTTTCACTCGATTCCTCCATCCTCCTTTTCTTTCCTTGCAGCCTTCCCTCGCATCCTACAGGGGGTGGAGCTGAGACGCGAGGGAAGGAAACAAGGATTCACTAATAAGAAATGAGAAGCACCCTTCGTAACACTAATTTTGTGCCAGGACCATAAGCCTTATACAGTGTGCTTTTCTTGCCAGTCTTTACTAATCTGTAATAGGCAAAAATGTTAGTATTGAGCAAAGTCAAAGTCACATACTATTAATTGTGCTAACATTCAGTGGATTTTAAAGTCCCTGTAAAGGCAATTTAAAAAAAAAATTCTAAACACATTATAAATGTTAGAAATGTATTGCTAACACATTTTACAAAGACTGTGAACTGTGAAGTACTGAATTGTGGAGTTAGACCGTTAAACAGTTTTTCACCATTGCAATTTTCCGGATTTTCTGGGCGGGGCTAAAAGGGGGCTCGATGACGCACTGGAGCCCCTGAGCTCCTGGACACACCCCTACTTGATGACGCACTGGAGCCACACTAGAGCAAATTCACATCAGTTTGCCGATCAATCGCGTCAGTCTATTAGATACTCGCCTACAGTTTGCTAGCTAGCTATGCCTTCATCATGGAAATGCGTACTACCTGGATGCCATCATGTACAAAACAGATCGGTGTCCTTATTTACATTTCCGAAAAACGATCACATCAAGAAGAGGTGTATTAATTTTGTGAAGAGCCACCTTGATGGAGAGATGAGGATCACCGACAAAACCCGCATCTGTAGTGATCATTTTACACGGAATAGTTTTATAAATGTTCGTCGGAGACAACTGGGATTCACTGATAATCCGCTGTTACTGGTGAATGTGGCCGAACGGGCCGAACCGACTATCTCCCCCCTTTATCCTCCCGTCGCGCCGACAACTGGTGCCATCATCGGCAGTGCGTGCCCACCAATGAGTGTAAGTTGCCTTGTGTGCTTATGTTATAATTATAATTGGTAGTCGGAGTCCACACAGTAACACTACTAAAGCATCCATTCCGGCTGTAGCGGTGACAGAGTTGAGTGTGGCGAAGGCAGCTTTCCCGCGAGTGGGCGTGGTTTCAGCGCAGCCAGTGGACACGCCCCCAGCGTTTGAGAGCAGAGACTACTGCTAATTTTTTCAAGATTTTAAAAGCTTATTTTATGTACTTGCCGGCTTTTTTTATCATTCAAATTTGGCTGGGTGAATAATAACACATTTGTCTGTGGTGTGACAAACTCAGAACACATACTTCATTTTGACTTTACAGGGACTTTAAGCTCCATACAACATTATCAGATGAACTATAGTAAATTGAGCAAAGCATACAACACCAGTAGCCTATTTGGAACTTAAAAAAAAATTATAATAATAATAGTATAGCCTACTAAAATAGTTATATAGCCTACTAAGATTAAGACTAAACCCCTAATGTGGCTTCAAGATGACTGATGTACTTCAACTTGTGGTCTAAAAAAGAATTAGGCCTATACATTTAGGAGGCTGCCAAACGCACAAGCAATGTTTAAAGACTTCCATGATTCAAATTCTTTAAATAATGGTTCCCCTAATAAATCCATGTGCACTGAAAGTACTCAAACCTTCATTCACATTTCTAATAATGTTCATTCATGTGCATTGAGATCACCAAACAAAAGCAGACAACATATTTAAAAATGCATATAAAAAGCACATCTAAAAATAAACCTGTTTTTACCTAGCTACTACAATATTACATTTCTTTCTTTTTTTTCAGGAGCAAGGAGCTGTTTTTGTTTTATATGCTCCTAAGAAGAGTCAAGTATAGCTCCATCATTGCTCAAAGTATAAAATGATCATACTTTATGATGTTAGTTTTAATAAATAAAAAAAGGAAATTTCTGTCAGTTTTCTTTTTGCTGTACCGAACCCGTAGCCTACCGAACCATGAATTTGTGAACCGTTACACCCCTAATTAAAAACTTTTTTTTTTTAAATAGATATTATAAGTCTACTTTTTTTTATTTTTATTATGTGACTAATGGAAAAGCAAATGTCAAAGCAAATTAATGTGTTGCTTTGTTTCTATTTTGAAAAAAAAAAAAATCCTTCAGTTCTGACAGTAGGATGACAAGTAGGATTTAATTGTTACTAGCGGTGTTGAATAAGTTAGTCGAAAAATTTACATCTTCAACTGTGTTATTAGATTACTGTAATTTACTCTTAGTATTGCATTACTTTCTAAATCCTTGAACAATACAAGGATAGACACTTATTTTAGTTCTTTAAAATAAAATTAAAAAACATTAATTATTCTTGAACTGACTCGAGTATTTAAATGGAGGTTACATTAAAAGCATACATTTTAACATTAGACATCACATTTGATGTAAAATTAAATACATACACTCGTTCTAGTCTACACAGCATTTAATGCAACTACATCAGAAGCAATTGAGTAATCCCTTACTTTACCTTTCAAGTGAAAGTTAAATTACAGTAATTCATTGCTTTGTAATGCAGAAAAAGATAAGATGGCCTCACCTGAGCATGAAGTGCAGCTGCTGCGGCAGCGGCTGCTGCTGGGTAGGTGAAAGCCGTGTGGGGCAGGCCAGGGTTGAGCTCCTGGGTATAGAGAGGGTAAGGAGACCAGGCCTCTGGAGACGCTGGGATCAACGTTGCCCCTGTCAAGTCATCTAAGGAGGTATAGCAAACCATCACTTCAGACTCAGGGCCAGCTCAGCATCTCAGACTAAAATCACTACTGATAGCGTTTGACAAATTGTTGGAGTCAAGAGGCCCTCACATTCCAACAGACTTTAAAATGTGCAAACAGCAGAGGCAGGAACTGAATATTGGTACCTGTGTGATCTCTGGTAATTTCTGTGACTTGGAACAGAAGAGAGGTTGAATGAGACGTGAAGTGCTAATGCTTAACTTGTGTAAGAGAAATTGGAGAACCTTTTGCTAATGACACATGCATGTGGAGGTGGATTAGTTTCTTCTTGTGTTTTCCTAAGATCTACTCTAGATGTGTAGCTACAGAGTGTGTGCCTGTTTGTCTCTGCAGTGTGTGAACTACCACGTGGGCCGTAAACTTACATGGGTCCCGTGCTATGAAGTGCGCTCCTAGAGCTGGGTGGATATTTGTGGGATTCGGAGTGCCCATCAGCTTACTCTTTGCCATCTTCGTGTTGGCCTTAGCAAACTCTAACCGGAGGGTCTGCGGGTTTTCAGGGTCAAATCGAACCCCCTGGAGACACAAGGGGGGGAGGGGATAGAGTAATGGGGATGGGTTGTGCCTGCCAGACCCTGGTAAAAATGTGCAGTGTCTTAAGCTGGTGCCCACATGCAGGTGAACGATTCTACAAGTGACTGAACAGAAAAGCTAGTGGTTACCTAAACAGGTGGACTACACACTAAAGAGAGGAAAACATGATGCTCAGTAATATTTGGGAGTTCTTGAAATAAACATTTTGCACTTTTGTTATGTGCTGGAACAAAACCTTATGAAAATGAATATGGGACACCAATAATAACACGCCAGTTCATTTAATGTTTGAGATAAATAGAGAAGGGGAGGTAAGCTATGGCCATTTGTGCTAGAAACTGCAAGTACAAAAGGTACGTTCTTGATGTAGGCTATACAATACATCCACACCAAATCAATTATCAAATATGAACCTTGCTGGGCTTCATCCAACAGATTTTCAATAATTCAAGCCATTGCTTACAGATGGCTGGTTTCTTACGTTTAATGCATTTTTTGCCGCTTCAGCGCCGGAACGGCTATCAAAGGTTACAAACCCAACAGGCTGGAAAAGAGAAAGAACAATCAATGGGCAAAAGAACAACGTCACTTATCAAACACACAAAAGATATTACACTTCATAATGTAAAAATATATATTTTAAAAAGAAAATGTAGTTATGTTTTCCTTATAAATATAGTTTTCATAATAAGACTGATCACTAAGCAGTCCCAAATTTAGGTTGACAAAAAAAAAAAAGCCATGACTGCAGAACAAGTGCAAACATACATGTTTTTAATATACCGCAAACCTGCTCAGCTGTAATATCCAAAAATGTCTCACCTGCTTTGATGTTAACTTGATAAGTGAACCCTCATAACCCTGAAAAGGAAAAGAAATCCAATTAGCAGCAATGTAGTCACATGCTTGAAAAGGAAGAAATTCCTGCTGCACTCCCCTTAAGAGGCCAACACTGTCAGATAGAGACATTTACAGAGGATGCACTTTACTGCACTGCTAACCTGAGCGACTGGAGCTGAAGATCTACAAGCGTTAGAATTGGGATACTGTTTAGCAGCAATTTATAAACTTGATATTCCATTCTACACTGTAAAAAATTTTTTTTAGAAAACTTACAAGTTTAAGACAACCAGCTGCAGGACATTTTTGAGTTCTCAACTTAGGGTCATTAGTTGTACAAACTTTTTCATGTTAAAAAGTTGAATAAACTTTACAAACAGAAATTGTCAAACAAAATGTAAGTTGGATTTTTTTACAGTGTAGGTAATGTATGGTTTCAGTGAGAATCTGAAATTCAAAATTTTCATTTTTTTTGTATTTCTTTGACATAGTATAATATATATTAGTTAAGAGCTAAGACCTAAGGGAGGTAAAAAAAGTTTCGGCTAAACAGTCAGTGATATTTACATTTAAAATATCTATTTTTACCTTGAATGGTCGAAACAGCAGATAGAGCTCACGAGGTTTGATATCTGTTGGCAGACCACTGACAAAAAGAGTTCGTACCTGTAAAACAAGAAATCAAATCCCTAATTTAAATGTGAAATGACTAATAAAAAAAAAGCTTATGTTCTGTAATCAGCTGAACACAAATACAAGACAGACAGGACTTGTGGCACAATGGAAATCACTCGTATATGAAACAATTCACTAACAGCCTGGGAGTTTGACATTCAAACCACAGCAATTTACAGTACAAGACAAATGAGTTTTGTATGACCATATTCGCATAAATGGCTATAGAAACAAACAAGCGTGCATCCACTGGCTTTGACTTGGTAGGAGGTTCAAAGCCACAATGGAGACAGTGGAACCACAATGGACAACGTCGCACAGCGTGACAGCACTTCCTTCCTTTGACCCACAGCAACAACCCCGACAGCACAACAATATTCCTCTGCCTCCCCTCAACCACAGCTCAATAACCCATATACCTTAAAATGCTTCACCTGACACATTCACATTCTAATGATCATGTCAGTATATTATATCATAAATGTGAAATAATAAATATATATAGATACACAATACATTTCATGTCTACATTACAATTTAAAGTGATCGGTAATCAGAGGTGACTCACTGATTTGCAAATGTGCATTTCTAAAATGAATAACTTGGACACAGCTAGCTAATAATATTGGTAATAAATTTGATGTGTGTGTGTGTGTGTGTGTGTGTGTGTGTGTAGTGGGACAATTTTTGCCATTGAGATGACTTGGCTGATAGTGGAAACACAATCATTTTTTTTTTACAAGTAGGCCCAGCCTATTTTATATGAACCAATGTATGCAAGGGATCCACAATCCAAATGAGTATTTTTGAAGCTGTGCGTTAAATCTTGTCTTTTTCTGCCACTGCTCATAGCATTCACGAATGATCAAAACGGCCTGCATAAGATCAGCGTTGTCCATTTCAATTTGTATAAAAAGAAAAACAACTGTAGCCTAACAAACTGAAACTAGTTAGCTTTGCGTTTGTAAACTCTGCCCAAAAAGAGTAACTTATGAAGAAACCGCGAAATCATTACGTCGTAGGATACTGCATTAGGCTATACCACTACAAAATATTATAACCAATCATTCAGTGACGATGAAGCAAATTTCAAACAATTCAGTGATTTGTGCCCGTGTACAGACAAAATGAAATCACTAAATTGACAGATGGATTGAGATATAGATATATATATATATATATATAAATAAAATAAATAAATTTAAACCTTTAAGCAATACATTCCTCGCATGGGTGAAAGAAACGACATTAATATGCGCTCTATTAAAAACAAAACAAATCTAGGCTATCCATCAAGGAAAATTTAGATGGTCCGGATTTTTTAATTTTTTTTATTTTAATTTTATAACAAAACTTCAAACCACCGTCATTTAATTCTCTTGAGTGATTGCTTCCTTTAGCCTCACAGCAAAAACTTCGCGGAGAGACGCTGAGGCTCCCGTAAACAACTAAAAAGTTTGAAACAAATTTACCTCGACATAAAAGATGATGTAGGCTACTCTTCACAACACTTCAATCACGCCGAACTCACCTCCTCTTCAATAGAGACGTTGTTGTTTGGCTCGGAGTCAGACTTGACACTCATCGTGTGCGTAAACTTGAGACACCCAGAAGGACTGGCAGAAGTTTAGGTTTTTTGTTTTTTTTCTCCCACGTCCAAAAGTGCGACTGGATCCTGATGGTGATGCGTGCGGGATTCAGCAGAACTTGTGCGGGAACACCGAGGTCGTGTCAAAAGTGGCAGGTGAACTGGAGACGCGAAGGTGACTCGGTGAAAAGAAGTGAAGTGCGTGGTGGGGGGGGAAGAGAAAAAAAGAAATGCCGGTGCCACCTCACATTTACCTCGTTTTAAACGTTAAATTTCAAAGAACGCAGAGCTCATGGGTAAAACCTGTTCCATAGTTGACCTGCTCGCCAATTAGGTCATCAAGTGAGGTGGGCAGACTCGAGAGCGGCGTTGCAGCTGGTGGATAAGCCAACCCCTCCATTAGTGAATCATCGCCTTCATGGGAAAGTATGGACCAATTGGAACCGCTCCTTGTATTATTGGAGACATCTCATATCAACTGCATCAGGAGGAGGGAGGAGAGTAAATAAATAACCGAGAGAAATTGCATATTAATTCGTTCTCCCAAGAGAGATTAAAAACTTTGTAAAACTAACTTTCTAGCTTCTTTAAGGGTCAGGGTGTAACCTATACATCCTGTATTTGTTTGTTGAAAAACAGCCATTCTAAAAATAACCCTGACATTTGAGAGGACTTAATTATGGAAACATCTGTTTAAAATGAAAGCTGCTTGACGTTTCCCTTTAAACACTGTGAGACAGTGCACCATTTATTAGCCTGTACTGTAAAGCTCATAAATTGTGTTGGACTATTTTGCACCTTAAACTGGTCTTGTGTCCCGTTTCCTGGCATTGTGTAGTCACATATTCAAAGTACAAGAGCTTGGAGAAGCCGGCGGGGTGCGGTGAGAGTTGAAAACATGTATTTTTTCCCCCCTTCTGATTGACCTAGTGTTGTTTTGTACAATCTGTCTAAATATAGACATTCTTTCTTGCCAGGCCTCTCTAATTCCATTGTACATAAGGGAATGAACTATTTATAAATCCTACAGATGTTTATACACAGACTTGCAGTTTGTTTGAGGCCCTGTCTTATAGTAACTGCTTAATTCGGTCAAAAGCTCCAAACTGGATGTCTTCAAAGCTTTAATGTACTAATAAATAGTTTGGTGTTCTAATGAGAAACATTTACCAACAACATCAAATGAAAGGTTGACCACCCTGATGTCAGCTTTTCCATTAACACTCATTCTAATAGTAACCTATCCCTCTTGTCTTGTTCTCAGGGGTTTAAAAATAAGTCAAACAGAGCACAGAGGAACACCGAGCCAAAGATGATTATACAGTAGACAGACTGATAGACATATCAGTGCCAGGCTCTTAAAGAATGACAAGTGTACAGATTGGCTGAGTGCAGACATGCCACAGTCAGAAGGGTGCTGGCCTTCATCGAACACATTGCACTGCAAAGTGACATTCAAAGCAATGGTTTTCCTTCAAGTACTTTATTGGTGATAATACAGACAGATATAGTTAATCCAGACGAATTCCCGTCAAATTGTTAATCGGCATCCCGTTTTGTGTCATCTGCTTGTTAGTGGTGAAGTCCCCAACACAAAGCCTGTACAGTGGGGCCAGAATGCTGTGATGAGGCCTTTATGTTTTATTGGAGAAGAGCAGGTCCATTGTCCCAAAAGCCACCTCAATCCACACTCCTCCTCCTCACGCCTCACTGGCCCCGTCCCATCGCATCAGCGTCACAGAGCTCCACAGCACTTAGCTTGTGTTCCCTGTGTCCTCTGTGCCTCACTGCGTATCCACCATTTACTCCAGCTCTCCTTCTTTCAGCTCAGAAGAGACTTCCAAGTCTGATTGAGGGGGAAAGAAAAACTTCTTTTGGAAAGGCTTTTTCACTTTAGTTGTGCATAACAGATGAGTTTATTGAGAGGTTTTTTTTAGCTTTTGATTCATGTTGTGTGTGATTGCAGACTGAGCGATGCATCAACAATAGGCCACAAATATTTGTTTTTTGCCTTTTTTTTTTAAATTTAGTCAGCAGTACTCCATCAATGTAAGATGATTTCTCCATGACAGACTGATATGCATTCAGTAATACTATAGTCTTCAATCCCACACTGATATTGATCACCGTGTCTCCTCATTGAACACCAGCTTGTTGATGCTCAACTGGGATTTAAACAGTTCTCCGTCTCAGGACACCTTCCTACTCAGTCATTTTAAGGCTTATTATGACACACAAACACCTACACAAAGTCACCACAGTTCATCGCCTCATTTTTGCCACTATAAAAGCAAACCAATGGCATAGAATCTCTGGAATAATTGTTGATGCAGAACTGAATAAAACAAACACAAACAGAATTATGGTAAGTGCTGCTTGCATCAATACAGTCCTTTCCTGTTTACTTCTTGATGGTCTACTTTGCTTCTTAAAGCAACGAGACCTTGTGACCGAAGGATATTAGTATGCCCTTTAGCTTTCTCTTGCATCTGTATTCTCTGCCAAAACAGAGCTGACAAAAACTCTTGTGTTAGTCTATCATTTCCTCTATCTGTCTATTCTTATAAAAGCAAACAACTGAAAATACTCACAAATGATAACTAATATTTTTGTTATTTACAAGCAATCCGAATATATTTAAAATGGCACGATTTTGCTTTTGTTCACATGTTGGCTAAAGTTTTACTATATCTTCTGGATTCGAAGGCTATTTATTTTATGTCCTCCCTCATATTTTCATGAATCCCATGTTTCCTGTTTAAATTTGGAAAATGCACATGAAAGGTTATGCTGTTAAAACAAAGGGCAACACATTCCCAGAGAGACAAATTCAGATCTGGTACCCTAGAGTTTTGACGCTGGCTTACATTAACATTCCATGCATTTAGGAAATACAAGGTCTATGTTGTCTGACATGGCTGTTTGTTAAAAAAGGAACGTCTCTTGAGTATAACGTAAAAACCAAGACTTGAAATTGTAAATACACTGAAAACTGGATGGGAACATCAACATTTGGCCCTGTTCCTTTAGGCTGTCTGCCAAACAGGACAAATTACAACAAACTCCCAATGAGTACTCAATCTCAAATAATTGGGCTTAGCTCATCTAAGAGAAACAAATGTGAACTACTGTGTGTTCAGACGAATCAAGACAGAATGAACACTAACTAATACAATTAATTATTACGTTTATTATTCATTAAATAAATTTGGGAAAATTTAAGTCTGCAAGACAAAACCCACAAGAACAAAACTGACCAGAGAATATTTGTGTTATTTTAATGTATAAAATATAGTTATGTTTGACCTCGTATGACCTCATTGGGTGGTATTTCCTTATGGTGAATTTAACGCGGATGAAAACGAAGCTGTAATGGGTAGTAGACTTACAAAGTCTTTACAAATGATATTGTATAAAGGTAGTAGATCATGTAATTTTCAAAATGGAGCTTTTGTCTACTGAAAGTAAAAAAAAAAAGAAGATGTTTCAGCTGAACAATTGGCATGTTGTTAAACTACAATCCATTGAACACTATTTACTCATATCCTTCACAGACTCGTTTTCATGGTGCTACAAGGTCTATACCATGAATACACAAACTAAAGTTGTTGTTTCAATAAAGGTTTGAAGCTTCATTTTAGTGGACGGACATCATCAGCAAGGCTTTTTTTTTCTTTTCTTTTTTTAAAAGATTTACCATCAAGCAAAAACAGCCTTTGAGACTCACTTTTCTGGTGGCGCAAGCAGAACTTCATAAACCTCTCGCACAGCACAGACTTCAACTACAGAAACACAGAAAAACCAGTCAAGAGGAACTGATCTCATCAAATATTAAACAGAAGTCGGGGGAGTGATTCAGTGATGCATGGGACTGTTAAGGGCTGGATAAGGGGTGTGCATGATGGAGCTTAAGTGGGACAGCACCATATGCATATGTTAAGATTTACCTTCTCAATAAGTACAGCAGCAAAGGTAAAGCTTTTTAAAATGTAAATCGTCACAAACGTTTTGGCCATTATCATTTGGTATTAAAAAAATATATAAAACTGTCGTGAGACAGACTAACTTTCATGGTTTAATATTGTATATGTTATGCCACTGAGTTTAAAATGTCTCCCCATATTCTCTTGAAGTGGTTCAGATATCACACCCACATCAATCAATCTCATTTTAAGCAATATATTTAAGTACACAGCAAGGGCAATCACTTGGAATCACAAGAAAAGGCAATACAAACCAGACTTAAATACAGAAAGGGACTGGGGCACTACGCACCTGTCCATCACATCTACTAAAGTCTGTCTCAGCCTCTAAGAAAGATGAATATTTCATAATGACCCTCCCTCTTGTATGAGCCTGTCAGCTCCTGTTCTTTCCACAACTGCACAACACTCTCTCTGGACTTAAGAGGACGATATGGTTTGCATTATTCAGGCGCTCCATGCTGTGCACTTTCTGTCCCTTTAAAAAAACTGGGCCATATGGAATGATAAATAAAGCAGCCAAATTATAACCATACAAGTACAAGATCAGAAAATGTGCATATAGCTCCGTTGCCTATACAGCTCTGAAACTATGTACTTGCACAAAACTCTGTGTTGACTCAGCCGCAGAGAGGAAAACTGCAAGTGGTAAAAGTTTTTCAAAAACAACCTCACTCACCCTTTGTTGTTTACATAATATGGGACACAGTTATGCCCGGAGAAGTGGACACAGTGTGTGTGGAGTGGTAGGATTAAGAATGAGAAACAAAGGCCTATTGACATCGAATGGTTGACAGGCCGCCAGGAGGACAGCTGCTTGCTCAGGTCAAGCAGTATTAATCAATGTGTTAATGATAATAACAACAAAAATAATAGTTTATCAAGGGCCAAGTATCAAAGTATCGAAGTATCAAAGAAGCGTAGGCACCTGCTGTATCCGTTAGTCTTCTTCTTCTTCTTCATCTTCTTCTTCATCATCTTCTTCTTCTTCTTCCACTCTTGAAGTATTGGTAGCCAATAGAACAGTAGAATATAGTTGATCAGTATGGTAAAAAGTTTGCATCAGCTCCTGATAGAGGACAGTCTGAGCATTAACCATAGCAATTCTGGAGTCTCTAACTCAATCCTTCTAGCGCCACCAACTGTCCAATTTTTTATCTTACATTTGTGCTAATAACTTTGAACCAACAAAATTTGGTCAACAAAAAAAAAGCGGTTTTATTCCTAAATTTTCTGAAGAGACTTAATCACTTTATATTATGAACAGATTGAATTTAGGTTTTTATTCACTTATAAACATTGATCGGCTCATTGATCATTGATCCGATCAGAAGCTCAACCGAACCTCATTGGTTCTTGTGTTCAAACCTGCTGCGTAACACGAGAATGAACCTCATTGGTTCTCGCATGTCAAGCGAACATGTTTGAGCTTCACAACTCAAAAGTTAATGAAAGTTCACATGTAAATAAAAGCCTAG
The DNA here is from genome assembly GCA_031834385.1 of Semotilus atromaculatus. Lineage (NCBI taxonomy): Eukaryota > Metazoa > Chordata > Actinopteri > Cypriniformes > Leuciscidae > Semotilus > Semotilus atromaculatus. The sequence goes on along the minus strand of JAULUF010000009.1, from coordinate 7,890,212 downwards.
ATTTAATCTGTTCATCATATAAAGCTATCGTTTCTCTTCAGAAAAATTGGACTAAACGGCTCAATTCATAAGGATTAGTTTTATGGTATCTTTATTAACTCTTTATTAAGTGTCAAAGTGGTAGTTGCGTAGCTGTCAACGGATGGACAGAAAGCTCTCAGATTTCATCAAAAAGATTTTCATTTGTGCCCCGAAGATTAATGAAAGTCTTACATGTTTGGAATGACATGAGAGTGAGTAATAAATGACATAATTAAAATATTTGGATAGATTCCTTGGGTCCTGCCAATAGGGTACTTCTCAATACTCAAATTGATGCTTCCTCGTTTCCTCGCTCCTCCGTCCTCCAGCCAGTGACCCGGAAACCAATCGAATTCAGCCATCTTGAAGGACATCTCAATTCTCTAATTGTACCACGAGGGGGCGAGGGACGAGGAGTGTGGAAGCTTCCAGAGGAGTTATGAGTGAGCATGCACAGGTGTATATATGCAGAAGTTTTTCTTGTCGAGAAACCTGACACATGTATAAATTCTCCTCCCCCTTCATATCTGTCACAACAATTTAAATGTATGCTTTACCTCTGCAGTTTAAATAAACCATACATCACACATATATCAACAGGGCATCTTGCTTTTTCTTTGTTATTAATTCATTTCTCAAATAACCAAGCTTTAACAACCTAAGGGCATATCCTATGAGCACAGCTGATGACGCTTTGAAGTGACACTCGAGTGATATGCCAGTATAGCCTATACAAATAAGCTTTCCTTCGATTCCTCCGTCCTAATCTTCTTTCCTTACAGCCTTCCCTTGCATCCTACTGGGGGTGGAGCTGAGACACGAGGAAAGGAAACGAGGATGCACAAATAAGAAATGAGAAGCACCCATAGATACCATTTTTGCCACTTCCTGTCTGTTTCATACTGTTCTGTTTTATCAAACTATACATAATGGACGATTAAAGCAGTATCATTGCTTACTTTATTAATCACAGGTGCTTAACCACATTACAAGTATCATAGCCTAGCTCTCTGTCTGTACATCACTCAAATCTGTCCCTTTGGGAACATGACAGGAAAACTAACAATCCACTTGTTACATCCTTTCTTTTTTTTCTTTTTTTGTAAACAAAATTGACATTTTCTTTGTAAACATTATGCTTCAGAAAAATGCATGTAATGATCTTGTCTAAACTCCAAAGCAAACTTATAATATGTCCTTTTAGGATATTACTTCAAGTGCAAATTTTGTAAACTTATTCTTGACAATATATTCCTTGCCAATTAACTGTGTAATGAATAACTCATTTCCCCTTTCCCCTCCCTTTTACAGTTCAACAGCAACTCACAACCATATCTGAAAATGACCAAACATGTCATATTTTAATCTCACTTAGTATAATCCCTCAAATAGGTAGGCATCAGGTTTAACCTGACAACCAGACCTCGTAGTGAGAGTGCTTTGATCACTACCCTGACCCTGTTCAGCAGCTACAGGTTGTGTGTTTGTCAAAACCCCTGTTTGTGCAGATGTTGAGAGTGGGCTGTAGTTGTGCCTGAGGTGGCGACGGTTTCTCCTCAGAACACTACCCGACTCCCAACTCAACCTCATAAGATCTGGGACTCACTGGTCTAATCACTCTACTGTAGCTGTTTTCCAGGTTTTCCAGGGCTCAAATGGTTGGACTCGAACACTGTCCCCTGATGTGAAACAGCCCAAGTCTTTTGCCGTGCGGTTGTAGTATTTCTCCAGTCTTTGTCTGTTGTTAATCAGTCGCTGTTTGTTGTTTGACACTTTAGGCTCCAACAGTGTCTCTTTAGTAGGAAGAAGGGTCTGGGTCCTCCTGCTGAGAAGTCTCTGTGCTGGACTGGTGCTGAGACCTTGGCTCGGTGTGTTGCGATGGTCCAGTAGGGCTAAGTATGGATCCTGTCCAGCAGCTGCAGCTTTCTGCATAAGACGTTTTGCTGTTTTGACAGCTGACTCAGCCTTTCCATTGCTTTGTGGGTACCTGGGTGACGATGTTCTGTGCACAAATTCCCACTTTTGGCTAAACATTTTAAAGTCGTGTGATGAGTACTGTGGTCCGTTATCAGAGATGAGCCCATCTGGAATCCACTGCCGAGCAATGTGTGCTTTCAGTTTGTGAATCACTGTGGTACTTTTGGTGTCCGGTAAATTATCAACCTCCCAAAAATTTGAATAATAGTCCACGGTTACTAGGTAGTCTTTATTGTGCCAAGAAAACAAATCAGTTCCTACCTTAGCCCAAGGTCTAAGGTCTATAGGGAATGTCATGGGGATGCAATGTCTCTTTTTGTTGCTTGGGGTCAACTGACCTGCAGATGGCACATTTGGAAATAAACGTCTTTATTTGCACATTCATCCCTTGCCAGTACACACACTCGCATGCTCGTCTGAGGCAGCCTTCCACTCCCAGATGTGTTGAGTGTATGCGGCTGGTCAGGTCAGCTCTCAGGTGTCAGGAATAACTGCTCTTTCTCCCCTGAATACTATGCCATACTGAAAGTTCAGCTCATCCTGAAAAGCAAAATAGTGTTTAATGTTTTGCTCAATGTCTTTTTTGTTTTGAGGCCATCCTGTGAGAATCAACTTAATCACTTCCTGCAACTTTGCGTCCTCCCTTGTTGCATCGCGAATGGCTCTTTCTGCAGAGATAGGTAAGTAGGTTATCATGTTAACAGTCTCTAGATCTGCCTTTGTGTCTCCCTGATTGCTTTCAGGTAAATAAGCTCTGCTTAGTGTGTCAGCTAGTAGCATGTCTCGCCCAGGCACATAGATCACATTAATGTCGTGTTTTTGCAGTCTGAGTAGCATTCTCTGCAATCTCTTTGGTGCGCTAAGTAGCGGTTTTCTCACAAAATTCTCCAGTGGCTTATGGTCTCTTTGAACAGTGATGGAACTTTTCCATTCCGAACACTATGGCCAAACATTCTTTTTCTATCTGTGCATAACCCCTTTCTGTGGGTGTCAGCGATCCGCTCGCAAATGCCACAGGTTTACCTTTCTGTGTCAGGGCTGCTCCTAGTCCTGTCTCTGAGGCATCACATTGCAGGGTTAACTCCTCATTTTGGTCATAGTACTTGAGCAGTGGTGCGTTTGTTATTTTGTCTTTCAATCTTTTAAAAGCTGTCTCGTGCACCTCAGTCCATTCCCACATGTTGTCCTTGTGTGTAAGTTGTCTCAAAACTTCACAGTCATCAGAAAGATGATCACAAAACTTTGAAAGATAGTTCAGCATACCTACAAGTCTCTGTACACCCTTAACATCTGTAGGCCCTGGCAACTCCCGCACTGCCTGCACTTTCTCCGGGTCAATGTGGAGGCCTTCTGCTGTCAGCAAGTGTCCAATGTAGGGTACAGACTCTCTCCTCAGTTTAAACTTCTCTGCATTGAGTTTAATGTCTCTTTGTCTGCACCTCATTAGAAAACATCTCAAGTTTTTCTCATGATCCTTGTCTGCTTCCTCTTGTGTGTCGCCTTCCCCCGTGATCAGTATATCATCCGCAATGATATACAAACCCAGTAAGCCCTCTAGTGCTTGCATGAGTTTCCTTTGGAAGACTTCCGGAGCTGGGCTTATACTCATTGGCATCCTGAGCCAGCGATACCGTCCGAATGGGGTTGCGAACGTGGTGAGGTAACTGGACTCTTCATCCAGCTTGATGTGCCAAAATCCATGCTTTACATCACAAGCAGTGAATACCTTGGATTTTGAGAGTCCTGACAGGACAGCATCAATAGTCGGAAGCGGAAAATGACTTATTTTTAGTGCTCTATTCAGTGGTTTGGGGTCTATACAGATCCTTGGCTTTCCATTTGGTTTTGTCACTGACACCATACTGCTTATCCAGTCAGTGCTGCGCTCCACAGGTGCTATGATTTCTTGGCTTTCAAGATTCTTTAGTTCCTCTTTGAGTGGGGTCATTATTGCAACAGGCACTCTGCGTTTAGGCAGTTTGACTGGTGATACACTTTTGTCTATTTCAATGTTGTACTCGCCTTCTAGGCAGCCAACGCCTGTGAAAACATCTCTGAACTCTGTCTTTATTTTCTCCATATTTGTCAGCTGCACACTGTTGTCAGTCGTTTTGTCTGTACATTGTGTTTTCACTATACTGTCAATCGCCAGTATGTTCTCACACTGCACTTTGATCAATTTCATGGCTTCACTAGCCTTTCTTCCCAGTAGCGGGATCCTGTCCTCCTGGTCCACCACTTAAAACTCAAGTCTGTATAGTTTATCATTTTTCGGATTTCGGAGTTTGACTTTACATTTTCCAAGTGGGCGTAATCTTTTGTTGTACATGACAAGTACTTTCTCTGTGTGATCCAATTGTATATTTGGGTTCAACAGTTGCATTGGGATAACATTACAAGTAGCACCACAGTCTATCTGAAAGTTAACTAGCTTTTTGTCCAACAACATCCCTGCAAAGAGATGTTGACTTTTGCTGTGTGCTTCTTTCACTTTATTTATTGTCTCTTGGTTTTCTCTGATGTCTGTTATTGTCATGATGTCCTCACACGATTCAATTGACTCTGAAATTGTGTGTACCGGTCTGCCTTTCTTGGTTTTCTCAAACTTGGACTTGCATTTTGCAGCAAAGTGATTCTCTTTTCCACATTTCTTACATTTCTTTCCATAGGCTGGACATTTATGTTTATTTTTCTCATGTGTGTTGCCACAAAAGTTACAGTTAATTTCCTTCTTCTTGTCTCTCCTAGGATTCTTCTTCATTGCATGTATTTCTTCCACCGTTTTACCTTGTATGGTTTTGCTGTTCTCTGACAGTTCAGTAGCTCTGCATATTTGCATGCACTTATCCAGCGTTAAGTTTTCTTCCCTTAACAGTCTTTTCATCATTGCAAGGCTCTGTGTACCACACACAATGTGGTCTCTTATTAGTGAGTCCTTAATGTCACCAAAATTGCATGTGCTGGCCAATACTCTCAAATCTGTGACATATCTGTCAATATTTTCGTCTTGACCTTGGTCTCTAACGAAAAACTTATATCACTCAACAGTGTCATTCAGTTGCGGATTGCAATGTTTATCAAACTGCGTCATCATTGTACTCACTTTCCTCCTCGCAGATATATCACCGCTTGTCAGCGTTTCTAAAAGTTCCCTCCCTCTCTCTCCGAGGTAATTAAACAACTTAACTTTAGTTGTCTCCTCTGCATCGGGCATCGTGAGGTCCGTATACAGCGTAAACTCCTCCTTCCAACTTTTCCAAGCTTTTGCTAAGTTGGCTGAATCCAAACAAAGTATTGGAAGCGGCTTGAGCCCATCCATCACGACGTCTGGCACTCTTTTCTGCTCCCACTTCGGCTCAGTAAACACTTGGCAGTCCCTTGCTCGAGCTCGCGGGCAAGGCTAACTACAACAAGCTAGCGGCACTTTTCAGTCTTCACGGCTCGGTAACTTTGGCTGAATTCACGACCGCTGCCACCATGTTACTGGTCTGTTTTATCAAACTATACAGAATGGACGATTAAAGCAGTATCATTGCTTACTTTATTAATCACATGTGTATAACATGACACGGGAACATGACAGGAAAAATAACAATCCACTTGTTACACTGTCTGCCAATTAGATTTTTGTTAAAAACCTACTTTTAACTCCTAAACCTATAGACCATTGCTTCAGTTTTCACAAAAATTTTATCAGATCATCCTCAGACCATGTCGACAACATTCAAGTCAATACTTCAAACCATTCTTGATTAACACAAACAAATTTGAAGACCAAACTTGACTAGTGGTCAGGAGATATGGAAAATGTACATTTTTATTTATAACTTCTTAAAGGTGGGGAATGTGATTCTCTTTTTTGTCCATTTTTTCAAAATCACTTGAAATCCTATTCATAACCCACTTACAGCCAGAGATGGGCATAAATACATGGAAATGTATTTAAAATACAAATACAAAATACTGTGTGGAAAAATGTATTTAAATACAAATACAAAATACTGTGTGAAAAAATGTATTTAAATACAAATACAGTATTTTGTATTTTGAAAATACACAAAATACATGTGAAATTGGCCATCCAGTGCAGGTATAGGTCACAGTGAATGAAGAAACTACATAGGCCTATTGCTGGCCATTACAAATAAACTTGTGCAAAATAGCAGCCATTTATTTACTTATTTATGACCAGGTTACAATGTAGTCGATTACTTATAGTGAACACTATTAAAAAATTCATACTGCATGTAAAACTGTGGGAACCTTTTCTGCTATCTAGCAAAGAATATGACCCAAAATCTTAATTTTACTTCACAGTAACAATATACATCATGGTTTCACAATTCTCAATATCAGTTTTAATACAACAGCAAAAACTGAATTTCGAACTCTATTGAAGCTTTTTTTTTTTTTCGCGGGTAGTCCAATGCTTTTTAAGTAGGGGTGTAACGATCCCCTCATGTCAAGATTCGATACATATCACGATACTGAACTCACGATAAGATATTATTGCGATACTCCAAGACATATGATAAAAGGTTAACAAAAAATTTACTGTTGATTAAAATGCTAAATTTGATATTACGTTGTGTGTGTAAATGAATAGGTTTGGACTCTGTGCTGGAAACCCAAAGCACAGGACAATAGAGACACCAGAATAACAATATTCATGATTCTGAAGCTGAAAACAGAATTATTTAAGACGAATATGCTTGCACTCTTTCAATGACTAGATATGTATGTGGCCAAATAATGTAGGCCACAAACTTTACCTTAGTTAAAGGGATAGTTCACCCCAAAATGTAAACTCTGTCAGTAATTACTCTCCCTCATGTTGTTCAACCCCCGTAAGACTTTCGTTCATCTTCAGAACACAAATGAAGATATTTTGATTAAATCTGAGAGCTGGCTCACTCCTCCATAGGTTTCTAAGGGATCGAAACTTGCCGGCCCAGAAAAGGTATTAAAGACATCGTTAAAAAAGTCCAAGTGACTACAGCGGCTCAACCTTAAGATTATCAAGCGACGAGAATACTTTCTGTGCGCAAAAAACAAACAAAAATAAGGACTTTATTCAACTCTTCATTTCCTTCTCTGTGGGCCTCGAGTGAGTTCTCGTAGTGTAACAGCGCAGCGCTTCTGTGTCACACGCATCACACACACACACACTCATGACCAGCGTCGGCCAATAGTGAGCCTGCGTGTGACATACAACACAGAAGCGCTGCGCTGTTACACCACGTGAACTCACTCGAGGCCCACAGAGAAGAAGATGAAGCCTATGGAGGAGTGATCCAGCTCTCAGATTCAATCAAAAATATCTTCATTTGTGTTCTGAAGATGAACGAAAGTCTTACGGGGTGGAACAACATCAGGGTGAGCTGACAGAGTTTTGGGGTGACCTATCCCTTTAACATCAGACATTTGGCATTATCAGGACCCACAAATATTCCCTAATAATTGCATTATTATTATTATTATATTCAACACTATATAGTAGTTAAATGTAGTACTGACACTAAAACTCTGTAAACTTGAATTTTTTCTCACACAGTAGATACATATTGTTGCATTTTTGTATTGCGATATATTGTGACACGATATTGTTACACCCCTATTTTTTAAGTATAGTAATTTTATATTTATTTTATGTAAAGTGTATTTGTTTCTATAAGTTCATTAAAATTATAAATGAGTCTGAACTAGTTGATGCACGAAACCAGCACCTGGATAAAGAGGTTGACTGGCAAAAAGTATTTTATGTATTTTGAAAATACAAAAATACTCATCTTAAATGTATTTAAATACAAATTACATTTGATTTTCCCCAAAGGCTTCAAAATACAAAATACAAAATAGTATTTTGTATTTCAAATACGTATTTTAAATACATGTATCTGAAATACTGCCCATCCCTGCTTACAGCCACTGAGTTAGAAGCACTGAAATGAAAATTAAGCAATTTAATCATCTGTGGAACGGGCAAGACTCGAAAAACTCCAGCCAATCATTTCCAAGACCACCTAGAATCATTGGACAGTAAGTCCGTCAATCAAACGGTTGTACCATACCCTCCTCCCCCTCGCGCGAATCAGGGCCAGCGTTGGAGGAAAGAGGGTAGGACCATTTGAGTTGTGTATTTTCAAAATCTGACCTCCGTTTTCAAAATCCGTTTTGCAAATCACATACCCCACCTTTAACAGTTCGACCAAAAGTCGAAATCTTTCAAAAGATCAAGGTCCAAATCAAGGTCAAAAGTTATAAGCAATTATGTCACAATACAAGTGATTGTATTTATGGGCTTTAAACCATTTTACTTAAAACTGTCTCCTATGTCTTCACTCATTTTTGCAGTTTGTCTGATGCCCGGTGCCCTGCTCTTTAGCTCCTCATTCTGCCTCTGTGATGCTTGGCCTCTTAATTGTTGCTTGCAGCTATTTATTATAGCTTAATAGTTATAATAATTTATTTTTACTTGGAGTTTTGCCTTATCTCATCAAGCAATATGTAATAAATAAATGTGCATAAAAGTTTGAAAAATTCAGTGGATGTAAGTGGATGTTATTAGATGATTCGTTTCTGGCAGACTCAAAGCCAGTGAACTCATGAGATAAAAACAAACCATTGCTTTGGTCAAGCAGTGTCGCCCAGATATGGAAACAAAACAGCTGTTCTGCTGTATTATTATTCATTTTAATCCTATTAAAACATAAAAATAAAAAAAAATCTCAACACAAGAAGTTTATTTTATTAAGAACATATTGTGGGATATGTTACCTTTATTTGAATTTTTTTTTTTTGATTTGATTTGATTTTTTTACATGAGTGGTTTGTTGAAAACTACATTCGCAATGACTGCAGTTCAGTTTGGCTCTTTGAAAATATCTGTTTTCAGATTACGATCTCACCAATGCCACATTTGTGTTTACATAACATGTTTATGCAGTAAAATGGAAAGGACAGTGCTTCTGACATAGGCGCGCTAAATTCGGACTCATCAAAAGTTTTGTTTAACTTGTCCTTTTCAAACAAATCTAGCGTATAGATATATACCCTCAATCCTGTCCTACGTCTCCTCTTCCTCAGCTGGCAGTATTTCCCAGTGTTTAGAGGGTGGTGGGGGTAGGCGATGTCATCCGTTGGCTGATGTATACCACCTGCCTTGGCCTCAGCCTGACCCTCCACCGCCCCCACAGCACAGGCATTCCACAACCTTCCAGAGTCATGTTTGTTCTGAAGAAGATTAGACAACCCTCCCCTTAGACTGAGCCGTACAAATGACCAGCCTCCGCTCCATGCCTCTTTATCTAATGAGGCAAAATGAGGGAGGCCAGTTTGTGCTGCCAAGATCCTTTTTCTAACAGCCACACTAGCAGCATGATCATGTTAATGTATTGAGTCATTTTGTGAGGTCATATCATTTTGAAATATTAGACAGGGTTGTGTTCTTATTCTGATATATGTAACATAATCACTAAATTAATGTGATTATTTGATTTAGCTTGTCTTTTTTGAGAGAAACTAATCTCAACAAATATCGAGTGAAGACAAACACCTCTCATTGACCCCCACGCATCTCCAAACAACAAAAAACCTCAGCCAGGATATTTGCTGTTCACTAGTTGAGGACTTCCATTTGGAAAACGTATGTATTTGCTAGAATTTAATTTAGGAATATTGTGAAAGCAAACATGACACTTACCTCTTTAAAACAATGACAATAGTATTACATTTTGTTTACGAGTAGAACCGATTCTCTTCTAAAATACTAATGTTGCTGTTGGATTGAGACAAAACAAATCACAAAACTGTGCATTTTGTGCAAGAAAATGTTTATGTATCAAGAATTTTTACCGGATTAATTGGATTAACATGTTCAGAGGAATTAACCTTTAGGTGCAACATCCTGCTGCTTTCATTTTTATTATTCCGTAATACTTGCTGAATATGAATCAACACCATCAGATACAGCATCAGAGTCTTTTCCACATGGCCATTAGTGTGAAACCTGTGAATTTTCCAGATTTAGATTTTTTGTTTTTATAAACATAATGGCTGTGCTGAAAAAATGGTATAATATATGGTATAAATAGGGTACATATTTGAATCTCTTATTCGAAGTTTTAAATCATTACTTATATTTAGGTTTAATACATATTTTAGATTAAGTATTGAGAATAGGTGGTTTTAGGAGTGATCAATAAAATAAAATAAAAAGTAGGCTATATTTTTCTCTTATGAAATTTTATGTGAAGCAACCTGAAAGTCAAACACAAAGTCCACATAGATCTATTTATGCATACACAGAAGCAGCAATATAAAAAATTATGACTTTCATAATTGACTTACTGACATATAGGCTACAATAGTCTTGTACACAAAATGTATTTTAAAGTTTAGCCTATAAAATTCAATTCAAGTCACATTTAGCGCTTTTCACAAAACATAATTCAAAACAGCTTTATACAAAATGCATGTGCCTACATTACAATTTCAGAGGTGGTTGTGTCCATGTCCATATTTCAGAAAGGTATCCAAGATTATAAAAATCACGCAGCTAACAACCTCATGTAGGCCTATTCATTTAAAGTAGAAGCATTTAGCTCATTAAAGCAATTATTACAAGTTGTGATCGTAATAATTACAATATCTAGAAAATGTGGCAGTTGTGTGTGTTGAATCAGAGTTGCGTCATCTGAGGTCCTCGCAGAAGTCATCTCTTCACAGGTGTTAACTCATCTGAAATCTTCGAGGGGAACCCGAGATAAAAACAGAAAACCAAATGGAAAATAATGTGCAAGATATCGTTTTGGCTGTGTTTGTAGTAATTTAGAGGAAAGGATTGAGATGGCCTATATCAGGATTATTGCTCCATCAAGTGGTGATATTATGACAAAACAAGCTAATTAAACTGACTGGCTTTCCGTTTTTTTTCCATGTCCTCCCCCATGGAACATTTTGATCAAACTGCATTTTATAAATTGGACTTATTCATAACTTTAATTATTTTTTAATTATTGTTTTTAGTTTAGGCTAATTTATTCTTTTGTAAACGTTTAATACATGGTAGTGTAAAATGTAACATTGAAATTAAACACACAATGTATGTCAACAAAACAATTAATATTGTCTTAATTATTTAATTTAGTAATTTATATATATTTTGTGGTTGCGATAAAAAGGGGGGTGGGATCACAGTTCTCCTCCCATCATAAAATGAACTTGACTACTTGAGCATTCAATGGGACAAAAGCAGCTGTAGCCTGTAACCTCCTGAAATGATGATGAAGCACTCGATCCACTGAAGAGAGCGCGCGGGAGGAAGGACGCAGCATCACGTCTGTTAAACCCGTGACTCGATCAAGTGCGCTCGCTCGACACAACTTAGGAGACGCAATGATCAACACCCAAGCAAGGTAAGTAATAGCCGTGTGTTGTTTTTGCTTAGATCAGTCAATGCACAAGAGCATCAGCTCAAAGACTGATGTTTAGAGCATCCTGGCTATTCCCGAAATGGTTTGGCGTTCATAGAAACCGTCAGTGCTAGGTCCAACTTTACGTAGGCTATAGTCAATTGTCTCTTTATAAGGCAAACCGTTCAGGTTTATTATTTATATTGCACTGCGACGTATTGGCAACTAAAACTAAAGGAAATAATGAACTGCTGGACTCCTACACAAACAAGAAAAACCAATTAGATTGCAACTTTGTGTAAACATGAATTAATATAGGCTACACATGATTCATATCTCATTTACAGTCTCTTGAGTTTCCTCGCTATTGCTGAGGAACTATTTCAGACTCTGAGAATGCGTTGGTTATTTAGAGTCGTGAGTGACGGTGTTAGTACATCATGTTCTTACATCATCAGTAGTTCACGCTATGGACCGCACACATTTGTCCTGTGTTATTTCTCTGTCATTATGGTGTCTGATCTGATCTCTAAGTTTATTGCAGGGTTGTAGGCTAATGTAAAAACCGTGGTTAAAGATTGTGACTGGGATCCATCGAACGCTGTTCCTTCGGCGTCAAGAGAACTGCGCGCGCGACCTCCGGCGGGACGTTACGCAATGCTCGAGCTCACAGCAGGGCCATTTAAAAAAATAAAAATAATAATGATGATAGATTAAAAACCACAGTTAGTTACGTCATTAAGGCCTACATGTAGGCTACATGTTAGCAGTGGTGTAGTCTAGTTTTTTGTAGTGAGTATACTGTGATATAGACAATTAAAACACTTAAACATTATAAGCACAAATAAAAAATTACTTTTTAAAAACTTGTGTGATATTCCTTTAAAATTATGTTTTAACAGATTTGATTATTATTATTTTAAAAAGTACATCTTACTATGCAATTTCTTTCATAATTCCCTCGAGTTACTTTATTTATCTCTACACTTTTATTTTGGTGGGTTGTAAATTAAAGACATTTGAGCTTCTGTGTGTTTTAATAAACTATTATTATTATTATTAGGCCTACTTGAAGTATACTCTACTGTGCAATAGTAATATATTTCTGTTATATTTTCAAGTTATACAAAACTTTGATTTTGACAAGTTGTCATGAAGACTTTAAAGTTCGTGTGTATATGATACGAATGAATGACGATAGTTTTATCAAATGAAATGATAAAATTCTTGTGAAGTGACTCTCATAAAAGCTCTGCAATGAAGTTCAAATGTGTGCATGTCCTCCTCATAGACGCTGAAAACACGAGTGTCACGCGCGCGTCAGTGTGTAGTAGAGCACACATTGAGCGCTCATTCACAGAAACACGCAGAACATTCAGAGTTTATTTCAATAGCAGTCTTTTTGAGCTTTAATATTTATAGACACTTAATACATATCGAGATTTGATTCATTGTATCATTACTTTTGGTTTATTCATTCAAAAATGGCCAAATTGCGTGACGTTCCGCTTTACAGCTAAGTTAGCTACATTTGTTGCTGGATTCCGCGATTCGATCCGTGTCGCTGCGCAAACACAGACGTCACGGCGGGGTGAATTTATGAATGAAAATTCTTTCACAAAACGATGTTGTTACGAATCCTCACGCTTTTTAAAGTGGGTATACGGAGATCTTTGACATTTCCTAGTGGGCATACGGAAATCCTTGACATTTTCTAGTGGGTATACGGCTTATACCTGCGTATCATGTAGACTACACCACTGCATGTTAGGAAACATCTAAAATGCAGATGCTTGTGTGAGGTTTAGGGTTAAGGAATAGAAAATATTTATCAAACAAAATTGCTATAGCGAAGGATATGGCACAAACAAATAGATCTGTAAATGTGTAATTAAATCTACATTGTAATCATGCAGTGTTGAACACCGTTCATGAAGACTATATGCAATCAAATATAGCCCATATGCTGCCAAATGTGAGTGGCTAGCCTTGTCCGTTCAAATTTCTCTCTTGTGTCTGTGCAGAGCTGTGCTTCTGGATTCAGCTTGTGTGCTCCGCTGGGTCAGGCGGCAGGCTCCAGGGCCTCAGTGGTGCTCCTGATGCCCCTCACCCACAGATGAACACAGCTGGACAAGACATGAGCCGGGATCTGACTCAAGATGTGCTCCTTTACAAGGTGAGGATGTCACCACTTCACATTGGTGATGCTCATTTACAATAAGCCACATTTAAATATTATCTTAACTGAGACAGTCTATTTAGCACTAATACATGTAATGCTTTACAAGCTTACCGGACAAGCTGTCACTCACATGAGGTCACAGCAACAGCAAGCCACAATGATCCAACCGATTCCTGATGGACAAAATCAAGTCCTGCCCTACATTTTTTTTTTCTCACTTGAGAAGCCGTTTCACTCCAACATACATCAAAATAGACTATAGATGGCAACTTTCATGCTGATTTCAAACTCTAAACAGCTACTTCTGTTTGTGTTTTTGAGAGGAATGTGAGTGATGATATTGGGCTGATGGGAAAGCACAGATGAATTTTTTTTCTTTTATTCATTTTTTTCTTTCTTTCATTATTTCATGCAGGATGGGAAGTTAACTGTGAAACAGGCGACCTCACTAGACAGCGAATCATCCATTCTGCTATTTCAGTATCAGCTAAGTGAGCAGCTGTCCTGGAGCATGCAGACTGTGATCTCTGGCTATAGCCTCTTTGTTGGTTTACCAAATGGAGAACTTCTCAAAGGCACCAAAGAAGGGTACAGTATGGGCTGCATTGTTTTTTCTTGTTGAACATTTCCCTGATTGTACATTTTGGTTCATTTAGCCTACTGAAACAATACACTGCTGATATGCAATATGCGCCTGTATACTGCAGTGTTATTTTAATATTATTTATAAACATAGCCATAATTTACAGGTGGGACATGTCGCCACCACTTTTTGCTATAGGGTCGATATTGTCCCCATCACTTTTTGAAACATTTTGTGGCACGGATATTACTAATACAAGTAAACATCTCCAATTGACTATACAATTATTATTTTCAACCATTTGTGTAAAAATGAGAGGCGATCTGGCTCTGAAATGTGTGGTTTTTTGTTGTTGTTGTTTTTTTTTTTAAATTGTGCTGAGTTGCCGCTGTTATAGGTGGTAGTGGCTCATTCACACAAACGAGCACTTTAATCTTTTGCTTAATGCTGTTGCGGAGAAATCACAAAACAAAATGTGTCTCTTGATATACAATCACTGATAAACATCTTTGGTTTTAACAATTCTAGCACCTGCATCACATGCAGGCTATGCATTTATTCATTGACTAGAGACTCTTTGGACAAAATATGTGACCCTGGACCACAAAACAAGTCACAAGCAGCACGGGTATATATATATATATAATAGCGAACAATAGGTTGTATGGGTCAAAATGATCGATTTTTTTTTCTTTTATGCCAAATATCATTAGGATAATTAAGTAAAGATCATTTACTTGGTGCGGCAGTGGCTCAGTGTTTCATGTAGATTGTCTAGAAACCGGAAGGTTGGTGGTTCAATCCTCGGTTCCACCTGACCAAGTGTCGAGGTGTCCATGAGCAAGACACCTAACCCCTGCTGCTCCCGACGAGCTGGACTGACACCGCCGTCGGTGTATGAATGAGTGAGTGAATGAGAGGCAAAATGTAAAGCGCTTTGGTGGCCATTGGGTCTATGAAAGCGCTATATAAATGCAGTCCATTTACCATCATGTTCCATGAAGATATTTAGTAAAATGTACATAAAAATATATTTTTTGTGAGTGAATGCAGCAAAATCGCTGCATAAATGGACAACTTTAAAGGTGATTTTCTCAGTGTTTAGATTTTTTTGCACCCTCAATATTCCAGATTTTCAAATAGTTGTATCTCGGCCAAATATTTTCTGGATTTCTAGACATTGTAATGTTTTTTTGGTGCATTTGTCAGTGTACAATTTCTGATATAGCCTTGTATTAGCAACACCTTTTTTAAGTTTTTTTATTTTAGGTTTAATTAATTTTTGTTTTTATTTTTTTCTCAGTGAGTAATTGTAGTGCTTCAGCTTACTGAAGTTAGTTGCCAAGGCAACATTTCTATTTTTCGTTTAGGATAAGTTTTTCACCTAATATTTATATTTTATATATTTCAGCTTACAAATAATTACAAAAATGTAATTATTTTAATTGAATAAAATTACAAAAAAAAGAAATTTGTAATAGTTTTAGTTCATTATTATAGCCCTGGTACAGTATACTGGCAAGACAGTGTAAGTCAGTGTCCTGGGCTGGACTAACCTAAAATATATATTATGCATCAGATTTTATTGCTAATTTGAAGTAGGAGTTGGTCTTACATGTCCGAAATAGCCCGGGGGCGTTACAAATATGGCCACAGAGTGAACCGATTTTTCTTAAAAGGGACTTTTTAACGTATGTTTTCTTTTTTCTCTTTACTCCTGAAGGCTCACTGCTGTTTTGGAGTTTGCAGAGGAGAAATTGAAGATCAATCATGTATTTGTGTGGTTCATGAAGAACAGGCCAGATAAATGTAAGTTCTGGATGTGTGGATTTGATGGAAATGGTAAGACTTATGGGTTGGGTCTTATAGAAATGATAGAGTCTTATAGAGTTATAGAAAGAATCACAATACATTACACCCTTATTTCTTGTCAGCTGCCTTTTAAGACATTATCATGAGAATTTTTTTACCCCATTATGATACTTTTTTAACGAAGTTGCCATTTCTTCTTGTCTCTTCCACAGTGCTCCTTACCAGAACATTCTGCTACCTTGGCTTTGAGCTTGTAAAACCAGATCATCTTATAGCATCTATTGCAGGAGATTTGCGTCTTATGGTCTACGATATTCAACAAACTCACTCATCTGAAGAATAACTAAACATACACAGATATTCTATAGACTGTTGCTAACTGGACTAAATCATTGTAAACCAACAATATCATTGTTACTGTGAAAAACTAACATTGCAGAGGAGCATTGAGGGTACAGAAAATCAGAAAAAAATCAATGTATAATAATTAAAAGTATGGGCTAATTTGTTTGCCTCAAGAAACACACATACTGAACATTTAAATTATGTGTTCAAGGTATCAAAACAGCAATAACTGAGTTGTTGTATGTGAAAATGACTCAAAATAATAAAATAACATATGAGATATTAACAGTATATTAACCTGTGATATTAACAGCAATTCGTATGTACTCTGTGACCACTTTATAGGCTATGTAAAATGAATTATAGCAACACCTGCACCTGCATGCTGTAACGTGAACTTGTTTTGCACTTTATGAATCAGTCATTGACAGTCTCTCAGTAAAACTACAAATAAAAAAACTTAAAATAATTAAACATACTGAAATTTTTATTAAAGGGATAGTTCACTTTGAAAT
Organism: Semotilus atromaculatus; assembly: GCA_031834385.1. Classification (NCBI taxonomy): domain Eukaryota; kingdom Metazoa; phylum Chordata; class Actinopteri; order Cypriniformes; family Leuciscidae; genus Semotilus; species Semotilus atromaculatus. Next base: position 7,873,364 of record JAULUF010000009.1, on the reverse strand, counting down.
GCATTTTTGGTATGTTTTAGCTTACCTCAAGGGCATCCAAGATGTAGGTGTCTTTGTTTCCACAGTAGTTTCCAATTTTTATATTTTTAGGTCAAACCGTTCTTGTCTGTCAGTCCTATAATGCAGGTCTATGGTCACCACCTCAAAGATCATGCACAGAGAAGTCCAAATTAAACATGATTTAATGACTCGTAAATGTAAGTACACATTGATGGCCTAAGACACGAAACGAGCGGTTTGTGTGAGAAAACGAACAGTATTTATATCGTTTTTACCTCTTGTAACTACAGCCACGTCCAAGTGATCTGAGGGTGCGGGCGCTTCAGTCTGCGCAAGCGCCGGAAGTGATCTCTCGCACAAAAAGTATTCTCATCGCTTGATAAACTTAAGATTGAGCCACTGTAGTCACTTGAACGATTTTAACGATGTCTTTAAAGGTGCAAAATGCAAGTCTCTTGAGTTTTTGCAGAACTACGCCCCCTCTGGTGACAAGCGAAACTGCAACCAGAGTGGTGGCACCAGACAACATTTTTCTTTACTTTACGTGGAGTTTGCGTTGGGGTTTGGAATGGACTACAAGCCGGTCTCTTTGAATCCATCTTCTACCTTTGACGCACGAGTTGTCTTCGCTGATGCGGAGAATGGCAGCTTATACACAAAACTTTCAGACATAGCCTGGTGAGCGTGAACCCGCATGATGTCACGCCCAGTCTCAAATTCGAGCCCGAATCCCTCTTATATATTTTACTGTACAGGACTATAGAGGCAATCTCAGTGAGCAGAGAAGGGCTCATTCAGCCCATCAGGCAGTTCTTTAAGCATGTATAGGATAGAAAAACAGGTATTTTTAACATGAAAAGTTGCGCAATGCACCTTTAATAACATTTTCGGGGGAACAAGTTTCAATCCCTTAGAAGCCTATGGAGGAGTGATCCAGCTCTCAGATTTAATCAAAAATATCTTAATTTGTGTTCCGAAGATGAACGAAAGTCTTACGGGGTTGGAACAACATGAGGGTGAGTAATTACTGACAGAATTTTCATTTTTGGGTGAACTAACCCTTTAAATTAGACCCATTGTGACAGTAGACTTTCTGGCAATCACAGTTGGCAATTTTTACTGTAAATGTAATGTACTTTTTTTGTGTACATAAAAGTAGCTTCAAAAACAAAATGTGGATTTTTCAAAAATAATTTCACAAAAACCATTTTGTGAAATTATGTCACTGCATCGCAATGAAAAACAATCAACATTTGTTTCTTATAATTATCAATTTCTCCTTTAATTGTGTCCTTAAGGTGCTGCTCGCATGGTGGTCAAAAATGACCTTTTCTTTTTCAATGAAATTAATGTACTATATTTTAGTTCAATAATGTTTTTATTTCATATTTTGTATTTTTAGAAGATGGAACTTAACTTAATTATATTTTTGAAATAGTTATCCATTTGTTACCTGTTAACCACTTTTTGAGCATAGACCTGGAAATTAAATTTACCATTTAAACTGTCGTAAATCTTGAATACTTTGGAGCAACAGAATGAAGTTTGGTCTCATATTAAAGAAGACAATTGGCAGATTAAAATGCATAAAAATATTATTTTACATTTTTATATGAAACAAGCTGTGTTCCAAATATAAAGTTAATATCTCAAAAAAATTGTCTTTCAGTAATATTTTGTTTGGGCTCAGGAAATTTCCCATTCATTTTTTAACACTGGTGTGACTGTTTTTTCAGAACCATTTAACCTTTTTGAAACATGCCCAAGATTTTGTGTGTGTGTGTGTTCATATAGCAAGCGCCAAAACCTTTACCAAGTTTCGTAATATTCTGATAAAGTAAAAAATTCTAAAAATGACCAAACAGAGTGTTAAAAGCCCAGTTAATCTTCATTGTTTGTTCAGTGCTGCACTATTTTCTCATATTTCCTCTCTATGTTAGGAGTTAAAAACAACAGAAAATGAAAAGCAAGACAGTGAAGGACCCTGTACCATAAAATATTGATATAACCGCATTTCCATTGATCACAGCTTGTTCAGGAGCAATTCAGCCTCATGTTTATTCCCTAACTAATGCTAGCTCTCAGTTAAAAGCAGTTTGAAAGCCACTCAGTGTGACACTATTAAAAGAGTATTATTAATTTTCTTCTAATATCTCACATTGTCGTTTTGATGACCTCTGAGACTGCTTGGATATGAGCAGCTCATCATCGTCACACACACACATTCACACACATCCAGTTGTCGAACTGCAGCACAGTCACTTAAAGTGTCCTGGAAGTCTTTGTACGACCTGGCAAGAGAATCAAAGAGAGGATAAAGATATTTTGCTATTATTGATATACACATTCTGAAGAGTTTTTAAGCGATACCTGTCTCTAGCCAGCATGAAGTCGTCCTTGTGAAGCTCGTCTCCGCTGTAATACTCTGTAACTGAGTTTCTGTCTTCATCGCTGATGTCAGCATGACTGGGGTTTTGCACGTGGATAGTCGGATATCCGACAGCACTAGAGCGAGGCCTGCAAGACACAGGAGCAGCCAATCATTAGTAAAACACACCATACACAAGGGTGAAAGGGGGCAACTGCGTTCCGGCACCTCAGATAAATTAATAAATAAATAGATTAATTAATCTCAACTAATATTGCTGGTCCCAGTGGTTCTCAATCTTTTTAGAGTTGTACCCCATGAGGCTTTTCACATCCTTCTGCGTACCCCCACTCTTCAGTCACAACTTTTTCAGTAAGGGACAATATTTGCCCCCTTAACCCTTTGATGCACAACATGGGTCTAAAAAGACCCGACTGAGTTTTCATTTTCTATATCTTTGCAAGAAATTAATTTCATCATTCAGCATTCCAGGTATTCCTCAATTAACTTGTTTTAGATCATTAAAAATCCTAATTGAAAATTTTTATTTCTTACTTTTCGAATAAAAATCGTTTTTGTATCTCAACCCTTCTAATGCGCAACATGGGTCTAAAAAGACCCGTATTCATTTCCTATGTTATTTCATGCATGGCTGAGTGTTTTTTTGCTGAATCTTTAAAATATATCTATTTTATCATTTGTTATTCCAGGTATTCATTAAATATCTTGTTTTTGATTTCCACAAATCAGTATGTTTTTGTTTCCTTTCTTACTTTATAAACAAACACAGTTTTTGTATTTCTACATTTTTTTTACATACATGGGTCTAAAAAGACCCGTATTCATTTCCTATGTTATTTCAGTGATGGCTGAGTATTTCTTTACTGAATCTTTAAAATATAAGTTTTTTTTTTTTTGGTAACACTTTATTTTGATGGTCCCTTTTGAATATTCTGTTGATTGTAACTTTGCAACTACATGTCAACTAACTCTCATTACATGACTATAAGTAACTTTGCAACTACATGTCAACTTATTCTAACCCTAACCCTACCAGTCTATTAATACTCTACTAACACTCTACTGAGAGTTAGTAGACATGTAGGTGCAAAGTTACTTATAGTCAACAGAATGTGTTAAAGGGACCATCAAAATAAAGTGAAACCGTTTTTTTATTTTTTTATTTTTATTCCAGGTATTTATTAAATATTTTGTTTTTGATTTCCACAAATCATTATGTTAATGTTTCCTTTCTTACTTTATAAACAAACCGTTTTTTATTTTTTATTTCTACATCAATTTTACATACATGGGTCAAAAATGACCCATATAGAAACCTTTGATATTTGCACATTGTTGCAAGTAGGAACATTTACTGCAGAATACTATTCACCTGCCACACATTTCACAACTCAACACGGCTGCTTTTGTATATTTGATGCAAGTCTTATTTTATTTTAACCACAGAAAATATTTTATATTTTGTAAAAGATGGACATAATATTTGAATATTAGGCTATGGTTACCTTGACCTTGTAATCCTAGAAAGAAATTACTTGTGAGAAGGAGAAACGTGTCCAACACTATTAACTATAGCTAGCTGGTGACATATTCTAGCTAGCTAATGTTAGCTAAACAAAGATTGTATTTTAAAGCTTATTTACATGTAGAAGGCCTAACAGTACAGATGCCGCTGTACCAGTGTGATTTTATTTTGTTTGTTGTATTTTGTTTTATTAAATCACATTCACCACAATTCAATACAGTTACATAGTTTAATTTCAGTGTTATCAGTTATCTGTGATATGTGAATGCTATGTGAGACAAAGTGGCAAATAAACATTTTAAGTGTTAAATGTGTTGTCTAAATGACTGCTAAAATGATTAATTTGACAAAATGTTGTCTTTATTCTTTTGTTTTATTATGCTTGATAAGTAAATCTGATATAGTAACACAAAACCTAGAAAAAATTAAAATAATAATTTTTGGAAATTGAAAACAAGACATTTTTAATATTTATAAATCATGGAATTTATAGATCATGGAATATTAAATGCTTAAATAAATTGATCTAAAAAGCATGAAATAACATAGGAAATGAATACGGGTCTTTTTAGACCCATTAGAAGGGGTTTCCATAGCTTGCGCATCAAAGGGTTAAATCGATTTTCCAGTAAATCTTTTATCTTTACAAATACCTTCATAAAATAAATAATGCTTTTTAAATAAAAAAAAATTCAATAGAGAAATGTGCAATGATGGTAAAAACGAAGTGATCCTTTTAAATATTAAATTAAAACCGCCAGTAGGTGGTGATCATCGAGTCATTCACTCAGTAACAAGCAAGTGGATGTATTTATGAATGAATAATTGAATCATTGACTCTAATGATTCGTTCGAAGCCGCAGATTTGTTCACAAACACTGCTGTGCTGCAGTTCTGCTGTGGCTTTCGTTGGAGCTATTATTTTGTTGTAAAAAATATTGACAGCTGTGTTGTAGCCTAAATGAACATCACTTAATATTAATATTTCGTTTGTTGAACTGTATTTATCAATGTCACATTTGCAGTCGTGTGGACCTTCATATAATGTGATCAACATTAAACAGAGGAACTCACACAGGGAATCTTATATCGATCTCCATCCACAGCCTGTGTCTATATTTGTTCTGCATGCTAGTAAGTGCTAAATCCCTTATTTTACTAAAGGTACATTGTCTAGAACGGTAGTATAGTGCGATTTGCCAAGGCAGCAATCTGCACGAGGATGTCATGTTTTTATAGAATTTTACCTGATAGAAAAACATGTTCACTTTAAATCGTATTTTAAGGTGAGGTAGAATTAAATTAACGGCAAAATTCTGCATTTTGTTCCCGTACCCCCTTCGGTCACCTCACGTACCCCTGTTTGAGAACCACTGCCTTTACATATCTTTATAAAACGACCTTGGGTGTTGGAAAGACACTATATAAATACAAATAATAATAATAATTATTAGTGTAACAAGTAGTACAGTAACTACTCCGTTACTGTGTGTATCATCGGTATATCAGGCTACACGCTATGGACCAGAACTTTAGGTTCGCTACAGAGGGCAAAAATGAGGTAAACATTAAAACAGAAACCAGACGGACCAGGAAAATTACTTTGACCAAGATGGTTTCCTTTTACTTTTGCAGGAAAATGTAGATGAATGTAAAATGAAATAACAATAAACAAATCAAAATTGTATAAAACAATGGAGTTGTCTCTTTCTCTTTCCCTTTAAAGAAATGTAGGTTTTGAGCTCCTTTTGTGGTTACTTGATCTAATTAAATCTAATCGTATTATTTCTATTTACTTTGGTATTTAAATCGTATTTTTGTATATTAATTTGTTTTTATTAGATTTGAATTCAACTTTAGTTTTATGTAATTTCTCGTGTTCTAATTTATTATAGTTTTTGGAGCTTTGTTTCTTATTACAGTTTTTCTCAAATGCTAAAACACATTTCACAAACGTTTCCTCCATGTTCCCCAATGTCTAAACACAACACCCTTTTCTAAAGCTACATAAACACAACCACACCTTCTCACTTAAAAACTCAACCTTTCACACCAAAAGAGCAGCTCGAAGCTTTCAAAAATGTAAACACTATACACATCATTACACACTTCAGCAAAACAATTGAAAACACAATGCTCAATTTGTGAGAAGGTTCTTTGTTTCATAACTGCCAATGCAAATTTTTTGAAACTTTACAGTAATGGATCTTCTTAGATCTCTGCAGAGGATTAGGCATTTAGATTTGTGAGTTTCATATGAAGAGTATAAATCTATAGTAAATTCTGCATGTACACTACTGTAACACAACTCAATGCAAAAACAGAATATATTGCACACAACAGTACTCTTGAAAACATGATCAGGGTGTGAAGTTTTTTATTTACTTTATTCACACCACACACACACCACAATCACTGTGCGGCATCATGTCGCTGAGCTGCATCGGGCCACATCACCTCATCCACATCGCAGGCTATTTTGGCTCTTGCCAGGCACCGCGGGAAAAACGCCCTGGAATGGCGAATCCATCCTTGGAAGGCCTCCACTGGGATGTCAACACAGGCCAGCTCCATTGCCCTTAGGAGGTTCTCTCTAGTGTATGGTTGTCTGTCATAAACCTTCCATCTCCACGATGAGAAGAACTCCTCTATAGGGTTCAGGAAAGGGGAGTAGGGTGGCAGACAGACGTTTAAAAAGTGGTTACTGTTGGTGGTGAACCACTCTCGGATTTGGTTTGTTCTGTGGAAGCGTACATTGTCCCAAATTATCACATAAATGTGATGTGCGGGCCCAGGATGGTGTTGTTGGCAGTCCAGGAGGATGTCGTTTAGCTCCTCTAGGAAGGTGAGGAGACGTTGGGTGTTGTAAGACCCAAGGACAGCATGCCGGTGGACAAGCCCCTCCAAACCCATGGCCGCACAAAGAGTAATATTACCTCCCCGTTGGCCAGGAACCTCAGTGATGGCTCTTTGGCCAATGATGTTACGGCCTCTTTGCCTTCGTTTCTGCAAGTTGAAGCCAGCCTAATCCAGGAAGAGGTACTCATGAGGTCTGGCCATCGCGTCCAACTGTAATATCCTCTGTGAAAATGTGAAAGTGCACAGGTGTTCAGAACAACAGTCAATCAGGTAGCACAGTATTGTCCAGAAGTAATGTAGGCCACTGAGCAACACAGTATGTCCACTAACTGTACTGTGAGTGTGAACATGGATGTATACTTACTTGCACATACTCGTAACGTAGGTCTTTGTGTCGCGCTGAGTTGCGCTCAAAGGGAACCCTATAGACCTGTTTCATCTGCATCTTTTGGCACCAGAGAACTCGGTCTATTGTGGCCAAGCTGAGATCATCAATGCTCTCAAAGTTGACATTATCGGCAATGACTTTGTCTCCGATCTCCTGGAGTCTGATGAGGTTGTTCTCAGGAACCATATCCACAATGAGGGTTTCTTGTGCCGCTGTAAATATGGCAACCCTCCCACCTCTATGTGGCATTCTTTCAACTCTAAAGAAAGAAACATGTGTTGTCAATTGACAGGCTTGTAAAATTGTATTGTGACAAAGAAAGCAATGGAGTACAATACCTGTTGTGTTGTATGAATGCCCTGATAATAGTGGCCACGGTGAACCTACTCAGGTTTGGACGGACTCTTAGTCCTGCTTCAGCCATTGTCATGCCATGGACAATGACATGGTCAATGACTGTTGCTCGCATCTCGTCCTTAATGATGGTGCGAGATTGTTTGCTCTCCCTCCTGGACCTTCTCCTCCCCCTTGTTGGCCTCCTCCTCTTCCTCGTTGGCCTGCTCCTCTTCTTCCATGGCCAGCTCTTCTCCCTCCTCTGACTCGAATTCCTCTTCCCCTGACTCTGCCTTCATCCATTGTGTTTGTTTGGAATCTTCACTGTGCACTCTGAACTTGCTTTTCTACATGTGGCCACAGCATTAGCAACAAGTGTCTACAATTTTGAGTTGTTGTGTGTAATGAATGACGCCAGGTGTGTTCATTGTGTTCAAATATTGCTCACTGTGGCAAGCATTTTGCATCACATGAGCTTTCATTTGAGAATATGAGCAGAGTTCTTTTGCAACTTGTGTTTTAGCAAGGAAAAATGTGTTAAGATTTATGAGAACGGAGGATTGTGTTTTGTGAATTGTGTCTTCATGTGAAATGTGTTTATGATATTGGAAAATGATGGCTAGATTTAGTAAATGTGTTTAGACAACTGGTCATTTGGTTTAGAGGATTGATTTTTGTGTTTTAGCATTTGAGAAAAACTGTAATTTGGCTGAATTAGAACCTCTAACCCAAAAAAGAAAAATACAATTCAAGTAACAGGCGATTTAAAGAAAAATAACAATTTAACAGAAAATAATACAAAACTTCACAGTAATTCACTGTAGATAAACAGTTCTCAGTCTATGGAACAATTGTGTGTTAATATGAAAACACAATTAGTCCTTTGAATCCAACGATGAAATCAACAAAGGTGAAAGTCTCTTGGTATGGTTGTAGTGCAAAAATGTATGTAGTGCAACAATCAGTTCTGTACGATACTTAGTGTTGAGGTAATTGCTGAGAAATACCACAAAGGATGAATTCCACATGTGACATCAGATAAGGCACTGATCACTCTATGAATCGAAGGATTTCTTGTCTCTTTTAGGACTTTTCAGCTGGGAGGCTCGCCATCTCAGGATCACAGCTTATTCTTGAATCTCAAAAAAACCTGACCAAATCCGGGGGATTTCAATACACAATTAATCAGTCACATCGGATTCTACAGGGCTCGCAATCGGCTATCATCCACTCCAAAATCAATCATTTAACACACTTTTGATCCACTTTGAATTCACTCGCGATCTGTGTAGCTCGTGCTCTCTCTGCAATTACGCGTCTCATTACAGTGACGTCATACACAGCGCCCGTCTTATGACAAACGTCACGTTTTAATTATTCTAGTTAATTTAATTATTTTAATGTTCATGGCACAACAGAACGACTTTGGCAACACATTAGGTTACTTATTTTTGCATTAAAAATTATATGTATTTTTTCTGATCAACTCAATTTTGACCTGGGTTACACCCTCCCCTCTTAAGTCTATGCAAGTCCATTTGCATGCTGTAACCTAAGTATTAGGTTTTGGAGTGTCTAATTGATCTAGGTTGTTCTGCAAGTGACTCGACAAAGGCAGTGCTCAGGCCCTGAAGCAAGGATTGAATTATGGATATCATTGGATTTCCCAACTCTGGGTAAGTCAATCTTTTTGACTTCTGCTTTACTCTTTTAGACTTTCTTAGATGACTGTCATCCTCACTTTCATCTTGATCTGTTGCTTCCTCAGATTCATAAGACTCAGCTGACTCCAGTCTGCTTCTCTGCAACGGAACATCAGGTACAGTTTCCTCAATTTGCACAACATTTGTGTCATCGTCTTTTCCCTTTTTGTTTCCACCAGGTACATCCAGTGTCTGCTGTTCTACTTGAGGTGAGTGGTTTCTTTCTTTCAGGTTTTCCCTTACAGGTTCTGCATGACCGGATGGAGATTCAGCTTCAGGTAAGTACTGTGTATCAGTTGAGGTTTCGGTACCAGGTAAGTACTCTGCTTCAGGCAGAATCATCGTCTCTGAATCATCATTTGGGACTTATGGTATGTCAGGTGAGATTTTGTTTTCAGGATCAGAGTTAAGAGGAAGCTTCCTTATGACATTGTATTCCCGGATGAATCTTTCTGAGGTAATAGCTGGCACTTCAGAGACCTGGGGTACATAGTCATCCTCATCAGAACTTTGGTAGTTCTCAGGACATTCCTCAGCTTCCTCATTTCTGCTTTGTCTGGTTGCCCGTTTTCTCTGAGGTTTTGCCACATCAACCTCATCCTCAGCCAGTGAAGACAAAAACCCACAAGGTAGCAATAAATCTCTATGTAGTGTCCGTAACGGACCTTCTTGTCTCTCAGGTCTCACTGTGTAGACAGGCAATTCACCAGCACGTCCCACTACAACGTGTACCACAGGATCCCACCTGTCGGCCAGTTTATGTTTCCCACGTAACCTCACGTTTCTGACCAGCACACGGTCACCTTCCTCCAGAGAAGACTCAGTCACTCTGCGGTCGAAACGGACTTTGTTCCTTTCTGCAGTTTTGGCTGCATTCTTCTGAGCTAACTTGTAGCTTTCCTGGAGGTGAGTTTTCAATGACTGTACATACTGTGAATGAAACTTGGGACTTTCATGATTCACTGAGGTGTTATAAATTAAGTCTACGGGCAATCTTGGCTGTCGTCCGAACATAAGTTCGTACGGTGTGAATCCTGTAGTCTCGTGTTTTGTACAATTGTAAGCATGTACCAGTGGTTTCACAAAGTCTTTCTAACGTGTCTTCTCCTGAGCTTTCAAAGTACCAAGCATTCCTAGCAGAGTGCGGTTGAACCGCTCGACCGGGTTCCCTCTAGGATGGTAAGGTGTAGTTCTGACCTTTTTGATGCCAGCGATTTCACAGAGTTCTTTTATTGTCCTGGACTCAAAATCAGGTCCTTGGTCACTGTGGAGCTTTTCAGGCACACCATAATGAACTATAAAGTTCTCCCAGAGGCTCTTGGCGACTGTTCTGGCTTTTTTGGTTTGGGGTGGGAACTGCGACCGCATACTTGGTAAAGAAGTCGGTTATCACCAAGATATCTTTGGTGTTGCTACGGTCGGGTTCCAATGACATAAAGTCCATGCACACTAACTCCAGTGGCCGGGTGACTTGGATGTTCACTAGAGGTGCTGCTCTTTCTGGCAAGGTCTTTCTACACACACAGCGACTGCAGGTCTTAACTTTGTTTTCAACATCAGTAGCCATCCTGGGCCAATAGAATCGGGACCGGATGAGATCAAGAGTCCGTTCTATTCCCATGTGACCCATGTCATCATGCAGACTCTCCATGGTCATGGCTCTTAAGTCAGGTGGAAGGACAAGTTGGTAAGTTGTGTAGTCTCCAACAGTTCTTTTGCGATAGAGAACGCCATCCCTTAGCTCAAGTTTTCTCCATTCCCTTAACCGGAAAGGAAGTTCTGGAAGCTCACGTCTCAGTGCAGGCAAGACAGTGTCTCCTGATTCGAATTGAATAATTACTTCTCGCATGGCTGGATCTTTTCTCTGTTTTTCTTTTAACTCCTGTTCTGACATACAGGGAACAAATGAAGATCCCTCCATCTGCTCGTAATCCTCTGGAATCGCTTCCGGGCACATAGAGAGTGACTCAACAAGAGTGACACAACTGCTGTCACCAGCTTGACATAATGAATGCTTGTCACAGATTGCTTGTATTACATCAGTGGAAACAAGGGTGGAATTGGCCGCTTCAGGTGAGTGATACAAGGCAAACAGACGAATTCGATCTTGTTCTTTCTGAGATGCTAAATCATTCACCAGATCACCATGAGGCCGTCTTGAGAGTGCATCTGCGTCGAGATTATTCTTCCCAGGACGATACTGGAGGGTAAAGGAGAAGGTAGACAAGGCAGACAACCACCTATAGCTAGTCGCATCCAACTTGGCTGTGGTTAAAACATAAGTGAGGGGGTTGCTGTCGGTGATCACCTTGAAACTACTCCCATACAGATAGTCGCAAAACTTCTCTGTAACTGCCCATTTCAGGGCTAGGAATTCCAGCTTGTGGGCAGGATACCTGGCCTCGCTCTTTGACAATCCTCGACTGGCATATGCAATCACTCGCAGCACGCCCTCTTGCTCTTGATAGAGCGCTGCACCTAGTCCGGAAGTGCTCGCATCTGTATGGAGCACATACGGCAACCCAGGGTCTGCAAATCCTAATACTGGTGCTTCAGTGAGTTTTTCGATGAGCGTTTCGAATACTTTCTGGCAGTCATTGGTCCATCGCCCTCCAAAAGGCACTTTGGGATCAAGGTAGGCTTTTTCCTTACTTTTCATCTTGCAACTTTTTTGAAGAGGAGGATATCCCACGGTTAGTTCATTCAATGGCTTCACTATTTTCGCATAGTCCTTGATGAATCGATGGTAATAACCGGAGAAACCCAGAAAGGAACGCAACTCTTTCAGATTTCTTGGACTTGTCCAGGTCTTAATGGCTTCTATCTTTTGGGGATCCGTCTCCACACCGTTCTCTGAGACAATGTGACCGAGGTATTTCACTGACGTCTGGAAAAACTTGCATTTTTCTAATGAAAGCTTTAGACCAGTCTTTCAAGCGTCCCAAAACATGAAGAAGGCGTCTCTCGTGCTCTTCTAAAGTATCTGAGAAGACAATCAAATCGTCCAAGAACACTAGGACTTCTGAAAGGTTGATGTCACCCATGCACTTCTCCATCAGCCTTTGGAATGTGCTGGGAGCGTTAGTGATGCCCTGAGGCATCCTATTAAACTCCCAAAAGCCCAATGGGCATACGAAGGCGGTCTTAGGTTTGTCTTTCTCATCTACTTCGATCTGGTAATACCCAGATTTGAGATCGAGCACTGAGAACCATTTTGAACCTCGAAGTGCCGAAAAGGTTTCCTCCAAGTTGGGTAAGGCATACGCATCCTTGATAGTCTGAATATTCAACTTGCGGTAATCAATGCAAAGTCTTATATCGCCATTCTTCTTCCTTACTACAACTATAGGAGAAGAAAATGATGATTCTGACTCCCGAATGATTCCTGCTTCAAGCAATTCCTCTAGATGTCGCCGGACAGCTTCAAGATCGTTGGGATGGATTGGTCTTGCTTTATGCTTGAAGGGGGTTTCGTCGTTTAATTTGATATGGTGCTTCACTTTGTCTGTTTGACCAACATCCATGTCATGCAACGCAAAGACTTCAGGCATGGCAAGCAGCTTCTGAGTGATTCTCTTCCTCCACTCCTCTGGCAGACAGGAATCACCGAAGTCAAAGCAGAGTTCTTTGTCAGATTTTGCATGGACACAGGACACTGAGCAAATGGATTTCACAACGCTGTGTGACATTACTTTTTGCAAAGCATGAATGTCTGCAATCACACTCTTGCCAGGGATGATAATGTCATGTTCTGTTTCGTTCCTTAACACCACTGGAACCTTGCGTGATGGATGCTGTGGTAAGTTTAGTAAACAACTGACAACTAGCAGTCCTCCAGGAAAGGGTGAACCTGAAGGAGGCTCCATCACAGCCCATTTTTACACTCTTACACTCACCACTCCTTCCAGAACGACATTTTGACCCGCAGGAACCACAGTAGGAGTAACATCAGGGAGCCTAACGATTCCTATGCTACTGTTTACTTTCTGCTGGCGTCGGTGTTCGATGGTCTGAATCACGGCTCTATAGCCAAATGGAACAGCTTGACAAACTGAATCATTGGTTTCAAGGTACTCTTCATATGCAAGATGCAAAGTGTTTGTGCCTATTAACACCTTTGGCTGGGCAGTGCCACCAGTTTCTGGGATCACCAAAGCAAGAGTTGAAACTTCAACGTCAGACCCAAGGAAGTCTCTGGGAAATGCGATTTTCACCTCAACATAACCCAGGTAAGGTACTGCTTGACCATTTGCTGCTTCTATTTCCAGCAGGTTATCCAAAGAAATGATGCTTAATCCAGGCAGATTTTGCTCATAAAAAGACTGGGAAATGGTGGTCACTTGAGACCCCGTGTCGAGTAAACAAGGACAAGGGTTTCCCTCGATGTTCACTTGAGCAGTGCACTTCGTGCCGATTAATCCTTTGGGTAGACCAGCTGGACGCCATTTTCCATGGGACTTCAAATTGCTCATATTTGCTGACTTCTTGAGACTAGTTTGACAAGTGACAGCCCTTGTACGTCTCGCTACAAGGACTGGACGGCGTTTAAATCTCCTGAGGCTCTTGGACCATATTGACTATCCCATAGGGCTTGGCGCTCTTTCATTATCTTCCTCTTATCGGACACTAGGGATGGGTTTGGATCATTTTCGCAGATTGAAGCAACATGCCCATCCTCACCACATTGAAAACAATAGCCTGGCCTGGGCCGGTGAGGCGGCTTGTGGTCAGCTGTAGGAGGGTTCTCTCTGGGTAGTTGTATGCTTGTCGGCTTCATTTTGCTTGATGCTTGATTTTTCTTTGGCTCTGGGTGCTTTTCGACTCTGAGCTTTGTCATCTGACTCTGGAGCTCTGTGACTTGTTGCTTTAGCTCAAGAACAGCGTCAGTCGAAGTCAGCACACTTCTTCCAGTCTGTTTATTCTTTTGCTTGACAAGCTGACTCTGGAGCTTAGCGACTTGTCTTTTTAATTCATCAACCTCAGTTCCTTCTGACATTTCGTTTTGACCTAGATCAAGAGGATTAGCAGTGACAATATGGGAACTGGCTCTTTGTCTCTGTGCGCCTAGATGCTGTCTCATACGGCTTTCTTTGGAAAAGTGTTTGTTCTCCTCACTGCGCAACTGTAAGAGTAGCTCAGGGAATGGGGGTGGTCTGTTCCTTTTATGCTCGAGCTGAAGGTTTGCTATTAGTGTGTCGTCCCAACAACCCCGACAGAATTGTTTCAGAAGTTGTCGGTCAGCTTCATCAGCAGGAATACCACCTCTTTTCATCACTTTGAGAAGGTTAGTGTGCAATCGTTGCAAGTACAATGAAGACTTTTCACCTGCGTTTTGCAGCATATTCAGAAACTTTGCGAAAAGGTCATCTCCATCCTCTACAGTATCGAAAGCGGAGTCCAATATATCGAGGTAAGCAACAGGCAAGGCTTTTGGTCCTAACTGCTTGACAATTTCAGATGCTGGTGGCAGTAGGCTGTCTAAGATCCTCCTAGATCGATGTATGTCAGACAGTGAAGGGTCTTGAAGAATTAACTCTACACTGTTCCGCCAGGTGTCATAATCAACTTCGCCAGTAGGGTGAGGAACTTTTCCTGAGAATACTCGTAGCCTGAACGATACACTAGAGGATGAACCTCCATCACTTTTCACAATGTGCTCAACGATCATTCTTTGGACTTCTGGTGGGTTCACATCCTTTGCCTCAAATGTGGGTGAAAGGCTTCCTGTAGCCACTCTGTGGCCTGTATCAGAATTCCGTCTTCCTTCTGAATTTTCAGTTCGCTTGAGTGGAAAAGGAACGTCAGATGAAGAATCAGTTGTTTGGGAAGACTCAAGATCGTTTGCATAAGTCAGATTGTCAGCAACGGAGGCAGCACTTGAGTGAAGCTGCTCTTTCAAGAGATCGTCGAAAGATCTGCCACTGAGCTTTGCTATCCTTTTCAGTTCGGCAAAGTAATGGTTTGTTGCATTCTCAGTTACTGCTGATGTATAGACACTTGACAGAAGCCTTATGAGATAAGCAACATTGTGCGGGCTCCTAAAAGTGTAAGGCAACATGGGTTTAAGAGCCACTACTGCAGAACAACTGCTGTACTCTACTATGACTTCCCTATGGTAAGGCGATTTGGGATTGTCTATGGAAAGGTGTCTATGGACATGACCATACTTGTTTAAAAAAATCAGTCAGATCTTCATCAAGTTCTGTGTTTGTGAGTCCACTAATTATCACTGAGTTTTCAATTATGATGTTTTCAAGATCAACTATCTCCATATTGACACTATTTGCGATACTTCAAATTCGAAAGTTATCCTCCTGGTCCCTTGTGTCTTTAAAGGTATTAATTAATATTATTTTAATACTACAATGCCCTCCTGGCTGGCTCGCCACTTACTGTAACAAGTAGTACAGTAACTACTCCGTTACTGTGTGTATCATCGGTATATCAGGCTACACGCTATGGACCAGAACTTTAGGTTCGCTACAGAGGGCAAAAATGAGGTAAACACATTAAAACAGAAACCAGACGGACCAGGAAAATTACTTTGACCAAGATGGTTTCCTTTTACTTTTGCAGGAAAATGTAGATGAATGTAAAATGAAATAACAATAAACAAATCAAAATTGTATAAAACAATGGAGTTGTCTCTTTCTCTTTCCCTTTAAAGAAATGTAGGTTTTGAGCTCCTTTTGTGGTTACTTGATCTAATTAAATCTAATCGTATTATTTCTATTTACTTTGGTATTTAAATCGTATTTTTGTATATTAATTTGTTTTTATTAGATTTGAATTCAACTTTAGTTTTATGTAATTTCTCGTGTTCTAATTTATTATAGTTTTTGGAGCTTTGTTTCTTATTAATTTGGCTGAATTAGAACCTCTAACCCAAAAAAGAAAAATACAATTCAAGTAACAGGCGATTTAAAGAAAAATAACAATTTAACAGAAAATAATACAAAACTTCACAGTAATTCACTGTAGATAAACAGTTCTCAGTCTATGGAACAATTGTGTGTTAATATGAAAACACAATTAGTCCTTTGAATCCAACGATGAAATCAACAAAGGTGAAAGTCTCTTGGTATGGTTGTAGTGCAAAAATGTATATAGTGCAACAATCAGTTCTGTACGATACTCAGTGTTGAGGTAATTGCTGAGAAATACCACAAAGGATGAATTCCACATGTGACATCAGATAAGGCACTGATCACTCGATGAATCGAAGGATTTCTTGTCTCTTTTAGGACTTTTCAGCTGGGAGGCTCGCCATCTCAGGATCACAGCTTATTCTTGAATCTCAAAAAAACCTGACCAAATCCGGGGGATTTCAATACACAATTAATCAGTCACATCGGATTCTACAGGGCTCGCAATCGGCTATCATCCACTCCAAAATCAATCATTTAACACACTTTTGATCCACTTTGAATTCACTCGCGATCTGTGTAGCTCGTGCTCTCTCTGCAATTACGCGTCTCATTACAGTGACGTCATACACAGCGCCCGTCTTATGACAAACGTCACGTTTTAATTATTCTAGTTAATTTAATTATTTTAATGTTCATGGCACAACAGAACGACTTTGGCAACACATTAGGTTACTTATTTTTGCATTAAAAATTATATGTATTTTTTCTGATCAACTCAATTTTGACCTGGGTTACATTAGTATTATTAATAACCACCCCAAACACATTTTAACACAAACTGCATGATACCAGTGCTTTGTGATAAAGTCAGTAATTATTTAATGCCATATACAAGGCTGAGGCATTCTTACACAAAAACAAACAAATTGCACAAACTTTCCAATTGGATTTGAAATTTAACTCAAACTGTTTAGTTAACCTACTTTCTCAGACAGGTGCTGCTTCCCTCACTCCGGTAAGTTAACTGTCCATGCTGGATCTACCACTGTTGTTTTAAAAAGTAATTACCAAACCAAGGCATCCGCATCCAGGCAGCTAGCTAGGCCTTTATAGTGTAGAGCTCCGACAGTCCGCTGTCTGATAGAGATGCGCACGCAGCTTGGGGCGCTAAAAGAATCGCCCATAGCTGACCTGATTTGAGCTCGCTGATTGGCTACAGTTATGTCAAACATCAAGAGCAGCAGCTGCTGCGACGTCACATGCAGCGCGAATTCCATATGACGTCACAGACTGAGTTGTTCATGTTCAACAGCGATTATCAATCACTAGCGGACGAAAGTATTTCATAATCTGATTTATTTCAAAGTATTTCAAATTGATTTATTCAGGTGATCTTAACGTTGAAGTGTACAAACGCAGTCTTCAAGATGGCGCCAGTGAGCCTCTACGATGCCTTCGTGTTTAACAGTAATGTTACCTGCGACTCATCCAGCGAACCTCCCATGAACGGTAAGGAGAAACTTATATGAAACTTGGCTAGATATATGAATGTGTGTTTTTGTTTTAATTAAGCTCTAGAAAACATCATTGTTATATTGTCCCAGCTGCATACGACCAGCGGGCCAGTGTGCTGGTTTACCATCAGTAACGTTAACTTATTTGCAGTAAAACCATTAACGTACACAATGAACCATGGTTTTACTACAACCATTGGTTTATTTTTGATTGTTGTAGTTAAACTGTAACTACAAATTTAACCATGGTTGCAAACATTTTACTTAAATAATACAAGCAAAATTGTACTTGCAAGATTATGTGTAACATAACGTTACACAGAGGAAATGTTTTTCCGGTCGTTCATCATCACGCCACCGCCTCGAGCCGTTCTCTCACGGCCCTCGACCACTATTAACCCGTTTAATCCCACCGGTCACAATTGTGACTACATCTTTTTTCGGTAACACTTTATTTTGATGGTCCCTTTTGAACGTGCTATTGACTATAAGTAACTTTGCAACTATATGTCAACTAACTCTCATTGGAGTATTAGTAGACTGTCTGCTTAATTGTGATGGTCCTCCAACAGACACTCTACTGACTATAAGTAATTTTGCAACTACATGTCAACTTAATCTAACCCTAACCCTACCAGTCTATTAATACTCAACTAACACTCTAATGAGAGTTAGTAGACATGTAGGAGCAACGTTACTTATAGACATCCGAATGTGCTGGGACCATCAAAATAAAGTGAACCCCTTTTTTCTTATTTCTGGAAGCTCTAAAAAAATTTGTTATTGGCTTTGGGCAAGAAATTCAACTTTTAAATGAAAAAATAGATTGTCTTGATTAAAATCTATTAATGTCATGCGACTAGTGTGAAAGGTCACATGACCAGATCAGTTTACTTCCTGCTTGCACATCTAAGAGTAGTAGGCTATGTAAAACATCTTAATTAACAGATAGAACTATCATATTTTGTACATATATTCTTTAAAGGGTCTACTACTGATATACTTTGAGAATTATACTCCTGCGTAGGCCTGTCGTGATAGTCGATAAATCAATTAATTGTACGATAAAAAAAATAAGCTCGAGAATTTTACCAGAAAACGCGTTGGAATCAAGGACAAAGTGATGCAGACAGTTTTGGTTTGAGTCTGTAACCAACAAAGGGATATAACTCTAATATAATTAGCTCAAAGTGATCATATTCTCTGATTATTTCTCTTGTGTTTTCAGGCTCTTCTCTGATCATCGCTCTGGTTCTGGTCATCGCTCTGGTCATCGCTGGACTCTTATTATGGTTTCTCTGTAAGAAGCGTCAGTCTCGAGGTAAAACTCCTTAAATACTTTACAAAATGGAGAAACTCTCCATTTATACCGAGTTTAAAAAACCGATAGATTTCTTTTACCTGTTTTCCCACTTTCTGGCACCACCTATAGGCTGCAATGAGACATGATACAGATATTTGATGTGTGAAAACATTTAACATTAATGTTAAAGCCTTGTTTATACTCCCGCCTGGCTCCGCACAGTGAGCCTCCGCTGTCTGCGCGCTCCTCCCTAAACGGACGAGGCATTTATACTTTACACACTCGCCGACATACTATTCTTTGAAACTATGGGGCGACTCGAGTAATTGTTCTCTAAACCATCAGGAAGCAGCCGTGAGAAGT
This sequence comes from Semotilus atromaculatus, assembly GCA_031834385.1. NCBI lineage: Eukaryota > Metazoa > Chordata > Actinopteri > Cypriniformes > Leuciscidae > Semotilus > Semotilus atromaculatus. The sequence continues at coordinate 7,854,118 of JAULUF010000009.1, read as the reverse complement.
AAAGTACACGCATGACGATATTTCTGTTACACTTCACTAAAACCATGCTACAAAAGAGCCAAAGAATCGTGTAATATCCAGTAAACCTTGATTATTAATTCATTATACTTTAATATTATTACTGACATTATAACAAAATAAATGAATATGAGAACATGTATAAAACTAAATTAAACATCAATCTGTTAAATATTTTCTAATTTCATGAACATTTTTATTAAACATGTACAAATGGGGCGTTGTTAGGCATGACGCAGAGATATTTTCCTCTACATCTCATCAGCAATTTTGATTTCGGCCCGCTCTGCAGCAGCTGACCACTAAGGAGCGAATGTACAGTGACGTTACATCACTGCCAGATTCAAACTGTGCTTTCGCGCTATGGCTGGCTGAGCCAAAGACGGACGCGCTCAGCGCTTGTCATATCACAACTATTCAGTGTTTTTAACCATATAATGTTTATTTTAGGTTTCAGACATTAAAATACATATAATTTATAGCAAAACCATACATGTACAGTTTGTAAAATACACAATGGTGTCTATGGAAGCAGGAATAACAACCCATTCAAATATATTTGCCGACGGGTTTTACGATGAGTTTTACTTTTGAGCCAGGAAAAACCCTGCATGGCCTAATTTTAATTTTAAGGTGAACTACTCATTTAAGGCCTTTTATTAGGAGAACATTATTTAAGACGTTTCAAGATGAGGACCCGCCGGGGCCACCTGTCATCATGACATTGTAATATACATCATATACATAATTCACCTGTTGTATTGCTAAATGTACCCAATTTTTCATATCAACATAAAAAATTGTTTTGACAGCCACAGATGCGCTTGAGACCGAGCCAATGGTGGCTACCGCTCAACCATCGGCCAGTGCTGCTGTGTTGTCACAGGAGCGTCCACAAACTCCCGGACGGGAGCCGACTCCAGCCACAGATGAGCTTGAGACCGAGCCAATGGTGGCTAACGCTCAACCATCGACCAGCGCTGCTGTGTTGTCGCAGGAGCGTCCACAAACTCCCGGACGGGAGCCGACTCCAGCCAAAGATGCGCTTGAGACCGAGCCAATGGTGGCTAACGCTCAACCATCGACCAGCGCTGCTGTGTTGTCGCAGGAGCGTCCACAAACTCCCGGACGGGAGCTGACTCCAGCCACAGATGCACTTGAGACCGAGCCAATGGTGGCTAACGCTCAACCATTTTCAGGATCCTTTGACTCTTTTTATAAACTGGGAAAGAAACTGGCATCAAGATCCCATGGCATTGTCCATGAAGGAATTCGAAAATCAGATGACAAACAAGTATGTTTATGTCGTATGAGTCCATACATAACCATCAGTGTTTACAGTTTTGATCAAAACATGTTTTAAAAAAGATTGTAGATTATCATGTAAACAACTAAAATGTATCAGTTTACTTACACTTGCAAATATTTTCTTTATTTTTCAGGTGATCATCAAATTTGTTAAGAAGCGCCGGTTTGATTTCCACGTAAGTTGACACAATTTTATTCTTCATGAAAATTACTATTAAGAATTATTTATTAAATTCTTATTCTGTAATTGATAATTCTGCATGTAGACAGCATAAGATAAATTTGAAATAGACAATCAAAGCCTTGAAGCACAAGTAGTGTACATGTACAGTTTGTTGTTTTCTTCTTAAATTTCCCTCACTCTTTAGTAAGGAGGTTTGAGGTTAGGAGGCAACTAACCTTTTGTCAATCTCTTCTTTTAGATTGGTCATTCCGAACCTTTGTGTCGAGAGGCAGCTATAATGCGGATAATGAAACATTGCGACCATGTCGTGAAGTTATATGAATGGTTTGACATGGAAGATCAAAACATCTTAATTATGGAACATCCAGGAACCAGCCTATCCTTGTGTGATTTCATCAAAGTAAACGGAGATCGTCTGACTGAAGCAGAAGCAAAAGACATCATGCAGAACCTCATCACTGCGTTACGGCACTGCAGTGAACAGGGTGTTTATTATAAAGACATAAGCCTGAGAAAAGTACTCATCGACCCATACACCATGCAGATCAAGTTAACCGGCTTTTACAGAGCACTGACAATCAGCGAAAGACGTGAGTTTGCTTTTTGAGCACAAGTCACTGATTTATTATGCACAGGATATGGAAATAAGGGCGTTTTAAAGTTTTGTTAACACTGAAAACGTATTGCTTACAGAAACAGCCAAATTGAAATCCGTAGCAGAGAGGAGAATTCACGCTTTAATGGCAACAAATGACAGCTTGTACACAGTGCTGAAGAGGATGGTCGAAGGAAAATGTCTTTTGGATTTGAAACTTTGGTTTGGTTGGAAAAATACACGCTTGTCCAAAGGTGAGACCAAAAACAAGAACGAAATGGAAATAGCATTGCTTGAAAACATGTAAAGCTCTTACACAAGTGACAGTAAAGTTAGCTTGATGACAAATAAGCAAAGTGTAAAACACAGCGGATTGACAGTGAAGTTTAGCAATGAATAAATGTTCATGGGCATCCAGAGAATGCCATAGTAACAGCAACAAATGCAGTGTATTTGATGGTAACATTACCTTACTTACATAAACAACATATCTCAAAATCAAACTGGACTAATCAGCTCTCTTCTGAAAACGTTTACAGAATGCCTGGATCTACTTCGGAAACTTCGTGACAGAGAGTCGGGGATCACCTTACAGAACATTTTAGATCATGTCTGGTTTGAACAAACATCAGACACAGATACACTCGAGGCAGACAGTGAGTCATTAGTCATTACCTCTCTGATTCATGTCCGCTTCAGCCTGATGTTTCTGATGTTAGTTTTAATTTTTCCTTAGGCTACATGCAGGTTGATGGAATGGATAGCAGCAGTGCTCAACCATCGACCAGAAACCCCAGCAGAAGCCCAACAGATGTGCCTGCGCAGAACAACCCGACAGGTAACTGAAGACATTAATACAAATCAAAACTCACATGTACAGTAGGTAGTCAACCAGAATGACTATTACCGCCGTGGTAGCTCCCGCGGCAAAGTCACCGCAGCAAAACAAAACCTGTCGCATTTGTGACATGCACAATGCATTGTGAAACACGCAGCGCGTTTCAGTTTCGATCCTGGTTCCAGTGTCCTTAATGCATGCACGGCTTTTCAAAATGTCACAGCGCGTTTTGGGATTGTTTAGAGTGAAATATTGAAGTTTATAATCAAGTATTTTGGCACACCACGCCAAGTGGTGCTACAGCATTGTTCAAAAATCGGGTTTTATTCTGGCATGTTAAATGTTCGACAGACGCGGCAGTGCTTTCATTTGATTTATTTTTCTCATAAAACAACTTAATATAGACTAGGCTACATAGGCCATATTTTGGTCTTACAGATACGAGTAAATCATTCAAAACTGTAAACTTTTATTCATGTACACTCACAATAGGCTAACGACAAAACGTTTTCTGTGGTGGAAATACCCACTGTGGTTCGAGTAAAAAAATACCCACCCTCTGCTTAATTCACAAATCGCTTTCTGGTTTTAAGGAGAGATATTTCATTCTTAATTAATCCAAAAACACAAATGCTGCCGACTAACATCGGTTAGCAAGTCCTGGCAATGTTTTAATTTTACAATCATTTATTTTAATTTATTTCACTGTTATGCCAGTTATTAAATCTACTAACAAATTAAAATAACACGAAGTAAAAGACAAGTAGGCTATCATAGTATACTCAAGCATTTAACTTGAATTTATCTCCGACCTCAGCCCTCAGTGAGCCACGGCAGATTACGGCATAGAGAGAATAAACTGACACTTTTCAACGTCTGTGATTACAGCGCCACTTAGCGGTAAACGGCAGCAAATACACATCCCAGGAACAGCGGCGGCAAAAGTATTATTCTGGTTGAGTACTAACTGTATGCAGAAATAACAGTGGGACACATGAGGGTGTGCGATACCACAATATTTGATCGTGGACGATTAAAATGTCTCCACGATCTGCTTTTGTAGAAATGTTGTAGTATCGCGTTACTGCGCACGTTCTATCAGTGGCATTTCTGTTACATTCACATCACATGTTAAGGCAGAGGTAGAGTTACACTCACGGCACACTGCCATTCACAAAAGAAAGCCTTGCCGGCTAAACATTTCTTTCACATACACCCGAAGCTCACAGGCACTAAAAGCCTGTCAAACAGTGCCTGGATACTGGACTATGTTATCTTTCTAACATGAACTTCAATGCTAAACCTGCTAATTATTCACATGAACATCTGGACAGTTTTACATTAATCATTCAGCTGTAATCTGTGCTAATATATTTCTAATCAATGTTCTTTGCTTTCCAAAAAACACACTAAAGGGAGGGAAGGCCATCCTCGTTTGGCTGCTGTAAAGCCTAGCATCCAAACGCTTATAAGCAAAGTGTGTCCTTGTGTGCCTGACTGCGAGCCTTCGCAGGAGCGTCCACACACACCCGGACAAGAGCCGACGCCAGCCACTGTTGTGCTTGAGACCGAGCCACAAACACCCGGACAAGAGCCTAACCCAGCCGAGCCAACAGACCGTGAGTCTCCAGTTATCATGCAGTGCTGTAGTCTAGTTTTTTGTAGCCAGTAAACTGAGATTTCTACACCCTTATTTCTAGAGACAAATCACTATAGCAGCAACCCCCTGCTGCTACAGTTACGTTAACGAGAACATATGCTACTTTTACTTATAGTAGAGGATTCATGTCCCACTGGATTCATGTCCATTTCAATCTGTTGTTCTGGTTTTGTTTGTAATCTCCACTCATACTGGCTCCTGATCTGCACTGGTGTGTTCAGTCTCATGCTGTATGTTAACACGTTGTTGCTGTGTGTTTTCAGTGAACTTGGTGTTTCCTCATGAACCGACACCGCTATATAAATACTTTCAGTCTCTTTATGAAGTGGGAAAGAAACTGGGATATGATGATCGTGTCCATGAAGGAATTAGAAGATCGGACGGCCAGAAAGTATGTTGCTCTTTCTCCAAAAACAAACGTTTTGTCTCTTGTTTCCTTCTGTGAACTTTGAGTCTTGCCATAAACATCAGTGTTGACAGTTTTGATCAAAAAGTGTTTAAAAAATGTAGACTGTAGATGATCATGTGCAAAAAATTTTCTTTTTTTTTAGGTTGACATCAAATTTGTTGACAGGTGCAGACTTTGGGAAACATCGGTAAGTTGACAAGACTTTATTCTTCATGAAATTCTCTAGTAAGAATTGGTTTGTTAAATTCGGTAATATAGATAGTATGGTATGATATATATATATTTATATATAACATTTTTTTTTTTTAAATACAATACATTATTAACAGAAACAATGTAGAAAAATCTAAGACTAAATTATAAAATTCTTTAAAATGTGCATAAAAGCAGGGTGATGGAAACATAGCTAATGCTTTCATCTTTTCTTTCCCTCACTCTTGAATTAGGAGATTTGAATTTAGCAAATGTTTTGTCACTCTCTTTTCTTTAGCCTGAGTTTGTCGAAGAAGGCACTACATTGCTGAAAATGCAAAAGTCTCCAACTTGCGACCATTTCATACGGTTATATGAGCGTTTCATCTTGCAAGACCAAACCATCCTGATAATGGAACATCTTCCTGCCTATGTGACCTTGAGGGAGTTCATCAGAAGAAACGGAGGGTGCCTGACTCAAGAGACAGCGAACCGCATCATGAGCCAAGTCCATGTTGCAGTGCGTCACTGCATGGATAATCATCTTTTATACCCAGTACTCAAGAGATTGATACTGATCAACCCAAAAACCCTACATATAAAATATGCACACCTTGCTGAAAAAGACTACGGAAGTGAGTTGGCTTTTTGAACACAGATCACTGATGACTGGTGATGTTTTACTAAACACTGGAAATGTTTTGCTTGCAGGAATTGAAGAAACGGATAAGCATTTGGGCTACGAATACCTCACTCTATACTTAACAGAACAACACAACAAAGAGCAGTCCTTGGACAAAATCTTTCTTGACGAGAGAGAAACTAGTAGATCAATCCTTGTTTGGAGATGTGCACAAAGAGTAAAGAAGAGAGAAGCCAAAAAAGTGAGAAAAATATATTTTTTTGTTTAATCATTTCAGGCCTTTAAATCAAAAAGACATTATTTGAGATAGAACAGACTCAGACTTGCCAACCTGTTCGCATTTTGATCTAAAAGTACGCTGGTACGATTTGTCACTCTAAACGACGTAAAAACCTGGTGCAAGCGCTGTACTCAAATCAAGCAACAGCAGAAGAAGAGTTCGACCGATCATAGCGCTGGCTTATTCCCCAAATGATAGCCAGGATGATTGACAAATGCGTAAGGCATTGAAAAGAGACAGCAATACAGAATCCCGCTCAATCCCCCTTTCACTCCCGCCGTGTGACGGATGTCTTCAGCGAGGACAGTGCAGTCGTCTCGTGCTTCTGACTCCTCACGGTAAACAGGCTGGGGGAGATTTGTTGAAATATTGAATTGAGTTAACTTAATCCTTAATCCTCCGTAAAAATACGCGCTGTCATTCATAGTCACTCTGAACAATATAATCTAAATAAACTTGAAACGCATGTTTGTAAACAAACGCAAACGCATGTTTTTTTCTGTCAAAATATCAGAAAGCATCATATCAAGTAGGCCTATATAATGAGGGGTTTTGTTAATGGTATTTTAACGATTTTTAAACATGAATAATGATGGATAATAAAAAACCCATCATTATATAGGCCTACTTGATATTCTTTTTAGAATAAGTGATTCGTTTTGCTATTATTGGTCCTGTCTATTCATTGTCAACAGTTTTCTATATATGTTTGTATTGGCTAACGTTTATTCAGCTAATGCGTGTCCTGTTTATAATGTGCAAGACAGAAAACCTTTTTCTGTGGAATTTAGTATCATATTTGGATATTGGAATAATAAATTAAGTGGCCTATTTGAAATGAATCACATGTACACACAATGTTTTTATGTTGTTTTTTTTTTTACTGTTTTCTGAGTTTCTTAATTTTAGACTTGACCAGCACACATTATGCAAATCAATATTAATCATGAATAAAAATAGTTTTGAGCCGTATTGAAACATTCACTTTATTATAATGTAGTGTACATTATAATGTAGCCCATTCAGTGCGGTGCAAGTGAACTTTTTGATTTGGGTCCAATTCCAAAAAACGTTAGAAATCAAAACTAGAATAATGAGGATAGGCGTGTGTTTGCGTATGTCTTGCATTCTCAAAACTGTGAGAATATATGACCCCACCCAAACCCCGTGTCCTGATGGTACTCAAAAAAAATGTCAAGGTTGGCAGGTCTGCAGACTAATAAATAACTAGATTTGTTTAATAGATGAAATTACTGTCACACAACAGCCAGTTCTTCAGTCGAGCAGTTTTAATGATTCTTAATATTTTAAACAATATTTGTGTTACTGTGGCAAGCAGGACAAGCAGGGCCGGATTAACCATTAGGGCAACTGGGCACTTGCCCAGGGGCACAGGACATCTAAGGGGCCCTGCGCACCGTCAAATATTATGTTAAATAAATCACTTTATGAACGCAGTCCTCACTCACTCCTAATTATATGCAGATTTTTTAAACCCGTTCGATCAAAATATGTTAAAATCACGTCAAAAACAGTGTGTTGTAGCTTCCTGCGCAGCGAGCGCGGGCGAGCTGTCACGTCGACTCACGTGACTTCACGCGCTGACATTTGAAATCGGTGGGAAGATGGAGAAGCAGTTAAGCGGGAGCGCTAAAAGAAAATTAAAAAGAGAAAAGGAACTGAAATTAGTCGACAATTTGAAACATATTCCAAAAATAGCTACATTTTTTACTTCAAATCAGAGAAAAGGCGTTGATAGTGCTGAAATCCTTCCTTCACCTGAGGCCGTGGAAACAGCTTACGACGTTAACGTTATTGCCAGCAGTCAGGCTACCACCAGTCTGGAAGCTAGCAGTGAAAACAGCAAAGAGCAAGAGGACGACGAGCATGAACAGCCTCCACATCACCACAACGAATTCCCAAGTCCAACTGAGGGAGCTGAGACAGCCAGCAGCCCCAGCACCTTCACCCGTCAGATCCGGCACTATGGGGACACCTGAACGAGACGCTGAGGGAGGAAGCGATCCACAGAGGGCCCGCTGCCTTCCATAACAGGGCTACCAGGTACCCAGCATCAGTGAGGGAGTCTGGGCTTGGGTGTCGAACCCGCTCCCTCACAAATGACCTATTGAATTGCCGTCTTCAAAACAACGAAGTCGTACCGAGGGAATGGCTGCTTTATTCACCATCTACTGGCTCTGTTTATTGCCATGCCTGCAAACTCCTGTCACCCCAATGCCGACAACATGCCTTCATCAGTGGATTTAGCGATTGGAAACACTCTGAGAGGATCGGGGATCATGAAACAAGTTTGGAACATAGACAGAATATGTTGTCTTTAATGCAGAGATCCAAAGTAGTTTGCAGAGTGGATGCAGCACTTGCCCGACAATGTGAGGCAGAACAACGGTACTGGGCAGAGGTACTCAGGCGTGTGGTTACTGTCATCAAGTTTTTGGCAGCTAGGGGGGCAGCTTTCAGAGGGGACAACGAACTGTTGGGCTCAGTGCATAATGGGAATTATCTGGGGATAATGGAGCTTATTGCACATTTCGACCCATTTTTAAAGGACCACCTTGTGAAGCATGGCAACAAGGGGAAAGGTAAGCCCTCATATCTCTCCTCCACTGTGTGTGATGAGTTTATTGCATTAATGGGTGAGAAAACAAAGCAAGTCATTGCAGATGAAATTAAGCAGGCAAAATATTTTTCTGTTATTGTCGATTCGACCCCAGATCTTGCGCATGTGGATCAGCTGACATTTGTATTCCGATTCGTTAATGCAAGTGGAAAAGTGGTTGAAAGGTTCATGGGATTTGAGCCCATCCACAGCCACACAGGCCTTAGTTTAGCTGAATCCGTGATTAGCATGGTGCGAAACCTTGGACTAGACTTGGCGAACTGTCGTGGGCAAAGTTATGATAATGCTAGCAACATGTCTGGCAAGTACAACGGTCTCCAAGCTCAGTTAAAAAAAGAAAACCCACTGATCCACTATACACCGTGTGCCGCCCACTCCTTAAATCTTGTGGGTATTAATACTATTGAAGACTGCTGTGCAGATGTTATCTCTTTTTTTGAACTTCTACAGTCTCTGTATACATTTTGCAGTGCTTCAACCCATCGCTGGAATTTAGTTTTTAAAAACAGCGACATTAGCCATACGTTAAAATCCCTCTGCGGCACCAGGTGGAGCTGTAGAGCAGACTCAACGAAAGCTCTATGCAGAAATTATAAAGCAATTAGAGATTCATTGGCCAAAATAGTCTCGGACTGTGATGAAAAGAACCAAACTAAACGCGAGGCCTCTGCGCTGGTTGCTAAACTTGATACACTTGAGAGTGCAATGATGACCATTTTGTGGGACAGAATATTGGGAAGATTTAAAGCAACCAGTGACAAACTTCAAAAAAGTGACATAGATTTAGCAACTGCTGTGCGGCTTTTACAGTCACTGCTCTCCTATGTTGGCACGTTACGAGACCAGTTTGCCGATCTGGAAGAATCAGCACGATCTGTCAGTGCTATACAGGACTATCAGTATGACATTTCACGTAGGAGAAAAAGAAAGCGATTTGCTGACGAGAGTGACGATGATGAGGAGGTTGTCTTTACTAATGGCAGTCTAAGATTCAAAGTTGAAACATATAATGTAATTATCGACAAACTCACTTCTTGCCTCTCAAAACGACTCAGTGCTTACACAGATGTGTGTGAGCTCTTTGGCGTTTTATTTGACAGGGACTATAATGAGTGTGATGTGCGCGAACGTGCTGCGAGACTGAGTTCCACTTATCCGACAGACCTAGATGCGTCCCTAGCAGACGAACTCATGCAGTTCACACACTTTGTGTCGAGTGACACTTCCCCTGCTCAGTTGTTGCAAATTCTGGAAACGAATGGCCTTAAGACAACATTTCCAAATGTGTATGTTGCACTCAAAATGTTCTTAACACTGCCTGTCTCCAATTGTGAGGGTGAGAGGTCATTTTCTGTTCTAAAACGAGTTAAAAATGTGTTAAGGACCACAATGTCACAGACAAGACTTTCTGCACTTTCTTTGCTGGCCATAGAACATGAAGTTGTTGAAGGTTTGGATTTTGATGATATTGTGCACCAGTTTGCATATTTAAAGTCTAGAAGGAAGGCCACTGAGTAATCTGCTAAGAAATTAGTTAGAAAGAATGAATCTTTCATATTAAATGTTTTGAGTTTACACAATTTTAGACAAGAAGGCCAGTGTCTTAGGGAACATAATAAGGGTTGATAGTTGTGGTATGAATGTAGGGGACCTATATTAAATTCAAGAGAACCAATGTGTTAGACTGACCTGGTAAAACAATATAAAATATAACATTATCTTAATCTTTATTGTGAAATTTATGTGTACAAAGTCAAGAAGGCCAGTTAATTAGGCTCATGTGTTCAAAGAAGAGAAAATATAATAATTAATATGTGTGTGTTAATGTGAGATATTGTGCATGGGTTTATATGTAAAGTCAACAAGGCCAGTTAATTAGGCTCATGTGTTCAAAGAAGAGAAAAGATAATAAGCATTAATAGGTGTGTTAATGTCAGATGTTGAGCATGGATTTAGGCTACATATTAAAAGTCAAGGAGTCCAGTGTGTTAGGGTCACCTGTTAAACGAAAGCAAAATATATAGGCTAAGAGTTAATAGCCGTTTATTAGCCTAATATGAAATGTTGTGTAGACTATGAGTTATTCACTAGTCTGGAATGCCAGTGTGTTGTTAGGCTCACCTTTTAAAGCAAAGATAGGTCATTAGGCCTAATAATTAAAACGTTTGTGTGTTTGATGAGTTCAGGCTTGAAAGGAGGAGTTGTGAGGCCCATTTGTAATAATATAAGAATATGGTAGTGCATCAACATAAAATGTGGGTAGTTGATTGTGAAACAATAAACATGATCTTGACTTTGAACTACATGCAACAGTGTTGCCAATGGTTTACTTTCACTCCTTACACACTAATTTTCTGCTTCATGGCTGGTGATAATTTAACATTTTAGAAATAATCTCTGGTTTTAAATTAAGGCCTAGCTGTCTGCATTATTTCACTCTTGCAGTCAAAAGATAATTGATTGGCAATATTGAAACATTTAATAATCAGCCTTCTTTGTAGCCACCAAGTTCTGTCTCTTATGTTAAACATTTGCATCTGTTCTGTCTCTTGAATGCACTTTATGCTGAGGCTACTGTACATACATACATCTCCACTGAGCCATGCAGAAGCCTGATTTGTTAGTTTAGAATTATAGGCTATATGCTCTTGGTGATAGTGACTTTGCGTGGTGGGACGGGAGGGGGGCCCTTGAGTCTTGTTGCCCAGGGCACAGGAAATTATTAATCCGGCCCTGACAAGGCCGAGATGAGCACCAGTCTCGAGTGTGTCACGGAGGAGCAACGACAGTGAAGAACAGGAGAGGACCAGGCCTCCACATTTACTTTACATTTAGCAGGCGCTTTATGGTTCCCGGAGTCTCCGCCGTGGGCCGTGGGCCGTTGGCCGGAGCCTGCTGTCGCTGCCGCTGCCACTTGCCGCTTGATGGGGAGGAGCAGTGAATGAGGACCTTCATCAGATCTGGATCCAGCGGACTGCGGCAAACCTCGGATAAACAGAGAGACTAGTATTAGCATAGATGCCACCCTCCTTATGATGTAACGAGTACATCAGGATTAATAAGGAGTGTTCCCGGTTCCGGCTGACCTAAACTAATGCAGCCTAACATCGAATTATACACACACCCACATGCACACACACTCAATCTCACACACACTCACTCACTCACTCACCCCCCCCCCCGCTAAAGGGTTGGCGTATTGACGCTAAAGGGTTCCACGGGCATTGGATTTAGACGCTTTGTCAAAGTGTCAGAATATGACGCCTTGGGATGAGGATGCGTTGACATACTGTATGAATTGAGTAAATGCAAGTAAAAATATTAAGTAAATCTGAGTAAATGCATCTGGTATATCAACAAATAAAATTGAATAGAAATAATTTAACATTTAAAAACCAATATTTATGAGTAATATTATCTGTTTTTATTTATGAGTAATATTAACTTTTTTATTTCCTCTAAACCTTTGTAAAATAATATTCCATACAACCACCAGTATACATGACATTGGCCTTTATTGTCAATGAGTACAGCAAACAGCATATTTTACACTGTTTTAACATACAATATTGCCTACATTTAAACTAATTTAACAAACATTTTAGAAGTAAAAATTAAACATTAAACATTTAGGTAGCCTAATTCAAGAGTAATCAACAGGCCTGTTAGCCAATATCCACCGTATCAGCGCTGGTCCTTGTGCCGGAGATGGACTCGCGCTCTGCGGGTGAACTTCGGACTCCAGACCGCCGTCTTGCGTTTCACTCATAGCCGAAAGATGCTGCGACGACTGACTCCATAACCTGCCAATAAACAAACAGTGCACAGTTCTGAGGACATTTTATCATCCAAATTAATTATATTCATTATCATTATGATGAATAAACTCGTGTGTTTTATGCAAGGCGTTTCAATCACGCGAAAAAACAGTCGTTAGGTGTCACTCACAATACGCCTTTGTATGTTGTTTTGCATTAAATACAATGCTTTAAAGCACAGTAATGATTTTATAGATAAAATAAAACATACACAAACCTGAATTTCGCAGAGATTGGGAAGTTTCGGCGACACTGAGAAGAAAAGAGGAGAACTGTTCTTCTGGAGACAGACTGGAGTTCAAACAGCCCGCGCTCACTCGACCGTTGAGCTGTCGTCACTTTAGAGGGTGGGGGAGGGGTACATTGTTTTAATTGAGTAAACTTACTCAATTTCTTAAGTGTGTTAAATATATTAATAATATTGACTTAAATTAAGTAATTTTTGTGGTTCTTGAAACAGATCTGTTTAATTCTCAATTCTCAAATATTTTGATAGAAATTTCACAAATATATTAAGTTTATTTAAAAGAAACAATTGGTTAGTCAAATACTAAATTCTTTTAGTGAAAAAAACTTATATATAACTGTAAATTCTAGACAAAATTAACTGTTGGATTTTTAGTCAATTATTTTGGTATGTTCAACTCAAACAATCAAGTAAATGATATTCAGAGATTTTATTAAGTTAATACAGTTAATTATTACTGTGATATTTACTAAGCCCCTGAATTATTTTTTAGAGTGTACTGTCTAACACTTGATGGCTGCTCTGTCAAGTCCTTGTCGTCGGTTAGGAACCTGGGTGTGCTCTTTGATACCAACCTTTCATTTGAAAATCATGTGTCTAGTATCTGAAACTGAACTGAAATTTTTCATCTTAAAAATATATCTAATTTGCGCCATATGCTCTAAATGAAAATGCAGAATAATTTGTTCATGCGTTAAAATCAAGGCTAGATTATTGTATTGCTCTACTGGGTGGTTGCCCTGCACGCTTAATAAACAAACTACAGCTAGTTCAAAACGCAGCCGCTACAGTTCTTACCAGAACCAGGAAGTATGACCATATTAGCCCGGTTCTGTCAACACTGCATTGGCTCCCTATTAAGCATTGTATAAATTTTAAAATATTGTTGATTACTTACAAAGCACTAAATGGTTTAGCTCCGCAGTACTTGAGCAAGCTCTTAACGCATTATAGTCCTTCACGTTTATTGCAATCTCAAAATTCCGGCCAGTTAATAATACCTAGAAAACCAAAATCGACTGCTGGCAGTAGATCCTTTTCCTATTTAGCACCAAAACTTTGGAACAGTCTTCCTAACATTGTCCGGGAAGCAGACACACTCTGTCAGTTCAAATCTAGACTAAAAACACAACTCTTTGACCTAGCATTCACATAACACACTATAGACTTCTGTAATTCAATGTTAGGCTGCATAGATTAGGTCAGCCGGAACCGGGAACACTCCCCATTAATCCCGATGTACTCGTTACATCATAAGAAGGGTGGCATCTACGCTAATACTAGTCTCTGTTTACCCGAGGTTTGCCGCAGTCCGCTGGATCCAGGCTGTATCCAGATCTGATGAAGGACCTTTGCATGGACACAACGACAACGCAGTACTGAAGTGTCAACCAGTCCCTTCCCGGTTACTGAAGTCAGCTGGATCCCGGCCATATCCAGATCAGATGGTGGACCTGCACCTGGACCCATCCATGACGCATCCTTCATCAGCCCTGTGAAGGGCTCATCGACACGACAGCCATCGCCACTGATCCTCAACAATCTCGTCTCCATACCGGTGTGATGACTCCAAATTCCAACCAGATGAACTGCATAATATCCAGTTCAGCATATATTCTGATCCAATCTGACTTCTGACCTGTAATGCTGCCTGGATCATAAACAGACACTGTTCGCTTGTTGGCCAGAGGAGAACTGGCCCCCCGACTGAGCCTGGGTTCTCCCAAGGTTTTTTTCTCCATTCTGTCACCTGATGGAGTTTTGGTTCCTTGCCACTGTTGCCTTGGCTTTTGGCTTGCTTAGTTGGGGACATTAAATATTCAACAATATTATTGATCCGCCTCACTTAAGGATAAAAAAAATAATTCTAATAAATATTTTATATACAATTATGGTCCACTCTTCTCATTTGTAAAAAAAAATTATGTCCATCAGTATACAGTACAGGTCTTAGGCCCCCACCAGATTTATTGTTTTACATATAAATCTTGTTATGACTTTAAGTTCCATTTTTATTTATGTATTACATGTAGTTTAAATATCTTAATATAAAATATCCACATAGAACAAATATAAAATAGATTTGGCTATCCAAATATACCAAACAATTATGTGGCTTTGTAATGTCCTTATTTCACCCATACACAAATGCTATCCCGGATGCTGAAGACACGTCAGCGGCACACAGATGACGAGCTACACCTACACTCCTCATCATGCTGCAGTGTTTGGCTAGTTATTCACTTCTTTTGATCCATTCACTTAAGATGCATATCTGATTCCAAAGATGCAAGTATAAGTTCTCATTAGATGTGTGATCATACCTGGTTGCACGTCTGCTCAGCATGTCTGTCCTCTTCTGGTCCAGCATCTCAGGGCACACATGAAGACGGAGGCGGTCTGTCTAACTGCTGCAGGCTATGCCTACCCTGGGAGACTTCCGGGTAGGGGTGGGCAATATGGCAAAAATATCATATCACAATTTTTTTCAGGAAAATCACGATTCTTTTTTATGTTGGTTTTACTATTTTGCAAGTGACTGAGCATTACAGCCAAACTAATGTCCCTATTTTAAAAACTTAGCCTTAGGTAACAATATATAATAATTAAAAAAAGAATTGTAGACATTTAGGTCAAAGTGGTGAAGATAAAAATCTTTGTCATTATTTTCTTTGTTATTAAAAATTAAGAACGAAGATACACATTACACATACAAAACTTAATATACAAATGAAATAAACAGTGCTTTATTTTTTTTCAGCTACAGTAGGTGTATTTAACAGTAGCATTGAAGAAAGTAATTAAATGAACGGATATGAAAATAAAACAACATAGACTTCACTGTATAATTATACATGGATTCTTATTAAAGCTACTATTAAAGTTATCAGTCAAGAGCAGTGAGTGATTTCCTCTTTGTGGTTTGTTGTTTTGTTAACATTAAAGAGATCGTTCTCCCAAAAATGTTAATTGTCATCATTTACTCTCTCTCAAGTTGTTGTAACCCCGAAGTTAGTTTCTTCTTGCGAAAATAAAAGTTATTTGGAAGAATATGGGTAACCAAACAGTCGATGTACCCCAGTGACTTCTATAGTATATATTTTTTCCATAGTAGGAAAAAAATATACTATAGTCACTGGGTACATCGATTGTTTGGTTAGTTAGCCACATTCTTCAAAATATCTTATTTTGTGTTCAGCACAAAAAATAAATTAATAGGCTACTTTAGAGTGAGTAGCCTAAAGACTAACATAATTTTAATTTTTGGGTGAAATATCCCCTTTAAGGACAAGCGGCAGCATGTTTACTATTAGGCTACTGTCTCAAGACCAGGGGCTCGTTCTTCGTACGTCGCTAACTCAGTAAACTGGATTTGATTGTTGGCGATTTGGCATGATCTTGGATTGTTTGGTTCTTCGACGCTCATCCTGGACTTGCTGTCATAGCAACAGGTGCGCAAGCTTGAACCTGCTCGCGAGCAGGCTTATTTCGTGTTAGCAGGATTAGATCGCGGGAAGTTTTTAACGCAGCACGATAGTGTACTTTTTGAGAGATATAATTTGTCTCATGATTCGTGAGGATGTCGTTTACATCATTAATTTGTTGGAAACGCATAAATGTTCGACTCGTCGGAGTCTTTAGTGCAGGCAAGTTACTATTGCGATTCTTAATATTCCAGGCTAATATCAAATTTTAAAAAAGGCAGTTGACAGACTGAAATCTCTTAGATGTTCCATATCACAAATATGCCAGGATCTGTGCATGCCTCAATAGTTTTCAGAGATTTATGCACATTATTTGAACGTAGTAAAAATATAAATATCAAGCTCACTGTAGCTATACAGTAGCCTATACACGTATGCTTATCCTAACAGAACTGAATTTTTCCATTACAGGTGATTACAACAGGATCCTGCTTGGAGACAGGTGTTTTATGACCCCATTCCCTGACCCAAACCAGTTACAATGCAGCTCTATGAGGACAAGGGCACACAGTGAAGTGAACTTTAGCCAACTAAAGTGTCTGAAAAGCCTGAGGGTTGCACCTGACAGGGCCTGTGACATTGCATGTGCCATATTACACAACATTGCACCATCAGAAAAAATATAAAACATTTAATTAATGTTTAATAAAAGACAAGATAAATATGCTTAGAATTCTTTGAGTTTTATTTTATTGTTCTTTGTAAAGAAAAGCCAGTAATAATCATCTTTTGCCTGCAATAAGAGATATTATGCAAAGTCAGCAATAGTACTCTGTGTGAAATAATATTAGCACTTTTAAGTTCCTTTGAAGCAACTCTATCTCTAGTGGCAGTGTTTTTTTTTTTTTAAGTTGTCAAGTATTTTCAAAATACTCTATTTTCTAGGGGTAGGGGTAAACCTGTCAACACATGCCTTATGCATCAAAAATTAAAAGGAAAAGTACAACACTGCCAAACTCTGCTTCACTGCTTTGGTCAGACTCTTCTGTTGATGTGGACTCCTGCAACTCATATAGCATTCAGAAATAATAGGTAGGCCTACTTAAGTGTAAATTAAGCAAAGTTATTTATTCACTTAAAGATACCTGAGAGGGTTTCTTCACTGTCCTGTGCATTGGGGAAAAATGGGCATTACAAAATGTTGTACTTTCTTCCCTTTTAATGTAAAGTTAGAAAAAGTCTTACTGCACAGCTTCAGCCAACACTTGCTTGGGTACAGATAAAAGTGTTGATGTATTGTTTAAAACTGCACAAAAGAGGAAAACACAATTTCATTACAATGACACTGGGGGAAATGTGATCAATAACTCATGGCAACATTTTTTTACATTAACTACATGTAGTTTCACACATGTAGACTTTCACAAGTCAAAGCAATTAATTACTACTCAAGGTTTAACAGTTGACTTATAGGCTGGGATTATAGGCCTACTTAATTTAATGCAGCAACAAATTATTTTACAGTGTAGATCATTTAAAGTTCATCTACAAAGTTGCTGCTCCTGTCCTCTGGCTGTGGGTCTGAGGAAGAGCTGAACCAGGGATGCCCTCCACAACCCAAGGCCCAGCTCTTCTGCCGGGGTATAACGTGGGTGCAGGACCATCACATGTTTGTTTTTCTTTTTTTTCCTTTTTTTTCTCAGCCTTTTTCTTGGTTGCTTTTATAAACAGGCAAACATTTATTAAAAGTGTCTTTTTAAAAGAGATTAATACAAGTAGTACAAATTACCATTATGTAGAATATTCTAGTACTTCACTTTTACTTGTTCCCATCTAGGGTGGTGACTCTGACATTATTATGAACAAAGTTATTAATTATTTAGAAATGATTAAAATATATAGGCTACTGTAATATAAAAACATCTAACATGGTCACAAACTTAATTTGGTACTTTTTGCCACCCCTCTCTCCTGGCTTTTGCAAATTTGAGGTGAAAACTTTTAAGTAAGTTTTCAAATTCTGCAATAACGTCAAGCAATAACTCTTGTTCTGCTGCGATGAAAAACTGCACGCGCTCTTTGGCCACGGTGAGTAACCAATAGCAGCGTTGCTGATCAATGTTTCTACTATGTATCGATAGTAGAAGAAACAGTGATCAGCAACGCTGCTATTGGCTGTTCAGCATGGCCAAAGAACACGCGCAGTTTTTCTCCCAAGCAGAACAATAGCTTTTAATGGAAGGTTATGCCGAATTTGAGTCTTTAATTAAAACGCCATGCAGGGAACACCTCAAAGTGTGCAAAAGGAGAGAGGGCTGGCAAAAGTAGCAGACAAATTAAATGCGTTTGTGGTGGCCATGCCCATGTTAGATGTTTTAATAGCTTTTTTCTTTTTGTATTTTAATAATTTCATAATTACTTTCATAATGTCAGCAACACCTTCATTACTGGTAAATGAGATTTAAATTATCTTAGTACACTGTGAAATAATTTGTTGCTGCATTAAATTAAGTAGGCCTATAATCCAAATTGGCTGGTATAGCCTACCAGCCATATATCCGCCTTTGATCTCGCAGGTGTCTGATACACTGCGAGAAGAGAGATCTGTCCGTCTTGACTGCGCTTTTTTCACTCCTCCCCTCACTGCAGCCGACTACTCTCGCATACATTTCAGGCGAGGCAAGGCGCATCTCAAACAAGCCTAATGGTTTTGTGGAAGGTAAACGTGAGTTGCAACATACTCACACATCTTAGCCGGTGTGCTTTATATTCAAACAAATAATAATAATAGGCCTACTAAAAAATCAATAACGTGTGAATCATGACACTTGCGGGTTTTCTCATAAACATAACATGCATAAATATTTAAAATCGAAGTAATACTCCAAGGCACTCGAATTGTGTAAAAATGAAAAAGCCTTTATTATATAATGGCTTTTATACATAAACTTGGTGACAGATACACCTACGCGTTACGGCTAATGCCTTCTTCAGGGTGTGTGTACACGTAGGTGTATCTGTCACCAATTTTATGTATAAAAGCCATGATATAATAAAGGCTTTTTAATTTTTGTATACACAATTCGAGTGCCTTGGAGTATTACTTCGATTTTGAGCATAATTATCCCAAGCAACCAAAGAGCACCGAGATTTCACACCCTGTGCAGCACTTCAATAGCATTTTCTGCTGTGATGCATAAATATTTATTATGTCTATGGTTTTTCCAACACCCCGGTCGATGCACTTTAACCTTTAATGGAAAGTCAGACCACAGCGCTATGATTGGTCAGTTCAGTGGAGTGACGCAGACAGCGTCATGCCGTCATCACCATCATTCGATTCGCTAGTACCGATCTATCTTCCATATTCACTGTCTAGTGATCGTCTGTCTGTCTGTCACTGTCCTATGCTGAACATATACACCAATGTTAGTCTAAAGATGCTAACGTTATATGACTGAATCATCTCTGCTGCACGGTAAGACGTTCACTGGTGTTGTTGACGTGTTACCGAGCTGAGCTCATTGATAATAAAGCTGAGCCCGGCAGTCTCTATTGAGCCACATGAGATTTGTGCTAACTAGCCACTAAAGTTACATATGCTGTTAAAGCGTTATTAAAGCGTCTGAACTATCTGAATCGTCGACCCTGACATTGATTATCTGAACAGAACATCAGAGAGCAGTTGTATGTTACAAATATAGTGTTACAGTCTACGGTTAACACCAGCACAGCACAGGCATGAGTTACAGGAAACCAGCAGCAGTTAGCTCATGAATGTAGACTGAAAGCTAATGAACACTAGCAGTGTGGCTTTGTAAAGAACCAGTGTACTTACTGGATGTTTTTAAGAACTATTCGAGCAAACTATTACAGCTTCTATCAGAAACAATAACCTTAAAGGGACAGTTCAAATGAAAGTTCAGTCATCATTATCATGTAGTTATACTTTCTTCTGTTGAACATAAAATAATGTATTTTAAGAAATGTCTCAGTATATTTTTATTATTTTTTCTCTCGGATCTTACAGCTTTGATATAGAGACTGTATTAGCAGATCCTCATCACATTTTTGATGTTCTAAGTTAAAGGGATAGGCTAGTTCAACACCCCACCACCAACCAAAAAAAAAAAAAAAGGAAAATCTTGTCATTATTTACTCACCTGAAGTTGTTCCAAACCTGTACGAGTTTCTTCCTTTTGTTGAACACAAAAGAGCATATTTTAAAGAGTGCTATTACCAAACAGTTGACAGCACCCATTGACTTCCATAGTAGGTAAAAAAAAAAAAACACTATGGAAGTCAATGGCTATAATCTGGTTACAATCAGTCTTTAAAATATCTACTTTTGTCTTCAACAGAAGAAAGAAACTAGTTTGGAACAATATGAGGGTGAGTAAATGGTGACAATTTTCATTCTTGGGTGAACTATCACTATTTTTAAAAGGATCACTCAAAAATGAACATTCAGTCATAATTTACTCTCCCTCATCTTACAGAAATTGTATTCCTCCAGGTAATAAAAATAACAGTAATAATAATAAAGGTAATTGTGACTTTTTGTCTCACAATTCTGACTTTCTCACATTTGGCCCTTTTTTATTTTGTGGTGAAAAAAACAAACTTCCATGTCATGTTGTTCCAAACCTGTGACATTATTATTATTATTATATATATTTTTTTGTGAAACAGAGATGTTAGGCCTCAGTTGCTATTCACCAATTCCCCCCACCCCACAATAACATGCTATGTCGTAACATCTACTTTTGTGTTCCGTGGAAGAAAGAAAGTTTATCCCTTGAAGATGTTTATTCATCCCCTGTTATTTCCTAGGTGGCCTGGGACTGATGTTGGGCGCTGTAGGCAGGAAACATGCAGCAGAAGCGCAATATTCAGATCATAGAATGGGAGGACTTGGACAAACGCAAGTTCTACTCCTTTGGAGTATTCATGACCATGGCCATCCGTGCCACGGTCTACCCGGCCACGCTGATCCGCACCAGGTTGCAGGTTCAGAGGGGGAAATCTCTTTACACTGGGACCTACGATGCCTTCTGTAAGATTTTAAGAGCTGAAGGTCTGAGAGGACTTTACAGGGGCTTCATGGTGACCACGTTCACACTCATATCAGGACAGGCGTACATAACCACTTACGAACTGGTAAGGAAATATGTTTCCAACTATTCTAAGGACAATACGCTAAAGTCATTAGTGGCAGGAGGCTCAGCGTCACTGGTGGCCCAGAGCATTACTGTTCCCATAGATGTCATATCACAGCACCTCATGATGCAGGGCCATGGGGAGCATCTGACCCGCTTTAAACTGAAACCCGAAACAGGACTTGAAGCAAAGCACTCTGTATTTTTCGGCCAGACGAGATGCATTATTGGGCAGATATTTGCTGCAGATGGCATTCGTGGGTTCTACCGAGGATATGTGGCATCTCTCCTCACATACATCCCCAATAGTGCTGTTTGGTGGCCGTTTTACCACTTCTATGCAGGTACGAAATGTAACCGTTGTAATGTCCTTAAGCGTTGCGTTTTTGGGTCGATATACACTACCATTCAAAAGTTTAGGGTCAGTAAGATTTTTTACTGATAAATTAATACTTTTATCCAGCAAAGACGCATGTAGTTTTTAAAAAGTGACAGACTAAAGACATAGGTTACGACATTTTCTATTTTAAATAAATGCTTTTCTTTTGAGCTTACTATTAATCAAAGACACCGGAAAAAAAAATGAATAATATTTTCCACAAAAATATGAAGCAGCACAATTTTTTTTCAACATTGATAATAAGAAATATTTCCCTAGCAGCCAATCAGCATTGTGATTATACACTCACCTAAAGGCTTATTAGGAACACCTGTTCAATTTCTCATTAATGCAATTATCTAATCAACCAATCACATGGCAGTTGCTTCCATTTCTAGGGTGTACAAAGAATGGTGTGAAAAGGGAAAAACATCCAGTCTGTGTCCTGTCCTGTGGGCGAAAATGTCTTGTTGATGCTAGAGGTCAGAGGAGAATGGGCCGACTGATTCAAGCTGATAGAAGAGCAACTTTGACTGAAATAACCACTGTTGTAGGCTACTGTATCATGAGCCGTTTGAACTGAGGCGCTACAGCGATCTGTCACATTTAAATGCGCCAGAACGGTATTTATTTTTTGAATCTCGTTAAGATATTGACAGAATCTGAGAGCTGAGAATTTGTTCCCTTGTGTCAGTGTCCTCTATGCCTTGTGATGCGTGAGTCTCACGGCCAATGTGTGAGAGTTGAGAGTGACAGCTCTCCATTATTTAACATTTGTTTACTAAAGATGTAAGTTATTTTCTACTTGTAAGATGACAAT
Organism: Semotilus atromaculatus; assembly: GCA_031834385.1. NCBI lineage: Eukaryota > Metazoa > Chordata > Actinopteri > Cypriniformes > Leuciscidae > Semotilus > Semotilus atromaculatus. Next base: position 7,831,502 of record JAULUF010000009.1, on the reverse strand, counting down.
ATTTACAATAATTTATTTTGTTTACAAGAGATACAAGTTATATTTTACTTGTAAGATGGCAATATTTACAATAATTTATTTTGTTTACAAAAATAACTATTTTTAAAGTTCTTTATTTTCAACATTTTTAGGAAACTTTCTTTTTATATTAAAACTTAAAATTACTTTTTTATAAGACATTTTTATTTCAAGCATTGTATGCTTTGATTCAGTTGTTTGAAATATTTAATAAATAAGCATTAATAGCTATCTGTGTGCTTCCTTATTTTAGAATCAAAGATTTGCACTCTTTCATTAGAAAAAATAACCGTGAACATATTTACAGTGTAAGCCTTGCCAGTGACATATACACTCACCGGCCACTTTATTAGGTACACCTGTCCAACTGCTCGATAACACTTAATTTCTAAGCAGCCAATCACATGGCGGCAACTCAGTGCATTTAGGCATGTAGACATGGTCAAGACAGTCTCCTGCAGTTCAAACCGAGCATCAGTATGGGGAAGAAAGGTGATTTGAGTGACTTTGAACGTGGCATGATTGTTGGTGCCAGAAGGGCTGGTCTGAGTATTTCAGAAACTGCTAATCTACTGGGATTTTCACGCACAACCATCTCTAGGGTTTACAGAGAATGGTCCGAAAAAGAAAAAACATCCAGTGAGCGGCAGTTCTGTGGGCGGAAATGCCTTGTTGATGCCAGAGGTCAGAGGAGAATGGCCAGACTGGTTCGAGCTGATAGAAGAGCAACAGTGACTCAAATAACCACCCGTTACAACCAAGGTGGGCAGAAGAGCATCTCTGAACGCACAGTACGTTGAACTTTGAGGCAGATGGGTCACACCGGGTGCCACTCCTTTCAGCTAAGAACAGGAAACTGAGGCTACAATTTGCACAAGCTCATCGAAATTGGACAATAGAAGATTGGAAAAACGTTGCCTGGTCTGATGAGTCTCGATTTCTGCTGCGACATTCGGATGGTAGGGTCAGAATTTGGCGTCTACAACATGAAAGCATGGATCCATCCTGCCTTGTATCAACGGTTCAGGCTGGTGGTGGTGGTGTCATGGTGTGGGGAATATTTTCTTGGCACTCTTTGGGCCCCTTGGTACCAATTGAGCATCGTTGCAACGCCACAGCCTACCTGAGTATTGTTGCTGACCATGTCCATCCCTTTATGACCACAATGTACCCAACTTCTGATGGCTACTTTCAGCAGGATAATGCGCCATGTCATAAAGCTGGAATCATCTCAGACTGGTTTCTTGAACATGACAATGAGTTCGCTGTACTCAAATGGCCTCCACAGTCACCAGATCTCAATCCAATAGAGCATCTTTGGGATGTGGTGGAACGGGAGATTCGCATCATGGATGTGCAGCCGACAAATCTGCGGCAACTGTGTGATGCCATCATGTCAATATGGACCAAACTCCCTGAGGAATGCTTCCAGCACCTTGTTGAATCTATGCCACGAAGAATTGAGGCAGTTCTGAAGGCAAAAGGGGGTCCAACCCGTTACTAGCATGGGGTACCTAATAAAGTGGCCGGTGAGTGTAAGATATCAATAATCGTAATCGGGGTAACTTGTTTGATTAATCGCGATTATGATTTTAGCCAAAATCGTCCAGCCCTAACCACTCGTTACAACCGAGGTATGCAGCTAAGCATTTGTGAAGCCACAACATTGAGGCGGATGGGCTATAACAGCAGAAGACCCCACCGGGTACCACTCATCTCCACTACAAATAGGAAAAAGAGGCTACAATTTGCAAGAGCTCACCAAAATTGGACCGTTGAAGACTGGAAAAATGTTGCCTGGTCTGATTAGTCTCGATTTCTGTTGAGACATTCAGATGGTAGAGTCAGAATTTGGCGTAAACAGAATGACAACATGGATCCATCATGCCTTGTTACCACTGTGCAGGCTGGTGGTGGTGGTGTAATGGTGTGGGGGATGTTTTCTTGGCACACTTTAGGCCCCTTAGTGCCAATTGGGCATCGTTTAAATGCCATGGCCTACCTGGGCATTGTTTCTGACCATGTCCATCCCTTTATGGCCACCATGTACCCATCCTCTGATGGCTACTTCCAGCAGTATAATGCACCATATCACAAAGCTCGAATCGTTTCAAATTGGTTTCTTGAACATGACAATGAGTTCACTGTACTAAAATGGCCCCCACAGTTACCAGATCTCAACCCAATAGAGCATCTTTGGGATGTGGTGGAACGGGAGCTTCGTGCCCTGGATGTGCATCCCACAAATCTCCATCAACTGCAAGATGCTATCCTATCAATATGGGCCAACATTTCTAAAGAATGCTTTCAGCACCTTGTTGAATCAATGCCACATAGAATTAAGGCAGTTCTGAAGGCGAAAGGGGGTCAAACACAGTATTAGTATGGTGTTCCTAATAATCCTTTAGGTGAGTGTAGAATGATCAGCATTTCAATGATTTCTGAAGGATCATGCTGCTGAAAATTCAGTTTTGCGATGAAAAGGATACATTACATGTATTAAAATTGAAAATGTTTTTTGTAAATTGTAATAATATTTCACAATGTCACTGTCTTTACTGTATTTTTGATCAATTAAATGCAGCCTTGGAGAGTATAAGAGACTTCTTTCAAAAACATAAACAAATCTTACCCGACCCAAACCTTTGGTTGTGTTCCATCCAAATTCATTAGCTCAGTCTATGTATGTTTTTGAGTGCCAATGCCACTTATATGTGCTTTGAAAGCTTATGTTTTGATTGTTTGAACACTACTGTTGGTTAGCATTAGCAATCCATCTGACTCATTAGAGAGCCATATAATGTCAGTTGCAGTAGTTGAGATTTAATTTGCTCTTATTGGCTCCACAGAACAGTTGTCTAAGATGGCTCCCAGTAACTGCCCTCATCTAGTGCTGCAGGCAATGGCTGGACCTCTGGCGGCCGCCACTGCCTCTACTGTCACCAACCCCATGGACGTCATCAGGGCCCGGGTTCAGGTCATTTCCTTTGCACACAGTATACAGTCAGACACCAGATATGCGTTTACAAAACCCGAGTGTGTTTACAAAACACGGATAACCAACACATTAAGACTGACTTGGCATTATATAATTATACTGTTATTTTTCTGCCAAATGTTTCCTGAATTTAATACCTGACTTTAATATCTGATTTATTGTTTGCTTGTGCAGGTGGAGGGCAGGACATCTGTCATTGAGACCTTTAACCAGCTGATCAGAGAGGAAGGATTCTGGGGCATGACCAAAGGCCTCTCTGCTCGCATCATATCTTCAACGCCCACAGCAATAGTCATGGTGGTTGGTTATGAAACTCTAAAAAAGCTCAGCTTACGACCAGAACTGGTTGACTCCCGACATTGGTGAAAAAGAAACTTTACAGTGTCTGTCATCTGCCCTAATACTCTTCCACTCCACCTTATTGTTCGTTTTTGCCTTTTAAATCTCTTGCCTTGTGATGCTTCATTGTGACACTGCTGGTTACTTTTGGGTGATTATGGTGATTTTTTTGTTTGTTTTTGTTTTAGCTAATAGTAACAATGCAGCTTTTGAGCTCTTTGTTATTGTCAATAAGAAAAAATGCAGCTCAGGTTTTTAATTGGTGTAAGAGGCACAAAAGTTTTTCTTGAATGAGTTTTTAAAAAGTATGTGATCTAACAGATTTAATGTTTTAGTTAAAGTATTTTAAATGTCTTCAGGCGTTGCTTTTCAGAAGGATACAAACAATATTTCTTTTAAGATATTTCGTTTAGAGAACTTACTCCATTCGACTGTCCCTAAAATGGCATTTTATCCATAGTAGGTACAGTTTTTATGTAACTAGATCTTCTCATGTGCACCATGTTTTACCTCTGAATATGCTTTCCCTTGTTTTTGTGGGGTGTTGGGATGTTTTAAGTTGCCAAGGCTGAGTGAATACTCAAATCTCTTGATATCCTTTGCTGAAGATAATGAAAACCCAAAACTGATTACAAATATATAATATATGTATATATATCTGTCTGTGTGCCCTTGAATATTATTTTAAAGTTTTGAGAGCATAGTTCTCCCAAATATGAAAGTGTACTTACTGTCATGCTTTTTTTCTTTCTTCATTGGGACTCATGAGGCAATTTTAGCTAAATGTTTGAGTTGCTCTTTTATGCAATGAAAGTAAATGGGAATTAGGGGCTGTCAAGCTCTAAATGGACAAATTAGCATCATAATAGTGCATCAAAATATCCATATCTGTGCATACAATAGATTGGTTTAAGGAATTGACTGAAATTAAAGTCATTATTCACTGTAAATCTTTCTTGTAAGCCATTTCTGCTACAATTGTTTTGGTAATCAGGGGAATGAGGGCAATGTTTGGGTGAACTATCACTTTAATAGTGTTACTTTAAACATTATGATGCAATTGGAGTGAATTGTGGGGCTATTAAGAGTTTGCTTTAAACCATATCTCTTATATATGCTGTCTGCGAACAGCTGTGGGACCTCCAAATAATTATTTGCCTTTAAACTGTATACTGCAGGACAGCGTTTAACAATCATGGACTCTGTGCGTGTGTTTCTACTTGTCACCACTAGGGAGCAGTCACTTATAAAGAGTTAGCAGATGCTCTGCTCTAGTTTTATAGACATGCCTGATAAACTCATCCCAATAATGATAATTATACATTTAGCAACTGCTGCTCTTCAGAGGCAGTTTAATTTGAACATTGTTTCAGCTACCACGGGGCAGACAGCAAATCAATATTAGCTTTGAATAATTTAAACTTGTAGGGGAATCTGTTAATTTGTGTGAGCATCAACAAATGAATAGTTGATTGTATTGATAAAAAAATATCTATATAGTAACAACCTGAGGAAAGAAGTCAGAACTTACTCCCCAAAAATCTGGGATATAAAAAAAAAGTAAAATATTATTATTCACAATGTCAAGAGGTATTGGAGTATATTTCTGAAACACTGCATGTGCATTGCTGTTGATCTGTAAAAAGTATATTAACTAGTACATATAGCAAATATACTTCTCAATCCTCAAGATTACTTCAATTATTTAAAATGATACTAAACAAAGAAACCTTTTTTAATTACCTCCTAAACAACTCATATCTCATCTTGAATAGCATGAGAAAGCCTAATTATGATTTCTAGACCTTTTTTTTTCTTTCACTGCTTAAAGTGTACACTCTTAGAAGAAAAGGTTCTATCGGTGCTACGCATTTGGAACCCCTAAAAGGTTCTATACAGAACCCTTTTTAAGGGTTCAATAAAAAAGAACCCTTTGGGGTTCTTTGTAACCAGGAAAAAGGTTCTATATGGAACCTTTTAGGGGTTCATTCATTATCAGTTGTTTTGTCCTTTCCGAATTAAATATTTCATATTATTGACAAACATCAAGACCCTAAAATGTATTTATGAATACATGTGAATGATCACAAAATTCAAGAAATGGGGGTTAGAAAATGTATATATGAGGAGTTCAGATGCAAAAGCCTCTAAGTGCCATCTGAAATTTTCTTCTAGAATGATCATTTTTATCAAGCTTGTATATTTAAGTTCAGTAATTTCACTTAAATGACAATTAATAGGTAATCTTCATTGCCATTTAAGTGAAATTACTGAACTTAAATATACAAGCTTGATAAAAATGATCATTCTAGAAGAAAATTTCAAATGGCACTTAGAGGCTTTTGCATCTGAACTCTTCATATTTATATCATTTTATGTAGTTAATCAATATCACACGAAGAGTGCCATTTCAGTTTTTCTCCTCCAAAAATCAGCATGATTAAAATGTGATATTAAGTTACTACAACAGATTAATAAACAATAATTTAATTACAACTACAAAATGTTGCAGAATAATGTAATATATGAATGATTAATAGCCTATAAAGAACCTTTGTGCCAAAGGGGTTCTACCCTTTTAGCATAAAAGGTTCTTTGGAGTTGAGTAAAGAACAATATAGAACCCCAATGAACCCTTTTTTCTAAGAGTGTATATTTGTTTTCATTGTTTACCAAAATCAGTTCAGCTCTGGTTCATGCTTCAAATATATACAGAGATCATACAACAATATAAATATAGCTATAAATGCACAAGCAATGACATGCTGTGATAGGTTGTTATCTCTTCAACACTGAAGCAGAAGACCAAACCAACTGACAAAAAAAGATTTGACCGTTTGGAAGAGCTTATTCATTAGTTCAATTTCAGGGCAAGTGCGCTGCCCCCTACAGTGTGTTTGTCTTTGGGCAGTAGAGTTTCTTTCTGCTCTGATTTAATGATTAGTGCCAGGGCAGTGCTTCTCTAAAGCCTGAGGTTTCCCTGCAGCTGCATTCATGATGGTTCGTTGTGCTTCAAATCATACTTTAGGGGTGGGGAAGGAATGATTTTACACATTTCAAATCCCAAGTTTGCAAGATCTCATTATTCTTTTTCTGTCAGTTGGAAAGTTTTGAAATTTCAGTGCTTCTTTGCTTCAGTGTGAAACAACTTTTTAAATAATAGAGCAACCTTCAGTTTTGGCTCGACCTCAAAGGGTTTATTTGCTTGGTTGGGATGACTGTGAAAAATGCCAGACTGCTTTTTATACAGACTGCCATACTGAGGAAATCCAAATAAATATAAACTGGGACAGTTTTTTTGGAAAGACACACAGCATATGGCATTTCTTCACTTACATAATTCACGCTTCCCGAGATTTGAACGCACGTAATTAAATCATAATAGAACAATGATCTATTATCAGCGTGCTAGCTGCAATATTTTGTGATTGGGGTGCAACATGCAGCTGTGATTAACTAGTGCTGTGATAGGGCCTCCACCCTCAGGCCAGGAAAGTGCTGCCAATGATCAATGTCTCAGCCAGAACACAATGGCACAGACTTCATCACTGCGGCCAAAACCACTATCTTGGGCTCGCAATGACTATGGACTGCTGAAAAGAGCATTATTGTCCTTTCACATAAAACACAATGTATGAAAAGACATTATCATTTTTTTTATTTTTTTTACTTGTTAATACTTGTTGTTCTATAAAAAAATAAAAATAAAGGAAATCCCGCACTATCAATACATATTCATTAGCCGGTGTGCGATGGTAATTGTTAATTAGTTTGTGTATCAAATATTTATTATTTATAATGATGTTATATTTACATTTATTCAATGTAATAAATTGAATAAATGATTCTATTCTGCTATTTTAAAGGGGTCTCCTACAATAGGTTTACATGCATCCATGGTAAAATAATAATTTTCTCATAATATACAGTACATTTCAGGATCACCTCTTTTCTCACAATGTCTGAAATGCTTCGATAAAGGATTTGGTCTCGCTAGACCCCTCCTTTCTGCTCTCATTGGTCAGATGGTCAAGTCTCTTGTGATTGGTCAACCGCTAACAGCATGTGTAAGAAACTAAATGGCCATTTCCTAATCTGAATTTCCCTTCCAGACGCTCCTCATCACTTGTATACACAGTGAAACAAACAGTAACGAGGGCGTCAGTTTTACCATATCAATTCGAGCCTGATTCTTCATTCCTTGGTAGGGTAGTAAGATACCTGCAGGACATGGAAAAGTGCGTACATCTGCTTAAACCCTGATGTGCACTAAACACATTTTCCACGTCAAATACTTAACATTGGTGTGGGTTTTAGCAAATGCAAACTCTAAGTTTGAAGTATGCACATGTTATAAATCCAATAACTAAATTTCTTGCGCACTTTTATCTTTGAAACTTTGCAGACCCTTTACTTTCAGTTGCCTATATAACATACTACATGAAAGGTAATATCCAAAAAAGCAAAATAGGGGCATAATATATACATTGTTCGTTCATGTTTACTAGTGTGGTTAACGAAATGAAACCTTATTGTAAACTGTTACCAATTCGGCTTTCATTAAAGAATACTGCTGAGAGAAACATTTAATGATAAGCATGCGAGAAGCTTGCGAGCTGAGGTCTAAAGACTCAATCACTGATTAGTCAACATAGATAAATGATCAAGTAAAGGTCAGATGGACTGGAGTTTGATGTACTGCTCTTCATAGTCAGACGCCCAGGGCATTGACACATACCGTCCCACTGGGAGTGACTTCCATTAGGTACGTTTCTAAATGAAAAATGACTGAGCATAATAGATGCCCTAATGAGTCTGGGGGTCTCTATATCTATGACATCAGTGGACAGGGTGTTGTCACACTAGGCCATGTCTCTTTTGCTAAGCTGGACGTTGATGAATGTTCTCCATTAGTGAATGTCGATTGGTGATTTGTGATTTGATCTGGTATTACCTCAAACCAGGTCCATCTGAGCCCTGATGATGGGAAGCTTTAAAATCTAGGTGTTCATAAAAAGACAAAAGGAAAGATGAATATGATGGTAACACTTAGAGACATTAGAGAGTCACACAGTCACACTTTATATTAGTTTTTTTTAACTAAGTAAAAAATATGTTAGGTACAATGTACTTCTTGTGTTCATGTTAAATTGCAAAATACTTGCTGCTATTGAGGTCGGACACGGGTGAGATTAGGGTCTATGTATAATTAAGTTCAATGTAACACATGTATGTACACAATAAGAGCATTGCATCAAATGATTAGTTTAAATTTTAGTGCATAGTACTAATGGTTAATGAATGCTGTAAGAATAGATTGCTTTTTGTTACTTCATGTTAGTTATTACACAAACTCATGAGAGCTTATTGTAAAGTGTTACCCATAATAGAAATAAAATTACTTAAAAGCAACAGTCCACTGTTAATGCAATAACATGACACAATACAATACAGTATGTTAATGCAACCTTTAAACGTTCTGCAGGTTTTTGAGGAACAATGGCCCTCCACATCATGGTCTTGGCATAGCGCAGTGTATTTCATGGACCACACATTAGCACATTCACCAGGGCCTTATAAAAACAAAGGAGAGAAAAGATACATTCACACACAGCAACATCTAAAGGCCCATACCAAATCAATTGATTGATGGGACAAACAGTGGCTGATGAGGGTGTGCGAGCGAGTGGATGGGTCCGTCCCTTCTCCTGGATACTTCCTGGAGAAATGACAGAGTGCTCTCTGCCCTCTCTCTACATTAATTATCAACCGCTGTCTCAAAGGCACTTTGTCAAATGAGATAAATGAAACAACATCGGGACAGGAACAAATCAGACTGCCGAGCAGGGGAGGGAGGAGTTCAGCCTGGGGCCCCTCTTTCTCTCCTGGGGCTCCTGTCCTTCTCTTGGGAGGCAGGATCCGGGATGAATGGGTGTTCATGGGAAATGTGTCGAGGACATGTTCAGGGCTGTTTTTAAAATGTGCTGTAGGTCGTTTAAAAGAGAAACAAATTGACAATCGAATATATCGAGTGTACACTCACAATTTCATCAATCGCATATATTTGTAAAAAAAAAAAATCATTAATATTCAGCACTTCGGAATGGTTTTAAAAAAATGCACGGGCAGAAAATGAAACCTATCACTTACATTTATATTCATCCGACAGTTGCAGAACTGGCAGAATGATAAAAAGACTTTATAAGAGTGAACTGACTACTTAGAAGTCTTTAGGAGCTTTATATGAGAATAAATGCGACAGCTCGGATGGTATTAAAGCAATGAATTCAAGGATGTGAGATGAATGAGAAGCGCTAGAGAATGGCTCCTGTAAGCCATTACATCCATCTGGGCGGGAGGGAGGGACCACTGACGTACGTCACAGATGCTTGCTATCAGCAGTGGTCCAGAAGGCGTAACACAGAGACAGAAAGAAAGAGACAGTAGAGACAGTGTGAGAAAGAGAAGAAGTAAACGGGGGGAGACTGACAGGTTCTTAAATCTGAAAAAATAAAAAGGGTTGGAGATCTATTTAGATCTATTAGGTTTTTAAAGTAACACTGATAAAAAGAAACAGCTCAAGATGCCTAATTTTGCTGGAACCTGGAAGATGAAGAGCAGTGAAAATTTTGAAGAACTCCTGAAAGCGCTCGGTAAGTGATCCACTCACTTTATCCTTCACTATGTGTGTAGTAGGTGATCACTAGACTGTTTTATCCTGTTATTTAGGCCGCGTCCAGGATCACTCTCTTCTTCTGCTGTTTCGTCTTCAATAGCATATTCATGGATTAACTAGTGTGAAGAGTAAATCACTATTATTTTCGGGCTGCTGGACTGCTTCTTCAGTCTCTTTTGTTTCTTTGGCAGCATGAGTTGCCTGGATTTGTATTCGACAGTGCAAGAGATTTAGCAAGGCCACGAAAAAGCTCCCATTCAGTGGATTTTTTTTTTTCTTTAAAATTAAATTAAATCTAATAGTTTAATACCAATAACCATTTTATGAGGCCCCCTGCGAATATGGTTTGGTCAAAGTTTGTTCAGAACTTTACACTACCATTCAACTACTTTATACTACCCTGTTTTTGAAAGATGTTTCTAATGTTCACAGAGGCTGCATTTATTGGATTAACAATACAGTTAAAACTAATATTGAACAAAAAATATTTTCATTTTAAATAACTGTTTTCGGGTTTAATATGTTTTGAAACGTAATTTATTCCTGTGATGGCAAAGCTGTATTTTCAGCATCATTAGTCCTTCAGATCCTTCAGAAATCATTTTGCTCAATAAACATTTCTTATTATTATCAATGTTGAAAACAGTGGCGCTGCTTAATATTTTTGTGGAAACCATGATACAATGTGGTTGTCATGATTATGTGATGAAAAGACAGTTCAAACAGGACAGCATTTATTTAAAATGTAGAAATCTTTTGTAACATCATAAATGCCTTAACTGTTACTTTTAATCAATTTAATGCTGAATGAAAGTATTAATTTACTTACTGAGCCTAAACTTTTTGAACAGTATAATGTGCATATTAGAATCAAGAAATGTCATATTTTCAAATAAGAATAAATGAATGGTGAGTGAAACTGATGCCAGTTCTCCAGAAAAGCCTCATGTTTCCAAACATAAAGAGAGACATTTTGGGATGAAGGGGAATAGGAAATTGAAATATTTATGAAACTGATCAAACAGTTACTCACCCTAATAGTTTACACTATACAATCCTGTGCCAAAAACGTGCAATTAGTCCTAGAATTTCAACATTGGCACTATACAAGACCAAGAGCCGTGGCATTCCTTCCAGTCAACACCCTGTCATTACAACTCCTTATTTCCAACATCTGCTGATAACAATCTACTCTGTGGTCACTTGAAAACTATTTATGCAGAAAATGGCATACCACAGCTGTATGAATGCTTGCTTTGCCCCAGTTATGACTTGGAAAAATGAACATCAGACACATTAAAAGACATGAAAGCAGATCAGATATTCCCTTTGCCCCAGTATCTATCGCAGCAGATACAAATAAATGATGTAAGTATACCGTCTTGAGGGAATTATATGAAAGTGGATAATTACAGCACAGTCGAGAGTGATGAGTGCTCAAGGAGTTATTCAATGATTTATTGCATATAATAATCATTTTAATTGGAGACTTTCAATTTGAGACATTTATCCACTCTGTCTCAATGACACAGAGCTGAAAACGTTTACATAAGCAAAGTGACACATTTGGCATAACTAATGTGGCATGATTACATGTTTTGTGTAATGTAGGGGTGAACGCTATGCTGAGGAAGGTGGCCTGTGCAGCAGCTTCCAAACCACACGTGGAGATCCGTCAGAACGGAGAACAGTTCTACATCAAAACCTCCACTACTGTGAGGACCACAGAAATCAACTTCCAGATAGGACAAGAGTTCAACGAAGAGACCGTGGATGGGCGGAAGTGCAAGGTAATGCAGCTCAGGGGTTTTCTTTTGTTGTGATCAATATTTATGTTGTCATTTGAAAAAGAGCATCGAGAGATGACAAATCATAAGAACTATGTACAGACAGCTGCCTATAGACTACCCTTTTTTCAGCTATAAGTTGAACAAATGTGACAGCATAGACATTTATAATATCACACAATATTTGAAATTGAAATTTCTATTCATTAAAGAGTCCTGAAAACATGTATCATGGTTTCCACAAAAATAGTAAGCAGCACAACTGTTTTCAACAATGACAAGAAATGGTAACACAATAAGGTTAATTAGTAACATAAACTAAGAATGAACAATTCTTCTTCAGCATTTATTAATCTTAGTTTTATCAATTTCAACATTTACTAATACGTTATTAAAATCAAAGGTTGTATTTGTTAACATTAGTTAATGCACTGTTAACTAACATGAACCAAACAATAAACAACTGTATTTTTATTAACTATTAACAAAGATTAATAAATACTTTAACAAATGTATTGCTCATTGTTAGTTCATGTTAGTTAACACATTAACTAATGTTAACTAATGAACCTTATTTTAAAGTGTTACCCAAATGTTTCTTGAGCAGCAAATCCACATATTAAAATGATTTCTGAAGGATCATGTGACACTGAAGACTGGAGTTATGATGCTGAAAATTCACCTTTGACATCACAGCTCAATATCAAATCACAGCTCATCACAGATCAAATAATATTTCAAATAAATGCAGCCTTGCTGAACATAAGAGATTTCTTTAAAACAAAAGAACAAAACAAAATTCTTTCACCTCTTATTTAGGTCACAGATAATTTGGTAAATTAGATTATATGGCACACAAGCGCATCAAAGCAATACTGCCGGCTTATCTAGACTAGTTTCAGTCACCCTTATGTCTTCCACCTTTAATCTCCTGGGTTTAAATGGATCTGAGGGGATTCTGACTCAAACGGTTGCACCATCACATCCAGCATAAGATAATGTGTGCATACTAAAGAACTGATGAGCACTGATATGACAGGATGTGTTTCGTGAGGGCATTGAGTTTTCCTTCTGAGCCTGTCGACCCATCAGAGGCTGCTAAAAGGGCAATCGGCGGTTGCAGGCCGAGCTGTCATGTGCTGGAAATCCTTTTTAACAAGTTAACATTTATGACTGCTGCCATTTAACAGGCAAATAAAATGAACCACAGATCTGGCACAAAATAAACATCTGGTTTTGACATAAATCGACACCCAGATATTTTCTATTTAGATATTTGGCAGAGGCTATCTGGCATAATAAAATAAACATTAAATGAAACCTGTATATTTAGTCATCCAAGATTTTAGTTAAGCAGAGAGGATGAGTAATACAGAGAAACGTATGTAGAGGTTATATAGAAGGGAAAAGGGTATAGCTGTGGTGGGCGTCTCTCCTCAGCCTATTACTTATGATTCACTCCCTCAAATCAATGGCCTAAGAGCCTTTAACATTCAACGGAGATCATAATTCAAATGCAAATGGACAGAAGGATTCCTCTGGGAATACTTTGAATGTTCTTCTCTGGAAAGAACAATTTTTTTTCCACAGAGTACTGTAGATGTAGATACAGACGTGCATCTTCAAAAGACTTCCATTAGACTGTAATTGTCCACAGAGCCTGGCCACATGGGAGACAGAGAACAAGATGACCTGCAGGCAAACCCTTGTGGATGGTAACGGCCCTAAAACGTACTGGACACGAGAGCTGAAAGGGAACGAACTCATCCTGGTGAGGAACTTTTCCATCAACACTATTAAAAATCACTCCTTCTGTGTCTGGCACCCTCTATTCTGAGCTGAAAGTTGCATGTTTCAATCTGTTTTGCGATTACTAACACCCGTGATAAACTGCTCATATTAATTTATTTGCTTGGATTTTTTTTTTTAAATGCAACACTGGGTAAACATCTGGCCTTCTGTCTTTTATAGGCCAGATGGACAACAGTAAACTGGCCTTATAACTGAGGAGGTTTTATTACTGGCTTTGCTGCCCCTGAGGGACATCAAATGCCTTCCTCTTTCGCTCAAGTATCTGTTGTAAACTTTAAAGCGGATTTCGTAAAGACTTGTGACGGTGAAACACTGTGAAAATAATCTTTACCATTCTTCACATGGGTCACTCAAAAACATGTGCCATGAAAATGAGCATTCAATAAAGGTGTCTTGTGCAGGACACAACGTACAGTAGCAGCGAACCTTGTGTGACTAATTTCTGAATCACATGCATCTTCTGCAATTTTACTGGTGAAAAAAAAAAGTCATGATAGTTCATGCTATTTATAAGTAGTTTGATATGTGTAGGCCAAACTTAAGTTCATAAGGGCGCCATATAACACAAGTTATGACTGAGGCCCAATTTTTAATTTGCTCACTATGCTTTATTCAGTAACCTCTTCAGCAAAATTCAGTACACTTTAGTATGCCAATACTTTTTTCAAAGTATTAGAAGCACAAACATATTTTTGTTGTGAGAACTATTAGTGATAATCATAGACAAGGCTTAAGCCTATAGTCCCAGACTAAAATGTTCTACACTGCTTTTACCTGAAAGAAACATATCTTAAAATATGTCAGTGCCATCGTTTGGTCTCAAGGTGCACACCAGTAATGTTTTTTTCTAAAGCACGGTAAAAAAAGTTACTTGGATGTCCTAATTGAACTAAGGCCTAATCCCAACTTAATCTAAGCCTTGTCTGTGAAGCCAGGCCCAAATGTCTTTACTCCCTTAAAATTGTGATTTTAGTATGTCCTCCGATACTATACATGATACAACCATATGATCATTTTGATATAAACTATTAAATTGATGTTTAGTTCAATACAGTAATATTTAAAACAAAAATCATAACATGACTTCATGACTTTCTCGCAATAATGCTATATTCTTGTAAACTGTCGTCTAAATTGACACCTAAATAAATAACATTATTTGGACACTTTCTGTATGACAGAAAATAAGAAAACAATCTGTTTTATTTTTACATAATTTTAAGTAGGCTACTGACTGCATCCAGCAAGATCAAACATTCAACCTGGTTATTTAATTTTAAGGATATAAATATATATATATATATATATATATACCCATCTTTTGGGTTTGCTGCCAAAAAGCTCTTTTTTTATTTTCATCTGACTATAGAATCATGTCGCTTTTGAAGATCCAGTCGTGTCTGACAACTGAATATGCTGGAGTTTGTTTTTGGGTGAGCGAGGATTTTTCTTGAAACCTCCCAAACCACATGTGGTGATGTAGAGTTGGCAACTCAAAGTGTCCTCCTCACCATGCATCATGTCCTCTTCCAGGCAGATTTGTAACATCTTTAGTTGATTGGAACTTCTTAATTATTGCCCTGATGGTGGAAATGGGAATTTTCAATGCTTAAGCTATATTTTCTAACAGCCACTTTCTATTTTGTGACGCTCAAATCTTTTGCTGCACATCAGAACTATATTCTTTGGTTTTGAATGATTAAGGGAATCTGGCCTTTCTCATATTTAGTTACCCTAGTGTGCTAAATTTATTTTCATATTAATGGGAATGTACTGCAGAGATATTTTACTCACAAAACAATCTAGGGGTGCCAATAATTGTGGCCAACGTGTGCTAAGTATAATTTGGCACCAAATTACCAATAGCTGGTACTGAGTAACAGCTACATTTGCAGCCCTTTTACTTATTTTTGCATAGTTTTATGTTTTATATTACTTTATTGCATTTTATTTATTTATGTATGCATTTATTCTTTTGTCTTGCGTTATATTTTATTCTGAAATGTATTTCACATTTGGTGAAAAAGTGATTTAAGAGGCCATTTCAGGCTCTATGTACTCTTATTCATGGAAAGTTATTGCTAAATAAATGACCTCAACAGGGAAATACGCTGGACCATTAACACAGCACAACTTGCATCCAGTCTTATTTTTGGTCTACATTACTGTGCTAATGGACCTTGACACAGTTGGTGGCATTACATGATGCAAGACAAGACTGTTGAAGTCTTATTAGGCAGAGCAGTAAAATGGTGATGCAGCTGCTCACGTCACAATTCCTTCAGACTTATGAATGCAAGATAGTGACGCATATCTTTCCATTCATGACCAGCTGTTTTGTCACGAGCTGAATAATCATGCCAAAGTATTTGACCGACTGCAGCTTATTTTAAAAATGCCTTGTTGCATACGCAATGGCACTTGCGCCTTTGTTTATTGAAATGAATGTGTTATTCTTATAAACCATTTGTCTCATGCGTTGCAGCTCTCTTCATTATAAAAGGCTCACTTAAACTTTACTTTGTCTTTATCTGTTCTTTCTTAGCCTAATGATTAATGTGTGTGTGTTTTGTGTAAAAATGGCCACGCATTACCAAAAAGCTGGCATCATGGAGCAAAGTTACTGGCAGTGACCCAGAAAATACTTTGCAAATGTGTCTAATTGATCATGTTACATGTAGGAATGCTGGCGGTGTGTAGGGGCCTGACACTCCTCTTCTCTAATGTCTCCCACGGCACCGCCACACACACCAGATGGCCTGTACTAATACCATTTTTTAAAAGAGTGTGTGAGGTGGTCCTGCTCTCTTCCTGCTCTGGAGCGCAGATGGTGGATAGTGTTGTCAGCTGCTCTAGTTCTGTTTTGGTGTGATTTTCAAACTTCAGTAAATGGCAGCATCGAGATGTCAGAGGCACTTCCTCTTAATTCGGTCAATACATCGGTCATTTCAGTGATGCACAATTCCAAAAAGATAGCTACATACAAAAGTTAAACATAAGACACCTTCCGTACCTTCATTTTAAGGGTGTCTTAATGACTGTAAATGAATCATGGTAAACTAAATGAACTGTGTATAACACTAAAAAGAGTGACTGTGTTGATGGCATTCTCTCTCTGTTTGTCTTCATTGCTCAGACCTTTGGGGCCGATGATGTGGTGTGCACACGGATTTATGTACGGGAATGAGCACCGAGATGAACTGGATGGAGGGATATTCCGGCACTTGCGTCATTGAAGGAATAACATTTTGTTCATGATTAACTTGCACTGGTTTGTTAGTTGATACTTTCTTCTGTTCTAAGTTGGATACCATTTGTGTGCATTAATCATTAGATTAATTTTTATAATTTTTCTTATTAATTATAGCCTATATGTACAGTGTTAGTCAGGCCTGCCACGAGATCTAAGATTTAAGGTGGCCTACAGGACCCTTGGGGAGGGCCGGACAGTTAGGGGATTGAGTGATCCTGGTGTTAGTTAATATATTCATGGTTATATCTGACAAAACATTCTTAACAGTTACGATGATTCATTGCAGCCACGTCTCAAGAACTTAATTTACTTTACTTTCTTTTTCAGTCACTGACCGTGCATGAAATAATAAAGACATGTACTTGTTAATGATGTGATTGTATTTTTTTAAAATATATTTAACCAATTCTACTGAAAGATAATTGATAACGTCTGGAAATGTCGTTTCTTGAAAAAAAAGTATTTTATGCTTGCCATGGCTGCATTTCATGTAACTGTTTTATTGTAATATATTTTAAAATGTAATTTATTCCTCTGATCAGCGGCAATTATTTGAGTACACACACACTCTCTTTATGGGGACATTCCATAGACATAATGTTATTTATACTGTACAAACTGTTCCCTTACACTAACCCTACCTCTAAACCTACCCAGGTTTAGATATTCAAGACTTAATTTCTTATGATTTATAAGCTGTGTTCCCTCATGGGACCGAAAAAAAGTCTCCATATGGTCAAAATTGACTGGTATTACCTTGTGGGGGACATTTGGCTCCCATAACATTGGGAATACCAGGTACACACACACGTAATACATTTTTTTTTTCCAAAATTTGAAAGCTCGTTAATATGACATTTCGTCCCCTTGGAATTATAAGGTTCTGAGGTATTTAGCTTCAAAGTTTTTGCATTACATATAGGAAAATGTGTATGAGGAACAAGTTTCTTTCAAACATAAAAAAATAACAGGGACCCTAAATGTACAAAACACATCACTTAATGTAAATAAGTTGTCACAGAATAAGAATATGTGAATAACTCAATTTTGACAAAAATGTCAGATA
Organism: Semotilus atromaculatus; assembly: GCA_031834385.1. Lineage (NCBI taxonomy): Eukaryota > Metazoa > Chordata > Actinopteri > Cypriniformes > Leuciscidae > Semotilus > Semotilus atromaculatus. Next base: position 7,813,553 of record JAULUF010000009.1, on the reverse strand, counting down.
GAACCTTATAATTCAAAAGGGGACGATTTGCAAATGCAAACAACAAATATGTGGCTAATGGTTTGTAAAAGAAAGAAGAAAGTGTTGGAATCCAACTCTCCATGTGTCATTAAAAACATGTTTTCATTTCATGCTCAGACTTATGGACTTGTAGAGCCTTTTATGGCCAATTTCTCCAGAGACTGCTTAACTAATAATGCAGGGTTAAATCTTAATTGAATAATGAGGCATATCGAACCACCACCACTTTTTATTAATTGTTTTGTTAAATTTCACTGTAAACTTTTATTACTCTGTTTAGTGTTAAAATCTTCCCCTTTTTTTTTTTTTTGGTCAAGAAACTATAAAAGAGCTTGATTCTTGTTTTTTTTTTAAATGTGAAATTTTAAAGTACTCAAAGTATTAAAAATCATAACAGATTATTAATCAAGTCTTAACTGCATTTCCAAATAAAACCTGTAAAGAATTAACATGAGAACTCCAGCAATGCAAATGAATAATTGCATGCTTCAGTGTTAAAATGAGAGTTTGAGTAATGTTTTAAGTTAACTCTAAAGTCACATATCAGTGTAGAACATTATTGCCCCAGGAGACGGTCCCAACGCTCCCTCTGCTGCCAGTGTGGGAAAACAACACTGCGTTTCAGTGCACATTAATTATGCATCCTCATATTCAGAGCACATGAACGTAATTCAGTGAGAAAACAAGCATGCATTATTGATCGTTACGGTTCCAGGCAGCAAGACACACAGCAGGGTAATCTACTACAATTCTGTTTTATTTCAATCTTTAAAACAATAATGAATAATATAAAAGGGCTGTACATGAGAACATAGAAACATGCCATCATTGCCTTCTTTAAATATGTTTTACATATTTGTCAGCATAAACCAAAGCCTCAAAGCACACACAAATGTGGCCCAAGTTACATTTCCAGACTTCTCGTTATAAGAGGGCAAAATGAGACCAAACAGGATCGTTTCTAAGTTCTACTCAGAACACAGGCAGTGATATCACAAATTTGAATACAAGTTCAGATACGGGCCAAATATAGCGTCATGAAAAATGATCCTATACAACATCTGCAACAACAGCTGTCGAAATGAACATTTCCGTGACTACATAAAGAGAGGAGACAGAGTGACCAGACAAAACACTTTAAAACAAGTACTCCCTTTGGTAAGAACAGTCATAAAGTGTTTTCTTAAACATCCCAGCATTAGCTTCCTCCACTACGCGAATAAGGAAGCCTAAAAGCTGAACTACGTAACAGTGAAGGTTGTCTGAATATAAACAGTCAGGCATATATATATATACACATTGTATTTACATTACAAGAGCTTTTGTGACTGTACTTATTCTGGTGTTCCTGATTGACACATTGTGGCTGGTATCTTGGATTTCTATTAATTAACAGTAATACCTTCATTAATGGTGCTGTAATTAACCAGTGAAAAGAGACCTTAATTACATTTCATGTATATTGCGAACAATAGACTAGGGAAATTCACATCATCATTCCTGGTTTAGCTGCGTAGCCCCAAGCACTGAGGCTTTTTAAAAAAACTGAGTCAACATTGTATGTCATTGTCAGACAATTTCTCTCATTTTTTGAACATGTATGTGGTTTAAGTGAACCACAAAAGATTGCTAATAAACTACTATTCACCTTGAGGAGATGAAAAATAAAAAACGACATACAAATGGGCATGGATTTGACCTGTATTTGTAAACCATCCTTTTCACAAATAAGTCTCTCAAAAAGACAAAATTGATTCTTATTGTCGTGAGAATCAAACGAATGTCTGACTAGAGCTGCAGCATGTGCAAGAAGTTTTCTTGCCCTCATGATTAAAGGACAATAACCAACTGGGTATAAAGTCCAGGGGGGGGGGGTTGGGGGGGGTAGACTCAGACTCCAATCTAAAAATTTAAAAAGGTAAAAAGAAAGAAAAAAAAGAAAGTGAGCAATCTTCAAAGAATTCAATGGCGGTCCGATTTTAATTTCAGTGCTACTTCAGTCATCATAAAAACAACATAAAACGGAGGTAAAAGCCCCCCCTTGTCTTGAAAACTTGAGCTTTACAATGTAGTGCCATAGGTGACTTTATATTTGTTGATGTTCTGGAAGTGGACGATCTTGGGTTCGCAGACCGTTCTGCAGGGCAGTAGCCCCTCCCGGCCCTCTCCCATCAGCCACTTCTGCGTGGCGGCTGCCATGTCGCTGGTCACGTGATCTTTCCGCCACCTGTCCAGCCACACCTGAAAGCGCTGATGCAGACGAGTGCTTACTCGCTGGTGAGACTGAAAACCATTGAGATAAACGGAAATCAAATCATAGTAAAACATCTCAAAACAAATTCCTTTATCACATCGATTCTTAATTGTAATTACATTTCTAATAAATATGAAATCATATTTTCCTCTCAATAAGAACATACAGAATTAGAATGCTTAACATTCTGGAACCACACAATTTATTGGGATAGTCCACCCAAAAATTATAATTTTAATTATAATTATAATTTTATAAAAGTCAAAATTTACTGTAAGAATTTACTGTTCCAAACCTTTAAGACCTTCTTCTGTGGATTAGAAAATATATTTTGAGGACTGTTGGTAACCAAACAGTTTCAGTTCCCATTGACTTTCATTGTTATTTTTAAGTCAATGGGAACCAAAACTGTATGGTTACCATAATTCTTCAAAATATCTGCTTTTATGCGCCACAGAAGAAAGTAAGTCATACCGGTTTGGAACGACATGAGGTGGAGTAAACAATGAAAGAATTGTAATTTTTGGGTGGACTATCCATTAAAATATCAACACTCCTAGATTCTGTTCATACAAATAATCAGTTTTATATTATAAGATAATTACAGAGGAAATTTCTCATTCAATAAGGGGGCCTTCAAATATGGTGTTGGACATCGGGGTGCCCTCAAGTAAAAAAAGTTGGAGAAGCACTGCTCTATCATCTATATACCTGATGCGCTCTCAGCTGTGCAGTGCGTCGGTACATGTAGTCCTCCGACTTGAAGACGTACACCATCTTGTAGGAGTTGAGCTTAAACATGCACTCCATCTTTGAGTCCTCGCCACCCTCAGAGGATTTCTTGGCCGTTTCTTTGACCTCTCTCATCTGCACTTCTTGACCTCTCTGGCACTTCCGGATTCGCCTTAGATTCCTTAAAAAAAGAAAAAGGACACATTGTTTCATTTTCAAGAAACTTTCTTAAATTTAGTACAAATCCTATCAAACATGTTAAAGCTCAGTATCTGACAGCTTAAGGAGAGGAAGATCCTAATCTAAAAGAGAAATTATGCACCAATGCAACTGTCTACAGTGCACCTTGGTCTTAATAGATATGATAAAATATCAACAGATACGTTTATTTCCATTGAAAACTCATATCCATGGCAAATTCATATTGATCAAGTGCCAAATCAAGGTTTTGGGTGGATAAAAAAAAATAATAATAAAATAAAAAAACAAAACAAAAAAAACGGACAGTTAATTTCCTTGCTTCAATTAAAGACTAAAATTAGAAGTGTACTTACCAAAGGTTACAGATGTGAATGGGCATAGAAACCATGACTCTTATTTTGAATTCAGGACTTCACTTAAAGAAACTAGCCAATCGTCACAAAAAAAGAAACCAGGTAGGGAATTAGGTTAAATAGCCAGGATATGGGTTGACATTGTGCATTATGCATTGCATGACCATGCACTAGAAATGTTTGTTGCATTACTTTTCTTAGCTAAAAAAAAAGTGGTGCAATGTAAGCTACACAACCTCACACTGCACATAAAAAGAAAATAAATTAATCAAAAAAAAAAAAATTTAAATAATAATTTGATTGTCTGTTTCTGGATGGAGACATCAAGAGCATCCCTCCAGCACTGCACATAAAACATGCATAAAAACAAAGAAGAACAAGCAAATCAATCATCCTTCCCATGCTAGAGCTCAAACGACTGTTGGAAAGAAATACACGCACATTTGAGGATAAAATCCAGACCAGATTTTTATTGACAAGCCCCTCTCTGAAATACAGCCGTGTTTGTGTCAGACCATGGTGAGTTTAATTTCGAGTCACAGCACTACTTTGTAAACTGACAACCCCAATCGAACTCAAGAGAGAATCATCTCTGAGATCTCAGCATACAAGGTCTACTCACTCAAATCTTTGACTATAAAAACATTTACACACAAGAATGAAATCAAGTTACATACAGAAATATATCTGTGAATAGAATTACACAAACAGACCACAGCACACTTTATATGAGAAAGCAAAGACGTTTTCTGAAACCCAAGATTGGGCTATTTTAAAAAGATTATGAAAATCTATTCAAAGGAAAAAAGTACAGATCACTCAGGCTCATCTTATCTAAATGCACAGTCTTCAGTCTCTCCCAAAGAAAATGATGACTTAACCGAACCCCGTTAAGAGCAGGCATTTAAAAACATCTTCCATTTTCTCAGATGAAAAACATTCAAATAAAATTATTTTTTCCACCTCATTAAACGTGTTATAAAGGCTCAACCGCTATTATGCCCTAAAATAAAAAAGGGTGCACACAATTTTAGATGACACCTCTGCACACATTCCCCACAAACACACCATACTTACAATTCATAAATAAGCATAAAATAACCAATATGACTGTATTGTGGCCACATCTGAGCAGAGATAAACAACCTAACAATGAGTTTTCATTAAATAAATTCTCAGTAAAGTGCGAATGCAAGCAGGCAGAGAGCTCATGTGTGTTTGGGTAGAAAAAACAAAAAACAAAATGCCAGGCGATTACAAACAGGCAGCACTTGTACAGTGTAACTCCCAGACATTTTCCCAAGACTACCGTAAGCATTCCTGGGATGTTCCTGTCTTGAGTTGATGCTTGATGGGAAGGGGGCAAGTGTAAAGGACTCATGGCTCTAAAGATGGGTGTACTTGGCTGAGCCTCACCTGGGTAGAAACACAGGCTTCTGGGACAGGTGCTCTCGCAGTTCTGGAGAGGCCGAGCTGGTGTTCAGATATCGCTCCACGTAGTCGGGCCAGCGCTGAAACACACACAGACATTCAAGGTTACTCTTACAGGATAGAGTCACTGTTAATAGCTGAATACATAAATAATCTGCAAGATAGCCCCTCTGCATGACAATTCTGTGTTGTTTTTCATTACTCGTTTCTATGAATGAACCTCATGGATTATGCAAACACTTCATGTATTTCACATCTTTTTTTCTTTTTCTTTGTTGGAGCACAAACCCAAAACTGACATATCCAATGTAAAAAAAAGCTGAATTAAAATCTAATCAAAGTACTAGTGATATTATGTAAAATAATAATAAAAAACATTGGTTGACCTTTATTTTTACAGTCCTGTTCCCCATGTACATACTATGTACTTACTATAATTATTGCAATAACTGGGTAATAACTAGGTACTAACCCTAAAACCTAACCCATGTAGTTAACTTATATTACTAGTACTATCTTAGGTAAGTACACTGTAAATGCAAGTACTTTAAAATAGTGTAACCAAAACATTAAATAAGTACACATTACATACATTTATAACACTTTAATAACTAAACATTTGAATAAGGGGTTACAATATAAATAACAAATTATTTTACAATAAATATTTTTTTAACATTATGTACAAGTGAATTAAACAGTATACAGTGCATCTTTGGCTCTCTCTCACACACACACATCGGTTTACTTAGCTATCTAAATGGGGACATTCCATAGGCATAATGGTTTTTCTACTGTACAAACTGTCCTCTTACACTAACCCTACCCCTAAACCTACCCATCAAAGAAAACGTTCTGCTTTAAAAATGAGGACATCGCTAAAGTGTTGTTTTTGGAGATTTTGTTAAGTTTTGGTCACTTCTGGGTACAAATGTACGTACACACACACACACACACACACACACACACACACACACACACACACACACACACACGCACGCACGCTCAGGCTGCACCTCCAGACTGATGGGCTTCAGAATATAGAAAAGTCCTGGAGGAACTGTGGGACCTGATGCAGAAGTAGTACTTTGACAACCTATTTCTGCAAGGGCCACAATGAGTGTCACCTAGGCCTAGAATACTGTTTGGGTTATTCATGTTGGCAGTCTGCTGAAGGCCAACACAGTTCAACACCACTGCCTGATTTCGTGTAAAACTTCACAGCATCCAAATCATTAGGGTCCACAGTCTGCCACCACCTCTATCATCTCTGTAGGCTATGAAAGGATCAGTAGTTCCCACATATCCCTCCATTCATCAAACAGCACCTTGTTGTTTCTGATCCAGTGGATACTTCTGCAGAGAGTGTTCCTTTGCAACATGTTCAGCTGTTCGGGACAAACTTATCCTGCATCCCGAACATTGCCACAAGCCCGAATGAATTTATGAAGGAACTCCCTGAAGAGTGAGAGGCTGGTGTAAGAGTTGCCAACAAAAAGCTTGTAGTCAGTGACCAACAATTTTTCATCCACAAGGGCTGTAACGAAGTAATAACTCAAATGGTCTGTGCTGAAAAAGACGTCTCCTCTCAAATCCCCAGCACAAATAAGAATCTGCCAGGACACATTTTTTTAGTCACCTTTTTGGGTCAATATTTTCAGATGCTGGATGAAGTACAGCTCTGGAACATTCATTCATCAACCGCAATAATCTGTGGTCTTGCAGGGATCCGCCCATCCTCAGTGTCCAATTTCATATGATATGGAGACTAAAGGCGGACAGAAATTGTGTAGGCCATGATTTGTGCCAGAAATAGTGATGAGCAGAACTGGCCCATTTAAATAACAGCAAAATCTTGCCATGGCATGTCCTTTCTTTCTGGTTTTAGAGCCATTTAGACAGTGTCAGAAAACTCTGCCCCAGTTGTTCGTACAGTTCAGAAACCAATTTCTGGTTCATATCTATTGTCACCTCTCTTCTGAGGTGCAACAGGAAAGAGCAAGGAGGAAATGGCACCATATTTTTTACTTGTTTCCCATCAACACCTCATGCAGCAGCAGGCAGCACAGATGTACCAGATGTTGTTGGAAATAGCGATGCAGCAGAAATGGCGAAACCTGTTCCTCTGAAAGATGGATCTCAGCCTTCAGGAGACGAGTCAGCTGAAGGCCTATTGCACAGCACAGAACGTAAAGGAATAGCACAAGTAGCAAGTTTACTGACAACTACATTGGTAGCAAGTTATCATGACTGGTCTGTCACACCTCTAATAGTCTTAGCCTAAAGAACCTTTCAGAACTTGATGTGTTCTTGCATTTCGTTGTGCTATTTTTCTTTTATTCTTTAATTGTTGGTTTATAAAAACATGCATCAGGGACAACTTTTGCTGTGAAGCAACTTTTCGCCGCTGTGAGAGTTAGCCAAGTCTTAGACATGTACCTCAGTATCCACAGGTCCATCCGAGTTCTCTTCCTCTGTGTCCAACAGCTCCACAGCCAGCTGCACAGTCCCCTTAGACTTCTGGAACAGTAACTGTAATACACATATATATATATATATATATATATATATAAAGCATGTGTAGCTGACTATAATAAATTATATATGCAGCCTATATGATCTCACATAAATTGAGAGACAATATGAAATCTTTGCACTTTTACAAACTCATTTGTACAAACTATTGAAAGAGTCAAAGCCAGTTATAAGATGCAGTTTTTCTTATACATTCACATAAGTTTTAACCTAAACCGTTGAGAAAAAAAAAATACATTATGAACTCATTTGTTCATGGCACAATGTTTCCACCTGGTTTCCACATCAATGCTGTTTGATCTGATATGATTTATAACAGAATTCTGCGCCAAATTGAAATGCTTCTCACTAGATCTCGCTGATACGTTATTAAAGCAGCGGCAAATTCAAACATTTTCTCACTCCAGCTTCCAGCTTGTCTTCCAGCTGTGTGGTAACAGTGTCGCATGATCAAAGATCAGCCCGCAAGTACGTGTTCTGAGCTTGCGCTCAAACGAGTAGCGCAACGGAAATGGCCGGTCTAATCAGTTGGGCAAAATGGTGGTGGCACCAGTGCGATCTAACAAAACTGTTGCACCGGCAGGAAAAAAGGTTGCAAAATGCGACCATTTGGTCACAGTCAGGGGCCCTGATACACAAACGAAGGTGTGGTTAAAATAAAGCAAAAGAGGTGAAGAGGCAACAGATAACAGTGACTTTGAGAGATGTGGTCATTACAACAAAAAGCTGTGATTTTAGTCGATTAAGCGTCTTTGACCGATAGCTTGATGGATGGTCAATTGGTTTGCTTGCAAAACCAACAGAAAGGTCTTATCAGCATTTCATATACACCCAATCCTTTACGGAGACTTCAACTTTGTCACTGTCAATACAATTCTGCTACAAAGAAAAACACTTTCTTTCTACAAACACACCATAATATCCATATTTTACCAATACTACTGATAACACTTCCACCCTTGTAAATTGCTTTTCTTAAAAGTGACTGCATAAAACTACAAAAGTAAACTTTCATTTTGACTCGAACATTTAGTTTACACGTAAAACCCAATGCGTAGCCTTTCAAAGTATATCCCATTTGATAGCGTGCACAACCACAGGCACACGACAGATTCACACTGGAAAGCATCATCCTTGTCCAGTGTATGCGCCATTTCTCTCCAGAAGTTATGAGTAATAAACATGTCTTTTTACTCTCAACGCATATGTGTATTGATGTTGTCACCGCTAGTAGTTTACTGTTGCTTTTCGATCTCCTCCATTTATTTTTTGACTGTGAAACAGCTGTCTGAGCCAGTGTTGCCACCTTGTGAACGAATTACTGAAAAAAAAAAAAAAAAAACAGCAAGGTGCATACAGGATGTGAGCTGCACATACAGAGTATGCGTAGTAAAAAAAAAAATGCATGTGTACACCAAGCGCTTATATGTTGATAACCATATTTGCGTTACGCCCCTAGTGTATGTGTAAAAACCAGAGTATACTTTGGCCTTTAATGATGATCTTCTGTGGTAGTTTTATCTATACCACTCCAATTCCATAGGCAATAAGGAAGTACACAGTGTGTATTGGTAAAGTAAAGAGATAGTCAAACCTTAAAACAGTTCTCGTCAGACATCAGTTGCTCGGCTTTGCGCTGGTAGGATGTCTCAGCACTGCCTCTGGATGTTTGGGTGGACAGGGACCCACCAATGGCTTTGTTGGCACACTCGCCAAGGTAAAGATCAGTCACCTGTACACAGATCTCATCGCTTACTATATGCTGCAGCTGTGGGAAAGTGAAAAGGAAAGAGAAAATAGTATGTTGAGATGAAAATGCTCACTGATACACTTCAAGTGGAATTGAAGAACAAACTGGTCAAAATCAAGTTCCTTTTGGAGTGTGTTTCTAGAGTTCAGCCTGCCAAAGCAAACTTTCCGGAAAAGTTTGCTCTGACTGTTAAACCTGCGAACCGTCACTGCTCTGAACCTCTGCCTTCTTTGACGTGGACATCTCCTCTGGTTCATTTCTTCTGTTCAGTCCGTCGAGGTCATTGCAGAGCTTGTGCAAACATCTACATCGCTATGATCAGATTTCTTTAACTGCCGTTTTAACACTGCTGTCATTTTTGTGGTGCGTTTATTTTGTTATTGAGAGGAAAGCACATATTTACATTCTCATCTAAATGTGGTCATCTAATCCCAGTGGTGCGGGTGGTGTCGGGATGATCACTAACAGTACATTGCTGTAATTGTTACTTCTTTGTACCCCTCAGCGATGAAAATATGAGTATGCTTTGAGTATAATGGGGCCTAAAAAGGACTTATAAAGCTAAAGCCAAAATAACAATAATAACAAGTAATACAATAAAAAGCCCTACCTGTCTCACTATACTCTGGACAAGTTTGTCCATGGTGAAGGCAATGTAGGCATGGATGGTAAACATTTCCCTCAATTGGTCCTCGTATTGAGATGTCTCCATGTTGCCATCCAGAAGGTTTCGCACCATCTCTAAGAAGGCAGAGTAGTAGTCTTCAACATCGATGTCCACTGCAAAACAAACAAGACAATTTTATTTGATCAAAGTCAAGCAACTGCATTACCAACAAACAAATTACAGCCAATCTGTGAGTCGCTCAAGTAGTTTCCATGGTGATAGGGCCCTGAGGGTTGTAGGCAAATCTGAGAGAAATATCATTAGCTCCAACATGTGTTAAGACCCTTGAGAGCGACTGGTGATAAAATTGTCTTCACAAATTCAGGAGGCCTCGCACTCGAGTTCTAAACCTTGCACGAAACACATGATGACAACCAGTGTGAAAACTGAGTGAAAAGGGGAATAAATAATTCGCAAGATGAACCGTTGTGTTCTGCTCTGTAATCTGAAACTTACTAGGTTCTTTCAAACGCAGCTGGATGGCCGGACTGTCGTTCTTCTCTCTTTTCAATCCCAGTACGTTCCTTTCCCACTCCCTCTCTCTGGAGTCTTCCTCGATCTGTTTTTCCGCCTGCCCGTAGATCCGTAGCAGTCGGGAGCACAGGATCTGGTGCAGCCGAAGGAAGATGTACCAGTTATTGTTGACATAGAAGAGGTTGTAGGCATCGTCACAGTTACTCAGCTTCTGCTGGGTAGCTGCTGTATGGCTGAAGAGGAGCTTAGACTTTGCTGACGTCGTCCCATTGTGCTTTTTAGTCCCGTCTTCATCTGGTTCGGTCTCCTCTTCTTCCTCCTCCTCCACATCAGAAAGCTCACCACGCCGGGCGAACAACATGTCGGGGATGAAATGGTAGATGATCTGTTTGATTTTATACTTGTCATCTTTGTGGATGCCAGACTGTCTCTTGACATGGTGGATGATGAGTGCAGCTGCGTCTTCCAGGATCTGACTGTCCTCGTACATAAGGGTCATGTGAGGGCCTGAGGGAGGGGCGGCATTGTCTTCAGAAGCCTGCTCCTGTCGCTAAGAGGATGAAAATGACATTTTTAAGCAACCCGACAACACTTAAGATACCTTTCATTTTTGCGTATGTTCATTTAGAATGTTTCTTACCTCATCATAAAGAGACTCGATTTCATTGAGCAGCGTCTTGGAGCGAAACACCTTTGTGTCATTCTGTTTGAAGTTAATACCTTGGTGATCTAAAGACTTCAGGTAATACTTCTCATTCTGTTCTCTCCAGATCTTATTGAAGCCACGCTGAGCCTCTCGCCACTCCTCCTCTTTAATTTTCAGCCTGATAAGACAAACAGATAATGAATTCTTTGAGGAAAAAACTAAATATAAAGAACTGAATAAGACAGCTCTCCTTGTCTGAAAAAAAAGTGCATAATGATGCTATAGGATAGTAATAACATGGTAAATTACTAAGGTACTACTAAGGCTAAAGTTTGTTTTTTGTGTGCAATTTGACAAAAAACTCCAATTGCGATACATAAACTTTTACCATCTCATATTTCTGCTGCTTGGATATAAAATAAAAAAAAGAAAGAAAAGAAAGAACAAAAGCCGTAATGATCACATAAAAAAAAAAAAAAAACTTATCTCATATTCAATAGTGTGTTAAACAAGTTTTGCTGCCAATAACAGGAACAATAAAAAGTTTTTTTTTTTTAAATATTATTTAGAAATTTAGTTTATCAAAATGTGGAAAACACAGTTCTTTGCATTCACATCCTACCTGAATTTGAAATCAATCAATCAATCAAGAAATTCACACTGTTATTTTTGTAGCAAGTAATCTAAATTTATATTTATTATATTACTGTAATATGAATTAATTTATAATTAATATTATCACAGTACTTAATATTCAAATTTTGTTCTGCACTAGAAATACATTTTGGTCATAATTTCTTCACTTTCACAAAGCAAAACTAGGCAGACTCTAGTCTTTAGTTTGGTTTGAAATAGAAGGAAGAACTGGTAGCTAAGAAATGTTTCAAATAAAGTCAACATGGAGCACTCTGAGGTTTAATAATCAAGATTTTGAAAAACCTGTAGAGCCCTTTATGGTATTGAATAATTACCACATTCACGTACTATGCTGTAAACATTATACTCCAAAGAAAACTATGGTACTACTAGGTACATTTTAAAATAAAATGTTTTTAAAAAAACAAATCTTTCCTTTTTCATGCAACAATGCATGACATTTTTATAGGTTCATGAATTTGCTGGGAAAAGGAGTCAGACAATAACATTTATGCTGACCTTTTGAGTACAATAGGTACAGAGACAGCAGGGTTGGTCTTGAGCCCATCTATGATGTCTGGAGCTTTGTCACCATATATCCTCTGAATAGCTTTACGGTGGATGACCTCAGAGGAGCCTCCAATGGTGTTGTCCAGTCGGAACTTGGCTTGTTCCTCAGCAGACATGCGCGAGAGCCTCTTTTGAACAGACTCCAGAACACGGATAGTGGCGAGGTTTGTCTCCAGAACCACATCAAGCTGCATGACACATGACAGGTTTGATTAATCCCCAAACTGAATATTGAATTACACTGATTTCTATGACAGTGAAGATTCATTTTATTTCTTACCTCAAAGCGCTCATCTTCACATCTATATATATGCTCTTCATACTGGGTCTTTTTGGAGCTGACAAAGGTTGAGTCCTCAGACCAGGATGGAAATGACACCCACGTATCATTCAACACCTGAGAAGTATTCAACATTAGCATAGCGCTTTCACAATATCACTCTTTTAATTTTAGTGCTCTAAATAATTTGCGTTATTATTATAATATATATATATATATATATATATATATATATATATATATATATATATATATATATATATATATATATATATATATATATATATATATATACACACGCACACACTCACACACATATATATACATACATATATATATACACTACCGGTCAAAAGTTTTAGATCAGTAAGATTTTTTATGTTTTTAAATGAAGTCTCTTCTGCTCACCAAGGCTGCAATTATTTGATAAAAAAATGCAAAAAACCCAGTAATATTGTGAAATATTATTACAATTTAAAACAGCGGTTTTCTATGTGAATATATAGTAAAGTGTAATTTATTCCTGTGATCAAAGCTGAATTTACAGCATCATTACTCCAGTCTTCAGTGTCACATTTTTTTAATTATTATAATATGAAATTATTATAATATTATGCTCAAGAAACATTTATGATTATTATCCATGTTGAAATTTTTTTACATTTTTATTTCAGGATTCTTTGATGAATAGAAAGTTCAAAAGAACAGAATTGATCTGAAATGGAAAGCTTTTGTAACATTAATCACTACCATTTCAAAAGTTTGGGGTCAGTAAGAATTTATTTTTTATTTTTGGGGGAAAGAAATTAGAAAATACTTTTATTCATCAAGGATGAGTTAAATTGATCAAAAGTTATACAGTAAAGACATTTATAATGTTAGAAAAGATTATATTTTAAATAAATGCTGTTCTTTTGAACTTTCTATTCATCAAAGAATCCTGAAATAAAAATGTAAAAAACTGTTTTCAACATGGATAATAATCATAAATGTTTCTTGAGCATCATATTATAATAATTTCATATTATAATAATAAAAAAAATGTGACATTGAAGACTGCAGTAATGATGCTGTAAATTCAGCTTTGATCACAGGAATAAATTACACTTCACTATATTTTCACATAGAAAACGGCCGTTTTAAATTGTAATAATATTTCACAATATCACTGTTTTTTTTTATAATTGCAGCCTTGGTGAGCAGAAGAGACTTCTTTTAAAAACATAAAAAATCTTACTGATCTAAAACTTTTGACCGGTAATATATAAATTAGTTTGGCCAATGAATCACACTCAAAATACGAGTGTAGGGAGACAGAGTTTCTAACCATAACTGTACAAAATCATAAAAAAAATAATTTAAAAAAACTGTTGACCAGCACTTCCTGAAGAAAAAAACACCCACAATGGCAAGCTAACTTAATTTTTTAAATATCATGATTATCATCAATACTGGTATATTGACACACCCCTACATAACTACCTGCTATTTTCCTCCAGAGTAGAGTTAGCCTTGAATTCAGAAACAAAACCCTTTTGTGGTGTGATGTTTGTACATACAAGTTGAACTTGTATTTACAAACATGCGTTTACAAACACACCACAATCGAATGGTGTCCTCACCTCTTTGCACAGTGGTGTCCTGCCTGTACATCTAGGCTGCTGGAAGCTCTTGGGAAGGGCTCTATAACTGGAGCCCAATCTCTTGCAGGACGCATAATCAATTTCCATTGCAATGCCTTCAGTGGCTCGCTCTTTGGGAAAGCTCTCAATGTGGGCACACTCTCTGTAGCCGAGGAAGTTCTTGAACCATGTAAAAAGCTCTGGGAATTTCCTGATAACCAAAAAAGCAAAAATGGCAGAAAAAGGTCATAATATTTATTACAATTTGAACATGTAATAATGTGTAACGGATAATCTAATTGGTTTTTTAGTTATAATTATATAATCAAATTAAACAATGGCTACATAAAATCAGTCTGCAAGTGTCTCACAGATTAAATGAATATGAATTCCACTCACCCCAAAAATGGCAAGACCAACTGCACAAGTTCAGCCCGTGAGATCACTTCTTGATTGAAGATGACCAAACAGCGTAAGAAATTGTCATAAGCCTCTGAACTCCGCAGTGCTTTCCGCACCTAAAAAGAGAGCGGAGCATTTAACCACATAACTCACTATAATCCTTATGTAATATATTTACTGTACCAACATAATGCCGTTATATTTGTATTCCATTGTAATCAGTGCAAGACTATATTAAAATCAGTCACCTTTTCAAAAAAGAGAGATTCAGCACCAATTCCAAGTTTGCTGGCTTCAGCCATCGATTCTTTTGCCATAAACTTTTGCTTTTTCTGTTTAGGAGTAAAAAAAAAAAAAAAAGAACATGAATATTGGATGATAATATGTATAAAAGAACAGTGTAAAAGAACAGCCTTTAAGTACAGTAATATAAAGTTTTACTCAAAAGTCACCTTAACAGGGGGTGTAGTGGGCGGCCCTGCGTGTCTGCGGATCTGACAGCCATTCTGGTTAAAACTCTGCTTATGGTTAGGCTGGGGTCTCTTTACCGTCCCTACACGATCAATACGCACAGATTCAGCCTTCTCGGCTGTAGTCTTACTCAATAACTGAGGAGAAGAGAAAAAAGGCTTATGAATGATAAGCTAAATGAGCTCCATGATTTTTATTTTAATAATACCTACCGCTGAACTGTTAGCATCTGGCAGGAACTGGCCGAATTCTGAAAGGAGGTCCTCCTGGTTCTTGAAGAGCTGGGCCACCTGAGCATACACCTGCTGCTCCGTAAGAGTGGGTGTGTAGTTTCCTCCTGCCTCCTTAGCATTACGCTGCTCCTTCTATACAACACACAGAACAGAACGTTTACAGTAAGTATGCAGCATGAAGGGCTGTAAATATACATTACTGTCAAAAAGTCTGGGGTCGGTAAGACTTTTTGTTGTTTTTGTAAGAAGTCTCTTAGGCTCATTTTTGTAACATGTCTTTTATGCTGTATGATGTGTTTTTGATCATTTATTTGCTCAAAAATACAGTAAAAACAGTAATATTGTAAAAAAAAATAAATAATTAAAAATACATGTTCTATTTTAATGCATTTTAAAATGCAATTTATTCCAGTGATGGAATAAACTTTCAGCACCCATTACTCAAGTCTTCAGTAGCTATGATTCCATCCACATATTTTATACGCATTTTGGGATATCACAACGATCACTCCGAAACTAAGATAACATGACCTTGTTTCTTGCTCTGAGGCGCACAACATTTTTTATAGGCTATATGAAAATTATTATAAAAAGTGTCTTCACCTATTGCAGCAACGTCCATTTTTCTTAGTAATATTAAGCGACAGTTTATCAGGAAGTGACGATTTTGTTCTTTTTCATGTTTGACTCACTGGATGGGAACGCTGCTTTTAAAATTCCAATTTAAACCAACTTAAATTCGCAACTTGGGATGGAAACATAGCTAGTGTCACATGTTCCTTCAGAAATCATTCTAATATGTTGATTTGAATAATAAAAAGTCTTATTATTACCAATGTTAGGGTTAGTCATGCTGCTTAATATTTGTGTAGAAACTGATCGTTTTTTCAGGGTTCTTTGATGAATAGAAGAGAACAGCACATATTTGAAATAGAAATCTTTTCTAACATTTTAAATGTCTTTACTGTCATTTTTGATCAATTTAACGCATCCTTGCTAAACTGAAATATAAATTTCTTTCATAAAAAAATAGAACAATCTTACTGAGTGCAAACTTTTGAACAGTAGTGTACTTAGCTGAATAAAAAGGTTGGTTGAAATTTTGAAATAGATATTGCCCATAGTGTCTCGGCTCTCACCTGGTATGTGTGCAAAATTTCCAAGAAGGATTTGTAGACCTCTGGCTGGCCCTGAAATCGGTTCTTGATTTTGTTCACGTAGCTGATAGCATGGTTGAACTCAACAGGCTGGTTATTCTGTAGAGGGGTTGAACCGGCAGTGCTGCTACTGATGGGAGTGTGGGACTGGGCCGAGGGCGAGCGCGGGGAGGCGTACGAGGGAATGGACGGATTAGGCTGGCTCGTTGGGGTAAGTGCAGGAGACTGCATTGGCTGTGGAACACAAAACTAATTTAGACAATTGTGCAAATATACAACCCAAATCTGTACAGAAGGTAAAATAATTCAATTTTACCTTGCTGATCTTGGCAGGGGTTGGCTGGCTAGGGATGACCACGGCAGCAGTGCTGGTGGGAGCTGCTGGTTGGGTCTGGTGCTGTGCTGGCTGTGTTATGGGGAGGTTCTGGACTGATATACCATGCGGGGTGATGTGGTGGATCTGGCCAGGGGTGGTCACATTAACCAGATCATTGGTCTGAACCTCAATCTTGTAGCCAGGAGGCAGGAAGGTGTTGAAGCCCATGATTAAGTCTGGATGACCTTTGAAGAGCTGGGAAACTCTGCTGATCACACCTGGTGTATCAATGCTGACAACACAAGGACAGTAGATTTATGGTATTTGATTTGCAGTGTCCCAAGAATCAATCCAAGTGTCCAAAAACACATGTTTATAACAGTGCATAACAAACAATATATTAAATAATATGTAATCATGTTATTTAATAATAAAATTAATTGATAATTATGTATTATGCATGTTTTATGTAGGAATTTAAATTTTAACATCTCCTGTTTACCTACATTAAATGAATGCTGGCTTCAAAATCTAACTGACAGCGACGATTGCATATATGTAGAGTGAACTGTGATTGGGTACAGGTGATTTATCCGTGATGTATCCAGGATGTCTCCACAATCATTTAGTCAAGTCAAGTCACCTTTATTTCTATAGCGCTTTTTACAATACAGATTGTATCAAAGCAGCTTCACAAGGATAACATGAAAATAATACAACATTTTTTAGTTTGTTTCTAGAAGAAAATTGTGTCATCATCCACCTTAAGTAAGGCAGATCAATAATATTGTTGTATATTTAAATGTCCCCAACTAAGCAAGCCAAGAGCCAAGGCAACAAGTCAGTTGCCCTTGCAAGCTCGCAAGCTTTAGAGTGCCACGATTCAAAATCAAATCAATGATGCATTAAATGAATAAAACACATAAATAAAAAAAGCCCCTGATTCATTGTGATTATTTAACCATCTATAGGTTTTTTTAATAGAACGGTCCTTTTTAATAGAATTGGTTCTCGTACACTGATGAGTGTGAAGAGCAGCTCTAATTCAGCATTCGTATACTCAGATCAAAAGCCTGACACCTAAGCTTAAAATATGACACTTCTGCTGCCTTGCAAAGCACTAGTATTTCCTATTTGGAAATGCAAGTCTATTAGGGGTGCAACAGAGCACAAAACTCACGGTTTGAATCATATTACAATTTTGGACCGGAGATAAACCAATTTTGTTGCGCTTTAACTTTTACTGTATTCTGGTTAAAGTTTGCAATTAATCTGCGGGCCACATGCGTTCTGAACCGTGGGGTCTGGTCTGATCATGGATCAACTATGATCTGTTACTCCCCTAAAATCTATGAACAGAACATATGGAAACATGAAACTATTTAATCAGTAATAAATTTGAATGTGAATTTTAGAGGCAATTGTGCAAACTTCATAAGAAAATAACAGTAACATATACAATAAAATGACATACAAACTAATCAAATGCTTGGCTTACTGGTGCAAACAATTCCTCTTGTCACTGACAAAGAAAGAGAGGTTAGAGCACAAGCAACAAGGAAGAACAAAGACAGGTTAAGGGTTTCTCTCAGCAACCCAGACCGAAGATAAAGTCCCCAGGGCACTCTGCACAACTAGATCAACCCATTCGCGGTGTGAAGCTAGCCTGAACCAGAAGAGACAGAAACACAACAAGCCCCAAGAAGATAAAAATGTTTTAACAAAAACAAAACTCACGCTGACCTTTGAGACTTGAACTCCTTCATGATATCCAGGAAGTCATTGTAGACCTGCGGCTGATTGCCAAACTGAAGTTTAACTTGATCGAGATAGGAAAGAGCATCTTCAACCTGAAATCACATAAATCTTAGCTCTCCATCTAAACTAATGCAGATAATTTCCATACTGTACTAGACAGATCTCTTACCTTAAGCCTTTGAAACTGCTGTTGGCCCAGTGTTGGGGCAGGGGCTGGGGTAGCATGAGAGTGCCCCTGGCCCACAGGCTGGACAGCTGGCCCATGGTGATGAGGCCCACTGTGCACAGCTGAACTGCTGGTGTGACCATGTCCCCCAGAATTCTGGGCCATTGACAACTGTTAGAGCAGAAGTATAAATGGTTAACGGTCCCATAATGTACAACTTTCTGAAGTTTTATTTTCGGTTTTGATGTCCTTAAGAATATAGATTTGCGGTATAAGTACCTAAAACCATCTCAATATATTTTTACAGCTCCTTTCTCAGGAGCTCTGCCAAGAACAGGTTGATTTTGGCCTGTCTACTTAATATTCATGAGCCTCTCTTCTGGTTGGCCCGTTGTTTTCTGAGTGACCCACCATTGGTGAGTGTGGTGACTGAGTAGTTCTGACATCACATTTATACAGAACAGCTCGTGAAAAGGCACAGCTACTTCATGCAGGCTGTGTGCATTTGTCTGTGGATCGACTGATTTGAAACTTATATGGTAGTTACATAGCCCCTAGACCTCTGTTATCATGAAAAAAGCTAGGAAATTTCAGTTTTGACACTATGGGACCTTTAATTATCATGTGAAGTAAAATGTCATTTCCTTTTAAAGGTATGCAATGAATTCTCATTTGTATATTTTTACATAGCCCAGAAAGGGCTTTAAATAAATTAAATGCACAGTGCTTAATCTGTCATCATTTTGTCATCTTCTGCATCTTTTGATCAATGAATTTCCATGGATTTTCCAGTCAATCATGATTAATGGATTCATTATTTTTATTTAATTTATAGAAGTTGCACTCACAAACAGCAATTTCTCGCAAATTAAATATTTAAATAGTAGAGTGTACCTCTAAATATAGAAAGTAAAAAAAAAAAAAAAAACGATCTAAATTAAAATTGGCTAAACATTGCAAAAATGTATATAATATATTATATATATATACACACACACACACACACAAACACAGTACCAGTAACAAGTTAGGAAACAATACTTTTTAATGTTTTTGAAAGAAGTCTCTTATGCTCACCAAACGTGCAATTATTTGATCGAAAATACAGAAATATTGTGAAAAATTATTACAATTTAAAAAATAATGGTTTTCTATTTGAATATACTTTAAATTAGGGCTCAATTAATTGCAATTTACATGTAATTGCGCTTAAATCAAGATGGCTTATCGCGATTTTGAAATCGCAAAGGCTGCGAATATCTTTTACGCGCTCGTAGAGTTTGAGTCACTTATAACGTGCATTTGAAAAAGCAACACTCATCAAACATCTTTCCAAACATGAGAAGCATTTATGAACCTCTTGTCCGACAAAAGACAACATTTAATAACATGCATTTACACCAAACTCACTTCATAACAACAGATTAGCATAATTTGTGATGTGGCTTCTTAAGGCCTCATTATGCTTCTGCGTCAACTCCACGGCGTAGCTACGTCTTCACTCCCACGGCGTCGTGGCCGTTTTATGGTTCTGCGTCAGGTTGCGTTGCAGCGCGTTGAATCTGACCAATCACAGCCCTTGCGGTCTGCGTCGCCTCGACGTGTAGTTACAATTTTTTGGAGGTGCACGTCGAGCTACGGCGTAGGGGTCGGAGACGGGTTCGCGGCGACACAGAGGGGTCTGCGGGGGTACGCCGTCGATTTGACGCAGAAGCATAAAACAGGCTTTACACAGAATAAGGCAGTCGTGTATTTATAAGTCATGTTTAATCAATCAAAGCATTAGAGATGCACCGATTGACCGGCGCGTGACCGGAACCGGCCGATTTTCACGTGATCGGCCATGACCGGCGACCGGCCGGTCATTCTGACACATGCCGATTTTATGCCGGTCAAATGCACTTGGGCACCGCATGATTAACGTCGCGCAACATCAGTATCACACGTGCACACGGAATGCACATGTAGTTGAAACCTCGTGAATTCCGGCCATTTCACACCGCAAGTCTGAGCGGCGCGTATTTTTTCCGGCTTGCATAATCAATGAGTGCATTCACACCGGGAGCGGGAGCAGCGCGTGAGCGTCAATCAGGAGGGTTGCGTGAGCAGAAGTGAAGCGGTTTCGGCGCCGTGTCTATTTTTGCTGGGCTGATCACGCTCAATTAAAGTGAAAGCACACTTTTGATGGACAAATAAAAAAATGGCGGGGCATATTTATCGTGTCTGTGTGAGAGCGCCCTCTGGAGTTCAAATGGAGCAGCATTTACTACTGGTCAGCCGCACTGCACTGAAAAGATGTGCATTAAAATCGCAGCCTTTGCCAAATCACGTGCGGTTTTATTGCAATTAATCGTGCAGCCCTATTTAAAATATAATTGATTTATGTGATGCAAAGCTGAATTTTTGTCAGCCATTACTTCAGTGTCACATGATCCTTGAAACCATTTTAATATGTTGATTTATCATTATTTTTGGAAGGAATTGTTCTGCTTAGTTTTTTTAAGACCGGTTCTATATGCATAATGTGGATGTGCATATATATAATACATATACATACACACACACACACACATACATATATACACACACACACACACAGTGCTGGTCAGAATTATTTGCCCCCTTGGTAAATATGATCAAAGATGGCTGTAAAAAATAAATCTGCATTGATTATCCTTTTATATATATAATATATAGTAATATATAGTAAAATAATTGAAATTGGGGGAAAAAAAATCACATTATGAAATGAATGTTTTTCTCCAAAAAACATTGGGAACAATTATCTGCCCCCTTTTATTAAATACTTTTTGCAACCTCCTTTTTCCAAGATAACAGCTCTGAGTCTTCTCCTATAATGCCTGATGAGTTTGGAGAACACCTGACAAGAGATCAGAGATCATTCCTCCATACAGAATCTCTCCAGATTCAGATTCACAGATCCATGTTGGCGCTTCTTCTCTTCAGTTCAGCCACTCATTTTCTGGTTCAGGTTAGGGACTGGGGTGGCCATTGCAGATGCTCTTTTTTTTCAAAGAGCTCTTTTTTTGTTTTGTGATCTGACCACAGAACGTTTGAAATGTAACTGACACTACTGGAACTTCAAACGGGACAGGTTCTGTGATCAAAAAAAAAAAAAAAAAAAGTAGCTTTTTTGGCAGCAAACACTTAAAGGAGAACTCCGGTCAATTTTAACATTGAGCTAATTTTTTGTACATTTGGAGTGCTGTCAGTACAGAGAACAACGACAAAAATCGGCGTTGCCTACACCGTGTTATCGTCTTTTTAAAATGTGCTCCCTGTTTACTTCAATGGGGCAAGTTTTAAACCTGCTTTTAGCCTCTTAACATCCTTGATATGTCATTACAAGTGCACAGACATGTGAGTGGTGTTTTTAAGAGTGAACACGGTCAATCTGACTGCAGTAGATGTGAAAGATATGAATAAAAATTATATTAATTCAGCCAGCTCACATACCTGTATTTATTTCCTGTTTTCGGTCGAAGCCCACAGTAGTCGATTGTGGAGTTCGCATGCGCGATCATTGATAACTTAGCAACAGTGGAGACTCAGACTGTCAGCTGTCAGCCGATGACGGTGTGTGTGTGTTCGAGAATATCAGCTCAAATGGATAGTTCATCCGAATCAGATGTTGAACACACGGAGGAGGTTTTTGAGTTTGATGATCGCGAGCGCGAACTCGACAATCGACTACTGTGGACTTCGATCGAAAACAGGAAGAAAATACAGGTATGTGAGCTGGCTGAATTAACATAATTTTTATTCATATATTTCACACCTACTGCAGTCAAATTTTAAAAAGACGATAACACGGTGTAGGCAACGCCGATTTTTGTCATTGTTCTCTGTATTGACATCACTCCAAATGTACAAAAAAAGGAGCTCAATCTTAAAATTGACCGGAGTTCTCCTTTAAGATGGGTTTGGTGCACACAGGGATAAAAAAAGTACCCCATGTGTAAAATGAAATATTCTGCTGTTTGGATCTTCCAACAGGACAATGATCCAAAAACAAACATCCAAAATCAAAACAAAAATGGGTCACTGAGCACAAAACCAAGCATCTGCAATGGCCATCCCAGTCCCTGACCTGAACCCTATAGAAAATGAATGGGCTGAACTGAAGAGAAGCAGCATCAACATGGATCTGGGAATCTGAAGGATCTGGAGAGATTCTGTATGGAGGAATGATCTCTGATCTCTTGTCAGGTGTTCTCCAAACTCATCAGGCATTATAGCAGAAGACTCAGAGCTGTTATATTGGAAAAAGGAGGTTGCAAAAAGTATTTAATAAAAGTTCCCAATGTGTTTTGGAGAAAAACATTTATTGCATGTGATTTTCCCCCCAATTTCAATTCTTTTACTTCAATGAAAGGTTACTTTTGCTATCTTTTTTAAATAAAATATCAAAAGGATTAACGGTGCAATTTATTTTTTACAGCCATCTTTGATCATATTTACCAAGGGGACAGATAATTCCGACCAGCACTGTACATGCATACATGTTTCCAGATTATATTTAGATTTGATATTTCTAGATTATATATATATATATATATATATATATATATATATATGGACATCCACACTGAAATGATGTAAGTGTGTTGTTCACTTTTTAGTACCTGATAGGTCTGTGAGACAGAGTACTGCATGCTGGACGACGGCTGCATGTTATCCGGTGCAGTCTCGTAGAGGGAGGACTGGGAGGCAGAGTTGAGGACGCGGTGCTGAAAGCTGTCCACACCCCCGGGGAGCCGCCGCTGAGAGCCGATCACTGTGTCCTGATCCTCCAAGCGCCGCTTCATTATGTACTCATTCTCCTCACTGCGGCGGAATCTACAACAACAAAACAGCAAATATTCATAAGAAAATTGTACATACACTAGTCAAACATTTGGCACAATTCATGTAAATTTTGATCTTAACCTGATAGTTCACCCAAAAGTGAACTAATTTGGAACAACATGAGAGTGGGTAAATTACTGAATGTTTGTTTAAACTATTTCTTTAAAAAACACATGGTCTAAAACCAGAGGCCTGTTGCAGGAAGCCGGTTTCAGTTGCTAGCCAGGTACGTTTGAGATTAGTTTGAGCAAACTCTTGTTGTTTTGGGCTCAAGAAGGTGGATTTGTTTTTAGCAGTGTTCATCGCCATATTAACTTACACTTCAGGGCTAACCTACTCTGGAGCAGGTTTTAGTCTGGAATAGAGATCCCAAACCAAAACTGAACCAATCATATATATAAATACATATGTGTGTGTGTGTGTGTGATGCAATAAAGCCACTCCCCCTGAACCCCTAAATTAAAGCAGATAATAGCTAAATTAATTATATGAATTATAATCATTTATATTATTAATTACTATAATGTATTCATATAATTATCATATGAATTACTAATTAATATTAAACTTTCCATTAAAATTAATATAAATATATACATACACACTTTAATATAAAAAGCTTTTAAAATGACTAAGCTTACGTATTTTCCTTAAAGCACTTTGTGAACCAATATAAACAATTATTTAAATTCGGTTGATTCACTTCCATTGATTTAGACAATTGCTTTTAACTGCCTTTTCAAACTTTTACTGCAGCAGCAATGTTTATTCCTGCCTTAAAAAAATGCATTTACATTCATGATATCTTCCATAATCTCTTAATCTTCAGGAGACGTGAATTGTGCCGGCTCTCTCGCGAGAAGTGAATCACAAAGTTGACAAAGTTTATATTGAGTGTTGTGAGCCCAGAGGAAACCGGATCTAAACAACTATGCATGTATTTGTACAGATTTGCATAGTTTGTCAACTTTAAACCTACTCTGAAACTCAGAGTTTGTTCAGCTAGCTTCATGCAACAGGCCACAGAAATCAGGTTTTCTAGACAAATACATGTAGCATTACAAAACTAAAATGCATTATTTGAATAGATAAGTTGGACTGGATAGAGCAGGTAAATGAGCCACAGTACAGCAAACATCCCAGGTGACACTTTATAAAGTTGGTTGAGAAAAGCCAAAAGTGTCACCGTGAAGGCTATAGCGTAGTTTTAATTTGTTCAATATTTTTGGCAACTACATAATTTCCAGACTTTCATGTGTGCCATTTCAGTTTCGATAACTTTACTAATATTCCAAAATGTGACAACATGAGTACAAAAATAATGGCTATACACAAAAAGTCACAAGATTGGCTAACTCATGCCTCATTACTAAAGGCGTGTCGAAACATTTTCTTGAAATTTCTGGTCTACAGATTAGTTTATGACAGGTTTGGCTGAATTATTGTATTATGCATAATAACCCTAAAGTGTTTAAATCCCACATTGTCTTGAAAAACTCTACGTGTCAGCAACGTATGACACCTGTCAAATGTACTCCACTGCCAAATAATGACCCTAGATGTTTGATCGACTTAGTTATAACTTACACTGTCCATCATTTGTCGTTGCTTAGCGCAGATCGGCTAACAGATAGCACGGCATTATGAGTTTGACCTTTCGCCATTAACACATGAGACTTTAAACAATGTTACGGTTTTCTATAAACCCGTGTAGGCGGATAGTGGTGTGTAAACAGTTACACTGTAAGGGAAACATGCTGGGGCACGTGTGTTGTCTCACTTTTATTTGTTTGAATGACTAAACTCCGTTTCATCCAACCGTACAGTTTCTTGTCGTCTGAGTGTGTCAGGCCTGACCCACACACTCAACAACACACTGAAATGCACAGTACAACTTGATCGAACACACGTGTTGTGTATTTAAATTAGTACATGTGCCTGTTTGCTAATGTTCTGGATGTTAAAACGCGTTTTACCAAGCCGTTAAAGCTTCTTGAACCTCTGAGGCGTTGAGCGGTAACCGCCTCTGTCCGATGCAGAGTTCAGTCCAACACAAACTGATCACACCAAAATAAAAACACGATCCGATGACTACCACGTCCACCGATCACAGCAAAAAACATCTAATAAATCAACAAACACCGTGAAAATGTGATAAGGCAGCCTGGTTAGCACTCCATGTTGTGAGCTGTTTCTAGCTACAAATCAGGAAGTCCCACTGAACGATTTCTACCGGTAAACACACAACTGTTCAATGATCAATGCAGCACCGTTATCCGGTAACATTAGTCCAGAAGACGTCAAAAAGCCAGTACTGATCTCTAACAGGTCAAAGACAGAGAACGATAGCTAGACCCTCATGATGAGCAACTGATCAATCCAGCAAAGCTTAAAAACCTTATGTAGCCATTCAAGCTAAGTGCGGCTAGCTAGCGCCTCGACAAATACTCTTATATAATCACTGCTGTGACATGCTTCACTTCAAAAGAAGATGTCGCTATCTTTGAATTTCGCATCGCTCGGGTGATTCAGATGCAATTTGTTGAGGAAAGGAGTTTAAGCGTCATCAACTAGAGTTAGCTACTTTTAGCCTGAATGAAGCACTGCGACGACGACAGCTAGCGAGCGTCCGCTAGCACGCAAGAGCCAACTCACCCCGCAACAGACACTCCGGATGACTTCTTTCTGCTCCGCCGAGAAATCAAAACATATAAAGCTCGGTAACAGCGCTCTCAAACGTTGATTCGTGTAAGGTTCGGATTTGAAAGGTAAATTAAAATACACGTAAGCACCATTCAGTCAAGGCGCCAGACCTCAAATTGCATGCTAGGTTGCTAATTGGCTAACATAGGAAAACAACCTCAGCAGGAGGATCCTCTGATGGGGGCGTGGTCTCGAAGGAGGCGGAGTCAACGAACTCCAACCGAGAATAACGATTGGTGGGGCGTTGGTTAAATTCGAATATATCAGATTTCTGCTGGGTTTACCCGCCTCCTTCTGACAAAAGCAGCCAGTGGTGGGGATTTTGATTCATCTCAGTGAGTCGACTCATTTGAATCGGTTCACTAAACGTTCCTACATCTCTGTTTGCTGTTGCTGGCAGCCATGTGTGGATGGATCTTTGCATTCGTCTACAATGAACTTTGCAAGAAATACGTTCAAAAGAACGTACTTCATCAGTGACCAAATCAGATAGCCTGTAGGTCTGTTAACTAGCTTTTCATCTAGAAAGCTTCACTTGTCTGCAAACATATGATAGGCTACACTTTTTTTTATTTTATTTTATTTTATTTTATTTTATTTTATTTTATTGACATTCGGAAAACATGCCCAAAAGGTCTTCTTTGTGTTCTGAATTAATCATTGACATTTACTTAATAAACAAACAAACAGTCTTTTAGTCATTTGTTTTGGTTAAGTCAGTTACATTTTATAGTTGCAATAATGACTTTTCGACATTTTCACACATTCCCATCCCATCTCTTTCTTTCCATATGAACGAGAATTTCTTACATGAACGAACGACTCATCCCCTCAGTGCCGTTTCAAGTCTTGTTCAGTGAACTGAGCGTATTTGTTCACTTGGTCTAACTAGAGCCATATAGATACGTCAGGTCAGAGGTCACTCTTCTGGCCAGAACTAGACTAGCTTACGGCTGTTACCCAAGGGGGTAATCCATCCGCCGGAAACTGAAGCTTCCTCTGGGGGCCGCCATTGTAGCTGGCTATCACTTGCTGTTAGCATCCCATTGACTCCCATTCATTTTGGCGTCACTTTGACAGCGAATAACTTTACATCTGAGGCGTCCAAAGACTCCATTTGTTAATTATTTATTTCTAAAGAAACACGACGATGTATAAAAGGCTCCATTACTTTGTATCACGTTATGGCCCCGTAGAAGCCGTTTTTGTAAAAATAGGCTAATGATTGCGTCATAACCACGAGACTCTCTGTCGCACAGTAGAGAAGTTACCGTATAAACAGGAGCAGAAGCTCACAGGCAATCTTTACTGTCTAAAGTCAGCCCATGCCATAGATAGAGTCCATAAAAGCAACACGACAAAATATATCAACAACGTTTTTGAGGAATTGGAAATAATTTGATATGTGGCAAGTGAAGACAGATTTGTCTTGGCACAGCTGCAGATTTACAACTGTCAGTCAGGTTGCTCACGTCACATCTACGTCGTCAAGCTCAGTGTGAGTCTGCGCAGTATGGCTATCAGAAAGTGAGTGCTCCTATTGGGCTTCAGTTCTCTCCGTTGAAATCAATGGGGTCGCTGTGTCCATTTCTTTTACTGTCTATGCTGTTACCGGAAGCCAGTGATTATAGTTTATAAAGTTAGAATGTATTTTTTGGGGGAAAAAAATGCATCACTTCGCTTCAGAAGGCCTTTATTAACCATAAGGTCTTATGGATTACTTTTATGATGGATGGATGCGCTTGTTCGGGCTTCAAAATCTTACTATTCACTCCCATTATAAAGCTTGGAAGAGCCAGGATATTTTTTTTATATAACTCTGATAGTGTTTGGCTGAAAGAAGAAAGTCATATACACCTATGATGGCTTGAGGGTGAGTAAATTATAGGATAATTCTCATTTTTGTGTGAACTAACCCTTTAATCTTGTCATTATAGTAATATAGTAGTTACTTGGAATATCGTGTTATGTAGGGAGCTGTTCATGAAAACGGTGTTTGTTTTGGAAGGGGTATGGAAGGGGTAGTTTTGCTATCGAATGAGTATCGAACTAAATAACAATTAGACCTAAATTATCACAGTAACACAAATTGCTTGCACATATTGATGACATCTTACCCTCAAGTGTGGATGTGCAAGAATAATAAGTTGTACGAAACTCATCCGGAAATTACAAACAGACCTTTTATCACGTTTTGTAAGATTCCCTTATCTGTCAAACATATTTTATTGGATTGTCCTGGACTTAATACAAGTAGAATGCTCTTTTATGAAATTACTAAACTTAAAGACGTATTTAAGTTAAGTAAAAGGTTGAAAGGTTTTGGATTTTTTATCATATGTTAATTAAAAAAAATATTGTATAATATTACTTGCTTGTTTTTATTGTATTTATAAGATATGTGTATTTTTGTAATTAAAGCTGCCGTCGGCAACTTTTTTTTTATCATATTCAGCGAATTCGACACTATATTCCGACAGAACAACATAAATAAAGTGGTTTTAGAAAAAAACCCGAGCTTCAAACTCCACCTGGAGCGTGTTATTTGTTTTGCAAAAATCCACCGCTCCCGGTTCATTGTGTCCAATCAGCGCAGGGGGGTGTGAGATAGGACTGTCAATCACAAGTCGTGCATGCACACGTCAATCACATGCACACGCCTGAAGTTCGCGAAGTAGCGAAGAGTGATGGCGCACTGACGAGCACGAACTCTGTGGGAGGGTATTCGTTGATAGTGGGGGAGGGGCATGAGAGTTGTAAACATTCAAAATTTTGCCTAAGTCCACTCAATCAGCCAGAGTTGCCGACGGCAGCTTTAAATGTTTGTCATGAAAATTGTTTTGAATGCTGACATGGCATAAAATAAAATAATCTAATCTGATCTGACCCTCAAGTGGCAGGCACAGCAGATTCCGTCATATTCATTGCCTGTGTTGCATAGCGTGTACATGAATGTGGTAGCGGAGGCATCAAGAATAGGGGTGTGATCCTTTTGGTTAGCGGCGTGTTTGTTTTGGTGATTTCAAATATCAACAGCGTTTACCAAAAATCGCTTACTGCACCCTTTAAATCAGAGGAGCAAGCTAGTGTTAAGGGGTCCATGGTACTGTACTATTTCAGTACAGTACAATAATGAGTATTAAACAAAACATAATGATTTGATATAAATATTTTTTTTCACAGTATAAATTGGGTCTTTATACAATAAATGTCTAGGTTACTAATGTAACCCCCGTTCCCTGAAGGAAGCAAGGAAGACAGAGAGGTCCCAGGAGGGGACGAGGCATGGCCTGTGAGGATTTAACCTCATGACCAGGTCATGCTTTCCCAGGTCAGCCATCAAACAGCATCGTAATGAGCTGCGATGGCAGCAACATACACCTTCAAGGTAAAGGGGGAAAGTCTCCGCTTCAAGCCCTCATGAAGCAAGGAAAGCACAGAGCTGATCGGGCATTTACGGGGGTCTTCCTGCCGAGAAGAACACCGCTCAGCAAACAGACTCCACTTCAAAGCAGAAGCGCGCCTCGTAGAGGGGGCTCTAGCTGAAGTGATAGTGTCAACTACTGCTGGAGGTAGTTCACTTAAGTCCTCCACGTCCTGTCCAGAGACCACACGTGGAGGTTCTAGAGGTTTGGATGCAGGTCCTTCTTGTAGTAGAGTCGTGGGTCTGGTTAGCATTCTGGGAGATCTGCGGGTTACAGTGGGGGCTTCTTCGTTGGGCCCGCCCCCACGAACATCCCACTCCTCTAGCATGCCATGTAATGTCAAATTGCTGAATGTTCATTCAATTCACTATAAACAATATACACAAAAAAATTATAAAATTACAAAAGAAAAAGTTTCATTTTTTGTAAAATTTGTATAGGGTCGATAACAACCTGAGGTATCTAACAGTGTGAGTACTTTTTTTTTCTGCACAACAATAATTTACTCTTCGATGATTGAGTACGTGCAATTCACCTTTATTCCACAAGGTGGTAATGTCCGACTGATACACAACCGCAGGCAGAAAAAAAAAGGAAGTATCACAGCAAAACTTGAAATGGCTCAGCGATTTACTGCAGACCAAGTAGTGAACTATTCTCAAATATTCTCAAATATACTCAAATATTAGTGTCACTGTCACTTGATGGTGGATCTGGTGAAGAAGCTGCAGTGATCAAAATATTGATATTGAAATGATAGTTTTGAGAATATATTTTTGAAATCAGGAGAGTGATGGTTATATAAAACATCTGCTCAAACTGAACCCTTCCAAGATCCAAAAGGTAACAAAATATGCTTTATTTTTCTGTAATTGATTCTGTAATATCAGGAAAGTTTTATATTGTTGCAACAGATGGAGATCCATCCCTATAAGGTATAGATCTGGGTCACTAAAGACCCGAATATTTAATAATGATTGGCGAAACATTTATGCATTAAAGGGATCAAATGGATTAAAAAGAATCTGTATGATTCTTACTAGGATTGGTTGTTCAAGATCCCTAACTTTCAGCACAACAATTGAATGGATAATTTGTATAAATATATACAATATCGAAACAATATTGTGCATGTTCATTATCGTGATACAGTTGTGTTCAAATAGCAGTGCGATTATAAAATTGCAAATGTGTTTTAATAGCTTTTATTTCCATATTGCAAATGTACTGGAAACATCACACATCCAATTCTAAATCAAAGAACATACAAAAAAAAATCAAGTCTGCGTTATTCTTTTACATGAAGCAAATGAAATGAATATTAATATGTTAAAAAAAATAGCAGTGTCAACAAGAATAAACTTCACTTGAAATTACTGAACTAATATTTAGTTGTATTTTTCTTTTCTTTTCTTTTTGATAACTGCTGCGCATCTGCGTTGCACCAAGTCAACCTATAACAGGTATTTCAGCCCAGGATGAACAACCTACATTACACAGTTCCTGTGATTTTTTTAGGGTTGGCTTCAGAAATTGCATTTTTAATGTCACCCCACAAGTTTTCAATGGGGTTGAGGTCAGGGGATTGAGCAGGCTACTCCATTACCTCAATCCTTTTCGACTGGAACCAAAATGTTGCTCACTTGTGTATTTAGGATTGTTGTCTTGTTGAAAGACCCATTTCAAGGACATTTCCTCTTCAGCATAGTGCAACTTAATCTCTTCAAGTATTTTGATGTATTCAAACTGATTCATGATCCCTGATATGTGATGAATTGGCCCAACATCTAGCATGAAAAACATCCTCACACCATGATTTTTGAGCCTCCGTGGTTCACTGTCTTCACTGTGTACCGTGATTAGTAATATCACATGCTTCACTGTCTACACAGTGCACCGTGTACCGTGATTAGTAATATCACTACTACTAATAACAGTGGTTCATCAGGTTGCTGATGTTGTACTGCTATTTTTTTTTACACAACTGTATATCCTATTACTGTATACCAGCACATGTCTATATTATGACCCTCTTAGCAAGCTGGTAGATTGCTCAACTACACCAGCATTTTTCCACATTGATGGCCATTCAAAATTAGCAATGTGTTCTGCAACTACAATATAATATTTATAAAAAAAATCAGTGGACTTCAAACACACACACACTCTCCTCCTTCTCTCTGCTCTCAGAGGCAGAAGCCTCCAAACTCATCTTTTCCAATCAACCTACTATCTGTCCACTTAAAACTACCCCCAATAATCTCCTTCAAGCCATTTCTTCTTCAGTTGTATCTGCACTCACTCACATCATCAACACTTCTCTTCACCCTGGTACATTTCCCAAAGCATTTAAGCATAATCGGATAACTCCTCCTTAGTTTAAGAAACCCACTCTAAATCCAGCACTTTTAGAAGACTACAGACCGGTATCCCTTCTTCCATTCATTGCTAAGACAATTGAGCGAGTCTCTACCTTTCACACAGAACAACCTCCTGGACAACAACCAGTCTGACTTCAAAAGTGGCCACTCAGCCGCCAGCGTTTGCGGCTCAGGATCTCCGTCTCAGGATAGACCACTTGGGGGAGGGATCCATCAGGCCGCCCCATAAGCAGACTATTGGGTGTCACAGGGTCGATATCCACAATGTCGGCAGATACATAACCCAATGGTTTAGAGTTGAGAATTGCCTCAACTTCCAGGAGAACTGTGAGAAGGACGTTTTCATGAACAGGTTGGGCCCCCACACAGATGTAAAGTGAAGACTTGACGGAGGAGATTCATAAATTTTGGGGCATCTCGCCCGGGGGGCGGGTAGGGTTAGGATTAGGGTTAGGTTAAGGTTAGGTTTAGGGTTAGGTTTAGACCTAGGTTCGCTAGCTAGTTCTGTGCCTGCCTGTGTGCGCTATTGTGTGCGCTGACCCTGGTCGACGAGAACCCGCATGAGAGATGTGAAGCAGGACGTAACCCCGCCCCCCGGGCGAGATGCCCCAAAATTTATGAGTCCCCGGAGGAGCGGACCTCTCTCTCCCACACTCCACCAAAGTGTGGAGCTTCTGGGGGGTTAAACTGGAACTTAATCCTCTGACGTGCGAGTCGTTTCCGCAAGGTTGGCTCCATACTGACAAAAGACTCTCTAAGTTCCAGGGTGCAATGTCAAGTCGTCTTGACCTTCCAAATGTCGGAGCCGACCTCCTACCCCTATGAGGTCCGTGGATTTATCTAACTCCGGAGCCAAGGTAAGTAATCAACTCCTAGGTGAGACGGGTTTCCCTGCTGCAAGGAGTTTGCAAATGACTGTTGTTGGGCTCGCTGGAGAATGATCATCTCTGCCTGTTGGTACTCTTCAACATTAGGCGGTGAACTGGAAGGGGTTTGTCCTAGGATTTCTTGTGCAGTGGCATCTATGAGCTTCTGCCAGGTTTGGTACACCTTGTCATCCCTGCTGATCGACATTGGTGAGGTAATCGTTACTCCACAGAAGGTGGCCTTCCGGAGTTCCCTTTGTCCTCAAATGGCTTGGTGCTGGGTCTTTCTGGCCAGGTGGTTGGGTTCTGGAGAAGGAAGGGAGGTCCTTGAGACCATTGGTTGGGATCTATTAGGGCCTCCAGGGTCTTCCCTCTCGTCAGATCATCAGCAGGATTGTTCCCGAGTCCACGTAGTACCAAGTGCACTTCTCTGTTAACTCCTGTATCTCAGCTATTCTGGCGCCCACAAAGACTTGTAGCAGCAAGACTGGGAGTGTAGCCAGGTTAGTACTATAGTGGAGTCTGACCACAACACAGTTCGAGCCACTGTCAAGGTAAGTTCCCTCGCGAGGACACGAGACAGCTGCGCAGCAACCAGAGCTCCACAAAGCTCCAGGCGTGGGATAGAATGCAGACGTCTTGGAGCTACTTTTGAACGAGCAAGGATGAAAGACGGGTCGATCTTATGGCGCTCGAAATGGTCCATTCGGCGACAAGACTGACTAGCACGACAGATAACACGCATGCATACTCCATATAAATTTGTTTTATATGGAGACGTACACGCAAATATTAAAAAACTTTAGAAGAAATAAGTTCACTACACTAGTCATAAATGTTTTGCCACTATGTTAAGAGCACACAAAAATCTCACCCAAGTCAGGCAAAACAATTGACAGGCCAGATAAATAAAGTAAAAGCTGCAAACGGATGCATCGTTTTCACCTACAGGAAAAACTAACAAAATGAGATGAGATTAACACTTTAATCAGTAGGTGGCAGCAGATGCGCATTTATTTTACAATTTCCACTTTCTAAAAAGGCTATAAGTAGAACAATTTGGATTCACTCTTATGACAAACAAAACTATTTTATTTAAAGTGTGAATAAATTATAAAGAAAGCGAACAAGGTATGCTCTTTTTATTCAGCAACTGATGGAACTCTCGCTTTGATAATAAATAAATTGACTTGGCCTACACTCAAAACACTCTATAGGTTGTGTAAAATTTACCTGGATCTTATAGGCACTGTATTAGTTATAGCCTGAAATTGATATTAACTGTAAACTTATTCCTCAAATCTAATTGGAATATTGCTCCATGATATATATATATGTGTGTGTGTTTGTGTTACATTGTCTCTATAAGGTATATTTACTGTATACTGTAAAATGAAAGTGGACAATACAGTAAGAAATAAGAATACAGTATTAGAGTACAAAAAACAATGTCTGACTACATACCTGTTCTGTCTACAAATGTTTGAATGATTGAAGACACTGTTGTTCTCCCAACATTCGGCAGTACCTTTTGACTTACCTCAGTCATTGTAAGGTCATGATTGAGAACATGGTCCGCAACAGTGACCGTTATTTCATTAGAAACATGTCCACAATCTTGACCTCTTCCACTGTTTTGCCTCCGTACCCACACATCTTTACTCCTCTTCTTCTTGCCGGCTGTTGACCCTGTTTGTTTCCGTGTTGTTCTTCCATTATCTCAATGTGTAACACTGAGTTGTGCTCTGTCTATATATGCTTGCCAAATGAAGCTTCATGAGATGGACCTCTGAGCTATGTCATAGAACTGGTTAATTTAATGCTTTACATTCCCCTTAATTAGTGAAATGCGAAATTCATAGCCAAGAAATTATTGCTGTAATTAAAACATTAAAAATGTAGCATGTCATGGGAACCAACAACGGCACATACATTTAGGCTACCTATATTTCTATTTATAACGCAGTCACTTTAAATTCACATAATGTTGAACTTCTGGGTAACAGTATTTTTTAGATGTAATGAAAATTAACTGCCAATTGAGACAAAAAGTTGAGAAAAAATACCCAGTAAAACACACATTTGTAAATATTTGTTTTAATGTTTCTGTAATGAGCAGTTTTTAGTTTAAAAAAAATAAGAATCATTAGAAAACCAGAATTTCTGTAAATAAACAATATGTTAATACAATGAAAATATAGTTCCAAACAGCACCACAGCAGAACAATTATGGCGCTTGACCAAGGAAAAGGGCTTCTGGTGGGGTGTTTGGCTTGATGTCATGGTGCAAAGGACCCTAGGTTAATTTTCCTCCGAACCATCCCTTTAGGTATGGCGTTCAGACTGGCAGACGTTCAGATGGGCAGACGTTCTCCACGCGCACGTTAACATGTCTTTAAGCTTGGTTAGGATTGAAATGACATAAAACAACCACCATGGCCTTCCTTGTCCTCAGTTCTCATGTAGGCTACGGCTCCATAAGCTTGCTCAGAGGTATCTGCGAAGATGCGCACCTCATGGGTGGCACCTTCAAGGTTGGCGTCCGCAGGAATATATGCACGTGGAAATGTAAGAAGAGCTAAGGACTCAAGTTCAGCCTCCCAGCTGGACCAGGCTTGCAGGAGTTCGGCGGGTAAGTTAGAGTCATCCCAACCTCGCTTCTTATCCCACAGCTGCCTAATGATGAGCTTTGCTCTGGTGGAGAAAGGAAACATGTAACCCAAGGGATCATATTGAGTAGCTAGAACTCTGTAAATGTTCCTCAGGGTTGGTACCTCATAGGCCACAAGCCTATGTTTGTAGCCCAAGGAGTCGGTTGCCCAATTTCAGCTGAGACCGAGTGTTGACTCCAGAGGGTTGGACTTATCTTGTGCCAGCCACTGGTCCAGGCTTTCAGATCTGGCCTCTTGAGGCAAGTGGCTCAGGACGCCTGGATCATTGACGCATTGACGCAAGCCCATTGACGCAACTTAAAACCTGCATAAGTCAGAAGATCCCTGAGCCGATCCACCAGCAGTTTGGCTTCACCCGGCGTACATATGAAGAGTTCAGATGCAAAAGCCTCTAAATGCCATCTGAAATTTTCTTCTAGAATGATCATTTTTATCAAGCTCGTATATTTAAGTTCAGTAATTTCACTTAAATGGCTATGAAAATTACCTATTAATTGTCATTTAAGTGAAATTATTGAACTTAAATAAACAAGCTTGATAAAAATGATCATTCTAGAAGAAAATTTCAGATGGCACTTAGAGGCTTTTGCATCTGAACTCTTCATATGCTCTGCAGGCAGTTATCGACGTAAAAACAGTTCTCAACCGAGAATCTCAGGTCATCGTCCTGCTGGCAGTGGTCAACAACATGGCGCTGCAGGGCGTATGTCGCACAGCATAAGCAGCAGGTTGAGCCTAAAGGCAAAACTTGCCACTCAAATGTTCTTGGGGGCTCTTCCACCTACAGGTCCCGCCACAGGAACCTTAGAAGAGGACGATCTTCAGTGATGAGGCGGACTTGATGAAACATCCTCTTGATGTCTCCACTAACCGCTATGGGATGTTCATGAAATCTCACTAAGACTCCCAGCAAGGGGGCACCAAGGGTAGGGCCAGGTAGCAGGTAGTGGTTCAGGGTCTGCCCAAGGTACTGGTGAGAGCAGTTAAAGACAAGGCAGTTCTTTCCGTTGTGGGTGACGAGATGATGTGAGATGTACCGTCCTCCTTTGGTAGAGGTCTCCTCAGTGACTTCCCTCACAGTACCTGCTTCAATGAGCTTCTGCATTTCTTGTATGCATCCGCTAGCTTGGGGTCCTTTAAGAGTCGCCTCTCAGTACTACGTAACATGGGCATAACCGACTCCTTTGGCGAGTGCAAAGGTGGCATGCTTGCATGGCGCAGCAATGGTGTGGCGTACCTAAGAATTCCATCTACATTAGTACGGACATTCTTGGCTTCAAGCGATGCTATAGCCTGCTGATCCTGCTTTGACCGAGTCAGGTGTTATCAGCTGAGGGTTGTCGGAAGCCTACAAGGAGTGTTGGCTGAGCATCTCTTAAGGCAGGTAATGGAATGCCACTTAGGTATTTGTATTTCCTCTTCAGGCGGTCAATAGGGTGTGCTAGGTTGAGGCGGCCAGCTGTGAAAGCACCATTGATCTTATAGCTAGTGTGAGGGTTTGCAGCTGGTGAGACACATAAAGACACCGTGTGGCCATGGAGGATCTGGATGTCCTGACAGACTGTATGCAGAGGAAGCGCTTCAGGAGTGCCCTTTATGCCAAGAAACTTAGCTGCTGCTGGCAACAACATGGTCCTCTCTGACCCATAATCGAGGATCGCAAAGGTGTCAAGTGTCCAGTCCTCATAATGTACAAGCACAGGGACGACCTTTAACATGACTTGATTCCCGGTTCTAGGGCTGTTCAGGTAGAGTGCGTCAGCCACAGAGCTGGTTAAGCAGCTCTCTTCTTTAACAGCTACATCTTTATTGCCCCTCTCTGCTCTTGTATTTATCTTGTGAAAAGCCAGTAGGTGTTTTCCCTGACAGATGTTGCAGGGTTTCTTCAATGTGCACTGAGCTGCTTGATGAGTTCATGCACAGCGCCAGCACCGGTTGTTAACCCGTATCCACTCTCTAAGCTGGTCTTTGGAGAGTTTGGTGATGGCACTGCATTGACTGAGATATTGTTCAGTACTCTCACAGTAGGCTTTACTCTTGGCCCCTCTGTTGGCTGAACTCTCTTTGTGGTACAAAGGGGCTGTCTCTGCAGACTCGCCAGCTCCATGTAGGACGGTCACCGTTTGTCTTCCAGGACGACCATCAGTCTTCACGTTCTCCCTTTCCTTTATGCTGCGTCCAGTAGCCTGACTATCAAAGCTCTGACACCATGATTCATAGTGGAGCCATTCTGACAAATCATGTAGATGCTTGAATTGCTTGAACTGATGTTGACGGAAATTAGCTCGCTGTTCCGGGGGGAGCTTGCTCAGCAGACGAGAAACATGTGAGCCACAGTTGAGTTCGATTTCCCCTTCAGTACCCAAAGTCTGCAACAAGCCCACTAAAGATTGTATCTGGATAGAGAACTTCTGGAATGCCATAGTATCACCACGCTTTACTTCGGGGGTTTCTAGAACACTTGCTATCT
Source organism: Semotilus atromaculatus (assembly GCA_031834385.1). Classification (NCBI taxonomy): domain Eukaryota; kingdom Metazoa; phylum Chordata; class Actinopteri; order Cypriniformes; family Leuciscidae; genus Semotilus; species Semotilus atromaculatus. Next base: position 7,775,492 of record JAULUF010000009.1, on the reverse strand, counting down.
TCTTTAAGGCAAGTTGATGAGGCTGACCAAATTTATCATGGAGGGCTGACATAGTGTCACTATAGGGGGTTGGTGAGTTTAGATTAGAGTTGTTCCGATTACGATACTAGTATCGGAAATGCCGCTGATACCAATAAAAATTCTGGCATCGGTATCGGCGAGTACCTCTACCCCTGTACCGATCCGATACCATTTTCTTAAACAATACCTAGTTATGCACGCTAGCTTTGCTTAACACTGCAAATTGGAGATCATATCTTATTCTCTGCTCTAAACAGTGGTTGCTTGTAGCAACACAGGAAGTTGTGCTGTTGCCAAGTAACCACTGTTTAGATCAGAGAAGAAGAAAACACATTATGTCCGCTGTTTGGCAATATTTCAGACTGGAAAACGGCGACATGTCTCATATGCCATACTGCAATATGCCATACTGCAATTTTGAGGGGTGGAACAAGTATTAGCAACTTCAACACAAGTAACTTAAAGCATTTGAAGACAAGTCACCCCGCAGAACACAATGGTTACACAAAGGCAAGGGCAGAGAAGAATGAGCCGCGCCAGAATCAACAATCTCTGGAAGCTTCAGTCAAACAAAGAGAAAAGTTTACAAAAAAAAGCCAACGAGCGATAAATATAACCAACAAAATTATCGAGTTTATTTATTTTCTTCTTTTATTCATATATAATTGTTTAGATTTATTTGTTGCACTAACAGTTATATTGTAAAACTAAAATACCTTTTTCAGTTTACAGTATTAGATGTGTGGGTGCATTTGAAGTTCTTTTTCACTTAAGAAAAATAAATAATATATTGCTGAGAAATGTATGTCAGATAATAAAAATATTCTAGTTCACTGTATGTATTTGGTCATGTTTAATTAAGGGATAAGTCTGAAGCACACCATAAAATAATTCTATCAATTCATACAGGGCTAGTATGAATTGCAGCTGTATAGATACACACCCAGGTATCGGATCAGTACTCGGTATCGGGAAGGAAAAAAGGATATCGGAACATCTCTAGTTTAGATAAGCATCAGGTACAAGCTTAGCTTCCTCCAGCTTTAAATGATCCACAAGTATTTGACACTTGAAGAGTTCTGTAGCATTAGATGGGAGTAGGTTTTCTAGAGCAATGCGAAGCCGTGCAAACTCACTGGGATCCGGGTGAATGAACTTTGGGATTGTGGGTTGGGGCCCGCGATACACTTGTTCATTCCCTGGTGGCTGCATAATCTGATTAGGTGGCGGCATGCCATGTACCGCTCTAGTGGCTGCTAAGGGATGGTAGGCTCGGGCATGCGCTGATTGCATTAAAGGTGCATGGGCTGGGGCAGGGTGTGTGAGCAACTGAGAACGTTGTGTAGAGAGGTATGGTGATAGTGTAAGCCTCCACTGCCTCCTCAGCATCCCGCTCCTGCTTCTTATAAAGCGATAGCTTTATAAGAAGCAGGAGCGGGATGCTGAGGAGGCAGTGGAGGCTTACAAGGCATACATACTCTAGCTTCAGGGGCAACGTCGAGTTGGCTACTGTCTAGCCCTTGTTCCTCGACCCTGAGATTGCACATGCCTCTCGACAGGTTCTCATCAGGTTCAGGCCAGGGTGGAGGAGCAGGCCAGTCCTCCTGCTCCATTTCCTTTGAGTGTGCTGCAACAGCGAAACTCCTTGAGGCTACAGCACCGGCTTGTGGAGATTTGGAGTTACTGTAGTTTGAGGCTGGGCTATTAACTTGGGCCAGGTCTGCTCTCAGTGAGTGGGCTACCTCCAGTAGCTCTTTCATCTTGCGCCGTGTCTGGAAGGCCTGTTGTGTTTGGAGCAGCTTAGTATTCTCCTCTCGAATAGCTCTGCTTTCCTCAGAGAAATAAGAATCCAGATATGGGCTCTGATGGGATGAGGGTGTTCGTGCAGGCTGGATAAACCCATCCAAATCTCTCCTCTGGCTGTGGCTAGCTGAGGAATCTTAGGGTGAACAGCATTCCCAGGGAAGCCACTAGAGTGAGGGTGGGCTGTCTGGAAGGGGGTCATCTGGTCTGGACCCTCCCGAGTGAGGAACACCCTCCTATCCAAGGCAGGGGATGGCAGGCCCCATTGTAACTGATCTCGTTGACTATATCCAATATAGTCCATTTCGAAGTCCTGAAGTCTGGCAGGTCGACGTATTTGATATTTAGGTCTCACATCAGGATACATCGCTTCATCTGACTCCATCCTGAATACTGCTCTCCGGCTCGAAGGACCAATGTTAGTGAGGTAACCAAGTAGGGCTAGTTCATCAAGGTTTTCAGTAAGTAAACAGGATAGTGTATCGGTCAGGACACAGGAATAAAGACGAGGAATGGTAAAAGGTAAATGGACTGCATTTATATAGCGCTTTCACAGACCCAATGTCCACCAAAGCGCTTTACATATTGCCTCACATTCACCCATTCACTCACTCATTCATACATCGACGTATCGATCGACCCTAAAAGAGGCACAAAATCACTTTCACAAACCTTTACCTGGACTTTTTCCTGCTGGTGGAATGACCTGTCTAACTCAAACCAAGCAGCTGAGGCAACCAAGAAACAGCTAAAGACACATCTTTTTCATCATCACTTGACCTGTTAATACTAACATTTACTATTCTATTCTATTTATATTCTATCTATATATTTTTTTATTTATAAAAAAAAAAACTTGCAATGTGTAAACTGTATACTACGTACACTATTAACTGGGACTTGTCAACAGAGACATGCATATTGTTGATTTGATTGTTTCACTGTTCTCCTAATTTGTAAGTCGCTTTGGATAAAAGAATCTGCTAAATGATTAAATGTAAATGTATATATTGCATGGTATTTAGTTGATGTTTTATTAGTTCTCATTTCTCAGAATAGTCACTAGTGAAAGTTTTAGGACTGTGCAGATTCTTGTGGTCCCATCAGCTAGTCAGTGCTGTCATGATGTCATTTTCCAGAGTAATTTGTCACATGGCATATATGGCCTATATGTGATTGGTTCAAAAGAACCTGGCAGCAGAACTATGGGTCCATGAGCCACCATGAGCAAAGAATGCATTATTAAGGTGTCCTGCAACATTGAGATTAATGTGAAGCTAACAGATAGCTTTCTCAAGGTATTATGGACATCTTTGAGTTTGAATTTGATATCACGTCTTTGCCAGTTACGTGATAAGGATGGCATGACAAATGTCATAACACCTACTGTTTCACTTTCTATAGGCATGCATACTGCACAAAATTCATCAAGTTGTAGACTAATTCTTTTCTGAACTTATATCTGTGTTGTGCCCTCTGAAAAAAATGCTCACTCTTTAAACACACAAATATAATTGATTATTATTCAATTAAATATTTGCAATTGTAAAAATAATATATATATATATATATATATATATATATATATATATATATTTTAACAGAGCATTGGTAAATCTAAAGTTGTGATGAACAATGTTGTATGGAGGGACCCATAACAGCAGAGGGAGACAGAGTAATTTCTGAGTTGTTAATCTCTCTCACTTTAATGACATAGTAAATAAAGAAAATTGCTCCCTTGCATGTTGTTGAATCATGAATAATGATTTACACATAGGGACATTTTCAGCTAGTGCAGTGGGTCCAAATTTATACTCATTCAGAATCAGCTCTGTTTATTTTTTGTCACGGTTTTCTCAATTGCTCACTCTAAATGCATTATGTTAGCCAAACAAACCATGATTTTATTTTCTAACAGAAATACACATTTCTTAGAACTATAAACACTATTCCTGATTAAGGCAGATTGCAAACCTTTTTTAAACACTGTTAATTACAAATTCAACATATTACACAGTGTTATTGCATGTATTCTAGCATGCATTAATCATCATGCCATCTCAATTCTCACAATGGAATGACAGAAAGCTCTATTTTTCATGCACCAGCACCTCAGGATCTAGTATCACATGTAAGTTTTGTGCTAGTTGACCATGTCCTTCTCTATGATGGACAGTATATGACAGGTATCTGAATGACATCTTTCTGCAGGTATAGAGGTGGCTTGGAAGAATATTACTAAGAATAAAAATGTGAGAGGTATGCTATGATATGCTACATTTCAAAATAATAATAAAAAAAAGTGTATCTCTGGATTGGATGGCTTTGTGAGCCTTTTGAAGGTGAAATAGAATTTTGATAAAACATAATTAACAGCACAGCATAAACTGCTAAGTGGACAAGATGCATCAACAACAAATCTTTAAATTAAATTTCTGTGCACTTAAGTAAATAAAAATTAACTGCTGGAGAGCACTAAATAGTCTACAAGGTAAGAAAAATAAAGTCAATTCTTTACAGTAGCCTATGTCAATATGCATTTAAAAATAATATCTCCAGTTGCACCCAGATGCTCATATATTATGCATGACATATTGTCTAGTGGTTTATGTGAATGCATTTTGTATTTTTATTTACTTAGTGGTAGGCTGTCAAATTATTTGAGGCCAAGCACCAAAGCTGTGTAGCCACCTGCTCTGCCCAGATTTCATTTTTATTGTTCTTCTGTCTTGGAGTTTAGGGCCCCTTGATCGAAATGGTAAAAAGTTGTGAAAGGTGCCAAAACTGTATGTTACAGTGTAGGGGAGCCCAGGTATAATAGTAAAAAAAAAATCTTAAGCATCTGTAACTCATTTTTTGAGCTAGAGTGCTCAAACTTGTATACAAACTGCCCACATTTGTTTACTACAAATGCATCAATTTAAACATCTGCAAGAATATCACAGCCCTTATGAGTTGATGTCAAATACATGGGGTCAGTGGTGTAACTTTGTTTTAAAAGGGGGGGGGGACGCGCCCGCGCGTGGATGGCATTCTGCGCGCGTTTTTTGCCTTCTTATCCTGTGCGCGAGTTTTGAGACAAAATAAACGCCATAAACATGTACTCGTCACCGCCCTGAAGCGCGAAAATCAGATTTTTAAATTTCAACCAACAGCAACATTAAAATCATGAACTCAAATGTCATGGGGTAGGCCTGCTATTTAGTCTTTAGTCTGCCGCAATAAAAAAAAAAAAACATTACAATGAACTCAAATGTCATTGTGAAAAAAACACACACAAAAAAACAATGAATGTTGTAACAGTGTGTAATACAGACCTTTCAGGCTATTCATAGATGCTACATACGTCACTACCAAATAGAACGCCGCCATGACCGATCTCGATTGTCAACTTGATTGTCAAACTATTTTAAAACTCACGCACCGCGTCACTCAGAGTAGCGGTTTTCCCGCGGCTCGTCAGGCCATAAACAATGGATTGAACTTCCTTATGGACACTAATAATGTCTTATTGATAATCCATGTTATTGGATGGGTGCTTAGATAATGTGCGATTGCGATGTGTCATGATTATGTGAGGGGTTAAGGACCTTAACATGAGACGGACGGGGATGTTTTTAGTGCAAATGTGTAACAGTTCACAAAATTCACGGTTCGGTTCGATACGATAAACTGTTTTCGATACAGCAAAAAAAGAAATTCCAGAGAAATTTCCTTGATTAAATTTTTTTTTTATTATTATTAAAACTAACATCATAAAGTATGATCGTTTTTTACTTTGAGCAATGATACTTGACTCTTCTTAGGAGCATATAAAACAAAAAAACAGCTCTTTGCTCCTTGAAAAAAAAAATTAAATGTAATATTGTAGTAGTTCTAAACAAAGGTTTATTTTTATTTCAGATTAACATTTGAGGTCAGCAATTTTATTCATAATGTCAAAATAAAACAGACGTAACGTTACTTGAAAGCATTGTAGCCTATAACTTAATATTCCTGCCAAACTTCCATGGTTACAGTTAGTGTTACAGTAAACCCATGGTGAATGTTGCTGATCTGTGGACACTGGATAGTTCATTCATGGCACAATGTTTCTTCCTGGTTTCCACGTCAGCGCTGTTTGATCCGTTAATAATGGAGAAATGTGAATGCTTCTCACTAGATCTCGCAGCGATGTTATTACAGTCACAGTGGCTAATTCAAATGCTTTCTTTACTAGATGTCTTAGCGCTGTGTAGTAACAGTGTCGCTTGATCGAGATCGGCTCGCGCTGCATAATAACAAGTAGTGCAGTTTTGTTCTACTTTCATTACGTTTGCCATTTGATGTTGGGCAATGTTGTCGTGGTCGCGCCATCGCACGCTTGCCACGCGCCTACATTTGAAATAACGAAATTTTGGTTGACAGGAAAAATGGTCCAACGGTTCGTTCGGTTTGTAATGCGCACCGACTACCGAACCGAAAGCCTTGTACCGAACGGTTCAATACGAATACGTGTATCATTACACCCTTACACATTAAACTGAGTGAGAAGATAACTATATGATCGTATCATTTCAATTATGCTTTCAAGTATCACCAACTTACTCACCTGTTGTTAGTTACAATGGTTAGCTGCTAGTCTCCATTATGCGCTGTCAGAATGCAGGCACGTTATGTCTTGCACTGTTGATGGGGGCGTGACCCAACTTGTTGCTAATATGGGGCTTGTAGCTAAGTGACAAATGACTTGATAAAAAAATAATAACGCATACATTTCAGCTTCCTTTAGACCGTTTCTGTTCAGGAGGGTTTTTTAAATATTTTTTTAATTAAATTTATTTTCCCCCTCCTTAGACTGGGGGTGGGGCCGTGAGGTTGGTGAGGTTGCTCCGCCCCTGCCTGCACATGGAGGTGTCAACTCTCACGCATTGGCCTTGAGATAGCCTACATGGCATTGTCCGCGCTCGCGGTGCAGAAACGCGCCCGCGCGTGGATGGCATTCTGCGCGCGTTTTTTGCCCTCTTATCCTGTGCGCGAGTTTTGAGACAAAATAAACGCCATAAACATGTACTCGTCACCGCCCTGAAGCGCGAAAATCAGATTTTTAAATTTCAACCAACAGCTGGCTGGGCCAGTCGAGTCATTCATCATCAAGCAAGGATAGGCTACGTGAGAATTGCGTTTAATTTACCTCAGCTAAATAAGATACGGAATTATTCAAACACAACTTACAACATCCTTGTCTAATGTGACATTTATTTGAACATCATCTGGTCATAGTTGTATCTTAGGGGATGGTTGTAAACATTTTTTAAAGAAATGTCAGCCTACAACTCACCAGTCACTGTTTAGCTAGACATATTAGCATAATGGTTTGAATTTAGCATGTTAAAATAAATCACATTTTGCTAGAGAAACTATGATTTATTTATAGGACAAGACTTGATTTTGATCATCGGGAATTGATTGGACCATTGTCGTTTCTGTGATCTCATATGCGTGACAGGCTGTTTGAGAGGAGAGATTATTGCCCAACGGGTTGCCAGGTCTGCGTAACAAATCTAGCCCAACTGCCAATCAAAGTAGCAGCCCAATGACCATATCTCAAAACTGAAAATATGCCATTCCCATACCTAAAATACATATTTTACAGTCACTGTTATGCAAATTTAAATCACTATAGCAGAGGTGTAAAGTCCAGGTTCAGAAAGTAAAAGTCCTCCTCAGTATTTTGTTCCAATCACCTGGATTAGCTAATTAGCACAGTTTTCAGCCAGGAAATAGAACTAATTAGTGAAATCAGCTGGCTGAGTTCATGGGTTTAATGAACATATGGCAGGACTTTTATTTTCTGACCCCTGGACTTTACACCTCTGTATTGTAGTGATCTTAAACACAGGCCAGAGCCCGTCCTAGCACAGTTTTATCATTGCTAGAATATAAAATATTTCAATACCACTGTTTAATTTAAATATAATTAATGCAATATGTCAACCCTTCAAGGCATCACTGGGATCAAAAAACACTCGGGAGAAGTATGTTCATCATTATTACCGGTTGGTCTGTAAATATGTTTACATTTGTACTGTTTTCTTTATTTATTTTACAGAATTATTCTTGCTAATACAGCTGACAGTGTATTATTATTTTATTTTTTTAAATGGTGGAATTGTTTTTACAGTGATGCACTGTGTCTATAGCCTTTCAAGCCTTTCAAGTTTTCTAAGGGCAATAATATAAAATATTCTTAGGGCAAGATCAAACCAAACTCAATGAAGTGTTCTACTGACCTCCCATCTGATGGTTTCCCTAATGGCCATGATATCATTCATCCATCTGCCAGTTATCTAAATTGCACTTTAAAAACACTTTATTTCGATAGTCCACTTTAGACATTCTACTAACTATAAGTAACTTTTCAACTACATGTCAACTAACTGTCATTAAAGTATTAGTAGACTGTCAACTTAATATCTGCTAACACTTTATTTTGTTGGTTCCCCAACAGACTTTCAACTGACTATAAGTAACTTGTCAACTACAAGTCAACTTATTCTCCTAACCCGAACCCTAACACCTAACCATAACCTAACAGTCTACTGACAGTCTACTATAATATACTAATACTCTAATGAGAGTTAGTTGACATGTAGTTGAACAGTTATTAGTAATTAGTAGAAAGTCTAAAGTGACTATCGAAATAAAGTGTAACCAAATTGGCCTCTGTGATAATTTTCCACTATATAGTTAACATTTTAAAGCACAATGGTTTTTATGACAGCTCTTAACGTCTAAAAACACTTTTCATCGGTAACAGCTTCTTGAGGGTGCAAATGTTACATCTAGAGCAGAATGTTTCTCTCTCAGTCAGCAACTGTTTGTCTCTGGTGCTCTGGAACAGCACCAACAGTCACATGCTAACAACCAGACTGGCCACATAACTGGCTTCACTCAATTGCCCTAGAAACTTCCCCACTGCCATATTGCACTCACTGCTGAAACCGCTCAGCTCACCACTAATTAAAAATGACTGTAGTTTGGGGACCTCTGTTTTTTTTTTGGGGAGGAAACATTTGTGTTTTGCAACCCTCATCAAAACCAAATTGTAAAGACGTCATAAGGAAGGGCCAAGACAACAATAACACAATGCAAAACAGAAGTAAAAAAAATATGGTGACTAACAGTATAGCAGCAATTATGGGGCAAAGCCAAACCAATGTCATTGCCATATGTCATATGTAGCCTACGTTGTTTGCCCATAGCATAACATGACTTACTACAGTTCTTTCTATGTTTTCACAAACAGGTGGCACTATCACCACAGTGAAATGATAACGGGCCATAGACTGTAAAAAAACATGGAAGACACACCTTCACTCTCTTCCATTGTACAAAAGTGAAGCCACCAATGTCCCAATATGGCACTGACATCTTGTGCTGATTACGCAGACTTGCGCAGTAGTGAGCATGAAGTGGAGCTGCGTTATCAAGGCTCCACCCACACTCCAGCTGTTACGGTTCATAAATGCATTGTTTCCTTCGTGTCTCGTGTAGTTGTTGTTATGTGTGTGGGCGTGTATGATTGTGGGCGTGACGGCTCGTTTCTCTCCAGCTGCAGCCTATCTGTTTGGCCCTCCGAGTAGATGCACGCCTGACTAGGGTGGAACGTTGGAAACTGCCCAGCCGATCTCTGGATAGTGTCGAGAGTCAGCGGTCCAGCGGCGGGGACGCGGTCAGCCCTGTCTATGATCACGAGCCCATGCAGGTCGGGCGAGCTCGGCTTTCCCGGGAGGAGAAGGAAAGGCGGAGATCCCAAGGGCTCTGCTTGTACTGCGTAGCGTCGGGTCATTTCGCCTATAACTGCCCGGTAAAAGGCCCAGCCCGGCAATAAGTATGAGGCTACTGTCGGGTGGGATCTCCGCTGCGAAGACCTCATCAACATCTACGCTCCTCCCGGTAAGACTAAGATGGTCAATCCACAATCACGACTGTCAAGCACTGGTGGACTCGGGAGCCAAAGGTAACTTTATGGACCATTCATTTGCACGCAGATTACAAGTTCCAGTTTCACCACTCTCACACAAGATAGCAGTGCATGCACTCAACGGCCAAGATCTACCCACCATTTCGCTCATCACCGGACCCATCACACTAAGCACATCTGGAAATCATTCGGAAACTATTTCATTTTATGTATTGGACTCCCCTTTAGCACCTATTGTTCTTGGACATCCCTGGCTCATCAAACACAATCCGAAAATAGACTGGCAGCAGAGAACAGTGGAGTGGAGCACTAAATGTCCTGAGTCCTGTCTTGTGTCTGCATGTTCATCTGTTTCTGTCTCTCTCTTTCAGGAGGAGGCAGTGGATTTATCTAACGTGCCCACGGAGTATCTAGACCTGAAGGAAGTGTTCAGTAAGTCTCGTGCTGCTTCTCTTCCTCCGCAATGTCCCTATGACTGTGCCATAGATTTTCAGTCAGGTAAGTCTCCGCCTAAAGGCAAACTTTATTCGCTCTTTATTCGTCCCAGAGAGGGAGGCTATGGAGAAATATATTTCTGATTCTCTAGCAACGGGGTTCATCCGTCCTTCCTCTTCTCCAGCGGGGGCGGGGTTCTTTTTTGTGGGGAAGAAGGACGGATCTCTGCGACCTTGGTCTAGGTTGCTAGAGAATGGGCTTTTTGTCAAGGCGGAGAAATGCGATTTTCATGCACAGTCTGTTCCTTTCCTAGGTTACATTGTGTCGACTGAGGGAATTCGCATGGATCCTGAGAAGGTTAAGGCTGTGGTGGCCAAATCCAGATTCCCGTAAGGCCCTACTGAGGTTTCTGGGGTTTGCCAATTTTTACCGGCGGTTTATTCGCAATTTCAGCCAACTAGCCTCGCCTCTGACCGCTTTGTCCTCCCCCAGAACGACGCTCAGGTGGTCAGACGCAGCTGAGGCTGTGTTTGCCAAACTCAAAGGCCGGTTTATTTCAGCCCCTATTCTCATTGCCCCTGATACTTCACGTCAGTTCGTGGTGGAGGTCGACGCATCGGAGGTGGGGGTAGGTGCAGTGATATCCCAGCGTGCGCCCTCAGACGACAGAATGCATCCGTGCGCGTTTTTTTCTCATCGTTTATCCCCTGCCGAACGCTACTATGACATTGGTAACAGAGAGTTGTTGGCAGTCAAGTTAGTGTTGGAGGAATGGCGTCACTGGTTAGAAGGGTCGGGGGTACCTTTTATCGTTTGGACCGATCACAAGAATCTAGAATACATTAAGACTGCCAAAAGATTGAACTCCAGGCAGGCTCGGTGGGCACTTTTTTTTAACGTTTTGATTTTACTCTCTCGTACCGCCCGGGTTCCAAAAACATTAAACCCAATTCTTTGTCGCGCAATTTGTGTCAAAATTTTGGCAAGAATTCTGTAAGTTATTGGGAGCGACTGTCAGTCTGTCCTCAGGGTTCCATCCCCAGAGTAATGGTCAAACTGAGAGAGCCAACCAAGATTTGGAGAGAACGTAACAATGTTTGGTCTCTAAGAATCCTTCCTCTTGGAGCCAACAACTGTCTATGGTGGAGTACGCCCACAATACGTTACCAGTGTCATCCACGGGCCTTTCTCCATTTGAGTTTAGTGTAGGTTACCAGCCACCAATTTTTTCTAGTCTGGAATCCGAAGTCGCGGTCCCTTCCGTACACGCCTTCATCCAGAGGTGTCGTCACACTTGGACTGGAGCCTGTGAGACTTTACTCCAAGTGGGAGCACGCACCAAGGCCAAAGCCGATCGCCACCGGTCTAAGCCTCCCGTATACGTCGTTGGTCAAAAAGTGTGGCTTTCTACCAAGAATATTCCTCTCCGATCCGTCTCTAATAAACTTGCTCCCAATGTCGGCCCGTTTACTGTCACCAAGATCATTAGCTCGGTGGCAGCCCACCTCAATCTACCTCGGGTGTACAGGAGGGTGCATGTGTCCAAAATAAAGCCCATGTTTCGTTCTCATATTAATCCGCCAGTCCCGGTCCCCCCATTCTCCTCACGTGGATCTAGACCATCTAGTCCCTGCGTCACCATTTGCACTAGAGACTGAGACTTTGTTCTTGTACCCACAATAAAGAGTTACTTGCATTTATTGCTTCCGCTTCATTGATCATGACACCCGCAGAATCAGTTAGTACAGTTTACTGCAGAACAACTGGTTGTGTCGGTGTGAAATAAACCGTTATGGAACAGTAGAAATTTTAAAACAGTAGAAAGTTAAAGCTCAAATCTCCTCCAGAAGATCCCAAAAAAAGTCTGTCGGTGCCTCAGAGAAGATTAGAAAAGATGTCAATCTCAGCTCTCAATCATGAGGTCACATCCCCATTTTTATAGCAATCAAAACGTTTTGGCTTTACTTTTCAGGACTTGTGCGGCACACTTGTAACAGGCACTGTGGCGAGGACACTATTAGCCGCTATTAGAACTTTTGCGTTCCCTTTCCCTAGGTCTACGTTGATTGGTTTAACTTATAAGTCACGCCCACTCTCAACACATTTTCTTCACTGTCTGTTGCACTTCGCCTATGTAGGCTATGCTAACTCATAACTTAAGACAAACATAACGCATTCAACCAGCTAATTGCTAATACTAGCTAAACTTACCCGTCGTTTTGTTTGCCTCCTGCGCTCTGCTCTTCTATCTTCTTCCATCATATTACTTAAGATCATATTACGCTGGAGCCTTCGTCTTCTGTGTTTCTCTGTACAGAACTCAAGCATAGTCTTTAAACGCCGCCGTTCGTACTCCGTTAATAAGGTCCCAAAAGGCAGAACAGGAATATTGCGATAGCCTCCTCCGTGCTGATTTGTTGTTGTGTGGCGCCGCCGCCGTGCTTACGTCACTCCCTTACCCCTCCTACCAGTTCCTATGGCCACTTGGCCAGTGCGAACGCAAACAGCAAAACCGAGTTTGGGGGAGAGTAGTTCTTAGAACTGTTTAGAAGTGGACAGTTCCTATAACTAAGTTCCTGTAACTTCTTGGTCGGAAAGCAGCTATTGATGACGCTTAAAGGGGACCTATTAGGTCTCAGGTGTCCCCCGAACCTTTCTGTGAAGTTTCAGCTCAAAATACCCCACATTTAATTTATTATATCATGTTGTAAATGGCCATTTTTAAATGGATGGAGGAAAAAAAGCAGTTTTCGTGCATGTATCTTTAAATGCAAATGAGCTGCTGCTCAGAATCAGAATCAGAAAGAGCTTTATTGCCAGGTAGTTGCACATAAGAGGAATTTGTTTTGGTGACAGAAACTTCCAGAGTAGGCAAATAGAATGACAGTGACAGGACACAGAATATAAAAATAATAAAAACTAGAACAAGTAAATAGGAAATAACAATATACAAAGAAATAGTTTTAAAAATACACAATATACAAAAATAGACAATAGACGGTATGTACAGGTACTTATGTACAAATGCAAGGAAATGTAAATAAGAAATATGGTGTGTTAAATAAATAAATGTATAAATAGTGTTGTGTTTTACACGTTTATTGCCAAGTGGGGCATTAACTGGTCATGAGATGTATTGCCTGAGAGAAGAAACTGTTCTGGTGCTCAGTGCTCTGTAGTGCTCTGTTTTTGCTCTGTGCTCTTAAGAACTTAACGTGTTCACACAAAAAACGTATATTTGAATGTTTCAATATGCGTTGACACAAATTACTTTTTTGAATGTTTCATTGATATAACATGACACTTTGTTTGAAAATAAATGCGTAGTGTAAATATTATGCAAAAGTAAATTTGAAATATATATCCCCTTTAAAGTCACTGGTCAATTTTGATTTAATAGCTATTCTTATTTTTTATGGAATTTTGCAGTGTATATTTCATTTATGTGCACATTTTTCTTTTTATTATTCATATGCCCTCAATCTTTAATAAAAAAACACAAACTTCCCCTCCTCCTGACATTAACATCTAATAACGTATAATAACAGCTAATAATGTATGCACGGGCACAAGGATGGGCAGGGTTGCCAAATCCATGGTTTTCTCACAGAATTAGGACTGCTTTGAAAATATTCCTGTGGGTTGATTTGAGTCACGTGATTCCTGTGAAAATTTGAGTCACGATCCGCTCAGAGTAGGCTATAACATCACAGATTTTCATCTCCAGTTACAGTTATAGTTTCTGTCAATCTGTCAAACTCTGCATAGCATGAAAAGCGCTGATGATGTGTGATGTCTGATCAGGTGAATGCAATGATTGGGCAAACATTTTATGGTCCTACGCCTTCTATAGATGATGTGTTTGTATATATATATATATATCGATTACTATGCCTTTTTTATATTTTACAGTTAAAATTACAATAATGTTTACACTAGTAAACTGTGCAAGCAGTCTATTGATCTTTAAGGAATATGTCTCCCAAAAATTAAACATTTGTTTACGTAGCAGCCATGTTGTTGCAAACTTGCATGCCCTTTTTCCCCATGGTACACACAAACCTTTTAACAAATGTGTTTTACTATTCAAAAGACTAAAACTCATGTGATTACTCATACACATTACTTCAGCTGTGTTTTGAAGGGGTCACAAGAGAATTTACCTAATGAGATGATGATCCTGAGAGGCCAGTTCACTGAGGGTCTTTTAGGCACAGATTTATTTCGGCCACATCCCAATCCACTATTCTAGGAGTTTGTAATGAAATAATTCTGTGGTCTTTAGAGGGCCATTGACCTTGTATTCTGAGGTAATTAGTGAGCCACAATACTCCTGGAAACAAAAATCCTGCTAGTTTAGATTATGTATTGATTTTTGTTTTCTTTTTTCTCTGATGTCCACTTAAAATGGTGATATTTTTGCTTTGTTTGCATGAAACAGTTTCACCCTGCCTCTGACCCTCTTAATTGTGCCTTTTTTTTTTGTGCTGGCCTCTGAACTTTTCATAGGAAACAAGTACACTGCTGAATGTATCACCCTCATTGAATATAGTTCCAACAGAAAGGGACACATAGCTAACAAAATAGGTAAAGCAAAGATACTGCACCTTCCGTGGTTCAGGGAAACAAGCTGTTTTGATTACTTCAAGCCAAGCAGTGTGAAGGATGGATGCTGGCTCATTTCAAGATATCTGATTACCTGAGATAGACTACTTGAATGAGCTGGCAAAGGCTCTCTTGTGGACTTGAAAGTGTTATGGCATCATGTTTTATTGGACGCTTGTCATGCAGGCCAGCACAATCAATTCGACATTTGTCCCGGAACGATATTGGCATGATTTCCATATCAGGGTGGTTATAGATAAGAGCAGCTAATGTTTTGAATATTCCTTCAAGGGTTATCTGACTTATCTCTGATTTGTAGTTCATATAAAAATGGCATGTGCTAGCAATTATCTCCCATTTCCAAACACTGACTGGCTGCTATGCAAAACTGCTTGGTGTCACTGACACAGAGTTTGCAGGTTTTTTTTGTCAGCCGGGAAGTAAACGTGCTTCCAAAAGAATTAGAAACTATTTTAGTTAGAGTTTAAAATGCATCTATATTTTAGTGCCTTCAGTGCAGTTTGGTGTCTTTTTGTGAAAACATAATGCTGTGATTTTGAAATTGTCCATAAAATTATGCATTTGTGTGTTTTCACTATATCGTCAGTGTATTTGGCCCATCCTCTTTGTTCTCTTTTAAAATTTTACTAAAAGATGATCATAACCCAATGGCATCTATGGCAATGAATCCAACATGTCAATTACTTTATTGCCCTTCATGATGATTCTTTGTGATAGATTTTAAATTGGGCATGATTCTCCATACAAATGAAGCTTTGAAATTCCTCTCTTGTGTGACTGTATCAGAATAGGTGAAATCTAACAGCTACACATTTTATTAAACAGTTTAGGTAGAGGTTGCAGGTGTCACATGTGAAAGTAAGCCAATTTGAAGGCTGCAGGCATAAAGTGAATACATAAATGAAAGATTGCATGGAAATAAAGACGACAGAGTGGATTTACTGAATGATGCATAAATAATGTATGGCCACACAACATATGCTTTGCAACAGTCCAGTAACTCTAGTTCTCTGTAATTTTTGACAGTATTGTGACCTCTTTCTTTTATGTATTGACTAAATATTGTAGTGCAATGAAAAGGAAGCCGCTTTGAAGTATTTCTAAAGCATTTACTTGGATCGCTTTTGCAATGCTGTAATATGTAGGCAATGTTCTACATATGGTAATGTAATTACAGCAGCTCGTGCGTTTTTCTGTCTCACTGCGACTTTACCCTCAGTGTATGACATCTGCCCATGGGGGCATCAGAGATTGCATGATGATCAGAAATGACAGATTAATGCAAATTCAAGTAGTCGTGCTGCTAAATATCCATTTAGCGTAACGTAGGTCAAATGAGCCCTCAGCTGTGGTGATGACCCATACATATGGTTGTCACATCTTGATCCCCATTTCAGACTCTGCCGGCATGTCTTTTGAAGCGTCATTAACAATCTGTAAGATCTGTAAATTACACAAAGAAATATCGGATGTTACCGTAAAAGGACATTATCCTTTAATAGAGAGACAGACACTTCTGACACAATAAAAAAGTTATCATTAAAGTCTGCAATTAACCAGGAGATCCATTGTGAGATCAGAACCAAGCAATATCCCCAGCAAAGGTATCCTCAAAACTGTCTCTTGCTCACATGATTGCGAAACATTCAGAGGTGGAAGATTTCAGGGGAGATTTCAATTCATGCTATCCTTTCAATGTCACATCCTGTGTCTCATTCTCCTTTCAAGCTGAGAGTTCCTGTGGTGATCTGCGGCTTGTCCTCACTCCGTGTCCACTTGGCAAATCAGACTCTCTCCGCTTCCCTGTGCTGTGTCTATTCTTCAAGCTGGAGACCTCTGACAACAGATACAAGACCTGTTCGACGATTCTTTAAGGTACGAGGACAGTCCACCCGAGCTGCAATGCCTCTGGGCAAGCGTCATCCACAACACATATTTAGCAGCTTCTAGTCCGAGACCTTTTTCTGTTGTGTGCACTTGGGTCCAAGCATGATACCTCCATTATTATCTCGGGTAATCAGATTTCTGCCAGCATCACATGGATTTGACAAATGGCCCTGTGCATCAGGCCCGACTTCCCATTTCCCCCTCTTCAGGTTCTTCCTGTAAATGTGCCCATTCTAAGTGTGATGTATAATGGTGCCCAGCACTGTCAGACAGCTCTGAATGAGATTGTGTTTTCCTTTATTGTTCCTCTGCCTTTGCTGAGGCAGTCAGTTCTGAGGATGGACATATCCATTGAGATGCCTCAATAAGATGAATCCTATGGTGAACAATCATGTTGTGCAGTGCTGATATGCCAAAGACAGGGACAACACATTGGAGAAAATTCCAACCAAACAGTAATGATTTCTCTGTATGCTGTTGCTTTCGAGGGTCTCAAAACTACACTGTCTTACAGGGATGTCACTAGACCCTTTTTACTGACAAAGTCGCTGTTCCCCAGTAAAATATTACTGATAAATGCTTGTCTGTTGATGAAGATTATATACAGAACTGAGAATATTTTTTCCTTATAATATTTCAGCAATCATGTTGTGTGTTTTCGATCAGCTGTACACTGCAAAGTATAAGGAGTGACAAACACATTCAAATGCAGGAGTAAATCCTCTAAATCATTTCTCTGAAATTGCATTACTTGACAGTGATAATGGGACAAAAAAAATCTAAATAGTTCTGTGCATTAAACTATTCAGCCTTGGTAGAAATTTAGTATAGTTTTAATAAGTCTCTAGTAAGATCATTTTAACACTCCTTGTTCTATTAGTAATCTGTTTTCACATTACAAGTGACTTTTCACTTGACTTTTTAAAGCAATGTTTGCTAGTTCACTAATTGAAAAATATATAAAGTTATGCTAATGTTTAAATTATTATCACTTAGTCATAATTGTTATCAGGATATGTATCAAAGTGCCCCTATCATGGTATTTTAAAGTTTCCTAATGTTGTTGTAGAGTCTCCTACAACATATTTACAAGCATCAAAAGTTAAAAAAAACGTTTAATTTCAGCACAATATACACATAATTGCACATCATCACATTTTCCATGATTCTCAAAACGGCTTGTCAAATGAATCAATCTCTCTAAATCCCTCCTTTCCGCGAGTTGATCTGCTCTGATGGCCAGACAGCTCAGTCTGTTGTGATTGGCCTACCTGTGTACAGCGCGTCTCCAGAGCCTGAGCGCATCGAGAACAAAAACGCCAATTGCATAACACCGACAGCTCTGCGTGTCCTGAGGCTTCCTACACCGTAAACTAAACACAGTAACAAACAATGACGTCGATTTTACCATATTAATGCGAGCGCGAGTCCGGTGATGAAATATTAGAAGAACTATTTTTTCAACCTCCATCGCAAGGACGACTCGATAATAGTGGCCCACAGCTGATCAGCAGAAGTATTTCAGTTAGACAGTGATAATGAGAGTTAGCCAGTTAGCAGGAGATCTACACAATATAAAACTCAAAACTAAGTATTTTGAACACCATCTTTCAAGATCAAGCGGTTTGTGAATCCTGCATTGAACTCCCGAGATTTGAGAAGCAGTCATCTATACTATAAAATAAAAGGAACACAGAAATAGTTTAGGATTATCCTGCTGTTATATCTTGGTAAAGATGAATTTTAACCACTGATTCTTCACATGCTCATCCTTGGGGAGTGAAAAATAACTGGCTTTACCTTCACATCATGCACAGCGCCGTCTTCTCGACATGATGCTGTCCAGGTCAGAAATCAGCTCCGGTTTGAGGTTTAAGTTTCCCTGCGAGTGCACGCGCAATAACTGGGCGCGGCCAATATGCTAATGTATGCTAATGCTAACTCAGAGTCGACTCTCACTTTTGAAAGACAATAACTTTATATACGGTGCACTTTCAGATATAAAACTTTGCAGGATGTTTTCATTCACTTAGAGCTTTATTACACACTACACGAACAGTCATTTTCAAAAATCCATGATAGGGGCCCTTTAATACATTTATTACATTTATAATACTGCTATTTATTTTGTGGAATTTTACAGGATTTTGTACTGATTCATTTTGGTATTATGAAAACACTACTTTTAATTTAATTGGTCAAGCAGGTCTGCAAAAAGGTTTGCTTTTCGAGTGGATTCATTAAGACAGTTTACTCATGCACTGAATCATTTGCAGATGTTTCTCACACTGAAATAGTAACAGAATATTTTATAGAGAATAGAAAGAGCACTGGTTGAAGTGGATAATTCACTGTAGGAAACTAAACTTGCTAATATCGTCAATGATGAAGCAGCTCTTAATTACATGCAGCCTTGTGATAGACTCTCTATTCAGACAATGACAATTTATATCCATAAATCCATTCAAGTATCAAAATAGGGGAAATGTTTTTTTTTTTTGGGGGGGGGGGGGGGGGGGGGGGTTCTGTGCCCCAGTAATGAGGTGTAGCTCTACATGATGTTGCATGTAACTAACTCCAAAATGTTAAAGGAACCATGCAAGAAATGTATTTCAATTAATCATAAAATGGCCCTGATATGTCACTAGACATTAAGAAATCATGTTAATTAATACTTATATCACTGACAACAGTAGTCCGGCCAGGATATTGTCATTCAAAAAGTGAAGTTGCAGCCCTCAACTGATGTTGATGTTGTCATGTTGTGTTTTGGTCTGAGTGCCACCCTCCACCGATCTACCAATCACAAAGTCAGTAGTGTTGCAGCATCCAGGTTGCTAGCTCTGCTCTAGTTACCACAGCTGCAGCTACAAACATGTCGGATAAAAATATGTCTAACGTTAGGAATCCAAAAAAACTTTGTTATGATTCCGAAATACTTTGTGACAAAGTCCGAAATAAAACAAGGATTTGTATAGGAGATGCCTTTGAAGTATGGAGAAGGCTGAAAATGGCAAAGAATTTGAAGACTATCTGGTAACCTTGAGTCGGGGGGAGGGGATACACCACTCTACAGTAATTTGAAAGTAATTGCATTACCAGTTTTGCCCACAATCTTACATACGGTTCCTTTAACTCCATAAGCACAATCGTTATTAGTTGGGTTTTTTGGATTTGCTTAGTTTCCTTCTGTTGGGACACTATTTTGCAACTTTGATTCTGGAGTTTGGTGACTCCTGAAAATAAACCATCAATTTGCATTCAGTGAAACAAGGTGACAGATTAAAACACTAATGTGTAATTTATTACAGCCAAAATAAATGACAAGAAACGCTTTGCAGATGGCTATATTTGAATTGCATGGGCTTATCTTCATCCTCCCATGGTCTCATGGAGTGAAACACCTCATTTGTTTTGACTCACTCAGTGCTGTCTTCCAGCTTGCCATGCTATTTGGCATCATGCTGTTTACTTCTGGAGGAGGGCATGGGTGAGTGGCTGCTGCTGCTTGACACATATTAGTCCTTTCCTCCTGAGGTTTGCATTGAGGTTTGATGGCTTGCTGTGTTGTCTCACAGTGAAGAGAACATTTGGGTCTTTGTATAGTTGCGGTCTAGTGTGGGTCACACTAAGTTGCATGTTGCCAGTTAATCATGACTACTTTGTCAGTAAAAGGCTATATACCTTGTCATGAGTACTTTCCACTGAGGTTAATTATGTTGTAACTGAGTCAATAAAGGGAAGAAATTTAATGTAGTAGCTGAATTTGATTCAATACTTGAAGTGTCACGGAGGTCATTAGTTATAAATTGTATGACTCTGAAGCTAAAGGTGAGGTGAATTGTATTTGAACTTAACCCTTAATTATAAACCAATAGCAAAGCAACAATGCGGATGTTTATGCTATGTAGATTATGCAAGGAATAATGTACAGTCTGCCAGACATTGTTGCAAAATAAACCCTAACTGGGCGGTCAGGACCCCAGGGTGAAGCACAGGGGTCTTGTATCACCATGAAGGGGTTTATTTTGCAATAATGACCTGCTAACTGAACATTATCCAGCTTGTTACATGGCTGCTCACCAAATAAATATATAAGTGGAAATGAAATATTAATCTTAGAAATTGATATTATTGTCTTCATTGTCTTAGACTACTAAAATGTACAAAACAATTGGCCTAGCAAAAAGGCAAAAACCTCAACAACATTGCAGTAATATTAAAACTGAAGTCCTCCAATGTCATTTTCACTACAGTCGATAACTAAGATACAAGATGGTAGAAGTATTGTTTCTATGAAATGAGATAGTGAGTCTGTGATGTGATATGAGAGACATGCAAGCCGTTGCATGGACAGTGAATATTAGGAAATACCTAGTCTTGCGTATCCAGATCTTCAGACTGATGGCAAGGTCTGGACTCCATTGCAGCTTTCATTGGCTAAGGACCCAAGAGGCCGTCTGACTGACAAAGCAACCAATCACAATTTGTTCAGCGTCATGTTTAGTGGCGTGAAAATGAAATGTTGATGTCCCTACAATAACAGACCAACGTGTAAAGCTCTTTGACATCTTTTAAAGAGTATATGCTATGAACTTCAAATACTTTTAAGAATCCAGCATTTAGTTGTTCCAGATAAGTGGTCATTGTCACAGTTGTAAATACAGTGGCTTTCTTCTTCCATGAGGGGGTTTGACATCACGACGACTTTGTTTCCAAGCAGACCATTATAGAAAGCAACACACATCTCCCAGAAATCCTGTAGTATTCAACCAATCAGATGACAACTTTGAAACTCTTGAAGTGTTTCCCATTTTGTCCGCGTTAAGCATAAGACATTCAGCCAATGGTCCGTGGACATGACTTCTAAGGCTGAAAATAGGAAATATCTGACTGATAAATTCTGCAAATGACAAAGAAGCAGGCTTTCTGGAGAGCTGTGTAATAAATAATTACAACAGCCAAACACTACTATATTAGTATATAAACTAACATCCATAATATACCCCAAAAAAGGACAGGTAATAGGCTATACATTATTAAATATCTTTCCATGCAAATCTATTCCCCCACAGCTTTAATAGTGCCCTAAACACACAACATCTGTGGCAGCCAAACTCTAGTTTTCATGTGCCCCTTGGGTCTCGCACAAAGTTACAAACCATCTTGGTCTTCAGCATAACAATTGGCCAACTTTAAAACTGCTTCTATTGTGCTCTGCCATGGGCATATCTCTCTCGGTATATCAACACGTTATTCTATTAGTGTGCTTAAAATTTGTTCAGGAGAAAGTCTTGCCTAAGGTGACCCACACATGTGCTTTTATATTAGTCTAGTCTCATTTTCCTCTGGTGTTTTTCTCAAACCCACATAATGTACGTGCAGTTAAAATTTTAATTCATCATCATGTGCCTTAATATTTAGCTGTCACCCCGTAGACTGTGGAAACCTGGGAGACAGATCTACTGAGGGCTGTTTTGGAGGGCAGTTGGATCTAGGCCAGAGGAAAACAGCAATATCTTGCAATATGTCTTTTCATTGAGATGTAAATTTTGGCTTTTGCATCAACATTTCCAAATCCTGTCCTACATTCGTTGGTACAAAACAGATTTTTAAAATCAAACTAACCAGAAGCCCCACTTACCTGTATCATCCATAAATTACCAGTGATGTAAGAAGCTGGAATGTTGGAGGCAACCTTTGTTTGGTGATACTGATATTGCAGTCTGCGTGTAATGAGGTCATTCATCGTCCTTTGATGCAGCAGAGCTGGGCAGCCTGAGAACAAAAGGTGGCTGGCGGCAAACCTGACTCATAATGACAGAACAGACAGAGTCGTCTTGGCTAATGGCAGCCTGTCATGATTCTGATGATTTCTGCAGCTCTGTTTCACTGTTTTTTGTCCCTGAGTAGTTTGTCTGCATGATGAAGTGCTGAATGCATTTCTGATGGATCGCATGTTGTTGTTTTCCTTCTTTTTTTTTACCAACAGAATGTGAATGACTGAGTGTGACATTATGCTCTTTTCTCTTCTATAATTTTGTAGACACCACTATTATTTTGTTCTGATTTCTGAAATGAAATTCTAATGTGAAACGGAGCACACTCGCCTGGAAAGCCGGAAGGTTTGAGACAACATTTAATGTTTTACTTATTTACTCATTTAGAAGTTTTTACTCAAAACTTACCCGTTTTAATACTCTAATAGAAATATTACAGAGCCCCAGTTTGGTAGTAGATAAAGTCAGTGACATTTGAGGCATATGATTCAATGATTAATGCCTTTGTTGATTACATGAAATTGATTATAGATCCCATTCAGAATCTTTTCTGGCTGCTGAAATAATCCGCCTGGCCTGGCCTAAATCATCCGCCTGGCCTGAAGATCAGGCTCACAGCTCCCCACAAACTGTCAGGCATATGCTTAACTGGCCAAGGACTCAATTGGGTATAACAACTGTTGTCGTGTTTGTCCAGTGGGATATGACGCCTTCAGAGAACAGCCCTGCACTGCATACAACTTCATTATGGGCATAAATAAAGCCTGAAGAACAGTACTTGCGACTCTCGGACAGTTGGACAAAAGAACAGAATTTGCTGCAGGTGGTGTTTAATAATTCATGGACTTGTGAAACTCCCTACAAGTTGGGAGAGATTTTGCTGCGTGGTAAAAATCCATCTGTTTTCCTGAATGCTTACCACACTGGGGTGTTAAAAGACTAAACACGTGGATCCGGGATAAAATGTGAGTCTGATCTTGCTAAATGTCTGATTGTGTGTGTTCTTGGTGACACTAAAATAAGTTATGTTAACAATGCATTTGGTAGCATGAGCGATACTTTTACAGCATTTATTATTCTATTTTAATGTTAATTTCAGGATTATAAAAATATATATTTAATTTAATATATTATTAACCTACACGATCAATGAATAGTAGTATATTAATACATTAACCTAAAAAAAAGTTGCTTGAATTTAGTTCATGATACCTAATGTGGTAACATATGTTTTTAAGAATTTGAAACTTACTGTAAAGTTTCATTTACTTTTTAGGGTTTCCAAAGCCATTTTTATCAGAACCATAATGATCCCACGTGACATGTTCCACTTGTAAAAGACACAAGGGAATTCCACTTTATTTACACGCCAATGTAGCTGGCACATACCATATGTGTTTGTGCTTTATTCGCTTCAGCTACTGATAGAATTGTTACGTGTCTAGCACTGATGACAGATTTTTGTAAGATATAGAGTTACTGGATGCTTGTTAATGTATCATGGCCTAAAACAGGTTTACATTGTACTGTGAATTCATGTTTCTGAACTGTGAAAAGCTAAATATAGCATACATAATGTTTTCATATGCTTGTCATCACCTGATGCCCCTGTAGACTGGGTAGATTTGTTTTATGATGACGGCGGGTATTACATACACCGCAAGCGTTATGTATTTCAAAATTACATTACCCCAAACCTTGAAACAGCTGCATGTAAAATAAGAATGATTTGGAGCACACATAAAACAGAACAAATACGTCCAAAATGAACCCACAAGCATCATGAAGACTCTTTCTTAGGGACATCAAGAACGAGAGAAATTGATTTCCTTTTCTTCAGCCAAGACTCATTAAAATAAATGGCAAGATCAAAAAGCCAAGTTTGATTAAAGCCACACTTTGATGTAGTCATTTGCCACCTGTGGTTGTGTGTCCCTACCCAAGAGGTTCAGGAGACAATTGGGAGAGTGGCAAGGAAGATGGCATTTCCCTTTGAAGCACATCTGTACCGACCACATCCCCAAAGAAAGCCTATTTTCTTCCATCACTGTCACTGTCAGGTGTGAATACTTCAGGACATTTTCAGCTGCAGGACTTTTTTGTTCTTATTACCCATTTGCAGGGTTTACAGCATTCTAGGGACTCTCGGGAGAACGAGCTTATTCCTTAAATGTCAAAATGTCCTATGTCAAAATCGCCTCTACTGCACTACTGACATCCATAATGTCATTCATCTGATTTCTGTTCTCTGCATTATTTAAAGAGAGGGTATCACAGAAAAAAGTGAGATTCTCAACAGCTGGCCTCTACTTCAGAGCCACTCTGAAGTTAGACACAAGTTTTTAGGAGATCACTGTTGAGGCAGAGGAACATTAAATTTAGCTCACTATGGGATCACATTTTTTTGTGTGACTTCCAGTGTGAGTACAGTCTGTGAGTTTCACATCGGGGCTGTCTGTTTTTGTCTTGTCTTGTTGTTTAAAATGTTTTTTATGTTTTTATGTTTTTTATGTTTCACACACCCATAAAATAGATTTGTGTTTCCCGCTGGTGCGTGAAGGTGATGTGCTCCTCTCTGCCGCTTGCTATGGTGTTTCATCCAGCCTACCTGAATCTACCAGCCTGCCTACCTGACGATGTTTGTAGCATGGTTGCTGTGGACAGAGTATCTGTGCCTTTGACGGGAGGATTTAGTAGCGTGGTGGCCGTCATCATCAAGTGTTCCCGTTTGCTGTTTGGTGTCCTGGCTTTTGGACTCGTTTGGGCTCTATGGCAATCGAGATGCAATTCAACGCAGGTTGCTTGGTGTATCCACTCCATGAGGGACTACTCTACTCTACTTAATTTTTACTCTACTCTGTTTGGACTGTTGGAAAAGTGCCTTTAAGACAAGTAATTTCACTCTGCGGCAGGGACGTACTGGTACAAAAAATCGTCCCTGGCTCCATCTCTCTGACTGTGTTGATAGTTACACACTAATACTGCACGCTCACTCAGAGCCCAAAGGGGGAGGTGTTTAAAGATGTGATTGGGCCAGCCCAGTGTCAATAAAGAAAAGAACCAATGAGCCGCTGAGCTACATGTTTCATGGGCCGGTCTGAGAAAAAAAAAAAACTACTATGCTAATTCTTTTTTAACAATGCATTAATTTACACCGGCACAAAGCAAATTAAAGGATAATTCCGGCATTTAACACTTTGAGTCTATTTTCTAGTTTGTTTTGGATGAACTAGAGTGGTGGACAGAAATTTTGACGATGGGTCCTGTCTCGACTTTTTGACTCTTTTAGAATCACCTTTGAATGCTTCAGAGTGGCTGTCTACCGGCATGCACAAACATGTCCTTAAAACAACTCTTAATGTTTGTTTTCAAAACTGTGCAACTCACCAAGTGGTTATACTCAAAAACTGAAAATAATATATAATCTGAAAACTGTCTCATAAATGTTGTTTCTAAACACTTGAATCATGACAGAAAACAAATTTTTTCAGGCTGGATAGAGCTAATGCGCTTGTGCAGTGGAAGCGAGCGTCTGACTGTTTCTATAGGAACCGGAGCATCTAATGGCAGCTGCAGTATCGCGATTACTTTACCAATCGGCGATTGGCTCTTATTTAGAAGGCAGGACTAATTCCACCATATAAAGCGTTGCACTTTTCCCCATTCAAAACAATACGAATGTCTTGTGTTATTCTATGGTCTTTGCTGTTGGTCAGATATTTGTATATTTTTCACGCCGGACTATGCATTTGACTCAGATTCCATGATTGTGTTTCTTGTATTTGTCCTATTTTTTATATATTTGTTTATTGATTGTAAAACACTTTGAGCTTGGGGAAAGCGCTATATAAATGAAACTTATTATTATTATTATTATTATTATTATTGCATATTTAAGCTTTAACACACACTTGTCTGTAAGTTTTGATAATGTGTTCCGGTTTTAAATGCACATTTGCAAACTTCTCTAAATACTTTCCCTTGGGTGAATCCATGCTACCATTTGCGTTCCACTACATCAAATGGACGAAAGTACAGACCCCCGACCCCTCAGTTTTGATCGAGTGAGTGAGTCTACACAATACAAAACGATAGTGATGTCACAGCAGATCATGCTTAATTTATTCCCCACCCCACACAACTCCTGTATAATATATAAATTATTTTAAGATATAACAGCATAATACTTGGTTCTACCGGCTGACTGTTTGTCATAGTTTATTGTTTTTATATTTTATTCTGAGGGAAGTTTGCAAACCCTAGTGATCCTGAAGACCATAATTAGCTGGTTCAGATGTGTTTAAATAGGTAGCTAAACTCTGCATGACAGTGGTTTTACTTCTTGGTTGGGTCATCACTTACTGTCTAAAGTAAAATCTAGGTACTGAATCAAAGCCATTTGATAACCAACTGTAATCATGGTTTAAAGGCTATAATAGGTCCCGTCCACACTTCTTGTTTCCATAGAAAAAAACATCAACACAGGAAAGATTCATGGGCTCTTGAGACTTTCAGCTTGTCTTGCCAGGTCAAAGCAGGTCATTTCTGTGAACTAAATGTGTTAAAAAGCATAAAGTGGAAATTAAAAGTTAGTTATATATAAGTCTACTACTTCTTACCATTGCACTTAAGTACTAATGTTTTTTTTTTTCTAGTATGATTATACAATTTTCCTTCTTTTTTGCTCTTTTATTGTCTGTCTGCTTCAAAGAAGCAGCTTGATCAGAGAATCCATGCAGCGAATATTATTTCAAAAAGCCACTTTGGAACTGGCAATGCTGTAAAACACAGCCCTGTAATATGTACTGATAATTATATCACAAGAACCTTGACTGGTGCCATATACCACACACCAGCTCATCTAATAAGTCACACCATTGCCTGCTCTGCGTTGGTGTTCCATGGGAAGATTAGAGCATTAACAAAACGTCTAGGACAGATCCACAACGGATCACACACACGCACACTCTCACTCCCCCACATCGTGCCTTGATCTGGTTGTACTGTGCGGATATAAATCCCTCACACACGTAGGGACAGTTCTGTTGCTCTCCGTCTTCCTCCTCTGCCCTTTCACTCAGAGGATTGAGGCACCTCTTCAGTCTGTTTGTGCTGCTTAACAACCCCTGTGCCTCGTGCTCCACATCACCCTTCCCCTCCACCCCTATCAAATCTGCATTTGATTATCCCCCCACCACCACCAGTAATCTCGCACGTCTCCCTACCTGCCGCGCCACCGCCTCTTGCTTATTGTTTAGTATAATGGTGTGGGGACTTACAAGGATTTACACCTGATTATATCCCGCAGGGCGAATCCCCCATAGACTGACCTTGCAGTTCACAATTGCTATTGGCTAAGCAGACTCAGCCCATTCGGCCAAATTCCTCATCTCTCTCTCTCGTTCTGTGTCTCCGGCTCTCTCACTCACTCTCTCTCCATTGGCTGTTGTTTATCCACCCTGCCTGTTTACCTCCATGAGTCATCCATTTGTCACATTGCAGCTCCCGGTTGCTTTTGACGAACGCTGCCTTTTGCATAAAAGCCCGGCATTAATCGCCATGTTCTGACAGGATGACGGCGAGGTAGAGACAGGTTTCACAAAGGTATACTCAAATTTCTGTGTCAACCCCCCACCCTCCATGCCGGCATCCCTCCGTCCCTGCTCCTGTTTCCTGCTGCAGTCGGTCTGATGAACAGGAGAATTGAATTTCATTAGTTACATTGTCCCTGTTTTGAGCTTTGTTCTGCTTTCTTTTTTCCTCCCCCCTCCTTCTCACTCCTTATCCGTCTCTGCCTGCCACTCTTAGGTTTTCTCACCCCCCTCCCTCTGTCTCCTCCATCTCTCCATCTCAATGCGCCACAGCTCCTCCCTCCACCTTGCACAGCTTCAACTCCTCCCTCTCCATCTTTCTTCCCTCACTCGCGCTCCCTCTCTCGCTCTGCTGGGTATGGCATGTATGTGAGCGGGTGCACTCCTGTTTACATGCATGCCTGCATCTGGGACAGACTCTCATGTATTCTGTGGACTGTAGCTGCTCTTGCGCCACACTCTGAGAATTTTCTGGACCCTTTGCTTGCTTTGAGGAATTGTTTGCCGTTTTTGTTTTTCCTCTCACTCATGAAATTCTTCAAAGGCCTCCTGTGTGCCACCCTGCCACTCTGGAGCGATTCGGATCCAAGCTGCACTCCGGCAGAATGGAATTGCCAAATTTAGACTCCACCGCATGACGTTTCTGGTAAGAGCAGTTTGCATTCAGTGCCAGATAAGCGTTTCGAGAACTCTGAGATCCTGTAAAGGGCTAAAAGGGGGATATGAGAATTTTGGGAATTGGGAATTTTAGGTGGGAAATGTGTCCAAGATGGATAGTGCACAGGCTCAGGAGAGAAAGATGCTGAATAATGATTCTTAACCGGACATGGGACCAAATACTGTGGACTGTCAATGCACAGGGTGGGGGTCATTTGCTACAAATGAATATCTGTCCGTGTAAGCATTCATGCATATTTTCACCTGCACTATGTTTCTAAAAAAATCTCAATCCTACCCCCCACCCACACCCCACCACCTATATTTTTTATAATGAGTATTTCTCCATGGCCAGGTTATAATACATGTTGTCTATGGTGCAGGCTTGTATGTATGCTAGATTTCTGAGTGTATATTTGGTGCTGTTGTCATGGTTTATACCTCAAGGCTCTTTATTTTGCTGGATGCATTATGAAAGAAAATAATGTATTGCTTTCAATGCGTTTGAGTCTTTAATTCACAGACCTCATTATAGAGCCTCTTTTCTGCCTTTTTTTTCTCTCTCTCTCACTTTCTCTCTCTCTCACACACACACTTACTAACTCATTTCTCTCTTTCTTGCTCTCTTTTTCCTATCTCCCTGTTTTACTGCTTGGAAGCAACTTCCTCCGCAGCTAATGTGGCGTTTAAAGGAATAACAACATTACACTTCATTTCTTAATCTTGGCAAGCTGTCAAAAATACATTAAGAGGAGCCTTACTGGATACATCAAAGATTCATGTTATCTCAGTGTTCTCATTGGTTTCCTTTACAGCTGTCAGATCCCTATATCCATAGTTTCTTATGTAGATGTCCATTGGCAGTGCACATCTATAAAAAAAACATACATTTTTATATCATTAGCCATCATATATAGAGGCCAAAAATGTTCAGACAAGGTGTGAGCCGATTCTCAGATTCAAATCCAAGACACCATGTGCTCTGCAAAAATCTCCTCTGCTGTTTTTTCCTCCCCATGAACACAGGGTTATCAATCAAAACACAATGCATATACAATATGCATATAGGCTTGTGTTGGATAGGAAGACTGGAACATGAAACAACTGCATGGCAACAGTATCCTGGCCATATTCTGAAGATGCTGTAGCTGCCAGCGGAGAAATCCAGCCCAAAACATAATGACATGGCTAAAAATTCAGCACTGAATAGTGATACAAATAAGACTGCCTATACATTGAGATCATTATTCTAGTGATTGTGTTAAAAGGCAAACTCCCCATCGAGCAGATTCTCAGTTGGTGGTAATAGCCATTATGATAATGCTGCAGTCTGATAACAAACAGAAGATGAAACAAGATAAGGCAGTGCTACAGGAGAACTGCATCACCTCACGCTCATGTGCCATTCGTTCACACATAGATTAGACCTTGTGCCTGTCAGCTTCTCGTTTTCACAGCTTTTGTAAATATAGCCCAGGCAGTAAAAAGGGGCCGAAATCCCCAAAATCATTGAAATTCAGATCCTTTCCGATTGCGAACCCGCCACATCCCTCTCTGCTTCTCTATTCATTCTCTTCTATACGGTTTTTTAAGCACTCATTGAGGGCCTGCTTTCAGCCGTGGCATAGATAGACAGACCAGGCGTGCATTTGTCCTCATTGTGAAGGGATGCAAGAATCGGACGCCATTAGCGCAGTGGTTCGTTTCTGTCACACAAAATGAGGGACTAGTGAAATAGGGCTCTACATAGCGCGAAAGCCAGCAAGAGGCTGCTGTGAGAGGCGACCGAGTGACATATCAGACAGCGCACACTCACTCCAACCTCCCACAAATGTATTCAGAAGGTCACAGAGTCGCTTCACTGCAGAAGACTCACCCATTAAAATTTAATCATAACAGCTTTGTGTAAAAAGTAGAAAAATATGAGACCAGGCCCATGCCTTAGTTTATTGCCACCCCGTTTCTAAGGGATACGTGTGCATGTGAATGAAAATTACGTTTACATCTTTGAAGAAATGCTATCTGTCGTTTTGGAGAAGTTGGTGTCGTATCTCCACCCATCATCTGGATGGCTGCTGATGGCAAAATTTGCGCCTCGTGAAAGACGAGAGGAAGATATCATTGATTGTATCAGTCAGAGTAATCAAATTATTAGCCTCGGATGGAGTGGTCAGAGGAACAATGCTAGCATAATTCAGGAAGCTGGAGACTGATTATCCCATGGCTAATTTCGTGAGATAAGCCCCTTCCTAATAGAACCATTGATAAAGAACTCCAAGGAGCTCAGCTTGAGCTAGATTGCTTTTGGGATTACGGGTGTCCTATATTCTCTCCACATTTTCTCTCTTCTTTTGTTTCAATTAAACCCAAAACAAAGAGCCCTGTGTTTAAAAGAGGAAGAGTGGTTGGAGTAATTACCAGCTTTGCCTGTTGGTAGCGGTGAATTTACAGTGAATCTCAAGAGCATTAATGAGGAATGAAAAACACTTTATGGAATTATTATTAACCGTTACCGGAAAGCTGAGGGGAGGATTGACATGGGACTGGGCCCAATTAAACTTCGCACCATGGCAAGGAACCTGACAGCAGCCGTATCTTTAGAAATTTAGTCAGACCATGAACTGAAATAACATATAATGTTTCAGCAGACTGATGAGAGGGCACATGCTTGATGCCACTTACAAGGAATATATGTGTTTAATTGTCAAGAGTAAGAGACAGAAACACAGTGCATCTGTTTCATTACCAGCCCTTGAAGGATGCTTATTTAAACTGCAACCATCACATATTGTTCCATCGGCAGTTAGTCAGAAGACCAATATTCAGATGACAGGTCGTAACTTATTTCAATCTCAACCATGCTTGGAGTTGAAACATTCATGTCATTTACTCAATTTATGATTGCATGAAGCATCCAGGCCACCAGTCGGCACAATGAAGAGTGTTGCTCTCGGCCTGAACAATCTTTTTTATGGCGGTTTGAATTTTTGCTACAGATTTAAATGCTTTTAGAGTACAATTGTGGCAAGCCCTGGAAGTCATGGGAAGTATGAAGAGTTCAGATGCAAAAGCCTCTAAGTGCCATCTGAAATTTTCTTCTAGAATGATAATTTTTATCAAGCTCGTATATTTAAGTTCAGTAATTTCACTTAAATGACAATTAATAGGTAATTTTTTCATTTTCAATTTTACTGAACTTAAATATACGAGCTTAATAAAAATTTTAATTCTAGAAGAAAATTTAAGATGGCACTTAGAGGATTTTGTATCTGAACTCTTATTCATATAAAAATACACTTAGTCTTCTTGACATAGTCTTGTTACAGCATGCTATACTGAATTCCATACACAAAGTGTCCATATAATATTCCTCTCAATGCGAAAGCCTCGCTTTGACAGTTAAGTCACCCTTTGTTTGAATGGTATAAATTTCAGTGCAGTGCTTGACATTGTCGCTTCAATACGTATAGAGTTCTCTATGTTTCGACATCAAGGTTCATGTTAGTTTTTCCTTTAGTGGAATGTAGCTTTCCAAGCCTTGGGCTTTGATCTAAATCTTACTGTCATCAAAAAACAAGATCAAAAGAGAGGAGTCAAATGGAAGCAAACAGTTGGAAGGTGCATTTCTGCTTTGAATGCTGAATCAGTAGGCTTAAAACCCAAGCTGATTTGGTATACGAAGTTGTTTGTGTGGGGTAGGAAGAAGACAAATATATGGGGCAAGCAGGGCTGATTATTGATTTGGCTCAGGTCCTCACTGATTAACTGCTGTTGTAAATACCGATAAAGACACCTGCTTATGTTGTGATGAATGGTTGTGACTTGATTTGCTACTCACAACTTGAGCTGCCTTAACACTATTTTCAGTGACCTAGCATCCAGAAATATTTGTAAACAAAGTGTATTTTTCACTCTGCTTTGAATGATATGCTAGTCAGTGCATACTGTAGTCACAACATAAGCAAAGCAGATTTAAAACACTACGTTTTATCTGACAATGATCCCACACGTCCTGATTTTGCTGAGTTAGACTACATTCACTCTGCGAACCTTGGTGCTCCATCCCGAATTATTGCTCAAATCCGATTTTTTTGTATGTTTTAAATGTGGCATATATCAGATTCCAGTGCAAACAAATCATGGTCCTGAACTGACCTGTATGAGCAAAAAGAACGATAAAAAAACGTCACGCAGCACGCTGTCATACGGAAGTAAACACTAAAACTACATTAAAGTAAGTTTATTTATAGTGTGATCTGCCATGGAAGCCAGTGAATTTATGCGCAGGCATTATAAAAACAAAACAAAGACGAGGATGTGAAAAAAGAGAGCCGAGTTTTTAAACATTTATGATACGAGCCCTTGTGTTTTGCTTGTATGAGCTGTCACTGTAATACTTGTGAGCTCTGACAAATCAATGTCCTTCACTGACTGCCTATCGCAACTGTCTTGATAACTTTGGTTATGTAAAATCTTTGAAGTGACTCCCATGAGCGCAGAATTGTGACGAATAATGCTCTGGAGTGTCGCATTAACTCCGATATGACTGTTGCAGACTGCAGTCGCATTGCAAAATATCTTACCTGTATTGGAATTAGTATCACACATTGTGGCACAAGTGGCACAAATCGGAATCGAAAAGATCAGATTCCATGTGGTTTGTGCTGTCATTCTAAAAACAGATTGAGTCACAAAATTTGTTGGGGCCACATTTGCATCAATCTGAACGTAGCCTTAGACTCTTTCCTTGCTCAAAGTATTTTGTTGATCCTGGGACAACATTCCTGTCTGAACATTTAAACATAACCATATCCTACCCCTAAACCTAATCCTACCCATAACTTAACTCTAAAATCAGAGGGAAAAGAGGTGAATAACACTTATGTAGAAGCACCTAACCCTGGTTGGAAGTCTTAACTTGACATAAACTCTAAACGTGTCCCTCAAAATTGATTGGTTGATTGGAATGTTGTTCCAGGATGGAATGGGGTCGACGATCCCGTAGAACTTCAGCGAGGGAATGTGACTCCTACTGTATCCATAAAATATTTCTTTACATTTAAGTTTTAAATGATCAGGGTATAAATGAACTGAACATTACAGACACTGAGCAAATGGGTCACCCGTGCCATTTCACAACCAGATTGCATGAGAGCAGACAACTAATTACCAGCAATTTAGCAGATAACTATTTATGTATTGGGAATATTTAGATAGCTGTTAACCACTGATTTGCTTCATACTGTGAAATGCGTGCAGTGTGATCAGGGATACCAGAGAGGGAGAAAAAGAGAGAGCGACAAGCAGAAAGAAAGGGATGATGAATAAATAGATAGGAAAAAGGAACAAAATGAACTCCCTCAGGCCAGTATATCCAATTAGTTGCTGCACTCTATATTCGCTTTACTTTCAACTCACAGTAGCTTTCTATTAGAATGTTGTGCCTATTATAAAACATTATGCTTCGTGGTATCATTTGCCAGCACAAATGAATCATTATTTAATCCATCTCTAAAAAAAAAAAGTAATAATAATCAAAGCAAAAATAAACATTTTCTAATTGTAATTCCAAATATCTTTTTTTACTTGTGGCTCACATCAGACCATCCTGAAAACGCAGAATTTTTATTATTTCTCTCTTGTGTTTATTCTTCCTGTGTGTATATTTATGCATTTCAAATGAGTAGAAATATTAGTCGTTTTATGATGTATGATTCATGAATTTTAATTTAACCAGAATTAAAAGCCTACAAAAGTTTTTATGCATAAAACAGCAACCTGAATCAGTTTAATCTGTTTTCTCTCACTATGGTAAAATAAATATTCAAAAAATTACATCATGATGAATTACCCCACTATTAACAAATTATTCTTTCTTTGATATAATACTGTGTTAACAGAAAGCACAAAACCCTGCTGTTTACTGTAAATGTTTTTTTTTCCCTCCCCCAAAGTATAACTCTCTGGAGATCAGAACGAGTTATTAATTACTATGTAAAACATTGTTGTTTCATGATTGTGGTATCTAAACTGGAAGTTAAATCCCTGAATGAAGCACTCATTTATGTTTAATGTACACAGTGAGAACAGAGTGCCAATAGGAATACATAGTACACAATAAAACCAGTGCACTTAAAACATATAAGTATAAATGTAGGAAGCAGAAACTGTGAAACAATGAAAAATATCCATAGTTAAACATTGTTCAAATTTGAAAATTGTTTTAAAAATGGCCAAAATGAATGTCTTTTGTAATTTTGAACCCGTATTTGGGCCTATATTGAATATAAAACTCTTAGCAAGTGGGTCACTCCCAAGCTTTGCTTATTTGTCTTGTTTGGTCAAGCCGAAACTCACCGCCAAGGTCAAGAGTACGATGGTGAAGAGGGAGAGAAAATAGAGAGGCTGCGTAGATGGTCCGACGTGATATTTTTTCTCAAGGTTATCGCCAGGATGAAACAGAGGGGATGGAGTGGGAGAGAGAGCAGGATGATGGACCTTTGGGTTGAATTACATTTGTACATGAGTGGGAGAGACAGAATATCATCCAGTGAGCACTCAAACACATGAGCGGTGTAACATGAAAATATAAAATCAATTCAACTGATAGCCATCCTCTGTGGTTTCAGATGACGATGAATCTTGATATCGCCGCGACGGGCGCGTTTAGTTTCGTCGATGTAATAAGCCTTGAAACAATACGTCCCTGAAAAACAATTGTTTGTTGTTGACAAAGGTAAATACTCATATTTGCTAAGAGCTTCAACCTTAAACATTCATTTCTCTGTGAGCGTCTCTAGCTTAAACAGATTAATAGCTCGGTTTTCCAACGTTGGAGGCAGAATTGATTTTCCCTTCTAGCTTGACAGATAGCCCTGAAAGTAACAAATAGCAAAGAAGAGGACAAATCTTTGAAGCGCAACACTTATTAACTTCATGAGTGTTGGGAAGGTGCAGTAATCTAAAAGTGATCTAGGCCTCCATTAGTAGAGGAAGGAGGCATCAGTCGGAAGACACCTTGTGAAAAAGAATCTCGCTAATTCCTCCCACATGCTGACAACAGATAATTGAAAAGCAAGGCTGCACACCCTTTCATTATGAACCGGATATGGACTTGTCAATTAACTTGCTCATATTTCATTGACTGATTGAACTTAACTGAACAGTCTTCTGAATTGCACCTGTTCAAACCCATGCCATGTTGATCGTGAGGTACAGTGTATGCTGCAATATGGCAAAATAGGGCATTACATTTGAGGGTCCCTCTCTCAGAGGAGCACTATGTTAAAATAAACTTTATTTCTTCCCTTCGAGCTAGCGGGCAGGGTTGAATGGGTATGACCTTCCCATGTTACTGAGGGAAAAGAACAGAGGAGAAAATGTAATTTCCACCGAAAAGATCTTAAGAGAGCAACCCTCTTTAAAACGGCACGCAGCCTGTCGTGTGACTGAATGCTGGGTAGTAATTATTAAACAAAGAGAATGCTTAGCGCTGTTCTAAAATGGGAATGTTGATGCATTCTCAACATATCACGCTTTGAATGTAAACAACTGCACATTTAATTTGCTTCTTAAGGGAACACTACATTTATGACAGAGATGGCCTTTTAATAGTGAGGTGCATGCTTGTTACAGAACTGGCTCGACTTTAAGAATCCAATACAAGCACGCTACTCCCTTTTCCCATATGAAGAATGACTCTCATTGACTACTGTATATTTCTTCAAATCAATCAGGCTAAAGGCACACATTTCTGTCTGAATATATTCCATGCCAGGAACGGTTGGTTACACTAAAGTACCCTGAGGTAGATATGCCTTTAAAGACACAATTCTCTACATGGAAATTCATGCGGGGGTGTTGACTAATAAGATGAGCTACTGACCATGTGAGTGAGTTCACTATATTGAGAATTACTCCGTCAATGCAATATTCTGGCAGTGCAACAGAGAGAAGCAGTTTTTTCATTCTTCATACATTATTCATAGTTGCCTGACAGACTTTGATTTGTATGTTTACAGAATGGGGGCTTCCTGAGCGATGATTTAATCTTTTAATTGGATAATAAATCCAACACTTTGTGTAGTGGCTTTTCAATTGCCATCAGTTGACCACCGAGGCCAAATTAGTTTTAAAGCATTTGCATACCTTAGTATTTGGGCTAAAACAAAGGTTAGAGTGATTAGAAAAGTGTGTGTGTGTGTGTGTGTGCGTGCGTGCGTGCGTTCATGTTAATTCGACTTTTTGTTTTTTGTTTTTTGTTGAAATTATCATTTTCAGTTTGCCCGTTGGCAAACATTTGCAAATTACAGGCCAAGAAATAACAGCACAAATGTTTACAGTACACTTTTCAGCAGTTGTAAAACAGGTACACATTTCTGCCCATAAGCAGAGCTATTTTCTTCCTGTGGGAGTACTATGTGACACCACAACAGTGAACAAAATACAACATTTTATATATTGGAAGCCACGGCCATGTTTAATTAGCAAAACTGTGATCACACCAGAGACCCACTGTAATTTTAAAGTGATTTCCATCTGCTTTTGCTTGCTTTTTTTTTAATTACCAACAAATTTCTCGATATTTTTTAATGAGGCAGTACCTTTGACCTGTTCTCTCCTCAGACAAATCCCCCCAATTATAGTTAAAGGTCAAAAGTGGTTGTTTGGCAGATAGTCAGGAGACATGCAAATTGAACTAAAATTCACATCGCAGGAGATGTCACACATGATAACAGTTTAAACAACCCCGTTGTGCCTCCGGAGGCTTGATGCCTGCTCAGCCGTGGAAGATCGAGATAGATTCAGCGTGATTAAAACATCCCATTCTTGGTAGCTCTGTTTACGTCATGACCTTCACCCTCACACCTCTTCATGCCACACCAGTCGTTTAATCGATGTAGTAATTCTCTCACAGTACCCTGATCGCTCTGCTCCCCGACTGTATGCAGATCACACTCGATAGATGAATGAGGGATAAGCACCCTTGACAGTAACGGCCCTTTTGATCTAGCTGAGGAACACTAATATGAAACTGTTATCGTTGAAACTCACCTAATGTCACACCGGAACTCAAAAGAATCTTGCACATTACCGACACACCTGACAACACTCAGAGATGGAATCAGCAAATATATGCAGACTTTTAAGTAGACTTTCACTCCCTTTTTGTAGGCAGTTTTATTCGATCAAACTAGTCTGGCCTAAGCCGCTTCACAGTGCTGTGAGTTGTGTTGTACTTTTCTCTCAGAGAACACTCTTTCAGTGTTTTGCAGTTTTCATTGTGGGAAAATTATATTTAATTAAAGTATTGTCAAAAGCCATGATAATAGCTGCCCTTGAGATATTCTATTGCAAATGTGCAAATACAAGTTGGCTAAACATAAGGTTTTCCATTCATGTGTGTTATTATGCACTCTACTGTTGAACCTACAAAGTATCATTAATGCATCCATTGAGTTTGCAAAAATGTATTTGAATTCACTGATGCAAGAAGTATTTAATTCTGGGTCACTTTCACTTGCTTTACAAATGGGAGCTACTTAAAGTTTACCTAATCAATTATTAAAGCTGCCCTGTCTACTTAACATGATTAGTATTTGACTAGTCCCATAAGCAACATCGTACCTCATCAAATGCAACTTGTGTGTCATTTTGGCAAATTCTCTGTCTTGAGTTCCTTGAGTCTCTTCACAAGCCCTAAACCAAGATCTTGATTATTTTAAAGCACATAGCTGAAAGAGGCTATGAGATTAAGACTGAGCTTACTCAATCAATTTAGGAAGCAAAGTTTGAAGGTAAAATAGTAGTGAGCCAAAGTTTATTTATTTGAACCTGTTAAGAACCAAATTGTGATCCCCCCACACTTCAGTTCTACTCTAAATGCATCCATTAATCATGTTCAATAATAAAAAAAAATCAGATTACCATGTATATAAAGTTATGTTAAAAAAATATAGACATTTGGTTCAAAGGCCAGATAATTTAAGATTTTTTTAAAAATGTTAAGTCGTTGCGGATTCATGTTGCGGATTCATTTCCCTTGCTGAAATTGTTTTTTCATATATAGTTTACCATCTATTATTTATGTAGTTTTAAGTTATAACTACACTAGTTAGAATTATACCATGCTTCTTTTCAAAGGAATTTTTTATATAAATGTAACTTCAATTTCTGATTTCTGCTATTTTGTGTATTCTCAAGGTTGCATTGAATCTACAATAGTACGCTTATTTCATTACTAATTTGAGGTGGTCCTAAGCCATTATGTATTTTCTGCACTAGAATCCAAAAAAATACCATTAGCCATCAAAAGAATGGAAAATACAAATTTCATGTCCAACATATGTCCATATATATATATATATATATATATATATATATATGTGTGTGTGTGTGTGTGTGTGTGTGTGTGTGTGTGTGTGTGTGTGTGTGTGTGTGTGTGTGGCTATACTTCTCTATGGCCAGTGTTGTTTATGGTTGTTTTCTTTTTCTCATGCAGTCGTTTACTTTTTAATGCCTCTGTTATATCATTAATCAAAGCTCTGAGTTGCCTTTACGCAGCATGTTCCAGTGCAGTAGTCTGTTACATTTGTTAAGCGTCAGCATTTTCTCCAACACCATCTCTTGCTATTTTAAGAACAGAAGCAACATGATTGTCTCTCAGTTCCTTTGCTTTTTTCTGTCTTGTGGAATGAACCTTGTCCATGTTGTGACCCAATCTCTCTACTCTTTTTCTCAGCAGGTTACCATCAAAATGGTGGCCAGAGAGGCAAGTGGGCACAGCTACCTGGTGGCGTGCTGGCAGCCTATTCTTATCCTGATGCTGGGTACCGTGCTGTCCGGCTCTGCCACTGGCTGCCCCTCTCGCTGTGAGTGCAGTGCCCAAGAGCGCTCGGTTGTGTGTCACCGGCGGAAGCTGATCTCCCTCCCCGAGGGAATTCCCATTGACACACGACTGTTAGATCTCAGCAAGAACCGCTTGAAAGCCATCAACCCTGACGAATTTCTCAATTACCCACACCTGGAGGAGCTACAGCTTAATGATAACATAATTTCCGTCATTGAACCAGGGGCCTTCTTCAACCTCCTTGGCTTGCGAACTCTGGGACTACGCAACAACAAGCTGAATTTGATCCAAAATGGTGTTTTCACTGGCCTCAGTAACCTCACTCGGTTAGATATCAGTGAGAATAAAATTGTTATTTTGTTGGACTCCGGGTTTCAAGACCTCTACAACCTGAAAGAGCTGGAGGTTGGGGACAATGAGCTGGTGTTCATCCCTCACAGAGCTTTTCATGGCCTCAGCAGCCTAGAGCAGCTCACTATGGAAAGATGCAACCTGACCTCTGTGCCAACAGAGGCCTTCAGTCATCTTCACAACCTGATGATCCTCAGGCTGCGGCATCTGAACATCAACATCATTCGAGACTTTTCCTTCAGGAGGCTTTATCGTCTCAAAGTCTTAGAGATAGCAAACTGGCCTATTTTAGAAACCTTGACCACAAAGTCCCTCCATGGACTTAACATCACAACCTTGAGCATTACAAACTGCAATCTCACTGCCGTCCCTTACGTGGCCATTCAGCACCTGGTTTACCTTCGATTTTTCAACCTGTCCTTCAATCCGATTGAGGTTGTGGAGGGCAACAAAATGCACAATTTGCTGAGGCTCCAGGCTTTTCACTTGGTTGGGGGCCGTCTAGTCAGCATCGAGCCTTATTCATTCAGAGGACTAAACTACCTTCGGGTTCTCAATGTATCCAGCAATAGTTTAAGCACTTTAGAGGAGTCTGCCTTTCATTCGGTCGGCAATCTGGAGACACTGGCTCTTCATGACAACCCCTTGGCCTGTGACTGTCGTCTCCTCTGGGTTTTTCGCCGTAGATGGAGACTTAATTTCAACCGCCAGCAGCCATCTTGTGAAATGCCAGAGTTTTTGCAGGGTAAAGAGTTTAAAGACTTCCCAGATGTTCTCCCAACAAATTATTTTACTTGTCAGAAATCTAAGATCCGAGATCACAAAGCCATTCATAGATTTGTGGATGAGGGGACCACTGTCCAATTCCCTTGCCAAGCAGATGGAGACCCCGCTCCCATGATTATGTGGCAGTCTCCAAAAAAGCAATTTATCACTACTAAAAGCATTGGCCGGCTGTCGGTGTCTCCTGATGGCACCCTAGAGGTTAGATATGCCCAAATACAAGACAATGGCACATACACATGCATTGCTGTCAATGCAGGGGGTAACGACACCCGTTTGGCTCACCTACATGTTCATAGCTATTCTCCCAATTGGCCCCATCAGCCCAATAAGACCTTTGCCTTCATCTCGAACCAGCCCAATGATAACAGTGCCAATGGAACTGGTGCGATGGATCCCTTTCCCTTCGATATGAAGACTCTCATTATCGCTACCACAATGGGGTTTATCTCTTTCTTGGGAGTGGTGCTGTTTTGTCTGGTGCTCTTGTTCCTCTGGAGTCGAGGGAAAGGCAATGCCAAGCCAAACATTGAAATTGAGTATGTGCCACGGAAAATAGATGGAGAAAGCAGCCCTGCTGAGGGATCTCACAAGATCAGTATGAAAATGATTTAAAAGACTAATCACTATTGTGTGTGCATTACGTGAATAGGTATTCTTGACAACAGACTTACCTTGAGGGAGGAAGGAGAGGGTAATCTTTGCACCCCTTATGGAATTATAAAGAAGAACAATGTTCTGACAAAAGCCTTTTACATTTTTTTTTACAGACTGTACAGATCAATCACGCAGGGATTGTGTACTCAAAGGGAAAGCAGACAGGTCATTTGAGGGTTTCAAAAATCTGTGAACTTGTTTGGGTAAGTGTTGAAAAACATAGTCTTGTTGAAATTTGTGCGAAAGCCAGAATACCGAGGACCTGTATGTATTTATACCTGTCCTCTTGTCTCTTTTTCTGTACATAATGATTTCGATGTACATTGGGCAATACAGTGGTTGAATGCAGCCGATCAGACGTTATTGGTTGTTGAGCCTACTGGAGTGCATGTGCTATATCTAGATACATGCAAATTGTATAGGTCTAATTAAATCACTGTAAATGTCCATTACTAACTCTTTATAAGAGATCAATTTGTTTTAAATGATTTATTGATTAGGCTTGACAATCATTAATATCTCAAAGGTCAAGTATTAATCATTAAATATGGTTTGATGGTGCAATTTCAATTTTGACACCTTACATAGTATCATAAAGCCAGATGTAGCTTTGAATTTAAAGCCATTTGCTTTGACTGAACATGTGACAAAACTATTGGACCTGTGGTTGTACTCACACTAAACTACTATTCCATAAGACAGATCTCCTTAGTTTTTATTCACCTACTGGTGAAAAGTTTACAATTTTATTGATTTAGTCATCAAAATGTCGTCAATTTGCCATGCTATAATGCATTTTTCTACCACTCTCGAGAGGCAGGAGTTATTCAGTAGGTAAATGTGTTCTACAACCCTTGAAACACTTACAGTGCTGTTTTTGGGGCAATGGATGGCTGTAAAAAAAATTAAAATGACAAGCTTTTATACTTCAATGTCTTTGCTCATTTTTTTTGCTCTTCTCTGTGAATTAAACCTTGAGAGCTGGTGAGGTACACAGGAAGATTATTGCAACGCTTCTCTAATGTGCAGCTTAAACCTTCGCTCTCCCTCACACGCCATATTACTAATCAACATTTTCTGAAAAACATATTTTCTCTGTAAATTCTAATTTCAGTGTTAGTGGATAGAACACATAACGTTAGTGAGAGTGGATTTGAAATGTTAAATCAACCTAGGAACCTAGGTTGAAACCCTAATGCATGAATCTGCTTAATTGGTAATTGGATTAACTCAAAATGCATTAGTTTTGACCCTAAAGAAAAATTTTGAGTATTGAGAATAGATACGCAAGTGTGCGATTTGCAAGGACTAGTCTACAACGACAGACTGTTGTGTATTTATTTGCTCTTTTAAATAGTTTTGAGCTTCCTGCAACTCAAAGCCTGCCATTTCCCAATACTCACCACACACACACACACACACACACACACACACACACACACACACACACACACACACACATTTGCCTTCTAAAGTAATCTATAACATGTTACAACAAATCCACA
Source organism: Semotilus atromaculatus (assembly GCA_031834385.1). Classification (NCBI taxonomy): domain Eukaryota; kingdom Metazoa; phylum Chordata; class Actinopteri; order Cypriniformes; family Leuciscidae; genus Semotilus; species Semotilus atromaculatus. The sequence goes on along the minus strand of JAULUF010000009.1, from coordinate 7,732,581 downwards.
AATATCCAGAGATGCTTTTGTTTTTGAATGCACTAGTTTAGACAAAGCTACCAGGGACAAAGCCACCACACAAATCAGGATAGGACCAACCTGACAACCCATCATCTCTCACAGGAGCATAATGGAAAAAGTGTCAGGTGGAGTCCTCATGTTTAAATGGGAAATGATAGTTGTGTAAGATTATCTTCCTGTCCTTTTTCTAGATGACTCCCAGACAGTTGACCAAACCCCAAAGCGCTTTAATAATGAGCAAATACAACAGCAAGGGAGGGAGTGGGAGTGAGAACATTAATAAGAGAGGAAGTGGAGCATGCAGATGCCAGAGAGAAGAAAGGCAAAAAAGAAAAATTAAGATTAATAATATTTTGTGAAATAAGACCATTAAGAACAATGCCAATGTGGAGGCTGTTATTCAAAAATTAAAAAAAAATAATAATTCAGGTTAATACAAAGCTGTTTATACAAATTATTTAGTAACCTCTTTGACCTTGTGTCTGGAGGTTTCAGAACAGTTTTTGTAAATGGTTTCACTATTTTCACTCATAAATTTCACCAATAATTACAAAGAAACGTCAATTAACACACTGGATTAAAGGTGACATTTTGAAGAGGAAGGACCGAAATAGGTACATTCTTGTCAAATGTCCAATAATCCTTTTATTTTATTTTTATTTTATTTACAGTGTGGTGATTACTGAATTAACAGTCTTAGACATCCAACATTTCTGAACAAATTTGCACAAAGTCTCTGCCATTGTAATATGTAGATTACTATCAAAATTAGTTTTGTTTTGTTTTGTCAATCCTGCAGACTATATGGAATACAATCTAACATTGAGCTGTGACCTCTGTAGGGTAAGTGTTTCTGTAATAAAGGGGAAGGGAACATCTTTTATTATGTCAGATTATGCCACTTTTTTTCATCATGTGAGTGTATTCACCCTCCAACTTGTAAAGAACTTGTTCATCTCACTTGTTCACAGTGATAGGATGATGGCTACATGCAATTTTGGCTCGGGAAAAAAAAATGTTCAAAATATTTTGTTAAAAGGGGGGGTCAATAACTTGACATTTGATTTGACTTGATTTGATTTGCATTAGATTTATTCTACAAGGAACATACAGTATAATATAACAGGAAAAAGTGAACTTCACATTGTTTGACAGATTCTTTTAACAGACCTTGTTTTTCTCTCCAAACACAAATTAATTTTCCAGATGATTCATTCGTTCAAGCATAATTTCACACAAAACTCAACACCTCAGATCCCAAATCACCAATCCAGAACCATAAAATCCAAGCTCCAGCCAGTCTACACTAACCAATGAAAACCCCCAGCTAAGAACTTTACAGCCATGTAGCTTCAAGCTAAAGGAAGAACGTGTCAATGTTAAGATAGTTTGGAAGAGACTGACAGGTTCAGAGATGGCACAGCTTAGGACCCACCAAGATAATGGCAGGGGTTGTTTGATCCTAAGACAAAGGATTAAAACAGACCTCCTTCTTAACCCCTTAACACTAGAACTACCGGAATTCCATAAACTAGAACGACCACAGCGGTCATTCTGACCGTTCATACTTTGACGGTCATATGGCCGTACTGAACATAATTTTCGTCATGTCATATCTACATTTTAACCTTTCTCTTTAAGTTTTCCAATGATGCTTAAATTCCTGTCGTCATGTTATAACGGCATCGCACTTAAAACAAGCACAAAAGAAAGATTGCCCCGACAGGTCTAAGGAAATGTAAGGAAAATTTTGCGTCAAAAATATATTTTTCAATACACTCACCACGTGAATAGACATGCAAAAAAGTTAGGAAACGTCAAAGCTTCATACCGTTTAGTACAGCCCTGTTTGTAAATAAGTTCAATAATCAATACAAAATCTAAAAATAAATGGATATACAATGTTACGATAGGTAATAATAAAGGGCTAATTTGAACGGCACAAAAACCCCCCGCATCATTCACTAACGCGTACGCAGTCCACACAAACACCGCATTTCGTGTGCAGTTCCCACACACTATACTTTGTGACATTGGGCACATGTCTCCTTGGGTTTTATTTTTTTCGCAGTTCCTCCTTACTTGGCACTGCCGCGTTCTCTCCATCAGCTGCTGCTCCTGCCCGCGTCCTGGCTATCGCACCACCAGTCGTGGGGCTTTTGATTTCATGTGGTCGGAGCGAAGTTCGCTTGCCAGTCGCGTGATGAAGTCCCTCTGAGAAACTTGCTCATTTGTGCACTTCTTGAACAATATGTGCGCGTTGATGGCGGGAAATGTAGCGGACTTATGATATCTATAATGCGTGCGGTCAAAATGACCGCCATGGCCATTCTAGGTAGAAATAGTCAGAACTGTTTTGTGTTTTGTGATTTTAATAAAATAACAGTGTCAGAATAAAATATACACATATTTAGGAAAAGTCAGAGTCCTACAGCCACATTGATTTTATTTTAACAAAGTTATTACACTGTAAAATTTAAAAACGGTCAAAATGACCGCCTTGGTAGTTCTAGTGTTAAGCCCTGAAGGCATTTTTAGAGTTGTTTTGTCACACACAAAAGTAAAGACTCATAACTCCAAAACTATAACAAGGAGAGTCAAAAGGTAGGTATCGTTTGAAATAACACTTTTCATTTTTTAAAAAAATTTTTTTTTATACATTTTAATTATATTACATTTGGAAATTCTCCTACCAAGAAACTGCTGATAAATACAAAAATATAAATATAATTTTTATTATGATTTTCCACATCTTTCTTATTTGACATGCAATAACTCAGGAAGGAAAAAAGGTAGGAGGAAAATTTTTAGTGAAGTCCATCTACTTGCGACCTTCATCTGGATAAAATTTTGCGGTGATTGGATTAAGTAATCAAAAGTTACAACATTTGGAACCAAGATAGCATTTTTTTTTTTTTCAGCCCTTGACGCCCCCTGATGGGCATTTTTAAAATTGTTTCTCCATATCATATAAAAGCAATAGATTATGTTCATTGTGGGCTCATATTAATTGTAATAATATGCTGTAAAAAAATTGCCATTTTAAACGATCTGTCAATGTTTCATGAGCTGTATGATGTTTTTGACTCATTGCAGTACATAGTACACAAAAGTATTTTATAGATTAAAAAATAAATCCTATTTATCAGCAAATAACTCAGCAATACTTATGAGTTTTTCAAATTGGCTACATTCACTGTAAAGTTCAGACTTTAATTTTTCAAATGACACCAATTTTGTGTTAATCAAGGGCAAGGCATTATTTTTGAAAAATATGATAATGTATATGTTCACCGCTAGTTGGCAACCGCGGGCAGTACACTCCGAGTTAGAGGGACTAGTCAGCTCTAGGAAAATTTTAAAACACATTGCACCCCGGAAAGATGAGAGACTTGTATGAATCACTTCACGAGTAATATCTCGTGATCAACGTGTGTTTGGGCTCTTTGTAATCGTGAGAATCTGTGGTCAATAAAGTTATTCGATTTTTCACAATCCATGCATGTTTCATGGAGCTGCAACATCACATCAAAACAGCATAGCATCGCTGCTACTGCATATTTCATTGGTGCGCCTATGCAACTTCGTGTGTTAGAAGTCCATGAGGAATATGTTTTGATCTGTGTGATCGATTATGGTGAGTTTGGGCTTTTTATATTCTTACAAATCTGCTGTAAATAATGGTGTGCCATTTCCCACAATTTCTGCATGCTTCATTGAGTTATGAGTTAAAACGCGACATCAGTGCTCCATCTACACAAGGCTCCGTGTGTGCGCCTGTGGGGGTTTGAGTGTCACAACTCCATTAGGAATATCTTTAGATCTGAGAGATAGATTATGCCGAGTTTGGGCTCTTTATAATCGTGAGAGTCTGCTGAAAACAATTTTCTACGATCTGTGCAGGCTTCATGAAGTTATAAGCGAAAACCAAACGCGAGTGCATTATCAGTATACTTGGATAAGTGCGTCTGTTTTTTTTGTGTGTTGAGGAATATTTATAGATCTGATTGATGGAATATATTGAGTTTGGGCTCTTTTTAATCGTGAGCTCCTGCTGTAAATAACAACGATGTGTAATTATTCCAACGCATTCTCATCCTAGGGCATCATATCTGACACTTTTGACATTTCGTCTAAATCCAATGCGCATGGTACCCTTTAGCGTCAATATAACACGCACAGATATGGGTAGGTTTAGGTCTGGTGTAGGGTTAGGGTTAGACCGCTAGGAGGCGCCTTCTGACCCATATATATCTGCGTCTCATATTGACGCTAAAGGGTGCCATGCACGTTGAATGTAGACGAAATGTCACGAGCGTCAGTATATGACGCCTTGGGATGAGAACGGGCTGAATTTTTCATGGTCGATGAATGTTTCATGAAGATACTAGTAAAAAGGCCAAGTCTAAGCTAGCTTGCTTGGCTACATACGTCTGTGGATTTATTTTGTGTTAGAGCTCCATGAGGAATATCTTTAGTTCTGAGTTATGGATTATGTTGAGTTTGGATGAATATTTATCGTAGACATCTGTTGTAAATAATGATGTGTAATTTTCCACAATCGGAGCATGTTCCATGAAGTTACGAGTGGAGATGTGTCTAAAATTCAGCATCCATATGTGGTTATGGGTCTCTTGAGTGGCTTCTTTTACAAAACCTTGCTCAAGTTTAGTAAAAAGCCTGAAACATTTATGCTTGTTGTATTCTACTCATTGAGACCTTTCAGGGGACATACAGGACTATCTGAGCCGTATGATGTTTTTGACATTTTCCCAGCAAACAAATTTAGGTTCTTGGAACGTTAGTTTTTGGTTCCCAGAACGTTCCTAGAACTTTCCCTTAAGGTTAGGGGAACGTTCCCGGAACGTTCTCCTTACGTTATAAAAATGGAACCTAAAAATAACCTACATGGAACGTTCCTATAACGTTCTTGTTTGGTTGCCAAAAAAATAACCACATGGGACCATTTGGGAACGTTAGGGGAACGTTCTGTGTTTGCTGGGTTGCAGTGTAGTAGCCTACAAAAAAGTATTTTATAAATTATGTTTTTTTTTCTTCTATTTATCAGCAAATAACTCAGCACTACTTAAGAGTTTATCAAATTGGCTACATTCATAAATTTCAGTCTCTAAGCTTTCAAATGACACCTATTTTAGGTTGATCAAGGTCATATTTTTGAATAATATTATGATTTGTTTTTGCAGCTAGGTGTCTAATCTGTACTCTCTGCTAGAGCTGGAGAGTAAAGAGATCACAGATAACGCATGATTTACCTCTCAAATAAAGACAGCGCCTAATTGATCAGTACTAATCCAGGAGGCTGGACAAACATTTGAGTTTAAAATCTTAGGACCCGAACAAAGCCTTAGTTTCGCTAGAGAAGTCTCCAGAATGCATTAGTAGATTTACAGACGATCATGGAGAAGCCATGGCGGAGTAACCAGACAGACGAGTAACCATGTAGACGAGCAGACAAAAGAACCCCAAATCAAGATCAGAAGAACAAGGGTTAAACAGCTTAATTCAAGTCATCTAACTACTCGTCTCACTTTTCTTAGTTTTCTTTTCCGTTAAGAGTCTCAGTTATAAGTTTTGCTGCAAAGTTTCGGTTAAACGATTCCACTGCAAAGCCCGCTTCCAACTTCAGAGACTTTCCATCCATCCGCCAGAACATCACGTGATTGGCCACCCAAGACATCCATCCAGGCATGAGGAGACCAGACGAACCCGGGAAACCCCCTTTGACAGACAAAAAGAATCCCCAAAAGGAATGCAAAGACAAGCAAGTAGCCTCTAGGAGGTGCTTTGATATCAAATTTAATAACCCCACCTAAGAAACGACAGAAGGGTCAAGTTAATGATTGATGGTTTGTTCAGGTCATGTCTTATAAGTGCATATAGAAACTTGGGATTTCATTATCTCACTCTTAAAACTCATTCTTTCCTCACTCTCTTTCTTTCTGCAACTCATATGAATGTGTGTGCGTGTGTTTGTGTTAGATATTAGTTTTATGTGTTATAATAAAGTCTTGTTTGTATTTTAAAGATGTGATTGTGTTATGTGCTTACAAATTTAACGTCTTAAACTGTTGATCTAAGTTACATTGCTAATAAAGTGTTTTCACTAGTTTTATTAAAATAATTATTGACTGTGAAAATTGTGCAATGATATTTACAGTTAAGACCACTATTAGCCATTAGCTATTTCGCGCTCCCCTTCAACCTATTTCTGTAACAAGGTTAAATGGTGTTGCACAGAACAAGTTTTGAAAGGTAAATGTCATGGGTTAATAATTTCAGTATTTCAAGTATAAAATGTGATTCAGCTCAAGAAACACTGAGTCATACAACCTACATGAATGTGACCATGGGACTGAAATAATGTAGCGCTTAAGATTTGTACCAATGAATATTTTAGGAAGCTGTAGCCACATATTATGATTGTTTAAAAATTGGGCATTGAAAAAGAAAACATTTGACAATAATCTGAATATCGAGGGATACATCTCCTAGATAAGGTGGTAAAATTTACTTTTATTACTAAGTACATGTTCTTAAAATATGTCACCTTAAAATAAAGTGTTACCCTGGACTGGGCCTGGAGTCTCTCTTATATGAAAATATCTTGTGTTAAATATGTGCCACTGAGATTTTTAATAGGTTCTTTATGGGTAATATAAAAAAAAAGATGACAAGGTCAAATATGTTATCATGTGCATCCCTACATATTTCATATTAATGTGTTTCAAATTAAGGTACAATGCAATCAAATTGAAAGTTCTCTAAATTCTAAATTTAAATGTCTGGTAATTTTTCACATTGAAAAACTCCTAGCATATCACTCATGAGCAAGAGCAGGCGTTCCTCTCATCACTGCATATCCTCGTTCCAGGCTATCAGCAATATGCATTTATTAAATATGGAGCTGCTGGTTAAGGTCATTTTGAATTATTTGAAGATATTTCTTATTTTCCAGTCTGTTTAACTTTGGCATGTAGGCCGAGCAACAGCATACAGCACTATAAAGCATGGTAGACTTCCATTAAGTGTTTACTACATCTCAAGAAATCATAATAAACTAGAAGGGATGCTGTATGTGGCACAGCAGAACAGTGGACTATTATAATGACATAATATCAGATGAAGCTCAGCCAAAAGATATAGATTAAGGAATGACAGTGTGATTTTCTGTCGCCATCCCTTCCATGAGCAGCTAACAGAACCAATCAAGCTTGGAGGAGTAGATGTATGGGGAGTGAATTAATCTGGCATTGTGGTCTTGCTCTTATTGCATAAAGCTGCTAGGAGAATGGCTCACTCACAGATTGGTTTTATTTGTAATGCAGCCGCTCTGGTGGGATCAAGTGGATGCAAACAGCCAGGAGCTGCCATCTCGTGAATAAAATAAAGGTCCAACAGTGTCACTCTTCTTGAGGCATTACCTATGAGTCACATGATGGACATGTCTCAGCGTGTTTGGTGTCTTTTTTGAAGCCAAGACCCCAGGGTAAACTCTCTATGCTCTTGTACTCAATAATGTCTAATAATTTATTTTCAATTAACTCCACCGATCAAACTTAGCTCTTAGATTACTAATCAATTTAGCCATGGTGAAGCAGGAAGAGAGCCTTGCAGCAGAGGAGAGTAATTACAAGCAGACTGGCCACTGTTGAGAGCCAATGACACAAAGCGTCTGTGTGATGGAGGAGGATAGCACTCATCAGGGTCTCACAGGCTCACCACATGTGCTCACTGCCCCCAGTGCACTCTCTTTACATAATGCTTTATAGTCAGGGACACCTTAAGAGTAGCTACTAGTCAGAAGCAGTTTAAGTTTAGGTTTGATGCTGTCATTGTGGTGATCCTGATTATATTTATCCTGGTTGTAAAAAAAAAATCACTCTTTTAATAGTATTTTTCCTTGTTTGTAAAATAATAATTAAAAATAAGAATACTTTGATTATGGTTCATATTTTGATTAAAGTTTCTGTTATAATTTATTCAGTGTTACCTCACTATGCTAAACTAAGCAATGAACAATGTATATATACACACACACACACACACACACACACACACACACACACATATATATATATATATATATATATTATCATTTTTAAAAAGAGGCTGAAAACATATTGTCCCAGGCGTTTTAGTTTTATTCTGTTTTCTATTTAATTGGCTCTGTTCAGCACTTTGGTCAGCTTGGCCTCGTTTAAAAATGCTATATAAATAAAATGTAGCCTACTTACTTAAATTTTTTTATCATTGAAAAACAAATAATGAAATTATCATTTCATTTGTTTGTGTCTGCAGTTGCATGTGCCGGAAACAATGGAGCACAGTCTACAGATGTAATCTAACTAACGCCACCTCATGAGATGATTCCTGAATCCTGACGCAACCGCATATTACGGATGCGCACAAAGTTTCGATTTTTAGATTAGCCTGTTTTCACAGTGAGTCTGAAGCCTAATGTCACCTCACTGGAACAGACTTTTTGCATCATCAACTCACTTCACACTGTGAAAAGCAATGCACTGGGCATAATTTCCACCAAATGTGTTTTCAGCACGCTTATATTTTTGAGTGCAGACAGAGCAGTTTTTAGTAACGGCTCTGAATGATTCACTGAGTGAGATCTGATTCAAACTTCTAAGATCACTGGGCGATGAAGGGTGCAGTGGGAAAAGGGAAGCCACATGAAGTGTTAAAACGAAAGTGAGCAACTTAATTGTGAAAGGTAGGCTACATGTGAATGTCACTTCAAGGATGTAACCTTTGGTAACACTTTAAATTCCCATTAGTTAAGGCTTGTTAATGTATTAAGGAGCAATATATTTGTTACAGTAGGCTATTTATTAATCTTTGTTAACTTTAGTTAAAGGGGTCATATAATGGTATATGCACTTTTACAAGTTGATTGTACTGAAATGTGTGTTGGCAGTGTCTGTACACAAGCATCATATAATGATAAAAATCCATCCAGTGGTTTTGTTTTAATCTCCTTATATGTTTTCCCCTGCCTCAAATCGAGCCGTTCGAGCCTATGACGTCACAAGCTCGCACGCCCCTCCCACGATTGTTGATTGACAGCAGCGTTTCAACACAGACCCGCCCTCGTGAGTGAGTGAGCTGTCAATCATGCACGCGCGGACCGGTGTTGTGCCGAAATGTACACTGGAGCACTGTCACTGAGCAGAATGGAGTCTAAGCGATTGTGGTGTTCTGTTCTTGGGTGCAATAAGGAACACAACAGTCATTTTAATGTTCCTAAATCCGAACCGCTGAAGACGCACGCAGTGGCTGAGTTTGTTTTCGAAGGGAATATTCCCCACGATCAACGTCAATGCTTTCATGTTTGCGTGAGTCATTTCACACCAGACTTCTTTCGAGGAGGTATAAAGCTAGTTTTGCTAAGAAGCTGCTCCTGAAAAAAGGAATCGATACCAACTATTCGTGTTCCTGCACCTCGAGAAGAACTGAAGTGAGTGTATTGTTTTATTAACCTTTTTATATTTAAATTAATCTTTGCAAATCGCTAGCTTCACAATAAATGCGGCTAATGTTTACACTCAGGGTACATTATGGCATGTTTTCTATGTACGACGTTCTGAATATAATTCATAATCCCACGTTTATATTGAACAACGCGTTATGGTTATTGTGTTACAAACATGTACGCACAGAACAGAGCATAGACTGTGGAACAGAGGGGCGGGGTGATCGAAGCTCATTATCATTTAAAGGCACATGCACTGAAACGGCGTGCTGAAAACAGAGCTGCATTTGACCAGGTAAAATAAGTGTTTTCTTACAATACTAATGAGAATTTTTAATTAAAGTATATTACAAACTTTTAATTTAGACCCTAAAGAATTATATTAGCTTCTACGAAAATGGCATTATATGACCCCTTTAATAAAAATACAACTGTTCATCGTTATTTTGTTAGCACAGGTCCATTACATAATATTTTTGGATTTTAATAATGTATTATGTCAACCTTTCCTGCTTCTGTCTCCTAACCGTGGTTGGGAGGCACAGGGGAGATTCATTTTCTCCAGGGCCGGTAGTTCTCCTCCCGGGGTTAACTCCCTAAACTTCACGCTGTTTGGTGTGATGGTAGCACATAAAAGAACAACGAGGCCGTCTTGCCGAATAGTTTAGGTGCTTTATTTGACTGATTGCACTGTAATACACTGCACATAGCTAACTATCTGCACCGATCACTATATCACTCTCACACACTCTCATCCGCTCTCGCGGGAACAACAGGGAGGGGCGGGGGGGGGGAATGTGTTCAATGTGTTCAGTTCTGAGCTGTCCAGAACTGAACACATTGAAAACACATCCCACAACACTACCCCGACCATGGACTGCAATAAACACTAATTCCATTCCATCGAAATATACTTAGCACACACTCTCTATATCTATAGGCCTAAAATGTGAAGAGATAGCTGTGTCCCAAATAGTATGTAAATCCAAACAGGTATAGGTTATTCTGATTTAACAAGTGTCTAACAGTGCTAAAGTTCTAAAGCTCATTCAACAGTGAACACAGGAGTAAGAAAATAACAGAAATGCAATAGTCTCTAATAAAACATAAAAGTACATCACCTTTTAAATCCTGTTCTTTGGTGACCAGAGATAATACTGTCTGACTAATCAGGTAATAATCAAATATATACATTGGATGCAATAAAGTGCAAGCATGTAAAAGCATTGAAAAGCTCTTCAGGTTTTTTTTTTTTACGTGAAAAAGTGCTTTTTATAGAAAAAATATAGAACAAACTAGACAAGAACCCAAAAACGTAAACTGTAAAGTCTCTAGTGCAAATATGAACCATACCGGACCGGTCCTCTGCGCTGACATTGGGGCCGAGGCTCGCACAGAGACTAGTGGTGTGGCTCTCCTACCGCACCCCCACCATGGTCAAGTATCACATGGGAAGGAGTGGATAGAAGAGACCCGACATTGTGAGAATTAGTAGCAGGCGGAGTGGATGGCCAGGGGTCGCTGGTGCCATCACTCGAGGCAGCAGAGTAGAGACTGTGCAGGCCGAGATCCTCACGGTCTGAGGGGGGCCCGTCCAGAGCTGGTGGCAGGATCTCAGAAGGTGTCCAGTTCTGGGATTGGTCCAGGACCCAGGTATTATCCAGGGGCTCATGGCTGCGGTATTTGAGTTGATCATGGTGGACGACTTTGACCTTAGCTCTGGGGCCCTTTTGGATCCGGTAGACTAGGTCGTCTAAATGTCTCATAACAAAGTAAGGTCCTTAGTAGGAGAGGAGGAACTTTTTGACTTTGTTTCTGACATGAGGTGTCCCTTTAATAAGATACCACACCGGATCGCCGACTTTGTACTGTGTGTGGCAAGCGCTTTTGTCGTATTGTCTCTTTGCACGTGTAACTGACTCACTGAGAGCTTCCCGGGTGATGTTATGAGCCAGTTCCAACCGCTCACGCATTTGTTGCACATACTCGAGGGCTGCAGTTGCATGGTCAGAGTCTGGGGGCAAACCAGCCACAAGGTCCACTGGCTCACTTATTTCACGGCCGAACATCATGAAGTTGGGGGTGAAACCAGTAGCGCTGTGCTTGGTCGCTCTGTAGGCCATAACTGCATAAGGGATCATCAGGTCCCAATCCCAGTGACAGTGTTCTGCAGTGGAGGCCAGGATCTTTTGTAGTGTGGCGTTGAAATGCTCAACTTGGCCGTCGGACTGCGGTCTGAATGGTGTAGTGTGGGTTTTGTTGATGCCAAACAAACGGCACATTTCTTGGAACACCTCTGATTCAAAATGCGTCCTTGATCGCTGTGCAGAGAGTGAGGCATTCCAAAGCGACACACCCATTCAGTTGCAACAACGTTTTTGTCACTGTCACAGCCTTCTCGTCAGGGATTGCGAATGCTTCAGTCCATTTTGTGAAATACTCCTGTATTACGAGTATATAACTGTTTTTACGTTCTGTCTCATTGAGTGGGCCCATAATGTCCAGTGCAATGCGCTCCATGGGAGCTCCAACTCTGACAGTTCCCAAGTCTGGCCACAGTCCTTTCAATACCAAAATGTGCACCTACTGGCCCATCATGCATTTGGCGCATAACATCGGGTTGCATCTTGCGTGGGAGAACAATTTGAGGATAGAATTGTGTATCGTCTAAACAGTAAAAGCGGCGGACCAGTACTCCATCCCTGAAGAACAGTCTTCTCCATTGACTCCAGTACGTTTTGATGGCTGGGCTGGATGGGAAGACTGTGACCCACGGGGGCCGCTCACTGCTGGCCTCTAACCAAGCTCTGATTGGTGCAATGTCTGTATCAGCCGCTTGAGCCTCGCGCAACTCCTCCATAGTCCAGCCAGGAAACAGTCTGATCTCGTTTGTGTTTTTCACATAAATACTCTGTTTGTTTTAAAGTCTCTGTGTTGGTAACACTGACAGCGCTTACCCCCACCGGACTCAGCAATAGGGAGCTAGTGTCAGAGTCCAAATCACACTGGATTGCTTGGTGACTTATGGTTCTCTGCTGCAAGGAAGGCTCCTGCAGATTACAAGGACAGGACTGGCCGCAGGGCCTGCAGGAGAGACTGTCAGCATTAGTGTGTAAGCGACCTGGTCGATGGATTATTTCGAACTCGTACTCCGCTAGCTTCTCAAGCCACCAGGCTAGCTGATCTTCTGGCTCTTTCATTCGCGTGAGCCAGCGCAGGCTGCTGTGGTCGCTTCGTACCTCAAAAGGCCTCCCAAGTAGGTACTGCCGAAAATGTGATGTGAAATCGACAATGGCTAGTAACTCCCATCTTGTAGTGCAATAGTTCTGTTCAGCTTTGGCTAGTTTACGGCTGCTGTACGCCAACACACATTCTGTGCCACCCTGCATTTGTGACAGAACCGCGCTGATTCCGGTGTCGCTGGCATCGGTGTCCAGGATCGTTCCACCATGGTCCAGTGGATAGCCTAAGACAGGGGCTATGGTAAGGCGACGCTTGAGTGTGTCGAAAGCGGCTTGGTGTTCAGCTTCCGAACGGAAGTGTGCATTCTTTTTAGTCAGGTTATGTAACGGTTCCGCAATGGAGGCAAAGTATTTCACAAACCTGCGATAGTAGGAGGCGAGGCCAATGAAGCGTCTGACCTCTTGGACTGATGTGGGAGTGGGCCAGGCTTGGACTTTGCTGACTTTATTGGGGTCAGTGGCCACACCGTGCTCAGACACGATATGACCTAGATAGGCAACTTGGTGGCGAAACAGGCAGCATTTTGCGGGTTTCAGTTTGAGATTTGCCTGTTTAAGTCTCTGGAACACTTGGCTTGGGTCGTTGCAACATCTCGGGCACATCCTTGGCCAGCACGATGATGTCGTCCAGGTAGACGAGGCAGGTCTCCCACTGCATGCCGGCAAGGACGCGGTCCATCAGGCGTTGGAACGACGCTGGCGCATTACATAACCCGAACGGCATAACGATCCATTCAAATGGTCCATTACGAGTGCAAAAGGCGGCTGCGCGGCGCGCTCTTGGTGTTAGCTCAACTTGCCAGTAACCTGCAGCCAGATCCAAAGTGCTGAACCATTTGGCGGTGGCAAGAGTGTCCAGCGTGTCTTGGATGCAGGGTAGCAGGTACGCGTCAGTGATGGTGTGGTTGTTGAGTGCCCTGTAATCTATACAAAGGCGATAAGTCCCATCCTTTTTACACACCATAACGATCGGTGAGGCCCAACTGCTGTGGCTGCGTCTGGCGATGCCGCTCTGGAGGCCCTTACTGATCTGCCAATTGCGCTTTGCTGCTTTTCCCCAGCCATACGACGAGGAGGTTGCTTCACTGGAGGTCGCGGCCGGGTTATGATGTCATGCTGCACAAGACTGGTCCGGACCAGATCACCAGGTCCCCTGGAAAAGACAATTTCATAGGCACACAACAGGTTAGATAATTCAAGTTTTTCATTGTCATTAAAGTCAGTGGAACTCTGGACATAGAGCTCCTGGAGGTGCTCTGGAACTACAGGGGGTCTGGCTGGAAAGTCTGCCACCATGGGGACACTGGACGAGGACAGAGCTTCAGGGTGCCATTTGCCAGGGTTAAAGAGGCGTAATGGAACAATGTTAGTGGGCTGTGTGTTGACTAGGGCTCTGGCAATGAGTACTTTGTGCTTTTCAACAAAGCCTTTTGTGGGGCCAAGCATCATGTCTCCCTGAGTTTCTCTGCAAAAGTGCACGTTGCCCTTGACTAGGTACTCTTGTCCCACTTCAACCACAACAGTTCTGGCTACTCTTACAGCGTGTGACTTTGGAACAGTCTCTGGGTGAAAGTAGGGCACTTCCTCTCCAAACAGAATTATGCGGTGCTTACCAAAATCAAGGTGGGCCTCAGCTTGGGTGAGGAAAGGATGGCCAAGCAGCACCTCATTGCCCTCTATGTCCGCTACAAGGAAGTCCACTTCAACTTGACGGTTGTTGATACTGGCCTCACCAAGCACTGGCACGTCTCCTGGTCCCACCCCGAGCAAAGTCTCTACGATGGATGACTGAAGCGGTGGTCTCACGTCTTGGTGAATGGCGTTGTATTGGTGAAGGGGCAGCACGCTCCTCCGCGCTCCACTGTCCAGGACTGCACATACCTCCAGCTCAGATATGCGCATCTGAATGTTCATTTCACGATTCTGGCCTTTAAGGTGGAACACAGTGGTCAGCGGCCTTTCTTTGGCGGCGTTTGAACGGAAAGTCTCTGTATTCCTTTGAGGGAATGAGCACTGGCTCTGTTTGTGACCCCAACCATAACAGTTATAGCAGCGAATGTCACCCCTTTTAAAGTTCTTGTGCGGCTTTAGTGTTTTTGTAGATGTGCATGGGACAAAGTGGTTGGATGATGGGCTAACTGCAGAGGTAGTGGTAATCACAGCCTCATCTTTGTCTCTTTCTCTGACAACAGCGGCCCAGGGCCTGCGTTCAGTGAGGTTGCGGGCCCCTGGCTGCATGATGCTGGTGACATAGGAAGCAGCTCTCTTGGTAGTGTCATGACGGTGGGCTATCTCGTAAGTTTTAGCTAGAGTAGCTGGACGTTTTTCTATCAGTCTCTGAACTAGCTCTGCATCACCCAGGCCGTTTGGGAAAACTTCAACAGCTATAGCGTCTTGCTCAGCCTCTGACCAATCACCATAAGCTATAGCTACTTTTCCAAAAATGTCATCTCTAAACACATGAAGTGCCTCACCAGATTTACGCACTCTTTGCCTCAGCTCCACTGCTGCAGCCGCTGCATGATCTGAAGAAGGGCCATAAGCAGTTTCGAGTTCCTCCAGCAGGCGGCGGTAGTCCCATTTGGATGAGTGAGGGTTTCTGTGGACAATGGCGCCTGCAGCTCCAGTGAGGCAGAATTTCAGCTGAATGGCCATTGTTTTGACTGACCAGTGATTTGCCTCTGCGCAACTCTCAAACTTGTGCAAAAACTCCCTCCATGGTGTGCTGCCGTCATACTGGCCGGGACGTAGAGTGGGGACTCTCTCTTTGGGGTTATAGTCCTCATCACTGTCCGACAGAGGAGGCTGACGGGGCACAGAGCGGCTCTTACGTGTTGGAGATGAGGGACCGGGCTGGCGCAATGGAAAATGTCCATGTTTTACAGTCATGTCTGGATTAATAGAAGAATAGGGCATGGGAAACGTACTGGCTTCAGGTTTGGCTATAGCTGTGGGCTATGTACTAAAACTTCCCATGTGAGCACTGGCAAAGGGATTTGTGACTTCATAGTGTCCCTTAAATGGCATGTCTGGAGCGGGATATGTAAAAATGTGAATATCCGGCCTTCCCACTGAGCCGTGGCTTTGACTGTTGCCTCTGCAAAAAGGATTCGTGGGCGAAAAACGGGCGGGGCTGTCGGACGGCGCGTAGAGATCTTCTCCATTAACAAGTGCATTAGTGCAACTTTCATCACACAGGAATGGGTTGTAATGTTCGCGTTTTCTCTCAGCCTTGCGTTCATAAGCTTTCACAGTACCTTGATTGTTGTCCTCAACGTTGGACAACCTCGGACACGCGCACGCCCTCACTCTCATTCACACACACACTGAGCTGTCCTGAACTGAACACATTGGAGACACATCCCACAACAATTAGTTAGCCATGTTGAAATTAACATTATTTAGGTTAATAAATGTTTGAGACGTATTTTTAATTCTAAGTTCATGTTAACTAATGCAGTTCTTATTAATGCAGTTAACATGTTAAAGTCGGCATGAAACGGAAGTTGAGGTGGTATTGTCTTCATTTTTGGAGTGAATCAAAAAAGGTAGGACGGGGCTCCTTTGGGAATTGACTGGTTCGTAGGAAGTTGGGCCTTGCTAATTAAACAGACGCAGATCTGAATGCCAGTTTGCAGTCAGTTACGGAGGATATTTAGTCCCAACCTCCGCCGAGACATGCTACGTCATGAAGAAAACAGATGTCATTTGGAGGGGGAATTTATTGTTTTTGGCTAAAGATGTTTTTTGTTTTTTGTTTAAATGACATACATCGATAAATCATTCATACTAATATAAACACTGCAACATTCTGTAAAAAAAAAAAAAAAAGAGAGAGAGAGAGAAAAAAAGATTTGTTCATGTTGATTTCATGATGACTTGGACAAATGGAGTGTCATTATGTCACCTTGGAATTATAAGGTGCTATCTGACATTTTTGTAAAAAATTTAGTTATTCACATATTCTTATTCTGTGACAACTTATTTACATAATGTGATGTTTTTTTACGTTGTATACAACAAAAAGGGTTCTATCGAATGGACTGCAAAACCTTTGAAGCTCAATATCTCAAAACTGCTCAGAATGTAGATAATTCTCAGAACCTTATGGTGGCAATTTGTTATCAATTGACCGGCAAGCCTGCGGATTTAATTTCTAAGCTAAATGGCAGAAGAGTTCATGCCTAAATAGAATAATTCAAGTTGATTTGTTTGGTTGTGATATATTACATATATTACTTCATGCATTTTATATGTAGTTTAAATAATTTTTGTAAGTATGAAACTTAAAACAGTTCTTTGTTTTAAGAAAAGTAAAAAGTATGTAATAGAAGATTTTGAGAGTTGAGACCAGGCATGCAACATATACACTCACCTAAAGGATTATTAGGAACACCTGTTAAATTTCTCATTAATGCAATTATCTAATCAACCACATGGCAAATCACATGGCAGTTGCTTCAATGCATTTAGGGGTGGGGTCCTGGTCAAGACAAACTGAATGTCAGAATGGGAAAGAAAGGTGATTTAAGCAATTTTGAGCGTGGCATGGTTGTTGGTGCCAGACGGGCCGGTCTGAGTATTTCACAATCTGCTCAGTTACTGGGATTTTCACGCACAACCATTTCTAGGGTTTACAAAGAACGGTGTGAAAAGGGAAAAACATCCAGTATGCGGCAGTCCTGTGGGCAAAAATGCCTTGTTGATGCTAGAGGTCAGAGGAGAATGGGCCGATTGATTCAAGCTGATAGAAGAGCAACTTTGACTGAAATAACCACTCGTTACAACCGAGGTATGCAGCAAAGCATGTGTGAAGCCACAACACGCACAACCTTGAGGCGGATGGGCTACAACAGCAGAAGACCCCACCGGGTACCACTCATCTCCACTACAAATAGGAAAAAGAGGCTACAATTTGCAAGAGCTCACCAAACTTGGACAGTTGAAGACTGGAAAAATGTTGCCTGGTCTGATGAGTCTCGATTTCTATTGAGACATTCAGATGGTAGAGTCAGAATTTGGCGTAAACAGAATGAGAACATGGATCCATCATGCCTTGTTACCACTTTGCAGGCTGGCGGTGGTGGTGTAATGGTGTGGGGGATGTTTTCTTGGCACACTATAGGCCCCTTAGTGCCAATTGGGTATCGTTTAAATGCCACGGCCTACCTGAGCATTGTTTCTGACCATGTCCATCCCTTTATGGCCACCATGTACCCATCCTCTGGTGGTGCATTATCCTGCTGGAAGTAGCCATGTCACAAAGCTCGAATCATTTCAAACTGGTTTCTTGAACATGACAGTGAGTTCACTGTACTAAAATGGCCCCCACAGTCACCAGATCTCAACCCAATAGAGCATCTTTGGGATGTGATGGAACGGGAGGTTAGTGCCCTGGATGTGCATCCCACAAATCTCCATCAACTGCAAGATGCTATCCTATCAATATGGGCCAACATTTCTAAAGAATGCTTTCAGCACCTTGTTGAATCAATACCACGTAGAATTTAGGCAGTTCTGAAGGCGAAAGGGGGTCAAACACAGTATTAGTATGGTGTTCCTAATAATCCTTTAGGTGAGGATAATCAAAGAAAATATCTCAGCCAGGGGCACATCTGGTACTCACAAACTATAGGTGCTCCAGAAGGGGAACAAAATATAAAAAATGGTAGGTGTATCCTCTTGTAGAGCAAGAAAATTCACATAGTTAGACAGGTAAAAAAGCCTTTATTGTAAGACAGGGATACATCTTAAAAAACACCAACGCATATCAGCCCAAGCCCCTGGCGAAGGCCTGTTTGGGCTAAGATGTAGCCCTGTCTTACAATAAAGGCTTTTTGCCTTTCTAACTATGTGAGGGCCTGGCTGTGGATTTTTTGTTGCTCTACAACAGGATCAACATATTTTTTATACATATCATTTTGTAGGGCTTAGGGATGTTCACTTTCCATTGGATTTTGCAGACTGACATGCCAGTTTGTGAATCTTTTTGATTGACTCATTAAACTCTGTTGTTTAACCTTTGCTTTGGAAACAAGGTTTGAATGAAGGTTGTTTTAATTATTATCAACCTGTCTCTAAGCTATCATTCCTGTCAAAGCTGTTAGAGAAAGGTGTGCAGTCTCAATTGATCTTGTTTTTAAATTCAGCCAAATTATTGGAACCTTTCCAATCTGGTTTTACTGCTTATCAAAGCACAGAGTCTGCTTGGCTAAAGGTGTCCAATTAAATTTTACTTGCGGTTAATGCTGGTAAAAAATGCTGTTTTTCTGCTGCTAAATCTTACAGCTGCCTTTGATACTGTAGATTATGAAGTACTTCTTTGGTGTTTAGAGCATTTGATTGGTATCAAGGGTACCACCTTAACATGTTTCAACTCATATCTTAGAGACAGGTCCATTTCTGTAGTGCAGGGTTAGTTTTCCTCATCTTCAGCCCCTATTATTAGCGGTGTACCTCAGGGCTCCATTCTGGGCCCGCTTCTCTGTAGCTCATATATGCGTCCGTTGGGGAATATTATTAGGGGGCACAATGTCTCTTTTCATTTATATGCAGATGATACCCAGTTGCACATTTCGTTGAAAGCTGGTGACTCCATTCAACCATTGTTAGACTGTCTTGGCGATGTTAAGAAATGGTTAACAAATAACTTTCTCCAACTTAATGAGGACAAAACAGAAATAATTATTTTTGGTCCCCCGAGATTGAGAGGTGGTCTCATAAATGAGCTTAGCAATTATTTCCCCTCAATTTCGTCCCAGGTTACGAACCTTGGTATCATCCTGGACCCAGAATTATGTTTAACCAGGCAAATTAGTTTGATCGTTAAGAGCAGTTATCAGTTACGGATTATTTCTAAACTTAAAAAAAAATTGTCTTTCCAAGATTTGGAGAAAGTAATTCATGCTTTTATTATGTCACGTTTAGATTACTGAAATTCATTGTCGTTGGAACTTCCGTATCCCTTGCTCACCTACAGATGGTTCAAAATGCATTTGCAAGGCAAAAAAAAGAAATATGACCATGTCACCCCAATTATGCATCGCTCCATTGGCTCCCGGTCATTTTAGTATCCAGTTTAAAATTATGTTGTTTGTTTTTAAAGATAAAAGCTTTTTATCTTAAAGATCTTCTTACTCCACATTGTTCTAGCAAATTTTTAAGATCTTCTGATAGGTTTCTATTGTATGTCCCTCCATCCCATTTAAAAACTAAGGGTGATACAACTTTTTCAGTCGCTGCCCCTCGTTTATGGAATCAACTGCCACATATGTCTTCCTCCTTCTATTATAATTTTTTAAAAGAGGCTGAAAACGTATCTCTTCTCACAGGTGTTTTAATTCAGTTTTAGTTTTGTTTTATTGTCTGTATTTTATTTAGTTTTATTCTGTTTTCTATTTAATTTTCCTTACTCTGTTCAGCGCTTTGGTCAGCTTCACTGTAACAAATTGCTGTAAAATTTACAGCAACTTACTGACAATTTTGGTTGCACCAAAACATACAAACCTATACAGTACATGTAAAAGCAGCAAACCAAGAGCAGCTGTGAATTTACAGTTCTTTAATGTAATCTTTACAGTATGTTACTGTTATTAAGAATGCACCGAACTGAGATACACCTGATATATCTCATTTCATTTGAGGAAATTGATTGGTCAATTGCTATTAAATATTTATACTGTGAGCTTATTTAATTGGAGTCCGAAAACGACTTAAATGAGTTAACTAGAAACATCAATTTAACTAAATCCTACTAGTTAACAACAGCACACATGAATGAGTTGAAGAACTGAAAGATCAGCAACTACACAGTCACTGCCTTTACATAAAGCAACATGCAGCATATCATCAGTGTTTCTCTGCTCATCCTGAACTGAAGCACAGGCTCTACTCTTCAGCATGCGACCACAAAACAGAAAAACGCTTTAAATCCCAACAGAACATTATACACTATAAGATCTCCACTATATTATTATGTGCAAAAACACATTAAATCACATAAAGTAATTCACAGAATTTATTTTTTGTTAATTTTACTGTGAGATTTTACTGTAAACAACTGCCTTCCTTCCACAGCCTTGAAATCAACTGAAGATAAAATAAGACATTAAATTTCTCAAGATCTCAGCAGAGGATTAAACAATCCACAAACAGCATTACCAGCTTCACTATTACTAACCAGATTTACATTATTTCTGTCATAATCAGACTTATTGAGAAATAACAGAGGTTTAGATGTTTTATTGAAAATATTTCATTTGATTTTACCATGATCATAATCAGTGTTTACTTTTGTTGGGCTCTTGACTCTTGATTTTTTTTAACATTAGTTTTTCTCTGGCTGCAATAACCATGTCTTTATAAGACAAATTTTATGTTATGGCAATAAAAGCCAAGGAAAAATATGATCAGGTGTTGATAGTGTATTGATGATGGCCTTATCAACATTTAGTGGCCTGATCCGCTGATCTTGACCAGAGATTATCTCTGATTATGAAAGTGAGGTTGTTAAAGATTTTACCTTATTGATTGTAATAGACCTGTGATTCTACAGCATGATGTTCAGTTATGATATTTTAAAGTAATGTGGGTTTTAAATATATATGATTCTCAAAACCTTTCAAGTTACTGAAACACATATCAAGAACCAGCATATGAACCGCAATAATAGTGACAAACTAAATATTCAGATAAACAGATTAACTCTGAACATCACAAATCAAGCCACTAAAAGTTCACATAAAAAAGAACAACAAAAATAAAAGCACATGGTAAGAATAAAAGAAAATAAGATAATAATTTATACATGCTGCAATGCATGCTGGGAGTTATGTACTATGGTGGTACCCAGCATGCATTGTGACATGAAGCTTTTCATTTGAGTGTCACCATTGTTGAGATTCATATGCTGATTGTTGATGTCTGTGTGTGAGAAAATAACATGGTGTTTTAAAATTATCTAATATTGCATAAAATTGTTCAAATTATATCAATGCTGTTGAATTTCCTAATGTAAAATAACAATACTTTTATAATCAATCATATGGAAAGACCCACACAATAAGAGATTAAACTCAGATGAAATGACGTGTTACTGACTTATAAGCTCTATTGATGACATCATCAAATATACAGCCAGTCACCAGATCACTTTTCTCTTGGCTTTTTTGCTATATCTATTGTGCCTTATAAACACACAAGTAAAGCAGCCAGAGAAAAACTAATGTTCAAATGTCAAGGAAACTAAAGCCAACACTTATCACCATCATGGTGACTACAAAATAAACAACTCATCAACATCTAAACCTCTGTTAATTCTCAAAAAGAACTTCTGATTATGACAGAAATAAAGTCAATCTGATTAGAAATAAGTGAAGCTGGTAATGCTGTTTGTGGAGATCTTGTGAGGCTGAGATCTTGAGAGATTTAATGTCTTCTTTTAACTTTAGTTGATTTTACCTAAGGCTGTGGCTGGAAGTGAGTATAGTTTCCTGTAAAATCTAAGTCAAATTTACTAAACAAAATAAGTTATTTTCTGTGAATGTATTTGTGTGAACATAAATGTGAAATGTGAATATATATTTATGTGAATGACTGCTTAGGAGTGTAAATGTTGAAATGAAGTGTTATTTCATGTGGTTTTGCACATAATGATATAGTGAAGATCTGTTAGTGTTTAATGATCTGTTGGGATTTAAAGTGTTTCTGTTGAGTTTTGTGGTTCACCATGCTGAAGAGTAGAGCCTGTGCTTCAGTTCAGGATGAGCAGAGAAACACTGATTATATGCCGCATGTTGCTTTATGTAAAGGCAGTGGCTGTGTAGGTGCTGATGCATTGATGATCTTTTTGTTAAGTTCTTCATCTCATGCATGTGTGCTGTTGTTGTTGTTATCTAACAATTATCTGCAAGAGTTAATTTGATGTTTTGTTAACGCATTTAAATTAATTTTTATTTTTTAGAAACATTATTTTTTTATAGACTCAAATGGAATAAGATCACAGTATAAATACGAAAAGGCAATTGACCAATTTAAGATAATCGGTTTCCTCAAATGAAATGAGTTTACACAGGTTTTAGTTCATACTGTAAAGATTACAGTAAAGAACTCTAAATTCACAGCTGCTCTTGTTTTGCTGCTTTTACACTTGTGCTGTAGTAGTTTACAGTAATCTTGTAAATTTACAAGCTTACTGGCAACCAAAATTGCCAGTAAATTGCTGTAAATTTTACAGTAAATTATTTACAGTGTATGCTATATAAATAAAATTTACTTTGCAGTTGCATGTGGCGGAAACAATGGAGCACAGTCTACAGATGTAATCTAATTAACGTCACCTCATGAGATGAGATCTGATGCTACCGCATATGGATGCGCACAAACTTACGATTTTTATATTAGCCTGTTTTCGGTCTGAAGCCTAATGTCACCTCACTGGAACAGACTTTTTGCATCATCAACTCACTTCACATTGTGAAAAGCAATGCACTTGGCATAATTTCCACCAAATGTGCTTTCAGAGCGCTTATATTCTTGAGTGCAGAGCAGTTTTCATCCCGATTGACCAGTGGAGACAGGTGGCACATTGGCTCTTATATTAGATTACAGGGTGAGTACTGGCAACCATCGACATGCAGAAGTGGTATTTAACCATAGCAGAGTACTAAGTGAGGAGGCGAAATATGAATTAATGGAACCGCTCCCTTTGGTTAACAGCAGTAAGTAATCAAGTAATTCATATGCTTTTCCTCTCTGATAGGTGCTGCCAGCTGTGTCTGTGCTGCATAAGGAAATGACAGGCCTCTGATGCCAGCTTGGGTATGATTAGGAGGACTATCATACCAAAATGCCAGCTGCTGTGACTTTATACAAGAGCAATCACCAACACAATTGTTGGGACCGAATGAACATGCCAAAAAGCAGTAGTTTAAATTGGGTATTTACCTTTTTTTTTTTGCACGGAAGAAATTTATTTATTAAGATTTCCAATTCATTAGACACCATAGGTAAATAACTGCAAAAATAACGAACTGTAAAACTATTTGCGCTACAAACCAGTGTTTATGATAATCAATCAATCAATCAATCAATAGCACGTACAATTTTACCTCATTCTTTTCTTTAAAGGTGCCCTAGAATGTGAAATTGAATTTATTTTGGCATAGTTAAATAACAAGAGTTCAGTACATGGACATGACATACAGTGAGTCTCAAACACCATTGTTTTCTCCTTCTTACTTAAATCTCGTTTTTGAAAAACACCCCTGAAAAATAGGCGAATCTCCACATAACACCGACTGTGACGCAACAGTCGGGATCATTAATATGTACGACTCCAAAAATTTGCATATGCCAGCCCATGTTCAATGACAGGTGGAACTGTGCAGCCGAAGCATGGCAGTTGCTCAGGGTTTGGATGTACAAATGACCACAAAGGTATTTAGTCCCTTTATCCGAGCCTCTGAAGAAACAATGGGTTAATTTTATTTTCCCTGGAAATTTCCAAACATTTCACTGACGAGACTGTTTCCTCAACTTGGGCCAATACAGAGCTGGCCTCGATCGATCGAGCTACCAAGCAACACTTTCTGATGAGTAATTGTTCAAGTTCAGACAGGTAATCTTTCTCTCAAAATTGTTCAATACTGTATTTACATCATCGTGTTTGCATTGGTGAAAGCATTGGAGAGAGTGCAGAAACTGCGTTGCAATGATAAGATCTTTATTCTTGCGATCAACACACTGTCATCTGTTTGCTCAATGCTCATCACGGCAACATTTTATGTGATGGGAATAGATCTAAATACTTTAAAAACATCTCACGATTCGTTAATCTCGATAGCTGTAATAGTAAAAACATATAATATCTGTAGTAAAAGTATTCGAGAGAGTTTCACGTGTAATACGTAGCTATTTCATATGCAAGCATGTCAGCCAATCACAGCAGAGGCCGGCTACACACAGCAGACACGCCCCTTGAAACAGAGCTTTCAAATCAGAGTAGGGCTGCACGATTAATCGCAATTTACATGTAATCGCACTTAAATCGACCTGGCTTATCGCGATTTTGAAATCGCAAAAGCTGCGATTACCTTTTATGCACAGCTCGTCATTGATATACAGTACGGCTCTGTAAACGCTGCTCACTCTGAAAGCACTGTGAGTTTGAGTCTCTTATAACGTGCATTTGAAAAAGCAACATGGGTCAAACATCTTTCCAAACATGAGAAGCATTTATGAACCTCTTGTCCAACAAAAGACAACATTTAATAACATGCATTTACTCCAAACTCACTTCATAACGACAGGTGAGCATAATTTGTGAGATGAACAGAATGAGGCAGTTGTATATTTAAAAGTAATTTTTAATCAATCGAAGCATTTCCATCTTCTGTTTATTCAGCTACAGCGATAGGGATTTCCTGGAATGATGCGTGTTATTGTACTTCTGCGGCGGGGCATATTCATCGTGTCTGCGTGAGAGCACCCTCTGGTTTTGAGATGGAGCAGCATTTACTACCGGTCCAGCCGCACTGCACTAAAAGGCTGCGCACAAAATATCGCAGCCTTTGCCAAATCGCGTGCGGTTTTATTGCGATTAATCGTGCAGCCCTAAATCAGAGGCTAAAATCAGGCTAGGAAAAATGCCTTTTATTTCTAAATTATGACTATTTTTTATCTAAAAAACATACTAACATTATAAGGGCAACCCAGAAACCATTATACAATAAAAATAAAAACCATTCTAGGGCACCTTTAAGTCCACATGCACACCGAAACAAACACGAGTAAATGGTGTTTGTGATCCATTGCCACATAAAACATGTGATAGGAAATGGAAGGTAAACCAAAAGGAAAGAGAGAGAAAAATGTTTTATGGTTTCTTGTAATTAACAGTAAATTATCATTCACTGTACACTAATTAGAGCAGTGAGGGTGCTGGAGAGGCTCTCAGCGGGAGTTTAAGATGAACTAAAACACACAATTAAAGTCCTTGCAAACTCTGCACACAGCTCAGAAGCACTTTGTAAATCTCCTGTGGCTAAATAACTACTCGACTCCATCCACTACAGTTAACACACACCAAACTATATGCTTTTTAAAGGCAGGGCCATCAAGCATGTACAATTCAATGTGAAGTTCAATCCTCTGCATCCTCTCAAAATAACAGAAAGTTTCATTAAAGTACACTGTCACTTTTTTGTTCAAAATTAACAAAATTTGCAACAATCTGCAAGTTATGATTGACTGTCTGACAATAATTCTAGCTTATTTTCCACATGTACCCAGTGCAACCAATTATGTTGTATTGTAACACTATTACATCAGCCAGGAGTAAATAAATTAAAAGGAAAAGAGTAAGAGCCAAATATGACACTAATCACCATTGTGGTGATTTCTCATGAATACATTTTACACAATCATTTTACAAATTCATTACGATATGTTGTTGCTGTTGATTGTGTTGTTGCAGATGCTGGATTGGTTTATTGAGTCAGCCAGAATTGTTGGAGATGCTCTAAAGATTTACGGCTGAAGCATTAAGATTTATGCTGACATAAAACAAATAACATTCCATCAGATTTCTTGAGGAACTGCCATGGAATTACTGGTGTGAGGATTTAAACCACAAATAAGATCCTCTCAATTGACGTAATTGCTTTTGAATAGCTGAAGCAGGTATTCTTTTAACTCTTTTTTTTAAATATCCATATCCTCAACACTATGGCATCTTTAAAGCAGTTGTTAAATATAGATTTACTGTCATCTATCCTCATGATGATAACATTCTTCTGTAGAAGAAATCAGAACAGATCAAATGCACTGAAAATCTTGTACTGACAGCTGAATGAAACACAGACAGTCCACTGAAATTGTTCAACATAATGGTATTGTATGTCCAGACTGTCTGGATTCCGATAATTTGTTGTCGACCCAATTTCATTTGAATAATAATGAAACTGTTTAACAGTCCATTGTGTTTTAATGCAAATGGGGCGTAGAGGTGATTGCAAGAGATGAGTATACTCCCGCACATGCACTCCCCTTAAAATGGACAATGTAAGAAAATTGAATACATTAACCTTTTCTGCCTTTGTTTTTATTCTGCTGCTTGATACTTTAAAATGAAGTAACAGTGGTCAGTAATACTAGCAGCCCAGGAACCAATGCAAACCACCTAAATACCTGACTCCAATCAGCCTTTACAGGGGTCATCGGATGCCCATTCTTTAAGGTCTTCCTGTAAAGTTTGTAACATACTTTGGTTAAATTCCTTAATGGTTGTGTAAAACAACACTCTTTTTACCTCCTCGAACAGCTCTGTTCACAGCAACCCTTTTCGGTGCATGTCTCTTTAAATGATAATGAGCAACTGCTCACCCCACCCCTCTCTTTCATGGGGGGTGTTGACACAAGACATGTAAAGTTCTGCCTTAACAAACTGCCTTGGTGGACAGTATACAAATGGCTGAGGAGCATGAGCAATATGAGATTGATTATTGAGACTGTTTAGGCTTTTTGAGGATCATTGTATGGTGAGACACATTTATATGCAAATGTTGCTTCCGATGACCCATTTAAGCAGGTTTTGACCTTAAACCTTAAAAAGGTTTTGTTTTTTTAAATCCCCACTTTAAAAAAAAGAAGTCGTCAGTCATCATGCTGTATGAATTGGTAGGAAGTGCTAGGAGACAACAGAAATTTCCATCAGCCATTTCAGATAGCCTCACAAAATCACACAAAGTGTTAGAAGCGACTTATCCAGAGGGAAAAGGGTTTTTGTTGAGCAGCCCTTTTTTGAGCAGCTACGCTTGTGACAGTTCCTGTCTTTTGACTGCATCCCTCATTATGAAGCGTCTTGCATCAAAAGTCATGTCTGTCACATGACAACCTGCTGAAAAATCTAGATATCCATAAAACAAATCAAGCTGCAGACAACACTTAAACACTCAGATTAAAAAAGGAGAATCAGAAGTGACTGCAGTTTCAGTGTCCATTCGCCAACACAGAATCATTAAAGGGGACCTATTAGGCTAAATATTTTTTTTATAAGGTGTTTGAACACCAATGTGTGTCCGCAGTGTGTGAGAACAACCAGCCTATAATTGTAATAATCCACTCGTTTTTGTTTTCAAATCAAAAGCAGTCTCTTTAAACGAGCTGATTCAGATTACCCCCCTATAATTCCGTCATTGTAGGGAGAAGCCCCGCCCACAGCCAGTGACAATCTACCCTATCAACACAGACACAGCCCTGAGGGAGAAGAACAGAGTCCGCCATTTCTGTATCCTCACTGCAGCAGCTGGAGTTGTACAAGGTCTGCGCCAAAGAGGCATTACAAGTGTTGTGTTGGGATGTACCAATGCACTTAAGAGTCTCCATAGTCTCCCACCATCTGAGTCACTGAGGACATTGTGGTGAAATACATTTTTTGAAGGAAAAGTCCAGAAGAAAAACACTAAAGTCTTATACATTTGCGCCAATCATTTTGTGCCGGACTGCTTCACAAATGAGAGTCTTTTCAACACTGGATTTTTAAAAAAGGTGGGGTCAAAAAGATGGGTCAATACCACTGCTTTGTGCACAAACTTCAGATCCAGATAAAGTAAGTATCACACATCATATGTTGTGAGTCCTACCATTGCCTTTCTGAAAGATCTTGTCACTTTATATGGCTAATATTGCTAAAGCTACCATTGTCTCTGATGATGCCCTCACATGCGAGAAATACTAGTTTCCTGGTTAAAAACTGTGAGGACAGCAAGCCAAGTTTGTTTACCATTAACTATTAAGACTGGGGGTTATTTTAAGCTAAAACTTCACATGCACATTCAGAGACTTATTTTACATCTTGTAAAAAGGAGCATAATAAGTCCCCTTTATACAGTACATGTACTAAACATAGGCTTCATTTCTGAATTTTCAGCATGATAACTCCAGTCTTCAGTGTCACATGATCCTTCGAAAATCATTCTAATATGCTGATTGTTGCTCAGAAACTTTTTTTTTGTTGTTGCTATTATCAAAATTTAAAAAATGCTTTTCATTGAACTTTTTATTTATCAAAGTTTCCACAAAAATAATTTTAACACTGATAATAATAAGAACCATTATTAATAATGAGCACTGATAATAAATAATAATGGTAATGGCTGCTGAAAATTCAACATTGCCATCACAGGAATAAATTACAATTTAAAATATTTTCAAAACAGTTCTTTTAAATGGTATTAATAATCAAATTATTTCTGTTTTTACTGTATTGTTGGTCAAATAAATGCAGCCTTGGTGAGCATAAGAGACTTTTTCAATAAAAAATAAAATAAAAATATATCAAACTTTTGAATATATAGCCTGTAAATTCTTGATACAAATTTTGATGATAGATAATCAATTGTTGTATAATTACTCATTTTATGATATAAGATTTGGGTCATATTGCCTACCCCTAAAATGTGTGTTGGCTTTCAAACGCAGTAATGCTTATGGACTAATATTAGTTTAACTATTAACATGGAATGTATCTCAACACTATGGTGGTAGAAGTTGCACTCCTTCAGCCACTGTGTTAGAAAGATCTCAAGGATAGTGGAGGACTCTAAAGGTCCTTTCAGAACATGCTGGAGGCATGGGCTGGAGACATGGTTGCCGAGAGCAAATATTGATTTTCCTCTCTTCCCACTGTGGGTTGCTCCTGCAGTGACAAGTTCAGGCCTCACCCACGCTGTGTAAAAACCAGTGTGTGGGATTTAAGTGAATCAGCCATATGTCCCCTTCAAAAAATGTCCTCCCAGGCTTTCTTTTTCACACATTCATAAGCAACTCTATCAACACATCCTTCAGGGATGTCCGTCTCCTCTAATTTAGATTTCAATCCAGCCTCCCTCCACCCGCTGTGATTCGCACATGCTGTGAGCACTGGGTTGTTTCCATGCATGTTGTCCTATTTTCATTAGACCTGTCACTCCCATTGCCATTTACATGGGCACATTTTTGTGAAAGCTCCCAGATGCAGACATCGCAAGCACCACGAAGCAATGACAGCCACATCAGCACGCTTCTCCTAATGCCTGGCTCCCTTCTGCTTTCCTCAAACAAAGCTTTCTCCTGCTAATAATATGCTGGCAAGAAGGAACCCTCTCCTCTTCGAGAGAGATTACATGCTTCAGAGTGGGGTGCATGGTTTGGTAAGTGGTGTCTTCCAGGGATTATGCCATTACATCTTTGTGTGTCAGTTGATAAATGAAGTAACTCAACTGTGCATGTCGTATAAAATATCCAATTAAAATGAACCATGGGGCAAAAACTGAACTCACTGGTGCTAAAATGCAGTGGCATAAGGGCATGTTGGAGCAACCTGTGGAAAGTTGCTCTAAGAATTGTATTGTGCCTTTAAGCAAGGCACTTTAAAACAGATTGGTATGAGCTTAAATTATTTCGTATGAAAAGTATCTGTGAAACTATCATACTTAACTGAAGATTCTTATATGGTTTAGATAGTATTTTGTTGTGCCATGTTTTTGAAAAGATACTTAAAGGCACCTTGATTTGCTTTGAGTGTGCATATGCTGCAGATTTGTGACCTGTTGCCAATGATTCCCAATCATGTTAAGTGTAATGGATTATAAAGTTATTAGTTAATGTAATTAAATTCCTTTTTTTAAATGAAAAAGCAGTATAACTGACTTAAGTTAATAATGCAATTTCTTTTCCCATTAAATAATGAGCAACATTATCTGATTAAAATTTTAGAGAAGCAATTAATAATCTGTGTTTGTTTTATTAATTTATTTATCTATTTATGTGCGAAATTTCCCAACACTTCTCCCCTAACACAAACATTAATTTGCCTGGAAAGATAACTTATTACTGAAATGTTTTCAGATTGATTCACAAAGTTCTGGGCTGGGTTTGACGAAACCTCCTTAACGCTATGTCGTTCTTAAGTTGCACCTTAAGCTGTACCTTATCGTTAGTACGTGTTTCCCGAAACGTTAAGTATACCTTCTGTAAGTCATACGTTCGGAAGGTTGGTCCGAACCACTCTTAGCTTTAGCTTATCACTGTTGAAGGTCTATACGAATATACAGTAATTCTGAAGTTTTAATACACAGACAGTGTTCAATTAGGCTCATTCAAGCGTTTTCATGCAAAGAATAAAATTGTCATACACTGATTGTTTCGATTTTTAGATCAGCTGGCAAACCATTAAAGGCTTAATAGTCTATTTAAAGGGAATGATTGTGGTGGGGAGTTTGCTCAAACTATGTCAGCAGCGATACAGCGAATAGTTGTGCTAAAAGATGGCGCCGTCTGCGGAGCGTTTTCAAAGGCCAGTGAAAGCATACTGCTGTCACGGGTGTGGTGCGGGCAGAAGAAGAGGAAGGAGTCCAAAGTTCTAATTTAAACTTTTACTAATACAAAATAACATAAACAGGTACAGGTGCAGGCAGCCAGACGGGCAGAGGGTACACACACAATGTAACATAAACACAACGTAACATCTCCAAGAACCGACCAGGGGCTGGGTTTCCCAAAAGCATCGTGCGCCTAAGAAGTTCGTAAAAAAAATGATCGTACGACTGATCCTAATATTATGGTCTGTTTCCCAAAAGCATCGTAACTTAAGTAGCACTTGAAAATCTTCGTAGAAATACGAGTGCTCTGGAGTAATGGTTAATCCCCAAGTGCATTGTAAGAAGACAGAGTTATGAGGTCACCTGCAGGACAACCGGCAGATTACACTTTTTATCTAGATTTAACAGATTACACTGCAACATGAGTATAATATAAGGGTTTGATTGTACTTTATTGTACACTTTATTGTACTCGTGTTTTGTTTAAATTAAACTTTAAAATGAACAAAATTTGGGGACTACTAACCACAGTTTTACAAAAATGATGTGGGAAACACTGAAGGGGGAATGGTGGTTTTACAGAGGGGATTCTTTTTGTAATTTGTTTCAGCAAGGGGGATACCATCCCCCTCAAATCGAGCTGATATTCATGTCAAAAGCATGGAATGTGAGCGTGATATTGCTTTATTGTTTTTACACAACAGTTGACGACAGTCCAAAAATAAGAATAAAACAGTGAGTAACACACATTTTTGGCAGCATAATTTTCCAATTACCAATATTGTCTTTTTTTAGCTCAGATAACGAAAATAGTTTCAAACGAAGGCACAGCAGAATAAACAGTGCTGAGTGGGGTTTTGTAGCTCAAAAAATCGGTTGAGTGAATGATTCACTGACTTAAAAGACCACCGCATTTGTTGCTCCTGGATAAATCCATTTGTGAACAAATGTATTGAATGAATATTTCAAAAACTCACTCATAAAAATAGTAATTTTGCCACCTATACTGACATGGTGATGTAATCTACAAAAAGAGTAACCACACTGACAATTTGTCTAGAAACACGCAGAGTAATACAAACTATGAAAAGTTAAAATTACATTATAGCAGTGCTGCTCTCGCCAAGATTAAGTTATTGGATGTTTCAAATAATTGAACTTTGTAGAATGAGTTTTATTTCACAGCAGACTAAAGGTTCTGAGAAGGGTTTTGTACCTGAATAAACCAGTGTTTTGAAGTAAATGGTTGAGTAAATGATTCATTGACTTATAATATCATCATGTTTGTCATTCCCGAAAGAATCAGTTGTTGAATGAATTGGTTGAATATTTCAACAGACTCACACATAAAATATAGTCATTTTTGCCACCTGATACAAATGGTGAAAAGTCCCAGTGCTGTTTGGACTGTTATAACAGCACTCCTGAAAAAAGTACATTAAAATTATATAATAGCAGTGTAGCTCTCACCAAAATTCTGTTAATGGATGTTTTAAATATTACGACTTTGGAGAATGAGTTTTATTTTGGCTGAAGGGCTGAAGTCCAATGTTGCAGTGTCCTAGATGTGTTTCATAAGTCATGTAATGGATAATGATTGGCCTACAGTGTGGGAGTTCCAACAGTTCAAGGAAACAGCCAAGAACTGACTAGAGTTGTTTGTCATGGTAGATCAGTTTCTTCCCATGTTTTCACAAGGGATTTGGCAGAACTGGGCTAATTTGCATGAGTCTCATCACTCACATTCTCAGGTATATGGAAATAAAGAACTCTGACTCTCAGGTATCATTAATAGAGCTAGAAGGAATGATAAAGATGGCCATAACCTAGAATTAAACCTAGATCTGGACTGCCTGTTGTAAACAGATCTCCCCTGCTGGGTAATGGGAGTGAGCCAGCAACTGGAGGGTTACTGACATCACAATCCATCTCTGCCGTCAATATGTCCTTGAGAAAAGCACTTATAGCCAAGTTGCTCCATGGGGACTGTCCATGCAATTAATCTAGTGTAAGTTCAATTGAAAATGTGGCTTCTAAGTCAAAATGTTCAATTTTAAAGGTGACATCCTGCATTAGAGATCGCTTGGCAAGAGGGAAAGCTCAGATTTGACAAGGTGAAACATCTGGTACTTGGTGGGTGGTAAGAATACAAGTAGCCACTGGCAGGCCTGCAAATATACTGTACATGTGCTTTCAGAAGCAGGGGAAAAGGAGAAAAGAGATGTGACTCTAATCAAAGAGTGAAAAAGTCTAAAGTCATGCAGGACCAAATAGTACAACGTGGGGCTAGCATAATAATGGATCAACTGCTGTCCTCTTTGGCACACCATTTAATATTTTTAATATTTTTAATTCAAGTAGGGCCAGCTGGGCATGTGCAGTACATTAGAAAAGCAATTTTGTTGTTTTTGCTCATGTTTATTTACACAATAGTTTTTTTAAAATCCATTATAATAAGGAATAGATCTTTAGTATAAAACAATATTTATTTCACATTGTCAAAATAAACTAAATGTCCTGCATGTCTTTAGGGGGTTGATATTATTATATTAATCAATACAGAATTTTATTTAATATAAATACATTACCGCTCAAAAGTTTGGGGTCAGTTTGGGATTTTCTTTTAAAGAAATTAGTGAAGTTCACAACGTAATTTTGGGAGAAGTGAACCCATCTAATCTTTTAATTAACTGCCAGAGCATATAAGAAGCCGCTCACCTTGCTCTGGCATCAGCTGTTTTGGCATCCCTCCACCTCCCCAACTCCACCAACATAATTTAGGCATCTTGCTACCATTCTCATCATCCAAGCATTAGTAGTCCCACTGGTGGGTATATCTAAGATTGAGTTGAAGCCAAATACGCTTAACCTTATCAGCTTTAAGATTATATGGGCAAAGGAATCGTGAAATACTTTTATTCAGCAAAGATGCATTAAATTGATAATAAGAGACAGCAAATAGACCTACATTGATACAGATTTCTATGTCAAATATATGCTGTTCTTTAAAATTTTCTATTCGTCAAGGAATCCCCCAAAAATTATGGTTTACGATTTACAATTGTTTTCAACATTGATAATAATTTAAAAATGCAAGTTTTTTGGCTGGTGAAACTTTCGCTTTACCTTCAAAGAGATGTAAAATATATTTTACTGGTTTTTTATATAATTGTATATATAAATAACAAATAATTGACCCCAAACTTTTTTTTTAAAGCAGTGTAAATGTCATTAATTTATATTAATACTAATATTAATTGTGGATCTAAATAGCTGAAAATCGTCTCGGTTACATATGGTAACCCTCGTTCCCTGAGGGAGGGAACGGAGACGTAGGTCATGACTGACCAATAGGAATCTCGCTAGAGAGGCCAATCTACTTCGAGTGAAACTAAACAAGCCAATGCACATTGGCATGCAATCATTTGCATCAGCTGTGCAGTCTCGCAGCGTGGGTATATAACGAGCAGCTGGTGATTGCACTGCAGTTTTTTGCTGAGGAGCCAAGCCTGAAAAAGATGTGTCGACGGGACCTACGTCTCCGTTCCCTCCCTCAGGGAACGAGGGTTACCATATGTAACCGAGACGTTCCCTATCGGACAGTCACTACAACGTAGGTCATGACTGACCAATAGGAATCCCTACCAAAGTGCCACAGTCGCTGCACCCCATCCAGCGCCCCATGCAAGCCTCTACACCTTCTTGCCTGGAAGGACGATAGGAGGAGGCTTACACAGAGTGAGTCTGACACTGTTGTTCCGTGATAACCCATACAGTGAGATATTGGATAACACTGGGAAAGCGTGGAAGGAAGGAACACTGCGGAAGCCACTTCTTCAAAGAGTTATGTGGAAAATACATATGGACTAACCCAAAGGTTGTACTGCATATGAATAAAGGGTGACTTAGCCCAAGGGAAAGACACGGGCTTCCGTTAGGAGCAGCCGTGGAGAATATACACATTTGGGATCCACGTAGGGTCACACATATGGAACCCAGCCCAGATCCGGTTTCTCAAGGATTCAGCAGATAAAGGCCTAGCGCCGGGCCGAGGGGTTTTGGAGGACTCAACAGGTTTTACTCTGGAGTAATAAGGTCGCACAGTAGGGTGTAGCAAGCCGACAGAGCCGGGCCTCTCAGTGCTTCTACCCGTCTAGGGTGAGAACACGGGAGGAGACTGGCTCTACACGTAGGCTATAATATCTAGCGAACGTGTTAGGTGTCGCCCAGACCGCAGCTCTACAGATATCTGTAGTGAGGAGACACGTGCCAGCGCCCAGGAGGATGCAACGCCTCTTGTGGAGTGTGCATGCAACCTGAGCGGGCAGGGCACGCCTTGTGCTTGGTAAGCCAAGGCGATGGTATCCACTATCCAGTGGGCCATCCTCTGCTTGGAGACAGCCTTCCCCTTCTGCTGGCCTCCGTAACAGACAAGAGCTGGTCTGAGGTCCTGACGCTTTGAGTTCTGTCCACGTACATACGCAGAGCGCGAACGGGACAGAGCAAAGCCAGGGCTTGCGTCTGCCTCCTCCAAAGGCAGCGCTTGCAGGTTCACTACCTGGTCTTTGAGGTAGTGGTAGGAACCTTGGGCACATAGCCAGGCCGGGGTCTTAATACCACATGGTTGTCACCCGGCCCGAACTCTAGGCACGAATTGTCGACCAAAAATGCGTGCAGGTCTCCTACCTCAAGCGACCTCAGATGCTTCTGACTCCAGAGGAGATGGCGGGCGAGTTGCGACATGCGACGGGAGCGTAGACCACCTTGTCGGTTGATGTATGCAACGGTCGCAGTGTTGTCCGTGTGGACCAGTAGGTCCCTGCCCTGTAGTGGCCTTTTCAAGCGGCTCAGAGCGAGATGTACTGCTAGCAACTCGAGGCAATTGATGTGCCAATGCAGTTGGCGGTCCGTCCAGACACTGCATGCCCGTTGTACGTGGCACCCCAGCCGGTGGCAGAGGCATCTGTGAATACAACAGCATGCCTGGACACCTGTTCCAAGGGGACTCCTGCCCGAAGGAACGAGGGGTCTGACCACGGGCTGAAGGTCTGGCGGCAGGCCGATTTGATTACCACCCGGCGAGTGCCGTGATGCCACGCCAATCTCGGGACTCGGCCGTGAAGCCAGTGCTGAAGCGGTCTCATATGAAGCAACCCGAGCGGGGTTACCGCTGCTGCCGCTGCCATGTAACCTGGCCCTAGCCAGATGAATTTCGCTCCGCCTAGCTTCACTCACATCCATATGGAACCTCTTCCATTGAGAGTGATTTCTCCAACCAACTTTATGGTTTAGCCAATCAGGACGCAGGGCGGGAGTTTCATAGATGTGACGTAGTGGAGAAGCGACCGTGAGACTGTTTTGATTCAGACAACAATGGCGGCTCGCATCGAGGAAGCAAGCGTTAACATTGATGCTGCTATTTCATCCGTGTTGTCCAATCTACCTAATATTGTTTCATTAAAAGAACATCAGAGAACGGCTCTGAAGGCTTTTGTTGGTGGAAACGATGTTTTCGCCCTTCTCCCGACCGGATTTGGCAAGAGCTTGATCATCAGCGTCACGGGTTGGCTTCGGTGTGAGTGGTTGAAATAGCACGTCGATAAAGATGACAGACAAGTGGCTTATCCAATCATATGCAAGGATTTTTGATAAGGCCCAGCCTTCTGAAACGCCATTTCAATGGATCGGTTCCAGATGGATGAGTGGAGCTAGGCGGAGCGAAATTCATCTGGCTAGGGCCAGGTTAGCTGCCATGTGCCCAGGAGCAAAATTTCAGTGAGACCACCGTCCTGCCTTTGAACGTGTTCAAGCAGTTCAGCACTGACTGAGTGCGCTGCTCTGTGAGGCGCGCTGTCTTTGTGCCCGAAACTTGGGGGGACGCCGGGCGAACTGAATTGCATAGCCGAGCCTGATGGTCCGGATGAGCCAGCGAGACGGACTGGGGAGCGCTAACCAGGCTCTCAGAAACCATACAAGCGGGACCAAAGGGACCGTAGGCGTACCCGGAGTGGGGCAGCGAGGTGGAACACAGGCTCAGGAGGCTCTCTCTGGGAGGCGGCCCGTAGCAGGGTCAGAGTGTGCTGTGCAACACTTACCTGGTTCCACAGAGCCAGAGGTGCAGGAGGCGGCTTGATGGCGTTCTCGGACCGCACTCTTCTGCCCGCTGGCGATTGAAGAGCTGGATGAGAGTGGTGAAGATTCTCTACTCCCACTGCTCTCCGGCCCTCTTCAGACCCAGAGATGAAAGAAACTGCTCTATTATTGAGAATTTGGATACCACTGGTTTTGAGGCCAGCGGCGGAACACAAACAGAAAATGTTACCACCCGGCCCTCTTCTGGGGAAGGGAGCAGTGAGGTCTCCTGGAGAGCAGTTCCAATCATCCCCGGGTTGCCTGTCCTGGGGCCACTGCCCTATGGCTTTGCCGCCTTTTGGGCAGGGGCCAGGACGGGCGGGGTGGCCTGCCTGCAACTGGCTCCACGGCACCGTTTAGGTAGAGGCTGCTGCAGCGCGGGAACAAGAGCAGAAGCAGGAGAATGCACCCGGCGACGAGCAGACAAAGGAGCCACGGGCGGTGGGGTAGAGGCAGCAGCTGACCGCCGCGGCAAAATGTGTTTGATAACCTCTGTCTGCTTTTGTACAGCCGAGACCTGCTGGGCGAAGTTCTCGACCGTGTCACCGAAGAGGCCGGTCTGGGACACGGGGGAGTTAAGGAACCGGAGCTTGTCGGTCCCCCTCATGTTGGCCAGACACAGCCAGAGATGGCGTTCCTGGACCACCAAGGTGGACATCGCACGACCCACTGACCACGCGGTGACCTTCGTCGCACGAAGCACAAGGTCCGTCGCGGCACGAAGTTCTTGGAGAACTTGTGGATCATGACCACCCTCGTGCAGGCCCTTCGGTGCTTTGGCCTAATGGACCTGCAGCAACGCCATGGCGTGCATGGCAGAGGCAGCTTCCCCACAGGCCTTGTAAGCCTCGTCGAATAGGTCCGACGAGAACCTACAGGCCCGGGAAGGAAGACAAGGTTCTCCGCACCAAGTGAAGTTAGGGCACAGCTGCATTGCAGCGGCCCGCTCCACTGGTGGGATACGCGTGCATCCCTTAGCTGCCTCGCCATCAAGGGTCAGCCACCGAGACGGTTACTGGCAGTAAAAGGTGCCGTCCACGTCCCTGTGAGCTCCACGTGCACTTCCAGGAAGAAAGGCACTGGGGTGGGCTGCTGAGAACCAGCGCGCACCACCCCGAGATACCAATCATCCAGCCTCGAGGGCTCGGGACACGGTGGAGTGTTCCACTCGAGCCCGAGCCTGTTGGCAGCCCGGGAAAGCATGGCCATCATCTCTGGGTCCGACTCGGCCGAGTCGTCGTCCGCGGAGAAGTCTGACCCACCCTCCAATGCCAGCGATCGACATCTGTTCATCGCGGGGATCAAAGGAAACGAGGTGGTACCCACCTCATGAATGGACCAGCATGTTCGATTGGTAACTCAACTGGCTGCGGAGCGTGAGAGGGATGAGGGTTCCTAGGGGGTTGGTTCCCCCGAAGGAACTGCGCTCATCGTGATCCTCAGGTCACCCATTTTACTGCCCGAAGGCAGATGCACGGGGACTCTGCCCCTTTGCAGAAACGAGAGTCTCGACCGCAGCTCCGAGATGGTCATCTTCCCACAATGGGTACATGACTCATCCACAAACGCTGCCTCAGCATGTACGAGGCCCAGACACACGAGGCAGCGATCGTGACCATCTCGTGACCCCAGGTAACGACCACATCCAGAAACACACAGATAGAATGTCATCTTGAAAAAGACACAAACTATCTATGTAAGCTCTTTTAGAGACTGCTCTCCTTGGTGCTGAAGCACGCAGGGCAACGGTCACCGCAAACACAGACAGGAATGTGCACCTATCTGTGCGCTGTTCTCCTTTGCTGGTCTTACCAGCCGTGAAAACGGCTGTTGAGTGCTCTCATGCACACCTTACCAGCTGTGAAAACAGCTTTTTTGTTTTTGCTCAGTTTTTTTTTTTTTTTAACAAAAAACAAAAGAGAGAGAGAGAGAAGAAAAGACCGCTCGCGCTGCTGTGCTGTCACGCCCGCACCAAAGAGGAGAGGTTCAGAAGAGGCTTGCAGATTCACTCTGTGTAGTCAGAAGTGCTTGGCTCCGAAGCAAAAAGCTGCAGTGCAATCACCAGCTGCTCGTTATATACCCGCGCTGCGAGGCTGCACAGCTGATGCAAATGATTGCATGCCAATGTGCATTGGCTTGTTTAGTTTCACTCGAAGTAGATTGGCCTCTCTAGCGAGATTCCTATTGGTCAGTCATGACCTACGTTGTAGTGACTGACCGATAGGGAACTACACAGCTAATTTTGACAAAAAATTAAAAAGAGTTAATAATGAACAGAATCATGGCATCACTCCAGAGGCCCTGCCAAAGCAATACATGGCAAAATAATTTAAACGGGCCAACCCAGTTGAAGTCAATTAATATTAAATGTCTTATCTATAATTCAGCCATCTATCTGAGATAAATGTTTGTTTATCTGGTTCTTTATCTGCACCCGCACTAAATAGAGTTTAAATTCAACTTCAACACATTCAACTAGCTAATTCACTTCATGTAATGTGTGTACCGTCGCCGGGCATCACTCTGCAGGAAAAGGATAAACCCTGGAATGGAGGAAACACCTGTCTGGGAGCATTACTCTCTACTGGTGACAAACTATGTTTGTCAGAGGTCAGCCTGGGGGAGCAGCTCACTCTGGTTAAGGTTTTAAACAGTGCACAGGAAGATGACAGACATAATTACCGCAGCTAAGTTTTGAGGTTCCCTTGTTTTCTCTCACAAACCAACAGCAATTTCGGGGTCTTTGACTTGATTGTCAGGCTTTGCCATTGTTTTCCGGCTCTGCCCTGAAGCAACGGAGCTGAATGGTGCATCACAGATGACACACAGCCCCCTCTGAGTGGAAGGGGGTGCAAGCGGAGAGAAGAACAGGGGGGAAAGAGAGTGCATGGGCCTCCATAGCTCACACAGCCTCCAGGCATAGTGGCAGTATGGTGTTAGTAATGAGAGTCC
This sequence comes from Semotilus atromaculatus, assembly GCA_031834385.1. Lineage (NCBI taxonomy): Eukaryota > Metazoa > Chordata > Actinopteri > Cypriniformes > Leuciscidae > Semotilus > Semotilus atromaculatus. The sequence goes on along the minus strand of JAULUF010000009.1, from coordinate 7,692,379 downwards.
TCCAGCAGAGCGGGAACCAGACACTCTGCCTTTTCCACTGCAGCAGATGTCACCGCAGGGACAGCTGAACAGTAAAGAGGCACGGGCCAACCTTCTTCTCCTGCGCTATGATACAGATGCTGAAAGAAGAGCTTGGTTCTCAGCTGTGCTTAATTACAGTGCGACTGCATGAGTGTTGTTTGCAGGCTTGTGAAAAGAAACAGGCTGAAAAGGAGGACAATAATTCTACCCCGTGGTGCTGGAGAGAGACATATTCATCACTCACACACTGCTGTATGGATGGCGAAAAAAAATGTATCACTGTCCAGAGTCCAGACTGAAAGAGTCACAAGAGTAGAAAAAGCAGTGTTGGCTTTATTAAATCCCCTTTCGCTGATTTGTTTTTCCTTCAAATGGATTATCAGAATTACTTGAGTTGCACTTTTTAAGTAAAATGCAAATATTAAAAATCACATATTCGTCATGCACTGTACACATCATAGCCTGTCTCTCACCCAACCAATGGCTATGCTGTAAATGTTGTGTAGTGGGAAAATCTCAAGGTTTGTAATCAGAAGGTTCTGGTTTAATTCATGCCATGCTTGAAGAGCACAACTTTATAAACTTGGATTCAACAAACACAATATGTCTGAAGCTGCCTAATATAGTTGTTTGGAACCACTTGACGTGATAGGCTACTTTAAGAAAATCCAACATTTCATTTTTTTCATTTATTTATTTATTTATTTTAGCTAGGAGAAATTATTATATGCAAATTAAAAAAATAATGTACAATAGTGTTAAATTTGGTTGTGACACACCATGGTAGAATGAATGAATATTCACACACACACAAAAAAATCCAAACAAAGACGTTTGAAAGAAAAACATAGGTTATCTAGCGCTAATCACTATACAGATCTCCGCGCCATACTAGATCTATTTTAAATAAATGACTTCCAGTCTGTCATATCTGAAACTTGTCTTTTGTTAATCTTTGTCTCCCTCAAACTCTCTAAACAGAGACCCAAACCCTATATCATTTCATGCCTCTCAATAGTTAAGCCTTCTAAGCAATGATTGTGATCCTAGGCAGAGTGCCATGAATATCTTCTTCTCATTATCTCTGACATGACATAGCTTTGTCAGTGGGAAGTTGCTATACTGGCTGACAGAACTCAGGGTCTGTCCACTGAAATTTTCACCATTCTGCTTTGGTTTTCTCTGGGTTATTGACAGGTTCATCTGCTCTTCTTTGGCATATCTCACAATGAATCTTTCAGATTGAGCCCCGCAACTCACTAGAAACTGTTCACTGACACATATCAGGGTTTCAACAAACAGTGCAGCCCTTGTTGTGTATACTCTGGGGTTTCCTTACCCCTTGATTTGTCATTTCCTCCATTTAGGGCTTTAGCAACATAAATTATGCTCTCTAATAAACAGAACAATAGGAAAACATAGAGTTTATGATGCAACTGGTTTGCAAAAATAATTGCATTTACCACTAGAGACCATTTTATGCATTAATTAAAGCGGTGTGCATGCTGAAAGATGCCAAAGCTCATCTGGTATTCATCAGAACATGCTCACTTTGATTTAGAATGCAAAAGGGCATTTGAGAGCACACTGTGTCTATTCACTCATTACCATCATTGGGCCACTCTGGGGTTTTTTATCATCAAAAATTGAAACCAGACTTTACAGGACAGCAGGATAACACAGAAACCTATTTTGTATATGGTGACAAAGATATTTCACAGATCTTATAGCTATGATAATATATGCAGCTTAGTAATGTATAGGCTTAGGCTGGGGAAGAACATAGGCATGCTTTCAATCTAAATGTGTCTAGTTACTTTCAGAGGCACGTTCAGATGAGGTCTCCAGAAGGGCAACGAGCATGACAAACTCTGTCATGTGCTAAATGTCACTTCTTGCCCTTATCACAAGATTACTTTGATGGCAAGTTATCTAGACATCAAATTCATGGGCTTAGCTCTCACACTTTAAACAGGATCACATCTTTTACCATGGTTTTAATATAAAATAAATAAAGTTAAGAAATCACTGAAACTGGTAATTCGAGTTTCTTATTAAAATGAAACAATTTAGCTTTTACTTGTGATTTTCTTTAGGGACTCTTACCTACATCATTACACCAGTAGGTGGTGTCAAGTGGCATGTTTTAATGAGTAATTCTGTTTAAATGAGTGGTTAATTAGAAACACTGATTCATTCAGGTCTTTTAAGTGATTTAACCATTCACTTTTGTTTAGAAATACTGGTTTCTCAGTATTAATCTCATGTTTTTTGAACTGTCATTGCATCCTCCATTCATTGAACCATTTATTCAATCGCTTAATTCAAAACACTGATTTATTCAGGAATGAAAAAAAAATATGGTATTTAATTTAAATCATTGAATTATTTAAAAAACTGGTTCATCCAGGTATAAACAAGTGACTTATAAGTGGGTCATTGAATCATCCACTCTTCTCATTCATTTACAACACCGAATAATTTAGATGGTCAATTCTGCTGACTTTATTTGGAATATTTTATTTTTGTCAGTGGAGCAAAAACAGACAAAGCCGCTGGTAATATTGTATTTAGAATGTACGTTTCTCAAAATTAATCTCTTGTTTTTTGAACTGTTGTATAGAAGAAATATCATCCTCTTAAATCACCACAGCCATGTGGTATCACTTAAATATTTTGTTATTTCATATTTGTCTTTTTTATTCTTAATAAGAAATAGTATGAATACAGAACATTGAACATTTGTCTGATGTTATCATTTAGTTCACACACATTTGTTAAAATGTAAGGCTTACAACATATGGGTAAACGAACGTGCTTTTATTGATCCCTGCGGGAAACTTATGTGCAGGGTAAAGCGCACAAGATATATATCCTCTTATGGTAATTAAACAAGATGGAACATGCAGTGCTGGAGAATTACATACATTACAGTCAGAGATATGAATGTGTTATCCATTAATAAGTTCTTGCATGGGAAAGAGTGACCTTGTTCAATGTCAATACTTCTGACTAGGGGAACTGCAGGAGTAATGTGTGAGGACGCACGTGAGAAGGAAACAGCGTTGTACAGCCTAATGGAAGCAGGCAGGAAGGATTCCCAGTAGTTTCTTAGAGTAGAGTGCTGGAACAGGCCGACGGCTAAATGTGCTTCAAGATAGCGGACTGTGGAGAGGGTACAAAGAATTCTTTATTATGAACTCCAATTTTGTCATCATCCTCTTCTCTACCACTTCTCTACCACAGTCTGGGGTAAAGTATCTAAACTTCCTCACAGTTTGTTTAGTGCAAATCCATGTTTCTTCCTCTTCCAGATTAGTTTACATGTTGTCATATATCAGACAGGATACAAAGTAGCTCTTAATTGTTATGCATCACATGATGTTTATTTTTGAATTTCCGGAGGCATAAACAAAACAAAGGCTACATTTGCATGGATCTGGTGATTGATCACCTCTCTGCAAGAATTCCGTCCCCAGCCACATGAGACGTGATGTTTCATTCGTGACCCATAAGTCACTTCGTGGCATTGCACGATGGCGCCTGTGACAGTAGCGTGAGCTGAGAGCCGTACCCCTGATCTGTCTGAGACTGGCATATTCAGCAGAGTCGCTGTAGTTCTGTGCTGATCCCATTAGTTTAACAGCATGGAATAAAAAGTGTCTTGGAGGGAAAGAGTGACTCACCACCCTATCCTTGTCTCTCGTCAACGGATACTGTGTGATGTCACAAAATGGTGAACTCTTCCATTTCTTGGCTCTTGGGAGGTGAAGAGTCCCAGTCATTCTGTCAACATAAATGTGTTCTGGTACATATGTTTGTGTGAAACACCAGCAAAGGAGCAATTACTCAACAGAAGATACTTTTACAGTGGGTCTAAAAATAGAATCTATGAGATAGAAAAATCAATGGAAGCAAATACTGGAAACCATTTAGACGAGGCCTAAAAATGGACCAAGCATAGCAACAAATAATATCCTGTAATATCTCACACCAAAAGTGTAGCAGATTTAGAGCAATATAAATGCAATTAGATATTATTCATTTATAAGACCATGTAAATGTAATACTTTAAAACAATGTTAAATGTGTTGGTATTATGGGTTTCATAAACTAACAATAAACAAACTAATTTATGAATATACTATTGTTCATATTAATTATTCATATGCATTCATAATACACAAACTTAATTTATACAACGTGAAATATTAATTATGCATTATTATAGAAATTAGTATTAACAAAGACAGGCTGTATATACGTATAGAGAAATTTGTATACGTATAATATACAGTAAAATGTAATTTCATATTAGCTATTGCATTAACTCGTTAAAATGTTCATAATTCCTGCATGTGATCTGAAAAAACATTATTGAGCTTTTACTACTAGTACATTAGGTACTAATCATTGTCTGTAATGGATTCACAGGAAAAGTACTCATTTGCATTAAATTTGATTATTTATGTTTTGTTTTTTATTCGCAATGATCTGAGAAACGGTGAAACTTCTTTCCATGCACTAACTTGTCATCATCATTTGTGCCTTTTTTCCGGAGTGCACTTCGAACACAGTGACTTGTCGATAAAAGAGCGTTTATAAGCCATTAGTCTGGATGTATATTGCTTCAACAACATTTGAGAGGTGAGTAGAGGTGGAAGCACTTACACTCCATGAGAAGACTGACAAGCAAGGGCGCACTGAAGAGCTATTGTGTTCCAATTCATTGCAGGAGTAAAAACAAAAAAAAACTAAAACTACATTAGTATTCCTGATGTCAGTAGTGAATCCTCTCTTTTCAATCAGTACCTATTCAAGGTTTTCTACAGCTTCATGGACCACCCCAGGGACTTTTTCCCGGCCAATCATTGACATAGATGACATAAAATATATTGAAGATCAATGATTCCAAGCATTAAAGGTTGAATTCCCAAGCAAATATACTTGTTCTTCTCAGGATAGAAGATCTGTTAGTAACCCACCAACTTGATCAAAGATACTCTTGGGCATTCATCAGTTATAACAGAATCTTTTTATCTCATGAAGATGTGTTCAACATTCACTTCCAGCCCATTCCAGTTGTTTCAATCCAGCACTGTGGATAAAAATATCCAGTAATTTTTTTTTCTCACTTCACTGAGCAGGAACTCAACGCGGTTCGCTTTACCTTAGACTCCTGCAGAACTCAGCCATCCACACACACACCCACGCTTACAAAGTCGTGCAAAGAGGGGTTTAATCCCTCAGGGTGTGATGGAGTGAAGAGAGGTAATGCGCTTGAGGGTTAGCAATGGTTAATTTCATGTTGCAGAGAATCGACAGAGTCTACTCAGTTAGAGAGAAGGACTTTTATAGTTAATACATAAAAACAAGTTATCAAAAGCCACATCAGCTGTAATGAATTTGAGCTCTGCAGGGCTCAATCAATAGGCACCCCAATAGGTGCTTTATGATACAGTTCATTGTATGGTCGGTGCTCAAAAACATTGCATTAAATCCACCATATAAAGAAAGTGTTCATGACATTTCACCAGCCAGCTCTTTTCTTCAGCAGGGAGTCATATGTAGCACTAGCATCTGCTCCAAACATCAAAACAAACCACATAAAAGACAAAAATAGTCATTCTTCCCTGTCTCTCAAGCAAAATGGATCATTACAGATCCATATTCTGCCATTTAGATCCAATACCTCCGTTTACCTCCATTAGAGGGCTGTGTGGAGGATCCAAGAAGCAGATGGGCCCAATTAAAGCTTACAGCCTGTGTTGAAGTCATGCTTGCAGGCAAAGGGAATCACATCACCATTCTAGCTAAGATTACTGATGTTCGGTCTTTGGGGGCAAAAAGTAGGTCAGGAAAAGTACCAATAAAAAGTTCAGTATTAAACAAATTGGTGAAAAATCTAGTAATGTAGAAATGAATATAAACAAAGACAAGCTGTATATATAGAGAAATGAATATAAATATTCAAATAAAAAGGTATATGTAAAACTATTGTTCATAATTTCATGATATTAGCTATTGCATTAACTAATGTTAATGAATTATTTATTTATTTTTTTTTTTTTTGGTAAATGTTAACAGATTACACTAGAAGTCTTGTTATTCCAACGCATTCTGGGAAGGCATGAGGTGAATTTAGTTTTTCCTTACAGAAATAAAATAATCTGGAGCCTGTATGTACAGAGAGCAATATGTGAGGAGGCCTAACCAATTTATGAATGTTCATTTCTAACTGTTTCATACGAGAAATTTCCAGAATGTATCTAGGCTGTGGAAAAACAGCTGCATTTCACTTGAAGGAGATAATTAATACAATATAATAATAATTCATTACATGTATAGTGCTTCTCTGGGTACTCAAAGCACTTTACATGGGGAATCTCCTCAACCACCACCAATGTGCAGCATCCACCTGGATGATACGACGGCCAGTATTGCGCCAGTATGCCCACCACACACCAGCTTACTGGTGGAGAGGAGCCAATCAGTATATATGGGGATGATTAGGAGGCCATGATGGACAGAGGCCAATGGGCAAATTTGGCCAGGTTAAAACCAGACCACTCTCAGTTAAAACTGAGTAAGGGTCTGGCAAAGCTCCATAGACAAATCATTTCCAAAGGGGCGTCACCAACGGACATCCCTCAAATGCCTCTTGGTGCAATTGGATAGACCTAAAACCAATCAGAGCGATGAAGGAGATGACGTATGCAGAGGGTTCTCGCCCTATGGCTAAGACCCACCCATTCGCTTAGCCACCAACGGGGCTCGTTGTTATGGGAAGGAGGAGGCGGAAACTGGCGAACATTCACACATTTTAATGACAAAATAAAAACAAATACAAAGTCCCTCACGGTCGACTGCCGCCACACATAATAAAACAAAACGTCAAATAAAATTCAGGCCTGTCCTCTCTCGATTTTCACCGTCGTCGCTCCTCCTTTTATGCTTCCGCTCCTCCGTGAGAGATCCGAGACCGGCCTCACTCACGCCGTTCTCTCACGTCCCTTGGCCTCGATCGTCCTGCTCGCCACACTGGTATTTCAGACTTTTGCCGAATCCAGTCGGTAAGACAGCGATAACATCTTTTTTAGACATGAAGGCTTTGAGTGTTGTTCTTTGCTCGGGTTTTAGCGAAAAGGACATTTTTAAATCGCTTAAAACAGACGCGATAGCTGATTCGAACGAGTGATGTTTGACGGCGGCATCCATCTTTGTAATGTATTTGCTTCAAAATCCCAGCGCTGTCGTCATCGTGTAAAGCCCGCCCCAACGTTTCTGATTGGTGCCTCGATTTCTGTGGACTGGAAATGGGCTTGAATGAGCTCTTTGCCAGACTAACTTTCAGAGCAAATCTAAATTTGCCGGAAGTTGTCTGGGTTTTCCCAGGCTAGGGTTACACCCCTACTCTTTTTCCAAAGGACATCCTGGGATTTTTAATGACCACAGAGAGTCAGGACATCGGTTTAACGTCTCATCTGAAGGACGGTGCTCTTTGACAGTATAATGTCCCTGTCACTACACTGGGGCGTTAGGACCCACACAGACCCCAGGGTGAGCGCCCTCTGCTGGCCTCACTAACACCTCTTCCAGCAGCAACCTGGTTTTCTCAGGAGGTCTCCCATCCAGGTAATGACCAGACTCAATCCTGCTTAGCTTCAGTGGGCAACCAGGGTCTTGGGCTACAGGGTGATATGGCTGATGGCAAGCAGTATTTTGCAATGTAGAGCAGGGAGCAGCATTTTCACTGACCTTTACTCTCTCCCTTGTCAAAACAGCAAAACATTATCACATTTTACAATTCTGATCACCCACTGGCTTGATAAAGCTCTGTGGGAGCTAAATATAGCATTTAGGATACTCTGTTTCTTGCTAGATTGTTAGTAACCTACGAAGCCATAATCTTTGTTTTCAGTGATGCCACTCTAATAATTTATTCACTTTATGTAAAGGTGTCTACTCAAACAGAGCTTTATCAAGCCAGTGGGTGATCAGAATTGTGAAATGTAATAATCTTTTGCTGTTTTGACAAGGGAGAGAAGAAAAGGTCAGTGAAAATGCTGCTCCCTGCTGTACATAGCAAAATCCTGCAGCCGAGTTTAAAAACAGTTTATGCCACATTCAGAAAGATCATTATTTAATAGCACTAGGGGGATTGCAAACTTAAATGTGCTTAAATCAAATGGCATTTCCTGCACTTCACTTTTAAAGCATGCAGTTAAACCTTAAAAACAATGTATCTAAAGAAAATCCTACAAAACATTTTTTCCTAAAATCAGAGCCTGTATGATGCAAGACTTAAGCTTTGGTGACTATTTGAAATGCATGATATATGGAATCTAAGGGGCCACTTACCACTGTTTTCAACTAAAAACGTAAACTTTGAATGCGTTGTGGCCGTTTATTTACACAACAACAGCGTTTTGAGGGCGTGAAAAAGCAAACTTTTGAAGAAGTGCAAGTTTTTGAAAACGATACATTTATCGTCTCCGTGTAAACTACAAAAATGTGAATTTGTGAAAACAGTGATGCCATGTGCATGCATATTACGTGTTCAGTCTATAGGAGCGTATGTCTTTCTTTACATATTGACCCAACTACTGGCCATGCAGCATGATACAGCGCTTATAGTCGTTTTCACGGATCCGTGTGTAAAAAGAAATAACAATGGTGTCGTCTATACAGGGAAAATGCAAAGGAAAGACTTTAGTACATCTAATCACGACATTTAGTACATTGTCGTGTAAACATGGCCTAAAACTGGACTCACGTTACGTAAGTACAGATTCCTTACAGCAAAAATGACTCCACTACGAGTTACAAGTAACGAATTCATATACAACTTGAGTAAAAGTCTTAGAGTATCTGATTTTAATAGTACTTAAGTGTTTTACTTGAATGTAGGCTCGTATCGCTTCTTTTGAAGCAGCAATAAACTGCTGCATAAAAAGTTAGGTGCCATGCAAAATGTATGGATTGCATTAAAGTAAAAGTATTGGAGTAAGGAATCCATAGACTACTTATTCAAAAATGTAGTAAAGTGGAGAGTAAAAGTTTCTAATATCTTTACACTCAATCAAACTACAAAGTAGCCAACAATATACTTAAGTACTGTAATTACATTAACTCCAGCATTTTACACCACTGCCTCACAGAGTCATTCTTCTCATGCAACTTTGACAAAGCACATACAGAAATTTCTCAATAGCATCAACAGGAAGAGATCATCAAGTTCACTGACCTTATAGCAAGTCTGGTCATTGTCTGCACTCTACTGAAAGTATTTGAGAAGCTATGTTCAGAGGATCTCTCCCTTCATCTCTCTCTGGCCTATCTTAATATCTACTTGACAACAGTATCTGTCATCACTTCACTTCCATGTGACAGTATTTGAAACCTGTGTCTCAGTAAATCAATACCTTCCTGACATCTCAAGGGTGAGGCAGCAATTCAAGGTCATGCTGAATCTGAAAGGTGCACCTTCACCTTTGTTTAAACATACATGCTCACTAACTCTTTTTTTTTTTACTCACTAAAGTTTTTTAAATGTTCATCTGGCTCTCAATCATTCCAATAATACCAAGAGTTTTGACTTTATACTGACATCTGTATGACTACATAATATTTGCGACTATCTGCTGTCATTTCACACCAAAGCGGTCTATCTTTTTTCTACTTTTTGTCCGTCTTTCTCCACCTCGTAGTACACACATCCACAAAATAAATTGTTAGATTCATGTAATTTCTTTCCGATGATTTGTGCTTTTATTAGTTAAATATGGTATGTGGGTTTATCTGTAGAGTGAGAGATGAGGGATGAACACATTTTTATTAGTAACTCAGTTAATTGCATGACACAGCTGGTCATGTGATATCAACATGGCGCTGCCCATGAGGGGGTGACCCACTCCATCTAGAATCTAGATTACAACCATTTATTCTAGAAGACTAATTCATATTCATATTGTAATATTATATTTTTATATTATAATATGAATAATTAAGATTAATATTAGAATAATATTTTTATTGCATTGAATTCAGTCTACAGAAACGCACTATAATACTTCATACACTAATAGGTATGTTGATATTGAGCGTAATCCCTAATTTACCTTTGTTGGCGATGGCATGTGCTTCCTGGTACGTCACTCACTGTTGAGTTATGAGTATTTATGCATGTGGTAGACACAGTCAAGTGCTGCTGCTGATGGGCTGCTTCAGTCGTTATGCTGCCTACTTCTCTGCCAGCTGCACTTCACTCTCAGTCTCAGTCTCAGATGCTGCTGTTCACCATGAAACACGAATGAAGCGATGCAAAAAGTACTTTATACAATTTTTGAGCGCAAGAGAAGCAAGGAATAAAGACAACCTGGACCAAGTCATCTGTCACTGTTGCCGTCACACCAAAAGTTGATATAGTTTTAAATTGGGTGCAAAAATCCGGCGTAAAAGTTCTCTACTCAGTGGCAGCATGACCTCTCCACCTCACAGTACAGCGTCAGAGCCTTCATGGACTATTGGACCTGCAGAACTGGAGATGAACGAAAGTCCGCATATGCGAAATGACAGTGTGCGGTTCGGCAGGACTGCAGTGATCACTCAGACATCTAACCTCCATCCCCGCATGTCCGTGTACAGCGCAACCCGTCCCACACTCTCTAGGTCCTTCTTTCAAGGACGTGTATATAATTTCTTGGAGAGACCATCGGGTTGGAAATGCTTTGTGTATCATTTTTCAGTGTGAGTATTTTATTCTGATTGTTATGGAGAATGAGAAATAGTCTACTATGTCATGCCATATTTTAGATTAAGAAATACACCTATTTATATTTAAAATTATTTTACTGTTGCAAGAGGCACATCTTCAAGTAAATGTTTGATAATGTTTTTTTTTTTTTTTTTTTTTTTTTTTGCATAAAACAATCCCTTTAGTGCAGCATTTCAGCATGCAAAAACTACATTTTATTAATATATTCCAAAATGAATTAATTGCACTGCAGTTTATTGCATTTATTTTCAACATAACACTCAATGAGTTGACTGTTTACATGCGGGATAGAAAATTGTGGCTTGCAAACAAAAACAATCTCTAGCTTTAATTTGGATAATTTCTTGTCTTGAATAGAAAAATGGGGGAAAACGAAGATGATGTGTGTGGAGCAAGTGTTTTGTTGTTGTCTCAGTAATTGCGTCATGAGGTTCTGCACTCATATTGGTTTTTGATTTGACGGTTGTCCTAGGAGAAGCCATTCTGGAGGACTGTGCGTCAAATCTTCAAATGTTTTAGAAGAATATTTGCAACATTTGTCCCTGCCAAATCGTGGCCAAAATCATACCGTGTGATCCTGGCTTCAGAGAGCAATGTGCTTGTAGTTCTGAACTAAAGAGATGACATCACACGAGTAGCCTACTCATTACATGAATACTGGTGAGGTGACTCACACGGTGACCTCAACACTTGGTACATGAAACACACTAAGTTCCTGTACTTTAAACGGTAGAGCATGATCCTTGGAACGCACAAATTGACACAAAAGGTGTACTTTAGATTCAATGTAAGTTGCTTTGAATAAGAAGACAACAAATGGCAAGTGGTCAAACAATGCAGCCATATTAATTAATCATGCCCTAGATATTGTCACAGTTATGCTTAGTTTTGTTTCCTTCTATCAGTCGGTTTAATCACCTGTTTGCCTGTGTTGCTTTGTTCCTCTTTTCCCGCCATAGTCAGTTTCCGATGGATATTCATTTAATCATCACAGCTGTTCATTATTTAGTTCATCACCATGAGTACTGAAGTTCCTCACCTTCACTCATTCTTGGTCCAGTATTGTTTGTGCATGGCACACTGTTTCTAGTTGTTGGCTTATGTTTAATAAAGACAAGTCTGAGAGTTATGTCCTTATCCCAATTCTCTCTCCAAGCCTTGCTTTACTACACTTTACTAAAAAAATAAAATAATGTAAAAGCTGAAAGTCTATAAAAAAAAAAAAAAATCAGATTATGTTGTATTATAAATACGAATATAAAAGCAGCTTTGAGATGCATTCGTTGAGCTTCTGTAAACTGCTATAATTCTGTAATAGTAGCCTAAGTAAATAAAATAAAAAACTCAAAATCAAGTAAATCAATCTTTGGCTAGTTTTAACTGATCTAAGAATCATTATTACAGTGTAATGAATAAAAAGGATGCTTTGCAGCAGAATGTAGCTGTATTGTAACTGTCAAAATGACTCAACTCATTGGGACCTTTCATGGTCTATATCTCTAGCAGGAGAGGAGGTGATAGCGGGCAGCTAAACTTGGCTGCAGAGGTGACTGTTCAGCAGGGGCCCTGTGGGTTTGGTAACCCTGTGACTCAGTGGTGTTGGGCAGAGATGCCAAGAGAACATGGGAATCTGAGTGCGAGGGTGTCAGATGCTGCATCACTGTACAAAAACTGTAAAAGGTCGTGGATCATTTAAATGATAATTTGGTTTAATGTGTTTGTAAGAATGATGAGCATGAGGCTGAGGGTTGGAGGTTAGTCTGTAATTAACTGGTGGCTTGTCATCTAGCATATGCGCTTTATTCAAAGTGATTTACGGTGTACTAATATTGTGATGGTCTCTATGGAGCAAATTGAGGTTAATTGCCTCGCTTAAGGGCACAACTGGACTCTCCAGGCTCCTCTGTGCATAATTCATCCCCACCTGTTGCCTTGCTAGCGTATGGCCTGGAGCACTAGTCGACCACTTGACCACACTGTCATCCGCAGCAGGAAACTGAGGAGTCTCGCCTGAGTACGGAAGCGTTATGGAAGCGTGTGTGTAGGAGGCAGGGTATGTTAGCCAAGAATGTGCACATGCTTATCACTGCTTCAAAGACTGCAAAGCCATGGAGGAATGAAAGGCAATTATCATCAAAGTGTGAACTATGTTTGTGAACATGTGCACATGCTGTTGGAAAAACTAGTATTTGTGCTCCATACATTTTTATTGTTTTCTTCCCAGCAGTGTATGTGAATGAAAAGTCTCTCGCTGTCATGTAATCTTTATTATAAGTCTATCTATCTATCTATCTATCTATCTATCTATCTATCTATCTATCTATCTATCTATCTATCTATCTATCTATCTATCTATCTGTCTGTCTGTCTGTCCATCTATCTCTCTACCTGTCTGTCTGTTTCATCTGTCCGTCCATCAGTCCGTCTGTCCGTCCATCAGTCCGTCTGTCCGTCCATCAGTCCGTCTGTCCGTCCATCCATCCATCTTTCTAGCTATTGGTCTGTTTCGTCTATCTATCTATCTATCTATCTATCTATCTATCTATCTATCTATCTATCTATCTATCTATCTCTCTATCTATCTATCTATCTATCTATTTGTTTCAAACTGGCAAACTTCAAGGCTTTTTAAACAATTTAACAAAACTTTAAAACAAGGCTTAATCAAGCCAAAAATGACTTTACTTAATGACAAACTTACATTTTCTGGTTCAAAATGACGGTTATTTCTTTGGATTTCACTTCAAGAATTCCTGTAGCTGAAACAGCAGAGCACGGTCACGGGTTTAAAAAATGGGTTTGATATCCCTTGAATGCATTATAAGTCACTTATCTATCTGCCCAATATATAAGATGCAGTGTTCAATTTAACTCAACGTCCTTACACTCAAATTCGGATTGCAATTCTGCATCCTTTTTGCTACTGCAATTCAAATGATATTGGAGCTGAATTGGAATTTAAAAGTCATTCTGAATTTGATTCTGAATGCTGCACAATGCTGATAGATACTAGTTTGCAGAACACCACTACAGCTACATACCAGAGACACAAGTGAAGAGGCAAATATTTATCGGGATTCCAAATATCATTTATCAAAACTGCTTAAATATTATACATTTCAGTGGTATCTGCAGGAATGAATAGTTAAAATTGCCTCATGCAAATTTGATTCTGTTTAGCTCCAGTCCTTAAAATACGATTTCTCATTGCCCTGATTATTTTCTGTTTATTTTATCTCTAATTGCTGTGAGCTGTGCCGTGTTTATTATCCCTGACTAACCGCTGCGGATTGGCAGATCAATTATTTGTTGCATTGTACGGTAGCCTGTGGCATGTTTATTGTCATGTAACTTCTCTCACAGACTGCTTGCAGCAGGTTCAAGGTCATTCAGCAGTAATAATTACATAATAAGATAGATATTTGTCAGGCAGCCATTGGTTATGTGTGTATGTTTACTTCTCTGGTCCCTCCTTCTGAATTTGTGATGACAGGCAACAGCTGGGCACTGTTTGTCTGGCAGCTGGGTTTCATACCTCTTGGTGTTTCATTTTTATTGTTAATGCAGTCAGACTGATGAATTATTGAGCTGATAGAGCAGTTGTAATGGGTTAAGCATCACTGCCAAAAACAAACACGTAGAAATAGCTGTTGCTGCATATTAGCGATGTGCATTTTAGAGAAGATTAAAACACATTTTTAATTACAAGATTAAATGTATTCCTAACTAAATCAATAGATGACTTTCACACCTGATGTACCAAAAAACAGTTTTTGTCTTCTCCTTTATGCTGTTGGAAATTATGATTACTAAATTATGATTGAAACAAATCAACAAGTTAAAAGCACATGATAATATACTATTTGCAAAGTTGTCTGTGGACAAACTCTCTTTTCTCTCCAAAAAAAAAAAAAAAATGTGTCTCAGAAGTTACAACTTTGTTTGTTTAGACTGAGAGTATGATGACCGTGCTGTGATGTGTTTAATCTACAGTATTACTGTATTACTGTAGAACTGTTTAAACTGAACCCTTTATAGAATACATTTTTGGCATGTTCTGATTTCTTTGGCCAGACTATAGTCTGTGAATCAGAGAAAAAAATAATTTCCTAAACTGAGTTGCTTATTAGCATGCATATTACTAGGATATTGGCTGTTTATTAGTACTTATAGAGCATATTATTGCCTTATTCTGCATGACCATAATCTACAACCCTTAATCTATACCCCATACCTAAATTTAACAACTTACTATCAATAAGCAGTAATTAGAAATGTATTTAGGCAAAAGTTATAGGTAATTAGTTAAGAATTTAGTTGCAATTTGCACCCTAAACTAAAGAGGGATGAATAAATTATCTATTTAAACACACACACTTTTTTTTTTTTTTACAGAAAAAAAAAAAAAACTCACTATCATCAGCATGATTTATTAGCTGCTAAAGATTTTGGATATTGACATCTTTGTGGGGGCATTTTGTCCCCATAACATACCAGGACCACACACACACACACACACACACACACACACGTCAGTATTTAAATGGCATATTGACATTTCTTCCTTTCCCCCTGCAGATTCCTCATTGTGCTTTCTTGCCTGATCCTCAGTGTGCTGTCCACCATTGATGAATATCAAACATTGGCTAATAAAACACTATTCTGGGTGGTGAGTCTCGCTGCTTTAGACTTTTAAATATTTGTTTTATATGAAACTAAATGATTGTGCTGATTTTTAAGGTTTATAATACCTGGTGGCGTTGGACAATTGATTCAAATGTCTGTTTTCTGACCTGTAAACAGGCAGCATAAGTGGCAAACAGGCATATTGCATGGGGACATATTGCCAAATTTGACTGGACATATGTCATTGAGGCTCTGGACCTTTGACACAAATGATAGCTATTGTTTTTGAAGATGATATCATTTTTATGTTCAAATGTAACACAGCCTCTGGTGTTGCTCATTGTTTAGCTTGTTCTCTGCCCTTGGTTTTATCCAGCAGAGGGCAGCAGTTCATCATTTTGCATGTTCCATTTGATGCAGTGACTAAATTTTTTGCCTAATGTAGAAAAAAAGAAAAACTCACATTATTTATTTTTATTTATTTAGAAGGTTCTTTTTTCAACGGGACTCAGAGACTGAGAGAGAGAAAAAAAAATAATACAATGAAGCCAATAATTTTAGCGGTGGTTAATGCCTTTATTGCTTTTTATATAAAAAAAGGAAGAACTCTCCCAAAAATTTTAATTGTCATCTTTTACTCACCTTTTTTATCTGTGGAATACAAGAATGAGGGACGAGGGATGGTAATCCAAAAAGAACTCCAAAAAGCACAGTAAACTATCCGTGTGCCCTATTCCAGGTCTTCTGAAGTCATATGTTTTAAGAAAGAGTTTCACTGATAACATTGCTCTTTGCATTAAAACTCGCTAATCCAAGGAGAAAAGGGAGGTGAAATGCGTACATAGCAGATTTAAATGTGCAAAAGTGAGTGAGATTTTCTTGGGCAGCCCTCCCTACACTCCTTGCT
Organism: Semotilus atromaculatus; assembly: GCA_031834385.1. NCBI lineage: Eukaryota > Metazoa > Chordata > Actinopteri > Cypriniformes > Leuciscidae > Semotilus > Semotilus atromaculatus. The sequence continues at coordinate 7,676,048 of JAULUF010000009.1, read as the reverse complement.
TTAAGTATTAACACTACCTTAATGAATGCAAGGCCTGATAACCCTCTCAGCAAACAGACACTGCAAAGTCTATATCACACAGGCAGCTCAATTCACAGAAGATGAAGGTGTTCTGCTGTCTAGAATGGCAGCTTGAGCTGGCATTCTTAAATCATTCTGTTTACTTTGTTCAGTAATCCATAGCAGTGTTTCTGCTAAGCATTAATTGCTTCAGGCCTGGTTAGCGCATCTGAGGCTTTGTTTTGATCAATATTCAGATCACAGTCTGTGGAGTAATTAACGTGCTCGCCGAAGCATTTTCTCCTGACAGAGGCTATGTTAAATGTGAACATAATCAATACCATCCTCAAAAACAATAGCTAGCATTTGTGTCGAAGGTCCAGAGCCTCAATGCCATATGTGCATATTAGCCAATGTTGCCCATGCAATATGCCTGTTTGCAAGCTTAGGCTGCCTGTTTACAGGTCGAGGAACAGAGACAAAAGAGATTCAATTGTCTAAGGACGGCAGAAAATGAGAAAGGGAGGGATAGAGATTATAACCCAGTGACTGCATGTCAGAGGTCAATCCGACCACTGGCTAATGGGATTAAATCTATGCTTCATGTTCATTAGCTGATGCTTCACATCACAAGTTAATTCTGCAGAGTCTAGGGTTTGATGCAGAAAAAGGCCCTTTCGGATTAGCTATCCGGCTACTGCAGCCCTGTTGTAACCAAGTTTACAACAGGTGTTGTCTGTTGTGTGTTAAAAAACAATCATCCAAAATCAAATAGCATACTTTGAGCATGGGTAGATACTACAGTCACTTGAGGGAGCAGGATGTTCTCACAGGAAGAAGAACACTTGTTTTAAGGGCTGAAACCTTCCTTTAGACCCAATCACCATGTCATCCCTACCCCCCACGTTCACACCCTATTTTAATGAGGCACGGCCCTCTACATTGCGTCTCACAGCTGTTGAGGCAAACAAAAGCAGACTTGCCCCTTTCTACAGCTTTTCAAGACAGTCAAACTGCTCGCTAAGCCATGATCAAAATGTATGATTCGTTACAGCACATACAATGTTTATGGGTCACATAGGGTACAAGAGTGTCCATGATTAAAAAAAACAAATCTAGTTTTTAAACATATGTGCCAAGGTCTTTGTGATAGTCTTTGTATTCATGTGGTGAATTTCATATGGTGTTACAGCATAATTATAATTATTAGGCTAAATACACAATTATTGGTATAATACTGTTCCATCATTAATGAATAACTAACTACACATTAACAAATGAGTAATGCAATATTAGCATTCTAGTAACTACTATGCAGGAAACACTGATAAATAGTTAGTAAGTAGTAGTGCTCAATTTAATGAGGTAGTTCACTATTAGCTAAACAATAACTACTATTTTTTTTTTCATACCGCCCAGAGGACTACTAAGAATACAGATTCATAATTAATGTGAATAATGCATATTGTATAATTAATTCTGAAGTAAAAACATTCCAAAAAGCAGTTACTATCCAAAACTTTACAAAAACCTCAAACGCTTTCAATGACTTCAGTCAGTATAAGGGAGTGATCAGGCTTTTCACTTTATTATACTGATACAAATAATTAGTAATTCCTTCTGAAGGATTTGGTAATATTCGAGTCATTACTAGTGGGTTACCATGATCTTCACTTTAGAATTAATTATACATTATGCATTATTCACATTAATTATGAACCTGTATATAGTAGTAATCTGAGGTATGAAATAATATTAGATATTATTGATTAGTTAGAACTACTGCATTCAACTGAGCAGTATTATGGATTTGTTAATCATAGTTTATTGTTACTATTAGAATGTTAATATTGTGTTCCTCATTTATTCCTGTGTAGTTATTAATTAAAGACGGAACAGTGTCTAACGTGTTATCTAATTATTATAAATTCTTTTAAATATATTTTTTCACTGTAAAAAAATAATCACGTTTTTTTGTGAACCCACAACATAAAAAAGTCAAATTATCTGATATTTTAACCGATTTATTGATTTTGGCATTGATTTGGCATTGATTTTATACTTTGATATAATTTTCTGTTGGTTGAACCACATGGCTTTGATTTAGCGGACAAAGAGGTTTTGTATATTATGTATTATTGTATATATTAATTAGCAGTGGAGCATTTTGTTGGGAAAAGAAAATCTATAAAATAATAATAAAAGATTAACCAAACTACTAAAAAAAAATTCTTTTCAATTGTTGGCTTTTCCCCCCTTTATTGTGACATCAGAACAGTCCATGCCCCAAAATAAATCTTAAAATAAATTTGAATTCAGAAATTGACATTTTTACACATTTAATTTTTTATGTATTTTTGTACCAATCAATAGATAAAACAGAAATTGTACCCCATTTTTACTGGTATAGCAGAGGTAGGATATCATGGTTAAGATCCCAAAATTCTCTTATTTTTTTTACTTTGAGTAAAAAGTGCTTATGTAAATTAAGCTAAAGCTTATCAGGCAAATCTTACTAACTGCAAATTAATCATTAACTTAGATCAATTGTTCAACACTTTTTCCAGTGTCAGCCACTAATAGTCTTGATAGGCCCTGTTAATCTATATTAGCATGACATTGTTTCACTGTGAGCCAGGAGAGCTACTGCACATTAGCACCACTTACAGCCACACACATGCTGTTGACACTTATTAACTGATCCTATTCTGTGAGGAAAAATGACTATTGTGCGTGTCACACTTCTGGGGTGAAGCCTCAGAGGTTGATCATTACCTGCGCAACAGTGGTAGGCGACAGAAGTCACACAGGACGATACGCCACACACGGGTGCTGGAAGTCACACAGGACACTAGACTGACCCGACACCACACGCACTGAGAAATTCCTCACCCGAGGATTGTGATCTCACATGTTTCACTGTCCCCCAAAAAGTGTCATAGCTGTCACCAAACTTCCTCCATATGCTAAGTGTGCTAACACATCCTCAAGCTCAGTCTCTAGGTGTTGCGAGGACAGTAGTCCTGCCACGGGGTGCTAACTCCTTCTCCAGGCAATTATTAGTTACAGATATAACCCTCCCCTAATTAGACAGAACACAGATGTCTCTCTCTTTGTCAGTGTGAACCAAGGCCCACCATGAATGGCTAATAAAACTGAAAACGAACAAAAGCCTCTATAATGATGAAATGTTTTCTATTTGAAAGCACCATGAATATGTAATGAGCATTTATTGCTGTATTTTAACAATTTGCTGTAATGTTTTAACCCTGGGTCAAAAGAGCTTTTAGGCTTTTTGTGATTCGAGGAGCTAATAGAAACTACGCATTATCCGGTGCATTTTAGCTTTCTAAAAGCAAATGTTTGTGATTAATCACTGTTATGAGGTGAACCCACAAAGTTTTAAATGTTCATTTCTAACGCTGTGGTGCTCAGAGTGTTTGGACAAATCACCTTTATCTCATTTGCACTGATAAGACACTGCATCTAGTCAGTTACCCTCCCCCAACACAGTAGCTAATGCCTTTCTGTTGTGTGTGACAGGATGTAAAGACCTGAGATAACAGATAAAACTGCGTACCTTTTCAAACAATGTTTTAATGTGAAACGTTTCAGTCAGTAGAGTTAAAGAGTTAAATAGTTCTCCCAAAAATGAAAAGTATGTCATCATTGACTCACACTCATGTCGTTCCAAACCTATACGAGTTTCTTTCTTCTGTTAAACACACAAGAAGATATTTTAAAGAATGTTGGTAAACAGACGGTTGACGGCACCCATTGACTTCCATAGTGGGTTTTTTTCATACAGGTTTGGAACAACATGAGGGTGAGTAAGTAATGACATTTGTGTTCCGAAGATGAACAAAAGTCTTAATGCTTGCAACGACATGAGAGTAATTAATGAAAGAATTAAAATTTTTGGGTGAAATAGTCCTTTAACTTATTTCTTAAGAATATTTTTGTGAATCTGGCCCCTGGTCTTTAATAATGTTCCCAAAATGTTAGCACAAAAACATTATTTATAAATCATTCATGAAACATTTTATTTGGACGGTCATGTAAAGTTCTTTTTTTTAAGAACATTTCCCCTATTATAATGTTGGCAATATATATATATATATATATATATATATATATATATATATATATATATATAAATAACCCCCCAAAAAAAGCTTTTTTAAATATTTAAAAAACTGGACGTTTTTAATGTTCAGATAACTTTCAGAAATAACATTTTCATAACTTAATTGGAACGTATAGCTAAATGGTCTTAGAACATATTTTTGTTAGCTGGGATGACTTTTTTTAATGTGAAACATAAATTGTGTTTGGGGGGGGGGGGGGGGGGGGGTTGTCCACATTCTTTACAATATTATCTTTTGTGTTCTGCATAAGACATAAATTCATACAGGTTTGGAACAACATGTAATATATTATTATACACCAATAATATATTTGCTTTGTGTCTTTCTTTTCAAGAGGGGTTAGTTAATGCTATTATTTATTATCAGACTTCAAGTGTTTGCTTTGGCTAGAGCACAAAAGGCTGGAGCAGAAAAAGTCACTCAATGCCAAATCACATGCTTCATAGTAAGTCCATTTTTAATATTTAATGTAATCTTATAAGATTGGGGACAAGGGTCAGCTGACCTTGCTGTTATTACAGTGAACCCTTCCTCTGCTCATCCATAGCGACCGCATTCCAGCTGCGTTTTGGATGGGATATCTGATTGCCATGGTAACTGAGAGAGGCCCTTGCATCTGGGGTCCTGTTTCCTCTCACCCTATACAATGCCCTCCCCAAAACTGGTCCCATGGCCTCTGTCGCCCACTGGCCGTCGACCCAGACCTTTCATATGCCAGCTGGTCAGTGTGATCACAAGCCTAGATTTAATTAGATAGCAGAGAAACCCGGAGCACGGAGACAACAAAATGGCCTTGCTAATCTGACATATAGTTAGAGTGTTCGAAAGATTTTTTTTTAAAACATTCTAAATAGTATAAGGGTAGGGTTAAGATTAGGGGTTAGTATATTACATCAAATTATTAACCATTTGATACAATATTAGTATATTGTTATTGTATCAAATTGTTAAGTACATAGTGTCAGCAATGGGTTGAAATAAAAACTAAAAATAAAGGCAGGATCTAATCGCATGCGGTTTTCTTCAACACATCTCCAAGAATACATGAAACAAAACAGGAAACAACCACTTTAACATAGATGAGATCTGACAAAGACAAGTGTGTTTATGCGACACCACTTTCAACTGAAATGTAAAACTTTTTATGCGTTTTGGCCGTTCATTTACACAACAACGTCATTTTGGGTGCCTGAAAAGGTTTCAAAGTGCAAGTTTTTGAGTCTCCGTGTAAAAAAAAAAAAAAAAAAAAACACGTGGATCTCTGACAACTATGATGTCATGCACATGAATGTTCAATCTGTAGTGTTTAAGCATATTGTTGTCGTGTAAACATACCCTAAAACAAAAGCAGAGCTATATATACACAGGGAAAACTATAGGACTGAACAAGATAAAGAAAAACACAGGTGAGACACATGAGGGCAAATCAAAAACCATGGCAACAGAAAAGCATGAACAAAGAAAACTGGATATTTTTTTAAGACCATGTATTATAGCTGATTATTTTTCCTAAAATATTCCTAAAAAATTTTTTTTATTTAATTTGACATTGTAGACAGTGATTGGCCTACTTTCAGTCTAGTTGCTTGCAGCCTCTTTCCTGTGCTGTGACCTCTGCTGGTTTGACTCACTTTTTCCACCTCTCATGTTCTGTCTGTTCCCACAGGATAGGGCAGTGCCTGTAATTTCATTTCATTTTGGAGGCGCTTTAGACAGGCTAGGCAAGCGAACTGGCCGGCTCTGTGCCAGCATCCGTCCCGAGGCAGCTGACCAAGCTCCTTCTTAGCCTCTTCTCAGACCTGGATCCAGCTCTCCAGACTGCTTATGTGACAGAGGGCTTCACGGCCAGCCTCATAACTCATACATGTCTGGTTCCTCGCAACTCTCAAAGGGCCTGCGCTCAGCGGACTCTCAGCCTTCTTTTGTTTTCTCTTCTTTAAGAAGGAGACAAGGGCAACTGCTGTTGTTGGCCATGACCATGAACCACCAGTGTGTGTTTTCACACAACCCTGTGTCAGGGCTGTGAATTCTTAATATGCATCTGTTACATGCATCCCATGTATATTATTATTGTGCCTAATGCATTGCAAACTACATTCCAAATAATGCATAACCAAATAATTGTTCATCTTTTGTCCCTTGCAAACTACAAATATGGTGAATTCAATGGATTCTTTGTCCATAGAGCTGTCATTATATATCTCAGTCATGGGATTGCAGCATCAAGTTGCAATAGGTGCACAGAGAACAGTGAAGGATTTTGTTCTAGACATACCTCATAAATATTTTAAAAGGCAATATATTGCTCATGAGGAATATCTAGCCTAGGAGCTCCACAATGACAGCCATTCTCATTTTCCACACAATAAAGCTTTATTGTTAAACCCATTCTCAAAGCAGACATCTCATTGCTCAAATAAATGACTTCTCTATACTTACAGAGTTGTATTATAGCACTGAATTTTACATTATGTCTCAGTCGAATCAATTAGCTCTTTATACTTACGTTGTTATGTTCTAGTAAATCTCACATTATGTTTCAGCTAAATAATTTCTCATTGTCATGAGCACATAATATCACTATGATATGCTTTTAGTGCTCTTTTGTGTAAGCACAGTGTGTCTGTCTCTTTCATACTGCAGGAATTTGTGCTGGTAGTGTTCTTTGGTGTGGAGTATTCGGTACGTCTGTGGTCAGCAGGATGCCGGAGTAAATATGTGGGAATTCTGGGCAGGCTTCGCTTTGCCCGAAAGCCCATCTCTGTTATTGGTGAGTGTGTGAATGCATTTTCAAAATGCCCTATTTTGTATTTTCTGGTGCATTTATAAAAGCAGTGTTGTTTTAAACTGGATTCTGTTGTTGCTATTGACATGTTTGCATGTTTTTCTTGTTCTAGACCTGATTGTGGTGGTGGCCTCCATTATTGTATTGGTAGTTGGCTATAATGGTCAGGTTTTTGCCACCTCTGCTGTAAGGTAAGGTTAATATTTTAATATATAAGTCACTGAAGTCTCTTTGTTGTCAGGATTAAGCAGGCTTAGATGTACTGTAACTCTCCTGTATTGAAGTCATCACATGATGTTGTTTACAGAGGAGTCCGCTTCCTTCAAATCTTGCGAATGCTGCATGTGGATCGACAGGGAGGAACCTGGCGGCTGCTTGGATCAGTGGTCTTCCTACATCGACAGGTGAAGCATATGCCTTTTTATATTTAACGTTTTGTACTGCGGAAGTAAAAATCACCGCGTGAAATTTTTATAGAGGTACTCAGGAGACCGAAACAAATATTATTTTTGCATTTCCATTTGCTCCAACAGAAGACAAAAAGAAAAGAAAAAATACCTCGTCAATGATGTTCCAACAGAAGAAAAATGATAGGGACATGCATGGCAGTCAGGAGAAAAAAGTTAATACATTTACAGTTACCTCGTCGTAAAAGTGTTTTTTAATCGTTTAAAATAGTGTAGGAATCTGTGAAATTTCACACACTTAAAAATAAATAATTCTTAACAGATTAATCTTCATTTGAACGGTCACAATATTGATTTGAAAATGCTGATAATCCTAAATAACGTCAAGAAGCGTCTTTTTGTTGAGTTAAAAAACAAACATAAGCTACTATTATGATTCATTGACAAATGAGCCATTTTTAGTGAATCAAAAGCATACCAGTGAAGCACAATTCTGAAAATAAATAGCTCTTTTGAGCCATTTATTATTTTAATATATATTTCAGAATGAACACACTGCAGCATTAGCAGAGATAACACTTCACAATGACATGTAAATGTGTATGCAAAATAACTGAAACAATCCCAAATGAATCTAACTGAATCAGGACATTTCTACCCAGCACTAGAGCTGCAAAAACATAATTGAAGAATCTCTATTTTTAAGATGGTAATGAAAGTGAAGGTTTTAGTGAGTGTTTTCTCTTTCTAGGAACTGATCACAACTCTATATATCGGATTCCTTGGGCTCATCTTCTCTTCTTACTTTGTGTATCTGGCAGAGAAGGATGCAGTGGATGATAGAGGTTTCACAGAGTTTAGCAGCTATGCTGATGCTCTGTGGTGGGGTGTGGTAGGTAGATCCCCACCCATACCTTTCACTGGCACAATGGATAATTGAAAGCATACATCAAAGAACTGGATCAAGTTGAGTAATGGGTGTTGCATGTCAATGTATTTTCTGTACATCTGCTCAGGTGACAGTAACCACTATTGGCTACGGAGACAAGGTCCCTCAGACCTGGATAGGGAAGACCATTGCATCATGTTTCTCTGTCTTTGCTATCTCCTTCTTTGCCCTCCCTGCTGTAAGTTACAGAGATTTAATAGCCATAGCAATTGTTCCTCGCACAGCAGGCAAGTGTATGAGAAGAATGATAGTATTTCCCCACAGGGAATCCTAGGCTCCGGTTTTGCTCTGAAGGTACAACAGAAACAGAGGCAAAAACACTTCAACAGGCAAATTCCTGCAGCTGCATGTCTGATACAGGTGTGCCTTACTGTTGCCTATAAATGTAATATTGCTTATTAGTTGTCAGTCACGAGGATAGTCAGACCTTCCAGAGTTAACCTGTTTCTTTTATTCTCCTGACAAAGGCATCCTGGAGGTGTTTTGCCTTAGAGAACCCTGACTCTGCTACCTACAAGTTATTTGTGAAGAAGAACCTCAATAACTCATGGTCTAGCCCTAAATTAAAGGTAGGCCTACCTACTTAAAGATGCTTGCACAGATGGACTGGACAACAATTTGCAAGCACAAATGTAGAAATCTTAACTTTTATTTGATATTTTAAACAAAAAAAAGAAACATAATTTTAATGTGGTTTCAAACTGTAGTGCCAGAAAAGAGGTAATGTTTTTGTCGATTTTTCCTTCGGACAGGCGAAGATGAGAAGGAAAATTAAAAGTAATGACAGGGATGATGGGCTGAGTTCTCCCACCGTACCATCCATAACCTATGATTCCTTAGATGATGGAAGGGACGGCGGACAAGATTCAGCGAGCAGTATTCAACAGTCAGGTATTACCAACAATAAACTAAGATACTGTTGACCTTTTCTACCTCTTTTCTGTTTTTTCACCTTTCACATCTCTCCTCTGATATCTTTTATTTCACCTCTCCATTCTCACAGAAGGGGCAAACACATTCAGAAGATGTGGTGTGCTTCAGTTAGTGTCTGTCTTGTCTGTACTCACTTGCTATCTACTATTCCCTATACCTGCCTGTTTTAATTGTTCCTTTTTTACAGACAAATGTCTAATATTGACTCTTTAAATGAACCATATGGGTTTTCGTTTCTTTAAATATGCATGTCTATCACAGCATCATTTCTTAGCAATAAATATGTAAATGTTAATTAAAATGTACACAAATGGTTCGATTTGAAATATGCTGTGTGAAAGCATCAAGCTTGATCTCTGTCCTCACAGAGCGGGTGCCATCCTGGAACTCTCTGTCCTCTTTCCAGTTTTCTACACCTCCAGGTGGGTAACTAAACAAGTTGAAATTGGAATTAAATGTAACCCGTTTTCCATTGGAAAGACAGGACTCTCTCAGTCTGAAATGATGTGTGTGTTTTCTGTCTTTAGTGAAAAAGCCTGGGATTTTCGAGGTGCCGTCTCGGCCCACACTCCAGAGGTGCAGCAGCGTCGCAGAGGATATGGAGACTGAGTCGGAGCGAGAGATTTCGCTCGTTCCAGTCACTCATGTGTCTCAGTGAGTAAGAACGTACCATTTTTAGCGCACATTTATCCGAGTCTACCTGCCGACCGTAGACAGCAGACAGTCAATTATTTAAGTTTCCACTACTTATAATCTCTCAGAACTCTTCCAGATGGCATGCGATATCGAATGGATGGGCAATTAAAAAAGTGTTAGCTTGATGGCGTCAGAGTTAGCACACTCCTGCAGTTCACACTCACAATATCGCTTCTGTAAATACAAACGGGGTCTTATGATCCTGCTAATCTTTGCAGTCACTGGATTCCCAGTTCAAATCTTCAAAACACTTTTAACACATATGCGCCATCTCTGCTGGAACAGATCTCAGCTTTCTGAGCCCACCCACCTCAAGTGAAAACATCGCTAGAAGAAGTGCACAGTTTATGAGCCCCGAAGCATTCCCATGAACAGTGGTTATGTTGCAGGCTGTGATTTGCCTGAGAGGGGGTCATTATCAGAATCTCTTTGCCCCATTAGGTGGCCAGCATGTGGAACAGCGCAGAGCCTGTGTATACTGCAAACCATTTACTTACGCAGGCAATGGAGCGATCCTGTCTCTGAAAAATCTAATGAACCATGTCTCTGTTGGGGGTTTACAGTCCATTAGATTATCCAGAGTGTCCCTTTCCATATGTGATGGGATCCACCACTCTTCAGCATTTTAAATTGCTCTATCACACTCTAAATAATGTGGAATACAAAGAGTTCAGATTTTTATTTATTTTGAAAACCACAAGGGGGCAGTGGAGGTGTTTTTGTAGACCAAACCCTTCTCCTGTCAGATTAAAGCATATATGTTTCTCTTGGCTTACACTGGCAAAATCATACTAATGCTGCTTTAATGTGTATTATACAGGTGATGTAGAACAAAATGCTAAAAAAAACAAGTCTGGTCCCACTTTATATTGGGTGTGTTACACTATGTACTTGCATTAAAAAGAGTTATTGTACAATGTACTTATTCTGTTCATATTGTATTGCGAAAATACTTGCAGCTATTGAGGTGGGATGCGGTTAAGATTGGGGTCAAATTTGGTGGTATGGTTAGGCTTAAGGGTGGGTTACTGTGTAAAGTGAGGGTCAACAACCGTGTCATACAGAAATGAATTACAGCTGCAATTTCATGCAGGTATTTTTTAAATATAAGTACAGTGTACACAATAATCACACTGTATCAAATGATAAATTCAAATGTTACACAGTAGTTAAAGACACATATAAAGTGGGATCAAAAGTATATTTTTAAACACAATCTGGGAGATAGACTAGGTTTAGTTTTCTTCTCACTTGCACTATTCTTGTGTATTTATATTGACTTTGATTGGGCTGAAGTGATACTATTAATCTCAGAATTGATCCAAGTACCATGTTGCTTGTGCGCTGAGATCAATGTAATCATCTGGAAAATGTAGGTGGTTTCCACCAAAGCAACTTAAAAGAGATTTCAAATTTGAATTAGCTAATATTTTTAGAGTCTTAAGTATGATTCCTCTCTAAATCCTCATTCTTAGGAGACATATTGCATCTCCTCTACAAAGGAGCCTTGTCACTACAAGCTTTCATTTGATCTTTGAAGTTTAATGAGCTTTCATTCGCCTCACACTGAGATGCAATGGCAACAGCTGGCTTTTCTCTCCCTCTCTTTTCTCTCTCTCTCCCTCCCTCTCTCTCTTTCTTGTCCTGCTCAGTGTGGGTGTGAGTGCATGTTTATTTGTTTATGTCCAGCAGAGCAGGGTGGGGACTCAAAAAGTCCAGAACCATAACGCCGCCTTGCATCTCTTCTCCTCTCCTCTCGGCTCATCTCTTCTCCTCTTACTCCTTCTCATCTCATCTCTTCTCCTCTTACTCCTTCTCATCTCATCTCCTCTCCTCTCCCTTAGGACGTTTGTCCTGCTCTGACCTTTGACCCAGGCTGTTAACTCAAGAGGTAGGAGAAGCACAAAAGCCTCCTCGTGCCTGCAGCTGAAACAGTTCGGCTGCATTGGGGGTGGGGGAAGAACAATGCCACAGAAACATATCTCTGACCGCTGCGCTCCTAACACACACATATACACACACACACACACACACACACGGGAGGATATCGACACTACCTACACACTTTTATCTATTAAACCTTGATAAAGAACAGGACTGTTTTCGCCACATTGAGATGTTGTAAAATGTTGTCATTTCAAATGAACCCTGAAGTGTCTTGAATCCAGACGACTGGTAGAAAGAGTCACAGTTGTTATTTCATATCAAATACAAAGGTGTCTTTGGCAGCTGCCTGGATCAAAGAAAATAAACTCCCGTCCAGAGCGACACAGGTATAAAGATGAAATCAAAGCAAACGCAGGTGCATCTGAAAGTGCCCATTTGTACTCGCACGTATCTGCTGTTGCAGTCTTGTAGGGCTGTGGTGTGAGGTTTACCAAAGGAGACCCGGGCTGAAAAGATTGATTTATTCTCAGTAAACAGAGAAGGACTTCTAGTGGCGGAGGCCAAGCCAGGCCGTCTACACTGGTGCAGAGACAAAGAGCCATTGTCTGCAGCTCTACACACGCCGACAATAGCCTGATTGACAAGCGGCCCTAGTCGTAATGGGCTTCTGGGCTAAAGAACGCAAAAGTGACTTTTGTTAGAAACACTCTTGTCTTCCAGAGCAATAATCTCCATCCTGGCAATTTCACAGAAATCGTATGCGTTATATACATATTTTTCTAAGAGCTAAACATACTTCTATACTATTTATATTTCAGTGTCACTTTTAATCAAAAGCTATTTTTGATTCAGCATGCAAATATATGGAAATATTTCCCCAGTCCAAAATGCATACAGCCTCACGTTCGCCTGTTAGAAGTGAGTAAATGTGTGTGATTTGGAGTGTGTGGCGTGCTGAATGGGACAGAAACATTGGCTCACTAATGCCTCTTCAGCTCGGCTTGCCAGCACAAGTTTCTTTATCTTGCCCGTCACGGCCCCTTTTCTTCCCCCCTTAACAGTAATTGTGTTTCGTTACAGTGTGTTAGAGCTAACGAGGGACATGGAGCGAGAGTCAGCCAAGCAGTGAAAGACAGACAGAGAGAGAGGGAGAGTTGCTCAGCAAGAAAGAACACATCCCAGATGATTCTCTCATTTGCTGTCAGACCAAGAGCCCAGCAAGTCTCTCTGTAGAAGTTTGTAACAGAACACTGCACACGGTGAACTTGACAACTATTCAGACAAATTCCTGTGAGCAGCGGATGCCAACAACTGTGCTTTAAAAAAAAAATCTGCTTAACATTATGGATAGTTCAGCACCCCAAAACAAATTAGGATAATTATTACAATTTACTCACTCTCATGTCGTTCCAATCCTGTTTGACTTACACTTTTGAATTCAATTTTCACAGTGATTATTAACAGTTCATTTTTTTTTTTTTCTGCAAAAACAGTTGAAACATTCTTTGAAATATCTACTATAATGTTCCACAGAAGACGGAAAGACATAAAGTTTTGGAACGACACAAGGGTGAATAAATGATGACAGAATATTTATTTTTGCATCAAAATTGCAGTTTTATCTACCGCTTAAAGCAGCATTTTCAAATTCAAAAATCACAAATAATACATTTGTTGTCTATGAACACCAATATTTCCGTTTCACTTTGTGAAATTAATATCAATGTGCCATATCAGGTTTCTTTCAGAGGGCAAGGCTAAGTTAGTGACTTTGTTAGCTGGCAACATGATATGACAAAAGGCACCGAGGCCCCTGGTGATGTTTAAGGACTTGCACTGAAATGAACGCTGTCAGTTTCTTTGCTGCTGTAATGTTTAGGATCATATGAGGCCACAAGTTTGGGACATAAGCCATTTAGTCATGGTGTATAGCAGCGGAGGACTCAATGTCAGAGTGAATGCTACATCCCTGTGTGTCACTCCTCATAAGGACATTTAATACTCTCCGTATTTGCCTGGCGCTTTGATGCTCGGGATGAAAGAGATCTTTGCTTGGCTGAAGCCAGAGGAACCCCTGCTGTGTGTGTATGAGCATCTTGTGCACGCACGTCTTTGTGTGCACATGTGTGTGTGATGGCTTCTGGCCAGCGGCCCAGACTCCACCCCGGGGTCTTTACCCCAGTGTACAATGTCCAGCCACTGGTCAGCGATTATCAGTCATTACTACCTCAGTGGCCTTTATCTCCGCTGACCACTTATTAAAATGTCATTTAGGTATTTGAGCTCAAGGGGGAAGATGGAGCTGATATTTGGGATAATGTCCTGTATACGGCGCAGCAGAGCCCTCTAAAGCTTGTGATTCTCATATCGTGGCTAATCAGAGCGCTCTTCCCCTCCTCTTCCACAGAGCTATTCTTAGACACACAGGGCCCCCATGAGCCTTTTAGTGCCATAGTGCCACAATCCTGCAGCCTGTGGCGCAACACCGCCACACAAAGGTCTTCATCCTTTGACTCGCTGAGACGAGTCACAAGAGTGCACATGGCCTCAGTGGGGGACTTTGTGGTAATTGACATGTGTTTGTGATTTATCATATGATGTAACAAAACATTGGGGAGGTTTTGAGTATGCAGGCCGTTTCTTTTGGATAATTGAGTTGTAAGTTATATCATGCAGTTAAAGTCTCTGAACTTTAAATAGCTGGTCCCGCTATAATTAATTGTATTTTTTTTTAAATCAGTATATGCTTTTGAAAAGAAGTCTCTAATCCTCACAAACACAGCATTTATTTGGTCAAAAATTTAATTAATTCCTGTGATGACAAAGCTGAATTTTCAGCATCATTACTCCAGTCTTCAGTGTCCTGAATGATCCTTCAGAAATCATTCTTATATGCTGCTTTAGCACTCAAGAAACTTTCTTATTATCAATGTTGAAAATGGTTGTTCTGCTTAATATTTTTGAGAAAATCACAATATATTATTTTCAGGATTCTTTTATAAATAGAACGTTCAACGTATTTTGTTACAATGTAAAAATCACTTTTAATTTCATTTAATGCATCCCTGATGAATAAAAGTATTAATTTCTTTAGAAAAATCATACTGACCCCAAACTACCTTTGGGATTTCTGAAGGAAACTTTGGGTAAACGCCTCTAAAAAAACAAAACAAAACAAAAAAACAAATTTTGTACAAAAAAAAAAAATCCTAAATAAAATCTAATTTACAACCTGTAGTTTTTGACCCCTTTGTATTTAATGCCTGAAGTTAAAACGCTGAAAACATAAAAAGAATGAAAAATGGATGCTTTTTAGTGATAAGATTAGAGTGAATCCCGGTGATTGTTATGTTTCCTGTTTATCTACATTTGATTACACTCAGATTAGCTGAGGCCCTTTAGAGGGAGGTCATTACAGGCACTTTTTCCCACCTAAAACACAAAAACACCACATAAAATGGCACTAAATTTCATATCACCCTCGCAGGTTCGGTTATTTTATTCTGCTTTATATAAGACCTAATCTAGTCAGTAATATATCCTCTCTGAAGCTTCTCCTTCCCCTCTGAATTCTTGCTTTCCATCCCCAGAATCAAATCAGTGTAGCACTAATCAATACAAAAGAATGATGCTGCACATGTTGCCCTAAGGAGCGGTCACTGACCTCGGATCAGGTGTTCTCTCATCTAGCCTCCACTAATGAGTGTTAGTAGATGCACAGAAGGGTTGATGTCATTTTCCAGACGAGATCACCTCCTCAGCCCAAATGTTGTTGAACACACCCCGTTAGAGTTAATTGGAGGTGGGGAGTTAGACCCTTTGGCCTGAAGTGTTGATGGTACTAATGGCATGTTTATTTCCTGTCCCATGATGTACTTCTTTGATCTTTATTTGTTGCGGTTATGATGGCTTTTGTCACAAATTTGACATCACTTGCTGTTTACATGGACAAAGCACGCAAACTCAGACCGTGGCTGGTCTTTTGATCCTTAAAAACGTCTCAGTTTTTGTCCAAGCAATGAAAGTCAGTCGGGTCCAATGTTGTTTAGAACCTCATTAACTTTTACTCTGGGCGGAAAAGGAGTAAAAAATAAAACATTCTTCACAAATATTTAGTGTTCCACTGAAGACATAAAGTCATGCAGGCTTTGAACGGCATGAGCAATTTTTTTAGTGAACTATACATTTAATACTTTTCTCACAGGAAGCGTTGATTGTAATATTCTTCTTGTGGGATTATGTTAACGCACTGTTTTGTAATAATCACTGTGTCAGGACATTAAGGTACAAAATGCAGCGTTGATGCACAATGCTGATTAGACAAACTACTCTTGTCATTGTTGGCCCTCCAGTGGATATGCAGTTAGTTTCACATCTGGCTGCTTTTGTTTAGCAGATTCAACAAAAAAAATATTGGGAACGGAAGAGAGATTTGCAGTCTGCCTTCGGCAGAAAGAAGACCTCATATGATCGCCTCCTTTTCTCTTTCCCTCTCTATCTGTCGGTTTGTCTGTCTCTCTCCATCTTTTTCTTTCTTTCTTTCTCTCTCTGTCCCAGTGGGAGTCTTTCTCCCTTTGCGTACGTCTCCACCAGTGTTCGCCATTAGCCAGGCTTTGTGCCAGCACTAGAGGCAGATGGTGACCCTGCTGAGGTCATGAGACCAGCGTTGCTATGCTGGTAACCAAGACTGGAGAGAGGAAGTGGCACTGCCTCAGGGACAGATGGGGTGGTTCCCATGTTCTATGTCTTGTGTCCCCCACCTCTCTCTCTTTCTGTCGTCTTTCCCTGGTCCATTGGAATGACAAACAGCCAGGGAGGTATGATTCCTGAACTCTGTGCAGATTACTGGCAGATTCCAATTTGAGATTATCAGTTTGGATTCTGCATGTCGGAATGTAACTACCCTACCTTATTAAGCTCTGAGATGCATGTGAATATCAAACTGTGTGACACTGAAGACTGGAGTAATGATGCTGAAAATACAGCTTTGCCATCACAGGAATAAATTATAATTTAAAATACATTAAAATAGAAAACAGTTCTTCGAAAGTGTCGTAATATTTCACAGAATTACAGATTTTTTTCTGTGTATTTCATCAAATAAATGCTGCCTTGGTAGGCAGAAGAGACTTCTTTCAAAAACATTTTTAAAAAAGTATGTCTAATAGTTTGGACACAGCTGAGTGAATGTTTCTCATGGTCTAAAGGTTTTTTTGAGGTTGCTATAAAATTAATATTTAAATATTCACATGCTCGAAATTAGCTCAAACTGTGGCAATATTAATTTCTTTACCAATTTTTTTTTTTTTATTTTTTAGAGAAATACATTGGACCGGAGAGTGAAGAAAAAGCAGTTTTGATTTAAACATGATTGAACATTGTTGATTACAGCATAACTCCTAAACTTCCATTTTTGTCATAGGCCTATTAGTTTTGATTAGTTAAATGAATGATAGCTAAGAGTTTAGCTGTGTCCAAATGTTTGACTATATGCATGGAAATAGATCATAAACTAAGTCATACTAAGAATGCAATATAGCTTCAGTTTTTGTTATCTGGAGATTTCCATTACCACCTTTCCTCCTCTTTTAACACTAACTTAACAGACATTTGCATTGCTGTGAGTATGATAATATTCAAAGCTATTTAACCACTGGCAATATTACCCAGTGGGATGCTGGTTGAAGTCTAGAGCATGGCACCAAAGAGCAGTAAATTGGCAGTTGCCTGGAGCACGGCATATGCCTTATCCCTCATTTCCCTGTAGCCCGCAGCCAGGGAGAAACCAGAAACTGTCAGCCAGCCATGTCCATTAAGTCAATGAGGGTTGATAGCCTGCAGCCAGTCTACTGCTAATGCATTTTAAAAGAACTTGTGTGAGTGTGCTCCGTCTTTTGTCAGAGTGACATGCAACAGACACGAGCCTTAGCATGCTAACATGATACAGGCATGGATCACATCGAGACTGGCACGTGGAAGCCGACATGCAAGGGAAAGTGTACTTCTCATACTTTGTCTTTCTTGGAGACAATGTTCCATTCCCCTATAACCTTGGGTCTCCTGGGAGTCAATACACCCCCCCCCCCCCCCCACCACCACCACCACCACCAAATCTCAGTGCTGTGGTTTTTGAAAGCTTTGAAAAGCTGAGAGAGCCTTGTATATTCTCTTAGACACTGTGTCCTGGTCGTGACCCTTGTGCTCAATGGCCACTTGGAAAAGTCCTATACATAAACAGCATCTGGAGTGGCTCAGGGCTGCACCTGAAGGCTTAGCGTAGACTGATAGGATTGTTTTGCAAATGATATTGAAAATGTGAAAGGTCAGTGATTGTGCTACGTTAGTTAGAAGTGACATACAACCAACATGTCAGCGACCACATTTATGACCATGAAATATCTACATTAAAGATTTAGTTCTCATTTTCTCACTAACAACTCAATCTCATGGCAATCTAATTCGTATGTTTTTGTGATGGAGTTATGGGTGGACCTTACCCTACTCTAACCCCTTTTTTCGAATAATAATACATTTTTAAATGATTCACACCGTAGGAAATCGCCACCTTGTAACATACTCACGTTTTCTTGTGAGATTAGGTTAACTAACAATAATATATGATAATAATAATATTAAATATTTATTTGATAATCTTATAATAGTTCGTTCAAAAATGGCATTTTTATACACCCTCATGTAATTCCAAACCTGTATGACATCATTCCTTTTGTAGAACCAAAAAAGAGGATATTTTAATGGAAATTTTGAAGGATATTGACTTTGATTGTATGGGGACAAAACAACATTTTCCTAATTATTTTTCTATTGCAAAGAAGAAAAAGGAAGTTATACAGGTTTGAAATGTTATGTGTCAATGATGACAACATTTTCATTTTTATGTGAATTAATTGCTGCTAGGTGATAAAGTTTCATTTAGATTTTCATTTTAAAATCGAAATGTAATGTAAATGTAAAATGTTAAGTATCTTTCTTAAAACTAATCACAATACATAAACACACAGGTTGCGGGATTCCCATCGAGCAGCCATTCGTGTGATCCAGAGAATGTACTACTTTGTGGCCCAAAAAAAGTTCCAGGTAAGATTTTTTGTTTTCTATTTGCTACAACCAAAATTGTATCTAGCATGTTACATCGCTAAAACGAGCAGAAATGCTGATTTTTCTTCTCTTGATTGTGGTGCAAGAGCTATTTTGCTTATTTATATTTGATTATAAATAAGCTTTTAAATTCACGTTTCCAATCATGAGCATTCCTTCATCAATTTCAGTGTAGTGAATAAGGTGTGTTTTAACACATATTGAAGAGAAGACCGTGTGTTGGGCCTCATTCAGTCACAGCAGATGCTCTGCCTGAGTCCTCAAAAATACAGGCTAATGTCAGAGGATTACCTTAATAGCTGTCCTACACACTTTCTCCTCCTTTGTGAGATTGTGCGACACTTGATACTCGTTACTGCACTTTGTTTGTCTTCTCTCTTTACCCTCCCATCCTCTCGCCATCCATTCATTTGACCCGCTTGCCTCAGTCATCTCTCAATCCCCTTATTTTCTCCAAGTCCTTCTCCCCTCCTCTCACACACTGTTGCGACACAGAACACACACTTTGGAGTGTTTGTCAGATGCTGGTGGCTAGATTTGCTGTGTCTGATCACTCTGATGTCATGACGATGTTTACTCTTCTTTGAGCGGCTCTAGCTTCTCCTGAATTGGGTCATTTGTGCCGGAGATGTGTGAATGTTTGGTTATTTCAACAACGTTGATCAAACTGAGCTTAATTTCTCTACAAAACTGGAGCTTCACACATCTTCCCCATGTTAGTCAGGAAGTTCAAATAAATTAAAATACCGGTAGCTATAAGCATTATCACCTGCTCAATCTGCCCCGAAAGGAAAGATTAAGCTTTTGATCAGGGTGTTCGTTTGGTTTCTGCAGATGTGAATCATTTTCCTCAAAGGTGAGATTCAAGAGGAAATATTTCCCCTCTAGGCTTGTTTGATTTGGGGCTGGTTGTATCAAGTCAACCGAGTTCACCCTTATGATGAACTGATTCTTTCAGACTTTATTCATAAAGCTTCACTCACATGAGGGCCAACCAGTGTGGTTTGGGGGGCCCTAGGCAAGATCATCATAAGATTTGATCATAAAAATGTATGATGAGGGAAAGTCAAAGTGTATTTAAATGAATTCTTTAAATTTAGAATCACTTTTTTAATCTTTTGCAGTTCATTGAGTAGTCCTGCACTGTGAACATTTTAGTATGAAAAGTAGCCTACAAACAATGCATTCTCTCAATAAATATGATTTCATAGAAACGGCACGTGTAGGAATGATGCAATAAGAAAAATCTTAAAACCTTAGTTTTTTAAAATATAAAAACTGTATTATAAAAATAAATTAACATATACACATAAACAATACATATATATATATATATATATATATATATATATATATATATATATATATATATATACGTGTCGTCCATGTATTATATTTATATTTATTTTTGTTTTTATTTTAATATATACACTGTCATTAAAAAGTTTTCGTGTAATTAAGGTTTTTTTTTGTAATACGTTTATTCAGCAAGGATGCATTCATTTGATCAAAAATTACAGGAAGGAAAATCATATCTCACAAAATGCTGTTCTTTTGAACTTTTTTATTCAATATTTATTTCTAATATCTATATTTATTCTTATATCTAATCCTGACAAAGAAATGTATCACGGTTTCCACAAAAATATTAAGCAACAATGGTACTATTATAATAAATAACTATTATAATAAGAAGAAATGTTTCTTGAGCACTACATCAGCATATTAGAATGATTTCTGAAGGATCATGTGACTGAAGACTGGAGTAATGATGCTGAAAATTCAGCTTTGCCATCACAATATTACTGTTTTTACTTTACTTTTTTGATCAAATAAATGCAGCCTTTGTGAGCATTAAAGACTTCTTTAAAAAATGTAAATAAAAACTTTTGACCGGAAACTTTCATATATTTATTATATATTAGTATTTTATTATAATCATTATATTATATTTATTAAAAAACAGATCTAAGTAATAACTATATGCACAGACAAAAAAGCAAATACAGTGAGTGGTGAGTGCAGATGTTATATCGGCAGGTTTTTGTATGTATGTGTGTTTTTGCAGCAAGCGCGTAAGCCGTACGATGTGAGGGATGTCATCGAGCAGTATTCTCAGGGTCATCTCAACCTCATGGTGCGCATCAAGGAGCTGCAAAGAAGGTGGGATGAGGACTCACTTTATCACCTAGCAGAAGTTAACCATATATTGGGAAAAGTGTTTACTTTAACATGGCTTTACATGGATGACATTTTATTGGAATAATAGCAATATAAATGACTGTTTCATGACCTTTGGGTAAATAAAGCTGGGGAGTTAAGAGTACATCCATCTCTGTCACTATTCCTCTCACTTTTCATCTGCCATTTCTGTACATGAACATTTCACATGCCGCACGCCTGGTCCTAACAGACTGGATCAGTCCTTAGGGAAGCTGTCCTTCTTCCAGACAAGTTCAGGTAAAGCTAGGTCATTCATTACACTTTCTGCTCTCACATTCCTCAACCCCACACCATGTTTTGCTACAGTTTGACCCCTTCGTTGTTCTTTATGTTGCTGTTTATTGTCGTGTTGTAGTAGCACATTCTTGTTTATGGAGGGTTTTTATTATGTTTTTCTTGGCTCTATTTTTGTCTAATGTAGAACGCTTGAAAGACAAAGGCACAAACACTATTGGCTCCAGACTCAACAGGATGGAAGAGAAGGTAAGCACTTGAATATTTGTCCTACAGTCAGAGCAGGGTTTAGCTAAAGTTAGTAAGAAGGACATTTATGCCATTTTTGTGTTTGAAAACATGCTTTTACTTTATAACTATCGAGGGTTCCCGTTTCTGAAGAAAACACCAAAAACTCACAATGCTTTAAAGAGCCAAAAAAGTATTTGTGCGTAAACCACAATAGGCCAAAAGTTGTAAAAAAAATAATAATAATTTTGGGCCCACAGAATATAGAGGTAAATAAAAAAGCCAACACAAAAGCCACAGATTTATTGAGGAAAATATGTGCTTTTTCTCACATTTCCAGTTCCACATTTCTTAACAGTGGATTCCAGTATCTGAAATATCTCTTCAGACAATGAATCACATGCTCTTGAATTTTAGCAATAAGTGTAGAAAACCAAGCGCCTCCAACAAGTTAATCATTAGTAAAATAATAACAAATTCCAGGTCTTTAGTTTATGTGCAAATGTGGACAACACTGTTGGTTCAGCAAGGATTTTATAGATAAAGATCTGTAAGCCTCATTCATCGAGCCTTACCCTGGAGGCAGAAGAAATCTTTCTCTGCTTTCAATCAAATATCACTTTTTGAAGACTTCTCAAACATTCTCCATGAGTGATGTGTGCTGATAAGGGTGTTAAGACTAAAAAGAACAGTTTTCTGTCTTCTGTCTTCTGTGTGTGTGTGTGTGTGTGTGTGTGTGTGTGTGTGTGTGTGTGTGTGTGTGTGTGTGTGTGTATGTGTGGCCTGGTAAACCCTACGTTATGGGGACAAAATGTCCCCACAAGGATGGCAATATCCGAAATCCTTGTTCGTGTGGGGAAATTTTTTGGTCCCCATGAGGAAATCAGCGTATTAATCACACTAAGTGATGTTGTTTGAAAATGTAAAAATGCAGAATGTCTCCTGTGATGGGTAGGTTTAGGGACAGGGGCAGTGTAAGGGGACAGAATATATAGTTTGTACAGTATAAAAACTATTACGCCTATGGAAAGTCCCCATAAAACATGAAAACACAACATGTGTGTGTGTGTGTGTGTGTGTGTGTGTGTGTGTGTGTGTGTGTGCGTCCAATAGAATGACGGGGATTCAGGAGCTCTACAAACACTCTGTCTACTCCTGTTCATTTACCACTCCAGCCATAAATCCTTTTACAAACAGCTCTCATCCTAGACACGAACTCGAAACAGCTCGATACACATGATCTTTCTCTCTCTCAGACTTGCAAATTGACTCATTTTATGAAATGGCAGATAAAAGCCTGTTCAGCCTGTTTAAAATTCTTTACTGAGAAAGAATAGAAAAAAGATTTAAGAATTGTATCTTTTTTCATATATGACATATCTTTAGGGAGCGCTAAAAAATTTTTCGATCTTGCTGGCTACAAAAATTAAGGGTACTTTAGGATTGTTTTCAATCTCATTTACTCACTTTTCATCTTCATGCTAGCCATATCTCTATGACAATGCTAGTGATTGATGCATTGAGTAGCCAAATTACAAGAATTTCCCAGTAGGACACGTCGTAAAGAACTGCATGAAAATACTTCATTAGTTGTAGAGGCTGTGGACAGGATACCCTGCCCCTTACTGTGTCATTCTTCTTCCCATAATTCTGTGGTAAACAGGAAGCAGGCAGTGTCTGGCATAAACAGGAACAAATAGCCTTAACTTTTATGCAAACACCCATCTGTAGAAACTCATTACTACATCACTAACACAGTCTTCTGCCTCCACTCTGACTGGATTCTCTTCACATTTAGGGCATCCCTTTAAACAATTTTTATTATTATTTATTTAATCATATATACTACTGATCAAACGTTTGGATTTTGTAAGATATTTTAATGTTTTGTAAAGAATCCTCTTATGCTTAAAACAGTATTATTGTGAAATATCATTAGAATTTAAAATAACTTAATATATTTTAAAATGTCATTTTACATTTTCAGCATCATACTCCAGTCTGCAGTGTCACATGATTCTTCAGAAATCATTATAATATGCTGATTTAGTGCTAAAGAAATATTTCTTATATTTCTTATTATTATCGGTGTTAACCTAAACAGTTGTGCTGCTTAATACTTTGTAATAGATATACAGTATTTACAATTGAAATAGAAATATTTTGTAAAAACTTATTTCTTCAAAAACAATCTTATTGACCCCAAACTTTTGAACAGTGCTGTAAATTTTTAAATACATTGATATTTAAAATATCAATATATTAAATACAGTGACCAAATATTTAAAATACATTTAATCTGTTTAGACTGTGGAGCAATGTACTGTATGACTTTATGATGTTTTGATTACAAAATATTTCCCCATCAAATTTATTTGAATGGCTTTCTAGTATTTAATAGTACATAGGGTAACACTTTATTTTACAGTGTCCCTGTTACATGTTACATGTAGTTACTATAGTAATTACTATAAATGTTGCATTATCACATGCAACTAACCCTAAACCACTAGCGCTAAAGTAAGTACATGTAGTTAATTAATTACTCAGTACTTAAATGTGTAATTACACTGTAACACGGACATCTTAAAATAAAGTGCAACCGAAACTAGTTCTACGGTTTGCAAGTAAAAACCAGTAAATGTAAACTTTTTATAGTATTATGACAAACTCGTAAGTGTGAGTAAACGTTGAAAGAATTTTCATTTTGTGTGAACTATCCCTATAAGTTTCGACTCAAGATCTTGTTTTTTCTCTGTGGTTAGTAGTGTGTGTGTTTGCATTCATGTCTATATGGGGAGCGACTGCATATGATTACATGGCTGAGTCTCCTGCCGTACGCTATATGTTTGTGCATGTGTCCATGTGTTTGTATGTGACTGTGGTGCCACTATCATTGTGTAAACTGTGGTCCAGCATGGAGACACTCGTCTGGTTATTTCTAATGGGGTGTAGACAGCCCTGGCTCCACACGTCACTTAGCTTTAACCCAGCGGAATGACATTTGGCTCCCCAACTGTAAAATGAAGAATTACAAGTATTTCTCTGACAGTTTTCTTCCTCTCAAACATGAATCCCTTTAAACATTTAACAACAATTCCCACTGGTTTTAAAATATGTATAGCTTTTTAGGCACATAGACAGTTATATAAACAGTACTGTAAAAAAAAAAAAAAAGCTTTGAAGTTAGAATATTGAACTACGTTTTAATAGAAAATCTTTCTGCTTCAAAAGTTTACTTTGACTTCAATGTGTTACTTGGCATTTTTTTAATTAAAATTTGCTATCAGTGTGCTCTTACATGTTAAAAAATGGTTTATTATAGTTATTAAATGAAAATATGGCATACAGTGTTTTTTTTTGTTTGTTTTTTTTAAATAAGTGTAGTTCTGATTATATTATAGTTTCCACTCAGTTCAACCATGTGATTCAGTTATAACAAAACAGCATGGCCTAATCTTTTCATTTAACTGACCTTTTTTTGACGATTCATTATCACCTCTTTTATCAAAGTTTAATCTCATTTACAGCATATATGAGGATGGATTTATTTCTTTTGCTAGACTGTTTATACAGATGGGACCTTTTATCAGTTGCCGGCGTTTTACAGCTTGTATGGACACATCTCTTGTTTGTGACGCTATTTACCCAGACACCATGATGACGTTATTTTAGACAGTGTTTTGAAAGATGTGCTGAGACCACACACTCGTTTCCCCACAGATCACACACATGGACAGGACACTTAACAGCATTGCAGAATCTCTCAACCTGATGTTGGCGAGGGAGAGACGGGGGGATCTGGCCAAAGGGAAGGAACAGCGTGGCAGCTTCCACCGACAACCAGCCACCTTCAGCCTGTCAGTGCCGGACAGACAGGACAGCCTGCCCGGCTATGAGCAACTGTCCACACCAACTGTTATTCATGAGGACAGCTGAGTCTAAAGCTGAAGGACCACTAAAATCACAAGTGCCTGATATTCAATCAGTTTTGGCTAGAGTTAATGTAAGATATTGGGTCTGGCTCAGGTTTAGCATCAGCTGATTTAAGGTATCTTCTTGTCTGACTAATTTTGTTCATCTTTATATTTTGTCAGACAGTCGAATTTCTTATAAAGCATCACGTAAAGCAATATGTATACATATTTTTAGCTTACGATTGTGTAGACTTTGAATTGATGATATTGATTATCCAGTTGTTCTCTTTTAAAAGAAGCGAGTTCCACACTTTTTCTGAGCGGTTTGCCTTCTTAAAAAGAAAGGTTCCAAAAGGGGGTTTTCGCAGCAATGCCATAGTTGTTTTGCCCAAAGAATCTTTCAATGAACAGTTCTTAAGAACATTTTAATATTCTAAAGAGCATTTTTCCTCTTTAAAGAAGTTGAAAGTTTCCATAAATGTTAAAGGTTCTTCATGGAACCATAAATGCCAATAAAGAACCTTTATTTTTAGGAGTGCAGTTATTTTGGAGTGTTATGAATTGACAAATGTCTTTAAATGATTACTGTTGACAGGAACAAAATGTGTGCTGCTTGTGTTTATGAATCACTAATATATTATTTTTTAGAGGCACACAGATTTGTGAATACTGTTTAAATTCAGCTGGATAAAGACTTTTCACTATCGTCTTCGCAATCAGTTTTTTATTTATGTTCATTCACTAATATGAATGTTCTATTTATTTATTTTTTAATTGTGAAATAAATATTGTATCCTAAAACAACACTACTAATTCAGTTCTCAAGTAAAATCCATTACAGCAAAAACAAACGCATTACAGGCCTAAAACGCCTGCGCCAAATACCGAAGGAATTCTCAAAAACGTATCAATGACACTGATGATGATGTGCATCGAAAACTTTTTGTCTTTGTATTTGGCCTTCAAATAAGGTTGTTTGTACTAGTAAAATTCATTTTCAAGAAGTGCCGTTTTTTTCTGTCTCAAAAATCTGGTCCTAAGTAAACATCTTGTTTCTTCTTTTTCATGTTTGCAGTGCTTTAATTTCCACCATGTTTTGGTGGGGTCAAACGCCTTGGCTATTCAAACACAAGTGTGTGGGCAGTTCGGCTTCCCGCTCTTTTCCTTCACTGTCAGGCTAGTATGTTGCTATTTATGCCCGTGTGGAGGCATTTATGGCCTTCGGGAGCAGTTGTTGTCTTTTTCTCTAAGAGTCTTTCGGTGACACTTTCAGAATTCCTTTAGAGCATCCCGACAGATCAATGACTTATGCAGCACACGACCATATGGGGAGCACCGTGACCTCTGATCTTATTGTCATACATTTGCTTTCAAGGGTGAGGGGCATTGTTGCTATGGGGATGACTACATGCACACCCTTTGACCTTATCCTGGGCAGTAACACGGCTGTCCACTCCGCCTTTGTTCGCGCACAGCTTCTCGCATGGGCCATTGTCACCTGTAATATGTGCAACAAATCAGACATTCCGTCACGTATTCATGAAAGCCATGACAATTTTGTCTTTATTATCTCGCTACTGCAATAGAGGGAATAGGATTATATCTCAGAAAAGCTGACGTAGCAAACCAGGATGTCGGCTTCCTCTTGTGCCGACCTTATCTTAATTGAATAAAACCATACACCATTATGCATATGCTACATCTACGCCATATTCCACAAAAAAATGTCCCAAAAGGGCAGAGGAATAAGACACTTTAGAGTATACCTCTTCATGGCAGGACAACTATGTCAACAATGGAATGGACAGGACAACAGTATTGGTAGACACCACAGAGAGCAGGCCTGCTACAGAGGGGGTCTGGCCCATATGCCGCCAGATAAATGATAAGCCTTTGTTATTCGTTTAAAAGGACGTACTGCTGTCACTGTCTCTGGGACCGCTGAGCAAACTTTGGGACCAAATGCCATTAATCCAAGCTAGTGAACCCATAGAGGTGTATCCAGCCTTGAAGACACAGCTTGCCAGTGCCTCCGCTAGTTTTATGGGTTTTATTAGTGAAAGAGAAACAGCTCTGAAATGGAGAGGGCTACAACACAGAGATGAATGGTTTGATGGTTTTGCTGCAAATTGCAGGTGTTTGTATCAAAAAGGGTAGCAATGTTGAGAAAGTGATGTTCCTGTTGTACATAAACAAACTGCAGGAACATGAATTGTTAAGTATGACTCTTTTTTTATTACTTTGTTTTTATTTCATTAACTAAAATGGAAGGAAAAAGATCAGTGTACACTGTAGAAAATATTTGTTGATTTAACTTGAAAAAGTTCGTTGAAATTTTTAATTTGAGTTAATACAATGAAGGAGATTGGTTTAATCAACAGAAACTCAAAATATTATTTTATCTGATACCACATTAATTATCTAAGTTGATTTTTGATAAAGACATCGTCATAGTATTTACACTAGGCTATTTAAATTATTTATTTTAATTACTTGATCATCGATGACATATAGAATAAACATTTTGGGCTCCCCAAAGAACCTGTGAACAGCGCTTAAAAGAAACACTTTTTGTTTGTTTGCAGAACATTTGAATAATCTAAAGAACCTTTTCCACTACAAATAGCCTTTTGTGGAATGGAAAGGTTCCATGGATGTTAAAGGTTCTTCATGGAACCATTTATGTCAACCTTTATTTTTAAGAGTGGGGCTACTAATGTCGTGTAGCCTATTTTGTATTCAGACACACAGTAGCCTATTTCCTATTGAATTTTTTTCTCAAATAAACGAGCTTGATTTAACTCATGTTTTAATCAGAATAAAAGGATTCGAATTGAACTCTTAACTTCATTTAATGATGTACAGACTGCATGGGCTGGATGAATGCGTCTCTGTGGGATTTGCTGATAAAAGTCGAGGTCCCATGAGCCTGAGGAGGTAATCCATCTGGTCAGGAAACCCAGCTGAGCTATAAGGGAACATATTGGAAACCCTGTCAATCTGGACATAATGATTTTAGTGTAAAAGCTCAAATAATGAGGTCCAGTTAAACCCTGGGGGATTCCTCACATTACTGTCACATAATTTCGTTTATTAAAATCCACGTTTTTCATTAATAATTATGAAACAAGGTTGTGTAATATTAAGCCAATTTCAGATGTTTTAGAGGTAGGCTATAGCATGCCGTGCAGCTTGTATATCAAATAGGCCTATCAAATTTTAACGCGCGAAAGATAAAAATTCGTTCAGGTAGGCTAATTAGAAGAATTTGATCACAATGCTGCTTATTTTATACTATAGCCTACTTATACTTTTATACAAAATCTATGTGTTCCTATTACATATGGAGTACAAATTTATCAGGCTACATATAGGCCTGTTTTTGTCTGCTTGTAATAGTAGCCTAAAGGCTATAATAAATAGCCTAATAATAGCTATAAATGCAAAACTGTTAATTATTATTATTATTAGCCTATTATTGTAGTTAATTAAGTTTCACTTTGCATGTTTAAGTATTTATTTTATTATTTATTTATTTAACATTGCGTGTTGCCGAACAATCTTTACGCAGTTGTCTCCAAACGTTGTTCGTTTCTTCATTTAAATGATGGTCAGTCGCTGTCATGACGCACTGGACTGGAGTAGGCTATCTCTGTTTTCTTGCACACGACTAGATACGGACTAGAAACAAAAGCAAACAGGATTTGTGAGCACCGAGCGCTTCTGTGAGAGCACAAAGCCTCATTTGCAGGTGAATGCGATGGCACTCGCTTCGCCTTACGCCTTTAGCTGCTTTTGTTCCATTTCGCCTTTTTTGGTGCCAGATGGTCATGGAAAAGGGAAACTTCTTTAGAGAAAGGCTATATCTAGCGAAACACTGGCACTCTTCACCTAGCCCAAACGTTAACGACAGAAATTAAAGGGGGAAATCTGAGGGGTTTTTTAAAGAAAATTTTTTTTTTGACAAAATGTGAGTTGTTAAAGGCCCAAAGTTTCCCGTTTTTTGTGTAAAATCCAAAGAATAAACTCATTCATTAACTCGATTTTTTTCTTCCAGCTTTATCCAATTATCGGTCCCTTTCCAGTCTTATGATCAACGTTTCAAAGATTTTTACTCTAAATACATACTATTTTTGGTAACACTTTTTTTAAGGTGTCCTATACAGTGTAATTATAAATTTAAGTAGCCTACTGAGAAATAACTGAATGTCTATTTAGGGGTTAGTTGCATTATACACCATTTATAGGCTAATTACTACAGTAACTTCATGTAACGTGAAACAAGGACACAGAAATAAAGTGTTTGCCTACCTATTATATTATTTTATTTTACATTTGATAGTCGATTGCTGTTATTCGTCATTTAAAATATAGCAAAGACATGTAGCCTAATTAAAGAGCTACGTTTAAGTAGAAATGATAACCTGGTAAAATTGAACGAAAGTTAAAGTAAAAAAAAGCATCCAAAAATCCAACTGGATACAGCCTATTCCAGGTTTAACTTTAGCCTATAAAAGAAAGTTTTAGCTATAGCCTATTTTGCTCACAATTACATTTCGTTTTGGACACGAATATTTTGTATCTATAGCCTACAGTTTCTGTTCTTGTTTTTTTTTTTTTTTTTAGCTTTTCCCCTAACTCGATGACATTATAAAGATCTGGCGTGTGGTGGTATCTATGGTAAATGTTATTCACAGATAGTGTGTAGGTGGGGGAGGGGAGGGGAGGGGAGGCAGGTGGTTGGCGTGTAAATAGAAGGAGCCCATTTTGTTCGAGTCTTGGTAAGTGTTTCATTAGCGGGATAGCTGAGAGGGTGCTGAAAATGAAGGTCTTATGTGGACAAAGCGGGGTTCCAAGGGCACCTGCCTCCTTCATTATGGAAAGAAAATGGCATTTAAATCCTCCCTATAGCACGCAGCTGCCCGCATATCCCTCCCCACAAACACTGAGGGCGGAACAGCTGAGTCCCTCCTGTTTAGAGGCCAAACTCTACTCTTTTTGTCACAGGCAAAATGTTGACGCCTCAAAAGTGTAGGGCAATTTTTTTTTCTTCTGCCGTTTACCCACATCCCGTCCACAATAATGACCTATATGTGACTTTCACAAGAACACACGTGAATACGACCAGGTTAGCAAAAAATATAATTTAATTTACACTTTGATTCAAAGGTACAACGTGAGCTACAGAATATATTTTAACAAACACGGCTCAAAAACATTCTTTGCATGATGCTGCATACAAAACTTAAATAAAACAACTTAAAATATGGCCGAAATAATTAAAAACAATAACAATAACTGTAAATAATAGAGTAACCAACTATTGTGAACATAAATAAAATAAGTTAGTATATTTAAAAAAACAAAAAATCAAAAACAAAGTATTGCTCTAGTCTATTTAGAGCAGTGTGGCCTAGCCCTCTACACACGTGAAAACAAAAGAAATATAAAATTGCACCGTTTAGACATTGTAACACTGTAACAAAGTCTCTGTATTGCTACATATGTTCAGAGAGAGAGAGTGAATGCCTCTTGTCCCCTTGTTTTCTTTCATCCGCACTGCAGATAAACACAGGTGGACTGATGCATGGAGTGCAAACATCTGTAAAGCAAAGAAAACGACAAAATTAACATTTGTTCCACAGCAAACAGCAGCTTTACACTGGGGACAGACATTTAAATGGAGGTGAATTAAACTGAATAAGTCGCCAATCACTTACACGTTTGTTTAATGCAATCAGTAAGCTAATCATAATTGTTATTATCATAATACTAATGCAATTATATAGATAGTTAGCCTATATATGCACAGAGTGGATACGTACCATCTTATTGTTTTGCGTGGCGTGACTTCAATGCTGGTGGGTTCATCCTGCTTGGACTCCAGGGTCCTTTTTCTTTTCGGGAAGAAGTCTGGTGGAAATCAATGTTATGTGTCGTTAGACATGTTTCAATATCACATTTTAAAAAAAAAGAGACACTTAAATTGTCCGTTATTTTTATTTATTTATATCGTTTCATTGCATTTACCTGTGATTTGCGGCGTGCTGTTTCTGGGGGCCTCTGGGATGAGTGACCTCTTTCGCCTGTTTCTGAGGACTGAAGCGCGAGCTGGTTTTGAGTTGAGTGCACCGGAGAGGTTCTCCTGGTTAAGCTCGCTGGGTCGACTTGGGACGTCCGCGGATTCTTGAACTACCGGACTCCTGGAAATCCCGTGTAACCCAGCAGTGCTGGACGCGTCTCCTGTTGCGTTAACAGACGCGTCGGCGCGAGCTCTCTTTTGCACTTTATCCTTGTAGAAAAATGGCATAGCGTCCTCTGAAATCGCCTCCCACTCGTAATCTCCAGGCAAAGGCGAGTTGGTCTCAAAGTTAAAATTCCACCGGGTCTGGTCTAGCTCGGAGATCTCCTGGATTTTGCGTTTCATTTCACAGTGCAGCTCCTCGTGATCTACGGGTCCGAAAAGGTTACGGCAGACCTTTGTGCGGGCGAGAAGAGGAAAGGTTCTCCGTGCAACATGACGCTCCAGATTGCTTGATACGTCCACGTTTGCCATGATGCCTGAAAGTCAATGCCGCGAGCTGACGCTTGTTTAGCTCTTGTTGTTTGTAGTCTGTTTATATCTGTGCCGGTGGTTAAAGGCCAGCGTTTGTACGAGCAAAGGCTTCCGATTGGCTAGACGGACACCACGCCCTGTGTAATAAACCCCCCACCAGTGTCAGCAATGCACCCCCCCCCCCCCCCCCCATTTAGAAAACCACAGCTCGAAAATTATAACCCATGCATAAATGCCATGAAATTCATTATTGTTTCAGAAAAAGAAGAAGAAGAAAAAAACGGAGTCATTTCTACCAATGTGTAATTGTGAATTATAGACCTCCTAGGCCTACATAAATGAGAGGAAGAAAAAAAATCATAGTCTCTATATTATTTATAGGCCTATACAATAACAATAAATTAAAGTTTATGCAACATAGGCTACATATTACAACAATATAAATTCTATTGAATATTCTGAAAAATTGGTCCCCTTGGGTTTAGTCTGAGGTAGCCATTATTATCTTCTTTAAAAATGTCTGGCTCAGTAAACACATTAATTATTTAAATGCAAATGATAGTTTTTCTTCAATGGAATTATCTTTAAATGCTCAGGGGCGCTGAATGTTGCTGCATAGGATTCTATTATGCTTTTATATTACATTTTAAAATGGTGTTTTTCAATGCCACAGTTTCAATGCTTAGGGTTAGTCATAATTTGTTAAATGAGTGCTAATGTCGGAATTTAAAATGACGCACACAAATCTAAACATGGAATCTAAACGCAGTCAAAATAAATTCTAGCGCATTTCTGACGCCGCTGGGCGGGGTCCAGCAATGGCGCGCAAAACTCAACCAACCAGGTATGATTCGAGCGATGATGACGTCAGGAGCATCCGCAAGATGGCTGCTGCAAACCGTAGACAGTAAAATAAAGCTGCAAACAGACAACGAGAGCCGCCACAATATAATATAATTAATAATTATATTGTGTACTAGTAGGCCTATAAATGTATGATTATTGTATGATTATTTAAGGTTATGCTAATGCTACTACATCTCTGCACGGCTTGGCTCCCCCCTCTGTAACCTGCTGCTCCACCCCTACACCCCGACTCGCTCTTTACGATCCTCTGACTCCAGCCTTCTCGTCGTCCCTCGGCATCGCCTGGCTTCGATGGGGGGCAGCAGATCATTGGGTGTTGTTGCACCCAAAATGTGGAACTCTCTCCCCCGATCACTCTGCTCTGTTAACACGATTTCTGAATTCAAATCCATGCTCAAAACTCACTTGTTTTCTGAATGTCATAATTCTTAAGTTGTGCTACATTATTCTTTTATTTATTTTTGATTTGTTTGTACTTACACTCTCATACCTAGGCCTACTGTTGGTTTGTCTGCTGTCTTTGTGTATTGCTTTATTGTTGCTTGTTTATTGTAAAGCGTCCTTGAGCTCTGAAAGGCGCTATATAAATAAAAATTATTATTATTATTATGTAGGCCTACCCCCCCCCCCCCACACACACACACACACACACATACCCCCCACATACATTATAGGTTATCCAGAATGTGTGTAAAGTTTCAAAAAGATAATGAGAACATAAAAACGATCGCTGCACATCCAACTCGTTCGCTCTTGATGAATGTTGCCTTCTCTCATTGCAACCCAAGCGTTGCATAGCTGTTAGGTCTAACTTATTTACTTAAGTTACAGTTATATATTTATTCCACATCTATGATACTTTAGGCTAATATGTAAAGTATCACATTCCACATATGATACTTTATAGGCCTAATGTTATGATTTTCCAGATTAAAAAAAAAAAAACTTAAATAATTTGATAAAACCTAATGTATAACATCGCGTTTTTAAATGCTGTTAAGATATGTCAGATGGCTATTTTGTATGGCGATATACCTCTGAAGGAAACTGATTTCACACCAGCTTCTTGATTATGCTTCATAAGACAACAACAGCCCGTTGTAGATTTGAACACATTCATAAGGACGACCTCGACACAGTCTTCTTGATATTCGTGCTCAATTTTCCTTGGAGTTGCTGACACCTAGTGGTTGATTTGAGTAACTACAACTGTCCTAGAACTGGAGCCCTAACGTCAGATACACTGGGCCGGCTTCAATGGTGACAAAACACATTTTCATAAGCAATGTAGGCTAGCCTACGACACTAACAGGTAAAGCCATTTTTTGGTTCAAGGGATTTTCGAGTTATTTCACCTTCGTAACACGACTTCTTTCAGACTAGTAGAAAGAAAACATCCAAAATTAAAAATTTTAGGCAAAGTGCACTTTATCCATTTGCACCTGTAGATTTCAATAACAATAGCCTACACATCTAATAAAATGCTGCTTTCTCTAAATACGTTTTTTCCTCATACTGAGCCAGAAATCTCCACTTCTATAGCACTTACACAAAACTTTCCAAATTTATTCCCATTTAGGATAGGCTACTGGGTCATTCTACAGAAACGTCCATTTTTGGTAAGGCAAGATGTCTTAAATATGTTTATTTTTCTAACATTTAAACTTACACCACATTATTAGATTACCCTTTGACTTTATGAATATGCATACATGACAGCTTAATGATTTTTTGTGCATTTATTTAAAGACCGCATGTACCCTTTTTTTTTTTTTTTTGTCACTGGTGTTACTTTACTTTGGCAATATTAAATTGTTTTTATGAAATATTATTTCTAATTTTTTTCAGCACGTAGTCAGAGTTACCAAAAGATAATAATAATGCAACAAATAAGGAGATTATGTTTTCTTTATTTTAAGAAAAGTATGCTTGAATGAGGTTAGTTCATTTGCGGAATCTTGTATTTGCTGTAACAATGAAAATATTTGAAAACCAGTTAAAATCAAGTAATGATGCAATCCTTTAAATCTTAACTTTTGAATGTAGCAGAATTGAATGGATGTAAAATTATTATCATGTCACATGTGGCATTGTATTTTTACTGTCAATAAAGACAGTAACACCAGTGACACAGTGAATCACCAATGACATGTATAAGACCAAATATCATTATTCTTCAACTATAATTAAGTAGATGAGACTAAATTGTTACATTTGGCATATAATCTAAATGAATAGCTTTGAATAAAGTTTATCTATAAATGGGAGTCACTGGGTCTTACTGGTGTTACCCATGAGAAAGGTGACACCAGTGACAATTTTCATGAAAAACTCATTTTACAAAATGGCTGCTGCAAGGTATCAAACCACATGTAGTAAATCATGGTATACTCACAAAATTAAGTAGTTTAATCCATTTGTATTCTCGTTTTTTTTTTTTTTTTTTTTTTTTTTTTACAATTACATAACAATAAAGTAGGTCATACCAGTGACTTCAACTATAAAGCTATGAAATCATGAGATAAATGAGAAAATTTCTGATAACTGAAAAGAGACAGAGGATTTACTATGGGCTTTTCTTCATAGATATTCAGGAAATTGGAAGAAGGAAGTCAAGTGATGTCGTCAGTGCGATTTTTATTTAAAAATAAGATTTTTGTTTAACGTTAAACCAGTGACACAACTCCAGGGGACCACTTTCATTATAAATTTTATAATATTTTTTTTGCATTTTTTTAGATCATTTACATAATATATTATACATTATTGTATTTTAAATAGTGTAAAAACCTGTTATTGACCTCAAAATAAAGCATTTTCCCTCTGTACACGACTGTGGGGACGAGCACTTCTGTGGTGCTTGGAATTCTATATAATTAATAAAAAAATTAAATATTGCAATGTAATTGTTCAAATAACATATTGTTTTATTTTAAAATGTAAAAAATAATAATTCTAAAGTGTTTTTTTTTGTGTGTGTAATATTTCTGTATAATTCAAAATCTGAGGATTTTTACAGAGGGGTTCGTTCGTTCTTATGTAGTTCGCCTGATTTATGCCATCTACCGTTTTATTCTTAAAGGGATAGTTCACCCAAAAATGAAAATTCTGTCATAATTTACTCACCCTCAAGTTGTTTCAAACCTGTATGAGTGTTCACCAACATTCTTCAAAATATCTTCTTTTGTGTTCAGCAGAAGAAAGAAACTCATACAGGTTTGAAACAACTTGAGGGTGAGTAAATTATGACAGAATTTTCATTTTTGGGTGAACTATCCCTTTAAAACATGCCTTTTTTCTGAATTCTGAAAAGTATTAAGAAACTTTTTTTAAACAAATCAACAACATTGTGTTTATCCCCACGTTAGCCAGACAGACCTCTAGGGCATTGTAAGCTGCCAAACTGTTAAACATGTCAAAAGTCCAAAGCAAATTAGTAAATATATAGGAGAGAGAAAAAAAATAGTATACATGGAAACGAATCACTTATTTTGAAGATATTTTCCTGTTGGAATGTGTTTGGTGGAGATCGGAGGAAGGCAGGTAAGTGGTTGAGCATATAGCAGCGGTTGGTTAGGGAGTGGTTTTGTCAGAATAAACCTCCTGATTCACTTCCTGGTGGCACTCTAGAGCTGCCCAAGCCTGTAGTGGCCTAAAATAAGCTCAGAGGATCCAGGAGCAAAAGCACCATCCAGATATCATGTTGGGGCATCGGGATACTCCCCTGGTAAGTGAATTCTTTCAGCGCAAAACCTGGCGTCAGATTGCAGGTTATTTCTGTTGAGTTTATAAATTGCTAAACAGTTTCTCAAAAATATTTACAGTAGCTAAAAGATGTAAAGATGCAATCAAATAAATAGCAAATATTTTAAGGCAATCATTTTGATTGTTAAGTTTAGCATGCTCAATTATTATTTGTATACCTCCACAGATAGATGTTTCTTAAATTAAGGTAATGGTTTCATTGGTTAATTTTGTGAATTGAATGAATTTACTTTTGTCAAGTAGCCTACAAGAATTGGACTCTGAAGAAAATATATTTTCTTATAGATCTAAGAGATAAAGCGACAATTTAGTAGAAAACATTAAATAATGATAACATCATTAATTGACATAGTGTCCCATTCATTGTGCTGCTAGTTTTTAGAAGATTTGTTTTCTGATGGATATAATATCTTTTCTATGTGTCACCTTTAATGCAAATAATTGTGTTTCCTATGGTTTTTTCATCTCTCATACAGTCCATCCCTTTCCCTAGTCAAATCATGGGCAGCTCCTGCACCTCTCCACACAACCACACACATCAATCATTTTTGCATACAAGTCATTGGTACTTTTCAATAATCAACACCTGGCCACGTCCTCCAATAATCAATTTAACATAATCTTTTTATTTATAGTTAAAACTACTTTTCAATGACTGCTGGCTGACTGAGAAATTGCATTTTCACTGATCAAACCAGATCGAAATGTCTCTTGTTTGAAAACAATGAAATGAATGACAACCATTAGGAAATTGGAGGTTTCACAATAAAAAGGGCTGGCATTAAGCAGACAAGCTGGTAGTTATACCTAAACCTGATGGCATTTGGATAAAAACTAATTGATAAAAAAAACAGACGTTAATCAGATCTGATTACATCATGCTGTTAACCTCCTGAAATGTTTTTATAGCTTTGCATTTCAGTTCCTGGCTGGTTTTAATATGACTCTTTCGGTCTGTGCCTCTTCAACCTCATGAGGAGAACTGACCTCGAATCACTGTTGAACAGGATGTAAATTAGTCATGCATAGAGAATTTCTGTGTATGATCAATTTTGCCTGCTATCAGTAAACAATTATAGATGGGTGTTTTATTATGTTTATGCATATTTCCATATTCAAACTCCATACAGTCTGTCCAGTAAAGTGTTTCTTTTCTGTTTTGTCTTTCACCTTTCTTTCTTGCTGACTCTTACTTAATCTCAGGTTGCTAAAAATCAGGTCAGTTTCCCAATTCATGTGTTGCTCGGCTTTTACCAGGAGGGAGGGAAATTTGCATGTGTGAAGAAAGAAAATGAAACTTTTTTTACATAAACTTTACATAAAGTTCCTCACTGAGCAGAGAAGCGCTCATATGGGTGCACCTGAATGGTCTGTAATACAGATGCATTTTAATTCTGTCTCTAGGGTGTGTTACGGCAGGGCAGAAGGTGTCTGCAATGTGGGGAACTGTTGAGTGAGTCCAAAGAACACGGGTGAGACTGGTGGCACGACTTATCACCAATTAATACTTGACACAGTTCAAAATGCTTGACCTTTTCTGTCACTATTCGCAGTTCTCCAGTGGGATGTCGGTGTTACAACCTACTTACGGAGTCCGTCGTTCATGTTGGAGAGAAGAGCGATG
The DNA here is from genome assembly GCA_031834385.1 of Semotilus atromaculatus. NCBI lineage: Eukaryota > Metazoa > Chordata > Actinopteri > Cypriniformes > Leuciscidae > Semotilus > Semotilus atromaculatus. Next base: position 7,637,710 of record JAULUF010000009.1, on the reverse strand, counting down.
AGAGATCCAATAAAACCCAATGTACAGCCGGACGTTTGGGAGATATTGATTTTGTCGGTGTCAGTCGAACCAAGGGCAAGGTATATAAGGACAGACATTTACAAAATCATTCTGTTTTTACTCAAAATCATCACTGTTCTTGATGGGTTTAAGCTTGTGCACATTATTCACAGATTTCATTTGTCAGTCCAGTTTGTCAGGGTGACCAGCTCCACAGATCCAGACGAAATCTATCAGATTTTGACTAAGCAGTGGGGTCTGGCCCCTCCTCATCTGGTGGTGGCACTAATGGGAGGTGATGAAGTGGCTCAGCTGAAGCCCTGGCTGAGGGACACACTTAGGAAAGGCCTTGTGAAGGCGGCACAAAGCACAGGTGGATTATTTATTGTTCATTAAAAACAAAAATCACAATCTCTTTTTGATCGTCACAGATCTCTGACCCTTGACTTACATAGGGGCGTGGATCCTCACCAGTGGTTTGCGTTTTGGCATCACCAAGAACCTGGGTCAGGCCGTAAGAGACCACTCTCTAGCGAGCACTTCCTCAAAGGTGCGAGTGGTGGCCATTGGAATTGCTCCCTGGAACATGATTCAGAACAGAGATCTGCTGCTGTCTGCAAAGGTGGGGACATCTCATGAGATAGGGGTTAATCCAGGTTCATTGGCCCAATCAACCTGAATTACCCCAACGTTTTGATGTTTTCATTTATCTCATATGATTTAGTTGCATGGAATAGGCATGTGGACTTTTTATTATGCAACAGAGTCCTATAAAACCTGGAAATCAGTTAGCATTTTTGCAATTGGTTCCATTGTCCCAAAGTCAATACGTTTTTTATATGAGTAATAGTGAGTAGTGAACAAACACACACTGCAAACCGTAAACACGCACACCCAGAGCAGTGGGCAGCCATTTTTACTGTGGCGCCCCAGGAGCGATTGGGGGGTTAGGTGTTGTTTCCTGCCTGTATTGAGAATCAAACCAGCAACCTTCAGGTTGCCAGTCTGACTCTCTAACCATTAGATCATGTCAGATCCTTTGAGGCGGTCACACTGGTGTTTATTGCTTAACTTTAGGTTTTTAACTATGTAGCCTCTTCAAAATTCACAAAAGTTGTGAGAATTATCTTGATGAACAAAATGTGGAAAAATCATAAACTTTTGTTGGTCACAGGGCTTATTTTCTGCATAAAATTCCTATTGGGTTTTTGTTGAGGGAATCAGGGTGACGCTAACTTCCAGGTTGGCCTACAACTCCAACTCTATAACTTCATTAATGATTTTAATGTTTACTTTACATGTAAACTATTTATAAGACAACATTGTTTAATTTTTCTAATTTTTTATTTAGCCTGATCATCCAGCAACATACCCGTATGAGGATCTTCCCCACGGTGCAGTGTATTCCCTAGACTGCAATCATTCCCATTTGATCCTGGTGGACGAGGACCCTCAGAGACCTGGAGCCACTGGTGAGATGAGAGTCAGGATGCTCAAACACATCTCTCTGCAGCGCACAGGATATGGGGGTGAGTTAATCTCAGTTTGTTTTCAACCGTCTCTCCAATTTTTATCTTCTCATGCTCTGATTCAAATGAATTCATTGTTCTAACAGGTACAGGCAGTATCGAAATCCCAGTTTTGTGTCTTCTGGTCCATGGAGAGCCAAGGATATTACAGGTCATTCTTAACATTTTATGAAGGGGCACCTATTATGGCATTTAAAATGTTCCTAATATTGTTTTAAAACAATAGTTTTACAAGTATGCAATGACAAAAAACACTTTTGTTGTTTTATAATATGCATTTATTGTTACCTGATTTGCTCAGTGACTCCCATATGAATCGTTCAACGACTCATTTTTCCAAACCCCGCCTTTGCGTGACGCTAATCTGCGGTGATTGGTCAGATGACCCAGTCAGTTGGTTAACGCAGAGTCAACAACCAGTCAGTTGGTTAACACGGAGTACAGTGTACAATGCTTTTATCAATTACACTGTGTTATAATAAAGATTATAGTGCACCGAATTTAAGTTGAGTTATGTTAGCGACCATAGCCCAAAGTTCAGTGGTAAAAGCACATTCAGTCTTTGTTTGCGTTAGCCCAACGCATAAACATATTGATAATGCAGTACTACGAGGTATTACTCTATTCTTTATGACAACTCCAATAACAACGACAAACACTACACATATTTCAATACAATTGACATTGAAGACTATAGAAGCTGCGCTGTGCGTACACAACACACAAAATAATTATTGAGCATGCTACATAAGACATAGAAGCAACAATTATTAATATTAATAATACTTACAGGTTGTGATTCGGAGGAAGAAGCTGATCCAAATAAACTTGGTACTGAACCTTCCTTCAATATCAGCCGGCTCGCGAATCAATATTTGATAGCATTTATGTTTGTGAAGCAATCATCTTCAAAATGACGTGAACAAAGTAGAAGCTTCGGGCTATACTTCTGTGGTATAGTTGTATATATTAAGTTATGAACTGTAGCCACGTAGTCTTCAAATGCTCCTCCCTGGGCAGATGAAAAAAATTCGCTTTTGCGTCGCACTTCAGAACACAGCGTCTCGCCATGATGTTTTCAAGTTTTCCCTGTGGCGTCTACGAGCGCAACAAGTGGGCGTATCTTATTCAAATAACTTGTCAAGTTGACGTCATCTAGACAGAGAAAAAGCATCGTTCGTCTATCGATTCATATCAGCGACTCAGAGTCGACTCTTACTTTTGAGAGACAATAACTTTGTATACGGTGAACTTTCATATTTAAAACTATGCAGGATGTTTTAGTTCACTTAGATCTATGTTACACACTACATGAAAGGTAATTTTCAAAATTCCATAATAGGTGCCCTTTAATAAAACATATCTAATGAATTGATACGGTATATTATAACTGTTTTATTAAGCGTGTTGTTCTCCCAGGTTGGTAATATCCACTTTTATTCCTGTCTTACAGAAAATGTACAAGAATATTCAGAATTCAATACCCTGGCTGATTTTAGCTGGCTCAGGAGGAGTCGCTGATATTTTAGTGACCCTGATGGACAGAGGATGCTGGGATGCTGATATGGTCCAAGAGCTGTTGACAAACACCTTCTCAAAGGGCCTACACAGCACTGAGATCACTTCCTGGGTCAAACTGGTAATGGAAACTTTTGTTTTATGATAGTAGATAGGTTTTTTTGTCTTAGATTATATTTAGTATAAAGTCTCAGATTTTGTCTATTAGATCCAGAGAATATTGGACTACGGTCACCTGCTGACAGTGCATGACCCAGAACAGGACTCCGAACTGGACACAGTAATTCTCAAAGCCCTGGTTAAGGGTGAGTAACCATTCGATTATACTAACTAAGCAAACAACTAAGAGCAATTATATTTCTGTATATTGATGTTGGTGAGTCTGTAATTGTTCTTGTCTTTGTCTGGGCTCAGCGTGTAAGAGTCAGAGTCAGGAAGCGCAGGACTTCCTGGATGAGTTGAAACTGGCTGTGGCCTGGAACAGGGTGGACATTGCTAAGAGTGAGATCTTCAGTGGAGATGTGGCATGGAGTGTAAGAATTAAACAATATCGGTTTGTGCGTTTTAAAGCAACACTACGTAATTTAAAATATAAAGTATTTTTTAACTTAAAATAATGTTTCCAAAATCGTTTCAGTGGTTCATCAAGTCGTAACAGGGTGAAAGGTACTTATACCTCCGCTTTGCGGTCCTTTATCTGCTATAACCACGCTATGTAAGATTGCCAGATCGGGTCGTTTCTGTAGTTCTAATGAGACATGAGACAACTACAAATTTGATTTGCTTTACGTCAAGCGTTACAATAGTCATTATTTTGTTTTTCTTCGTTTCTGATGTCGCAATACATCATACTTTCATGAAATCATGCAACAAACTCTACCTCGTTTGTGGACATCGTTCATTCCAAAGCCGGCGCTGGATAAACAACGAGCGGGCGTGCGACAGTAGGCTGCGGTAGGCTAAATTATTTACGACAGCGGTAATGGACAATTCCGCTTCCAACCAGTAGGGCGACCGCAGAGGAAAAATTACTTGGTGTTGCTTTAAATGATCAATACTTGTTTCGGGTTCTTAAACACAATATCTCTTTATTCTCTTTTAGGCGCAGGACCTTGAGGAGGTGATGATGGAGGCAATGATAAATGACAAACCTGACTTTGTGCGTCTGTTTGTTGATAACGGTGTGAACATAAACGAGTTCCTAACTTATGGCCGTCTTCAGGAGCTCTACTGCTCTGTGTCTGAGAAAAACCTCCTTCACACTCTGCTCCTGAAAAAGCATCAGGAGAAACAGGCTCATTTGGCCAGCAAACGGATGTCAGGACACCCCTACACTGAACCAGGTGACCGCAGGCCTCGTTTCACCTTCCACGAGGTCTCCAAAGTCCTTAAAGACTTTCTTGATGACACCTGTAAGGGTTTCTACCAAAAACTTCCAGCTGTGAGTGGGCCTTTAACATGCACTTACACATAACACACCATGCTACCATTCTGCTATATTATGTGTATCTGCTGCAGGAGAGGATGGGGAAAGGCCGTCTTTTCCACAGCCAAAAAAACCTCCCAGACATGGACCGACGTTGTGAGCACCCTTGGAGAGACCTTTTCATTTGGGCTATTCTGCAGAATAGACAGGAAATGGCAAACTACTTCTGGGCCATGGTGGGTCAATAAACCAATATGAGCGATAAGTTCATTTTCATGACCCAAGTCCATTTGTGAGTAAATGAGAATTGAATTGAATTTGCATGTTCACAATTTGTTCTTTAGACCTTATCAGAAGCTGTAACCTGAGTCCCATTGATTACCAGTCAAGTATCACACTTGACCTCAGTTGGGTTTACAGTTCAAACTTTACAAGGGTCAATAAATGAAGAGCAATTTGCATGAAAAAAGTCATGTTAAGCCAAGAATCAACACTTAAAGAATTCACTGCTTGTCTTTGCATACTTGCAGTTAATAATTGTGCTTATTTCTACTTTATGTACAGTACTTATTCAGTGCATTATTTTACATTCGTCTTTAATAGGCATTTGTGTGTTTTAGGGCCCGGAGGCCGTGGCAGCTGCCCTGGTGGGCTGTAAGATCATGAAGGAAATGGCCCATCTGGCTACTGAAGCAGAGTCTGCTCGCAGTATGAAGAATGCCAAGTATGAGCAGTTTGCTATGGGTGAGAATCACACAACTACCTACCACAGACTCACTGCATATGGAGAACCCAAACAGTCAAACATTTCAAGGGTCAGTTCACCCAATAATGATAATTCTGTCATCATTTACTCACCTTCATGTCATTCCAAACCTGCCTGGCTTATTTTCTTCTGCAGACTATAAAATACTATTATTTTGAGAAATGTCTCGTGTTTGTCCATACAGTGGTAGCCAAAATTTTTGGTTACCAACATTCTTCAAAATACCTTCTTTTATGTTCTGCAGAAGAAAGAAGGTCAGTAAGGTTTGGAATGACATGAGGGTGAATAAATTATGAAAGACTAATCATTTTTGGGTCATTTACTCACCCTCATGTTGTTCTAAGCATGTATTCCTTACTTTTATCTCCATAATACAAAAGATGATATAGGCTATTGAAGAATGTTGAAATATTTTGAGATGGTCCTCACTGTAGAACACGAAATCCAGGGGGAGGAGTTGGATCCAGATCCAACTCCTCCCAGCTTACATATACCTAAACCTACCCATCTCCACCTCCTGATCCCTAAACCCACCCCTAAACCTACCCATCTCCACCTCCTGATCCCTAAACCCACCCCTAAACCTACCCATCTCCACCTCCTGATCCCTAAACCCACCCCTAAACCTACCCATCTCCACCTCCTGATCCCTAAACCTACCCATCTCCACCTCCTGATCCCTAAACCCACCCCTAAACCTACCCATCTCCACCTCCTGATCCCTAAACCCACCCCTAAACCTACCCATCTCCACCTCCTGATCCCTAAACCCACCCCTAAACCTACCCATCTCCAACTCCTGATCCCTAAACCCACCCCTAAACCTACCCATCTCCACCTCCCGATCCCTAAACCCACCCCTAAGCCTACCCATCTCCACCTCCCGATCCCTAAACCCACCCCTAAACCTACCCATCTCCACCTCCTGATCCCTAAACCCACCCCTAAACCTACCCATCTCCACCTCCTGATCCCTAAACCTACCCATCTCCACCTCCTGATCCCTAAACCTACCCATCTCCACCTCCTGATCCCTAAACCCACCCCTAAACCTACCCATCTCCACCCCTTAGATCTGGATCCAACTCCGCCCCCTGGATCTCATGTACTGCAATGAGGTGCTACTGGATATTTCTCAAAATGTCTAATTTTATGTTTTGCAGAATGTTGATAAAGTAAATGTGAATGTGTGAATAAAGTAAATGATGACAAAAGTTGAATTTTTGGGTGAACCTTTCTTGTTGAAAAATCCAGTATTGCTGGTCATCAGCATAAGTGTTTTTTACATGCTGAGACAAGCTTCACCAGCTTAGTTGTGCTAGAGAACAGCATGACTTTTCTGGCCCACTAGGTAGACCAGCACTACTAGACCTGCATAAAACATGGAATTCATGCTGGTTTATGCTGGATTTTTAAGCAGGTTTAATTGCACATTAAGAACAGCGTTAGGTTGAGTACATTTCACAAAAAAAAATCTTTTCTGGGTAAACTATTTCTTTAAGCTGTGTGAAGAGCCTATATTAAGTGTAACTACCAGAACGCTCAGTTCTGATACCTGCACTATTCTGACAGATCTTTTCAGTGAGTGTTATTCAAACAGTGAAGACAGAGCCTATTCCCTCTTGGTGAGAAAAACACGCTGTTGGAGCAAAGCAACCGTCCTGAATCTCGCCACTGTGGCAGATGCCAAATGCTTTTTTGCTCATGATGGTGTCCAGGTAAAAGCTTATGCCTAGTTCTTGCATTTTTTAATGCCAGCCTTATCCAAATGATCAACTTTACGTGGATTGTCTTGCACAGGCCCTGCTGACCAAAGTCTGGTGGGGAGCCATGAGGACAGACACTGCCATCTCTAGGCTTGTGCTCACGTTCTTCATCCCTCCCCTCATTTGGACCAGTCTTGTCAAGTTCAAGTGGGGATATTTGTTGTTATTAATTCCATGTATGGCATTTAAACAGATTTTTTGGATTCATTGAGCATTATGAGCATATAATGTGTTAATGTGTCACAGTGCAACGGAACAAGCGAGCAAAGGTGATGGGGAGCCGTTTGACGAGCTGGACAGTTTGGAAACAGAGCGAGCCTTGCTGCTCACAGACGAGGACCCAGTGTAAGTCTCTATTTCATACTGGAATAGAAACAAACTACAGTAAAGCTTAAGGATCCTGTTAAAGAACTCTGTTTTCATCTTTTTCTTCCTCAGTGCCGCTGAAGGTGGCGGTGACCCTGCAGTGCAGACCTGCAGTGCAACCTTCATTCATGTTGTGCTGAGACGGTGGAATCGTTTCTGGAGTGCTCCGGTCACTGTGTTTATGGGGAATGTCATCATGTACTTTGCCTTCCTCATTCTGTTCAGTTACGTGCTCCTCCTGGACTTCCGGCCCCCACCACCGAACGGGCCATCCGCAGCTGAGATCATCCTCTACTTCTGGGTCTTTACCCTGGTGCTGGAAGAAATCCGACAAGTAGGACTAAATGTCTATGGTCTATAATTTAACGTGTGTTGTTGTTTTTATATTGTGCTTGTATGTATGGTTACGCAGTCTTGTATGGTTCTCTTTTGATACGGCTTATAGAAGAGGTTGATTTATCCAAAATGACCAGAAACATAATTCTAGGATTCTAATATAATGATTCCTCAGAATATGTAAAGCAGTGTTGTTATTGTTATCTAAAACCATTAAAATTGTTTTCATTCATTTTAAAATAAAGCTAAAATAAAATATAAATATTTGATGAAAAACATAAACTAAATTAACCATGGCAACTAACTGAAATAAAGTAAGTTTATGTACTAAAATTAGTTAAACTGAACAGAAAAAAAAAAGACAAAACAGAATATTCTAAAACTAAACCTACTACTAAATATCAAAATTAATACAACTTAAACTAAAATCAAGATGAAATATAAAAGCTCATTTAAAATATTGATAAATACTATAATAGTAATTGAACAGCACAAGGATTAGCAGATTTTCATTTTACAGGGTTGTGCACCAATAAGATTTGAATAAGGAATGATTTATAAATTCAAAATTGATTTGAACTGAAGTAGCGAACAAGGTGCAGAACTGTAATTTCTGTACTTTAAAAGTAGTTTTTTAATAATAAAACAATTCATTGTATTATTATTCATTGTCCAGTATAAATGAGCACAGTACAGTATACATTAGCCATTGGCATGTTATAGTTACAGACAACATGCTTGTTAATAATCTGTATTTTAAATCCTCATATAGAAATGTATTAAATGTATTTATGAAGTACCTTTCAAAAGTCTAATAGTCTGAGCTTAGGACTTAAAAATACAGTATAAAATGTGATGCAACAGAGCATAACACATTCATCCTACAAAACAGTACAATACAATATGCCATTTATAATATAGTACAATGCAGTGCAGGAAAATGCACACTATATATATATATATATACAATACACAATTCAATATGAACTATGAACACATACAGGGTGGAGTGTATGGGTTCAACTGAAATAACAGGTACAAATGCAGTTTGGCAGTAAAGTGGCCAGTGTGCCCAAGCAGCTGAACAAACAGTGCCAACAAAAACAGGAGAAGGGTTAAGGAGAATATCCAATTCTGGGAAGTTCTTATAAAAGAGTTGCGGCTCAGGGGAATATACTGTTTTTGTTCTTGTTTTGAAAAGATGTGTTGACCAGGATGTAAACACTCATTGGTAATCTCATCTACCTATTTTCCAGACTCTTACTCATTGTCTGAGTCCTGGAGGAAAGGTAAATGACAGCCAATGATTGGTTATTTCTGCTGGGTGCCTAATGTTCAAAGGTGTGGCTTCTTCATGTGTGATGATACTAAATATGGATTATGGATGAGGAGAGGACAGATTCAATGACAGAGGTGCAGAACTGGTTCATCAGGACTAAACACTGAGCATTTCAATCAGTAAAATATTCGCTGAGACCTTTTCTTGATGGTATATTGGTCTTAAAGGATCATTTTAAGGGGAGAAATTAGTTGATGGGCCTCCTGAAGTACAACACAGTACAGTTGTGTAAAGCTGCTATTCAATGTATGATTTTGACTCTCTCTGATGCACAGAGTTTCTTCACGGATGAGGACATGAGTATTCTGAAGAAGATGAAGCTATATGTGGAGGATAACTGGAACAAATGTGACATGGTGGCCATCTGTCTCTTCGTGGTGGGATTGTCATGCAGGTATTTTGATCAAATAGTGCTGTTTTGTGAGCAGTATTAAGAGTTGCATTGTGCTTAATTTGAATTATTTTTGTCTTAAGGATGGCCTCAAGCACCTATGATGCTGGACGAACTGTTCTTGCTTTGGACTTCATGGTTTTCACCTTAAGACTCATTCACATTTTTGCTATCCATAAGCAACTTGGGCCCAAAATCATCATTGTGGAGAGAATGGTAAAGATCATTTAAAATGAAAAACAATAGACAGAACAAACATCGTTTAACCCCATGCGTTTTTTAAAAAATGATTTTACAGATCAAGGACGTGTTTTTCTTCCTCTTCTTCCTGACCGTGTGGCTGATAGCGTATGGAGTGACGACACAGGCGCTTCTGCACCCCAATGACCCGCGCATCGATTGGGTCTTCCGCAGGGCATTGTACCGCCCCTATCTCCATATATTTGGACAGATTCCTCTAGAGGAAATAGATGGTACACTATATATTCTTTATATGTTCTTGCTTTGAGCACTTTGTAGCTCATTGTTGGGGCTGTATTAGTAAAGGCTTTTTTGTAAGCAATGTTAGTTTAGTATTATTTATATATTATTATAATATTTATCAATATTTTTAATAGGCTTTTATTTGTATATTTACAGTTTTCATCTCAATTTCATTTTAAATTGTAAAATTGTAGCAATTGTTTGTGATTTTTACATTTTTTAAAAATATTTCTTATAAGTTTTAGTAATTTTAGTATTTCAACTTTTAGACTTATTGCAGTTACTTGCAAGTGCAATATTTAAAAAAATTTAAGTTTTATTTTTTTTATTTAATATTTATATATAATGTTTTTATAATATTCATTTTTTATATATTTAATAGTTTTAGTTAAAGGGATACCCAAAAAATTCTGTCATAATTTACTCACCTTCAAGTTGTTCCAAACGTGTATTAGTTTCTTTCTTCTGCTGAACACAAAAGAAGATATTTTTATTTTTATTTATATATATATATATATATTTTTTTTTTTATATATTTTTTTTTATATATATATATGAAGAGTTCAGATGCAAAAGCCTCTAAGTGCCATTTGAAATTTTCTTCTAGAATGATAATTTTTATCAAGCTTGTGTATTTAAGGTCAGTTATTTCACTTAAATGACAATTAATAGGTAATCTTCATTGCCATTTAAGTGAAATTATACACTTAAATATACAAGCTTGATAAAAATGATCATTCTAGAAGAAAATTTCAAATGGCACTTAGAGGCTTTTGCATCTGAACTCTTCATATATATATATATATATATATATATATTAGGGCTGTCAAATGATTAATCACGATTAATCGCATCCAAAATAAAAGTTTGTGTTTACATAATAAATGTGTGTGTACTGTGTATAATTATTTTATATATATAAATACATACACATGCTTGTATATATTTAAGAAATATTTGCATGTATATACTATATATAGATTTATATATAATTTATATTATATATAAATATAAATATTTTATATATAAATAACACATTTTTCTTAAATATATAAATCCACGTGTGTATATATACAAAATAATTTTACACAGTACAAACACATTTATTATGTAAACACAAACTTTTATTTTGGATGCGATTAATCGTGATTAATCATTTGACAGCCCTAATATATATAAATGTTAAAATTTAAATTAAAATATCTTCATATATATATATATTCATACAGGTTTGGAACAACTTGAGGGTGAGTAAATAACCAAATTTTCATTTGTGAGTGAACTATCCCTTTAACAACACTGGTTTAAAGTAAATACCAGTAACCAAATTGCCTAGATATCAATTCAATAGTGTTTAATACTTTATCAATGGTTAATTTCATGCTCAGTGGGTCTAGTCACACACTTTCTGTCAACATTAGACCTCTAGGTGGAGCTATTTTATTTTTATTTTTGAGTATATATTTCTCCATGTATCTTCACAGCGGCAAAGATGTCAAATGATAACTGCACTACTGATGTGCAGGAGATCATTTTAGGGACTCTGCCACCCTGCCCAAACTTATACGCCAACTGGCTGGTCATTCTGCTGCTCGTCATCTATTTGCTGGTCACAAATGTGTTGCTGCTCAACCTTCTTATTGCCATGTTCAGGTCAGAGTTCAGCTAATAGAAAACTGGCAGATGCTATTTGGAGATTATTCACTGTGAAAAAGTCAAATACAATTGATAAAAAATAATTCCACTTTTCGGTAAAATTTCGATGTTCCACTTTACATATTTTGATAATTCTAAATAACTTTGCACCTACATGTCAACTAACTCTCATTAGAGTATAAGTAGACTGTCTGCTGCTAACATTTTATACCTATCAGTCTACTAATACTCTAATGAGAGTTAGTTAGTAGACATGTAGATGCAAAGTTACTTATAATCAATAGAATGTCTAAAGGGGACCATCAAAATAAAGTGTAACCCACTTTTGTGTGTGTGTGTGTGTGTGTGTGTGTGTGTGTCTGTGTCTGTGTAAAAATACAATTCTTCTCATAAACAATGTCACAAAATGCTATTAGAAATGCAACCAAACATGTCACCTCTCCGCAGCTACACCTTCCAGGTGGTGCAGGAGAATGCAGACATCTTCTGGAAGTTTCAGCGCTATAACCTGATTGTTGAATACCACAGCCGCCCAGCACTAGCCCCACCCTTCATCATCATCAGCCACATCTCTCAAGTTCTCCTCAGCCTCGTCAAAACGACAGAAAACAAGCAGGATCTGCTGGGTAAGGAAGTCATCACACTGACTGTGTACTTCCTGTACAGATTATTTTGATAATTCATCATTTTTCGATGAAGTCAATCAAACTCCAGTCTAAAATAAGAGCACAGGACAAAATGGAACAATTGAAGCAGTGGAACAGGAAAACCAAAGATAATTTAAAGAATCTGTGGTCAAATGTTTGTTCCTCTATTCTTGTTGTGGTCAGAGAGGGAACTACCTGCTGGCCTGGACCAGAAGCTGATGACATGGGAGACGGTGCAGAAGGAGAACTACCTGGCTAAACTGGAACGAGAGCATAGGGAGAGCAGTGGAGAAAGACTCAGATACACTTCCTCTAAGTGAGTCACATTTAAAGCTATACACATATGAGATGGATTTGGATTTGTAGCACTTTCCACCATACATTTTTTGTTTCAAAGCAGATAATTCTTGTTTCAGTGTTACAATTTAGGAAGTATTCTGTGACCAGCCAGAGATAAATGTATCAAAGTAATGTTCACATAGCAGTAATATAGAGCTATTATATAGTACGTTATGTGGTTGGTTAACCTAATTTTTAAGCTAACAAAATGAACATGTTAGGCAGCGATTACTACTTGCGCTTGTAATGATTGTGATGCAAGGATAGTATAGTATAATATTTGAAAGTTTTGCGTGTTGATCCAAAGTTGTTGGCGTCGCCTGAAAACATTGCGAAGGTTGGATCCAAACTGGAGCTGGCGCAATTTATGGTTGAAACCTGAGGTAAAAACAGGGAAATTAGCATATAGCTGCAGTTCATAGCATTTCAGTATAATCAACATGTGTATTTGGCACTATTTCAATTTCAAGTTTATGAGAACCATTAGGTGAATGCTTGGCTAAAGAGATGTATATGATCTAGATTTAAACAGAACATCATCAGGAAGGCTGTTCCTGAGTTTACGAGCCAAATACGAAAAGGCTCTACCTGCTTTAGTAGACAAAAGTCCAGAGTTTTGTGTCCTTAAAAAGATTGTGATGGACTGTATTTTATAATCATAAAATGTATCATTAACACATTATCTTATATTGAGATTTCTGCTACAGGTACGTCTATGCTGACTGAGTGTATGAATAACTATTATAATCTACTTTTTGCATGTATCATTTTATAGGGTACAGAGTTTGCTGAGGTTGGTTGGGGGTTTCAAGGATCAAGAAAAGCGAATGGCAACAGTGGAGACTGAGGTGAAGTGAAGGAGTAGCTGCTGACTTAGTCACCATGAAATCAAAATTGACAAGTTTATGGAATACTGCAGTATTTATTATAAAATGATTTATTATAAAATGATTTATTTATTTTAAAAAAAATGTTATGTGCCCTCGTAATCTTTACCACAAAGATCCAATTTTTCAATGGATGATCCCAATGTATCTTTTCTTTTTCGAGAAGCTGTTTCACATACATCACAATAGGGAAGAAAAGACTATTGCAACTTCCGTTTCATGTCAACTTTAAAGGACAACTCCGGCGCAAAATGAACCTTTGGTCTAATTACACATTGTTACCTAGTCAACCGTTCTCTGAGATTTGTTTTCATGATTATCGAATGTAAATAGTTTTATCTCTAAAAACAGTTTAGCCTATAATGCTAATATAACGTTAGTAAATAGGGCATAGAGTAATGACAAATAAAAATCGCTTGTTAATACCACTAACAAGGCTCAAAATAAAAACAGTCTCTACCAGTCGATCTACGAACGCCGATCCAAGTGCGCTGGTGAGATGTGATTAAATTATTTTTATTTATTTATTTTCTCTGTTGCGTTCAGTGCTTCTCTTATGCGCTCAGTGCTTTCTTCCGGAAACAACGGACCATATGAGATTCTACACAATTCAGCGCACTTGGATCGGCGTTCGTAGATCGACTGGTAGAGACTGTTTTTCAAAGATGGCTTCTGCCTGTATTCGCGAAGCTGACTGTATGTATAAAATATCTTCTTATTAAACTGTCTGGACACTGACAAAGTTCTCAATGCTTCGGTTTGAAGGTAGGGACCCTTATTATGCTACCGTGTTAGTGTGGGGCTATTTTGAGCCTTGTTAGTGGTATTAACAAGCGATTTTTATTTGTCATTACTCTGTGCCCTATATACTAGCGTTATACTAGCGTTATAGTCTAAACTGTTTTTAGAGATTAAACTATTTACATTCGATAATCATGAAAACAAATCTCAGAGAACGGTTGACTAGGTAACAATGTGTAATTAGACCAAAGGTTCATTTTGCGCTGGAGTTCTCCTTTAATATCTGTTGAGATTCCTCATTTAAGTTGCCAAATGACTTTACTGAACATGTACATTTATCTGTAGGTGAGGTATTGTGGAGAGGTGTTGTCTTGGATTGCGGAGTGTTTCCACAAAAGTACTCTGAAGTGTGACAGAGACGTGCCTATAGCCCCACGTGAGGCTTCCTTTACTATTATGTTGCCCTTCCTCATATCGTGTCTTCTTCCTTATCTTTGTATCTTATTTGTTCTCTCTCTTACTCTATCTGAGTGTCTTCTTTTCATTGTCTCACAGTCTTAGTCCTCTCAAGGTAACACTACACTACCTGTGTTTCACAGGGTCCATTGCCATCAGCTCCAGGAACCTACAACCACAGGAAGCCAAGAGACAGCAGCCATCAGGACATTCAGGATATGGTGCCGAAAAGAAAATGCCTTACATTGATCAGTGATCTGGCTATATTATTATGCTTTTTAAAATTATTTAACTAGAAATAGGATATCAGTTGTTCTAGTATGGCATTGTAATTGAGACTCCAGGCAACAAAATTAAAGACAAAATCTGTGCAGATTGATATTTTGATTTTACAGTGATTTCCTTGTACATTAAACCTGCACCTCTTTTGTAGCTATACAGCACAATATAGTAATTATCATTATAACTTTTACTATGAAAATATACCAATTTTTTTTATAATTTGTATAATTTGGTAATGCACTTGAAGTAATTAAAACTGTGTAATTGTCTTTATAGTTTGAACAATATTAGATTTGTCTTTGTCTTCTATCAGCACCTGGCACAATTATTTCTGTAAAATTAACATGTTCAATTGAATTACCATTGAGGAATTGTATGAATGCTACACAGTGTGAGCTCTTGACATCCTTATTGCAATAGACTAGAGGTACATGTATACACTACCATTCAGAAATTTGTGGTCGTACGTCAAAAAAAAAAAAAAAAAAAAGTTTTTTAAAGTCGTCTCTTACACTCACCGATGTTGCATTTATTGGATCAAAAATACAGTAAAAAACAGTAATATGTGAAATATTATCACAATTTAAAATAACAGTTTTCTATTTGAATATATTGTAATATTAATAATAATGTAATATATTTGTAATAATAAAATATATTAATACATAATAAAAATATATTATAATAATGTAATTTTTTTATTTATTTGAATATATATAATGTAATTTTTCTGTGTTGGCAAAGCTGTATTTTTAGCATCATTACTCCAGTATTTAGAGTCACATGATCCGTCAGAAATCATTCTAATATGCTGCTTTGCTGCTCAAGAAACACTTTCTTATTATTATCAATTTTGAAAACAGTTGGGCTGCCTAAAATTTTTGTGGAAACCATTTTTTGTTCAGGATTCGTTGATGAATAGAAAGTAAAAAAAACAACAACAAAAAAACTATTTGAAATAGACTTTAAGTTGATAAAAGTCACTTTTATCAACTTAAAGGTGGGGTATGTCATTCTCTTTTTTGTCCATTTTTTCAAAATCACTTGAAATCCTATTCCTAACCCACTTAAAGCCACTGAGTTAGAAGCACTGAAATGAAAATTAATCAATTTAATCATCTGTGGAACGGGCAGGACTCGAAAAACTCCAGCCAATCATTTCCAAGACATCCTAGAATCATTGGACAGTAAGTTCGTCAATCAAACGGTTGTACCATACCCCCCTCCCCCCATCCCCCTCGCGCGAATCAGAGACAGCATTGGAGGAAAGAAGGTAGGACCATTTGAGTTGTGTATTTTCAAAATCTGCCGGTCGTTTTCCAAATCACACACCCCACCTTTAATGCAACCTTATATATAAAAAGTATTACATTTTATTTATTTATTTTTCATGCTGACCCCAAACTTTTGAACAGTAGCCTATAGTGTATAGATGTTCTTATCACCCTGCCTTGAGAGTGTAAACATCACATTGTTTCACACAGGAAAACACTGATTAGGCTACTCATTATCAAGAATGACCAATACCGTTCTCATAGCTAATGAATCAGTAACCAGTTGACTAGGCAAATGTACCCAATGTGCGCAAGAGAAGTCGGAGCCAGCCTCAAGGTAAAACAAGGATTTTGAAAAGTCTTGTTTTCAGTCAGTCCAGTGTTTTTTTAGGAAGACCTGCTGTAGATGTTGTAGTGAAGCCACAATTTTAGCCAAAGAATGTCATACTCGTTTATATGTGATGGACAGGCTCGGTATGTATTATATTTCTTTTGTTCCTTTATTAGCATAGCCTATGTGGAACAAAGTTTTCTGTTCCAAATATTTGACTAATTCTATAATACCTTAATGAATTCCCTGATAGCACACGTACATCACAGAGATGTCTATTTGATGTGTGTGTTTACATCTGGAAGACGTATTTTTTAGGGTGTTTGCTCATCTGCAATACGTCTATAGGACGTTTCCTGTTAGATGTCAAAAGATGTAATGATTTAGAATGTATGTTAAACTGACATCTTAAAGATGTCTATCAGATGTTAGAAAACAGCAGATGCTTTCCAGATGAAGTGATCTTTAACAGACATCTTGCAGACGTACGTGTGCTATCTGGGTTCTTACAGTTACAGTTTTTTTGTAATAGCCTACTTTAGCCTATATAGTAGGCTAACAATGGTTGAGAATAAAGGGGGGAAAACGTTCAATTGGAAACTGTATCTCACAACAATATAACTATATATTAATGTGAGACAAAAGATCTGCTATAGGCCTATGTTGCCTTTATTTCATACAGTGTGGTAAGTCCTGTTTTTTCCGAGTTATACGCATTCCTGGGTCAACATATTTTGTCAGAAAATTTAGTTTTACCCAGTAATCCCTAAAATCAGACGGAATTATAGGTTAATAACACTGATGTAGTAGCACTAAATGAAACTGCGTATCTATACCAGGAATTTCATTTCTCGTGCCATTTATACGCTAAAAATAGTTTTTGCGTGTATTTGACACGCACGCTCTTTTAGCGTGCATCTGATACGCACTTTATAGCGTGTTACTCACGCACTCCACACCCCTAACCTACCCAAGGGTTTACAGTGCTTAGCATATGCACGCACTTTTATGAGATTGTGTTGCTAAACCCTGGTTGTAATTCTAAATTTGACTAAAACTGAAAACCTGTCCTCAAATCTGGTATGTTGATCCATGTGGCACTTGGTGAAATCAGGTTCTGCGTAGCCGTAGAGTGTCAGCAGGAAAATAGGGGTGAGAGAAGGAGAACAGGACATGACAGATCAGACTCGAGCCTGGGTATTGATCCTCGCAAATCCTGAGCATGCACAGTCCAGTCCACACCACAACTCTAGCTTATTTTATTCTTATTGTATTGCAGTTCTTAGTGTTTTCTAATATTATTTTGCTGTATCATCCTGCACTGTTGTCAGTGTGCCAGATCCTAAAATGAACAAGATACAAAGTGTCGAGTTGATTTGAGGTTAATGAGTTAACTGATGTAAACAGAACAGGACAGTTGGTAACAGGAAGTTGGTAGACCACAGGAAGTAGATTCTCGAACAGTGATGTGTCAGATCCACCTGTCTACTTTCACACAGCTCTAAAAACCTGGAAATGGCCTGGTGTGAACTGACATAGCAGTCTGTTATGTTACATGGCTGAGCTATGAAAAAGAAATTCCTTCTTTGCACACTTTTGCTTTAACAGACCTCTATTCAGCAGCTCCATCCACAACACCATCTAGCAGGGTCCCAGCATTGCTCTTACAAATAAGTATAGACATTTTTTACATGTTAATTTTCACACTGCATATGCAGACTAATGCAGACAGTCACCAGATTACGGTATGTCACTTTTTTGGAAGTCCGATTCAGCGAAAACAAGCTCAAAAAGACTCCTACAGGGATAACACACTAATCCGACAAAACACAACCAAGTTTCTTTTGCCTTTTGTCAGCGCAGTGTGAATTGGTTCTTGTATTTCTTTTGGCTTATTTACATTTTCAGAAACATTCAAATACATAATGCTGTTTGTTCTTTAGTATCTCTGCTGCTGTTATTAAGGTGTTCAAGGGAGAGGAACTACAGCCGAATGAGCTGTACTCCTTGAGTCAAAATACCAGGTATTACTTGATGAAGTCATATTTAAAAATGTGTAATAACTACATTAAGCAGTTGTTTGCTTTCATCCTTGCAGATGGCTTCTAAGGGCGGATATGGGCTTCTTTATCAAAGAGTATTTCCAGGTGTCAGTTCCCAGAGCCATGATGTTAAAAATAAATAAATGGATTACTAGTAGAAGAAAATCATGCTGATATTGCTTCACTTGATTGATTGCAGAATCAGATTTTGACCAAAGGTCTATCAATCATTTTGGATGAGATACAAAAGCATGAAGGTGAGACTCTAGTGGATTTACTGTATGTGCATGAGTGTTTATCATGAAACAGATCTTTAATGTAATCCTTTTCCCCCCTAGGAGAGTCTGGAGAGAGACAGCTTTTTGTTTTGGCCCAGGTGTGGGACAGATTTTTCTCTGAGATTCTACCTACTTTACAGGCTATTTTATATCCTCTGCAGGTAAATTTGTTTGTGAGCTTGGCCTTCCCTGTTTAGAAAATAGGTTCCAACACGTAGGCGAGGTCTGAATTTGAAAAATCAAATGTGTCCCATAAGTCCAGAGGTTGCACATATCAAACACAGACTAACCTGAAATGATTTTCACTTTAAATCCATTTGAAACTTTCAATCCATATTCATGAGAAGCTGTAAGGGTATTATATTTACCATTCAAACGTTTGGGAGTTGTAAGATTTGTTTAAAATGTTTTTGAAAGAAAACGTGTGTGTGTGTGTGTGTGTGTGTGTGTGTGTGTGAAATTTAGTCACATATGCAAGTGATTTACTCGCAATGAAGAGGGGCTGTAGTACAGTATTGCTGTAATGAACACACAAGGTGTTGTTATCCAAGGTCGTAACTGTCTTTGATTGACCATTAGTTATTCTGACATTGATGAGCACTGTCAAGAACAGCAATATGGTCTTTTTATACAATGTCGATACATTTCTTAGTTGTGCATCTGTGAAGTTTGAAGCTAGAAATGGAAAGTGTTTTACAGTCCTTTGTTGTGAACTTTTTTCTTCTAAAGTGTAGAAACTCAGAAGCGAAGACTGACCACACGAACTGTTCATTGCTTGTAGTCTTCCAAGCTCGTCTCGAGTCTAACTAAACACTATACATTGTAGTTAAATATACATTCCAAGGGGGAGGGATTTACATAAAAGGGGCGTGTAAATGAGTCACACTCGGAAGTCCTGATCTCATCAGCATAACAGTTATTCAGAGCCTTGAGATGCTAATCCAATCAGCCTGACTAGATTACTCAAACCTTCTGACTCATATAACTTACAATAGAGAGAAATAGGACTGGCAGGAAAGAGCCATTAAGAGTTTTAGTAATCTGACAATTACAGAAAAACAGGATTGGCCGGACTCTCTTGCTGGAAACTGTTTCACAGCTGATATCATTATCATTCCAACCTTAAATGCTAAATTAAATGTACAGACCATTTATCGGTTTATATACTGTTGTTTTGGAGCCTAAATTAAACATTTCTTAAATTTCACCTTCATCTCGTGGGCTGACGACGACTACTGGATTCTGTTGGACGAAGTGATTGACAGGGAAGATTCCACGCCTGATGTAATTTGGGAGAAGGATGTTGACTTTAGTACATGGGATGATTTTATTTTTTTGAAAGGTTGTTATGCTGCTGCTATGAATGTGTGTCCTGTGTGGGCATTCACAGATCATGTAGAGAGCCTTTCAGTTGCTGCAGTTCATCCAGTACGATAATGATATCTGCGATGGGATAAACTCGTGCAGCAGGTAAAACAGTCAGCCGCCAGATCAGCTTCTCTGCTCCTGAAGACCTGCAGATCCCCAGTTAGAACAAAGAATTTAGAATGTAAAAAGAAAACAATAACTGTCACACCCAGAAGCAAAGAAACAGGAAGTATTACATCTACTTTAAAGTACTTTAGGCTTTATACTTTAAAGTATGATTCTAAATAGTGTTTAGTTCCAACTTCCATGTATTCAGTGTCTTTCTCTTTGTATGCAGGGCCAGGAGTTGACAGTGAGACAGATGACTCTCCTGGGCTTTAGAGATCTGGTCCTAATGAAGCTTTCTCTGGGTGACCTGCTGTGCAAGAATCTGTCTCTCATCCCAGCATCCATCACACAGATGCTCCTTGTGCTACAGGTGAATGTTAACTGCAAACCCATGCTGAAAAGCCAACTGTATAACCATTTCTATTATTCATGTCTGGTCTTATGTATGTGTAGGGAATTCAGGAATCCAAAGGCCCTTCAAAGGAATATTGCCAGCTTGAAAGTCTGGTGGCGCTAGTGGTCTCACCCTATCTATGGAACTGCAGGCACACAAGTAGGAAAACCAACATTGATTCATTTTAGTTTAAAATATTTTGTTGCCATCTCAAAATCCTTTCACATTAGAGTGCTGCAGGGATGTTGTATTTTTGTTGGCCAAAACCCAGAAACGAGTTAGCATTTTAGCTCTTACTTCTGGTTCTATCGCCCCGAAGACAATGTTTTTTTTTTTTTTGGTTAAAAGCCTGAAATAAGGTCTGTGGTGAACACAAGCTCAAAATATTTTCATGCCTAATTGTACGACATACAACACACAAGTATTACCCTGTTCATGATTTTTAAAGCTTTATTGGCAGTTGCTAAATGGGTCTACAGATGTTGTCTGGGACGCACCGAACAGGTAAACTCATTTACCCCAGTAATCACACTCTTGCAAACTATTCTATCTCACACTTTTAGATTTATTTTAATTTTTTATAAAGACTGAAAGAACAAAGCATTGCCATAAGTTTAGTGGAGGAGATGTTAAAGTCAAGCGACCGTAGTGTAGTTCGTTTATAGCCGGGTTAGCTTTTTATTCCTGCTGATTGTACTTAGACTTCAAAATTCATAAAAGTTGTGCTCATTTGTGAAATGAAATGTGTAACTATCAAGCTTTTGTTAAACACAGAACAGTTTTTTTTTGTTATAATTCAAAAGCCTATGGAAAACTCCTATTGGGTTTTTGTCGAGGGAACCAATGTGATGCTAACTTCCGGGTTTGGGCTATAAAACACTACATCACCGCAGCACTCTATTATGCCATTTACTCAAATAAAAAACAACAAAGTATTAGTTCACCACCACATTAAAAATATGTTTGTACTCCCTTCCCATGTTCAAAACCCACGTTTATTCCAAACAACAAATGCATGACAAGTCTTCTAAGTCATAAAGCTTTGTGTTATGAACAGACACAAATTTATGTTGTTAATTCATGGATAATCATCCCCTAGTGGGCTGTTAACCATTGTGACTGGATCATTGAGTCAGCAAGTTAAACTGGATTAGTCTGATCTGTGAATAAATCATTCAGACTTTGGCTGCATCTGAAATCACATACTTTCTTCCTAAGGTTAGTAGAAAAAAAAAAGGGAAAAAAACACAGTAGGCCTACGTGAAAAGAGTAGTAGGCCTATGTCAGTATTCACAATATTCATAAAACGGTGGGCGAAAAAGTACTCGGATGACTTACTACAACGAGATTCTTAAGTGCGCATTTAATGGACGCGTTTGCTGAGTCCCAATTCAGAGGCTGCTTCCTTCGAAGGCCAATTGCTTTACCCCTGTGCGACGAAGACTGTCCTTATTCGAAGGGTCCTTCAAATGCAGCCTCCAAATGCAAAACAACATTTTCTCCAAATTGTTTCCTGTGTAATGAAGGATACGGTACAACAGATTGTCTACCCTGGAATTTATTGCACTAGTGACTACATTATTTCTTTTGAGAAATAGCCACATTTTAAACGTAAGTATTGGGTTTCAGCTTACTCAAATATCTAATGGCAAGGATTTAAATAATAATAAAAAACTTGAAAGCGGTTCAAATGTTGACTTATAACTTACTAAGATGCGATTATACATTGTTTATACTCTTTATAGAAATGGACCATAGTAAGCATTTTTAGACAGTTTGTGAACCCGGTTACAAAAAAAAGTTAAACAAACACACTCATCAATGGCAGCTGGCAATAACAATCCTCCGTAGGCGTGTCCTTTGAAGTCCGAGTCCTCCAATGGACACAGCCTTGGGAGAGGAGTCATGAATGGCAGTGAAGACGTGGCCTAACTGACGCTGGTAGGTCACATGACGATGACAACAAGGCGAATGTAGTAGCCTATGTATGGATTTCATTCGTACTACATAGAATTTTTTATTTATTTAGCAATTGCTGTGTAATTACTTCAAAATAAAAGTACCTATTCAAGAGAGTGAGATTTCAGATAAAGCCATTGAATTCATTCAGATTTGTAAAGCTGAATCAACGATTCACAGAAAAGATCTAATTCAAAAAATGAATTAAGGTGCCCCTATCATGGATTTTTGAAAATGACCTTTCATGTAGTGTGTAATATAGCTCTAAGTGAATGAAAACATCCTGCAAAGTTTTAAATATGAAAGTGCACCAAATATAAAGTTATTGTCTTTCAAACGAGTCATAAGCAAGGGGGTAATCCATCTGCCAGAAACTGAAGCCTCCCGGGGGCCGCCATTGTAGCAGACCATCACCTGCTGTTAGCATTCCATTGACTCCCATTCATTTTGGCGTCACTTTGACAGCGAATAACTTTACATCTGAGGCGTAAAGCTCAAACCGGCAGCTGAGTCCTGTAGAGAGCATCATGTCGAGGAGACGCTGTACTCTACAATGTAACGGTAAAGAACATTTTTTCCCACTACCAATGTTTATGTAGCATCAGTCATTCACATTAGTTACCTCAAACTGAGTAGTGAATCACTGAAACGTCCTGCTCGAGTCGTCCTTGCGATGGAGGTTGGGGTTGAATGAATGGTTCTTCTTCTAGTGTTTCATCATCATCCAAAACAATATTAGGAAACTTAAAAAAATCCATGATAGGGGCCCTTTAATTCAGTATTATTTTTGTATTATTTATATAGTAGGCTACTGACTGAATTAGCTTATATTTGTATATTTTCAGTTTTTTATTTACTTTTAGTTTGTTTTGTAATGTTACGTGCTTTTGTGATTTTATATCTATTTAGCTTTATTTTTATTCCAGATTTAAAAAAAATTCGTACTTTAACATAAATTTATTTCATGGCACATGAATGGTTGCTACACCAACATTTTTGAAAATCGTTTTATTTTGTAAAGATTTTCAGTCTTGTCCTCACAAAACTATTGAATGACTTCTGAAGTTCATGTTTTACTCATTTCGCATTCACTTTCATTATGTGTTAAAGAGTGTCCCATGATATTAATTTTTTTTATTTTGTGTTCTGTAATAAAGTCTTACAGGTTTGGGATCATGGGATATGAGGATGAGTAAATAAGATCATTTTCATTCTGGCTGAACTATCCCTTTAAAGCAAACAGACTTTACCTTTGGCTACAAATCTGTGACTTTCTCACATTCCTCTAGGCTGCACTGAAGTTGAACAAAACACCACAAGAGCACACCCGAGTCATCCTGAGATAAGGATAACTCATTACATCTCTGAAGGCTCTTTGCTGTCCCCTGTATTAGAACAGGAAGGGGAGGTGTACCTAGAGCGAGTGGGAAACCTACGCCGCCACAGCGTGACAAATGCTCATTCTGACATTCAGCTGCTCACTGTTACTAGCAGAATGTATTCTGGGATGGACGACAGCTGTGAGACCATTGACTAGAAGAACACATCTCTGAAATCTGCCACGTTACGAAAGCATCTGTGGGGACTAAAAATGCACAGGAAAGACAGAAAACAGGGCATTAACAATCATTTATAAATAAGCATTTATATAAGCATTGAATATTTTGATGAAAAAAAGAACATAATATGAAAAAGGATTTGTCAGATTTCCAGTGTCAATACAATTATCAGATTAACTTGCATACATTAGTCCATTTGATTAAAGAAAATATACTTCTACTTATTTTGTCAATGATGTTCAATGAAGCAATACAACATTCACACATGTAAGCAATATTGGACACAAATTAAGTAAGGTAACTGGTGCCATCTGCAATAAAGGTGCGGTCACATTTACTGTTGTTTAGTGAATTTTCCTAGCCTGGATGCCAGCCAAACTTAGCCCCGCCCACAACATTTGAGGTCAGGAAGTTCGGTCTGGACTTGATCCGTTGTGAAGTATGCCTGAACCAAAGCTCTTCGGACCAATCAAATTGTCAGGGCGAGCTTTATACGATGATGGACAGATGATCAACAGTAACGTAATCATCCACGTCAAAGAGCGCACGAGTTGAATTTGTTTACAACAAAGAATGGCTGCCACTGGAGAATTTAGATTCAGCGATCGCGTTTGTTATAGAAGATCTAGACAGCGCATTCATTTTAAAAGAGGAACAGAGAACCACGATCAAGGCATTTATCGTTAGGAAAGATGTTTTTGACGTCCTTCCTATGGGATTCGGCAAAAGTTTAATTTATCAGCTGGCCCCGATAATCGTTAAGAAGATGGGGCACAATGAAAACACTGTGGTCATTGTTGTTTCTCCTTTGGTCACACTCATGGAGGACCAAGTGAAAGAAGCAACCGAAATGGGCATCACGGCGATGCAACTCGGCGTGCACGATGAGGTGGACATAACCAGCGGTCGTTGTCAGCTCCATTTCAGAAGCCGGAATGTTGTCCGTTGCTCTGATTGGTTTAGAATCTAGAATTTTCCAGTTATTTCAATACAAATTAACGCAATTGGAAAATTTCCCCAGCCAGTTCAAATGTCACGTGGATTTGCGACCTTGACCATCAACTTGTGCTTAATCCATAGCTACTCTATTGACAAGATCATTTTTGTCAAAACTTCACTAACGTGATTGCACCTTAAAGGACTAGTTCACTTTAAAATGAAAATTACCCCATTATTTACTCACCCTCAACCATCCTAGGTCTATATGACTTTCTTTCAGACGTATACAATCGGAGTTATACGAATAAACACCCCGACACTTCCGAGCTTTATAATGGCAGTGGGTTCTTGCAACCATCAGATTGAAGCTCAAAAAAAGTACATCCATCATGTAAGAACTCCTCACGGCTCGGGGGAAGTTATTTATTAATATAACTTCGATTGTATTCATCTGAAAGAAGAAAGTCATATACACCTAGGATGGCTTGAGGGTGTGTAAATCATGGGGTAATTTTAAAGTTGTTAAATTAAGTTTATGCACCATATTCAGTATAGTAAACAGTGATGCTTTGTGCTATTGATGCTTTGAATCGTCAGATCTTGTCAAAACCATGAAAATTATGTATTTTATGAAAAAAAAAGAGCAAAAACATTTTATTTAAACTCGCAGCATTTACTGTTGCGTTGGTGGGTAAGGCAGCAAAAATGAGCAGTTGAATGTAGTTTTGTAAAATGAATTTGTGGAAGCTAACACTTAGCATAAGCAGCACAATTACATAATGTTTTACACTCTTTAGCTTGGTCGACAGGACATTCAGTGAAATTGCTAATCATACAGAAGTTGGTCGATTGATTGCACTGCACTATAATGTTATGCAAAACATTTGTATATAAAACATTTTTCACAACCGACAGGCATTGCAAGTTATGCAACCATCATTACTTAGCCTGGTAATGAAAGTCTTAAGGTTTAGCTGGTATTTTCTTCGTTTCAGCAGAGTGTCTATGAGAACTTGAGAATGCAGGAGCGATGTAGGAACTCAAAGTGAAGGTTCTGGGCCCCGGGGTTGAACCCCCTCCCTCCTGAGGCTAGCATCGAATCGTGGTGTGACCTCGCAGCGCACCAAAAGCACGTCCTCTTTCACAAACCCACGTTGCCGCAACGCCTGTAGGTGCAGGAAAGTAACATAGCCGAAACCCTTGGGGTTGCGTTGCACGGTGGGCCTCTGGAACGCCTGTAGGTCTGGCTTGGTCTCCATCACTTCCACATGGTGCTGCCCCTCGACCTGGTCCAACACTGCCAGTCGGATCGTACCTTGGAAGGGCCAGGAGAGCTGGCTGTCAAACTCACCCTGCATAGTGTGCACGAAAAGCGAGATGTAGTTAGAACAGCGAGGGGCGCTGGGGGTTTGCAGATGCAGTCGGAGACAGAGTTTGTACCCTGGCCGGCCCGTGTAAAATGGTGGGCTGTGGAGGACTATGGGCTGACCAGCCTCTTGGCTGCGGAGGTGGATTGAGAAGTTCTCCAAGCGCCACACGTAGACACCTTGGTACTGCTGGGCTTCCAGCTCTCGGGTGGCCTCTTCCAGTGAGCTCAGCTTTTGGCGTAGTTGGGTGACCTGGTTTTTCTGTGTTTCATTGTGGATGCACAGCTCCCGGATCTGTTGGTCTTGACGCACCAGCCGACCCTCCAGCTCCAAAACAGTCTCCCGCAGGTTTATCAGCTCCTGTTTACAGTGGCAAGAATCTGCCGCCCGGGAAGAGGCACCACGTTCGTCAGACGAAGAGTGAGCGGCAACTGACGGCATTAGGCAGCCATTGAGAGTTTGGCTACGCAGAAACTCAGCCATGTAGCGCATGTGCATCTGTGTAAATTCCTGCATGTGTTGGGCAAGTTCATTTCTCGGCATCTGCAACACATTTCCAAAGAATTAAAAAGGTTTTTAAAGTTTGACGTCGGAAAGATTTTAAAAATGTTTTTAAAATCTCTTCTGCTCAACAAGGCTGCAATTATTTGAACAAAAACACTGTAATAATATTTCATGTTACTTTTTTGTACTATCTAACTGATTTCCATTTTAATATATTTTAAAAGCAATGTTGAATTTTCAGCAGACATTACTCTTCATAAAGAATTATAATATGTTGATTTGGTGCTAACACTTATTATGATCAGTTGAAAGCAGTTGTGCTGCTTACTATTAGGGCTGTCACTTTTGTGAAAAAATCCTGTTTGATTTTTGAGACATAAGTGTTCATTGAATCAATTGTAAAATCAATTTTCCATGTCTAAAGACGTTTCCATTTTCAACACCAAATATAGGCAAATCCACGGACACTAACAGTAGCATTAGGATAAGCGTAAAGAGGGCGCTTGAGACACGCACAATATTTCTGATGATTTATTGGCGTGAAGTTTCGTGCACAATGACAAACTGGAGTGCAACATTCAGGGATTGAAATTAACACCTGCCAAATGCGGGTAAAAATTAACTTTCGTGGGTAACGCTGTCAAATCACGACCACTTTGGCGTGTTTTTAGGTTTACTCACTTTGCAGGGGAAGTTCGTGCAGCCAACGCTGCGCAGATTTAGTGCAAATACGCAACTCGTGAGTCCTCTTGATATACTAAATACAGCATATTGCGCAGAATCTGCGCATTTCTAGCTTGCTTGAACACACACGTCACTAAGCAACAAATAACGGCGCGCTTGTTCACTTGCATTGAAGTAATAGCGAATATTAAAAAGCATTTTGTTAACAAAAAAAGACATTGTTATTTTCCAACATCCTACATGTTCTTTGTACTGTATTGATCTGTCCACCTAAAAAACATTTTTGGTTAAAAAAAAAAAGAAACGAAAAAAGGACGTTAAAATCGATTCCCTATTTTAGTTTTTTTTTTTTTACGAAACTTGTGTTGGTTGGTCCGATCGATTGTGCAATCGATTTCGAACGTAAAGTGACAGCCCTACTTACTATTGTTGTGTAAAAGTAAACTGATATACATTTTTCAGGCATCTTTGATAAATAGACCAGTGAGCTCAGCTCAGTATCTATTTGAAATAGAAATGTTATACAACAGGAATCTCATGGCCCACCTTTTCACGACAACCAAAAGTGCTGAAAGTACAGGCTACAGGAGCTTTCAGACAGTCTGTGTCACAGTGCAATGCCAACTGAAAACAATAAGAACAGATTCATTCAGCATTATAGTTCCATAATGTATAATTTTAGGTATCAAACAGAGTCAATTACTGTTGTGCCTCAGGTAAAGTGCATATTAGTGACAAATCCTCTGACACACCTGATCCCGAATAAGCTCCATTTCGCAATATTCACACACTGTATTGGCGAAAGGACAAATCTGTTCATGAATCTACACAAAAGGAAAAAAAAGTTTTAGACACTAATGTTACAGTGTTGTTATTCTTAATTTAAATTAATAAAACTAAAACTGACATAATTAATTACAGCTAAATATACATTTTTAAAAACAAAAACTGTTACATGTCAAAAAGCACATAAAATCACTAAAACTAAAATGAAAATGA
The DNA here is from genome assembly GCA_031834385.1 of Semotilus atromaculatus. NCBI lineage: Eukaryota > Metazoa > Chordata > Actinopteri > Cypriniformes > Leuciscidae > Semotilus > Semotilus atromaculatus. The sequence goes on along the minus strand of JAULUF010000009.1, from coordinate 7,608,976 downwards.
ACTGAAAAATATAAAAATAAAAGCTAATTAAATGTATTAATACTTCAATAGTAAATAAATAATACTAACACAACAATGATGTTAGTTAGTCAAAAAATATATATATATATAAAACCAAAATTTTAATAATCCCTGCTTGTGGATTTACTTTCAAAACAATTTTACGGCAGTCTAAAAATATCCAGTATGTGAAGAGGGATTAAAGGTTTTCACCTGTTTGTTAGCATACACAAAATTCCCTGCGCAGGCAGGGCAGGTCATGATCCGCTGTAAGCACTGCTGGCTCTTGTGTTCATCCAGATGGCTCATACGAACAGACTCCAGACATTGAGGGCATGGCGCTGTGGCAAACTTGCACTGAGACAAGTGTCTCTGAGGGAGAAAGAATGTAACAATTAAACAAGTGCTCACTAATGAGTTTGAAATGGCATTTATGAAAGGTCTTTCTCAAGTCGTCGATGCAAAACATATTCATTAACTGTTTTAATAAATACGATTTTAAGTCAGAATGTTAGGTTCTGAAACAGATTCTTGTATTTTTTTGGGGCCAGATTCCTAAATTATTCTTAAAGCTGCCGTCGGCAACTCTGGCTGATTGAGTGGACTTAGGCAAAATTTTGAATGTTTACAACTCTCATGCCCCTCCCCCACTATCAACGAATACCCTCCCACAGAGTTCGTGCTCGTCAGTGCGCCATCACTCTTCGCTACTTCGCGAACTTCCCGTGTGCATGTGATTGACGTGTGCGTGCACGACTTGTGATTGACAGTCCTATCTCACACCCCCCTGCGCTGATTGGACACAATGAACCGGGAGCGGTGGATTTTTGCAAAACAAATAACACGCTCCAGGTGGAGTTAGAAGCTCGGGTTTTTTTCTAAAACCACTTTATTTATGTTGTTCTGTCGGAATATAGTGTCGAATTCGCTGAATATGATCAAAAAAAAGTTGCCGACGGCAGCTTTAAGAAAGAAGTTAAAGGGGACCTTTTATGCTAAATTTACTTATTGTTTTTGAACATAATTATATGTCCCCAGTGTGTTTATACAACCACCCTATTGTGGTATAAAAAATAAAAATCCATTCATCCAATTTTCCCCTTAAATCTGAGATAGTAACTCAAAATGAGCAGGGTTCCAGACTGCGACCAAAATGGTCGCATTTTTTGAGAATGTGCGAGTTAAAATTTTATGTCGTCGCATTTGTGCGAGTGCATGGTCATGTAGGCTACTACTCGGTACGCCTATAATAAGTGTTTATATTCTGACTATTTTATCCCGGGGTCGGCTTGGCTGCGGAGTTTCCCAGTGACTGCGTGACTCGCCATAGACATTAACGGAGAGAAGTAGCTATAGGATTGTAAAATGTTTCGATGTGATCGATATATAAATTATTTAATAATCAAATATAACGACTAATAGAAAGTGTCACCAACGCCGCCTCAGATGCGTGCTTGTCAGTTGTCAGAATGTGTGACTGTTGTGGTCGTGCTCTTCCTGGAACAACGCACTGGAAACGGCAACTAAACCCAATGAATTCACAACGATTTAATAAAATAGTGTTCTCATGTTATGTAATATGACAGTCCCAAATTAATCATTGTTATTATTAGTCGTGCATTGATGCTTGAGCGGGACGCGCTGAATGAATAACCGTTGAGCACTTTGTTAGCGTGTTATTTAACTCAAAGAAACGCATCCTACACGAGATTAATCAGACAAAATAAACATAATATTACAAATCTTAATATTACAAATCATATCCGCACAAAATGACGTGAATGCACAAGTGAACTTGAACTAATACGTGCCATTCAGAATGACTCATGTTGTGGACGCGCTCTTCCTGGAACAACGCAACGCGGCAAAACCCAAATAATTCACAATGTTTTATTACAATATTGTTCTCTTTATAATGTTACGTAATATGACAGTCCCAATAGTCATTATTAGTCGTGCATTGCCGTTCGAGCTGCACGTGCTAAAGATCACGCTTTAGCGTAAAAAAAAGAAAAAAAAGTGTGACCAAATCATGTGTTGGTGCGACCAACTGAGAAAGTTGGTAGCACCCGTGCAACCAGTGGAAAAGTTAGGGTAACACTTTATTTGAAGGGGTGTGCATAAGACTGACATGACACTGTCATAAACATGACATAACACCTGTCATGAACATGAAGGAGTCTTTATGAATGTTTATGACTGTTGTCATTAAGTGTCATTCGGTAAATTATGACACTTTTAATGCAAAGTTGACATTGTTTAAAATGTCTTTGTTATGACAACTTGACATTAACCAAGAAATCATAACCTGTCAACCTGTCACAACTTTGGCCGTCATGACACCATTAAAACTGTGTCATAAATATTTTACTTGTCCTCAAGTAAAGTGGAACACATTGTACTAGTTATAAAGATGTCATTAAGGGTTCTTACACTGGCAAATGCTTTAAGTTTGATAATTAGACCTGTTATGACATATTTGTGACACGTTGACAGGTTATGATTTCTTGATTAATGTCAAGTTGTCATAACAAAGACATTTCTGTCTTTGTTAATGTCAAATTGTCATAATCAAGACATTTTTGTCTTGGGTAATGTCAAGTTGTCATAACAAAGACATTTTTGTCTTTGTTAATGTCAAGTTGTCGTAACAAAGACGTTTTAAACAATGTCAAATTTGCATTAAAAGTGTCATAATTTACCGAATGACACTTAATGACAACAGTCATAAACATTCATAAAGACTCCATGTTCATGACAGGTGTTATGTCATGTTTATGACAGTGTCATGTCAGTCTTATGCACACCCCTTCAAATAAAGTGTTACCAAAGTGGGTCTGGAGCCCTGATGAGCCTTTCAGGAATGTGCTCCAATGCGATTTCACATTGGAACAGGCCCCGCCCATGACCGGCTTAGCTCCTCCCCTGAGTGAGCTATACACAGCCCTCATGTTTATCTCCTCACCAGAGCATTTAACAGCAGCATTCAAGAAATGTATTCTTAATAAAGCTATTAAAGTTATTCAATCAAGAGCAGCGAGTGATTTTTCTTTTGTTGTTTAATTCATATTAAAGGGGTCATGACATGAGAAACCAAATTTGCCTTGATCTTTTGGTATATAAGAGATCTATGTACTATTAAAATTTCCTGCAAGTTTCATAGCTTAAGACGTCCTCCCCATTATAAACGAAGCATTTATTTAATCAAGCTCTAAATACAGCTCGTTCTGTATCCATGGTTAGAAGTGACGTATCGGTTGGAAGTGACGTACCAGTCGTTTGCATATGACCGCCTCCAGCGCAGGACAACTACGCCTCATTTCGCATCATCGCATGCGTTGTCAAGCATCGAGTGGGTCTGTTTACAAGATACAACATGTTTGAATACGCTGCCGAACGATCCAGACGTCAGGGAAAGCAGTTGGATGCAGTTTATTTGCAGCATATGCAGCGCGCCAAAGCCTTATTTGAACGGTGAGTGATCAGATGAGTGTGACAGGGAATGTTACTGAAAGAACGAGCAGAGAGAGAGAGAGCCACGGTGCCTTCAAACTGTCCTGCTCTCTCTCTCTCTCTCCCTCCCTCCCTCGCGCATATGAATCAAAATCAATTGAGAATTGACACGATGGTAAAAGATTGGAAGACCGAAGTTTCACGTGGTGGAGCATTGTGTAGTCTACATATGATACAAAATGATTAACGTTAATAATTGATGCATAAGCAGCACTGACGTTAGCCAATCATAACAGTGGGCGTTAACATTGAACTCTTAAAGGGGAAACACCCCCAAAACAGACTGTTTGAATCAGAGGTGAGAAACAGGGTGGGAAAATGTCATAAATCACTACATTTTTAAAGTTTTTTTTTGTACAAAAAACTATAGTAATACTATAATTGCACCTAAGGGAACATAATAAAACAAAACAAAAAACCATGTCATGACCCCTTTAACATTATACAGCGGTAGGTAGTGTATATTATGTTGCTGTCACTTTAATACACAGATGCAATTTCTTTACTTGATGTTTATGTTCACTGACATAACCGACTGTGTGTGTGAACTTTGTGTGTGTTTTAACATAACCTTGTGTGTATTTTACAGTTAAAGCGCAATAAGATTTTATACTAGTTTAGTACTCATTGATGTGTGCACTCAGAAAACCATATCAGAAATTTAGACTAATATGGCTTTAAAACGGATGCAGATAATCTTTTATGACGATGAAGAACTGCAATGACTGCAGGAATTATTTTAATAATATTTATTTTACCCACTGTGGTGAAAATCACATTTTTAATGTTCTTTATGTCTACGTGGTGTAGGGATGGGTATCGTTAAGGTTTTAACGGTTATCCTATCGGTTTTTGTTATATAAAAAAAAAGGGGGAAAAATATTTAGAACATAATTAATATTGCTTTATATTTTGAACTGTAAAATAAATATTAATAGCAAAATAAAAAGCAATGCTTAAATAAAACAAATAAAACATGTATGTTATGCAGAAAGGTGCAGGCTTTTATGTTTTATCTACAGAAGACATGGGACACCAAAAACAAATACAAACACATGGTCAAACAAAAAAGTATACAATAAAACCAATATACAAATTACACTCACCTAAAGGATTATTAGGAACACCATACTAATACTGTGTTTGACCCCCTTTCGCCTTCAGAACTGCCTTAATTCTACGTGGTATTGATTCAACAAGGTGCTGAAAGGATTCTTTAGAAATGTTAGCCCATATTGATAGGATAGCATCTTGCAGTTGATGGAGATTTGTGGGATGCACATCCAGGGCACGAAGCTCCCGTTCCATCACATCCCAAAGATTCTCTATTGGGTTGAGATCTGGTGACTGTGGGGGCCATTTTAGTACAGTGAACTCGTTGTCATGTTCAAGAAACCAATTTGAAACGATTCGAGCTTTGTGACATGGTGCATTATCCTGCTGAAAGTAGCCATCAGAGGATGGGTACATGGTGGCCATAAAGGGATGAACATGGTCAGAAACAATGCTCAGGTAGGCCGTGGCATTTAAACGATGCCCAATTGGCACTAAGGGGCCTAAAGTGTGCCAAGAAAACATCCCCCATACCATTACACCACCACCACCAGCCTGCACAGTGGTAACAAGGCATGATGGATCCATGTTCTCATTCTGTTTACGCCAAATTCTGACTCTACCATCTGAATGTTTCAACAGAAATCGAGACTCATCAGACTAGGCAACATTTTTCCAGTCTTCAACTGTCCAATTTTGCTGAGCTCTTGCAAATTGTAGCCTCTTTTTCCTATTTATAGTGGAGATGAGTGGTACCCGGTGGGGTCTTCTGCTGTTGTAGCCCATCCGCCTCAAGGTTGTGCGTGTTGTGGCTTCACAAATGCTTTGCTGCATACCTCGGTTTTAAGGAGTGGTTATTTCAGTCAAAGTTGCTCTTCTTGAATCAGTCGGCTCATTCTCCTCTGACCTCTAGCATCAACAAGGCATTTTCACCCACAGGACTGCCGCATACTGGATGTTTTTCCCTTTTTACACCATTCTTTGTAAACCCTAGAAATGGTTGTGCGTGAAAATCCCAGTAACTGAGCATATTGTGAAATACTCAGACCGGCCCGTCTGGCACCAACAACCATGCCACGCTCAAAATTGCTTAACTCACCTTTCTTTCCCATTCTGACATTCAGGCCATGTTTACACGGAAACGATCTGAAGAGAAAACGCAAAAGTGGCGTTGCGTTTTCACTTTTTATTCTGCGTTTAGACGAGCGTTATGACGGGGAAATCTGCGTGCATATGGTGACGCAAAAGTGTGTGAAATTCGAAGTAGTATGCACTCCAGGCGGCTAGGTGGCAACGAAGCACTGCCACACAACAACACCAATATCTGAGAATATTTTGGACAACTGCTGAAAAGACTCTTGTATGTTTATCAGAGCTGCTGTGGCAACTTGAAGGTCCGACGTATGGAAATAATCCGACATGTTAGTTATTATTTTTCCTGTACTGGCGAATGCCTGTGACGTAAACGCGCACGTGATCGAGGGCAGTTTTGCGTTTTTACCGGTTTTTACCCTTTACACGGGAACGCGACGGTGGAGCGTTAAGTTTTCCACTCTGGAGGGTGGTTTCACTTTTTTGCGTTTTTAAGCCATAAAAACGGCGGCACGGTGTAAACGAAAGGCACATCCGATAAAATATTTTTGCGTTTTCACTCGGAATCGTTCTCGTGTAAACAGGGCCTCAGTTTGGAGTTCAGGAGATTGTCTTGATTAGATAATTGCATTAATGAGAAATTTAACAGGTGTTCCTAATAATCCTTTAGGTGAGTGTAAATACTCAGTGCTTTAATTTCAGTAATGTCTACTGACATTACTGTGCAGGTGAGTAATATGGGCTAAAAAGACATCTAATAAAGTAATCAAATGTAAAATAACACTGCATAGTTTATCATAGATAGATTAAAGCTTTTAAAAGCCAAAATTATTCATTAAAGAGCTGCGACTGATTTGCCTGATTTCTCTGCCTTTTGTTGTTTGATTCACATTAATGGAGCAATCGTCAGCACGTTCATTAGACTGCTGCCTTTTTAAGACCAATTACAGATCTAATAATTTATCTAATCATTAATAAACTGTTTAAGTGAATCTCCAAGATGGTAATTTTGACATTTTGTGTGTATATTTGATAGTTTAGAAGCACACACGAAGCCCACAGTATATGTTGCTTGTCTCGTCGTTTCGGAGGGCGCGCTGCCTTTCGAATAGCATCTATTGCTATTTCATCTATATTTGGGTGCTTTTAATAGCTTTTAATTATCAAACGTGTCTCGGAGTTAAGCAACATTAAGAGACTGCATTTTACAACAATCACAGATCGTGCTGATTCTGACGTTGTTTGGGTTTTAGGGAGAAATGACAGCGCACCGCTGTGAAGGGAGAAGTTGGGCTAGACAGAATACCACAGGCACAATTGAGGTCTCTTTGGAAAGAAGACACTTGGGACTCTACTAACAATCAATCAGAGTTGATAATGCTCAAACAGGTAAAAAGTTATAAAAGTTGAAGTGCCTCAAAAATAATGGGCACTACAAATAATGTTTTATTATTTAATGTAGAAATATATAAAAATAGACCTGGAGGAATCCAGGTAGGTCAAGGATTCTAACCCTCATCAAACAAAGTCTCATCAATTTATATTTCAAATTTGAGGAAGATATGATGTGTATGGTATAATAATATATAATTATAGGTATATAATAATAATAATAATAATGTGTATCGGCACAGCCTACGTCGCAGGTCAGCTCCTCAAACTGATTGGAGAGCGCCGGATTCAAAGAAAAAAAACATCTTGCTTGAGTGAGGAATATAAACTTCCCGAGTATCGTTGGACTCATGTACTGATTGGCTACATTTTCTATCAGTCATATAATTTTGATGATTTCATTGGCTTTCGTTGTAAAGACAAAATGATAGGATGTGCATATCATGACCTCAAAAAAACTGACTGCAGTGTTTGGATATTTTGAACTAGGCCTAGATACTGCCTATCTTTGTTTGTGTGTGCGGTCTAAATTTGTTCATTACACTCTAAGCAACACACCCATATAACCTTTTGGTAACGGGAGTCTGTTTTTTTATGCATTATTTTAGTTCTTTATGACATTGTAGAGAGTGATACATCAAACGCATTACAATTCTGATACTTTGACGAGTTGACCGAGTGGATCTCTGAGATGGTGTGATTGAGAGGAGACAGGGATAATTTGCATGTAAATGACCTGCATATATTAAGACTAAAGTCCCCGCCCTGGTTTTAATATTTTTTAAAGTTAATTGATATATTGTCCTAACCAACCCCTAACCCTAAACACAACCGTTGGTAACCCTCTTGATATATTTAACCTAATTTCAGTATATGAGCCCCTATATTCTGGTTTTAAATTCAGTTTTCTGGAAAATACTATTTTCAGTGTTTGTGCGAGACCTCAATTCATTAGCCATAGCGCAAGCGTTGTGCTTTCCGTCAGATGTGTGACACATTTAAAGTTCAGTAAATGGTAAAACAATTGCGCTACAAACTAATGTGCTTATTAGTAGTACGTTAATAAATTTAAGTTTAAATGGTCATCTTTGCATCTGTTTGTTTGAAGTTTGAATTAGGTCTCTGTTCAAGTAGAATTGGCTAAGTGGTGCTGTCACAAAAAACCAAGAACTGCAGTCCTTAAACTACATCCTCTGGTACTGCAGGGTTGTGCCAATAGACGATAGTATCGACTATAGTCAGAGATATCGCTGATGGCTCCTGCCTTTGACGATATCAAATGGCTCGGTTTTCCATTAATGTATTAAATAATAATAATAATTATTATTATTATCATTATTATAAGGTTATACTGTTATTAAAGTAATATTATAGGAACTACAATTAATTTGCCTTGCCTAAATTCTTAATAACATCACATCACCGACACGCGCGTATGAGGATTGAGAACTTCTCAAAGAAAATGTGTTTAAAACCGACTACAAAACTACATCCCACATCAATATTGAATTGCAAGGTGACAAATCGTCAAGAGTGCTTGTTATAACAGACGCATCATTCTTAAGGTGTTGTTGTTCATCAGCATTTTGTTTCCATAGCACATTAACAAAACATTTAATGACAATAATAGCCTAACACTAAAACCAATACAATTACAAAATGTTAATAATAATATCACTAAAATTATTAAGGCCTATAACAGTCTTTTAGTTCACAAACACGGCACAAATCAGTCATCTGTGAAAATCAAAAGCAGCTTCAAACACTTTAAAAGCAACTTGTTTAACTAGATATTCTTCTAATTTTTTCCACTGTCATTAATTTAGGTCCACAAGAGAAATATTAAGCCAGTAAATTAAGATGGTTGCAATACCGTTATATCCATCGTCGTCTCTGAGAGAATGTGGCGTTAAGCAGCGACAGATGCCGAAAGCTCAGTCCGTTTCTGCTTTCACTTTCAGGAAATAAGTGAGCGCGTTTACATGCACGTTCTTAACCCGATTATGCTGAATAAACTGACAGTGCATGTGGTCATGTAAACGCATTAATTAACCCGTTTTCCTTTATCGGAGTCAAGTCGTTTAAGTATAAACCGATAGACTCAGCTAGATTTTTGGCCATTGTCCTGATTTCTCCCGGCATTATAAACACATTAACCTGCGTTCTTTGGGCCTATTGAAGTGCGCTGCGCATATGTGATAGGCTATATGACAGGAAACCGTCCTTACTGTGAATTTATATGCATCCAGACAGAGAGCAGTAGGAGGAAATTTTATTTTCCACAATTTTATTCCCGCTGCTAGGCAGCCTGGATTCCATGGACCAGATTTGCACCTCAGATAAGGGAACCAATCACAGAACAGGGAGGGAGCAGCAAGATGATGACGCGACACACCGAAGCAGTTTGTTTATATCTATGGATCCAATGTGGCAGCAGGCGCGAAGTTACCTTTCGATGCAGCCTTAGATATTACGCTAACGATAGGACGATATGAAAATAGAGCATATCGCTCAACACTAACTGCAGGAATACAGTATTGGTTACACCAGCAAATTTACCTCCAGTTGGCGCAACTCCATTTTATCACTGCATCCTACATTAGAACATCTGATGGTGAGCGAGAGGATCTCTCGTTTGGCAAAGTTATCAGCGAAGAGCTGTTCCTCGAGCAGCACCTCATTGTCAACTGGACATTTTTGCCCCGTGTCCCTGCCAGGCAGAATAAAGAGTGTTAAATTTTACATTTTTAATACTGTAAAGCCTGGCATAATGATTTAATAATAATTATTAGAAAAATCTGTTTTAAATAAATGGAGCAGTTTATTCTTTAGACAAAAAAAAAAGTTTTGCTATTTGTTTTTTGTTGAGTATCATATTTGATACATCAGGCTTTATGGCTCATTTAGTATATGGAGCTCAGATCTGATGAGGAAAAAACACCTCAATTTTACTCAGAGGCTGAGCAAACATACATTGCTTAGGGATATTTCACCCTAAAATTTAAATTCTGTCATTAGCCTTATTACTGACCCTCATGTCGTACCAAACCCATAAGTATGTTCACTGATCAATGTATATGTGAATAAAAGCAGTCTGTTCATCATATAAAGTGATCGTGTCTCTTCAGAACATTTGGAATAATCCACCCAATTCATATGGATTAGTTTTACAATCTTTATGAACTTTTTTAAGCATCAAAGTGGTAGTTGCGTAGCGGTCTATGGAGGGACAGAAAGTGCTCAGATTTCATTAAAAAGATCTTCATTTGTGTTCCAAAGATGAATAAAAGTCTTATGGGTTTGGAACGATCGAGGGCGAGTAATTAATGACAATTTTCATTTTTGGGTAAATTATCCCTTTAAATAAGTTTCTTCAGTCAAGTAGGTATACATCTTGAAATACTACTAACAATATACAAATAAGTTTGTTTTCTTCATAAATTTCTTCAAAAAATTTAAGAAATGTTTTCTTAAATTTACTTCACATCAAAAAGGCATGTGAACCATGACCTAATGCTGTACGTTTTTTAGAATCAAACTAAAATGACTTTTACTTACTAAGAAAGTATAAACTATCAATCAGACAAAAGAATGTAGTAGAATGTGTGCAACAGATTTTGAAGGAAAGTTTTGGTCACGTTGATAATTTAGAGGCCGTAGGAATTTGCATATCAAATATGATACAGTAGGCTTCACAGGGTCAATTTTGAAAGTGACACTAACCTGATGGACTTCCTGATGCACGAGTCGCAGAATCGATGTCCACATGGTGTCTGTACTGCTGAGCGGAGACCCATTAGACAGATAGGGCACTCATACTTGCTCTCTAGTGGAGGGTCAAACTCTTCATCATAGCCTTGCTGGTCTGGGGGGTTACTAGAGGAGACACTAATGGTGGAGGGGTTTTCTGTCGGGCTCAGATACGAATCTCTCTCTTTGCCCATGGCTAATGCACAACTGGAGTATTCGCCCGCACAGCAGCCTTCATCGAGGCTGGACTTCTCCATGTCATTGCAAGCCATCTGTAATCACATCAAGAGAGTGTTATATGTTGATATGTGAAAATAATAGATAATCGTCCATACAACACAAAACAGGCCACCAAAATGCATGGTGCTTTTCATATTATTTGGATGTTACACAGAAATTGACCACTGGGTTTTCAAAACATCGACATATGTATGCTTTCAAACTCTTAATTGCACAGAGGATGTAGTCACAGAACAGATATTAGGTGGATTTCCGCTATACTAAAGCAAAGAGGGAAGGCATGGGATGAGAAACTACAGGCCTATTGATGTATTCATCTTTAAACTACTGTTTCCTCACGAGCATGCTGGGCGAGGCTGATTTGTGGGAGAAACTTTTCTCTCTTAACAAGTGGAAAGGTACTTTTTTTTGTCCAAAATACCCACATTGCACATCGTAAAAGTAATATGTACATCTGTAAAAGGTTAAACTTATCTTCCATCTAAATATTAAACTAAATTCAAAGTCAATAGGAGTAAAAAGGCGAAATCAGCTACCATTAACCAGTCACAACCGACGGGTAACGATATCAGCAGCTTTCCTGCCGTCGCCTGTGAAACACACATTCTAACCTGACATTATTGTTGTTATAATACCACACACTTCTTGGTATAACATATGATTCGATTGTAGATGACAATCTTCCGTAATAGTTTTAATTTACATACCCTGGCTCGGTCCGGCCTCGCTGTCTACTACAGCTTCCTGTATTGACTCCAAACATTTCAGCGCAAGCGCAACGTCACTGGCCCAAAATCCCCCTCGTGACTCTGATCCCAGACCTGCGCTCCCAACCGTATCCTCGCGAGAATCACCGCGATGTCGCTACCTCTGTTGGCCTCAGATCGGCGCTCACTAGCTCACCCGCTCAGAGCAGAAGGCGAGTTTTGTGACGGGATTTTATCAAGAACTGCATGCAGTTAGCGTGTAGCCTACTAAACTGAATAATGAAATCCACGAGATGGCGCGGTTACCTCTGATTCTAAAGCAGAGTCATTCACCATACCATAATGTTATTCACCAAGATGACAGCAGTGTCAGTAAAGAACTTGTTTGAGATCATTAGCCTATATCACTCTGCTATTTTGGTATTGTAAAAAAAAATCCTTAAATTAGGAGAGAGGAACATTATTTGTGTGTATTTAGTATAAATAACTAATCATGATGCTATCCTAGAGTGGGCTTATTGGCTCCACATGATAACTTAACTGAAAGGTAACACAGTTGACTGACCAACGTGCCATTTTCTTAATCAGGTTATAACCTCACATTTGAATAGGCTATAGCCTATATTTGAATTAAAATCATTAAAAAAAATCAAACCCTAATGATATACCCAACATAGACTGTCCCAAAGGATGCAGCCTCTTAATTGGGACAAAAAAAAATTTGAGGGGAAAAAAAAGAGGATACTTACAATAATGTGCTCAAAATGTCCATCACATAAAAATTATGTTTTGATAAACCAAGGGTTGTTTGGTTAGTATATTTGACAGAACACAATAGCCTATTAAATAGGAAAGCTGAAATTATCCACTGGTCATTATAATTAAAAAAAACGATAGAAAAACGAATAAATCAAGACTAGACTTAGTAAGCTATTCAAAAGTAGCCTAAACTATAAAAGGCTGAGTGACAGAAAAATGGGAAGCAGTAAACAAGGCATTATTTGCTACATTAATACTCACATTCATATTATATTCTTGTTTTCTATGTATTTACAGGACATTGTGGCAAATCTGTGATCAAAATCATATTACTTACCCACTCAAAACAAAACTGGAAGTCTGTTAAAAGAAAAGGTCTGTGTAAACATTTGCACAGATTTCTGTTTGAGCAAGAAGGCGTGCTCTGCATCCTGAGGCTGGTCAATAAGGAGCCTTGTTATATGCAGGTTGTTGACCTTGCTGTTTATAAAATGTGCTTTTCATAAGTGACAGAAGCTTAGTGTGACCCCCACCAACCCAAACTTTGACATACTATGTGGGCTGTGATCAAGACTGGCAAAAATTTACTTACAAGCCAATGCTCAGTCCTCAGGGAAAAAAAAAGAAGAAAAAAAAACTGTGCTGACATCAATTGTGAGGTCTAGGTCTTGGTTAGGAATGGCACTGTGTAGTCTCGGAATTGGGAAGACTTGTTTGAATAAATGTGGCTCTGGAATATCTGGAATAGAGACAATCCTAAATTGTGTAATTGTATGGTAATACTACAATGCCAGAGCAATCAAATAAATGAATAAATAAATGAATATCTATAAACAATGAATAGTTTGTCATAGCTAGAAAGACAGAACAGACCCTTTGACACAGTGAACCACCAAATCCTCAGTTCCACCTTTAAATTGTGCGTCACAGAAACTGCACGGCACTAACTCGAGTCCTACCTCACTGCCAGGAGTGACAGTGTGTGTGTGTGTGTGTGTGTGTGTGTGTGTGTGTGTGTGTGTGTGTGTGTGTGTGTGTGTGTGTGTGTGTGTGTGTGTGTGTGTGTGAGTAAAACATTTGAGATCAGAAAAAAAAAATTCTATTTGAATATATTTTAAAATGTCATTTATTCCTGTGATACAAAGCTGATTTTTTTAGCATCATTACTCCAGTCTTCAGTGTCACATGATCCTTCAGAAATCATTATAATATGCTGATTTGCTGCTCAATAAACATTTCTTATTATTATCAATGTTAAAAACCGTTGTATGCAATTTTTTTCAGGCTTATTTGATGAATTTTTAGTTTTTTTGTTTAAAGAATAGCATTTATCTGAAATGGAAAGCTTTTGTATACTACCTTTTTAAAGTTTGAGGTCAGTAAAAAAAATTATTTGGAAAGAAATTAATATTTGGCAAGGATGCATTAAATTGATCAAAAGTTACAGTAAAGACATTTATAATGTAAAATGTTCAATTTCAAATAAATGCTGTATTTAAGAACTTTCTATTTATTTAAGGGGTCATATGGTGCTATTTTGGTTTATTGTGTGTGTACTAGACAGGTTAACATGCTTTAATGTTCAAAAACTGTTAGTGTATTCCAAACAGAGGTGTATGTGTCAGAGTGCAAGAGAAGGAACCAAATTCAAAGGTAACTCAAATGAAAGTCTTTAATGTTCAACAACACAGGTGATCTGTAGTAGATTACACAGAACTGGAACTCAAAAGAGCCTCTCCAGGAAGACAGCTTAACAGAAGATACTTGTCAGGAGAGAAAACGGGGAGCAGAAAATCCTCTTGGTCAGTAAGAAACTTGTCCTAGTAGACAGCAGCTCGAGCAGGATGTGTAGTCGAGGCTCACCACAGCAGATGACAGGATACAGGTAGCACAAAGACGAACACTGCTTCATAAGACAGGACACAGTGAGAGTAAGACGACAAGACGCAGAGCGTAACACACACAATAATCCGACACAGAACAGAGAGAGCAAACACCAGAAGTAGATAGAGTAATCAGACAAGACTAGAAACAGGTGTCACTGCAACTCAGCGAGAGCGCTGATTGAGATGGTCAACAGGTGATGACAGAGCCCTCCCAGTCCACCAAGAACTGGTGGCCACGCCGAACATCAAGCAGCTTGCGAACTCTGTACATGGAAGCCTCTTCGTCAAGAGGTGGATGAGGAAGGGTGGGACGGGTGGGAGCGCGAATGACAGGCTTAATACGAGACACATGAAACACAGGGTGTACCTGGCGTAACTGACGAGATAATCTTAGCTTGACAGCTACCGGACAAAGAACCTTTACAATAGCAACGGGACTGACAAAACGTAGATCTTGAGTGGAAAGCCACACCCTCTGCCCACACACGTATCTAGGGGCTTTAACCTGACGATGATTCGCAGCTCTACAAGTTCGTGCTCTAGTGCGACAAGGCAGATCTCACTATCCTCCAAGTACGCTTGCACCTTTGAATGTAGGCCTGTACGAAAGGCGCGGAAATCTCAGAATCCTGGGATGTAAAAAGGGGAGGTTGTTAACCGAGACAGCTCTCAAAAGGGGATAACCCAGTGGCAGACGAAGGAAGTGAATTATGGGCGTTTTCAGCCCAGGATAGCTGGTCGCCCCAAGATGCTGGGCTCTGTGAAGTTAAGCTGCGCAACATGTGTCAGAGAATCTGATGAGTTCATTCGGCCTGCCATTAGTCTGAGGATGGAATCCTGATGACAGACTGGGGAATATCCCAATTAGTCTGCAGAATTCCTTCCAGAACTGAGAAGCGAATTGGGGCCCTCTGTCAGAAACAAAAGACGAAAGACGATGGGAAAATAAGGCGCACGGATGAACCTTGTCATCGAGAGAATAACGCTGCAACAAAATAGCCCCTACCACAATGTCGGAGGCATCGACCTCGACGATAAATTGTCTCTCAGGATCCGGAGTGACTAAAATGGGCACGGAGGTGAACAACCTCTTGAGTCGATCGAATGCATCTTGCATCACCTCTGACCAAACAAATCGAGACTTGGTCAAGGTGAGGGCAGACAGAGGGGCGGCGACCTGACTAAGATTACGAAGGAATCGTCTGTAAAAGTTAGCGAATCCTAAAAACCGCTGGAGAGCAACTCGAGACTCCGGAATAGGCCAATCGAGAACCGCCCGCACTTTCTCGGGATTCATGCTGATACTCTCAGCAGAGACCACCAAACCAGGGAATGTGACCGATCGAGAATGAAATTCACATTTCTCTGAAAAGGCGGTTCTTGATTAATCGTTGTAAGACTCGGCGAACGTGTTGGACGTGTACTTCAAGAGAGAATGAGAAAATGAGGATGTCGTCTAGATAAACGAACACAAAGACATTTAACATGTCTCGCAAGACATCGTTGACCAACGCCTGGAATACTGCAGGGGCGTTGACCAGCCCGAAAGGAAGAACGCGGTATTCAAAGTGACCGATATGGGTTTTAAAAGCGGTCTTCCACTCGTCCCCCTGCTTAATACGAACGAGATGGTATGCGTTACGTAAGTCCAACTTTGTGAAGACCTTTGCGCCCTGCAAGATTTCGAAAGCCGACGACATAAGGGGCAAGGGGTAGCGATTCTTGGCCGTTATGTCGTTCAACCCTCGATAATCTATGCAGGGACGCAATGAGCCATCCTTCTTCTTCACAAAGAAGAACCCCACACCAGCAGGGGAGGAGGACAGGACAATAATAGAGATATCTCTCTAAAGCCCAAGGGGGTAATCCATCAGCCGGAAGTTGAAGCTGCCTCCGGGGGCCGCCATTGTAGCTGGCTATCACCCCCTGTTAGCATCCCATTGACTCCCATTCATTTTGGTGTCACTTTGACAGCGAATAACTTTACATCTGAGGCGTCCAAAGACTCCATTTGTCCATTATTTATTTCTAAAGAAACACGACAATGTATAAAAGGCTCCATTACTTTGTATCTTATGTTATGGCCCCGTAGAAGCCGTTTTTGTAAAAAATAGGCTAATGATTGCGTCATAACCACGGGACTCTCTGTTGCACAGTCGAGAAGTTACCGTATAGACAGAAGGAGAAGCTCGTAGCAATCTTTTACTGTGTAAAGTCAGCACATACTTCGACCTTGGAAACTTCTGATCATCATTCAAGACAAGTATTGTGTTGTTATTGTTGTTGCTCCAGGTCACACTTCAACGTCTCTGCAAGATTAGGTGATTCGGATTTGTCTTGGCACAGCTACTAGAAGATTTACAACTGTCAGTCAGGTTGCTCACGTCACATCTCCGTCGTCCAGCTCAGTTTGAGCCTGCGCAGAACGCTTGGCTATCAGGAAGTGAGTGCCCATGTTGGGCTTCAACTCTCTCCGTTGAAATCAACGGGGTCGCTGTGTCCATTTCTTTTACTGTCTATGCTAAAGCCTCCCGTTCGGGCGCAGAGAGAGAATATAATCTACCGCGGGGTGGCGTAGTGCCAGGATGGAGATTAATGCTAAAATCGTAGGGACAGTGAGACGGTAAGGAAACGGCCCGGGAACGGCTGAAAACCGCTTGCAAATCTTGGTACTCCTCCGGTACTCCAGACAGATCTCCAGACTCCTCCTCGAACACAGAAACAGAAGAGACCACAGGAATAGCAGAGACTAAACAATTAACATGACACGAAAGACTCCAAAACAACATGGTATTTTTGACCCAGTCAATATGAGGGTTATGTTGGATTAGCCAGGGCTGTCCTAACACAATGGGGGTATAGGGAGACTGAAAAATGAGAAAAGAAATAGGGCCCTATCTTGCACCCGGCGCAAATGACTTTGTACACTGACGCATGTATCATTCGTATTATGCACCCGCGCAAAGCGGACTTTTCCCTCCACAGACGCACGGCGGCAAACTAGAGAATGTACTTGCGCTCCCTGGGCGGTTCAGCACAAAAAAGGAGGCGTGTTCCGGTGCAAAAAATCCCTGGTGCTAATTTGCAGTTCCAGAAAACAATTGCGCCACTGACCAGAAAAAACCTAGTCTAAAGTCAGTGGCGCGATGACCATACATTCAGATGCTATTTTAAGCGCGCATGCTTGGTCATAATACAGAGTGTGAACAACGTGCATACACTGTAGATGAGATGCATTTTCCTTTTTGCAAATGATACATTATTATAAGGAAAACTATTAAAACACGAGGGAAATCATTGTTGTGTCCATGGCGATGGGAAAAATAGGCATAAAGCTAAATTATTATATGCATGTAGAACCGTACCGAAGCTAATTTGGGTGGGGTTGTCCCATCCCCAATGTCACTTCTCTTTCTTTTACAGCCCTGATGAGAACATCAATCTCCTCGGCTGTGAACCGATTCTGAAGCGCGCCTGGTAAATGCGCCGTTATAATAGTACTGTGCCATGGAACACGCGCACCTCGTTCATCATGCTCTTAAAGGGAATGTGATATGCTGTCTGATTGGTTTATTTCACGTTACGCCCAAACCACACCTATGAATAATGAAGCTACTTCAGACCAACCCCTTTTAAACTTGCGTCGGGCGCAAGAGTCATTTATCCCGCTGGTAAAATAGCAACTGCGCCCAAGACCCACCCACAAAGTTACCTGCGCTTTGCGCTTGATACTTGCGTTTCAGATCGTTAAAATAGGTCCCATAGTCTCTTGGTGGTTTACTGAGATAGTGGTGCTATTGTTCAAGTCCACCAGTGGGATGTTATGTTACCGAGCCCATCTCTCATCAATAAAATTCCCTTCATCCCCTCAATCGATTAGTGCGGAACAAGAAACGGTAGAACCCAACGAAGAACCATGGGCAGGATGGTGCGGGACTTGAATGGAGAGGACGTCACAGTAGCGTGACTCTGTCTTTTAAAGATAGGAGAAGAATATGAAGCGGCAAAGTGCCCAGCCACGCCGCAGTAAAGACACACTCTGTTGGTGATGTGACGTTGTTTCTCTTCAGCCTGGAGGCGAATGCTACCCAACTGCATGGGCTCAGGATCTGGTTTGGAAGCAGCAGAAGTAGATGGCTCACTAGGTGTAGCGGTAGCTGCTCGAACACGTCGCCGTTGCTCAAAGCACTTGTAAAGACGAATCGCCAGGTTTATCAGTTGGTCAAGCCGGTCAGGTGAACCGCGAGCGTAAATCTCCTCCTTCAAATTAACATTCAGACCCTCCAGAAAATGAGTGACCAAGGCAGGTTCATTCAACTCGCATGTGGTGGACAGGGTGCGAAACTCAATGGCGAAATCAGCTACAGTTCTTCTCCCCTGATGAATGGTGATCAGAAGATGCGAAGCTTCGCGTCCAAAAACCGACTGGTCAAAGACCTTAATCATCTCCTCCTTGAAGAGATCAAAGCGACTGCAGTAGGATGTCCCTGCTTCCCAAGCGGAGGTTCCCCACTCACGGGCACGCCCAGTCAGTAACGAAATCACAAAGGCGAAACGGGCGCGATCACTTGCATGAGTCTGAGCCTGTAGGGAAAACGCCACCACAACAATTTTGATGTGATTTCAATTAGGGCTGTGCAATTAATCGTAATCGTTATAAAATTGCGATTTGAGCAGATTTGCAGTGAAAAGGGGTTTTCCTATAGCGTAAGCCTATTATTGTATTATTATATTGTATTATATTACCTATTATAGTGTAAGCCTACGCAATACAAGAGACCTCTCGAAAGGGAACTGGTTACTGACGTAACCTCAGTTCCCTGAGATGAGGCAACGAAGTATTGCATAACCCGCCGTGCTACTGTGCTGTGTTTGGGTATCGCTTCAGTCGATTAAACCTGGGCTCAGAGGCCTGGTCCCTTTATGGACTCGGACCACGCCCATTCTGGCGGGCTCTGACGGGCGCGTAATGCCCTGATTGGTTCGAGCAGTTGCCGCAGCACAGCCAATGACCGCTCTCGCGTTCATCTGTGTCTGCTGTGCAGCTACACTGCGTTTTAAAGTTTTTGCTTCAGTATTCTTGAGAAAATGGGTTTTCCCCTTTATAAAGCTCTAATTGGTTTCATTTGGAAATATGTTTCAAATGCACACAGAATGCATTAAACCTGTAAAGCATGTCTTTTTTTTGTCAAAATCGTGATTAAAATCGAAATCTAAAAAAAAAAAATGAAGAAATCGTGATATTTTTTTTGCCCATATCGGACAGCCCTAATTTCAATTCTTTTTTACATACACCTAAACACCATGCATCCGATAAGCTTCAAACAAGCAACAAGCAGCCATTAAAAAGTTCAGATCTTAGACTTTTAACCTGGGCTTAACATATAGAGAGAAGGATTGTGTGTTCAAATGCTATACAGTTTGGTGGATTTCATCAATTTAGCCCCTCACATGTTTTGACAAAAGCATTTCTGTTGGAGAGGTCTCTGGAACACATATACATATGATCTTTATTTAGTCAAACCAGAAGTGATAGAAGTTGCTCTGCTGCTGATTGAGTAACTATAGAACAATAGATGCCGTTATAAAAGTTCTCTGACTAAGTACCTTTGTATGTTGATAGTGGTCTTGATGGTGTTTTCAGCAACTGAGTGGCACTTAATTGTCTATATGTCTATATATGCTATGACTACCTATAGTCTCCTTGCACTAATATTTGCTTTAGATTTACAGCTGTGTCACATTCCTTTTTTATTAATCAGTTATTGATATGCCTTTACTTCAAGGGATGTTCATTGACTTAGACATCTTCCTGTATCTATTCATTGTGCTTTTCAATTGATTGCTTAGTGTGTTATTTCTTTCCCTCTGTGTTTGTTCTTCCACAGTAATGACTCATCAGGAATTTCCAAACAGAGGTTTATTTTTTACTTCTAATCAGTTGAATTAAAAAAAGTGATCTCGTTGTGAACCATCTTGTCTGTCTCTTTTCCTTTATAACCCATTTTTATTTGAAGGAACAGACGCAAGGAATGTCCTCAAGTCATAATCAAAACAAATATCACTTTAGCAGCAATGCTGAACTAAATCCAACACTGGTTTTTAACCTTAAAAGGTGTTTGCATTTTTTAAAAATGTTCCTTTTTTAGCTGATTCTAAAGGCAGACATTGTGCAGAGGCATTAGATGATTCATGTTGTCGACAGCTTCACAGTCAAAAACAAGTGTGCACTGTATTATGAGTAAGCATTAGAAGTGGTCAATTTCAAATGCCCTTTGTTTTCTACTTCCCTACATAAAATCAGTACTATTGCATACCATTTGATAGAATAAACAGACAGTAGCTTGTGAGATGTGTTCAAACATATAGGTATGTTAAACATTCTTCTAAACGCAATGATCTGAGCTGTAGAGGCTTAAGAATAATGTCAGGTCTGTTCCTGTGGATAAGGAAATACTGTTCTACGTCTCCCCTTAAACGTTCACACACTTAAGCAAACACATGCTTGCATAGGAACTGCGTCTGCTCCAAATTCCTTATGTGACACATGGATGGGTGAATTCATGCGAAGACTATTTCAATTTGTGAAAATCTGTCCTTTAAAAGGTATGGTATAGTGGGTAATGCATGACATGGATCCAGTTCAGAATTGCAGGTATTCTGTTTGCATCATGATATAGGGGAAAATCTTAAAAGGAAATAATTTAACTATTTTAAATGTTTTGTTTTGTTACACTTTTTGTTTTATTTCATGATTATTAATTATGTGGATTTTATGGACTGCATTTACTTAAATAACACAATTACTACAAATATTTACACAATCATCAGGATTTATTCTGACCTTTTGGATGCAATTGAACAAGCTAAGCATATGCTTTGCATCTTCTGAAGTATGTTAATTTTTATATGGAATATTTCAATGAGTCAATGGCATAAGATTATATCTGTGTGTGATGCACAAAACAGAGACAATTAACAGTAAACGAGGGGCACAGCAGCTTTAAGTGAGGTGTGTAAATGGACACTATTGAGAGAGAGCTGGCGTCCTTCTCAGCTCACGGTGCTCTAGAAACCTATGGCGCACAATGCACTGTTCAGTTCCAGCAGGAAAATAAATATGTTCTGCGCTGTCCAAAAATACCATGTGAAGGCGCTCCCTGTGAAAGAAAGCCCATTTCCCGACAGCAGGGAGTCACTGAGTGCAAAACATTTTGAACCAGATTATGTTCGATATAGCAGTAGAAAAAACTTTACAAAACTAATCCAGATATTCAGCAATCAATCAACTGTGGTATGCAAGTCTAATTGCACCAGTTGGCGGAAAAAAAAACATAGAAAATTCAAAGGTCCACAATGTCTTTGGAGGTAAGGTAAGGCAATACTTTACCTCTCCTCATTCTTCTCGGTACGTAGTAGGGCAAACAGTCCAGTGCCACCACACAGAATGGTAGAAAGCACCTGGAGTGACAGACTGCCCTGAGGAATTCTGTTTCCTCACACAGACTTGCGAAGAAGCTTTTGTGTCTCCCCAGAGACCTGAGTTTTCTCTTCCTCTATAGAAACAAGATTGTCAGTGAGGAGAACGCCTGATGTCTTTCAAGCGTTTGGCCTTTTTGGTGAAAAGAGCCCTTCAGGACAGTGAAATGTCCACAGGTCCCTGAAGGCTTCACTTGGAACTGTGCGTGTTGTCAACGTCAATCACCAAAAGTCAGCTGGATTGCTTAAAAACTGGCAAATAGGTTGTGTCTTTCAAGACTGCTTTTCTACTCATACCAATATCTTCTGAAGAACAGTCATTTACTATATCAGTGCTAACTGCTATTTGATCATTTCACCAAATCAAAATGGACAATTCTCTTTTTTTTTTATGGAATATTGCTGTATTTATTATACATGATTTATCCATGCACATCATTTTATTTGTATTCATGTGCCCTCATAGTCTTTCATAAAAATATATTTCGCTCCCTCCTGCAACATCCCTACATTTCTTCTTGTATGAGAAGCCTTTTCACTCAAATATACGTCACAAAAGGGAAGAACTGACAATTTTTTTTATGTTCTGTTAATTGTTTCTTATCTAAATGCATTGCTTTCTTGAAAGTAATAAGATATATCACTGGCTGTAAAGGGCACCTATTATGGCATTTAAAATGTTCCTAATATTGTTTTGGGAGTCCCCAAGAACAGTTTTACAAGCATGCAATGACAAAAAACACTTTTGTTGTTTTATAATATGCATTTATTTTTACCTGATTTGCTCAGTGACTCCCATATGAATCGTTCTACGATTCATTTTTCCAAACCCCGCCTTTGCGTGACGCTAATCTGCGGTGATTGGTCAGATGACCCAGTCAGTTGTGATTGACAATGTGTGTATAAGTAAAATGTGTTTACAGAGATAATACTTCTTGGTTAACACAGAGTACAGTGTACAATGCTTATATCAATCATTGTGTTATAATAATGATTAATGCACCGCTTTGTAGTAAAAAATTCAAAATAAGAGAAGGAATTTAAGTTGAGTTATGTTAGCGACCATAGCCCAAAGTTCAGTGGTAAAAGTACATTCAGTCTTTGTTTGCGTTAGCCCAACGCATAAACATATTGATAATGCAGTACTACGAGGTATTGCTCTATTCTTTATGACAACTCCAATAACAACGACAAACACTTCACATATTTCAATACAATTGACATTGAAGACGCGCGCCCCACACAGCAAAGGAGTCCGTGGCGGACCTGCCCTCAAGCCGCCAGATCCGCCTGACTGTCAGATTCGTTTTCGCTGCGCTAACTGGATCGGCCCCGCCTCCAGGATCGGTCCCGCCTGCGCTTTCAATCGGCGGACCCAGAGCGGGTCACATACGGATCCGGTTTTCGGACGCGCCTTACATAACGTACGTTATCTGAGGCGCGTCCGAAGTGCGGATCCATATACGCGTGGCCGGTATTAGTCGGATCTCCTTCGCGTGAAGTTCGGCTGCCAAGTAAGTGTGACGTTAAGATATATTTTATTAATGTTATGTTGTTGAAATATAATCTATCGGTGTAACCGCTTTGTCGAAGGTTTTGGTAACATGTTCGTGGATTTTGGTTGCCATTTTATAAGGCGTTTGAAGTATAGGCTATCAGACTAGCCTGTGTAGCGTAGACCAGTGCCTGATTCAAATGTGATCCGAGTTTACAAGACGATTATGTCTTGATTATGATTATATCGCTTATGTGATCGTTTATGCGACTAATGTGCAGAAAACATCTGTTGTTTTTTTCTGAAATCAAAGAATCCACTGACCACCCTTACAGAAAGTTTATTCAAGTGTGCTAACTTACTTATTTTATACTAATATGTTCAGTCTACTTTTTATGTAGCCTATAGGATACTACTCCGAAATATAGCCTAAAAAACTGTATCCTTGACTTATACTGACAGAAACGTCTAACGTTAGCCTACGTAGCCTATATTTGGCCTAACGTTACAGGCCTAACGTTAGGCTTCTTGTACACATTCTTTTGATCGACATGTACTTAAAATTAATTATTCTAAGTGGCTTGGTGTAGTTGTTTACTATTTTGATTTACATACTGTCAACTTAGCCTACATTGTTTGAAAATATTGATTTATAAAGAAAACATTTGTAGGCCTAATGCCGATGGACGACATCACGATGTTTAACAAATTTGCTTATCATACCATGAACTTTTTTCTTTTCCGATTCTCAAATATGTTAGTGAGTTTGTTTTGTTGTTTAAAAAAATCTTTATAAATGATCTTGATCTCAATGATCTGTAACGTGAGGGGCGCCGTGTTTGGGCCGCAGTTCAGATTACAGCGCGTGAATTCATCAGTTTCTGGGAGAAAAATAGAGTTGACTTTATAGTTATTTACACTGTGTGTCTGATATGAATAAAAACCGTATGCAAATATATTTGAATGGGTTGTTATTGCTGCTTCTAGACACCATTGTGTATTTTACAAACTATAAATGTGGTCTTTTGACATAAATTATATTTATTTAAATGTCTAAAACCTAAGATAAACATTATGTGGTTAAAAACACTGAACACTGATTCATTGCACTACCTCTTTAAAGAAAAATGGGACATATTATTTTTTATTTATTCTGTAGTATTTATTATTCATTTGTAATGGTGTTGATTTTTGGCATTAAGAAAATCTATCCTACATGATGAATGTAGAAAAAGAGGCTACACTCAGAGCTGCTGAGTGGGGACTCTATCCAGATAACATGCCGGGCAAGAGGGTGAGAAAAGCAAAATGCCTGGACTTTGGTGATGAAGATACCAGTACTGGTGACAAAGCCTCTGGCTCTGGAAATCTAAAACAGGTAATTAAACAGCTAAGATTAATATCACATTAGGAATTGTTTGTGTTTTGGATTATTTATCCATGATTAAATATTACAAATGAACATCTTTGCCCTATACAAAAAGGCCAAGGTTGCTGCACAAAGACAGGCGGAGGAGGAACTGCTGTCAGAGGACAGTCCGTCCAGAGCAGATTCGTCAATCCAGTAAAACAAAGACCTTACCAGAGACCTGCAGAGCCAGGTCAAGGCCTTACAGAAAGAAAACTGCGGAGCATGGTAGTTAAAGGCAAGTATTGAGTATTATATCATCAAATATTACTCTATATCAAATGGTATTAATCCATTTAGACCTGAAGGTGGTTTTCAATACGCTTTCTAAATCTAGAAAAGCAAATCGCTTTCCACCTATGTGGTCAGATATGTTGGCCAAGGAAGCTGATGTCAGAAAATCCATCAACACTAGAATCTGCGAGCTAAGACACCAGGTGAAGCGCAAAAGTGTGGTTATCGTTTAAATCAGTGAAGAACCAAGATGGACTCCTAACCAGGATAATGGACTGTTTGTTTGGCAATTTATTTCTTTGCTTTTCCCCGCTTCCCAAAGGTCCTTGAAAGTTTGTATATTTATTTATTCATTCATTATTATTTGTGCATTTTGTTTATAGATATTTGATTTATATTTTATAACAGCTCTACTGAAAGTTTGTTGATCATTGAAATTGCTTTAATGTATAATTTACACACACTCACTACCAGTTATCAACTACAGAATGTCTGTTGTTCTGTTTATCTATCAAAATGTGTAACGTTATCCCATATTTGACTGTTTTACAATGGCTAACGTTTACTAACTTAGCTCTAATTGTGTAAATGTATCACATGATGTTTGTTTGTTTTAAAATGGCTATAGCATTACCCAGATTTGCATCAGATGCTGAGTGCCATGATTTTTTTTTTTCCTATAACATGATCTTTGTACCATATGTAGGGTAATTGATATTGTTTGGTCAAAACAAAAGTTTTTTTTGTTAGAAGGTAACAAACCTGTAACAAATTTCAGCCAATCAGGAAAGAGAACCCATTTATTAGCTTAAATTTAAAACCTCATTTTGTGCTTACAGATGCTGTACGTGCAAATGGTTTGTGTCCCACAGACATTCAACGTCATGCCATAAGATGGTTTAACTGCAGACCGTGGTGCGGCGAGGAGGCGCCTGACCAACCGGTCTAACCATGCTGAGGCAGATGATTAGGAGACTTATGTTTATGTGTTCTTTGTTTATGTGTTATTTTGTTAAAGCTACAGTCCGTAGCTTTTTCCTCTTTGTCACCATCTCTGTTTGAAATCTGCAATTGCAGTTATTCGCGGAATTATCATCTTTACGTGGTTTGTAAATCGGCATGAAACAGCGCGGATGAACACAGTGTTTTGAGGCGAGTCCGGCTGTCAATCACCGCACTGTGTGGATACTGTCATTCAGAATCACAGATTCACTTTTTGAAAGTTTGACCAACATAAGAATTTTCACCGGAAAATGTCTTCTGAACAAGTAAGTAACATCCATTTTTGTTCTGATCAACTAAGGGGGGAAAAGCTTTCGACATGACAAGCAATCGTTAGATTTAATCAACGCGATTTACAGCAACCGTGCAAATTATAGCCTACTTCGTTCTCAAATTGTTCATGTTAACAACATCCGCATTGCGTGACTAACGTTACATTTAATGTGTTTAATGGTTACCTGTGTAGTTCAGAATTCATATTCTCCATAATAGCAAAACGAGAAAGGCACAACAAAGGAAACTCCATAACTGTGTGAATTAAGAAAACTGGTAGGCTACTGTTACACGATTGAACCATTGAAATGTCTTACTTGTTCAGCAGAAAAAAGCCGTCTTTTCTTCCGTTTTGAACCCCTTCAAAACACAGAGTTCACGCACCGTCCAAAAGCCCCGCTGATTGTTTATCCTTGTGTTCGCATGAGACGGTTTCTTTATCTTTCTCTTGCCACCTTAAATCCGAAGTACGAAGTCTTTTGGGTTTTATAACTGGTGAATCTCCAGTTGACACTGATGATTGTTGTTTGGATCTTTCTGGATGCCATAAGTTTAATTATGTAAAGTGCTGCGAGAAAAGCCTATACATCTCTCCTCACGCGCAGTATAGCCGAAACTCCTTCTTTATGTGTACGGGTGTGACGTAATGACGCAAAGACATGCTCGAATTTCCCGCGGAAACCCACCAGTACCACTGGAATTAAAATCTTTATTACAAGCTAACCGTTTTGAATCTAGCTATGGCAAGCAGATAGTTTTGACCACTGGCAGAATATGTTTTTTTTAAAATAATTATTTTGGATTATTTTTAACTTAAAAAAGTTACGGACAGCAGCTTTAAATAAAATGTTTTATTTCTTTCAAATTGTTTCAGTTTTAATTTAAATAGTCTTTCACAGGCTACACATTGTTTTCCAATTCAGAGACCATGCCCTTTAAAAATTCCATTGGCCTGTAGCCTATTTAAAATCAACATCTCCTCTCGTAGCACTACTTAACTAGTCTTGCTTTAGCACTTAGAACTGATACTCGACTGTTTAAAAACAGCACTCACTGATGCACTTATTCTTATTGTACTCAAACTTATTTTTTTAAATATAATTGTAAATATAAACGTTCACACACTGGATTCATTGCATGAATTTTGGATGAGGATGTTATCAGGCAGTGTGGGGAAAAAAGTGGCATTGCAGACGGAATTTTATGAACGGGTCCAAAACGGACCCGGGCTGGATACGATGCTCATATGTCCGGGTCCAAAACGGACCCGGAGCGGATATGCGGCTCATTCGCGGATCCAAAGCGAAGCCGGGGCGGATGTACCCATTTATGTACGGATACGCAAAGGGACCGCCGCGATGTCGGACCGGATCCGCGAGCCGCAACCGGGGCGGATCCGCCGCGGTGTGCAAGTGGACACAGTTTCGGATCCGCTTTCCTGATCCGTTCCGGAGTTCACTGTACCTCCGCGGCGGATGCATTTCGGAGTCAGTTTGCTGTCACAGCGCTGTGCGTACACAACACACAAAATAATTATTGAGCATGCTACATAAAACATAAAAGAAAACAATTATTAATATTAATAAAACTTACAGGTTGTGATTCGGAGGAGGAAGCTGCGGAGGAAGCTGATCCAAATACACTTAACCTTCCTTCAATATCAGCCAGCTCGCAAATCCATAACGTTATTTGATAGCATTTATGTTTGTGAAGCAATCATCTTCAAAATGACGCGAACAAAGCACAAGGTCCGGGCTAACGTATACTTCTGTGGTATAGTTGTATATATGAACTGTAGCCACGTAGTCTTCAAATGCTCCTCCCTGGGCAGATATACCAGATGTTTTCAAGTATTCCCTGGTGTCTACGAGCACAATAAGTGGGCGTATCTTATTCAAATAACTTGTCAAGTTGACGTCATCTAGACAGAGAAAAAGCATCGTTCGTCTATCGATTCATATCAGCGACTCAGAGTCGACTCTTGCTTTTGAGAGACAATAACTTTGTATACGGTGAACTTTCATATTTAAAACTTTCAGGATGTTTTTGTTCACTTAGATCTACGTTACACACTACATGAAAGGTAATTTTCAAAAATCCATAATAGGTGCCCTTTAAGGCATTAATTGTGTCCCTTTAAAGGTGTAAAGGGACACAGGTTAACCAGAGCAGGTTAACACACAGGACAAATTTCAAACATACCTTTCCATCTCATTTCATACACACAAACTGCAGAATAAAAGCACAGAGGACAAAGCTCTCACACAAACTCACAGTGGGAACCTCCTCTTTGAAGTCCATTCCAAGCAGTTCAGTTACCGTTTTTAAACACCATCCAAAAGAAACAGAGAGAATGTCCCTACCATCTAAACCTAAACTGAGTTTAAACGCCGGCTCATGACTGGTTGTCTCTGTAGCTCTGCTGTAATCGGCAGGTTAATGATGGAAAATGGATGGTCTGGGAGAAGGTGAGATTTAAGGAACGTTTTTAAATTAGTATGTAAGTGACAAACTAAAAAACACATTCAGGAACAAGTGAAAATCAGATCTAAAAATGTTATACTACAGCCCCCATCCACCCTCCCCCCTGAAGTAGCCTACACCACGTTATTATTGGGTACTCTGTATTCTTATATGTTTTGTGAGACATTGCAAGGTTCTCAAATAGGGACTCTCTTCAATGGGATACGTTGTCATGTTCCTCTGAAAGGAAAGTTTGAGAGAAACAACGGGGTGGGCCAGACTGCTGAATGAAGCCTTGTGTTTCTGCTTTCCACTCATGTTAATGTTGCAGCTCCAGAACAGTAATTAATATGAAGGACGATTTCGACCAAGAGGCACAATATTTGAAAACAGCATTTGGGATTTTGGGAAACTGGGAGAGTGGAGAATGTGAAACAAATAAAATCAATGATGTAGAATAAAATGTTTAGCATATGGCTAGCTGTCACACATTTTACTCCAGTGACATTAGGCTGCAAAAAAAAAAAAAAAAAAAAAAAAAGCCCAAGTTCATGAAATTATGAAACAAGTCATTAAATAGCACATCTGTAGGTCAATGAGTAGCCTATCCCAGCTACCAGGGATAATGTTCTCAGAACATCACCTAAATTTGAATGTTAAAAAGCCTAACTTGAAGGCTGTCAGCCGAATGCGTACATGTAAATTAACTCGAGTTTTTACAGTCTTCACAGCTATAGTTAGGCCTAGCCTATAATTAAATTGTAATATCAACTTGAAGGGGAAAAATTATCTGAAATTATTCGAATTGAATTGGGTTCGATGTTTGAAACCAATATCGCGTTGCATTATTCAAATGGGAATATAACATCATGTCAATATATTAGCTGTCTAAAAGGCTGTCGTTGTTCCTTCCAATGATTATGGCTCAAAAAGGATGTCGACATAAATATCGTCATGATTTGCGCATGTTAGCCTCAAACGTTTCGGGGGCTCTCTGCGTATAGCCAAATTACATCATACGTGGAAATTTTTACTTTTTCTCCACCTCCCTAGCCCCCCTTCCAGCTCCTGTCCAGTTAAACGCGTTCCCCTCTAAAGAGAGTTTCTTTCTGCTTCTCATTCTCCGGCCAGAAGCGCCTCTGAACTTTACTGCACACGCGACACTTTTATTACGGGTTTGGACTGAGACGCGCGCGCCATCAGAGAGCTGAAAAAGCATCTGCAATCAAGGACTATAAGCGTTTCAGAAGGACACTGCATCATACAGGTGATATACAGTTTGACTTTGTGTTGTGGTTGTTCTGGCTGTACAGGTGAGCACTGTGAGCATCTCTGGCTTGATTAAGTGTATCCAGGGTAGGCTACATTAAATGATTAAAGTAATGTGAGATTAATTCAAGATGGAAGTTGTCAACCATCACTCATTCTTTCAGATTGATTGAGATGGTATTACATATTCAAATATCTGACAGTTAGACAGTGAAGTGAATCAGATTGGATCAATAGGATATTTGAGCATTTGAAGCATGGAGATGTTATGACTGCTGCAGGATGTTAATATATGAATCAGAATAATGAAAAATATGCAGTAACCATTATATTTTGAATCTTGACTGAAAGTGGTTTTGTAATTGGAAACATTTCAGATGCTTTGCTTAAATTTGAGATGAATTAAAAAGGTAATATTGTGGCTTTTCCATATAACTTATTATTTAAGAGAACCCTGATTTATTTAAACACTAGTGTTCTTAAATACAACCTTTCTGACCATCAGCAAGCTATGCCTTGGTATAGATACACCAGAAAATTCATACCTTTTATATGTTTAGACTGTTTAGGTCTATACGTCAGAGCTAGTCAATACTTATTTTGCCTATACAGGGATATCCACTTAAACCTTTGACTTTTGACTGATGTGATGCTTTATGCTGAAGTTGACATTGCAGATGGATTAGACCTCAACAACTGACTTACTGACTTTTCCCCTTCTTACTGTCTTTTCAACATGTGTGCTGTCATTTCATTTTCATTGACCTGTAATGTATAATATTGCTGGGTATAAAACTGTTAAATTAGATTATTGTGAATGAAATGCATCAAAATGTACTATATTTTCAACTGGATTTATCTGGTTAATTTATTTATTATGTTGGACTTGATAATTTCAAGGGCCTGCAGTTTTGTTGTTGACCCATTTTCATCCACAAGGTGCCACATGGCCACATGTTGTCCACAGACCTATAATTCTTACAATAATAAACACTTCAAATTACTTATAGTTGACTATAGCACGTTTCATGGTCTGTCTGAGGGGATCATATAACTGTTGCAGCATTAAGTGATTAAGTAATTAACTGACATTTGTATCTTTGTAAAGTTACTTACATTACTATTTTTAGAAACAATGCTGTTTTTAATCCCTATTAATCTTACTGCTGTGTTTGACAAGAACACATACAACTTGAAAATGTTTCACCTTTGAGCAGTGATTATTCTTTTCATCAATCCTTTATCTTTTCACAGCTTTCTAAATCTTGAATGATGTCCATTTAAGCTTAAACTGGGAGAAACACTCCACTTCAAGAAGGACTTAAAAGGAAAAAAATAAGACCAACACCAGCCATTTAACCTGTTTCCCAAGAAAGCAATTTTGGCAACTGATTTTATCTTATCGTTCTTTTTTCCTTTGCGCATTCTCTAAACAAAGTCCAGAGCACTTTAACAAAAACACTGCACCAATTTTTCAAATAGCTTAAATGTTTTTCTGTGCTTTATATAAAATTACATAATATTTCTAAATTAGAGTGTATGCATGCATGTATGCATACTTTCTCAGAGATTTTTATGTTTGCTTTATAAGATTAGATTTGGACGAGAGGAGGGTGAGGACAATCTCGATACGGAATAGTGTATAAAAAGTTTCACTAGCTATGAATAAGTGGCTCTCTGCTCTAGCAATGTGTAGATAAGTCTATGTATAGGAAGCACTGCTGAATGCTCTGCAGCAAGTCAAATAAATAGCGTCACTCCTAAAAGCGGGCCAACGCTGGCATTGATTTATAAAAGTATGTTTGTCAAGAGAGGCAAATCTAAGCTATTTCCTCCATAAAACTCTGTGAACTACATGAACAGCAATCCTTTCTCTATCCATGCATGATAAACATTCAGTAATTAACTGAAAGTTAATTCCCAAACCGCCTGGAATAGAGAGGACCAGCTTATACTGGCATGAGAACTGTACTGTTCCTGTGGTAATTTTGGGAACTGAAAATTACATGTTGGGTTTTCTCTCTCAAAACCTCTTATTTCACCAAACCTTTGTTATGAATTTTGAAATCATCTTTGGGTTTATTTTACAGAATAAACTGTCATTTTGAGCAGAGCACAATAAATATATGAAGTTTTTTTGACCCACTTTATTTTAAGTGTCTTTAAATACTATGTGATAACATTTAAATTAATTTAAACAATTAATTTGGTTTAGTGCACTTATTGTGTACATACATTTTTTTCATTGAACTTATATAAATATCTGCCTGTATTTACAGCTGTAATACATTTCTGTTATTACATAATATAATATACTCTATTGACCCTTCCCTTGCCCACAATTAAACTTAACCATATCACTAAACAATAGCATCCCACCTCAATAGCAGCAAAGTGTTTTACAATTCAGCATGAACCAAATAAGGACACTGTACCGGACTTTTTTAGGAGGGGGGTATCTGCTAAAGACACCTAATATAAAGTGTTAGGTTTATGATGGTGATAACGTTCTCTTTAACTTGTAGGTGAACGATGCTGTCCTTGCTTTTGCTGAGCATGTGTTTCTGGGTCTTCTCAGCCACAGGGTCTTACGATTACGTTAACACTGGTGCGTATTTATTGTGCAAATTACATAAGGAAATTGTTCAGTATTCATGAAAAGTCTTTTTTGGGATGTCAAAGTGTTGTGATCCATGTCCTTGTATTTCCCATACCTTCATATGTCATCACAGAGCCTGAAAGCTCACTGAGTGTCAGCATACCTAAGGAGCTTCCCCTCCGGCCTCTGATGGGTGACACATTAGTTCTGCCCTGCTACTTCATGGACAACACAGTCAATGACCCTGGTGCCCCCACCATTGCTCCATTGTCTCACCGGATCAAATGGAGTCTGGTCACCAAAGAAAAGACCACAAACATATTAGTGGCATCTGAAGGGATAGTAAACATTGACAAAAGGTATTTGGATAGAGTCACCATGGTGGGATACCCCATGACACCCTCAGACGCATCCATTAAGATCACTGAGCTCCATTCTAATGACTCAGGAGTGTATCGCTGTGAGGTCATACATGAGATCGAGGATAGTCATGATACTGTGGATGTCCAAGTTCAAGGTACTGCTTGTGTGAAGATCCTTACAAAGCAAACTATTATGACTGTATGTGTGTGCTTTTTCTCTCAGAAATGTGAAATGGATGTACTTATGGTTCTTAGGTATTGTTTTCCACTATCGTGCAATCACCACACGATACACCCTTACTTTTGAGAAGGCCAAGGCAGCATGTATTCAAAACAATGCAGTGATTGCCTCTTTGGAGCAACTCCAAGCAGCTTATGATGAGGGATTCCATCAGTGTGATGCTGGCTGGCTCGCAGATCAGACCGTCAGGTCAGTTAACATATCCTGAGGCAGTTGTGGTGTCTGGAAATTCAAAGTAAAAAAAAAAAAAAAGAGCCAAAATGTTGGGATGGCATATTGGTGCATGTAGTTTGCAACTTATACATTTATATTTTAATTAAGTGATATAATGTTAATGTATCAATCTACTTGTAAAATGGAAATATGCTTTTTACCCTAAAATGTCCTAATAGCCACCATATAACACATGTGGTACAACAGAAAGCCACACAATGGCAAATATACGCATAGGCCTACTGTGCACAGTTTTAAATTTACACAAAGACAAAACACCATCAGAGTGACATGTCACTACAATAATGCAATAAACATTAATATAATAACAGAAACTATATCACATTTATTAATGTAAATTAGGGTATAATTTATATTACTGATAACAAAAGTAGACTGATAACTATAGATAGATAGATAGATAGATTACTGTTACACAAGTATTTCACCATAGTGTATAGTAAGGTAACTTACTGGTCTTTACTTAGCATTTTTACAGTTTTTTTTTATATGAAACTTTAAAAAACTTGTTAAAAAGTTTACTTAAAGCTCTTTAGTTTTGTTTGAAAATGTGATGGAAATAATGCAACATATTTTGTTTTGGAATAAAGGTACCCTATTCATGATCCTCGTGAGGCTTGCTATGGAGACAAGTACCAATTTCCAGGAGTGAGGACATATGGAGTGAGAGACGTGAATGAGACGTATGACGTGTACTGCTTTGCTGAGAAAATGACAGGTACGTGTTTGAGATGGGAGAAAACTAACCGACCTGCTTGAAAAACTTTGAAATGCTAAAAAACATTCCGTTTCGTCTTACAGGAAAAGTGTTCCACACTACTTCCCCTAACAAATTTACTTTTGAGGAGGCAGAAGCTGCGTGTGCAAAGCTGGGTGCCAACTTGGCCACCACAGGACAGCTGTACCTGGCATGGAAGGGTGGTATGGATGTTTGCAATGCAGGCTGGTTGGCAGACCGGAGTGTCCGCTACCCCATCAACATCGCCCGACCACAGTGTGGGGGGGGGCTGTTGGGAGTGCGTACCGTCTATCTGTTTCCCAATCAGACTGGTTACCCACTCCCAGACTCCCGCTACGATGCTTTTTGCTACTCTGGTACAAAATTCAGATTTTACAATTCCTTCTTTATCATTTATGAATGTCTAACCACATCCACATATATTTGTAATTGTTTTATCTTTGTCTAATAATCCACAATAGTATGTGAATAGCTGTTGGATTTAATGGAGTAATAACTGACATGTGTGTATTGTTTTTATATTCTTTTATTTAGAAATGGGCGAGGAGGGTTCAGGCTCATTTCCATTTGAAATCGAGATAAACAAAATCACAGGAATCCCCCAGGTCTTTTTAAAGCCCACCTCCACAGAAAATGAACTACAGGGAGAAGTTGTAACTTATAAGCCGGCAGTAACCACCAGTGTTGAGTTCCCATATACTGCACTAAACATTTCCCAGCTGCCCCTTTCACCACCTCCCATCTCTACTGAGGTAGTTATGGACATTGTGGAAGGGGTCACTGACAGGACTGATCTTGGCTCTGATTTATCCCATCTGAATGGAAGTGAAGCTATCATGTCTGCCACAGGTATGTGTCAATATGGGAATATACAGAAAAGAGTAATGTGTTAGGGATTATGTATTCTCTGTGATTTGGGGGTTGAGACAGGACCCGCTATTTCTAAGGCCAGTGTTCTCTCTCCGGAGTTGGAAGCCCGTCCCGCAGTTTCTTCCTTCACATTTGGCCACTAGAGCCCATTCTACTAGGGGTATGGCAGCCTCCAAGGCCCTAATTTCTGGGGTGTCCATTCAAGAAGTTTGTGATGCAGCTGGCTGGTTTTCGCTGCTTACGTTTGCCAGATTTTATAACCTAGACATGGACCCTGGGTCTAGAGTTCTCATGTTGTGACAGTTTAACACGACCGTATGGCGTTTGGGGCATTCTCGTTCCCAAAGCGTCATCTACGCAGCGCGAGTCCTTCTAAAGGGAGCGTCTCAGCCTGAGTAGGGAACAAGATGCTGCGTCACTTTTCCATACTTCCTACATCCCTGTGATCAACTTGCTTCGGCCTTTTCAAAGCTAACGCCGGTCTAACGAGTGAACTGCTGAATTACGCTGAATGCATTAGTTTATTAAGCTAGATAGAGTGACACCTTACTCTAAAACGTACTAAAATATCACAATTACTTTACAATCTATTAAACTAGATTTAATTTTTTTTTTATATATACAATTTGAGTAGCATACATTAGATTTGATTATACTACTACTAAGTTCATTACAAAACTAAGTAAAGTGTATACATAAATGTTGGGTCCCACTTTATATTAAGTGGCTTTAAGTACTATGTACTTACATAGAAAAATAAGTACAATGTACTTATTGAGTTCAGGTTGTATTGTAAAACACTTTTGCTGCTATTGAGATGTGATACTGCTAAGGTTAGGGACAGGTGTGGTGGTATGGGTCGATTTAAGGGTAGGTTAAGGTGTAAGGGAAGGGTCAACTGTGTAATTACAAATGTAATTACATCAATTAATTACAGTTGTAATTAAATGCAGGTATTTTCAAAATATAAGTACAATGTAAAAACATGTATGTACATAATAAGTCCATTGTATCAAAGTAGTAACTTCAATGTAAGTACATAGTACTTAAAGCCACTTAATATAAAGTGGGACCCTATGAGTTTTTTTCATTCTCGTGGTAAATTGGACAAATCTGTTGACACCTGTTGTTGCTAATTCCCTGCACAGGGGTGGTCTTTCATTACCGTGCAAGCTTCAGTCGTTATGCCTTCGACTTTGTGGAGGCTCAGCTCGCTTGTAAGAGCATCGGTGCAGTCATTGCCAGCGCCCAGCAGCTGCAGGCAGCCTATGAGGCTGGTTACCATCAATGTGATGCTGGCTGGCTCCGAGATCAGACTGTCAGGTATGATTGTTCGATAAATTCTGTGTGTGAATTTTTTTGTTAATGAATGTTATTTATTTATTTATTTATTTATTTATATAAACTTCAAAATATAAGTATACAAAATATTTGTGGCAGGGCAGATGACAAATGCTTCTAGTGGTATGATCTGTCTTAGCTGTAATCTTTCCAACCTGCAGATGCCCACACTTGTTATACAGCAGAAATATACTGTATATTTACAAATGTACCGTATGTAAATGATGGCTATGCATGCAGGTATCCCATTGTGTCTCCACGTGACAAATGCTCTGGCGATTTGGAGCATGTTCCTGGTGTGAGGTCTTATGGACTGCGTCCTGCCGATGAACGCTATGATGTGTACTGCTATGTGGACAAACTGAGGGGTAACAGACTTTACATAAATATATAAAAGCTGCTATGTGGACAAAGAGTGGGTAAATAAATAAGTAAATAAGTAAATAAACAACCTCTGCTTTAAGTTTTTGAGAGTGAAAAAAAAAAACTGAAAAAAAAGAAGAAAAAAAGAAAGTACCCCCCCCCCTCCCCCACCCCCGTAAACATTGAATTGTCAACGGGATTCTTTCGTGGGATAAATAATCACTCTGAAACACTCTTGGGTTTTAAGTAAATATTCACATTTCAGGGGAAGTTTTCCATGCAAGTTCATTCGAGGGATTCACTTATGATGAGGCAGTGGGTTACTGCCAGGACCAGAATGCCTCGCTGGCCTCCACAGGAGACCTGTATGCTGCTTGGAAGCAGGGCTTTGATAAGTGCCGTCCTGGCTGGCTTCTTGACCGCAGCGTACGTTACTCCATCAATAACCCCCGGCAGCAGTGTGGTGGAGGGATGGCTGGAGTTCACACAGTTTACATGTTTCCCAACCAGACGGGCTCTCCTGACCTGAACTCCAAATACGATGTATATTGCTTCAAGGGTAAATATAACATCTATAGTCAAATACAGGCCATAAAGTGTAACTTCTTTGAAATGTAATCTATTAAGTCTGTTGATACAAAATGATTCATTACATATTTTAATTTTTTTATATATAGTGGATCTGGCTCTATCTCCGAATAAGAGAGTGAAAGAGGAAAAGATAGTGAACATGACATCATTGCCTGATCTTCTCAGACCTGGTATGTATCTCAGGATATATATATATATATCGGCCACTTTATTAGATACCCCATGCTAGTAACGGGTTGGACCCCCTTTTGCCTTCAGAACTGCCTCAATTCTTCGTGGCATAGATTCAACAAGGTGCTGGAAGCATTCCTCAGGGAGTTTGGTCCATATTGACATGATGGCATCACACAGTTGCCGCAGATTTGTCGGCTGCACATCCATGATGCGAATCTCCCGTTCCACCACATCCCAAAGATGCTCTATTGGATTGAGATCTGGTGACTGTGGAGGCCATTTGAGTACAGCGAACTCATTGTCATGTTCAAGAAACCAGTCTGAGATGATTCCAGCTTTATGACATGGCGCATTATCCTGCTGAAAGTAGCCATCAGAAGTTGGGTACATTGTGGTCATAAAGGGATGGACATGGTCAGCAACAATACTCAGGTAGGCTGTGGCGTTGCAACGATGCTCAATTGGTACCAAGGGGCCCAAAGAGTGCCAAGAAAATATTCCCCACACCATGACACCACCACCACCAGCCTGAACCGTTGATACAAGGCAGGATGGATCCATGCTTTCATGTTGTAGACGCCAAATTCTGACCCTACCATCCGAATGTCGCAGCAGAAATCGAGACTCGTCAGACCAGGCAACGTTTTTCCAATCTTCTATTGTCCAATTTCGATGAGCTTGTGCAAAATGTAGCCTCAGTTTCCTGTTCTTAGCTGAAAGGAGTGGCACCCGGTGTGGTCTTCTGCTGTTGTAGCCCATCTGCCTCAAAGTTCGACGTACTGTGCGTTCAGAGATGCTCTTCTGCCCACCTTGGTTGTAACGGGTGGTTATTTGAGTCACTGTTGCCCTTCTATCAGCTCGAACCAGTCTGGCCATTCTCCTCTGACCTCTGGCATCAACAAGGCATTTCCGCCCACAGAACTGCCGCTCACTGGATGTTTTTTCTTTTTCGGACCATTCTCTGTAAACCCTAGAGTTGGTTGTGCGTGAAAATCCCAGTAGATTAGCAGTTTCTGAAATACTCAGACCAGCCCTTCTGGCACCAACAATCATGCCACGTTCAAAGTCACTCAAATCACCTTTCTTCCCCATACTGATGCTCGGTTTGAACTGCAGGAGATTGTCTTGACCATGTCTACATGCCTAAATGCACTGAGTTGCCGCCATGTGATTGGCTGCTTAGAAATTAAGTGTTAAGGAGGAGTTGGACAGGTGTACCTAATAAAGTGGCCGGTGAGTGTATATATATATATATATATATATACAGTGAAGAAAATAAGTATTTGAACACCCTGCTATTTTGCAAGTTCTCTCACTTAGAAATCATGGAGGGGTCTGAAATTGTCATCGTAGGTGCATGTCCACTGTGAGAGACATAATCTAAAAAAAAAATCCAGAAATCACAATGTATGATTTTTTATCTATTTATTTGTAAGATACAGCTGCAAATAAGTATTTGAACACATGTCTATCAGCTAGAATTCTGACCCTCAAAGACCTGTTAGTCTGCCTTTAAAATGTCCACCTTCACTCCATTTATTATCCTAAATTAGATGCACCTGTTTGAGGTCGTTAGCTGCATAAAGACCCCTGTCCACCCCATACAATCAGAAAGAATCCAACTACTAACATGGCCAAGACCAAAGAGCTGTCCAAAGACACTAGAGACAAAATTGTAGACCTCCACAAGGCTGGAAAGGGCTACGGGGGAAATTGCCAAGCAGCTTGGTGAAAAAAGGTCCACTGTTGGAGCAATCATTAGAAAATGGAAGAAGCTAAACATGACTGTCAATCTCTCTCTGACTGGGGCTCCATGCAAGATCTCACCTCGTGGGGTCTCAATGATCCTAAGAAAGGTGAGAAATCAGCCCAGAACTACACGGGAGGAGCTGGTCAATGACCTGAAAAGAGCTGGGACCACCGTTTCCAAGGTTACTGTTGGTAATACACTAATACGTCATGGTTTGAAATCATGCATGGCACAGAAAGGTTCCCCTGCTTAAACCAGCACATGTCAAGGCCCGTCTTAAGTTTGCCAATGATCATTTGGATGATCCAGAGGAGTCATGGGAGAAAGTCATGTGGTCAGATGAGACCAAAATATAACTTTTTGGTCATAATTCCACTAACCGTTTTTGGAGGAAGAAGAATGATGAGTACTATCCCAAGAACACCATCCCTACTGTGAAGCATGGGGGTGGTAGCATTATGCTTTGGGGGTGTTTTTCTGCACATGGGACAGGGCGACTGGACTGTATTAAGGAGAGGATGACCGGGGCCATGTATTGCAAGATTTTGGGGAACAACCTCCTTCCCTCAGTTAGAGCATTGAAGATGGGTCGAGGCTGGGTCTTCCAACATGACAATGACCCGAAGCACACAGCCAGGATAACCAAGGAGTGGCTCTGTAAGAAGCGTATCAAGGTTCTGGCGTGGCCTAGCCAGTAAACCTGACTGATCTAGAGAAGATCTGTGTGGAGGCGTGGGCCAAAATCCCTCCTGCAGTGTGTGCAAACCTGGTGAAAAACTACAGGAAACGTTTGACCTCTGTAATTGCAAACAAAGGCTACTGTACGAAATATTAACATTGATTTTCTCAGGTGTTCAAATACTTATTTGCAGCTGTATCTTACAAATAAATAGTTAAAAAAATTATACAGTGTGATTTCTGGTATTTTTTTTTTTTAGATTATGTCTCTCACAGTGGACATGCACCTACAATGACAATTTCAGACCCCTCCATGATTTCTAAGTGGGAGAACTTGCAAAATAGCAGGGTGTTCAAATACTTATTTTCTTCACTATATATATACAGTGTATATTATATATATATATATATATATATATATGATTCAACGACAAATAAGAATAACAAATAGGCCTGAATCATACATACATATATACATACTATACATATGAATAATTTAAACAAGAATGTTTTAGAAATAATTTGATATTTATTCATAAATATTATTACGTACTGGGGAATCACACTGTGACATTTTACAACATGATCTAACCTTGCCTTGTCATAAAAAGATAAATAAAAATCAAGTGATCTGATCAATGATGAATTATTGAACACATAAGGGGCTTTCACACCAGGTAGTTCTAGCAACTTAATTCTAGGAACTAGCCACCAGGGTGGTTCCCTGAGAACTAATGGTTCCCTTTGGAACACATTTTCCTGGTTGCATTCTCACCACCGGTAGGAACTCTGAAGTGATATAAACCGTGCTTGTTGTTGTGACTTTTATTTTGATGGCGGATCTTTATTTTGATGGAGCTGAGAACGCCAGCCAGAGCCTGAGCACACAGTAATCGCTTTCTCCGTGTTCTCATTAGTTTATGATCTGTCTAACAGTCCTGTCTAATACGTTATTAGATAGAACTGAACTGATACATAGAAAGACAGTATATGAAAAGGTATTAGTGTATGCCGTGTGGTTGATGTCCAGTGTCGCTGGCTGAGCAGAAATACGTAATCATGTTGTGTCTTGGACCCCTCAAAGTTGCGTTGGAATTTCTCCTTAGCGTAAAGGTTAAGAGGCACATCTATCACTGTTTTCCATGTCTGTAGAGTTAGTTTCTGGAGGAAATTTATAGGCTATAATCTGTGTATTTACACAGCTTATTTTTTAAATGGCGGGTACTGGTGCTCAGCGTACACTAACGTCACTGGTAGTTCCTATAGTGCTGGTTTAGTCCCTACTCAGATGTAGGAGCTAAATTATTTCCTCCAAAAGGTGTTCCTATGACTAAAATCATTCCTAGTTCCTGCGGTGCGAACACGCCAAAACCTGTGTACTTCCGCCAATAGCTCTATGAACTATGAAAAGGTTATAAAGGTTATAATTAATGAAGGTCTGCATGTTTCTCTTATTGTTATACTCACAATTGGTAATTGTTTACTCACCCTCATGTCATTCTAAACCTTCATGACTTTCTTCTTCAAAAAACAAAAGTTGATATTTTGAAGAAGTTTGAACCAAACAGTTATGGTTACCACTGACTTCCACTTAGTCCCCCAACAAAAAAAAAGAGAGAAAACAATGAGACATTTCACAAAATATTTTCTTTTATGTTCCACCGAGAAAATAAAGTCAGTAATTGATGACAGAATGTTAATTTTTGGGTGAACTATCCCTTTAAGTCGCTGTATGTATTAACTGCTTTGTAATGTATGTTTGAATAAATAGAACAAAAAAGGGCAACATGTAATTTATCCATGTCCCATTATAACAGCTTGTAATTTATGCGTCAGTAGTGTTCATTTTGTTTCGGGTGCAGTACCTTAGATTCTCTGTGTGTCTTTGTTTCCTCAGAGAGTACCCCTATCACTACTTCCATCCCTGTTGAACCCTCTGGATCTGGTGCTTCTGGGGCCAGAAGCCCCGACGATCTGTTGAGCAGTGGGAGCGGAGATCAGTCGAGTGGGTCATCTATTGCAAGTGGAGACTCTTCAGGGACGAGTGGTTCTGACGATATGTTGAGTAGTGGGAGCGGTTACCAGCCGAGTGGGTCATTTGTTTCGAGTGGAGACTCTTCTGGGGCCAGCAGCACTGACGATCTGTTGAGCAGTGGGAGCGGTGGTCAGCCGAGTGGATCATTTTGTTCCAGTGGAGACTCTTCTGGGGCCAGTGACACCGACAATCTGTTGAGCAGTGGGAGCGGTGGTCAGCCGAGTGGATCATTTGGTTCCAGTGGAGACTCTTCTGGGGCCAGTGACACCGACAATCTGTTGAGCAGTGGGAGCGGTGGTCAGCCGAGTGGATCATTTGGTTCCAGTGGAGACTCTTCTGGGACCAGTGGCACTGACGATCTGTTGGATAGTGGGAGCAGGGATCAGCCAAGTGGGTCTGGAGACTCTTCGGGATCTGGCAATATCCGAGTAACCTTTTCAGAAAGTGACACAGTTTTATCAAGAGTTGGATCAGCTTCAGGGAGACCTGAGGAGGCTGGGGAGGGAGTCACAGAGATTCTCACTTTCCCCTTCGGCCAGAGCTCAGACCTCTTTGGTGTGGACACCTCTGGATCAGGATCAGGCAGTGGGTCAGGGTATAGCTCTGAAGAAAGTGGATCTACCTCAGACTTTTTCAGCAGCTCAGGAGAAAGCGACGAGAGTGGAGATCTTTCTGGCATCTCCTCAGGATCAGGTTCCAGTGAGTCCTCAGGATTCAGTGGTTTCCCGTCAGGAATTTCCCCCTCTGGAGGATCCAGTGGCATTTCCTTAATTGATGGCAGTGGCTTCATCATGGTTGATAAACCACAGGTAAAGGGGTCCACTGCTCAACAATTAGAACAAGAGTTAGGTGGAAGCCATGTGGATTTCAGCGGATCAGGACATATCTCATGGTCTGGAATGAGCAGTGATATCTCTGGAATGAGCAGTGATATCTCTGGGATGAACGATGACAACTCTGGTATGAGTGGTGATATCTCTGAAGTAAGCGGTGTCCACAGTGGCTCTGGGAGTGGTTTAGCATTTTCTGGTCTGACATTTTTGGAGTCTGGCTTCATTGATCTCACAGAACAATCTCGTGAACAGGAAGCTTCTGGGCTTTTGTTTTTTGGGTCTGGTG
Source organism: Semotilus atromaculatus (assembly GCA_031834385.1). NCBI lineage: Eukaryota > Metazoa > Chordata > Actinopteri > Cypriniformes > Leuciscidae > Semotilus > Semotilus atromaculatus. The sequence continues at coordinate 7,565,865 of JAULUF010000009.1, read as the reverse complement.
AGGGAAGTGGATTTACATCTGGAGGCTATGCCATTGAATCAGGAGAAAGATCAGGGGAATCAGTTAACGGTGATATGACCTTCTTTACCAATAATGGGATGATGGAAATACCCAAAAAGCCCCTCCAAGGAATGGAGCTAGGAAGGGGAGAGGTGGAGTATAGTGGCAACGTCAGGCTGTCCTCAGGTAGTGGAGATGACCAAAGTGAATCCACGGTGAACTCCAGTGATGCTCCTTCAACTGTACTACCTGCTCAAGGGCCATCAGGTCTGTACAGTGATGCTGCAGGGTCTTATTCAGAACCAGAGGGAATCATCAGTCAACTTGACGCTGTTACATCTGCAGCTTTGTCTTCTACCACAGAGCCTGCCTCTTTACAGAGTCCATCTCTCACCGAAGGACCTGATATGAATGGTGAGATTCCTTTTGCATAATATGTGTTAAAATATAGAATAGAGATGCATGACATATCGATACCATATCCGTTATTGGCCAGTATTTACAATTTTTCAATGTATTGTGTTGGCCAGATTTGGATACTTAATTTTGCGTTTGCGTCATTAAAAGTCTGCATGAAATTCATTTGAAAAAAATATTGACCTCTTAATGTTTTATCAAAATGTCATAACATTCTTGTGAAAATGACAGAATTATTTCTGGTGACGTATGTCTTCTCCAATCATTTAGTCCACTTGAACCCCAGCCCACCTTAACTGACTGCAAGCTTGCATTAATTTTTTAGTGCAACACACTCTCAAATACCAATCAAGAACTGATGGATAGAACCAAGTCCCTACCCTATATTTTGTTTCTTTTTTGATAATCTGTTACAATCGGATGATTATCGCCCATAGCATAAAAATAATACTCATGCTCATGGGTGCATCCTAATATAGATATCTATTTCTTCTCACCTCTGGAGACAAAAACTGCTCTTTGCATCATGGTTTCATGTCTTGCTCTCTTTCTTTCTCAAAAACCATAATAGCTTCTCTTAACCCATGTGATCCAAACCCTTGTGGAGCTGGGTTGTGTTCAGTGAAGGATGGGGTGGGCCTCTGTCACTGCCCACCTGGACTGCATGGAGAAGAGTGCCAGTATGGTGAGTCAGACTGAATTTAATCAGTTATACCATAAGGTCTTGTAAAGTCACATAAATTATGGGAACTTTTCAAAATGTTGTTTTGACATTTTGAGAAACATTTTATTATACCTTTAACATATTTTGATGCTGATATTTGTGTTCAAATTAATCAAATGATTGTCTCTAAGTGTCTCACTGTTTGCATTTCAATTATGAATAACTTTTGTTCAGTTTTCTCATGCCTGATTCGTGTCCTCACAGTCCATTTTACAGGTTATGTGGCATGTGTGTGGTTAAGTAATTTTCACCTTACTCAGCTCTTGTGTCCAGATGTCTTTTCAGTGACTGTTCACCTGTGTTGTTTTTGTTCAGCTGTGCCTTTGCTGCAGTCTGGTTTAATCAGCACGCCTGCTAACACCTGGTACATGCTCATACTTCTCGTCCATCTTCACATGAATCTGAACTCTAAAATTCTGCCTCTGTTTCTGGGACTGTAAGAGTGCTGATCTGCTCCTCATGAGAAGCATAAAAACTCATCCCAAGTCAGCACTCTTACAGTAACCACAACTGACTCTGATCTCTCCTTCAATGTACCACAATTTACTGAGTGTGTCTTCTCAGCTTATCTCAGCTTAAGTATTGATGGTATAATTATTCAAGAGATTGGCTTACGGTGTAGAAGCAGCTCCATGAGTTCTGATTCAATGATGCTCTCTGCTAAGCTTGGCCTACCTCAGGGCATCTTCATAGTAGTCAGCTTTAATCGCTAAACCTTTATTTGCAGAGGTTGATGTTTGCCATTCAAACCCTTGCACCAATGGAGCCACCTGTGTGGAGGTAGAGGACACTTTCAAATGCTTATGTCTGCCCAGCTACGAAGGAGACCGCTGTGAGATTGGTATGAGGCTGCTTCAGCTAATTCTACTAACGGTCTTTCAAAAACCTTCAAGGTGACACACAACTCTAGATGTCGCTATGGTGCAATGAGTGTCCCACACAAACAAAGGACGTATTTGGTTTTTTGGGGAGTTTTTCCCAGTCCATTTATGGAAATCTGTTGCAGTTTCGCAGCTAAACCTCAGTGTCATACAGGATGAAATTAAACTAAAACTAAACTATTGCAAGTGGAGACTCTTCAGGGACGAGTGGTTCTGACGATATGTTGAGTAGTGGGAGCGGTTACCAGTCAAGTGGGTCTACACTAAAGCTAAACTAAAGGCTAAAGAAACTACAACCCTTTAGTAACTCAGTCAGAAAGGGGCAGACTCTCTCAACTGAGGGAAACAGAAATTTTCCGTCTAAGCAGAGACCAAAAATATCTAATTTGATTTTTTTCTGCGGGACGTTTCTCTTGGCTTCATATGGAATTTAATCGTCAGTCTACCAGAATACTTACGATTGTGGAAAATCACTTTATCTGTAAAGCTGATATTATGTCACGTAAAAGGCATTTGTCGCTTGATTAAAACACTCACTGGTTTTAAACGCTAAAAGATAAAGTGACTTAATCCATTTCCCTCAGCAAATTCCATCGTACATCTGTGATTTGTTCCTTATTTGCATGTACAGTAAGTATTAAAGGGGTAGTACCAAATATGAAAATTCTGTCATCATTGACTCATCCAAGCCTTTTGTTCAATTTCTAAATGCAAATTAAGAGATTTTTTAATGAAACCTGTTAGATTTCTGTCCCTCTATTAAAAGTAAATTTCATTTTCCAACTTTGATGCTTCAAAAAGCATGAGAATCAATGAGGTTCATTCTCGCATGTCACAGAAGTATGAGTGAGCTTCTGTGTACCATATTTGATGTGCTTTAAGTATTCTGATTTTTTTCTCTTCAGAAGACTTTGTCTGCTTGATTTTTATGGTTAACTTTTAAATATGTCTTTAAAAAAAAATTTAATAAAGCTATGCAAAGTTTTGGTGGAATGGACTTTCAATGGAGGGACAGAAATATACCAGATATCATTAAAAACACCTTAATTTGTGTTTCGATGATGAACAAAAGTCTTACGGGTTTGGAATGACATGAGTATGAGTAAATGATGACAGAATAAAAAAAATTTGGGTGAACTAATACTTTTATCCTGTCAGTGACGATACATTTTGCGATAGTGGTCTTAGAGGTAAAACAGCTGGTGAAACATTGGTAAATTTGCCACGTGATGTTGCTTCAGATCTGCACAGCTGTGAGAAGGGCTGGACTAAGTTTCATGGCAACTGTTACTTGCATTTCTCGGAGAGAAAGACCTGGCTGGACGCTGAGCAACGCTGTCGAGACTTAAACGCTCACCTGGTGAGCATTATCACTCCAGAGGAGCAAGCCTTCATAAACTGTGAGTGCCATTATCCATCTCTGTATGTGTGTTTATGATTCTAAGTATGTGTGTTGTTTCTCTGATTACAAGTAATCAACCTCTTCTTGTAACAGCATACGCACAAGACTATCAGTGGATTGGACTGAATGATAAAACGGTGGAAAATGACTTCCGTTGGTCAGATGGGATCCCCCTGGTATGCCTAAATCTTTCTGAGAATTTTTAATTCTACAAATGAAGAGTTCAGATGCAAAAGCCTCTACGTGCCATTTGAAATTTTCTTCTAGAATGATAATTTTTATCAAGCTTGTATATTAAAGGTCAGTAATTTCACTTAAATGACAATTAATAGGTAATCTTCATTGCCATTTAAGTGAAATTACTGAACTTAAATATACAAGCTTGAGAAAAATTATCATTCTAGAAGAAAATTTCAAATGGCACTTAGAGGCTTTTGCATCTGAACTCTTCAAATACATTCTTAAATATAACAGTAGATGGCAATAAAGAATCTTTGTTTTTAAGAGTGTATAGCTATTTGATTGATTTCAAATTTTTAATTAGATTTTTCTCTTCCTCTGCTTAGCAATATGAAAACTGGAGACCTAACCAGCCCGACAATTATTTTAACTCTGGTGAAGACTGTGCTGTAATGATCTGGCATGAAAATGGCCAATGGAATGACGTTCCCTGCAACTACCATCTACCTTTCACATGCAAAACAGGTCCAGGTATGCACACTACCAAACACTAACAAATCTTATCATTAGCCAAGTTTCCATCCACTTGGCAATCGAATGATCTGAAGTTCGGTAAAAAACCTCATGCGAATAAAGCTGGTGAAAGTGTGTTTCCATCAAACGGCTTTAAAGCGAATAAAAACCTGTGCGTAATGACGTCACATGCTGTTTTGCGATCAAATTGGTATATCGAATTGATTTGAGACATGTTAAGGTGTTTCCATTCATTTTCTCACCGAATTGCACAACATTCAAGCAAACATTTGGGAACTAAGTTTTGCTGCTAGTGGATCGCGCCATAATAACGTTTCCATCAGCGTTTATCGCATAAGCCATATATCGATCAAGATAAAATCCGATGAGATCGACCGTATTTCATTTGAGTCGATATTCATGAAATTCAATCGAATTTTACTGTTTCCATAAGGCATTTTTCATTCGATATCACTTAATGCGGATAAAAACGTGTGGATGGAAACATAGCTATTGTGAGAAAGCATGATGTGATGTTTGAATTTGACTTCATCTCTTCCAGTGACATGTGAACTACCTCCTAAAGTGGAGAATGCCAGGATGTTTGGAAACAAGAAAGATCGTTACCAGGTGAATTCTATCATCAGATACCAGTGCAGTGAAAACTTCATACAGCGCCACCTACCTGTGATCCGCTGCATGGCAGATGGACGGTGGGAGAAGCCACAAGTGCAATGCATATCAAGTAAGCTATTCAAGCATTGCCAAAAACTAGTGAAACCCAGTTTTTGTTCAAATCTGTTAAAAAAAAACTTGATATTTAGATTTAAAAAATATATATTTACACTAGTTCAAAAGTTTGGGCTCAGCCAGATTTTAAAATGTTTTTGAAAGAAGTCTCTTATGCTCACCAAAGCTGCATTTATTTGATCAAAATACAGTATAAACAGTAACATCGTGAAATACTATCATTTAAAAGAACTGTTTTCAATTTGAATATATTTTAAAATGTAATTTACTCCTATGATGGCAAAGCTGTATTTTTAGCATCATTACTCCAGTCTTCAGTGTCACCATGATCCTTCAGAAATCAATCATAATATGCTCATTTGCTGCTCGAGAAACATTTGTCATTATCATCAATGTTGAAAATGGTTGTGCTGCTTACTTTTGAATAGAATAGAATGTTCAGAAGAACAACATTTATTTGAAATTTATATATTTTTGTAATAATGCAAATGTCTTTACTGCCTCTTTTGATCAATTTAATGCATCCTTACTCATTAAAAGTGAGTAAGATTTGTTCACCCCCCCCCCCCCCCCCCCCCGACAGACAAGGCTTAGATTAAAGGGATATCACCCTAAAATTAAATTTCTGTCATTAATTACTCTTAGTACTCTAATTACTCTTAAATTACCCTCATGTTGTTCCAAACTCGTAAGACCTTCATTCGTCTTCAGAACACAAATTAAGATATTTATTTTCTGAATCAGCCATAGACAGGAACGTCATTGCAACTTTCAAGGCCCAGAAAGGTAGTAAAGACATTGTTAAATTAGTCAATGTGACAACAGTGGTTCAACCTTATTGTTATGAAGTAACAAGAATATTTTTTTTGTGTGAAAAATAAATAAAAATAACGATTTTATTTGACAATTTCTTCTGTGTCAATCTCCTACGCTGTTGACGTAGTAAACACAATGCAGCGCTTCTGGATTTTTTGTCAGAATACCGGCTCATTATTGGCCGACGCTGTTCACGTGAGCACCACGACACATGCGTGTGATGCTGATGCAGAAGCTGGCCAATGATGAGCCGGCGTTCTGACGTAGAACCAGGAAGCGCTGCACTGTTTTAACTACGTAAACAACGTAGGAGACAACTCAGTTAAAACAGCTCAAACATGCATTTTAGTCTGGAACTAGCCTTAAAGGTGCATTGTGTAATATTTAGGAGGATCTGTTGACATAAATGCAATATCATATACATAACTATATTTTCTGTGGTGTATAAAGACCTTACTTAATGTTATGTTATTAACCATTATGTTTTTATTACCTTAGAATTAGCCATTTGTATCCTGCGGGTCCCCTTACATTGAAATGCGCTGACATGTTTCTACAGTAGCCTTAAACGGACAAACGCGTTTCGTTACTATGTTGTTCTTCATGCAAGGAAGCAAGCTAAAGTCAGCGATGATGTAATGATGAACAAGTAACAATAATATTCGCAATACCATATCGTTTTACTGAATAATAAAGTGAGCATCATTTCTTAATTTATCTTTGTAAAGAAACCTCATTGCTGAACTGGCTACTCTCTGCTATATCAGACGATGACATCTTTTCCTGTCGGCCACCATAACTTTAGTTGGTTGCAATTCGTAACCTCATCACTACACACTGCACCTTTAAGCCTTGTCTGTGTAACCGGGCAAATACCGTATATTTTAATCATATCCTTCCCTTACATTTAAAAGATAAAAAAATAAAAAAAATCATTTTAAATAATCTCTTTTGTCTATGTACTATATTTAAAAGAAATATATATACAATTTTCTGTAAAAGGTACTGAAAATGTTTTGTTTTTGTTTTTGCATTTATAGAGGTCAAATCCGGACTCCAAAAGGAATCTTCTGTTCATCACTCTCATAAAGCTAGTAAAAAAATATTGGAGAAACATCTCTAAGGAGACTTGAAGAGTTAGAGTTTGGTTTTTAAAACAGTACAAGTTTTATATTTATTTTCCAAGACACTGAATTAAGAAAATACATACATTTCTGATTAAAAAGTGTTATTTTCAAAGACAAGTGCCCATATTGTATTGCCATGATGCAGCGATCTGTCTCATCCCTGCATTAAAAGATCAGAGACCAACAAATCAAATACTAGCAACATTCTTAAAGAAAGCTTTTGCAGAAGGTTTTCCTTTTTGTAAAAGGCACTGAGCGAAGAGCTGGAAGTGCCCAGTTCTTCCTCTTTGAAGGACACAAAAATATTCTGTTTCTCTGCTAGTAAGCCAAATGTTTGGTACATTCACAACGTACATGATGAAATGTGAAATATGAAAACCCAGAAAAGTTTATAGCCATAAAAGATGTTTACAAAAAATCTTATTTATTTCTAATAACCAGACAGATAAGAAAACAACTTGCACAAGGATGTCATTAATTTGTTATGCCTGATTCATAATATAATGTGAAATGAGATTTATTGATTTCTCACAGGATAACACATAGTACATCCATTTTTGACTGGGCGTGTCCATCTTTCCCTCACAAAAGCCATAAATACATAAACAACATCAGACAGGTGGTCAAATCCAGTCAGATTATGAATGTAAACCTAATCATGGAAATTTACTTGATTGTCAGATGTTATCTGTCGCCCAAGACTATGCAGGGCATAGTGCTACATTAGGGGACAAGAAATGATCCTGGATCAGATCTTTCTAATAATAGGTCAGATAGAACTATTAATGACAAGTGCCTTGTGAATATTTTACATTTTGCCTGTTTCAGTGAAGAGACTGCTTACTTAGTACAAGAGGCTGTGCCTCTTTCATCCCAAAGGCTCTTTTATACAGCATAGCTTTATTTTCATCTGATAGTTGAAATGACGAATGCAGCATGAACTGCAGAAGATGCACAAACACAAACATTTCTTTTTTTTCTCATAAGTTAGCCTACAAGCAGAACCATACTCTATGGCATAGAAGACCCATCATTTCTTTCATTGAGATGGATGAGTGACAAAATTCAACAGTGAAAACATGGGGGGAAACTATACTGTCATTGTGATAAACTGTTGTTTATAAAGTAAGAGCTTTTAACATTTTTCAGGAATGTCTTCAGATGAACTTTATGTGTTTGAATAACTGTATTATAGCAAATGCAACTACTTTCCATTAAAACATTCCATACATCACATTTAATACAGGACTGATTTGTGTGTTGGCCAGTAGAGCAAAGAGTAGCAAGGCTAAGAGAGGTTATTCTTAATGTTCAGGTAATGGAAAGAAAATGGTTTTACCTCACCCAACCCAGTTTAGAAATGTATTTTTAAAACCGATGATAATGTTTGCCTAATTGGGTGGAGTGGAAGAAATGAACTCCCCTGTGACTGAATAGACCCCTTTTAGCCACTTCGGACCTGTTTCTCCGAGAGAGCCCAGAGAGCCTTGTTACAGAGTCTGAAGCGCAATGTCTACTGCCATCTTCTGGCTGATTTAATGCATGAGATCTGCTCTGGTATTTTTGTTGTCTACAAATGCCAGAATATTAAATTGCAAAAACAGCACTACACATTAAATATATTTACAAATTCACGTGCACCGACCAATATCTATAATATGCTATAAATGTATTTAAAATATATTGTTATATATTATGTAAAATATATGCATTTAATGTATTTATGTAATATTTTAACATGACTAATACATATATAAAAAAATATTGCTATTACCAGTCCAGGGACGTGATATTCATAAATAAATAAAGTTGTATTTAATAAAAAGCACATGCAAGCAGTAGTACTGCTTTCTGACTCCATTAGTCAGTAGCACAATGTAAATGGTCAGATTTGTTCTTAACATACTGCCTATGTTTATGCAACTGGCCCCAGGTGTTGAAAAGTCATAGATCACACTTCATAATGTACGATCACACACATAATGTAGCAATTCACCCCATGCTTTTGACTTAGAGAAGGGAATCCAAAGCTACATATCTACGAATCTTTTATTTCAGAATATTATTTTGAGATTAAAAGATCACCTAGTCTCACACACATATTTATTTCTGAAAAAGCATGTTGAATCTCTTCCTCAGTTTGAGCCACAAACAACAAGCAGAAATATTTAACATATTTATTAATATTGTTAAAGACAACGTGTTTTACAAAATATACTCAATATTTGCAGTTGTACAATTCTATTCCAATTTGGTTGTTTACATTGACTCAGATAAAATCGAGTTATAAATGTATAAACTGTAGTATAAAGTGTAGAGCAACTGCAGTGCAAACGAGTCAATTGATGTGAGCCATTCTCTTAACGTGACATTTCAACGTGAAAACAAGTGTTTTAAATTTCAATTTAAACTTTCAATTTCTAATTTACAGCACTGTTTCTAACAGACCCATACTGTATATAAATGTACCCTAGACAGTCGAGATTAGTTCAGAGAAAATATTGTAGACAGTATTTATGTGCTTACAGAAAATTACAAGTTGACCTTTTTCCTGTGTGCTAAAAGGCCGAATAAGGTTTTATTCAACTATTGGACATTAACACTAGTGGGATGTAATATTTAAGACCGGTGAAAGCAGGTAGGTTGCTTCATGGATAGGTTTTCTCACCTTGGTGGCCAAAGATAATAAGGAATAACAGTAAAAGATAGTTACTTATAGTTTGTATATTTCATTATAAATCAGGACATCCATTTTGAAATACAAGAATGTTCATTGGCTGTGAGACTAACAATTTTAGTAAAGCATTACAATTAGTCTCCTTTTTCATTTAAGGTTTATGTTTTTAAAATTTTGTAAAGTTCTCTGAAACTTGCTTAAAAGGTTATTTCATAAAATTGAAGTTTAAAAATGATATCAACTGAACCCTTCAAAAGTACATGAAAATAATGACATCAATACAATAAAATACAGAGCAACAATTGAAACTAATGTATATTGAAACAAATCATCAGCTATAACCAGCAGACACACTTCAGGCAAAAGCAGTGCAGAGTCTTCAGCACATTTACTAATCATCACAGCCCAGCAGCTCCATGCGTAGAGTTATCCGCTCGTGCCACTCCCAGGGCAGAAACCGCACAAATCGGGCAAAGAATGGAGGCTCAAACAAGTTCTTTTTATATGTGTTATTGTCAATGTTGCCTTGGAAAATCTACAGAAAAAAACAACAAAAGACATTTCAATTAGTCAGATGAAATGAACATAACTAAATGTAATATTTATGAGCTTTGAGGCTTTTGTTCAATTTTAGAATTCTGTTAAAATAAAAACTTGATAAAGGAAAATAGCTCAGGTGGAGTTAGCTCTTTTTTTATTTTTTATTATTTAATTTCCTCTTAGTATCCAGATCCCAACATGGAAAGCTGGGAGTTCATTGACAATGTAATCCTGATATTCACTGTACCCAACAAACAAAAAAGTATGAGTGGCAGCATGCAATACTGCACCCTACAATAACGATTTAATGTAATTGAACAAAAATACAGTAAAAGCATGAAAATTTTGAAAAAATTCTATGTTTTTAAGTGTAATTTATTCCTGTGATGGCAAAGCTGAATTTTCAGCATCATTACTCCAGTTTTCAGTGTCACACAATCCTTCAGAAATCAGTCTAATTTGCTGATTTATTATTATTAATATCAACATTTTGTACATATTTACTGATTTTTTTTTTCAAGATTCTCTGATGAATAGAAAGCTCAGAAGAACTGCATTTATTAGAAATAGAAATTTTTGTAACATTATAAATGTCTTTACTGTCACATTTGATCAATTTAATAATTCCTTACTGATTAAACATATTAATTTGTTTAAAAAATATAAATAAACAGGAGAACGGTTTAACAGCAGTATATAAATAAAGCAGAGATATTGTCATCGCTGTAACCTTATCTGTTCTCCTTATTTGATCCTTTACAATGCTCCATGTCTGTCCGTCATTACTGTAAGCGAGCTTGAAGGCTGAAACAAATTGCACAACTCCAAAGTCTTTTGCTCCCTGAGTGATGATGCCTGTGATTCTTTTAGGTTTCTCCAAATCCAGCTGTGACATGAGAAAAAACACATTAAACATCAGACTACGGTCCACATTTACCTTCAAAATAATTGATGTTAAATAAGAAAAATAATGGAATAGCGTTAGCTACGGATTTCGACAGTTATTCTTGTCTTTAGGTATATCTATGCATGTCCTGTTCTGATTCTTTAGCAATTACGATTTCAAGGAATAAATCCACCACTCCCTTTATTGATGAAAAGGGAAACAACAGCAGATAGAAAATCAAAACAGCTTTCTAAAAGCTAGACACGTCATCACACAGTCTCACCTGGAGCCACTCTGAGCGATTATTGTTTGCCGCCGCCCAAGCGTTAGTCTTGCCTTGCTTGTCCAGGCGAGCGTAGTGGGGATACCAGGTAAAGGCATCTATACTCCAGGTACGGAAAATACTAGATGCTGTAAGCTGTACGTCGGAGATGAGACGGGACTTCATGCCCAGTGGATCAGTGCAACCGATTGTGCTGGACTGCACTGTCATGTTAGGGAAAATGAGAGTGCTAAATGCTAAGAATTAGTAAACATGAAAACAGTGATTTATAGTTAGCTCAACTAAATTTACCATTAAGCTCGCAACCCACAAGTTCCATTCGGAGAGTACAAGCTTTACGGCACACCACAGGAATGATGCGAATATACTGGGCCACAATGGGAGGGTCAAACATGTTTGTCTTTGTTCCATCATTGTCTGTATTTCCCATAAACACCTGAAAAAATACTGAGTCAGGGAATGATAATAGCTTTAAGCACTTAAGGAAGGCTTGTGCTGTATTGATAAAGTTGTATTTCTTACTCTGTCTTTTCTCTGGCCATCCGCTCTGTACACGGTGTACGTTTTGCCATCAAAGCTGGATGCCACCTTGAAAACCTTGACAAACTCAGCTGTCCCCATGCGGCTGGCTCCTTGGGTGATGATTCCAGTGAGACGCATCTTCTTCTGCATGTCAATCTAAAATGAGAAAATCAAGAAGAGGAAGTGTGAACATCATGTACACAAAAACAAACTGAAACATTTTAGTCCCATCTTGTTCCTCTATTGCATTGTTGCCCAACCCTGTACCTGGAGGCACACCAACAGCGCACACTTTGGATGTCTCCCTTATCTGACCCATATATTTCTGGTCTTGGAGTCTCTACTAATGAGCTGATGAGTTAAATCAGGTGTATTTGACTAGTAAGAGTTTGAAAATGTGTACTGTTGGTGTGTCTCCAGGAACAGGGTTGGGAAACACTGCTCTATAGCATGATGAATATTTGTCTCAGTAAAAGCCCTGAGGAATCACTTTTAGAAGGATTTTTCCAGCTGATGAACAGTTATGTTTATTGATATGTGCACAGTTGTGTCATAAATGTGGTGAGAACATGAAATACATATACTGTATATATATATATATATATAGTTTTTTCATCCAAGTTTTCATCTTTATTTTGTGGGCTGTTGGAAGAACAGTTTGTGTATACAAGCAAGTATCTAATCCATTTACTAAATTTATTGTGTTGTGGAAGCGTTACATTGATGATGCACAGAGTCTCAGTTTTTAGAGTTTCATAGCCTTGTTAATGCGAACAGTGCTTACATTGACATTTAAGATGGATCCAGTAGGATCAAATAAATTTTTTCTATGTTAATGTTATTTACACTGAAACTGGGTTGAAACTAGTTTATATCGTAACCCCCACTGACCGTAACATGCTATTAAATGGGTCATCGTATCTCCCTGTTCCTCTTAAGTCTTCCCTACATATCTCCCAATTTAGCCGCATTCTTAGAATCTGTAGTGGAGATTAGGATTATCAACATCAAGCAGAGATCTTGGCAGACAGGTTCAGGCAGAGAGCTTACAATGAGGAGTGGATTCAATCTGCTGTAGAACGTTTTAGTAACTCTTCTCAAGATTGCCTGGTCAAGAGATCTAAATGTAAAGAACAGCGAGTTAATTGCTTTATCCAAAATTCTCCATTGGCAAATTAAGACATTGAAGGTATAATTCAGAAATACTGGTACATTGTTGAGAGTGACCCCAATCTGCAATTGATTTTTGGATAACCACCTCATGTGGTCTAAGAGACCTCCAAATATACGCAGTGTGCTAGTAAGAACTGATTTATCTGTTCCTCACCCAACACATTTTTTTGTTGCTGAGTAATACCTTCTGGTAACTGTAAGTGTGGAGGTTGTCAATGTATTTTTATGCATAAAACACAAACTTTTTATCATCCATATACAGGGAAAACCAAGATCTGAGGAACGATTTCTTGTAAATCAGCTAATGTCATGTTGCATTGCCCTTGTGGACTTTAAAATGTGAGAAAAACAAGCAGACAGCTTAAAATTCATATTGCCAAACATTAAAGTGCTATCAGGCATCATAACCCTAGAAGTCCAGTAGCACAACACTTTCTTTAAGTTGAGTCATTCGATTTCTACACTGCAATATATTGGCATTGAAGCAGTCAAATTACACTAAGATCAACAATTTGCTTCTAAAACGTGAAGCATATTGGATTTAAATTTTGAACACATTATCACCTTGTTGTGAATTATTTACAGTGTATGTCTTTAAGTATTATCTACAGCTTTATTCTATATTTTTTAAGGGTGTATTATGTAGAATACTTAATACATATGGGAAGTATATAGTAGGCTACTCATTGGATGCGGTTTTGGCGTAAGTGACGTGTTCTCCGTTACGCATACAGAGCTGTCAAAATATGACGCACATTTGAGTGTAGGACAAAAGTTACTGATGAAGTGAGTTTATTTCCTGACTTTATATTTGTAATACTGGATGTTTATACTGCTGAGATTATTTCTAACATTAAGCCTGTAAGGGTCATGGCTTATCTTGCTAATATTGGCCATAGCCTACCTCGTTTAACTATGGTTATGCATCTTTATAAGATATTCTATATGTATTATATTCTGTTTACTAGTTCCTTATTCTGCTAAACACTTTGAGAGAGCCGTTGAGATTGTTTAATTGGCAATGTTTATCAGTATGTGGGCATGTATGTTTAACATTTAGTTATTTACTTCTGTTTATTTGTTTATTGCAGAAACTACCTCCAATGCATAATTAATATATTCATATGGTGAAACCCTGCACATAAATAAAAGGTGGAAAAGATATGATGATTCAGTGGGGCAATCCCCAACAACCTAATAACAGAGTTGTTTTTGCTTGGATTATTGTATTATTTTGTGTTTTGTGTTTGTATATTTTCTTTTGCACTCAGATATTCTTTTATTGATATGTTTATTGTTTTCAGTTAATTGATGTTTTCACTTTTATTATAGTTATGTGATTCGTTTGTTGCCCTTGTGTTGAGTTTATATTTATAATTTTTTTTAGTGTTTTGTCATGTGGTTGATCATGTGATGTATACAGTTTACTCATAAACTGATAAGCCCATATACGCCATATAACTACAGTTACATGGCATCTATGGGCTTATCAGTTTATGAGTTGATTGTCTGATAGAGCGCCACTTGGCTCGAAACGTCCCCTTGGGTGAGAACAAAGATTTTTTTGGAGCTGTGGTCTGCCAACTTTTCCTCTTTTTTTTCTTCTTTTTTTACAGCAAATGAACAGCAAAACCATTGACAGCTAATCAGAATCCAGTCAACTTTAAAAGAGCTCGAGCAAAACTGCAGCACACGGTTATAATAAACAGAACATAATTGTCCATTCCAATGGCTGTGGACAGTAAAATAGTTATCATTAGAGTTATCTTTATAGTTATCGTTCTTGATGTGAACAGGCCATAAACACATTTATTTACTTTGCAAGCAACAAATGCATAGGATGGCTGTACAATTAAGTTAATACTTTTAATAAAACAGTAAAACTATACTATATATATAAAAAAAAATCTCTTCCTGGTGTGGTAAACCAGAAATGCCCTTTAAAAAGTTCAATCGAAAAATATGGTTTGCATTTGTTAGTAAACATTTGAAAACACTTGAATGCAACAATTGTTTTTGTATTTTACAAGGAATTGCTTCAATTTGTGTGGCACTTAATACAGATTCAATAAATTAAACTACTATAAAGAACTTTTCCTTTAGCGTATCTTGTTTTTAGATTTTTTGGTATTATACTTATGATATTAAGTAAGATTATAAGTAACATTTTTAATAAAAAGTTTGTAAACAATTCTACCACTTATAAAGTTTCAATAAATTCTAAAAAGTATAATTGTTTTTGAAAATTAGTTTTTTTCTTATTACTAAATAGGCAAAAAAAAATAATAATAAAGCTTCAATCAAAGGGCTGATTAACAAACCTCAATCCAGGGGTTCTTGTCTTGGGGTGCCGAGCTCCAGGCGTTGACAATTCCCTGGTTGTTGAGTCGCGCAAGCTCCGGTCCCCAGTGCTGCAGCCCAAGAATGCCAGAGTGTACAGAGGAAGCCGAGATCTGGGACTCTACGATTCCTCCTTCCTCCATTCCCAATAAATATGTACAGCCTGCACCATAAAAGATGGTGGCATGAATTCTACTTTATATTCTCTTCCTGTTGCACGGCTTATTGCTACCTGACTTACTACAGCCGTTAAGAAGCTATACCTCAGATACTCTGGAATTTGTAATCAAACCCTCAAAACTCAGGGTCAGCGAAAAGGTACTCTAAAACTTATATTATGACACTCAGAATTAAATGACCTCTTAGAAACTAAACACCAGGAAAATATTACCAGCATATAAAAACTCACGTAGCTGACATTGCTTCCCAACATACGGAGAAGGGCACTGGCAGGTGTAGTCGCCATCCAGATCACGACACAGGCCTCCATTCTTACAAGGTTGGTTTTCACAGTCATTCACATCTGTGTAAGAACACCAAAAATAATACAGCCATGTCAATGTGATTATAACACAAACAGTAAGTTGGACATGTTGTAACAGGATGCTTCTCTGCAGAGGAAGGGAGGTGTCATGTAACTGCAGCTGAAGTATGTATAATTATTAGTGTGGTGACAGGTGTTTGGTGGCACAATGCTCACGCAGGTCCTTGCAGGATTTCTAATTTTACTCTAAGGTGATGATACACAGGGCAACTTTTTGAGCAATGTTGCCATCAACGGGCAACCAGACGAGACACACACCACCAATCTAAATTATCCAGATAGAAATGAATTGCCCATTTTCAATGGGAAAGAGCCCAAGCAACAATCGCACAGCAAGATTGCCCAGCAACATGGGCAACCTGGCTGGTCTTCCAGCTTGCACGATCAAACCTCTACAGCTAATCAAAAATGCTGCAGCTAGAGTGGTTTTTAACGAGCCGAAGAGAGCACACGTCACTCCTCTCCTCACAAAACTACACTGGCTTCCAGTTGCAGCTCGCGTCAAATTCAAGTCACTGACGCTTGCTTATAGAACAACCACTGGCTCTGCTCCCTTTTACCTAAACTCATTACTTCAGACTTATGTCCCATCCAGAAATTTGCGCTCTGCAAGCGAACGGCGTCTTGTGGTGCCACGTCAAAGAGGCACAAGATCTCTTTCTCAGACCTTTACCATGACTGTTCCCTGCTGGTGGAATGACCTTCCCAACTCAACCAGGGCTGCTGAGTCCGTAGCCATTTTCAAGAAACGGTTGAAGACGCATCTCTTTCGGTAGCACTTGTTCCAGTAATACTAACACTTTCTCTTTCTTTCTATTTAAAAAAAATATATAATAAAAAAAATTGTATGGGTTCTACGTTGGATTAAACTGTGAAAGGTTATAGCACTTACATTTTGTTGTCCTGCTGTTAGTTTAACTGCTTCTATGGTTCTCATTTGTAAGTCACTTTGGATAAAAGCGTCTGCTAAATGAATAAATGTAATGTAAATGTAAACATTGCTCAAAAAGTTGCTCTGTGAGTTCTGTGTCTGAATTTCCAAAAAACTGCAGCTGCAGCAAAATTGCTGAAATTAAACACTGTGCAGGATGCTAAATTGGACTGAAAAACGCAATAAATGTCACTTGCCAGCAGACATGCTGTACCATTTTTTTGGTATAGATTTCTAATGATGTCTAATTGAAGATGTCAGCGAGTCAGAAATACTGTAGCAGATTCCTGCTTTAACCCCTTGACTGTCAATATTTTTAAAACAATAATATCTTAGTAAAAACCTAAAGTAATATTGATAAACTATATATCATTTGAAAGCTTACAATCTCTAGTTTTCATATTTGGTGTACAGAGGAGCAGCAATTTATCAATTTGCAACAAGAATATTTCATATTCATTAGGCATGTTAAGGCCTTTATTTTGAAATAGCCACAACATCTGCAAAATGAAGAAATGTGTCAATTCTCATTGATCTTTTGACTCCCTGGTTCCACTGTATCTAACATTATGTGGTGGACCATTATTTGGGTGTTGTCTGCTATAGGTACACTTTATGACATAGGACTTTATTCCAAAGTATACACACTCACACGCCAGCTATAGTCCTATGTTTGGCAATAATCCTTGGCTGCATCTGAAGTCGCATACTTCCCTACATACAGTGAAGAAAATAAGTATTTGAACACCCTGCTACTTTGCAAGTTCTCCCACTTAGAAATCATGGAGGGGTCTGAAATTGTCATCGTAGGTGCATGTCCACTGTGAGAGACATAATCTAAAAAAATTCAGAAATCACAATGTATGATTTTTTAAAATATTTATTTGTAAGACAGCTGCAAATAAGTATTTGAACACCTGAGAAAATCAATGTTAATATTTGGTACAGTAGCCTTTGTTTGCAATTACAGAGGTCAAATGTTTCCTGTAGTTTTTCACCAGGTTTGCACACACTGCAGGAGGGATTTTGGCCCACTCCTCCACACAGATCTTCTCTAGATCAGTCAGGTTTCTGGGCTGTCACTGAGATACACGGAGTTTGAGCTCCCTCCAAAGATTCTCTATTGGGTTTAGGTCTGGAGACTGGCTAGGCCATGCCAGAACCTTGATATGCTTCTTTACAGAGCCACTCCTTGGTTATCCTGGCTGTGTGCTTCAGATCATTGTCATGTTGGAAGACCCAGCCTCGACCCATCTTCAATGCTCTAACTGAGGGAAGGAGGTTGTTCCCCAAAATCTTGCAATACATGGCCCCGGTCATCCTCTCCTTAATACAGTGCAGTCGTCCTTGACATGTGCTGGTTTAAGCAGGGGAACCTTCCGTGCCATGCATGATTTCAAACCATGACGTCTTAGTGTATTACCAACAGTAACCTTGGAAACGGTGGTCCCAGCTCTTTTCAGGTCATTGACCAGCTCCTCCCGTGTAGTTCTGGGCTGATTTCTCACCTTTCTTAGGATCATTGAGACCCTCACGAGGTGAGATCTTGCATGGAGCCCCAGTCCGAGGGAGATTGACAGTCATGTTTAGCTTCTTCCATTTTCTAATGATTGCTCCAACAGTGGACCTTTTTTCACCAAGCTGCTTGGCAATTTCCCTGTAGCCCTTTCCAGCCTTGTGGAGGTGTACAATTTTGTCTCTAGTGTCTTTGGACAGCTCTTTGGTCTTGGCCATGTTAGTAGTTGGATTCTTACTGATTGTATGGGGTGGACAGGGGTCTTTATGCAGCTAACGACCTCAAACAGGTGCATCTAATTTAGGATAATAAATGGAGTGGAGGTGGACATTTTAAAGGCAGACTAACAGGGGGTCTAACTTTGAGGGTCAGAATTCTAGCTGATAGACAGGTGTTCAAATACTTATTTGCAGCTGTATCTTACAAATAAATAGTTAAAAAAAATCATACATTGTGATTTCTGGATTTTTTTTTTAGATTATGTCTCCCACAGTGGACATGCACCTACGATGACAATTTTAGACCCCTCCATGATTTCTAAGTGGGAGAACTTGCAAAGTAGCAGGGTGTTCAAATACTTATTTTCTTCACTGTAGGTGAAAATGCAGTATGTGACAAAAGAAGTATATATGAATTCACAGTACTCATAAGAGTAGGCAAAAAGTACCTGGATGACCTACTTCTTCCGGCAAGATTCTGAAGAGTGCATACGATGAACACTTTCCTATCCCATGAGGCCATGTGAGAGGATTTATAAATGGTAGTGAAGCGACGTAACTGACGCTGGTAGGTCACGTGATAATGACAATACTTTTTCAGTGGTCGAGAAGTTATTACTTGTTTAAAATAAGTACCTGCTCAAGAGAGTATGCGATTAGGACACAGCCCTTGTCTATTCCCATAAACTGGCCATAAATTCCTATTCCCATAAATCCCCACTAAGGGGCAAACTTCTCTTAGAAAAAAATGGCAAATGGTATAAAATGTAAGATGCATAGATTTTTTTTGCTGTGTAAATTACCATTCAAAAATATAGGGTGTAAAGATATCTCTTATATATATCTCTTATATATATATACGTTTTTACTGTATTTTTTTTATCAAATAAATGCAGCTTTGGTGAGCATAATTTGTTTTATAAAGCATTAATAAAAATCTAACCAACCTCAAACTTTTGAACAACGGTGTTAGTGTATATTTTGTGGGCTGCAGTTTACCACTTTTGGTCTTCTTGGAAAAGTATTACGAAACTAATATCCAAATCATTCTAGCAGATTTTTTTATTTATTATTTATTTATTTATTTTTTTACAATTTTGATTAGAAAATGACACAGAATGGCTATAATTAAAAAGACATACATATTTTCATCCCAACAACAGAAGTTGTTTTGTTCCTAAACTGTTAAGAGGATTGCAGAACACACAAAAAAAACATAACTCTGCCCAAACATTTGGCGCACACACACACACACACACACACACACACACACGATTCAATCTGGTCTTGAGGACTCCTAGAATATTAGATCATCCATTCGAACAAAACTAAAAGAAAGATATTTGATTAATGAGCAAATTAACAGTAAGCCAAATAGTTCAAACAAACAAATGAGCTTAATGAGATTTAGTTTAGTGTCTGATTGTTTGAATTTGGCAAATACATTAGATGGAAATATTTTAGAACCTCCTTAATGCCCAAAGGCTGGACTGCACTGTTCTTCTTAAGTATTAAAGCTCTTTGGCTTGATTAAGGCTTGCCTAATTACACTGAAGCTACCCTTGTGGTGAATATTCCTGGCTGCGTGTAAAGGCCTTCCAGTGCTATTGCTTGTCTAATATCTGTAAAATCAGCATTTTTCACTTTACATGCATTTTAACCCTTTGATGCATGAATTAATTAAAGATTTTATTTTTACTTAATGTATTTCTACCTTTAGAACGAGAATAACCAATATCCTTTTTATTTTTGCAATAGTATGCATTACGGTTTGGTCCACTGCAATTTTGTATTGAAGGAGTTTAGAGGTATCTGGTAAATCCCAACTTTGATCAGCCATTTTGAATTTATGTCATGAATAAAAATCTAAATGCCATAAAAAGGGGAAAGGTGAACTACAGTCACAAATAACATCCTTATGCAAATGCCTTATTGGACAAGAACACAATGTAGCTACCATCAACTGTTTGGTTACCAGCATTCTTCAAAATGTCGTCTTTTGTGTTCAACAGAAGAAAGAAACTCATTTGGAACACCTTGAGGCTGAGTAAATGATGACAGAATTTTCATGTTCAGAGAACTATCCCTTTAAAAACATGTAGTTTATTTAACAAGACATTGGATAATTATTTAACTCTGTGGTAGCTTCTTTAAACTGTGTTGAATGTCTTTTGTTTATGGATCCTTGCATAAACAATTGTCAATTATAGGACTTATTAACCTAAATATTATGAAATAATGGCTGTACATTTTACTTCTGAAGACATTTTTGAGTGTTTCCACATGATGTTGCAGTGGTTAGGTGGTACAAATTGTGACTATGATTCTACGAAGACGTGAATGCTTTTAACAAGTCAGAATCTCTCAATTATGGTAATTCTGACCTTACGTGATGGTGGTTTGGATGTATAAGCATAATCTGAATGGTTAAAATGGCTTTAAAAGATGTGTCCACTCTAGTGGACATCAGGCAGCAAAGAGTTAAAACCATACATGGAAATGGACTGTGGACTGGAAAATTTTAACAAAGCCTATTTAAAACTCACTATGGTTACAGCTCTCCCTATCCACCACTGACTGCTCAACATCCTGGGTGTGTCTGGTGTTTACACCAGTGCCATTGCATGTACAGCACCACACATTGTATATACACATACACACATATATACATACACATTATACCAATGAAACAAAGTGGAACAAATGATACAGCACGCAGTAACTGAAGTCTCTCTGCTGTAGACTTGCAGCCACAAGAATATTCGCCATGTAGGAGAAAATTAACCACCAAATGCATTACACGGACTCCATGTATTGCATAACTGGGCATAAATGAGTCTTAATCAGCCTTACCCATAGGACATGAAAAGAAAATCATCAATCAATTTGTGATAAAGTTGTCGCTTTCAATACACTATTATATTTAAACAGAAATTTGTTCTGCTATGAAGTCCCAATGTGTGTGATCATTTAGTTTTAGTAATTGTTTAGTTCAACAATTGAAGTTTTCCTTTTGAGGTTTTATATACAAACATCCTTCTAAAACCATTCATTAGCCCATTGGAGTGATCATTATAGAGTTTTTATTTAGTGCAATAGATACCGACAAAGCTTGTTGTAAATCTGAAATGAGTGGTTCAAAACTTACTGATTTGGCAGTGTGCACCTTCAAACCCAGGTTGGCATTTGCACACATACTCATTAAAAACGTCTCCTCTTCTGGCGTTAACGATCACCTCACATGTGCCATCGTTTTTACATGGGTTTGGGTTACAAGGACCTGTTAAGGAGAACAGGAGTAAGTTATGATTTGAGCCTCACAATATGGTCAAACCCATAGAAAAAAATTAATCTTTAATTGTTTCTCCTAGACAGCAATGAGATTTAAAGGAGAGCAAATGAATACTTGTGCCCATGTCTCTCATATTTTTCATTTGAGTATAAGAGTAATCTGATCCTTGTTTCAGCAGAGATCTCAACAATGTTCCAAACTGTGTTTAAATGTGCCATTTTTTCCAACTTTTATGCTATGCTACCCACATATTTATATTTTGAATTTGTTTTATTGAAATTGTATGGCATCTACAGTATCTGAGACAAAGTTGTTACTCAAATGAAAAGCAGCCGAAAACATTTCTTCTCCTAAGCTATGAAAGAGCAACCTTTGTTCTGAGCAATAAGGTTTTCCACAGGCAATAGGGTGACCCATTTAAACCTAATCTGAAATTTAAATGAGGATTAAACCAGTAAAATTCAGATAAACAACATTTCAAATTCTGACCATTCTCAGTGGCATTGCAAGTATCTCCAGCAAATCCCTCGGCACAGATGCAGAAAAAGGGATCTTCTCCAATGCCAGTCACACACGTCCCACCATTATGACACAGGTTCACCTTGCAGTAATCTCCTACAGAGAAACACATAAGCAGGAGTGAATGGAATTACAAAGATTAGACTGGAATTAGTTCTTATTTTATAATTTGGCAATGGACGGAGTGGTCCTGCATATTAAGCTTCAAGAGATACAAAAGAACCAAGAAGCGCTTTTCACGCTTCTGAACAGGATCAGGAGAGTACAAAAGATAAGAGATGTGAGCAGCATAGCCAATGTGCATGTTGAACTTTCGAAAGTAGATGTATATTTTTCAAGGATAGGAAAGATTCTATGGCATAAGTGAACATAAAAAGTGCTTGTATTGTGATAACTGTGCGTGTATGTGCATGAGTGCAGCACAAAATATCAGAAGCAATAATGATCAAACAAAACAGCCGCCCAATTAAATGCTGCTCATCTTCTGTTTAGGAAGCACACCATTCATTGCGCATCATTCTGGCTGAACAACATGTTGGAATAAAAATTTAAAAAAGGCATGAACAGAATGCAAAACCATGAAATGCTCTTAGGCACACGTTTATGTGTGAAATGTTACACAACATGCTTCCTAAGAAGCTGGGAGATTTGCCCTCTGAGCTCATTAATATGTAGAGGTTAAGACGGGCTTCTTTGAATATGCTTGAGCAAGAAATTTAAGGAACTTTTCTTATACAACTTTGCACAGATTTACTTTCCAGAATTTTGTAGTTGTGAGTAGGAGAGGTATGACGAGATCTCATCATACCCGTGAATTGAGATCTCACGATATTAAAAAGTGACGATATTTCTCGTCGAGTTTAAAAGCTATTTTGCTATATCGGCATGGCTAAGTTGAGTTTGTGGCAAAATCTTTTACAGTGTTTGCATTATATTGTTGTTCTGTCTTTTGCAGCTTATGATTATTCATATTTAGAAAGTAGAACCAAAGCGACATTCATTACAAGATGATTAGTGTAGGGCCATCACGATTCCTCAATTAAATTAGGGTTACATTAAATAAATAACAAAAGTGGCGAATTCCATGGACTAGAATTATTTATTATTTATTTAGGTCATTTTAAAGGCTAATTGGTCACTTAGGTCTATTTTTATTACCACAAAAAATATCCAATTGCTTAATTAAATGTCAAAATAATTGACCAATTACTCGATTACCAAAATAATTGTTAGTGAAAGCCCTATATTAAATGTTAAATGATAGGTAAAATGTATCTGTATTGTTTTGCCATTTTGTGACTTTCAGTCAAATAAAAAAAGACTATTTTTCCAGTCATATTTTGTCATTGAAGATTTCTTAAATATAGTGTTTCTCAAAAATATCACCTTGTCTCGATCTCGTGAACCCAATATCATGTATCCTATCATCTCGTCTCGAGAGCTAAGAGTATCGCCAAACAAACCCCTAGTTGTGAATCATATTTTCCAGAGTGCAAATCTCTTCCCACAGAGTCTGCAGTGGATTTGTTCTTCATTGGCCCTGACATCACCGTATCATCTGGATGGTTCCAATTCCAATTTATTTATAAAGCATAACATAATACAATGTTGACCACCGTGCTGTACAAACAGTAAGACATTAAAATATAACACAAATAAATAACTAGCTAAGCAAGAAATCTACTCTCAGACTCTTAAACCCACAGACACTTAAAAGTCTTATACACCAAAAAGATCTTCAGACTCTTAAACCGGATGCCTGTGACAACATTACCTTTATGATCAAAATATAAAAAATAAGTTTTTAAATGCCTTTTAAACTCATTAAGGTGAGTTAGGTGACACTAACTAATGGTTAACACTTATTGAGATCCACTTCATATTAAATTCATCTTCATTCCATTTAAACAAAATATTAATTTGGATAGACTAAATATGATCTCATGAATAAGACAAATAAAGACAGATCATCCAAAAGAAGTTTGAACAAAATGTAAATTTAACGAGACAGATGGCTTTTGTTAGCATGAATCAACCTACTTGATCAAAACTCAACCCTACTTTAATACGATGGCCAGTAAGAGTAAAACAAGATGGTCTAAAATGGATTGAAGACAAAAAACTGCATCAAGTACAAATCTATGAAATGTTCAGTACCACAAATAAACTCCTTCCCACAATAAGACACATTCAGTCATTCACTATTGAAGTAATGCAATAATATAATTTTATTTTGTTTGCTGTATTATGTCAAATTTGGTGTAACAGAGGGACGCCCATAACGGCAAAAAGCAAATCTATGTAAAATTATTTAAATGACAAATTTTAGGCTTCAACCTATTTTAATTTCAGTGAAGCAGTGACACTCGATGTATTTAGCAGAGTTCGACTGGGGAAAAAAGAGTATTAAATAAAAAAGCACAAAAAATTTAGGCTACTTAGAATTTAAGATTTTACTCACCATTCACGGTACAAATGCTGAAAATGATTAAACTGCCAAAAACTATAGAGGACCGAACAAGGTTCCAGGTCTTCATATTGGTACTCTGCTGTCTGTTTGTTTTTCAAGTCTAGGAGCTTTTTCTTTACCACTAAGTCTCCTGACGTCATCCTCAAACGTGGAGCAGCGAGACGCGCTCAAGCACAGGGCGCGCGCACCGTTTACGCGCACGGCTCAGCTGTTTGAGATCAGTAACGGTAGTCTGCGCTTTAAAGGAAACGGTCCGAGTATAAATATTATGCAGACGTGTTTTCCGGGTGTCGCGTTGAACTGTTAAAGTATCTGCCTTGTACTAATGCATTATTATTTGGGGCGATTTTCGACTACATTAGAAACTCCCCAAAATTGGCCAATTTAGCAATCCTATTATTCCCCAGCTGAAAGGCAATAGTAAGCATCCCATTACATGTGTTGTTAAAAAAAATTATATGTCTGCCATTTGCTCTTTGTGTGTATCTTCTCATCGTAATTAAAGAAATTTATGCTGCAGGCAGAACGTCCACTCACCATTCACTTCCGTGTTGGGTATGCGGTAAAGCACGTGATCCAGTTTAATGCAACCAGATTGGTTAACTTACTTCCGAGTTCGACATTTCCTTAAGGATCTGCTTGAATGGTGAAGTTCAACACCTAGTGTCTAATAATAATAATAATAGTCAAAGTTATCTGATTTTAATATCACATTTAGGTAACCCTATTTGCGCACTATTTCAAAAATGTAAACTAGTTTGTAACCGCAACGTTTTAGTCGTGTGGTTAATTAATATAGAGTGGGCGGGCTATATGTGTCTACCGCACTGTTGTTAAAGTAACAGTCAGGAAAACAAACGTCTGGATTCACCGTGCCATTCAATCGAATGCATGTCCGACTGTACACTTAATTTGATCACGTTTACAGGTCTGGCCAGGAGAATAAGTAATCAAACGAAACGACGGTAAGTACCGGCACGTGGAGGTTTGACATATTCGTCATCATGGACGTAACGTTAACTTATACAACAGTCCACTGGGTTAACTTAGCTGACTAAGCTCACATAGCTCATTGAGTAAACACATACACACATGTATATAACAACTCTGGGTCGGATTTGTATCCAGTAGGGTTAGACTCAAAGGTGTTTCGATTAATTTATTGTCTGTTGTCCTGCATTGAATCACGTGACTTAGTTGTGTTTGATATAGATGAAAAGACGGCCACATCATCAGGTCTGTTACATCGCTGTGTGATTAGATCTTCATATTTCTATTATTTTCTTTCTTATTATCTTTCTAGTTGTTTTTAAAAGCTCTGCAAAATCGTAGTAGTCTTAATATGTAATATGGCGGTGTAATATATGAATCAGCCAATGGTTGAGAAATATTCATGGCTTTATTATAGTTCGGAAAGTTAAATGTGAAATATGAGTCAAGCAAGCAAGTAACTGAGTATTAGTTTGTCATTGTATTCGCAGGTGAAAAAGCAGGTTTATATAACAATCATTGGAGTCACAAGTTTTGTCAATAACAATATGAAGGCACATTGCTATAATTTGTTCTTAAAGGAGAACTCCGGTCAATTTTAACATTGTGCTAATTTTTTTGTAAATTTGGAGTGCTGTCAGTATAGAGATCAGCGACAAAAATCGGTGTTGCCTACACAGTGTTATTTTCTTTTTAAAATGTGCACCCTGTTGACTTCAATGGGGCAAGTTTTAAACCTGCTTTTAGCCTCTTAACATCCTTGATGTGTCATTACAAGTGCACAGCCATGTGAGTGATTTTATTCAGAGTGAACACGGTCAATCTGACAGCACCCCAAATGTACAAAAAAATTAGCTCAATGTTAAAATTGACCAGAGTTCTCCTTTAAGTCAACTCTTGTGTTCTGGACTGAATAACTTTGTTGTTTTGCAGAATTGTTAGCAGTGATCCAGTATGGCAGAAGCTCATCAGGCTGTGGCCTTTCAGTTCACCGTTGGCCCTGATGGCATTGACCTTCAGCTCAGTCATGAGGCTCTTCGGCAGGTCTACCTCTCTGGACTTCACTCCTGGAAGAAGAAATTCATTCGCTTTAAGGTACTAGGATTGTGTTTCTTACATGTTCTACCGCTGGAACTTTTGGCTACCTTTTCAAGACAATTTGGAGATGTAAAACCGTCTTGGAGAATATCGTTTTTCATTGTGCTCACAGAATGGGATTTTGAATGGGGTGTACCCAGGGAGCGGACCAGGGTTCATGCTGGTGATGGCAGGGTACTTGGGAAGAGCGCATTACTTAAAAGTAGACCCTTCCTTAGGCCTGTTCGTCAAACTTGGCAAACTTGTCCCGGTCAGGTATGTCTGTTTCGTTTGGGCTTTTTGTTACTCCACAACACAATAAAAAGAGCCTAAATTGCATTAGTGCATATTAGAGGTTATTCTCAATCAGGCTCATCTTATGCCTCTCTTTCTGCAGTAGATACATTTCTGCAGAAAAGCAGATGTTAGTTGGGGGTGTTATGGTGGGCACGGGTCTGTGGATTGCCATCATATTTTGCATGAGGACTGTCCTGAAGGGTCTGCTGTCCTGGCATGGCTGGATGTATGGTGCCCGTGGCAAAATGACCTGGAAACTTAAACTATGGCTTGTATGTATGACATTGAGGATTTATAATTTGTGTTAACTGTTTTTTGGAAGACTTTATGTTGATCCATTTTTGGTTGTTTTGGACTCTTGCCATTTGTTCTTTTACCTTGCAGGTGCTAGTGAAGATATTTTCTGGCATGCAAACACCAATGCTAAACAGCTTCCAGACATCGCTCCCTCATTTACCTTTGCCATCTGTGAAGGACACCATGAGAAGAGTAATTATTCATCTTTTAAACAACCCGATCAAAACTATTCTTCAGTTTAATATATTTATTTGAGATGATTTGATCAGTTGAATGTCAGAGTAACACAGGATTAGCTACTCTTCAATTAGTTTTTTCAATGTGGATTTTGGTCACTTGTTTTCAGAGTTAACTTGCTCAGGTGATTATCTACTGATGTTGGAGGTAGGTTGCCGTTGCACAGCGTGGATGAAGTGTTAACTTACTAAAACATGCACGCTGTTGAGAATGGTACTAGAAAAATAAACTAGCTTAGGTTTGATTTGAATTGATTTGAACATAATTTGTTGAGATTCATAAGGAACATGTTTGGATTTAAGTTAATACTAATCTTTTTGACCACCAGTGAGATATTGATTATAAGTGTACATTTTAGCTGTGATTATTTTTTATTTTTTTCTTGAAATTTTGAACCTGTAGTATCTTGAATCAGTCCGGCCACTGCTGAGCGATGAGGAACACCAAAGAATGCAGAGTCTTGCACTTGACTTTGAGAAGAACCTTGGACCAAAACTTCAGTGGTACCTCAAACTGAAGTCTTGGTGGGCCACCAATTATGTAAGTATAACACATTACTCTACATATCAGTTACTTCACAATGAAGAACTGCATCAGCAGTTTAAGTTCTTGTATTTTGTTGTGTTATATATTCTCCTGTATATGTCGCAGGGATGCAAACTACTTTAGCAAAAATTTGTTTTGGGTCCACTGTGACAAATACTCCATGTGATTTGTGCATATCTGAGTAGTTCATTCTAATTTACACACAAATATTTCCACAGTTTTTCAAAGAATATTGAGCAGCACAACTGTGATTGAGAAATCCTTGAACACCAGATCAGTATATTAGAATGATTTCTGAAGGATCATGTGATACTGAAGATGAGTAATGATGATTAAGCGTAGCGTTAGTTTTGGCATGTCACATTAGTCAAGCTCGCATCAGCTGATACACGTCTACCTATAGGAATACGACGCCTCACTGTATACATATGTAATATGTATGCTCCTTCAGTATTATCAGCAGCTATTGTGTTTCTCAGGAGCTGATTACCCTCCTCCATCCCCAGCTCCTCCTCTCGTGCTGTCAGTATTTGGCATTCTGATTCCCCTTGAATAAATAATGATGTTGTACTTTAAAATCTTGAATGAATGATATCTGCAATACATTTATGTTGGTTCTGTTCTGTTTAGCCTAAGGGGTGTTATTGCTGCTCTCCCTGCTCTTATCCCTGTTAGGCTGCATGGATGCGCAGGAAGTTCTCGCCCAGAACAGAACCATACCGCCAATCCTAACTGTGCTAATTGTCAATCGTATTTGACGTTAGTGGGCCTGACAGAACCGAAAATTCAGCTTTGTCATCACGATAATAAATTACTATTTTTAATGTTCTTTAAATTATAATATTGAAAAATATTACTGTTTTGATCAAATAAATGTACCCTTGATAAGAGACTTCTTTCATCAAAAAATCATACTGACCCCTAAACATTTGAACGGTACTGTACATGATGGGGAACATTCCTGCATAACAGAAATTACTCTGACTGTCTAACCTATTTCACCTCTGAGTTTGCATCGTTGTGTGTGTGTTTCAGGTCAGTGACTGGTGGGAAGAATATATCTACTTGAGAGGTCGTGGGCCAATCATGGTTAACAGCAACTACTATGTAATGGTAAATAGTACTTGCCAGCCTCACATTCATATTTAGCTACAAGGTGCAGTATAGTACCTAGATATATTATTATTGTCTACTAGGCTCTGTTTACACCTGGTATTAAGTCACAAGTAAAGGAGGGATGCACATACATGTTTACACCTGGTATTTTAATCCGTCTCTTTCAACCACTTTTGTCCTCCTGATTTCTTTGAGGGGAGGGTATATGGGTGGGTAGATATTTATATTTATATTTATATTTATATTTATATTTATTCATTTAGCTGACGCTTTTATCCAAAGTGACTTACAATTGCTATACATGTCAGAGGTCGCACGCCTCTGGAGCAACTAGGGGTTAAGTGTCTTGCTCAGGGACACATTGGTGTCTCACAGTGGATTCGAACCCGGGTCTCTCACACCAAAGGCATGTGTCTTATCCACTGCGCCATCACCACCCCTGATGTATGTTTTTTTTTCAGATTATTCAATCTAATGGACAAAATGCGAAATTTACTTATGAATCCGTCCTGAGACGACAGAGAAACATATAGAGATCAGCAGCTTTCGTTTCTGCTCCAATAGCTGCAAGACCACGCCGGATCGGTAGTGTATGTTAGAAATCAGATTTCAACCCAAACTTGGGTCTTCAGCCGACAATGTTTAAATCCCACCTGGCTACTCGCTTCCCGTAATGTTTACGCATCAAGTTCGTAGGCGGAGAGCGGGTGGTCTTTTGTGGCTGTTCAAATGTATTGGAATGCATTTTAGAAGTGGAAGTGGACAAGCTCAAATCGTTGTAGACCCCATTTACACCTGTATTTAGCGTTGTCCACATGTGATCTGATCGAGCAAAACACATCTTAATAGCAGGTGTAAACAGGGCCCTAGATAATCTTAGGTAATTTTTTTTGTTTCATATCAATTAGATTATACCTGCGTTCTTGGTATCTAAAACTCCTTGTTTCTTTATTTCCCTCTGAACAGGACTTTCTTTATGCCTTTCCCACACATCTACAAGCAGCAAGAGCTGGCAACGTCATTCATGCAATCATGCTTTACAGGGGGAAGCTGGACCGTGCTCAAATCAAGCCGGTTAGACGATCAACCATATTTTGTACCTCATCTTTACAGTAAACAAATCACTTTTTTGAGTTTTGTTGAGTAAACAGGTAGATTAGCTTATATACCATTTTGCCCCATAATAAAGGAGGATAAAATTTGTTATAGTTTTAGACTTTAACAGCCATAGAACCAATAAATAATAGCACTGTAATAACCTCTACCCTCTTGTCACAAATGATTGATTGCGAAAACTATTATTTGGCCTGTCGCTATGTAGATTGATCTCTTTATTTAAGGCAGTAAATATTTCTATATTTCATGCCTCCTGATCATATGGTCATAATGGTACAGCTTTTTGCACTATTGAACAGAGTTCCACTCTGTTCTGCCCAGTGGGAACGGCTATTTAATACATGCCGCATCCCAGGCCTGGAGAGCGGTAAGAATAGCCAGTCTGTGCACCATAGGCCAGCTTATGTCTTATTCGCTGGTCATGTGTCATCAGTTATTTTTGATTAGCAGAGTAATATATATGTTATTGTAAACTGTAACTGGCAGTTTTTTCTTATGCACAATAATATAATAACTTTGTTTTGTCAGGCTGGTGACACAGGACTGTGCTGCTTAAAACCCCTCTCCATTCATTCCATTGCATTTTTAAAAATTATTATAATTTTAACTAGGACACTAGTTAGTCTTCATTGCATACTAATGATTGCATAGTTTTCTCTCTGGCCCGCCCAACAGTGATTTGTGGCCATTCTCTCTGCTTCACAGCTTATGCTTCAGAACACCATCCCCATGTGCTCGTCCCAGTATGAGCGCATGTTCAACACCAGTCGCATCCCAGGCATAGAAACAGGTACTGAACACTGACACAGGTTGTCTTTGAGGCAAATTCAAGTTATAGGGCAAAGTTCTTCCAATCCTGCTTTCCATTGTGCGCACAATTAAATCTGCTACTCGGAAAGATAACAAGCTTATGAATGCTGATGGAAATACTCCAAAGGTGTGGATTGGTTGTTTTGTAAATCTATTATTGTTGCCTAATATTTTAGGTTACAGGTGTAATATGCCATACTATATTTTCTAGTTGACCAAAACATGCATCTTTAGTGCCCCTTTATTTCAAGAAATTGTTGTCACAAAACATTCCTTTAGAAATTCAATAATGGATTGCTTTTTCGTCAAAGATCCCCATTCTTTTTCTGAATGTTGTAACACTCATGTATTATTTTACTATTATTGTATTATAGTGTGTATTGTACTATTCACTAAGAAATCAGTTGGACATTCGACGCAGGTCCTGATCTAAATACCCATCCTCATTTCTGCACTGTTGCTTTGGATAGAAGACCATTCTTAGAGGTGATATGTGTAATTTAAAAACAATACTCTCCTATTCTAGTATAATAGACATAGAGAGACAGTTAATAAGTCGTTTATAACAGACAAGTCTTTTGTAGGTTTTCTCAGAGAAAAAAAAAAGTATAAATGGACAGGACTATCTGTTTGACTGACAAATGGCAGATGTATAAGGAAACCGGTTTTGTTTTTGCCTCTAGTGGTGCAAGAAATTACACACTTCACCTTTAACTTTCACCTTAGTTCCTCCCTTGATAATTTGCCCCAGGTTTTGAAGGTGTGTTTTTTTTTTTAAAACTACTGTTCAACAGTTTGGAGTTGGTAGTTTTTTTTTATGGTTTGGAAATAATTCTCTCATACTCACCCCGGCGGCATTTATTTGATCACAAATACAGAAAAAAAAAGTATATTTGTGAAATATTATTACAATTTAAAATAACTGTTTTCTATTTGTATATATTTTAAAATGTAATTTTATTCCTGTGATAGCAAGGCTGAATTTTCAGCATCATTACTCCAGTCTTCAGTGTCACATGATCCCTCAGACATCATTCTAATATGCTGATTTGCTGCGCGAGAAACATTTCTTATTATTATCAATGTTGAAAAGAGTTGCTGCTTTATATTTTTGTGGAAACTCTGTCTCTACTGTCACTTTCAAATCAATCAATTTAATGCATCATTGCTAAAAATATGAATTAAGAAAATTCTTACTGACTACAAAGATTTAAACCATTTCGTTTATATATACGTTTTTGATTTGTAATCATAATAACGTTGTAAATGTTTATTGTAAATTGACCTTCTTTCTTTCTGTAGACTCCGTTCAGCATATGTCTGACAGCAGGCATATTGTGGTGTATCATCGGGGCCGTTACTTTAAAGTATGGGTGTTTTATGATGGGCGGTTACTGTTGCCACGGGAGATAGAGCACCAGATGGAGAGGATCCTGGCTGACACGTCAGAGCCACAGCCTGGAGAGGAAACCCTCGCCGCCCTCACCGCAGGGGACAGGTATTCACTACACACCCAACAGCAGGAGTCGCTACCGTTTTCCTGTCTTTCATTTGTTTGATCTCTTGTAACTGCTATAAAGTTTAAGTGAGCTGTCAGATTGAAACGAGGTACTTTAGTTACTAATTTCTCCTTCCTCTCTTTTTTTAACTTATTACTTGTGACTAGTTTTTAGCAAACTGTTTAAACCTTTTTAGATTGAGTAAAAGCTTGTTTTCTGTATCTGTGACTGTGTCAGAGTGCCTTGGGCATGTGCCCGTAATGCCTACCTCAGACACGGCAAGAACAAGAAGTCCCTGGATGCTATTGAGAAGGCTGCTTTCTTTGTTACACTGGATGACACAGAGCAGCGCTATGATCCAGAAAACCCTGTGGAGTCCCTGGACCGTTACGCTAAATCACTGCTCCATGGGAAGTGTTATGACAGGTGAGAAAGAAACCATAGCATGTGTTAAGAGAGACCATCTCCTTCCATGCCCCTTTGAAAAGGTTGTTGTGAGTCTTGTTAGATTTCTCTATATTTGGCTGAGCAGTTGTTTGGGTGGCTCGCCAATGTATTAGATTTCTCCAATACATAAAATAAGTAAGCTTGACCAGATTTCTTATGGGGAGTAGAATTTATTGAAGGTTTACAGGTTACACAGTTCTTCAGCAGCGATGTTAGCGTGTCGGCCTTCAAAGAATCTTAACCCATATTTATACATGAGGTAAGAGGGGCTGCATACAATAGAAACCTGTTAGGACCTCCCACAGGAGATCGATCGACCCTGCAATCTACTCTGAGCAATGCTGTTTCTTTGTCATTCACAGCCATCAGTTTCGTTGGGCCATACCTCTATATTGGCCATTTAGTTCACACTTTTACAGACACAGATAGAGTTGATTGCATCTGAGGCACAGTCACAATGTAAATGCATCTGACTAAAGATGACTGAAAATGAACACAATCTTTCACTCTCTAGGAACCCGTACTGTACCTCTAAGTAGCTTTTATATAATGTGTAAATTTTAATGGTCATCTTCCCTTAGGTGGTTTGATAAGTCCATAAACTTCATTGTCTTCAAAAATGGAACAATGGGCCTTAATGCAGAACACAGTTGGGCTGATGCTCCAATCGTTGGGCACCTCTGGGAGGTACACCCGCACACACACACACCTCAAATAAATGCTGTTATTTTGGACTTTCAAACTATTCTGAAAAAAAGTATCATGGTTTCCACAAAAATATTAAGCATAAACTATTTTTTTTAAAATTAATAAGAAATGTTTCTTGATTGCCAAATCGGCATATTAGAAAGATATGTGGAGGATCATGAGATACAAGGATCATGTGACTCAGAAAACTGAAGTAATGATGCTGAAAATACAGCTTTGCTATCACAGGAATAAATTACATAAGAAATATATATATTGTAATACATTTTCAAAAGTGTAATATATCACAATATTACTATTTTTATAGCTATGGAGCATAAGAGACTTAAAAAAAAAAAGTTGTTACTGTAAATTCTTACTGACCACATACTTTTGAATTGTAGTGTACATCAGTTGTGTTTCACTTTTAATTCCTATTTATCATGCATGAAATTATATATATCTGCTTCTAATGTAAACCTTGATGATATTTTTCATGAAGCATGCGCTCTCGATGGACCCTGTTAAGCTGGGCTACACAAAAGATGGCCACTGTAAAGGAGAACCTCACCCTAATCTGCCTGGACCTCAAAGACTCCAGTGGAATATCCCATCTGAGGTCTGTGTATGATACACTTCATAGTAAAAACACTGATAAATCTTTCTTCACATCTTGCTTGAATGGATATGATGGAGCCAAGCTATTCACTTGTTTTATATTCGGTCTCTTGTGCTTTGTGTTTAATGGCAGTGCCAAACTATGATTGCCAACTCTCTGTCTGTGGCCACGGCTTTGGCTGATGATGTGGACTCTCACATCATCCCCTTTAGTGATTTTGGAAAGGGGCTGATCAAGCAGTGCAAGACCAGTCCAGATGCCTTCATCCAGCTCGCACTGCAGCTGGCCCATTATAGGGTGAACTGTCCTATCAGTGAACTTCTGAAGTATAAAAAGTTGTAGCAAGATATGCCTGCTTATTGCTCATTTGAAAATGTGAAGTGTGATGTCCGTGTTTTTTTCATTGTACAGGACAAACGAAAATTTTGCTTGACTTATGAGGCATCCATGACACGTTTATTCAGAGAAGGCCGTACAGAAACTGTGCGCTCCTGCACCGTGGAGTCCTGTGCTTTTGTCCATGCCATGACCAACAACGAGACGGTACCATGTCAAAAATACCCCTTAACCCATTGGGGTATGGGGTGCACTATTCCAGTGCAGATAGTGGAAATAGGGCAACACAATAATTATTTGTTTCTCTTGTATTTTTTAGAGAGAAGAGAAACTTCGTTTACTGATGCAGGCCTCTGAGAAACACCAGCAGATGTACAGAATGGCAATGACTGGTCATGGCATTGACCGCCATCTCTTTTGCCTCTACGTAGTGTCTAAGTACCTTGGACAGGACTCTCCTTTCCTCCAAGAGGTGTGTTATAGCATTTAAGTGATTCAGGAAATAAAAAGTAAGAATATAAGAAATTAAAAAGTGTATATATACTACACTATTACTCAAA
Source organism: Semotilus atromaculatus (assembly GCA_031834385.1). Taxonomy (NCBI): domain Eukaryota; kingdom Metazoa; phylum Chordata; class Actinopteri; order Cypriniformes; family Leuciscidae; genus Semotilus; species Semotilus atromaculatus. The sequence continues at coordinate 7,530,510 of JAULUF010000009.1, read as the reverse complement.
AGTTAACACTTTTATCAGCAAGGATGCATTAAATTGTGAACAAAGTAATAAAGTGACATTACATACTTTTACATAAAAATACATTCAAATAAATGCTGTTCTTTGTATTCATCAAAGAATCCTGAAAAAGAGTTCCCCAAAATATTCAGCAGCACAACTGTTTTCAACATGGATAATAATAAGCAGCAAATCAGCATATTAGTAGGCAATTTCTGAGAAACACTGTTCAGGGATGCAAACAGCGCGCTTTTCGGCGCCTCCCGCTTTTTTCACGTCAGTTTGGGTGACTTATGTGAATCGTGCAGATCCGAAGAGTTTTTTTTTTTTGGGGGGGGGGGGGGGGGGTGTTATTCTTAATTATAATTTCACCAACAGTAAACAAGTAAATAGGAAATAAGCAAATCAGAACACTGCGCGCAAGCGAGAGAGACCGAATGTGTGTGTGTCCGAGCATTAGTAATTGGTACACACACACACCCTCGGTCTCTCTCTGGCGCGCAGTTCGCTTCGCTTTTGTCTAGTGCGGCGCCTCATAGATTGGAGGTAGCTCGGCAAGGGGCCGTTCACATATCGTGTCTTTTGCCCTCTCAAGTTCGTTATTTCAAACGTAGGCGCGCGGAAAGCGCGCTCATAATTGAAGCGACGCGCTCATTTTTTCTCAGGCGCAACGAGATGAAAACACCTCGCAACTTTTCAGAATGCCACAAGCGCACCGCAGTTCACGTGACAAGAACCAACCAATCAGCTTCACCCTTTCCGTATCAACATTGAAAGCTCAGTCAACATTAAGGATGGCGGTGCACCCAAACACTACGGGTGTTTTTCTCTTCTCTGTAAATAAATCTTGTAGCAGAGCTACAGCAAGCGTTTCTCGTGGTGGAAATCTATTAGCTACTAAAACTTTGTCGTTGTGGAGAGCGCAGTGAATGGTTGTATAGCAACGACAGACGCCACAGGAAAATCAGACCGAATTTTACTATTAATAATAAAAGATAAGCTAATGTGCATTAATGTAAATGTCAAGTAATTTATCTTTTTTGACTCATTCTTTTTATAAAAATGATTTAAAGGCTGAAATATGTGAGATTTATCTTTTTATAAAACCTTTTTTTTTGTCAACTTTTATTTTAATTTAATTTTACTATATGTGCCTAGGGGTGGGCCGGGGATGGCAGGGGTTGGTGGCAATGTAAGATATTTACTGCGGGACGAGAGCTTCGATTACCTCTCTCTTTTTTGACCATACATGTGTTTGCATCCCTGACTGTTGATATTTGAAATCAACTCAAACAAACAGACCCCTCCCATCATTGCTCCGCCCCCAAAATGCACGAATGCGCAATGCAAAAGTGGATATCTCTTTATCCTAGCAGAAGCGAAGCAAAATAATGCTTGGTGAAAAATAAAGCGAAGATGACGAACAAACAAGGAAGAACCAAAAAAGTAACATACAGTACAGAAAGAGTATATACAAGCAAGAGTTCATTGTTAGTCGCCAGCAGCACTCCAGCTCCAGACTAGGGATGTGATGGTGAGGACATTTTCCACTGGTTAATAGATGTGTGACAACACCGGTATCACGTTGGAGTTTTTTCCTCTTTTTCCACCTCGCTTTTAAATCGCTTATGGTGCGTGTCCACTGGTGCAGAGCAGAGCGTTTTCAATTAATTCCTCAACTTCCTTAGGAATGAACTGAAAACGCTCGCTCTGCTCCGCGCCAGTGGACACGCACCTTTATGAATGCCTATTTATCGCCAATTCGGGAGCGGCAATTGCTTGAATGGTTGGTTGATTATTATTCTTAATGAAAAACACAACAACAAAACAGTATAATGACAAACTCATTGTTTTTACATTTTGCTTTGAAACCAAATATTCCGCCATCATCTTGTCAGTCAAGAGTGAGGTGAATTCTGACTCCTGCTGATCTGTGCTGCGACTCTTGTTCGGCTCACAAGTCACGCTGAATTGAGCAGACATCTAATTTTTAATTGTAGTGTCTGTTCTCTAACTGAACTAAAATGATTTTCATTGCTATAAAAAAATCTAAACGACGGTGGGGGGCGGTGCCATGGTCAGCAAGTGATGTAACCAGTGTAGCGGCTGAACACTGGTAATACCGACTATCGCAGCAAGCCTACTCCAGACAAACAATGATGATCATGATGTTATAATGTTACTATAGATAACATTACAACATCACCATATCTTCTTGGTTCTGTGAAACAGCAAAACTAACGTTACTCGCATATGGAGTAGAAACAACAGAAACTCTCTAATAACTCTGGAAAGCTTTTCTATTGGTGCTGGTGGAGGAGATTCCCCCCTTCTATGTAAAGTGCTTTGAGTGCCGAGAAAAGAGCTATATAAATGTAATGAATTATTATTATTATTTATACTAATGCGGGTCCTAAAGCTTCTGCCTGTACCTTCTTTTTCCTGTAATCTTCCTCTGACCATTTCTCTTAAGTAGGGTTGGGTAACCTTTGTTTTTGTTTTTTTCGATACCAGTGCAAAATCGATACTTTTAAAACTGTACCGGTGCCTGAACCGATACTTTAAAAAATAAAAGAGAGCCTCAAAACGATGGTGAATGACATTTAAATAACTTTTTTTTAATTGAAAAAAATTTTATAAAAAAAGTCTTAATTTAATATATATAAATTTAAGTTGTCTAAACACAAAACACAACAGATTTACATAACAAATTCACAATAAAACCTAAGCCACCTAACCCAAATACAATAATTGAACACTAAATAACACTACTGTATTAATAACAGCAAAGTAGTCTGTATTCTTTGTATGCTACAAACCAGCTTTAAATTTCAGCGATTCTTTTCACTTTTTTTCCCTTCTCTGGCAAAATACGACACCTCTCCTGACTTATTGCATGTCCTGCACAAGGTGAGCGTTATTTTAGAACGCATCACCTTAAATGCTGTGACGCAAAACCCATCGTGGAAGAAGAATGCCGTCATGTTTACAACTGTGACAATGAGCGTTCTTCAGGATCAACTGAATGCAGGATTTTCAAAAGTATGTGAGGTTCGCGGCTCTATTGTTGCAGTAAACTTGCACAACGTTCTTGAATGAATAATTTATTATATGTACGCCGGTCAGTTATTGTATGGACATCGACTTTACATTTTCACACTAAACATGACGCAGAACTAATAACGAACTGTGATTGGTTGCGTTATGTCAGTCAGTCCTTAGCTGATTTTTTTATGTAAGTGAATGTGTTTTGTCATTTAAGAAACCTTTTTAATGATCATGATTCATGTTAGTTGATCTCTATAACGCACAATGGGCACCATGTTAGTACGCACCGCAGTTGAGCGCGTCTGTCTCTCTGGCTCAGCGCCATCCAGTGCACGAATGCAGGTTTGAATTTAGAAGTTGATGATCACGCGATCTGAACATTAAGCACACCAGTGTGAACGATCGTATGCATCAAAGGGTTAACTAGCAATCACATGTGGTGATGATGTTTCTTACGTCTGTTTCGGAGAACCAGAGGGCAGATATTTCAACCGACAGCTGAGGCATTTAAGTGGCACCGAAATCTGCGCTTTGATTCGGTGAGGTTACATACCGGTTACTTAGGTACCACTGGTTCCATATCGGTGCCCGGTTTTGGTACCCAACCCTACTCTTTTGTAATGTCCCTCTCAGCCATCTCTCTTTCTGCAGTCTTTCTTCAAATGTCCTGCTGGCTCACTCTCTCTCCTCCCCCATCATGAATGGACACCCCCTGCTGATTGGCTACAAGTGTGTTGTGGTGCTCCGTCCGATCCACTTTCAACAGCGTTTCTCAGAAATCGCTTACTGCACCTTTAAAATAGAAAACAGTTCTTTTAAATTGTAATAATATTACTATAATATAATATAATATAATATAATATAATATAATATAATATAATATAATAGTACTGCTAAAAGTAAAGTAAACATAGTCTTGGTGAGCATTAGACCTCTTTTAAAAAACATGTACGGACCCCAAACTTTTTAACAGTAGTGTATATAGTAAAATACCTAGTGACAATTAAGTGTCCTGATGACCCTCATGTTTCATGATAAATTAATGATAAAACACATTTCTGCCTTTAAAGACAAGTAGCTGATTTCTTTAACAAAATTCAATGCAAGTGACTGCAAAATGTCTGACTTCCTGTCCCTGCAGGTGCTGTCAGAGCCTTGGAAACTTTCCACCAGTCAGACTCCCCTACAGCAGGCGGAGCTGTTTGACCTGGCGAGACACCCAGAGTATGTGACCAGTGGGGGAGGCTTTGGACCAGTGAGTCTTTTAAAAACTACATAATCTGGTAATCTTAAAATGCTTAGTGGAAAGATCAGATTTAAATTTTTTTTTTGTCTGCGGTAGGTTGCAGATGATGGTTATGGTGTGGCCTATGTGATTATTGGAGAAAAACTAATAAATTTCCACATCTCTTCCAAGCGTTCCAGTCTAGAGACCGTGAGTACACACATAGTCAAAGAATCAGTCACAATACACGAAGTGCTGGACTAACCAGCAAACCAATCTCATTAGACACCATCTTTAATGTTAAGTCATTCTGAAATGCCGAAGCCAAAGTCTGTAATCAAAATAATTTGCTATAATTACCTCCCAAAACCATCTTGCATATCAGGCATCTGCCTCAGGATAACATCAAGATAACATGAAGGCGTTTGTTACTGCGTTTCGTCCCTGAGGCGCGACCGCGCTAGTAATTTATGTATAAAAAAGAGCCACAGTGGCTTCCCCGGATGCAGCAACTTCCAATTTTATTATTGATAGTTTGCGCCAGTTTCCAAGGAAGTGACCATTTGAACTTTTGAACACATGAGATGAAAACTATGCTTTATTCGTGTGTAAATATTTTATGCGATATTCAAATTTTTTGCACAAGTTTCAAATTCAAATGGATACATGGCTAACCTTGTTTTTGATTAATTGGTGTTTTCTCTCATAGTTTTTTGTATTTTCTCCCATTTTTCTTCAGGACTCTCATCGTTTTGGAAACAATATCAGACAAGCAATGCTTGATATGCTGGATCTGTTTCAGCTTGACAAAAGAGTCCCAAAGTGATTTGACTGGTGAAAGGATTGTGCTTTTAATGACTAACCTTAATTAATTAAGAGAAGGGTGAACCTTTTTTTTTTTTTTGCTTTAGTTGTGTTGTCCTGTTTGTTTGCATGTGTCTGTGAGATGCAGCATGTGAAGGAGAGAATTATGCAGGCAGTGTGAGAATCTCATTCTGTTGTTATATGTGCTGGTGCCTTAACATGTGTCTTAACTGAACAGTTTAGTGCAGGTGATCTAAAGTTAAACTGCATTTCATTACCAGGATGTGCTTTCACTTTTCGCTCGCAGTATACTTTACTGAGATGTACAAATTCTTAGACTGACACTTCAATAGACGACATTCTGTTGACTAGATGTCAAGGAGTATAGTAATTTGCTTGGCTGAAGTGTTAAGCTTATAAATCAAGCAAATCGCAGCTCTTTATTTTTGCTTTTGCTTTGTATTCTTATATTTGCAGTTTTTCAGCTTCAATATTAAGTAATGAATAGAAAGATGAGATTAGGCAGATTATAAGTTTCTGAATACCCCATGTGTGCACTCATTTATAATGGATTTTGCTCGACCAGCCTGTTTTTATTGGTTGGTGTCATGTTGATTCAGCATTGAAAGGTCTGTTTTAATTGGTTAATGCTTATCAGAGGCTTTATCACAATAACTGTACATTTGTTTTTATTTGATTTATTTGATTTTGATTTTATTTGATTTTCCTTCCATCACATTTTATGTTCCCTTCTGAGTGTTATATACTGTAATGGTTTTGAAAAATGTTTAAAAAAATAATAATTTCTGGAAAAAAATCTAATGTATTCTAAAACATAATTTTATTCAGTTATTTATTCAGAATAAGCATTAAACAAAAAAAAGTTCACAGTTCATGTCTAGTAGTCTGTAATAAAATAGTATTGCCTTTTTTTTCCTGACAAGATTATTCTCATAAATATAAGATTAAACATAAACATAATTTTTAAACGTAATTTACTCTTAACAATTTTATCTTTAACTTCAATGTCGCAGCACAAAACAGCTTTTCTCAATTCTCTCTTTCCCATGGATATATTCAAACTGAATGCTCAACTGTGGTGTTTTTATATAGGCCAGAGTCCAGTCATTGACCTATTAAAGGCATCTCTTCTAAGTAGGCTGCATAAATTGAGCTGTGTTCCTGTTTAAACTGTTTGACATTGGTCTACAACATACAGAGAAATGTGGTTGAGCCTTTATCTTTCCTTTAAATAAGTCAGTAAAACTTTAGTAAAACAATATCTCCTAATAACTGTATATTGTCAAGTCACATTTATTTATATAGCGCTTTTTTACAATGCAGATTGTTTCAAAGCAGCTTTTCAGAGATAACAGGAAAATAACAAAGTTATATATATATATAATATAATATAATATAATATAGATGCTCTGGAGAAAACCGTGATGTCATCGTCCAGCTCAGTTCAGTTCTCATGTAATGGTGTCAATGCAGGCAGATCAATATTAGTATTAATATTGTTGAATATTAAATTAAATGTCCCCAACTAAGCAAGCCAAAAGCCAATGACAACAAAGGTGAAAGAGGCGGCAGTGGCAAAATAAATAAATAAAATAACTCAGGTGGCAGAATGGAGTAAAAAAAACCTTGGGAGAAACCAGGCTTTGTATATTGTGTACAATATTGTATACTAAAACTACCAATTTAATTGTTCAGCCTCACTTTATATTTGGTGTATTTAATCACTGTGTGTTTGCTTCAAAAAACCCTATTTGTTAGGTACACTGTATTTACTGTGTTTATGTTGGATTGCAAAAAAGGTTGGTTGGTGCCATTTTGGTCTAATAAGGACGGGTTTGGTGGTATGGCTATAGGTTTAAGGGTGGGTTAAGATGTAAAAGGGGGTCAACAGTGTAAATATAGATGTATGTAATTACTTGCATGTACTTAAAAAAAAAAAAAAAGAAACACCTGCATTACCACAATAAGTTCATTATATCAAATTATTAATTTAAATGTTAGTAGTTAAAGATTCTTAAAGGAGAACTCCGGGCAATTTTTAAGTTAATCTTGATCGTTAGACCTTTGTGAGTACTGTCTATAGAAAAAAAAACGAACCGGATTGGTGCTTGCGACGCGGAGCTGCGACCGCGAATGCCCAGAGCTCCCACTCAGCTAAAACGGCTGCTCTGGGGGCATGTACATAAAGAGCGTTTTTGAGCCTCTTAACAGACACATAATGCAATTAAAATATCTGTCCAACATGAACAGGGGCCTTACCTGTAAACAAGATGCGTTTAGCAACTTAGCCATGGACCTATACAGGGCAGATCCAGCTTGACCAATTGTGGCGTAAGCTCTGGCCTCAAGGGCTGAAGGGGTCCTGCACGGCTTGGAGGGATGAGCTGCTTTGGTCTTCCAGCCAAGGGCCGTGGGAAGGCAGAGATGAGTGGTTACGGCCTCTTCCAACGGGGGAAGCTTAGTGTACCCCTTTCTAGTGTGCCGGAGTTCGTCCTCCACTTCAGAGGCAGCCAGGGCCATAGTGTCATCAAAGTCCTCGTCGGATCCCCCAAATGAAATCATGCAGATGAGGAACGCTGGTCTTCGTGGGTGAAGAGCAATGGAGAACTGTTGCGCTGAGGGAAGAGCGAGGCATGAGGCGTTTGGCTGACATGAGTTTGCTACAGCCTGGTTGCTCGGTCCCGCAGCTCCGCTGTTTCTTCCGTCTTGGCTCGAGAGGGCAAGAGGAGGAGAAGAGAACGGGATAGCATGCAAGGCAGGATTGCTTTTGTTAAATTTGTTAAAGAAGCTTCCGAGGGAAGCAGGGGAGCCTGCATGAGCCACATTCGTGGTGTGACATTAAGAAGTAAAATTTGCTCCTGATGAATGATTACGGGAATTTGTCCTTTGTGTTTCCTCATATTTATATTCATGTGGAACAGGAAGTCATGACTGGACAATTTAATTCTCCTAGTCACCCTGGTGTGCTAAAAAAAAAAAACTTAAATATGAATGGGAATATACTTCAGAGATATTTTACTCGTACGAATTCTATGGGGGCCATTCTATAATTGTGGCCAACATACATTAACATGTATTTCATAATGAGATGTATACATCCCACTTTAAATTTTTTTACTTCAAATGAAAGGTTATAATTTTGTGAATTTTTTTTAATGAAAGAGCAAAAGGACAAACAATGCAGATGTATTTTCACAGCCTCCTTTGCTCATATTTACCAAGGGAGCCAATATTAGCGGAGGGGACTGTAAACCATGTAAAACATGACACACAAACATCAAGAACAGCGATAATCAGCAAATGTAAGATGGGCTCTTAAAATCATCTTAACAATAATGACAAACCAACAGCTAAAGTTGAAAAAAGTCAGCAAATAGCAAAACAATGATGGTATAACCGTAACCACATTATTTATTCATGCTGCAATGCATGCTGGGAACTAAAACCCCTTAACATTCCAGCAATATTGTTCAATTAGAGATTCTTTGTTCAGTTTGGCTAGTTGGGACAACATTTGGGGGAATTGTGTTGGTCTAACATGGGTTTTTATGTAGTTTGATGTACTTTACAATTTTAAGTAGCCTATTTGTGGCTCAAAAGGTCATAACTGGAAAATATATACCACCTTTTTTTGCTGTTTTTTTATTCTTCATTGTGCACTTTATTTAAAAACATATTCCCTTTTACCTTTAAATATAAATACGTATAAACTGGGTTTTCGAACATTTTAATTTGTTTGTCCCAAAAGATGTATTACAACTGATTCGGTGTGCATTTTCACCAGACAGAAGAAATTAAATCACTTTCACCAGAAGAGTAGGTAACCATAGCAACAGTGGCCCACTCTAACACTTTTCATATTTGAGATCATTTTCATATTTGAGATCATTATCAAATCATAAATACTTTAGTTATCACTATAAATGTAAATATTACAAATATCTTTACTAAACACCACATCATATAATGCCTTAGGTAAAGAGGAAAAAGGCTGGCTTCTTCACAATGGCAACCATGTTGTCACATTGTTTAATTCAATATAATTAACTGTATTTTCTTAAAACACATTTGAACTGTATATATTTAGTTTTACATCACATAATGAAATTTCATATTTTATCACATGGAAAATGTTATCTGCGACAGGTGATTTCCTTATACAGTATAAACCCACAAACACCATAACAAATTATACATAGTGAGGATTTTCCACAGTTTTAGGGAACACTAATGTACATTTGTAATACAATCTAATTTCAACGCAAAGTAGGGTAATTTTTTATTGCACAGGTGAATTGCTGTTACTACTATTAATAGGCTAGTGAGTATAAGGTGTTTGGTGTGAGGATTAGGGGGACTGGTTTACATGAGGAATCCAAATAAAGGCCTGAGCACTTTCTTGCTGGCAGAAACTGCCAAACATATCAAAACCAGCATGGAGTCCCAAACTGACCAATGGCTCACTGTATCGGATTGATTGTAATGACAGTACACACACCAAATCAGATCACTTTTTATTGTCAAACCACCAAAACAGAGAAGTGTAGTGGTGGGTGAAAGTCTTTGGTTTATATTCCAGAAAGTGCACTTTACAAGTCATGACATAGGCTACATAAAATATACAAAATACAATAAATAAACACAAAACAGGATTTATACAATACCGTATACACACATTATAAACACAAATAATACAGTATGAAGTAGAGTATACACATAATGTGTATTTTAAATTTTTTACATTGCAGATGTGTGTGTTATGTGTCTAGACCAGAGAAGTGCTGTGGTGGTGGTTACGGGGCTGTATTGAAGGGCCATTAGTTGTGTTACTACACTTAAGTGTTCAGAAGTCTAATGGTCTGTGGGAAGAAGCTGTCTTTTAGCCGGCTGGTGCGGGACCGGATGCTGCGGTATCGTCTGCCTGATGATAGCAGAGAAAGAAGTCCATGACTAAGGTGGCATCCTCCAAGCTTTCCTCACACACCTCCTGACACATATAGCCTACATTACTCACACATATAACATTCTGATCATTTCTAAAAGATTTATTAATTTCATTTAACTTTAATCAGATTAAGCTAAAATCTCACTCATGTAGTTATTTTACACTGGATTTATAACTTTGGACCACTAGAGAGTGCCATAGTGTACTTGTCTAATAACGATAGCCTAATGATGGTTCATACACTATATTAACAAACAATAAGTCGTTTTTATTAGTGGACGTGGTCTCTTATCTAATACATTATTACAAGCTGGTTAATGAGTGGTGCTGGGCCTGTCTATTTGCAACAAAAAAAATGTGCAAAAAAAATTCGATTTGCCTTGAGTATACTATACTGACAGTAACATTATACATGCTGATTTTTGTCATATCACCGATTGATGTCCAATTCATGCCATTTCCACTTTTAGAGTGAGAAATGAGCGGATTTTGCATGACACTGGCTGCTGTTTTCAGGAAGACAATGAAATTTGTTTTAGGCTACTAAAGTTCCATTATGTCCAGTTTGAGGCATGTCAGGGCATGTTGACTGTTCATTCATTTCCATTTAGCACTTTATTTATTAGCCTACTTCTTGGGTACACATTTTCTGCTGAATAGTAGGCTATAGCCTAGCTGTTTCATTTAGTTATGAACGGCGTATAAAAATGATTGATTGCTTTTTAAAGAAAATAAATGCTTTTAGGTTTTCGCACGAGATGGAGCGCGCGCTCGCTCGCAAGGGTCAACACTTGTCGTGTGAGAGTGCAATTTCAGCACGGTGTCTGTCTGCATTCACTGGAATGCGATTGCAACCCCCTTTGTTATGGTGAGAAGCTGAAAGAATGTTCCGTCAATTAAAATTCCTCGGGCTGACCTGTCCTGTTGCCAAAAGGTATTTTAAAGCGGGGGCTATTTGACTAAGAATGCGCATCGTCATTGGTGAGCAGGTATAGCCTACTCCCATTAGCTGAGTGTGCATGCATTCAAGTGAGCCTTGAACTTTCACAATATTCTTGCATCAAGTATCCTATTGCTTTTCGTCTGTTTTAGGATTCCCGAATCAGACGAGCAAAAAAAGTAGGCTAGGTTATGACAATGTTAGAAAATATAGAGATTTGGAAAAAACTAATAAGGTATTCTAAATATGAAGTTTGAACATATTTTCTTAAGTGGATTAAGGACAAACGTTGTCTTAAATCGAAATAGCCTACTTCGTGTTGTCAAATGAAATTTGATTAAGAGTAGCATTCCAGTTCTCCACACGCACTGTGAGCGGACTGGCAGTGGCGATTGGAAAAGCATTTCCGCGAATCGGATCTTTCGAACAGTTCGTTTCAAAGAACGAGTTCAAAAAGAGATTATTTACGTCATCACATCATCGCGTTCCAAAAGCGTCCCAGTAAAATATAAAGCACTTATATTACTGTATAGCCTATGTGTTTTCTTAATAAGGGTTATTGTTGTAATTTTACATGTCCCAGACCTAGTTCGGTTTGTTGCAGCAATCAACTCATAAAAACTTTTATAATCAAAATTTAATTTGTTGAAACAAGAAATAGTAAAATCGACGTACATAATCTTGGTTGAAATGTTGTTGTTTTTTTATTATGAAATTAGAACAAGTTCTTGTTCATGCGAGTTGTTGACTTGTGAACCGATTCATTGATTAGCCTATGTCTAGTTTTGTGAAGCGGTTCAACCCAGTTCGTTTAAAAAGGATCCGACTCAAAAGAACCATTCGTTCACGAATCGTGCGCGAGGGGCGGGTGTTAATATATATTGCCTCTCAGTACATATCCCTTGCCTGTCCTCTGAACTTTGAGACAGCCACAAGCATCACTCACAGAGATGCAGCAGACTGGAAATTAAACAAAGCAACTCTTTATAGTACAACTGCTAGTAAACGTCGCTTTCCACAAACCGCATACTATGGACGATTACCATCTATTCTGTGCATCGTGTCGAAAAACGGAGAAAAGACAAACAACGGTAAGAGAAAGTGATAATATAAGCTTGTAATACTACCTTTCTGCATGTTTACATTTGCACAATTTCAACGTAATTATTTAAAAATATATATTTATGAATTATTAATGACGATATATCAAACTTTGACAAAAGTTGTCATAATCTTCCTCAGTCTGTGGGTTTGAGGGTTGTTTTAAGGGTAGCCATTGCTTGATTGTATCACTGATACGGATTAGCGTTTCCACAGTTACTTTGAACTTTGTTGAATACTATTTGCTCGTGAATGAAAACCAGACAATTACATCAGTAGCCTCTTTTAAACGATACAGTTTGACTGCGTGTGTATGAATTGACTCACTCAAGTCTGTTTTCATTTTACAGATGTGCTCACTGATACTCTTCATTCTGTCATTGTTCATGTTGGCATCCCCCGTAGCAACGGCGGAGACACTTTGCGGTGGAGAACTTGTGGATACTCTGCAGTTCGTGTGTGGAGAAAATGGGTTTTATATCAGTAAGTGTAACTCTTACAGTGCTGTGTCATGGTTATTGCCAGGAAATCTAAACCTTTACATAGCTATTTGTCTTATAGAAGTAGATTTAAATGGAGATAGTGGTCATTGTAAATGGCATAATCATCTGTCTTATCTTTCAAATTGAGTACTAATGACTGTCACAATGTGCATGTTTATTAATGAGGAAAAAATTTATTTTATCGCTTTCCACCAATTGTTCTCAATGCATTCCCATTAGTGCTGTTAAATGTAAGTGTTAGGGGACAAATTGAATCTGTTTGCAGGTATTTAATTGTTTGCAAACTATTTCTCTCTCTCTCTCTCTCTCTCTCTCTCTCTCTCTCTCTCTTTCATCCCCTGTATTCCTATCAGATGACAGTGGACTTCCCCCTTTTGTACCTCTCCTGCTGTTCTTTATCTTTTATCTTTTATCTCTGTTTAGTAGGCAAATGGCAAGGTTAAAGGATCCATTTTGCTAGCTATTCATACATCCTTGGGAACATAGAACAATATTTGTTTTTCTGTGCACAATGTTTTAAAGTCCTTATCAAATCAGTTAGTGCCAAAAATAAAAAGGGGGTCACAAAGAACAGGAATGAAAGAAAGGATCTGTTGATGCAGTCTCAGATTTCAGAAATCCTAGGAACATGCCAGCAGCCACATGTGGGATTTGGTGAAATATAAACAAAAGGGTGTGAATTGGTAGCATTGGTCGCTTTCCAGGGGAACCCCAGAGTTGATCGCTTACCTTCTCTTCCCCCACCCAGGCAGGCCGAACAGATCAAACAGCCGCCGTCCTCAGAGAGGAATAGTGGAAGAATGCTGCTTTCGGAGCTGTGAGCTGCGTCTGTTGGAGCAGTACTGTGCAAAACCTGTGAAGTCCGAGCGAGATGTTTCCTCCACCTCGCTGCAGGTCTTCCCAGTGTCCCAGGCTCTTCACAAGGTACATGGAGCTGCTTATCTTCCCCTCCCCCCGTCGAAAGCCCAGCACAATGATTTTGCTGAACCCACAAACACAGAGTCAGACTAGACAGGCAAGTCAGACATGCAGCCTGTTTTTATCACTGCAAAATCAATATTAACCATGTCTCCTCTCTCAGAATCGTTGAGCAATGTGGAAAATGGCACAGATCATCAGAAATCTGTAGACTGCATTAAAGATGATGTACGAACAACTAGGGCTGTCGCGATAACCACAATATTGTAGTACCATGCTACCGACAAGCCAACCGCAGAGGAATGCAAGTAACTGCAGCAACCGCAATATTCGTGTGTTTTCTTTTTTCATAAGGATATACGCTACCCTTCTAGATTTGAACTGTGCATTTGAATGTTTTGCATGTGTATTGAATGTTAAATTAGTTAATAATGATAACAAGACTGTTTATCAGAGGCTTTGTGGAGTTTCACTTAAGCCTTAAACAGACAGTGAATGAGAGAGATAGACTGAGTGAGTGCGATTACCTGCGTCTGTCTTTGAGGTCAAGTCATATATATTCGTGAAAAGGTTGCCATGTACATGGAAAGTTAAATATTTGTTGTATCACCCTTTTAACGTTTAAGGGTATTTACCATGCACAGTGCGAGGAATCCGCGGAAAAAGTCACGCATTGAATCAATGCCATTGGTCTCTATTAAGTGAAGCTTCAGCGTTACGTTACCCATGCGACACAATGCTGGTCAGCTGAGCCTTGAAAAGTGAAGCTTAAAGTTAATTTTTTTTTTTTTTTTTGAATCAGCGTTTTTTACCGTGTTTATTTAATGAACGGTTTAATGACTCACTCAAATAAAGTCCCTTGCCGTAATGTAACTGCGTGCTGAGTGACAGCCTTTCAATGCTCAGAGATGCTGTTTAGTTTTGGTTACATTGCTTACTGAAAATTTCCTAATTTTTGTGCATGCTGACCACATCCTAAGACATATTTTATAGAGCAACAAATAAATATAAATAAATCAAAATAAATAAATGGCGATAATACCAATTATGTCGCGCTATTGAGCAACTCAAAATTACCGCAAGGGAAATTCCTTTACCGCGACAGGCAGCCCTACGAACAACATTGAGGGAGATAGTTTCTCAAACAAAAGCCCATGGCAACACCATGAAACTCTTTTGGACAGCATGTGCAATGATGTCAGTATTCAAAGCACCAAAACAAGTACAAGTGTTGTGCCGCATTCTGGCAAATTTTTGGGCCATGTGCTCTTGGCATGGAAATATGTTAAGCGTTGGCAAGACAGTTGGCCAGCTGGCCATTGCTTGGATTTGAAAATTACAAAAACAAACAACCCAACAACACAATAGCCCTACTTGAGTCTACATTCGCACTATGAGTTGATGAGGATGCTGGAGAGGTTGTTCAACGAATAATCAATTTGCCTATAGAATCAATATAAAGTCTTTTTTTTTTTTTTTTTACTGTACCAGGATAAGAGCACAATAAGAGAACGGCCTATGTGACAAAAGTTATTAGATTTAAAGCTACAATTTGGCTTTGTTCATTATCATATTGAAATTTGAAGAATTTATGGATTTGGCGGGTGCTTTTATCCAAAGTAACTTGCATTGAATTCACTGTAGACATTTAATCAGTTTATGCCTTCCCTGGGAACCGAACCCATGACCCATGGTAATGTTAGCCCCGTGCTCTACTGTTTGCTAGCTAGTGTTTCAAAAC
This sequence comes from Semotilus atromaculatus, assembly GCA_031834385.1. Lineage (NCBI taxonomy): Eukaryota > Metazoa > Chordata > Actinopteri > Cypriniformes > Leuciscidae > Semotilus > Semotilus atromaculatus. The sequence goes on along the minus strand of JAULUF010000009.1, from coordinate 7,515,267 downwards.
TTTGAAATCAGTTGATAATATGACAAAAGTTCAATGAATTACAGAAACTACAGCATGTTCTTCTGTTTTGCAGGACGTCTCAGGAGGGCCTCTTGGTGTGAAGTATTCCAAATATGAAGTGTGGCAAAGAAAGCCTGCCCAGAGGTTAAGGAGAGGGGTCCCATCAATCCTGCTTGCCCAAAAGTTTAGGAGGCAGGTGGAGAAAATCCAAGATGAGGAGCAAGCCAGTTTCCACCGCCCACTCATGACTCTCCCCAACAGACACCCTGACATCATTCCATACATCCAGATCAACACGTCCCACAAATGATGGCCAGCCTTCCTAAATGGCAATACACAAGGGATTATAGCCAAGTCTTGGTCAGTAGAGGCACTTTTTTCATGAATCACACCACTCGGCCACCGTCTTTGTCAAATCCAGATTATGAACACTGTGTATTATCAGCCTTCGAAATGCAAGAAGTTAACGTTGAAAGTGAATGTAATGCGACAGGAGAGATGAATGCAGTTTTGGTGAATATCATGGGGATGCCCAGAACTGATGCTGAGGAAGTTGCCAGAATCTTGCTTGCTTGATTGTGAATGTCATATTTTAAGGAATGAAATTATCGAGATTAGAGTCCTTTACCTGCACCTTTAAAGTGCCACACCTTTGGCATATAGACAAAAGTAAGGAAAATGTTGGCTGGCTGTTCAAAGCCAAGGACTGATGTTAACAGCACAATTTTTTTTTTTTGTGGACTGCTAAATATGATAACATTATGGTGCTAACTTTGCAAAAGGACTCACAAGGAGTTTGCTATGGAGTTTTTTCCGTTTTAGGGAAAAAAAACAAGATTGTATTCAAAAGACAATTAAGTAACTCTGATTGTTTGGAGATGATCCCAACCAGGAAAAAACTGTTTCCATTCTTGGCTGTTCAAGATCCATATTCTGTGCCCTGGAGAATGAAGGTGAAGCCTTTACTATTAAACAATATAGCATTGCAATGGAAGGCAGGAAACATCTCAAAATATTGAAGCTGAGGACATCTTCAATCAAGTCATCTTGGACTTTGGGAGAGAGCAGTTTCAAGGTGTCACTTATTGGACCATAACATTCCTGTTTCCAGTCTGAGTTTCTGCCATTTTATCTTTGCGAATTGTCTACACTGTTATTAAGACAGTATTTTACACTTATAAATAAAAGAATGGAACAATCTTTTTAAAAGGAAATTCAGCAATAACCTCTTGCATATTTTCATCATACACTTGTAGTATTCCAGTGCTTTTGCTTGGAAAAAAAGAATACTTGAATATGTATGAAAAGTCTTAATAAGATGTTGTCATTTACCCTAATATGACCAGTCTTGCAAATTGAGCCACCAAACATTTTCTTTAAGTAATGGCACTGTATCAAGGCATTATTTATTTTGATATGAAAAACCCATAAAAATCAGTCCCAATGAGAGATTACATGCACAACCTGCAGTTTTTGTATATTATCTTTTTTAGTTGTTCTGCTTATGTATGTAGATTCTATGTACCAAAAAATGTTGTCTCTTTTTTAAGTAAAGTCAATGGAAGCTTCTAAAGTTGTCCTGACTCACTTTTTTTAATAGCTTGTTTTACTGCATGTTGCCTAATCTAAAATAGTTGGATAAGTCGATAGCTTTTGGAATGCATTTGGAACAGCAAAACAAGTGCATACGTACACAGGCTGTGACCTGGCTGCCCTAAGGGAAGGGTGAAGGCTGAGGAACACTTACTCTTAATGATTTGCTGACTAACCTTGATGAAATGCCATAGGTCAGCTCAGAAGCATGCAGAATCCATATCAGCTGTGCACCATGAAAAGTTGAGTCTCATCTTCAGTGCCCTCAAGGTATAGTTATAGGTGTCTTCCCCTATAAGTAAGTCTTCTTGTCTTTCTGAGGTCTATTTATGAAGATATTGCAATTCCAAGTATTTCTGAATCAGAATGTATCAGAAAGCCTTTTAAAGCTCATCAAGTGGAGCAAACAGATGGTGCAACCAGAATGGGAATGGTATCTTGCAAGTGGGAAAATGTGTGCTGCTACGGTTTACAGACAAGGTATTTAAAAGTGTCATTTACCAATACAGCATTTGCATTGAAGGGATAGGTCACCCAAAAATAAAATCATTCAATGTCATCATTCAAACACCTTTAAGTTGTTTCAAATCTTTATGACTTTGTTTCTTCTGTGGAACATCAAAGAAGATCTTTTAAAAATGATTCAATTGTTTTTTGTTTATACATTGAAAGCCAATAGGTTCCAAAACAACATTGGATTTGGACATTCAATGTATAGACAACAAATAAATAAAATGTCTTCTTATCTATGGATGGAGCTCCTTACATGACAGGGTATGATGGCCATGAATTAAAAATTTGTTTCCACAAAATGAAGGAACAAATTAGTACAACACGGCCATGATTTAACTAATACGAGGAAACTAATTAATAAAAAATGGCCACAAATTTGTTGGGAAGTTGTGAGAACCATATAGATTTATTTTCCTCATGTCATCTGCAGGTCTCCATACTTTTGTTTTCCATGGAAAAAAAGTAAGTCATACAGGTTTGAAACAACATGAGGGTGAGTAAATTATAAATATTAATCAAATTTACCAATAGTCTGCTTGTATTTGGTCATTGGGTAATCAAATACTAAAATACTCCTGTGAATACAGTTTATTCATTTGAATGTTTAGGTGTCATACAGAAGCTGCAGCACTTTTGGTTACCCCGTTCATCTATACTTCATCCAGTCTCATTCCACCCCAAACCCAAGGAAACTCTACAGGCCCAGACCTGCTCTTAACTGTCTTCTTCATAGTTCATACCTTATGAATATAATCGCAAAAGCTAAATGCCAGATATTAATTTGACTGACTTTGTGCCTTGGGGATATTTATGTAAGACTTGGAGTGGTTGAGATGTGATTTAAGGACAGGGCTGTTTTCTCTAAAGCCTGAGGTGGGAAAGAACAGGAATGATACCTGAAGGCTTAACTTCAAAGGCTCCAACGTTCTTTAGTTCACTCTCTGGCAGCTGAAACTATCCTACAATCTATCAGCTATCCACTTTGTCATTTATCTGTTGTGCTACTCTTGTTCGTGTACATGTTGTATCGTGGGAACTGATGTTATGTGTACATAAGCAAGATGATATATACTCTTTGTAGTTGTTCTGTATAAAAACTGTATACAAAATCAGGTTCATGGTGAACTGGATGATGGTACTTGTGTCTGAGATCATCACAAGCTTCTGTTCAAAAGATGTCTGGAACAACAGATTCACACTGACACAGTGTGCCTGTTGTTTGGTCTATTGTGTGAAATGAAGGCTGTAACTATCGATGTCCCACTGAGCAAGATATCTGCTCTCTAATGTGTAGGCAAAGCCAGAAACCAGTCATAGGCAAACAAATGACCACAAATTTGGTGTTTCAAGATGCCACAATGTTGTTTACTATTTATGACAATTCCCAGCAATTTCTGTATGAAAGTCAATGCAATTTATTTATATGTTCAGGAAACAACTGTAAAGTCATTCCCTCTACAAAATTCTCTTTTTTGTTAATTTTTCAGGCATATAGTAATTATTTTATTATTAATTATTATTATAGTAATGATTATTTTCCTTCTCTCTTTTGTCTTACAGGGCTTGATCCTGCAATGAATGAAGCTGCTTATTGACAGCTATGTTATCAAAGGCAATACACAAATACAAAGCTTTTGTATTTGATTGAATTGGTCAAGTGAACCTTTCTTGTGAATGACTGTTGTTACTCCAAATGATATTCTGTGACAAAGAAACTCTTTGTATTGCGTATACATAGATCTCTCCATTACCACACTGGGATGAGTGCGTTTACCCTTGTCATAATCTTGCATAACCCTATTATGCAAAAAGGCCAAATGTGTTCAAAAGCATGCAGGACATTCAATGTGATGTCATGTCTACTCAAACAGGTGGAGATATCAGCAGCACGAGGCAAACTGCCATGATGCTGTATGCATGTGAAAATGTGCATAGAGTATAGGGGTAGAAAAGGGCATGAACTTTCACACACAAATGTACACACATGTATACACAAATGTGCACACTAGTAAACAGATAACAGGCATGGATGCTCATAAAAGCACACACACACACACACACACACACACACACACACACTCCTAATGATCTCTCTAGGGGTAGATACACTTGGTCACTTCATCCATTAATATTGATAGAATAGCTATCAAATCATGAAAAGACCAAGTGTTTACAATCCAGTCACTCAGTGGTTGAAGATGCATACAAGATGAATCATCCCTGGAAGTAGAGCATGGTGCTAGCAATGTCAACATCATGGGTTCAACTAGGAAATGCTTGAAATTATAAAAATTAACACCTTAACCCTCTATGCCTTTGCCATATGGCAACAATTACTTTCTACTAATTTCCTTGTTATTAAAAAAAAATACAATATGTTGCACTATGGAAATTAAAAGGACAGGCCTTAAGGTAGCCAATAATGTGCAGTTTTCAAGTCACATGATATTTGAATGTCCCTCCAAAACCCAATTTCCCACTGTCACAGTGCTCCATAAATTGCTCTATTAACCTAATTTCTAAACATCTCTTCTCAAGAGGGTTTTTTGCAGCATTTTTGATCAGTAAATTAGATATTTTTATTTACAAATCAACTTTGTCTAACATAGTTTTACTGTAAATTGAGAAAATGTCAATGTTGCCGTATGGCAACGCTGAACCACAATGGAATTGCAGTAATGTATTTCCCCAATGGAATTGTTTTTATAGATAGTAGCATCAACAGTATGTTTGTATTTATTTATTTATTTGAAGTGTTAATTAGTATAGTTGTATTTATGTATAATTTCAGAAAATGAATACAGCTATATTTTACGGAAAGGGCAATAGGAAGGGTGCAGAGTTAGCTTGTCCATGTGATGAGAGTGAGGATGAGTTAGCCAAATGATATGGAATGATAGGGATCTTATTTTTGGTTTGCATGAGTTCCAAGTATATACATCTATCAATTTCTAAAAGAAATGTGCAATTAAATAGAAAAGAAAATCATAATTTTATAGATTTTTTTTTTTTTTACCATTTTCCATTGTGGTACAGCATTGCCAGAACCTGGCCTACGTATCAATTTCTAAAAGAAATGTGCAATTAAATAGAAAAGAAAATCATAATTTTATAGAATTTTTTTTTTTTTTTACCATTTTCCATTGTGGTACAGCGTTGCCATATAAGAACCTGGCCTACGTATCAATTTCTAAAAGAAATGTGCAATTAAATAGAAAAGAAAATCATAATGTTATAGATTTTTTTTTTTTACCATTTTCCATTGTGGTACAGCGTTGCCATATAAGAACCTGGCCTACGTATCAATTTCTAAAAGAAATGTGCAATTAAATAGAAAAGAAAATCATAATTTTATAGATTTTTTTTTGTTTTTTTACCATTTTCCATTGTGGTACAGCGTGCATATAATAACCTGGCCTACGCATCAATTTCTAAAAGAAATGTGCAATTAAATAGAAAAGAAATTCATAATTTTATAGAAAAATTTATTTTTTGACCATTTTCCATTGTGGTACAGCGTTGCCATATAAGAACCTGGCCTACGTATCAATTTCTAAAAGAAATGTGCAATTAAATAGAAAAGAAAATCATAATTTTATAGAAAAATTACTTTTTTGACAATTTTCCATTGTGGTACAGTGTTGCCATATAAGAACCTGGCCTATGTTCCTGTCTACCTATGGCTGCGTTTTACTCCACTTTTAGACATAAACTTGTTCAACTTTGTCAAGTGGAAAAGAGAAGTTTATTTGGACAGGCCTCAACCCTTCGATTTTGACTGAGGGAGCGAGTCTACTCAACATGTACACTTCAGGCAGATCCATAGACCACAATGCATTTGTGACGTCACAGCAGATTACACTTATTTTCCTCACCCCACACAACTCGTGTATGATATTTGGAGTAATTGACATTTAACCGCATGTAATACTTGTAGCTACCTTAAGCTTTTTTAACACAGTTATAGTTTATTGTATTGTTATCATTTTTGTTTATGTTTTTTAATATTTAATTTACATTTATTAATATATTCACAATTAATATTTGTACATATTTAAGTTTTTAAATAATACATATTTAAGTTTTTAAACAGCCCAGGCATACAATCAGGCCTATAGAAGTGTGCGTAAAACAAATTCATAAGGTAAAAAACTGTAAATAATGAATCAGCTTCATTACGAATTCCATGTTATCAAGGGTTTAGACAAGGGTGTTCCATTTAAACACATTTCAAGGGTTCCACCAGTAGTGGGCACTTGTGCAACTTAAGCAATGACATACATCCGAGTGAACAAGAAGAAGGGAAGTTAGTGAGGGAAGGGCATACATTTTTTTTTTTACTTAAATGCAGCCTATGGCTGCACCCTAAACTGCATACTCTCGAGTAGGTACTTATTTTGAATAAGTAATTACTACACGACCACTAAAAAAGTACATTCTATACAGTATGAATGTGTATAGTATGAATGTATTCTGGGCATACTACATTCGCCATGTTGTCATTATCATGTGACCTACCAGCGTCAGTTACATCACCTCACTGCCGTTCACAAATCCTCTCCCGTGGCCTCATGGGATAGTAAAGTGTTCATCGTATGCACTCTTTAGAATCTTTACAGAAGAAGTCATCTCTATACTTTTTTGCCTACCCTTTTATAAGTACTGTGAATTTGGACATACTTCTTTTGTCACATAGGCTACTGTTTTTCACCAACTATGTAGTAGGGAACTATGCAATTTTGGACACCTCCTAATTCCCTCATTTTGGTTAAAGCTACTGCATGTAACCCTCTAGCGGTTAAAATAAATAAAACTGCAGGCACATATTTATATGCGCAGTCATCTTCCAGTCAGGTTCTCTGCATGGATGAATGTGGTTCCAGGCACCAATGTACAGAGATAATCTACAGAACATGGAATGGAGAAATAAATAATGTTTTTTTCTTTGTACAAATGATTCCCTGGAGATTTGCTGTTTTGAATAATTCATGGTCGACTTTTCTCGTTTGTTGACTACTTTAACCCTCTATGGCATATATATATATACATATATACTGTATATATTGTTGGGGTGGACCAGTCCTTTCAGGAAGCAAAGACACATGGGACACAGTGCCACCAATTGGTAAGATTAATATAACTTTTTAACATGTTGAAGTTGAAAAAAAATTCTGCATATACGCTATGTAAAGAAGTATGTTTGATTGTTTAAAGATGTATTTTGTTTTTATTTATATACTAAGGGCTAATTTTAACTAATTTTAACGATCTGAAACGAAAGTATCAAGCGCGAAACGCACGTAACTTTGTGGGCGGATCTTGGGCGCTGGTGCTATTATACTGGCGGGATAAATGACTCTTGCACCCGACGCAAATATAAAATGGGTTGGTCTGAAGTAGCTACATTACTCAAAGGTGTGGTTTGGGCGCGTCTTCGTTCGTTTGTTTGTTTGTTGTATGGGAGTTGTCGGCCAAACAGAGCAGACGAAGAGCGCATGTTTATGACGTAATAGTTGGGTCGCGCCGGCGCAGTGCCACCTAAGCTGGTGAAACCATTGTTTTGTGATTAGGGGGGATAATATGTGAATTATGTGTTTGGTATTTATGTGTTTCTGTGTTGTTGTAACAGGTAAGAACTTAACCCTGGAGAACCCAAGAACCCTTTTCTTCTTTGTAAAATTATGAACTATGCATTAAATTACTGCTGTAAATTCACTGAACACCAAAATATCCACTTTTTCAATTTTAACCCTTTATTCCCTAATTTAGGATTAGGGCCAAATTTGACCCATTGGGCTTTAGGCGTATCATTTCAAAGAATCACAATAACAAACACTGTCAATGCAAACTTTACTGAAGTGTCTACATATTTCCCATGCTTTTGAACACTGTGTTGATTGGTATGCTCAACAATATTTTCCAACAAATCAAGGGAAACAAAGCGTCGAAAGTAAACCAGTGGCGTGTCTGTAGTGGCATCCTGGTACGACTCAACCTTTTCACCTTGAAAGTTCACGTCAGGCAACTCAAAGCCTTTCTTTCGCCAACTGTAAGTTTTTGCGGCACGATTTGGCTCCATCTGTGGGCTAGCAGTCTCGGCAAACGGCACATCTTCATCACTGGACGAGTCATTGGACGAATCACTGTCTTGGGCAGACGATTCACCACCATCACTTTCATGTGGTTGAAACAATTCATCAGAATAGCTATCACTGTCCAATTCAGGGCCAAAGTCACTATCATCAGCTTTAAGTTGCTCCAATACTTGAATGACAGTGATCTTTCTCTGTTGCTTTCCCTGTTCTGAAAAGGGAGCGGCCATACTCCCTGAAAAGATATACTACTTTATTAGTCTCTGGCCCTGTACTACTGAGGTAACTTAGTAAAATATATTATACAAATGAAATTATTTCAAGGCTTTAGCCAAATACAGGACTGTCACCATTCTCCATCAAAGTCACTCAAAGAAACAAAGAGTCATTTTTGACCCGACATTTGTTTAACCAATACACCCAGAGGGACATTTTTGGCCCAGCGTTTTTTTAACTAGCTCAGAGACGCTAATCTATCCAAAAAGAATATAAAACGTGCTTCTAGGCATTCTGCAAGCTAATACTAAATAGATTAACAAAAAATACACAATTTTACCAACCGCTGGTTTGCTGAGAAGACGATTTTGTTTGGATATTTTTCCAGCTCAACAAAACAGCATGTGATCAGCCATCTTGTTACTACCACTCTGGCACTTGTGAGTTCAATATTCATCCACTAGGTGTCTCTATCCATGGGCCAGAAGTGGCACTCTGGGCTTTTGAAGTTAAATTTGACAATTTATTTATTTTTGTTCATTTTGGGTAGCAGCAATTAACAGAAGCCAAATTTGACCCTGTGGGTTCTCCAGGTGAATATATATATTTACCTGTAAATAGGTGTTTGCCAACGAAGGCAGAGTCTGGCCTATAAAAAGGGAGGCCAAACTCACAATCAGGACTTGTTAACCAAGTCGGAGCGAGAGTCCAACTGCGGTACCTCAAGCAAACCTTTGTGTACTCTGGATACGTATTGGAGAGTTTTTTTTTTTTTTGTGCACCTGTTTATATTCTTCACTGTGGACTGTCTTTCTTATTGGCAATGTAAATAAATTACACCTTCCACAAGAATGCTCTGCGAGTAGGCCATCATTTTTTTACATCCTCACGGACCCCAGTTACCGTGTGATGGATGAGGAGCAGGCAGAGGTTTACGATGATCTGAAGGAGGCGTTGCTGGAGAAATTCAACATCTCACCAGAAACCTATCAGCAGAGGTTCTGAACACCTACTGTTTCAGCTGGAGAGTCGCCATCCTAGACTTACCATCGCCTAAAGAACCTGTGTCAGCGATGGCTATGACCGAGGGAGCATTCCAAGGAGGAGATTGGCGAAGCCATTATCCTTGAGCAACTACTCCGGGTGCTTCCGTATGATGCTCAAAGCTAAGCTAACAGGGTACTGCTATGTGCTAAGAGAGGGAGACCTTGAACTAGACTCTGTGAGGGACAGTCTAACAATGTGCAAAGTGACTGTTAATGGACATTCCATACAGGCATTATTGGACACTGGATGCTCTATGTCAATGTTGAAATCCTGTTATGTAACAAATGTTGACTATCTGAATACTGCCTCTATTCAAATGTGTACATGGGGAAGTGAAGCAGTACCCCAGAGCTAAGGTATTGGTGGAAGTTCAAGATCAAATGCACCTGTTGAATGTTGCTATAGTTGACAGTTTGCCTACAGACATGATTCTGGGACAAGACTTGCCAGTGTTGAATGAACTTTTACAAGCCACTGCTAAAGTTTCTGAAAATGTTGCCACTGTAACCCCTGTGAAAGTGTCATGCCCTGCCATTACTCGGTCGCAAGCCAGGGCAGGTTTTCAGCCACTGCTTGATCTTGATTGTAGTCTGTTGCAGGGTGGGACTAAGGGCCCGAAAAAGTCACGCTGATAAAGAAGTCTTGAGAAGTACCTAAGTACACCAGCCTCTGAGGCTTCTGTAGAGGGTCTCGATGTTGGTGGCTGGCAGGTACCAGGGAATATTGCTGAGTTACAAAAAAATTACGTTGAAACCTTTGTTATATATACAGTGAAGAAAAGAAGTATTTGAACACCCTGCTATTTTGCAAGTTCTCCCACTTAGAAATCATGGAGGGGTCTGAAATTGTCATTGTAGGTGCATGTCCACTGTTAGAGACATAATCTAAAAAAAAAAAATCCAGAAATCACAATGTATGATTTTTTAACTATTTATTTGTAAGATACAGCTGCAAATAAGTATTTGAACACCTGAGAAAATCAATGTTAATATTTGGTACAGTAGCCTTTGTTTGCAATTACAGAGGTCAAATGTTTCCTGTAGTTTTTCACCAGGTTTGCACACACTGCAGGAGGGATTTTGGCCCTCTCCTCCACACAGATCTTCTCTAGATCAGTCAGGTTTCTGGGCTGTCACTGAGAAACACGGAGTTTGAGCTCCCTCCAAAGATTCTCTATTGGGTTTAGGTCTGGAGACTGGCTAGGCCACGCCAGAACCTTGATATGCTTCTTACAGAGCCACTCCTTGGTTATCCTGGCTGTGTGCTTCGGGTCATTGTCATGTTGGAAGACCCAGCCTCGACCCATCTTCAATGCTCTAACTGAGGGAAGGAGGTTGTTCCCCAAAATCTCGCAATACATGGCCCCGGTCATCCTCTCCTTAAAACAGTGCAGTCGCACTGTCCCATGTGCAGAAAAACACCCCCAAAGCATGATGCTACCACCCCCATGCTTCACAGTAGGGATGGTGTTCTTGGGATGGTACTCATTATTCTTCTTCCTCCAAACACGGTTAGTGGAATTATGACCAAAAAGTTCTATTTTGGTCTCATCTGACCACATGACTTTCTCCCATGACTCCTCTGGATCATCCAAATGGTCATTGGCAAACTTAAGACGGGCCTTGACATGTGCTGGTTTAAGCAGGGGAACCTTCCGTGCCATGCATGATTTCAAACCATGACGTCTTAGTGTATTACCAACAGTAACCTTGGAAACGGTGGTTCCAGCTCTTTTCAGGTCATTGACCAGCTCCTCCCGTGTAGTTCTGGGCTGATTTCTCACCTTTCTTAGGATCATTGAGACCCCACGAGGTGAGATCTTGCATGGAGCCCCAGTCCGAGGGAGATTGACAGTCATGTTTAGCTTCTTCCATTTTCTAATGATTGCTCCAACAGTGGACCTTTTTTCACCAAGCTGCTTGGCAATTTCCCCGTAGCCCTTTCCAGCCTTGTGGAGGTGTACAATTTTGTCTCTAGTGTCTTTGGACAGCTCTTTGGTCTTGGCCATGTTAGTAGTTGGATTCTTACTGATTGTATGGGGTGGACAGGGGTCTTTATGCAGCTAACAACCTCAAACAAGTGCATCTAATTTAGGATAATAAATGGAGTGGAGGTGGACATTTTAAAGGCAGACTAACAGGTCTTTAAAAAATCATACATTGTGATTTCTGGATTTTTTTTTTTAGATTATGTCTCTCACAGTGGACATGCACCTACGATGACAATTTCAGACCCCTCCATGATTTCTAAGTGGGAGAACTTGCAAAATAGAAGGGTGTTCAAATACTTATTTTCTTCACTGTATATGGAATACCAGAGGATATCTTGACAAACCAAGGCACAAACTATACATCACGGCTCATGGGGCAACTGAACCGACAGTTGGGCATTACCACCATCAGATCAGACTTCTTCTTGAGTCTCTACATCTTTGTCTGACTCTGTTTAAACATAAAAGGCAGAACAGTTTGTTTCTGACATTTTAGTGTGTCTGTGTGAGGTAATCGGTGCTGCTAACACACACAAGCTCTTGAAACCCATCCCTCTGTGTCGGGAGCAGCAGCTCATTTGCATTTAAAGGGCCAGACACAAAATGGTGCGTTTTTGCTAACCCTCAAAAAGTGACAACTTTAACATATAGGCATGACGAGTAGACATGGCCCTATCGGAAGCTATGGTAGCCACCACCAGAGGTGGTAGGGTACTCAAACCTACCTCGTCCCGATCTTTGGAACCTACATGTGTGGCTTCTGGATGGGACGAGGGTCCCAGAGGGGGCCCCAAGGGGTGGCTATATAATACCACCCCTTCTTTAAGCTTTGCAAGACCATCTCTGGCACTACTCCCACATCATACAAGTGCTCTAAGCTTTGCAAGACCATCTCTGGCACTACTCCCACATCATACAAGTGCTCTGTGTATGTGTAACTGACATAAACAGGTAAATTACAATACCGGTCAAAAGTTTTAGATCAGTAAGATTTTTTATGTTTTTTAATGAAGTCTCTTCTGCTCACCAAGGCTGCAATTATTTGATAAAAAAAAAAAAAAAAACAGTAATATTGTGAAATATTATTACAATTTAAAACAGCGGTTTTCTATGTGAATATATAGTGAAGTGTAATTTATTTATTGAAGTGTGATCAAAGCTGAATTTACAGCATCATTACTCCAGTCTTCAGTGTCACATGATCCTACAGAAATTATTATAATGTGATGCTCAAGAAACATTTATGATTATTATCCATGTTGAAAACAGTTTTTTAAATTTTTATTTCAGGATTCTTTGATGAATAGAAAGTTCAAAAGAACAGAATTGATCTGAAATGGAAAGCTTTTGTAACATTAATCACTACCATTCAAAAGTTTGGGGTCAGTAAGAATTAAATTTATATTTTTGAGGGAAAGAGAAAATACTTTTATTCATCAAGGATGAGTTAAATTGATCAAAAGTTACAGTAAAGACATTTATAATGTTAGAAAAGATTATATTTTAAATAAATGCTGTTCTTTTGAACTTTCTATTCATCATAGAATTTTGTGGGGAAAAAATGGTACACGACTGTTTTCAACATTGAAAATAATAATTTATGTTTTTTGAGCACAAAATCAGCATATTAGAATGATTTCTGAAGGATCATGTGACACTGAAAACTGGAGTAATGATGTTGAAAATTCAGCTTTCAAATTACATTTTAAAAATATATTAAAATAGAAAACAGTAATTTTAAATTGTCATAATATTTCACAATATTAATGTTTGTCTTTTTTTTTTTTCATCAAATAAAGCAGCCTTGGTGAGCCGAAGAGACTTCATTTAAAAACATAAAAAATCTTACTGATCTAAAACTTTTGACCGGTAGTGTATGTATGTATTGTAAGCAATTCCTGTGAAATCAATCCTGACCACTCTAAAATATAAACTATTACTATAGCGCTCTATCAAAGTGTATTTGGGTTAAGTACAGAATATTTATATATTTTTTTTTTGTTTTTTTTTTACATGGTGTCACATGTATGGTATGTTCCCTTTAAATTGTGTTCATGATTTAACCAAAATGAGGGAACAAACTAATAATTTGAGGGAACAAATTGTTAAATAGTTACCACGATCCTAGTTATTTGTGATAAAAAAATTGCAACCTTGATAAGCATACAAGACTACTTTCAAAAACATTAAAGAGCCCCTATCATGGATTTTTGAAAATGACTGTTCATGTAGTGTGTAATATAGCTCTAAGTGAATGAAAACATCCTGCAAAGTTTTGCATCTGAAAGTGCACCGTATATAAAGTTATTGTCTTTCAAAAGTGAGAGTCGACTCTGAGTTTATGAAATGAATTGTTTTTGAAACGAGTCATTAGCCGTTTCGTGGTGATGTAGATACGAAACATTAGCATATTGGCCGCGCCCAGTTATTGCGCGCGCAGACGCAAGTGTAAACTTGAAGTCTTGAACACATTCAAATACTTCAGCTGAACAGCATCATGTCGAGAAGACGCTGTGTTCTACAATGCAAAGATAGTACAGCCACTTTGTTTTCACTGCCCAGGGACGAGCATGTGAGGGATAAGTGGTTAAAGTTCATATTTGCAATGATACCACAACAGTATATCCCGAACCGTGTTGTGTTCTCATAATTTTAATGACGAATCCTTCACAAACATAAGTGAATTCAACTGTGGATTCGCAAGCCGGTTGTTCCTGAAGGAGGGCTCAGTACCCAGTGTATATGGATCAGCTTCGTCCTCCTCTGAATCACAACCTGTAAGTATTATTAATAATGTTTGCTGTTATGTTTTCTGTAGCATGCTGAATACGTATTTTGTTGTGTGTGTTGTGTACGCTCCGCGCAGCTTCTAGGTCTCCATCTAACAGCAACGTGTTCGCTCTCAATTGTTTAGAAATATGTCAAATGTTTGTCGTTGTTATTACTTGGTGTAGCTACTACTGCAGTGCTTTGTCAATATGCTTCTGCGTTGGGCTAACGCAAATAATGACTTGATTGTGTGTTTACCACCGAGCTGTGGGTTATGGTCGACTTGCTAACATAAACTGAGTCATTTGACCAATCACCGCAGATTTGCGTCACGCAAAGGAGGTGTTTGGGAAAATGAATCGTTAACCAAATCATTTGAGAGTCGTTGAGCAAATCAGGTAAAAATAAATGCAAATGGCGTGGCGACCCTAAGCACGCCTCCAAAGCCTGTAGGTTTTTGTCTACTCTGGTGGCAGAGAACTATAGAGCTGTGGGGCAGGCTGCCGCCTCAATGCATGCTATGGCCATCTTTCAGGTCAACCAGGCCAGGGTGCTCACTAACATGCACGAGGGTAGGGCTGATTCAGGGCTCATGGAAGAGCTGCATGCCACCACGACCTCGCTCTATGGGCGACGAAGGTGACCGCACGCTCCCTGGGGCAGGTGATGTCCACATGTGTGGTCCAGGAATGACACCTCTGGCTTAACCTGGTTGATATGCACGGTCGAGGACTCTGCCCAACAGTTCTCGGCCGTCCAGAAGCAGACTGAGGCGATCAAACATGTTCTGACCCCGCGGCCAGCTGCTGCCACCCAGCCGCCGGCTCAGACGCCTCAGTCTGCTCGCCGCCGAGGGCGCCCTTCTGCCCCGACCCACCCGCGTAGTGCCGTAGAGGTAGTCCCAGCCCATACCAGCCCTGCAGCCTGCCGAACGCCAGGCGATGCGGCGCTCCCATTACGGGCAGCTCAGAGATGGGTTGCAGTTCTTTCCAGGAAGTGGTTGCAGGGCCACTCCTTCCCCCAGTGGCAGACATCCTTTGTCAGGATGTGGCATATGACCGTGCCCCCACATCCCCGACACCCCACGCTCCGCCTTCTAGGTCCGGGTCGGGCATTCCGACTCACTACACCATCGTGGGTATGTCTGTGGTTCACATGACCCCGCTGTATCAGTTTTTGGAGCTTTCCAATCTGTCCCGCTGGCTCACGAGAACCATCAGGCTTGGCTATGCGATTCAGTTCATATGGTCTCCTCCCCACTTCCGGGGAATCCGTTATACCATGGTGGGTGGCAATGCCCCTGTCATGCATGCAGAGGTAGCCACGCTACTGGCGAAGGGTACGATCGAGGCTGGCCCTCGAGCCGAAATGAAATGCCACTGCGGACACATTTGACTCTCGCCTGAGTCATTTCCAGAGCAAGAGTGCGGTTCTACTGAAGTTTTTTCAGAGGCTCCTGTGGCTGTCGTATGTCGCAACTCGCCTGCCATCTCCTCCTGTGGGGTTAAAGCATCTAAGGTCACTTCGAACAAATCACTTCCCGGGAGACCTGAACCGTGCAGCCGACGAGCTCTCACGGTTTCAGCCACTTCCGGGGTAATGGAGACTCCAGCCCCAGTTGATTCACCCGGAGTGTGGCTTCTTCTTGGGCTCTAGCGCATGGCAGGGAGCCAAGCCAAGTGGAGCCAGTGTCCTCTCATGTACTCGCCCCCAGTGGCCGGTAATAGGACCCGCTCGGTGTCATCGCTTGCTTGTCATTCCACTCCTTGGACTGGATACATGCGATATTCACTCTTTTTCTTGGGAGTTCTTCTTCCCAAGATCCTGAGTTCATCCTACACTGATGATGCCGTCACCAGATTGCATGCCCGGTTGGTCAGCCCTCGTGATTGGCTTGGTGTTCCATGTGCATGGTTCCCCCGTTGTGTGACCCCCACATGTGCATTTCCACGGTAAGTCTCCATTGAGCTTGTGTCTTTCCCTCTCTCTCTCTCGAGGTTGAAACATTCCACCCTGCAGGCTGGATACCTCTAGTCCTTCGTCCGTGCTAGTCTCACGTCAGGGAGCTCAGACTTACGCATGGCACTGGATGACAGCTGAGGTGGCGTGATTAGACTGGGAACCCCATTCGTCAGTCACTTACGTGATTGAACAAAAGGGAACGTCTCGGTTACGTATGTTACCATCGTTCCCTGAGGAGAAAACAGAGACGTTACATCTCCCTGCCACTTCAGCTGTACCATTGGAACCGCCTGAGTTCAGTCTCGGCTCCTCAGCAGGAAAACATAACTGCATGTTGCCAGCGTACTTCCTTATATATCCACGAGGTGGGGTGGAGTTACGCTATGCAAATTCCACAGACCCATGACATTTCCTTGCCATTGGCTCGTTTTGTAAGAACTCGAAGGTGATAGGCTTTAAGCAAAACCCCATTCATCAGTCACTGATGTAACGTCTCTGTTCCCGTTCCCTGAGGGTTACATACGTAACCAAAACGTTCCCATGTTTTGCAAGGGACTGCATTAGGAGAGTAAATTTAGATATTCAGTGTTATATTGTGTTCTATGCTCAGAACTGACATCTGTCTTTTCTTAGTGGTTAATTATACATTGTGTATAATGATAAATTACACTACTTGTTTGAAAATGAAGCCTTAGAATGAATTAAAAAATAAGGTTGGACCAACATAAAACAAAGTACATTGTGTGGATCCAACCAAACTGATTTATTTTGAATGAACTAAATAAAATTCTGTGTAAAAATGTCTTCAATTAAATTAAGTAAGGGTCATGCATTATGTTTTGAGTGTATTTACATCAAGGTGGAAAAGGACTTTTATCATATAAAACAAAAAAGATTATATCAAACTTATTAAGTAATTTTACTTTGCTGGAGAAATCAGGTTACATCTACTGACAATTATGCTTCAGTAAAACAGGCTGGTTGAATTCAGTTATGATCAGTATAATCTTAAATCATTTATTTAATTTAAACAAAAACAGTTATTATACGTAGATGTATATGATTCTATATGATAGTTCTATATGAAGTAGAACTGACAAAAAAGAATCAGTGTATCTTTTTCTTTCAAAACCAAATCACAGTCATCCAAACAGCAACACAGCAAAGATTCAAAAGATAAACAAGGCATGTACAGATATGAAATGTGTGACTACATTTAGAGCAGTTGGTGTAAACACAGTAAACTTTACAATAATCTATAGGTATGAATGTTGTCGAAATACTGCATTGTGTCAAACATATTTTCACCTAAAATAGAATTGGCTTTATAAATAAAAAATTTCTTCAAAGACCTCATATAAATTGCTTTGCCGGTTTTCTTTTCCCCTGGTATTTCTCAGAAAACAACTTGTGTGCTGTCCATGGTCCTGAAAAATACCTTGTTGAGGTCTTATAATGGAAGTTCCCTTAACAGGCCTAAGTGAAGAATTGATTACCTTAAAGTGCCCCTATTATGGTTTTCGAATATTCCCTTTCATGCAGTGTGTAATATAGCTGTTTGTGAATGTAAACGTTCTGCAAAGTTGTAAAGTTGAAAGTGCACGATAAATATAGTTATTGTCTCCCAAAAGAATGAATCAACTCTGAACCGCCTTTACGAGTTGTTTGGGTTTCAAATCCTGCTGTTTTACAGATAAATTTGCATAATGCCCGCCTATTTTGTATGTAGTCCGCCCGCGAACAACTTGACCAGCCCTCAAATGTAATTTTACAGACTACTGCTTCTCAAATCTCAGAGTTCAACGCGGGATTCGCAAAACTTGCTCCTCGAAAGATGGGTCAGTACCCAGTTTATTTGGACCAACTTGCTCCTCAGATTCTCAACCTGTAAGTATGAAGAATTATATTTTCTACTTTTTCAAGAATTAAATTTTCTACTGGGTACTCCTCCGGGAGCTCCGTGTGGCAACTGATCTCGCCCTCCAGGCGACGAAGGAAACTGCACGTTCAGTTGGTCAGGCGATGTCCACCTTGGTGGTCCAGGAGCACCACCTCTGGCTCAACCTGGCGGACATGAGGGAGACCAATAAATATCGGTTCCTGGACTACCCCCTCTCCCAAGGTTGGGTTGTTCAGCGACACAGTCGAGAGCTTCGCCCAACAGTTCTCGGCTGTCCAGAAGCAGACGGAGGCCATCCGGCACATCCTGCCTCGGCGGACCGGTCAGCTGGGAAAAGAGCAAAGTCAGCGAGACAGAGAGCCTCACGGGGGCCAGCGTCCAGTCAGTTTTGGACTGCGTCAGCTCGGTCAGACACAGAAGCACCACTGAAACTATTTCAGAGGCTCCTGGGGCATATCCTTTTTTGCTTCAGATTGCTTCATATGAGGCCACTTCAACACTGGCTGCACGATCAAGTCCCCAGATAGGCGTGGCAGCGTGGCTCTTGCCAGGTTCCTATCACCCCGCACTGTAGCCAAACTCTCAGCCCGTGGTCGGACCCTTCATTTCTATGGACAGGTGTTCCCCTAGAGCAAGTGTACAGGCATCAGGCTAACTCTCATGGGATTCTGAGACCCCGGCCCAAGGTTCCTATCACTCCCTTCCAGGACCAGGTAGTGAACCTGCAAGTGTTGCCCTCTCGGAGGAGGGAGATCCAGCCCTGGCTTTTCTTTGTCCCGTTCGTGCTCTGTGCCTATACGTGGACAGAACCCAAAGCCTCAGGACCTCAGACCAGCTCTTCGTCTGTTACGGAGGCCAGCAGAAGGGAAAGGCTGTCTCCAAGCAGAGGATGGCCCACTGGACAGTAAATGCCATCAACTTGGCTTACAAAGCCTAAGACCTGCCGGCTCGGGTTGAGAGCCCACTCCACTAGGAGTGGCGCTTCTTCCTTGGTGCTGGCACACGGTGCCTCACTGACAGATATCTGTAGAGCTGCGGGCTGGGCGACACCTAACACGTTCACTAGGTTTTATAGCCTACGTGTTGAGCCGGTTTCTTACCGTGTGCTCACTTCAACTAGCCAGTAACACAGAAGTTCCCGCTCTAGTGTCGGCTTGCTGTGCCACTTCCCTCCACATGGAGCAGATACGTGCGCTTTTTGCTCCAGTCAAGTTCCCCACTTGGCGAATCCTGTAGAGTTCCAACGCACCCCTCGGTAGTCGGACGTGCCGGAGCGTCCGACGCAAGGGCCTAGTACTCGTATACTTGTCTAACCTGTGCTAGGCTGGGTCCCATATGTTGTGATGCCTGCGGCAATCCCATATGTGTATTCTCCACGTTACCTCCCTTCAAGCAGGATGTGGCTTCCGCAGCGTCCCTCTCCTTTGGAAAGGCACGCTTTCCCAGTGTTATCCAAGAGTTACACTGTGTGGGTTATATAGGAACAACAGTTCAAACTCTCCCTGCGCAAAGCCTTCCGGCCCAGTCAGTAGGTGGTCTGAGAAGCTTTCTCAGGGTACTGGAAATGGCAGCAACAATGGCGTTTTCCATGGGGATCCCAACGTCGAACGTGACCGACTGAAAGGGAATGTTAAGTCCTGTCGCCACGATTACGGACCATCGCTGTCAATCTCGGCTCCTCAGTGAAAAACAAAAGGTGCTTGTATTTGCTTCCATATTTATACCCGCGCTACGGGGTGTGAGATACAAATCTTGCACGCCAATGAGCATTGGCTCGTTCTGTAGATACTCAAAGATGATAGGGCTCCCTGAAGTGATGCCAACCCTTCAGGGAACGAGGGTTACATACGTAACCGAGACGTTCTTACTACTTTGAGTAAAGATAAAGAATGAAGGAAGATTTGTTTTACAAACTTTTATGTTACATCAGTCATTCACGCCAGAGCTCGGCTAACATTTGCACCGTTATTGATACAGTTCCCGCATGTGCACTGCAATAAATTAGAAATATGCACATGGGTTTGTTGATGGACATTATGCTTGTTAAGCTGATGGTGAGGAATTACAGTTGCAACATCTAATAATGTGCCTCACACTGAATATTGTATCACTGAGAAATGTCCTGCTCAAGTCGTCCTTGTGATGGAGGTTTGTGTTAATTAACTAGTTCTTCCAATGTTTCGTCTTCGGACTCGTGCTCAGATTGATATGGTAAAATCGACGTCATCATTCGTTACTGTTTTTAGTGTACGGTGTACAATCGCTCAGCTGTAGGAAGCCTCCGGACAGAGTTGACGTTCAGAAATGGTAATGGCCGTTTTTGTTTCCGATAGACACTGTAAGTGGTAGACCAATCACAACAGACTGGACCATCGGGCCAATCAGAGCAGAGTAGCTTGTGGAAAGGAGGGATTTAGAGAGACTGATTCATCCATCGAGTCGTTTGAGAATCAGTGAAAAATGTATGATGTGCAATGTATTTTATTATGAGAAAATTAAATAATTTTTTTACCTTTGATGTATGTAAATCTGTTGTAGGAGACCTCCAAAACAAAATTAGGAGACTTTAAAATAGCATAACAGGGGCACTTTAAACATTATGAATGCACTAAGCTCTTTAAATAGTCAAGGTATTAGAAGTATTAGATCAAGTATTTGATCTTCCTGACATTGATTTACCAGCAAACACCTTGCAGAACGCACCAGAATATACTAGACAGTGGAAGATAAGTTTTATTTTTTTAAATGGAAAAATGTACTTGTGAGGCATCACAGATGAACGAAATGCAATCAAATAAGTAAATTTTGCAACAAGTGGAGCAGAACCTAATATTCTTTTTACAATAATCAATAATATAGAAATTTGCTGTACAAATACCAATGGAGACTAGATCACAGGTAGTGAGTTCCTTTACAACACAGTTGTTATGAGATGATCGTAGAAAGTGACTGACCATAATAATGCAAAAAATCGAAACATTGAGAAAATCGCCTTTAAAGTTGTCCATTTATGTGCGCGATTGTGCTGCATTCACTCACAAAAATAAATGTTTTATATTTTTAAGGTAGGGAAATTACAAAATATCTTCATGGAACATGATTATTTACTTAAAGGATTAGTTCACTTTAAAAAAAAACTTTTGCTGATAATTTACTCACCCCCATGTCATCCAAGATGTCCATGTCTTTCTTTCTTCAGTCGAAAAGAAATTAAGGTTTTTGATGAAAACATTCCAGGATTTTTCTCCATATAATGGACTTCAATGGGACCCAAACGTTTCAAGGTCCAAATGACAGTTTAAATGACAATGACAAATGTTTAATCTTCATAATACAATAAGATTCACTTTTTATCCAGTTTTATCCAGTACATCATTCTCTAAATCTGGATGGTCTTTTTTGCATTCAAATGCACTCTGCAAATCGATTTGGCTGATTAACACTTTTCCATCATATGCACAAAATATTCCACTTCTACATAACTGTCAGGGTTGCTGCAGGATACTGAACACGAGGACACTTCAGTATAGTTGCTTTAATTACAAACTAAACTTCTATAAACAAACAAGAACACAAACTCCAGGAACTCAGATCACACAACCATACATCGACGACGATCAAACACTGAGGGAAAACACAGGGCTTAAATGAACAGGGACTGATAGGATAATTAACAGAACACAGGTGTAGAAACTGAACACAAACGAGGAGCGGGAAAACTAACAGGACTAAACCAAAAATGACAATGACAGGGGAAACCAGAATCATAACATAGAACAGAAACGTGACAGTACTCCCCCCTTCAAAAAAGGCGCGACCTCGCGCCGTAGGACTATCAACAAGGGTGGGGGGGGTGGGCGTCCTGAAGGCCGACTAGGCCGAGGCCCAACCGGGGCAGGAAGCCTTCAGGGCGGATCAGGATGTGCCGGCAGCCAGGGAGGATCAGGACGTGCAGGGAGCCAGGGAGGATCAGGACGTGCAGGCAGCCAGGGCGGAGCAGGACGTGCAGGGAGCCAGGGAGGATCAGGACGTGCGCAAGGCCAGGGTGGAGCAGACCCTTCGGGCGGCCAGGGCGGAGAGACCCCTTCGGGTGGCCAGGGCGGAGAGACCCCTTCGGGCGGCGAGGACGGAGAGACCCCTTCGGGTGGCCAGGGTGGTGTGGACCCTTCGGGCGGCCATGGCGGTGTTTTTTCAGGCCTCCGTGGGTCTTTGGCCGGCCATGGCGAAGGCGTATAGCCCCCCCCCCCAAAATTTTCTTGGGGAGAAGGACAGGCTCAGGAACGGGAACAGACTTGACGTCAGCGGGCTCTGGCGCAGGATCAGCGGGCTCTGGCGCAGGATCAGCGGGCTCTGCCGCAGGATCAGCGGGCTCTGCCGCAGGATCAGCGGGCTCTGCCGCAGGATCAGCGGGCTCTGCCGCAGGATCAGCGGGCTCTGCCGCAGGATCAGCGGGCTCTGCCGCAGGATCAGCGGGCTCTGCCGCAGGATCAGCGGGCTCTGCCGCAGGATCAGCGGGCTCTGCCGCAGGATCAGCGCTGGACGGGACCAGCGGTGAAGGCTCAGGGTCTGTGCTGGACGGAACCAGCGGTGAGGGCGAAGGCTCAGGATCTGTGCTGGACGGAACCAGCGGTGAGGGCGAAGGCTCAGGATCTGTGCTGGACGGAACCAGCGGTGAGGGCGAAGGCTCAGGATCTGTGCTGGACGGAACCAGCGGTGAGGGCGAAGGCTCAGGATCTGTGCTGGACGGAACCAGCGGTGAAGGCTCAGGATCTGTGCTGGACGGAACCAGCGGTGAAGGCTCAGGATCTGTGCTGGACGGAACCAGCGGTGAAGGCTCAGGATCTGTGCTGGACGGAACCAGCGGTGAAGGCTCAGGATCTGTGCTGGACGGAACCAGCGGTGAAGGCTCAGGATCTGTGCTGGACGGAACCAGCGGTGAAGGCTCAGGATCTGTGCTGGACGGAACCAGCGGTGAAGGCTCAGGATCTGTGCTGGACGGAACCAGCGGTGAAGGCTCAGGATCTGTGCTGGACGGAACCAGCGGTGAAGGCTCAGGATCTGTGCTGGACGGAACCAGCGGTGAAGGCTCAGGATCTGTGCTGGACGGAACCAGCGGTGAAGGCTCAGGATCTGTGCTGGACGGAACCAGCGGTGAAGGCTCAGGATCTGTGCTGGACGGAACCAGCGGTGAAGGCTCAGGATCTGTGCTGGACGGAACCAGCGGTGAAGGCTCAGGATCTGTGCTGGACGGAACCAGCGGTGAAGGCTCAGGATCTGTGCTGGACGGAACCAGCGGATCATCGTACTCGGAACTTGACGGGACCAGAGGCGGAGGAAGCTCAGGGCTGGACGGAACCAGCATTTCAGGGGACTCGGAACTGGACGGAACCAGCATTTCAGGGAACTCATGGGGCTGAGCTGATGTGCGTGCAGCCCACACACAGAATCGCTGCAGACATCACAATCAGCGCTGTGTCTTCTTGTGTGGACTCACGTGTGGCATGAACAGTCTCTGGCGGGCAGGCGACGGGCTCAGGCTCTGGCGGGCAGGCGACGGGCTCAGGCTCTGGCGGGCAGGCGACGGGCTCAGGCTCTGGCGGGCAGGCGACGGGCTCAGGCTCTGGCGGGCAGGCGACGGGCTCAGGCTCTGGCGCTGGATGTGGAACTGGCTGAAGTGGGAGATCTTCCACGAGGTATGTGGATCCACACGCCCACAGTGTGTGATCCACAAACTCCAAAAAGGACATATTGAGGTCCTTTACCAAAATGATCTGGGCTAGCGGGTCCTTCAGACCACCCCAGAAACTCCGTTTCAGTTCCTCTTCATCCTGAGTCACATCATCATACAGGTCTAGGTATCGCCCCGCATACTCCTCAAGAGAGAGCTCAGTCTGGAAGAGGATTGGGATTTCAAAGGGGCTCACCACCTTGCTTTTCCTCCTTCGGCCCATTTTCAGTTCTTGTTTTTCTTTTTTAAGGTTGATCGTTCTGTCAGGGTTGCTGCAGGATACTGAACACGAGGACACGGGCACTTCAGTATAGTTGCTTTAATTACAAACTAAACTTCTATAAACAAACAAGAACACAAACTCCAGGAACTCAGATCACACAACCATACATTGACAACGATCAACAAACACTGAGGGAAAACACAGGGCTTAAATGAACAGGGACTGATAGGATAATTAACAGAACACAGGTGTAGAAACTGAACACAAACGAGGAGCGGGAAAACTAACAGGACTAAACCAAAAATGACAATGACAGGGGAAACCAGAATCATAACATAGAACAGAAACGTGACAATAACTAGATGTAGAACATACATCTAGATGATATTTGCATAGAATTTTGTTTACCGCTCTTTCTATTTTGTTTACCTTCATGTATTTATTTATTTATTTATTTATTTGAATAATTACCTCCCTTTTCCAAATGTTTTTTTTTTGTGTGTATAATTCTTTCCTTCTTTTTCAGCCCTGTATGTATCATAATAAATATAAATAAATCATTAAAAGGCTTATTTTTTTTTAATGTTTCCTTACATTTGTTATGGTTTTGTGTTTCTGTTGACTATGGTGCAGTCTATTAGGTTTACGATACAATTGTTTAATCTGGTTCATTATTCTATAACATGCATTTATAATAAGTTTAAGATATGCTGTTTGAGTTGATTGAAGATAGCTGCACATATTAGCGGTCATCACAACGTGTTATATCTATTATAGCTGCCCTTTGATGTATTTTTTCCATTAACTACATACAAGTTGTAGTTATGCATTGTTGTTATTTATCATTTCAAATCTGTATTTATCCCCACATGGCAAACAGTTACCCCACATGCTGTCTACTCAATAAATCCTGTTCTGTCAACGCATGAGGGGTCGGGATCATGTGTTGGGTTAAACAATTTCTATTAATAGGGAAGTGAACTTAACGCTTGGTGATGTAGGCATGGATAAATGTCTTATGGTGTTTACATTTAGTTTAAGTTGCTGAATGAGTTTATTTTATTTATTTTTGAAAGTTAAATAGTTAAATGGTCATATATTTAGGCTACAAAGGTTTTGGTATTGATGCCCCTGCAGTTGGTCTTGGGTGTAATGAGCCTGTCCTAGGCTATATTAGACAGTCTAAACTGAACCTTTGGAGGAAAAGATGGGGTTATATTGCTTAATGTATCATGTAGATTTTGCTGCCTGTAGCAATTTGTTTTCCTTTGGTTGTTGATATATCAAAGTTTGTACTGAGTCCAGTGTATGTTTTATTTTTGTATATATTTTTTTGGTTCAATTTACGTAATTTTTTTCTTTGACACATCATTGTGAATTTGTACTTCTCCACTGGCATTAATAAAAACGGATGATATCTGAGTCCTGAGCCTATCTACCACCTCCCCTTGATCTCAACGGACATGTTACATTTATATAAAAAAAATGTATCAATCCTTTTCAGGCATTTTGCCAGATGTTCACCTAAGAGAGACAGACATAAGGTAAAATGACAACTTTCGCAATATTGATGGGCTAGAGTGTCAAACTGTCTTTCTTTGAATACACAGAATTCAGACAGAATGATCATGAGCGGATTAGACTTTGGTATTATTGCAGCATTTCTAAGCAGAACACAGAAGTCAGGTCATACATTTTCTGTGAAATTTCGATTTCAATGTGTCAATATAGGACTAGAAAATCAAAGGTACCTGGATATACGTAGATATTGATTAATATATATTTTTAATCTTCATCTTCACTGTAAAGTCACACAAAGACCAGAAATCAAGAAATAATTTCACATGTAAAACAATTTAAAACATTTCAATACAAAATGAATATTAAAGGTACACTATGTGTCACCATTATGTTCAATTTAGCTTTAGTTTCATTTTCATGAACTCTTGTTAAGTGTCTTTTTTTTTGTTGCGATCAGCCTTTGTTCCTATTTGTCATTTATCAGTTGTCATGGTTATTCATTATGTTCCTAATTAGAGCACACCTGTTTGTATTTGTCACCGTTCAAGTTAGTCTGTTTCTCACCGTCATTCTCCATTATTGTTTGTGCTTGCACACTGTCTTGCATGTGGATTACCTGAGTTTACTTTGTTTTAATATGAATCTTAATTTGAGATTCAGTTTGAATCTTATTCATAGTCTTTGGACTAGAATGTAGTATGTAACTTTTGTCCATGATTGAATTTTTTTTTTGTGTGCTTCGGCTCTGCATGACTGAGGAGATGAATATGACCCTTCACACTAGCTAATGCTTTACAATGAACTCTGTTAGAGAGCTACATATGGCAGTTTATCTGTTCAATAAAATTCCACACCAGTTGAGTAATAAAAGTCATCTCCAAGTCCCTTTTACAACATTTAAAGGGGTCATGACATGAGAAACCAAATTTGCCTTGATTTTTTGGTATAGAAGAGATCTATGTACTATTAAAACTTCCTGCTAGTTTCATAGCTTAAGACGTCCTCCCCATTATTAACGAAGCATTTATTTAATCAAGCTCTAAATACAGCTCGTTCTGGATCCATGGTAAGAAGTGACGTCACGGTGCGAAGTGACGTACCAGTCGTTGGCATATGACCGCCTCCAGCGCAAGACAAGTACGCCTCATTTCGCATCGTTGTCGTGCGGCTCGCGCCCACATGTGTTCAGTCGACGACTCGACGTGCAGCGAGTGGGTCTGTTTACAAGAAGATTGCTATGCCACGCAGATGTGCTGTTCCTGTTTGAGTGTTTGAATACGCTGCCGAACGATCCAGACGTCAGGGAAAGCAGTCGGATGCAGTTTATTTGCAGCATATGCACCGCGCCAAAGCTTTATTTGAACGGTGAGTGAGATGAGTGTGACAGGGAATGTTACTGAAAGAACGAGCAGAGAGAGAGAGAGCGCCTCGGCCGCGCGCGCCTTCAAACTGTCTCTCTCTCTCTCTCTCTCTCTCTCTCTCTCCCTCCCTCCCTCCCTCGCGCATATGAATCAAAATCAATTGAGAATTGACACGATGGTAAAAGATTGGAAGATTAGCATCTCAGAAAAACCAAGCCAATGTTGATTGTTTTATTACGAGCTCTTTCGCAAGCTTTCGCCCTCAGTTCTGCGTTAAAAAAAAAGAAAAAGAAAAAAGGGTGATTCCCCGGAGGTTCGAGATTTAGCATGCTCCGTGTCAACCTTACTGAGCCCTACACATGACATGCGGGAAAAAATTTGTATATTGTGGCCATGAATTCAGAATTTGTTCTCTCATTCTAGTAAATTGTGACCACAATTAAAATAAATCGAGTGAGATTTCACTAAATTTCCCCATGAAACAATCCTGCTAGGTCTAAAAGATAAACACTTATAATAAGCTTACCTCTAGTGAATCAAGGTGAGACAAACACATTTTGGATTGATGATATATTAGCCCCTTTCACACATACAGTCATGTTTGATCATGTTTGAACAGGACCTTTTAAAAAAATATCGGTAAATTGGTTTTGGTAATTTACCAGTAAGGGAAGTTGTAACATTACCAGTACATTACCGGTAATGTGGTCTGTGTGAACGCGGAATGAAGATTACCGGTGTGATCACGCACAACGTCAGAATGTGCTGACATAAGAAGTCTGCTTTGGGCCAATCATAGTTATTATGGAGATGAAAGTGATTACTCAGTGCTGTTCACAGTAAGCTTTTTAATAGTTTTTCTATTTAAATATGAGCAAGATGATCATCTTTGGCCGTTGTGCCACGTCTCACAGCTTTTTCATCGTGTTGCGCTCAAGACCCAGCCTTTTTTATTCATCAGCGCTACGGCTCTGCAGTTGGATACTATTACGCCCGTCTTTTTAAGAGAAAAAACACGTTCTGTTTGATCATCTCCTTATGGCTTTCACTCAGATGTCAAAACATTTAGTCAAATTGAACAGATAGGGAAACTATGTGCGTTTAAAGATCACTTCCGATGACTGGCATCACAAAATTTACCGATATTTTGGAGCTGATGTGTGAATGCTCTTACTGGTAAAAAGCCAGAACGGTGTTGCTTGTGTGAACAGCATATTTTGTGAATTTACGGGTAATTCTAGCAATTTTACGGTGATTTACCTTGATTGCTGTGTGAAAGGTGCTATTGACTCATTTTTTAAGTTTTGTTTACAAAAATATTACAAGACAGGATCACTGCAACAGTCTTTAACATGATATAATGTTATTGGCTCCGCCAAGGGGGAGGCTGGAGCAGTAGGAGCCAGATGTTGGTCCAGAGACCAGCCAGGACGAGGCCCCAGGGCAGAGTCGATAGAGGGAGGCGCCATGGTGGAGATTTGAAAGACAACCGATGGAGACTTAACTGGAGATGGAGACCATGGTGGACCTGACAAGCCGAAGAGGCCACACAACACAGCTAATGCTGGAGACCGAGTTGGAACCAAAGCGACGACCATCTGAGGAGGAGCATGGAAACCAGGAGACGGAGGTGAAGCCGGTGGGACAGAGGATGGAGGCGCAGCCGGGGGGAAGACAAAGCCAGATAGAGCCGAAGGTGTAGGCAAGACGACGTCTGACCAAAGCGGAGCCGGTGGGACAAGGGAGCCCAGTGGAGTCGTAAGGATGATGGTTTCGGATGGAGCCAAGAAGGGAGGAGCCAAAGCGGAGATGATGGGTTAACGGGCCGTGGTGGAGTGATGGGTACTGAGGCTGGAGATGGAGCCAGGATTTTGTGGACTAGGCAAAACTGGTGGCCTGTAGAACCAACCAATGCAGATCCTCACAGTTCTGTGCAGGAGAAGAAGAGGGGTTAAAGGGAACCAGAGGAGACAGGGCAGAGGAACTGGCGGGAGAAGGAGGGATCACAGGAGATTCAGGGCTGGACGGGACCTAGGCAGGACAGGTGAAACAGGGGGATTACCTGGAATTACCTGCTCAAACTGTTCAAACAGGACACACTCTCCGTCCACATTGTAGGCTCGGGCTTGTCCATCGCTGATCTCCACAGTCTGCGGTGGGCTCTCACAACTCCCCAATGGCTGGCCGCTGGATGTGGAGTGGAGCTGGTGTGGTCCTTAGCCAGGCCGATGGTGAATGGGGAATCGTTATTCACCAGCAGCCACTCCACAAATGCGGCAAAGTCATCTTTTGGACCGTACGCTGGAACGCATGCCTTAGATCGCTCACTCAGGCTGGTATGGTAAAATACACAGAGCGAGCGGTCCAGAGAGTGCGTCAGGCATGAAAGATACCCAAGTGTGGTCTTCCAGCTGTCTCCCTGCTCCAGGCACAACAGGTGTACAGCAGGAAGGTCTTTGACAAAAAAAGGAAAACAAAACTGGGGAAAAATCTCGCGAAAAAAGAATCTTTGTTTGGTCTTGTCTTGTAGTGATGTCCGGTTCGTAAACGAATCGTTCTTCTTAACCCATTCTTTTTTATTCTTTTCACTGCACAAACCAGTTCACCAAATCGGACTGAATCGTTTCAAACAGTTTGAATCTTGAGTCACTCACTGATCCACAAGTTACTAAAGTTACACACTTTCGGAAATGCCTGACAGTCCCTCTGACTTGAAATAAACCAAAATCCCAGAGTATGTTACTCCAGTTACTCCAAGAGTACACTGAAGACATGTTGTGCTGAGAGAACTGATGAGCACGAACTGCTGATACTGAGCATGTGTAGTACTACCGAACAGTAACAAAACACTGATACAGAGGTTTGAGTCAAGAATTGGTTGCATCAGTTTTCAAATCACCAGTACACTGAACCAAGAACAGTTTTTTTCAGACGTTTGGCAATATGAGAAACGATGAGCTGGAGATAGTATGCGTGTATTTTTTCTGGGGACGAACTGGACGTATTTAGAAACATCAGAAAGTGTAACAAAATAAAACGTATTGGAAATATGTTTATGATCACTGTAAAGATTGGAAACATAATGAATGGTCTGTAAAATATCAAACTAAATATCTGTTTTATCAATATTGCATGATATTTTCAGGAACAGCTTCATTCTAAATATTGAATATTGATATAAAGCTAAAAAAAAAAAAAAAACTTTTGCTGAGGTTTTGAGGGGGCAAAGTATATGTTTAAAATGTGTTAATCAAAACAGTAGAAACGTATTTGAACATACTGGAAACATACTTCGGCTTTTTAGTTTTGTCGGTTATATATTCAGGTTGCAGTAGTTCTCAGCCCAGCAGACTTACACATACTGCTACAGCGGTTCTTGAGTCCAGAATTGGATGCAACGGTTTTCGAATCAACAGTGCACTGAACCAATAACTGTTTTTTTCAGACACATTCGAGTACCAAAGAGCTGGACATACTGAGCATGCTGAACCAAACTGTTTCTTTCAGACAACTGATGCTGTTGATACCATGAGCTCGGGTGGACCAAGAACTTGATTGAGGGGCCAAAATTGGTGAAATGTAAGTTTATTTAATAACAAATAGCAGCAGCATTGTGAACTTTTGTAAAGAGACGTTTAGCCATTAACTTTTAAATGCTAGCCTGGCTAACGTCAGACCTAGTCTCATTGAAACATGGGTCTGGGAACCACATGTTCATTTTCTCGTATTTGAAGCGTGGTTTACAAATGCCCAGAGCTGTTTATTGGGTGCTACGAATGTCTATCAAATGCGCCTGTACGTAGCTCATAGCCAATCGTTTCAATTATACCAGATGACGTATGTAGAGCGACAGAAAAGTTGCTCTTTTTTCAAACTACTTAGAACAATATCTAAGGCTGCATCGAAAGGTAACTTCACGTCTGCTGCCATGTTGGATCCATAGATATAAACAAACTGCTTCGGTGTGTCGCATAGACGTCGTCATCGTCTTGCTCCTCCCTCCCCGTTCTGTGATTGGTTCCCTAGCTGAAGTGCAAATCTGGTCCATGGAATCCAGGCTGCCTAGCAGCGTGAATAAAATCGTGCTGCGCACAAGTGGCCAAAACTCTTGTGATGAGTGCCAAAACAAAATGACTCTTTGATGTGAATGTTGATAACCTAAATTTGTTTAAATTTCTTGAGGTCCGGTCATGTTTTTATGCAAATAAGCTGTTGGAGTGAGCTGTTATAATAAGTATGTTGTAAAGCATGGGAGCATAGTCTAGTTTAAATTTTGAAATTCACCTTGCAAATATTTTTATATTCTTATATCGCCTTAAAGGTGGGGTATGTGATTTGCAAAACGGCTGGCAGATTTTGAAAATACACAACTCTCAAATGGTCCTACCTTCTTTCCTCCAACGCTGGCCCTGATTCGTGCGAGGGGGAGGGGTAGGGGGGTATGGTATGACCGTTTGACTGACGGACTTACTGTCCAATGATTCTAGGTGGTCTTGGAAAGGATTGGCTGGAGTTTTTCGAGTCCTGCCCGTTCCACAGATGATTAAATTGCTTAATTTTCATTTCAGTGCTTCTAACTCAGTGGCTGTAAGTGGGTTATGAATAGGATTTCAAGTGATTTTGAAAAAATGGACAAAAAAGAGAATCACATACCCCACCTTTAATATTCGTACAAAAGTCTGTCAAAGGATTTAATGTTGACATTTTAATGTTGACATTACTAATGTTTTCACATTAAGATAAAAGGTGGACAGAGTTATAATGACAGTATTGTTTAGTACAGTGTAAATTTCTATTCAGATCCATTTTGTGGGTGAATCTGGTGTTCTAAAATTAGTTACCATAATTTAAAATGTTTGTATTTTTCTTTTTTCAAAATTCTGACTTGTGATTTGATCAGGAAAGGATTAAAAACAGTCGATATTCAGTGTTATTGCTGCTTTCTCAAGTTGTTGTGGAGTATTAATTTAACCATTCGGATCTAGGGTTAAGTACTTTCAAAACAAAGAGAGACAGTTTTGATCAGGTCGAAATGTCTGGAAAGAAGTGTCTGTTTGCACCATGCAGTGGCAAACATATAGCGACTTTAAAATCGCTACTCTGCTAATTAAGAGCAAGGAGCTCGGAGACACAGCCATACTTTATCAAATATTATTGCTACTGATGGTGCTTCATCAGCATCTGTGCTATGTCACAAATCTTGCTACAGCTCATATACTTCTTGTTCTAGAAATGTGAGCAAACGCAAGTCAGACTCAGCCCGGAAAGCGAATTATTCGTTCTCAACTCTCTGCCTTTGAGTATTCAAAACAGTCCTTGTTCTGTGGTCTTATTTGTGAAGAAAAAGACTCTAAAAATCCTAAAAGTGTAGATTTTTAGATAGGTCAGGCCTTCTATCTTTCAAAGATGTGATTTTGTCTAAATGTGATGAACGGCAGGATGATTGGGCAGAAGTTGTGAAGCTACTGGTGAATGGCATCATGGACCTACCTGCAGCTGATGCTCAGTATCACTCCAAGTGTTACAATGCTTTCAGGAATGTACTTATCGACTCAAGTGCAACTACTAGTAAACCAACTGACAGCTGCCTAGCTTCGGTCAAAGACCACATGAGTGCAAACAAGTCAGTGACTTGGACTGTCTCCGAATTACGTTATGTTTTTGTAGCTAATTCTGGGAAGTTGTGCCGGAAGCAAATGCTAGCTAACCTATGTGATTATTATGGTGATGCCGTTATTGTATTGAGAGTTGAAGGATGCCAGACGATTGTTGGCTTTAGGCAGTACATAGGTAAATCACTCAAATTAGTAGGACAAACTGGCCTCTCCAATGACGACGATGATGACGTCGACAAGGTTGTCAGAAAAGTGCGGGCAGAGGTCCAGAATATTCCATTGCCTAGTGAATACGACCTTGGCAGCTTTACGCATGAAAGGGTCATTCAAGATACAAGTCCAACTCTCCTAAGACTTGTCTCCAGTCTTGTGTCCAGGGAAGAAATAGTGACCAAACCAGTACACACACTTGCTCAATGCATCCAGCAGCACATCAGTAAAAGCTGGAATCAGACAACTTTGGGGCTAGCTGTAAAACTTCATCATAAGTATGATAGTTCAAAACTGGTTCGGAACCTTGTTCTTGTTCTCTGTCTTGTTGTAACATATGATGAGGTCCTCCGGTTCCGGAAGTCAGCTGCCAAATATGCCTCAGATGATGCAGATAAATACCTGCGGGTATTAGGACTGGAGAGGTGTATTGGCCCTATTCACAGTTGGGGTGATCATTTTGATCTTGTAGTCTTCACACCCAATGGTTGCCACACAACACATGCCATGGCCACTCAGTTTGTGCAAAATCCTGCAGGGATCCTGTTCCCTGAAGTGGCGACTCCAGACGGTGGGATTACATCACTAAAAGTACCCCATCTGACAAAGCTCCAAGCTGAGAAATTCTGTCCGGTAGCTAACAGCAGTCATTGCCATTGAACATTGTACAGGCCCTAAGAAGCTGACTCCACCCGCTCTGAAAGAAGTGCCAAGAACAGCTACTGTCCAAGAGAGCATCCAAGAGAGGGTTTCTAGAGCACAGAGGAGGGATGCTGCTTGGCTCTGTCAGCTCCATTCTAATCCTCTTCCCCTGGACTAGTTGGCCTACAATGTTGTGCAAGATCATCACAGTGATGAAGGTGTGTATAAAATGAAGACTATAAGTGTCTTTGGACCATTGTTCTACTCACCTCCTGCTCATGCTGATACAGTGCTCCTTTCCATTACATACTTGGACATACCACGACTTGGCATGAGCTATAGTCATATAACATTTGACATGCAGCTGTACAAGATTGCTTGCCAGATCAAATGGGGTGACCCACAGCGATGGGCATCAGTGGTGCTCAGCCCTGGAATGATGCACACCCTTATGTCATTCATTGGCTCAATTGGGGAGCTGATGAATTCAACAGGCCTTGAGGAGCTGGTAGATGCATCATTTGGCGGCCTGGCATCTATCTTCAATGGAAAGGCCTGGCCTAAGGCCATGCAAGCCTTCTGTATGATTAGTCATGAATTCTTAAAGGAGGGAGAAAAGAGTCATCAGCAGATACTGGAATTCCTGGAAAAGGCAAGACAGCACCCAGATGCTACCCTATTATTTTGCTGCTGGTCATCACCACTATGATAGATAGATCACTTGGCATTTACGTGAAATGCAGCACCTTCCTTCCATTGCAAAAGATGACCTTCTTGCCAGAAGTCATGTGCCGCCATTCAGATGGTACATCTGCAGTGAGTGCCGATATGTTTGGGGAGCAGACATACATCAGGCAATGGAAGGAAGCAGGGGACATGAAGGGTATTTTAACCAACCCTGAGCAGGTTGCAGTTTGGATCCAATCATTTGGCATATGTTCACATCTCTCTCAGTCATTGGATGATATGTACAGTGTGACGAGTTCAGTAATCAACTCGTTGTCTCTTGAGTTGCAGGTGATTGGCTGAAGTGAGTGGTTGTACACCTGAACATAATCATGAGCTCTATAAAAGACTGTGACAGAGAGGAGAGCGTGTTGGGGGCTGAGCTTGTGCAGAGCTTGGGCTGGTTTCGTCTGCGCTGTCCATTCGGACTTTTGTCGGCTCTGAGAACTCATGAGATGTGAAGGATATGGGAGATCACCGCCGCCCTTTGATCCATCTCCGTTGGGATGGTTGGACTGTTGGCCTTTATGAGTGATATACATTTGCACCCAACTACTGACACACTGATTGTCACTTATACTGATCTTTAATGTTGTTTTGTCTCACACAAATGAATAAATTCCTTTATTAATTGGAAGTGGTGTGTGGTGGCTCCCTTATTTTGTTGCGACTCAGAGGAGATCGTAACAAATGGGGGCTCGTCTTAAAATTTGATTCATATTTATTATGATTATTATGATTAGAGACAAATAAATCAAATCTTGAGTTTTCGGTATTGCGCGTTGGTTTGAGACACGTACATAGCTAGTGTGTTTAAACCGTCTCATGAGTTTGAAAGTCGTTAAAGGTAAGCAAGTGCATTTTTCTTTCTTTTTTTTAAGGTGATGCATTGTTCATTTTCTCCCGGGTAGGAATTAGCAACGCTTGGCGTTGATTTGTTATTTTGCCTTTTTTATTTTTGTGCAGGCTTCTGGGTGAAGTACACCGCCGTGGTTTTTGATTGAGCTGTTTTGTTCAATTTTTAAACCATCGGTATATTGGTGTTTAATGTCGCTTTGCTCTTGGAAGCTGCATGAAGACTAGGTATAGGTTAGTTTAGTGGTTGGGTAGGCAGTTTAGAGAGAGTGAATAATTGTTTCACCTGTTTTGTTCCGAAAGGGAAATAAATGCACTGGCTTTTCGTTCTGTGTAATATTTTTAGAACAGAATGGCATCGATAGAAGAATTTATTAAAGCTCCTTCAGAGGAGAAATTAAATTCATTTGTAAAACAACAATTATGGGACCTTGTAGATCATTTTAAAATCAGTGAAGTCGATAAGAAGACACGGAAGAAGGAATTACGTTCTGTTGTGAAAGATTGGTTATGTGAAAATAGCATTATGGTGGCTTCTCCACAGAAAAATAAATGCCCAGTTTTAGCTGCTAAGTGGAAGTCGGGAAAAAGTAAATCACATATTAGTCCTGTGTTAGTGACTGATGTTACTGGAACTGCCAATGACTTTAATCAGGGTGCTTCCATAGAGGTGGGGGAGGAAGTATGTGACTCTAAATTAGTAGCCATGAAGAGCTTTGTACCGTTTATTACGAAGGGTTGTGTGTCGTTGCCAAACTCTGAGAGTAAAATACCAGTTACGATTTTGAGAGATACAGGCTCATCAGAATCTTTTATTCTTGAATCGGTATTGCCTTTTTCTCAGGTATCAAGTGAAGGGAGAATTGTTCTGATTAGAGGAATTGGATTAAACACTCTTTCTGTTCCTCTTCATAGAGTACACTTGACTGCTGACCTGATTTGTGGAGAGGTATCTTTGGGAGTTCGTCCGTCTTTGCCAGTGGATGGGGTTACTGTCATTCTGGGTAACAATTTGGCGGGAGGTAGAGTCTGGCGAGAGGTGATTCCACCTCCTGAGGTGGTGTCTATTCCAGTCACAGATAACTCCGACGCTTTGCATAATTTTTTTCCTGAAGTATTTACAGCTTGTGTTGTGATTCGGGCAAGGAGTCGTGAGATGTCATTGGAGAAACAAGAAGTGTCAAAATATGTTGTGCCTGGTTTGTCTACCCTTTCACCTATTTCTCATAGGGAGTTGGTAGATGCGCAGCAGAAGGACCCTGAGTTACAGAAGTTGTTTGGTGCTGCTATTTCACCTCAGGAGGTAAGGAGTTCTGTTAGTGGATGTTTTATCCAAGATGAGGTGCTTCTAAGGAAGTACGTTCCCTGTAAAAAGTTTTTA
The DNA here is from genome assembly GCA_031834385.1 of Semotilus atromaculatus. NCBI lineage: Eukaryota > Metazoa > Chordata > Actinopteri > Cypriniformes > Leuciscidae > Semotilus > Semotilus atromaculatus. The sequence continues at coordinate 7,478,923 of JAULUF010000009.1, read as the reverse complement.
CTGCAGGAGTGTGTAATTCAAGTGGTGGTGCCGAAACAATTTCGAGACATAGTATTACAATATGCACATGGTGAAGTTGCTGGACATTTAGGAGTAAAGAAGACCTATGACCGAATTTTACGACAGTTTTATTGGCCCCGTGTGAAAAAGGATATTGCGTCTTTCATCAGAACGTGTCACACTTGCCAGGTAACCGGTAAGCCAAATCAGCTGTTAAAACCAGTGCCTTTGAGTCCCATAGTTGTTACAAGTAAACCATTTTAGCACTTAATAATTGACTGTGTGGGACCACTGCCTCCATCTAAATCAGGGAATGCATATCTGTTGACCGTTATGTGTCAGGCAACTCGCTATCTAGCAGCTTATGCTATACGAAGAATTACCACCAAAGCGGTTGTCAAGGTTTTAACCCAGTTCATATCTATTTTTGGGATACCAAAGATTATCCAAAGTGATAACGGTACTAACTTTACGTCTCGTATGTTTGCTGAGGTGCTGAAAGTACTTAAAGTGAAACACAATCAGTCGACCATATATCATCCTCAAAGTCAGGGTGCGATTGAACGGTTTCACCAGACTTTGAAGTCGCTTTTGCGTGCTTACTGTGTGGAGCTAAACCGTGACTGGGAGGAGGGTTTACCCTGGCTATTACTTGCTGCTAGGGAGGTACAGCAAGAGAGCTTGGGATTTAGCCCAAATGATTTAGTTTTCGGTCATCGTGTACGTGGACCTCTTTCTGTTTTGCGTGAGGGACTAGGTGAGGGGGATCCTCCGCAAAATTTGGTAGAGTATGTGAATGGTTTTCGTCGACGTTTGTTCTTGGCAGGATTGAGTGCACAGAAGAATCTTGCTGTTGCGCAAGAGAAGATGAAGAATCACTTTGATAAGCATGCTGAAGGTCGTGTCTTTACACCAGGTGATCAGGTGTTAATTTTGTTGCCATCTTCTGGGTCTACTTTTTGTGCTAAGTTTACTGGGCCGTATACTGTTCTTCAGAAACTGTCTGACGAAAATTATCAAGTTGCAACTCCCGATAGGCGCAAATCTAAGCAGTGTTTCCATGTAAATTTGCTTAAGGCTTGTCGTTCTCGAAATTCTGAGGTTCAACCAACTAATTCAGTTGCTCCTGTTGTCACTGCTTCTTTTGAGTCTTATCAACCTGTTGTTGAGGGAGGAGGAGATATAGTTAAAGAGGATACAGTTGTTCCTGAAGACTGTGTTTTGCTGCCTCGATTAAAAAATTCAGAGACTCTTCAGAATTTAGATGCTCTGTTTTCACATTTGACAGAGGTTCAAAATAAAGATCTAACCCAGATGTTATGGGAGTTTTCCGGCTTGTTCTCAGATATACCCACTCGTACCCATCTGATAGAGCATGATGTTGATGTGGGAGAGGCAGAACCTATTCATCAACGTTTCTATAGGGCTCCAGTCAGTAATAGAGAAGCATTGGAATCTGAAATTCAATATATGCTTGAGAACGGAATAGCTGTTCCGTCGTGCTCAAGTTGGGCTTCACCTTGCTTGTTAGTAAGAAAAGCAGATTCAACGTATAGATTTTGTACTGACAATCGCAAGCTAAACGCCATCACTAAGCCCGATGTTTTTCCTCTTCCTCGAATGGAGGATTGTGTAGATAAGGTGGGTACAGCTAATTTTGTGAGCAAGCTAGATCTTCTTAAGGGGTATTGGCAAGTGCCGTTAACTCCGAGAGCTAGAGAAGTAACCTCCTTTATTACATCGTCTGGATTATACTCGTACTCAGTTATGAGTTTCGGTTTGCGAAATGCACCTGCCACCTTCCAGAGATTGATGAATCGAGTGGTATTCGGGCTGGAAGGGTGTGCAGTGTATTTAGATGATGTTATTGTTTTCAGTGAGACCTGGGAACAACATTTAGTTCGTTTGCGAGCTCTTTTAACTCGGTTGACTGAGGCATGTCTTACAGTTAACCTGGCGAAGTGTGAGTTTGCCAAGGCTACTGTAAGATATTTGGGGAAAGAGGTTGGCCAAGGTAAAGTGCGTCCAGTTCAGGCCAAAGTTCTTGCCATTCAGCAGTTTCCTTCTCCGTCTACCAAGAAAGAACTCATGCGTTTCTTGGGGATGGTCGGTTATTACAGGGGTTTCTGTTCAAACTTTTCAACTCTGGTTTCTCTGCTGACTGACTTACTTAAGAACTCCGTGAAATTTGACTGGAGCGAGAATTGTCAGAGAGCCTTTGAAAATGTTAAATTATTATTAACCACTGCTCCTGTTCTAGCTGCCCCGAGGCTGGATATGCCATTTAAGCTACAGGTGGATGCCAGCCAGGTTGGTGCTGGAGCTGTCTTATTACAGACAGGGGAGGATGGTTTGGATTATCCTGTAAGCTTCTTTTCCCGTAAGTTTAACACTTATCAGAAAAACTACTCTGTGATTGAGCAAGAGGCTTTATCTTTAAATTTGGGCACTCCAGTTCTTTGATGTGTATGTAGGGAGAGGAATGCCCGTAGAAGTGTTTTCTGATCATAATCCTTTAACGTTTTTGCATTCTTTACAGTCGCCGAGTCAGCACTTAATGCGGTGGATTCTCTTTTTACAGCCCTTCAATCTAATTGTTAAACTCATTAAAGGACCGGATAACGTGGTGGCAGATGCGTTGTCCCGTGCTCCTGATCTAATCAATTAAGTGCAATGGTTGTACAGTTGCTTCTGTTTCTCTATGCTCTCTTGTCGCCTTAATTTGCTTTCAGGATCCAGATTGCTGGTGGCAAGGTGGGGCAGTGTAGGAGAATGGAAGAAATTGTGAAAATCATGGTTGTACTGTGATCGGAGGTGGTACATCAATGAGTGTTGAAAGGATTTCTAAGGTTATGGTGCTGTTTTTTGTTTTGTTTTTTTATCCGATTTGTAACGGATTTGTTTTAAAGGGGGGTGTGTGACGAGTTCAGTAATCAACTCGTTGTCTCTTGAGTTGCAGGTGATTGGCTGAAGTGAGTGGTTGTACACCTGAACATAATCATGAGCTCTATAAAAGACTGTGACAGAGAGGAGAGCGTGTTGGGGGCTGAGCTTGTGCAGAGCTTGGGCTGGTTTCGTCTGTGCTGTCCATTCGGACTTTTGTCGGCTTGGAGAACTCATGAGATGTGAAGGATATGGGAGATCACCGCCGCCCTTTGATCCATCTCCTTGGGATGGTTGGACTGTTGACCTTTATGAGTGACATACATTTGCACCCAACTACTGACACACTGATTGTCACTTATACTGATCTTTAATGTTGTTTTGTCTCACAAAAAATAATAAATTCCTTTATTAATTGGAAGTGGTGTGTGGTGGCTCCCTTATTTTGTTGCGACTCAGAGGAGATCGTAACAACAGTGATACAGTAGCATCAGAGAAGACTGTGTCCAACGGACACAAAGAGGAGGGTGAAGCACAACGGGAGTTGGATGTCGCTCTAAAATTGTGAGGATGCTGTGGGAAAACACAAATCCACTCATGACAGAGAGCACTTTTCTCTACCACATCATAAATGGACAGGTGGCTGATGAAAAAGTAAATGTGCAAGATGCGCTGAAGATTGGCCAGGCTATGTGTGTTTTCTTCATCACTTCCGAAGGCATACACCCATCTCTAGCAAGGTAGTGACTATGAAGTTCCAGAAAAAGGGAATGAAGGTCAGTGGGAAGGTTGTTTGTGACCTTGAGTCATTATTTGCTCGACTGTTGGTGGTGGGAGGCCAGAGAAAAATTTAGCTCTCTTCAAATAGGAGCTTAGCCCAGTCCCCTTGTCTATCATTGACGACAAGGGATGCCTCCGAAAGGGCAATAAGTCAGTGCTTGTCCAGCAGCTCAGAATTCCAGTCTGCAATCCCCAGCCACCAGATGTTGTCATTGTGGATGCATCCCAGCTCATTTATCACATGGTTTGGCCATCGTCTGTGACAGTGGCAGATCTTGCAGCCAGCATGGGACGTCGGCTTAATTGGTACGACACCTAAACTTTTGTCATCTTTGACAGATATTTGCAGGTGTCTGCCAAGGACCATGAGAGACATAGAAGAGCAGGCGATTGACTACACCTCTACCTAGTCGAGACAAAGTCTTGAAAAACAAGCACAACAAACAAAGGCTGAGTGAACTCCTGTGTACTTGTAGGAAGTAAGATCATGATGGTCAGCTGACAGCATTGACAATCATGATGAGGCCGATATATCACTTATATCTTACATGTTATATGCTGTCAGACATGGGGCTTCTTATATGCTGTCAGACATGTTCACATTCTTAGTGATGACATAGATGTCTTTGTGCTTATGGTTTATTGGTGTTGGAAGGCTGGTATCACAACTAACCTACAAATGGAAAAATGGAATTGCACTGTTCTCAGCATAAATGCAACTGCAGAGAATCTGGGTGACCAATGTGGTTCCATTCTGGCCATGCATGCTCTTTCAGGATGTGATACCACCTCATATCCTGTCGGGAAGGGGAAGGCGTCTGCACTCATGGCCATGAGAGTCGTACCTGGTAAGCTTATCCACTGAATTGGAGAGGCTGAAGCCACAGATTTACAGATCACAAAAGCAACAAGGACTTTCTTTCTGGCTCTGTACAATCAGAGGAACTCTGTAACCTTGGATGGAGCCCGGTATAAAATACATCCTAAATACATCCTAAAGAGTGCAACATGCGCCTTCATGGAAGACATGCCCACCTACAGGTGCTACAAAGGAAAAGAAGCTGACCAGCCTGATCCACTGGCTGTGGATATCACTTTGTTTGGATGGGACAAGAAGATGGGGAGGAACTATTTATGCCCACCCAGGATTGAAGTTCAGTTGCTCCTCCTGCTTTGTTAGATGTTGTCAGCTGTGGTTGCAAAGCCGGGTTGAAACCTTGCACATCAGCAAAGAGCCGCTGTGCAGCTGCAGGTCTGGCCTGTACCAGTTATTGTTCCTGCAAAGGCAATGGTGGTATATGCTGCAACATACTTACACAACACCAAGAACATAAAGAGAGGGATGAAGGGTCTGGAGAAGATGATGCCAGAACAGAAGAGGATAGTGAAGATGATGAGGCTGCCTTTTGTTAATTAATTATGAGGCATAGCAGTTTGCCTGAAGGTGGTAGCCAGTGTGTGCTTTGTGTGGTGCGGCGGTGAGGCCCTCTTGGTTAGCCTTGCGGTCTGACCCGGGTTGCCCAGACTCAGTTTTAACTCTTGCGTTTGGCAGAGTTTTAACTGGGTCCTTGTTGGATCTTGTGACTTGCGGACCAACCTGGGCAGCCCTTCTGCCATTCTGGCATGGCCCTAGCGACTTGCGCGGCCTATCTTGCATGGCATGTATATATTGTATATTTAAATGTTTGGCGTGGTGCAGAGGTGAAGCCCTCTTGGTTAGCCATGCGTCTGGTGGGCTGACCCGGGTTACCCAGACTCTTGCGTCTGGCGAAGTTTTAATGGGTCCCTGTTAATGGGTCCCTGTTGGATCTTGCGACTTGTGGACCAACCTGGACAGCCCTTCTACCATTGGCCGTTGCCCTAGCTACTTGCGGGGCCTGTCTTGTATGGCATGTTTATAGTGTATATTTGTACATAGTTTGTTAATCACACATGGTGATGGGCTTAGGTGATGTCATCTCATTGGGTGTCTTAAAGAGCTACCCCATTAAGGAAGCTGTGCGTCCTCTGAATGTGCCACACTGACCTGTGCGGGGCTTTGTGTGAGTTGCATCCTAACATGAAGAGGCGGTAAGTCCACAACCATCATGTCCGGGTTGCGAACTATGTGACCCAGAGAATGAGGTAGTTGCTCTTTCTTTAAAAATGTGGGTACTGCTGCCGCTGTGGCAAGCAGTAGAACAAAAAGAAAATTAAGCCAAAGATTCTCCACCTGGCCCTCCGCCAGAGCAGTTTGCATTTTTGCGGTTCTTAGCGCTCACCTGACGACTGAGCTGTGTTGCAATCCTGTGGGTAGTTCGACATTGCGACCGGGCTGTGGGCTCGAGCTGCAGTGGAGCTTCTGTGGCAGCTGCAGGCGGACGCCCTTGGCAACAAGCAGACTGTAACCTCTGTGGCCTGTAGGTGGCCTTGTGCATTGCAGAAGGACCAGGGTGAGCAACTGAGGTAACTCTCGTCTTATCAGAAAAGAAAGTCGTCATCATAACATTGCAATTGTAATGTTCTCGGAGTGAGGACATGAGCCATCCACAAATGCTGTCACAGCATGGGTGAGACCCAAAAACTTGAGACAGTGATCTTGATTGTCTGAGACTGAAAGATCTCAACCACATCCAGAAACACGCAGGCAGAAATGTATTTTCAAAAAGAAGCTCTCCATCTGTGTTTGCTCTTTCAGAAGAAAGCTGCTGTCATATGTTGCTGAAGCACCCAGGGGAACTCTCTTTGCACTTATTCGCTCTTTTCCTTTGTAGACTGAAACGCCGTAGCAAGCAACTCGCTTGTTCCAGAGGTGAATGAAATGAGCTTATTTATTTATTTATTTATTTTTAGAAAAAGGGGGAGTGTACATGAATTAACATTCTTAAATGTAAATGTACCCAAATTAGCCCGAAGGCTAGTTTTCATTGGTAGTCCCTTTGCCAGATGTTATTAGGCTCTAAACTAGTGAAAAGAGTTATGAGTAAACATTAAAAGAGTAAACATTACAACAATACACTACAACAGCTTGTGTAGTGCTCGACAGCTCGAGCTTGTGTCGAGATGACACTAACTCGGCTCCAAAGAACAAATCTGAATAAGTGATGCACACCGTCTCCCTTTTATACTCGTATGGGGCGATCCCATGTGTCAGTCATCGCCACCACGTCACAGAGACTGACAGATAGGGAACTGATGTTTCCCATTCTAGAATGATCCATTCTAGAGATGGAGAGCTTTAACTTACACTTTGGAAAGCTGCCATTGAAATCAAGTTGTTGTGCACTACACAGGAAAGGAACGATTATCATTAAGTTATACATTTCATGTTATTAATATACATAATAGCATATGTTTCATGTGTGCTGTCATATCTTGAATTAAGTTGTCTTGCTAATCAGCTCTCCATCATCTGCTGTGGTTATTTTGGCCCTTATGCTTCTGCCCTGACAACTGCTATAATTCCTTCCAGAGACATAAATGTCCGTGTAGAGACTCAGCTACATGCGGTTGAGTGTAATTTATTTGCTGTTTACAGAGAGCTCTTAAGGTAAAAGGAGGTGGTGCAGTAATGCAGAATCAGTGGGACTTTCCTTTAAGGCAGAGGTAATAGTATGGAAAACCACTGTTCCCGCTGTGAGGGCTAGAGGGCTCTGTGTGAGCTGATGTCATATACCAAGCATCCAAACAACAAACTGCAAACCCGTACTATTGAGCTCCAGCCCAGCATCTCCCTGACCTCATACAGTGTTGTTTTTATGGAAGAGAATGGCAGAAAATAGCTCAACTAGGTCAGGCCACACGATTTGTTTTTGTCAGGGAGTTCCAGGCACAGGTCAAGACATCTGATACACTCACTCTTTTTAGAGCATTGTGTTGAACGGTGAAAAGGTTGCAACAATTACAAATACGGGCCCTCTATTCAGAATGTGTGCACCATCATGAGAAAAACAAATGAAGTGTGGGAAAAAGCACCAAAAAAATGCCAACTTGTCTCAACCGCCGTTTCAACCACTGAAAACCCGTATAATAAAAGTTTTGGTTGAAACGTTAACATAACACACATGGTATATGGTATTTTGACTGAATTCAATGTGTGAAAAAGTGATTAGTTTTGAAGGATGGTTTAAAGGAAAGGTTCTAAAAGACTGAAGCTTCTAGCCAGTTCTATGATCAGTGACATCACCGCCTCTCTGTTTTCCCATGTGACCCATGTTTCAGCACTGTCCGTCAGGTCTGTGCACCACATGATTAAATAGTCCTATCTTTTCAAGGCCAGTTTCAGAGCAAAGTTTCTTTCCTTTTACTGCATATTACTGCTAAGCATGTTTCTTTGAACAGCTAAAATAAACACATCTGACTGTGAATTTACATGTATTTGCTGAGAGTAAAGATGCATATGACTGCAGTGTTTTATCATTTTGGATAACATTTCACAACTCAATGCTGTGGGTCAATCGTTGCCTAGAACCAAAAACTGTACGTGCTAACAGACATCTGGCTGACCCCTTATAAACATGGTGCACTTTTTATAACTTGTGCCTGTTCTGTGTAGCTTTTCATCTAACTCCTAATGTCGACCCATGCTTTGAGGGCATTCATTATTCTGTAATGCTTATTTACTTATTTAGTATAAGGATTTTCGTTGTTTGCATTGACTCATATTGAGTCAAAATATTATATTATTAAAAAAGGGAGCAGTTTTACATAGATGCATTTATGCAATATGTATGTTTATTTTAATGCTGCTTGTGATCTTTCAATCTGTGTAAAGAATGTGTTTGCCTAGTGTCATTGCAAAATACTGTTACATATTTTTTAAAAGTGCATATTATTTTGACCACATATTTTGATGGCATGAAAAGGAAAGCAATAAGCGGAATTTTTATATTTACTTTTGCACGTTTTGATACTAGAGCTTTATTCAGATTTTCTGTCTAGCTGTCAGGGTTATGTTATATTTCATTGTGTTTTAAGGTGCTTTCACACTGGGCTCGTTTGCTGCGTTCCGATCCCTGGTGCGATTTTGAAGACTCAAAATTGCTTTTTGGATAAACATTTAATCTTTGTTAGGCTGAATGTTATGCATTTCTGTATGAAAAAGCAATGCGGGTATTTGACATAACTTGGATCCTGCAACTGTACGATCATACATATTGACCGTCACGGAACGGTTCCAGTTGGGGCCTACGAACCAAGGTAAATGTTCCAGCACCCACATCCACAGAATCATGGCTCCCCGACTCCAAAGCTTCGCTGTCCCAGTACTTCAAAAATGATTGTTCCTCTAGTGCAGTGGTTCTCAATTTTTTTTGTCGAGCGTGCCCCACACTTTGAGAACCACTGCTCTAGTGCCGCTTGTCCTGAGTTTGGAGGCCTGGTAAGCACTTCCCAAGCCGGCTTGCTGGCTCATCAGGACAGTCGGACTCGGCTACGCAATTCAGTTCGAACGCCCAGGTTCAGAGGCATTCGCTTTGCCGTGGTGGCAGGGAAAGGCACCCCTGTCCTGTGTGTGGAAATTGCAGTCCTATTGGCGAAGGATGCAATAGAGCAGCGGTGTTGCTCCGACTTCGCGTCCAGCCATGCACGAGCTCAAAACCTCACAACACCCGCCCCTGTCGGTGATTGGTTGAAACACTGTTTATTTTGGTTTTGAGTGTACCCATTTGTTTTTGTGTGCAGATTTCAGAGCCTAGGCTGCATACAGAGACGCGTTTTTTGGACGGCATGCTTATGGGGCGGGCAGCTAGTGGATCGTTAGGAAAGATTAGATGAATGTGATCATTTATGTTTCTGCCTTTTTTGGGCCTGAAATCACTGATACAAACTTTAAGATTAGGTTAGGGTTGAAAGATGAATAGTGGCTATTTATTCATGAAAATCAAATGTGCTTTAGTCATATTTATCAAGATGGATGAGAAAGCCAGTTATATAGATTTCGTTTTATATTGTTCCAGAAAACGACAAAATATCAGCATGAGGTGAGTTGACTGTAAAGATCAAACAGAACTGCACCCTGGCTTATTTCATCCCTTTTAATTCCCTTCAGTCACATTGCTCTCTAAAACTGGAGGTTCCCTACTTTTATGTAGCTAATACAGATGATCCCTTGTCTCACATGACTTGATGGATGATGATTACTAACTTATGTTCATAATGACCCTCATACTTCAGAACTACACTTAGTATGTACTGTTACTACACTGTACACTAAAAGACTCTCTGGAGATGCTGAGCGTGATAAATCCTTAAACAGTCAACCGAGTACAGTGGCTTATAACTCAATTGGTCATGGTAAATTCCCTCGTCAATAAACCTCCAGCTATTGCTTTGTAACCTAGCCCAGAATTTGGTACTATACAAAGTCCAACAAAAGTGAGATAACAATGTTCTTTTTGGTCAGGCTAACAAGACAACTTTTTGCTTACAACTGGGTGTAGTTGACAGGAATGGGACCATGGGACTATTTAGTACATCAACTCTGTGTCCCCAGTCTAACAGCAATTATTTTTCCTGTTTTGGTTGAAGGGATGAGACAGAAGGGTAACCACTGTAATGCAGTTCAAGGAAACATCAGGGCAGCTGTTCTCCAGAGCATGACTATTGGCTTCTCCTCAGCTTAAATAAAAGCTTGCAACATAACAGGCCCAAGGATTTTCCCATGGATGCAAGCCCACTGTTTACCATAACTGTATTAGGAAGTCCAGCTGTTGAGCCTTTATGCTGAGTTAGACTGTTTACAATCAGGTTAAAGGCCCTGTTGCCTGGTTTTATTGATTTCAGTGCATTCAAAACCTCAGGGGTATCAGAGCCCCTTTCGTGAACTGGATACAAAAAAAACTCAGCAATGTTGCAGTTATACTGATGGTGATACAACATTAAACTCGATTTCTGTCATGACTACTCCCTGAGAGATTGGCATGGTAATGGATGTGGCAATCTTAATGTATTTGGTCTTGGCAGAATAGATCTGCTAGCTGTTGCTGCAGAGCAAATACAGAGACTTGCTACTGCTAATACATTCACAGACATGCTGCTGTGAGCATGTAAGACATGCTGCTGCTGCACATATAACACATGAAATAACCCACGTAGCAGATAGATACAGGTGGACCTGGGGAAGGTGGAGGGTTTCTGAAAGCACGCTACAGACTGCTTACAGCAACACAGTGCCAAGTATTTGAATGTTGAGTAAGCAAACTCATTGGTTACTGATGCCACAGCAACCAAGCAGCTGCACTATGTAGATAATGATGTGATCGCTAACAAATTGAACTAAGGACCTTCAGCCACGCTGTATAGAGTTTCATGACAGAAATTTGTTGTATAAGGTGTCTGAAAGTATGGGGATTGCATGTATTAAGTATTTCGTAAAAACAAGGGGAGCAAAAAAAGAAGCCAGTTCACAGAGAATAAAACACTCACATAAAACTAAAATGTCAGTAACTAGTCGAATGAGCACATTACTCTAACCAACTGCTGTCTTCACACTAAAATTAACATGATTAAAGGTGTTTTCTACATAGTGCCTGATAGTGAAATGCCTCTATGTGCTAAATGAGTCCAAGATCAACTAACAGGAGATTTCCTTTCTGTTTCTAGTAATCTTCCCAGGTAATGATCTTTTCATTTTGCTGTACAAAACAGAAGTAATGTTAGTCACCCCTTGACCTTTTAAATATCACCCACCAAATCCTTGTAAGCTTTTCATTTTTTTCCACAACACATTGATTGTGATTGTGTTCACACTAATGGAGAAGATCCCAGAAACCAGACTTTTGCCTCAAACTGTGTATGAGTATCCATTTTTAGGGAATGGAAACAAGCTTAGGGTCTCCATTTGACTTTTAACTTCTTTAAGAAGCTGAAAAAAAGAGAGGTGTTGTAACGGTAAAGGGATCAGATCATACAGAAAGCATTTTTGCATTCCACTGTGATGATTTTCCATTGTTTTTCTATGTAAACCTACAGATGGACACGTCTGATCGTTGCGCTTGCATCTAGCATTTTGTTTTAAGTAGACAATTAATAGTTATATATTAGTATAGATAATAGTAATTATGGTAATGAGTTCATGCTATTTGCATGCAAATGCTTCCAAACATGTTTGTTGTGTTTTGTGAAGGGGTCTTGAATTATGAAAGGAAAGACACATGCCAAAAAGCTGTGGAATCTCACACATTTCAGGATTTGTTTGTGGTCTCACTGATACTGCTACACTAGTAACTATAATCTCTTACCTACTTCTTGCCTGTATGGTAATATTTATTGTATAAGAGATATATGTCAGGTCAAAATAATATCAGGAAATAATAAATCCAAAACGTCTTGACTGTTTGATGATGGGCGCCATTGAAAACGCCTTTATTGAAGCATATTTTTTTCTCTTTTACTGCTGATTCATCTATTCATAAATATCTCCCTCTTATTATAGCGGTTTTACTTCCTGTCTGCCCCTCTCTGGCTTCCTGTGATGTGTCAGGGCTGCTGTACCTCCAGTCATCCTCCTGACCTTTCTGACTGGAGACCAGTTAGACAGGTCGGGCAGGCAAGGGTCCCGTGTGGGCCTGGCACTGGCACAGGGCACCATCCTGTTTCTTTGCAGCCCATTGTTTTCACACTCATCTGCAGGGTGAGGTCTCTGACTGCACGCAAGCCATCTGCCCATCCTGCCTTCACTGCACGGCATGAAGGAAAACGAATTTGGTTTGCTGTATCTCACAGCACCATGTTTTTAAGGCCTAGATGGGATGAAACGGTCTTTATGCTTACCTATTACAGACCAAGCTTTCAGACCAAAGTCACCTAGATATTGATCATAATGAGCCGTAAATGTAAAATATAAGCAATCTCAGGAAAAATATGTCTGACTAACAGATAACTCAGCTATACAAGTATAGTTCACCAAAAAATGGAAATTCTTTTATGTTGTTCCAATATCTTCTTTTGCATTCCAACGAAGAAAGAAACTTATGGAAGCCCGTTTCCGCCACGTTGAGTAAAAAAATATAATTCTGTAAGTCATAATAATGAGAAAGTTTCTCATAATAATGACTTAATATCTCATTATATTGAGAAAGTTTCTCATAATAATGACTTAGTATCTCATTATAATGAGAAAGTTTCTCATAATAATGACTTAATATCTCATTATATTGAGAAAGTTTCTCATAATAATGACTTAGTATCTCATTATAATGAGAAAGTTTCTCATAATTATGACTTAATATCTCATTATATCGAGAAACTTTCTCATAATAATGACTTAAGTATCTCATAATAATGAGAAACTTTCTCGTAATTATGACTTAGCATCTCGTAATAATGAGAAAGTTTCTCGTAATAATGACTTAACATCTCGTAATAATGAGAAACTTTCTCATAATAATGACTTAACATCTCATAATAATGAGAAACTTTCTCGTAATTATGACTTAGCATCTCGTAATAATGAGAAACTTTCTCGTAATAATGACTTAACATCTCGTAATAATGAGAAACTTTCTCATAATAATGAGAAACTTTCTCGTAATAATGACTTAACATCTCGTAATAATGAGAAACTTTCTCATAATAATGAGAAACTTTCTCGTAATAATGACTTATTTTTCGCACTTCTACGCATGCGCAAAGCAGTGGAGCAGAAGGGAGTGCCACGCTAGCGACATCCGCTGGTCAAAGCCGTGTAAATGCATCACAGCAAACATGGCACGCTCCGCAGTGAATAACAATAATGATAAATTATCAGTATATGAGATGGGCTTCCATACTAGATAGTCTTTTATTCATTTGTATTATTCATTTGTATTTTTGTGTATGAACAAGCAGCAACACAGGGTGATCCGTGGATTTAAAATAGATGGAGGAATGATAAGACCGCACACCTTTCCAAATCTGTTAAAGAACGCTTTATCTGGAAATCTGTGTTCATCATATTTTCAAGCAGTTTTTTTCCCATAAGGGTCCGTTCATACAGAACGCGCTTTTTCATTGCGTTTCTAGGCAAACGCGGACTAGACGGACGTCGCGCTCGATCGCGTCTCGCGCATGACGGCGTTCTAAAAACGCGGAGCTCAATTGAAAAGAGGTTTAGCTTTTAAAAACACGCCTCTCAAGACCTTGCGTTTCCCCCCCATTCCACTGCCCACTTATGTGTAAATGTCCCAAAAGTTATAAAAGTATTGATATCTTCCAGGTGAACCTGCACATCCTACACGCATCCGCAAATAATAGCCTACGTGTTAACACATAGCCTACCCATATATTTTATGAAGATGTCACACTTAAACTTAACGAATAAATGTAATATTCCAATTTTAATCTGATAGTTTTGTAAGTTAAAGTAACCCAATTTCCATCGGTGTGCACAAGCAGGCGTGCTTTGTAACCGACCTGCTTCTGCATTCCGTTTTCACACCTTTTTGTGCACATGGAAAAGTATGGAAGATATACTGATGATTTCCAATTGATGTTATTTAATGATAGGCTACTACATATTGCACTTCGTAGATCACAATGACTTTAATGAAAACATCTGTTTCGCAGAGCGTGCCATGTTTGCTGTGATGCATTTACACGGCTTTGACCAGCGGATGTCGCTAGCGTGGCACTCCCTCCTGCTCCACTGCTTTGCGCATGCGTAGAAGTGCGAGAAATAAGTCATTATTACGAGAAAGTTTCTCATTATTACGAGATACTAAGTCATTATTACGAGATACTAAGTCATTATTACGAGATACTAAGTCATTATTACGAGAAAGTTTCTCATTATTATGAGATACTAAGTCATTATTTCGAGAAAGTTTCTCATTATTACGAGATACTAAGTCATTATTACGAGAAAGTTTCTCATTATTATGAGATGTTAAGTCATTATTTCGAGAAAGTTTCTCGTTATTACGAGATGTTAAGTCATTATTTTGAGAAAGTTTCTCATTATTACGAGATGTTAAGTCATTATTACGAGAAAGTTTCTCATTATTACGAGATGTTAAGTCATTATTACGAGAACATTTATCATTATTTTAAGATAATTAAGTCATTATTATGAGAAAGTTTCTCATAATTATGACTTAATATCTCATTATATTGAGAAAGTTTCTCATTATAATGAGATACTAAGTCATTATTATGAGAAACTTTCTCAATATAATGAGATATTAAGTCATAATTATGAGAAAGTTTCTCATTATTATGACTTACAGAATTATATTTTTTTTACTCAAAGTGGCGGAAACGGGCTTCCATAGGAAACTAATACAGGTTTGAAACAAGACAAGTAAATGATGAGTGAATTTTCATTTTTGATTAAACAATCTGTGTATCCCATTATACAACTAAATAATAATGATAAAGGGTACAGTACAATTAAATTTTTGCTTGTTAATTAAATAAAGTGTTTGAAATAGACAGGGTTAAGACTTTACTCTTTCATGCATGTGCATCTACATGGGGCAGAGATGATCCATAAATCTTATTCAGGAAAAAAAGAAAGAAAAAAAAACCTAATCAACAAAATTGTCCTTGGATGATGTGGTCAAGAAAAGCTGTCCAGTATTTGGTAACTATGTAACCTCACAGAGGTAAACAGAGAGCGTAGCCTCATTTGAACCCCAAGCAACCCCTTTATCCATCTGACATGCACAGACTTGGCACATTTGTTATATGGGCCACATGGAGGGAAACTCCTTGGGAAGTGTGATGAGAGCAAGAGACCTTTTCAAGGCGGGCTATTATTCTTTGATAACCAGGCTTTTGCATTTGGCCTCCCTAGTGTTTTTCATTAAGAAAGGAATCACCTTGGCTTTGCCAGGATTTAATCAGAAGCAGCCCGCTGCAGCAGCTAATTGAAACAGGCTGGACCTCCACGCTCTATACAGTACACAATAAGTGACAAATTTGACCACAACCTGCAGTGTATATTAAAAAAAAATCATTGCAATACAAATCTCCCTTCTTGTCAAAACCATGGCATATTAAAACATGTTTTGGCAACTCACTGGATGACTGGGAAGTTTATGCCACTGATGATCTGACTTTTAAGTTACTTCATTAAAGGGGAATGACATATTTTAAATGTGTTAATTCTAAGCGTTGCTGTGATGAGTTTTTTTTCCAACTGACTCCTTATGTAAACTTTATGCTTTATGCAACATTGTGATGTGTTTTGCAGCCTGAAGTAGAACAGCATGTAGTTCTGCTGTACAATCTGACAAAATTCTGAAATTCTGAAATTATTTGTATTATATTAGAAGTATGTTGCGTGCTTGAGGGGCGTGTTCAAGAATGTGGGCAGTGTTTTATGTATGTTCCTCTGAAATAAAGATATGGCTGCCAACTCAAGCAGTTCTCCTGAGTCATTTAACTCACTGCATGAACCCTGAATATAAAATTATTATTAAAATGCCAGTGTAGTACAGAAGATTTTACTTGGTGCAGTATAATGGCAAACCACTCACAGTGAAGATGTTATTTTAAGCCAGAAATATCATAATGAAGCAGGTCGCGATTGCTAATGAGTGACAGATATCAGTGTCACACGCGAGTCCCGCGTATATAAAGGAATAAGGACATTTCATTCTACCGAACTACCCACAAGTGCTGTATTACTACTCACACAGGTCAGTTTATTTGACAAATGAAACTTGTGAGGTAGCGCAGAACTGTTTCACTAGGTACACTATCACACTAAACTGCATTTTAGTGTGTAGAAAGTTATGTTATTCTATGTGTTAGTTTGTTGTCTGTATGAGACTAGCAGTAAGCTAGATCAACATTATAATAACATACAGATCATATTATAACATTTCATTATGTTGAGCTATATAACATTGATTAGTTTTATGTACATTTGCTCACCTGTCTAATAAAGTACATGCAAGAGCAGCGCCTGTCAAGTCGAAGTTAGTCGCGGACGTGGAGCTCTCGGCATCTTGAAAATGCCCCGCTGATATAGATCCTCGTTTTGTCCCAAAGTCTGCTTGCCATGGTCCATAATGTTTGAACGAAACAACAGCGTGAGCGTGCCGCTAGACGTAACACAGTTGTCCACGACTGTCGCCATGGTTATTATGGCAGTATGAGTGGAAACCAGGGATAAAGTGGATATACGTCATTGACAGGCGACAGTGACCAGGGACTAGACATTATTTAAAATTGGAATTTCTCTGAAATTAAAAATCTTTGGGAACTTTTGGAATATTTTAAGTACACTACTGCAGGAAATATATCACACTGTGCAAGTAATTTCTGGATATTTTATTACAAAATTCTTACATATTTTACCTTTAAAACACATAAACAACTACTTGCATGGTACTTTGCACAAAAAATATTTATTTTTGAATCATTTGTGCAAAATGATTAATCTAGAGCCCACTGTATTCAAAATCCATGTGTTTCGGTGAGTCAGCACACTGGAGGGAGAACTGACTTAAAAATAACAAAAAGGAAAAATGATGAAAAATTGGTTAACTGCTGAGGAATATGGAATGGGAGAGCTAAATGCTAGATTATTGTAGATTTGTGTGCTGAACTCTTGAATCAGTTTCACCAAAATATTGATTCATTTATCCAGGCTACCCCACTTCAAGATATATTGTATTTTCAGTAGTTCAAACTGGCTAGAACTGGTTGTGAATGGGTCTCATTTTTTGTTTTTGACACAAATCAGCAAAAACCAAAACAGGTCTGAAATATGATGTATAAAATGGCTTTTAGGATTTTATAAATCACAATTTAAGAGTATTTTGAGTCTCTGTAATACTTTTTTCCATATATTGTATTATCCAAAGTAAATGTTTCAATATAAGTAATAAATGTCTTGTCACGTTGTTACGTTAATGTAGCAAAGAAATGAAGGACAAAAAGGCCATATTGGAATGGCAAGTGGTAGATATTTAATCATGTACATTGTCTCACATTTTTTAAACCAACACTTGTCCCACTTTTCCTTACAGTATTTGATTTAGATATTTAATTTTCCATGCCCACTGTACTATGGGTGCCTACTAAAAAGTAATTTCCATCCTCAAATAATTTGGAAAGGTTTGAATGCTTGTCAAAAGTAATAATTCCAGAGTCAAATAACTTTTTATTTATTCATATGGCAAGTGTTGTCATATCAGAGTTGGCAATGGTGTACCACTGTCATTCAGCCTGAGTGTTATGGTCTGTGGCTTGTGGCTGGAAGACTGTAAAGCTAAATCAAAAGCATATGATGAGAGAGTGACAAAATAACCACATTTTCAAAGTCAAACTTAGTGCAGTGAGGTCTAACTATGTAAAAGACTTCTTACTATGGTACCCAAAGCCATGCATGCACCGTAAGAGGTAAAACGTCTATTCAGAGTCATTAATTGAGCCCTGCTGCCACTAGACTGGAATTTATGTATCTGAATTTCAGATTTGTGCAGTCATGCAAGTGGGACTTTTAACTGTTAAGCTATCAGTGGTACTTAGATCGCTTGAGCCTATTATCTTTTTTTTTACATTTAATTTTCCCCCAAGGTTTGTAAACAGCTGTAATTTCGTTTTTTCATGACCATTTCCACCCTCTCTATGACCCTTAAACCCTTAAAAATGTTTTTGAGGCTGTGTCTTCAATAATCACCCCCTTCACATGTGAAATGAGCAACAGCGTTTATCAGCTCTCACACAGCTTGTGGGTTTGCAGTCGAGTCCAATGAAGTCGTTTTTTTCCCTTCCAAATCCACCAATAACAGCCTAGTTCTTCTAAAGGTTTAGCATCTATTCTACATGTAAGGTGTGATGTTTTGGCTGGTTAGCATAGTCCAGCTATTATGGAAGTAAAATAATGCCAAATGTTTTTGAAACAAAAAAGCCTGTTGAATTGCTGTTGAAAATCATCCTGCGTACTCATTCAGATAAAACATTATATTGATTTAAAATTTGTAAGACATGTTTTGTGTAAGAAACCTTTATGCGAGAAGGGGTGAATCATCATGAATATTGATTTTGTTTCACACCTGAGAAAGACAAAGACCCTCCCATAATGGCCCTATCAGGTGCTATCAGGGCCTATCATTATGAGGAATCTTGCGCAAAGAATGAGTAGAGATTTAAAAAAGAATGGCTTTTTTAATGTTTGAATGTTTGAACACAACATAATCCAAAGATACACAACCAAGGACAAAAAAAACCTCATTATTGAACACACTGATCAAAGACAGAGACTTGAACAGTCACACACCTTTGTGCCATTACTGAAACATAGTATACCTGTAATTTCCAAGGCGTGTGATTTTTTTTCATTTTACCATGTTCCTGTACAGAGACTCATGTGTATGTTTAAAGGTTCTCTAAGCGATCCTGGGTGACGTCACTTCTTGTTGACGTTCGAACTATTGTCAAACAAAACGGAGGCAAGCTAGACCCTCCCTCCTCCGCATCTCGTCTCCTCCCCCTCCCTTCCGTGCTTCCTGAAACAGTTGTGAATGTGCATTTCTTAAAGGGAAAGTAGCTCACGCGCTAACGCTGCTGCTGTAATGATGGCTCAACCAGAAAAAATAGAGCAACCTGAATGTCGGACTGGAAGCCCTTCTGCCGGCGGAGTTCTCGCCATCTTTCGAATGCTTTACCGATGTAAATTCGGTACTTCGCGCGTTCTTTATCCTTTTCCCTCTTCTTTTTAAGTTGATCATCGGAACGTCGTCTCTTTGGTCGTGTGTCGGCCATTATTTAAACTTCCCTCTTGATGCTTCTCTCTCCTTCACACACCCCCCTCATGTGCACGCGCACTAACCCCCCAGATCCACCCTCAAATACTTCTTGCCAGTGATTGGCTGGAACACTGTTTGTTATGTTTCGTGGTGTGGGTAAGCCAAGTTTGTTTTTGTTGCCGTTTGTGGAGCCTGTGGTGTCTACAGAGACCACGTTTTTTTACAGTGTGTTCAGGGGACAGGCAGCTAGCGGATAGTGTGGAGATGTTTGCTGTATGTGACAAAAAATATTTTGGCCTGACATCACTTAGAGCACTTTTAAGCTGTGAATGATTTCAATTCAAAACATTTCAACCACATTATTACATTTCAATACATTCATTATTAAAAATTAAATAATCCATATTCACCTTTCATAGCCTATTTCACTTCCAAAAGATTCAAACTGTTTAAAAATACAACCTATAATATTCAAAAGGCAATTTTCGGTCCATTTTATTTCGCTTTGCAAATGCGCTTCCACAAATTCAGTGGTTCAAATTCGACAGTAAGTTCAACGTTGACATCCAGGAACTGCAGGAAAAGCAGTAGATTACCGAGCATAATCTCCATCTCCTGTTAGTCGATCTCACCAGCAGGAGGTGCAAAAGCGCGTGTTGTTGACGAAGACCAGGGCCCAGTTGCATAAACTTTGCCACTATGTTAAGACTGTGTCTTAAGAACTAATTTGGCCAACTAGAAATTAGTGAAGAGGTAATCAGTCATACTTTTCTGATTCAAATTAGACTTATCTACCTTTTTATGTAACTGACTTTAAAAAGTTAGCACCAGTATTGAAGAAAAAAAATGAGATGACTAACTTTTAAGACTAGTCTAAGCAGTTTATGCAACCGGCCACAGAGCAACAGTTAGAGCAAGCCATTCATTCATAAAAACTCATTTACATGTACAATGTAAGTGTATTTGTGATTATTATGACGGCTGTTTTATGTTAAATTCAGTGTCTTCACGGTTATTTTTCCTGTGTAGCCTACATACATCTTTCTCTACCGTGAACGAGATTATAATGTACAGATCCAATGTTAGATTTGAGGTAGACGTATATTTCTCTTGGTTGTTTAGTGGCCTTAACGTTATATTGCAGCGATGTGCTCCATGCAGTAGAGTAGACTATAGGGTTTCCCTTCAGGATTCCCCTGCTGGAGATATAAAACGCTTAATGTAGCTTAATGGACTAATACAGTGATATAAAAGACCAAATTCACAGGCAAGCAGATAGACTCAGAATATGAACTTAACACGCAAATTTTAATGTTGAGTGTTTCCCAGTGACATACTGCCATAAAGTTGACTTGACATTGGACATTCACACATTTAGGTACCGTCTCTAAAGTTACATACAACATTGATATACTTGTTTCTAACTTCAATAGCATTTGAAAAGAATGACTTACAGTCATAAAACCAACTGTAAAGTGTTCATGTAGGTGTCAGGCATAATGCACATAAATAGATTTTTGATATTTATTCAAATAAATTTAAGTTTGCTATTGAAGTTAGAAATGTACATACCAATGTTGTATGCAACTTTAGAGACAGTCCCTAAATGTGCGAATGTCCAATGTCAAGCAAATTTTACATTTACATTTAGTCATTTAGCAGAATATTTTATCCAAAGTGACTTGCATATTGTTGTCCTATTGTTAGTTTAACTGTAAGTGCTATGACCCTTGAGTTTAATCTAATGCAGTACATGTAGGCATCCTTGAGTAGGCCTATGATGAGGTATTTATTGAGGTAAACTGATTATAATCCTGTTCATGGTAGAGAAAGCTGATAACATGTAGGCTACACAGGTAGAGTAACAAGGAAAGTTACTGAATTAAACATAAACACAGCTTTTGTGTCTTTATCATATTTTTCGCATATATACAGATAATCATCACAAAAACTTAATGCATGCTCAATTGCTGTAAGGGACTGTTCCAGGGTTGCCAACTTTGGGACTTTGGCTGGAGTGAGACTCTCTTGAAAATTTTTGGTAACCCTAACCCTAATTTTAAAAATGACAGCCCTTGTTTACTTAGTATAAACCCTGATTTATGCAAAAAAAAAAAAAAAAGAAAAGAAAAAAAAAGGAATAGAATGGAAATGTTTTTTTTTTTAAAATGTACAATTAATTTATTGATGACATTATAAAAAAATAAAGAGGTGATTAAATAACAAACATGTAAAACAACAACATCAAAACAGTAAGAAATCTCAAAACAAAAGGGACACCTCCACCTCCCCAGAAAACCACAACACGCAAGTTTCACAAATGAGGCCTGTTGTATGCAATGGCAGTGGCAGGAGGTTCGTATCTGAAGCAGGGTTCGATCCGTTCATGCGTCTGTCACATGACAAATGAACGAAAGACTCGGAAGGTAAATTATTTATGTTCCCTGTAAATTAATTTTGACTGAATTATAATGATTTCTTAATTCAGAATATGATAAAGACTGCGTAGGTGGATGTGTTCGGGGAATTTGCATGACTAGAAAAAAGATTTGTTCATTTTAATGAACGAGATCGAACAAGTGAGTCAGTAAAATGATCCGAACTTCCCATCACTCAGGGTGCCATCAAGTGACAGTCTGTTCCTGGTGTCAGTCTTGTTTAGGCCAATAACTGAAAAGGTTCACTCAGCATCTGCATTTGAGTGTGGCAGGCTCAACACAATCTGGGAAACCTTTGATAATTTCGGGAATTTTAAAATGCCACTTGCCGGATTTGCCAAAACGTAATTTGTACCATGAGCCTATTTTTATTGAGCAATTAGCTAGCCCACATAACGCACGTCAGACGTTTGCAACTATAGTTGAAGTCTGTAGCCTACTCTTGGCACACAGACTGATTAGGCAAGGCTACGTCTGTATTGACAAGGCACACCATTTTATTATCTGCTTACCTTGATTGTCATCCAAACTTTCAAATGCGCATCAGTGGGCTCCGACTCCGAACCTATGATTTGAACTCTCTCTGAACTTACGTATCATCAGGTGCAAGGTTTTCAGCGAATCAACGATCAGTGAATACTGCAGTGAGAACGTTGTAGGCAGATGTTACAGCTGTGGCCTTAAACTCCTCTCCTGTTAATACGTTGTGGTCTAGTCTAGTCATCAACAAAAAAATAACGGATTGAGAGGGGAGAAAAATGGATTTTGGCGTGACAATTCTTGCGTGTGCATGAGATTGTTGCTGAAAGCGTGAGTGTCACACCAGTTGCGTGAGAGTTGGCAACCCTGCTGTTCGTTTTTTATTTAAGGGACTACCGAGTTTTGAGGTATATAGTCAAAATAGACTTGACCCTCCCTACGCCAACAATTCATTTTTCTTTGACCCTGCAAAATGTTTGTGAAAAAAGGCATGACCCTCCCCAATCATTTTTTGATTACTTCTGTACTGGTTTGAGCTTGGCAAATATGTTCAGATAGCCATTGTTTTTTTTACAACCATGACAACCGTAACCCTACCCCTAGACTAAAAAAAGCTGAATGACCCTCCCCTCAACAAAGAATATAAAGACATGACCCTCCCCTATTTTCCTCCAGTGGTCCATTCCATAAATACCGAACATCCCTAAATGAGTTTTTATGAATGAATGGCTTGCTCTAACTGTTGCTCAGTCTTCGTCAACAACACACGTTTTTGCACCTCCTGCTGGTGAGCTTAACTAACAGCAGATGGAGATATGCCCGGTAATCTACTGCTTTTCCTGCAGTTCCTGGATGTCAACGTTGAATTTACTGTCGAATTTGAACCACTGAATTTGTGGAAGCGAATTTGCAAAGCGAAATAATATGGACAGAAAATTGCCAGTTGAATATAATAGGTTGTATTTTTAAACAGTTTGAATATTTTGGAAGTGAAAGATGAAAGGTGAATATGCAGGGTTTCCCGCAGCACTTTGGAACTAAGGCGGCCGCCTAAACTACGTCATAAAAAAAAAAAATTCCAGGTGCGCATATGCCTCGGCTGTCACGGAGTCATCTAAGCCTTCACTCCCGCCCACTGCATCTGATCACTACAACCCACCTACCCGATCTCAGTCACCTGCACCTGCACATCATTATCGCACTCCCTATATCAGCCACCGTTTCCTTCACTTCAGTGTCTGGTCTCGTCTCTTCAGGACCCAAGACTGCTCACCCAATGCTACCAGCCTTCGCTGTACTCACCCATTGTTCTTCGTCGTCTCAGTTCTTAATCGTCATCCAGATTATCCTCGTCATCATCATCAAAATTAAGGAGAAAAAAGGAGAAAGCGGCGCGACCGTGCTTTTCCATGCTTGTGCTATTCCAAAAAAGCCCCCCCAAACAAGCATTAACCATGCTTAAAATGCAAACATGGTTAATGCAATGCCTATTTTTTCAAGTAGTGCAATTCAACAGGCTTTTTTGTTTCAAAAACATTTGGCATTATTTTACTTCCATAAAGCTATGCCTTGCTGGTAAGGTGCCATAACTACATCAAAAAGCAAAACACTTTTTTTTTTATATTCAAAAAATTCTGATTAAATATTTTTGTTTAGACAAAAATTATCACCCAATTAAATATATTTATAATAATATATTTAATTAAATATAATATAAAGCTATTGGGGAACAAATAACGCCACCATGCTGAGGGGATGTATGCCAATCATGGCTGTGCTGCAAGCACGAACCCATCTAACTCAGAGTTGAGAAACCCCCTTACTGGCTGCACATCAGGCTGTCAGTAGCACTACACCCTAACGCTAATGCCCAAGCTTTATGCTCAATGATAAATAACCTTTGTGGTTTTACACGAAGGACTTGACCCAGAGCCAGCTCAAAAGGCCTGGACACCACAACCCAACTTAAAGGGGGGTTCCTTTGAGGGAGTACAGCCCAGACCCATTAGGTCCTGACCTGCTACTTTCAGGGGGACCAGTGTCAACCTCTGTACCAGGGAGGCTAGCATGCTTTATCAGCTGAAGCCAACAACCTGTGTTTATTTATTTTTTTACTCTAACCAGAGACAAATAGCTCCTTCACAGGGCTATGGGAATTGGAGGCATCAGAAGGATCACTCTAGAAGAGGAGGCCTGCAACTCTCACACCACAGTGGTCTCTAGTGCTTTTCTCACAATGTAGAAAAACAGCTCAGCTCAGATATGCACAGTGCAGAGCTCAGGGAGCGAAGGGTCTAAGAACAGCTCACTAATATGAGAAGAGACCTCTTCACTAGCTCTAGCTGCAAAGTTTTTTTGCATGGAGGCCTCATATGATGACTCTTAAGGAAGAGAAGGTCTGCCATACTGTAAAAACTTACTAAGCTCAGCTCAAGAAGCGAAGGGCCTAAACACAACTCTCTGATACAAAGAGAGAGACCTCTTCCTATGCAAAGAAAATCTATTTGCATGGAACTCTGGAGGATGGAGGCCTCAGCATGATGACTCTTTAAGGAAGAGGCGGCCTGCCATAGTCACACTAATGTGGTCTCTAGTGCTTTTTCTCACAGTGTTGGAGTTTCGAGTGTTACCCCTTACCATGTAAAAAAACAGCTAAGCTCAGATATGCACAACACAGAGCTCAAGAAGCGAAGGGCCTAAAACACAACTCTCTGATATAAAGAGAGAGGCCTGTTCCCGATGCAAGGACACATCTATTTGCATAGAACTCTGGAGGATGGAGGCCTCAGCATGATGACTCTCAGATGAGAGGAAGCCTAAAACATACAGTACATATAGTTTAGCAACGTAGCCACAGGGGACGTACTCAGCATAACGTCACTAAAATAAGTAGTATTAAAGTATTAAAGGGGTCATGACATGGTTTTTGTTTTTTGTTTTAATATGTTCCCTTAGGTGCAATTATAGTAATACTATAGTTTTTTGGACAAAAACCTTTGACCTTTTCCCACCCTGTTTCTCATCCTCTGATTCAAACCGTCTGTTTTGGGGGTGTTTCCCCTTTAAGAGTTCAGTGTTAACGCCTACTGTTATGATTGGCGATCGTCAGTGCTTATGCATAAAAAGTAGTTTTAAGATGAAATACATTACTTACAGTTTGCGGCATCGTTGTTGGGCCCAGAATAGTGGGCACAGCCTGATCTTTAAGCAAAGGTTTTCTGGCAAAGCCAGCATCATACTACGATTTGTTCTCAAAATAGTCATCCTTGAAACGTAGAGAACACATGCTTAAATTAACACTGCCGTGACTGGGACGTCCACAAAAAATAAACTGCATCCCTTTTTCCCTGCCGTCAGCGTATTCAAACATGTTGCTTGTCCACAGCCAGGAACAGCACATCTGCGTGGTATCGCAATCTTCTTGTAAACAGACCCACTCGCTGCACGTCGACTGAACACCTATGGGCGCGAGCCACGCGACAACGATGCGATGATGCGAAATGAGGCGTAGTTGTCCTGCGCTTGAGGCGGTCATATGCAAACGACTGGTACGTCACTTCGTACCGTGACGTCACTTCATACCATGGATCCACAACGAGCTGTATTTAGAGCTTGATTAAATAAATTGTTCGTTTATAATGGGGAGGATGTCTTAAGCTATGAAACTTGCAGGAAGTTTTAATGGTACAAAGACCTCTTAAATACCAAAAGATCAAGGCAAATTTGGCTTCTCATGTCATGACCCCTTTAAAGTCTGTATCTGGGGTAGCCTGGTCATTTGAGGGCACTCAGGTTGAGGGCCAACGACTACCAAAAGCACATCTCTGAAGGGAGGTTCATGAAAAACACCCAATGAGAATTCTGTTGATTGTGCCCTGGTAATTGGTGATTCGATCACACAGAACGTGAAAATAGAGACACCAGCCACCATAGTCACATGTTTGCCGGGAGCCAGAGCGCCTGACATCAAAGCAAATTTAAAAGTGCTGGCTAATGCTAATCGTAAATTCTCTAAGATCATTATTCATGTTGGCACAAATGATGTTCGACTCCGCCAGTCGGAGATCATCAAAATGAATATTGAAGAGGTGTGTGAACTCGCAAGTACAATGTCAGGCACTGTAATTTGCTCTGGCCCCCTTCCTGTTCGCAGGAGTGAGTTAGTAGATTGTGTTCACTCAATCGCTGGTTGTCTGAGTGGTGTCCGCATAATAATGTAGAATTCATCGACAATTGGAAAAGTTTTTGGGGCAAGTCTGACCTGTTGAAAAGAGATGGTATTCATCCCTCCTGGGCTGGTGCTGCTCTTCTCTCAAGTAATTTGGCTCATAGTCTTAGAGATAAAACATGATAAATTGGGCACCAGGTCAGGAAGCAGACAGACTGGCTAAACCGTCCGTCTGCTAGCGGCCTCACGTCACCAAGGTCAGATAAATCCCATCACATAGAGCCTCTTTCACCTAGATACTATCATATAGAGACTGTGTCTGTTCCGAATTTGGTAATCCAAAAAATGTCAGGTTAAAAATGTAATTGATGTTCAACAAAAAGCTTGGGTTGCTGAATATTCGATCCCTTACTTCAAAATCACTCATAGTTAATGATATGATTTCAGATTATAATCTAGATGTGCTACTTTTGACAGAAACCTGGCTAAAACCAAATGATTACATTACTTTAAATGAGTCAACCCCACAAGATTACAGTTATAAACATGAACCTCATCTGAAAGGCAAAGGGGGAGGTGTTGCTGTAATTTATAGTAATATTTTCAAAACCACTAAGAAATCTAGTTTTAAATATACTTATTTTGAAGTGTTGGTACTTAATGAAAAAATATAAAATGTAAACGATAAATCACGTTTGAGAATTCTGCTGGCTACTGTTTACCGGCCACCAAGGCACCATAAAGATTTTATCAAAGAATTTTGCTGACTTTTTTAAGAATTAGAATTAGTATTGGCTGCAGATAAAGTACTAATTGTTGGTGATTTTAATATACATGTAGATAATGAAAAAGATGCATTGGGATTGGCATTTAAACACATTGTAAACTCAATTGGAGTTAGACAACACGTGTCAGGACCTACTCATTGTCGTAATCATACTCTAGATCTAATACTATCACATGGAATAGATGTTGATGCCATTGAAATTCTGCAGCAGAGTCATGATCATTATCTAGTCTCATGTAAATTACATTTAGCCAAGGCTGCAAAGCCGACTCCGTGTTATAAATATGTTAGACCTATAACTTCTGCCACTAAAGATTGCTTTATCTATCAATAATCTTCATAATCAGTTTCATCATCTCAGCATACCGGATAGCTTAGAAGAACTTGACATTGCAACAGAAACTTTTAACTCTCTCTTTTCCAGCCCTTTTGACACAATTGCTCCGTTGCACTTAAAGAAGTTAAAGAAAATAGTCCAACGCCGTGGTACAACGAGCACACACAGGCCCTTAAGAGAGCAGCCAGAAAAATGGAGCGCAACTGGAAGAAAACAAAACTAGAGGTATTTCGGAATTCATGGAAAGAGATTGCTTACAGAGAGGCCTTAAAAGCTGCTAGATCTGCTTATTTTTCAACCCTAGTAGAAGAAAATAAACATAGTCCTAGGTATTTATTTGAAACAGTGGCTAAACTAACGAAAAAGAAAGTTTCAAGCCCAGAAGTTGAACTTCTTCACTTATAAGATTGATTATATCAGGGACAAAATTATAACTATGCAACCGTCTACTACAGTATCGCATCAGGGAGTGCATTGTAGTCTCCCTGAGGAAAAAAATTCTTCATTTGTTGCTATAGGAGAGGAAGAATTTTGCAAACTCGTTAATTCATCTAAATCGACAACTTGTATGTTAGACCCAAGCGTGCTGCACAAGCCCTGAAAAGTGAAGCCAAAACGTCTCGATCGCCCCCCAGTGACTGGTCCTAGTATAGGTCATAAACCCCGCCTCCCCGTGTTATTCAATGGGACGTGAGACCAACTAAACAATTAAATTACACTTCAAATATCTTTTTTTCAAAAGTGGTTTCTGTCATTTGCTGTCGTTTCAATCATGCTGATGCAAGTTCAAGTGTCTGTTTTTAAAATAAGTTTGTTTTTAGTTGGTTACGTGATACTATAAAAACGGTGGTGTACGTCATAATTGACAGCTGTGATTGACTGGTTCTCAG
This sequence comes from Semotilus atromaculatus, assembly GCA_031834385.1. Classification (NCBI taxonomy): domain Eukaryota; kingdom Metazoa; phylum Chordata; class Actinopteri; order Cypriniformes; family Leuciscidae; genus Semotilus; species Semotilus atromaculatus. The sequence continues at coordinate 7,450,501 of JAULUF010000009.1, read as the reverse complement.
AGCGAAGTAGTCACTGAAGCACCAACAGACTTTTTTTCGGGATTTTCGGAGTACTGAGGAGATTGTATTTACTTTATTTTAACAAGCCTCTTGTCGTACTGCAATCAACGGACATCAAAACTGAAGCAGAATGGAGAAACGAAGCAGATATCGGCCACTTAAAAAAAGTGCTGGGAGAGTGAGGGCGGGGCGTTGATTTTCGCGGCTTTACTTTCTGCTCACTACTGCGCAGGTCTGGTCCCGAGATCGCTACTGCGCAGACTCAAGTCCCAATATGTCAGCGCCTTATCGGGACATTGGCGGCTTCACTTCTCACCAATTGAAGAGAGCGAGGGGGCGTCGTCCATCTTTTTTACAGTCTATGGTTAGACCCTATACCAACTAAGCTACTGAAAGAGATGCTACCAGATGTCATAGATCCTCTTCTTAATATCATTAATTCGTCTTTGTCTCTAGGAAAACCTTTAAGCTGGCTATGATAAAACCACTTGTTAAAAAAACAAGCAACTTGATCATACAAAATTAGTCAATTACCGATCTCGAATCTGCCTTTTCTGTCAAAGATATTAGAAAAAGCAGTATCCTCACAACTGTGTTCCTTTCTTGAAAGAAATTATATCTGCAAGGATTTTCAGTCGTGATTTAGATTGTATCATAGCACTGAGACAGCTCTCGTTAGAGTCACAAATTATTTGCTCTTATCATCCGGTCATGGTTGTATCTCTCTATTAGTGTTACTTGATCTTACTGCTGCATTTGACACAATTGACCTCAACATTCTTTTAAATAGACTAGAAAACTATGTTGGCAATAGTGGAATTGCACTAGCATGGTTTAAATCATACTTATCTGACCGTTATCATCTTGTAGCAGTAAATGAAGAGATGTCTTATCGATCACAAGTTCAGTATGGCGTACAACAAGGCTCAGAACTAGGACCGCTGTAGTTCACTCTGTACATGATATCATTAGGAAACATGGAATTAGCTTTCACTGTTATGCTGATGATACTCAGCTGTATATTACTTCAAAACCTAACGAAACTTACCAATTCACAAAATGAACGTAATGCATAGCTGATATAAAAAATTTGATGACTAGTAATTTCCTACTACTAAATTCTGAAAAAACAGAGATTCTAATTATTGGACAAAAAACTTCCACATGTAATAAACTAGAATACTGTCTAACACTGATGGCTGCTCTGTAAAGTCTTCATGGTCGGTTAGGATCCTGGCTGTGCTCTTTGATACCAATCTTTCATTTGAAAGTCACGTGTCTAGTATCTGTAAAACCGCATTTTTCCATCTTAAAAATATATCTAAATTACGCCATATGGTCTCATTGACAAATGCGGAACATGCGTTCATGACATCAAGACTAGATTATTGTAATGCTCAACTGGGTGGTTGCCCTGCATGCTTCATAAACAAACTACAGCTAGTTCAAAACGCAGCAGCTCGAGTTCTTACCAGAACCAGGAAATATGACCATATTAGCCCGGTTCTGTCAACACTGCATTGGCTGCCTATTAAACATCGTATACATTTTTAAATATTGTTGATTACTTACAAAGCACTAAATGGTTTAGCTCCGCAGAATTTGATCGAGCTCTTAACGCATTATAGTCCTTCATGTCTATTGCGAGTTAATAATACCTAGAATATCAAAATCGATCCTTTTCCTATTTAGAACCAAAACTTTGGAACAGTCTTCCTACCATTGTCCGAGAAGCAGACACACTCTGTCAGTTCAAAGCTAGACTAAAAACACGTCTCTTTGACCTAGCATTCACATAATACATTATAGACTTCTATAACTCAATGTTAGGCTGCATAGATTAGGTCAGCCGGAACTGGGAACACTTCCTTTAAAACCTGATGTACTCGTTACATCATAAGAAGAATGGCATCTACGCTAATTTTAGTGTCTTTGTTTATCCTGAGGTTTTCCCGCAGCCTGCCGGATCCAGGCCGTATCCAAATCTGACGAAGAACCTTCGCCTGGACCCGATAACAATCAAAGTGCCAACTAGCCTCTCCCTATGGAGGATCCCTTTCCCACTCTTCAGATAAAGCGTTGTGGGAAATTTCGGTTTGCGTACCTACCCCGAAGTGAAAAAATTTAATTAAATTCTGTATAAAAAATTATAGGCAAGACAAGTAGCCTAGTTTGTTTAGATATGGTTTGTAGGGAATTACAAACCTGCGCACATAGATTCAAACGCACATAACTATAGAATCAATTCTTAATGCGCATGTGAACGCCATCAGCGTTTATCACAGGTTCGCGTTTAAAGTCTGTTTAGAGAGGACGGCGTCGTTTCAGCGCCCCCTAATTTAATAACAAATGATCATTCCGCCAGAAGTGAATCAATCAAAACTAACTTTAGCTGTAAATAACATTATTCAAGAACCGCTATAAAGCCAAAACAATCTCTGTTACCTTAAATTATATGTGTATCTCTGTAAAGCTGCTTTGAAACAATCTACATTGTTAAAAGTGCTATATAAATGAAAATGACTTGACATGAACCAGACTGCTTACATAAATCAGTAGTGATTTTTAGTTTAGCGCAGGGTGACACACTCAGTGACCAGTCACCCTCTTCAGGGGGGCTGCTGGCATCTACTTGTTATAAGGGCTCCAGGGAGCAGCATACTCTACAAATTTACTCTCTAGAATGAGAGGAGTAACGTTCACTCTACCTTAGCATGTTCAGCAAGCATGTCATTCAGTTCTATGAGCACTCTCACCAGAGTGAATCTAACCACAGTCTCTAATCTAATCTCTAATCTTTTTCAGTTGTGGCCCCGAGGCTGTGGAATGATTTGCCTATGTGTGTTAGGGTAGCCCCCAGCATTGAGACTTTTAAATCACGGCTCAAAACTCACTTTTATTCATTGGCTTTTAAACCAGACTGAGAGTTCATCTGCATTTTGTTTTGTTTTGTCTTGTCACTTGTTTAACTCTGTCTTGTCCTTTTGTCATGTGTTCATAATTTTGTCTGAAATTATGTCAGTGTTCAGCACTTTGGCAGACCTCGGTTGTTTTAAATGTGCTTTACAAATAAAATTGTATTGTATTGTATTGTATAATCTAGAGACATATAGCGCTTCCACAGGACTATGGCAAAGGAGGCCTCAGCAGGAAGACTCTAAAAGAAGAGGAGACCTGCCACACTCAAACCGATGTGTGAAAGGCTAAGGGGCCTAGAACAGCTCTCTGTTTTCAAGAGAGAGGCCTCTTCTCAACTCTAGAGTTCCATGCAAACAGCTTTGTCTTTTTGCAAGTAAAGGACGGAAGCCTCAGCATGATGACTCTCGAATGAGAGGAGGCCTAAAACACCACTATGGGACTGCTAAAATTAGTCACTCAGAAGAGCCAGCAGAGCACTGGATGATGGATCAGAGGATGCATCTGACAGCGCATCCTCACTCAGCAGCTCACCCTCATCAGCCGCCGGAGAGCGTGTCACATTGTGTGGGGCAGCAACTACAGGGGCGGGTGTTGCTCCGACTTCGCGTCCAGCCGCGCACAAGCTCAAAACCTCACAACTCCCGGCCCTGTCGGTGATTGGTTGAAACACTGTTTATTTTGTTTTTGAGTGGTGGTTGTCCCATTTGTTTTTGTGTGCAGATTTCAGAGCCTAGGCTGCCTACAGAGACGCGGTTTTTGGACGGCATGCTTATGGGGCGGGCAGCTAGCATGTCATTCAGAAAGAATCGTTAGGAAAGATTAGATGAATGTGATCATTTATGTTTCTGCCTTTTTTGGGCCTGAAAGGACTAATACAATCTTTAACTTAAAGGTGCTAGAATGTGAAATTGAATTTATTTTGGCATAGTTAAATAACAAGAGTTCAGTTCATGGACATGACATACAGTGAGTCTCAAACACCATTGTTTTCTCCTTCTTACTTAAATCTCGTTTTTGAAAAACACCCCTGAAAAACAGGCGAATCTCCACATAATACCGACTGTGACGCAACAGTCGGGATCATTAATATGTACGACTCCAAAAATTTGCATATGCCAGCCCATGTTCAATGACAGGCGGAACTGCGCAGCCGAAGCATGGCAGTTGTTCAGTGTTTGGATGTACAAATGAACACAAAGGTATTTAGTTCCTTCATCCGAGCCTCTGAAGAAACAATGGGTTAATTTTATGTTCTCTGGAAATTTCCAAACATTTCACTGACGAGACTGTTTCCTCAACTTGGGCCAATACAGAGCTGGCCTCGATCGATCGAGCTACCAAGCAACACTTTCTGAATGTGTAATTGTTCAAGTTCAAACAGGTAATCTTTCTCTCAAAATCATTCAATATTGTATTTACATCATTGTGTTTGCATTGGTGAAAGCATTAGAGAGAGTGCAGAAACTGCGTTGCAATGATAAGATCTTTATTCTCGCGATCAACATACTGTCATCTGTTTGCTCAATGCTCATCACGGCAACATTTTATGTGATGGGAATAGATCTAAATACTTTAAAAACATCTCACGATTCGTTAATCTCGATAGCTCTAATAGTAAAAACGTATAATATCTGTAGTAAAAGTATTCGAGAGAGTTTCACATGTAATATGTAGCTATTTCATATGCAAGCATGTCAGCCAATCACAGCAGAGGCCGGTTACACACAGCAGACACCCCCCTTGAAACAGAGCGTTTGGGCTCAGGTCTAAAATCAGGCTAGGAAAAATGCCTTTTATTTCTAAATTATGACTATTTTTGATCTAAAAAACATACTAACATTATAAGGGCAACCCAGAAAACATTATACAATAAAAGTACTTTAAGGACTGAATGAAATATAAGTGGTATTTGTTACCTCTACTTTTCTCTCATGGGCCACATGGGCTCTTCACTGCCAGCAGCCAGGGGTAAACTCATTGTTTTTCCACATTTCTTTAGTGCAGTGAGAAAGAGTCTGTCACACACTTCTTTTCTGCCCTTCTTCAAATCTGCCCGAAGTAGAGCAAGATGTTAAGTTCATTAAACAGCAAAACCACAACATTCTCAGACATTTAAGAGTCTCCAAATACAATCTTGAACCATTTTAAAGTGTTGCAGCTCCCAGTGGGCCATATTTAACCTGGCCTCCTATTTTATAATGTACCTATCCAATAAACCTTCATATTCTTTTACTTTCTCAGTAGATCGTCTCTCTCGACACTCAAAACAAAATTATAGCAGGGGGATGGAGATCCCAGAAAGCCTCTTTACATTTCCAGATCTCATTAACAGAAATGGTTTGGTTTATATCATATTAGTTCATCAAACACTGTTGTATGCCCTTACGCTATAAAAAACATTTTCTGTAACCCCTGAACATTAATATTCTTGTGGTGCCTTGTTTTTCTTGTCCTCAGTTTTTCCTTCATTATACTGTTTAAACATTCACAACCATTAGTATTCATTAGTAGATTTTGTATTTGCCACCTAGTATGCTTTTTGCCTAAACAGTATCCTAAACAGTATGTCATGCCTGCATCACCGACAGAGTTGTAAAACCATTGGACATTGTCCATCATGTTCTTTTGTTGATCTACGAGCTCTCATTCTGCTGGAATGCCTCCCCACCTCATATCACCGCCTGGGGATCTAAGCACCGCAAATAAACATTTTCTTCCTTTTATCCTCACTTTCTCAACTTTTTCTGCCGAACCAGAGGACTTGATTCCAAATAAGGCGTGTGGCCTCACTACAAATTCCATCTCTCAGGACTTGCCTATCGTCAAGTTGTCTGGCTCCGTATATGAGCGTGAGCTCTGACATACGCTGTTGCCCTGCAACAGCACATACTCCTGTCCTTGTTCTCTGTAAAAATCGTTCCCCTTTAATGGATCAAATATGTCATCGTCACTTTCCCGGTTTTCCCGGGGAAGGGAGGGAAAAGGGGACGGCATTAATGTATCACTAAACTGGTCACAAAAAATCTGAGGGGATCTGACACAAAACAGCCTGGATGGAGGCCATGAAGGAATGCTGCATCTAGGCAATAGGCAGCTAATCTACCCAGCCATGGTTCTCAAGTTTATGTGAGGTGAAGTGTCTGGCAGAAACCAAAGGAGAACTCTGCTTATCTTGTGCATGTGTGCAAATCTCTTCTTTCACACCAGCCCATTCCATCTCCATACAGAAGACGTGTTTGTCACACCATTGGTTGCCCGAGTCGCTCTTGGCCTCTACTCTGTGACCTCTCCTTCACAAGGAGGGGAAGTGCAGGCCTAAGGGTGTACGTACATTACAAGGGTAAGTTAAACAGCACCAGAGTCTCTGTGATCACTTTACACTCTCATTGCCTAATCTTATGCAATGCTCCTCTTTCAGAGTGGGAAAAACAGCTATTATTATTTTTGCTGCCCTGCAATTCCATAGCGGAGGTTGCTCTTGGAAGAAACTTGGTGATTAGGGACATGGAGGATGGAAGCCCTGCTGGCCGGCTGCTCCTGGGTTGTTGGGATGACGGGTCAACCAGTCCACGCCCTCCCACCTGATCCGAGTGGCTTTACCTCAAAACAAGGGTAAGCACAGCTGTACAAGCTGGCTCAGAGCCAGATTGATTCTGGATACTCCGAATTTCTGAGTAGTCCACATGTATCTGCACTGCATTCATTTTCATAACAGTTTGGTGAATAAAGTTCACACCCATTTGCATGACAGAGCGAAATTTTAGATTTTTTTTTTTCACTCAACTGACCTTTCTCCAATAATTATATTTCTCATTCAGCATCATAATGCTATGATGCATGTTTATGATGTGGTAAGAATTGAAAATGTTTGGTTCTTTCCACTAGGACTGTGACAGAGTTTTACATACTGTAGCTGGCCACAATCATCTACGAATACCCCCTATTTCACAAATTTGTATAGTCCTAACATGCAATCAGTTCAAACCCACTCTGATTTGGTCCCAGATGCAAAGCATGCTAGGTAACCAGTATATTTATAAATGAAGGAGACCTATAATAATATAGTGGTTCATGTACTCTCATCATTTACTCACCTTCATAACTTTTTTTTTCAATAGAACACAAGAAAATGTACTTTTGTCTAAAGAAAGTGATGTTAAATGTAAAAATTGTTAGGTCATTATGCATTAACAAATGTTATAAAAATTAAAACATATTGTAAAGTGTTACAGAGTGAAATTCAATTTGGACTTTGTATTGTAAAAACACAAGCAGAAAAAAATTATGATCAAAGAAAAAGAGCAGAAGAACAGCAGGATCTGAAGTGGTCTTAATTAGATAAATCCTACTCTCTGCTCAAGGATAAAAATGCACACAATGTTATTATTACCTCTCTCTGTTATGAGGTTGAACCCAAGTGCAGACAGTATGTGTTCACACAACATTTATTTTTAGACAAAAACAGGGGAAAACAAAACCCACGAGGGGGCAAAACAGAGGCAATACACACGAGGGATAACTAAACTAGATAACACTAGACAAAAACCTAGACTATTAACTACCAGTAAATACAAGATCAAGACGTTCTTCTTAGACAAGGTACTCACGGGTAGACTCTCACAAAGTGTGACAATGAAACAATGAACCAGCACATGACAGCAAACACAAGGGGATTAAATAGGGGAACACTAATGACGAGGACAGGTGAAGCTAACTAGACAATAAAATGACAAGACGAGCATAACAAGGGGGCGGGGTAACGAAACGAGACAACGCAAGCACATGGCCCAAACAAGTGGCCATGTGCTGCACATGAAAACATGGGTCTGTCATGATTTTGCCACAAGACTAAAAGAAACCAAAGACATGATGGCAGAATCATGACAGAACCCCCACCTTAAGGAGCGGCTACCAGACGCTCCTCAAAGGGAAACTAAACACAAGACATGACAGACCGTGACATAGATAAAAACCAACAAAACATGGAAAACACTAACAATGGCATACATGAAAAAACTATGATAGGGTTGGGGTGAAACAAACAACATACAAGGCAGAGGGGGTGGAGGAAACACAAAGTCCTTAGGGGGCAGTCCAGGGTGGATGGGAGGACTGGGGGTCTTGGGTCCACGGGAAGAGGGCTGGGGACGAGGAATCCGGGCAGGCTTGGAGGGGGACACACGAGGGGACTTGGGCAAAACAGTCCGGGGTATAGTGGTGACAGGGGAAACAGTCCGGGGACAAGTGGAGACAGGGACGATCGGGAAAACAGACTGGGATACTGCTTTAGTGGCAGCAGCAACAGACGCAGAAGACACAGAGGACGAGGTAACGGGACTCCTGACGGGGGACATGGCAGGCGAAGGGGCAGGACTGGGTGCAGCGCTCACGGCGGCAGGACTGGGTGCAGCACTCAAAGGGACGGGCTTGGAAACTGAGGACAAGGCAGGACAGACAGGGGGTTCAAGAATTTTGACTAGACAAGACAGATAATCAGACAGGGTCTTGGCCGCAATGATGACGGGCATCTCCTGACGAGCCGAAACTGCCTGCAGAACCTCCTTAGCGGCTAGATCGGCCGCAACTCTCTCGGCGGGCTCTGGGACAGCGCTTGCTGAGGCGGGCTCTGGGACAGCGCTTGCTGAGGCGGGCTCTGGGACAGCGCTTGCTGAGGCGGGCTCTGGGACAGCGCTTGCTGAGGCGGGCTCTGGGACAGCGCTTGCTGAGGCGGGCTCTGGGACAGCGCTTGCTGAGGCGGGCTCTGGGACAGCGCTTGCTGAGGCGGGCTCTGGGACAGCGCTTGCTGAGGCGGGCTCTGGGACAGCGCTTGCTGAGGCGGGCTCTGGGACAGCGCTTGCTGAGGCGGGCTCTGGGACAGCGCTTGCTGAGGCGGGCTCTGGGACAGCGCTTGCTGAGGCGGGCTCTGGGACAGCGCTTGCTGAGGCGGGCTCTGGGACAGCGCTTGCTGAGGCGGGCTCTGGGACAGCGCTTGCTGAGGCGGGCTCTGGGACAGCGCTTCTAGTTGCAGCGGCGGGTTGAGAAACCATCGCGGACTCAGGAGAAGACGGCGATGGGGAACAGGAAGCTCCCTTCTTCCTCGTTTACCACGGAGGTCAGCGGGTGCAGAGGACCCCTCTGGAGTCGAAATGGGGTCTGGTTTGAGTCTGGTTTCCAAGCGCCACGACGCCTATCAAACGACCCTCCGGGATCACGGGTAGCCTGCCAGGTGAAGACGACATGGTGGGAGTCCTCAATTCCTTTCATGACAAACCAGCCACCATATCCTTGAAGTGGCGACAAGCCAGCCTCTCCCGTTCAGCCAGAGGAGGAAGTTCATTTAGGCCCGCGATGAGGTAGCGGTTTAAGAGGATTTCAGGCAAAAAAAAAAACTCCTCTCCTCCACGACCCAGGCGTACTCCCTCAGGGACCTCTCACCCTGGGGAGGAATTGGAAGTCTGCCGTTCCTACTGTCGGCGATAGCCGACTGCCAACATAGCCCGGGGTCAGTTGGCTGTAGAATTGCAGGAACAGGCATACTGTCTGCTGGGTTCAGTTGTGGCTGGATCATTCTGTTATGAGGTTGAGGTTGAAATCAAGTGCAGACAGTATGTGTTCACACAACATTTATTTTTAGACAAAAACAGGGGAAAACAAAACCCACGAGGGGGCAAAGCAGAGGCAATACAAACGAGGGATAACTAAACTAGATAATACTAGACAAAAACTAGACTATTAACTAACAGTAAATACAAGATCAAGACGTTCTTCTTAGACAAGGTACTCACGGGTAGACTCTCACAAAGTGTGACAATGAAACACAATGAGAAACAATGAACCAGCACAGGACAGCAAACACAAGGGGATTAAATAGGGGAACACTAATGACGAGGACAGGTGAAGCTAACTAGACAATAAATGACAAGAGGAGGATAACAAGGGGGCGGGGTAACGAAACGAGACAACGCAAGCACATGGTCCAAACAAGTGGCCATGTGCTGCACATGAAAACATGGGTCTGTCATGATTCTGCCACAAGACTAAAAGAAATCAAAGACATGATGGCAGAATCATGACACTCTCTGGGATTTCTCAGCCGTAGGGCTGGGCAAAATGGAAAAACTGTAATCTCGATAATTTTTTCCCATATTGATCAATAACGATATATATTTAGATATATAAATTGTAAAAAATGTAAAGGATTAGTTCACCTCAAAATAAAAATTTCCTGATAATTTACCCCAATGCCATCAAAGATGTTCATGTCTTTCTTCAGTGGAAAAGAAATTAAGTTTTTTGAGTAAAACATTTCAGGATTTTTCTCCACACAATGGACGGTAGTCCAAATCAATGCAGTTTCAAAGGGCTCTGAAGTGCTTCAAAGGGCTCTGCACTATCCCTGCTGAGGAATAGGGTCTTATCTAGAGAAACGATCGGCCATTTTGTAAAAAAATGCGACGCGCCAGGCATTACGTAATCACGTTGGAAAGGTCACGCTGGACATGTAAATCCTGAAATGGTTTCCTCAAAAAATGTTTTCCCGCTTTTTCATGCTTTATGTGTGGACTGTTGGGATGGTACTTTTTTAGGTGATGGAATAGGTTGTTCGTGTTGCCAGTCTTGGTTTTTTACCAACTGACAACATATTTTACAGATCGTTTTAATCTGTGCCTCGTCACTTTTCAAATAGCCGAACCACTTCCATATAACTGAATTCGTGCTACCTTTTCTGTCGACAATTTCATCATCTTTCGATAATAACTCAAGGTGAGATTCACTTTCATCACAGCTTCCACGTATTTTTTGTCGTCCTCGTGTCGAGTTTACTTTGCAAAGTGCAATAGGAAATGGACTTTGTACTTTGACGTGCAAATTAAAAGCTACACACTGATTGGCTGTTGTCACATCTTTCTGCTGTGAGATTGGATTAGATTAATCCATAGAGTAAAAATGTCCAGAGCATATCATCGTTATCGACATATATTTTTCGTGATTCAATATGATATCGTTTATCGGCCCAGCCCTACTCAGCCGCAGTAAATTAGAACTATTAAATTGAATCAATACATTCCACCCTGACAAGCAGAGGGAGGAAATGCCACTGGCAATCTGGTGGTGACGGTCAAGTATGTCCTCAAAGAGTTGTTCAAACCTATGTTGCATAATAGACGTTCCTCGCAGCCAAATGCACAAAGTGCTGCACTTGCCACTCATTTCCAGTGAAGGTGTGCAAACTGACACCATGAGGTTATATGGCAACAGTAAAGAAAATTATTTCGCCCATGCTTTTGCTTTAACACTGAGAACATATATGAAAGCCAAGAACAAAAAACAGAGGGAAATGTCCTTGCTGCCACACACTTTGGGTGGGATCTGCTGTGTCTTCCCCAGCCTTGCAAAATCAAAATTAAGAAGCCACAGACATTTGGCCCCTGTCATGCACATTATATATCTCACTCTTTTATGATCCCAGCATAAATTCTGCTGAATTGCACAGTCAGTTAGGTCTATCGCAGCATTTCATTGCAGCGATTCTTTCTAGTAGAACTTACGCTATGTTTAATTTCTGTCAGGACCACTATCGCCAAATACGATTGGCAATTGCATACAGTTAGGATTGGCGGTATGGTTATGTGCAGGGAGAGCAGCAATAACCCCCTCAAAACAAAGCCATGTGCCAATATCCCCCAACACAAACTGACAGCGATTTTGCTGGAGTTTTTTTTGTTTTATTTTTTTACACGCACTACCCTCAACACGACTGATGCTGATAGAATGGTTAATACATCCTGATGTTAGTGGTATATGTTGAGTGCTATAGATTTAATCTTATGGGGGAAGCATCACCCCAAGCTGGAGCAAGCAAGGACATTGCAACAAGCGTGTTGCAGTAGCCAATTTAACAGTGCATAAGATCTATTGGGGGAAGCTTACACCCCAAGCGGCAGCAAAATCTAATACAACAAGCATGTTGTATAATCGCGGAACTATTGCTTAAACTAGTGTAGTTTGGCAGTAGAAGCATACACCCTAAAGCAATAGCTCCGACTAGCGGCAACAACTGGTACAACAAGCATGTTGTATAATGACAGACCTATTACTAAAACTAGTGTAGTTTGGTAGGGGAAGCATACACCCTGCCTACAGCAATAGCTCTGACTAGCAGCAACAAAATCTGATACAACAAGCATGTTATATGGCTTAGAGCCAGATTGATTCTGGATAACCTGACTTTTTGAGTAGTCCACATGTATCTGCACTGCATTCAGTTTCATAACAGTTTGATTAATAAAGTTCACACCCATTTGCATGACAGAGCTAAAAAAAAAAATCTTCCTTTTATCTTCATTGCCGGCGGCCCTGACCGACCGTGAACGACACCCCCCTCCCAAAACAAAGGTGAAAACCGCCATCTTGTCCACAATGCAAAACCGAACCGAGCCCCCGTCCATCATCTTTTACGCCCTATTTAAACCTTTTTCCACCCCCAGTCTCTCAATACACAACTCCCGCCCTGGTGTTTCTCATTTCTCAATCAGTCTCAATAATTAGTTGCCAAGACGATCTACAAAAACGCCACACACATTACAATATATCATGACGACTCACGAGTTGCGCATATGGGCTAAATTCACGCAGATTTGGCTTTCACAAACTTCCACAAAGTGAGTAAACATAGAAACAGCAGAGCTGCCAACTCTCACACATTGGCCGTGAGACACACGGATTTGATTGGTTTCACACGCTCACACGAAATATTGCTGACTTGTGCGTGTCTCAAGCGCCCTCTTTACGTTCGGTCTAATGCCTGTTAGTTGTCCGTGGATTTGCCTTATATTTGGTGATGAAAAGGGAAACGTCTTTAGACATGGAAAATCTATTTTACAATCGATTCAATGATCACTTATGTCTCAAAAACCCAGCAAACACAGAACGTTGGCACAACGTAACCAACCTTCTAACAACGTTTTAACAACGTGGCCAAAAGGTTGCTATAACTACATTGTGTGGTGAAGGTTGTTACGGCGTTGTCACAATGTTGACATTAAACCAGCGTTCAGGGCCGTTGCTTAAGGTTGTGCCGAGGGTGTCTGGACAACCACTGGACAACATATGTACTCGTCACTGCCCTGAAGCACGAAAATCTGCCTTTTAAATTTCAACCAACAGCTGGGCCGTCTCATTCATCATCAAGCAAGGATACGTGAGAATTGATTTCAGCACTCCTTGAACAGGCAGCGGCTTTAAAGCGTTGCACAGTAATTTTTTTTCCTTCTTCTTTTTTTGGAAGCTGTTTGTAAAAATGTTTGTAACCGCTCGCACACCTCCTGTTTATTTTTCATTTGATTTGTCGTCTCATTCGTTTCTTTGCTAGATTTTGTCATGTCTGCTCATGCTAGTTAACGTTATTCTTTCCCTGTATATAGGCTGGCCTATAATATGTTTTCTGACAAATGTATGACTTTTGTTTTGGAAGTGCAATTTGATTACCATATGCTTAATAAAGTTGAATTAGCTAACCTTATGTCGTTTTTACTCTTCAAAGTGTACACTTGCAGGTGTTGATTATTAATTAGTTAGCTTAATTAATGATAAACAATATTTAAAAAGTATAAAATGATCAAACATATGACTAATTAAAAATTAACCACAAAACATAACATGCTAAATGAGGGATATCTATATCTAGCATATTAAAAAATGTAATTGTCAGAACGTCGTCTCTCAGTTGCTGATTGTCGCGCAACAACGTTGCTACAGCCCTGCCGCGTCTTACAATTCTACGTTGTTACAATGTTGCGAGCACGTAGACAGCGACGTTGCCCTAGCAGAAATGCAACGTGCCACAGATGTTGCCACAATGTAAATGTGTTTACTGGGAATTCGAACAGGATTTTTTCACAAAAGTGACAGCCCTATTGTAAAGTGTTACAGTGTGAAATTCAATTTGGACTTTGTATTGTAAGAACACAAGAAGCAAAACGGTAATAAGACATGAAACCTGTCAAATGTGTAAATGATCAAAGGAAAAGAGCAGAAGAAGTGGTCTGAATTAGATAAATCCCTCTCTCTACTCAAGGATAAAAATGCACATGATGTTATTATTCCCTCTCTCTCTCTCTCTCTCTCTGGGATTACCCCCACTTCTTCTCCAAGAACCCCTCCCTCACCCCTAGACTTTCGTGGAAGTCAAACAGGGAGGCAGTGCTGTAACCCAGGGCTAATGAAGGGCCTGGCCTCCCCAGACACACACTTCCAAGAAGCAGACCAGCGGGGCTCTTGAAGAGAACCTGTCCTTCTCCTTGGAGGATTTTCTTTAAAAAGAATAATAAAAAAATAAAAAAAGACCGCATGCTTCCAAGCATGCGGCACTGACTACTAGGAATGGCAAAGCCCGCACTCTAAATAGGAACGAGAAAGAATTATTGGAATAATTTCAGAACCATTACAGATGAATTGAAGAAGTAGTTTGCACAGTCCAAACGTAAACAACGTCTGTTCGATGCCGTCATTAGCGAAAACCAGGGGAATAACTCTCATATTCTCGCATTCATAAATGCCATAATCAAATGGGGCCTGAAACAAGTTTGAAACCTCTGTAAACAAACAAAACAAAATTGACAAAATATGGCTTGTGATGCAAAAGCCTTTGAGGTTCAGGTTACCAAAACATTTACGCACATTTGATGACTTTCTTTCTGTTGGCATCAGCAGGCTTCCACCAACATTTCGTGCAATGTGTACAAACTCTGCCCGCATTTGTTGAGGAATGTTCTAGTGCATGATAGCATGTTTGTATGAACTTTTAATGTCATATTTGAGTTGTGTAGCCGTTGGTAGTAATTTTCCTTTGCAGAATGAAGGGGCGTGCCTTATTTCACATGTTTTATTTGGCCTATAAAGGCAGCTTTAGGCATCTAGGAATGTGCATCTCATAGTCACGGGTGACGTCATCTATTTCCGGCGTGGCGCGGGAGTGTTTGTCTGGTAAGGAGCTGCAGTCGCAGCTGTACTTCTGAATGTTTATATTGAACAGGGTTATCTACTTATTTGGCTCATCTCTCCCTAGTGTGGACTGAGGAATCCTGTGGCACATTGTTGCAACGTGTGTTGTATTAGATTGTTTTAATGTGCTGGAGTTTAAATCCCCTGTGTACCGCAAGAAGTTCAAATCGGTAGGTTGTTTTAATTATGGTTCGCTTGCATTGCTGATTCTCGTTCAGCATTGGGCTGCAGACTGCCAGATTGGATGTGTAGTATCCATGAACTGTGTTTGCGTGCTGCTGTGTTGCTACATGCTACGTGTGTTTATTCCGAAGCTGGACACTTTGAACATCAGCTGAGCGGTAGCCTGGCGTGCCGCAGATTCAGCATTGTGGCCTACTCCCTCTCTCCGAGGCCTCGAATGGTTTGACCATCCAACAGTCACTGTCATGTTCTGTTTTTTTTGTGTGTCTAGTTGCTTTACAAATAAAATTTTCTTTTGTGGTAGATCCGTTTCTGTGAATTTATTATTATTATTACTTCTTGTGTTAACCAAGTTTATGTGAATCTGTTTATTATTTAAAATCTTAATTTCTCCTTGGCTTAGTTTTGTGAATTAGTATTTTCTTTTCTTTTTGCTAGTCAAGGTTTCTGTGAACTTGCTTATGGTCGTATGGTATACATATATTTTTGTTTTCAATTTATTGATTACCACATTTTTTAAGGATACGTGTGTGTGTGTGTATACGTTTGTATGTCTAAATTGTAGTTCTGTTTCCTCTCCAGAAGTTGGGGTGACCAGGATTTGAGTATGTGTGGACGAGCCCTTCTCTCTGCTTGGTGGTGGTCTCTTCCGTGTGCAGTGTTCCACATTTGGGGTTGAATTGTGAGTGCACGAGTGGTTGCTGTGTTGTTTGTTAGAGAATAGGCGAGCAGTCCCCAGCAATGGAGTGGAGGCAGAAGTGTGTGAGTATTATCTTTTCATACTTAGATATTCGCACATGTTGTTTAATGGTTTCCAATAATTTTTTTTTTTTTTTGTATTTCACCTCTGTTTCGAGTCCTGACTCAGCCGTAATCGAACCTGTGTGCTTTAGTGATTCTTATAAAAGGTGATTCCCCAGCAAATTTGCCTCCGGGGTGGCGTAGTCTGGTATCTTAGAGGTGTAGATTTTAAGATTTTAAGTCCCTGGTGTAAAGTTCAAATTGTTCTTGTCATGTATTGCCACATTTGAATCGCAGTGATATGTGTGACCTTTAAAGCAGAAGAACAGCACTGTTAGAAACCAACTTGCTTCAAGGGGCTCACTCTGAAGAATATACAGGGCATTAGTGTCAACAGCTACTGCTTTGCATTAGCTCAAGAACTTTCTTGCTAAATTATCAATCTTTTCATTTTCTTTAGTGTTTTCCCAACAAGCCTATTACCCATGGTCTTTCCTATTGCAAGCAATGATGTTTTTTCTTAATGTAAGCACAGAGAGTGGAAAAAGGGCAAATGGTGAAGACTAATGTTGTAGTTGGATTGAATCCAAGCTTCCTCTCCTCTCATTTGGCTCATTAAAGTCAAATACAGCCTCCTTGCAATGCAAGTGTTACAAGCCCTCCAGTCTCCACACTAACCTGTTCATCAGCATGAAGGCTTGTATGCTACATTTACATTCATGCATTTGACACACTCACATTGGATTTAAAAATGTTTATTTTTTAGTTTTTAGTTCATGTATTTCCTGGGAATCTAACCCATGCCATGACCTTCAAGTTGCTTGTGTTATGCACTACTTATTAAGCTACAAGAACACTGTGCAGTGATGTTTATCTTAACCTCATGAGCTCAAATTGTTGCATAAGATAAAATGTGATCGCTACCTTTTTTTTTCAAATAGTTTTTTTCTTCACACCATTTCCTTAGATGACCTCTCCTGGCTCTCACATGGGCCAACATGCTGCTAGAGGCAAGTATCAGCCCTTCTTCGATGTTCCTTCGTTTATTTATTTTGCCTTTCAACAACTAATTTGGCTGTAGACACTAATCTGGAAATAAGGGTGCATTTGTCATCGTGTGTTGTGTCTGAAGATGTGTACATTCATGTGGTGTTAAGGTTAGAGAACCTGACACACTTGTGCGGCTAGACAAACCCAGCCACAGTAAATTGGAACTATTAAATTGAATCTATACATTCCACCCTGACAAGCAGCGCGAGGAAATGCCACTGGCAATCTGGCGGTGACAATCAAGTATGTCTTCAAAAAGTTGTTCAAACCTATGTTGCATAATAGACGTTCCTCGCAGCCAAATGCACAAAGTGCTCCGCTTGCCTCTCATTTCCAGTGAAGGTGTGCAAACTGACACCATGAGATTATATGGCAACAGTAAAGAAAATTATTTCATCCATACTTTTGCTTTACCACTCAGCATATGAAAGCCAAGGACAAAAAACAGAGGGAAATGTCCTTGCTGCCACATACTTTGGGTGGGATCTGCTGTGTCTTCCCCAGCCTTGCTAAATCAAAATCAAGAAGCCACAGACATTTGGCCCCTGTCATGCAAATTGTATCTCTCTCTCTTATGATCCCAGCATAAATTCTGCTGAATTGCACAGTCAGTGAGGTCTTTTGCAGCAATTCATCTCCCAGAAGTGCTGTGGTCTGTGGTTGCCACTGCCGGACACTTTTTGAACATAATCAAACAGACCCCACCAAATTTTAACCGCTGCTGGATGAAATGTTTGTGTGTTCAGTTACTGTCATATTTACGGTCATATTAAAGTATAAATATTATCATTTAAAAGTATTTGGGAACAAATCTGTTCTCCAATATAAATGTGACCTTTACTCGTTCTTCATCGTAGTGCACTTAAAGGAAGACTGAAGTCAGTAAACATATGCTGATGGGTTGAAGCAGTGTTGATGCAGATTTGTTACAGTTTTTTTTTAATTACTTGCACAGAATTTCTGAAACTATAGCTCCATTTCTCAAAACTCTACACACAAAACACACACACACACACACACACACACACACACACCTCTTGCAAAAGCAAACACTTCATTTCAAAACTACAATTCTTCTAAAACTTGTGTTTTTGCTTAGTACTCTATCTCTACCTACGGATGTGACAAATATAAAACCTTCTGTCTTTTGCTTGTTCAGTGGAGCACACATGAGTTTGATACAGCACTTACAATGTATGTACACAAAAACACTGTATATACAGGATGGTAAATGGTAAATGTAAATGGACTGCATTTATATAGCGCTTTCTAAGACCCACTGGGCCACCAAAGCACTTTACATTTTGCCTCACATTCACCCATTCACACACACCGACGGCGGTGTCTGCCATACAAGGCGCCATCCAGCTTGTCGGGAGCAGCAGGGGTTAGGTGTCTTGCTCATGGACACCTCGACACTTGGTCAGGTGGAACCGAGGATTGAACCACCAACCTTCCGGTTTGTAGACAACCCACATGAACCACTGAGCCACTGCCACCCGACACACAATTGCACAATTGATAAACAGAAATGCATGGGGCAAAATGTATTTGTTTCTCAAAACAGCGAGTTCTGTCAGGACCATTATCGTCAAATACGATTGGCAATTGCATACAGTTTGTCCCTGCACAGCTGTTTACCTTATGGTGAACAGAACCAACATGAATGTATTGCAGATATTTAATGCTCTGCTCTACTTTATAAATCAGATTATAAAGTACAACATAATTAATTCGAGAATTTATTCTGATTCAAAGAGAATCAGAATGGCATGCTGACTGACGAGAGAAGGAGCTGGGGATGGAGGAGGGTAATTAGCTCTTGAGAAACGCGAAAGCTGCTGATAATACTGAAGGAGCTTATGTATACAGTGATAGGCGTCGTATTCCTCTAGGTAGACGTGGATCAGCTAAGTGTCAGCTGATGCGAGCTTCACTCTCAGAAATAAAGGTACAAAGCTGTCACTGGTGCGGTACCTTTTCAAAAGGTAATATGCTAATATGTATGCTATAACACTAATATGTTCCTTTTAGGTGCTAATATGTACCATTAAGGTACCAATATGCACCCTTTAGGTACAAAAGTGTACCTTTTCAAGAGGTACCGCCCCAGTGACAGCTTTTGTACCTTTTTTTCTGAGAGTGTTGACTAACGTGACCTGCCAGAAATGAAAGCTTTAGCATATGTTCTGCCGGGAAGACTCAATTGTTACGTAGCATTACCTGCTCATCTATCCAATCGTGTTCTAATACTTGTGGTATAAAAGATAGGTACTTACACATGTCTGAGTTTGCAGATGCTGACATCCTCCCCACCACTACCAAGATGGTTACTTCCCATGCCTTCATCTTCAGGCAGGAAATGCAGAGTCCGGACCCTCGGATTGCGAGTTACGGACGGGCCCTACGCCAAAGAACTTTATATCATAAAATTGCTTGCTGGGCTGTTAATAAATGGTTAATTGTTACAGTATTATTCTCCCGAGTCTTTCTGGTAGAACTAACGCTACGCTTAATTTCTGTCAGGACCACTATCGTCAAATACGATTGCAAATTGCATACAGTTAGGATTGGTGGTATGGTTATGTTCTGGGCTAGGGGTGTCGAAATTAAACATTTCTACGATGCATCGCGATGCAGACGAGGACGATTCGGTACCGGTTCAGAAATAGACCATAACCGATCATAATGTACTGACGCTTTTCTGACGTCATGTGTTGTGTCGTATCGCGTATGTGCTTTGTCGCGGTAGCATACAAAATTTCCTCTCGTTTGGCGCGCCCCACCTGTCACGTATCTATTCCCCACCAGTGGGGCGTGCCCCACACTTTGAGAACCGCTGCCCTAAAGCAATAGCTCAGACTATTGGCAACAACTGGTACAACAAGCATGTTGTATAATGACAGAACTATTGTAGCACTAAAACTAGTGTAGCGCCATTTTTTGGTGGCGCCCCCTTTAACCCTCTGGGGTCTGAAATCACGCCGGCGTGATTTGCTCGCTTTTTTTCTTATCAGTGCAAAAGAGACTCAAAATACTCTGTTGATTTTGATCTTACATTTAAGTGTTATACATCATTAGATCCTGTTAAGTGTCTATTTTTTTTGTGGATACTCGCAATAAAAACAAAGTGTTGTGCTTTTCGCCAAATAAAGAAAAACGAACATGATGCGAGTTCTGCGTTCTCTCTGTCTGTGAAGTCCATTCTGAAACACGTCCTAAGATTAACTGTAACTCCGCGAATACTTGTCACACAGGCACGAGAGATTTTTCTTTATGAAGCTTGAATTCTCTTCTTTTAAATGAAGTAATTTATATAAAAAACAAATACTCACAGTTTATGTAATCCGTTTGAAACCAAGGAGAGGTCCAGTTTTTTCTTTCTCCCCTCATTATTTTTAATGAGTTGAGGCCGCCACGCCCCCGGCGCTATTCACATGTAAATAGTTTAGGTGATCTATATGCATCGCACACGCCCCCGATCAATGCCATAAAACACAAAATTTCTTCATGAGATTCGCTGATAGTTCATCGCGTTTTGAGGATGGCACAGCGGGCACGCTACTCCGGTAAAGAGGCCGCCAGATGATTCTGTACAGCGAGGAAGAATTCACCTTTTTTCCTCAGGGGAAGATTATTGCAACTCAAGACGACGAACGGCTGCATTTTGAAGAGAGAATTGATCCCGCCGAGGATACAAGTTCGGAGTAAGTGTTATATTGTTTAGTGTTATATAATTATTTTTCTGATCATATAGAACTCATGTTTTCAGACTATATTTTGCTTAGTATTGCCTTACAATATAACATTCGTGTACATGCTCAAGTGTAAACTTTCAATATGATAACGTTACTCTCTAAACATTTGTATATTAAATATATTTCACTCAGTTTTGATTAGCTTATGCGTAATGTAGCTTATTTGCGAATATCTGCTTAGGTGTAGCCTAAATATAATGTGATTTAGTGCAAATATATTTCAGCTTCCGGTAAAATACTGTCTAAATACTAGACATTATATTTTTATATATAAATGTTCTGTTTTGGTTAGCCTATGACACTGCTTATCCTGCTAAAATACTGCACAGATGATTGTGAATACAGGTGTAAATGTTTGAAATGCTCTAAATGCGCGCGGTCTATGCGTTATGGCCCATCAGCAGATTCTCGCGGTGTATGGCCCATAAATAGATATTTCTCCGTCCTATGGCCCATCAAGAGATATACATTGTGCGTCCATACCCATTAATTGCCCACAGTTTACTTTGGATTATGTATGCTAACGGTTTTTGTTGTTGTTGTAGGATTGTGTCTGCATCACGCTCTCCTTCTCCAGCACCGCAGAGGAGCACGCAGGTGTCGTTCAGTTCTCAGTGCGATCGAGAATCATACTGAGTAAGTGCACAGACGTAATATTTACAGATGAAATGTAATTGTGTTTACATCGTCATAATATACAAGTACCCATTCTTGTGTGAAATTACAAAAACTTTTTGTCTTTTTTTTTATCCATGGCCATTAGTGATTGATAATGATAATAATACAGCTTCTTTGATTGTGTTATCAGCAAATATAAATGGATGGGTATATGTAGAATTTTATACAGGTATCCATCAAAAGTTTGCAAACTTTTTTAATGTTTTAGAAGTCTCTGATGCTCATCACGTCTGCGTATATTTGATTAAAAAACAAACAAACAAAAAACCCAGTAATATTGTGAAATAGTATTACAGTCTAAAATAGCCTAACTGTGTATTTTAAAATGTTATTCATTTCTGTGATTCATCATTACTTCAGTCTTCAGTGTCACATGATCCTTCAGAAATCATTCTGATATGATGATTTATTTAAAAAAAATCAATGTTGAAAACAGTTGTGCTGCTTAATATTTTAAAAAATATAAAAAATAGTAATGTGTTCTAGGAATTACAATAAAACAGATTGAAAAAACAAACCTTTGGATCTCCTGTCATTCTTTGTTCAGGTTGCCTCACAGCACATTGATGGGGCATTAGCCTTTGGGGGAGTGTCTTTTGTCTCCCCTGGTGTGAATCTCATTAATATTCATGGCCATTGACACTCCCACGCATACAGCAGTACTGACACAAAAACTGACTTACAAAATTTTAATTGTTATATTGTTGTTTGTGAAAGAGTGGTCAGAATGATTTTCACATCATTTTGTAGTAAAAATTCTAGCCTACAAGAATAGTAACTCAAAAGTCTTGTGGACAACTGTTCAGTATGTGTTATATGGCCTTATTGCGGCGACAATTTTTTTCCCAAAACTTACTAACCACGCATAATATTTTTTTTCTATAAAATGCAAACATGTACATCTATTTTGCTCACATATTATTGTAGCAGAGTTTGTGCTGAATACAGCCAAATTACATGTTGGCCAATGGTATGTTGTAAGTAGCTGAAATAAGCACAAATGTCAGAGCATGTCAAAACACCTCAAAGGCCTTAAAAACACCTCAGACCCCAGAGGGTTAAACCTTTTTTTTTTTTAAATCTGCGCATGTTTCCAATAGCAACCAGATGGCCTTAAGCACAAGCATGTTTCCAATAGCTACCAAACAGCCTTAAGGATAAGCATGTTTCTATAACAACAGATAGCCCAAATACACGGTCTTGACACAGATCAAGCATATTTACAATACACTATAGCTTTAATAACGCCGTGTTTCCAAGAACTAGACATACCAAACGTGTCCAATACCATACAGGATCAATGCTGAACTGACTCAGCTGAATAATTACTTTTTACTATCTTTTTAGAGCTGTGCCACAGCAGAAATTATTCCGTTTTCACCACGAATAGTTATTTCCTAACTATCACCGCAAGCTGCTTGAATCTGTGTAGCATAGTGCTAAAAGCACTGCATGTGCAACGAGCAGTTGCCAATGACAACAGATAAGTAATGCTAGCAAGAGCATTTTAATGGAAACGACTAGATAAGCTCAAGCAACATGGATAGCATTGGCATGTTGCCAATACCCTGATAGCTTTTAGCAATGAGCATTAAAAGGAACTTAGCTTAGCTTCATGAAGACTTTCAGAGAGTGAATCACGTAGAGTCCTGTGTCAACATAGACAGTAAAAGAAATGGACACAGCAACCCCATAGATTTCAACAGAGAAAAGTGAAGCCAATTAGAAGCACTCACTTCCTGATGGCTGAGCATACTGCGCAGGCTCAAACTGAGCTTGACGACGTAGATGTGACGTAAGCTGTCTGACAGTTGTAAGTCTTCTAGTAGCTGTGCCGAGAGAAATCTGAATAATTCCATTCCGAATCTCGCAGAACATGAGTATTAGCTGTCCATGAGCTAGCAGCAGGATCAACTTTATGACTCTCTATGGGCTTCTCCCTTTACTTTATCGGACTTTATGCCTCCACGTCCCAATGATGTAAATGATGTGTTATCGTTTTGCTGACTTGATATATGATATATGTAACACACCTTCACACACACGCACGCGCACACACACATCACTTTTGAAGTAAAACAGTGCATCGCAATGCATCGCGATATCGAATTGAACTGAATCGTTGACATGATAATCGTAATCGAACCGAACCGTGAGACCAGTGTAGGTTCACACCCCTACTAAACGTGGATAAATTAAAGGGTCACTTCACCCATTTGCATTAAGGTTTGTATTGTTAGAAACCCAGTCATATATTATAATGATGGTGGATTTTTTTTATGAGATGGGAGAAAAAAGGATTTAAGTGTTTTACTTCCGTCCTATCGTGGCGTAAATATCGTCATTTTGCGTCACGATAGGACGGAAGATAAATTTCATTGCATATTAAGAAAACTACAGCCTTTAGCTCATTATTATTCAAGGGCGTGGGACCCACTCACCCCACCGGCCTATTGCAGATCAGTGGGTGGGACTAAACCTGAAGAAACTAAACTATTAATCCGCCATCTTGCTTGGAAGACAGCAAGCTAAGCTAACAAGCGCTCAAGGAGTTAGATTTACCATAATGGCTGAATTTACGACACACGATATGGAAGATGAGGATTTTGAAAATCTTTTGCTCGAAACTGATGTTCGTGGCTATTTATACGAGCCACAATATAGCGAAGAGCAGCTGAGGCTGATGGAGGAACAAGAGGCGGCGGCGTCGGCTGCGGCAGCGGCCGCCGCAGGAGACCAGCCCGGCGCAGACGAGAAGCCCGGGCTTGCTCGCGCTGGAGCGAATTGGTGGTGCTCGTGCTGTAACTGTGCGCCTATGGACACCGAGCTAGAGTCTGTCTGCTGCAAAGAATCTCTAAAATGCCAATTCCTTCTAGAAGAAATGTCAGAGGCAGACACGGACATGGAGTGTTGTGTTGTGAACCATCCGAGTTTCGCACCGCATATGGACAGAGGCGTCCTAGATACATATTTCCGCATCCCGAAAATGAACTGGAAACGACAGCCGAAGCCAGCAGGGAGAAATGGACGCCTGACTGTAAAGTAAGTGTTTTACATGTATATATGATTAATCTCGTCAAATATAAACAATATCTTAAAGCATTGTCACGTTATGATTCCCGTTTAAAACGTAACGTCAACAGTGAACTGTTTGTGCAGTAATGCCGCGTTCCAGGCAACCTGTAACCCGTGTTTTTCCAACTCGTAACTGGGAGTACATCGTTCCAGGCAACCTGTAACCCGTGTTTTTCCAACCTTATACCCGTGAAAGTGCACTGGAACGGCAGTCAAACCCGTGACATTCCCCCCGTGAATTCGTACTAGATAGATGTACTCCCAGTTACGAGTTGAAAAAACACGGATTACAGGTTGCCTGGAACGCGGCATAAGATACCATGTTTAAATGCACAAACAGTCTAATGTGGCATTGTTTACTACTGTGGCACCTAAATACAAAATATCGCTAACTTTATTCTCAATATCTTTTAGACAATATCGTCTAGTTGCATACCGGCACTTCCTTGAATGGGTCCTGCAAGGAGAGAGATTAGGCAGAGGACGTCGCATCGTTCTACCCGCTTGTGTTGTGCAGACAATTCGGCAAAAATATCCAGCTCCAGATGGCCAGTACCGCGGGCATCAAGAAGTCGAAGACGCCCAGGAGGAACTTTAACTTTTGATAATATATATTTTTTTGTTGTTACATAAATATTTCAATAAATGTATAACATTCAATTAAATTTTGTCCTAATAATTTTCTTCGTAGTCTTCCTTCTTAAAATGTAGACTGCAAACCTTCTTATATTTTAGCTTTTCCATCGTGTCTGGTAAAGACATCGCTCTTAGCCACTGTTTGCATCGCTCCAAATCTCTCGGTAGGGCATGAAAACTTACTTTTGGACCTTTCCTTGAGGTGACTGAACATCCCGGTACCATACAATAGTTCACCATTTCAAAATAAATAGTAAGAAGGAATAAATCAAGAATGAGATCGCAAATGATTTTCAAACTCAAGTGGTAACTTTAGCTAGCGTAATGCATTCTCGTATAGGCGGGTCACGCATAGGCGGTGTTCTGGATTAGTGGGAGTGGCTTCTGGAGCTGTTCAAACGCGTTGCATTGTGGGAAATGTGGTTTACCAAACTAATGCGCTATAAAGTTACTTTCTGTCATAACTCGGTCAAAAAGGCACCAAATTTCAAAATTTTGACAGATTTCGAATACATATATGACCCACTTTCAATGAAGATCAAGGTTCCCAGGGGTGAAATGCTCCTTTAAACAAGGATGTCTACATCTGTTCTAATGTAAGTCAACAACGTATTTGAACGTTATCTTTAACATCTCTAACGTTAGCCTAACATTAGAAAACGTTAACGTTAGCTTCTAGCTGCGTTGTACATCATGTCACTTAGCTTAATTAACATATCTGTAAAATAACCGAGATAACAAATATTAGCAATGTTGTGCTGAATGATTCATGTAAATACTGTAGCACCAAACTAACGGAGAGGTTCTCTTGGTAAAGATGGTAAAAAGGCTTGTCCTGGAAACGTATGCAACTTAGACCTGTACATATTTAATTTGATCATGAACCATTAACTAATTACATATTGCAGCACAACATTTTAGACAACTTTCTACCAAAACAAATGGGGAACTTTGTGTGTGTTTTTTAGCAAAACATGTAGCCTTTTCACTCCTCTTCAACATACCAGCCCAATCCTGCGTTCCTCGAAGAGGACATCTTCGTGGCTAACCTCTCTAACAACTAACGACGCGGGCCTTTTCAGGGTCTCATAGGACGAGGAAGCCATCCTGTTCTCTGGCGTTCCCCCAGGCCAGCGCCCCGGCGGCCTTGCCTCAGTACATCCCCCTGGAAGTGTGTGATCGAGCGGCCGCTCGCCTCAACATTAAGGAGAGGTACATTTATGACGGGAAAGTGCCGGGACCCGGTCTCTCTTCCCCGTCCTCCCAGCGTGCGCGAAGCACATGAGGCACTACTGGAGCTACCCACTCGATCTCAAACATGGTCTTGTGGGTCTAGAGGTGAGGGATATGGCGGCTCTTGGCATGGGTGATCCCCCCGCTATCGAGCCATCCATCGCCAGGCACCTCAACCTAGTCCAGTGCGGGATTCTCTCTTTCTGCCCTAGAGCCCTTGTTCAAGAGACGGAGGGTTTCTTATGGGGGGATCGGCCACCCCCCTCTCGAGGCTGCCCAGCCCATGTGTTCAGTGGACGTTGTGTGTTCTCCCCCCACGTTAAGGGGGTCTGTTGTGAGGAAAAGTACAAAAGCAGTGTCACCACACCGCACATACTATGTTCCCCTCACCCAGTTAATAAAGGCTTTGGTCCCAGCGTTCCCCAACACAAAAAACATACAAAACACAAAAAAAACACATTAAAACAAACGAATCAAATGAATTTGTTACAGAGAGAGGACCTCTCACCGCAGAGAGAAATCTCCCTGCAGAGAGAGGAAATTTCTTTGAAGCCCTGCATGTCGTCCCTAGTTCGTCCACTACACAATTGCATCACAAATAAGCCAGCTGGGTATACACAGCGCCGCTTTGGCTCGGGTGGAAACATTCGCGAGTCACGAATTGGCTTGGCAAACTGTTTCGGCTCCAGAATGGGTGACACGTACAATAATGCAGGGCTACAGACTGCAGTTTGCTATGAAACCCCAGCATTTCAACGGCATTCTCTCTTCACACACGGAGGAGAGCACCGCACAAATTCTGAAAGAGAAAATATCTTCCCTTTTAAACAAGGGAGCGATTCAGGTGGTGCCCCCCAATCTGATAAACCAGGGATTTTATTCCCGTTATTTCTTGGATCGCCGTGTGTTGAACAAACATTTGAGGAAATACAATTTCAGAATGTTAACTCATGGCTCGCTCGCCCGCGCCATAAAACAGAACGACTGGTTCACATCGATCTGAAAGATGCTTTCTTAGAGTTGAACTCAGTCTGCATGCGAGTACGTCTCTCTCAAGAGCGCGTTATCTCTTCAGAGAGGGGGCGAAAGTACAATATCGTACATGCCTCAGGCTGCTGGGTCTTATGGCTTCATCTATCGAGGTTTTGCCGCTGGGACTCCTGAGAATGAGAGCGTTCATGAAATGTTTTTTTTTAACTACATTTCAGCCCGATACGCGATCTTTACCGCTCTGTAACAGCGCCTGCTCGGAAGCCTTGTGCCACTGGAAGAGCGCAGACTTTTACGCACAGGGAACCCCTCTGGGGACGGTTATGATGTGGAAAGTTGTGACGAAAGAGAGCATACAGAAGCACTTTGGGCCATGGGTGTGCATCCACCCTAACTCTGGATTTCCATCAACAGCGGAAAGGCTGCGGATCAGTTCTGCTGCGTGTCGGCTCCGTGTTCTGCCATCCTTCAATACCTACCAGGTCCGGATTTGTTGCGCAATTCACGGATGATTGCGCGATATAACAATCTCCCCAGTGCTGATTTGTTGGGCCAGTGCATCCACCCCAAGGGGCACGTCCACGACCTTTATCAAGAAGAACATAGGACAATGGTGGTTTTCAAATCTCATCCATATCATACCCACTATCTGAGGGTGGAGGCACCAATCTGTAACAACAAAATTAATCCTGCGGAGGGCTGCGGTCCCTGGTGGAAACGCAGCCATTCCGCAGTCAGTGAAAATGAACACATAGACTTTAATGGAAACCTATTGACTCCGTCGCCAATCTGGAGCGGATCCGCAGTTGGTGGAAATTGGGGGTAACAGGCTGGGGTGCCACCCAGGAGGGCATAACAGTGAACGGTTTGTGGCTGAGCAGACTATATTCAGCACACATAAATTATTTAGAGCTTATGACCATATGGAATGCTCTGAATCATTTTCTGCCTCATCTGCAGGGGCATCATGTGCTCGTATACTGCATCAATACCACAACAGTCAAAACTTCACGCTCTAGCTCACAAGCTTTTGGTGTGGAGTAGACGTTTTTTTCTGTCGTTACACGCGACTCATGTCCCAGGCATTCGGAACAGAGGCACTGACTTGCTATCAAGGGGGAACCCAATTTAGGGAGATTTTCACCTCCACCCTCAGATAGTGGGTATGATATGGATGAGATTTGAAAACCACCATTGTCCTATGTTCTTCACGCAAAAAAATCCCTTTTAAAGCCCCTGGAAAATATTTCCCTAAAGCTGCTGTCTCTCAAGACAGCTTTACTCTTGGCCTTGGCGTTAGCTAAACGTGTCAGTGAGCTACATGCACACTTGGTCCATACTTCGTGCAACAAATTCTCTCTTTGTGGAGATAAGGTTTTCCTTATGCCTAATCCGGGCTTCAAGCCGAAATGCTTCCCTGCGTTCACATCGGAGGTGTTAGAGCTGTCCGCTTTTCACCCTCCACCTTTTTCCTCTGCATAGGCTCAAAGGCTGAATGCCCTGTGTCCTGTTCGTGCCTTACGGACTTATTTGGCTTGGACCAGTGCTTTTCGGAAGAGTGACCAGCTCTTTATTTCGTGGGCTGGATGGATGTCACCAGTACCTCGGTAGCATTCTGTTTTGGGGGTAGGGTCGTCTTAACCCTTCCTTCTCTTGTGTGTGCCACACATGTGTTTCATGTCCTGCCTGTACACAGCAGTTATGTGTGTGCATCAGTATGGCGGGTTCTCTGAAACATTGAGTGGAGAGATCCACCAGCTTTTCCCTGCTTGCCGCACGAGAAGCGAATATACTTACTGGAGATCAGCAGTGCAGTTGTATGCCCTCAGGTAAGGGGGTGGGGCCTTACCTGGCATTGGCTAGGCGCTTCTGTCTGTCTAGCCAGACTTGGCGCAATTGGATGCTTCTGCAGTGGTCAGGTACGGATACCCTTCCCATAGGTGGATATCTCCACCCGGTGTTTCAGAGAACCAGGGTTACTTAGATTGTTTTAAAATCTCTTGTTAGCATAGAGCAAATTGCAGAAGGAATCTTGTATCTTGCAGATAGCATCTTAAAAATGTTGTGACTGTGCCACCCTCTTAATTTCAGTCATGGGAATACCAAGTTCTGTCATGAAACTCTAGATGGCACAGGCTGATGTGTGCTTATCGCAACACTGTAAAAAAATTATAACAGATGACAACATTTCATCCTTTTATAAGTTATACAATTTTCAACTACTTTTTTAAGTCAGTTTAATGTAATATAAGAAATGACTTAAATAGCCAAGTTGATTATACTTCAACATTTAAGGCAATAACTTTTTTTTACACCTGCCAGCAATCACATAATTCACAACATGTCAAAAGCTGATTGTTTCCTGTTGCATCTGCAGCCAATGAGCTTGCTGCTCAACATTTAAAAAGTTGGTTAGTGTTTGCTATGGCATATGTTTGCCATAGGATATCTGATTAGGCGTGCCTCCATCAGCTCTCGAGGGAACTCTTGTGTTCATAACCCAACAACTTCTGATTATTCGACTATTGTTGGGTTCAATGCCTCGGGTAGAAGAGATCCTTGCGGGCTATCTGCAAGGCTTATGAGGCAGCAGGTCAGGCTGGATGGGTCCCTGCACACTGGCAAGGTCCTTAGCCCCGATGCAGTTAAAGAGCTACCCAGAGCTACAGACTTGTCTCTCTGCCCCAGATGGCCCGTGGTATCGGCCGTTCTATGACTGCTTTGGTGGCTACGGAGAGGCATATGTGGCTCAACCTGCTGGGGATAAGGGATAAAGAAAGAACTTTTCTGCTGGACCATTCGGCTTGCTGCTCATGAGGCCTTTTCAGTGGTGGCTCAAAATAAAAGGGTTTTATCCCTTACTAAAACCCATGCTTATGGTACGGGTCACACGCTGAGCGCTCCTTGCCCTTTATATCTGAAGGAGTCACTGGTTTCTTGCCTTAGGTCCCTCTCTGTGAGCGTATTACTATCACAATATTATCACAACAGACGCCTCCCTCACAGGCTCAAGGTCTTTGGGGGGCCCTCATCACATGGCAATGAGCACATCTCACATGGCAACTGCCTGGAAATAAGGGCTGTGTTTCTAGCTCTAAATCACTTTCTCACAGATCACAGGGGTTACCATGCGTTGGTCTGGATGAACAACACATCGGCCTATTTAAATCACCAGGATGCGTTGCGTTCATGCCCCTTGTTTAGACTGGCAGATCCTGCTCTGGGCGGATGGCAAACTGCTTGCCTTTGGGGCAGTTTACATCTGGGGTCACCTCAATTTGAGAGGCTTTGCGACTCCACACTCAAATAGTGGACCCCAAATAGCAGAGGTTCAGCCAGGTGGAAGTGGACTTCTCTTAATATTGGTAGCCCCATTCCGGCCCGAGTATGTGTCTTGGACCTTGTGTCTTTCCTGGAATGCGGCATCGATGTTCCCTCAAAAGGGAATGTCTCAGGGTTATGTATGTAACCCGGTTCCCTGAAAATGGGAACAAGATGCTGCATAGTGTTGCCATACTTCGAGTACTCCTGCACGGCTTCTTCAGAAAAGTGAATCTGCTCTCGCACAGGTGTTATTTATAGATGTGATTACGCACGTCATTGCGGCCAATAGCTTGGTGCGTACTACACGTAACTCGGACACTAGCTCAAACTGAAGGTGTTTCGTTGCATCAACACCATGACACGGCATCTCATTAACAGGTTACATAACTTTTTAGGAGTGTGTTGCAGTCATCAGATTTAAAATGAGTGTATGTTTTCAAAAATAAATTAAATTCACAAAGTAAAACATCAAAAGATGTGTTGATAAAATAATTAGCCTATAGCCGATTCATTTCATATAGTTGGTATTAATACGTGGACACCACTTGTTGCCTTTAGCAACTTTTAGCAAGTGTAGGTAGTGTGTGTATTATGATATACTGTATACACACACACACACACACACACATATATATATATATATATATATATATATATATATATATATATATATATACACTCACCTAAAGGATTATTAGGAACACCTGTTCAATTTCTCATTAATGCAATTATCTAATCAACCAATCACATGGCAGTTGCTTCAATCCATTTAGGGGTGTGGTCCTGGTCAAGACAAACTCCTGAACTCCAAACCTAATGTCAGAATGGGAAAGAAAGGTGATTTAAGCAATTTTGAGCGTGGCATGGTTGTTGGTGCCAGACGGGCCGTTCGGAGTTTTTCACAATCTGCTCAGTTACTGGGATTTTCACGCACAACCATTTCTAGGGTTTACAAAGAATGGTGTGAAAAGGGAAAAACATCCAGTATGCGGCAGTCCTGTGGACGAAAATGTCTTGTTGATGCTAGAGGTCAGAGGAGAATGGGCGGACTGATTCAAGCTGATAGAAGAGCAACTTTGACTGAAATAACCACTCGTTACAACCGAGGTATGCAGCAAAGCATTTGTGAAGCCACAACACGCACAACCTTGAGGCGGATGGGCTACAACAGCAGAAGACCCCACCGGGTACCACTCATCTCCACTACAAATAGGAAAAAGAGGCTACAATTTGCAAGAGCTCACCAAAATTGGACAGTTGAAGACTGGAAAAATGTTGCCTGGTCTGATGAGTCTCGATTTCTGTTGAGACATTCAGATGGTAGAGTCAGAATTTGGCGTAAACAGAATGAGAACATGGATCCATCATGCCTTGTTACCACTGTGCAGGCTGGTGGTGGTGGTGTAATGGTGTGGGGGATGTTTTCTTGGCACACTTTAGGCCCCTTAGTGCCAATTGGGCATCGTTTAAATGCCACGGCCTACCTGAGCATTGTTTCTGACTATGTCCATCCCTTTATGGCCACCATGTACCCATCCTCTGATGGCTACTTCCAGCAGGATAATGCACCATGTCACAAAGCTCGAATCATTTAACATTGGTTTCTTGAACATGACAATGAGTTCACTGTACTAAAATGGCCCCCACAGTCACCAGATCTCAACCCAATAGAGCATCTTTGGGATGTGGTGGAACGGGAGCTTCGTGCCCTTAATGTCCATCCCAACAATCTCCATCAACTGCAAGAGGCTGGAGGGACTGGAGGGGCGTGTCTGCTGTGTGTAACCGGCCTCTGCTGTGATTGGCTGACATGCTTGCACATGAAACAGCTACGTATTACATGTGAAACTCTCTCGAATACTTTTACTACAGCTATTAGCTATACGGTTTTACTATTACAGCTATCGAGATTAACTATAAGATGTTTTTAAAGT
Source organism: Semotilus atromaculatus (assembly GCA_031834385.1). Lineage (NCBI taxonomy): Eukaryota > Metazoa > Chordata > Actinopteri > Cypriniformes > Leuciscidae > Semotilus > Semotilus atromaculatus. The sequence continues at coordinate 7,417,977 of JAULUF010000009.1, read as the reverse complement.
ATTTAGATATATTCCCATCACATAAAATGTTGCCGTGATGAGCATTGAGCAGATGACAGTGTGTTGATCGCGAGAATAAAGATCTTATCATTGCAACGCAGTTTCTGCACTCTCTAAAGGTAATGCTTTCACCAATGCAAACACAATGATGTAAATACAGTAAGAGCTTCGTTGTGCAGTGTAACATGCGTCATTGATTTCATAACGAGTTTGGCAAGTGTCCAGAATCAGATAAACTCGCGCTGTGTGGAAAGATTGTTCTTTGATCGCTTTCTGTAATGTTATATCATTTACTCACTGAGAGAAGCCTGCTTGATATTGTCCCAGGTTAGAAAATAAGTCCGTGGTGAAATGGGCAGAGCAAACTAACAATCCTCGCTTGTTTCTTTACCTGCAAAACTTCCGATTATTCGGCTGCGCAGTTCCGCATGTCAATGCACATGTGCTGGCATATGCAGATTTTTGGAGGCGTACATATTAATGATCCCGACTGTTGCGTCACAGTCGGTATTATGAAGAGATTCGCCTATTTTTCAGGGGTATTTTTCAAAAACGAGATTTAAATAAAAAGGAGAAAACATTGGTGTTTGAGACTCACTGTATGTCATGTGCATGTACTGACCTCTTGTTATTTAACTATGACAAAATAAATTCAATTTCACATTCTAGGGCACCTTTAAGTTTGGACAAGGTGGACGGAGAAGCAAACCTGTAGATAGTATCCCCATAATCAATCTGTAACAGAAAAAGGCCAGCAACTAAGTATTTTTGTGAAGCCAAGGAGAAACAGGACTTTAGCCTATACAGAAAACCCAATGTGAATTTTAATTTCTTTGCAAGATGATCAACATAGTATTTAAATTTTAGGTTTTTGTCCATCTAAATTCCAATTCCCCAATTCTAAAGTGTGTGTGTGTGTGTGTCTGTATATAATTATTATTATTTTTTTTTTTTTCACCTGGCCTTTGGACTATGTCCTTACTGAGTGACTGTGAGGTACATCTTTTAAATTATTTGCATGTAAACCATTATTATCAGCAATTATAATAATAATAATTTGTTACATTTATATAGCGCTTTTTCTGGAACCTCAAAGCGCTTTACATGGTTCTCCTCAACCACCACCAATGTGCAGCATCCACCTGGATGATGCGACAGCAGCCATATTGCGCTTGTACGCCCACTATACAACAGCTTACTGGTGGAGAGGAGACAGTAATGAAGCCAATCAGTATATGAAGATGATTAGGAAGCCATGATGGACAGAGGCCAAGGGGCAAATTTGGCCAGGATGCCGGAGTTTCACCCCTACTCTTTTTTGAAGGACATCCTGGAATTTTTAATGACCACAGAGAGTCAGGACCTCAGTTTAACGTCTCATCCGTAGGACAGTGCTTTTTGACAGTATAATGTCCCTGTCACTACACTGGGGCGTTAGGACCCACACAGACCACAGGGTGAGCGCCCCCTGCTGGTCTCACTAACACCTCTTCCAGCAGAAACCTGGTTTTGTCAGGAGGTCTCCCATCCAGGTACTGACCAGGCTCAACCCTGCTTAGCTTCAGTGGGCAACCAGTCTTGGGCTACAGGGTGATATGGCTGATGGCAGCAGTGGAATGTCATCATATACATTCAGAGTATACTTTATAGTCTACTTTATGTACAATATGGTCTTATTCCCCTCTAAATTAACAGGGTGTACTTCAGCTGGGAGGGACAGACTGTGGGATATGCATGTTGATGGTAAGTGGTTATATAATTGCTATACCATTATATGTGTGTGTGCTAAACTGTTAACGGAGATGAGGAACACCTGATTCAAATTAGGAGGTGGAGGTGTATGTGTTTCGGTTCCGTGCATGGAGGGTGGCGTACGGTGACATCATCTACAGCTGGCCTCTTGTTTCCTGAAGCCCCTAGAATTATGTAATAAACCTTATTCACTATATCGATCTTTTGTTTCGATTTTCCTATATTGTTGCGGCCACGAGTCGTAACATAAACACTGCATTTTGTTAATATAAAATCTGAGTTTGTACCTTGCATGTGAGCCTTGTGAAGCCCTTTGATTTTTTCAGCAGTGATTTTTATCCATTTCTGGTTATTTGTTAAGCAAAAAGAGAAACATTTTATGATTATGATTTTCATTTGCCATCTTTTATCAGTCTGACATGCCTGCAATCAGGAGATGGTGGTGCCATCAGTTACTACAGACATTTCCTCTGGCAAGGTATGATATTGATAACTATACTATGGATGAAGATATCCATTATGTGCATTCCTAGCATGCAGGTCATTTGTAATGGTAACGCTTTAGATTACAGCCCGGAAAGTACTGCGTAATTAAAGCGATTTTACAGTGTAACCTTCTGTAATTTATGGAAGCCCGTTTCCGCCATGTTGAGTAAAAAAAATATAATTCTGTAAGTCATAATAATGAGAAAGTTTCTCATAATAATGACTTAATATCTCATTATAATGAGAAAGTTTCTCATAATTATGACTTAATATCTCATTATATTGAGAAAGTTTCTCATAATAATGACTTAATATCTCATTATAATGAGAAAGTTTCTCATAATTATGACTTAATATCTCATTATATTGAGAAAGTTTCTCATAATTATGACTTAATATCTCATTATATTGAGAAACTTTCTCATAATAATGACTTAAGTATCTCATAATAATGAGAAACTTTCTCGTAATAATGACTTAGCATCTCGTAATAATGAGAAACTTTCTCGTAATAATGACTTAACATCTCATAATAATGAGAAACTTTCTCGTAATAATGACTTAGTATCTCGTAATAATGACTTAGTATCTCGTAATAATGAGAAACTTTCTCGTAATAATGAGAAACTTTCTCGTAATAATGACTTATTTCTCGTACTTCTACGCATGCGCAAAGCAGTGGAGCAGAAGGGAGTGCCACGCTAGCGACATCCGCTGGTCAAAGCTGTGTAAATGCATCACAGCAAACATGGCACGCTCTGCGAAACAGATGTTTTCATTAAAGTCATTGTGATCTACGAAGTGCAATATGTAGTATCATTAAATAACATCAATTGGAAATCATCAGTATATCTTCCATACTTTTCCATGTGCACAAAAAGGTGTGAAAACGGAATGCAGAAGCAGGTCGGTTACAAAGCACGCCTGCTTGTGCACACCGATGGAAATTGGGTTACTTTAACTTACAAAACTATCAGATTAAAATTGGAATATTACATTTATTCGATAAGTTTAAGTGTGAGATCTTCATAAAATATATGGGTAGGCTATGTGTTAACACGTAGGCTATTATTTGCGGATGCGTGTAGGATGTGCAGGTTCACCTGGAAGATATCAATACTTTTATAACTTTTGGGACATTTACACATAAGTGGGCAGTGGAATGGGGGGGGGAACGCATTGAGAGGCGTGTTTTTAAAAGCTAAACCTCTTTTCAATTGAGCTCCGCGTTTTTAGAACGCCGTCATGCGCGAGACGCGATCGAGCGCGACGTCCGTCTAGTCCGCGTTTGCCTAGAAACGCAATGAAAAAGCGCGTTCTGTATGAACGGACCCTTATGGGAAAAAAACTGCTTGAAAATATGATGAACACAGATTTCCAGATAAAGCGTTCTTTAACAGATTTGGAAAGGTGTGCGGTCTTATCATTCCTCCATCTATTTTAAATCCACGGATCACCCTGTGTTGCTGCATGTTCATACACAAAAATACAAATGAATAATACAAATGAATAAAAGACTATCTAGTATGGAAGCCCATCTCATATACTGATAATTTATCATTATTGTTATTCACTGCAGAGCGTGCCATGTTTGCTGTGATTACACGGCTTTGACCAGCGGATGTCGCTAGCGTGGCACTCCCTTCTGCTCCACTGCTTTGCGCATGCGTAGAAGTGCGAAAAATAAGTCATTATTACGAGAAAGTTTCTCATTATTATGAGAAAGTTTCTCATTATTACGAGATGTTAAGTCATTATTACGAGAAAGTTTCTCATTATTATGAGAAAGTTTCTCATTATTACGAGATGTTAAGTCATTATTACGAGAAAGTTTCTCATTATTATGAGATACTAAGTCATTATTATGAGAAAGTTTCTCATTATTACGAGATGTTAAGTCATTATTACGAGAAACTTTCTCATTATTACGAGATGCTAAGTCATAATTACGAGAAAGTTTCTCATTATTATGAGATACTTAAGTCATTATTATGAGAAAGTTTCTCGATATAATGAGATATTAAGTCATAATTATGAGAAACTTTCTCATTATAATGAGATACTAAGTCATTATTATGAGAAACTTTCTCAATATAATGAGATATTAAGTCATTATTATGAGAAACTTTCTCATTATAATGAGATACTAAGTCATTATTATGAGAAACTTTCTCAATATAATGAGATATTAAGTCATTATTATGAGAAACTTTCTCATTATAATGAGATACTAAGTCATTATTATGAGAAACTTTCTCAATATAATGAGATATTAAGTCATTATTATGAGAAACTTTCTCATTATTATGACTTACAGAATTATATTTTTTTACTCAACGTGGCGGAAACGGGCTTCCATAGTAATTATAGTGTACCTATAAAGTAATAAGTATGTAAGTATAAGGGAACAACATGTAAAGTTTGGGGAATAAAGGGGTAACAACCAGGAGATTTAAAAAAATATTTATTCTATAAGTATTATAGAACTAAGGGGTACTTATTCTACTATTTATTCCCTAAGTATAAGAGGAGGAACTCGAAGTAAGCTCCACCCATTTGCTCTGCAGTGAGCACCAAATGCTTCTGCCTGGCCGAACGCCCTTCATATAAGCTCCACAACCTTGAGGTGAAGTCTCCATTACCCCAGCCTCAGCCCCTGCCTCAACGGGATGTCTGCCCCCTTATCCTTTTTTTGTCACAGCAAAGTACCTTCTAGAACCTAGATAACCTCATGCTTTATTACTGGTCTCTGGTTTTTCCCTAAGCAAATACTGTGAAGTGATTACTGATATTTGGATGAGAAAGAGATGCCTGATTACACACATATACAGAAGCCTTCAAGTGTCTGACAGATAACAATTTGTAAATGTCTAAATCGTGACAAATTTCACCTAAGAGTAATGTGAAATAAGGCCAACACTTAGTCAAATGCTTGTCTGCTGTTTCAGGATCAGTGCTATTTTTCCAGTTTATATGGCAATGGTCCAAAAAATAATAGGAAGATCCACTGACAAATATATAACCGCATCTCATACCGGCAGACCATTTCCCAAGCTTTCCTTCCCATCTCAAATGTGTTCTGTATGAAAAATGGGAAAGTCATGAGGTTGTTTTTAGGCACAGCAAATTATGTACCACATATTTGGGCATATTATTGTTGAACAAACATTTTTTCCACCTCATGTGTCCTGTGATAGAGTATGGGAGGAAAGACACCAGGTGACTATGAATCAAACAATGACTAAATAATAAAATTCCACAGTGATAGCAGGATTTCCATTTAGGCCAGCTTTGCTGACAAGACTCTCAGTCTCCTGGGACAAGCAGTGCTGCCTTTTTGCCCCGAACTTGCTGTTGACAAGGGCGAGAATTCAGCTGATTATTGAAATGATGCAGGCTTTGGAGCATGTTCAAATAAGTGCAAGAAACAAATAAATAACTTTAAATTAAATTACTTTCATTCTGTTCCATCAAAATACAATGCGAAAGTTGACAAAGTATCAGTATCCCTCAAGGTTTCACATCAGACGAGAGAGGAAATGATTAAAGGAAAAATAGCATGTTCAACAATCACATTTAACTGACTTTTGTTTGCTACCGAGCTAACCTGCATAATTGGAGGCACAACCCCTTGATCTGATCAATTGCTTTAATGGTTTTATTATTATCATCATCATTATTATTATCAATAGTAATAATACACTTTATTCTCTAAGAGCACAAGTAATATAACTTTATCTGGATCATAATAGTAAAACTGTTTATTTGTTTACTGGCAGGAGCCTACACTTTTTCAATTAAGTTTGCATGTTCTCCCTGTGTTCTTGTGGGTTTCCTGGGTGCTCTGGTTCCCCCCACATCCCAAAAATGAAATTCAGTTTAAGGGCTGTGACACCAATATCAGGCCGTCGTGAGCATCTGTCAGGCTGTTTTTTGCGGTGCGATCCACATGTCTGCCCTAGTCTAGGGTCATTGGTGAGAGAGATTGCTCTGATTGGCTCTTCAGTTTAGAGAAGTCAGTGCACGAGAATAAATGCGAAAGTGATGAAAGTGAGCAAATAAGTTCTAATTGTATGTCATCTTACCTGAGAATTCCAATACGGAAATATTTTATCGATATCTAAAATACAGATATTGTCAACATAAAAATGAGTACATACACAATGTGTAGCCACCATTCTGGACTAGGGGAGAGCCGGGACGATTGAAACGCGGGACGGATGAAACAGAGAGATTTCCTTGAAAACAACTCACGTCATTTATGTAAAATGTCGTCATCACGTACAGCACGCAATGCCTATCAGACCCGCGAAAACATTTCTTCTTTACGTCAAGCCGTTTTAAAGTTAGAGCCGGAAAGCTGTTTTTGAGTGGGGTTAGTGAATTCTTTCGTGCAGTACTTTTTTTTAACTGACAAATTGTATTTATGTTTTCATGTGCCATTGTAATAATAATATGGAAGGTGTATTAGTACTGCAACACATCCTTAAGTGTGTAATATCAGAGTTTCTTAGTTTAAGTGTAAAACGGGTTTAACTGGCAGGAGGCGCTGTCGGGACGGATGAAACAAGTGTTTCAACCGTCCCGACAGCGCCTCCTGCCAGATAAATTTGGTCATAGGAAAACCGCTGTTTTTGATGTGGTCACACTATTTCTTCATAATAACAGCTATTCAACTAGCAAACACTCAATATGATTTAAGGAAGAAATGTAAGAATATTAATTGTAAACGGATTCGTCAAAATAGCATATTAGAAAGAGCACACAAAATGAGCACGGCTTATCGCCTATTGTTTATTGGGCGACAGAACAAAAATGGTTAATATGAACCTTTAAATTAAAATAAATTACAAAACATGTTTGTAACAATTATGTACATAATTAACTTGTTAGGTATTGTTCATAAAAACAAGCATTAGATGAATAGTTGCCGTTTAAACTGTAATGTTTCATCCGTCCCACCCCTGTGTTGCAACCGTCCCGCTCAGGCAGGACGATTGAAACAAAGCACGACTCCCGTTCAAAGTCAATTTTTACTTAAATCATTCAATATTTGTACTGAATAACACATGATACTAAGAGAACACATATGTGAGTTGTTAATTACAAAAACAAAACAAAAATCTATCTGTACCTTATCTTAGAAAACGACGTTTATCTGAAAAGTGTTTCAACCGTCCCGGCTCTCCCCTACTAAATCTTCTGAAGCAGCGGCAGAAACGTAGGAGGCTGGTATGCGCATGTCTTCATTATATTGTAACTTTCTGCCCGACCGGCATTTTGCAACAAGGCGCATAAAACTATGAAAGCCTGCAGCTCACAGCTTTAGATATGTGAGCCACGCCAGCCAAAAGGTGAAAACGATTCCGTCCTCCTGACCGGGAGGGCCCATCCAGCATGTGATGGGTGCCTGCAGCTCACAGCATCGGACAGGTGAACCTGCGAGTGTGCGAGTGAGGTGCGAGTGATTCCGACCACCCAACCGGGAGGACCTCTACAGCATTTGACAGGAGCCTGCAGTTTGCAACATAGGATGGGCGAGCCCTGCCAGTCAGTTAAATGGAGGTGTGAGATTAACTCATGAGGGTTTCTTGGGCTTTCCTAATGTGAAAGGTTGGTATGGTATGATGAGGTTGGACTTGATCTAGCTCTTAAAAGCTTCAGATGACCATCGCGCTTGAATCTACTGTTGGGAGAGACCTTTTTGGGCCACTGTGGCTGCTGCCCATATACGAAATGAGTGGCTGGAGAAATCGACAGCAGGGATGCCAGATTGAATGAGAATTAATTTGAGGTGTTTTTGGAACCAAAAGCACGTGAGTTTGTGGGTTGGAGTCACCCACAAAAAGTCGGTCGGATGTGGAATTCACAAGTGGAACAAATGCAAGTAAATGGGGAGCTGTGGCTTTTCTGGACAAAAAGCACAATAACGTTTATATTTCTTAACCGATTTCAATGGTTTATAATCTGCGTGCACTACGAAAAAGGTTCTGTCTCAAATTATTAAGAATCTCGCTAGTTAGAGCTTGAAACTTTGAAAACTAATTTTGAAACTAATCGCCACGGACCAATGGTAGTACAAAAGTGATAACCAGCTGTAGCAAACTTGATTTTGTTCAAAATTACGTCACAGTACTTTCACTGTACGGGTTTCCAAAAAATACAATTTAAATAGGATTTCAAACCACATAAATATAGCTCAAAATGGATTTGAAAAAATTACATTTCATGTGATCTTTCGCCATTCACACATCAGATTCCAATCGGATATGAACAAAAATCGGATTTGGACTGACAGTCTGAACGAGGCTCTAGTTTCCGTTTCCCTTTTTGAAGAATATAGACTATTGATATATTTAGAAATAGAGTTATTTCCTTACACACAGGAGCAGAAGCAGCAGATGCAAGGCAACAACACAGTCATCTTTCTTTGCTGCTAGTTTCTTTGACGTCGGTGTGTCAAGAATTTGTGCAGGAAATTAAATTAAGGCCCTGATATACAAAGTGAAATCAAAGAACATACTGGTGTGACGTAATTTCAAACAAAATCAGATCAAAACGAAGTTCGTTTGGAGTTTGTTTCAGGAGTTTAAAACAGCTTGTTAAAGCAAACTTTCAAAAAAACAAACAAATAAAAACTCAAACACGTTCAAACTACCATTGGTCTGTGACGATTACATAATATGTAGGTGTGCTCTGGGGCTCCGCCTTATTTGAGGTGTAAACATTCCGCCTTATTTCTTCTCTTCAGTCGATGTCAGATGCGAGTAAAAGCATGAACACACTGGAGTGCCGCTTTAGAGTAGAAACTGAAGTTGTAATTCTAATTTAAAGTGACACTGAATTTTTTTTTCATGTTTAATACTGTAAAGCTCTTGCTTCTAAGCAATCTATTGTTTTAAGTGCTAAATAAATAAACGCAACATTTCTTGACTGTAGTGCCAAATTGCAGAGCTTGTACATATCAATATCACTATGATCAGATGCTTTTGTAACTCCTGTCATTTTTATGTGTTTATTTTGTTTATTGAGAGGAGGACATGTTTAGAGCACATATTCATCTAAACGCTGTTAGCAGTGTGGGTGGCGTTGGCTTGGGATGTTTGCTAACTGTATACCACTACTCAGGTATTTCAAACTTCTTTTTACCCCTAAGAACGAAAAGAACCATGGCATGAGTATATCGGGGCCTTTAGACATCATACAGCAAATGCGTTTGGAAGGCATGAAACCTTAAAAGACAACAGGGATCATCAGGGTCATTGTATCTGCTTCAGACAACAGGGTAATAGACAGACGGAGTGCCTCACTGAAATAGTAAGCACAACAGACAAGGATTATCTTAGGACTCACCAACATTGCTTTCCAGCTTTGCCGTTGCCTTTAGGTTTAACTTATCAAAGGCCTGACAAAGTCTTTTTCATTTAGTCTCCCCAACTCCAGACCTCCCAGTTCTGGCCAACAGCCACCATGCCCCCAGCTACCTCCCAACCTGCATCTGCACAGGCTACGTTGGGCCAGAGAAAGCAGATACAGTCACCCTCCCCTAACCTGGTGTAAGTAAGGATTGTAGGGGGTTTGGGGGAGAGGGCACTTTTAGTTACATCAGTACTATGATATTAGCTGACGGATGGCTTTTATAGGGGTACTGACTGTGAGTAACCCCCCCACCCCCCACCCCCTCCCTCCCTCCTATCCACAAGCACATGTGGTGTCAATTACAAAAAAAATTGTTTTTACCCACTGCCGGATGGAGAGGAAGGCTCTCTGGGCCGTTGTTTTTTGGCAAAGACAAGTAGGCAGCAATTCAATTTTCTATCAGTATTATGGCATTTAGATCACACCATTGTTTACTCACTTATAAACAAACAGTACATTAGAGGCTCTATGACGAATAACAAAAAGATGGTAGTAACCGGAACGATCAAACTTATCTCTTCTGTATGAATATACAGAAGAGAGAAATGAATGTGTATACAGTGTATACTTTGGTTGATTTTCTGATTTTCAGTACGCTTCAATGCGTTTGTACATAATAAACATACTAAACATGTATATTTAAATTTTGACTGGAGGAAAAAAATAAGGAATTTAATTTGTCTGGAAAGATGGACTTCATGAAACGTATTCCTGACAATTCCTGCCATAAACAAATCAGTAATCGGTTCATCATCTGAAAATAAGTCAATATGTAGCTTTCAAACTATTCGCTTAAATCTTAAAGGTGCATTGCGCAACTTTTCATGTTAAACATACCTGTTTTTCTATCCTATACATGCTTAAAGAACAGCCTGATAAGCTGAATGAGCCCTTCTCTGCTCACTGAGATTGCCTCTATAATCCTGTACAGTAAAATATACAAGAGGGATTCGGGCTCGAATTTGAGACTGGGCGTGACGTCATGCGCGTTCACACTCACCAGGCTATGTCTCGCAGGTTTGTGTATAAGCCGCCATTCTCCAGCTCAGCGAAGACAACTCGTGCGTCAAAGGTAGAAGATGGATTCAAAGAGACCGGCTTGTAGTCCATTCCAAACCCCAACGCAAACTCCACGTAAAGTAAAGAAAAGAAAAATTTTGTCTAGTGCCACCAAAAGGGCCAAATTGGAGTCAGACAGGCGTCGGAGTAAGACGAGAGTCAGCTTCGGGAAGGTCTCAAATGGGATCCTCAGTTGGCTTTTTTCTTGATAAAACGGTAAGATATAGCCCAGTCTCTAATGTTTGATACGGCCAATCAATGTATGATAACAAAAGACGATGCGTAAAATGTGTAATGCTTTAGCGTAAGCGTGTGGTCCATGAGCGTGCACAACTCTGGTTGCAGTTTCGATTGTCGCCAGAGGGGGCGTAGTTCTGCAAAAACTCAGAGACTTGCGTTTTGCACCTTTAATGGGAGCAGGACTTCCCTTCTTCTTCTCTGAATAACAAAACTTGTTACACTAAAATTAAAAAGCTACCAGCTTAGAGAGAAGCTGGTGTGCATGTGAGAAGTTAAGAAAAAGAAAAAGTGTGAAATTCCGTACCAGCCCACTTCGAGCACTGGTCATTATGACGACTTTTTTTCCATAGTTTCAACTTTTAAACCATAGTCATGTTTTTTATGCATAGTTTTTACTTTAATGTCATAATTTTTCATGTCATAATTATGACTTTTATATCACAATTAAAATATGCCAAAGCATGATTTTTGTGTTAAAAATGGTTTCCAGAAACTCAGATAGATAGATAGATAGATAGTTTACTGTAAAGCTGGTGTGGGGGTTTCTAGCATTCTGGTAAGCAGTAGGCTATCTCACATAGTACATACAGCGAATTATGTGAAGGCATAAGTAGCATCATGCTTTGTTGAAAGGAGGATCCTAGTGAATTTTTAATTAGATAAAGCCTTTTGTAGATAAAGTGCATATTTATAATTGTTTGACATTCGTGCAATTACTGAAGACTGGAGACCACTACTCACTCTCTCTCAGCTGAGTGTCTTGAAAATATAGAAATTTATATATTTCATATCTGACACCCCAAAACAAATTACTAGAGATTCTTCTAAAGCAATGGATTCATCATTTTCCATCATTTCTAACCTTTTCACTGGCCTTTTCATACTCAATAAAATGTGAAAAAGAAACATTCCCGCCCACTACTGAGTCACTGCTGTTCACATGTGCAACTAATAGCACCTGTAAACATTGGGGGAAGTCCTTTACACAGTTGTTAAACGAACCCCCTCTTTTTCTTCACGGAGGCCTCGACAGGGGCTCAAGTGTTTGGGAAACACTGCTGTCTTGTTGATACTTAACGTATAACAACAGTGTGTTATTTGCGAGGTTCGGGTACAGAAATCTGAAATGGAAACAACCTCATGTTCTCCACTGTGGGTGAGGGAATGAGCCAAGCTAATGGAAAGCAAAGTTCTGCTCGTGAGCTTCTGTTGGTAATGAACTGTACCTTCAGGGCACACTTTATTAAACTACCAAATCGCATCAAGCACATTTTTTTTTATGGCAAATTAAGACAAAACTGAGCCAACACATTTCCGGAAAACTCTTTTTGTCTTGAGAAGTGTTTTTGGATAAGCTATATTCAGTTTTCTTGTCTCCTAAATATTTGGACATGAGCAAAAAATAGCTTAATTGGGGTGGCTAATAGCAAGTAATTTGTTCACTAAGGAAAGTCTGAAATATGTTTGTGAAAGCTGTTCTTTCTTGGTTTTTAAATGCTGTTACGCATCTCAAATGGGAAAATATGATCACCGCAAACCATGTCAAATCACAGAAGTCTTAAAGTTACAGCAAAGTTAGACCTGAATCTAAACAGACAGCTTTTTTAGAGTGTCAGTCAGGTCAAATTCTGAGGTCACATCTCACAACTGAGTCCAACTTCATAACAAAATATTATATATTGCGAACCACAAATCCACACCCCTATAGGCTGAGGCACATCAATCAAAGGTCTGGCTCATGAGGTAGTGTGGCTCCTCTGGTGTTCTGAGTAAGGTAATGGAAACACCAACCCCCGTGACGAAGACAGAAACGTCCTTGATGTAAGCGAAAGCCAGTTGTTCCTCCGCTTTGAACAACTTTGCAATGAAAAGGCAGCGAGAGACGAGATTGTTATTTTCTCACACAAATGAGTGATTTGGTAATGGACTGACAAGATGTTTGGGACACTGGGATGGTTGAGTGGAGAAGATTCAAGAAACAAAGAGCTGAGACATTTCTTCCACACAACATTGTGTTATTCAATATGAACATTACTACCAATTGGAAGCCTGGGAGATGGTGGGGCTCTAATGCTTACTTTCAGACAGCCTTTCTCTGTGAGTGAAAACCCATGACGCAGGTAATAAGACTTTCCCCAACGCAAAACCGTGTCCCCTCCCCCCTTCCCTATGCTTTCCATCTGTTTTACAGACTCTATTTCTAACTTGTTTAATTCAAGTCTGAGTGCAGGTTCATCAAGGAAAAAGTTAATGACCATTTCAGATCATCCAGCGCATGGTATATTTCTAGCAGCCTCAGCTTCATCTCCATGTAAAACCAGGTTTGCAATGGATTAAAGCGAACTGAAGAAAACATTTAAAGGTTATTGAAAGTTCTGTAATCCACTCCTTTATTTATCATTTGCAGGTCATTTGCAACTAAATAGACTTTGAAAACAGATGTAATGTGAAGGTCAGAGCAATCTTTTATGAAACACATTTCAAACATTTCTTTTATTATAACACAGACGGACATTGCTTTGCGAAAGGGAGTAGGAACCTTGAAAAAAAAAAAAAACACAGAATAGGTTAAATAAACCAAATTCCCTGATTTAAGGGAAAAAGTATGAATCCAATAATTCCAGTGGGTAGTTCCATGGAAACTGTGTAAATAAGTTCCATTTCATTACCACTCTATGGCGACAGAGACTTTCCTGAAGAGCCCATGATTAAAGCCCCCAGCTTTCAGTTCAAAGGGACTTACAAATTGTGTCGTTCTCACCTATGCCAACCACTTCTGATGACACACTGTCTTGTCATGACCTCATATTTTATTGACCACCTGCTTTGTCCAGATAAACAGTCAAATGGCAATGTTTGTGGTATTTCTGCCTGCACCACCTGGCAGTGGGGAAGGGGAAATAGGGAATTTATTCATCCAGTGCACCTTCCTCAATTAGCTGTCAGCCAGCTCTGGGTCAAGGAAGTGCCCTGAAATCCAGTCTATCCACCCAACAAGAACGTAAAAAACAAGGAAAGAAATGTTTCTAGTGTGTCAGTAACCTTGCTTTGACTAGCTCTGATCAATCTTCAGTCAGTCTATCTATCCATCCATCTACTAAATGTTCTCAATTAAAAGGCAGCAAGGCGCAATAAGAAATGCTAATTTGTTCATAAATGATTGTATTAATATAATAATACTAATCATATGATGTGGTGAATATTTAATCAAGATTAAAGTTTTTAATAAAACAGATTTTGAATAAAAAAGACCCTGGGGGTCATTGACCTCTTGTGCTTCTGTACATTTATACATGAATCTGTAGAATACATCCTGATCTGTGCCTAATCAAACACGGCCTCCTCCGTATACACATAAAAAGAGAATTGTTCAAGGTCTCCACCTGCTCTGACATTGACTCTCATGTTGCACAGGAGGTCTTGGATCACATCCATTAATTGAAGACGATGAATCTGTCATGGAGGGAAGGAAAAGGGTCTGCATAACAGCACTGAATCAGGGTGCAGTGTCTCAGGCTTGTAATGTTCCTAAATATAGGCCAATTCTTCCATTTTCAATTTCTCTTCTTTCTAAAATACTGAGCAGACAAAAGTGGCTGCTCTCAAATTCTGCTAGGTATTATAACCATGAGCCATTGTACGCACCCTGAAACACACATCGACACAAACACGCACACACCCTCATATAGACACTAATTTCCACAACAAATGAAAGGGAACATCTTGCAGAGGAACACTCTCACACAAACTGTACACACACATATTCTGTATGTACCAGTATAAAGGATATAGTGTCATGAATGGATTTTCACATCATAGCTCTCCAATCAAATGAAAAACGTCATGGTAAATGTGACGTTTGAAGGCCACAGAGTAAATAAACAAAAGACATTCATTGAGTTCATTGAAGTCAAACAAGCTACGTGGGATGAAACTAAACCAGACTGTACAAAACATTGGTTTACAGATTAGTTGGGCTGAATCTCTCATTTCAAGACAATCATAGAGGGTCATAAAAGTCTATTATAGGCATACTTTCATTGAATTTATGAGCACTATCAGATTTCCACAAACTCTTTGTAGTTCCTAACAGTTGGGATGGTTGTCATTCGATTAAGAAAAGCCATTCATCAAACTCAATTCTTTGAAAAAGTAGGTCCTATGACCAAAAGTCCTATGAGAGACTTTTATGTAGAAGCTGACAAAATATCAGTTCAAAGCTAAAAAGAAGACAAGCAACCTGGACAATTATTATTTGCCACCAAAATAGTGTCTGTTTCAAAGCACAAAGGTATTCAGCATATCCATAAAACGTGTTCACTATTTAAAGCAATTTACATTTGAACGTCCAAACGATTTCATGTTGTAACACATGAATGACTAGTAACTTTTGACATACTGTATAATTTTGACATACTGAGTTCCCATTTTTTCTTCTCATTTCAATTACTTTCAGTGGTTCATTTCAGGTGATCTGCTGTTATTTCTCTTTCCCTGAATGGATTTTACAAGTATCTTGGATAATACAAGGCAATAAGATACTCAGAAACAGGTAAAAGAACAAAAGAAAAGGCGTAGCCCTTGCCCCCCTCACTCCAGTGGCTCGCTTTTCACCAGAGACAGCAAATCCCCTCAGAAAAACAGACTTACGTAACCGTACGGCGCACCTGCAGTGAGCACAGAAGAGAAAACTTGAAAGCAACAGTGTTTGAATGGCTGCACTTAAAATACGTCCTAAACCAACTGTCATAATATATAAAGCAATATGGTTAGAACTGACCTCTTCCATCGATTTTGTCATCAGGTTTGGGTTTATTTTAATGACCGTAAAAAAAAAGCTCCATATTGTAACCTTGTATGCTTCATTCAATATAAGAGAATGTCTCATCTAGCTATGATGAAAGCCAAGCCAGTATAAACAGAACAGAGGGGAAGCACTCATGTAACCCTTTGACCCTTCAGTGTGTCCACATGTTGGGCATTGAGGTTGTCCGTGGTAATGCCTTTAGCTTGGAATTTATTGCCACCTAGTGGACAAAAGGGGAACTACTGTAATATTTGGGAATACGCAAATTTGGAGTCTTGATCTACTGTAAAATTTGCGTTTATGCAAATTTAGAGTCTTGATCTAGTGTCATTATTGTACTGAACCAATTCATTAAAATATGGAATAGTTTAAGGCAATCATGATACTGTAATGAACATTGTGTAGTATGGCTTAATGTGGCTGCAGGCCTTGTGTCCACTTTTTCCATGTAGACTACACAACATGTAGGCTAATTATGAACATTCATTATGAAGAGAGATGTGTGTGTCATATATTGTTTGTACATTGTACAGATTATGAAACCAAAGACAGATGTATAGGCTTTGGGGACAGACTACACATAACAAATATCATCTAAATGGTTTGATCTTCACATATGCGTTGCAGAGGTACTGTGAATAACTGAATTTGGACTGGACCATGGCTGCATCTGCTCAATGTCTTAATAAAAAAGGAATTGGTGAAAACTTATAGAACCCCTTACATATTACATATTCAGAACCCCATTGGTCAATTAATGCCGCCAAAATGAATTATCATGTGTGTCAAGTCAAATCACCTTCATTTATATAGCGCTTTTAACAATATAGATTGTTTCAAAGCATCTTTACAGTGATAATAGGAAATTACAGTAACAGAGATTGTTTTAGCTTTACAGCTGATTGACTGATTCACTTCCGTTGCAAAGATCATTAGTTATTAACTTAGGGGCCGCTTACACGACACCGTTCTAACAGAAAACGTGCTCGGGCCCGCTCACTCGCACAACAACAGTGTCTGGTGGCTCAATAACGCAAACCCTGAAATAGATTTTTTAACATTTTTTGAAAAAAAGGTTTATCTCTGCGCAAACCCGTGAAAACGCGACAGCGTGCACATGCGCATCACATGTTTAGTCTGTATGCGTGTTTGAATGTATATGTGCCCAGGCGTGTAGTCCTTCTTTACAAACCAACCCTCAACAAACTTCTTGTCTGGCCTTAAAAATTTATAAATAATAATTTATCACTCATCATAGCCACGTGAACCGGAATTATCCCGACAACATTTTATCTGTACAGAGGTAAAGGGAAAGGAAGGAGGCCTTCACAGGGGAGAGTCTAGTTGACACTTCAGGACTGCGCTGTCGTTGTGTCCAGGCGCAAGTCCTTCATCAGATCTGGATACGGCCTGGATCCAGTGGACTTCTTCTTATGATGTAACAAGTACATCAGGATTTAAAGGTGGTCTAAGTGATGTCAGGCCAAAATATTTTTTGTCACATACAGCAAACATCTCCTCACTATCCGCTAGCTGCCTGTCCCCTGAACACACTGTAAAAAAACGTGGTCTCTGTAGACACCACAGACTCCACAAACGGCAACAAAAACAAACTGCGGCGACCCGCTCCACGAAACATAACAAACAGTGTTCCAGCCAATCACTGGCAAGAAGTATTTGAGGGTGGGTCTGGGGGGTTAGTGTGCGTGCACATGAGGGGGGTGTGTGAAGGAGAGAGAAGCATCAAGAGGGAAGTTTGAATAATGGCCGACACACGACCAAAGAGACGATCGTTCCGATGATCAACTTATAAAAAAGAGGAAAAAGGATAAAGAACGCGCGAAGTACCGAATTTACATCTGTAAAGCATTCGAAAGATGGCGAGAACTCCGCCGGCAGAAGGGCTTCCAGTCCGACATTCAGGTAGGAAGGGAAGGGAGGGGGAGGAGACGAGATGCGGAGGAGGGAGGGTCTAGCTAGCCTCCGTTTTGTTTGACAATAGTTCGAACGTCAACAAGAAGTGACGTCACCCAGGATCGCTTAGAGCACCTTTAAGGGAAGTGTTGCCAGTTCCGGCTGACCTAATCTATGCAGCCTACATTGAATTATAGACACATCTATAATGTATTATGTGAATGCTAGGCCAAAGAGATGTTTTTAGTCTAGATTTGAACTGACAGAATGTGTCTGCTCCCTGACAATGTTAGGAAGACTGTTCCAGAGTTTTGGTGCTAAATAGGAAAGGATCTACCACCAGCAGTTGATTTTGATATTATTGGTTGGTATTATCAACTGGACAGAATTTTGAGATCGCAATAGATATATAGGACTATAATGCGTTAAGAGCTCACTCAAGTACTGGGAAGCTAAACCATTTAGTGCTTTGTAAGTAATCAACAATATTTAAAAATGTATATGATGTTTAATAGGGAGCCAATGCAGTGTTGACAGAACTGGGCTGAAATGGTCATACTTCCTGGTTCTGGTAAGAACTCAAGCTGCTGCATTTTGGACCAGCTGTAGTTTGTTTAAGAGTGCAGGGCAACCACCCCGTAATAGCATTACAATAATCTAAGCCTTGATCTCATGAACTCATGAACTAATTGTTCCGCATTTGTCAATGAGAGCATATGACTTAATTTAGATATATTTTTAAGATGGAAAAATGCGGTTTTACAGATACTAGACGCGTCACTTTCAAATGAAATATTGGCATCAAAGATACACCCAGGATCCTAACCGACGACGAAGTGTTAAGCCCTATTCGCACGGGATAAGTATTACCTGGTGACCTCTAGTCATTTGTAATAATTGTGGAGGTTGTCTGTGATCTTAATCCCGTGCGAATCGGCCATGTCTGTAATTTGTAAAGTAAAAACTCCCCCGCAAATGACCTACCATATTTGGCTGAACACCGAGGTCCTGTGGTAATATTAGTCCCGTGCGAATCGGCATCTCTGTGATTTGGTGGGATCGTATATATATATTTTTTTCAAGGTTTTTGTTTCATGCACGCCTTTTTATCCATCTATCGCGAAGAATGGAGGCTGCGTTGGAGTGTTTCGATAGTATTTTGGGTGCTGGGTCATGTCGCGAAACCAACAACACAATTTGCAGAAAGAGAAAGCTGAAAATCATCAGAATAGCAAAAACAAAAAAGAATGGTTAGATGGAGACGAATGACATGTATAGCAGCATCCGGTAAGAACATTCTTCTATTTATGATATATCATACAGCTAGTTGTAGTCAAGACCACCTAACCCGAGACCAAGACAAGACCAAGACTTTTAGGGGCCGAGACCAAGTCGAGACCAAGGCCGAGGGAGGGCGAGACCAAGGCCAAGACCAAGACCAGCGCCCCACACTACATGACACAAAAAAATTGTGAAACATGATCAAAAGAGCTTCTCAAATTGATCTGAAAGATCCACATTCCCATAAAAATACAGCCTAGATATTAAACACTCAAAGTTTAAATAAACGTAACCACCTTTATTCAATACTCCTGGGTGACTTCCATCATTTAGTACAGAATGCAAAACAATTATTCATTGTTCATCACTAAAGTCTTCACTTTTCTCCGCCTTTTATAAACAATACATAAAGTTATGTTGTTTTAAACCTACAACAATCCTTTTTTAAATGTATTTTAGCACAATTCACAACCAGCGGTAATTCAGTAAAAAATATCCGAATACTCCACATGAAACTATGGTCTTCCGACCTTTTACCATCGTGTCGATTTATTTTTATTAGTCAGCTGAGAACTTAGCTGATGAATTAATAGTCTTTGTTTCCGATGCAGATGGAGGATCACAATGAAGGGTTGCATACGGATGGCTGAAGACTGAAGGTGGCATATGATGATGAGGGGAATGAAGACATTTCAATGGATCACAGGTAGGTAACCGGTAGGTAGCAGGTAAGTAGCGGGTTGGTAGCGTAGGAGAGTCTGTGGGTCAAGTAGCGACGAGACCAGACAATGAGTGTGAGAATGAGTGCAGTATATAAAGGTGGTGGAATGATGAGGTGCAGGTGATGGTAATTAAAGGGCACCTATTATGCAAAATTCACTTTTACATGGTGTTTGAACATAAATGTGTGTTGGCAGTGTGTGAGCAGTGTTTTTTTTTTTACAATCTCAATAAATCATAAGCACTTGTCTCAGAACAAGCTGTTCTAAGATTCGGCGCAATGTGATGTAGAATTGCGCAAGCCCCACCGACGTGGTTTGATTGACACTGTGGTTTTGGCATAGACCCCGCCCTCGGTGATCTGTACACCATCCTCCATTGTTTCAACGACAGCCGGTAATGTCTCCTAAGAAACATAAGTGTTCTGTTGTGGGATGTAATAAAGTAGTTTTCACTTACTTCCGACATCAGAGCCACTGAAAACGCAGTGGATGTATTTTATTTACGATTTATGTATTTTAAATACGTTTATGTTTGCGCGAATCATTTTCGGACTTACCGTTTTGTGAACGAGGGTCAATTCAAAGCAGGTCTTGTTTCAAAGTTAATCCTCAAGTGTGGATCGTTGCCTACTGTTCGCGATTCAACGTCACCTCCAGAAGAAGTAAGTGTATTTTATGATTTTTGAGTAAATAGTCATTTCAATTGATGTCAGCCAATTCAACAACAAATGCGTCTAAAGTTGTTGTCGTCGTCGTAGGAGGTCTGTGTATATAATTGAAACCTTGTTTGTATAGAGTGTAACCACACGTATATAAATATATTTTTTAAAGATATTGTATTAAAAACTGCATATATTTTCTTGTTCTGTAGCTATCTTCTCACATTTGCCACATAAGCACCTGTACGACAAGTAATGTAAACATGACAACAACAGGTCCCTCGCATAAATGTAATTCCGTTTGTACGTAGCAAATGTTATCACAGATTTTACCATGCTATCACACAGGTTATCACACAGGTTAACGAGTGGGAGGAGTGCGTGAACGAGTGGGAGGAGTGCGTGAAGCTGATGGAATTCTGACAGTACCCCCCCTCCTCCGAGGCGGCTCTTGACGACTGAGAATGTCAATGTCAATGTCATATTTATTTATATAGCACATTTACAAGGCCAGGGCCTACCAAAGTACTTCACAGTAAAGAAAACACAATAAAAACAATGAATAACAAATGCTAAAAATAAAGGTACACATAGAATACAACGTTCATCAAGGCGGCTCCCCTGTGCCAAAAGCTACTTCAAACAAACGAGTCTTCAGCAATGATTTAAAAGTGGACAGGCTACTAGCAGTCCGCACAGCTAAAGGCAGTGAGCTCCAGAGAGTTGGAGCTGCCACTGAAAAGGCTCGATCACCACTGGATCTCAGTTTCGATCTAGGAACCTCCAGGACCATCAGACTGGCTGAACAGAGGTCTCTGGAGGGCCTATGCAACCTGACAAGATCCGTAAGGTACTCTGGGGCAAACCCATTGATACATTTAAAAACAAATAGAATAACCTTAAAATCAATCCGATACTTTACTGGAAGCCAGTGAAGCATAGAGAGCACTGGAGTAATGTGCTCCCGCTTCTTCCTGCCACTTAAAAGGCGAGCTGCTGCATTCTGTACAAGCTGCAGACGATAGAGCTCAGCCTTCCCAATGCCTGTATACAAAGAGTTACAGTAATCCAGGCGAGAGGTAATCAAAACATGAATGACTTTTTCTAGGTCAGCCTGTTTCAGATACGGTTTGACTTTAGCTATCAGTCTAAGCTGAAAAAAGCCAGCCTTAACCACAGTACTGACCTGCTTATCCAGTTTAAAAGCACTATCAACAATCACTCCAAGATTCCTGGTATGGGATCTTAAGTGAGGTGCTAGTTGGCCAAGGGAGCTGGTAAAAACCTGAACCAACTCTGGACGACCAAACAAGACAACCTCCGTTTTATTCTCATTAAGTTTTAAAAAGTTTAGGTCCATCCATGTCTTAATATCGCTCATGCAGTTTATTACGGCCTGCAAAGATTCTTTAGCTGGAACCTTTAGCGGTAGATACAGCTGCAAATCATCAGCAAAGCAATGGAAGGAGATGCCATGCTTCCTGAAAATGAATCCCAATGGTAGCATATACAGGGTGAATAGGAGTGGACCCAGAACTGACCCCTGCGGTACCCCACAGATCAGAGGGGCCACTGAGGATGAAAACTGCCCCATTTGTACTGAAATTGATCTGTCTGTTAAATACGACTCAAACCACTTCAGGACAGTGCCTTTTAAGCCAACACAGTGCTCTAAACGCCATAGAAGAATTTTATGATCAACTGTGTCGAAGGCTGCAGTCAAATCAAGCAAAATTAAAATGGCACAGTTGCCAGTATCAAGGTGTAAGAACAGATCATTGAAAACTTTTAATAGAGCAGTCTCCGTACTATGACGAGACCTAAAACCAGACTGAAATGGTTCACAAACATCAGCTGTTTTCAAAAATTCTTGGACCTGAATTAGCACGATCTTTCAAAAACCTTTGAAATAAAAGGAAGCTTAGAAATGGGTGTGGACGACTGAGAAAAGGGATGGATACGGCGACGAGGTCTACCACACGGCCTGGGAGCTGGACGATTGGGATGATCGGTGTGAAACTGCTGAAGGAGAGTTGGGTCCAGGATGTCATCACGAAGAACCCACGACCGTTCTCCCAGTCCTCCCAGTCCACCAGGTACTCAAGCTGAGGACCTCGTCGCCGTGAGTCCAAGATGGTACGGGCTCTGTAGATGGACTCGTCTTCGACAGGGACCGGAGGAGGAGATACGACAGCCGGGTCAGATTATGTGGGAGGAGAAGTGACAGGTTCAGTGAAGGGTTTAATCAATGACACATGGAATGACGGTGAAATTCGGTACTGTGGAGGAAGATTGAGCATGTAAGTGACTTCGTTCAGCTGCCTCTGCACGGTGAAAGGACAGATGAATCGAGGACTCAGCTTACGGCAAGGCAGGCGGAGGCGAATGTCCCGGGTCGAAAGCCACACCTTCTGTCCCGACTGATACTGAGGAGGTTCTGAACGACGATGATCTGCTTGGTCCTTATGCCTCCACACTGCCTGCTGTAGGTGCACGTGAGCCGAGTCCCATACCCCCTCGCTCTGGTGGAACCAGTAGTCCACAGCTGGTACTTCTGACGGCTCACCGGACCAAGGGAAGAGTGGAGGTTGATAGCCGAGGATACACTGGAAGGGGGGGGGAGTCTGGTGGTGGACTGACGGAGGGAGTTTTGGGCGTATTCGGCCCAGGGAAGGTACTGGTTCCAGCTGTCCTGGTACTGGTGGCAATAGGTCCGCAGGTAACGTCCAATCTCCTGGATCTTCCGCTCAGTCTGGCCGTTAGTCTGAGGGTGGTATCCCAAAGACAGGCTGACCGTAACTCTGAGAAGTCTGAAGAAGGCTCGCCAAACTCTTGACACGAACAGTGGGCCTCTGTCGGACACTATGTCCTCGGGGATGCCGAAATTTCGCAACACATGATTGAAAAGGGCTTCGGCGGCCTCAAAAGCGGTAGGGAGTCCAGGCAAGGGGATCAATTTACAAGCTTTTGAAAATCGATCTACCACGACGAAGACGCAGGTGTGGTTGTTGGATTTGGGAAGGTCCGTCATGAAGTCTACTCCGATGTGAGACCATGGACGTTGTGGTAGAGGAAGAGGCACAAGCTTGCCTTCCGGGAGTCTTCTGGAGGTGTTGGTTACGGCGCAGACTGAGCATCCTCTGATGTACCGGGAAACATCCTGAGAGATGGACGGTCACCAGTACCGGTTACTGAGGAGCGAGAGGGTACGCCTACTACCTGGATGTCCAGAGCCTGGAGTGGTATGAGCTAAGTCCAGAAGGGCCTCACGAAGGTGACGTGGGACAAAGACGCACCCCTCTGGACCTCTCGGCGGAGCGGGATGAAGGCGGTTCTCCTGGGATATCTGCTCGTTGATGTCCCAGACGATCGGGTTGATGAACACGGCTGGAGGGAGAATAGGCTCGGGGAGAGAATCTTCACAGGAAGGATGATGTAGACGGGAGAGAGCATCTGCTTTGAAGTTCTTACTACCGGGTCGGTAGGACACAACGAAGTCAAAACGGGTAAAGAAGAGCGCCCATCGGGCTTGGCGAGGATTCAGCCTCTTCGCCTCTCTGAGGTACTCCAGGTTGCGATGGTCAGTGATAACCTCGAACTGATGATTTGCTCCATTTAGACAGTGCCTCCACTCCTCTAACGCCAGCTTGATGGCGAGCAGTTCCCGATTCCCGATATCGTAGTTCCGCTCCGACGGGGATAGCTTTTTAGAGAAGGCACATGGATGGAGCTTGGGAGGATCACCCTGCCGCTGGGATAGGACCGCTCCAACTCCGGTTGAGTAGGCGTCCACCTCCACGACGAAAGGGTTCTCAGGGTTCGGATGAACCAGAATTGGAGCGGTCTGGAAGGCTTCCTTGAGTTGTTCGAAGGCTGAAATGTCGATGGGGTGGTAGTTTGGTCGCCAACTGAACACATCCTGGAACGCCCTGTATTCAACTGGAATCTCTACCTGGTGTTGGACCTCCGGACTCTCAATGGAAGTGGAAAAAACGGGAACCTTGGACCGTCCCTCAGAAGACGAAGAAGCCAAGGAGGGGTCTTTCTGGACTTTCTCAACCGAAGCTAGACAGGAGTGGAAACACTGTTTACCCCAACAAAGGATTTCCCCCGATCTCCAGTCGATGGTGGGTTGATGTTGGACCATCCAAGGGCGTCCCAGGATAAGCTCAGCAGTTGACTCCTCCAGCACCATAAAGGAGATCTCCGAATGCAGGCTGCCTAGGCAGAGCGTGAGTGAGACCTCGACCCAGCGGCTTACCCTGGATAGTCTGCACTCGAAGATCTTGCTGACTTCGGAGCTTACGGACATTCAAGGACATTGAAGGAGCTGCGTGGAAATGAAGTTCCCCAACGAGCCAGAGTCGAGGAGAGCTTGTCCTGAGACACATACATGAGAGGTTATTAAATGAACAGTAGTCCAGTTCAAGGTAGCAATCTTGGGGGGAATTTGGATTGAACTCACCGCCGGGTGTTGAGGTCGAATGGGACAGGTGTTGATGAGATGTTTGTCACCCCCCACAGTATAGACAGAGGTGGTGCTGTATGCGGCACTGTCGCTCCATGGGAGTGAGATGCGTGCTGGAGGGGCGACAGATGGAGCCGAGGGCGGAGGAAAGTATCACAGGCAGACAGGTGTTGAGACACTCGAAGGGTTTTCTGGATGAGGTTTTCAATTCCCAACGAATCTTCGTAGACTACAACAAGCTGGCGGATGTTAGGATTGAGACCATGCCGAAAGGCAGTAATCAATGCGGTTTCATTCCAGCCACTAGAAGCCGCCAGCGTACGGAATTGAAGAGCATAAGCACTCACAGAAGACTTGCCTTGGCGAAGATTGAAGAGTTGATCATGTACTGTTAGATCCGAGACTGTCTTTCCAAAAACCTCTTTGAAGTGTTGAATAAAGCTTGACAGAGATTTTATTACGGGTAAATCTGAATTCCACAGGGACTGAGCCCACTGAAGGGCTCGGCCGGACAGCAGGGAGATGACAAAAGCTACGCGAGATGAATAGTTGGAGAATTGATGTTCTTGTATCTGAAAGTAGTGAAACTTGAAGCAAAAAACTGCTGCAATCCTCCGCCTCTCCGGTGAATGTCGCTGGCCGGGCCATGGGACTCGCAGAGGCAGCTGACGAAGCAGCGGGTGTTTGCGGAAGTAGAAGTTGATGGGCAGAGTGAAGGATATCCTCGGGAACAGTGGGTGGATTAACTGGTGATGAAGGAAGTAGAGACTGTCGAACCGCTTGTACGAGTTCCGCGAATGGATCGCGAGAAGGATCCTCCGAAGGCTCCGCTGGGTTCTGCAAATTTGGTCTGGTCTTCTGTCACGGATGGAACAGGAGTCAGACAGGTTGTAAGTGATATAATGTTTTGTTTACAGGATTGCAGAAGCAGATGGAGATATGGTGAGTATTCAAGCAGTAGATAGTCAGATAAGAACTTAGCTGATGAATTAATAGTGTCTTTGTTTCCGATGCAGATGGAGGATCACAATGAAGGGTTGCAGATGGATGGCTGAAGACGGCATACGGTGATGAGGGGGATGAAGACAGTCCAATGGATCACAGCCATATAGAGAGAGAGTTGCGACAACGGAAGTTCGAAATGCTTAGTTGTCACGTGATTCGCGTAGACCTCAGATAGTTCCAGGAAGTGCTTCGGCGCCAATTCAAATCGATGGAGTTAGAGAGCAGAACTGTGCTTTTTGGTAGTTTGCAGTCAATAAATGCATTGATTTACAATATGTATATAATACTCTGATACGTGAATATAGTTTGTGTATGTAGGTACAGCAATGTTGTTTTTAAAAGATAAAAATCTGATAATATTTCATTTTTAGTGTGTTCAACCAGCCTTATCTGCCTTTGTTAACATATTTCTGGCTAACGTTACCTTGGTTAAAGACCATATTGCAGTTGTTTTGAAGTATATTTGTGTTCTTAAACTTGTATGTTATTTAAGGGTATCGCATAATGTTCACTATGGTTTCACAAGGACAGGAGACTTGCAGGAAACAGAATCTATTGCAAACAAGTTGCAAAAAATCTATTGCAAACAAGTAAAATTTCTTTAATCATAATGTTTACAATGCTCAAGCACCCCATGCACTTATTACTATATAAATTAATACATAATATATTTAATTAATTTTAAAACAAAACATGATTATACACACACACACACACACACACACATTATTTCATAAGTGTCCAAGTGCATTATTACCTTTTAAAATAATTTTAACAAATTCATGGCATACATCACTTTAATCTATAAAACCTATTTAGTTTAATTTCATTTTTAGTACATTTAAAATAGGCTATAAATAAAACATTTTATGTTTTGTTATCTTAAATCCTCAAAAAATGTCAGGTTGTGCAACTGTCCGCACAAATGAAGTCTAAAAAAACTATTTAAAAACACCTTTTTGAAGGTTAATTTGTCAATGACATTATATATATACTTTTGCACTGATTTAGCACAATGGGATTTATAAATGTCTAATAAACATCAAGCATGTTGTCTGTACTTTCCTCCATGTTGTTCTTGTACTGTCCGGCACAGAGGAGAAAATATGCTCAATTTTGTGCTAATCATACTTAGGTGTATCTACACTTTTTCACAAAGACCAACACTGGGAGGTTTAATGTTTATTAAAAATAGGGAGCAAGGAATGTCTTGCGAAATCCAAGGAGCTGAGACTGAAGCTGAGGGTACAGCGTCAGTGCAGGGAGTCTTCAGGATCCACTGAATCACTTGTGCTTCTTGTGTTGAAAGAGATAAAGGAGACGCAAATGGGACAAATTATAGTAGTGTATATACAGTTATGGTCATCAGGGAGCCGCTATCAATATGCAGGAGACTAACGGAACTAACGGGAGACTTGGGATGTCTGCATTTAAATCACTAGATCACTATCACAATCCCCAATGTCATATTTAACCCCTGTTAGAAGCCTTTCCCTCTTATTACACAACAAAGGACAAAACTGCATTAATATAACGTTAATTTTAACTATAATAGGCTGTTCGTGGTTTGTTATGTGCTACTAACTGTATCATGACCCATCTTTTCTCTGATAACGTCCCCTAAAACTACAAAATTAGAGAGCAATAATCAACTAGCATGCTTTAATACACAAGTTAATTTGATTCAGATGTACTGATAATATACAATCTTATTCTTTAAACGTCTTACCTTTTAAAAGTGCATCACAAACGGTCTGTTCTGCTGTAACTGTACGGCGCTGCTGCTACTTCCGGGAACTATTGAGAGGCTCCGTGAGCCGCCATTGCTGTAAAAAAAACGTTCCATTGGAGTGAATGGAGTTGTCGCAACTCTCTCTCTATATGGCTCTGGGTAGCAGGTAAGTAGTGGGTTGGTAGCGTAGGAGAGTCTGTGTGTCATGTAGCAACGAGACCAGACAATGAGTGTGAGAATGAGTGCAGTATATAAAGGTGGTAGAATGATGAGGTGCAGGTGATGGTAATTAAAACTCAGGGGATAATGAACGAGTGGGAGGAGTGCGTGAAGCTGATGGAATCCTGACAGTTTCTCTTAGTAGGATGAAAATGATCTTATTTAAACTGTGATTAAAATATATACAGAAAGCGAACAATCAAAGAACAATCCCTTTCCAATCGCCCAAGCTGTCAATCACACAGCGCGAGTTTATCTGGACACTTGCCAAAACTCGTCATGAAATCAATGACGCTGTTACACTGCACAACGAACCTCTTACTGTATTTACATCATGTTTGCATTGGTGAAAGCATTAGTGAGAGTGCAGAAACTGCGTTGCATTAATACGATTTTTATTCACGCGATCAACAGACTGTCATCTGCTCAATGCTCGTCATCACTGCAAACTTTAATGTGATGGGAATAGATCAAAATACAAATACTTTAAAAACTTCTCACGATTCATTAATCTCAATAGCTGTAATAGTAAAAACATATAATAGCTGTAATAGTAAACATTTTCGAGAGAGTTCCACATGTAACTGTGACTAAGTACAACCGATGCCAGCTTAACCCTCTGGAGTCGGCAAACGCGCCGGCGCGTTTTGCACGATTTTTTTCACATAGCAGCAAAATAGACTTAAAATACTCCGTCATTTTTAGTCATACACACTTAAGAAATATGAAAAATTAACTGTTAAATGTCTACTTTTTTATGGGTCCACTTCTAATCGAAATAAAACATTGTACTTTTGTAAAATTAATGAAAATAAACAGGGTGTGCTTTCTGCCTCTCCGTCTCCGTGAACTTTTTTTCTGGAGCACGTCTCTAAACTTAAAACTCAGCGAATACTAGTCACACAGGCATGATCAATATATCTTTATAATCATTTAAGTGTGTACTTTTAAATGATCTAATTCAAAACTAAAACAAATATTCTCTGTTTATGTAATCTATATAAAAAGAGAGCGATGTCAGTCGTTCTCATTTCAGCTAATTATCTTTTAATGTGACCACGCCCACAGAGAGCGCGCGCTATTCAAACGTAAATGATCTGAGGCAAGCCATGCAAACTGTTAACGCCCCCTATCAGCTGGATAAAACACATCAAGTTGAACAAGAATCGTGTACTTACTACTTTACCTCGTAGCATAGACTTGCTGCACTCTGAGGAATAATACTATCGTCCTAATCTTGGAACAATTTACCTCAGAAGTGCTGGTAGTTTCATTCCGAGGAGCAACGGAATTAACTGCACAAGGAATTAACTGCACAATTACTAGAAATGTTTACCTTGGATATTATACAATTTGCATGCATACAAATTATGTGGATAAAGACAAATGTTTTTCAAGTTGTTTCCAACTCTAACTTTGAACCAATTCTGTAGAATATATATATTCTTTAGAATTGGTTCAGAGCTAGAGTTGGAAACATCTTGAAAAACATTTGTCTTTTTCCACTGGGTACCACAAGAAAGTGCGAGGACAATATATACATATATATATAGTGTATATAGCTTATTTTGTCCTTGCATTCTTTGGTACCCAGTGACACACCTGTGTGAAAGGCTATGCTTTTAAGTTTTACCATGGAAAAAATTAAGGAAAAAGCTGTGCACTGGAAGCCACACAGTTTGGTGGTCTATGTTTCAGAAGTGACACAAAACCATATTTATGTTACCTAACAAATAGCAAGCTGAATTCTGTATAAAATGGGCACAGTTATACTTAAAGGGGACATGAGAAACCAAATTTGCCTTGATCTTTTGGTATTTAGGAGGTCTTTGTACCATTAAAACCTCCTGCAAGTTTCATACAGTAGCTTAAGACGTCCTCCCATAAACAAACCATTTATTTAATCAAGCTCTAAATACAGCTCGTTCTAGATCCTTTGAACTTAGTGACGTCACGGTACGAAGTGACGCACCAGTCGTTTGCATATGACCGCCACCAGCGCAAGACAACTACGCCTCATTTCGCATCATCGCATCGTTGTCGTGCGGCTCGCGCCCACAGGTGTTCAGTCAACGTGCAGCGAGTGGGTCTGTTTACAAGATGACTGCGATGCCACGCAGATGTGCTGTTCCTGGCTGTGGACAAATAACATGTTTGAATACGCTGCCGAACGATCCAGACGTCAGGGAAAGCAGTTGGATGCTGTTTATTTGTAGCATATGCAGCGCGCCAAAGCTTAATTTGATCGGTGAGTGATGTAGATGAGTGTGACAGGGTTGAAGGGACAGGGCATGTTACTGAAAGAACGAGCAGAGAGAGAGAGAGCCACGGTGCCTTCAAACTGCTCTCTCTCTCTCTCTCTCTCTCCCTCCCTCGCGCATATGAATCAAAATCAATTGAGAATTGACACGATGGTAAAAGATCGGAAGACCGAAGTTTTACGTGGTGGAGCATTGTGTAGCCTACATGGGATAAAAAAATGATTAACGTTAATAATTTATGCATAAGCACCACTGACGTTAGCCAATCATAACAGTGGGCGTTAACACTGAACTCTTAAAGGGGAAACAGCTCCAAAACAGACTGTTTGAATCAGAGGTGAGAAACAGGGTTGGAAAAGGTCATAAATCACTACATTTTAAAAGTTTTTTTTTGTACAAAAAACTATAGTAATACTATAATTGCACCTAAGGGAACATAATAAAACAAAAAAACAAAAAACATGTCATGACCCCTTTAAGAAAGATTGGGTGGGTAATCACAAATAATCCTGGAAGACATGGACTACCTGTAGCTGAAGAACGTTTTCGTGTCGCTCCACTTCTGCTTCTTTTTAGCAGTGGACGTCCTTCAGCATCTCTGTCCACCCATCGAACATTAAATTGACTGCCTTTAGCAGATGTTGCTTTGCCCTTCGCTTCCTTTGCCTTGCATGACAGAAACTGAGCATTGTATGATAACACTGAAATACAGCCAACTCTTGAGCAGTTCATTCAAATGGTGCACTCTAATTCCCACTCTTTAGTATTATTACTAATACTGGAAGATCATTGTCTCAAAAAGAATACTCACTTTGGTTTGAGCAAGAAGCATGTCTGCAATGAAAATAGCATCATCTGCTCTCCCTCTGTCTTGCTGAGCAGCCATTTCAAAGATACTATACTGGAAAGGAAGATAAAAACACAGTCAGACAAATTCAAAAAGAATTGTGGACAGTATAGGCTATATAAAACTGTATTTTTAAAAATGTTTTGGACAGTGAGAGAGACAGTAAGGTGAAAGAAAAATAAAGAATAGAGTAACAATACTTACTTGACAGTGAAGCTTTTAGAAGAAAGAAAAGGAGAAAGAGAGAGATAGAGAGAGAAAGTGTGTGAGAGAGTGAAAGTGAGTGAGAGAGAGAGAGAGAGAGAGAGAGAGAGAGAGAGAGAGAGAAATAGAATAGAGAGATTGTGTGAGAGAGGAGTATTAGAAGTGGCTCTTAAAAGAGCCGTTGGTTTTCTTATGATACAGGTGGCGGTAACGGGGAAAGATGGTGGGTAAAAACAGGAGCTGTTGGACAAAGGAAAAAAAAAACATAGTTAATTCTCTTGCAGCAAGGCTTCCTGGATTTGTCATATTATACATGCAGAACTGTGACAAAATAAAGAAGAAGATAACTGTGATTCTGTTATTGCACAATGCTTATTCAGCATGTAAACTGCATTCATGAACAGAAGCAGTTTGTCGTGATATATGAGGTGGTGAATGCATCATTAATATGCTAAATATTAATAAATTTTCATCCCAGCTAACAATTTTAGGTTATAAGAACGTTTCCATAACGTTCCCATTGAGTTATAAAAACGTTATTTCTGAATGTTCTAGGAACATAATAACGTTACTGCAAAAACGTTACTTGATAACTTTGAGAGAACCTTCAGAGAACGTTAGCCAATGTTCTGGGAACGTTCCCTGTTAGCTGGGATGACCTCTAAAATAATTTGTGATTTGTTCTCTCGATGCGCCTGTAATTAGTCGTGTGTATGGTTACTGTAGTAAAACCATTGTTAATTTTATTAAAGACTGGCACTGTTATACCGGAATAGGTAAAACTATTGCACATTTTCTTCTGACAGATTTATTAACAACAATTACAGAACATAACACAATCCATTCGAACTTTAACGATCAATCAAAATAAATGTAATTGCACAAGTTTAACCATCATAGAGTGAAAGTTTATCATTCACATATCATTTACATGTGTTTTTAAGCCCTGTTAGTTTAAACATCAAGCGCAAGAAGTGTACGCACACAGAGCCGGGCAGACACAAAGTTCAGTGCTCTTTCAGAGCTTGACGGACACGAACATTCAAAATGAAGTCAGAATGCCCATCTCGGTGAATATCCTCATAAACACAGTCAGTTATGCAGGAGTTTTCGAATTTGACAAATCGAATTTTTGTCCAAGTCTGAGCGGCGCGTATTTTTTTCAGCTTGCATGATAATCAATGAGTGCATTCACACCGGGAGCTGGAGCAGCGCGTGAGCGTCAAGCAGGAACATCGCGTGAGCAGCAGTGAATCGGTTTCGGCACCATGTCTATTTTTGCTGCGCTGCTCAGGCTCAGGCTCAATTAAAGTGAAAGCACACTTTTAATCAAGGGGGTAATCCATCGACCGGAAGTTGAAGCCGGACGCGTGCCGCCATCTTGTAGCAGAACTTCACTTGCGTTAGCATTCCCATTGACTCCCATTCATTTTGGCGTCACTTTGACAGCTAATAACTTTACATCTGAGGCGTTTAAAGACTCCATTTGTCCATTATTTATTTCTAAAGACACACGACAATGTATAAAGGGCTCCATTACCTTCTATGTTACATTATGGCCCCGTAGAAACCGTTTTTGTAAAAATAGGCTAACGATTGCGTCATAACCACTCGACGCTCTGTCGCACAGTAGAGAAATTACCGTACAGACAGGAGGAGAAGCTCGCAGGCAATCAATGCATTAACTTAATATGGCGTACTGGCGTTAAATTTTAAAATAAATACTATACAAATGACTTACTCCTGCTCACTCACGCCAAAGAACTCTTTGCTCAAGCTCCCCGTCTCTGCAAGATCAACGTTGGCAGTTTTCACGCACAGCTACTAGAATATTTACATCTGTCAGACAGGGTGCTCACGTCATCAAGCGTAGTTTGAGTCGGTTTGAGTCTGCGCGTCAGGAACGGAAGTGCTAAAAAATCGCTAAAAATGGGCTTCAACTGTCTCAACTGAGTTCCAATGAGATGGCTCTGTCCACTTCTTATACTGTCTATGCTTTTAATGGAAAAAAAAAAAGAAAAAAAAAAAGAAGGATTTAAAAGTGCCCAAAATGCACAGAATTTGCATTTCGTGTGTTTTAACAAGAACTGGAGTAGGCTATGTCAGAAAAGAAAATGAAGACTCTTAATAGAAAATATTTATAGAAAATGTACCCATTTAAACCAGTTTTTATTACTGAATTTGAGTAAAAATATATGCTGTTTTAAAAAATATATAGAAAATAAATATTTGTGTTATTGAAAATAAAAAAGTGGTTAGAAAAAATAAAATCGGAACTCGATGAAAATCGGAAATCGGAATCGGCCTAGAAAATTGTAATCGGTGCATCTCTAAATCCTATCAGATTTTAATACTTCTGTGATGTTCTGTAATACCTCTATAGTACTTCTATGTCCCAAAATAGTATTCCTATAATATTATTTATTTTATACCGGTAAGTGACAAGGTTTTATGGAGATATAGTATGCAACATTATTGAGTGGCGAATGTTACCGGTAGGCGGTAGCTACCGCGGAGAACATCCCAATCAAGTGAAGGGATTTGTGGAAACTGAAATGGAAGCACGCATCTTACCTAATAAAGACTAAAACACATATATTTAGCCTCACATACTGACTTTATTTGTTGTTCATACTGTTTTATTAATACCCTGTATTTTCTTTCTCATTTTTAGGAAAAGCACTTTACCATTGTTTATTTCTATACCAAATGTCATACACTTGCAATGAAGCTAAAAATATAAACAACTACATCATTATGTTGATATCCTATATTTTTACAATAAAACTTACGACAAATTAATATGTCTTCCAATATCCTCAGTTGTTGCGTATCGAACACATTTGTAAATTACTTCCATTGTGCGCGTTCACTTTAATACCGCGTGCTGTATATACATGTTGCTGCTGATTGGACACAGTTCTGACATGCCCACCAAACAAGAGAAAACGCATCTCAAACCCCGTTGCATACAGGTGCAAGCCGTTTCCAGGAAACATGACGTTCAACCCGGAAACCGTAGCAAAACGTTGCACACCGTTGTGATCTTGAACGTGCCCCAGGAAAGACACCTCTGGCCATTTGGTTGGAATAAGGGCAATCATATATTGCAGTTAATTTGCAATGTATCGTTGCCGGTCGGCAGGCGTCAATGCCTCGCAATACGACATTTTTGTCATTCAAATTCAAATACACATTCAAATACACACGATGTTCGCGGTGTTTTCCCCCACGCCGACTCCGCCCTCACCACGCCCCCAACTATGACTAGTTGCCGACTGTATGTATTTAAACTCATAAAACTGTGAAACATTGTGATGAAATGTAAAACATCACTAAATATTATAGTCAAGCCAGTAGGCTTAATTTAACACAATGTTTAAATAAAACCACTTGTCAAAACTATATTTTATATAAAGACAGTCTTCTCATCTAATGGACGTCAAAGAAGGATGCACATAGCTTGAGTTTTTATTTTAAACATTGCAAGTCTCAACACCAATAGTAATGCTTTGATGTAGCCTATCATAAACCAATAAAAGTACTCCAAAAATGTCACCCCACCCCATTAAGCAGACTGTCCTCTGGGGAAGGCCTACTTGCCTGAGGTCAAGGGTCAAACCCACAGCAGATACATTATAACGCAATCACCAACAGAGGGCACAATTGTTTCTCTTTTCACTCTTTGTTGACAACGATTTTGAATCTGGACTGTGTGAAATTATTTCAACAATAAACTGTCTGTTCGTCCATCCATTCATGATCCACCCATACCCTGAATTGGAACGTTATTTTGTTTTATATTTGTACCTAACTAACGTGGAAGAGAAAGTGTCACTTTAAAAATTCACATGGCATTTAAGTTTTAAACAAATATTTACAAGTGCTTAATTTTACATGTTGACCTAAACCGTATCCGTTCAGACCATGTCCCCTCATACACATTACACTTATTCAGACGCAAACTTTTTGAGCGTGTTTTAAAGGCCATTCCAAAAAGCTTTATACATCTTGTACAAAACACTTCTGTCAACATACCTGATGGACCTTGTGAACTTCCATCCCTTCTCTTCAATGGTAATGACCTCAGAGCAATGATTCCCAACAAACTTATCCGCTCTTGTTTCAATTCTATGTTATATCCGACACTTTTGTATAAAAACTGTGTTTTGCAATCTTATGATAAACAAGATGTTAAAAAATTGCGAACACAGTATATTAGCTTTCCTGTGGCTCCTAAAGCTAAGGAAACTCATTTTAAAATATTCAATGGGGTATTACCCGTCTAGTGAATTCTTAAGACAACGGTTTAATTTTGAAGAAAATGCTTGTACTTTTTGTCAAGTTGACATAGAGACAACTGATCATCTTTTTTTCTTCTTGTATTTCTTCGAATATTTTTTGGGAAAATATGTCTTATTGGTTGGAATCAAAGATTCATTCGCTGCCTACTTTTGCCAGGAAACATATTATGTTTGGAATGCTATTGGACGAGAAAAGAAATGAATTTCTTATTAATGTAATGTTGATACTGGGCAATTTTTTCATTCATAAATCCAAATGTATGAAGACGAAACCTTATTTATCTGTATTTAAAAAATACTTGATTTGTAATTTCTGTCCAGCACTGGAATGTATGAAAAGTAAAAAGGCCCAGAAATTGGCTGGAATAATAAGAGACCTTGAGCTCTTAAAAGAGGAATAAAGAGACCCCTTTGTATTTTATTTTACTTATTTTATTTTTTTATTTATTGTTTGTTTTTTTGTACCTTAATTGATATGTGCCTTGCTTAATACTCATTTACCTGTATTCATCAATGCCATTGTAGATGTATATTCTGTCTTTGTTCTGTTCTTGGTGTTCAATAAAAAAAACTTAAAAAAAAATAAAAAAAAACTTACATATTCAGTCCAAGGCCTTAAATTCTCCATTTGCATTTACACATAGGTTACTGTTATAAGCTACATTAAGGCTCAAGACAAACCACACCAAAATGTTTCATATTTTGTGTTTGTATAACATTCTCCAACACAAAGGTGAAGAGCTGCGTTTGCTAAGTGGATGCCTAATAAACGGTCATCATTTCCATAGTTGGCCGCAGGTCACGTGACCTGACCTGCCAACGGTACAATCTTTCCCTGGGTTTCTGGCAGGTCACGTGACCAGCTGCCAGCCAGGATCTAACTGCACAGTCTTCTACAGTCTGTGCGCTCGACGTGCTGCTTTGCGCTGCTCTCAATGCTGTTAGATGAAGCTATTGTATTCGCCACGGGATTTTAGCTATTCGCTTCGCTTTACCTCCCATGTTTTCAGCGACGAAGGAATGAAGAGTCTTCACAATAAACGGTAATTATTTTTCCCTTTATCGGCATTATATTTATGTATTCGATATCGATATCGATATCATGGCATCTGGTTCACCATTCTTGCTGTTACTGGATGTTGCATAGCATAACAGTGATATTATGCAAGATACATTAGTCAGAAAGAACTGCAAGGAGACAACGGAGAGTCATTTTAAATGATTCTCATTAGAATATTGTGTGCAGTTGGAGTGAGAGCGATTTGAAACCCACTACAAAGCATCAACATCTCGGTTATTTGTGTCTTGTCTTCTGTTTTCAAAATACACGTAGCCTATAATTGGTAGTTATTCTAAGAACCAGTGAATGAAAATAAAGAAGAAAGCAGTGAGAACCCATTCACTTTCAGCGGATTTTAATTGAAGCTGTTTACAAACATTCTCTCTGCATCACACCTCTGAAATGCGTCCTTCATTCTGGCCCAGTTCAGGTGATTCGGTTATGGTATCTCCATGTTCTAATCTAGACACATCTTTGATGCATTCCTTTGTGTCTACATTTCGAATAATGCCTTTAATCATTTTCAATCACCATAATTCACTTTTTATTATATTATTTTTGATTTAGTGCTCACATTCAGGTTCCTTTATTCTGCTTTACTGCTATTGGAATATACCTCTATCAGAATATTATTATTGAACTGTTGTTTCTTGAGTCATTAGAGACCACTAAAGATTTTGCTCTCACATTTGTGTGATTTAAATGGCAAGTTAATAAACTCATTTATTTTGCATTCATATCCTATAAATTGCAAGATGTAGAAAGCTGAAGCCGGAATATTGGCTTAATTTGGATTTGCATTTTCACACATAACACATAATCAAAATATAATGTGTTTTTAGAATATCCACCATAGCTGAATGTTTGTGCAAGTTTAAACTAAAGTAGTTCTAGAAGATATAATGAAACACATTGTTTGGTATGAACTGTGAAGATACAATTACATTTGTTAGATTACAAACTAACATTTTACAAGCATGAAAAATATGACCTATGTAGATCTAGAGTCTAATGGCCTACATTTCACTACACTTTTATTGAGAATTAAGGAGTTGATTAATATCCAGTTTTTATCCAATATCCTATTAATTGTTTTGATTAAAATGAATGTACTGATTTCAATAAATATATCTTTACAAACATAATATTTAAAATATCTATAAATATACTGCATAGTAAATACCAAGAGAGAGAAAAAATAACATGCAAGTCTTTCAGTTGGATAATGCTGATAACATGCATACAAGAATATTCCTTTAGCGGTGAAGCATAGCTTTCTTCTTCTTCTTCTTCTTCTTCTTCTTTTAAAATAGTCTTAAAATTAATCAGAAATTGATGTGCTTGTAAACATGGTCAGTGTTTCTCCTTCTCTCTTCCCACACACAAACACACAATTTAGGGGTAAATCATGCAGCTTTTGCATTTCACACACAGATGTTCAGTAGATGGAAGTAGGCCAATGACAGATCTGTGTGTAAGCTTTTGTGTGGGCTTCTGGCTGTATTTCACAGTTATTTAACCTTCATACGGGTCTGTAGACTTTTAATTGTAGCCTAGGTCAGAGAGAAATAACAAACAATCTCAATTCCTACCTTCACTCTTAAAAATTAAAGTACTTTATGGGCTTCTATGGTTCCATGAAGAACATTTATCATCCATGGAACTTTTCCATTCCACAAAAGGTTCTTATAGTGGGAAAATATATTTTTCACAGATTTTTTTTTATTTTAAGAGCTGTTGACTGAAAGGTTCTTTGGGGAAACAAAATGGTTCTTCTATGGAATCACTGTGAAAACGCCCATTTGGCAGACGTATTTTTAAGAGTGTTGTGTAAATCTGTGTTAGTGCATGCTGTTTATGATCTTTTAATTCATTTTCTGAGATTTTTTTTTAAATAGAGGAGAGAATTCAGAACTCTACTCAACTGTTACTGAAGCATTGAGCATTCATCTCAGGATTTGTAAGACACTCAGATGGACATGCACACCAGTTTAACACACTGCTTTGGCTCTGTTTATGGATGGCTGAGCCACTGGACATAAACCCCGCTCATCTGGCAGACAAATAAACTGTTTAGTGATAGGTGTGCTTGTGCATAGCCAGACTTTTGACTCTGGCATAATGTCTGGACCTCACTGCAGGTTATTCTGGTAGAAAAAAAAGGGTTTGATGGAAAACAGAAAAACATTCTCTGAGTTTGGACTATTATTCAACACAATTACTCATTTACATGCATTTACAGTACATTCATACATGTGAATGTAAATGGGCAGAACACTGTTTCCAGGTTTGAATTGGTAATTTTTTTGTGAAATATGTATTATTTAGACAGTGAATGGATTGTGGGAGGTCTGTGGGTGTGCCGTCTGACGTTGAGACTAGACTATTATCTTCTGCTGCTCTTTGTTGATGTCATAGGGATTAGTTATTCTTATAAATCTGCTCAAGAACAATAATTTAATCTGTTTTTTCTTTTTTATTGCGTAATAAGCTTTTTATCCAGCCCCATGTGGGTACAGCTTTATCATTCAGTGGTTACTTGTTACAGTGACATTAAAAACATCTTTCATCACTGAGGTTTATCTGAGGCCCTGTTTACATGAGAACATGGGTGAAAACATCAAAATATTTAATCAGAAGTGCCTTTTATTTAGCCTACACGGCGACGGTGTTTTTGAGGCTTAAAAACGCAAAAAAGTGAAACCACCCTCAAGAGTGGAAACCTAAAAAACGCTCCACGTCTCCCGTCTAAAGGGTAAAAATGCAAATCTGCTCACGATGGCTCTCGTCGCGTACGTGTTTACGTCACAGACATGCGCCAGTACAGGAAAATAACAACCAACCAACCATTTCCATACGTCGGACCTTCAAGCTGCTCTAGCAGCTCTGAGTTTATTATCAAACCGGAAGAAAAAAGACAACGAGCGCAGCGCTAGAAAAGGGGCGGGGCTACATAAGGGCTGGTTATACTTTATATCTATAATATTACTTCGATTAGTCTCAAATTATTTTGTAAAATACATTTATTTTATTTACATAGCATACACACACACACACACGCACACACACAATAAATTAACACAAAATAATTCTGAAATCAAAATTAAATGGCAAACCAATTAATGGCTTAATGTGTTTGTACAGCAGAAGTTCATAGACCAGATAGTTTACATTTGAAAAAGGAAAGAGGGTTTGGAAAGGAAAAAGTATGAAAAGCTGTTTGGCATAATTTGTTCATGTAAAAGTTTATGCAAGTAAAATAAATGTATTTTGTTTGAAAACATTTCAGAGTTTTTTTAGTTTTTTTAACATATTTTAGTGTTGTTTTGTTATAAAACAAGGTTTCATAAATATTGTTTTATAAACGTATGTTCCATCAGGTCCAAACATACCCTGGAATGTAAAAATGAATACAGTTCATTAATGCATTAGGAGGGGTTAATATCTGATCTTTATATGATAACAAAAAAAAAATAATAAAAAATAATAAATAATAACAACAAATAATTCAACCCCCCAGAGAATCAAAAGTAAGAAGATGTTAAAGTAAGGTTAGATGTTAAAGGAGCTGTATGTAAGATTGTGGCCAAAACTGGTACTGCAATCACTTTCAAATTACTGACATGAGGTTGCCAGATATGCTGCAGGATCCGATTCCGACACGTTTGTAGCTTCAACTGTGGGAACTAGAGCAGAGCTGGCAACCCGAATGCCACAACACTGCTGACTCCGTGATTGGTAGATCAGTGGAGGGTGGAGCATCAGACCAAAACACAACATGACAACATCAATATCAGTTGAGGGCTGCAACTTCACTTTTTAAATGACAATATCCTGGCCGGACTAACTGTTGCCAGTGATATAAGTATTTGAAATGAACATGATTTCTTAATGTCTAGTGACATATCAGGGAAAATTTATGATTAATTAAAATATATTTCTTACATACAGCTCCTTTAAATGAAA
Organism: Semotilus atromaculatus; assembly: GCA_031834385.1. Classification (NCBI taxonomy): domain Eukaryota; kingdom Metazoa; phylum Chordata; class Actinopteri; order Cypriniformes; family Leuciscidae; genus Semotilus; species Semotilus atromaculatus. The sequence goes on along the minus strand of JAULUF010000009.1, from coordinate 7,377,572 downwards.
TATTAAGTACTGTAATATTTTAAATGTAGGATTTCTTTTTGTAATACAGCTCAGCTGTCATAATTATTCAACCCTTGTTCAATATTGCTGTTTTTAAGTCACCTTTTTGGGAAAAGGTACAAATTAAGCCTTTGGAAACTCTATAACAACATTTAAAGGGCCCCTATCATGGATTTTTGAAAATGACCCTTCATGTAGTGTGTACGGCTGTCACTTTACGTTCGAAAATCGATTGCACAATCGATCGGACCAACCAACACAAGTTTCAAAAACGAAAATAGGGAATCGATTTTAACGTCCTTTTTTTCTTCTTCTTTTTTTGCCACCAAAAATGTGTTTTAGGTGGACAGATCAATAGTACACAGAACATGTAGGATGTTGGAAAATAACAATGTTTTTTTGTTAACAAAATGCTTTAATATTCGCTATTACTACAATACAAGTGAATAAGTGCACCGTTATTTGTTGCTTAGTGACGTGTGTGTTCAAGCAAGACAGAAATGCGCAGATTCTGCGCAATACGCTGTATTTAATATATCAAGAGGACTCACAAGTTGCGTATTTGCGCAAAATCTGCGCAGCTTTGGCTACACGAACTTCCCCAGCAAAGTGAGTAAACATACAAAAAAACGCCAAATTGGCTCGTGATTTGACAGCGTACCCGCCAAAGTAAATTTTTACCCGCATTTGGCGGGTTGGCGGATGTTAATTTCAATCCCTGAATGTTGCACTCCTCTTTGTCATTGTGCACAAAACTTCACGCCGATAAATCATCAGTAATATTGCTGACTTGTGCGTCTCAAGCGCCCTTTACGCTCATCCTAATGCCTGTTAGTTGTCCGTGGATTTGCCTATATTTGGCGTTGAAAATGGAAACGTCTTTAGACATGGAAAAACGATTTTACAATCGATTCAATGAACACTTATGTCTCAAAAATCGAACAGGATTTTTTCACAAAAGTGACAGCCCTAGTAGTGTGCAATATAGCTCTAAGTGAATGAAAACATCTTGCAAAGTTTTAAAGTTGAAAGTGTAGCGACAACGAGAATGGACCCAAACACAATTGAAGCTTTTGGGACCAAGAGATGTCACGGGATAGGACCTACTAAATTAACGCCACGAGGTCAGGAGATCCCATGACAGAGATGTAAAACAGACTTCCCCCTTCTTGAAGACCGTTGAATGACCTCAGTGTTGAGATCCATTAAAACCCACAGAGACACGAGACTTTACATATCAAAATCCATAAAACTCATCCCAAAACAATTCTTGATGGACTTGATATAATCAAATATAATCGTTCAACCATATTTCTATGTGTTTCTACAATATATGACCCCTATGTGTCTATTATGCTTAGATCACATATAAATCATGTAATTGTATTATAACCGTGTGTACGAATGAAAGAGTACCGTGCTTCCAATCAAAAGAATCGTATGCCCTTAATTCAAAAGATGGCTTGATTGAAATCTGTGTAAAATGTTTATGGTCTTAAAATGGAAATTATGTCTAAACTAAAGCCTCTGCTCAGCTGCAGAGTAAAGCAAACCACAGATACCACATGATTTACGATGCGAGGGGGATGATGGAAAATACCCCCTTCTCAAACAACCTTACAAGTATCTTATTGTCCAAATTCCTCCAGGAGGCGGGACAAACATTTGAGTTTAAAATCTTAGACCCGAACACAGAAGTCGGGCGGGCTCTCTCTCTCTCGAAAAGGTCTCGGCAGAACAACAAGTCGGGTGGAGACAGCAGACGATGGTTGTGGTAGCCTAACCATGTAGACGCATAGAGACAAAGAACCCAAATTAAGATCAGAAGAACGGGTTCAACAGCTTCATTTCAAGCCATCTAACTCGTCTCACTTTCTTTCTTTCCTAAGTTTTCCTTTATTTTCCGTTGTGAGTCTCGGTTCTAAGTTAAGTTTTGCTGCAAAGTTTCGTTTTAACGTTTCAACTGCAAAGCCTGCTTCAACTTCAAAGACTTCATTCATCCGCGCCAACACGCCACGTGATTGGCCGCCCCAAGACGTCTCCAGGCACAGCCAGCCAAGCCACGGCCGGGAAACCCCCTTTGACGAAGCACCGCAAACAGGGAATTCCCCCAGCCACAAGGACATGCAAGTAACACTCCAGACTCTTAACTGAACTGGTGCATTAATGTAATATCTAATAACCTGCCTGAGAAACGATAGAAGGGTTAAATTAATGATTAATGGTTCGTTCAGGTCATGTCTTATAAGTGCATATAGAAACTTGGGATTTCACTATCTCACTCTTAAAACTCATTCTTTCCTCACTCTCTTTCTTTCTGCAACTTGAATGCGTGTGCGTGTGTTTGTGTTAGATATTAGTTTTATGTTTTAGGATAATCAATAAAGTCTTGTTTATATTTGAAAAGATATTTGCCTTGTGTTGTGCTTGCACATTTAATGTCTTGTACTGTCGATCTAAAGTTACCTTGCTAATACATAGTGTTTCACTATAGATTGGATATTTATATCTGTGCCAAGGTTATAATTACGGCCCGTTCAAATTAACTCTAAACGAGTCATTTGCTCGGTTCCATAGTGATTTGGTCAAGATTCATTGCAAATCGATGAATCATTCCTTTTGAGCTAAATTGGCCTTCCGGCCCCCTTAAATACATTTTATGTATATTATTATTGATGTACATTCGTTACATATTGGTGGAGGATGCGGGCAGTTCAACCTAAATTGTAAGCATATATCAAGATTTATCTTTTCATTTTGTTTCGGATGCGAGATCCGAACCTCTGAAAGTCTGTGTGTGACGTATGGAGAGCGCGCAGCGCGCGCCCTGTTTGAATGAAGTGGATGCTGCTGCTTGAGTGAATGCATCCAGAGCAAAGCTGTTACTTTAGTCTAGTCTGCCTCCCTATTTGTTTTTATTATTATTTTTACCTGCAGTAAATTGAGTTAAGATATAAAACATCACACTAAGAATTGAGCGTGTTCCTCATTTCCTGAAATACCTTGATTATAGCTTAACTGACGTCTGCGTGTCCCAGAGTCTTTCAAATAGCTATAACATTATGTGTGTGTGTTTATACCACTCAGAGAGCTGAACGAAATTAAACTGCAGTAATTTAAGTTAACGTTATCTGTAAGGACGAATATTCTCCTCACAGAGCGATGAGCGTGTTCCTCATCTAACGTTAGTCATAAAAGGCTTATATTTATTTATCTGATTGTAAGTGCGTGTTCCACTGCGATCCCTGTAATAAATATACGTTTATCTGTTTATGACTGTTCAATGAATTCTCGTGTAACACTGCGCATGTCCGAGTGTAATTTGAATAGTAACTTAAAGTCGTGATAACTGAACCAACAGTTAAAAACCCTGTTGTTGTTGTTTTTCTTGTGTGCCCAGATAAACTTGCACAGACGCGATCCGCCGAGATCGCTATTGTTCCATCTATTATAACGCAAAGCTGTCGCTTGCTTAAAGTTAATATCACTCTTAACGAACTGATTGAAGCCCCACGTCGTAAAACCAGCTAAAGCTACGAGTGGTGTATCTTATTTGTACAGTGTGGAAATGCGCCGACATTTCCCGTAATATGATCGACTGTACGTGCATATTCTTTGAACAGTATTGAAATGCGCTCAGATTTCATGTAACACATGCGTAACTGCTTACAAACTATTTGCATTGCATTTCACGTGTTTGCCCACTAGCGTTTGTTTGGTCGCTATAGTTACGATCGTGACACGGAAGTCTTAACCAACGCTTCCGGGTGAACTCTGACCCGTGCAATCGCCAGAGTGTAAACAACCCTTTCGGTGGCTAGGCTAACCTAAGCAGTTGTTTACATTGAGGCCTATATGCTAACGCCTTACGCATTATGTACTGTTATCATTAGTAATTAGCATCAGTGGTTAAATACAGTGTCTGTTTGAACAAAGTTAAAGTGATTTAACCATTTAAACACCTCGACTTTTACACCTGTTGGTCTTTTCTTCCTTTTTCTTTTACCTCTCTCACATTTTACTTTACCTATATTTTACTTGAAAAGGAAATATTGGTTTACAATTATTAATTACTTTACCTGCATTTTACTTGAAAAAGAAAATACTGGTTTACTATTATTAATTGTCAAATTTGAATTTGATTTTAAAGAAAAGGAAATATTAAAATAAAATTGAAATTCTATTTTTCTAGACAGATCATTTCTAATGATTTCTAATGATTTATGTTTAATAAATTCTAGTTTCATAATTTTTTAATATCTCGATTGAGATCTAATCACTTTAGGTGAATAGGTCTTGAACTTGGAGAGTTAAAATTTGAAAGTTGTTATTACTATTACAAAAATAGTGTTAGACTCAGACTTGCTCATGATTGTCATTGCGTTTTATCCTTTCGTCCTGTTGGTTATAAACTTAACCACTATATTTGATTCATTCATTTTCGGGACGCTTCAATAGGGGACATTACCATCTCCATACGAGTTTCAAATAAACCAGAGACAATCGTCTTTTACAAAAGTTTATTTGTGTGTTTAGTTGTTCCTCGACTATCAATTCTATACTCGTGGTAGACCTAAAGGTAGCGGGATCCAACCTCCTTGCTTCATTTCTTCCTCATCACGTCTTTCCTGTTCTGTCCTGCTTTATTCCATCTTATTCTTCACATTTGTAGGGAACAAACCTGAAAAGAACCATCAGTCGACTCTAAAAAGAGACAAAGATAATCTTTCCCGACAAACAGATTATTAGGTATTTGATTTTTAATCAACAATCTTGTGTTCTTCATACTCTCCCTGCATTTGTAAACGCAATTTAAACTTTGACATCTTATCCAAGATCAAGTAACAGAGACAAGTGCTGAGCAAACTCCGCCCTCAAAGCATCCCTGCAGTAAACTCTGCTGTAAGCGGTCCAACTGAAGGTGTGTGTGTCAATCCTGTTAAACTCAGAAAAGAGGTATCAGCATTATTATTGTATTATTTTTCCTCGTAAACATAAACAATAATATTGTTTACCTTTCTGAAAACAGATTTTCATTGATAAGAAACATTTATGAGAAATTAATACTTCCCCTAGTTAATAATTTTCTTTTTGTTTTTCCCTCATTGAAATTGGTTGTTAACTTTTCTCTCTTTTTCCCTTACTCAGTTGAGTGACGAAGTCCTCACGTCACGAGTTGAAACCAGCTTTTCATTGATAGAAAATATTTATAAAAAATATTTCTCCCATTGAAAAAAAAAAGTTTCTTTCCATTGAGATTTGTTTTAACCTTTTTCTCTCTCTTTCCTGTAAGCAGTTGAGTGAGGAAATCTTTACATCTCTAGCCTACCTGGCTACACTTAGACCAACACTTAGTCATTACGACACTTCACTATTGGTGTACAATTATTGAAACGACACTTAGCTGTTCAACCACATATAGGCTTATACCCCACACAGATCTGTGTCAGTCTTTTCACCCCAGCGTGTCAACATGTCGTGGACGACAAACCCCACTGCCCAAAGGGAAGATGTGGACGCCTGGCTTAGAGGCATTACAGACTGCCTCACACCAAAGACAATTGAACTGTTATTATTTTTAATAATAATCATAATTCTGAGAAGATTCCTGACACACGATTCAAGCCAAAACCAAAACCACTTGGAACTAACCAAAATATCCTGTTCTCTAAGTAATGCCTTCACAGCCCAGCTGAAACTAAGCGACAAGCACATCACCCACCTCCAGGAGGAGCTGACACGTGCCCAGAGCCGCATAGACAAGCTGGAAGTGAAAGTCCAGGACGACTTCAAGCGTCAGACCACTGAATTCATGAGAGAGCTGATGCACACTCAACACTGCAAAGACCAGCTCAAAGGTGAAGCTCAAGACAAACTCAAAGTGTCCGACGAAGCGGAGCAAGAAACAAAGACACAAGTTGACAAGCTCCAAGAAGCCCTTGCAGTCACTGAACGTGACAAACAAGAATTAAAGACTGTCCAGAAACACCTGGTAAACCAACTCCAGTCTGCTGAACATCAGCTAGAGAAAGCCAAAGCTGACATTGAAAGTAAGAACTCTAAAATCACTGCTCTGGAAGACCACCTGGAAAGGTGCAGCACTGACATCGACCATCTGACCCAACAGCGAGATGACGTCAACGACGAGCTCTACGCGGTCAGAGATGAACTCCAGCACATTTTCCAACAGAAACCAGAGCCAAGAAGGGAGAGACCTCCCTCAGCATCACCCCTGCTGAGCAGAACAGAGTCCTCCACCCAAGAACTGGCATACAGTGAAAGAAGTGAATGGCCACAACCCAAAACGTCACCGGCCTTCACCACAGAACTGTTCACTGCCAACAAACGAAGAGAGCTCATCCAGGCAGACTCCAAAGCTGCACGTGGGATGACATTTAAAGATCTCAACCAGCTGGTTAAGAATATCACTCAGTTCAACCCGAACTCCACAGAGGGTCCCGACATCCAGGCCTACCTCCGAGATATCGACTTCCACCTAGAGGTGAGACCCCATATGACTGACAGAGACAGGTTATACCTCATCAGATCCACGTCCAGTCCAGAGGTACGAAGCTTCCTAGACCGACAACCTGCTAATGTCATGTCAAACTACCAGCTACTACGTGAGACACTGATTAAAGAATTTACAGGTCCAGAGTCAGAACACGGTGTGTTAATCGCCTTGGAAACCAAACAAGGTCGACAAGAGACTCCCCAAGCCTACTTCCACCGTTTTCGACAAGCTTACTTAGGTGCATATAGCAAACCTGAACTTGAAGAGGATGTGAACTTCAAAACCCTCTTCCTGAGAAACCTGCACCCTGGATTGAGTCATCATCTTGGTATCATGGCCTGCCCAGGCACAATGACAATTCAGCAGCTACATGACCTGATACACAAGGCCTACATCAAACAAAAGATGACCTCAAAGAAAGGTTTGAAAACATCCACAGTTTCAAACTCATTCAGCCAAGACACAAGCCTTGCACTGGAAGACACCCAGTGGCATGACAACATAACAATCCTTCGTAAGGAGCACAGAGAACGTGACTCCCATGCCGATGACACCTACCACACCAACCGCACTGAGTGTGCCCAAGAACAAGACAGTTTACCCTCAGAAGACATGGAGCGACTAATGAGGCAACTGCAAGTGTTCATCGAAAACAAGCTGAACACAGAGGACCAATGATCATCTGGTACACCTTCCTAAAGGAAGATGACGACCACCTGTTCTACAACAACACAGAACAAAGTGGTTTCTCACAGTCAACCACTGACAAACGCCCAGAGGTACCAGGAAACACCATCCTGGCTACCCATCACTCATAAAGAAACCACCAAACGAGCTCCAAACTCAAGAACCATGTGAGTGCTACAGCAACAACAGTAAGCACAGAAGGTCAGAAAGTCTGTCACAACCAGAAGGCATCACAAGAGGAAGGCAACAAAGGAGACCACGTTTTGCACTACAGCTTCACGCATCCATGCCAAACCACCTCCCAATGTCTGCCAGAGAACTTCCTGCCTTACTGGACTGACCCCCAGCAGATCATAGAAGATCCCTTTCCAAGGCAAAGATGCAACAAGCCCATCAAAGCTAAGCCATCAAGCAAAGGGGGGAGCAAGACAGACTGAAACAGATCTGACCATACATGCATGCATACATGCACTACACAACACCCCTAACATACTCACTATTATACAGAAGTTAACCACCTCTACCGTGCAAAACATCCAACAAATATGTTTTCCCCCACAGGTAGAAACTATCTTCAGAAACTAGCTTAACAACTTAGCTACACTTACCGTAGGAAACATGGTAACTACCCATCCAACAAGTACACCTGAGAACACCTCTCATTACATCATGATACCTGACAACTTAGCTGTGCAACCGTAGTTATAAGTCCTATCAGGAACACTCAACTGCTTTGTTTTGTTTTACTTCTTCCTTCCTTTCCTTCTTTTATTAGGTAAAATGCCTGTCCACCCCATAAGGGTCAAGGTTACCATATAAGGATTGACGCACCACGCCTGATGTTTGCAAGTCACCTTAAAACGAATGTTAGCTTAGAGAACTCCCTGCATCATTCGAATCAAATTTGAAAGGTAAATTGGTCTAAACCTAGAACAATCTAGAAGAGAATAAAACAAACAAAATCAAATTTAGTCACAAAGTTGATCAATCACCGTTTTAAAACAAACTAGAATAACGGTCCTAAAATTGAACTAAACTTTTTCCACATGATTGACTATATTGAGAGACTGAACCTGTTTAGGCCTAGATAATCTAATGCCCTGCACCAGTAAAGTGACCAGTCATGGAGGTGTTGTCTTGTTGTTTGCTGTGTGTGTTTGCTTCCTCTACCCGTTTCTCCAGCGTTCACCGATGTCTTCTTCTCAACACATCGCCGAACGAAGGGGGGATATGTAGCGACAACGAGAATGGACCCAAACACAATTGAAGCTTTTGGGACCAAGAGATGTCACGGGATAGGACCTACTAAATTAACGCCACGAGGTCAGGAGATCCCATGACAGAGATGTAAAACAGACTTCCCCCTTCTTGAAGACCGTTGAATGACCTCAGTGTTGAGATCCATTAAAACCCACAGAGACACGAGACTTTACATATCAAAATCCATAAAACTCATCCCAAAACAATTCTTGATGGACTTGATATAATCAAATATAATCGTTCAACCATATTTCTATGTGTTTCTACAATATATGACCCCTATGTGTCTATTATGCTTAGATCACATATAAATCATGTAATTGTATTATAACCGTGTGTACGAATGAAAGAGTACCGTGCTTCCAATCAAAAGAATCGTATGCCCTTAATTCAAAAGATGGCTTGATTGAAATCTGTGTAAAATGTTTATGGTCTTAAAATGGAAATTATGTCTAAACTAAAGCCTCTGCTCAGCTGCAGAGTAAAGCAAACCACAGATACCACATGATTTACGATGCGAGGGGGATGATGGAAAATACCCCCTTCTCAAACAACCTTACAAGTATCTTATTGTCCAAATTCCTCCAGGAGGCGGGACAAACATTTGAGTTTAAAATCTTAGACCCGAACACAGAAGTCGGGCGGGCTCTCTCTCTCTCGAAAAGGTCTCGGCAGAACAACAAGTCGGGTGGAGACAGCAGACGATGGTTGTGGTAGCCTAACCATGTAGACGCATAGAGACAAAGAACCCAAATTAAGATCAGAAGAACGGGTTCAACAGCTTCATTTCAAGCCATCTAACTCGTCTCACTTTCTTTCTTTCCTAAGTTTTCCTTTATTTTCCGTTGTGAGTCTCGGTTCTAAGTTAAGTTTTGCTGCAAAGTTTCGTTTTAACGTTTCAACTGCAAAGCCTGCTTCAACTTCAAAGACTTCATTCATCCGCGCCAACACGCCACGTGATTGGCCGCCCCAAGACGTCTCCAGGCACAGCCAGCCAAGCCACGGCCGGGAAACCCCCTTTGACGAAGCACCGCAAACAGGGAATTCCCCCAGCCACAAGGACATGCAAGTAACACTCCAGACTCTTAACTGAACTGGTGCATTAATGTAATATCTAATAACCTGCCTGAGAAACGATAGAAGGGTTAAATTAATGATTAATGGTTCGTTCAGGTCATGTCTTATAAGTGCATATAGAAACTTGGGATTTCACTATCTCACTCTTAAAACTCATTCTTTCCTCATCTCTTTCTTTCTGCAACTTGAATGCGTGTGCGTGTGTTTGTGTTAGATATTAGTTTTATGTTTTAGGATAATCAATAAAGTCTTGTTTATATTTGAAAAGATATTTGCCTTGTGTTGTGCTTGCACATTTAATGTCTTGTACTGTCGATCTAAAGTTACCTTGCTAATACATAGTGTTTCACTATAGATTGGATATTTATATCTGTGCCAAGGTTATAATTACGGCCCGTTCAAATTAACTCTAAACGAGTCATTTGCTCGGTTCCATAGTGATTTGGTCAAGATTCATTGCAAATCGATGAATCATTCCTTTTGAGCTAAATTGGCCTTCCTGCCCCCTTAAATACATTTTATGTATATTATTATTGATGTACATTCGTTACAAAAGTGCACCGTAAGTTATTGTCTTTCAAAAGCACGAGTCAACGAAATGAATTGTTTTTCAAACGAGTCATAAGCCGTTTCGTCGTGACGTCAAGACGAAACATTAGCCCGCCCACTTATTGCGTGCGCAGACACCAAGGAAACGTAAACCTCAAACCGGTAGCTGAGTCCTGTGGGCAGTCGCCCGGGGCAGCATTTTTTCATGTCACATGGGCACGAGCAGTTAAAAAAAAAAATCCTCTGCGGCGCGAAGCGGTTTTCTATTTTCTATTATTTCAATTCAATTATTGGCAATGGCGCACCTGCTTGCTGAGAAGGTGCCGTGCACAGAAGCTATGTCAAGGGGGTCTCCTACATGGAGGTAGCTCACAATGCAATGTTCACATATTGTGTCTTTTGCGCGCTCTGGAACATGTTAGTAGATAACATAAAAGACACTCCTTTAAAATCTGGCCATCATCTTTAATGTTATTAACTTGGTGAATTGATTTCATTGTGTATTAGTAGGCCTACTTTTTTAACAAGATTCTGTGTTTAACCGTGATCATTTTGGTCACTATATTCATGAAATGAAATGTTCATATAATTTCATCTCTAGTTATGATCAACTACTATAATTATGTGTTTTTACAGTAGCCTATAATATGCAAAGTAAAATTTTCTATAAAAAAAAAAAAATCTCTGATTCTGTCCTTTTCTCTGACATTTGCATCACTTACATTGTGTTATAATAATGATGGTGTCCCGCTTTGTTGTAAAAAATAAAAACTCAGAGAGGGAATAAGCTGATTTATGTTTACGTTCGTGCCCATAGCCCACAGCTCGGTGGTAAACACCCATTCAAGTCATTGTTTACGTTAACCCAATGCAGAAACATATTGATAAAGCACTGCAGTAGTACACCAAAGTATTGCTCTATTCTTTATTACAACTCCAAATAATAACAACGACAAACATTTGACATATTTCGAAACAATTGAGAGCGAACACATTGCTGTTAGATGGAGACCTAGAAGCTGCGCGGAGCGTACACAACACACACAACAAAATACGTATTGAGTATGCTACAAAAAACAACAACAGCAAAAATTATTAATAATACTTACAGGTTCTGATTCGGAGGAGGAAGAAACTGATCCATATAAACTAGTACTGACCCCTCCTTCAGTAACAAACGGCTTGTGAATCCAATGAAAGCATTTATGTTGGTGAAGCAATCGTAAGAAAAATGATGGGAACACAAGATTCGGGCTATTGCTCTGGTATCATTGTAAATATGAACTTTAACCTCTGATTCTTCACTCATCCCTGGGCAGTGAAAACAAACTCACTCTAGCTTTGCATTGTAGAACACAGCGTCTTCTCGATATGATGCTTAAGTTTTCACTTGACTTGCGCGCAATATGCTAATGTTTCGTCTTGACGTCACGACGAAACGGCTTATGACTTGTTTGAAAAACAATTCATTTCATTGACTCTTACTTTGAAGAGACAATAACTTAATATACGGTGCACTTTCAGGTTTAAAACTTTGCAGGATGTTTTCATTCACTTAGAGCTATATTACAAACTACATGAAAGGTCATTTTCCAAAATCCATGATAGGGGCCCTTTAAACAGCATGGATGCTAAAGCTGTATAATTTGACCTTGCTTTACAGGCACTTGCAGCAAGCAAGTTGTAGCTAGGGTTACGGACAGTGCGTGCACACTGCCGTGGAGCAGAGCGAGTGTTTTCAGTTCATTTCTACCAGAAAGACTCGGTAGATAGAATGATGTAACAAAGCATTAATTTATTGACAATTCATATAAGCAATTATTTATAAAGTTTTTTTGGCGTAGGCCCTTTCCGTAGTGCATAATCCGAGGGTAGCGGATCTGCATTTCCTGCCTGAAACCGACCCCCCGGGAGGTATAGGACAGGACCATCCTGGTGGTGGTGGGGAGGGTGGAGGTAATTGTTTGCGTCAGCGTCTGAGAAATCAAACATGTGTAAGTACCGATCTTTTATACAGCAAGTATTAGGACATGATTGGATAGATGTGAAGGTAATAAGTGACGTAGTAATTGAGTCTTCCTGGCAGAACTTATGCCAAAGCTTTCATTTCAATGGAAGTTGAGCTTTACGCTCACGCGCAATCATGAATCTCATCTTCCATAGGAATACATTTTAAAAAAGAAGCTCACTTGCTCTGCGCCAGTGTCCACGCACCGTCAAACATTAGCAAACATAGCGATGGCGTTATAGATGGTGTTATAGATGTCATAGCTGTTGACGTTGACTCATTCAAATCGGAGGTGTGGCGTTATTTTGACTTTACGAAGACTAATAATCACCACAGTAAGATGCCCCAGTCACCTCCGTCTGCATGTAAAAGATATTAATAGGCAATGTCAAAAGATATGAGGCTATGAGAGAAATACCAGCACGAGGGTGTATTCCAAAGAAGACTGAAGGAGAAAGCTGTTCTGTTGCAGAACCAGGTGTTGTATTTATTTTAATATCTCTTTCTCTAAATGTGTACATGTAATTTTTTAATAAATGGATGCACAGGGACTTCTTGCCCAGAACAGAACCATACCGCCAATCCAAAATGTATGCTAATGTCAATCGTATTTGACGATAGTGGTCCTGACAGAAATGTGTGCTCCCAGCATAATACTCACAGCACAACCAAATACAGAAACGTGCAGCAAATATCACAGACCACAACGGAAATGTTTCCAGAGGTGACGAACCCGGCTGGGACGTGCTTACAGCTCAAAGTGTACTTTTTTTTGCAAAACATAGACATGTTTATGACATACAACTTTGTATACAATATACAAAATGTATTAACAATATGTTTTATGTCATCAGAATACTACTGAGAAAAGAACAATAAGCTGAAAACTAAAATAAATAAATGAGAGAAAAAGACTATGGGGGAAAGATATTAATCTATATACATCAGTTACATTGTCCAAATTTTGTCATGTTATGTTTAAATAAGTTTCATTAGAAATGTTCTTATGAAAATGGTCCAAATATGAGACGGCAAGTTTTAAAGTTGAGACATTCACACACAGATATATAACGCATATTTTAAAAACTTTTTTTCTATAAAATGTATATTTTATTTGCAACAGTTATGTTAACAGCAATAATAAGATATTTTTGATAATAACAGCTATTCAGCTGATGGACACCGTGCTGCGTTGTCATGGGAACATCCCAGGTGAAACTAAAGAATTACATTGTCTTTCGTTGCTCCCTTAACTGATGAAGATGTTTTCTTAATTTGCCTGTGTTTTCTTCAGTTGCAGCGCGTTGAGCTCTCTTGGCCCCCGTAAGTTAGGGTGGCTTTCTTCTCTAAAAAAAATAGAATGAGAAACATGTTGGTTGTATCATTTTCAGATTTGAGAAGGATGTTGGTTATATCATTTTCAGTTTTTAAATATATTTAATATACAGAATATAAAAAAAAAAAAATCTAAACACAATTTAAATTTGTCTTACTCAAAGAATTAGCATATCGCATATGAAATAACGAGTGATCGCATTTCGCATTTTTCATCAAAATGGTGTGCAGCCCTACATTCCAACATACTGTTACTCACTTATCAGTTACTCAGATGTTAACACTTGTCATTGCCATATGCTTGTGCTCAAATAAAACAACAGCACAGAACTAATGTGCATTGACTAAACAACTTGCCACATTAATGTTTGGTCTCAGTGTTGCCCCCACTGTGTGTGTGTGAAGACACTCAGCCGGGACAAGGCTCTCTCAGTGTGTTGAAGTGCTCTACATCTGTGAGCTAGTACGAGGCAGCGACGGCCCACCCAGATGGCGGTGCAAGTGATGCCAGTTGTCCCGGCACAAACATTGACAACTGCTCTCCCCCACACTACTGTTACTCTCCCCAGCTCCAAATGTCCAGCTTCTCCCTTTTACGTCGGAACAGTAAATGTCAACAGATCAGACCTATATGCTTATTTAATCCCATCCAAATTAGAACTCTTTCCTCAAACAAAAAGTGTCATACCGCCCAGTCTTGTCTTGGTTAAACCTTGACCTGTTTGTTTTTTTTAGCATAAAGGGAACTGGAGTCTTTTTGTTTTTGTCATAACCATGCTATACTCCTATTTCCATGCACACCCAGCAGCCTGGCCAGCAAGGCCTGATGTCACACTTTGAAATTAGTTTCGAAGGTGTAGTGCAATGTTCTGAGAATGACTCGAGAATGAGATCTATTCTTCTTGAAGCCTTTTTTTTGTGTTGAGCATGCGTTGAACAAACACAATGATTTTTTGACAAGCTTTGAAACAACTACCTTGTATAAGCTCCTGCCAGCTGCTTTCGGACAGGAAACTGACAATTTTGGGACACATTTACCAAATACAATTATGACATGCTTTTGACGTTTAAGATTATTTATTGAGACAGTATGATAATAACTAATTACATTATTTGTTTATTATTTGACACATATCAAGAATAATGAGTAAATCTTTTCATTTGAAACTGTTCTGGGAGATGTCAAATAAGCTCAAATGCCATGCATATTGCTCTTTAAAAATGCTGAATATCTCTTATTATATATGCTTGCCAACAAACATAGTCCTCATTCAGCACACATGAATAATTCAGAGCTTTAGCCCACATTTATTCACTCATGTTTACGGTCATACGTAAGGCATGGTGTGCATTTGTGTTCATTCGCCAATATTCTTTAGCCTAGTTGAGTGAACAACAAAATCACCATTACTGTGACATCACTGGGACATTTTATAATAACTGTCAATACAATATCAAACATTATTTCATTATGTAATGTAGAGCAGAATATGAACCTTAATGTTTGTTGATGACATCAATCACAGTTATTATATAATGTTACATTATTTGAACTTTTTAACATAAACAAAATCTCCACTGCCATAAAACATGCTTCAGATTTTGTGAGACTATTCTAGTGTCCATATTTTTGGAGGCCAGTGGGCAGCGATTTCTAGGTCAGGCGTGGAGTTCCACATCCAGCTGGGAAGATTTTCAGCAGAAAGGCCTGTCATTCCATATACTAGTGAGAGCTGAGACAATTAGAAAGCCAACCGTTAGACTCCAGCTCTCAAGAGAAATAGCTATTTATGGCACCTTGTGTAAGATCTATGCCCGCAGGTCAACATTTTCCCTTGCATTTGACTCATAAATAGAGTTGGAGGAAATCAGCAGTCTGGCCTAAAATGGAAAGTCCAGATGAATTAAACAGGCTTTTTTTAAATTCATTTTTAAATTGACACTGACACAAGTGATCAAATACAAACCCCACCCAGTCTTCATTCAAACAAGAACACAATGTCTTGGCCTAATTTCTGTCATGCTTGTTTCTCAGAAATAACTGAAACTACTGCTTGATCCAGTGAATTCAGGAAGTTACCTTTGTTAAACCCTTTTTCATTCCTGTTGTTTCAACAGATGTTATTAATTATGTTTTTACTGTCACTAATGGTCTTTTCAGCTGGAAACTGCAGTGAATTGTATGTATAGGTACGTTTTTCAAAATGAGCTTTTCAAAAAAATTAACTGACTTTGTTCATTCTCAAGTCAAACACAGAAGCCCACGCTTAAAAAAAGCAGATAGTTTCCACCAAGGTTATAATCGTTAACGAAAACGAACTAAAAAACGAAAACTAGGTGGGAAAAAACATTGTCGTTAACTGAAATAAAAATAAAAACGAGGCATTATAAAAAAACGATAACTAACTAAAACTGTAATGTGTGTTTGGCAAAACTAACTAAAATAAAATTATATAGAAAATGTCCTTAGTGTTCGTCTTTGTCAATGTCTTTAATTTTTTAACGCTATATAAAACACGCAGTGTATTCGTTCAGCTGCATTTTCCTTTGCCTGCTCTCCCTCCGTCTCTCTGTCACATGCACGCGCTTACACATACAGCCCCTCCCCTCCGTGCACACCACGTGCGCCTCCATGAAAACGAGGGTTCGACATTTAAAGGGGTCATGGCATGGTTTTTTGTTTTGTTTTATTATGTTCCCTTAGGTGCAATTATAGTATTACTATAGTTTTTTTTACAAAAAACTTTTAAAATGTAGTGATTTATGACCTTTTCCCACCCTGTTTCTCCCCCTCTGATTCAAACAGTCTGTTTTGGGGGCGTTTCCCCTTTAAGACTTCAGTGTTAACACCCACTGTTATGATTGGCTAACGTCAGTGCTGCTTATGCATAAATTATTAACGTTAATCATTTTGTATCACATGTAGACTACACAATGCTCCACCACGTGAAACTTCGGTCTTCCAATCTTTTACCATCGTGTCAATTCTCAATTGATTTTGATTCATATGCGTGAGGGAGGGAGGGAGGGGGAGAGAGAGAGAGAGAGAGAGAGAGAGACAGTTTGAAGGCGCGCGCGCGGCCGGGGCTCGCTCGCTCTCTGCTCGTTCTTTCAGTAACATTCCCTGTCACACTCATCTCACTCACCGTTCAAATAAGGCTTTGGCGCGCTGCATATGCTGCAAATAAACTGCATCCGACTGCTTTCCCTGACGTCTGGATCGTTCGGCAGCGTATTCAAACACTCAAACAGGAACAGCACATCTGCGTGGCATAGCAATCTTCTTGTAAACAGACCCACTCGCTGCACGTCGAGTCATCGACTGAACACATGTGGGCGCGAGCCGCACGACAACGATGCGGAATGATGCGATTGCGTAGTTGTCTTGTGCTGGAGGCGGTCATATGCAAACGACTGGTACGTCACTTCGCACCGATACGTCACTTCTAACCATGGATCCAGAACGAGCTGTATTTAGAGCTTGATTAAATAAATGCTTCGTTTATAATGGGGAGGACGTCTTAAGCTATGAAACTTGCAGGAAGTTGTAATAGTACATAGATCTCTTATATACCAAAAGATCAAGGCAAATTTGGTTTCTCATGTCATGACCCCTTTAAAGCAAGTCACTGAAAGCAAGTTCGTGAAAGGTTGGTATCTCGAGAACACCTTTACACAATCACACATTAAAAAGTGGTGTAAAAATATTTTAAATTCTGAATACAGTTTTGTCTGTGTTAATGTCGACCCGAGAACGATTGCGCCTTTAGAAAGTTAACTAGTCGCAAATTTGAGGTAAAATGCACTTTGTCGATGTCAAATATTAAATAATGTTATGTCATTATTTTACTCTTACACTGAATGTTTGCTGCTTCAATCCAGATGAGTATTGTGTTGGCCTATATGGTAAATTTAGTTGTACAGCTGTGGGATTTGTATAGGGTGTGAATTTTATATTGAAGATATGTAGATTTTTGGTTGAAAGACACAAAAAAAAAAATTAAAAGCTGTATTTGAAACAGCTGAATTTGAAACAGATGATTCATTAATGCAAGGAACTTACATTCTTTTGTTTACCATGTTGGGACACAAATGTTCTTTTCTCAGATTGAGCTCCCTGACACTCTGACAGCATTGTCTTGTGTGGCTCAAAAATGGGTTGAATACATTCTGTTCATGTATGTCTTCTTTAGTCTGTTGGCTATTTAGTTTTTCTCCTGGCATACGTCACTTACACATTTTGCACTTACTGCGGAGTCTTGTGTAGACTGTTTACATATTTGTGCCCATATGTACATTTTATGTACTGGTTTTATTGTTGAATAGATATTTCTAAAATTGTATGTTTATGTTGAGTTATTACACAATTCTTTTTCTGATCTTTTTGAATCTTGCCCCTGACAAATAACAAAAATTTTCAAAAAGACTAAAACTAACACTAAAACTAATAAAAACTAAACTAAACTAGCAAACCCACTTTAAAAACAAATTAAAACTAAACTGAATTTGAAAACAAAAATTCAACAAAAAAACCCCCCCAAAAAAACTAATGAAAAATTCAAAACTGTAATAACCTTGGTTTCCACATCACCATCTTATATTCAAGATTTTTACAATTATATTGGATCCAGGTTCTTTTGATTGAATCTTTTTCCCTCCTTTTGGGGACTCATCTATCATATCAATCAAATAGTCCTCAAGCCCCTGAGAAAACATCCGCCATTGCATTGCTGATAGTACCTCACAATGAGATGCTTGTTAGTGATTATTAGGGTGACATGCTTACCACAGGACATGCAGATGACTTGTGAGGTTTTGCAGAGATTTGAAGATGTGCCACCATTCAATAAAAATACAGTATTTCAATTATAATATTTTCTTAGTAGGAGATGTTTTTAATACATTGAGGAAGAATCTAAATTTCCCTTTTTTTTCTTAGCTTGTGTATGCTGCACAAGTAAAATAATAAATACATTGTAATATCAGTAAAAAAATAAATTTAAAAAAAATTGTCATTTTAACCATAAGGCTAATGAAAAAGTGGAAAATAGTTATCTAAAACATTATTATTACTATTCTTGGTGCATTTTAAGTGGACATCAGGGAAAAAAGTATGAGGTGGCCTAAGGCATACCGAGATTGATTCTATTAGGCAATGGTAAATGTAAGAGCTGAAAATAAAGCTAGGTTGAGTCTCTGTGGGCCAGTGGGTTGAAACACAACAGTTTCAATAAATAAGCTAAAGTAAACCTAAAAAGTATTGTATTTACTTGTGGTACCCATATTGTAAAATGTGGTACCCATCAGTATGCAGATATATAAGACCATAATAAATAACTTGATAATTTGCAGCTGTGTACAACTATTTTCCTTGGAACAAATACATTAATTATACAAGCTCATAGCTATTGGTAAGAAATAATAATTATTTTGTTTATAACTGTTATCCTTAAATATTCTGACAGTGAGACTTAATAACCACAGGCTACTCACACCCACTGTATAAAAAAATGCCTAAACACAGGTTAAAAACTATACGCACCTTCACAAAGAAACTGACATAATTGTATAACAAAAATGACTTACATATTCCTTTACCCATCTAATAAATCTAATGCAATATAAATGACTATAACATATTCAATATATAAATATTCAAAATTTCTGCCCAAACCATGGTAAATTACTACAGTATGCATGGTAAATGTTTGTAAGGGTGGTGATTAGGGGATTTAAAGTCGTCTTATTTTGTTCATGGCACAATGTTTCTCCTGCTTTCTTCATCAGACTTGTTGGGAATGTTGAGACTGTTTCCTCCGAATACTAGTTAAATCTTCAAGTGATTTGTGGTTTGTAACAGAGAGGTGTCTGTCGAATTGAAACGCTTCCCACTGGTTGTCGCAATGCTGTTTAATAATAGTGTCCGGGTCTGGGACCGGAAATAAACGCAACTCCGTGCTGGGCCGTGTTGAAACAACTAGCCTAGTGAAACTACTGAAAACAGCGCTATTTGTTGTTACTGTACTGACCGAAAAACTGCTTCAGATTATTCAGTGAAGGTCCAAACGAATCCGAATAGTTTCAGACCGTTATGCAAGCACGTTTAGAAAGAATCTAACCAAAAGAATGATTAATTCACAAATGATTGGTATTGCTAGTTCAGTCGACAGAAATATGGGACACACATAACAACTGCTGAAATATTCACACGTAAAACATTCCTCAGGTCAATCGGAGCGTGTATCAAAGTAAATTAGCCGCACCGCCAGGAAAAGAGGAGGAGGGAGGTTGGTGCCGTCGGGCTGGATGGAGTTGATTCGGTGTTGAATATTAGTCTAACAAAAAACACACACAAACTTAGGTTTAGAGAGGAAATACCTAGACTACAGAAATCCTGTTGGACGGCTCTTAATTAATCAAAATGATAAGGCTGGAACCCAAAGGATACAGACTCCATCAAGGCCACCCCATCTGATCTGGAGAGGTGGCTAAGAACTGTGGACAACTCTGGGCTCCCCGGGAAATGGCCTGGATGTGTAAGGCCTGGATCTACCTGCATGTTATCCTCCAAACAATCCTCTGGCACCTACTCATCTACAAAGTCCCTTTGATTGTAGTGGAAGGTTTTGAGCGTAGAATGAACAGCTATCCACGCAGATGGTTGGGTGTGCTACGTAGCTTGAGCAGTATTGGGTTGTAGGGCAACAGCAGGCTCTCATTCAGCTCCAGTAGGGAGGAATTCATCATTGCATGGGCATGAGAACATTTGCAGTATTCGGGGTCAAAAGATGCTAATGTGTCCGGAGCAGGCATTGTCCTGAGGACAGGGAGGAATTGGAAGGCAACTGAGGCAGTCCAATAGGCAGAAGCTTGGCTGAAGCACAAGGCTTTCATCGGGACTGTGGCACAGGGTAGGGCTGGATTCTGAAGTTCAACACCAACCCGTTGCAACACTAACAGCGAGAAGGAAAGGTCAAGGTTAGCGCAAGAAGAGGTGCGTGCTTCAGTGGAGGACGAACGAGCTAGCAAGCAGGGTTGTAGCAATGAAGAAACAGGGTGTCAGGATGAAGTTGGAGCAGACAATACAGACAAACTGGATATATGCAAATGGAACCCTCAGAGGAACAAGTTTTCGATTCAAGGGGTGTACAACGTCCTCCCAAGCTGTTTGTTTGGGGCAAGGTAGAAACTCCAGCATGCACCCTGATAGGCAGGCTCTCTTGAACACATCTTGAGCAGTTGCTCCTGGGCAATGGCCGTTATCGCTGGTGACATGATCAAGTCCTCAAGACCTTAGCTGACGCAATCAGCTGGGGGATTAGCGAGAGCAGAAGCACCAACACTTCAGCCAGGATGATTGCAAAAACAACCCTGATGGCTTGCTCTACACAACACGAGACTGGGTGATGACAGTTGACCTGGATAGACAGCTGAAAATTCCAGCACACATCACCCAGTCCATGCTTAGACCAGACATCATATTGGAGTCTACGGCTTATGCTACTAGAGCTAACTGTGCCTTGGGAGGAGAGGATGGAAGAGGCACAGGAGAGAAAAAGGGCAGAAGTATGAGGGACTGCTGGAATGGGTGGGAAACCAGGTGGATGACAGTGGAGGTGAGTTGCTGAGGATTTGCAGGTCCTTCCTTCAGCGAGGCTTATTGAATGCTGGGAATGACTGGTGCAAGCCGGAGAAGAGCCATTCTTTTGTGTATGGGTTTACAAGAATCTACAAAACTGATTTTTTTTATTTGATTGAAACACTAAAATTATTTTTTACTCCAATTTAATATAAACATTCAAACTGTGGCTGTAATAAACACTTTCTTGGTACTTGATTTATTCAAACATAGTCTACATTAAATTAATATGTAATATAGTGCATATTTTTTATCAACATGCTTCTCTCTTTTTTTCTAACTAATGATCTGTGAACTTTGAATGGCTTTCCTCAGGAAATGTAACATTATGTGGCATATTGTTTTTGTGGCATAAGCTCTTTATTGTTTCTCTGTAAATATTGTTTGGATTATTTGAAGGCTTTGGAAGTTTTGCAGAGCACTACCTTTACACTAAAGTGTTGTTGTGTTGCATTATATAATCTGACATGTTTTAATTATTTCTTATTGCTTAGCCATGATCTGGACTACCTCAGCTGCCCTTTTAAATCATTTTTAAAACTGACATAGAGAGTGATTTTTGTGAGAGGATATACAATGTAATATAATGCCAGTAGGCGGAAAAAATGCTTAGTAAAGTCTTTTGCTTTCCTTTAGTTTTACAAACTGTGGTATGGGTTTTGGAGTAAATTATTTTCTCATTGAGTATAAAAAATTCACAGGCACAGAATTATTTCCTGTAGTTCTGCTAGTTTTAAAGCCATGTAAGCATACTCTCTCTCAAACAATTATTGTTCCTGATGATGCTTTTAACCACTTACTATCAGTTTTTTTATGAAACGCATAGATCAGCTTCTCTGTTCACTTGTACTTGCGTCAGCACTTATTAGCTCTATGATTGGAATAAGTTGAAGAAACGGTGAGAGTGATGGAAAAATTGGGAAAGGGGCAGATGAGAAGGCCATAGTGACAAAAATCAGTATGGTATATTTATTGACACCTGTCAGGAGTGTCTTGTCTAAATACATAAATACAAGCAAAACAGATGCGCTTGTTGTTTTGTTAATTTGGGTATGAGGGGCAAGTGACTTATCATTAAGAGAAATACTTAACTGTGTTTTTGTCTCTCCTGCTTATTGAAGATTTAAATGCCAGATGGTATGTTTTGGTGATGGGCTAGAAATATTGAATATGACATATGATGGCATGCCAGGCAACGCTGTGTCCCATGGTGGTTGACTGTGTTTGTCAGTTTCTATTTTTGTGTGTGTGACAGACTCAGCAGACACACAGCCCTCTCAGACAGCTGAAGCCTAGCGGGAATCTTTGTTCCCTTCCTTTGGCTCTGAGGTTCCCATGGGGATAATGTTTCTGAGACAGTCAAGGCCTTTATATGACCAACAGGATCTTCAAAACATTATGAGCACTCAGGTTACCGAGTGCCAAAAAGATCTGATTTTGGACCAGTTCCTCAGTCTAAATTATGAATTTGTTGCGCTCATGAGCGCTCTAGGTTTGGTTCTGTATTACTGAGCCTTTCTCATAGGGCAAAGTGACTATAGAGTTGGGTATCATTTGAATTTGAGCTATTCTGTTTATCTTTTCCAATTCTTTCGATTCTAGTAAGTAAAAACATTTAGTCAAACATCTTTGTCATCATTTAGTCATACATATTTATTGTCTTTGGCAAAATGTTTTGTTGCAGCTGATTTCCATGAACAAAATCAGCAGCCTACAAAAAATCAGCAGCCAAACCAAATCAGCAATGCTTTTTGCGTTTTCTTGCATTTGAAAACGGTTTGAAATCACATTAAAATGCAAACACAAGAATCAATAAGTGGAGTACAATTTTTATTTCATTACAAATGTCTGATTCCTTATCTTAAGTATCAAATTCCAGAAATGTGGAATCCATTTTCAATTCCTAACCCTAAAAGTTACCCTTTTTAATACTGATCTATACAAACATATAACCCCCAAATAAAACTTAACGTATTTGTCTTCCAGACTGTTCCGCTTTTGTCAGTATGCTTTTTTTCTCCTTGTCATGAATTGTTTTTTATGTGTGTATTTCTAGATATTGACATGAAGAAGGACATAGAGGTGCTGATAGCAGAGGAACGTGCTGAGATCATCTCTAAATATAATAAGGTAAATTGTGCCATTTACTCTCACTTTTTTTAAAATCAGATATTCACTGAAAAAGTATGAATACTGTGACACTTTCTGTAACTTATTCAAGTTTGCCTATTTCCTTTAATGTACAGTTATTAATAAAAATGTCTGTTCCAGAATTGGGATTACTGTAGATACACTACCATTCAAAAGTTCAGTAAATAAATGAATACTTTTATTCAGCAAAAATGCATTAAATAGATCAATAGTGACAATAAAGTTATTTATGATGTTACTTAAAATGTATCAGTGTTTTAAGCAGCACAACTGTTTACAACAAAAAAATAAGAAATGTTTCTTAAGCAGCAAATCAGACTTCTGAAGGATCATGTGACACTAAAGACTGCAGTAATGCCATCACTTACCATCACAAGATGAAATTACATTTAAAAATATTACTTTTTTATTTATTTTTTACAGTATTTTTGATTAAATAAATGCCGCCTTGGTGAGCATCAAAGACTTAAAAAATCTTACCAACCCTAAACTACTGAACACTAGTGTAATTATTCGATTTTGAATGGCAAAGTGTTTTAAAGATGTTTATGCTGAGCATTAGATTTGATTAGCTGGGATAATGTATTATTGTACTGTATGTTGCTGTATGAATTTTGAATGTTGTAGATGTTGTTTCTTTTGCACTGTGTTGTCTACCTCTAACATCTGAGGTTATTCACATGTGCTATGACCTTTGTGGCTGCTGAGTCAAGTTGGTTTTTATTTGTATAGCGATTTTCACAATACATATTGTGGTAAGGAAAACTCCCTTAGATATGTCAAGAGGGAAACAAAAACGTAGGGAGGTGTTAAAGGCTTATGTGTTAGTGCAACAGACATAAGATTTTTTAAAGTGTTTGTGGTTTATATGGATGATATGGTGATCAATTTGACCATGGCATTCTCTAACAGACTCATCTGAAATTGGGGGAATACTGGTACTATAATCCCCGGCTGTCTGTCACACATCACTGCTTTCTTTCCACTCTTCTCTCCACCATGGGGTTGAGAAGAGGGCAGGAGAGCAGCAGCCGTCCCCCCTCAGGGAATTAATCCACACCAACTGGAAAAGCTTTTAAACGTCAGCTGCACTCAATGGCATTGGTTTTATGACAAAAGTTGGGACACATTTGTTTGCATTTAGTAATTTCACTAGGATGTTTTGCGAGCCACTGACAAGTGTGTGGAGAGCTGTGGGCTAGAGAGTATATTACTGCTGCTGTTTTCCATAATTGCATCGACCACTCAGCAACACATTTAAAATGACAAGTTCCAGCATAGAACGGCCACTTATAACATACAAACAAAATGAAAACTTAAGGTCGACTATTAGAAATGTTTCCCCCTGTAGTACAGTAGATGCATAGCTGGAGTGGGATGGAGACAAAATCAGTCATGGCAAAAAGTGATGAGGCATAGATTCAGATCACCAATGTGTAATCTGTATCACAAACATCTGTGATAATATAGATATTCAGTGAAATGACGACATTTAATATGAACCCATTGTGCAAAAATGTGTTGCATATATTTATTTGTTTTATTTACAGTTTATAAAAACGGTAAGGTGCCCAAGTGTATTAAAGTAACATTTACTTGCTTGCTTACTTATTTTAAAACTCAACCACCTAGTCAGTTCAAATAAATGCAGAATTTTATTTGGCTCACAGTCACACACAGTTAACTGCCTACTGTAATCACAGATTTACTGCTGCCATGATCACTAGGAAATTTGATTTCATATTTCTACATTTATTTCATATTCATAATATTATCATTTTATAATTTTGTAATTATATCACAGCATAGCATTCAATGTGTTATTACATTAGCATTATTTATATAATTATGAAAAGAATATAATCACTCACTAAAGTTTAGAACTTCAGAACTGTTGCCTTTAAAGATGCTTAAAAGTGGCCTGGAATTGGATGAATTGTTGCACCTTTGATAAACTCTACAAAGTCTATGTACAAATCATACAAATACCTCGGACTGTGGCTGGATAACAAACTGGACTGGACAACACACACAAGCCATTTGTACAGGAAGTCACAGAGCAGGCTGTACTTCCTGAGGAGACTGCGCTCTTACATCTGCAGCAAACTGCTGTGCATGTTTTACCAGTCTGTGGTCACCAGTGTCCTCTTCTACACTGTGGTGTGTTGGGGGGGCAGCATATCCAAGAAGGACACCCACAGGCTGGATAAACTGATCAGGCGGGCCGGCTCTGTGATCGGTATGAAGCTGGACTCACTGGTGATGGTGGCAGAGAGGAGGACGCTGGACAAACTGCTGGACATTATTGACAATGCCAGCCACCCTCTGCACACCATCATCAGCACTCAGAGGAGCCGGTTCAGTGGAAGGCTGCTCCTTCCAAAGTGTCGGACTAACAGACTCAGGGACTCCTTTGTCCCTCATGCAATCAGACTCTATAACTCCTCACTTGGGGGGAGGAGAAAATAGGGCAGAGAGGACAATACATATACATACATACACACATACATACACATATGGACTTACATTATACCTGGTCATTATATCACTATAACACTGGACTCAACACTGACACTTTTTAAAATAATTTATGGTTGTTGACATTTGATTATTCTGATTAATGTTATTATTATTATTGTACTGTATTGTTGTATTATATTAGTGTGTTTTCTCTTTTTCTCTATTGTTCGTTTTCCTCTTGCCAAAAACTGCTGCTGGAATTTTCAATTTCCTTGCGGGAGTCATCCCAAAAGGATTAATAAAGAGAAGTCTAAGTCTAAGTCTAGTCTAAGTCTACAAATGAGACAAAATAAAGTATTGGCTCATGTGTGTATTTCAGGGTAGAGACGCAGGAGTTCAGATCGATCCTTGGGAGGATGCAGACTACAGCATATACAGAGTTACGGATCGCTTTGGATTTCTTCAGTAAGTCCTGGGTAAAAACCCAGCATTCAGTTTCCATATTGTCAAGTGAAACATGCATTAACTCATATGCTCTTAAATCCAGGGTTCCCATGGGTCATGGAATTTCTGGAATGTCATGGAATTTTAAAAGGTCTATTCCAGACATTGAAAGTCAGGGAATTTAGTTTGTTGCTTTAAATTTTAGTTTCCGTTTATCAAAATGTAATTTTTCTATACCGATTTTTAATTTTTTGTAATAAAAAAAATAAAATAAATTATTGTGTGTGTTTCACACATCTTTCTGTATTGTTGTGCTTAGGCTATTTTGAGCGCTATATTTATTTCCTTCCCGCTCAATTGGAAATCTCTTAGTTAACACATAGCTGCCAACTCTCACGCATTGGCCGTGAGACACCCGCATTTGAATGGTTTCACACACCCCACCCCCGATTTCTCACGCTGAAGTGTCAACCCGGTCTGTAAAATGCCTGAAAGATGAGTTTATCTATAGATCTACGTGTTGAGCCACTCGTGATCGACTAGTTATACCGCAAATTAGTTAAAATCTCCCGGAATCTAGAGCGAGTGTGCATGCGAGACTGTGCTCTTGGCCGTAGCCAGCTATGAGGTCACCGAGGTCCGGACCTCTGTCACCTTCAAAAATAAAATTTCAAGCTCTTTGAATGATTAATTAGAAGTTTAAACCACCTCATATGAGGGTTTGCAATTCATTTTGCTGCGCAGTGAACGGGGCTTTGAGAGCGCTTTCTGAGGGCACGAGTGCCAGATCCTGTGTTGCCAGATCCACTAATGGAAAGGTGTTAATTTTCACACTGAATATGGCTTAGAGCTTTTTATTTTGAACTCTCAGAGTGCACCAAATTGATAAATTTAACATTTAAAAAGCACAACATTTTCTTACGGGGGAGCATGCCCCCGAACCCCCCTAGAGGGACAGAGGTCCACTCACTACAGCTTTACCAAAAAATTCTGTGAGAAACACTGGTATTGCTTTTCACAAACATCTACGTGTCTGTCTATTTGAAAGTTTAGGCTATATGGAGTGTATATTGCATTTGTGGATGTTATTATAGCACAATTCTTTACTCCTCACCCCGGACCTCACTAATTTTCAAACACTGGTTACGGCCTTGACTGTGCTTCAAATCGCGTAGCGCGCTCGCACGGCAGAGAGACCTTGCGTAATACAGAGAGTAGGATTCCTGTCCATCATCGCACAAGCTGCACCTGTTTTGCCGTTCATTATAGGTCATGGAAATTCATCTTTTTAGTCAGTGAAAGTCAGGGAAAAGTCAGGGAATTTGACATTTGGTTTAGAGTGGTAACCCTGTAAATCCCTGTAAAGCTATTTTTATTTTGTCTCAAATTGTCACTCATAATGTCAGTGTCTTTTTTCATTCATTGCATTCATTGTCTGTCAGCATATGTAAACATAAAGCAGCGATTTAAGACTATAATGCTGTTGGAAACAAATTAGTTTTCCCTTATATATGCAAATTTGGAATTTACTAGACATACACTCACCTAAAGGATTATTAGGAACACCTGTTCAATTTCTCATTAATGCAATTATCTAATCAACCAATCACATGGCAGTTGCTTCAATGCATTTAGGGGTGTGGTCCTGGTCAAGACAATCTTCTGAACTCCAAACTGATGTCAGCATGGGAAAGAAAGGTGATTTAAGCAATTTTGAGCGTGGCATGGTTGTTGGTGCCAGACGGGCCGGTCTGAGTATTTCACAATCTGCTCAGTTACTGGGATTTTCACGCGCAACCATTTCTAGGGTTTACAAAGAATGGTGTGAAAAGGGAAAAACATCCAGTATGCGGCAGTCCTGTGGGCGAAAATGCCTTGTTGATGCTAGAGGTCAGAGGAGAATGGGCCGACTGATTCAAGCTGATAGAAGAGCAACTTTGACTGAAATAACCACTCGTTACAACCGAGGTATGCAGCAAAGCATTTGTGAAGCCACAACACGCACAACCTTGAGGCGGATGGGCTACAACAGCAGAAGACCCCACCGGGTACCACTCATCTCCACTACAAATAGGAAAAAGAGGCTACAATTTGCAAGAGCTCACCAAAATTGGACAGTTGAAGACTGGAAAAATGTTGCCTGGTCTGATGGGTTTCGATTTCTGTTGAGACATTCAGATGGTAGAGTCAGAATTTGGCGTAAACAGAATGAGAACATGGATCCATCATGCCTTGTTACCACTGTGCAGGCTGGTGCTGGTGGTGTAATGGTGTGGGGGATGTTTTCTTGGCACACTTTAGGCCCCTGAGTGCCAATTGGGCATCGTTTAAATGCCACGGCCTACCTGAGCATTGTTTCTGACCATGTTCATCCCTTTATGGCCACCATGTACCCATCCTCTGATGGCTACTTCCAGCAGTATAATGCACCATGTCACAAAGCTCGAATCATTTCAAATTGGTTTCTTGAACATGACAATGAGTTCACTGTACTAAAATGGCCCCCACAGTCACCAGATCTCAACCCAATAAAGCAGGGATCACCAATCCTGGTCCTGGAGGGCCGCTGTCCTGCAGAGTTTAGCTCCAACCAGGTTTAACACCTCTGCCTGGAAGTTTCTAGTATGCCTAGTTGACCTTGATTAGCTGGTTCAGGTGTGTTTAATTGGGGTTGGAGCTAAACTCTGCAGGACAGCGGCCCTCCAGGACCAGGATTGGTGACCACTGCAATAGAGCATCTTTGGGATGTGGTGGAACGGGAGCTTCGTGCCCTGGATGTGCATCCCACAAACTCCATCAACTGCAAACCTATCAATATGGGCGAACATTTCTAAAGAATCCTTTCAGCACCTTGTTGAATCAATGCCACGTAGAATTAAGGCAGTTCTGAAGGCGAAAGGGGGTCAAACACAGTATTAGTATGGTGTTCCTAATAATCCTTTGGGTGAGTGTACACTACTATTTAAAAGTTTGAGGTCTGTCATTTTTATTTTTTACTTTGAAAGAAATTAATATTTTAATTCAGGAAGGATGCATTCAATTGATAGTGACAGTAAAGACAAAATGTTACAAAATAGTTTATTTAAAAACTTTTCTTTTGAGTTTTAAAAATATATTTAGAAATGTTTTTGAGCAGCAAATCATCATCATATAATAATTTCGGAAGGATCATGTGACACTGAAGACTGGAGTAATGATGCTGAAAATTCAGCATTTCTCTCAAATGAATAAATTGAATTTGTTGAGCTTGAGATTTTTTTCAAAAACATGTTAAAAAAAAATCGAACAGACCTAAACTTTTGAACGCTAGTGTACTTTGAGGTTTTAATTATGTCTGAACACATCTGACACACAACCTCAGTACTAGTTACAGAGAGTCTACTCAGGGTCTAAACCTAATCCCATCCAAACAGGAATGTTTGTGATTGTATGATAGTATTACTTGGTATAGTGTTTTTACCTGTTTGTTTTTCCCACAGTGAAGAAGAATTACCCACACCCAGTGCCATTGAAGAGAAGGTAATGTAGACATACACAAATTAAGCATGTAAATATAGTATACAGGTGATGTACATTCAAACAGCATGTGAATATCCTATTGAATTAGTATTTTGTAGAATGGTGGGAAAGATGATGATCACAGACAGAAACACAAAAGAAAACATAAAGCATCACAGACTGAATCAGTAGCAGTGTGGAGACTCTTTTGTAAACAGGCTTATGGGGACCTTCAGATATGAGTGTTTAGTATAAGAGTGTGTGGCAGACACAGCTGGACTGTCTGGAGGTGTGTTGCTATGTGACATTCACAGCGTGGAGGTGGCAGATGCATTTTCCAGCTGACATTTGTGTTGTGGTGTGGCACATAAAGGTTAAAGTGGAAAGAGTGAAAGCTGTCCTCAGAACAATGTTAATAGCAGCAGGGTGATCTGAATTCCTGTCCTGTATCTAATCCCAAAGTACTTGTACATATGGGGAAAGAAATAAAAAAATAAATTAAAAAAAAAGGTTGTTTGTGTCATGTAGCAGATATTTATACTCATACCTGTCTGGACCTAAGGATTATAGGCATGTGATATGCACCATATACCACTGATGTCTTTTTTTTTTTTCTTTAAAAAAAGATAATAAAAAAAATGTTTATCATCATTACCTATTAATATTATTAATTATGATGATGGTTGATGTTATTTTTTTTAAATAATGATAAATTAACAGAAATTAAACATTTTTATATATATATATATATATATATATATATATATATATATATATATATATATATATATATATACTTTATTTTTATGTTTATAATCATTCTTCATCAGATCTCATTGTTTTCCCATATGCAGCAAAAACAGGTGGAGATTGAGAGGGTGCAGAAATGGCTGAAGATGCTAAAAAACTGGAACAAGTACAGGAACAATGACCGGGTGAGTTTCACATATAGAGGTTGCAATCATTCATCTGAAAATCAAAGAAAGCACTGTGATGTAGCTCCAATGAGAACCAGGGACACACACACACACACACACACGTTGGGTTTTCATGTTATATGTGGACTTTTCATAGACATGATAAATAATGATATATTATTTATACTGTACAAATTTGATGCCCGGCCCCTAACCCTAAACCTACCCATCACAGAAAACGTTCTGCATTTATATATTTTCTAAAAACATCACTTAGTTTGATTTATAAGACCAAAAATGTCCCCACAAGGACAATGATTTTGTATATTGCTATCTTTGTGTGGACAATTTGTCCCCATAACATAGGGTATACCTAAACCACACACAGTGTAACAATAGTACACACACACACACTTGCACTTACTCCTGGTGTCTTTGTGCAGATGATTAAGCGTGTGTATAAAGGCATCCCACTACAGCTGAGAGGACAGGCTTGGGCCCTGCTACTGGATGTCGAGAAAGTAAAGAGCGACAATGCAGGAAAATATGAGGTAAGGGATAAAAACATCCATGCATACTCATTCCCACGCAATAGCTCCTATGGACACTATGTAGCTGCGAGTCTCTGCTGGCCTAAAGCTGGGTGTTTGGTGAGAGTGGGATTACTGGAGTGATGTTGTGGTAGAGCTATTTCAAAGGGATTAGAGCGTGATCTGAAAACAGACAGATGGCTGATATATGGCATGGAAAGAGATAGGAGTGAACAAAACACAAGCTAAACAAACCTTCAGAGCTGCTGAGATGTTACAACTAGCAGGAAGTATTTGTAGCCATGTCACTGAACATGGTACCCCTTTTTTACACAAGTATCTTTGTAAATGCATTACACAGCTGTCCTGAAAACATGATTCTGATTGATATTTAGCAGTATTTAATGGTCAAATATTTTTGTGTAATGTGTATACTTTAGTAATAAACTGTATACTTGCAACATGACCTTTGAATAACTTACTTTTTTAAGCAATGTAATAAAGAATGTTACAAAATATTTCTATTTAAAAAAAAAAAATGTTTTTTTTTCATATTTATTACATTCTATTATATATATATATATAAAAACAGGAAAAAACTGTATTACAGTTTCCACAAAAATATTAAGTAGTTTTCAACATTGATAAAAGTAAATGTTTCATATTTATACATATATATTTAGTCAACATATTACAATGATTTCTGAAGGATCATGTGACACGGAAGACTGAACTAATGGATGCTTTGCCATCATTCGAAAATATATAAAAATTACAGTTAACAGAAAACAGTGATTTAAAATTGTAATAATATTACACAATATTTGCTTTAACTGTTTTTATCAAATAAATGCAACATTTGAATGGTAGTGTAAAAAATCGTGGCAAAATAAACCCCATTCAACATTATAAAATAATATCACATAATAATTAAACCTAGAGATGTTTGTCTTCTAATGTCATCTTGTAATGCACGGTAGTATTTCAAAGATGAAACTATTTTTGATAAAGCCGTTTGTTTGATTGATAGAGAATGAAGGAGCAAGCCCAGCTGTACTCTTCCGAAATCAAACAGATTGACCTTGATATCAACAGGACCTTTCGAAACCACATCATGTTTATGGATCGATTTGGTGTAAAGTAAGTAAAACATACATGCATTCAGATGCTCTTCTGCTCTGTTCTGTTCTTCTCCTACACGTTGAATAAAAACACTTATCTTATAATGCTGCTCAGTGATGTAACATCAGCATACTTACATGCTGCCACTATGTGTTATATATGTACACTGACAAAGCTCCGTAATTTGCAGAGATCACATGCAACCTGTAACAAACTGCCCCACTTTATTGTCTTATGGAATTTTCATACAGTTCTCATATAGGAAACTTTGTACTTTGGACTGATTTCATAATCAACTAACACCCTGTCCCAAATGGCATCTCAGATTATGTGGACTTCACAAAAGTGAAGGCTATGAGACCACAAGTCCAAACCAAGTGTGCCATTTGAAACAGGCCCTAAGATTTGACCATAAAACACAGACACATTTACAAAACAGACACCACGTATAAGTGTATTATTAAATTAAATGACAAGTTCTCAAATTTCTTCCATCGGTTTTGTAAGTGCTTTAGTAATGTGTTATATCCAACTATTTACTGTATCAATTATGATGCAGCACACAGTAGTATACACTACCATTCAAAAGTGTGGGGTCAGTAAGATGTAAAGAACAACAACTTTACACATCTTATAGAATTGAATAGTTTTATTCAGCAAGGAGAAGAAACTTTTGAACGTCAGTGTGCATCAAATATAAAAAGGCAGAGTGGATGTTCATCAACATCTTGCCTCTATTTGCTGCTTCTGCAGACAACCTCTGGAACTGGTTTCTCGATTTTGAGAGCAGAGAGCTTGTTCCCCCAGCAGGCCAGAAATGGGAGTGATGTCACTGAGGATTTAATAGATTGCAGGCTTTAGAGAGCCAAGTGGAAAGTCTTGCTCATCTGAAGGGTGTCATTAATGCTCACACATGATGGGAGGGGCTCCACTGTAATTTGAAGGAATAAATGCATCTTTGTGGGAAATATGGTTGTTGGTTTGTGTGTTGTTGATGTGTGTTTGTTTTACCGATGATGTGACATTCTGTAAAGACAACAACATGAGAGTTTGAGCCTGACAACACTGTTTTTCTCTTCACAGGCAGCAGTCTTTGTTCCATGTGCTCTCTGCGTACTCTGTTTACAATACGGTAAGTGTACAATCACATCCATGGTTAATAAAGAAATGTTACATAATAGCTGACTTTGTCTGTTCTTGTCTGCAGGAAGTGAGTTACTGCCAGGGCATGAGTCAGATTGCTGCCATTCTGTTAATGTTCATGAATGAAGAAGATGCATTCTGGGCTTTGTCACAGCTCTTAACCAATCAGAAACATGGCATGCATGGTGAGCTCTTCTCATTTATTCTGCTTGTGGCTAAGAATTTTAATGTTGATTGAATTGCATGCATATTATATAAGCTTCATAAGACTATATGACATAATGCACACTTCTGTTCAATAAAAAAAAAAATTGTGTGTAAAATAAGTCTCTTATACTCACCAAGCCTGTATTTAATTTGATTTAAATTACAGTTAAAACAGTATTATTGTGAAATTACAGTTTTGAAAATAACTTATTTGAAAAAAATATATATTATTATATATAT
Source organism: Semotilus atromaculatus (assembly GCA_031834385.1). Classification (NCBI taxonomy): domain Eukaryota; kingdom Metazoa; phylum Chordata; class Actinopteri; order Cypriniformes; family Leuciscidae; genus Semotilus; species Semotilus atromaculatus. The sequence continues at coordinate 7,343,791 of JAULUF010000009.1, read as the reverse complement.
ATATTATTAATGTTGAAAACAGTTGTGCTGCTTGTCTGCTTCATATTATTGTGGAAACAGTGATACATATTTTTCTGGATTCCTTGATGAATAGAAAGTTCAAAAGAACTGATTTTTTTTTATATAAATAATTTATAATAATCTACATTTATTCTACATTCTTTACTGCCTCTTGACCCTAAATGAGATACATAACACTTTAGAATTTAACACTGTGTTTTGGTTGGTCTTCTGTTGGGACATTTTTTTCATACTTACACATTTGCCCATCATAGGATTCTTTGTTCCCGGATTTCCCAAACTTCAGCGTTTCCAAAACCACCATGACCAGATTCTCTCCAAACTTTTACCCAAACTTAAGAAGCATTTGGTAAGATTGCTTTGGCAGACACAATACTGCAAAATGTACTCAGGACCTGTAAGATTAGTTAAGTTAAATATAACCTACTTTGTGTAAGTTTCTCTATTGCTGAGTTCTTTTCTTTTCTCATTCCTTTTTTTCTCCCATTTATATGCACTCGCATCAGGATAAGGAGCAGATGTCCTGTGGGATTTACAGCACTAAATGGTTCCTCCAGTGTTTTATTGACAGGGTAAGTGTTTGATCTCAGCAGATGCATTGTAACCTAACTGACAAGTGTGTTATGTATGCTGTGACTAGTAGATAGGTATACATGCTCAATCATATTATAAGCTTAGTCATCAAAGCCAAGGAAATGATACATCAGCTGTGTGTATATTAAAGTGCCTGATCAGGTCACTGCAGACAATCCTAAAAGTGGTGAGTCATGAGCCAAATGAAGGTGGAGTTTTGGCTTTATTTGAATGTAACTGGTGAGTCAGTGTTCGGATAGTAACCGTGATTATCTTTCACCATCGAGGGACTGAAAAACATATGAAGAGGTGCTGGCAGTGAGCTAAAAACTTTACCTTGAGGTGATAAGTGGACATTCAGATTTGTACAGGCAGAGATTTTGATTGATATTATAGATGTGGACACAGAAAGGGGAATTGAGTGTCATAAGAAAAGCATTCGTAGGGTGTGATCTTATAAAATGTGTAAAGGAGTCAAAACAGCGAATCACACACACAAAGATCTGCTGCAAGGAAACACGGTTCCGATGCCTTTACCGAACTGTGATGATAAACAAGGTATTCTATGATGAGAAAAAAACAGTTATGCTTGAGCATTCTGTCCTTTCTAGAGTCACATCTTTGACATCACGTACTGTTTTTGGTGTGTTTAGATGTCTTTGGTCCATGTTGTGTTAATATTCCACTTAAACCACAGCAGAGTTAGTTTGGAAGTGGACTTTTCAGGGGTCTTGATCTGCTTGTTTGGTGCGCACCAGGGTTCGGATGGCAGCTTTCACACTTATTCAAGTGAACCGCGCTAACAGAGCAATTGCACCAGAGTTTGCTTAATCAAACCAGTGTGAAAAAAAACTATTTATAATAGATATTCATATTGCAGTATAAAAAGTCTAGGTTAAGAGTACAACATTAGAATCTGTAAAGAGTAGTACAAATATATAATGAATAAATAGTAAATAATTAAAACTTAGTTTTGGGGTCAGTAGGTTTTGGGGACATAAAAGTACCCACAGTTTAAGAAACATCCTAATAAGGGCTCTCTGATAGATGGACTCACTTTGGTTACATAGGGAAAACAATTTAGGTAGAGTGAGTGACCAATGACCATGTCTTAAGTCAAACAAATTGTTATTGGTTGATGTTTGGCACAGTGCACTTCTTTCCTAAGCTTCTGACCACTAGTTTCTGACATCCAACTTATTTGAATAACCTAAAATTTGATCAAAAACACCTCATTAGGTTCAGTACAGGCTGGTGATATATGTGACAGTCTCATTTGAAAATAGCTAATAAGTAGCCACAATACATCATTGTAAAGCATGGGAATGTAGATTGAGGTTGGTGGACTTGGCGAAGAGGAATTAGGGTTCAAGAAACTGAAGGAAAGGGGTTGAAAGAAAGTTTTTCTTCCCCTCTTTCTTTTTCAGGGCCTCTTGATAGAGGGAGAAGTGTGCAATTAGCAGGCAGACAAGGGTGTTTCAATGTTTACTCTGCACATACACACAATCCTGTGGGTTTGGCTCTGGAGGAAAGAGAGCAGCCACTGTCAGCACTGCAGAATCCTGTCCAGCTCGGTTTCAGAGCTGTGCTTGTGGACTGGCAGGATCCTTGCTGAGGGAGATCAGCTTTAGAGCAACAGAGGCCCCAGTTTAAAACTGTATTTGAGAATGAAGGTTCTACAGATTTATATGTCCATTATGCTGTGAGGGCCTTTGTATTGAGCTGTCGGTCTTAGTTCATCCACAAACATGTCACCTTTTCCAGACACCATTCACTCTGACCTTACGTCTGTGGGATATCTTCATCCTGGAGGGCGAGAAAGTTCTGACAGCCATGGCTTACACAACCCTTCATCTCCACAAAAGTGAGTTCCTCTTTTTATAATACTAAATTAACAACAATTGAATCCAAAGATCTCAAAATATACTCCATATCCACTAACAAGTTCACAGTGCTATTTACTTCATACCCTAAATAGATCTGATTGTCTTGACTTAAATTAAAACCTCTCAGCACATTATGGAAATCAAATGATTCTTCACTGCAAAATGAAAAACTTACTGTACCTACTTATGTCCAGAACGTTTGCTTAAGATGTCTCTGGAGGACCTGAGAGAGTTTCTGCAGGAGAAGATAGGAGAGTCAATCTACCTCAATGATGACATTGTCATAGAGCAGCTTAAAGTATCTATGTCGGAACTTCGCAAAATGAAGCTTGACTTCCCACCACCAGGTCCAGATATTTTCTTTATATGATATCCAACTGCATGAATCTGTACACTTATGTGTTGTCATTTGAATGTCTTTATCATTGTTAACTTAGTGAGGAGAGCTTACTGTGAAACAGACACCCTTTTTATTTCTCATATACAAAATGTGAAAAAAATATTTAGTTTAGTAGACATAATATACAATTTTATAACATAATATAAAATAATACTGTATATAGCTTCTATACCATGCAAAAGTTGGGTTTAGCAAGGACACATTCAATTTATCTAAAGTAACAGTAAACACATGAATAATGTTACAAAATTGTTTTATTTCAAATAAATGCTAATTACTTTTAAAAATGTTATTCATTAAGGAATCCTGAAAAATGTATCATGGAGCACATGCAGCACAACTATTTTTAACATTGGTAATATTAAGAAATGTTTCTTGAGCACAAAATCAGCATATTAGAATGATCATGTGACACTGCAGACTGAAGTAACGGCTCAGCTCTGCCACCACAGGAATACATTACATTTAATAGCAAAATCTGTATTCAGGATGTGTATTCATTATTTCATTATTCGTACTGTATATTAACATTAGTGAAAACATATGCAGTGCTCAATCCACCTCACAGCATAAATTAAATGAATAAATAAATAAATATATTTTTGGCCACAGTTCATGTAGGTCACCTATATTTTCAGTCTAGTTTATTATTTCTGTGTTCACAGCTAAGCCTGATGAGTTTCCAAGGAAACCTCTGGGTCTGGAGCTGCCTGTAGTTCTGACTCCGGTCAAAAGGCCCAAACCGAGCCCCTCAGAAGATACGCCCAACAAAGCCCAGCTCATCAAACGGCCACCAGCCTCTCTGCACATCTCTCTACTGCAGGAGTCCATCATGCTGGATGACAGCCCTCCACAGGACAAGAAGCCTTACAAAGATGGAGGCACTGGCAGCATGTCACCCCTCCCGTCACCCGACCCGGTTCTAGTGCACAGCCAGATTCCCCTCACACCTGACGGAATGATAGGAGCCCCAGAGGACGGCGGGGAATGGCCTCCTCCATACGAACCTCCTGTCCCAGAGCTTAATAAGACCCAAAACCAACCGGAGCTGTACGATTCTACTCCACCTTCAAATGTGGCTGAAACATCACCTGGTGAAATGACTTCACAAACATCTCAAAACTTGGAGCAGGACACTTCAGAGACAGTAGGGGGCAGTGTGGAGAGTGACTTACCCTCAGACAATTTCCAGTCTGTTTCCATGCAGCATTCCGGTGTATCCAGCTCCGAAAATGGAGAGGTGGGAGATGATGAAAGTCAGAATATGGACAAATCTTCAGAGAGACTCTCCATATCGCCCAAAACATCCTCAACAGCCTGCAAGCAGTCACAGTTATCCGACAAACCAATTCCCACCATCCATTCAGACCCTCTGTTTCAACACCCATCCAATCAACACTTGCCCAAGTCAGAGACATTTTAAGTCATTTAAATTTAACACGGTTTAAGACAAATAAATTTAACACGGATTAAGACATTTAAATCAAATTTAATTTGCCAGTGTTCATCTGGAAAGCATTATTGATAAAAGCAAGTATTTTAATTTTTGACTTTTCAGCAGCTCAAGTTTGTTCAGGTTGAATCCGGACGCATTTGCACAAACATTACAGCTGGCACGTATGACCAAGATAAAGTCTTCATAAAAAAGTGAGCTGGCTCACTGTTAAATACACAACTCAGCATATAGTCAATTGTTTTATGAACAACTGCCTTCTGACTTTTCTTCCTCACTCTCTGAGTTGGATATGGTTTGCACAGAACCGTCACTTAATAACACCACAACACCGCCAATGTCTTTGCAATTTCTGTATCCTAATATAATGTAATGGTAATAGCTGTAATGAAAAGACATGTTCTGAACCGCACTGCAAAATGACTGATTTTCAACTATAGTGATTTCTAACATTCAAAATCAACCAGTGGTTAGTATGCTATGGCTTGACAGAATATTGTAATTATTTGTTAATATCACGACACATTCCACTCCAGGTTAAATGGCACAGTAGCTTACCCTTTCTGATAATAAGGTACAGAGTAATATACTTGTAGTGTGTGGTAATTTTAATGGTCATAATCAAATAGGCTTCGTTTGTGATGTGAATTGTTTGTTGATACCAGCTTTATGGGAATTTTGCAGTCCACAAGCCAATATTTATAATTCTGATAGGGCAGTATGGCTCAAAACGATCTGGCACAGTTTCACTGAGACAGCTCCCATTTAACTTCCCAGAAAAGCTGATGGCAATATTAAACATGGCCTTTAACAAGGTTGAACCATATTTTTTCTGGTCACCTCTAACCACAACTTTCTATACATTTGGTATTTGTACATTTTTCATTTGTGTGAACATTTTGTACATTTAGCTTTTTAGAGTATAGTAATTTAACGCTTATAGGATTTTGTATTTGTAAATAACTTTAATGTCAGATTTGCTTTCGGATGGCCTCATCTAGCATACGCCTACTATATGGTCAAAAGTTTTAGATCAGTAGGATTTTTTATGTTTTCAAATGAAGTCTCTTCTGCTCACCAAGGCTGCAATTATTTGATAAAAAAAAAAAAAAAAAAGTAATATTGTGAAATATTATTACAATTTAAAACAGTGGTTTTCTATGTGAATATATAGTGAAGTGTAATTTATTCCTGTGATCAAAGCTGAATTTACAGCATCATTACTCCAGTCTTCAGTGTCACATGATCCTACAGAAATTATTATAATATGATGCTCAAGAAACATTTATGATTATTATCCATGTTGAAAACAGTTTTTTACATTTTTATTTCAGGATTCTTTGATGAATAGAAAGTTCAAAAGAACAGAATTGATCTGAAATGGAAAGCTTTTGTAACATTAATCACTACCATTCAAAAGTTTGGGGTCAGTAAGAATTTATTTTTGGGGGAAAGAAATTAGAAAATACTTTTATTCATCAAGGATGAGTTAAATTGATCAAAAGTTACAGTAAAGACATTTATAATGTTAGAAAAGATTATATTTTGAATAAATGCTGTTCTTTTGAACTTTCTATTCATCATAGAATTTTGGGGGGGAAAATGGTACACGACTGTTTTCAACATTGAAAATAATAATTTGTTTTTTGAGCATAAAATCAGCATATTACAATGATTTCTGAAGGATCATGTGACACTGAAAACTGGAGTAATGATGTTGAAAATTCAGCTTTCAAATTACATTTTAAAAATATATTAAAATAGAAAACAGTCATTTTAAATTGTCATAATATTTCACAATATTACTTAGTGTTTTTTTTTTATTTTTTTTTTTATCAAATAAAGCAGCCTTGGTGAGCAGAAGAGACTTCATTTAAAAACATATAAAATCTTACTGATCTAAACCTTTTGACCGGTAGTATATATATATATATATATATATATATATATATACAGTATATATATATATAACAACTTTAACAAACTAACTGGTCCTAGAATGCTTTACCCAGGAAGTGCTTCAGGTTTATTTCACCTGGTTTAACAAACTCATGCTTTGAGGTTATGAATTGTTTTGCCAGATGATGTTTCTCATCATTATATGTAGACCAGTACAACAACTACTATTTTAATCTTAAGTATTCTTAAGTAAAATAATTATACAGTCATTAATTATCACAACAGGTTCTCTAAGCATTTTTAAGGAGCTGTATTGCCTCTCAGATTAACAGTGTATACCTATTGTAAGTCTGAAAGGAGCAAAGTATTGTTATGCCATTGTATTAAGACATTGATGGGTTTAAATATATTGCAGTGTGGACTCTGTCAGATGCCTCTCTGTAAATGTCATGGTTATCAGTTTTTCAAAATATGTTTTCAGTACATTGAGTTATGCAACATTCCTTTTAAGGAGTTTTGAGAACTCCAACCAAAAGGCTTTGGTTTTATTCAGTCTGTATATAGTAAATATATACCTATTTAATTTGTTATTCTATGTTTGAATTAGATTTGCAGAAATAGAACTTTTCTAATTTGGTGTGGGTTGTGCAGATTTTTTTTTTTTTTTTTTGAAGAACACAATACGCCAATGCTCCATATGACCACAAGAGGGCTCTGTAAATGAACTGTTTGTTTACAATGTATCCTCACTGATTCCTGATTCACACTTCTTCCCACGTTTTAGTTACTTGTCATATTTTCAGCAAAAGTTCAATAGCATTATAATCAATTTCATTATTCCTTTCTTTTATGCATAGAAAAAGTGTTTTGGTGAACTACACTGAAGGCCCAGCAATGTTTTAGATTTCCATCCCAGAGAACATGTCAGAGATTGATACCGCAGTGAGATATTTGCTAGCATCATCAGACTTTCTGTAATATGAGTATCTTTCATATCTGTTTCCTGCTCTCGGAGGACACTGACAGCATGTGGTGACACAAGTTTGTGTGATGGATGCCACACCTTGGCAGATTGTGAGTGCCATACATCATAATTGAGCCTCAATGAGAGAGAGAGAGAGAGAGAGAGAGAGAGAGAGAGAGAGAGAGGAGAAAGATGAAACACCATCACTCATCTTCATAATTGAGCTGGTATTGATGTGCTCATTTGTGCTTAGTTTTGCTATGAAACACTTTACCCAACAAAGTTTATCGGACTGCACTCATCTAGCCTACTCTTTTGCCTTTATGTTTGATATGAAGAAAAAAAAAGATCAAATTTTTGATCAAATTTAAAGATATTAAGCATCTGAACTGGAAATATTGTCAGTTCATATTCAGCTATGATCTGATTTTTATCAGCTCCTGTGAACTGAGACAGAATCAGCTCTCAGGGTTGCTGAACATTAGCACTTGCATGGAAAGGTTGAGAATACACCTTTCTTTCTCCTCCTGCTTTATGCCTGAGGTTATCCGTTTAAAGACGGTTTATCATGTGCCTTGGTGTTTCAGCATCCAAAACGACAGCTTTCAAATGTTAGGTGCCTAAAAGAATAATCTCCAAAGAAAGCACCTTTAATCCAGACATTCTAAGGTTTTTTTTCTAAATTATGCTTTATTCAGACCAAGCCTGTTATCCAGCCCTCCTCCATAAGCATTTAATAATAGACTCTTCTGGTAGAGTTTTAGCAATGGTTCAAACCAGAAACTGCTGTAAATATCATCATATACCCACATACCACTGTACCTAAACTGACTTTAGCATATAAAGAGATGAACAATACAATGCACAATTCACTTAGGATATTTCTTCACATTAGCTCTAACGCTTTGTTATAGACCTATTTGTACTAATCAGGGCCTTATATGTTTTAATTTATTGAGCTGTGGTCATTTCCTGTTCTCAGAGTGGTAAAATAAATATTTTTCACAAAAAAAATTTGCTAAAAAAAATAGATTATAATAACGGCAGTCTAATGATGTCATGATGTTTCTCATCATGGATACAATCGATATGTTGGAATTATCAAATATATATAATATAGAATAATAATACTAATATATATATGTATATATATATATATAGCTATATATATATGTACAGTATAGCCTATATATTGACATACAATGAAATTACACTTAAATTGTAAAATAATAATTATATATATATACATATACATTATTATTTTACAATATAAGTGTAATTTCATTGTATGTTTAATTTGTTAATTACATTGTTAATTTCATATAAGTATAAATATTAAGGTATCACATCAGGGGAAATGTTTTTCACTTAAAGGTGGGGTATGTGATATCCAAAACGGCCGGCAGATTTTGAAAATACACAACTCAAAAGGTCCTACCTTCTTTCCTCCAACGCTGGCCCTGACTCCACCCATTCGAAGAACATGGACACGCAATCATGCACGAGCGAAAACTCGCGCACATCTGTACAGATGTCGTATTCGGCGACGAGACTGACAAGCACGACAGATAACACACTATACCAATTTTGTTTAATATGGAGACTTACACGCAAATATCACGTCACGTAGACACGCCAATAACGTGTAGCTGTTGATCTATGCAGACGTCACGGCGGCGTCACATTAGAAGTTAATGTGTGGATTACGTCTTAACGTGTGAACGTCTGCACGTCTGGAGCTATCTATTTTTCCTTATTTTCTCATGCATTTACTGTTATAGACATTATCATACACTCTAAAAAATGCAGGGTTAAAAAATAACCCAACCTTAACCACGCCGCTGGGTCACTATTGGACAGAACACGCGCTGGGTTGGTTTGACCCAAGTGCTGGGTTTTTCCATTTAACCCATATAGTTGGGTCATTCATTTGACCCAACCAGTGGGTGAAATTGACCATCTTGCTGGGTTAAGTCTTACTCATGTGCTGGGTTATTTCCTGTCTCATTGCCTTAATAAAATTAGTAACAAATATTTGTTATATTACGAATTTAAAGGAATTACAATATAATACAATAAACACAAACAATTACTGTAATACAATAAACCAGAGAGGCCACTGCATATGTGATATCAATCATTTATTTTTTTTATTTTTTTACATTTTTAATACATTTCTTTAATACTTTTTTGTATACAATTATTACAATTATACAATGTATACTCATTATAAGGTGATAAAAACATAACGGTTCATTAAGTAAGGTCTTTATACACCCCTCAAACATAGTTATGTATATGATATTGCATTTCTGTTGACAGATCCTCCTAAATGTTACACAATGCACCTTTAAAAGTCATTAAGCAACTCATTTGAACTCTTTTACGATTATGATTTATTAAGATGTGTTCATTTATTAAGAACAGCAACAAACATTTAAAATGCGACTAAAAATCACGTGGGCCTGAAATAACTGTTTTCCTCAAATTTGACAGAGGACAACTCTTTTCAATTAATTTTATACACTGCTTCGTGTATTTAACATGAAAAACTAAATAAGGCTTTGAAACAAAGATTAACAGCCTCCAGCAAAGACTCGGTCTTGATGGCATGGCCTGGAACAATGGCAAAGGTCTGACATGTCTCCCTCATCACATCCCTGATGCTCCAGTCATCTCTTTTTGGAAATATTCAACCATGTTGGTCCCCACCTGTTGATTACACACAATCACTTAGTGTTGCAATAACTGACATGCAAGTTAAACTTTTTTTGTGGACGAATAATTTTTTTTATTGCAAACATTACCAAATATGACCAAATGTGAAAAACAAACAAAATGTCTATTTACACATTACCTCCACCAGTCTAAAATAGTCTGAATATAAACACTTATTATAGTTGTACCGTTAGTGATTCAGGATAAGACAAAAACACGATTTGGAAAATGGATTCATGATGTACTCGCTCATTATAAAAATGTTGTACATTTTGAACACAAAAAAGTTATGGACTCGACTGAAGCTTTAAAAATTAACAATTTTTTTTTATTTTATGTTGCAAACAGAGATTGCAGCTTTAAATATTCTAACCCTACAATACTTTCATAGTTATCAAGCATATCAAACAGTGCAAACGTCTACCCTTATTGAAGTAGAAACACTAAAGCAAAACTTACAGGTTGCATGTCAAGGACCTGTGCCTCTGTGGTGGGTCTGAAGACATTTCCTCCTCTCCTGATGGATGGATGGGGGAAGCAGAGTTTGCAGGACCTTCAAAGCAGTCTCCCCTTTAGCAGCTAAACAATAGGAGCATACATAAAGTTGCATTAACATTTAAATAGTATGCTGTATAACAATTCATATTTCTAAAATATTTCTGCCCTGTGGTGTTTAAAATGGCGCTGTTGTGAATCTACACATTAATCGCGCACACTTGGTCCATGAGCTCTTAATAGGCTACTAAATTATTCTTCGTAACGTTAGGCCTACCTCAAGTCTTAACAAATTGTAATCTGTTTTCAGGGCGAAAACATATGAAATCGATTTAGTTCGCCTTTCCTCAGTCGCCGTTTGTAAATATTGCACGTCATACATTTACGGGGGGAAAACGGGGCTTTTTTTCTTTTCTTTTTTCCGCAAAAACTATCCTGGTTCCGACATAGGCATTACAGAAGAAAGAAGCAGACTGTGCTGGAACTTACCTCAGTTGCTTCTTCTGACGAGTATTTCTTAAATGTGCCAGCAGACTTTCCAAACACTCACTAGACTCATTTCCCGCAGTTTTTACGTGCGAGCCCTGTGAGGGACTAACGTTAGGCTACTGCGCGTGTACGGTTTCATTCAAAACGCTTTCCTCACTTTTAATACGCAACGTCCACAATGAATACGACAATTACGTGGTGAATTTACAATTTAAACTGCATATTTCATAAAGGCTGCTGATATAGCATGGTTTACAATAACGTTAACGATGCGGCATTTTGTCAAAAAAAATCTAACCGGCTAGCTGTGGCTATTTTATGTTTTACAGAATAAATATACCCCTCACACTTCCATATCAAAGACTGTAACGTTATGTTAAACAGTGAAATTAGCTTGCTGTTACCACAACTTGTTAAATAAAAATATTGGTAAATATTCATATTAACTTACCATAAACACTGCCCGCTCCGAGTGGCGTCGTGCTCCTCGAGTCAGAAGTGAAGAATCCAGAAAGTTCCGCAAAGAATGAACCTGTTGCTGGGTCAAAATAACCCAACCAGCTGTTTATTTGTGAATGACCCCTTAAAAATCATTTGACCCCGCATGAGCAACCCAGGAATGTGTTTAGAGTACCCCAAACAACCCAATATTTTGACCCAGCACAATCAACCCAACAATTTGTTTACAGAAACAACCCAGCATTTTTTTGAGTGTAGATAATCTTATTTTGGCACAGTTTATGTAGGACTACATTTAATAAACTTACTTCTATAATGCTGAATGTCTGAAAAAGGTGGGTCTTATCATTAGCCTATATATTTGTTGGTTTAAGATGTGTTAATGCTCTGCAGCAGGCAGGCTCTGCATGCCTCAAGTTCACTCATAGATGCTGAATTTAGCATTAATTAACCATTCAGAAATCATTTTAGAGCTTATAGGCTATTGGATTTTAAACTAAAATTAGTTAATAAAAACTTTAGTGTAGCTCTATTAAATAGTACATTTATGTTAAAGGTATCAGTAATTTCAGGCCCAAAAATAAATGATCACATTCATCTAATCTTTCCTAACGATCCGCTAGCTGCCCGCCCCATAAGCAGGCTGTCAAAAAAACGCGTCTCTGTAGGCAGCCTAGGCTCTGAAATCTGCACACAAAAACAAATGGGTACACTACCACTCAAAACCAAAATAAACAGTGTTCCAACCAATCAAAGACAGGTGCGGGTTTTGTGAGGTTTTGAGCTCGTGCACGGCTGGACGCGAAGTCGGAGCAACACCCGCCCCCCTGTCTGTATTTTATTTAAAGTGTCAACAGATTAAAAAGAAAGCGAAAAAGCTATGCTCTTTTTATTTAGCAACTGCAGGAACTCTCGCGAAAACTCCTTTGATAATAAATAAATGGACTCGAGTCGTTGTAAGGTCATGATTGAGAACGAATCGGTTACCTAACGTAACCTCGGTTCTCTCTAGATGAGGGAACGAGTATTGCGTAAGCTAGCTTACGCTACGGGAAAGATTCATCTTTCTGAGAAATTGAAGCCAAAAAATTATCCTATAATTTTGTATCTATTGTCAACGCAGTTCAGCTGCAGCAGAGCATGAGCGGGCTAGCTAGCAGCTCATTGGCTCGCTCACAGGGAACTGCTTAAGCCTATGAGGAGACGCGATTGAACTCTCGTCCAATGAGAGTCGTGATGCTCTCATTGCGTCATAGCCCGCCTGAGCGGGCGAGGTCAGAGAGTATAAATACTGGCGTCTTAGGCTGTAACTCTGGTTTTCATAGAATGAAGCGAGAACGCTAGTAGCACTAGCACGGCCGGGAACGCAATACTCGTTCCCTCATCTAGAGAGAACCGAGGTTACGTTAGGTAACCGATTCGTTCTCTTACGAGAGGTTCTCTCGTATTGCGTAAGCTAGCTTACGCTACGGGAACACCTGGTCAACGCCGTGCGTGCTAAGCATCCACTTATGAGTCCCAGGGGAGACCCGGGGGAACCCTTAATAGTGGGAAAAAATATATGTACATGTGACAGGGCCAGCAGAGCGGGCCGGTGATTGTGTAGTACTAAGCACTTGATAAGAGAGACAGAGCGGGAACCGGTCTGTGTGAATAACTCTTTTTGTGCAGCTTACCAGAGAAACTGTAACATACTAGATAGCTAGTAGTTTAGCCTGCAAGGCGGGAACTTCGAGATTGTAAAATCTGACAAAGGTGGAAGGGGAAGACCATCCTGCTGCCACACAGATGTCATGAATGGAAATTCCGCTGGACCATGCCCACGATGAGGCCATGCCTTTAGTGGGATGAGCCCTGATGCCCAGAGGGCATGGCAGGTCTTTTGACGCGTATGCGGCTGCAATGGCATCAACTATCCATCTAGATAGTGTCTGTTTCGAGGTGGCCAACACTTTGGTGCGCCCACCGGACGAAACAAACAGCTGCTCAGATCGTCTGACCGGAGCAGTGCGGGAAATGCATAATCTCAGGGCCCTGATCGGACACAGGAGATTAGAGTCAGATTCGCTATCGGATGCAGGCAGAGCCGATAAAGAAATACTTGTGCCCTGAACGGGGTACCAATCGCTTTTGGGACATAACCATGTCTAGGTTTGAGAACGACTAAGGAGTCATTGGGCCCAAACTCAAGACAGGAAGCGCTAGTTGACAGCGCGTGAAGGTCTCCCACACGTTTTACTGATGCGAGCGCAAGCAGAAAAACGACTTTGAACGAGAGGTATTTGAGGTCCACGGTGTTTAGTGGTTCGAATGGGGGGGGCTTTCATAGCTTCGAGAACTATGGAAAGATCCCAAATCGGCACCGAAGGGGCGTGAGGGGTTCATCCTTCTAGCTCCCCTGAGGAAGCGGATGACCAAACCGTCTTTGCCCAGTGACTGGCCGCGCCGGGGTTCAACGAACGCTGCGACGGCCGCCACATACACCTTGAGAGTGGACGGGGACCTGCCCTTGTCCAGCATCTCTTGGAGAAAACTTAGCAAGGAAGGAACCTCGCATGACCGTGGGTCCAAATTTTTGTCGGTGCACCATTTTGAGAACACAGACCATTTAGACGCATAGAGCCTTCTCGTAGAGGCCGCTCTAGCCTGCATGATCGTGTTTAACACTCCCTCTGGCAAAGCAACGGGTAGTTGTTGATCACCCACGCGTGTAGCGCCCAGCGCTCTGGGTGGGGGTGCCAGATCGTGCCGCGAGCTTGAGAGAGGAGATCTGCTCTGACTGGAATGGGCCACGGGGCTGTCAGTGACAGCTGAGTGAGCTCCGGAAACCAAGTCTGACCCTCCCAACACGGAGCTATGAGGAGCACCGAGTGGCGTGTTTCCCTGATTCTCTGAATCACCTGTGGTAGCAGAGAAACCGGAGGGAATGCATAAAGCGGGCGGCTGGGCCAGGTCTGGGCTAGCGCGTCGTCGCTCTTTGAGAAAAATATTGGGCAATGGGTGTTCTCTTCTGAGGCGAAGAGGTCCACCTCTGCTCTGCCGAATATTCGCCACAGCTTTTGGATTGTAAGAGTGTGCAGGGACCATTCCCCGGGGGGAATGGGGTTCCTGGACAGACTGTCTGGGCCGTCGTTCAGATGGCCCGGCACGTGCATCGCTCTGAGCGAGAGCAGGTGACACTGCGACCAAACTAATATGCGTTTTGTCAGTCTGAAAAGATTTCTGGATCTGACTCCGCCCTGACGGTTTAGATAGGAGACCACGGCTATATTGTCCGAACGGATCAGTACGTGGTGACCGTGAACGCGCGGGAGAAAGCGCGTGAGCGCGTTCTCGACCGCCAACATCTCCAACAGTTTATGTGAAGGAGGCTCTCTTGAGCTGACCAGGGGCCGAAGGCCGGTGAGCCCTCGCAGACCGCACCCCAACCCGTGTTGGATGCGTCTGTCGAGATGACTTTTCGGCGAGAAAAAGTCCCCATGGAAACGCCCCGCTGAAACCATTCTGTCACGGTCCATGGCTGCAGAGCTATAATACAGGTCTGCGTTACCTTTATCAGCTGGCGGCCCGTGGTCCACGCACGGTGAGACACACGGCTCTTCAACCAGAGCTGAAGCGGGCGCATGCGCAGTAACCCCAGCTGGAGCACCGCGGAGGCTGAGGCCATATAGCCCAACGCCTTCTGAAAAGTTTTCAGAGGTGTGAGTCTGTTCATCTGAAAAGATGCGGCGAGACGCTGAACACGGCGCGCGCGCTGTGTTGATAGGCGAGCCGTCATCGTGACCGAGTCTAGCTCTATACCCAAGAAGGAAATAGTCTGACTGGGTTGAAGTGCGCTCTTTGTCCAGTTGACAGAGAGGCCCAAACCTTTCAGATGGTCGAGGAGAACTGTACGATGAGACAGTATCTCTCTCTGTGATTGTGCCAAAATCAGCCAGTCGTCCAAATAGTTCAGTATTCGCAGCCCCTGACTCCGCAGGGGGGCGAGCGCCGCATCCATGCACTTCGTGAACGTACGAGGTGCCAAGGATAGGCCGAACGGAAGGACTGTGTATTGATAAACCTGGCCTTCGAAGGCGAAACATAAGAATGGCCTGTGAAGGGGATTTATCTGAATCTGAAAATAAGCATCTTTCAGATCTAGTGAAATGAACCAGTCCCCCTGGCGCACATGCGCGAGGAGTTTTCTGATAGTGAGCATTTTGAATGGTCTCTTCATGAGAACTTTGTTCAGCACTCTGAGGTCTAAGATTGGTCTGAGGCCGCCGTCTTTCTTGGGAACAAGAAAATAACGGCTGTAAAAACCCTGACTCGCTCATAGACAGAGGCACTCTCTCTATAGCCCTTTTGCACAATAGTTTTGCTATCTCTGAACGGAGCAGCGTCGCCGCGTCTAGGTTCACAGTAGTTTCTAGCCGCGCTCGAAAACTTGGAGGGCGGCGGTGAAACTGTAAACGATAGCCTAGCCTATTGTGTTTAGCACCCACTGGGAAATTCCCGGAATAGCTTCCCACGCTTTGAAGCGTAACGCTAGGGGGTGAATGGCTACATGGTCCCCGTCGCTGCACATAGCGGGCTGTGTGAGCGCGCTCATAGTGTTTATGACAGCGGAACTTACACTCCGAGAGGAGTTTATGGGCCGTGTAACAAAGTGAGCAGAGGGGGGACGCGCACACGGGCTCGTGGGCGCGCTTATGCACTCTGAAACTCGAGCGGGTAGGAACCGCTCTATGAGAGTGGACTCTGTGTGAGACACGGGAGCTGCAGTGCTTTTGTGTATGAGTGAACACAGTGTTGTGGGCACATTTTCTACACAAGAGGCTTTAATGCTCTCTTTTTTGAGATTTCTCTGGGTCGCCGTGAAAACGGTGTTTGTGCACCTGCAGTGCTTTGTGTATGAGTGAACACAGTGTTGTGGGCACATTTTCTACACAGGAGGCTTTTATGCTCTTTAGATTTCTCTGGGTTGCGGTGAAAACGGCGTTTGTGCACATGCAAGCGGGAAAAGAGACCGGCTTGTTGATGGCGGTGTACACTGCTGCAGTAGCCGTGTGAACGGGGACTGACAGAGGGCGAAACTTTGACGGCGGTTCGGCCGCGGCGAGAAATAGCCGTCCTTTTCTCAGCTAAGGCTGGTCACGTGAGCGGCGGGATATATATATATAGCCTGAATTGGCTGCACTTGTGACGCGCGTCGCATGCAAGTGCGTGTTAGAAACGTGAGCGCAGCAAGCGGGCACGAAACTATTTTTAGCCTGCAGAGGCTGGACTTGTGATGCGCGCGGCCGCGTCGTGAACGCGGCCAATTTCTCACGTAAGAAAACTGGCGCGAGCTCAGAGCTGCATAAACAATTATCTGCGAGAGCCGGAATCGAACGCGGGTCTCTGGCGCGAAAAGCTTTGTGATCCACCACTGAGCCACAGGGGTAATGACACAAGCACAATAGCGCGAGCAGATAATAGGGCGTGATAGCAGTAACAGGTTCGGCCTCAGCGGAACTAACACACTATAACCCATTTGTCCAGCTTTATGCTCGGAAATGAGAACGTTTCTCATGAGCGCGGGAGAGCGCGGCCGCTCTCTGTCACGTAAGAGAGCTGGGCGCGAGCTCAGAGCTGCATAAGATTATCTGCGAGAGCCGGAATCGAACACGGATCTCGGGCGCGAAAAGCTTTGTGTTCCACCACTGATCCAGGGGTAAAGACACAAACATAACAGCGCGAGCAGATAAGAGGGCGTGATAGTAGTAACAGGTTCGGTCTCGGCGGAACTGATACACTATAAACCCATTTGTCCAGCTTTATGTAGCGGCGTTATATGCAGGCGGGAGAGCGCGGCCGCTTTCTGTAACGTAAGAAAGCTGGCCGTGAGCTCAGAGCTGCATAAACAATTATCTGCGAGAGCCGGAATCGAACACGGGTTTCTGGCGCGAAAAGCTTTGTGTTCCACCACTGAGCTAGGGGGAAGACACAGGCTTAAAAGCGCGAGCAGATAAGAGGGCGTGATAGCAGCGACTAGTTCGGCCTCGACGGAACTAGCGCACTATAAACCCACTTGCCGGTGACGCGTATGCACGGGGTCGGGCTAGCTCTCTTGTAAAGTAAGAAAGCTAGCCGCGGTTGGCACAGCTGTAAGCGGCTCGTCCCCCATTCAGCGCTCGTGGGCGGTGAGAGGGGGAGGCGGCTTAACGCTTCGAGTCGAGCCCGCAGGGTCGACAACAGAAGCCCATTCGCAGAGGAAACATCCGCCGTCGGCGAGAGAAAACTCTGCGTGTTCCAGTCCCAGGCAGAGAGCGCAGAAGAAGGCGGGCTCTGGCGCTGAGAGGGACGCGGCATGAGCCGCAGGTGTGCGAGGCATCTTAAAAAAGACGCTCGCTGCTCTTTTGTGAAGGTACACAAACAAAATACAATTGAAAAGGATACGTCGTCGGATGGCGCTAGCTTGCAGGACGGCTGAAGGTGGCGAAGACGGCCGGCTTCCTCAGTCTCCCAGATGCTCGCTAGAAGGTGCCTTTTTCAACGACGACGACGGCGGCGGCGGCGGCGACGGCGGCGGCGGCGGCGGCGGCTTCTCTCAGGATCAGCAGATGCGTGTAGCCTCGCTGAAGAGATGAAAATCAGAGTTACAGCCTAAGACGCCAGTATTTATACTCTCTGACCTCGCCCGCTCAGGCGGGCTATGACGCAATGAGAGCATCACGACTCTCATTGGACGAGAGTTCAATCGCGTCTCCTCATAGGCTTAAGCAGTTCCCTGTGAGCGAGCCAATGAGCTGCTAGCTAGCCCGCTCATGCTCTGCTGCAGCTGAACTGCGTTGACAATAGATACAAAATTATAGGATAATTTTTTGGCTTCAATTTCTCAGAAAGATGAATCTTTCCCGTAGCGTAAGCTAGCTTACGCAATACGAGAGAACCTCTCGTAAGAGAACCGCGATAGTGACCGTTATTTCATTAGAAACATGTCCACAATCTTGACCTCTTCCACTGTTTTGCCTTCGTACCCACACATCTTTACTCCTCTTCTTCTTGCCGGCTGTTGATCGTTTGTTTCCTTGTTCTTCCATTATCTGAATGTGTAACACTGGGTTGTGCTCTGTTAATGCTTGCCAAATGAAGCTTCATGAGATGCTCTGAGCTATTTCAGAGAACTGGTTGATTTAATGCTTTACATTCCACTTCATTAGTGAAATGCTAAATGTATAGCCAAGAAACTCTTGCTGTCATTAAAACATTAAAATGTAGCATGTCATGGAAACCAACAACAGCACATATGATACATTTATGCTATACCTACCCATATTTTATAACGCAGCCGCTTTAAATTCACATAATGTTTCACTTCTGGCCTGGGTATATATATATACACTACCGGTCAAAAGTTTTAGATCAGTAAGATTTTTTATGTTTTCAAATGAAGTCTCTTCTGCTCACCAAGGCTGCAATTATTTGATAAAAAAAAAAAAAAAACAGTAATATTGTGAAATATTATTACAATTTAAAACAGCGGTTTTCTATGTGAATATATAGTGAAGTGTAATTTATTCCTGTGATCAAAGCTGAATTTACAGCATCATTACTCCAGTCTTCAGTGTCACATGATCCTACAGAAATTATTATAATATGATGCTCAAGAAACATTTATGATTATTATCCATGTTGAAAACTGTTTTTTACATTTTTATTTCAGGATTCTTTGATGAATAGAAAGTTCAAAAGAACAGAATTGATCTGAAATGGAAAGCTTTTGTAACATTAATCACTACCATTCAAAAGTTACGCAGAGTAGCAGTGAGCAGAAGAGACTTCATTTAAAAACATAACAAATCTTACTGATCTAAAACTTTTGACCGGTAGTGTGTATATATATATATATATATATATATATATATATATATATATATATATATATATATATATATATATTAAATATAACGAGTATATTACTATACTAATATATTACTATATTACTATAAATAGTAATTGCCAACTGAGACACAAAGTTGAGGAAAAATACAAAGTAAAACACAAATTTGTAAATATTTGTTTGAATGTTTCTGGACTGAGCAGTTTTTAGCTTTTACAAAAAGATCATTAGAAATGGAGAATGCATAAAATGAGGTTGTGTCCAAGCCTGCATTTTTAAGTAAAAAAACAGTAAAAACAGTACTTTTGTGAAGTATTATTACACATTAATAGAACTGTTTTTTTATTTGAATATATTTTTAAATGAATAGGTTGAACATTAACCAGTAATCTCAATAGAACATAGCCTTGGCGCCATCTATTGGCGATTATATATTTATATTTAGTAGTTTCATATTTATTTAGCCTCCTTTCATTTCGGCATTTACAATTCGGTTTAAATGAGCTTGTTAGAAGTTCATAGAATGATGTTTTATAACAGAAATTCTGAATATTAAGTAGGCCTAATGCATCCACTCTATAGAGCTTTGTATTATTATTGTAGCCTATAGTAGCCTATTTCTTATTCCCATGCATGCTCGTGCATAATTCATATTGTAAAATACATTCAAAGCTACTGTTGTGTTGAGGTTAGTTTTTTTATGTATCCAAACATAAATATAATTTTCCTAATATTATTCGAGGATGTTAAAGATATAGGCTAGGCCTATGTTAAATAGCTATTAATGTGATTTTCTCTGCTGAAAATTATTCTAGCCCACACTGTTTGAACAGTGTCTCAAATAAGATAAGTCCATCATACAAGTGAAGTAGCTGCATAAAAATATGTGCGCTATTTTGAAATTAGACAGGGCATGTTAAAGGTGGGGTATGTGATTCTCTTTTTTGTCCATTTTTTCAAAATCACTTGAAATCCTATTCATAACCCACTTAAAGCCACTGAGTTAGAAGCACTGAAATGAAAATTAATCAATTTAATCATCTCTGGAACGGGCAGGACTCGAAAAACTCCAGCCAATCATTTCCAAGACCACCTAGAATCATTGGACAGAAAGTCCGTCAGTCAAACGGTTGTACCATCCCCCCCTCCCCCATCCCCCTCACGCGAATCAGGGCCAGCGTTGGAGGAAAGAAGGTAGGACCATTTGAGTTGTGTATTTTCAAAATCTGCCGGCCGTTTTGCAAATCCCATACCCCACCTTTAAGTATTGTGTTCAGACGTGCAGACAGGCAGACGTTCTCCACACGCATGCCACACGGACGTTAACACGTCTTTAAGCTTGGTTAGGAACGAAACGACACGACACAAAGCGAGCGCCATAAGCAATGTGCTTTGAATATGCACGAAGGGGTCACGGCACGCGTGGGAGTGGGGGTTGGGATGGGACGAGGGGGATGGGGATGGTGATGGGGGATGAGGAGGGGTAGGGGGGTATGGTACGACCGTTTTATTGACGGACTTACTGTCCAATGATTCTAGGTGGTCTTGGAAATGATTGGCTGGAGTTTTTCGAGTCCTGCCCGTTCCACAGATGATTAAATTGTTTAATTTTCATTTCAGTGCTTATAACTCAGTGGCTGTAAGTGGGTTATGAACAGGATTTCAAGTGATTTTGAAAAAATGGACAAAAAAGAGAATCACATACCCCACCTTTAATAGATTAAAAAAGTATTATATCAAAAGTTTAAATTCGGGTCATTAGGCTAGTATTACCTAGAGTGGGTATATTGTCACTCAATATTTTGAAAATTAAGAGTTCAGATGCAAAAGCCTCTAAGTGCCATCTGGAATTTTCTTCTAGAATGATAATTTTTATCAATCTCGTATATTTAAGGTCAGTAATTTCACTTAAATGACAGTACCTATTAATTGTCATTTAAGTGAAATTACTGACCTTATATACGAGCTTGATAAAAAAATTTCATTCTAGAAGAAAATTTCAGATGGCACTTAGAGGCTTTTGCATCTGAACTCTTCAAATGTTTCCTTAAATAATATTAATTAAAATATTTGCCTAATATGATAATAATGCCATTTAGTTTAATGATTTTTGACAACTTCCCTTCAATAAACTTAGACTTTTTCATAACTCCAAACACTAAATGGTAGAAATGGCTCATCATTACTATACTGAGCAGGAGTCTCAGTCTAAAGAAAGGCTGCCTAGGCTACTTTACTCGTCCTCTGCACCACCAGGCTACTTTTCAGAACAATATCCTACAGTACTTGAAGATACATTACCAAATAAGTAGGCTAACTTGCTTAGCATAGTCCAAATAATGTATTTTTAAGAGCCGTACACGTCAGTGTGTGAATGGAATGAAGGTGGATCAAACAATGTCCAGGGATAATTATTGAGGCTTTCAGGGAACGCGCGCTGTGAAAGCTTGCTCATGAAGGTAACAGCTCCCTCTATCCATCAGAACAGACCACTGTTAAAAAGGAAGGATGCAACTATGGGATGCGGTCGGACAAGTGCGCTGATGCTGGGGGAATATTTCAGTTTTCTTTAATAGCCGTGAACACCAAAACAAAAAGGACTCAACACTAGGATTTAGATGGCACCACACGAAGATGTTTGCAGTCGATTTTTTAGACTGTAAAACAGACCGGGGAAACAAAAGCGTGCTCGTGAATACCAGCGCGAGAAGAGGCACCGAGATAAAACCAAAAAACACCGATGCTTTATCAACGCAGGAAGAGCTTTATTTGTTTTCATCGCTCTTCTCAGAATAAACACGAGAATAAACCGAGAAAACAGAAAATGTAACACTTCCACTGTCTGCTCGTCACACAACGCACCTGGAGTAACGATTTGTGCTGAACTATAATGACAATAACAGACTTTAAGATGAAAACCTCCGTGTATGAAGACATATCGAAAAGGAAATAAGTGTGTACAGCAAGTTTGTTCTGATTGGACTCAAGTGAGCAGTCAAGACAGACACAGGACAGCGCAACATCAGCCAACACACACACATCTCCTGTGTTGACACCGGTTAGACATGTCAGTTTTACTGAGAAAAACACGTCTACGGTAAGTAGGCTATTCAGGATTATGAAAGCAATAATAACTGACTGTAGCCTACACATAACCGGGTAAATGTCATTTATAATGAATACCCTTTAGTACAGCAGACTCGGGTGTGGCGGGGAAGTTTTGAATGTATTGTTATAAACGTTCATCAAGTATAAAGGAAACAGTCTTTAGATGTTCATTAGCAAGTCTAAATCTGTTCAAATCTGCAAACTTTTATCAGTATTGAGTGTGAAGCTAATCATTTCAACATCTTTTGAAATTCTAGCTGTACAAGATTAACACTGAAGGGCACCAGTCTGAATTTTCCACTGAGTGGGTGATGTTACTGTGATGAGGATGCGCTTTCCTCTGAAGAAGATCCGCAAGCAGTTTAAACTCCTTCTGCTGCTAGTTTTGCTTATGTTTGCCATTGGGTTCACTTATCTTCACATCAACCAAGGCAAAGCCATCAAACTTCACTTCAACTATGGGAAAGGTCAGTATGGATGATGGTGGTGATTTCACCAAGTACATGTTCCTGGATCAATGTCTTTGTTGATCCTGGAACAACATTCCAATCAACCAATCAGATTTGAGGGACACATTTATAGTTTGTCACTAGGCTTACAACCAGTGTTTGGTGCTTCTACATCAGTGTTATAACATTTCACCTATATCATTCATTTCCGTCTGATTTTATGGATAACTTATGGGTTAGGGTTAAGACTACATTTTCAGACATGAATGTTGTTCCAGGATCAGCAAAATATGTCAAATAAATTATATTTTAATTGGCAAAATCATAGTGACCGGATGACAATAATAGCCTTGAACATTCATATTTCTTATTAGAGAACAGTCAGGCCCATTGAAGCTTTAATAAACATATCCCAAATAACTTGAACAAAAATCTATGTGAAGCTGACTGTGAAATAAGGACTATTCATAATTATCAATTCAATGTTTCTATTGAGTTTCAGCAGGTTATTGAGGAAGGCAGTACATTAAAATAGAGCTGTCCATTGCTTAAGTCATTGTATGATCTAAATGAGGATTTTTCCTTCAGGTTAAAGTTTAATTATCTCTTCTTTCTGGCCAGCGAACTGCTGATTATTCCCAAACTAATTTGTACTCTTGGTTGTACAACCATTAGTACTACAGATAAGACTTGAAGCGGCTCTGTGCAAAGATAATTTTCCTTTATGATTTTTAAAGAGAAATTAAGTCTAACCCACAGGCACAATTTGATGAATGTCCTAAAAGGTATCGATTCAGTGACAAGAGTTCCCCTTCCTTTAGTTACTGTCAGGAATAATCACTAACCACACAATTCTAACAGCACTAGTGACCTTTTACACATTTTTCTGTTATACTTGGTGTTGTGTGTGAATGCATAAGAGAGGTCGACGTAAAATGCTTTTTACATATCCAGACTTTTTATTCACATAGTATACAATACATATTATACAATACATATATGCATACATGTGGGCCTAGCATAAAATGTATGATATATAGTTAGAAATCATGAATTTCAGTGCTCAGACATTTTTATTCAGCTCACATGAGGTGATTTTTTTTCCTGGTTACCACTAAATAACATTGCATTAACATACAAAAAAAAAAAAAAAAAAAATACAAAGACATTTTAGCAAGAGTAGTTTGATGTAAATTATGATGTCCATGCCTAATGCAGAGTTCGGATATTATTAAATAGTACTGGAAACTGGAAAAGTTATGATATACAATATTCAGCACATTCACATTCATCAATATATCAAAAGATTAGTTTGAGATTCTGCATTGGTTTCCTACATTAAAACACTCTCTTTTTTTCATACCACACCCACATCCTCTCTTATGCAAAAATGTCATATTTGCTCCGAGAAAATTTTAAAACAATTTCTAATTTAGCATTCTAAAAAACTAAATTGGATTTTTTTTTAATCACAGTCTCTCATTAACGTTTACCTTGAAGCCATATGTCCTTTGTTATTAGAGGTGAAGTAATTGTTGCGGATTAGTTGATAAACCATGACTATTTGAGAGAGGAATAAATTTGTATATTTCTAATTATAGCATAAAGGCTCTAGGCTTTTTTTCCCGCCTTGGTTTTCCACTGATTGAGATTTAAAAATGGAAGCTAGTTGCTGTGAATTCTGTGGCTGAAGTTGACAGGCAGAGAAATTAGAGGTACAGACTCTTTTAACCCATAGGTTAATGAAATTTGTGTTAAGCTTCTCTCAACACACAAGGTAATGCTTATGCAAATGGATGTTTTGGACAGATACCACAGTTATCTCAAGTGAGACGTTCATATAGGTGGGAAGTAAGAGCTCTAAGCTCTAAAGTCACTTCACCCTGTTAGTCATTAGTCAGAGGGGAGGTACAAGTCTTGGAGGGCATGTTGATCTCTGTGGACAAAGGTCTTTTGGAGACACTTGTTGTCACACTGTAATAGATGTAAAATAAAAATGCCTAAGCCTGAGTTATGTAACTGGGACACAAGGCACATCACTTAAATTATTAATTTCAACAAGCATTATAGTTTTGAATTGCATTTATACTGTGCATCTTGAATGCTAGTCTTTTCATCAGCGGGAGAGATCCTGCATTTGTGTTTAGGTGACTGAACAGTCCGTTGTCTGTTGACTTGGCTCGGGGCAAGGACACATGGAGCAGGTGGTGGTCCACTCAGCACCAAGACAGGAAGAGCATAAAACATGCAGATTTTGATGAGCATACTGCCAGTCAGAGAATTCAGCCAGAAGCACATTTTGAAATATGAAGTTTTATTCAAGATGACTACTTAGAAGAGACACTGGAAACAATTTTCTTATAGTTATTCTTAGCTCAGTGAGGTAGCCTATCATATGTTTACAATTTACATATGTACATGGTTTACAGTAGCAATAAGAAATTATGGTTGAAAATATTTAAAAAATAAAAACATTACAATTACTTTATATCATATTGTGCAATTTTTATGAACAACTCGGTTCCAAAAAATGCATGTTATGAATTTAACTCCTGTAGTTGAAGTAATTTATATTGTATGATCAAATTACATTAAGCACAAAAAATGTGTTTGTCCAATCATCTTAAAGCACATGCTACAGGTTTACCCAGTATCGTTTACGATTATTGAAAAGTAATTTTCTGTGGCACTAGTCTTGACACATGCTACATATAAGGAATGTCATTCATGAATTTCAATTGAAACAAAATTAAACCCATAGTAAAACATTTTGTACAACGAAGTGAAGTTCTTCAACCCTGGTACATAAAAGAGAATATATGAAATTTGATGGACTACATAAACTAAATGTAAAATTGTATAGATATCATTTCCACATGCTGTTCGCTATCTCTATTAAAATTCAGGAACTGAATCAGAATTTAAAAAGCATTCTCAATTCAGTTCTGAATGGTGTACAACCATGCTTATGACTGGCTGATTACCATTGTGCAGAATACATCCATGATCATTCACAAGCACTGCCATTGTGTGTCTCTGCTTGGTGCTCGAATGTCCATGCAACCAGCAATGCTTTGGGATTATCAGTGTTCCTCCTCGTATGGGCAGCTTCAAGTATCACCGCATAGATCACTTCATAGATCTGTCTGCGGCTTCTTTCTGCAAGATGGAGCAGTTTGTTTACCACCCACTCGGTTAATTGGGAGGCAGTCGGCTGACATCCAAGGAGCCGTTCATGTGTCACCTACACCTGCTATGAAATTTGGACCGAGACTGACTGGTCATATGTGTTCAGGTGTGAAGCCACTGGGCTGCACTCAGATTGGATAAGCCCATCTGTGCCAGGCTCATTTCTTTCTTCAACAGGATATCACAGATAATAATGAATGAAATGAAACCACGAATGCTCAAAGTGTATGCCTTTTCAAAGGATACAGTAATATGATAACTGTGGTCACAGGTCACAGATGAAGCTCTTATTGAACTTGCATCACTACTCTAATGTGTTACCTAGTCACTCTTCAATAACTACTAGTGACCTGGACCATTATTTTAACGTGAAAAAAAGTTTACCCACCGCTAGCCTAGCTTAGCACAAAGACTGGAAGTAAATGGCTCCAGCTAGCATACTGCTCCCAATAAGTGACAAAATCACTCCGCCCAAGTAGCAGTGCCTTGCCTTCTGAGAATATAGTTCCCAGTATGTATACGGTTAAAAGATGCCTGTGTCTCATTATTTGTACACACTGTGACTATACAAATCACAACATATACAGTAAACAGGAAAATGTTTGGAGCCATTTACTTCCAGTCTTTGTGCTGAGCTAGGCTAGCGGTGGGTACGTCAGACAGAGCTACAGCACGCATGGAGATGAAAAGGGTATGTGTGGACTTACCTAACTCTGAGGGATACGGTGAATAAGCTAAAGTCCCAAAAAAGTCGGCGTGTTCCTTTAAAGTTTCACTTTAAAATAATGGCCAAGATCACTAGTAGTTCAGCAGGGTGACAAGTAACACTTAAGTAATTACGATGGATTTTAGTACTATACAGAGTAAAACAAATATTGATCACATCTCAGACACACAATAATGTTGTGATTAGTAATTGATTTATAATTCTTTATAATTTGTCATAGTTAATAGTTAATAATGAGGCTAATATCATTCAGTAATTATTGATTACAAATAAGGAACTATCTTAGTCCTAAATTTGATATAACTTACTGATTAGTTAAGCGTGTTTCCATAATAAGTTAATAGAAGCTAAAGTGTTAATCATACTACTCATTTGTCCTGCATTACTTATTAATGACGGACCATCATTCTTAAGTGTTACCCAGCATGTGTCATACACCCAAACATATAAAAGATTGGCTGCATCTTATTGCCTCAAACTCTCATTGGTATTCCTGGATGCAGCAGTGGCTCTGGCTCTTGGGCTGAAGATGTGCTCTGCATGGCCTGAGTCCAATTGTAGAGGAGCCATTATCATTCCTTATTCATGGCTCTTTTATTTAGGGACAGCTAACTATATGGGTGGTTGCAGGTTGCATGTACATTTTAACACATTTTCTTGTACTGTGAGAAGTTTGCACATTGCTTTAGACAGTTTGGATCCTATACATTATTTCAAAATAATGTATTTTGCAGCCTTTGTCTTATTAGTATTCTTTGCCAATATTGATAATTTGTTTACCTTTCAAAAACTTCAAACTTTCAAAAAATGTTATGAGCAAACGTCAGATTGGCAGTTGTCAATGTATTGAATAATGTTAGCTGTATTTTCTCTGTCTGGTGTTGACCTTAAGGTATGCGATGAGGCTAAATATTTGGGACACTGTATATAACTGAGGACCTGTCTGATGATAGGGATATTTATAGACAGTGTCGTATGATATATGCACAGGCGAATACGTTGATTCGCAAATTTTGTATGTGCTCTGGATCTGTAAAGATTGCACTTTTTAGAGCATATTGCACTCCGATGTATACTGCCCATTTGTGGCGGCGTTACAGAAAGAGCAGCATGCAGAAACTCAATGTAGCATATGACGGAATGAGGCTGTTGCTTAGGGTGCCGCGATGGAGTAGTGCAAGTCAATTGTTTGTCAGTGTTGGCGTGCCCACCTGTTCTGCTGTTTTGCGCAATCTCATGTACAGATGTGTAGGTTGTTAGATTCTGCAAACAGCATAATTTCAACATTGACGAACCCGACCCTAAGTTCAGTCAGGTTCTCCTCTGGTATGTGGAACCATTGGCGTTTTAGCCTGTATGTAAACATGTGATATTGTTTTGTTGTTGTTTTTTGTTTTGTTTTTTGTCTGTTACTGTTTGTGTTTGGTAACTGTTTGTGATTGGACCATGTGTGTCCTTAATAAAGCTTTGATGATGATGATGATGATATTGAGCATAAATCATATTTTATACAGGCAGTTTTGCAGTACGAAGGACAGGAAAAACTTTATCCATCTGCTAGGCTTACAGTACAGGTGCATCAAGTTCAGTGTATCCTTGGAAGATGGTGTGACATTCAGTCATGCTAACATTATTCATTTAATTGTAATAATCATCATTTAATTGTAATAATATTTCACAATATTACTGTTTATACGGTATTTCTGCTGATTCATTTAGCAATAACACCCTCTGCTGTGTGTTGCAATGGTTCTGCTTTGGCTTTGTATAAAGCTATCTTTAGGGTTCGGACAACATTACAAATGGCTGTCCCTTCAAATAGTGCCCTATTTAAGGGTATGAAAGCAATTTCAGACAGCCTTGGAATTTGCAATCCATGTTTTCACTGTCATACGGTAGGGAGCAGTATTTCGCATCTTCTGAAAGAGTACAGTATCTCCGGATCAAAACACAGGTGAATAGAAACAAGCGATAGAAGCATTGCTTACGCACAATGGGAACTTGGACATATCTAGCAGCAGAAGATCCTGTGTTGTTAAAAAGCAGTTCCAGACACAGAGTCTTTGGACGCTGCTTGGTTTTTCCTTACTAATTTCCACACTGTAATTCTTTCTTGAACAGTTGTATATTTTTACTCCTTAAGTAGATTTTGAAACTATGAAACATACATCAATTAATCAATACCCAATTTAAAATATTCAATATATTCAGACATTTTGTATGTCTTTGTCGTATGGAGGCACATCATCCATGCATGTTTTGAGAACAGCTGTATATCTGGTCTTCAAAGACCTTGTCTGCTAGCCAGCTAGCTAATGGACAGAGATCTAGATGCTATAGATTCATGTGTGAGTGGATGGAGGCACCCTCTGTAATGGATGTGTTCGACCTGCTGCTTTGATGAAACCAAGAGTTTGCATTGTTGTAAGAGTGTTGTGGCAAATTGGTGCAGGTGTATTTTTACTCAATGCTGTTGAATCTATTGGACTTTCAATGTTAACACATCATTGTGTTAATTTTAACATCTTAAATAGTTCTGTCTTTGAAGTATATGATTTAATTCATTTTAATGCTAGCATTTTAAACAAATGTAGGGAAGAGTGTCATATAGAGTATAATTCAGAGCTTGTATTTTCACTTGCCAGTAAATAGATGCTTGCAAACAGAAGTTTGACTGAGGAGGTAACCATAGCAACAATAAGCATGAGAGTTTTTATTTATTTATTTCATAGTAGTAGGTGCACATCAATACTATGTACTGGCTTAATATACATGCATTGTCATTATTTGTCACTTTATTATAGATATATTTCATGATATAATCCCTTTTTTGGTTTGATAAAAAAAGCTGGAATCTGTACTGAAACAAATTTAGCATGCGATTAACATTGACAGGTTGCACCTTGAAAACAGATTTCTTACAGAAATTCTTACAAAAAAGTTGACTCGCATGAAAGTCACTGCATAATTTGGATGCTTTCAAAAACACAATGCTTTCTTGCTTAATTTAAATCTAATTCTGTGAAATGTCTTGAGAGTGCCATGGAAAATGCAAATTCCTGCAGTAATATAAAGTTCAGATTCTGTTGCTGTTTTGCAAATATTACATGTTTAAAGCCCTGATTCTCAAATGAATTTGCTTTTAGCTGTTAACACCCCTGTCCCTGATAGCCTCTTAAAATAAGTTGTTACATTGTATCATCTATTTTAATTAACTGAAGTACAGAGTATTTTGCATC
The DNA here is from genome assembly GCA_031834385.1 of Semotilus atromaculatus. NCBI lineage: Eukaryota > Metazoa > Chordata > Actinopteri > Cypriniformes > Leuciscidae > Semotilus > Semotilus atromaculatus. Next base: position 7,313,855 of record JAULUF010000009.1, on the reverse strand, counting down.
TAGCATATTTAATTGGTCCCACAGAATCAATCCAGTTCAGGTAATGTTCGCAGGTCTTTCTTTAATGGGTAACACTTTATATTACGACCCGCAAACAACTGCGTAAGTAAACCGATATTACGGTGTACGTTTCTGTAATTATAGTGTATTTCCGTGTAGGTATAAGGGAACAATATGTTACGTTTTGGGTAATAAAGGGGTAACAAGCAGATATACAACCTGCAAAGAACTTTGTAAGTAAACCGAAATTACGGTGTACGTTTCTGTAATTATAGTGTACTTCCGTGTAGGTATAAATTAACAATATGTTAAGTTTTTGGGTAATAAAGGGGTACAACCAGATATACAAGCAAATTATTTATAATGTAATTATTTTAAAACTAACAGGTATTCTGTTAATATATTCCAGGCAAAAATTGTACGTCTGTTGTAAATAAAAGTTTTTATCACATTTCTGGCAAAATATGTTCTTGTGCAATGTAGTTACAGGGTAATTCTGACATCTGTGGTTTGTAAATTAAACGTATATATATATATATATATTGCTGTATGTAAGCACAGTGTGATAATTTAATTTATTGGCTTTTCTTACTAAACTACTTAACGTTAAGCAAAAAAAAATAGTGTCTGCTATGATTTTAATTTATAACGTACTAGTACTTAGTACTACTTACATTATCACATTGTATTGCAATGACACTTAAATGTCAGGGCAAATATACTGTGTAATTAAAACGTTTTTTTTGTATATATAAAGTGTATATAAAGTGTATATATAAAGTGTTACCCTTTAATGTTCTACCTTTTCTTACTTTAAGACCTGCTGCCCTTCCTGTCTATGTGAGTATTTGGATCTAGGAGAGTGAAGTTCTGTTTATTCTGGTTACATTTTACTCCGTTATTTTCTTTTGACCTAATGAAAGAAATCACTGGCTGCACGTGTGACTGATTTAGATGATTAATCTTGTTGTTTTTGTATCAAAGACTACAGCACTGAAAGCACTGAATTGATGTGGCTTTTAGCTGTATTGTAGCTCCCAATGACTGTTACAAATCACAATATTTCAGGCAACAGATGAGGGACTGGGCTGTCTGTTTTCTCTGTAGGAGATCTGTCCCTTCATCCCTTTCATTTATTCTCCCTTTTTTCTCTCAATGTGAAACGTAGTATCTCTCTCATTTGCCCAAACAGAGGAATCTAACATATGCATGTATTCATTTATAAATATTAATGTTCATGGCGCTCTCTCCATTCTTACAGAGCTCGGAGGCTCAGCTAAAGGACTTTACTCAAGAAAGACACACTTTTAAACCTCCACACAGGATTATTTGTGATGAACTGGGTGGATGTTTTATCATCCCCACACTATAAATGACTGTCAATGATTCATAAATGTCACAAAATGTTTTTTATACTGAGCTAATGATATTTTCCCTAAACCTTAACATAACACTCAACAGAAAACGTCTCTGGTTACGTATATAACCTTAGTTCCCTGAGAGGGAACGAGCGCTGCGTTTTCACGCTATGGGAACACCCCTCTGTGTTATGGCGTCGTGAAGCACGTGTATAATCAGTCCAATGGAAGAGCGAGACGTCATAGGCGGGTGACGTCATAGACCAGGAAACTATAAAGCACCCCTGAGAACAGACCGCGTCAGCTTCTGATAAGCCTGAAGCAAGTCGATCAGGGCATGCAGGAAGTATGGCAGGCGAATGCAGCGCTCGTTCCCTCTCAGGGAACTAAGGTTACATAAGTAACCAGAGACGTTCCCTATCAAGGGAACTCCCGCTGCGTTTTTACGCTATGGGAACCCCATACCCACTACGCCATAATGACAAGTGCCTGTTCTGTGTGAAGTCCCTTGCGCACACTAAGAAGCAAGCAACCAAGCCCCAGGAGTGGAGCTAAGGTCAAGGTCATAAAACCTGACAAATGTAAGCGGCTAAGACCAGCCTGCCGCATCACAAATGTCATGAAGGGAAACTCCATAGATTAATGCCATAGAGGCAGCCATACTCCTCGTAGAATGAGCCTGGGCAGCCAAAGGTGAAGGCTGTCCGGCCACTTCATAAGCAAGTGAGATAGCCTCAGCCACCCACTTGCTCAGCATCTGTTTTAGATGCAGGGCAACCTATCTTAGGTGACCCGAAGGAGACAAATAATTGCTCTGATATACGCCACAGAGCAGCTCTGTGGACATAAGCATCCAAAGCCCAGACAGGGCATAACAGATTAAGTTTTTCCTGATCTGGGGTATTAAAGATGGAGGACAGAAGGCCTGCAGCACAAATGACCCACAAATTTAGTAGGGACCTAGGAATACAACCCGACCTGGGGTGAAGAAATACTGTCACCATACCAGGTGCAAATCCAAGTGCGTGCAGGCCTCAGCCTCATGTACCACGGAAAACAAAATTAAGGATCTCTCCTCAGAGATAACCAAGCAAAGAAACATTCATTGCAGAAATCAAGATTCAGAAGGCGTTCTGCGCACCAGGCAGAGAACAGATTTCATTTCAATGCATATTTAGTCTTCTCGTGGAGGGAGCTCTAGACTAGAGTATGGTCTCCACGACCTCAGTCGAGAGACCTGAATCTATGAGCTGGGCCCCCTCAGAGGCCGAGCCCACAGTATCCAAAACTCCAGATAAGGGTGAAATATTGTATCCCATGATTGGGACAGCAAGTCCCTCCTGATCGGAATCTCCAAGGGAGAGCCGTCTAGAAGGGACGGTAGGTCCGAAAAAACACATTCGGGCTGGCCAGAACGGGGCTACTAATAATCTTTTTCTAGACGAGCCCCTACCCGGCGAACCCTCTCCAGAACTTCCGGGAGCAAAGATATCGCAGACCTGCCAACCCGTACGCATTTTGCGTAGCGGGTACGCATTTTGACCTCTAAGTACGCTGGTACGGTTTGTCACTCTAAACTACGCAAAAACCTGGTGACGCGCCTCTGTTCACGCGCAGTCCTCAAATCAAGCAACCGTAAAAGAAGAAGAGTTCGACCAAACATAGCGCTGGGTTCATTCCCCACATAGCAAGCGCGGATGATTGACAGATGGGTAAGGCCTATCATGAAAAAGAGACTTTTAGAGACTAATTTTGTTCTTGGTTGTGTCAGAAAGAATTTTATATTATCCATCCGTGTTTTTAAAATTCGTTAAACGACGTACGTTTTACTGTTATCGTGCAATGTTCAAAATTGCAAAGAAAGCCCTTTTTTCTGTGAGATATAGGGCCCTATCTTGCACTCAGCGCACGATCTGAAACGCAAGTGTCAAAGCGCAAAGCGCAAGTAACTTTGTGGGCGGATCCCGGCGCTGTTGCTATTTTCCCGGCGGGATAAATGCCTCTTGCGCCTGGCGCAAATCTAAAAGGGGTTGGTCTGAAGTAGCTTTATTATTCATAGGTGTGGTTTGGGCGTAACGTGAAATAAACCAATCAGAGCGTCATATCACATTCCCTTTAAGAGCATGATGAACGAGGTGCGCTTGTTCCATGGCGTAATACTATTATAACGGCGCATTTACCAGGCGCGCTTCAGAATCGGTTCACAGCCGAGGAGATCGATGTTCTCGTCAGGGCCGTAAAAGAAAGAGAAGTGGCATTGGAGATGGGACAAACCCACCCAAATTAGCTTCGGTTAAACATGCATTTAATAATTTGGGTAAATATGTAGGCCTAAGCTTTATGCCTATTTTTCCGATCGTCATGGACACAACATATTGATACTGTGAAGCTGCTTTGATACAATCTCTATTGTGAAAAGCACTATATAAATATACTTGACTTGACTGGACAACAATGATTTCCCTCGTGTTTTAATATTTTTCCTTATAATAATGTATCATTTGCAAAAAGGAAAATGCATCTGTGTAGATGAGATAATCATCTACAGTGTATGCGCGTTGTTCACACTCTGTATTATGACCAAGCACGCGCGCTAAAAATAGCATCTGAATGTACGCGCAACGCGCCAATGACTTTAGACTAGGTTTTTTCTGGTCAGTGGCGCAATTGTTTTCTGGAACTGCAAAATAGCATGAGGGAAAGTTTGCGCCGGAACACGCCTCCTCTTTGCGCTGAACCGCCCCGGGGAGCGCAAGTGTATTTCTTAGTTAACCGACGTGTGTCTGTGGAGGGAAAAGTCCGCTTTGCGCGGGTGCAAAATAGGAATGATACATGCGTCGGTGTACAAAGTCAATTGCGCTGAGTGCAAGATAGGGCCCAATGTATCATATTTAGATATTTGAATAATAAAATAAGTAGCCTATCTTAAATATACGTACAATTACAACGTACTTAAATGTATGTACCCCCCCCCCCATCAACTTTCACGTGAACACCCCCCCCCCGACGGCTGTACGCAAAAAAAAAATTCAATGTTGGCAGGTCTGATATCGGGAAATGCGTACAGGTGTATTGTCAACCACACCTAATACACATCACATCCAGGGGTGAAGTCTCCATTCCCCGGGCCTCAGCCCCTGCCTCAACAGGATATCTGCTCTGATATACGAGACCATCAGTGTGTTGTCCGAAAGGACGAGCACATGGTGACCTCTCGGGTCTGGCAGGAAGTATTGAGATTCTCGGGAATATTTCATCATCTTTAGCCAATTTTGTGCTAAAAAGGCAGATGGACCTGCCAAACAACCATTGCCTAGCGACCACTCATGATCACCCCCAACTTGTGAGGGAAGCATCCTCCCCCCTCATCACCCCTCATCCTTTTTCGGTACAATGAAGTAACGGCTGTAAAACCCCAACTGTCTGCTGGGAGGAGGAACCCCTTCTATAACTCCTTTTTGCAGTAGTGTCAGTACTTCCTGCTCCATAACCAGAGCCTGCTCTGTGTCCACCCCTGTGGGGAGGACCCCTAGAAATCTGGGCGGACGAGAACCGAACTGAATTTTGCTCCACTCTGTGCTGTGAGGAGCTTAGTAGGCCGAGACTGCTCCCGCCCAGCAGTCTCAGGAACATTAGATCGGTGAGGAAGAATCCTCTGGAACGCCGCTAAATGGTTTATTTCTTCGTTTTTTTAAAGCGGAGCTTCCAGAGGAACAGACATATTTTTATATTTATTTTTCTTAATTTTATATCAGAAAAACTTATATATATGGCTATATATCTATCACTCCTAGGCCACCAGCAGGAAAACAACCAAACTGGCAGCGCTGCGACCCTCCTCAGAGAGTCGCCCCCAGAGGACGCCGAGGAGAAACGATTTCTCGAAACCGTCCCTCCCCGATACAGTTTATCTGTTTTTGCGTGAAGCAATTCTCAAATAGCGTCAGTGCTGACATCCTCACATTCATCCATGTCCTTATACTTTACCCACCAGCGCTGCCTAATAATAATTATTTATTATTTAAGATGGCTGGTGGGTAACGTCGGGGTTAATAATGATGACGCCGACTCGGGAGAGAGAAAGCTCGCAAGCGTCTCTTTAACACGAGGCACTGTCATACCATGATACTTAATACCCATAACAGTTAGACGTTTGGGGATTAACACATAAAAATAGAAACCGGTTTATTCCACGATCTCGACATCTCAGTGTGGAGATATAGGGAAAAAACAGTGGTCCCCGACGAGGAGGCTGAGATACAGAGTTTTTTTGTTTTTTTTTGGATATATTTCATCTGACAAACTCTTTTTATTTTCACTCTCATAACGTTCAGCTGGCCAGTAAATATTTAACTAGCAACAACACTAAATAAACCCTCCATTTAAAAGCTCCTCTTTATTCGACAGAGTTATGAGCTGACTAATTTATTTATTGAAAACTCACACATCTGCCTTTTCATTAATATTTTTATTTGTTTTGTTCTCTTTTTCTTAACAAAACACAAACGAAACCAATTCCTCTGAGCTAGAAAATTGCGATTTGCACACTGGATCTGACAGGTGAAAGCTGAGATAGGGCGGAGCCCGTCCCAACCCCCGCTGTCAGATCCAGCGGGACCCGCGCGGGGAACACGAACCGAACCGTCCTCCTCGAAGATCGCCTGGTGGGAGCCTCACGGACAGCCTCTCGCAATGCTCACAGTCAGCCCCCTCGAGAACTGACAGTTGGCATGCTCCACTCCCAAACAGCAACAAAAAGCTGATGTGTGTGTCCTCACCCGTGATATAACGTGGAAAGGGAACAACACAAAGCTTGCTTGCTCTCTTTTGTCATAATATATATATATTGCAACTTGACAGACAACAATAAATATGACAAGGACATAATACACAGATCGCTTGCTGAAGGCACAGAAGCTGACGCGGTCTGTTCTCAGGGGTGCTTTATAGTTCCTGGTCTATGACGTCATCCGCCTATGACGTCTCGCTCTTCCATTGGACTGATTATACACGTGCTTCATGACACAATCACACAGGGGTGTTCCCATAGTGTGAAAACGCAGCGGGAGTTCCCTTGATAGGGAACTTTCTGCGTTTTTACATTTTAGTATCATTCAGTATTATTTTGTAATGATTGCAACAGGGGACAAATGAAGCTTACTTGACAACAACAGTTTAATTTAACACTAGAACTACCGGAATTCCATAACTACTAGAACGACCACAGCGGTCATTCTGACCGTTCATACTTTGACGGTCATATGGCCGTACTGAACATAATTTTCGTCATGTCATATCTACATTTTAACCTTTCTCTTTAAGTTTTCCAATGATGCTTTTAATTCCTGTCGTCATGTTATAACGTCATCGCACTTAAAACAAGCACAAAAGAAAGATTGCCCCGACAGGTCTAAGGAAATGTAAGGAAAATTTTGCGTCAAAAATATATTTTTCACCACACTCACCACGTGAATAGACATGCAAAAAAGTTAGGAAACGTCAAAGCTTCATAGTACAGCCCTGTTTGTAAATAAGTTCAATAATCAATACAAAATCTAAAAATAAATGGATATACAATGTTACGATAGGTAATAATAAAGGGCTAATTTGAACGGCACAAAAACCCCCCACATCATTCACTAACGCGTACGCAGTCCACACAAACACCGCATTTCGTGTGCAGTTCCCACACACTATACTTTGTGACATTGGGCACATGTCTCCTTGGGTTTTATTTTTTTCGCAGTTCCTCCTTACTTGGCACTGATCGTTCTCTCCATCAGCTGCTGCTCCTGCCCGCGTCCTGGCTATCGCACCACCAGTCGTGGGGCTTTTGATTTCATGTGGTCGGAGCGAAGTTCGCTTGCCAGTCGCGTGATGAAGTCCCTCTGAGAAACTTGCTCATTTGTGCACTTCTTGAACAATATGTGCGCGTTGATGGCGGGAAATGCAGCGGACTTATGATATCTATAATGCGTGCGGTCAAAATGACCGCCATGGCCATTCTAGGTAGAAATAGTCAGAACTGTTTTGTGTTTTGTGATTTTAATAAAATAACAGTGTCAGAATAAAATATACACATATTTAGGAAAAGTCAGAGTCCTACAGCCACATTGATTTTATTTTAACAAAGTTATTACACTGTAAAATTTAAAAACGGTCAAAATGACCGCCTTGGTAGTTCTAGTGTTAAATATTTTAACAAATAGAAAATAGCCTTAAATAATGTATAATTACCATCAGTTTATTTGTACCTTTTACACACGATAAGCGTGTTCAACATGGACGCGCAAACGATTGCTGTAACCAACAACCTGCTTGTAAAACCGAATTAACATACAGTGGGCCCTATTTTAACGATCTGAAATGCAAGTATCAAGCGCGAAGCGCAAGTAACTTTGTGGGTGGGTCTTGGGCGCTGTTGCTATTTTACCGGCGGGATAAATGACTCTTGCACCCGACGCAAGTTTAAAAGGGGTTGGTCTGAAGTAGCTTCATTATTCATAGGTGTGGTTTGGGCGGAATAAATAAACCAATCAGAGCGTCATATCACATTCCCTTTAAGAGCATGATGAACGAGGTGCGCTTGTTCCATGGCGCAATACTATTATAACGGCGCATTTACCAGGCGCGCTTCAGAATTGGTTCACAGCCGAGGAGATCGATGTTCTCGTCAGGGCCGTAAAAGAAAGAGAAGTGACATTGGGGATGGGACAAACCCACCCAAATTATTTTGCCTATTTTTCCCATTGTCATGGACACAACAATGATTTCCCTCTTGTTTTAATATTTTTCCTTATAATAATGTATCATTTGCAAAAAGGAAATTGCATCTGTGTAGATGAGAGAATCATCTACAGTGTATGCGCGTTGTTCACACTCTGTATTATGACCAAGCATGCGCACTTAAAATAGCATCTGAATGTACGCTCAACGCGCCACTGACTTTAGACTAGGTTTTTTCTGGTCAGTGGCGCAATTGTTTTTTGGAACTGCAAAATAGCACTAGGGATTGTTTGCGCCGGAACACGCCTCCTTTTTTGAGCTGAACCGCCCAGGGAACGCAAGTTCATTCTCTAGTTTGCCGGCGTGCGTCTGTGGAGGGAAAAGTCCGCTTTGCGCGGGTGCAAAATACGAATGATGCGTCAGTGTACAAAGTCATTTGCGCCGGGTGCAAGATAGGGCCCAGTATCTCTAAGGCAAAATTATTAAATATTGAAAATGCAACAGAGTGTATTATATGTTCTCCATATTTAACTCCAAATGATCGCCACTGATCGGAACCAGCTAATAATCACACATTTCGATGACGCAAAAGACACACGCATTCTCACGCTGTGAGAGGCAAACATGAAAGGCTGAGCAGAAAAGCTGGATCTAAAGATCCTTTAGACAATCTGTGGATACTCAAATATGCACAGCATGCTGGGGAACTTACATGACCTGGAGGCTTTTTGTCAAGAACAGCAAACAACTTCATTTCTCAGGGCTAACCAAATACCACAGGAATTATCACTATTAACTAATTGCTTATTAGCATGCATATTACTAGGATATTGTCTATTTAGTAGCACTTATACATTTAATGCCTTATTCTACATCCCTTAATTCTACCAAATACCTAAACTCAACAACTATTAATAAGCAGTTATTAGGAGTTAATTGTGGCAAAATTTGTAGTTAATAGTGAGAATTGGACCCTAAAGTGTTATTTTTTGTCTTGTATAATACATGTAAATATCTGTTAAGTCACAAACAGTAGCTTGATCTGAGCATAAATATATATATATATATATATATATATTAGGGCCGGGACTCGATTAAAAAAATTTATCTAATTAATTAGAGGCTTTGTAATTAATTAATCGAAATGAATCGCATTTTAATCGCATACATATTTGAACTAAGAACAGTGTGAAGTAATTTTTTCACATGGATTTTTAGTATACTACCATTGAATAATGACTGAATACATAAGCTTAAGCAACAAAATATTGTTTATTTTTGTTCAACCAAGTCCAGCAGACCAGTGCAATTTTTGCCATTAAATGTAGCAATAGCATATTTAGAAATATAGTAGGCCTACATTTTAGAAATTCAGGTAGCCTATAGGTAGGAAGACCTTCAGTAAACTGTTTTTTTTAAGTTAAAAAAGGTTTCCAGGGTGACGCGTCAGGCTTGGCACGTGATTCACCACAGCCAAAATAGCGCTGCATGACAGATGTAGCGCTTTTATTTCTAAATATTAAAAAACTTGCTTACCATGTCATCAACTTTTTTCTTTTCCGATTCTCAAATATGTGTGAGTTTGTTTTGTTGTTTAAAAAATCTTTATAAATTATCTTGATCTGTAACGTGAGATGGGCGCCGTGTTTGTGCCGCAGTTCAGAGATACCGGTCTGTTGGATTTATTACAGCGCGTGAATTCATCAGTTTCTCCCGAAATACATGAAAGTAAGTGGCCGGTGAACGGGGATTAGAATAGAGTTGACTTTATAGTTATTTGCACTATGTGTCTGATATGAATAAAAACCGTTGGCAAATATATTTTCCTGGGTTGTTATTGCTGCTTCCATAGACACCATTGTGTATTTTACAAACTATAAATGTGTTGTTTTGCTATAAATTATATTTAAATGTCTAAAACCTAAAATAAACATGTGGTTAAAAACACTGAACAGTTGTGATCGCCTTTGACAAGCGCTGAGCACGTCCGTCTTTGGCTCAGCCAGCCACAGTTTGAATCTGGCAGTTCACTTCACTGTACATACGCTCCTTAGTGGTCAGCTGGTGCAGAGCGGGCCGAAATCACAATTGCTGATGAGATATAGGAAAATATCTAGTGGAAAATGAGAATGTCATCCAGTGATCAACGTTCCGCGGTGCAAAAATAAGCGATTAAAACCAGTTATCGCGTTAATTAACGCGTTAAAGTCTGTAATTAATTAATCTTAATTAACGCGCTAAAGTCCCGGCCCTAATATATATATATATATATATATATATATATATATATATGAAGAGTTCAGATGCAAAAGCCTCTAAATGCCATCTGAAATTTTCTTCTAGAATGATAATTTTTATGAAGCTTGTATATTTAAGTTCAGTAATTTCACTTAAATGACAATTAATCGGTAATCTTCATTGCCATTTAAGTGAAATTATTGAATTTAAATATACGAGCTTGATAAAAATTATCATTCTATAAGAAAATTTCAGATGGCATTTAGAGGCTTTTGCATCTGAACTCTTCATATATACACACACACTCACCTAAAGGATTATTAGGAATACCTGTTCAGTTTCTCATTAATGCAATTATCTTATCAACCAATCACATGGCTGTTGCTTCAATGCATTTAGGGGTGTGGTCCTGGTCAAGACAATCTCCTGAACTCCAAACTGAATGTCAGAATGGGAAAGAAAGGTGATTTTAAGCAATTTTGAGCGTGGCATGGTTGTTGGTGCCAGACGGGCCAGTCTGAGTATTTCACAATCTGCTCAGTTACTGGGATTTTCACGCACAACCATTTCTAGGGTTTACAAATAATGGTGTGAAAAGGGAAAAACATCCAGTATGCGGCAGTCCTGTGGGCGAAAATGCCTTGTTGATGCTAGAGGTCAGAGGAGAATCGGCCGACTGATTCAAGCTGATAGAAGAGCAACTTTGACTGAAATAACCACTCGTTACAACCGAGGTATGCAGCAAAGCATTTGTGAAGCCACAACACGCACAACCTTGAGGCGGATGGGCTACAACAGCAGAAGACCCCACCGGGTACCAATCATCTCCACTACAAATAGGAAAAAGAGGCTACAATTTGCAAGAGCTCACCAAAATTGGACAGTTGAAGACTGGAAAAATGTTGCCTGGTCTGATGGGTTTCGATTTCTGTTGAGACATTCAGATGGTAGAGTCAGAATTTTGCGTAAACAGAATGAGAACATGGATCCATCATGCCTTGTTACCACTGTGCAGGCTGGTGGTGGTGGTGTAATGGTGTGGGGGATGATTTCTTGGCACACTTTAGGCCCCTTAGTGCCAATTGGGCATCGTTTAAATGCCACGGCCTACCTGAGCATTGTTTCTGACCATGTCCATCCCTTTATGGCCACCATGTACCCATCCTCTGATGGCTACTTCTAGCAGGATAATGCACCATTTCACAAAGCTCGAATCATTTCAAATTGGTTTCTTGAACATGACAATGAGTTCACTGTACTAAAATGGCCCCCACAGTCACCAGATCTCAACCCAATAGAGCATCTTTGGGATGTGGTGGAACGGGAGCTTCGTGCCCTGGATGTGCATCCCACAAATCTCCATCAACTGCAAGATGCTATCCTATCAATATGGGCCAACATTTCTAAAGAATGCTTTCAGCACCTTGTTGAATCAATGCCACGTAGAATTAAGGCAGTTCTGAAGACGAAAGGGGGTCAAACACAGTATTAGTATGGTGTTCCTAATAATCTTTTAGGTGAGTTTATAAAATATCCAACTTTATCCGCATACACTCAAATAAAGCGATATATATAATAAATAGCAAATCTCAACTTGATTTTTTTTTCATTTAGTCGCTGAATGGAACCATAGTGTCACCCAGCTCCCTATCTAAATTTGGATATATAAGAATGTCCAACTTTATTTGCATACACACCATACTCAAATATAGCCTACTCATGTAGTGCGATATATATATATATATATATATATATATATATATATATGTATATATATACAGTGAAGAAAATAAGTATTTGAACACCCTGCTATTTTGCAAGTTCTCCCACTTAGAAATCATGGAGGGGTCTGAAATTGTCATCGTAGGTGCATGTCCACTGTGAGAGACATAATCTAAAAAAAAAAATCCAGAAATCACAATGTATGATTTTTTAACAATTTATTTGTAAGATACAGCTGCAAATAAGTATTTGAACACCTTTCTATCAGCTAGAATTCTGACCCTCAAAGACCTGTTAGTCTGCCTTTAAAATGTCCACCTTCACTCCATTTATTATCCTAAATTAGATGCTCCTGTTTGAGGTTGTTAGCTGCATAAAGACCCCTGTCCACTCCATACAATCAGTAAGAATCCAACTACTAACATGGCCAAGACCAAAGAGCTGTCCAAAGACACTAGAGACAAAATTGTACACCTCCACAAGGCTGGAAAGGGCTACGGGGAAATTGCCAAGCAGCTTGGTGAAAAAAGGTCCACTGTTGGAGCAATCATTAGAAAATGGAAGAAGCTAAACATGACTGTCAATCTCCCTCGGACTGGGGCTCCATGCAAGATCTCACCTCGTGGGGTCTCAATGATCCTAAGAAAGGTGAGAAATCAGCCCAGAACTACACGGGAGGAGCTGGTCAAAGACCTGAAAAGAGCTGGGACCACCGTTTCCAAGGTTACTGTTGGTAATACACTAAGACGTCATGGTTTGAAATCATGCATGGCACGGAAGGTTCCCCTGCTTAAACCAGCACATGTCAAGGCCCGTCTTAAGTTTGCCAATGACCATTTGGATGATCCAGAGGAGTCATGGGAGAAAGTCATGTGGTCAGATGAGACCAAAATAGAACTTTTTGGTCATAATTCCACTAACCGTGTTTGGAGGAAGAAGAATGATGAGTACCATCCCAAGAACACCATCCCTACTGTGAAGCATGGGGGTGGTAGCATCATGCTTTGGGGGTGTTTTTCTGCACATGGGACAGGGCGACTGCACTGTATTAAGGAGAGGATGACCGGGGCCATGTATTGCGAGATTTTGGGGAACAACCTCCTTCCCTCAGTTAGAGCATTGAAGATGGGTCGAGGCTGGGTCTTCCAACATGACAATGACCCGAAGCACACAGCCAGGATAACCAAGGAGTGGCTCTGTAAGAAGCATATCAAGGTTCTGGCGTGGCCTAGCCAGTCTCCAGACCTAGACCCAATAGAGAATCTTTGGAGGGAGCTCAAACTCCGTGTTTCTCAGCGACAGCCCAGAAACATGACTGATCTAGAGAAGATCTGTGTGCAGGAGTGGGCCAAAATCCCTCCTGCAGTGTGTGCAAACCTGGTGAAAAACTACAGGAAACGTTTGACCTCTGTAATTGCAAATAAAGGCTACTGTACCAAATATTAACATTGATTTTCTCAGGTGTTCAAATACTTATTTGCAGCTGTATCTTACAAATAAATTGTTAAAAAATCATACTTTGTGATTTCTGGATTTTTTTTTTTAGATTATGTCTCTCACAGTGGACATGCACCTACGATCACAATTTCAGACCCCTCCATGATTTCTAAGTGGGAGAACTTGCAAAATAGCAGGGTGTTCAAATACTTATTTTCTTCACTGTATATATAGTCTTGACTTCTAGATTCTACAAAGAGCATGCACACTTATGAGCAGAAACATATGTGCAATAATTGTGTAATATTGTAGTATAGTGGTTTGCAGTGTTAAAAAACACATCATGCCACATGTTAATTTTTGTTTTAGTGGCCAATCTCTCTGTTGGTCATTAGTCTCAATGGGACAGCCTGGTGAAATGAAATTCCCTCAGATGTTGTAGCGGCAGCTGGCACACAGATGTTAGAGTCGCCGTCAGGCTCTGCGGGTAAAGGGCAGAGAAAGGCTATAGGCACACCTGCCTTCTATGTGTGTGTGTGTGTGTGCCCATCTTAAAAGTGCAGGTGCATTGCAATATGAATGAATGCATTACATAAATTATTTTGTTATTTGGAAGTCAGCATGAAACGGAAGTTTCTTCCCTGTTGTGATGTATATCCGAGTGAAATGGCTTCTCAAACAAGAAGAAATATAGGGTGGGGCTTGATGTTGTCCATCTGGAATTGATTGGATAATTGAACTATTGTGGTTTGCTATTGCTGTGACCTCATGTGAGTGACATGTTGTCCCGCCCTCGCGCCAAAAAACATGACATCAGAGAAGAGAAAAGATGTTGCTGCAAATGGGAGGGGACATTTTGAAGGGCATTTGAATAAAAAAAAAAGGATAATGATGTGCACTGATAATTATAATTATAAATATAATAATAATTAAATATAATAATTATATATAATAATAATAAATACTAGAATATTCCATACAAATAAGAATTGTCCATTTTTTATTTCATGGTGACTTTAACATGAGTCAATCAAGGGAAGACTGTTACACATTGTTTGTTCATAAGGTGGCTGCGCTCTGTCGAATTTAGAGGCTAATGTCAGTTTCCCCCTGACCCGTAATTATATCCTGATATCACTCCTTTAGCACTGTTTTTGGTACGAAAATAAAAATGTCAGTGAAATGCCACTTAAGTCTTATTATTTTAAGTACATTTGACACTTCATTTGAATAAACCATATCAGACTTTAATCTCCATTCTTAAGAATTTTCTCACACCTCAAACACAAGGAATCATTAAATCATGCCTATCACCCTGCTGCTAAGCTAGATTGATCTTTTTATAGAGTCTGTATTGTTAAAGACCTGTCTTGTATGTGAGCGGGTGGCATAATGTAGGTGCGCTGTGTGCTGTCACTTCATCAGACAGACACAGATCAGACAGACCGATCTCAGCGCAGACAGCAAGTGTCAAAACGTGTCTGGAAGAATATGTTCTGCATCCCTAGCTGGATTTTCTTCATTGCCCTACAATCGATTATCCATATCCATATCCATATTTGATTATAACATTAAAAATGATTTTAGCCACATGCAGATTCTGCTTTAGTAGGGAGTCTGGTATGCTTAGCTTATCCTCTGTCATCAGTGAAGCTATATTGACTTTCATTTGGGGAAAAATCAGAAAAGGTAATCAGTAGAGTGCAGAAAATTCTCAGTGGTAGAAAAAAAAAATGCAATTATCCGCCCAAATTCCAGTTTCTTGCACACAATAATGTAGGGTTATTGTTTGGAGCCTAATGCAACTGTTTACTCATTGTAGAAGCTTTGAAACTTGACCAGATTACACTGTCAATTTGGTTTTATTTGTATAAAAATTAATGAGAGAGATTGCCTTGGTATTTGACTTCTTCATATATGAACTAATTACAGCTCATTAATATGTAAATGCACAAGCATTTCTCATTAATGCACATGGCAGTTTATGCTGAAACATCTAAATCGTTTACAAGTGCAAGGTAGGCCTAATTGAAATGGGCTTTTGAGGACCTGAGGGTGACCTCTGCATTGCTGATACTCTTTTGTACAATTGCAGAATATAATAATTCTTGCTGTGGCAAATCTGTAATTCTTCAGTAGGACGCCTTGCTGCATACGCTGCAGAGATAGATTAGTTTTCAATTACCTGTGTGTAGTGAAGCCTAAAAGCTGGACTGGCCTCTTCGTCATAGCTGTTAGGACTATTTAAAGCTCAACATATGAGATTTTGCTGATTCTGAAACTCTGAAGTGTCTGTAGAACTGCTGTGACAGATCTAGGGTTTTTGGATGCAGGCATTTCGGTGGAGTGTTTTGCAGCTTCAGAGTGCTGCCCTAATGTACTTCAGATTCAGAGAGTCATGGAAGATATCATAGGGAAAGAAACACAAATATGCTTCTGCAGAGGTTGATACTAATTATAAACATTTGCATTCATGATTAATTTGTTTACTGTTGCAATTAGCAAAATGCCAGTGTGTTCAATCTTACAGTTTTGCAAGATTTAAAATTAAAATGCATTTATTTTTGAATGCATGTGAGATTTGTATGTGGGATTGTGTGTGTGTGTGTAGGTTTGGCTATACTTGTGAGGGCCAAATGTCTGCACTTATAGAGAAATATTATGGCAACCAACCATTGAAGACATTTTACTGTTCCTCATTAGGTAAAAAGGCTATAAATAAATGTATATATATTTATTACACAGCTCTGCGTAATACTTGATTCTGATATGTCAATCATGCCATCCAGCAGCAGTATGTTATTCCCGGATAAAAAAAAGTAAAACCTGTTAACACAGGCTCATCCGGGTGACTGAAGTCAGCGCTATACACTTGCTAGGATCCGTGCAAGTTTTGCATTTGGTGTTTTGAAAGAAGTAGACACACCAAAGCTGCATTTATTTGATCAAAATACAGCAAAAACATTTTAATAGTATTACAATTTAATATCTATTTTAATATATTTTAAAATGCTATTTATTCCTGTGATGGAAAAGCTGCATTTTTAGTCTTCAGTGTCACACTATCCTGCAGAAATAATTCTGATATACTGATTTGGTGCTCAAGAAACATTTTTTTTTGTGGAAACCATGATATATATATTTTTTTTAATTCATTATAACAGCATTTATTTGAAATGGAAATCTATTGTAACATTATAAGTGTCTTTACTGACACTTTTGATCAATTGCTGAATAAAAGTACTAATTTCTTTTTTTTTAAATCCCCAACGAAATACATATTTAGCTATATAGTTATATACAGTACATAACAACCCTAAATTCATACCACATTTTTATGATTATACTGTAAGGTTTTTCTGATTTAGTTTGCATATAAATGATGTTTTGTCAGATTCAGGCATGAAGACGTGAATACTCACACCACTGCTGATTGCTCTTCTGCCTCCGCTGTGAAAGCCCACTGTGCAAGGAAGGACGACTGCTTGTGTGTGGGGGTTTCATGATGCAGAAGATAAAATGCCTGCCAAAACTCAATTGTCTAGTTTCCTGTCCTGCAGCTATAGACACTTTTTTACCCTTTCGACAACAGCATCACTCCCAAGCCCCTCCATCTGAACAAATATAACTTTACCAGATGCATCTTAAGCCTTGCCTCAGACCAAACTGTTCAGCTGATGGCAATTCTCCATTTCAAATCTTTTTAATTCAGTTTAATCCGTGACGGCAAACTCATACTCACAGATTCTGAGGAGAGCTCACTTACGTAAACAGACAAAAAGATCAACAGCTCCAGTCACATAAATAAATCAATGTTTTGCTTTTGTGTCCAAGGTCAAAACTAAGATCAGTACAAACGTCCCTTTTAACGTTTCTTCACTTCCCACCTTTTTTGTGTAAAAAGCTAGTAATTTTTTTTCTGCTTGACAAATCATGTCTTGCCATCAGCCATCTGTCCTGATAAATGAAGCATTATTGGTGGCAACATGCTGCATTTTTATGTTCCTCTGTGAATCAATGTGCATAAGAGTCAAATAAGAAATTACCATGTAGTTCCTGGTGACAGTCATATCAGGGGACAAGGGCATGAAATAGATCAAGATGAAATATTTCTTAATAAATGTATTATCTTCACCAGCTGTGCTGATATTAGATATTATGTCAGATGACTTGGACTAAAGGGATCTCAGATGGTTTGGTGTTTTCCTCAAAGATGCTTCTAGTTTCTCCATTAAAGCACATGTATGAGCACTCTCAGTGGAAAATGTTATTGCTCAGAGGTTACTTTTCTAGCTTCAGATTCTCAGTAGAGTCTCAGTTATGTGTTATTTATGTAAATCAACTGTATTTTTTAGTTTTAACTCCTATAAAATGAATTGGGAAGTATAAATTCAAATTCTGACATAGCCTCCTGTATTATAGAATGGAGAATTAACGTGGATAGTATAGCAAAGATTATTTGGCTTTGGGAGAATTTGATGACAGATGTTTGAATTCATTGCAGACTTTGGTGTCTTGGCAAATCTGTGCAAATTTTGAAACATTGTTTAGATCTCGTTTGTAGGGAATCTTTTTCTCAGGAGAAACATTTTAATATTTAATATAATTGTTGTTTCTGAGAACAGTTATTACAGATATTAAAGATAAATACTATACTATTCTTTACATTCCAGTTATTAGAAGCAGAAAATTTACCTGCTAATATATTTTTGCATGCCTTATTGTGAAATAAAATTTATTTAGGTATATGTAATATTTTTCTTAAAAATATATATTTTTAAAAATATTTATATATTTTTTACTTTAATTTTATATTAAGAAATAACTATTGAAAACATGCAAAAGGCATGTGAAAAATGTTACCAGGACCATATGAATATATAAGTGTGTGTGTGTGTGTGTGTGCGTGTGTGTGTGTGTGTGTGTGTGTGTGTGTGTGTGTGTGTGTGACAGTGTGAGGGAGAGAGTGTGTGTGATTAAAAAATTAGTCTGACATTTTTTGTGATCATATAGTCAGTGAATCATTTTTCAATGATTATTAAACTTTATGAATTAATTTGCTGAAGCATGTCGATTTTCTTGTAGTTTTTAAAGTCTTAAAATGTCTTCATTTTTACAATATTAAGCCTTAAAGGTCAAATAGTTAACAATTTAATTGATGGGGTCTTAATTACAACAATAAACGTTAGCATGTTATTTCAGCCATACTGATGTCTAGAGAGAAAGCCATTTTACATGGCCCACTTTAGCTGGAATAAAGTCCTGCTCAGATGTACTGTATTACAGTAGCTGCTTTCTGTCTAAACAAAAGAAATATTAAAGTAACAATTTCTGCAATAATGTGTTTAATTACCCACCAACTTGGTAACGAAAACTAAGATTCTGCACTGGACAAAATATTTAGACCTACCTTACTTAATTTGAAATGTCCTAAATACATGGAAGTGCTAAAAAATATTAAATAAATGTCATAGAAAGGATAAAATTTTACTTTCTAACACAAGTTGAGACATTGTTACAACATTCATTTTATATTTAATGTTCAAATAATGTTTTTGCAGATAGAACCTTATAATTCTAAGCGAAAAGTGTTTTTTTAGAATTAGAAGGTTCTATCTGCATTTGACCCATTCCAAAAATCCCCATTTACAAATTTTAGAGGATTTTGATATTGTATATTTAGAATACATTTAGGGTCCCTGTTATTTTCATGTTTGAAAGAAACTTGTTCCCCATATACATTTTCCTATATGTAATGCAAAAACTTTGAAGCCCAATATCTCAAAACTGCTCAGAACGCAGAGAGAACCTTATAATTCCAAGGGGACGAGTTGTACACACATAAAAACTAAATTTTATGGAATAACACTCAAAAAAGTTTGCTTAATTGCAGAAAAAAGGTGTTTGGTAGTGACGTTCCTTAAAGTTACACACAGATTTTTTTACTTTTGAACACATTTCCCTCAAAATGATGGTACCTATCTATAAAGAAAAAGGCACACAGGAATATTTCCTGATAAAAAAACTAGGGGTGTGTCTCAGCCTTTTTTTAACTTCACTTTTTAAAATAAATAAAACATATATTTTTAAAAACAACAATGGAATAAAAAAAAAACAAAAAAAACATTTCAATATAATTTTCACAAGTTAAAATTTAGTGGTTAGGGTTCGGGACAGCCACCTCCCAATTGAAAGTACCCAATAAATGATGATTTTATTTATATTAAGCTTACTGATATTTTAAATATTATTGTGAGATTCAATAGATAATAGTATGATATTTGTAAACATCTAAAATTTGAATACTTAAATGCCTTTTAAATGTTTTTTTTGGTTGTGGGTCAGCAGTTTGCACAAATTCTGTAGAATGGCCCACGAATATGAACACACACACACACTTGCATGTTAAATGTTTTTTTTTAAATATTCAATTTACTCACTACATATTTGTGTAATTCAGATAATAATAACTATATTAATAATAGTTATTAATAATAACCTCATTAATAATTAATAATAATAACCAATACACTATAAAGAAAATGGCCAAATATAACGTCAAGCCACTTCATAACACTACACAACTTAGTGAATATTTAATTTACTGTAAATGTATAGCATTATGCCTTTATGGGGTTTCTTCTTGTCTTCAAGGAAAAAGTCGGCGACATGACATATAAAGTTGATTCTGATTGGTCCTCTTCTGTGCATTCGAAGTGCTGATTGGCTCACGCAGAAAGAACCTTATAGAGCCAAGTTAGAGTTAGATTTCGTAGATAGAACCTTTTAGTTTTTTCAATAAAAAGTCCCACAATATACACAACTTAAAAAAAACACATCACATAATGTAAATAAGTTGTCACAGTATAAGAATATGTGAATAACTCAATTTTGACAAAAATGTCAGATAGAACCTTATAATTCCAAGGGGACGAACTGTTGCCATGTGCTGATTATCATCTTTGAACTAGGCTCAAAAGTATCTAAAATTGTCATTACCGAAACAGTCACTACCGAAACGTGGGGAAGTTTCAGTTATGACATCATGGTTTTTTGAGTGTTATTCAATAAAATTTTGTTTTTATGTGTGTGTGTGTACAACTGTGATAGTTAACCATGTGCTGATTAGCATCTTTAACCCTCTGGAGTCTAAGGGGTTTTTGAGGTCTGTGAGATGTTTTGACATGCCCTGACATTTGTGCTTTTTTCAGTTGCTTATAAACATATTAATGGCAAAGGTGTAATTACACTCTATTTAGCACAAATAGGGGTACCATAATATGCGAGCAACATCTATTTACATATTTGTATTTTTGAGGGAATAATGTTTATGCATGGTTATTCAAAAAACTAAAAATTAAAGTTTCTGAAAAAAGGCCACAAAACACATACTTAATATGTGTCCACAAGACTTTTGACTAATGGATGTAGTTGCCTAGTGTTTTTGCTTCAAAATTATCTGAAAATCACCCTGCCTAATCATTCACATAAAACAATACATTGATTTAAATTTTTTAAAACAGTTTTTGCTTCCAAAGGCAATATGCGCAGGGGCGTGACTTGCTGTGATTCACACCTGAGAAGACAAAGACCCTGCATAGTAATGAGCCTGCATACTAATGAGCCTGCATACTAATGAGCCATTCATTCAGGTGTGTCACACAAGAAAGAATGCGAGGACAAAAATAAATAAATAAATTATATATATATATATAAAATACAAATATAAATGAAAGTCAAAAGCACATTTTTAGTACATAGTCATACCTGGAAACAAATCCTGTTCAAATAGGCTATATGGACCATTCTACAGAATTAGTTAGAGTTAGAAAGTTAGAGTTCTCAGAGAGGAAAAAAAGGTATTTTTTCACAAATTTTTTATACATTCAAATTGTATAATTTCCAAGGTAAACATTTCTAGTATGCAGTTAATTCTCATACTGTATTTTCAGAAAGTTTTGGAATCTCCTCAAATGTGTCACTAATAAAAAACAATAATATTAAGATTTTTTTTTTTTACATCTATCTTGTCTTTTTTTTTTTTTTTTTAAGTAGGCCTATAGCCTGGATTTTATCATTCATATTTCAAAGTTAAGGATTCATTAGTTTGATATAGTCTACATTGGAACAAACACTATAATAACATCTTAGATTATGAGCTTATTTTTGACAAAACATTCTAACGTTATATATTTAACATATGAGCAGAAACTGGTTAACTAAAGCTTATTTGATGTCTATTTTAGAGTAAAAATCTTTATAATCTATCCCAAACTAGTCAACTAAATGTTGTCTTTCATATTTCGTCTGTAACAACAACAGTGCGAATTCCGTTCATTCATCACACAGAGAAAGACACGCGATTCATTTTAAAACAGTATTCGCGATTAGAACAAAGAATAAACTTACTATGATCCTGGATCCATGGCTCCTCGAAGTGAAATTAATCCAGCACTGAGGTAAATTATCCAGAATTATTCCTCAAAGCCTCGAAAAACGACACAGACTACCGGTACATTAATCTGAACTTGGTGTTTTATCGAGCTCGTGTGGGCGTTGGCAAGTTTCAGATCATTTGCGTTTCTATAGCGCGCGCTCTCTGTGGGCGTGGTCACATTAAAAGATAATTAACTGAAATGAGAACGCCTGGCATCTCTCTCTTTTTATATAGATTACATAAACACAGAATATTTGTTTTAGTTTTGAATTAGATAATTTAAAAGTACACACTTAAATGATTATAAAGATATATTGATCATGCCTGTGTGACTAGTATTTGCGGAGTTTTGTTTATGTTTAGAGACGTGCTCTAGAAAAAAAGTTCACGGAGACGGAGAGGCAGAAGGCACACCCTGTTTATTTTCTTTATTTTACAAAAGCACAATATTTTATTTCGATTGTAAGTGGACCCATAAAAAAGTAGACATTTAATAGTTTATTTTTTCATATTTCTTAAGTGTGTATGACCAAAGGTGACTGAGTATTTTAAGTCTATTTTGCTGCTATGTGAAAAAAATCGCGCAAAACGCGCCGGCGCGTTTCTCGACTCCAGAG
This sequence comes from Semotilus atromaculatus, assembly GCA_031834385.1. Classification (NCBI taxonomy): domain Eukaryota; kingdom Metazoa; phylum Chordata; class Actinopteri; order Cypriniformes; family Leuciscidae; genus Semotilus; species Semotilus atromaculatus. The sequence continues at coordinate 7,291,320 of JAULUF010000009.1, read as the reverse complement.
GGTTAAACTAGGCTCGAAAGTATCTAAAATTGTCACTAACGAAACAGTCATGACCGAAACATGTCATCATTGTTTTGGTAGTGACAAAAGGGAATACAAAATCATTTATTTGGGGGAAATAAACTAAATGTTAGTACAGTTATGTAAACGTCTCAGGTTAAGTATGTAACTTTGGTTCCCTGAGAGGGAACGAGACGCTGCGTCGAGACCCTGCGTGATAGCGTCGTGAAGCATGTGTATAATCAGTCCAAGGAGAATCAAGGAGAGACGAGACGTCATAGGCCGGTGCTGTCATCGACCAGGAAACTATAAAGCACACCTAAAAACAGACCGTGTTAGCTTCTGAAAAGCCGAAGCAAGTCGATCACAGGCATGCAGAGAGTATGGCAGGGTGACGTAGCATCTCGTTCCCTCTCAGGGAACCAGGGTTACATACGTAACCTGAGACGTTCCCTTTCAAAGGAACTCAAGCTGCTTCGAGACGCGGTGGGAACACTATACCCATGACACCATAATAGCAAATGCCTGTTCTGTGTGAAGTCATTGCGCACACTAAGATGCAAGCACCCTAGACTCCGAAGTGGAGCCAAGATCCAAGTCATAAAATCTAACAAATGTATGCGGTAAGGAACCAGCCTACCGCATCACAGATGTCATGGATAGAAACCCCAATAATAAAGATTTTGAGGCAGCCATACTCCTAGTATCTTGGTCTGATGCCTCACAGTGCCGCAAAGGAAACCTACTACAGGGTGTCTCCCCAAGGATACACCACTTAAAGGGATGTGGTAAGCAGCTAAGGCCGCCATGTACACCTTTAGTGTGAAGGGGAAATGCTTTAGCAGAAACGCTCCTGCAGGAACTCCAGCACTGCAACGACAGGGCAGATAACTGGGTACAGCTGGTGCTCTCCGTACCAGGAAGTGAACAATATCCACTTCAAGGTGTAGAGTTTCCTCGTGGAGGATGATCTCAACAGCCTCAGTTGAGAGACCTGAACTTATGAGTTGGGCCCACTCAGAGGCTAAGCCCAAAGTCTCCACAATTCTGGGCGGGGGTAAAGGATCAACCAGGTCGCCCCTCGAGCGGAATCTCCAGAAGAGAGACATCGAGGAGAGACTCTAGGTCCAAGAACCGTACTCTGGCCTGCCAAAACGGGGCTATTAACAGAAGACGGACCCCGTCCCAGTGAACTCTCTCCAGAACTCCCTGGATTATGTAAGAGACCACCGATATGTTGTCCGTGCGGACAAGCACATGGTGACCTCTCTGGTCTGGCAGGAAGTGCTTGAAAGTTCGAAACACTGCCATCATTTCTAGCCGATTTATGTGCCAAGAAAGTAGATGGCCCTGCCAAAGACCTTTCGCCGAGCGACCACTCATGATCGCCCCCCCCCCCCAACCTGTTAGGGAAGCATCCGTCGATAGCGTACGCGTCCACAAGAAGCCCCCAGCACTGGGCCTTGGGCAAGGAACCAAGGTTTCTTCCACATGACTAAGGCACGTAGGCACGTAGGCAGTCTCTCAAGACTGGCCTCTGGAATTGATCGAACAGCCACTTCGGTGCCCTGTAACAGCGAACCGGCAGGGAAAACCGAACTGACCCCTCTTAAACCACCATTCTGCGAGTCAGACACTGAGACTAGAACTCGCAGGAGGGCACTGAAGGGAGATGGGTACCATATAATGAGGTGTCATCCATTTCCCCCCGAGAATTAACCATTTATTTCCTCAGAATTAAATATCTCATCAAAGATCAGATGAGTACATATTTCATTTTCTCAATTAAACACAGCCAAATATCAACCAGACAAGTAAACACGGTCTGGATAAAAAAGCTGAATAGTATATTAATACAGACATCTAACTCCAAAGATAAGATGAGTACATATTTAATATTCTCAAAAATGAAATGCAGCCAAATATCAACCAGACAAGTTGAAACGGTCTAGTTGAAAGAGTATATTAAAGGTGGGGTATGGGATTTGCAAAACGGCCGGCAGATTTTGAAAATACACAACTCAAATGGTCCTACCTTCTTTCCTCCAACGCTGGCCCTGATTCGTGCGAGGGGGATGGGGGGAGGGGGGTATGGTACAACCGTTTGATTGACGGACTTTCTGTCCAATTATTCTAGGTGGTCTTGGGAATGATTGGCTGGAGTTTTTCGAGTCCTGCCCGTTCCACAGATGATTAAATTGCTTAACTTTCATTTCAGTGCTTCTAACTCAGTGGCTGTAAGTGGGTTATGAATAGGATTTCAAGTGATTTTGAAAAAATGGACAAAAAAGAGAATCACATACCCCACCTTTAATATAGACCTCATATTATAATCTCAAACAATAAAGAATACAAAATTAGTTTGCATACAATCATAAGAGAACGAGAGAAAGGGAAATGCACAGTTTCCTGCGCATATTATACATTGCGGACCACTATCTACATGTTGCCTCAGCAAACGTGAGAAGAGCCACTTTATTGTTGTAGATATGATATGCAGACCCATAATCTATGCGCTGCCTCTGGAAGCACGCGATCTGAGCCATAGATTCTTATCGTAGAGATGCAGACCCATAGTCTACGTGCTGTCTTGGCAAACGCAAGATCTGAGCCAATATTTTTATTGAGTTTCTTCCAAGAAGTCAACAAGAGCAGAGCTAAAACTCTCGAGAGTGCATATGTACACGTCGGGAATTTATGAATGAACACTGTCAGAACACTGTCACTGTCAATTTACTAGAGCTGACCTTGCATGTTCCACTCCCAAACAAACAACACATGAATCGCGTGTGTCCCCACTCGTAATGAAGCGACGGCAGGGACGAACACACAATACAAAGCTGTTTGCTCTCCATAGTCCTGTCTAATATATACACTCACCTAAAGGATTATTAGGAACACCTGTTCAATTTCTCATTAATGCAATTATCTAATCAACCAATCACATGGCAGTTGCTTCAATGCATTTAGGGGTGTGGTCCTGGTCAAGACAATCTTCTGAACTCCAAACTGAACGTCAGAATGGGAAAGAAAGGTGATTTAAGCAATTTTGAGCGTGGCATGGTTGTTGGTGCCAGACGGGCCGGTCTGAGTATTTCACACTCTGCTCAGTTACTGGGATTTTCACGCACAACCATTTCTAGGGTTTACAAAGAATGGTGTGAAAAGGGAAAAACATCCAGTATGCGGCAGTCCTGTGGGCGAAAATGCCTTGTTGATGCTAGAGGTCAGAGGAGAATGGGCCGACTGATTCTGTTATGAAGATGCAAGGAGATGAATGTAGACAGAGTGCAATGAACACAGGATTTAATGATACAAAAACAGGAAAACAAAACACACGAGGGGGCAAAACACACACGGGAAAAGGAATCTTAGACTGACAAGACTAGACTATGACTATACAATAAAAAAAACAATACTTCTAATAAATGCTCACAATGACAAGACTTTTCACAAAGTACTCACAGGTAAGATTAGCAATGAACCGACACGAGACAGCAAACACAAGGGGATTAAATAGGAAGAACTTAACGAGGGGAACAGGTGACGCTGACAAGGCGATCAAGACAAAACGAGGATAACAAGGGGGCGGGGTGAGGTAATGAGACAACGCAAGCACATGGCCCAAACACAAGGCCATGTGCTTGCTCACAAAACATGGGTCTGCCATGATCCTGCCACAATACTAGGAGAAATCAAGGACATGATGGTAGAATCATGACAGATTCAAGCTGATAGAAGAGCAACTTTGACTGAAATAACCACTCGTTACAACCGAGGTATGCAGCAAAGCATTTGTGAAGCCACAACACGCACAACCTTGAGGCGGATGGGCTTCAACAGCAGAAGACCCCACCGGGTACCACTCATCTCCACTACAAATAGTAAAAAGAGGCTGCAATTTGCAAGAGCTCACCAAAATTGGACAGTTGAAGACTGGAAATGTCTCGATTTCTGTTGAGACATTCAGATGGTAGAGTCAGAATTTGGCGTAAACAGAATGAGAACATGGATCCATCATGCCTTGTTACCACTGTGCAGGCTGGTGGTGGTGGTGTAATGGTGTGGGGGATGTTTTCTTGGCACACTTTAGGCCCCTTAGTGCCAATTGGGCATTGTTTAAATGCCACGGCCTACTTGAGCATTGTTTCTGACCATGTCCATCCCTTTATGGCCACCATGTACCCATCCTCTGATGGCTACTTCCAGCAGGATAATGCACCATGTCACAAAGCTTGAATCATTTCAAATTGGTTTCTTGAACATGACAATGAGTTCACTGTATTAAAATGGCCCCCACAGTCACAGATCTCAACCCAATAGAGCATCTTTGGGATGTGGTGGAACGGGAGCTTCGTGCCCTGGATGTGCCTCCCACAAATCTCCATCAACTGCAAGATGCTATCCTTTCAATATGGGCCAACATATATTTTTTTATTTTATTATTTTTTTATTTTTATTAAACAGACAGACATACAGACCAAAATAGTGTAGTAACAAACAATCTAGTAATTCCATGTAACAATTACCATTGTCGGCACTCTCCATAGATAAATAAAAGATAGGCCTACTATAAGATAATATAAGATAAGATAATATAAGATAATATAATATAATAATATAAGAATTAAGGCAGTTCTGAAGGCGAAAGGGGGTCAAACACATTATTAGTATGGTGTTCCTAATAATCCTTTAGGTGAGTGTATATATATATATATATATATATATATATATATATGCTTGTGGACAAACAACAATAAATAGACAGAATCACACAGAGCGCTTGCTAAAGGCACAGAAGCTAACGCGGTCTGTTTTTAGGTGTGCTTTATAGTTTCCTGGTCGATGACGTCAGCTGCCTATGACGTCTCGTCTCTCCTTTGGACTGATTATACACATGCTTCACTACGCAATCACGCAGGGACGTTCCCACCGCGTCTCTACGTAGCTCGGGTTCCCTTGAAAGGGAATCATTAGAATCTTAGTATGTTTTAGTAGTGTTTTAGTATGTGAGTTTAAATTCTGTAATGTGATGTGGTCGCTACCAAAGGATCACTGTCACTACCTGAAAATGTGCAGTCACGACCGAAACATGGATGTTTTGTCTAAAATAAAGTATATTGAATTATCAGCTAAGATGTTATTATAGTGTTTGGTTCAACGTATATTCAAACTAATGAATACTTAACTTTGAAATCAGTATGATTAACTTAATGCCTTTTACAAAGAAAGATTGGATTCATAATACAACAAATCTTATAGATTATACTTTGGGGAGAGATATAGAAAAATATTCCAAAACTTTCTAAAAATACAATATGATAGTTAACTGCACAATTACTAGAAATGTGTATCTTTTAAATTATACAATTTGCATACATACAAAATTTGTGGAAAAAGACAACAAAAAAAATCAAGACGTTTCCAACTCTGACTTTGAACCAATTCTGTGGAATGGCCCATATAGGCCTAATGACTTTTTCTCCGATAACAGTCATATTTTACTAAAACAATTTTTACTGGCTTTATTCAAACAGTCTCTTATTAACCTGTTCTTCACATTTCTGGTTCCTCTGACATTGACAATATGGTGGCTTGCAGAGACATCACTGGTCCGGACCTTTTTTAAAAGCAAGATTTAAATGCAAGATGAGGCTTCCCTGAGCTTGTGTAACTGTTATTTTCTTTACAAATCAATGTCATATAGGGAACAGTCAGGTAAAGCTTAACCTCTACTGTAGGACAAATTAGACTAATACAGCTAATTATTTTTTTTCTGTGCATCTACTGAAAATAGAAGAACATTTATAAAACAGAGAAATATAACTTTTAAACAAACTAAAAAAAGTGACAAAGTGACACAACTTGGGGTAAGATGTGCCATTGGGGACTTGAAAAATGTAAATTTTAAATACAAATATGAACATAAAATGATTTGTTTAATGCATTTTAATGATCCACTAGCACATCTTACCCTCAATCTGATAAACTTTACTGAAAGGCACCTTTTTGTGAAAAATTATTTATTTAATAATGTATAGCTATTAATCTTTAACCAAACAATTTGTGCATATTTATAAAGTAATTCAACATACTGTACATTATACTTGTATCATTTTAGACTGATATTTTAGACCTGCTTTGAAATAAAACATCTCAGGCATACGCATGTCACCCGGTTCCCTGAGAAGGGAAAGAGATGCTGCGTCATGGCATTGAAGGGCCATAAAAGGGCACCTATGTCACAGATTACAATTGTCTGAAGAAGCGGCACAGGTGTGCGTGAAATTTGGCAATGCAACGTTACATCTCGTTCCCTTCTCAGGGAATCGGGTTACATACGTAACCCTGAGAACAACAAATGTCTGACCAGCGAGGTTAACAAATCCTGGCCTACTGAATGGATTAACCCAGGACTTGAGAGTCTGTGGTCGAATCCATGTCCAAACTTTAAAGCCTTATGAATATGTGCAGAAAGGACCAGCCTGCCGCAACACAAACCTATTACATATGTAGGCGCCTTAAAAGAGGCCATGCTCCTAGAGTGGACTCTCTGATGCCTAGAGGCAACACCATTCCACATGCCTCATAGTCAAGGTGAGCACGGAGGTAAACACATTTTCCAACAAAGTGTGTCAAAACAGTAACAGTTCTTTACTTTACTTGCGGAGGAATCATCTTTCCATTCTTCACAGCCAGTCTGCGGTTAAACTAATTTAGGTTTCACAACCTTAAGAACACAAAACTTGCTACATCTCGGTGCGGATATGACTGATAGATTTAAGTTCATATTAATACAATCGCTCTGATGGATTCAGTGATTCATTCAGTGAATTACATGTCAAACTGAACCAGTCAGGTAATTCCTAAGTTGAATGTTTTTGAATTGTTGATTAAAAGAACCAGCTCTTAAGACTCCTTTGTTCATGATATCATATGAACTGGTTCTGCTGCTGTATGGTGCTTTTGTGTGCAGCCCACAACAGAACGGTGTGTTTTCTTGATATTACTTTATAATAAATAGTCTTTTTCTGTGATCACATTTGATCGACATTTACTGTAACGTAACTACTTTTTCGGGTAAAAAGTAGTGTAACGCGTTACTGCTGAAAATTTGGTAACGAAACGTAGTTCCTTTTTCAATTCCGCACAACGTTACTTTTCCCAGGGACAGATTTGACAGCGACACTGTCTCCTCAGCTGCGCGCTTGCAATAGTCACAAGCTCCACATGGTAGGCTACGTGACAGAGGCTGGTAGCAGAGCAATCAATTCTATGAATTACACTGCGCAAACCAAAAGTAATACTACCCACCAGATGAAGAAGGGTTGGCTCTCCACAGAACACAAAATATTCATTTTATTGTATTTTTCGTGTTCGCATTTATGAGGAAAAAAACAACGTTATGGACGTTCTTCGGAAGTGACCGCTCTGAAAGCGGCACTAAAAGACTGCTTTAAAACTTTCAGAGACCTCGCTCAAACAGGTATTTAAAACACCAAACATTAAGGATTGGCATATCAAGCAAAATAATATTCGATGATTGCTCGAAAATCGTACCTCTCCCCCCACATGCTTACGGTAAGACGTAGGCTACTGTATAATAGGCCTATGTGTTGTAGCCTAGTCAAAATTCTTAATTTTTTTATTTCATCTATGTTGATTATATGAAAAGTGAAAAGCATGAGTAAGATCATAAGATGCGCAATTGGGAGACAAATGGAGTGGGCAGACATGATTTTGATTAAGTTAAGTTTGTTTTCGTAGAAAGCCTTTCTTTAACGTGAATTTCGTTTTATATTAATTGTATCTTAATTTTAATCAATGTTTCATCAACCAATTGTCTGGATTTAATAAATAAGAAGTAAATATAGCAGGCAGGCAATATAATCAGGACTTCTCAGGAGCTCCGTGCCGGCGCGTGAACTGAGCTCATCTCATAAATGAACCGAAACTCAGCGTATAAGCTACTTGCCTCAAAGATCTGAGAAATATATAGAAAGCTTGAAATGTGTACTTTAAAACAAAAATATTCAAAACGAAAGAAAACAGACTAGCCTCTCTGCTCATGTAATCCGTATGAAAAGTGCATTTCTCTCTGGCGCGTTCACCTACTGCGAAGATCGCGTGTCAGATCGTCAACTTTATCTTTGCAGCCTACATTGACAAAGAAAACACTTTTTTATTAATAAACAATTGAAATGTCTCCTTGCTAAATTTGACATATTCATAACCATTACTTTTGCCGGTTCTTGGTGACATTTTTCATGCCGCTAGTTAATATTGTTCTTTGGTGTTCAGTTTAGGTTTTTCAAATGTTATTTAAATAAAAATATATATTTCTATCTCAAAATCTCTCTTTTTTCTAGTTTTTTCTTCTAGTTTTTCAATAAGTAGAGTTCATAGTAGAATTGTATGTAGGCTTACATATTTAGGAACAGATATTGGGTTCTGCCCAAAGTCAAGCAACATAAAAGTAACGTAAAAGTAACGAGTAACGTAAAAAGTTACTTTCCAAAGGGGGTAACTAAGTAAAGTAACAGATTACTTTTTAAAGAAGTAACGAGTAACGAGCAAACACTACTTTTTAAAAGTAACTTCCCCAATGCTGCTGGCAGGTCATGTCAGTCATGTTCGCGTCAGCTGACTCTCAACTGATTCACATCTAGGGATACAACACCTATCATAGCATCCTTATATATATATACAGTATATATATATATATATATATATATATATATATATATATATATATATATGGTCCATTCAGTATTATCAGCAGCTTTATCACGTTGCTCAGGAGCTAATAACCCTCCTCCATTCCCATCTCCTCTCTCGTCCACAATCAGGACTTGGCCATTTATCTTGATTCATGTTGTCACATTAAATTATTGTCATTAAGAACATTAATGATATCTGCAATACATTTATGTTGGTTCTGTTCTGTCTATTCTGTTCTTGCCCAGAATGGAACCATACGGCCAATCCAAACTGTATGCAACTTGTTAATCATCTTTGACCATAGTGGTCCTGACAGAATCACGGTTTTTGTAGATTCTCACATAAAACAGTTTTTTATCATTAGTTTCCCAAGCCTTTTATAATCAGCTGTCAATCTTCAGGTTCTCTCTGACTCCGTCTCACTCTCTCTCTCTCTTATGTCTGCGTAGTTCATCTCAATCTGAAGTATGTTTGGAGGAGTCGGGCAGGTGTCATTCTGTTGAGCCCTCTTAAAGAGTAATCAGTTCTGATTCTCCCCAGGATGTGTTTGGCTTGATTAAAAACTGCTCTCCAGGAGAAGACAAAGCCTCTATGAATGCTAAGAGTGATCTTGAGAATTCAAACATAGCAGACAGTAGCTAGAAACTTGTGTTCATTCACACATATTTTAAGACTGTAATGTCTGAAAAAAAGTTTTCATTACACTTTCTGCTGTATTTGATGTATTTCATTTACATCCTAAATATTCAGAGAGTGATGCAGTCACTCATGCAAGATTTAATGATATTTTGAAATATCTGTTTGGAGATGGATACTCTCGTCGCAAAGGCCTATATTTAAAAAAAAAGCCTTGTTCACTTCTGAGAGAGCATTTTTGAATAGTAAGACCCAGATGCATATAAAATAAATTTTATATCCTTTTTTGATGAAAGTAAAATGAGAAAATATAAAATATTATTGTGATTCTGACTAGTAGACATGCTGCTCTCTAAATAGATGGTCGTATTGACGGGGCAAATAGTCATTATTAGACCTACTTTGATCCTAACTCTTCTTTCACCAGTAATTAATGTTTTAATTGGGATAGCAATTGAAGCTATTTGTGTTGTTAACTATGCTGTCTGCTCAGGTGTATCCTTGAATACAACAACGGACAACAGATTCATTGCATAATTGTCTCTCAAACATCCCTCAAACTACAGACCTTCTGATCATCATCTCAGTTTTGTGACCTTCATCCCACTACCACTGCATAAGAAGTGGGATGGATAGATAGATATGTCATGTTTCTGACAATGAGAAGAAACCAAATGACTTCTTCACTTGTTCCATATTCATGCTGCATTGGCTTTGCAGCATCCCCATCAACACTAACACTAACAACCTTTCAGGTTTTTCAGGCTTCAACTTGTGAAACAACCCATTAGTCACATGAAAAGATTTTAAATGGAAGAAATTAGGAAAAAGGGGATATTTTATCTGTCTTCCATCTGCCAGCCTGTTATCTTGTTAGAGCCAGATGTAGTGGGAGAAGAACCCTGCTCCTTGGATGATAAAATGTCATCCAGTCCCCCAATTTTCCTCTGCTTTCTTTTTCTTTAGTACCTCTATCCTTTTACCTGATTTTCGTGTGTGTTTTTTAATTAAGTAAATTTCTTTCTCTAATAACTGTTTTTTAAATGAAGATTTCACTAAATTGTGTTTCTCCCCACAGATATGGAGAAGCAGGCAGACAGGATAGGGTCCAGTCATAAGAAACACCTATCCTCATCTCTCAAACCCTTTGAGCATGACGATGCTGCTGACAGTCAGGAGGAGGGCTGGGGGGTGAGTGAGCCAAGAGTAGTTACTTTTGGTTTTGATGTGTTAGTTATACAGTATGCAATGTTTGGTATGCTATGCTAAACATGATTTTTAAAAGGTTTTATGTACTGTTTAGTGGGTGTTATGTATATCTACGTATCAGGGTTTTGCCCTGCTCACAATATCCTTTTAAATAAAAAGCTCTCTAAATGAGTGTTTTTATTAATTCCATGCCAGTGGATTGTTGACATCCATGCATAATCTAACCTCTCTCTCTCTGTGTGGCCCTGTGGGGAGCCAGGCATGTAACTGGCTCAAGGGATGAGTCTCATTAAAAATAACAGTACTTTCATACCAGCACAATACATTTAGATTATTATATATTTTTTTGGTTCTTGTATTTCTTTCTAAGTCCCCATGAAATCAGAAGCTAGTGAGCTTTAAAACAAAGTTAAAATTCACATTTAGAAGATTTACAGTCTCATTCTAGCTCCAATATGGATAAATTGTTTTGATTAAATAAACATTCTGCACTTCAGCTACTCCCCAGCTAACAGCGAACATTCTCAGAACGTTGGCTAACATTCTGACAAGGTTTTCTCAAAGTTATGAACAAACGTTCTTCAAGTAACATTAATAGAACATTCGTTCAAAGTTATTTGGTCTTTAATAATGTTCTCAAAACAGTAGCACAACAACATTATTTATACATTAATTATGAAACTTTTTTTCCTTATATGTTTTAATTGGACATTCGTCTAACAGCTTTAAATGTTACTGCTTGTTTCAGAATGTTCAGAGAAGATTCAAATCAAAGTAACATTCCCATAATTTTTTGGGAAAATTTTTATGTTCCCTTAACGTTCACATCACCAAGAAAATTTTTAAAAATATATGTTTTTTAAAGATTCAGAAATAAAGTTTTCATAACTTAAAGCAATAGTTCACTTAAAAATTTAACTTTTGTCATAATTTACTCACCCTCTAGTTGTTTCAAACCTGTATGAATTTCTTTCTTCTGCTGAACACAAAAGACTTGTCGGTAACCAGACAGTTGATGTACCAGTGATGACAGAATTTTCAATCTTAAAGGGGTCATCGGATGCCCGTTTTCCACAAGTTGGTTTGATTCTTTAGGGTCTTCATGTAAAGTTTGTAACACACTTTGGTTAAAATTTCTCAAAAGTTGTGTAAAACAACATCCTTTTTGCCCCCTCAAAAAGCAGCTCTGTTCACAGCGATCCGTTTCGGTGCTTGTCTCTTTAAATTATAATGAGCAATGCTTACCCCACCCCTCTCTTTCAGGGGGGGTGTTGACACAAGACATGTAAAGTTCTGCCTTGGCAACCTGCCTCTGTGGACAGTATACAAATGGCTGAGGGGGAAATATGCTAATACGGGAGAGTCCGTCAGTGGTCGTGGCCAGAGCATGAGCAATATGACATCATATTGCTCAGAAAATCCAAATGGCTTGATTATTGAGAGTGTTTAGGCTTTTTGAGGATCTAAAAAACAGGAGTGAATAGATTTTTTTCATTGTATGGTGGTTGGTGTCCACACACTGCAAAGACAGATTTATATACAAACACTATATAAAAGTGAATTTTGCATCCGATGACCCCTTTAAGTGAACTATTCCTTTAATGGCAATATTAGAAAAACATTCTTAGAGTATATTTTTGTTAGCTGGGTCGTCAGCTTTTCTGTTCAATTAAGACTAGAATCTGAAGCTCCCACCCCCCTACACTATAAAAGACTGAAATCGATCACTTGCTCACTCATTTACTATTTTCTATATGGAAATATTTTCTATTTTCTATTCTATGTCTATACATAGAGGGTAGTGAACTTTCATATTTACAGTGTAAATATGCTTATCAATTGAAGCAATTGTAGTCTTGTTTTATGTCAGTGTGCTTCTGGTTCGTACCCAGAAATGTACCCATCTAAATGTTGTATTTATACAAAGTTCTGGCATGAAACTCTAGATGGTGCAGCATAGCAGATCTATTCCGCCAAGACCAAACTTACAACATCGTCATACCCATTACCATGACAATCACTCTGGGAGTTGTCATGACAGAAATATTATTATAATGGTTAGAGAGGCTCAGTATTATAAACAGCAATGTCGAGCAGATCAAACAACACCGGCGCTGCCGCACATCAAGACTGAATTACAAGCATTTTAAACTACTACTAAAAAATGAACTCCTCCTAACTAAACATTACTCTTTTGCTGAAGTAACAGTGTCATATTAAATCTGAATTTTTTTTTTTTAGAATTTAACTGTGGCTCTCGAATGTGGGTTTGATGAACGGTGACATAAACAAACCAAACACTATTGGTTAGGTTTTTTTTGTGAAAAAAACATCCCGCTCATCAAGTAAGGGTTTACAATTGTGTTATAAGTTATATCTATGTATTATAATGAACTCATGTAAAGGATGGCATTTTAAACCGTACAAAGCTCACTCATTCATATTTGAAGTCATATGGATGGGAGTTTCTAATTGTTTGTCAAACAGTATGTGTTAGCATACGATTTGGACAAATGTGACCCTGGACCACAAAAGCAGTCTTATGTGTCAATTTTTCAAAATTGAGATTTATACATCACCTGAAAGCTGAATAAATAAGCTTTCCATTGATGTATGGTTTGTTAGGATATGACATTATTTGGCTGAGATAAAACTATTTGAAACTGGGAATCTGAGGGTTCAAATAAATAGAAATATTGAGAAAATCGCTTTTAAAGGTTTCCATTTCTGTTGGCGATTGTGCTGCATCCACTTACAAAAATAAAATGTTGATATATTTAAGGTAGGAAATTTACTAATTATCTTCATGGATCATGATCTTTACTTAATATCCTAATGATTTTTGGCATAAAAGAAAAATCTATCATTTTGACCCATACAGTGTTTTGTTGGCTATTGCCACAAATATACTCATGCTACTTAAGACTGGTTTTGTTATCCAGGGTCACAAATGGACATGAAGGAATAAAGTAAGTGGTTGTTTGATGTGGCTGTGGAGGTCTAACCTGATTTAAGAGATCTGTGTATCTCTGTCAGCACTGAGATAATTTAATCATAGGGAGGTTTTTATGAGCCATGAAGTAAAAAAGTACTACTCAGCCTTTTCTTTAACCCCACTTTGGCATAGGAAACGATGAATTATGTATTTTTTCCTGCGTAGCATATATGCCCAGTTAGTACAAATCGTCCTCCAGTAACACTTGTGCCATCCTGCAGCATCATTTTAGCTTAGTCTCTTAGCTGTCAGCTTACTGTCTGTCCCTGTAGCTTTGACATAAATGTGCTTGCCATGTTCACAGATACACTTCTTTGTCAGGCTGGGCAGAGGATGTCAACAAAGCTTCAGCAAGTCAACATTTAACAGTTTTAGCCTATGGTGATTTCAATTTTCAGTATTTTAATCTAATACTGAAGCGTAACTCCGTATCCCGAAATACTCAGTGATATTTAGGCTGACTTACAAGGAGAAAAATGTGGGTGAAGCGTCTTGTACACAGCAGCAGTAGGTGAATTTAAATCTGCCCATCTGGATGCCACCATTAGCTGCTCTGCTCGCTCCAGAAGAACACATGGCTGGGATAGCAACAGTCACAACAGAGAGTTGCAAAACTAATTTTGGGAGGAGCAAAGGAAAAGCCAGTGGGAAATATATGGGACAGCTGAACCTGAGTATTGAACTGGGTTTTTGTGATTTGTTTAACCTCAAAAGAGACACATTCAAAACGAGACAAGTTTAGACAGAATGAAGGACACATAAATGTGTTAGTGTGTGGGAGAATTTGTATGTTTAGTCCTAGTCCTTTATGGTCCTTTTGTCTTTCTGTAGTTTAAAACGGTCTATCCTCTCCTGAAGAATGCCGTCAGGGACATTTGTCACATTGATTTTTACTACTCTTCTGCACCCATGATTGATTTTCTAACCATGATTAATCCCACCCCTTGCTGTGTATTACTGTGCTGGGGGCCTCAAATAAGTCTTGCCTTAGCTTTGCTCTTTTAAACCCTCAAGTCATTTTTAAATCATATTTGTTAGTTAGAAATGTGAATTTCTAACAAATGTTTTTTACTATATAGTATATTTGCTTATCGTGTATGTTGTGCAATTTGCAGCATTTTGAAAATGTTATTTCGTTTTTGGTGCATAAAAAAAGTTTAGCATATTTGTTAAAGTCAGCCTGAGAATACCGCAGGAGGAGCCTAAATTGGTTTCTACAGACCTCCAGGTGGTAATCTCAATGCCTGATGGGTCTTTGCAGTCCTCTTTCTTCACGTTTTGGTGGTATAAGGGGTTAGAGTTTGATCTAGACAGGCTTGATAGAACTTTTGTTGACAAGCTTATAGAAATCCCACTTTGAAAAGCTCCTACAGCAGACCTTGCTGAGCTCACTGGAATAACACGAAAAGAGATTCTGTCTTGGAGTTTGCCAGAGTCCTGAAGAGGAATTTTAGGGTGTGAGAGATGTCACAACACATATAACCTTAATAGAATATTTTTTTGCCATGGGCTTTGGGCTTTATTTCAGAACAACAACAAAAGAAGCCTCACTGCGCTACCCGTCACCCTTCTTTAGTGAAAGATCGTTTCTACTGTGAAAAATCTTATCATTGAACTTTTGATCGCCCCCTGAGGGTGATATGAAGGCATAACCGGGACATTACGAGACTGGCAATTGTCAAACAGAAGTGTACTTGCTGGAAGTCATACTTCTTGGTCAAGCATCTTGGTTATTGTGAGCATTTGGAGGAAAGTGGTGACGCAAAGTGATGATTCCTTACTATTTATATTCTCATCATTCAATTTAAAGTGTGTTAGTTATAAAGGCACTGTATGAAATCAAAACATCATAGTAGTATTCTGTTTAACCCACAGCTAGCAAGTGTGTGTTTCATATTTTGTATAAAAACCTCTCAGAATCCCTAGTTAAAAAATATTTCTATGATCCAGTGCATTATAATTTTAGTAATAAAAACAGTCACATGATTTGTTTCTCCTTTTGATACACACATACTCTGTAAAATCTAAGGTTACTTACAGTTGTCCAAATAACAGGCTTTTACTAACCTATATCTTTTTATATCCTTTTCCCATTATAATTACAAACATTTTTCAGTTTTCACATTTCCTGTGAAAATTCAGGCACCATTATGTTATTCTATAAAAATATATCAGTATTTTTAGATCAAACATCTTACAAGAGTCTCTTAGGTAAGTTTTGAAATGTCTCTCTTGCTGTGACATTTCTCAGGGCTGTACTCGGATCATTCAAGTAGTTCTAGTGCTACTGTGAGTCTGCTGTTACTCTAGTGCTTAAAGACTGACAGGTTGAGTTGTGTGTTCCAGGCCAGAAAATACACTTTTGTTTGTGTGTGTGGAGGCACAAAGTAGAAAACAGTGTGCAAAGAAGTTTTCTTCATGTTAAAACAGTTCTGAGAACATAGTAAACAAATGTGCAGAATATTATGAGGAGAGTGAAAAAGTTTTTGAAAGTTGTGTGGCTAAAATTACATTTAAAAATACAAGAAGAAAGATCATGTCTGTTGTTTATGTCTAACATATTGCTTCTCTGCCATCGACATCACCGAAATGAGCACTTGTGGCAAACGTCTCGGGTTACAATTGTAACCCTCGTTCCCTGAGAAGGGAATATATTGTATATTTTCATATTATATATTTTTATATCATATTTTTATTATATATTTTGAGAATCGACACATTGGGGAACGCCTTCAGCGTGACGCGTCTAAAGCCTGTATGGAACTAGTCCAATCTCGATTGGTGTTGCGTCATTACATCACTCGTGACGTCGCATGTCATGGTGATGCGGAAGCTATAAAAGGACGCCGGATCACAACAGCATCAGCTTCTGATAGGTCGAAGCAAGTCGTTCTCAGGAGCCGAGGAAGTGTGGCCGAGGGACGCAGCATCTCAGGGAACGAGGGTTACAGTCCCCTTTCAAGGGAACTCGCGCGGCGTAGAGAATCAACACATTGGGGAACAAAATGCCCACAGCGCCACACTGACTAGTTTCTGCCCTGGTGTGAAGCAATCTGACACACTCAAGACTAGGGTTGGGAATCGTAAGAAATTTTCCGGTTCCGGTTCCGATTCCGGTTCCGCCAAATGATTCCGGTTCCGGTTCCGGTTCCCATTCAATAAAAATTATTAAAACAACTAATACAAATAGTACAGGGAAAATATACAATCCTTTTTGTGTTTTATTTCTGATACTTGTCAAATGAGTTTAACAGACTGGCAATGTCAACAAATTCAACATATTATTTAGCAACAAATTTTTCTGAAGGAAAATAAACATTTTTGCATTCTCAAGGATAATTTGGGACCTCTCCTATAGCTTATTGTATCTCCAGCAGTGGAATACCCTCTCAGAAGGGGTAGAATATGCTTGAACACACATGTAAGATCCTGACAAGTGAAACATAATATTTTTTAAATCGGTTTGAATGATTGATTCATAAAGACTTCACTTGTTTCATTACTGGATTAAACTGCTCTAGCAGTTAATAAACAGAAATGCATGCGTCTTGCGGAAGGACATTATAGCTACTTCTCTATGTTTATGTGTATGACGCGGGTGAGTCACGCAGGCACTGGGCTACTCCGCAGCGCTGCCGAACCAAACAGTGTAAAGTAGTCCGAGTCTAAACGCTTATTACAGCCTTACCGTGGTGATTCAGGATAAGACAAAAACACGGTTTGAAAAAAGGCATTCATGATGTAATCGCTCATTATATAGCTACATTTTGTAAATTCTGAAGCGAATTTTCGTTATTTGAAGCGAATTTCAAAAGGTGATTAACTCTGTTTTAGTTGCTGTACCGTAGACATCAGTGTTTATTCTCGAACTATAAACTTTTATCTCAGTATTTCTGTGATCATTTGAATATTTTTAACACAGAAATATCGATAACGTTACTGTGTTGTTGAAAAGACTGAAAGTAAAGCTGTTTCATGTAGAACTGCTCTCTCTGGGTCAGTGACAGCGCAAACAGATTTGAATGTCCCGGTGTGAAGTTTTTGTCATTTAGGAATAAGATCGCGTGGGCGTTTGAATCGAGATCGTTTAAACTTTAAAGATTAATGGTGCAGCTCTACTGTCTTTATTCTCTCTCTCGCGCGCTCTCTCTCTGCGTTGATATCTGACGCAAAAAAAAAAAAACTTATACGAATAGCGCGAGGGACAGTCAGCATTCATTACAATTTTAATATTCACGTGGTGAGACGTCGCTATTACAGGATAAGCTCCCAGCACTTCGTCCACACATCACACCAGAACCGTTTTCGGAACCGAAACTCAGGAATTTCGCACGGTTCCGGTATTTTTGAAAAAACACTACCGGTTCTGGATAAGAACCGGTTCTTGGTGCCCAACCCTACTCAAGACTAGAGAACTTGTGAACGGTGTAGTGTAGAGGGCAGATCCAGTCTACAATGTTTTATGAAGGTGTGTGGGTAGGCCCAGGCGGCGGCATCACAGACCTCTTGGAGGGAGACCTCTGCTAGCGTGGCTTTAGAGGGCACCATTCCTCTAGTTGAGTGGGCTCTTATCAGGAGAGGCGAAGGGAAATTGCGCGCCTCGGAAGCTGAAGAAATAGCCTCTACTATCCATCTGCCAATAGTTTGTTTAGAGTTAGGGGAACCCTTCTTAGGTCTTAGGACCCAAAACACACAAGCAACTGGTCCGACATCCTCCAGCCCGAGGACCTGTGTACGTAGGCCTCCAGAGCTCGGGCATAATAGATTTAGCTTAGCTTGATTAGCCGACACATGCGGTGGAGGATGAAATGCCTGCAAGATCACAGACCGTGCCACATTTGCAGGCACCTTAGGCACATAGCCAGGTCTAGGGTGGAGAATGGCTCTCACTCTGCCAGGAGCAAACTCGAGGCAAGAGGGATTAACAAATAGCGCCTGCAGGTCCCTCACTCCCCTTAGGGATATAATAGCTAGCAGGAAGGCTACCTTCAGGGTTACATATTTCTCGGACACCTCGTCCAAAGTTTTCGAAGGGTGCCAGGGATAACCCTTCAAGAACCACTGCCAGGACCCATATGGGGAAAGTAAGTTTCACTTTGTTTTGGTTTGTTTTGCATGTTCCTCTTTAGCCTGTTCCTGTTCAATTTTAGTTTACATAGTTACTCATTAGTTCCTTATCTCTTCTTAGTTCTGTTGATTACTCTATCCATGTATTTAAGCCCTTAGGCCTGTGGTCTATTCCATGATGGTAGTTGAATAAACTGCAATTCACTTCCTCAAGAGAATGGGCGAGATTCATTTATCTCTTCTGCTGAAGATTAAGAGATATAAGAATATGAAGTACATAAATGAATTTACATGGCAAGAAGAAAAAAATCTTGCTATATTAGTGCAACTAAATGCAAGTAAAAATCTGCTTTGGCGAGTATATCAAACTGTGTCAGTCGCCAGTTTGCCAGTAAAAATTTTTTTTATTTGAACAATGCAATGATGTGAGAACATGAACGTGAACAAATGTGAATGACACTCTGTATAGCTGATGGGTCAGTGCTGCATCATCACGAAAGTTTTAACCTTTCCAATGTAAATATTCAAGCGCTGGAACACGTGAGAGGGAATTCGTTACTCACACGCTGTGTGGGAATGTTTAAACATCTGAATCACTCACTGCTCTTGAACTTTAAAAAGGATATAAAAACTATGCAGTGTTATTTATTTGATTAACATACTTTATTAAATTTCGGTATCTGAAAACTATTAGACCTGCCTGAAGAGCACTGTTCATTTCATTTGTATCTTTGTTGTATTGTATTTATTTGTTTGTGCTAGTGCTTGTAATTTGATTATTTGTTCTTATCTGAAGAGCTGCTAAACGTGTTCCGTTTTTTCTTTTAACAATGACTAATAAAGATCTATCTATCTATCTATCTATCTATCTATCTATCTATCTATCTATCTATCTATCTATCTATCTATCTATCTATTAGGGGTGGCACGGTTCACAAAACCCACGGTTCGGTTCGTATCACGGTTTTAGGGTCACGGTTTTCGGTTCTGTACGGTTCTTGTTGTTATTTTTTCTTTTAATCTTTAACACTCCAGAAATGTACTTCAGCATATGATATATGCTATAGCTTAATTATCCACAATTCAGGATACAGTATTTAAAAAAAAAATTATATCATGCAATCATGCACAAACTGAATTTGACTTGACTTTAAGCACATTATTGAGACCATCTCTGAGGAAAGCTAGGTGACATTTTGATACAGCAAGAGAGAAGACATTTATTTGGCAAAAAAGGAGAATGTGTGTTGCTATCTCTACAGGAACTTATGTGCATTTTTAGCACACAAAGATTAAAATTAACTTGCATTTATAAAACTGTCAACTTCAGTGTAGCTCTTACAAAATGTTTATCTTTTAAAAGAAAAAGAGAGGAACTCTTAAAGCACTATCTTTTAAATAAGTCAAAATACGTTACAAATAATTGCCTATAATGAGGCTATAACAATAGCAAAGGCCATAATCATAAAGTGAAACATAAGTTCAACCTCAACACAAAAACAGTATCAACAATGCTTCTATTCCCTGAGAGTGAGGATACATTTTTTTCACTTGAAATTAAAGTGCAGTATTTGGAAACACGACTGGAGTTCTTATCTAAACTTACTGTCACTGTATATATTTAAATATCATAGGTAACATGAAATCCAAAATGTTCCCACACACCGGACTTATATGACGCTGGTGCATCCTCCAACTCCTGTTAGCCTTCCTTATCTCTCCCACTAGCCATTTCTATATGTGACGTGACCTGCAGCGCTGCACAGACCAATCGGTTTATGACATCAAAGTACTGCGACTGCGAGAGTGATTGAAAAGCATACGGAGCCGTTGCTATCGCGGTACTTTTATGTTATTCGTCGATCGGTCTGTGCAGCGCCGGTTCAAGTCGAACAAGCCTCATATGTATGTCCACAAATCTCTTATTTCGCGCGAAAAGTAAACGCACTGTCTGAGGTAACGGGCACGAGGTTACATTGCGCATGCGTCGAACGAACCGTGCGACGCACACACGTACCGAACCGAGACAAGCGAACCGAACGGTTCGGATGTTTTTTCATGTACCGTGCCACCCCTACTATCTATCTATCTATCTATCTATCTATCTATCTATCTATCTATCTATCTATCTATCTATCTATCTATCTATCCATCTATCCACTGACTGTTTACTTGTCTTTAAAATGTAGGCTATCAAATTTATATTAGTTAAGCTAGTAGTTTTACCTGTGGTATCGAAATTGGAATTGGAGTACATAGTATGGTCATCATACTATAAGAATATCCTATAAGTTTCAGAACTCAAAACTTCCTTGTTAGGCCAAAAACAGCTTTTATTGTAACCAAGCCCAGTGAACGACTCGTTGTGGAATGGGCCTCTTTATTACGTAATAGTGCGACGAAAGATTGCCTTTGCAGATGTATATCAACACCTACTTCATTATTGCAACTTTGGCCCCACCCACTGGTGTGTTAGTTAGATGACAAGGAGTGTCACAGGATCACTCACTGTACTAAAAAACATCACCTTCCAAAGCTTCATAATGCTTGGAATGTGGTTATTTAATTTTCAACAATGTGAATGTCTCAGTTGAGCATTTCACTGTGGATTCTTTGGTAAATCAGTTGCAATTTCAACGCAGGCTTTGCAAACAGACTTTTACGATATTGTCACGAGACACACACAAAAAGGTAAGATCCAAGTGCAGTTTTAATGGGGTAATCCGTAATCATAAATCAGCCAGGCAAAGGGTCAAAATCCATACAAAGACCACCGGACCACTGGACTTGAGACCCTCGAAGTCGGGTCCTCCCGGACCACCAGACTTGAGACCCCGAAGTTGGGTCCTCCGGGATGACAGCGGGCTGCTCGGGGACGGCCTGCGGGACGATAGCGGGCTTCAAACAGCGTTCAAATCAGAGGGATAAAATCAGGGTAGGAAAAATGCCTTTTATTTCTAAATTATGACAACATTTGATGTAAAAGTCATACTAACATTATGGGCCCTATTTAAGCAATCTAAGCACATGGTCTAAAGCGCACGACCAAATCCACTTTTGCTAGTTTAACGACGGGAAAAAATTGTCTAAAAGTGTTGTCCCTATTCTCTTGAGTATGAGTAATGATTAATGGTAATGAGTAATGGGTGTGTTTTGGGCGTAATGTGCAATAAACCAATTAGAGTCTCATCTCCCATTTTCTTTAAAAGCCAGTTGCGCTCACGCCATAGCGGTTTCGCTATTTATTTACATGGCGAAATTTGCAAGCGGAAAGACTGAATGCTTCTCCAGAGAGGAAATGGATCTGCTCATGCGTGAGGTTAAAGCATGCAAGCAGAACATCTACGGGACAAGCCGGATTCCACCATATCTTTATGTACACAATAATAATCTTTTACATTTTAATCCTTTTGTTTTTAATATTTGGCATGTTTGTGTACAGCTCTCAAGCCACTTTCATAGTGCCTAAAACCCGGAATTCACGCAAACTAAACTAAAACATACCTGGCTAGCCACCTAAACCGGCTTTGTGATATAGGCCCCTGGTTTCACAGACAAAAGGGATTAGATTCATAGATTAGTTCATAAAAGGATTAGGATTAGACCATATTCAATTTAGACATTTAAGTAGCTTTTATAAACTTGCCTTAGAAAAAAAAAAACATTACTGGTGTGCATTGTGATACAAAACAATGGCAGTGACATTTTAATAAATTAAGTGTAGACTAAGTGTCAATACTGGCAGGTCACGTTAGTCAACTCTCATCAGCTGACTCTCAGCTGTTACATGTCTACCTATAGTAATACGACACCTATCACCGTATTCATAATAATAATATGTTTATTTTTTATAGCTCCTTTCAAGATCCCAAGGTCACTTCACAAAATAATACAAACAGTTGACAGACAAAGAGACAAGCAATCTGCTAGTTATAACAATTAAACAAGCACGAAGATCAGACCCCGCAGCTTATTCCACAGCTTAGGGCCGACAACACTAAAAGCCCTACCACCCACAGTAGAGAGTTTATACCTGGGTACGACAAGCAAATTATCATTGCAAGATCTAAGCGTCCGGCCAGGAACATTTGGTTGCACTAACTCAGTGAGGTATTTAGGTGCGGGGCCATGACAGGCTTTATGAACTAAGACTAGCAGTTTAAACTGGATGCGATTGACCACAGGAAGCCAGTGAAGTTGGGAAAGGATAGGAGTGATATGTGCAGTTTTTTTGTTAAATGTAAGGGCTCGAGCAGCATAGTTTTCATATATAAGCTCCTTCAGTATAATCAGCAGCTATCGCATTTTTCAGGAGCTAATTACCCTCCTCCATCCCCAGTTCCTCCTCTCATCAGTCAGTATTTGTCATTTTGATTGCCCTTTGAATCAGAATAAATCCTTGAATTATGTTGTACTTTAAAATCTTGAATTAATGGTATCTGCAATACATTCATGTTGGTTCTGTTTTGTTTACACTAAGGGGTGTTATTACTGCTCTCCTTGCTCTTATCCATGCTAGGCTGCATGGATGAACAGGAAGTTCTTGCCCAGAACAGAACCATATCGCCAATCCTAACTGTGTGCTAATTGTCAATCGTATTTGATGATAGTGGTCCTAACAGAAATGCAGGTTGCTTTCAGTTAAAACAGCTCAAACATGAGTTTTAGTCTGGGACTAGCTTAAGCCTTGTCTGTGAAAACAGAGGTTAGTTTCCTCTGTTCGTTGTTCCGTGTCCTTTTAGTTTATGTGGTTGTTCCATTATGTTTTCCTGTAAATTTCCTGCATGTTGCGTTTAAATAAAGTGTTTGTTTACTCCTTCATCGTGCAATTACTACAGGCACATATACGTGTCATCCCGACAGGTCTAAAATATAAACACTAATGTAAGCTGTAGGACATTAGGACCCAGTAGACACCACCTCGGAGCGTTCTGTTGCTCAGCCAGCTATATAGTGTGACGTAGTCACAGAGCGACAAGCAAGCTAGCGCTTCAGCATAGTGTGTTGGTACAGCGTGGGGAATGAAAGCGCCAGAATCACGGGCACAAACTAGTGCTTTTGTCATTTGATCGAGACTGGAGGTTGGCATTGGAAAATCGTTCGTTGTGGGTAAACCGTTGCAGGTACCAAGTTAAATCATGAAGTGTTATGCAGTGACTGACCGCAAAGGCTTGGTATAGTGACTCTCTATGTTTCTGTCACAGTAAAGCAGTTTGAGATCGTGGTGAGGAGACATCGTGCAAACATTGGCCCTCTAGCCAGGTATGAATATGCCTAGGAATATTGAGTGTATGCTAGTATAAAGTTAACCTATCTTATGAAATTTCATTATTGTTATAGGGAACGGGTCCAGTCACTGTTTTTCCTACTAAATTTATTTATGAGATTTGTCTACCGTGAGTCATAGAACGTTGTTTGTTAAGTGCCCTGTGTCATGTGAGGATAGGGAGGAGATTTATGTTTTATATTGTATTTTCTTTTCTTTTGTTTGTTTCTGTGATAACCTGATGGATACTCTGCGGGGTTCCCTTAATTGAAGTACTTATTGGGTAACGTGTAGTCTTCCCAAAGAGGCAGACGCTGCAGTGGTGTGTGTGTGCAGTGAGGGGGGGTTATTGCTGTGTATCACATGTACTGGTTTCAACTGTAATTGTTTCACCTGTGGTATTTTCAATTTTATTTATTAGGAGTGACGTATGGTGTGACTTAATTCTGACAACTTCTCAGGAGAGAAATGCAGTACATGCTCTTGTAGTGAACTTATTTCTTCTAAAGTTTAGAAACTCAGAAGAGAGACCAGGAGACGGTGAGGTATCTTTTCAAGCAGAAGTTCTTTATTTCGTCGCTGTAGGCATCTCAAACTCGTCTCAATTAAAGTAACTTTACATGGTATATTATAGGCATTTTAAGAGGAGGGACTTCTGGAGGTGGAGACAAATACCCCTAGAGTCTGCGAGAGCGGGGGCGGAAGATGACTCAATGGTGGACAACATGGTTAACGACTTAGGAATGGAAACGGATATGAGTATGGAGAGTAAGACTAGTTCAAGATCTGCAGTTAGTAAAGTCATTGAACTCCAAGTTTGTGTCTGTGGCTGGAGCAAGGCGACAACGGTCAGGGGTTTGAAGGTTCATCAAGGGAGAATGAAATGCTTGAGGGAGAAGGGACAAGGGCCTCGCATTGATCAGTACTTCTTACGAAGTCTGTCAAGTCAGTCGAATGAAATCCAGCGACAGGAAGCAAACCACAGCTCGCAGGATATCAGCACCCCTGTCATAGAGGAGAGGAGGGCTTGCACAGTTAGTGATGAACATATTCATAGTTGTGAAACCGGTCAGACTAACCAGCATAAGAGAGAAAAGAACCTCAACGGGCATAGGCCTGGAGTTAGATGGCCAAGAGCTTGTGAGAAAACTGCATGGGACACGGTAAACACAGATCTATGCTTTGCATTGGAAAGATTAACTGGTACAGTTGAAAAGAAGCTGGATAAATTTGGGGACATCATTTACACATATGGAAGTGAGAGGTTTGGTGTGGAAAAAAGGAAGGAAAAAGTACAAACTACTCCTGGAATGTCTAGACGGCAGCAGAAAATTGAAGGGTTAGTTAGAGAAAGGAGACAGCTGAGGAAGCAATGGAAAAGAGCAGAACAAAGTCAGAAGGAGGGACTCAATCTCTTACAAAGGGACATAAAAGATAAGCTGGCAACATTACGCAGAGCTGAGCGGCTACGGAAACGCTACAAAAAGAAGGAACGTGCGAGGGCTAATTTCTATAAAGACCCATTCAAATTCGTAAAGAAGTTATTCACCAGTGAGAAGAATGGCACTTTAAAAGCATCTAGAGTTGAGCTAGAGAGATATTTGGAGGAAACGCATACAGATGCAAAAAGGCATAAGCATGTCAATTCCATCAGACATACCACCTATCAACCCACCAGAATACCAAATGGAGGTCTGTGCACCTAAGTGGAAAGAGGTAGAGCAGGCTGTGAGAAAGGCAAGGGCTTCATCATCTCCAGGGCCTAATGGAGTTCCGTACAGAGTGTACAAGAGTGCTTCAGGAGTTCTGCGAATTCTGTGGAAATTGTTAAAAGTGGCATGGGAAAAACAGGTTGTACCTAGAGCATGGCGCAGAGCAGGTGGAGTCTTTATAACTAAAGAAAAAGATGCTACAAGCATCAGTCAGTTTCGTCCTATTTCACTATTAAACGTCGAAGGTAAGATTTTCTTCAGCATTATTGCCCAGAGATTGTCCACCTACCTATTAAAGAATGGCTTCATTGACACTTCAGTTCAAAAAGCGGGCATTCCAGGGTTCTCCGGATGCTTAGAACACATCAATGTTATCTGGCAACGAATTCAGTCAGCTAAAAAGGAGAGGAAGGAGCTCAATGTGACATTCCTGGATTTGGCTAATGCATATGGTTCAGTGCCACATGAGCTTCTTTGGGCAGCATTGGATTTTTTCAGAGTACCAATGTCAATAACAAATTTAGTGAAAGCCTATTTTGGAGATTTGCCATTTAGTTTCTCAACTCCAAAATTCAGCACTGCATGGCAATGCTTAGAGGTTGGAATAATGGCAGGATGCACCATTTCTCCACTGGCTTTTACCATGGCAATGGAAGTAATCATTAGGGCATCAAGATGGGTAGTAGGAGGAGAGCGCTTGGCTTCTGGGATGCGACTACCACCAATCAGAGCATACATGGATGACATGACAACCATGACTACAACAGTAGCCTGCACTAATCGGTTATTGGGGAAGTTAACAGATAATATTGAATGGGCACGAATGCAATTTAAGCCCTCAAGGAGCATCTCGATAGTTAAAGGAAAGGTAGTAGATAAAACATTCTTCATTAATGGTGAGGCAATACCAACAGTTTCTGAGAAGCCAGTGAGGAGTCTTGGGAGATGGTACGATGGAGATCTAAAGGACACAGTTCGAGTGGAAGAAGTTAGACGACAAGCAGTGGAAGGGTTGAAGAGCATAAACAGCTGTGCTCTACCAGGCAAACTAAAACTCTGGTGCTTTCAGTTTGGTCTACTGCCGAGGTTGCTGTGGCCACTGACTGTGTACGAGGTTTCTTTGACAACAGTGGATAAGCTGGAAGCATTAATAAGTTCATACATCAGGAAATGGTTGGGAGTTCCACGCTGCCTCAGCAGAGTGGGACTTTATAGTAAAGGAATATTGCAGCTGCCAGTCTCTGCTTTAACCGAGGAGTTTAAGTGTGCCAAGGTCAGACTGGAAATGACATTAGTAGAGTCACGTGACAAATGTGTAAGGGAGGCAGCCCCTGTGTTAAAAACTGGTAGAAAGTGGTCAGCAAAGAAATCTGTAGTAGAGGCAAAGGCTGACCTTCAAATTGGGGATATCGTGGGACAGGTACAGCATGGAAGAGGGGGTTTTGGGCTCAGTTTAGCTCCTCCTAAATGGCACAAGGCAGGCCCAGCTCAAAGGAGGAAGCTGGTATTCAACAAGGTGCGAAAGCAGGAGGAGAGGATGAGGTGTATAAAGGCCATTTCCCAGGCCAAGCAGGGAGAGTGGATGAGATGGGAGAGTGTGGAACAATGCAAGATGGGCTGGCAAGACCTTTGGTCAATGGAAGAGAGTAGGATCAGTTTCCTTATTAGGTCAACATATGATGTTCTCCCATCACCGCAGAACCTAAACCTCTGGGTAGGAGAGGATCCCTCTTGTCCTTTGTGTTCATCACCTGCCACATTAAGGCACATTTTGAC
This sequence comes from Semotilus atromaculatus, assembly GCA_031834385.1. Taxonomy (NCBI): domain Eukaryota; kingdom Metazoa; phylum Chordata; class Actinopteri; order Cypriniformes; family Leuciscidae; genus Semotilus; species Semotilus atromaculatus. The sequence goes on along the minus strand of JAULUF010000009.1, from coordinate 7,263,938 downwards.
AGGATGTAAGGTGGCTCTTAGCCAAGGTCGGTTTACTTGGCTAAGTTAATCCACAAAACCCGTATAGACAAAACCCGTATAAGACAAAACCCGAAGAAGGATTTTTGGACTATGGGCAAAAGCAACCGTGCCTTTTTATTTATAGACCCGCATTTCTAAACCCCTATGTTGCTTTACACTAAGGATCTGTCACAGTTTTTGGACGGTTTTCACATCAGGGCTGAACAAACATGTTTTTATTTATTTATTTATTTATTTATTATTTTGGATTATTTTTGTTTTTGGATTAAAAGTTTTTCCCAAAGTATCTGAAATCATTTTAAATGCAGTATGTAGATGTGATGGCTTAATTGTTTTTAGCTGTGATGAAAAAGATTAGTTTAAAAGCATGTGTGATCGGTAGCGGAACAGAACGTTCCCCTTCAGAGACTACCGCTGCGTGTAATCGCAGTGGGAACGCCCCCCAGCGTAGCACGTCTGAATAATGAATGAAATCAGTCAATGGAGAGAATGAGCGTACGGCGAGTGACGTCATCGACCAGGAAGCTATAAATATCCCCTGAATACACAAGCCGCCAGCTTCTGTTACTTCAGCAAGCGCTCTGTGTGTGTCTGGAATCTTTCGATTGTGTTTGTCTGTTCTAGTCAGGAGTTTATCACTATATATATATATTTACACTCACCGGCCACTTTATTAGGTACACCTGTCCAACTGCTCCTTAACACTTAATTTCTAAGCAGCCAATCACATGGCGGCAACTCAGTGCATTTAGGCATGTAGACATGGTCAAGACAATCTCCTGTAGTTCAAACCGAGCATCAGTATGGGGAAGAAAGGTGATTTGAGTGACTTTGAACGTGGCATGATTGTTGGTGCCAGAAGGGCTGGTCTGAGTATTTCAGAAACTGCTAATCTACTGGGATTTTCACGCACAACCATCTCTAGGGTTTACAGAGAATGGTCCGAAAAAGAAAAAACATCCAGTGAGCGGCAGTTCTGTGGGCGGAAATGCCTTGTTGATGCCAGAGGTCAGAGGAGAATGGCCAGACTGGTTCGAGCTGATAGAAGGGCAACAGTGACTCAAATAACCACCCGTTACAACCAAGGTGGGCAGAAGAGCATCTCTGAACGCACAGTATGTCGAACTTTGAGGCAGATGGGCTACAGCAGCAGAAGACCACACCGGGTGCCACTCCTTTCAGCTAAGAACAGGAAACTAAGGCTACAATTTGCACAAGCTCATCGAAATTGGACAATAGAAGATTGGAAAAACGTTGCCTGGTCTGATGAGTCTCGATTTCTGCTGCGACATTCGGATGGTAGGGTCAGAATTTGGCGTCTACAACATGAAAGCATGGATCCATCCTGCCTTGTATCAACGGTTCAGGCTGGTGGTGGTGGTGTCATGGTGTGGGGAATATTTTCTTGGCACTCTTTGGGCCCCTTGGTACCAATTGAGCATCGTTGCAACGCCACAGCCTACCTGAGTATTGTTGCTGACCATGTCCATCCCTTTATGACCACAATGTACCCAACTTCTGATGGCTACTTTCAGCAGGATAATGCGCCATGTCATAAAGCTGGAATCATCTCAGACTGGTTTCTTGAACATGACAATGAGTTCGCTGTACTCAAATGGCCTCCACAGTCACCAGATCTCAATCCAATAGAGCATCTTTGGGATGTGGTGGAACGGGAGATTCGCATCATGGATGTGCAGCCGACAAATCTGCGGCAACTGTGTGATGCCCTCATGTCAATATGGACCAAACTCCATGAGGAATGCTTCCAGCACCTTGTTGAATCTATGCCACGAAGAATTCAGGCAGTTCTGAAGGCAAAATGGGGTCCAACCCGTTACTAGCATGGGGTACCTAATAAAGTGGCCGGTGAGTGTATATATAAAAAAAACAATATGAGCGAGCAGTATAGAAAGTGTGCTCCCCCCTGTACTCGATACATCACGGGTGGGGATTCACACGAGTTATGTGTTGCTTGTTTAGGAGTGCAGCATGCCCAGTCGGCTCTTGAGGGGGTCGATTGTGTGCATTGCGAGCGTTTTCCTATTAGAACTCTGCGATCGCTCTTCAAGGAGAGCGGTATGCTGCGAGCTCCCCAAGGCTCGGGTCCCGCTTCTGTTGAGGCAGAGCGGCGGCGCTTGTCTTGGGGTTCGCAGATGGATCTCACCGGCGACATTAAAACGGGCCCCGCCCTATCTCAGCCATCTCCGGCGGGATCCAGTGCCTCTCACCCAGCTCTGGAAGCACACGCTGCGGCGGTTACTTCTGCCCGGGTGGAGGCACATGATGATGTTGAATTGAGATTATCCAGTTCTGAGGAGCTGGATGTCGATAGTGTTGCATCAGAAGAAACGAGTTTGTCACATTATACTGCTAATGAGGAAGGGCTGATGGATGTTTTATCTCGGGTTGTTGAAAAGCTCAGCATTGAGTGGCCAGCTGATAGGCAGGAGTCTAGAAGTAAAAGCAAACTAGACGATAGATTTCTGTCTGCACGACCTCAGCCCGCTCGTCGGTGCCTACCATTTTTCCCAGATCTCCACGCTGAGGTTTCAAAAACCTGGGTTAGACCTGTTTCTAGCAGAATTTACGCTAACCAGTCTAATGCTTATGGTAACATTGTTAGTGCTAAATCTGCGGGGTATGTGACGATGCCGAAGGCGGAGGATAGAGATGCGCGGGTGGGCTATTATTTCATCCGCAACCGCATCACAAAACTCATCATCTGTCCGCCATCCATCCGCACCAACGTTTTTGACCAATTTTCAAAACCGCACCCGCCCGCCATCCGCTGATTGGGCGATACAAGGCGCTGCTGATGACAGCCGCGAGACTAGAAAGCTCTCAGAATATCAGCAGTGAACTCCGTCTCCGATCGGCACGCAGGGACAAAAATAAATAAATTAAACGCACTTCGGCAAACCTGACTGTGGCGAGTGGGGCGTGATTTTGCGAAGTCTGTAGCGGGAGAGAAAAGACGGAGCCGTGCGGTGAGCAAGTAGGTCAAGTGCAGATGATGAACGCCTGTGTCTGATTGCAGTAATTGGCGTGGAGAGACCGCATATAACCGGCGGCAATGAGAGAGCGAGAGAGAGAGTTGGACTGGGACTTCGCACGCGGCTACTGCAACCGAGAGAAGCAAGTGTTGGATCGCGTGTTTTGTTTATGGCGGCGAATGCGCTACTGTTCGCCTCGTTCCTTTTTGTTTTTCTGAATAAACGAGTCCCAGTCACGCCGACCCTGTCTTCTTCCTTCCATACACACTGAACCTCTTCACACTGACCTTGTCTGATAGGCTACTGTACAATATTTTCATTGTAGCCTAATAGAAAACGCATTTTGGCACATAATTTGGTTCAACTGCCCGCTACCCGCCCGAATTTAATTAGAATATTTTTTTTAGTTACGTCATCCGCCCAATCCGCGGTTTATCCGCGGAGTCCGCGGCTATAACCCCCAACCGCGCATCTCTAGCGGAGGAGACGCTCGCTAGCTATCTCTCTCCTGCTTCGTCATCCTCACTTAAAGCACCGACTCTTCCATCCAGACCTTTAAAAAATACATCTGCGCTCGTAGGGAAGGCTTACTCGGCGGCTGGTCAGGCGGCTGCATGTATGCATACTATGGCCATTTTGCAGGCTTATCAAGCCGACCTGCTTAAAGACGCTTGTGAGGGGGGGGAAATTTCTGCTGATATGATCAATGAGCTGAGGCAGACCGCTGATCTCACTCTTCGGGCCACCAGGGAGACGGCTAAATCTATTGGTCGGTCTATGGCAGCCATGGTGGCCACAGAAAGATACTTATGGTTGAGTCAAACTTCTATGAAGGAAAAAGATAAATCTCTTCTTTTAAATGCTCCAGTTTCGCCTGCGGGTCTCTTCGGTGACGCTCTTATTTCTGTCACTGAGAGGTTCCAGGAAGAGAAAAAACAGGCGGCTGCTTTTCATAAATGTATTCCCCTCAAAGTACGGGGATGTTCATCCAGAGGCCAGCCTCGAGAGGCTGGTTCCCTTAGTAGAGTTCCTGGTGGAATGGGAAATGCTTCCCAATGTTTCTCAGTGGGTCCTGAATATTATAAAGAACGGGTACGCTATTCAGTTCAGAACGCGTCCACCTCGTTTCAGAGGGGTTCTGCCTACGCTGGTGGGCCCCGAGCAGGCTCTGGTATTAGAACAGGAGGTAAAAACTCTGCTACTAAAGGGAGCTATAGAACGAGTTCCTCCACCCAGCAGGGAGTTAGGATACTACAGCCGGTACTTCATCGTTCCGAAAAAAGATGGAGGGTTGCGTCCCATTTTAGATCTGCGTCTTTTAAATCGCACTGTAGGGAAGCTCAAGTTCAAGATGCTCACTCTCAAACAGATTGTGTCACAAATCAGATCCGAGGACTGGTTTGTCACGATAGATCTAAAGGACGCTTACTTCCATGTATCTATCCTCCCTCAACACAGGAAGTTCCTGAGGTTCGCTTTCGGGGACGAAGCATACCAATATCGGGTTCTTCCGTTCGGCCTAGCATTATCACCCCGCACGTTCACGAAGTGTATGGATGCAGCCATAGCCCCGCTGAGGCTGCAGGGCATCCGTATTCTGAACTATATAGACGATTGGTTAATTCTAGCTCAATCGGAACAACAGGCGGTTCGGCATCGAGATGTCGGTCTTGCTCACGTCAAGAGTTTGGGGTTGAGGCTCAACGCCAAGAAGAGTGTCCTTTCTCCATTACAGAGAACCACTTTTCTCGGTGTAGTGTGGGATTCGACGACGATGCAGGCACAATTGTCACCTGCTCGTATTGCTTCGATTCTCGCCGCAGTAGAACAGGTCAAGCTAGGCCAGTCACTCACTGTAAAACAGTTCCAGAGGCTGTTAGGTCTCATGGCAGCTGCGTCCAACGTGATACCTTTTGGCCTCTTGCACATGAGACCGTTACAGTGGTGGCTCAGAACCAAGGGGTTCTCCCCGAGGGGAAATCCGCTTCGCAGGATCGTGAGTTCGCGACGGTGTCATCGCGCCCTGATCATGTGGAAAGATCCTTGGTTTCTGTCCCAAGGTCCTGTGTTGGGGGCTCTTTGTCGTCGTGTTATGCTAACGACAGATGCCTCTCTCACGGGTTGGGGGGCGATCATGAGTGGTCGCCCAGCTCAGGGTCTGTGGGGGGACCATCACCGTCTATGGCACATAAATTGTCTAGAGATGTTGGCAGTGTTTCAGGCCCTGAAACATTTCCTCCCAGACCTAAGGGGCCACCATGTTCTTGTCCGGACAGACAACACATCGGTGGTCTCTTATATCAACCATCAGGGGGGTCTGCGTTCTCGTCCGCTTTACAAACTGGCACGTCAGATCCTTCTATGGTCCCAGGGGAAAATTCTCTCTCTCAGAGCTATTTATCTCCCGGGATATTTGAATCAGGGGGCAGACATCCTGTCGAGGCAGGGGCCGAGGCCCGGGGAGTGGAGTCTTCACCCCGAGGTGGTGGAGCTCCTATGGGAACATTTCGGTCGTGCCGAGGTAGACCTATTTGCGTCCCGAGAGACATCACACTGTCCACTGTGGTTCTCTCTCACCCAGCCAGCCCCACTGGGGTTGGACGCGATGGCACATCCGTGGCCGAGGTCACGTCTGTACGCTTTTCCCCCGATTGCTCTGCTCCCGGGAGTTCTGGAGAGGGTTCGCCGGGACGGGCTCAGTCTCCTGCTAATAGCCCCGTTCTGGCCGGCCCGAGTATGGTTTGCGGACCTAGTGTCTCTCCTCGACGGCTCTCCCCTGGAGATACCGACCAGGAGAGATCTACTTTCTCAGGCGAGTGGGTCGATCCTTCACCCCCGCCCAGAACTATGGAGGCTGTGGGCTTGGCCTCTGAGGGGGCCCAGCTCATAGATTCTGGTCTCTCGGCCGAGGTCGTTGAGACCATCCTCCAATCCAGAGCTCCTTCCACGAGGAAGTTATATGCCGCGAGGTGGAAACTTTTCACCTCTTGGTGTGGAGAGCGCCAGCAGGACCCAGTTAACTGCCCGGTTGGTACAGTGCTGGATTTCCTGCAGGACCGTCTCTCCACAGGGTTATCCCACTCTACACTGAAGGTGTATGTGGCGGCCTTAGCTGCTTACCACGCTCCTTCAAGTGGAGGTTCCCTCGGGAGACACCCACTTATATCTCGCTTCCTTCGTGGCACCTTGAGGCTGAGGCCTGCAGTTCGCACGAGGGTACCAGCTTGGGACCTGGCCGTCGTCTTAGAAGGTCTCTCCCTAGCTCCTTTCGAGCCCATTGAGGAAGTTTCGGAAAAGTTTCTTACTCTAAAGACTATCCTTCTTCTCGCTATCTCATCTCTAAAAAGAATTGGAGATATTCAAGCACTTTCGGTGGCTCCCTAGTGCCTGGAATTTGCGCCTGGTATGGTTAAGGCCTTTCTCTGTCCGAGACCAGGTTATGTTCCTAAGGTACCAACTACTTTTGTTAGACCTATAGTTCTGCAGGCTTTCTGTCCTCAGCCTTTTTTGACGTCAGACCAGGAGAAACTTAATTTGCTGTGCCCCGTTAGGGCTTTAGATGCGTATGTCCACAGAGCTGCCCTGTGGAGGAAATCGGAACAACTGTTCGTTTGCTTTGGGTCACCTAGGAAAGGGTGTCCTGCATCTAAACAAAGGATGAGCAAGTGGGTGGTCGAGGCCATCTCGCTCGCTTATGGTTCGGCCCATCAGCCTTCACCTTTGGCTGTAAGGGCTCATTCCACTAGGAGTATGGCTGCCTCTACAGCTCTTCTTTCAGGAGCTTCTCTTCAGGACATTTGTGATGCGGCAGGCTGGTCCTCACCGCACACTTTCGTCAGGTTTTATTCCCTTGACCTTAGCTCCACTCCCGGGGCTCAGGTTCTCTCGTCGGTTTGTGTCTCCGAATGACACACGACGGGGATTTGGTCGTATGGGGATGTGGGTATTGCGTTCCCACTGCGATTACACGCAGCGGTAGTCCCTGAAGGGGAACGTCCCGGGTTACGTATGTAACCCTAGTTCCCAGAAGGGACGGACGCTGCGTGTCCTGCCATACTCTCGGCATCCCCTTGGGTCGCTTGCTTCAGTAACATTAGAAGCTGGCGGCTTGTGTATTCAGGGGATATTTATAGCTTCCTGGTCGATGACGTCACTCGCCGTACGCTCATTCTCTCCATTGACTGATTTCATTCATTATTCAGACGCGCTACGCTGGGGCGCGTTCCCACTGCGATTACACGCAGCGTCCGTCCCTTCGGGGAACTAGGGTTACATACGTAACCCGGGACGTTTTTTCAAGTTTAGAATGACTGTTGTATCTTTAACTAAGATCAAAATCAGGTTATATATTGCTATTTGTTGTATTATTAGTAGTAGTATTATTTAATTATGCACACACAATGTAACTGCACAGTATATACACATTTTTAAAATGTTTCTGAAAGACATTCAGTGAAAGACATGCAATATTGTGAAAGTTTTCTAATTTTAATATATTATACTATGTAATATATTTTCTTCAGTGTCCCATGATCCTGATCATTATATGCATTATATAAAATGCTGTTTTGTCAATGTCAATGTCAATTTTATTTATATAGCACCATTAATCCCAACTGAGGTTGTCCAATGTGCTGCGCATACTGTAGTAGACATAATAAGACAATACAATACAATTTAAACAAAAATAAAATAAAAACCGTACAGACCCTAAACTTTTATACGGTAGTGTACCTTTAACCCTGAATTATGTCTTGTTTGCTCGTTAGATAGACTCGTTGTCATCTTGTGTTTTCTTTAGTTTTTCTGTGTCTGCTCAGCTTTGTTAAAAAATTGTTTGTCAGAAATTGTCACAAAAAGTAGGACAAAGTTTACCTTCAGAACATTAGTGAGGGACTTTCAAAAATGTTCCCAATTATATGTCCATCTTTCTTTTTAGTTTCTGTAATGTGAGTCTTTATCCTCTTCTTATTTTCCTCATGTGTGGACCCTTTTGTAGCAGGGCTATTCATGCTCCCACTGTCCATTTGTCTGCTTTTATGTCCTCTGATTAATGGCAGGGAAAACACAAATTGAAAGCCATCGTCTCTTGCGGATGAACATCTCTATGTGTACAGTCCCCAGCCAGAAAAAAAAACAAAATATGATGGAGGTTTCCGATATAGAGGGCTAATGGGGTTAGATGTGTTTGTCAATCGCTCACATGCCTTTTAGTTTACCATACATCTTAAGCCTATTTACTCAAGTATTTAATCTCAAGACGGACAAAATGTCATGAGTATTATATCTTGTATATTATTTCAGCTAAACATGAATTCTAAGTTGGCTAAGCAGAACAAAAAATAACCGAAAACGGACTCCACCGTACTAAGCTTAACATGGCAAACCTTTGATTGGACAGAAGATATGATGAGAAGCTGAAGTCCTCAGTGATGTCATAAAAGCTGTGATCCATTTTTGCGGAAGTGAGAGACTGTAAGTTTTGAGAGCTTATATCTCCTAAATGCTAATTTTGTCATTGTTTTGGAACACACCAGCTTATTCAAAACCTTAAGGCTAACATATTAATACTAAAAGCTAAAAAAATCTAAAAAAAATTATTTCAGTGTGCTGCCTTTCAGTTAAGAAAACCCTTAGTTTCAAGGTTAAGGGTACCCTTAGGCTGTCATAAAGTATTTCCCTTAATTACTTGAGAGTTCCCTTAAGTTCTGTTATGCCTTGCAACAAAGTCCTTATTAACCATCTAGCCCTTAAAAAATTAAGGGATCAAAACAGGTCCCCTAAGTCATCTGCTGAACTCAAACCCGATGGATGATTTCATGTTAATTAATGGAGGAGGAGGAAGTACTGATGTGTTTTAGCAATCAAAATAAGCCTGTAAAAAGTATGATGTGAAACAGTATGTATTGTCAAAAATAAAAAGGAATAAACTCCAAAGCTTTTAGCTTTTTTCCTCACTTCCACTATGCGCTTGAATTAATAATCGCATGCCTGTCTTTTGTCTTGTGCGCAAGAGAAACTGATTATAGCGGCAGGCTTAGATTTTTTCCCCCCTCTTTAAAAAAAAAGAAGCTTTTTTTGTGCTTGGTCCAGTTTGGTTTAGATTTCTTGTTTCCAGTAGCCTTGTGTAAAGCCAGTTAGCAGACAGGACTAGGTGTCGAGCTGCGTCGCGTCTAGGAAATCGACCAAATGTGTCATTCTGTGCTGTTGTGCTCAAGTTTAAGGCTGATGTTGTGCTGATGTGTGAGTACATACAATAAACAACTAATTGGACTAATATAATGTAATTTAATGGAAAACATATGTGAGTGGAGCAGCAGGATTTTGAGCATGCACCGTGTCATAGCTGGACTCATAGAAACAATGTGCTCGAATTTTTGGATGCTCTTGTGTCGTCCGTCAGATTGTGTCGTCCGTCTTTCATAATCTCCATAACTCAAATATTAGCTGTATAGTTTAGTAGGCTACATTTTAAACTTGTTTAAAGTCAGTGGTCCATTATGTTCGGTTTATTGTGGGAGATTTTGTAACTACACTGCAAAAAAAAGCTTTTCTTATTTAGTATTTGTGTCTTGTTTCCAGTCCAAATATCTAAAAAGTCTTAAAACAAGATGCATTTACTAGATGAGTAAATGCCATAAGATATTATGTCTTGTTTTCTGGGGAAATAAATCAAAATTAAGCAAGTTTTTGCTTAAAAAAAGCTAAATTATCTGCCAATGGAATAAGAAAAATAATCTTGTTTTTGTTTGAATTAAAAAAAATATTTTTCTTATTCCATTGGCAGATAATGTTGCTTTTTTTTTAAGCAAAAACTTGCTTAAGAAATCCCTTGCCTTTGGCTGAGTGCAGCGCAAAGCTACGAGACTTAGTTGTGGACCTTGAATTCGATTCTAGGTCCACAACTTTCCTTTAATTTTTGTTTGTTTTTTCCTTTTATCTTTTGTTCTGAATGTTTTGTCAGTTCCTCTCCTCTACTTGGATCTAGAATGCTTCCTTCCAGTTCAGCGCCATCCCTCCTCTTTGACCTTTCATAATGGTTAATACTGCTATACAGGTGGCGATTAAATCCATGCAGTCGGGAAAGTCTCCAGGTCCTGATGGCTTTACCATTCAGTTTTATAAAGCTTTTGCTTCCCTTCCAGTTCCTACCTTAGGCAAGCTTTTCAATTACTCTTTTAAAGCAGGCTGCCTTCCACTTACTTTATCTGAGGTCTCTATATCTTTCCTCCTTAAAAAGGATAAACATCTCACCCTCTGCGATAGCTAGGGTTAGGATTATCAGGCTACAAGATAAATTTGTTAACTCTGAAGCTAAAAAACGTTCACAATCACTCCTACCCTTTACAACTTTTTACAATACTTTATTTGCGAGCAATTTTCAACCACTCGTGGATAAATCTAACCTGGATATGTGTAGATGGGCCTCTCTGTCTTTATCTCTTTTAGTTTGCATTAACTTGGTCAAATTTGTTATTCTGCCTACATATTTTTTCTCTAAAAACCTCTTTCAACACAAGTCATACCAATTTTCATTAATAAATCTTTCTTTACTGGCTTTGATGGTCTTTTGTGCTCATTTCTATGGGGGAATGAACCTGTTTGCCTTAAGAAATCAATCCTACAACTTCCCAAGGCTAAGGGAGGTCTTGCACTTCCTAACCTCCAGCAATATTTCTTGGCCTGCAACATTATAAAATATCTTTTTTGAAACAGGGATAGCTACTCTGACAACTGTCCACCATGGGTGCATACAGAAACTATGGTGAAGCATACTTTTTACTCTCTTGTTTGTTCTCAACTTCCTTTAGTTATAAGCATGGTCTCAAACAATCCTGTAATCACTAGTTCCCTCAAAATCTAGCCTCAATTTAGGAAACATTAAATGGTTTACATAGAGGCTCTATTCACGTGCCTATCTCCAACAATTACTTTTCCCCCCATCCAGGTCAAAGCGTTACCTTTAGTCATCTGAAGGCCTTCTCAAGATTTTGTGCGTCAATTAAAAATAGTTACACATAGGTCCATAGAGGACACAAATGTCTGTGTCAAAAAACTGTCATTTTTTTATGCAAACAAATACTAGTTACAGATAACAGATGCAACAAAAACCAAGGCCAACAAAACATACATAATGTGTGTGTGTGTTTGTAACTGTGTGTGTGTGTGTGTGTGTGTGTGTGTGTGTGTGTGTTTGCAAGTGAGTGGAAGTATCTTAACAAAGGAACATCGATCTTACAGATGTACAACAGATGTAATAAAAAAAACATTAAAAAAAAACATTGACAATAATAATAACAATGATGATGATGATAATAATAGTAAAAATAATAACTGGATGATGAGGAAGATATGATAATATAGTCTTATATATTAATACAATAATAGGAAGGATAGTAATAGTAGTAGCAATAATAATAACAATAATAATAAACTTTTCATCAGTAATGAGGGGGAGGTTGAAGGATAAGGAAGAGGACAAATAATAATAATAATAATAATAATAAGTATATTAATAATATGGTATTAAAAGGCTACCTAAAACAAAAAATGTTATAGAGGTTTAAGTTTATGAAAAAAATGTATGAATATCTTTTTTATATAGGCCTATATAATATATATTTTATGAAACATGTTGAGCTTTAAAACTGATTGAAAATCAAAGCCATAAATCTAAAGTTGTGTTCCAAATTTGAGGTTGATGCCTCAAAAAATTATCTTCAAAATCCCATTTTGTTTGGGTGCAGTACCAAATTTTTAGATGCCAGCAAAGCTCCACCGGTGCACACAGTGGTTGGATGTGTGATCTGCAGAAGAGTTTTTCATTCACAAATATTACAAGCTCACACACTTTTTTGTTTTATTACCCACATGCAAACCACACTCTGACATCCATACCAACACACCCACACAGTAATAGCTGCATAATTTATTCAATTTGCTCTATAATATGCATAAGCAGAAAACAGGAATAAATCCAAAATAGTAAACATTAAAATTTTGAAGCCTATTAACAAAGATTGCATTATTTTATAGTTAAATGGCCCTGGGATTAAAAAAATGCAGTTTTAATTGGTTTCAATTGGGATATGTTTGTTCCTGAGTAGAACCATTTTGTGTACCTAGTGTAAAATAGTTGTATTAAAGGAAATAGGGGTGAAATAGTAAAATTCCAATAAAAATACACACCTGTGCCAAAATGTTATGCAGTTGGCATTAACACAGGCAAAATGATAAGAAAATGTTTTACATTTTTTTTTAAAAGACAAAAATATCCATAAGGTCGCACATGGGTTAAGCTAATTTTTCCTCAAAGTGATCAATATGATACTGCATCTGGATATTTTAATGTTGTTGTTTTTGTCAATTACATTATTAGGTGATTTGTCATTATTGTAATGCAGTACTATTACAGATGTGCTTAATGACCTCTACAAAGAGGGAGGATTTGCCTCTTTCTTCTTCTAATCTAAAAAGTATAACCTATCCAAGCTGTTACAGTTCAGCCTAGTCCCCATCCTTTGCACATCCTCTCATTTCCCATCACTCTCCTTGGTTCCCAGCTGCAGGTCATTTCCAATCACTCACACCTGCACCTCATCATCACCCTCATCACTGCCTCTGCTTATACTGCCTCTTCACCCCAGCTCAATGGCCGGTCTCATTTTTCATCATAGCAGATGATCTCCCTAAGCTGGGACTCAACACTTCACCACACCGCCATGGCTGCCTGAAGGGCCTGCTCTGCCCTGGCCGCCTGCACTAGCACCGCCCTGGAGGCTACCTGCTCCGAATAGGCCACGCCCTCGTTAGCCTCCAGATCATCCATTGGACTTTCACTAACCTGCTCACTTCATCATTACCCCCCTATTGTTCAATTTACTCACTATTCACATACCCTCTTCCTCTCAGTGTCTGCTTACCGTAACACAATCGTTACTGATTTTGGTTCTTCCAAATTAGACATTTTTAAACAGAAGCAGTTCTGTCACTTTTCTAATCATCCCCTGAAAACACACATTGATCACTTTCTTGCTTTCATGTCAACCATAGGCATCTAATCGCTCTCATATATAATTTCAAAAACTCTATTAATGCTGGAAGCTTGACCTAGGAGTTGCTATCTCAGATGATCTATAACATAATATCTTGAACCAGGTACACTCTTCTTCCATATGTGCCAAGCATGGTTTGCTACAGTGTAAAATACTATTCTACCCTACAAAGGAAAAAGACCTTAAAGGCCCGTTCACACCAAGCACGATAACTATAAAGATAACGATAAAGATATAATTCTAAAAATCATTCTCCATATTAAAGAATAACAGCGTTCACACCACAACTATAACGATAAAGATATGAGGAACGATATCGTTGGGATCACTTTCAGAACGATTTTTTTCCAGCTGTCGAACGATAAAACACTGACAGCCAATCAGAATCCATTCTAATTTAAAGGTCTCGCGCATTTAAAATGGCAGATGATATTGCAGAGAAGTTAATCGTCGAAATCCTCCAGGGGGGGGGTTTGTTAAGGATTTGTTTACTGTGTGTGTGTGTGATTCATTTAATGGAAAGCACATTCACTGAGTTGTCTTGATAATCAGTGTCTGCTCGTTTATCCAAACTAATTTGTCCTATAACAGACGAACGTCGCATGATGCTATTTTTATTTACCCGCCACGGTGGCCGGTAGGTGAAGCGAGTTTATCCGCCACAACACAAAATCACCCGCATCTGGCTGGTGGGGGGTGCTAATTTCCATGGGGCGCGCGCGTGCTTAGAATAAAAAGACCGTTATCGGTCGTTGGTGTGGACGCAAATATAGTTATCTTTATCGTTATCTTTATAGTTATCGTGCTTGGTGTGAACGGGCCTTAACTCGCTAGAATGTGGAACTGAAAAAAATTACTTTTTAAAACGATTTTTGGTTGTCCCGCCAAATTAAAGGTAGGACACTGGAAATCTGTCAATTAGATGTTTAAGTCATGAAAATTCTCTACATAAAAAAAATCTTAACTTGACTTTTGACCACTATTTTAAAGTTACTGTACTCTGCCTTTGTATTGTGAGCAAAAAGTGAGAAGTCCTGCCAAGGCAAAAGGCAGTAACTAACACATTATAAATATTTGGTTGCTGATCACCATTAACAAAATCATTATAGTAACACATGTATAAAATCTAGTGATCATGGCATTGATTTACAATTACTTATAGCCATCTACGTATTGCTATCCTGTGCTTTGGTTGGATTCTGATGGCCTTATTAATACATTAGACATGATAAAATACTTCTATAGCGGTAAAGAGTATGTTCAATTGGTACAGAGTGGTTTAAGACTTGCTAAGCGCGTGTTCAAAATGATCACGACAAAACAAATGGTCGTGCACATTCGACCCGGGGACTGGTATATAGCGGTGTATCTGAAAGAGCAGGCAGCCATATCACCCTGTACCCCAAGACTGGTTGCCCACTGAAGCTAAGCAGGGTTGAGCCTGGTCGGTACCTGGATGGGAGACCGAAAACCAGGTTGCTGCTGGAAGAGGTGTTAGTGAGGCCAGCAGAGGGCGCTCACCCTGGGGTCTGTGTGGGTCCTAACGCCCCAGTGTAGTGACAGGGACATTATACTGTCAAAGAGCACTATCCTTCGGATGAGACGTTAAACCGATGTCCTGACTCTCTGTGGTCATTAAAAATTCCAGGATGTCCTTTGGAAAAAGAGTAGGGGTGTAAACACGGCATCCTGGCCAAATTTGCCCATTGGCCTCTGTCCATCATGGCCTCCTAATCATTCCCATATATACTGATTGGTTCCATCTCTCTGTCTCCTCTCCACCAGTAAGCTGGTGTGTGGTGGGCGTACTGGCGCAATATGGGTGCTGTCGCATCATCCAGGTGGATGCTGTTGGTGGTGGTTGAGGAGATTCCCCCCTCCATATGAAAAGCACTTTGAGTACCTAGAAAAGCTCTATATAAATGTAATGCATTATTATCATTATTATTAAAGACGCATTCACTTTCACATTCAGATACCCCCTTTATCACAGGCGCTTTCTGAGATTCGTGTTCAAAGGTGTCACGCTCCTCGTACGTTCTGGACTACCTAGACGATGAATGTATTTATAGCACAACTTTCTGTGTTCTGCGTCTTCTCAGTATGCTGTGGTTTCAGCTGTCTGCCCTATTATTGTGCTTGTGCACTCCTGCTACGGCATGTGTAAAAAATTTCTGTCAACTCTGCATATATCCTTCGCGATCCATATAGCACGTTGATCGATGGAGCGGGTTCAGACCATACTAAATGTTCTGACCGCGTTTGTGCAGGACAAAGGACTGAGGACATCAGAAGTTACAGGGACTGATGGCAGCTGTACAAAGTACACAGGCTACACCATAATTTCAATTTTAATGGACAGTAAAACAAAGGCAGAACACCGTACAATCTGATAGGTAGCATTATTTGATAGAACACCGGCACAGTAACTTCATATTGACGTACGGTGTTCTGCCTTGGTTTCTCATGGGCTTTTGGAAGTTACTGTTAAGACAACCAGATAAAAAAAAAAAATGGAATTGACTCAAGATACTTATCCACATGATAAAGGGGATATTGAATGTGCAAAAAAAGAGAAAGAAAAATATCAATATAACATTTTCGACCAAAAACGAAGTTACGGTCTTTATCCTTTGCACGGCAGAGCACAGTTAACTAATGCTGTTCCATAAGACTTGTTGAACTAAATTAATGGTCTATCTAGCTCACCGGTAACTGACAACGAATAATATTTGTCAACTATTAGTCAAGTCAAGTCTGTCACAAATCAGAATGACACAAACAGGTAAAGTAAACACGTAGTTTATTTTGAGGCACTCAGGGACAGATACGGCAGGTGAGTAACTGGTTTGGAGATGAATAATGGTATGGTTGAATCCTGAGGGTGACAGAGTCTCTTATCTGATGCAGATTGGTGAAGACACAAGGAAGACTGATGGCTGACCAGACGAGCATGGACCGGACTGAAGAAGAAGACTGGAGGCAGACGGTATCACAGCAGGTAAGTATCAGCAGTTTTGTAGCGTAGCTCAGTAGCGAGAGTCAGGTTGTCGGATGGATCGACGGGACCAGACAACTGTGAAGGTGAACTGGTGAGACTTAAACGGTGTGGGAAGGTGATTGCGGATTGCAGGCAGGTGGTGATGACAGGTGCGGATGATTGGAATTCGGGTGAGGCTGAACGAGTGGGCGGAGTGTAGAAGTCTGGCGCTGAAGCTGGTGTATCCGTGACAGTAGGAAGGAAGGGTCTCCAGACCAGGGAAACAGAGGCGGCTGAAAGCCGAGTATGCATTGGAAGGGCGTGAGTCCTGTGGTGGATTGTTGTAGTGAGTTTTGTGCATACTCGGCCCAGGGAAGGTAACGGCTCCAGCAGTCCTGATGGTTGTGGCAATATGACCGCAGGTATCTCCCGATCTCCTGTATTTTCCGCTCAGTCTGGCCGTTGGACTGTGGGTGATAACCAGAGGTTAAGCTGACTGAAACCCCCAACAGGTTAAAAAAGGCTTTCCCTCTGGGAGGCGACGAGGAACCTTGGCCATGGCACAGACTGAGCAGCCCTTCACGTACCGGGAGACATCCTGGGCCATATCGGGCCACCAGTAGCGTTGTTGGATGAGCGAGAGGGTTTTTTGGCTGCCTGGGTGTCCAGAGCCCGGAGATGTGTGGACTGAGTCCATGAGGGACCGACGTAAACGAGTGGGAACGTAGGTCCGTCCCTCAGGACCTCCCGGCGGAGCAGGTTCTGACCGGGTGGCATCGGCGATGTGATCATCTAGACTCCATTGTATGGGACTGACAACCAAGGCTGGAGGGAGAATGGGTTCCGGGTTGGTGGTGATGGAGTCAGGTTGGTATAGACGGGAAAGAGAGTCGGCCTTGATGTTCTTGTCTCCTGGATGGTAAGTAACCTTGAAATTGAATCGGGTGAAGAATAGTGACCAGCGGGCTTGACGGGTGTTGAGTCTTTTGGCATCTCGGAGGTATTCTAGGTTGCGGTGATCGGTGATGACGTTGAATGGATGTTTAGCTCCCTCCAGCCAGTGTCTCCACTCTTCCAAGGCAAGTTTAATTGCCAACAGTTCCCGGTTGCCGATGTCATAGTTCTGCTCCGCCGGGGACAGTTTTTTGGAGAAGAAGGCACATGGATGGAGCCGGAGTGGTGTCCCCTGCCGCTGCGAGAGAACCGCTCCTACCCCGGTGGAACTGAAGGAAACTTTGAGCTTCTCGAAGGCATTGGTGGCTTCGGTGGTCCAGGACAGAGACTTGGCCCCTTTGTTTAGTAGTGAAGTGATGGAGCACTGATTTGACTGAAACCTTTGATGAAACGGCGATAGAAATTTGCAAAGCCCAGGAAACGTTGTAGTTCTTTGATATTGGTGGGTTGTGGCCAGTTGGAGACAGCTTCCACCTTCCTCTGGTCCATGGTGATGCCGTAGGGGTGAGATCACATAACCAAGGAAGTGGATTGTTTCCTGATGAAACTCACATTTCTCTAACTTCAGATAGAGTTGATGATCTTGTAGACGTTGAAGTACAGACTGTACGTGGTGGTGATGCTCGGATAGGTTGGCTGAGTATATGAGAATATCATCGATATAGATGATGACGAATTGATGAAGAAAATCTCAGAATATCTCATTCATAAACCCTTGGAAGACGGCGCATGACCCGGTATTCATAGTGGACGTGGATGGACGGATGTAATCCTGATGGAGTGCCTCCTCGATGTACTCCTCCATGGCCTTCTGCTCTGGGATGGACAGTGGGTAGATTTTGCCACGCGGGAGTACCGCCCCAGGCAGCAAGTCGATCGCACAGTCCCATGGCCGATGAGGTGGAAGCTTGGTTGCCAGTTGCTTGTCGAACACATCCTGGAACGCCCGGTAAGGGACTGGTACCTCAGGGAGTTTGTCGGTAGGAGGACTTTCGACCGAAGTGGAGCCAATGGAGACATCAGGAACCGAAGTGAATGTAGAATGAAGGACCTTCTTGATGGGGTGCAGGCAGCGATTGAAGCAATCATCTCCCCATTGCAATACCTCACCTGAGGACCAGTGGATGTTGGGGAAGTGTAGTTCCAGCCACGGGCGCCCCAGGATAATCTCCGCTGTAGAACCCTCCAGCACCAGAAGTTTAATCTTCTCTTCATGTAAACAGCCGATTTTCAATGAAATAATGGGACTGCTTTGGCCGATCCGGCCACGACCGAGCGGTTTCCCCAGGACGGATTGCACATGGAGAGTCTGAGGGATGGGTTTTTGACGAGTCTGAAGCCTTTGTAAAGTCGAAAGGGAAATGAAGTTGCTCGCGGAACCAGAGTCGATTAGCGCTTGTACTGGAAGAGATCGTTGTTGGTAAGTGAGGGTAACTGGAGTATATTTCATAGAAGAAATAGCCAACTGGAGATGGACTGTACTCACCGCTGGCCGTGGTGGACGAAGTGGGCAGGAAATACGTTGATGACCAGGGGATCCACAGTACAGACACAGACTATTAGTGATGCGACGTTGGCGTTCAGCGGTAGACAGATGGGTGTATCGACGTCCATGGGTTCTGGTGCTGAAGGGCTGAGCAAAGGTGCAGGACGAGAAGGAAGCAATGCCGGGCTGTCGAATTGGCAAGCAGTACGGCGTTGATCAACGCGGATGGAGCGCTGAATGAGGCTCTCTAGCCCGATGACATCGTCATAAATGGCCAGCTGTAAACGAATCTCTGGATTTAATCCGTGACGGTAGGCTGTAATAAGCGCCGACTCATTCCATCCACTGGAGGCCGCCAAAGTGCGAAACTGTAAGGCATATGATGATACAACAGATTTACCTTGTCTTAACCGAAATAGTTGATCCTGCACTGAGAGAGCATTGGTGGTTTGGGAAAACACTTCCCGGAAATGTCCAGTGAAAGCGGACAAAGATCGCGTAACTGGGCCACGATCTTCCCATAAAGCATGTGCCCAGCGAAGGGCTCGTCCAGTGAGAAGAGAAATGACAAAAGCTACTTTAGCTCTTTCGGTGGGAAACTGAGAAGGGTTCATTTCCATGAACAGCTCGCACTGCAACAAAAATCCACTGCATTCCCCCTCCTCGCCTGAATAGGGCGCTGGTCGGGCCATGGGACATACAGAGGCAGATGAGGAAGAGCTGATGGCAGATGGTGAGGGGTTGTGATGAACGTCCCGCGAAGCATCAGTGACGGGGTCCGAAGGTGAAACATCCTCTCCTTCGTAATCTGTCGGTTCGTGCATAGTGGTCTGGTCTTCTGTCACAAATCAGAATGACACAAACAGGTAAAGTAAACACGTAGTTTATTTTGAGGCACTCAGGGACAGATATGGCAGGTGAGTAACTGGTTTGCAGATGAATAATGAGGGTGTAATATCGTGAATCGTGAGGGTGACAGAGTCTCTTATCTGATGCAGATTGGTGAAGACACAAGGAAGACTGATGGCTGACCAGACGAGGATGGACCGGACTGAAGAGGAAGACTGGAGGCAGACGGGTGAGCATCTCAGCAGGTAAGTATCAGCAGCTTTGTAGCGTAGCTCAGTAGCGAGAGTCAGGTAGTTGGATGGATCGACGGGACCAGACAACTGTGAAGGTGAACTGGTGAGACTTAAACGGTGTGGGAAGGTGATTGCGGATTGCAGGCGATGACAGGTGCGGATGATTAGAATTCGGGTGAGGCTGAACGAGTGGGCGGAGTGTAGAAGTCTGGCGCTGAAGCTGGTGTATCCGTGACAAAGTCAAGTCACCTTCATTTATATAGCACTTTTAGCAATTTAGATTGTTTCAAAGCAACTTTACAGTTATAATATGAAATTAAAGTAACAGAGATTGTTTTGGTTTTACAGCAGCTCTAGAATAAAGTTGTTGTCCAGCTAAAGTTTAGTTTTGATTGATTCACTTCCATTGCAAAGATCATTAGTTATTAACTTAGGGGCCGCTTACACGACACCGTTCTAAAAGAAAACGTGCTCCGGCCCGCTCATTCGCACAACAACAGTGCCTGGTGGCTCAAGAACGCAAAACTTGAAATAGGTTCCAAGGTGCAAGCTTTGAAAAATAAAATAAAAATGTATCTCTGCGCAAGCTTTAAAAACATAAACCTGTGAAAACGCTGACACATGGGTATTACGTGTTTAGTCTTTAGGAATGCGCGTTTGAATATATATGTGCGCAGGCGTGTAGTCTTTCTTTACAAATTGACCTCAACAAATTACTTGTCTGGTCTTAAGAGAAGAAACTTTTTCTTTTCTTTTACTTTTTCTCTTCGCTGTTTCTTATCCATTTGTGGAATGGGGGAATCATGGAAGGGATCAATAATGGACAAAATCTTGCTGTTTACCTTGTCATCAATGTACCATTCTGCATTATCACCAGGGCTTGACATTAACTTTTTTTGCTCACCAGCCACTGTGGCTAGTGGTTTTTCAAAGTTACTAGCCACTCCGCATTTTCGCTGGTCACAATTTTGGGATTGATACCATAGGGAAACACTGCCATATATACATTTTTAATATTATCTCATTATTTGGCAGCCGGTATATTAGGCTGCTGTTGCTTTAAGACATGACGCACGGACCCATTATAGTATTTTAATAGCCAACATACTTGTCTTTATGTGCAAGCACTTTGGGTGTGTGAGCATAAAATCTGCGGGAATGAGTACAATTATGCTCAATATGCGTAATCCCTCACCCTGTAACACCAACAATATTCATCCGGAGCAAATTAAACGAGCGAGTAAAGAGTTTGTGTGTCAACCATAGACTGTAAAGGGTGTCAACCATGGTGTCAACTCGCTGTCGGACAGATTAAAGAGGGAGGACGTGTTGCTGGTGCATCTTGCGGAAGAGTTTCAGATAGTTCAGTATCGATATCGAAAAATCTACTTAGTTTATTATTTCTGATGCCTTTTTAAAAGGACTACAATTGAAAAATTTTTATTTGACCTATATAAAATTCAGCCCGCCAAAGTGGCTAGTAGGAGTGACTGCGTTACACGCCACTGCTGAAATCCACCCGCATTTGGTGTTAATGTCAAGCCCTGGTTGTCACACAAAACATCAATCAAAAGATTTGAAGTAAAAAAAATAAAATAAGAATGATGATTACTCTATATCGTCTGTCAAAGCTCACAATAAATAAGCCTCATCTCTTCTCCCCCACTAATGTAAACAAGAAAAATTCATTAACCTTGCTGATAATCCTAGGTTCTGCTTCCAGGGTGTTGGTGAGAGCCATCTGGTTAACATTACTGTCTTGTCAGAGAGCGGAGAGGAGATCCAGATCTCACTTTTTTATGAGTCCTGCCCTCAGTCTCATGTTTGGGTCAGATCTACCAAACACTTAGACAGCAGTGGTTAACATTAGCCTTGCAGAACAGCTGGGAGCCTGATTGCTTGGACACCATTAGCCGGGATGAAGCCTTCCTTCTGGACTGCACGACAGGGGCACATAGCTTAATTGGGATAGATGAGCTTTTAGGCTTGTCTTCGTTATTTTGTTTAGCTGAAAGTGACTTTAATTTGTCTTGAAGGCAATGCAGACAGAATACTGTACTAAAATAACTCTGCTTCCTGCACTGTTATATACAGCACAAAACAGACAGTGTGACCACTGAAGACCGATTGCAGAATAAATGACTATCATGAGTTGTTGTTTTTTTCTGAATGAAAAACATACAGCACCTCCAGTGTAGTCAAATAACCAAATTAACTATGCATTAAATTGACCAAAAGTGGTGGTAAAGACAATGTTAAAATTGAAAACAAATTCTATTCTATTCAACTTTTGAATCATCAAATGTTTTTGATCACAAGCATTTTATGTTTGTAAAGTGTAACACTAACACACAGACACGCACGCATGCACACACGCACGCACGCACACACACACACACACACACACACCTGTGTCAAAGTGTTCCCATTCCAACAATTCAATTCATCAAACCTTTTTATAGTCATCAATGAACTTACAATTTTGGTTGTGCAATTCATTAACCCCAACCCACTCAAGACACAGACAAAAGCAGGAGCTTAAGTGCTTTTCCTTCTCTCAGCACTTAATATCGCAGTTTCATTCACAGGCAGGGCTTCTAAAGGAAATGTGTGCTTGTTATTGGGTCCTGGAACTCTTCCAGTCATTTCAAATGTGATTTGTAGGGGCTCTCACCTGGATGGAAACATTTTCTCAACACTTGGATGGAAGTTCTTTATCTGCTCCATTCAGTCATTGTTTTGATAGGGACTAATTCACAGTTCTATGTAGAGGATTAGAAGGACTGAGTGGGATTACAGTGAAAACCTGCACATGGCCTTCTGAATCTCTTCTTGTTCTCTTGATGTTCCTCATTTGCATGTTGCTTTGGATAAAAGCATCTGATAAATGAATAATTGTAAATAATATTAATGAGGCTTTCATGCAGTAAAACAGTTTTAGATTTGCAGTCAGAATGCCACATTTTAATAAAAAATGAAATACCTTTTTACACTGAATAAATTGTCCTCCAAACTGACATTTTCCAATTACATATTATTTAGTCTTTACAAAAATTGTGATAGTGAATAGTACACTATGCAACTTTTGGCGCTCTAGCAGTTAATAAACAAAACTGCATGTATCCGGAGCTACTTTTTTCTGTTTATGTATATTACAGGTCACGCAGGTACTGGGCTACTCTGCAGTGGTTGTCGTCCCACACAATCTAAAATAGTCTGAATTAGGGTTGTAACAATACCCTCATGTCACTATTCGATTCATATCATGAGACTGAACTCACGATACGATATTATTGCGATACTCCAACCAAGACGTATGATAAAAGGTTAGCAAAAAATGTATTGTTGATTAAAATGCTACATTTGGTATATTACATTGTGGGTGTAAATTAATAGGCTTGTAGCTGGTAACCCAATGCACGGGACAATAGTGACACCAAATAAAATTATTCATGATTCTGAACCTGAAAATACAAAATTATTTTAGATGAATGCTTGCCCTCTGGACTGACTAGATATATTTAAAATAATGTAGGGTACTTTTTACTGGTAACATAAGACATTTGGCATTATCAGGACCCACAAATATTCCCCAATTGCATTATTGTACATTATATTCAACATTATATATAGCAGGTTAATGTAGGACTGACACTAAAACAAATTTTTTTCTCACACATTAATTTTTATATTGGGTGAACGTCTCGGGTTACGACTGTAACCCTTGTTCCCCGAGAAGGGAACGAGACACTGCGTCGTCGTGACGACACTTTGGGGAATGCCCCCAGCGTAGCGCATCTGAAGTATGAATGAAATCTGTCCAATCCTGATTGGTGCTGCGTCATGACGTAGTAGATGACGGCATAACCGGAAGATACAAAGGGACGCCCAGTACGCACACACATTAGCTCATTTGCGATGAAGCAAGCGCTCTGATCGTGATAGGTGTGGCGACGAGACGCAGTGTCTCGTTCCCTTCTCGGGGAACAAGGGTTACAGTCGTAACCCGAGACGTTCCCCATCGAGGGAACTCAACACTGCGTCGTCGTGACGACACTTTGGGGAACGAAATACCCACTATGCCACACCGTAATCACGCCCGCCCTAGTGTGAAGCTGGGAGACCAGGCACACTTAGGACGCGAGCACTCTGGCGCCAGGCGTCACGGGGAGTTGCAGACTGTAGAAACGTATGAAGGTGTGCGGGGTGGCCCACCCGGCCGCCTCGCAGATCTCCTGAAGCGAGACGCCAGAAAGGAGGGCCACCGAGGAGGCCATGCTCCTGGTGGAATGTGCCCTCACGGCCATAGGTGAAGGCAAGTTGCGCACCTGATAAGCCGCGGCTATAGCCTGGACAATCCAATTACTGATCGTCTGTTTAGATGCAGGCAGCCCTTTCTTGGGTGAACCAAAGCACACCAACAACTGGTCTGACTTCCTCCACTGAGAAGACTTCTCCAAATAAACCCTTAGAGCTCTGACTGGGCAGAGCAGGTGAAGTCTCCTCTCTTCCGCCGTCCCATGAGGTGGAGGATGGAAGGCCTGAAGAACCACTGACCGTGGCGCACTAGACGGCACCTTGGGCACATAGCCCGGTCTTGGATGCAAGATGGCCTTAACCCCGCCAGGGGCAAACTCCAGGCAAGTTGGCGTTATAGCCAAGGCCTGGAGATCCCCCACTCTCCTCAGAGAAGTGATGGCAAGGAGAAAGGCCACCTTGAAGGTCAGGTTCTTTGCCTCAGCCGATTCCAGTGGTTCGAAGGGGGCCTCAGCCAACCCTTCAAGAACCACCGCCAGGTCCCATGTTGGGACTCTGGAGTGAGCCGCAGGCCTTATCCTCCGAGCCCCACGGAGGAAACGTACAACCAGATGGTGCTTTCCCAAAGGCCCATCACCTAAAGGCGAGTGGAGAGCCGCAATGGCAGCCACATACACCTTAAGTGTGGACGGGGTAAGACCGGCGGAGAAACGATCTTGGAGGAACTCCAGCACTGAAGCCACTGGGCAGTTAACTGGGTCCACCTCACGCTCTCTACACCAAGTGGAAAACACATTCCACTTCAGGCTGTACAGTCTCCTGGTGGAAGGAGCCCTGGAGCTAAGTAGGGTCTCGACAACACCTGCTGACAGGCCAGCCTCTAAGTACCGAGCCCCCTCAGGGGCCAGACCCAGAGGTTCCACAGCTCTGGCCGGGGGTGGAATATTGTGCCCCCTGCCTGCGACAGCAGATCCCTCCTCAGAGGGACCTGCCACGGGAGGCCGTCCAGCAGTGCTACAATGTCCGAGAACCAAACCCGGGTCGGCCAGCGGGGTGCTACTAAAAGTAGGCTGATCCCCTCCCGGCGGACTCGCTCCAGGACTCCCGGGAGCAGAGCGATCGGGGGAAATGCGTACAGACGCAGCCTCGGCCACGTCTGCGTCATGGCGTCCAGCCCCAACGGAGCTGGATACCTGAGAGAGAACCACAGTGGACAGTGGGACGTCTCTAGAGACGCGAACAGATCCACTTCCACAGGGCCGAATCTCACGCACATGGCCTCCACCACCTCGGGGTGGAGTCGCCACTCCCCGGGCCTCAGCCCCTGCCTCGACAGGACGTCTGCTCCCTGATTTTGGACCCCGGGGACATACATCGCTCTGAGAGACGACAGTTTCCCCTGGGACCACAGAAGGATCTGGTGTGCCAGTCTGCATAGAGGGCGCGACCTTAGACCCCCCTGATGATTCAGATACGCGACCACGGACATGTTGTCCGAGCGTATCAGGACATGGAGGCCGCGGAGGTCCGGGAAAAAACTCCTCAGAGCTTTGTAGACCGCCAGCATTTCCAGGCAATTGATGTGCCAGGAAGAATGCCGGGTCTCCCACAGACCTCTCGCAAAGCGGCCGTCCATGACCGCGCCCCAACCAGTGAGGGAGGCATCTGTTGAAACGGTTTTCCGGCAACATGATGCTCCCAGCACCGGTCCCTGGGACAGGAACCAAGGTTTCCTCCATATGACGAGAGAACGAAGGCATCTGCGCGTTACCCTGATCATACGGAACGGATTTCCCCTCGGGGAAAACCCCTTGGCTCTCAACCACCACTGTAGGGGTCTCATGTGTAGCAGGCCAAAAGGAATGACACTGGACGCTGCTGCCATGAGCCCCAGCAGTCTCTGAAACTGCTTCACAGTGAGGTTGTGGCCTAGCTTCACTCTGGAGACCATCGCCCGTATGGACTCCACGCGTGCGGAAGACATTTGTGCCCTCATCGTCGTGGAGTCCCAAATGACCCCCAGGAACGTAGTCCTCTGGGAGGGCGTCAACACGCTCTTCTTTGTGTTGAGTCTCAGCCCCAGGCACCTGATGTGGGCCAGAACGACATCTCGATGCCGAACTGCCATCTCGTGCGACTTGGCCAATATTAGCCAGTCGTCGATGTAATTGAGTACACGGATGCCCTGGAGTCTTAGCGGAGCCAGCGCTGCATCCATGCACTTGGTAAAGGTGCGAGGGGAAAGAGCTAGGCCGAAGGGAAGAACCCGATATTGGTACGCTTCGCCCCCGAAAGCGAACCTCAGGAACCTCCTGTGACATGGAAGGATGGAAATATGGAAGTATGCATCCTTCAGATCTATCGTGACGAACCAGTCCTCGAACTGGATCTGACTCACGATGGCTGGAATGGTGAGCATTTTGAACCTGAATCTCCTCAGAGACCGGTTCAAGTGCCTGAGATCTATTATTGGACGCAACCCCCCATCCTTCTTGGGAACTATGAAGTACCGGCTGTAGAACCCGGACTCCCTGTCTGGCAGAGGAACACGTTCTATGGCCTCCTTGACCAACAGGGATTGAACTTCCTGTTCCATAACCCGAACCTGCTCTGGGCCGACCACAGTCCAGACCACCCCGTTGAACCTCGGGGGAGGGGAACTGAACTGCAGCCTGTAACCCAGCTCTACAGTACGCAGGGCCCACGCAGAAATATTCGGAAGGCATGACCATGCGCCGAGATATTCTACTAAGGGAACCAGCCTCTCGAGGCTGGCCTCGGGTGTTATTCGAGACTCGTTCCCGACCCCCTGAAGCGACTGGCCGGCAGGGAGTGGTCGAGAACGGTTTTCGGTGGGCGGACGCGTTCGGTGCCCAGCCGCAGGTCTTAGTAGAGGCGGCTGGAGCGGCGTGCGTACGCGGGAAATCAGTGTGGCCCAAAGCGCACCGGACGGCGGGAACACAGCACTGATTTCCCGAGAGCTCCGGGATGGAGGCGACCTCGATCGCTCCACCCCGGGGGGGACAGCTCTCAGCGGTCCGGCAATTAGGACCGCTTGGAGGAAGCCTTCTTTGCCTGAAGGACGGTCCTCAGATCGACCTTGGGCTCAGAAGGCTTACCTCGAGAGCGCCGTCTCCGTTGCCAGGCTCCCTCGGGAGGGGCACGGGAGGCCACGCTCTGTCTTTGCACCTGACGGTGCGAGGAGCTGGCAGGCGGCTGAGGCTGCCCTCTTGGGGCCGCTTTCCCCGAGGAGCCAGAGCGACGAGGAAGATATTGATGGAAAGCCGCCGACTGCTTTTTCACCTCCTGAAACCTCTCGACTACTGAACCAACAGCACCGCCGAAGAGGCCGGAAGGTGCAATCGGGGAGTCGAGAAGAAAATGTTTCTCTTTCTCCCTCATTCCCGACAAATTTAACCAGAGGTGTCTCTCCACACACACCATACCAGCCATGGAGCGGCCGATGGCACGGGCCGTCTCCTTGGTGATGCGGAGAGACAGGTCGGTGGCTTTTCTCAGCTCCAATATATCACTAGGAGAGGGACCCTCACCCTCGTCCAGCTCCTTAAGGAGGTCAGCTTGATAGGCTTGCAAGACTGCCATAGTGTGCAAGCAACTACCAGCCCTCCCAGCTGCCATATAAGCTCTGCCCACCAGCGAGGAAGTATCTCGGCATGGCTTGGTGGGCAGTACCGGGGCCTTAAGGGAAGATGCGGCCTCAGGGGAAAGATAGCTCGCGAGAGCCTCCTCCACCCGAGGTAATTTCCCATAGCCACGCTCAGCCGCCCCCAGTACATTAGAGAAATCGAGCACTGGGGGGTTGGAGAGCCTGGCTGAAAATGGTTTCTCCCACGACTTGCACAACTCATTATGCAAGTCAGGGAAAAATGGAAGGCCCCGGCGTGGAGGTTGAGACTTACGCCTAAAAAACCGTTCATCCAGCTTGCTAGGCGGCTGGATTTCTGGTTCCTCTTGTGGCCAGTCTAAATTTAGTTTGGCCACAGCGCGGGTCAAAACCTCCACCAGCTCCTCTTGAGCGGGTGCGGGAAGCTGTGAACTAGGCTCCCCATCACCCGCCCCGACGCTTAACTCATCTGATTCCTCAGAACCAGATAAATGAAGCATCTGTTCATCCACCTCGAGGGAAGAAACCGCATCGCGGGCTTCCACACGGGGCGGGAGAACATCTGAATCTTCAGACGAGGATCGGGAAGATGCCGAAGCAGTCCCGTGTCCCGCTGAGAGATCCATCTGTGAGCCCCACGATCTGCGGCGTCGCGCTGCCTCGGCAACCGCGGGCCCAGAACCGTGAGGCTCGCGAGCCTGGCCGCTTGACTCATCAAACACGGCCAGCCGCGAGCGCAACACTCTAAGCGGCAGCTTATCACACTCGCTACAAGCGGCTCCCTCGAGAGCCGCTCTAGCGTGCTGCACGCCTAGACAACGCACACACAGCTGGTGTGTGTCCGTGCCCGTAATAAAGAGTGGACACGGATGCACACACCGTCTAAACTGCTCGCTAGACATGCTGATAATAACAAGGACAGACAACAGTAAATATGACAAACAGTTTTCACACAGAGCGCTTAGGCTGAAGAGCAAAAAAGCTAATGTGTGTGCGTACTGGGCGTCCCTTTGTATCTTCCGGTTATGCCGTCATCTACTACGTCATGACGCAGCACCAATCAGGATTGGACAGATTTCATTCATACTTCAGATGCGCTACGCTGGGGGCATTCCCCAAAGTGTCGTCACGACGACGCAGTGTTGAGTTCCCTCGATGGGGAACTATACACAATACATATTGTCACTATCCACGATACATATTGTTGCATTTTTGTATTGCGATATATTGTGAAACGATATATTGTTACACCCCTACTTATTATAGGCGTTACCTTAGTGATTCAGGATAAGACAAAAACACGGTTTGGAAGATGGATTCATGATGCCAGCCTTATTATATAAATTTTTGCATATTGTACCTTCAAATAAAGCTATATACAATTGGACATCAGTCTAATTCAAAGTCATCTCGTTGGTTTATTGAGGAAAAAACAAATCAATCTTTAATTTCTTGATTTATGCTGCACTAAACACTGTATTTTGGCATTATATGAATAGTAGTATAGCACAGGCGCTGAGTGTTGCTTGAAAATGTCTATGAGCCGTCTCTTTATGTAGGGTCACTAAGCACACCTTGTTCCTGCTGTTTCAGGGGGAAGAACTCAATGAATCTGCTCAGGAGAGTCGTGCCAATGCTGGGATGCACAGACTCCTCACCCAGAAGTTCCTCAGGTTGCCATGGAAACCAGAGGTAAAACATCAATTTATAGTGTTAGAAACGTACACTTTAGTTTCCTACAAAGAAGAAATGTGTATAGGATAATACTCAAAACCACACTGGCAGTGTGCAATATAGCTGTGATCTCTCTCTCTCTCTCTCTCTCTCTCTCTCTCTCTCTCTCTCTCTCTCTCTCTCTCTCTCTCTCTCTCTCTCTCATAGTGTGTGATTTCCTTAGGGAGGCTCATCCTCCCATAGCTCTGCATCCCACCAGGAATCATGCTAAAATTACATGAACAGGTGGCCAAAAAGACGAGAGAACAACAGGCGGTGTATTGATGATGAACTAGCCAGTTCTGCTTAGCCCTGCTATCTTGTTTTATATATAAATGATTTTGACACCCACAAACACCTGAATATCATGCTTTAAAAAGTATTAAACCATGTTGTAAAAGACCATTTTTGAGTGGAAAGAAAAACATGCTGTTTAAATGCAAATGAGCTGCTGCTCCCCATCCTGCTTTCCAGGAGAGGGCGGAGCCTTTACAGCTCGTGCCTCGGATACTCAGCCAAAAACGAAAATATCTGTTTGGTTTTGATTATCAACTCGATTGCAGTCACGCTCACATGCCATTGTAGTTCTTCATCATCATTAAAGTTTATTATCTGCATGCTTTTTTAAAGTGGTGCTATAATGCTTTTCCACTTTTTGAACTTTAGTTAGCGTGTAATGTTTCTGTTCGAGCATAAAAACGATCTACTATCTTTTTTACAAAGTTCAAAGTTCAATCCAAAGGGAGATACTTTATTTAACAAAGTATTTTTTCAAGAACTACAACAAACGTCTTGTTTGGACGACAAAAAAATATGTAGAACATCTGTTCTAGGGGAACCCCTGCCCATACATCGGGGTCTGCGGGACGCGTCCCCATTCGACACAGCGTGGCGTTCCTTGGAAATGCAACATGTATTATTAAACATGCTTTCATAGCATTTTTTTTTTATATCAAGAACATTTTTCATGGTATGTCCCTTAAAGGGGTCATGACATGAGAAACCAAATTTGCCTTGATCTTTTGGTATATAAGAGATCTATGTACTATTAAAACTTCCTGCAAGTTTCATAGCTTAAGACGTCCTCCTCATTATAAACTAAGCATTTATTTAATCAAGCTCTAAATACAGCTCGTTCTGGATCCATGGCTAGAAGTGACGTCACGGTGCGAAGTGACGTACCAGTCGTTTGCATATGACCGCCTCCAGCACAAGACAAGTACGCCTCATTTCGCATCGTTGTCGTGCGGCTCGCGCCCACATGTGTTCAGTCGACGACTCGACGTGCAGCGAGTGGGTCTGTTTACAAGAAGATTGCTATGCCACGCAGATGTGCTGTTCCTGTTTGAGTGTTTGAATACGCTGCTGAACGATCCAGACGTCAGGGAAAGCAGTCGGAGGCAGTTTATTTGCAGCATATGCAGCGCGCCAAAGCCTTATTTGAACGGTGAGTGAATTGAGTGTGACAGGGAATGTTACTGAAAGAACGAGCAGAGAGCGAGCGAGCCCCGGCCGCGCGCGCGCCTTCAAACTGTCTCTCTCTCTCTCTCTCTCTCTCTCTCTCTCTCTCCTTCCCTCCCTCGCGCATATGAATCAAAATCAATTGAGAATTGACACGATGGTAAAAGATTGGAAGACCGAAGTTTCACGTGGTGGAGCATTGTGTAGTCTACATGTGATACAAAATGATTAACGTTAATAATTTATGCATAAGCAGCACTTATGCATAAAGGGGAAACGCCCCCAAAACAGACTGTTTGAATCAGAGGGGGAGAAACAAGGTGGGAAAAGGTCATAAATCACTACATTTTTTACGTTTTTTGTAAAAAAAACTATAGTAATACTATAATTGCACCTAAGGGAACATAATAAAACCATGTCATGACCCCTTTAAGCAACATGTCTATATACCATACATAAAGGAACTTCAATATTGTAGCCAGCTGCTGCTGTGTAGCTTTTTTTCTAAATACTGTGAAACAGACTAGTATTTCCAATCGATAAGCCAACAGTCCTTATCTTCTCTCCCCACCTCATCGACATAGCAGGCAAGGAGACCAGACACTATGTGTGATAATGAAGAGACAGTGATCAAAGAGGGTCCCTGACCGCAGGCTGCCCCCAAGGCCCCCTTCCTTTGGGCCTGTGACAGATGAGCTCCTTGTTCGACACTGAAGTTTCAGTTGCGGGCGAACCCTCCAGGAAGTTACAAGAGCACAAAAGCTCTTATGAGGCCTGTGATTTAGGGAGCACTAGATGCCAGAAATAGCAACGGCGCAAAGACGTCACACAGGAGTCCTTGTGCTGCTCTGTTCTCCCACCGTCTATCTCATTGGATATGTGTCAATTGTTTGTCAGATATTTATCCACAATGATACACAGCAGAGAGAAAAAAAATACCCCAATGCAGAGATAACCTCTGTTTTTATCCATTGATTTATGTGCTTTCCTCTCTGTGTTATTGAATGTCATTATATGGCCAGTAGGAATAACCAGGCTGGGAAATATATCATCAAGGCTTTGGCTGGTAGCACAGTGAGACAAAAGATCTCAGGCCATTCATTCACACTCCATATGCCGCTGCATAAGGTGCTCTTATCATGCACCGCAGAATGTATTTTAGAGTTGCTTATAATTCAGAGATAAAGGGAAGATGAATGCTATTAATTTTGTGTGACAACACAAGATTCACAGTTATTTATATCATACCTTAATCTAACAAGTACAAACAAGTCTACCAAGACTGATACACAACGAGACTATTTAAATATTTTTTATCATACCTCTGGGGGATTATGGTAGCAAATCCAATTTTTACATGATTTATGGTGCATTTGTATTACATCGCTCGTTTTTATATAGATGCTGTCACAATCTCATTGTTTCCCCTTGCACAAAACATACCAGGGTGACAGTTATTCATCTATTCTGAGCATTTGAAAATTTAAATAGTACACTAGATAATGCCCAGAGCTAAATCCACCATACCACCTGTGACCACATTGTACATTTTCTTTTGCGATGTGCGAATGCGCCGTGGCAATGGAGGCGCAGTCCAGTTGTGCCCATGACAGCAGTAACCGTGCCCAAGATTGCTCAGATTTCTGTGGTGTCCTGTCCGCCTCTGAGTGGGTGGGATGCCAATCCCACCATTCACATCAGATGCAATTATGTAGGCTAAATTTAAACATAGCTGTGAGGAGAGAGACCTAATGACTGACAGAAGGGGAAAGGCAATGTAATGTAAGCTCACCTGCATGATGAGTAATGCCTTTCTCTGTCACCACTACCACCAGGAGAATTACAGAAAGATAAAGAGTCGTGAAGAATTCAGTACATGAAGATTTGCAAAGGTGCACACATTTCCTGCTTAATCCCATCACTGCTGCGCCAACTCATAAGTTCTTCATTAAATTGTGAGCATGAAGTTGCTTGTAATGCATTGCCCAATTTTCCTATTTATGACAATTTGTTTTTACTGAAAGCATTTCTGCGTATCCAATATTCAATTAATCACTCTGCAAACTGTGAGCATTTTGTCGTATCCAGCTTTTCGTGGCAAAACATGATAATTATTATTTTCCTCCTTAGGAGAAAAATATATTTTTGCTATTAGGCCACTACGTAGTTTACATTACAATTGGATGTTAAAATCAAAGAGGTCTCTAGCAACTGGAGAAAGGTATCTGTTAGCATTTCCATTGCCATTTACTCAGTGTTGAGCTGGAGAAAGGTGCTTTTTGCCCCATATGGTATAGTTATGACATTAACCAGCAGGTAGTGCCCAACCTTGACCTTTTGGTTTAAAACTGTACTGTTTCTTTAAAATCGTTTGGACCAGCATTATATTTATACATGTATAGTTCATTACAGTTTACTGTCACTCTTTTGCCTTTATGGTAGTGGCATGTTGACAGATTGATTATCAATTTCAAATATGTTTTTTGTCAGGCTGTTCTGTGTGTAATCTGGGTATGTGTGAAGGCCTGGGGTCCTGTTTTCACCTCTAAATCAATTGTTAATTCAGCCAATTTCATTTTATTAAAAGTTTTTTTTTTTTTTATCACTGGACATTTGCTTTTTCCATCATACCAATGCTGGTTAGACATGAAGTAAAGGCTAATTCTCTTTTTTTTGTTCTCTATCAGTATAAAGGTCAGGCCAATCTGCATGTGTTTGAAGACTGGTGTGGTTCATCTATCTCCCAGCTCAGGAAGAATCTTCATTTTCCTCTCTACCCACATGTAAGTTTCTCAGACATTGAAAGAAAGAGTTTGATAGAACAATTAAGATGAACTTGATGCACTTATGTATTATGGTTACGGAGTCTAGTCAGTATATTATTTTCAATATTTTCATTATCAAAACCAAAATGTTGGCCTAATATTTGCTTGTGGCAGTATGTTTTACAGCCAGAGCGAATATGATTTCTTTTCACAGTGTTTTGAAGCTGTCTGTTTATTCTTCTTAGAAATCATTTTGAGGTGTGATTCTGTGAATTACTGTTAGTGCCTTGGGTATAAGAGTGAATAGGCCTACAGATGCTTTTATATTTAATTCTTCCCCACAGACCAGGACCACAGTGAAGAAAATTGCAGTGGCTCCAAAGTGGAAGAATTATGGCCTTAGAGTCTTTGGATTCATTCATCCATACAAAGATGGTTAGTGTATTTCATCAAGGTTTTTGTTTCATTACAGGGATTTCATCCATACAGTAGTTATTGTCTTAACAAACATGATTTATGAACCTTTGAAATATTATGGATTTGTTTTGATCATAATTAAAATCAAACACATGGTCATTTAATTTCTAATGCCTTCAAAAATGCACAATAAGTTATGCAATTGCTGTGCATTCATATCATTGTCCTTTAGAATCTTTTCTTCCATCAAAGAACCATGTGGTGAATTTTTTGTTTTGTTTTGCCATCCTACATGATTCAGCTTGTATTAAACAGATGGCTTGACATTCAGCTGTAGCATTTTATGATATAACTTGGACTACATTGGTCCCTCAGGGATCTCAAACCATTCAGGTCTTTAGACAGCATAGCAGATATAGATCATTATATTGCCTCCAGCCTGATTGTTTTCACCTGATTTGTTCCACTGTTTCCACATTTATGGAAAGAGTCTTGTCATCTTTCCAAAGGACATTGTTTCAGAAACGCTTTCCCAATCTGGTACATTACTTTATACCATATTGTTTGAAGGCATTATTGGATTCTAAATATACTTTATCATCAGTAACTATGAGTTATTTTTTATTGTAATAAAATGTGTTCTGTGTAAATAAAAAGGGTGAATAGAATCGCATATTAGTAGGGATTCATGCCCAATTCTAAAAGCTTCTCAAACCTTTGTTGCACCATCACACACGAGCAATACATACACATTAAGTGTTGCTTTGTGTTCGAAGTGTTCCTCAAAGCAGGACTGACTGGGGTGTAAGAGATCTGAATATTTCCAAAGCTGACAGGACGTCTAAAGGCACACAGAAACCATTATTTCAATGGATTCCCTGCAGTCAGCACATTTTGCACACTCTGCCTAATCTGATAAGAAAAAGCTGCTGTGAAGACTACTGTATGAGCCCTGATGCGTGCAGGCGTGCTCATGTTTGCAGGGGAAAAGTTATGAGACATTTCTAAGTTTTCATTAGCAAATAACAAGGGTCGCTGAGTCAAAACAACATCTTATCAAAGGAAGCTTAGAAGTGAGAATCTGCTGGTCAGTCATAAGGTTATACAGTACAACTCTGTAAATGATCAATTATTTATTTCAGGGGATTTCCAGTTCGCCATAGCATCGGATGATAACTCTGAACTGTGGCTAAGCTCAGATGAGAGTCCACTCAATGCCCGGCTCCTGGTGTATGTGGGACAGGTGTGTAGGCTACTATGATGCATGGCTCCTAAATAAACCAGGCTGCACTTCTGAACAACTTCATACCTACAGTAGAAGGGCTGAGTTTATTTTTATCTGTATTTATTTATTATTATTATTATTTTGTCTGACATAGGGGCAGGGAAAATTCTGAATTTAAGAATGACTAAATTTAGTGTGTAGCCTATTTTAATTGAATTTGCCACACGCCCCAGGAAGCTGATTTTAAATTTAAATTTGAATAACAGAAAGAGATTTTATAGAATTGAAAAAACATAGGTAATCTTATCTATCTATCTATCTATCTATCTATCTATCTATCTATCTATCTATTTATCTATTTATCTATCTATCTATTTATCTTATCTTATCTTATCTTATCTGTTGCCATATAGCACGGCTCAGAGTGGACAGCTCCAGGAGAGTTCAGCAAGTTCAGATCCCAAACTTCCAAACCTGTGCGGTGAGTGTCATACAGTATATGTTTCCTGGATTTATCCTCATAATTAAATGCATATTAGGAGAGTATGACTAAAGGATCGTCTGCTACATGTACAGGTACTTGCCAGCTCATTGCTTTATACAGCTATACAGTACATTTAAATATGCTGTGCTCTGGGTGAGCAGCAATGAGCGAGACAGGATGTGAAGATCACAGTTGTGGTAAATGAAACACTAACTTGTAATTTCTCCTCAAGATGAACACTCTGAGGTTTATTTTTTCATTTGTCACTGCTTTTATCATGTAGCAGAAGGTATGAACATGCAAATGCATCACACATATCCATGGTTTCACAGAAAAGGCTTAAGCCAGTCCCAGACTAGAATGCATGTTTGAGCTGTTTTTTTAACTGAAAGCAACTTGCACTGGCATCTCTTAATATACAGTATGTCAGTGTCATTGTTTTGTCTCAAGATGCACACCAGTAATGTTTTTATGGCACGTTTATAAAAGCTACTTAAATGCCACAGTTGACCTAAGGCCTTATCCTGGTTTAGTCTAAGTCCTGTCTGTGAAACCAGGCCACATATTTGTATTTGTAAATTGAGTTTAAATACCCTGAAAAACAGGCATGCCATCAAACTTTTTGAATGAGTAAAAACATTCAAGATATTTTTTTTTCCATTCCTTATCCATTCATTAAATCCAGGTGTATGAATCTGACATACTTTATGCTCATAATGATGTAAGACAGCACACTGTCTTCGCTGTTAAATGAACAGGCATCAGGGGCAGTTACTGTAACAGTAAGAGTGCTGCCCAATAGGTGTCTGCAGAGACAGTGTAATTGGGAATAACAAGGGGACACATTAAATAGTAGTTTGTCAGAGTGAAGTGTCATGTCGTCCGTTTTAATCGCCCTTGTCTGTCTTCTCCGCTACGGATGATTGGTGCAGAAGTCGAGCTTCGGTGTAAATAGTGTGTGCAGCTGAATTATTCATCAGTAGTGTCAGTCTAAAAGCAAGCGTGTACATGTTCCTGAATATTTTAGTGCCAATAAAAATGAGCATGCTTATTGGCACTCCAAAGGGAAAGGCAGAGAAGTGCCTCCTCTTTTCAGCGAGCTTTGACAATGGCCTGGCAATGGTTCAAACTGCCACAAGAGTGTCTTTGAAATTTTCTGCGTTTCTAGTTGAGGATGTCAGGATATAAACTTTTTTTTGGCTTCTGTTCAACTTGAGTTAGACATTAGAATTTTCTGTCTATGTACCTCAGTTCACGGTTTGCTTTCATTTTGCCCTTCGATTGGGGCTTGTTAGTTTGGTGACAGACAGAGCAGAGTAGGCCAATGCATCATATAGGTAGATTTTTGAGAGCAAAAAGGGCAAATGTCTGACAGGATTGTTTGGAATTCCCATAGCTACTGGGCAAAATAGCCCATTAATGACCTACAGGGAAAAGTTTACAGAGCCATCAAGAGGCGAGACAACCATCAGTTGTGGCTGACAGAAATGCTTTAAGAAATTAGCTTAATACATGCCCAAACCATCTCCATATAATGTATTTCCACACAATCTCTCTCTCTCTCTCTCTCTCTGTTGCAAGTAGTGGAGGAAATGGTCTTAGAAGTGAGAACATTGGTGATGCAGAAATGAGAGATGAAGATGTTTTCAGACATTGGGTCTCAAGTGATAGAAGACACGTGCTCTTTAGAGGAAATTAATGACTTTCTGGATACAACATTTGGTAAAGATTTTTTTCCAGATGTGGACAAATTTATAACATCAGTGTTGTTCCTGCAAAAAAACTGTGAGCTATGAAGTTTTGGATAAAAAGAAAATATTCAGGCTGAAAAAGATGGTAACGAAATTGAGGAGAAGGAAAGTGAAAGTTTAAAAACAATTTAGATATGAATAAATCACAAGTGGTGTTCTTTACTCTGTGCTCTTTCTTTTCAATTTCTGTCTATTTCTTATTTATCTATATGGATGTGTGGAGAGTGGGATCATTAAATATTAATGGGGGTAGGGACAAGAATAAATTAGCACAGATTTCAGAGTTTTTAAGTATTGAAAAGGTTAATGTTTGTTTTTTACAAGAAACGTATACAGACACTGATGACGAAGTTGAATGGAGGTTATGATGGAAGGAAATTTTGCCTTGAGTCATGACACAAGAAATAGTGCTGGGGTAGCTATTTTATTTTCTAAAAGTGTGAATATTGTAAAGGTAAAAGAAATTGTGAAAGGAAGATTACTATTAACACAAATTGAGTATAATGGAATAGAATCTGTATTTGTTAATGTTTATGCTCCTAATAATGGTCCAGAGAGGCTGATATTTTTTATGGAATTAAGAAAAGTGATCGAAAAATGATAATGTTTGTCTAATACTTGGAGGTGATTGGAATTGTACAATAGACTTTGTTGTTGATAGAAATGGAAAAGAGCCTCATCATAGTAAGTCAAGTGATGCATTAAAAAAAGTTATCGATGAATTTCAGTTAACAGATGTATGGAGAATGAGAAATGAAGGAGTAAAGCAGTATACATGGCTAAGATTGGTTGATAATAGAATTAGTGGAGCGAGATTGGATAGGTTTTATTTAAAAAAGACAGGGAACAATAAGGTGATGAATACTTTTATTAGATCTATTAGTTTTTCATACCATCATATGGTCATATTAGATGTTAATTTGAAAAAGACACCCAGATCTAATTATTACTAGATTTTTAACATTAAAGGTGAGGTATGGGATTTGCAAAACGGCCAGCAGATTTTGAAAATACACAACTCAAATGGTCCTACCTTCTTTCCTCCAACGCTGGCCCTGATTCGTGTGAGGGTGATGGGGGAGGGGGGGATGGTACAACCGTTTGACTGACGGACTTACTGTCCAATGATTCTAGGTGGTCTTGGAAATGATTGGCTGGAGTTTTTCGAGTCCTGCCCGTTCCACAGACGATTAAATTGCTTAATTTTCATTTCAGTGCTTCTAACTCAGTGGCTGTAAGTGGGTTATGAATAGGATTTCAAGTGATTTTGAAAAAATGGACAAAAAAGAGAATCACATACCCCACCTTTAAGTTATTACAGGATGTCTCTTTTTGTGAAAAGATTTGAAAACTTAAGCCAATGGTGGGATGTGGGCAAGACAAATATAAAAATGTTTTGTCAAAACTATGCTTTTCACTCATCAATCATACTGAAAGCAACAGTGAAAGCTTTACAAAGTGACATTGAGTTCATTGAAAGACACGTTTTAAATAATAATGAAGCTGTACAGTGTCATGGGTTAAATAAGAAAAGACAAGAGCTGAGCTTTCTCCTACATGAGCAAGCAAAAGGAGCATTGATAAGATCAAGATACTGTTCCATAAAAGAAATGGATGCTCCAAGTACTTTCTTTTTTAACCTTGAAAGAAAACATGTCCAACAAAAGATGATGTGCCATCTTTGTCGTTCGGACGGATCAGTGACATCAGATCCTACAGAAATGAGGAGACTGGCTGGAGACTTTTATAAACTATTATATACAGCTGAGAGTTGTGACATTGACAGTACTGAAGACTTGCTTAAAGAGTTACCTCAACTTGGAGAAAAACAAAAACAAGCGGTGGACGATTGGCAGATCGCCTGGAATTGATGGATTACCAGTGGAATTTTATCAACAATTCTGGAACCTAATAGGACCAGATTTATATGTAGTAATTTTAGAATGCATCAAAAATAATTTACTTCCAATAAGTTGTCGTCGAGCAGTTTTGTCATTAATTGCTTCCAAATAAAGGAGACCTTGGACTGCTAAAAAACTGGAGACCATGCAGTATCTCTGTTGTGTCTGGACTATAAGATTGTTACGAATTGTTTAGCAAATAGACTCAAGAACTGTCTAGATTTGTTGATCAAAAATGATCAAACATATTGCATTCCCAAGAGATCTATTATAGATAGTCTTTTCTTAGTGAAAGATATAATTGAATTCAATCAGAATATTAAGAATGAGTGTTGAGTGTTGGTCATGTTGATCATGAATTTCTATTTAAAGTGTTAAAGGGTTATGGATTTGGTGATGTTTTTATTTCATATATTCAGTTGTTGTACTATAATGTTTATGTGATGGTCACCTGTGGAGTACCACAGGGGTCAAAACTGGGTCCAAAATTATTTATGATGTACATAAATGACATATGTAGGGTGACCAACCTCTTAAAATGTGTTATTTTTGCAGATGATACCAATATTTTTTGTTCTGGGGAAAATCTTAAGCAGCTTTTGGAGGTGGTCACAGCAGAAATGAAAAAGTTCAAAATATGGTTTGACTTAAAAAAATTATCAATAGATGTAGAAACCAAAAACTTTTGTTTGGTAATCTTACATTTGACACACGAGTAAATGTATTGATTAATAATGTTAAAATAGAAGGAGTGTACGAATATACATTTTTGGGTGTGATTCTGGATTGCAAAATCTGTTGAAAACCCCATATCAAACATGTTAGAACAAAAGTAGCGCAGAGTATTGGAGTAATGGGGAAAGCAAGGTATGTATTGAGTAAAAAAGCACTTTATATTTTGTATTGTTAACTTGTGTTGCCTTACTTATATTATTGTGTAGAGATATGGGGAAACACCAACAAGACCACCTTACAAACTTTAAGCACAGTACAAAAAAAGAGCTATTTGGTTAGTAAATAAAGTAGGATACCATGAGTATTCTAATTCACTGTATTTAAAATTGCACACTCTAAAGTTTAATGATCTGGTTACATTTAAGACTGCACAATGATTCTATAAGGCAATAAATAAACAGTTGCCAGGAAACATACAACAACTATTCACAGATAGGGATGGGGGTTATAACTTGAGAGGGGATTTAATTTTGAGACAACATATGACTCAGGCAAGGCTTAAAAGTATGTGTAACGAAGCAGAAGGCTGAGGCAGATCCATTTGCAACAACTTTAATAACTCAAAAGACAGGTTAACAGCAACTCAGGAATTATTGGGTAGGGATGCGGTGAAAGGAGAGAGAACCAGGCTGAGAGTCGTAGGCATGCGACGGGCCATAAAGGTCTGGGCTGGCGGCTGGAATCAGAATCCGGATCAGGCAGAGGGTCGAAAAGCAGGCTGCAGACAATCAGAATGGGTTAGTGTAGTAAGGGTCAATAACACGGTTAACCAGGACACTCAGACAAGGCTTGGACATGCATACGTGGAGAGGCAATTCTTCGCACAGAGTACATAGTTAACGAGGCAGATAAAGGCTGGGGAATGAGTAGTAATATGGAACAGGTGATGGGTAATCACAGCGCAAATGATGCATACTAGAGGGAAAGTATGCAACACGCTAGAACTCAGGAGAGGGCACTCGTGGTTGAGAGATGGTGGAATCAGGGAGACTGGACGCCGTAACAGTATGTGTATTTCTGTTTGTGGGGTGCTTTTGTGGAATGGTCTGAGCAGTTCGATCAAACAAAGTGTAAACATGTTGCAGTTTAAAAAAAGGTACAAAAGTTTTATTTTTGATAAATACAGAAGTGGTGAGGACGAAAGACAACTCATAACTGCGAAAGCATGCTTGATAATGGTTTACGTTTTTTGTTTCTTTATCTTAATTTTAGGATAAGTTTCTGTGTTATCTTAAACTTATGTTGATTTAGCTTGTTTGATTGTGATTTGGTTGGGTAATTACTGGGGGAAGGTCCTGAGAAGCCTAGGGCTTCTACTTATCCCTTTTCGAACAGGTCATTATGTTAAAAAAATATATATTTTATTTTTTTAATTTTTTCATTTTATTGATGGAAATTTAATACGCATTGCTGTCTTTTCTATTTTATTGTTTTTGTTTTGTTTTGTTATTTGTTCGAAATAAAGCATTTATTCATTCATTCATTCATTCATTCATTCAAAGTAGGGGGTGGTTTAAGTGCTCCAATACCAGTGACAAGAGGCATCCAATTTCTGGACAACTATATAGCCTAATTATCGAAACTTTATTATGTAGGTTGAGGAGGAATTTAAATGGAACTTTAATCCCTCATGTTAATGGTCATTCTAAGGTGGTTTTATCAGCCTATGCAGATGACATTACAGTTTTTATTACAGAAAAATAAGATATTGAAATTTTAACAAAAACTATTGAATTATATGAAAAAGTCTCATCTGCAAAGGTCAATTGGACAAAAAGTGAAGGTTTTATGATTGGTAATTTGGAAAATTTTCCACAACTTCCAGGAGGGTTGCCATGGAGAAAAGATGAACTAAAGATTTTAGGATTTTTTTTTAGGAAATTAACAATTTCAAAAGAAAAACTGGAAGGGTTTGGTAGAAAAGGTGTCTGCCCGATTGTCAAAGTGGCGATAGCTATTACCACAATTGTCATATCGAGGAAGAGTGCTGGTAGTAAACAATCTGGCTGCTTCAATTCTGTGGCACAGGACTATGGTCATCTCCAATATACAAAGGACAATAGTGAACTTTTTTCTGGGATGGACAACATTGGTTTCGGGGTGCAGTGTTATACCTACCATTGCAAGAATGTGGCCAAGGATTGGTGGATGTGAGAAACAGAATCCGTGGTTTCAGGATACAAGCTGCACAGAGAATTCTGTATGATAAAGATGTGCTTTGGGGAAAAACTGCAAGTGCGATCATGAGGAGAGTTGGTGGCTTTGGACTGGATAAACAACTATTTTTAATGAAGCTTGAAGAGATGAACTTGTCTGAGCTCACAGTTTTTTATAGAGCTATGTTGCAAACATTGAAAACTGTTATAAGAGTAGAACGGAATATGAACAATCTAGAACTCTGGGTACCGAAGGAACCACTTTTTTTTAATCCATTGATTATAACCAGATTGCTGTCTTCTGTGACTGTACGACAATGGAATGGAATGGAATTTTAAAGCTGGATCATTTATTGAATAACAAAGGATGTAAATCGATTGACAAACTTTAAGAAGCAACAGGCTTGAGATCTTCACGCCTGGTGTCAAAACTAAAGGAAAAAATAAACAACGCATTACCAAGTGGGTACAGATGATTCATTGCACAAAGACATGAGAATATCCAGGACATGGGGAATAATGTGCAATTTCCAGAACTGGTCATTTCTCCAGCAATAAAGGAGGATGAAGAAGAAGTGGTGGACGTCAGTTTATCCTTTGGGAATCCTCAGTTTTGTTCCTTTAAAAGCACGTTGAAGAAGGAAATGTACAACATTACAGTAAAGGCAATTCATCAGGACTCCTTGAGAAAACAGAAGGCTTCAAAGTGGCCAGATTTGTTGAGGCCAGGCTTCCTGATAAGAGACAGGTGGAGAGCCCTATATAAACCTCCTGTAGAGAAGCGGTCCGGCGATCTGCAATGGAGGATTATTTATGGCGCGATAGCAACAGACGGACATGTGGCACACCTGAATACAGCGGTAAAGGGGGAATGTCGATTCTGTGGGGAAAAAGAGGATTTGGAGCATTTGTTTTTAAAGTGTGAGAGATTAAAATTTATTTTTAAATTGCTTGGGAGCTGGTTTAGTAAATTTTAGTTTTCGGATAGGGTGTTTATTGGAGGAATCAAATATACATTTTCAAAAAAGAAAAAAAATGTGTTTATTAAATTACCTGATTGGAACAGCTAAACTGGCAGTGTGGAAAATACGGAAAAATAAAGGTTTACAATTGGCAACTATAGATCCTGAAGAAATGTGTAAGCGGCTTGTAGCCGGGAGGCTTAAGATTGAATTTGCATATTATAGGTTGATAAATAATTTATTTGGTTTTTGTGATATATGGTGTATTGATGAAGTGTTATGTATGTTACATGGGGATCAGTTTGTTTTACAGCTGCAGTCGGCAAGTCTGGCAGATTGAGTGGACTTAGGCAAAATTTTGAATGTTTACAACTGTCATGCCCCTCCCCCACTATCAACGAATACCCTCCCACAGAGTTCGTGCTTGTCAGTGCGATTTTCTGTGAACGCGCCCGTCTCATCAGCATCCATCAACATTATTCCAAAAAGCCGAACTTTATCCCTTCATTTGGACATGTTTATACACCTAACGTTACGTTCACATGGATTTCAGTGCAAACAAAGCTAACGAACCTGCACAACAAGTGCTAACGTAGCTATCCATACCAACACATTTGGGCAAACATACTTAGATTACTAACATAACACTAAGAAATAAAGTAACTGGCTGATAAAGCACAATTACCTGTCAAGAAGAAATGTTGCAAGCTCTGCATCCAGCTTGAACCCAAATAAATCACGTAAATCTCTCCACCTTTCAAAGTGGCGATCCGATTGTAACGTGCGCGAGGGGTGGCGTGTGCACGACCTGTGATTGACAGTCAGATCTCACAACCCCCTGCGCTGGACCCGATGATCCGGGAGCGGTGGATTTTTGCAAAACAAATGTTGTTTTTATGTTGTTCTGTCGATTTCATTGAATATGATCAATGAAATGTGTAGTATTTCCATGTATCACTTACATAAAAGAATGGAGTATATCTAGTTTGCTCTCCACGGCTGAAGGAAAGAAAGGGCAGAGTAACTCAAAGAGTCTCAGATATTGCAACTGGCATGTATGGCAATAGTCAGTTCTACAGGGCCAGCAGAGGTCAACCTCTCTTGGCATTTTAGAAGTATCTGTCACAAGTGTGCTAAGAAATGTTAAAAGCAGTTTCAGTTCATTAAATATATAAATGGATCTATCAACTGGATCTTGTAATGCTAATACATTTTACATTACCACTATTATTCAAGAACCGCTATAAAGCCAAAACAATCTCTGTTACCTTAAATTATATGTTTATCTCTGTAAAGCTGTTTTGAAACAATCTACATTGTTAAAAGTATATATATATAGTATATATAATATATATATATATACATATGTATACAAATTGCAACTATAAAAATGCTAATGTGAATTTATTCACTATGTTTATTTATTCATTTATTATTTATCCAACGATTCAGTCAATTTTCAAATATTTATGTGGTTGTATACTAATTCAGTGGATCATATACTGTCATTCTCTGTTTTTCTGTATTCAGTTCAGGCAACTGTTGTTTTGCAAGACTGTTCCGATGAAGTCATTGATTTTCCTGTCTGTTTGTTATCCGCTAATCTGTGCATAAATTACTTGATTACTTCCCAAAATGAACAAACAAGAAACAAACTTTACTCAAGAGGGAATTTGCATTTTAAAATACTTAGCAATCTCCCTTCTAAGGTTTGTTTTTAATTCAAATTTTTGTGCCAACGCTCACTTTCATGTTACATTGGGTTTATGCAAATGTCTGGAGCATTCATTAATGAAGTCAGGATAGTGGGTGCTGTCATCAAAATGAGCTAGATAAATAAAACCAAGGCTACAGTGGGGAAATTGCATTATGGAGCATGAGTGAGTGGTCTGAATTTAATACTTTTTAAAATGTATTA
Source organism: Semotilus atromaculatus (assembly GCA_031834385.1). Taxonomy (NCBI): domain Eukaryota; kingdom Metazoa; phylum Chordata; class Actinopteri; order Cypriniformes; family Leuciscidae; genus Semotilus; species Semotilus atromaculatus. The sequence continues at coordinate 7,218,994 of JAULUF010000009.1, read as the reverse complement.
AATAGGCTGCCGTTGATGTGTAAATTTGTACCTATTTAATTTGTCACTTTGCCACAGGATCTGTTTGTTGAGGTTAAACTAATTAGTTGGCTTAGAACAACCGAGATGCTCATGCATTGCGTGAGACAGTTTCTGAAGCAGGTGTCATATCACAGTCAGGTGACTTCACAGGTGTGTTGACAGGCTATAAAAGGGCCCTTAGAGAACATTTTATTAGCTTCAGATTGTCTGAAGAAAGAAGTCCAGGCATGTCTGATGTATTGCAACACAATCCAGAGTCTGCCAACAACTTCTAATAGGAAAGGGTACCCATGTGCAAATGTAATATACATAAATGAAATATCAATATATCAAATATGTACTCATATAAAGTAAAAACATACATGTACATACTTGGCCACCAGCCATATCACCCTTTAGCCCTAGACTGGTTGCCCACTGAAGCTAAGCAGAGTTGAGCCTGGTCAGTACCTGGATGGGAGACACTATACTATCAAAGAACACCATCTTACGGATGAGACGTTAAACTGATGTCCTGACTCTCTGTGGTCACAAAAATCCCAGGATGTCTTTCGAAAGAGCAGGGGTGTAACCCCGGCATCCTGACCAAATTTGCCCCAGTGGCCTCCGTCCATTATGGCTTCCTAATCATCCCCATATATATATACTAATTGGCTTCATCACGTCTCCCCTCCAGTAAGCTGGTGTGTGGTGAGCCTTCTGGCGCAATATGGCTGCCGTCGCATCATCCAGGTGGATGCTGCACATTGGTGGTGGTTGAGGAGATTCCCCCCTTCCATGTAAAGCGCTTTTCCATGTATATGTTAATATGGAACTGTTCCAATTTCTAATAGGTTTCATATATAGCTATGCATATAATAATAATAATAATTCATTACATTTATATAGTGCTTTTCTCTGCACTCAAAGCGCTATATAAATGTAATGAATTATTATTATTATTATTATATGCATAGCTATATATGAAACCTATTAGAAATTGGAACAGTTCCATATTAACATATACATAAACATATTTGTATGGACTAAATGTATGTGTATGTATATTTAACATATATATATACTGTATATATATATATATATATATATGAAATATCCATATATGCCCATGTAGGCTATATTAAACATTTTAGAAATTGGAACCATTCCATATATTGACATATAATTTTATCCCATACAAATATGTTTATTTATGTACATTACAATACATATTTTGACATAAATCTCGTATATAATTATTATGTGTTTTTTTTTGTGTTGTTGGTATATACACTCACCGGCCACTTTATTAGGTACACCTGTCCAACTGCTCGTTAACACTTAATTTCTAAGCAGCCAATCACATGGCGGCAACTCAGTGCATTTAGGCATGTAGACATGGTCAAGACAATCTCCTGCAGTTCAAACCGAGCATCAGTATGGGGAAGAAAGGTGATTTGAGTGACTTTGAACGTGGCATGATTGTTGGTGCCAGAAGGGCTGGTCTGAGTATTTCAGAAACTGCTAATCTACTGGGATTTTCACGCACAACCATCTCTAGGGTTTACAGAGAATGGTCCGAAAAAGAAAAAACATCCAGTGAGCGGCAGTTCTGTGGGCGGAAATGCCTTGTTGATGCCAGAGGTCAGAGGAGAATGGCCAGACTGGTTCGAGCTGATAGAAGGGCAACAGTGACTCAAATAACCACCCGTTACAACCAAGGTGGGCAGAAGAGCATCTCTGAACGCACAGTACGTCGAACTTTGAGGCAGATGGGCTACAGCAGCAGAAGACCACACCGGGTGCCACTCCTTTCAGCTAAGAACAGGAAACTGAGGCTACAATTTGCACAAGCTCATCGAAATTGGACAATAGAAGATTGGAAAAACGTTGCCTGGTCTGATGAGTCTCGATTTCTGCTGCGACATTCGGATGGTAGGGTCAGAATTTGGCGTCTACAACATGAAAGCATGGATCCATCCTGCCTTGTATCAACGGTTCAGGCTGGTGGTGGTGGTGTCATGGTGTGGGTAATATTTTCTTGGCACTCTTTGGGCCCCTTGGTACCAATTGAGCATCGTTGCAACGCCACAGCCTACCTGAGTATTGTTGCTGACCATGTCCATCCCTTTATGACCACAATGTACCCAACTTCTGATGGCTACTTTCAGCAGGATAATGCGCCATGTCATAAAGCTGGAATCATCTCAGACTGGTTTCTTGAACATGACAATGAGTTCGCTGTACTCAAATGGCCTCCACAGTCACCAGATCTCAATCCAATAGAGCATCTTTGGGATGTGGTGGAACGGGAGATTCGCATCATGGATGTGCAGCCGACAAATCTGCGGCAACTGTGTGATGCCATCATGTCAATATGGACCAAACTCCCTGAGGAATGCTTCCAGCACCTTGTTGAATCTATGCCACGAAGAATTGAGGCAGTTCTGAAGGCAAAAGGGGGTCCAACCCGTTACTAGCATGGGGTACCTAATAAAGTGGCCGGTGAGTGTATGTGTCAGGGTCTTTGTATTGATTTTACGTATAAAAAAAATTAAATGTATGTAAAATATTTTTTGGGAAAATATATGGGATACATAAATGTAATTATTGAAAAACATGATGTGCACATTTTGATATATTTGATACATTTTAATATTTTGAATATATGTTACTTATTGTCAGGTGAGGCCAGGGATGAAGAAGGACTCAAGAATGCAGAGGTTAATGGGCTTTTTATTAGACTTAAAAAAATAAAAATAAAAAATTTAAATAAAATAAAAATAAAAACTGGTGGAAAACCAGTCCAAGTAGGCAGGACTGGAGATTATACAGCATAGCAAGGAATGGTCGGGCAGTACACAGCAACACCTACCAGGAAATCAACCACAACAAACTGGCACAGGACTGAGCACACATGGGACAAAAAAACAAATGAATATATTTACCTATTTTGGCCATAGACGGTCATATTGACTGCACTGAATTTTGCCGTATTCTTTTGGTACATTTCCCGCGGTTGACCTTTGTCTCTCTCACTGTCAACAGAAAGTAGTGGTCCTGAGTGTTTGCATATATGCTAATTTCTACAAACAAAAAGTATATTAGATTAAATTTGTAGCAACCACCACAGCAGACACCAAAGCGGAGACAGTGCCAGGTTTGGAGAAGCTGCAGTCAAAACAAAACCCACGACACCTGAAGCAAATGCAGCAAACCCGTGTGTGGAAATTGTGAGAGGAGAAGAGAGGTCACTTGCCTTGACTGTGAAGCTTAAATAGCCAAGCACGTTAATGATGTAAATAGTTAACATACAATTTGTAATATAGGCTATAGTGTTTTTATGTTTCTGTAGCCTACACTTCCTTCTTGGTTCTTCTTTGTTTTGTTTTAGATCAGCTTGTTTCCAGCTTTTTCAATTAGCCTATTTTCAATGTTATTATATTTCAATAAAATGTTGTATAATTAAATAAGATACTTTTAGTTGTTATTATCTTGTTCTGAGTTATGTTGATTGGATATGGAAATAGCCTATCTGTTGTGAAACCCCCTGTTGAAAAGAGCCAGGTGTGAGCAGAGCTTCTTCACTGCGAAGCGGTCACAGTAAGCACAGCCAGCCCCCTCGAGTGCTGACAGAGCGTACTCCACTCCTAGACAGATGACACACAGCTCGTGTGTATCGTCCAGTGTGCTAAATCTATGGCATGACACATCTCTTGAGTCTGCTTGTCATGTTTCTTTTTCTTTCTTCTAACCACTCACACACATAGATTTCACATGCACACACAAAAACCTGAAGACAAAGAAGCTGCTGATGTTTTAAAGTTCCGCTTCAAAAGGGAACCCCACTACTGTAGGACCAGTGATCATACACTATGATTATACTATAACACCGTGTCCTAACCAGATAAGATATGCACTATGTCTACTATGAGAAGTTTGCCCTTGTGAGTTGATTGACATCTCAAACAAGCCTACTGTCTTGCTACAGCAATCTGTTGAGAGTGTGTTCATGTGGGCTTTGCCTGAATACACTCTTTCTTTATCTGTCCCATCACTCAGTCCTATTCAATTATTGAGCAGAACACTTTCAGATGGAGCCTGGCAATTAGTCAGCCAATTAAAACTCCATTCTGTACCCCCTCAAGCTTCTCTCAATGTATCCTATCTAGCCCTGATCTACTGGCCAGTCGTTTCTTTTGGAGTCTTCAATCCTTTATTGATTGAACTCTCAGTAGACATGAAAAACATACTGCCATCCCTTAAAGAACAACAAACACGCACACATAAATGCGTGTAATGCTTATTACTAATGCTCAGTTGTTAATTCGGTTGATTTGGTTCTGTGTGTGTGTGGGCCTGGTACGTCTTCACAAATATAGTAATACCAGGAAATGTTGACCTTGTGGGGACATTTTTTTTGGTCCCTATTAGAAAACAAACTTATAAATCATACAGAATGATCTTTTTTGAAAATCTAAAAATTCTGAAAGTTTTCTGTGATGGGTAGGCTTATGGTTAGGGGAATAGAATATACAGTTTGTACAGAGTTAAAAACATTTTTGTTTGTGTCTGTGTGTGTTCAAAAATACTTGTTTTAAAATAAATGCTTTAAAATAATTTACTTAAATGCAAAAGTAATGTAATGTTACATTTATATTAAATGCAATTATTTAACTTAGAGTTAAGAGGATTGTCATACTTACATACTTTTATACTTTAATGTCATTTAGATGTCTTTAATGTAATTTCTTGTATGTTATGTCCTTAAATACATTTGTAATTACACATTTGTATAAAAAACTTGCACAGTTAAAATGTTAAGTATTTTACAAGTGCTTTAGTATGTTAGTCAATACATCCAATACTTATTTAAAACACAACATAAGATTATTCAAATTAATAATTATTTAAAATGTACTTTAAAGTAGACTTTTTATTTGATATTTTAAAAGTGTACTTGAGAGTATTAAATATTCTCATGAAAGTACACTTTATGGCCTTTTATTTTATTGATATGACAAGTACTACAATTTAAAAAATAAAAAATTTCGTCATGAAACAACTTGCATCGACTTATGATGTAGATCCAATTGAAATGGCTTTTTGAATGGGAAAAAAATTGGTTTGGATCATCGTTGTGGTTTGCTATTGCTGTGATCTTAAGTGGGTGTCAGGTTGTACAGCTCTCATGCCAGTAAACACGTCATCAGAGAAGAGAAGAGATGTTTTTACAAGAGGTTTACATTTTTTGTTTACATATTATGATACACATACATTTAAAAAATAAAGATAATTTATAATAAACTTCAATATTCCACCAAAAATATTAATTGTCCATTTTGATTTTGAAGAACACTACAAGTGAACATTCAATACAATTAAGTATATAATTAAGAAACTTCTTCGCCACATTCTCATGCTGTCACAGTAAACTTGGCTGATTTAATCAAAGCAACTCCAGCGGAACATCTGAAGAATAACTGTGTCATAACACAACATCTTCATCTGAATGTACTGCTATTCACATGTCTGTCTGTTTGTGACTTTTGTCTTTCCTAAGATGACAATATCTAACAGAAATCCAAATCCTGTGGTCTGAGATAGTTTACACAAGTGTTTTAATCCCATTGTCAACATTAAGTTTGACAATGGGTCAGAACCTCCTTGCAAAACCTCCTTGCAGCTGACATTAGAAATCTCTTTTTTGTCATACTATTTTATTCTCTTTGAGGTTTGATGGTAATGACTACATACGTAGGAAAGAGCCTCCAGCTGCATTTCTGAGGAAGGAGCTTCTTTGAATTTATTTGACATTGGATGGCATATGGCACAGCTTATCTGTCCTTTTTGCTTAATTTGATAGAGTCAGAGTTGTTTTATATTATTTAGGTTATTATTTATGTTGATAATGTTTTTATGTTTTTTTGTTTTTTTAAAGTGGTCCATTAGAAGAATGTATGGTATTCTCATGATTTCACAGCGTTTCTCAGTGTTTTGTCATAAATTATGCTTGTTATGAGAAAGGTACTGACAGAAGTCAATTTAAAGGGCTGCAGTAACAGAAAGCTTGTCTGTCCACCCATGCTTTTTTCAATATTTTGTTCAGTTTGAGCTTTCACCAGCCTCCTTGTTTTCATCAATTGTATTCTATAAATGATAGCTTTTCCTCTGTGATGGAACTACTGAAAAAGGTTTTTTCTAAACATTAAGTGCACATATGAAGCTTTCATCGGCTATATCAGACACAGGTAATCACAGGCTCTATCTCTATTTATCTCTCTACTCAGTAATTCTATACACTAATAACTTCAATGATGCTGTCCAAGCTATAGTTCTAAATAGGCAAGGCAGGGCAAGTTTATTTATATAGCACATTTCATACACAATGGTAATTCAAAGTGCTTTACATAGAAGAAGTTAAAATAATCAAAAGAAATACGAATAATTAAAACCGTTTAGAATAAAGAAATTAAAATAATCAACAGAAATAAGAATAATTAAAACAGTTTAGAATAAAAAAAAATTAAATAAAATACAGTACAAACAGTCGGACGAACAGTGGCACAGTGCTCACAGTGCTCTTAATAGACGTTTTTGAATTGGTACAGAGGATTGGGCTTGACTCTTGAAATGTTAACTTTAATTAACATTAAATTAATTCAATTTTATTTCTAAATTTTACATTTAAATTTTGATTTAAATTCGTGGTGGAAGAAAGTAGTCCCACACAATATAAACCTTGCGTCACAAGATGTATATTGTGATAACATCGTCTCTTGGACATTGCTACAACACACAATATTGTGAAGTGTACTTTCCCGGAAGAAAACTGAAGACTGATGTAGAGAATAACTCTCTTTGGAGAGGACTTTGTGCTTTGTAACTTTGCAGAACTTTTTCATCCTCAAACAGCAACATTGCACAAAAAAAAAAGTTGCAAATGTAAAAAAGCATAATACAGGAACCCTTGATAATGATGAAAACATAATGATTTAAAATGTATTATTAAAGTAAAACATTCAATTTGACATTATTACAAAGTGTTCTTTTTAAAAGTGTAATTAAGTGTGGTGAGAAACAGTCATACTCTTTACACTTCCTCACTTCTTTACACAATCTGAAAAGTGTACTTTTACCACTTTTCACCAGAACTATCTTGTTTGAAAATCAAATGAACTTACACTGGCTAGCATAAATGGCTTAGCATGTTACTTCACTGCTAATATAGTTCTCTTTCAAACAATCGAGATAGACTCTGGAAACACCAATTACACCATGACTGTTCGAAGGATGGACCAATCACAGATCATGACAAGGAGCCCACCTCCTCCCTAAATATATATATATATACACCTGGAATCCCATAAAATGCATTCTTGTTCTCTGCATTCTTCTTCTCTTCCCCGTGAAGACTCTCCTTCAGCACCTGGGCTGTGCTGCTTCAGTTCACAAACGTACCGTCAAGGTTGACGTTGCCGAATGCAGTGCAGCTCAAATCTGTTGTGGATTCTCTGCTCGTTATTGAGCTTCTCTGCTTCGCTTTCATTAGCAGTGTCTCCTAGCTAACCCTCTCCCCTGTGTGATCTTTCTTTGTGGGGGATTTTATGGATTCAGAGTCCCCTGAGTTTACTCCGATTTTCGACCTGCAGCTTATATGCCGTTTTATGAAGGGAGTGAATCGTTTGACCAGTGTCGAAGCGACTGTCCCCTCAAGGGACTTGTCCACGGTTTTGAATGCTTCAGCTCAAGCCCTGTTTTAACCTCTGGATAGTGTTCATGTTGAGCTCCTGAAAACGGTCTTACTACTTGCTTTAGTCTCAGCTATGCTGCTGCCTAACCTGGCTTTCAGTCCCAAAGTCAGTGATTCACCTTATACTGTAACTGCTCTGCTTTGAAGTTGCATGCCGTTTCATTGGCCACTGAATGTAAGGCTAAGTAGATATCCTTTCCCATTGGATGGTAGAGGCGATTAAATTGGCCTATACTTCTATGGGTCTTCATTCCCCGGCGGGCTTAAGGGCTCATTCTACAAGGGGTGTGGATGCCTCATGGGCATTGTTCAAGGGGGTTTTAGTGGGAGATATTTGTGCAGTGGCAGGATGGGCTTCCCCTCATACTGGTTTACAGATGATCATCAGATTTTACCGTCTGGATGTCACTGCGCCTTTTATGGCTCATGCAGTTCTCAATTTTGTCTCTTTGGAGAATTGAAAGGATATTTTTTTTTCTTCCTGTGTCTGTTCGGCGGCTTCTGAAAACATGCGTTATGGGAGTTGGCTATATCATTCCCATAGTGAGATACCGAGCGGTTGTTTGAAAGAACGTTAGGTTACTTGCGTAACCCCGTTTCTCTGAGAACAGAACAAGGTATCTCACCAAGCTTCCCTACTCGAATAATACGGGGGAAGAGCATGCTTAGAATGCCGTTTCGGGGATAACAGCTGTATATATAGGGAGGGGGTGGGCTCTGTGTCATATTTGATTGGTCGGTCCTTCAGACAAACGTGGTGTAAATGGTTGTGCTTCCATAGTCTATCATGCCTGGGTGCGTTTCCCATAGTGAGATACCTTGCTCTGTTCTCAGAGAACCTGGGTTACGCAAGTAACCTAATGTTTTAGTAGTTGAACAAGATCGTAGTGCTTCTTTGAGGAGATAAGGCACCTTAGTGATTCTGTCACTAACAATGTACACATCCTCCAGTGACTATGGTGCTTTGTGATTTATTGTTATTTTTTTATTTTTTTATTTTTTTCAACGGCCAATTTTTTTTTCTTTCCTCATCTGGTCTCTCTCCATACCTCTCTGAGAGTGTCCCCTGCCCTCTCTTTCTTTCACTTTAATTCTCCTCCTTTTCCCTCCTCTCTCTCTCTCTCTCTCTCTCTCTCTCTGCAGTCTTATGTCCTCGCGTCGATACTACTTTGAGGTTTTGCACAAGCAAGATGACAGAGGTTCAGACCATGTGGAGGTGGGGGTAAGTACAGAGCCGGAGTTTTGAAAATTCTGGTAATTTACTGTAGTGTCCTCAATAAAACTTTGATGAAAGTGTCAATGAAACCTATGTGATAGTGATTTTTATTATGGATATTGTTTTATCCAGGACATCTTGCTACCTTTTAGTATTTTTTTTTACCATTAGACTGTCCACCAAAGCTTTTATGTGCCCTTATGCTTCTATGGTCTTATCCTATTCTCTCCTATTAAGTTATTGCATTATTTAAAGCTGAATAATAGAGAAGATGAGAAACAAGGCAAATTAGTCAAGGAAATATTTTCCGAGGTTTGCGTCACTTAATACTGCAAAACACATACAGAGATGTTCTTGGTAATGGCTGGGTCAGAATTATTGCTGCATATATCCATGTCAAATTGTATTAAAAAAAAATATATATATATGGTCTATATTCACAGCAAACAGGCATCTATCAGCCCACTACTTTGTAACTCATTACCTATATTACATTTATAGATACTGCGTGTCTGACCGTTACAATATCCTTGAGTAGCATAACAGCCTCTTTGATAGCCTGATTATTTCCAGACTGCACCCCAAAGGATGCAGAGTTTAGCCAGTGCATCTCAGTAATTTTATTATGCAGGAGAAGATAGAAAGTAGACAAACCAACTGTGTGTGAGAGAGTGGGAGAGAGCTGATAATGGAATAGAAAACAAATAGATTAGAACATTTTGTATTCTTCCTGCTTGAGATGGGCAAACTTCAGTATGAATAGAACCCCCATAAGTAAAAACATACTTTGTATAAAATGTATATATATATTTTAATACATAATTTAATACATTTCCATACAAGCCCCTTTGATAACAGATGTTGTTGCTTCCTCTGTCTCTCCCCCTTCCATATACAGTAAATATAGTTATTTATGTAAGTTAACATTGTTACTTAACATTATTTAATTTGTTTAACTATTTTCCCCTTTAATATTCCACTTTTTTAATTTTATTATATACTGGTATGTATTTCTCCTAAACTAAATTCAGCTTTGTGTTAAATATGATTAACAAAATAGCAGGAAAGTCAGCTACCACGGGGTACCTCAGGGTTCAGTGCTTGGCTTCCTCCTCTTCTAGATACACACAGCGTTTCTGAACCTAGAGTATCATCCAAGCACATAGATTTTTCAGTAAAATCGGATGATTCTTATCTAAGCATGCTGCTTGAACATCTCTATACTAGACTACTGCAGTGTTCTTTTAGGCGACCATCCTGTATCCACAAACAACTGCAAATGATTCAGAAAGCAGTGGCGTGTTTGGTCTTCAAGCGAACCTGTCAGGGCATATATCAAATCTTACCAACTATATCAGAAGTCCTTTTCTACCCGCCCTTTTCTATCTCTACTGTCTCTACTCCTAATGCACTTACTTAACTGTATCATTCTTTTTCTGTTGTTTCACAGGGTCATGGGTCTCACCTATATTTCTGTACTAGCTTGTATTTTTCTGGTCAATTATGGAGCTTTGTATAACAGCACTTCTCTATGGAATGCCAAACCTGACTTACTAATATATAAATAAATAAATAAAAACACATAAATAAATAAATATATGAAGAAATGTAAAAAAAAAACATAAATATACAAAAAAATTTAAAACAAAACAAAAATAAATGAGTATTTATACTTTTATTTCCTTATTTATGTATTATTGTATTTTTTTTCACATTTATTTTTTTTTTTTTCATTTATGTATATATGTATTTATGTCTACATTTATTTATTTCTATATTTCTTCATATGTATGCTAATGAGGGGGCGTGTTTTAATTCAGACATAGCAATCGAGCTCAGAGTGGCAGTGCTGAAGCTTTGAGGCTACAGTGACACTTTGTGGTGTGTGACCAAACCATACATAAGAGGTTTGTAGACGTGCCTGTACAGGTTATGCAGGGAATGAATGACTTAGAGATTGGCAATATGGCCAAAATGTTATATCACGGGTTTATGTCCTTTGCTATCACCCTAAGAGAAATATACACAAACTCACGTGGAACGTAACACCATGATCTAAAATACTGGCCATATTCCAATCTCTTAGTCATTCATTCCCAGTGTAACCTACCTGTACAGGCACGTCCACAAACCTCTTACGTTTGGTTTGGTCACACCACAAGGTGTCACTGTGGCCTCAAAGCTGCAGCACTGCCACTCTGAGCTCGATTGCTATGTCTGAGGTAAAACACGCCCCCTCCATTAGCATACAGAGGAAGAAATGTAGAAATAAATAAATGTGGACTCAAAAAATGAACTAGGAAGGTTTTGCACTTTACATAATATATTTAAATTTAGTTTACTTATAATAATTGTGTTTTTTTACTTTAAATGTTTTTTTCTATTAAGGTCAACGTAATTATGTCTCAACTTAACAGTACAAAATCTTAATGTGTTGCTTAAACACAAACCATTTATGTTAAGTCAAAAATTCGTACATCCAGAGGGGGGCAGTAGTGCGAGATATGTTGAAACTGGGCGGTGCCTGTTAGTTTCCCAGCATGCTTTGCATATGGTTGAATTAACAGAGAATAAATGTTAAAATTAAGTGTTATTTTATGTTTTTTTGAGAAAATTAGAAAAGGGGAAGACTTGATTGCGTGTAATTGTGTTTAATCTTCAATTACATTTGAATTATTAGAACCATTTAAAATACAGTGGGTTACCATTGTGGAGAAGAGTGGAGCATTTTGTTTGGCTGTGGACTGATTTAATTATTTCAACTGATTGGTAGAATGAGCATGTTAATATTATAGCACTTAAGATGCTAATATGTGCTACTGCTAGCAAATAGCTAGTCTATCAATTTAATTATGTGTTACTAAAATAAATGAAATATTAATGTATGAATGAAAATAATACCTGAAAATCACTTTGAGACTACTTAAATAGGGTCACTTAAAATGACTTCATTCCATGATGTTGAAGTTACATGAAGAAATTAAGTTTGTTTAACATGAACAAATTATGTTCATTTAACATGAAAAATTATGTTGGTTTAACATAAACCAATTATGTGGAACCTGTTGACGAAATAAAGTTAATTAAAGCCAACATATCATTTTTTTGAGTGTATATAAATAAGGAAATAAAAGTATAAATACTCATTTTTTTCTTTCTTTTTTTTTTTTTTTTTACATTTCTTTGTATATTTATTTATGCATTTATTTATTTATTATTAAATCAGGTTTGACATTCCAGACTTCTCATGTTGCTGTCTTCATAGGATGCAATGCATTTTTTTTTTAGTATTCCTTATTTTTATATCACTTTCGATAAAAGCATCTGCTGAATGAATAAATCTAACATTGTATAATCAATTATGGCTAAAGAATAAAAGTGAATTCATAAATGTTTCAGGTTCATAAATATTTATTATCTCTGCATCTTGTGATGCTTCTTAGAATAGAAGCCTTAATTTGTGACCCTTAGATCACTTTGTATCTTTATGATATAATATTTAGATAATTTTATTAATAATAATGTAGAACTTCATCTAATGTCAGTCAAACAAAAGAACGAACTAGACAACTGAGTAATAATACAGGACAGTGAATTAAGTTCAGTTGGTTTGACTCTTATTCCACACAATTGACTGGACAATCAGCACAGAGTACAGATAGTGGAGCTCTTAATTGGAAAGAAAGGATTTGGTGTCATTGTCTATAGATTTTTCACTTCTGCTCAAAGTCTGTCAGCTGAATTGTTATATCTTTCAGCTGAATTGTTATAGTCTTAGATAAAAAAAAAATTAATCTTTAACTCAATTATCTTCTCACAAAGCTAATGTGACCATAAAGCTGTCACTCCTGCACAACTTTGTATCACTTATAAAGAATACTTTTTTTTCCTACCCAAATCTGCACTGCACAACTTTCAGTGCCTGGAAGCAAAGAAGGCCCAAGATGACGCATCTATGTTTCACATCTTATTTAATGTTCACTGCAGAGTGCTGGAGAACAGGATGTTCAAAGACATGAGAGGAGCCCAATGAATAAATTCATTGAACTTGGAGGTATTCTCAGCTAGAGAGTCAACAGGGACCAGACACCAAAAAGCAAAAACAGCTAATTATCTGTGGCAAACACAGAAATTAATTTATTAACAAGTGCAGTGGGCTAGACTGTCGAGTTAACTGGAGATGCTTTAGATGTTCTCTGTTTTTAGGCTCACTGCAACTTTAAGATCCACCTTTCCCCCCAGTTTCAGCTATTCAATCAGAAAAGATAGGATAACCTCTGTGATGTGCGTATGTGCTTAAACTTTTCATGGTTGCTTTGAGAGTTATTCTGAGGCTGATTAGCATTTTAACAGAATCCTCAGGCTTTGTAAGGACAAAGAGATCTAATAAAGCCTGTCTGATATAGTCTGACCAGAAACTATCCAATATGATATTTGCAAGAGGAGCTATTATGGATGGTGCTGCCAGTCGACAGTGAATGGTCTCAATTTTATTAATCGTCAATACAAAGGAGAAATAAATATGTAGCTGATGCAATATGTGCAACATGTTGCAAGCTACATGTTGTTTTCTAGGGATTGCAATGCTTTGAGACTGTTTTTAACTAAATACAGTTATTTGTGTACCATATTTATTAACCTTTTTTATTGTTAGTTATAATAATACAATTGTTAAGTTTTAGTTAATGTTAGCTCAGGTCCATTGAATAATATTTACAGATAGCTTTTGATTTTAGTAATGTATTGTTGAACATGCTGTACATGTTGAAATTAACATGAACCAAGAAAAATAAGTGTTTTTATTGTTAGTTCATGTTAACTAATGTAGTTAACTAATTTTGACAAATGAAACCATATTCTAAAGTGTTACTATAGTAAACCTAAAGATTTTTTTTAGTTATATAGACAGTGATTAAGGACAGTATGTGTTGGCTGCCTATCTAGTCCTTGATCAGTGTGTAATACTGCTTACAGTAGGTGTTGGTTTGGGAACGTGCATGATTGTTTGCATGGATATATTTGTGTATGTGCGCGTGTGTGTGTGTGTGTGTGTGTGTGCGTGTGTGTGTGTGTGTGTGTGTGTGTGTGTGTGTGTGTGTGTGTGTGTTATGTCACTGGGGGCAAACAGGCATCTGTGACTTCTCAGATCTGACATTGTGCTGTAACTGCACTCCATCGATTCCCGAAAGGCAAATCTGACCTTGAGAAACACAAGCTGTGCAGAACAACAGGGTGAATACTAAACACTGAAGAAAACTGATTCAGGTGTGTGGATGTTTATGTTGTGTTGTCCAAAACTAACTCTCATCAGTGTGTTAAAAAGTAAGGGTACGTCTATTACATGTTTGATTCTGGCACTTAACTGGAGTCTTTCTTAAGATTCCTTGACTGTCAAATAAATCAGCAAATTCATAATTGAATCAAATAATCTTTCTAAAAGCTCATCTTTTGAATGTGTGCTTGTGACAATTAATATGCAAAGACAGTGATTTTGATAGACACTGCTTCCCTGTTGTGTACCATTTTCTGGGCCTGGAACTGTCAAACTACAAGCAATGTCGACATCAAACTGCTCTGAATTCAAATGAATTTCTCTCATATTTTCTCCTTTCTTTGTTCTCTTTTTCTCCCTGTATCTCTTCCACCTACTTTGTTCAACTGTACAGTCTGAAATGCTGAAAGCTGTTGTGTAGTGTGGCATTGGTGTGTGAATGAAAGAACAGAAGTGTGATAAGAGTTTTTTGTTATGTGATTGCTAAATTGACCTCTTGCGTAAGAGTGGCCGAGAAGTGATGTTGTAATTGTAGAGCCTCTTTAGAAAAATTGCTATGTGTCTGTATCCCATCTATTTCGAGAGCCAGTGTCGTCCCAGAGCATTGTGAGGGTGAAAGTAGAAAGACAGTGAGGGTGGAGGGGGATTCTCTAAAAAAGAATTGTGCCTGCTTTGCCTTCGATGTCTGCATTGTTTAAGCTCTCGATTCACTAAATGAATTATGTAAATGCCACAAATATGGCAAAAAGTCTGTGCTAAACACAAAATGCCCCCATTTACACTGCAAGGTTTTGATGCCCGATTCTGATTTGTTGACTATATCCAGCTTACATATTCTTAACACTGACTTATAGCCCATATCTGTGGACGCGGACTAAATGACAATACAAGCTTTAGCTTTCTGCACCATCTTCAGAGGTCAGTGGTCTCTTAAGTCAGTGGAGGGAAAAGTCCGCTTTGTGCGGGTGCAAAATACGAATGATACATGCGTCAGTGTACAAAGTCATTTGCGCCGGGTGCAAGATAGGGCCCTAAGAGTCATGTGATCACGGATGATCACATGACTCTGTGATCACGGATGAATTGACGTCATTCGCCGCCATCAGTTTTTCAAAGTATGACATGCATTGACGGGAATATCTGATCTGTCCACTTTCATGGCAGACGTAAATGCACATATTTTCCTGCTTACGTGCTTACGTGGGTCATATCTGATCTGTGCACATGGGAGGAAAAAAATCAGAATTTTTTAATTTTACAAGTTATTCATTGTATTATTAGGGAGATATACTGGAAGATGCTGGCTGATCTTGATCAACGGCTTATTTTTCCACCTGAGATTGCCACCACTAACCTACGACCAGACATTGTTTTGTGGTCTGGATCAGCACGCATTGTTCAACTGATAGAGTTGACAGTGCCATGGGAGGATGCTGTAGATGAGGCATATGAGAGGAAGAAACTGCGGTATGCTCATTTGGCCACTGAAGCAGAACAGCGAGGATGGAGAGTCCAGGTTTATCCAGTGGAAGTGGGTTGTCGAGGTTTTGTGGCACACTCTACAACCCGGTTCCTCAGAGACGTCGGATTCAGCGGCCAAGAGTTGCGTCGCACAGTAAAGAACTTATCTGAAGCAGCAGAAAGGAGCAGCAACTGGCTGTGGTTGAGACGGAAAGATTCTAGCTGGCTGTGTACAGGCCGCCACGCTACGGTTTCGTAGAATTCTTGAAAAACTTGAAGAGTCTGTTGGTTTATTTGTATAGGTTGTATATTATAGGTTGTATAGTATACTATACAATTTGTATAGGTTGTATAGTATAGAATGACGGGTGGTTGGGCAGATATTGTGTTTTGCGGTAGGTGGTATGCCATACGGAACCGTTGCCACTGTAACTGCTTTAACGCACCAGTGGGGCTCGACAGCCTTAGTCAATCGGGTTGGCGCGTATGGTTGGGTTGCGGAGAGATAGTGAGATTGTGGTTAGGTCTCAGCAGCAGGAGGGATGTAGAGGTCAGTAAGCTGGGCTGAGTTGAGTGGGGGACGGAGGGGGGTGACTCTGGGACGCCAGAGTCACTGTCGAGCCCTCTTGAGGTGTCGTGGGCTAGTCGACGAAACACTGAGGACGGAAGGTGCCCACTTGAAGACCCTAGAGATGTCCCCTACTCGGCTCAATCCAGACGGTTGTCGTGTTGGTCCACTAGGGAGACCACACTGTAGTTGCAGCCGTCGTGTGTGCTGACGCGCCAAGTACACTGCAGCCGTTAACGCCGGACAGAAGGGGAGTCACACCCTCATATGGAAAGAAGCGTAAATGGATGGAGAAGCATAGTTTACTGTAAAGCTACGTCTTAGTGTTGCTTATCTTGGCGAAAGCCGAGTACAAATCAGCATGAAGTTTTAACATCTACTCTCGTGTAATGGAAATCATTTTAGCATCCTGAACTGAATTCCAGGTGGTTAGGTGTAATAAAGCGCCCTGGAATAAGGCATTTGTTTTGCCCTGAAATCCTGTATCGCAAAGTGTCGCAACTGATTTGTGAATTTGCTCCAGCAGACTTTTCTTTCCTTTACACGTCTTTGTCCATCTCTTCTCTTGCAGTGGAGACCTTTCCTGCCTGGGCTGAAGTATGATGTCATTGACTCAGCTTATATCTCGTTGTACACAGGTAAATCCTCCTTCCTTTTAGAGATTTTTTCATGCTAAATATACATGCACATGTTTCAGGGAAGATAAAACAGAAAATGGAATGAATTCTCAAGAGTAACATTTGCAAAGTCTGCCATTTGCAATCATATCTGAATATTGCAGTTAACATTCACAGCCTCTGAACATCACAGCTTTGCTGTTTGTGTGAAAAGTGACATTGCACTTACATTTAAATGTAGGCAGTGGCAACTAGGTAATCACCAGAAAACACTTTCCCCTGAGCCTCCTGTGTTTGCTGTGACAGTCAGCATGTACGTTGTACTCCTTTGCCTATCGTCTTATCAAGCATTACATATGTTCACACGTTCCCCTTCAAATTACTGCTATTCATCAAGGGAACTGACTTTAATTTACACATGCTTTTAAGAGGAAGTAGAGACACAAAGTGAGAGAGGGAGGGGAAAAAAGAGAGAAAGACAATCCCCATGGCCCTCCTTTGCTTCGTTTACATAATTATTTGAGACGAAAGCAATTTTTCGATTAAATCCTTACTGTACTTAACAAGCTGAGGGAGAGGGGGATGTGCATTAGCTTCCACCGCCATCCCACACAGCTCACCGGAGAGTATGGAGCCAAACTCCGGAGTGTCCTAATCATTAATCATGCAGACCACTCCCTTAAGGAAGACCGCACCGTATGTAAGGCACACAGACACACACTTTTTCTCTCTCATGTCATCTGGGAGATGCAGATGGAGCGAGATCTCCAGAGCGAGAGGTTTAACTTTGACTGTCTTTCTGCTCTGTTAACAACAGATAGAGTATATGGTGAACCTATCAGGAGTATATTGTGTAATTATCATTTATAAACGTTTCTTTTATTTACATTTTTTATTTAGTTTTTATTACATCTACATCATGGTTATATTGATAATTAGGGTGTAACTCTTTTCGCTCAACTCTTTGTATGTTTTGGTGACCGAGGTTCCAACGCTTCCAAACAAACTATTTCTCATTGAGTCTCAAATGCGGTCTCTCTGTGGTCTCTGAGGTGTGTGGTCTTGCTCCACCTCTAGGTATGAAGGATGATTCTGTCCGGAGTGTGGCTGCCTCAATGGCGCTGGCGAGGGGTGCGTCTTTGCAAGATGTTTGTGCTGCGGCAAGCTGGTCCTTTCCGCACACATTCATCAGTTTTTATATTGTGGATGTTTGGTCAACTCTGGGCTCTTAAGTGCTGTTGGGTTGTCCCATTCCTGTATCTACAGTTGGTGCCTCTGTGATGCAGGCATCCTCTCAGTATGGTGGCGTGGGCATTAACATTCCCATTGTGTCTACAACATGATGCATCGTTGATTTTTTCTGAGATGGGAACGAGATGATGCGTCACGTTGCCATACTTCAATTACACTTGTGCGGCTTCTTCAGACAATCGAATCTGAATGACAATCATGCAGGAGCCTTATATAAATGGAGTCACGTACTATGTGGCGTCACCTGACATCGTCCATGACCAATCAGAGCTTGGGCATGTAGCACATGTGGTTCAGACACCTGCACAGTCTGAAGGGATCCTAGTGCATCAAGGACATGAAACATACGTAACCCTGAGACATTTTCCTCTGTTATTAATAAAATGAATCACTGAATGCACTGAATTTTTTTTACATTTTCCTATACTTAAAGATGTCACAGTCACAATATACGTTGCATGTGCTGCACTTTATTTGTACCATTTTGTTTTATTAGTATCTTTTTATTTATCTGTTTACCTTTCTTTAGAATTTTTCCAGATCTAATACAGTCGGCTGCTTCATTTGTCAACAACATTTTCTTTGCGAACTCTCCAATACACTGTGCCTCATTTACAAAACAATCTGCTGCCAAATTCTCTGAACAAGCATGTGACTCAATCATTACACCAATAAAAATAAAAAATGTATCCTTTGGAAAATTTGTGTAATTAGCTGTTTAACCAGGACACGTCAAATTGAACATTCCTCTGTGTGCCAGGTATAAACTAAACACTATTTTTTCTGTTACGATTGTGTCAGATTATGCAATCTTGACTACTAAATTCTTGTGTCGTTGACAAGAATCATGTCAGACTACATATTGCTCCCCGACCAATGATCGCTAGCCGCCTTTAACGACAAGCGTCATGTCATCGAGTAGGTAGAACTAGCGATTGACTTCAGTCAGAGCATAAACAAACAATAGGTGTACTAGCCTAATGCTAATTCCAGTTTTCACCGGGTTGCTCAAATTCTTCTGGTATCATTTGCGTGGTAGTCCCTGGACAAAACATGATTTCCATTACACGAGAGTAGATGTTAAAACTTCATGCTGATTTGTACTCGGCTTTCGCCAAGATAAGCAACACTAAGACGTAGCTTTACAGTAAACTATGCTTCTCCATCCATTTACGCTTCTTTCCATATGAGGGTGTGACTCCCCTTCTGTCCGGCGTTAACGGCTGCAGTGTACTTGGCGCGTCAGCACACACGACGGCTGCAACTACAGTGTGGTCTCCCTAGTGGACCAACACGACAACCGTCTGGATTGAGCCGAGTAGGGGACATCTCTAGGGTCTTCAAGTGGGCACCTTCCGTCCTCAGTGTTTCGTCGACTAGCCCACGACACCTCAAGAGGGCTCGACAGTGACTCTGGCGTCCCAGAGTCACCCCCCTCCGTCCCCCACTCAACTCAGCCCAGCTTACTGACCTCTACATCCCTCCTGCTGCTGAGACCTAACCACAATCTCACTATCTCTCCGCAACCCAACCATACGCGCCAACCAGATTGATTAAGGCTGTCGAGCCCCACTGGTGCGTTAAAGCAGTTACAGTGGCAACGGTTCCGTATGGCATACCACCTAACGCAAAACACAATATCTACCCAACCACCCGTCATTCTATACTATACAACCTATACAAATTGTATAGTATACTATACAACCTATACTATACAACCTATACAAATAAACCAACAGACTCTTCAAGTTTTTCAAGAATTCTACGAAACCGTAGCGTGGCGGCCTGTACACAGCCAGCTAGAATCTTTCCGTCTCAACCACAGCCAGTTGCTGCTCCTTTCTGCTGCTTCAGATAAGTTCTTTACTGTGCGACGCAACTCTTGGCCGCTGAATCCGACGTCCCTGAGGAACCGGGTTGTAGAGTGTGCCACAAAACCTCGAGAACCCACTTCCACTGGATAAACCTGGACTCTCCATCCTCGCTGTTCTGCTTCAGTGGCCAAATGAGCATACCGCAGTTTCTTCCTCTCATATGCCTCATCTACAGCATCCTCCCATGGCACTGTCAACTCTATCAGTTGAACAATGCGTGCTGATCCAGACCACAAAACAATGTCTGGTCGTAGGTTAGTGGTGGCAATCTCAGGTGGAAAAATAAGCCGTTGATCAAGATCAGCCAGCATCTTCCAGTCCCTAGCAGCTTCCAGTTGTCCTGGCCGAGAATTGGTGTTAACACCTTTTCTTGGTGGTTGCTCGCCTGGGCGGAGGAATGTTGTCTTCTGCGTGTAATGTTTTGCTAGAACATGCGGCAACTTATTGGTCATACTACGCTTGCCTTCCAATGCTAAAGCCAAACATCTCAGTACTTGGTCATGGCGCCAAGTAAACCGACCTTGGCTAAGAGCCACCTTACATCCTGTCAAAATGTGCCTTAATGTGGCAGGTGATGAACACAAAGGACAAGAGGGATCCTCTCCTACCCAGAGGTTTAGGTTCTGCGGTGATGGGAGAACATCATATGTTGACCTAATAAGGAAACTGATCCTACTCTCTTCCATTGACCAAAGGTCTTGCCAGCCCATTTTGCGTTGTTCCACACTCTCCCATCTCATCCACTCTCCCTGCTTGGCCTGGGAAATGGCCTTTATACTCCTCATCCTCTCCTCCTGCTTTCGCACCTCGTTGACAACCAGCTTCCTCCTTTGAGCTGGGCCTGCCTTGTGCCATTTAGGAGGAGCTAACCTGAGCCCAAAACCCCCTCTTCCATGCTGTACCTGTCCCACGATATCCCCTATTTGAAGGTCAGCCTTTGCCTCTACTACAGATTTCTTTGCTGACCACTTTCTACCAGTTTTTAACACAGGGGCTGCCTCCCTTACACATTTGTCACGTGACTCTACTAATGTCATTTCCAGTCTGACCTTGGCACACTTAAACTCCTCGGTTAAAGCAGAGACTGGCAGCTGCAATATTCCTTTACTATAAAGTCCCACTCTGCTGAGGCAGCGTGGAACTCCCAACCATTTCCTGATGTATGAACTTATTAACGCTTCCAGCTTATCCACTGTTGTCAAAGAAACCTCGTACACAGTCAGTGGCCACAGCAACCTCGGCAGTAGACCAAACTGAAAGCACCAGAGTTTTAGGTATCATATAGGTAGGAAAATTGTTGCCATAGCTCCATGAACATTTCCTCCATTGCATAATTCCTCCTAGCATCACCAATACAATCTCTTTCGTTTCGCTGTGTTTGAAAGCTGTATAAGGAAGATATTCTGTGCTCTTATTGGTCAACGTTACAGATGTGGTGGAACCCGATGTCATGTCGTGAAGCGTCCACTATGACACACTATACGAGATGAAATGATCTTTCTTGCATCCCGAAGGCCATTGTCATTTATGAACCTCCACAACAACTTACGTCAAACGGATCGTGCCAAAATCAGGCTGATATCGTGTGGTCTGAACCCGTCATTATGCTTCCATTTACTCTGTCTTTTCTCCTCTTGTCAGCAGACTCAAGTGCCTGGAGTGCATGAGAAAGCATCTGTATAGCTACTGTATACAGTGTAGACAGCATCAGTGATTATAATGGGTTCTATTTGCTTTTAATGCAACGCTCACATCCTGTGTAGGCAAGTGTCAGTTGTTAAGCGACTGAATGCCAGTGGGCGGGGCCTATGGTGCAATGATGTAAAGCTATTCATCGATGTCTTGCTCTGGAGGCAGTCATATGCAAATATATTTGCCCGTGTAATATCACAAATCCCGCAATATATAAAAAAATCTGTTTTGGGAGCTTGATTAAATAAATGCTTTGTTTATAATGAAACAAAGTTTCATATCTTAAAATGCCTTTAAGCTATGAAACGTATAGGATGTTTTAATGAAACAAATACCTCTTACAGTATATGTCAAAAGATCAAGGCAAATTTGATTTATCATATCATGACCCCTTTAAAGTGATATCTTTGTACTCTAAGGTACTAATATGAACCTACTAGGAGTAGATAAAATACAAAGTTATCCCTTTAAGGGTATTGCCCAGTTTTTGTTATTTTATCTGTATTATTCAAAAATAAGATCAAAGATCTGCAAATTATGAACAATAGGACAAATGCATATACATTCATGCATTTTAGCAGACTTTTAGCAGATTTTATCCAAAGCGACTTACAAGAGCCAACAATATTTGTCAAATTTGCAAGCTAGAAAGAGAAGAAATGCAGAGACAAAATAGAAGAAGAAATCTTGTTTGAGATTTTATTATATTTCATGTCCAATTAAATTTGTTTGTAATGTGTCTGTTCAATAATCAATAAAGCCATGTGGCCCATGACTAAAGCTTTAAAGCTTCAACAGCATCAACGGACACATCAGTCAAAGCCTGCAGTCTTTTTAGCCTATAATGGCAATACTCTGCTCCATCTCTTTGTTCTTCGTCTTTATCTTGGATGTTACTGTAGGCTAACCCTTTATACTTTCTCTTTTCATCCCTCTGTCAGTGCCATGTGCTTTCTTTCAGCATTTCTAGCATCAGTGTAGACAGACTATAACTGACTGATAGACTATAACTTATACTTGCCATGTAGCATATTTGCAGTAGATTGATAGGACTAATTAAAGTGTGTTTTCATCAGCGGCTCATAATGTCAGGAGAAAAGCAGTAACGAATGGAGTCTCCCCCACACACACACACACACATACCCCTGCATGCTTCAGTACCCATAGACTGATCTCTAAGGGATTGTCTTAAAGCATGGAAAGTGTGTGTGAGCCTGGTTGCATCTCTTCATGCCTTAGGGAAGTGTCCATACAAAAAATAAATAATAAAATAAAATTGTGAGAGTGAGATTGGATTTTGAATTTGAAGCCCAGCAGTGTGGAGAGTGTTGAAGAATAACATGTTTATTGATGATCTGTACTGGCTCCAGATTTAGTGTAAAGATGGAATGCTATATAAAAGCTGAACTAAAATATCCAGTCCATAACTCACCTCCTCTCGTGGTGTAGTTTGGCTCTGTGTTAATAAAATGTCACTTTAAACTTTGGAGTTGTGGTGACAAGCAGCAAGTGTCTTGTTTTCTATTGGCTGTCCATGAACATCAACTTTTCAACTTTAGGACATTTGATACATTATTTTCAGTGGTTGTAAATCCTTTGTAAATAAATATACACTGTTCTTAAGTTTGAAATAATGTTGTTAAAAGACGTCTCTTGTGCTCAGCAAGGCAGTAAATACAGCAATATTGTGAAGTATTGTAAGGACCACCCGTCGGCCCAACATCGGAATCCAACGGCGTGGGCGAAGGTACTGTGTATAATGCGTGTAGGTTTTTTCAGCGCTTCTGTGAAGTTCACTTAATTTATTATAATTTCGTTTAAATTTGATTCTAGTTCCATGCTTATTCTGACTCCAATTTCAAATTATGTTGTATTAACAAAGTTCAGGAAGAGCACGTTCAGATAATTAACATGAGTGGAGAGCACTCAGCAATCAATTAGAGGTGTATCAGTCTCACCTCAATCCATTGACAGATTAGCAGCACGCATCCCTCCACCGCCCCTTCTCCACTCTTCTAGTCCTAACCACTTACATACGGGGGGAGTACTCGAAGCCCTCCCCCCGGACAGCACGCCAAATACGCATGAAACTTTACCCCCTCTAATTGTATGTAACTTGTGAAATGGTTTTTAAATTTAGACTCGCCTGTCTGATCTTACTCAAAGGGTGCAGGGTTAGCTATTACCTTTTTAGTCGGATGTCTACTGCTCTCTCATAAAAAAAAGTGTAGTTTATTTAGCCACTTATGTACAACTTGCTACGTCAGTGATAGACAGAATTCAAATGGTTCATGAGCCTTTAGTTTGAACTCTCCTGGACACAGATTTGTATTAGCACGAGTCTCACGAGTAATAATCATTTCAGATGAACACAGACTCAATTTGTCAGGTAAAAATGTATCATGCGTGTGTGAGTGTTCTGTGTGCAGGACTCAGGAAGACACTAACACAGCACTGTGAGGGGGTTTTCTGGTTACAGAATTCCCATTGACTCTTGGGACAGTTTCCCTTAAATACCCAGACCAGAACAAAAGAGTTGTAAATATTTGAAGAGTTCAGATGCAAAAGCCTCTAAATGCCATCTGAAATTTTCTTATAGAATGATCATTTTTATCAAGCTCGTATATTTAAATTCAATAATTTCACTTAAATGGCAATGAAGATTACCGATTAATTGTCATTTAAGTGAAATTACTGAACTTAAATATACAAGCTTCATAAAAATTATCATTCTAGAAGAAAATTTCAGATGGCATTTAGAGGCTTTTGCATCTGAACTCTTCATTTACTACACCAATATATTTCATTATCAATATGTTTGTTGGACCTACTGTCGTGCCCCAAAGGGTCACACTTGGTTTTGGGGGAGAGGAACAATGATTATCAGATATCTTGAAGAGACACCTCCCACAACAGGAGATCAGAATGCTTCCAAGTTTTCAACCTTTCAAGTAATATAAGTGAATGCTGTGAAATTGAGAGCATTTTACCAATCACGCTGAGGCATTTAAAATGATACCAAACATGAAAGAGAAAAAACAATATATTTACAAGATACGTCTTATAACACAAGATATGTGTTATCGACATTCTTAGTGAACTTTCAATGACTTGAGCCAGGGTGAAAGGAGAGGAGTAGGTAGAAAGAGTCTCATAGATAAATGAGGAGAGAAGTCTGGGCAAAGCAGTGTCTTATGCTCTTTCTTTGAGATCTCTCCAGATGAGTGAGTTTTATTGTTTTATTACAGGTAAGGATTCTCAAGTTTAGTCTTAGCAGAAATCCATCCTTACAGTATTATTACAATTTAAAATAACAATAATAATAACTTAAAAATGTAATTTATTCCTGTGATGGCAAAGCTGTATTTTCATTACTCCAGTCTTCAGTCACGTGATCCTTCAGAAATCATTCTAAAATGCTGATTTGGGGATCAAGACACATTTCTTATTCATTTTAAATGTAGTGCTGCTTTATATTTTTGTGGAAACTGATTAAAAAAAATCTGATTTATTTTGATGAATATAAAGTCCAACTGAAAAACTCTTTACTGTCACTTTTGATCAATTTAATGTGTCCTCGCTGAATAAAATGATCAGTTTCTTTGAGGAAACAAAAAATATCTGACCCCAAACTTTTAAATGGAAGTTAATGCCCATTTGTCACATTAAATAATCATGTTAACACATACCTTTTGAAAGTGTGGGACCGTGTTGAAAATATTATAGGAATGTTATACATGAGGAATATTATTAGGTCACTAATCAAATTATTACATTTGTGACATTGATCATGTGACTCTCTAAAGATGGTCAGGTTCTTGCTTACATTGAAATGCAAGATGCTCTTTGGATCATTCTTAAATCATGTATTAGTACTATATTGCCATTTTCTGGTATTTAGAAAATTAAAAAATTCATGTTTATTTTTAATTTCAACTTTTCATTCATATGTTATGCAGTTATGCTTTAAACATAATAAAAAAATTGCAATAGCATCTACACTAGGGGTCTGAGTATAAAGTTTGCCACTCCATTTATTTTTCAGCCATATATTCCAGCAATGATGCTACCATTTCTATAATGGCAAACTAACATCACAGGTTGTTGAATGTTAGTCTGACAGCTGATTTAAATTCAGATGCTGTCACTCACTGTCCGTATTCTCTCTCTTCTCTGGGTCTCTGACAGATGAATCCAGTCTGAAGATGAACAGTGTTTGTCACATCCCACAGACACTGGCCAGTCACTCTCTCGCTCTACAGGTTAAGCACCGGACAGAGACACATTCTGCAGACATGCTCAAACCAGATCCACGAGACACCTTCTACAAGAGTGAGTATTCCCAATGGTGTGTATGCAAATTCACAGATTCAGTTCACTATCCTCATTTGTGAATCATCCATTGACCTGATCGAACTTAGCCTCTAGGCTTTGCCTTGTAAAATAATTGATATATAACATATCATATTACACTAATGTTTAAAAGGTTAGATTTTTTTATATTTTTGAAAATCTCTTATGCTCACCAAGGCTGCATTTATTTGATCAGATTTCTTTCAATTTTAATATATTTTAAATTTTAATTTAATTCCTGTTATGGCAAAGCTGAAGAGCAGCAATTACTCCAGTCTCTAGTGTCACATTTCTTTAATTTTTTTATTAGTTTATTTGTAAGGGACCATGCACAGTTCAAGCCCTGTAACAGAGTTAGCTATATGGCTAATTTACATCTGTGGTCCCTAGGGAAGGAAAAATAAAAGTACAACATAAACAAACATTACTCACATAAAAACCAGAATACAAATATACAATATATAAAAAGGTCAATGATCACATATTTGATTCGCCTTCAGCCAAGTCTTTATGGACCTTTTAAAACTGCCAAGACTCGCACAATCTCTAGTATAATGTGGGATTAAGTTACACTTTTCTACTACAGAAAATGAAAAAGCTGATTTACCAAATTTAGTTTTCCTGAATTGAGTGTAACAGTCACCTCTTACAGAAGCCCTGGTGACCCTTACATTATCTCTGCAAAATGACACACATTGCTTGAGTGGGGGTGGTGCAAGATCATGTATCAATTTATACTTCAGGCACATGTCAGCAAAACTTAAAAAAACTGTCAAAGGTTAATAAGTTGTATTTTTTTCAATAATTTTTTATCAAGAACTTTCACCGCTTGTTTGTAAAGGGTACATAAGGGTTTTATCGTAGTCCCACCCGCCTGTGACCAGCTTGTAGAACAATAAGATAAATGTGAAAAGATCATCGTATGTAAAAACAATTTAGCTGCGGCTATTGGTAACTGGTGTCTTATATGTCTAAAATTAGCCAAATTAGCTCTGACACAATTGGACATCTTTTTTTATGTGTTTTTTAAAACTTAAGTTAGAGTCAATAATTAAGCCCAGATACTTGAAATGATCAACAATATGTATCATCTCTCCCATAATACAGATATCAGGCTGATGTTGTATAACATTCCTCTTGATAGAGAAATACATACCCACTGTTTTGCTTACGTTAAGAGTAAGACAGTTGAGAGTTAACCAGTCTGATACTTTGGTTAGATCTGCATGAAGTTTTACTGCGGCCTGGTCTCTAGTTTTTGCATGGGTATAGATAACTGTATCATCTGCGTACATTTGGATGTGGACTTCCGGGCAAGTCAATGGCAAATCATTAATATATAAGCTGAATAAAATTGGTCCTAAAATAGATCCCTGAGGGACTCCAATAGTGCAGTTAACAAAGGAGGAGCATCTATCATTAATCCTGGTGCACTGCTTTCTTGAATCTAGATAAGACTCCATCCATGTCAGGGCTTTGGAAGAAAAATGTAACTTTGACAGTTTAGATAACAAAACATTATGATTTACACTATCAAACGCCTTCTTAAAATCAAGGAAAACAGCCCCAACAACCCCTCCATTGTCAAGGCTGGATTTTATTTGAACGACAAAATAACAAGTAGCTGTTTCTGTGGCATGAAGTTTCCTGAATCCAAACTTTGTTTAATGGATAGATTTACCAGATGAACAATTGGAGGACAAAGAATGCTTTTATAATGCTTTTATACTTCAAAAATGCACAGTCACAAGCAAAAGCATCTTTAGCCTTTGAGTTCTTAAACTTGCCTAAGATTTTAATTATGGAAGATTCTGGCACTTTAGAGATGCTAAACGTTGGAAGATTGTCATTTGCTGGTGTAATGACCTTCTCTATTATACCAAAACCGTGTGCCAAATCTTGAACTGAATCTATAAAGTAGCTATTAAACGTAGCACATGATCATACATGATCCTTCAGAAATGACTTAATATGATGACTTGGTACTGAAACATTTCTATTGTGACATTATATCCAAGTGAAATGGCTTCTTGAATAAGAAAAAACAACCATAGGGTGGGACTTTGATTGGATTGGTTGGATTGTTGTCATTTGCTTTTGCTGTAATCTCATGTGAGTCAAGTCAAGTCACTTTCATTTATAAAGCGCTTTTAACAGTATGGATTGTTTCAAAGCAGCTTTACAGTGATCAATTACCGTAAGAGATTGTTTAGGCTTTACCACAGCTCTGGGATAATGTTATTGTCCAGCTAAAGATAGTCTTGATTGATTCACTTCCGTTGCGAAGATCATTAGTTATTAACTTAGGGGCCGCTAACATGACACCGTTCTGACAGAAAAAACCCTTAACGTGCCTGGTGTATCGAAAACGCACTCCCTGAAATAGGTTCAAAGGTGCAAATGATTATCTGTTTTCTCTGCGCAAACCTAAAAAATGCAAACCCGCAATAACTCAGATGTTGCGCACATGCGCATCACGTGTTCAGTCGATAGGTATTAGTGTTCGAAAAAATGCTGTTTTACAGATACAAGACACGTGACTTTCAAATGAAAGATTGGTATCAAAGAGCACACCCAGGTTCATAACCGACGACGAGGACTTGACAGAGCAGCCATCAAGTGTAAGACAGTTTTCTAGGTTATAATATCAAGTTCTTCTAAGCTATCCGGGATGCTGAGATGATGAAACTGATCAGGAAGATAATTAATAAAGCAATCTTTAGTGGCAGAAGTGTTAGGTCTAACATATTTGTAACACGGAGTCGGCTTTGCAGCGTTGGCTAAATGAAGTTTACACGAGACTAGATAATGATCTGAGATGTCATCGCTCTGCTGCAGAATTTCAACGGCATCAACATTGATTCCATGTGATAATATCAGACCTAGAGTATGATTACGACAATGAGTAGGTCCTGACACGTGTTGTCTAACTCCAATAGAGTTAAGAATGTCTTTAAATACCAATCCCAATGCATTTTTTCGTTATCTACATGTATATTAAAATCCCCAACAATGAGTGACAGGTTTCTGGATCAGAGAGGTTAGTCACACCCTTGTGCTGATCATCATCAGAGAAGAGAAGCGTTGTTGCAAGTGGGAGGGGGATTATTTGATTAGAAAGTTCTGACATTATATATCTTTACTTGTCCTGTAAGTGCCAGAACTTGGTATATATATCTTTTTTTGTTTATGATAATGATCTTGTGATAGAACTAATGTCTAATTTTGAAATGACAGTTCAATCAGCACTAAGTAAGCAGGTCTGCATGTTATGCTGCATGTTCATTCTAAACGGTCCATATGTGTTGACTTCTTTTCAGCATTCTAGCACTATTATGTGTATGTATGGCTGCAGTTGGTGAACAAAACAAGCAGCCATATATCTGGATAGACAGCGGGTTGCAGTTGTGCTTATGTTTAATTGCTAGTGTGGAAGCTTTGCAGTGCACTGGTAGGTCCATATGGTGGTGTAGATATAGATTGTCAGCTTGTTAGAAGCAACACCACGGAATATGTGACAGTCAGGACTGAGGTGCATTTAGTGGGTGTAAATGTGCAAGCTAATAGTGATGAATGGAAGCCATTGGGTATCTGTATGAAAACCAGCTAATTTGCTAAAATGTTTGTGCTGAGCAGCTATTTGTAACAGCTATTTAAACTGTCCCATCAAAATGTGTGAATTGTCCCATTTGATGACATATTTGTTATCCTAGTTCCCATGATAGATCGGTCCAGGCTGGAGAATGTTCTGCCATCTTGTGTCTACTCTCCTACGTATGTGGTGAAGGACTTCCCTATCGCACGCTATCAAGGCCTGCAGTTTGTAAGTAACATAGTCTCACCAAACACTCTCTTATGTTGTTTTATTGGCAATACTGCTGAGAGTTTGCTACTGGTTTTTAGCGGCTAGTTACTGATAAACAATTTAATAACATTTTTAATAATTATTTTTGCTAGTTTAGTTTTATAAGTAGGATATTGAAAACTTTTCATGAAAATGTAATGTAGCGGTTCTCAACCAGGGGCCTGGGACCCACTAGGGGGCCTCAGCACACTTCCGTAGGGGGCCACTAGATGGTTTAAAATTATTTTTTTAAACAAAGCAAACGTTAAAATAAACAGCTAAAAAGAAAGATACTAAAGATATAGCTAACTGATATCATATTTCTCATTTCAATTAGTTCCCTCAAAAACTGTCATACTGGATAT
Organism: Semotilus atromaculatus; assembly: GCA_031834385.1. Classification (NCBI taxonomy): domain Eukaryota; kingdom Metazoa; phylum Chordata; class Actinopteri; order Cypriniformes; family Leuciscidae; genus Semotilus; species Semotilus atromaculatus. The sequence continues at coordinate 7,188,728 of JAULUF010000009.1, read as the reverse complement.
ATGAGGGAATAATAAGCATAATTTCTAGACCTGAAAAAGTCATTGATTTTTTTTAATTCTTTAAAAATGTATATACAATATAATTTTCTAATGATGCCAAGCTGTGATTTAAATATATATAAAAAAATTTACTTTAAAATAAAACATAGTGAATATGACATTTAAAAATATATATATATTTTTTTACTTAAAATAACCTTTTGTGTAATGGAAAGTTTCCATGGATGTGAACCTTTATTTTTAAGGAATGTGTCACTCCTAGTTTCTGTACATGAGCAGCTTTGTCATTACACCCACAAATATCTTGGCCTTTGAATATTGTCTTGGACAGTGGTCCCCCAAAAAAGGTTGAGAACCACTGATGTAAATATCTCTTTTAAGATGTTTCTGAGCTTAGAGCAAACAGTGCCCTCTTTTGGCCATTACTGTTCAACACACTGGTGCATTTTTTTAAATCTCATGCTATCCAATTAAGAGTCACTGTTTTTAATTCTTCCAATTTTCTTATTTGATACATTTTTCCGTACCATTTTGGAAATGCATGTACCAAAAATCACTACCAGTTTTCTCTTATTCTTATGTGTTCTCAACCAGGTCTACCTTTCCTATGTATATCCCAATGACTTCACCAGACTTACCCATATGGAGAAAAAGAACAAATGCTTCTATCGAGAGTCCCCTGTCTACTTAGAAAAGTATGAGTCCCAACTGATCATGACAAGAAATTAGGCAATCAGTCAATATCTAAATACATACATAAAAAGGTAAGCATTTTTTTTTTATTGTCATATAGATTTGGCTTCTATAAGTACGTGAAGATGGATGAGGAGGAGGATGACCAGCCTGTTTTCTTCCCTAAACCTGATGGTCTGTGTTCAGCTGGGATCTTAATAACAGATAAGAATTCAGCAGCTGTTTCCTCTCTTTAAAATCTCACCATGACATCTGTAATGAGCCAAGCGACATGTGTGTTCCCAAGGTTCAAAATTAACACAGGCCAGACGCCAAATGTGAGTAGAAATGGGCTTTGAAGAGTAAATAAAACAGCTGGCCGCCAACTTTATTAGGATCATTACATGGTTTATGCTACACTATTAGAAAGATACCATTTAATTTACTGATACAAAGACCTATATTATGGCACAATATCAGATTTTCACTACACAATTATCATACCCAAAAAATTGTGGTAATTAATATTATTGTGATAGCTATAGAAATATTGAAAAACATTTATCTTTAACTTAATTTCATGATTCTCTTTTTTGGCCAATGAGTCAAACTCAAAATATGTAGGGAAACTTAGAGAGTTCATACCCATAACTGTAAAAATACTTGTTTACAGAATCAAAAAAAATAATAATAATAAATCCCTCACTGATGAACCTACTTTTTCTGTCTGTGATCTCCTTTGACATGATTTTGTGCGTCAGTAGCTACACACTGCGTCGTTGTTTCTGGAAGGCCTGGAAATTATAATGGTTAGCCGTAGATTTCTATCAACATCGAAACACATGTCACTGACTCTTTAATCATGTCATTAAGCAAATCTCATTTCAGATTATATGAATTATTTAAAGGGCATTAGTTTAATGGGGCTCATCTCTTCTGACAGATTTCCTGGAGGAGGAGGAAGGTGTCGACCCAGAGGAGACAATCAACTCCAGCAACCGGCCAGTCAGGAGGACCAGTCTACCCTATCAGATGTCAAGGATTACAGCCTCCTCAAAGCCTGATAGATTAGACACGGGTTCAAAGAGCCACATCTTACAGCAAGAGAGGCAATACAATCAGTTAAAAGAGCAAGAAAGGAGTAAAATAACTATAGGGGGGAGGTTTTATAAACACTCTCTGGTGGTGGATGATGAAATGACAGAAATAAGGCAAAGAAAGGCAAAGGGTAGTGCAGGTGCATTAGAGTCTCAAAGTGGGTCTCTAAATGAACAGACAGAAGCGAGCGAGGATCACGGGGACTCCCAAAAAACTGCACTGGTTCAGAAAGGCCGTTTTTTAACATGGCATCTCCCTGACACGGGACTGCCAAACAAGAGTAAACTTGGAGAAACTGTTAGTCCTCCTGTGAAGGGAAGATCCCCCTTTAAGCTTCCTCAAAAGTCCCCTCTCTATGTTTTGGCTAATAGGATTTTAGGTAGCGCAGGCAAGCCTGTGTTTGGGACCAGTGTGGAGAAAGAGGCTAATACCAACAAAATTTACATCACTAGACAACGTCCACCAGTAAGCAGACCAAAGCCTCCTGTGGAAGTGTTTCCTGGTGTCTTCCTTTATCAATCTAGAAAGACCAAGAGGCTTGTGGATTTAAGTTCAAAATGGAGGTCTTTAAAAACCCAAGCCACCGCTTCTCTCCCATGGCCGAACTTCTCCTTAATGGGGCATAAGACTTACACCCAAACTGCCCTGTTAAAGCACAGCCATCCTTCCTTGCCTACAGAGCCTGAGCCTCATAATAAGGGCTACCCTACAGCCTTCATATCAGATCCAGACAGCTTGCCCCCATCAAGTTCAGAAAAGAGAGGCGACCCTGGGCTAAACTCGTCTGAGAACAGCCGGCCTCCGGAGGTGCAGTCAACAAAGATCTCGGAAATGCCTGAGGGATCGGACATGGCTCCTCAGAGCAGGGGTCTTGAAGAAGGAGAGGTGTCCGAGTACAGTTATGAGGAGGCCCAAGTGAGGCCGAGTTTGAAAGAGGAGGCCATCAACTGGCAGCGCACCTTCAGCGTGAATCCTGTGGACTTTGAGCTGCTGAGGTCGGACTGGAACGACCTGAGGTGTAACATCTCGGGAAATCTGCAGCTCGCCGAGAACGAGGTCGTTGATGTGATCTCTCAGTACATGGAGAGGCTGAACGAGCGGAATGGGGGGTGAGCGTGTGCAAATGAAGATACTTAAAGGATGGTTCACTCAAAAATAACAACTCAGTCATTATTTAACTGCCCTCATGTTGGTTTAAACTAGTATGATTTTCTCTCTTCTTCAAACCTTTGAAGAATGTGTTGGTTAATTCTTTGTCAATCTGAACCTTTCAAAATAAAAGTGCACACTGTATTTATTTTTCACCATAAAAGATCTCCATATTAATTGGGCATTATACTGTACATAGAAGTTTTCTGAAGCTGTTCAATTGTTTTGTATGACAATTATTTTAGTTGTTGATTACTTCACCTTCGATAAACTGCTATGACTGGATCAATGAGTCAGGGAGTTTAACTCATTACTCAACTGGTTTGTGTGTGCTGAATCAACCAGTTTATGAAAAGAACCGAGTTAAAAGAAGAGTTTTGTTCACAAATTCGGACACCTCCCTCTCAAGCAAAGGCAGCGTTTAAATAGTCTTAAAGATACAGCAGGGGGAAAAAAAAACTTTTTATTACTATGAATAATTATACAGAAGGCATAAAATGTATTTACAAAATAAATTATGACTATTTAAGATGTTGACAACTTTACTTCTAATATGGACCACAGTGAAAAAAATGTTTTTCCCCTTTAAATATTTGTTTGGGTTTTTCCTGCTGAGGCTGCAACTCAAGTGTACATTTTGAACGCTCCAGCTGTTAAGCACTTTTTCAGTGAGTCGCTTTGTCAAATAACAAATGGGAAAGCTTTATTACCCATGACACAACTAGATTAAACATGATGTGTGGTGTTACAGTATGTGCTTATATTTTACATGCACATATTCATTGTCTCTTTGAAATTGACTATTTACAGAATCTCTGTCTCTTTTTCTAACTGTTCCTTCTTTTTGCCTCTCTTATCAGGATCTACACTCTGGTCCGAATTGTAAATGTAGAGAAGCGGAGAGATTCAGCCAGGGGCAACCGTTATTTGATGGAACTATTGTTGCTGGAGGGAGGAAAAAGAGTGGTGCGCCTATCTGACTACATCTATCTGCTGTTGCACCGCAGTCAACATGAGGAAGGAATTGAGAGCAGAGAGGGAAATATGCCCTTGTCCCACCATAGACCCTCCAAAAAACCTCCACCCAGCGGCTCCAGTACCCAAACACACAACACCACACTCTGGAGCACCAGCTGGGCCAAACCCCTGCTCTGCCAGCCAGCCATGTTAGAATGGAGACATGACGTGATGGTACACTTTGTTGTACCAGGTATTTATAATGAATAAGAATTCCTGTTTATATGCATTTTTGGGAAAGAGCACTGACTTTGTAAATGTTAATGATAATTTAAATTATAGCCATAATCTGATACGCTACAAATAAAACCCGACTTTTATTGATCAAGGACGTATTAAATTGATCAGTAATGACTTTCTATTTATCAGAATATCCAGAAAAAAAATTTATCCTGGTTTAAACAAAAATATTAAGCAGCAAAACTGTATTCAAGCACCAAATCAGCATATTTGAATGATTTCTGAAGGATCATGTGACACTAAAGACTGGAGTAATGATGCTGAAAATTCAGCTTTGCCATCATAGGAGTAAATTACATTACGTATATTAAAACAGAAAACAGTTATATTTAATTGTCATAATATTTCACAATATTCATGGTTTAACTGTATTTCTGAATACATAATAAATGCAGCCTTGCATTAAAGACTTTCATAAATATTGATAAAACTTACGGTTTCATAGCCACTCATCTGATTTGTCTTTTGTGGCAGTAAAGAATCAGGCTCGCTGGGTGCAGCAGTTTATCTCAGATATGGAGCTCCTGCACCATGAGACCAAGGATGAGAATTTCAGCGTGATCATCGTTGACTTCCAGAGTGATGACATGGATGTGGAGCAGGCACTGAAGGAGAGCACTGTACCCAGGTGAATACGGAGTTATTCTTTCCACTTTTATCTGAGCACCTGCAGAGCAGAGTCCCTGCATATATGTCTTCTAGAAGATCCCTGCCTTCATGTGAGTCCTGTTTTTACTCGAGAACCTAACCCTGTTTTTTCCTGTTCTTGGCTGTGTGTGTAGGTATGAGTATCTGAGACGTGAAGGGAACTTCGAGAGATCGTCTGGTTTACAGATGGGAGTGGACAACATAAAGGTAAGAAAAAAAAAAAAGATTTTACAGTATTTGTGCGTCAACAGCTGGTAACGCTTAGATCCACAGAAGACGAAGAGGATTTATTATGAACTCATAATAACAAGACAACAACTGAAACAGTGCGCTAGTGCACAGACAACAACCGACAATGACCTGAGGGACCAAAGGAACTTAAGTAGTGCCACAAACAAGGTTAATAAGGAGACACAGCTGAACTAAGAGGACTAATCACATCAGTAACCATGGCAACACATAAGTGGCACGGAAACTAGAGAAAGGAAATACATGGGACTGAATGAAAACAAAAACTGAACGTGACTGTGACAGGTATTATAAAAAAGACATTTTAACATTACTACATTTTTTAAAGTTATTGTGGTGCTCGTTAAAAATGTTATTTAATTACCTTTTAAAATAATGTAATTACATTCATTTTAATGGAAAGTGAAGATCTAACTCTTCCAGAATTAAATTAAATTAAATTCTTTAATTCTAGAAGGTATTTATTAGTGTTCCAAGGTGGTGTTTTAGTGTCTGCAAATCTTTGTCCACCTGACATAATGTGGAATAGTAGGTTAGTGTCTACATTGTGAAATAAAAAATGGTGTAGGATTTACTCGAAATAATTTTCATTCATTACAAATAATTATTAAAAAAAAACACTGAATTAAACGTTATTAAGATATGTAAAATGTACTACAAATATCTTTGTTTACACTGTACATTATGGAGAAATATGAGGTTTATGGTTGTATTTGTCCATAAATAAATTATACAGAACATAATGTAATTTATTTTATTTTTTTCAAAAAAAAAGTAATGTAAATGTGATTACACATATGTAACGTATTTAAACATTTTCTCCAAAAAGTAGGTTACACAAAGCATTGTACTTGTTGCTCGCTAACCCCAACACTGGTGATAGGTATATAACTGGTATAACATGTAATTTCTAGGACAGTCACAGCATAGTGTTCCTGTGTGACCTACACATCCACTTCCCTCACAATATCCTGGAGACCATTAGGAAACACTGTGTGGAAGGCAGATTGGCTTTCGCACCCATCGTCATGAGACTGGACTGTGGGAGCTCACCTCTGGAGCCTGATGGTAAGACATATACACAGACACATTTAGAGACAGCTGCTAAACACATTTGCTTAAACACCAGTTGTGCATAATGTGTCTGATTCTATTTCTCGCAAATCCTGTTTGTATTTAAATGGCTCTGTTTTAGACATAATGCCTATAGTTTACTTTGTATGTATTTGTGTGTGTGTGTGTGTGTGTGTGTGTGTGTGTCAAGTCAAGTCATATTCATTTATATAGCGCTTTTAACAATGTAGATTGTATCAAAGCAGCTTTACAGAGATAAACATATAATTTACAGTAAGGTAACAGAGATTGTTTTGGCTTTATAGCTGTTCTTGAATAATGTTATTTTCCAGCTAAAGTTAGTTTTGATTGATTCACTTCTGGCGGAATGATCATTTGTTATTAAATTAGGGCCCGCTAAAACGACGCCGTCCTCTCTAAACAGACTTTAAACGCGAACCTGTGATAAACAATGATGGTGTTCACATGCGCATTAAGAATTGATTCTATAGTTATGTGTGTTTGAATCTGTAGAGTGGGAAAGGGATCATCCATAGGGAGAGGCTAGTTGGCGTGTGTGTGTGTGTGTGTGTGTGTGTGTGTGTGATAATTGAGATAATTTTAGATAATTAAGTGTGAAGATTTTCTTATTTAAGTAATTTATTTAACCAGTTGTCTTTTACCAGAAGCAGGATTGATATGTGATATTAAAAGCTGATTGATTGAAATGTTACATCTGATTATAATTGCTAATTTATACGGAGACAGGCTAATTACATTTTTTTATTCTCTCAGTTGCTTTTGTCTAACATGTTTTTTTTTGCCAAAAACAAATGATGTTACTCAATTTGAATATTCAGGCAGTCTGCCTCCTCATGTGATCTCTGTCACATAAGGTACCACATGTGAATGCATTCTCAAATTAAATAGTTTTATACAATATATGCATCTAGGCTATGGAATGAAATACACATGAAATACATTAAATAAATGTGTTTAGAATAAATTTAATAAAACTAAGGTAATGCCACTGCCAGTGTACATTTATCTTATGTCTCCAATTTTCACACACAGGCTTTTGGGAAGTGAATGGTTTTGGCTTGTTTGGAATTTATAAATCAGATTTTGATAAAATTGGTGGGATGAACACAGAGGAGTTTAAAGACCGCTGGGGAGGAGAAGACTGGGAGTTGCTAGACAGGTAACTGCATTTTGTCTGTTGGGAATGCCAATTTGCTTTGGTAACACTGTGCAACAAGGTCCCATTACTTAACATTAGTTAATGCATTAACTAACATAAATTAACAATGATCAATACATTCGTTACAGTATTTTTTAAATCTTTGTCAACGTTTGTCAAATACAATTGTTCATTGTTATTTCTTAACTTGTTAGTTCTTAACATCTTAACTCGGGTCCATACAGATTTAACCATTATGTGGTCTTTTTTTAACCTTTTTGAACATATAAACTGCATATCTGTGCTTTTCTTTTTGTATACATTGCAGAATAAATACATGGATATAAAAGTATTGCCCTGGGAGCAAAACTCAGTAACCACTCAATTTTGTCAAAAGCTTTCTTAGAATGTGATCTGTCCTGTGACAGACAGGTGTGGCTTAATTAAGAATGTGAAGTTTAATATCTAATCAATCAATCAAAAAAAGTATGTGGTAACACTTTAAAGTGTCCTTGTTATGATGTAGTTATACATTTAAGTACTGATGAATATTAATGAGCTATAGAGGGTTATTTTAGCAGCATGTAGTTGTGCATAATAATTTATAGTTATTCCTGCAGTAACAATATGTAACATGTAACAAGGACATTGGAAAATAAAGTGTTACCAAGATTCTAAGGTCCAGTCTTGGTGTAATTACTGTTTTTTGCCTCTTTTCCTCCATCACATCTGCGCTCTTCTCTCAGGGTTCTGCAGAACGGACTAGAGGTAGAAAGACTGCGACTGAGGAACTTTTATCATTATTTCCACTCCAAGCGAGGCATGTGGAACATTCCTATTAAAAGACCATCTCAAGGATAAGAGAAGAGCACAGAGGACCCTGCTGTTGTTTCTGGCTGGCTGCCCCATGTGACGCTCTTACATTGGAATATGGCCCTGCCACACTGTATTTGACGTGCTTTGGACTTTGAAAAACAACATTTTACTTAAGGGCTTTGCCAAACTTTTAATTGATGAGTAAAACATGAATACATGAGGACACCAGGAGCTAGCAGTGGATAATTGAAGGCACTTGCACATGAGACATTTGTAAATGATTCTTTCCCAATCTTAGAATTGAAAAGAAATGTGAAGAGAAGGGGTTGTCCAATATTCTGCAGTTTGTCTCTTTATTTCAAACTTACTGAGTAGTTTAAAATAGTGGAGGTTTATTCAAAGTGCTTATTATAGAGGGTGTCAAAATATAAAGAGTACTAGACATATACAGTAATCCAGACAAGTTTTGATGAAGGGATAATTTCTGTGAAATTGTTTGTAGAGGATTTAGGTATACATTTTTCCTCTGTTAAAATTTCTTATTTTAAAGAATAAATAAAGTTCATTAAAATGAGTCTTGTTCCGATATTATTTCAGCATAGCCCTACTAACCACCACTCGAGGGCACACGTGCATCTATGCAGGAACCTTTCTAATAGTAGGCTATACCTCTTTCTGGCCCATACTAAATTTGAGTAGGAGAGCTGCTATGTATTGTCTATTAACTCGATACTAATCAGATACATTCCTTACTGGGTCAATTTGTTCCCCATTACAAGTAATGGCATTTAAAATGTATTTTGTTACGTTTTTTTTTTTAAGAAAAAAAAATCTAATAAAATCCATTCTGTGGTAGGCTAGATTGTGTTTAGATAGAATAAAAAATAATAATTAAAAAAAACGATCCAAAGGCCAAAACTGAATCTTTAGTAATGACCGAACATTTTTGTCCCAGTTAGAACCATCTCCTCACTTTACTCGAGCGCTGCATGTGTTTGATTGGCTGAGAGAAAGCTGTCCGCTGATTGGACGAAACTTTTCGCTGTTAAAAGTTTCTGTCTGAGCAGCAGGATTCATGTGGCACTGGATTGGCCATGAGTGCAGACCTTTAAACCAAGAGCCGTGCTTGGCGATGGACGTGCGTTAACAAGGATCGTGCCTTTACGCTGCATGTTTACTAACAAGGGAAGGAGTCCACCTCCTGTTAAGCACTAAATTGAAAAACGTGGAATAAATCACTTAAAAAATAGAAAGATATGGCAGCATTGAGCAATGCTACTATGAAGACTTTGGAGGATTTGACTCTGGACTCTGGATATGGAGCCGGTGACTCTTACAGATCCCTCAGCCTGTCCTCCTCCAAGTCCAACTCCCAGGCGCTCATCAGTTCTCCACAGCGGGGAAACTGGTGGAGCAACACGGGATCCATAAACAGCAGGAACAACAGCTGGGACACAGTGAACACGGTGCTTCCTGAAGACCCAGAAGACATCTTCTCCAAATGTCCGAGGTTACCAGAATTAGAGGAGTTCCCTTGGACAGATGAAGATATCGATGTGGTCCTGCGTAAAGTTGCTGGAGAGGGGCTGTCTTTCACTCCAGAGAGCGTCAGGAGTCTGTCAGTGCTTATGCGCAGAGCTTTATTGCGGATCTCCAGAGAAGCGCAGAGGCTGAGTGTTGTGCACTGCAGGTGCACGCGCTTCGAGGTGCAGAGCGCGATGAGACTGATCATGAGCTGGGCGCTGGCGGAAAGCTGCGTCTCGGCCACGGTCAGAGCCATCTCGTTGTACAGCATGAGCGCTGGAGAGGTTCTGCGCAAGAGCAAGTCCTCCCGCTGTACGCTGAGTTTGTCTGTTGGACGCTTTTTCCGCTGGATGGTGGACACTCGCATCTCAGTGCGCATTCATGAGTACGCGGCCATCTGTTTGACCGCGTGCATTGAAAATCTAGTGGAGGAAATTGGGCTTCGTGTGCTGGCGGTGGCGCGGAGCGGAACCAACATCTCACCAGTGACGGCTGATGCGCTCGAGGCTGCAGTCAGCAATGACGCGGATATATTTGGACTCGTGCAAAACTATGAACATCTCATCTGCGGGAAGAACGCCAATGGTAAGACAAATTAATCAAATATTAAAGTAGTTAACACTTCGCAGTCGCAAAGTAGTATTTTTGAGCCCTTTGGCCCTGGGAATTTTCAACGGTGGTTATGGATATAGTTATATTATCACACATTACTGTTGTTTATAGTCATCATACCACAAACGTGAATGCTGAGTTCTTAATAAAAGTTGCAAAGACTAACTATATCACCAGAATGTGAATTTACACACTTGACAACCACTGTAGTCCTTATTTTGCAATTTGAACAATACAAAACAAGAGTGCCATCAAAATTCATAGAAATGTTAGTGTGTTTATTTTTTTACAATTAACTACTTATAGAGCACTTTTAATTTCTGTTCAAATAAATACAATTGTGTTATAGTGTAGTCTATGGTATAACCTAAGTAGCCTATTTAGATTATACAGTTGTGCTCAAAAGTTTACATATAATATATTTTACATAAAAGATCTTTACATATATCCACAAGACGAAAAAAAAAAAAAAAAAAAAAAAAAGTTGCATTTATAAAAAATGACCCCATTCAAAAGATTACATACTTTTGATTCCTAATGCTGTGTGTCATTACCTGGATGATCCACTGTTTTGTTTGTATTTATTTTTTTATGTTTTTTCTTGGTCCCAGTCGTAAATTATCAAGGTAAGGACACACAGTATTAAGAATCAAAGGTATGTCATCTTTTGAACGGGGTCCTTTGTATAAATTCAGCTATTTCTTTTTGTCTTGTGGACTATATGTAAACATTTTTATGTTAAATATCTTATTCAGGACAGTATCCCTCTTATTTTGTTAAAATAATTAACATTTTGCAGATTCTGCAAGGGGTGTGTAAACCTTTGAGCACGACTGTATCTATAACAGCAAGCACCAATTTGTAACAAGTGGCTCTGCAACATAATTACATTTTGTAAAGTAACGAGCTCTCTATTGTAAAATTCAGCAAAATGATTCGTTATTATTTTGTTTGCATGTGTTATTTGATTTTGATCTTTGACAAAATGTCTTATTTTATTAGATTCTGAGTCTTTGAGAGGCACCTTGATCTTGGTCTCTGTGAAAATACTAATTATCTTTTCCACTTTCATCTAGTCTCAAAGAGGGATGCGCACAGCTCTGCATAATTATGTGTAAACAAATGTCAGAAAAGCGAGTCTCACCACAAGTCTGATCATTATGCATGACAACTCAAGGCCTAGTGAAGCGCTGCCTTTGGTGTGAAATGTTGAATACAAGAAAATTATATTTGCCCTCTTTTGGCACAAGTGATGGCTTATTAATCCCGTGAATACATCATTTCCTTTTTAATACTATAATACTGTAGATAATACTGATTAAATCATGGACAAACTTTTAATGTTTCAGACTTGACTTGCTACCTGTGTGGATTTCACTCACTTGCTGGTAAAATGGTAGCTTCTACATTATAAATAGGGTTTGGCTGTGGCTGTACATCCCACTGGTCAAACACATTTTCAGAAATGGACAAAAAGGCCATTGTTCTGCTCTAAGCCATGTATAGTTAGCTGTGGAAAATAAGCAGAAACAAGTGAGAGAGGCCAGAGTGAAAAGAATGGAAAGCCATCACACACTCTCCCTCTGGTTTAAATCAGTCTGTTGATCATCTCTGTGACAGGGCAGCCTTTTTAAGGCAAGAGAGGAAATGATGGTTTCATTTGCATGCCTTTCAGGAATAAAAGTAAGAGTTTATTGATATCCTGTGGGAATGAAATAGAAACCATCAAGCTGCCATTAAGCCAACAGCAGCACACAAACTACATACTATTAGGTAGGATAAATCAACACCTACTTGACTTTGTGCTTCTGAATGTGGTATCTATTAACATCTTTCCATGAGTGTTTTTTACTTTGCACCCTAGGTGTAGTTCAAACACCCCCTATGGAGGCATAGGCTTAGAAATGTATTAATCTGATTCACAGGCACACACTCAGCGTGATTGATGTGACAGTGCACTCGTGCTCAATCACCCATGGCTGGTAAGCTTGTGTTGCTCACCTATACTGAAATACAGCTGAACTGCATGATACTGAGGCTTAGAAACTCCAGTCTAAAGCACACTCAACACATATTTGCATACGCTCACTGTTAGTCGATTTTAAATTGTGTTCATCCTGGAAATCGAATGTTTGAAAACCCCAAATAGGCCTAGTTTTTTTTTTTTTTTTTGGTAGAGACTTGTCGAATGAGAGAAGGCTGCCATAGGCTTTCATGTCAAACACTCTTGTCTCACATGCTGAGCAGAGCCACATCTGGAACTGTTTAGTGCCGCACAGCTTAAACGACAGCAAAAAGGCCAATTTTCTGATGTGAAAGCTACTGTGGTCTTGTTCTATGGCCTCTATGCAAAAGTGCCTTGAGCAGATGGCATCAGAAGACTGAATTATGATGCATTCATTTTGTAGGTTGGCAGGTTTCCATTTAATAGAGAATTTGAGTTCTCATAAATTGTTTGTTTTTTTCAATATATTATTAGGTCAGCGAAGCAGAATGGTTTGTTGTTTTTAAAGAAAAAAATTACAACAGTGTTGTGGCAGGCCATAGGGAAAATCCCAGCTGAAAATATATACAACCCACCAGTGGCTGGCAGGGGGTGAATTTCTTCAGTTTTTTTTTTAACGAGAATCTCTTTAGAATGAGCAGATAATATTGCATAAATAGCCCACACATGTATAATTAATGATTCCTTCCATAACCAACTTCTGTAGTATTAAAACTAGATTACTAAAAGAACCCTTTATCTATTTGATAATTTTATCATCATCATTTTAGGTGGATGTCAACTGCAGTCACCGAAAAGCATTTACAATAAACAAGCTAATAATGGCCATTATGACTCAGCCATGCAAGATGTCAACCGGAAACACAATGTTAGTCTTCTAAAAGGAAAGCGATTGAGCCCTTGAATAAATAGTCTGATTTAATCTATGTCCCCACTTGGCTTTAATGACAGACAGGACATAAAAGAGCTGGTCAAATGAGGGGAAGCAGGTGAGACACAGTTCACATCAGATTTGCTCTCCACACCGTGAGAGCAGTTCCACTGAATGGGGTGTTGAGTTTTGGTCTGTGTGTGGAGCCTTGTAATCATCATTGGTTAATTATCCTCATAAAACTTTCCGCCCACACAGCCCAGTTTCTTTGAGCTTGACTACAAACCGCAGAAATTAGAGCATTTCCCAGCCATGGTCATTTAGAGAGTGTGTTTAGGAGGCTGAGTTCTTAAGTAAGATTGTAAGCTCTACTTTGCTTTGTCAAAAGTCAGAAATGTCTTCTGGGACTATTTAGAAGTAAAACTTTTATAAAAGAGAGGTCTCCCCTTTTTGTGTTCGCTATGAACTGATGCTGCTACAGGAAAGCTAGTATTTCACATGAGGTCTGTGCTCTCTGTTTCCGCATGTAGTCAATAAGTGCTATTATAAACATCGTTTTGAGGGTCTCACCTAGAGTGGACAAATGCTTTCTATAAGGAGAGGAGAAGGTGCCTTTCTAGAGCATGCAATGACAGCTGCTCTGTGTGCGAGTTGACCTTCCTCAACTCCCCAGCATGCCTGCCTGGACCCATTAGCATCTGTTCCAAAGAAGTGTTACTTAGTCTAAATTCAGGGTGGCCAGTAATGGAAGTTGCACTGCAGTGACTTTAGAATCAGTAATATTCAATCAAATTTCTGTACAGATGTAAAAGTTCACTCAAAAATGTAAATGCTGTCATATTTTGATTGACTTCCATTTGTATGGACAATTTTTTTTTTGTGACATTTCTCAAAATCAACATTGAAACTATTTTACATTTTGCCTAATTGATGGCTAATTCGTATGAATTCATAACCTCATATGATCTGCTTACATCCCCATTGATGGTTAGCTTTTGGAGTTAGGGATGGACATTCATGCTTATGCTTTTTCTAAAATGTGTACGTTTTCCTATGAATCACATTGTGAAAATTCATATGAAATCACCACCTCATAAAATACATCTTTTTCTCTTTCATGAGATCAGGTTGCTCAAAAAAACATATATTTTTTATGTTCTTCAAAAGAAAGAAAGCAAGAAAGTCATATACAACATAAGGGTGAGTAAATGATGTCCATTGTTAGGTGAACTTTCCCGCACTGTAAAAATTAATTTTGGTGATTTGTTATCACAACTTTTTATATTTTGTCAAAACAACTTAGATAATTAATGTAGTTCAGATAACATAATATTTTGAGTTTCTATTTATTAAACCAATCTCCTTTGTTGTATTAACTCAAATTTTTTATTTCAATGAACTCACAATTTTAAGGCAACCAGGTAACTTACTTTTATAAGTTAATCCAACTTTTTTTTTACAGTGCGATTTGTGAAATCTATTTCTGTTTAAAAGTCAAGATTCCTTCATTCATATAGCGCTTTTTACAATACAGATTGTTTCAAAGCAGCTTTACAGTGACACTAGGAAATGAATGCAACAAAGATAGTTTTGGCTGTACAGCAGCTCTAGAAGAAAGTCATTGTCTAGCTTAAGGTTTAATTGATTCATTTCTGTTATACAAATCATTAGTTGACTTACTAATTAAGTAAATCAACATAAAGTTGACTTACTATACAAATCATTAGGGCTGCTTAAACAACACTGTTTTGAAACTGGAAACAAAAAACTTTGAATGCGCTCTGGCCGTTAAATTAAACGACAACGGCCTATTGGTGGTTTCAGAATGCAAACTTTGAAGAGGGTTTCAGTGCAAGTTTTTGAAAACGGGTTTTGAAAGGGATACCGTTATCATCTCTGTGTAAACTTCAAAAACATGAATCTGAAAACGGTGACTGCATGCACATGCGTATTACGTGTGCATAGCTACTGCATTTGAATGTGTACATGAATCTGAAAACGGTGACTGCGTGCACATGCGTATTACGTGTGCATCTATAGCTACGGCATTTGAATGTGTATGTGCATGATGCGTCGTCTTTCTTTACAAAGTGACATTTGCTAGTTACTTGTCTGGCATGCATAATACTGCATTTTTAGTCATTTCAGCATATGCGTGTGAACGGGAATCATTTAGATAACGTTTTCATCTGTACAGATAAAAAAAAACATTTGTCGTGAAAAAATATATATAAATATATAAAAATTAATATAAAAATAAGCAGGTACGTTCATAAAGTGCACAAAATGCACCTTTTTATATTGATTTGAATTAAGAGAGGAAACAATTGCGGTTTAATTTACATCAAATGAGAGCTTAATGCATGTAGGAGTGTAGCATTTTATGATACAACATAAAACATTTGATGCGGCAGCTTCATTGTTTTGTTACAACAAAGATCTAATCACTTAGACTCACATAAAGAGCTTGCAATTGAAAGAAAATATTCCCAGCAAGCCCGGATTATCCAATGGGCATTATGGGCACGGGCCCAGGGGCCCATGCGCACTTGGGGCCCAAGCGAGGGGAAGAAATTTGTTGTTATTATTTTTTTACATTTCCGATAACGGAGCGTATTTTTGCACTAAGTTCCGCTCTTTCCAGCAAAAAGACGATCGCTACTAAATAGCTACAGTGGCGTAGGTTGTAGAGCGTGAGGTGCTTGAGAGGAGCTTTTGACGTGTTCGACCTGAGTTCGAATCCGCCTTTTGCCGAACTCACTCTTTTCCCAAAACATATGAGATTTAAAATGTATAGCCTAAGCCTAACATAAAGGTCTCTAGAGTTATATTTTGCCAACGAACTAAAATCGAAACCGTGATATTGCTTTGTGCCTTTATAAAACCGCACAAGACTTTAAGTAGCCAATAGGCATTCTGTTTGTGCTGCGTGATTTAAAGAGAAATGCGTTCTTTGCTTACACAATCAGCTTGGTGATCTGGTGTTTTCTCCAAAATAAAAGCTCAAGTGTTTATTTCTTGCAAGTGAAGAAATTAGGACAAAAGTATTGTAATTGTCCTATACTATAGTGTAATGTAAATATACTTTTGAAATATTAATTTTCATTTATACACTACATTTATAGGCTATATGGATTTTTCGTCATAGGAATAATTATATAAATCATTATTATTATAATTGTTTGGCATCCTAAAACACCAGTGATAATATAGACTGAGACTCTATACCATAACTAAAAAGATGTTTGAACCCTCTTTAATTTCTAGGTACAAGTCAATGCTTTTTCTTTGTTCAGTGTGCACAGTTCATGGGTTAAAGCCGGTGGAAGCTCTCAAAGTGCATCAGATTGATGCATTTACCCTTAAAATGTACAAAACTTTCTTGCGGGGGAGCATGCCCCCGAACCCCCCTAGAGGGACAGAGGTCCACCCAACATTTTACAAAATCCTATGGAAAAGAACCATCATTTATTAACTTTACTCCAGCATAGTACAACAAAGTTCCTTTTAAGTCAGTAAAACTATTAATGCCAAATTAAAATGTCCTATATATTAAAAACTAGCCTATTTGGCCTGCAAAAGGGGGGTCCTTCAAGACATTGTGCCCAGGGGCCTCTGAATTCTTTATCCGGCCCTGATTCCCAGTACCACCTCATTAATCCAAATGTAAAAACTAGGGGTTTTACACATTGTTAATGTTCAAAGAAGGTACCTTGGAGCTTTTCATAAAGCACAGAAAATGCACTGAGTGAGAATACACTGGGGAACACCACATGGTCTTCATACCTCCTGACAGCCCATAAAAACTCACTACTAATCAGTCATTTTATGAATCCAGTCCAACTTGAGTTACTCTACACTTCTCTGTTCCGACTTTGACCGTTTAAGTAGGTGTCAAATAAATGTTTCAGGGGATTGCTGTTTGAATATTACCATTTCTGTTAGCTTGTGTGAAAATAATGATCTTTGCTGAGGATCTTTTGTAAAACTGAATTAAATGTGATGTAATCAACACCTTGTTGAAAAGTCGTTTCAAAGGGCTATTAGAGGATAATCAAGCATCCAAATGGTTTTCCTTGAGTGATGTATGCAGTTTTTTCACCACAGATTGCAAGTTAATCAAGTGTTTGTCATCACAGCTATTACAATTATTTAGCAGTATCTGTTAGACTTCAGTCTCTTGACACCCATGTTTTATGGATTAGCTCTGGATGATTAATGTTGTAATGCTGTCTCTCCTCAACTTATCCCATACTCACCAAACCCTCCAACTTTGATTAATATTGCTGTCTGACAAGCTAAATTACATTAAAATCCTACTCAGTGATAACCCCTTTAGTCTGCGAAGGCTCACTGAATAGTCTGTAAGTAATTAAGCTATCATCAGAAAGATATTTTGTCCTCCGTTCAACCCCAGATCAGGAAATCCACTCTAGAGCCATGACATGTTTTGAAAAACTGCTACAAAAATACTTTGCAATTGAAATTACTGCCTCCATGGAAACTGGCTCAGGGGTTTATGGGTGAGAGAAGCGGGCAGATGGAGATCCTGTATAGTAGTTACTGTTGTTCTGCTTTTTCCATCTTTCTCAAGAATGAGGCTTCAGAGTGAATTCTTGGCTTTAGATTGCAGCTCTCAAACGGGCCGCTCTGAAACTGACCAGGCTGTCATTCTGTTTTAGTTATGGCTTGAGGTGGCAAGTGGTGTCATGGGGCTAAACTGAGAGGTTGTGATCAGTGACCCGTCTGTCCATCGCAGAGAGCTCATTCATAAATGGGTTTATACTTCAGTTAGTGGAGCTTTTCTGTCCCCTTTTCTGATACATGATTCTAAAGAATAAAATGCTCATTATAATAATTAAAAAAATTTTTTACACAAGTGTATTGCATCCAATGACCAAATCCCTACACTAAGAGAATGTAACAGAAATTGGGGGCTCCTCTGGGATTAGAACCCAGGACCTCTCGCACCCCAAGTGAGAATCATACCCCTAGAATCTGTAATGCATTTACTAAATGTGTTGAATCAGGAAATGCCTATGTTCCACAAATGTTACATTTTCAATTCAGTAAAATTTTTCAAATGTTTTATATTAATTGCATTGCATTGTAAAATAGCTTCAAGATTTCAAGTAGTCAAAAGTGCCCCTAATTGTAGAATTATTCTTATTCTTCGAAGCTGACTTGAATAAGGGATGTTTTGCAGTAGTATGCCAGTCCTACTGAATTTGAGTATGTGAACACCTGGAGTACTAGCCCCTTGCCAAGATCTGTATAATGTTTATCATTATGAAGACTGTTAAACTCAAGGAGGTTCTCCTAGAAGATTTTGTTGCACTTATGTTACAGTTGACAGTAGAAAAGCCATATGCTTTATGAGCAGCCAATTATATTGCAAAGTTTATATTGTTTTTTTGGATATGTGTAAGGGATCCACTGGAGGCAAGTTGTAGCAAGAACCCAAATGCAGTATTTATTCAAACAAACATAATACAAGATCAAAACATTACATGAAACAAAACCGTGGACATAGACTTACACACACAGTGGTTACAGGAAACAATACTTGACAAAGACACATGGCAAACATGAGGGCTTAAATACACAAGACTAATGACAAGACAAGGGACACCTGTGAACAATGAACAGACGATTATCCAATGACAAGACACATGGCAGGATCACATGACAAACAGGGAATCACATGACAGACATGGAACATGACATGAACAAACCAAAACGTGACAGAGACAAGACCAAATCGTGACAATATGTCATGCATTTAAAATTCAAATAAACATTAAATGAAATATTAAAATAAAAGTTTCATGATGCTGAAAATATATTGGATTTATTACTTTCAAACTCTTTTATTAGGTGATTTTAGAAATAAAACAGCATATACAAGTAGGCCAAGTATAAGAAGTAAACCTTTTGACCTTATTTCCCTGTTGACTGGAATTGTAAACCCTTGCATTGAGTGGGGGCTGTGTCTTAAATAAGGAGCTGGATGCAGGAAGTTGTTATTATTATCTGGTCGGCCCTCTGAGAGGGGAAATCTTGGCAGAAATGGTCCGTGTGCACAGTCACACACAACTAACAGGGCACCTCCCCTTTTACCACTTAGAGATAGCAGTCAACGCTCCATGTCCTCAATCTACAGGCACTTCCAGCACAGCACCTAGTTACACAAGGGCCGATTGACTCTGGCTCTTCAGCACAGTTGTGCCATTGTGCCCTGTGTAGAATGGTGGTGTTGTGGTAGCGTGTGACTGGACCACTGTGTTCACACACCATATTACCTTGGCAAAATCAGGCAAGGAAAATAAGTTGATCACTCGTATTTAAGCAAATTAGTGTGGCTGCATTTGGGTTTGCAATTGAAAGGTTTCTTTCAGCACTTTCTTAAGGGATTTGTTCTCTGGTGATGAACACTTCTGAACTAAATAACTAACCAGTTCTTAAACAAATGTATATTAATTCTAAATATAGAACAGTCTGAATGTTATCAAAGCCAGGTTTATTGTCATGTTAACACATTTCAGAGCAATGGAGTAAAGCAAATTGTATCAGTCAATATTTGGATTTATTTTTTTATTGGATTTAATGCATGCTCATTTCCAACTGTTTTTATTAAAATTTTTCATCATATAACACAAATAAATGCTTAAGCAAACTCAAAATTACCATAAATTATAATGATATGATGAACTATTGTTTTGGTAGCACTTACATTGTTTATTAACCTTTGATTAACATACAACTTTTGATTTCAATAATGTATTAGTAAATGTTGAAATTAACTTGAACTTAGACTATTAAATGCTTTTGTCTTTTCAATGTTAGTTTATGTTAACCTATGTAGTTGTAACTAATGTTTACCAATTAGTAAAATACTGCAAAATACTGCAAATAGCATACATTTGTAAATTTGGTAATTGGACATGATATAAAATACTGTAATTGTTGATTTATTGGGTTTATATCATTGTGTGATTTTTTTAATTTTTTTTATCTCTTATATCTTAAAAGATTAAAACCAAAATCAAAACAGTTCTCTGTTACTCAGCCCTGAGTGTTTTTGTCATTCAGTACACATCTGTTTCCAGTGGAAGCCCTTAACAGTCTGGCAACCTGACAACAAGCTTTCTGTTTCACATCATAATGCATTTTCAGTCATGAAACTATAATATTAGTCATAAAACTAAAAATATTAGATGTGTCTGATAGAGTTTTAAAAGAAGATACCATATTAGGCTGAAATCGTTCTGGTTTTATGATGGATTTCTACCGTATACACATGAACACATTTAGTAGAGGTCAAGCTTGGAATCACTTCAGTAAATGTTGCTGCTCATCTCATTTAAAGTGTATTTGCTGCCACATAGCCCCTAACCATGTCTCTTCCCGGCTTCTCTCTCTTTCATTGGCAGCGTAACTCCTGGTCAGGCCTATCACACTTGTATGGATTTCCCAGTCTCCCATCAGTGGTGTGTGTGAGCTCAATTTCTCTCCACATAATGGCAGTGCACACGCATTCCCCTCTTCCTCAGTCCACAATGATGGTAGCAGATGAGAGTGTATGTGTGCGTATATGTGTCTGTGGGAGCGTGCGGCTGCCTATGACGCATGCCATAGCCTCAAGGCTGCCAGTATAGACACGGCTAGCTGTGGGAAAGGGAATGGGTGTGTTCAGGATAGAGGGGTTTGGGTCTGTGGGTCCACAGCCTGACCAGCTGCATCACACACCCTGTGGCTCACCCGTACCCATATACAAACCCATTTGGCAGTAGAGGACAGGCCAAACAGCTACGCTGCTCCTACACATGCAGACCTGCTTTAGATTAAGGGTCTCTATAAAGACATATTTCTGTATTTTCAGCTGCACTGTATTAACTAATAACTATGATTTGTTGCACATGTAAAATGAGCTTAACTAGACCAGATTACCTCAGTTCAGGGGGCATGTGTATGTGGTTATAGACAGAGTTATATTCTGACTAGGCTCATTACTACATACAGTATGTGCAAAAACATATTTCATATTTCCACATTTGCTAGTCGGTGAACAAACAGTCTACTACACTGTAAAAATGAATTTTGATGATTTGTTTTCACAACTTTTTATATTTTGTCAAATCAACTTAGATAATTAATGTAGTTCAGATAGCATAATATTTTGAGTTTCTATTTATTAAACCAATCTCCTTTGTTGTATTAACTAAAATTTTTAATTTCAATGAACTCAAAATTTTAAGGCAACCAGGTAACTTACTTTTTTAAGTTAATCCAACTTTTTTTTTACAGTGAGTTAAACAAACAGTCTTAAGAAAGGCCTGTATGAGAGTACATAATACATTGCATTTAAAAATAAGCAAATTGAGCCAAAAGGTCCACAATCCAACAATACGTTTGGAGGAGTTTACCTTCCAAACTGCATCATATACCATATCATATCAATCATATAAATTCAAATCATATATTTGTTTTCTTTTCAAATATATATAAAAATTCATATTTCTGTTATGGTAAAGCTGTGTGAGCCTGTGTCATATGAACCTTCAAAATGATCATATGCTGATTTGGTGCTCAAGAAACATTTAGCATTATCAATGTTGAAAAAGTTGTGCAGCATAATAATTATTTGGAAATTACATATATGCCACTGTGACCCATCCACACAGTTCTTTTTTCAATTTTTACACTTGATGGTATTTAATTATTTATATGGAAAATTATTAAATGCATACACGCACAGATGCTGTTCATGGAATTTATAGTATTTATTTGAATATCATTCAGACAAAAAACTGCTATTCTCTACTCTGAAGATCACTCTTTTGTGTTTAGTAGGCAGTGTTAGCACACCAAGCTGAGAATCTGCTGCTGTAGCATTAACAAAACATTGGCAGTGGTCGAGCGAGGCCATGGTTCACTCAACTGCACAAAGTGGCTATACAATGAGTTTGTTCAACCAAATTGCTGTAAGATAAATACTATTTTAAAAAGCTTTCTCAAATAGACCAGGTATTCAACATCTGGAGAGATATTTTGAGTCACCGTGGCACAGATGAATGTGCATACTGTACCTCAGGAATGGTTTATCGTTTAGCTTTAAGAAGAAACCAAATCCAAACAAATCCCTCATTTGATCCCCTTCTGATACCCAGTGAAAGAGAGATCCAGGGGTAAGGCATGGATTTCAAATCAAATCAAAAGCCAAGCAAGCACATATCCTGTATTTGGGTTTGATAAATCAGCTGCCAAACATATGATCTGCTCATTAATTTTACTGACTATCAACTTGCACTTTGTTTCTGAAACATTGGATCTCTGCATTCAAGATTTTTTTTATAACTCTGTAGGGATTGATAATCTTTATAAACTATACTTATGCTGTGGCGAGAAGAAATAGATCACCCTTCTGTTGGGAGCCATAAACGGCATTCAGCATGACGGCCAATGTGCCAGTGTTAAACCAGCTGCACACTGCATGATTTGTAATAGTATCAGCTTTACGATTGTTTCTTGTCAGTCTGTACGAACATGATCGCAGCTGTAAGCCATGTCACACTGTAGGATCTCAGAAAAAAGTGGAGAAGATGTATGTGGAGCTAGTGGTGGTTTGTTGTTGTCGCACTTATACCGTCATCAGGTTGTGTGCTCCTTATGGTTTTTGATTATGGTCATAGTATAGGAAAAACCACACTCCAGAATAGTGCCTCAAAACTTCTGTCACTGGCAGAATTTCATCAGAGGTCAAATATGATCATAATCATCATTAATCTGCTGTCGGCCGAACATGTCAAACTATCGATCAAAGACTACAGATTTTTGCCTATAGGGTCTGAGAAATCTTTTAGGATTCTCAAAATTAGTCTCAGATGGCCAAATTGTGGTCAAAATCATACAGGCTTTAGACACGGCTGAAACATATCATGCCACTAATTATTGTACATTTTAATTAATAATTAATCAGCAAAAGAAATTAATCAGCTACAGGAATCTAATGGACACTTAGAGACAGTTAGCAATAAGACACAGCATTAATAATTTAGCGAGGAAGAAACGATTAAAGAAAGGATAAAGAGCTATGTTCCGAGCAGAGGAAATGATGACTTACCACACTTCCTCTTCTTATCTCTGTCAGAGACACAAAAACGATGGTCTTCCCATAATTGAGAGTTGTACAACAAGACTGACGCAAGAGTTCACGTTTAGAGACACATACGATAAATGAATCAAATACTAATGAATTGTTCGATGCTGTTCTGATGATTTAATCTCATGGAATCTGTTTATGTGTAGGTGAGCTGTCTCTGCCTGCCCATTTCAGTCCGTATGCTAAGGGTCCAGACTCAGCGGTGGAGAGCAGAGAGAATGCCTATGCACAGCTGGAGCTCAGGACGCTGGAGCAGGCCCTGCTGGCCACATGTGTGGGCAGCCTCTCGGAACTCAGTAAGTTACAAGCCCTTCAGTTCATATTCAGTCCTTTTGAAAGACTGTGACAGTGTACTGTGTATTATGTTTAAAAATTTTGTAAAAAATTATACGTCGTTGTCATATTACTAGGTATAAAAAGTCATTAGACATTTAACAGTTGTGGTTCTGAATCTGATCCTAAACCTATTCTTGGAACTCAGTGAGTGACTGCAGTTCTCTTTAAGAATCAGGTCACCCAAAAAGCACTTGTTAAAACTTTAATGTCGAAACACTGTCGTTGTCCATTTTTCATCTCAGTCTATTACTGTCCAGTGACATGCTATTTTTGCACGATTGTTTTTACATGTCTGTAAGACAGAGAGAGACATCTGTACATTTTAAGTGCCACTCTTCTGACAAGTCGACATTGCAGGCCTGCCTAGGGGGGTTTGAGCGCCTGAACTGTGGGCAGTTTGTTTACGTTGCAGACCGCGGTTCAGGATGAGGGAGGGGGGCCGCATTCACCAGAGAGGGAAACACGCTCTCCCTTAGGGGACCAGCAACACTCCTGCAGTTGTTTTGCTGGTACAAGAGCACCTTCTGTTTGGGTCAAAGGAGTAAAAAGCAACTTCTTTATGCTTTATGATTGCAGACACTCAAGCAATCGTAAAGCTCCCTTTGTTTAACTAATGTGCACAAGTGTTCATTAAGGTCCGTGTGTAGACCATATGTGATTGATTGCTTAGATTGTTTCCCACACCTCTTGATTTCTTTTACATGTTAGCTGTTGTTTAAAGTTTAGCCACCTATAGTTAAGTACAAAAGCAGTATTTCCAGTCAAGGATAAAATAATGCATCTCCACTGTTGCTGTGTTCTCTCAGTCTCATCTCTTTCCTAAATGATGCTTTCCACATATGGATGACAGTGTCCCCTGACTTTACTGTAAGCTGCTCTGTCTAATGGTCAACACAGACTTTAAGGAGTGTGTCTGTCCTCATCATATCTTCCCCTCCTTTGGGGAGCAGCTTGAGTCTGGATTTCTGCATTGGGAGGCAAAAAGAGCAGATTTAATGTCCCTCAGAGTAATTTAGAATAAAGCTCCTAGACGTTTGAGTTTATCCGAATCCTCTTCCATTTCCACATTTGGACATAAAACAGATGGGTCTGAAGATATATTTTGCTATATTGAAATATGCTTTGTGTTGTGTGTTGTCAGCGCTTTTTAAAAAATAAGACATATTTGCACTTGGCTGCACAATTACTGTCTTTAGTTTATGGGGTTGAACTGGAAACACAGATGGCTTTTCTACATCAGCAGCACATTGTGATTTTGGTGCAAGTCTACTTTCAGATCTTAATGAATTTATTGCAGGGTCCATTTGAAAGGCATTTATTTTTTCTGCATGCCAAGATACTATTTGACAATATGACCCTTTACACAGAATTTGTGCTTGAAGTTCAAATGTATGTGTGTGTCCTGCAGGTGACTTGGTCTCCCGTGCAATCCACCATATGCATCGTTTGGTTTCAGCAAGTCCCAGTCTCAGTCCAGGACGTCCTCTCTGCCTGCAGCCCATCTCCTGGTCTCCAGACGCTCTTCACACACTCTATTACTACCTACGCAGTCCACAGATGGAATCACTGGAGAACCCCAACCTTGAGCCACCCAGAATAGCCCTCAGTAAAGAGAGGTGAGATCAATGAGCCAAAACCGCTTTTACCCATTTAAGGCTCATAAAGAGCCAAAGTCAGGAGACAGAGGTACCATTATTTTGCCATCACAGGATTACATTTTAAATACAAATTTAATATATATATAAAAAAAATATCAATTATTATAACAAAAACAATCCTATTTCATATTATTACTATTTTTACTGTTTGTTTGATGCAGCCTTGAGCAATTCTTTAAAAAACATAAAAAAACCTTATTGACCCCAAACCTTTGAAAGGTAGTGTATATTAGATTTCTATGCAAGCATAATGAATTAGTCGTCCTTGACTATTTTAAGTGCATTTCTTGTAGACTCATTTGTCCATTCCTCTTCTGTTTTTCTATCAGTATTTAAGTTGTCTTTGAAAGTAGCTTTTTCCCCTATAGATTAGACATACTTAGAATTTCACCTTCAGGTCTGTCCTAGTAAGATGAGTGGCTTCACTCTGTGTGGACACCTTGCTCTGCATTCACGTCAGATAATGAATACTAATGTGTTTAGCAGGTGGACAGTTACGGTTGTGAGCATGCTTCAGAATCACAGCACTCCTGGCACACATACTAGAAGGAGGAAACCATAGAGGATTTGTTCTGTAATATCACACTGATTTGAATTGCAGCGAGACTGTGTCTGTTGAAGATGGCAGATGTTGTTATTCAAATTGTGATTAAGGCTTGTTTGTGGTAATAAATGACAGGATTGAAAGAGGCTGTGGCGAGCCAAATCAGCAGCCTTTGTAATTACACTGTCCTCTTTTCTCTCTGATCCAGTTTTGTGCCACTGTTGATCTCCGCTAAAATTGGCTGGGTTTGAGCGTGTTTGTGTGCGTGTGCATTTTGGCGAGGAGAAAGACGATGAGAGATGTTGGTAAATAACTGAGTAATGCCATGTCTCTCTCAGGCCATTTCCTCTTCTTCCTCCTCTGATGGAGTGGATGCGAGTCGCTATGGTCCATGCGGAGCATCGACGGAGCCTGTTGGTGGACAGTGATGATGTGAGACAGACCGCCCGACAGCTTCTCCCTGGACTGGACTGCGAACCTCGACAGCTCAAGTAAGATGATCCTGTTGCTTAAATGTAAGAGCATAGTGCTGGCAAAATTAAGGTGAAGGGTTTAATATATACATACCGCAACAAACATGTTCAATATCTACCCAGTTAACTTTGTACTTTGGCTCTCTATCTGTGAAACATATTTTTTTACTCACACTCTTTAAATGTAATTAGCTCCAAATTCACTCTCTCTCCTTCTTTTTTCTCAGGCCAGAGTGCTGTTTCACCTCCTTTAAACGTCTAGATTCAAAGGCTGCCACAGACAAGTTTAATCTGGATCTTGGCTTTCGCATGCTCAACTCTGGCCGCACTGATCTGATTGGCCAGGCTATCCAGCTTCTGGGCCCAGACGGGGTGAACACAATGGATGACCAGGTGAACCCATAAAGACTAAACTTCTGAATTTCTTTTTTTTCCCCCAGGTTGGAAAGCCGTATACTTGACTCCATGTTTTTTTATGTTTAACTCTTTCTGTGTGGGTATGTAGGGCATGACTCCACTGATGTACGCCTGTTCAGCAGGGGATGAGGCGCTGGTGCACATGCTCATTGATGCTGGGGCAAACTTGGACATAGCGGTAAGGACACTGTACACGTTCAGTCACATTCAATCTTTTTCACCCATGAGTATCCAACCCGATCTCACGGCAATTCATACGAATTTTACGAGTTGGACAATTCATATGAATGACCTACCCCTGACCCCGACCCTAAACCTACCCATCACTGGGGTATAGACAAAGAGTGAGGTCGTACGATTTAGCCACCTTTACTCACTCATACGAATTGGTCGTGAGATAGTGTTGATCTATAACGGGCCATCCATTCCTGCTCCTAGAAGGCCAATGTCCTTCCCCAACACATTTGCCTGGAAGTGTCTATTAATCCTGAAGGCTCTGATTACCTAGTTTAATTAGGATTGTAGCTAAACTCTGTAAGATATTGGCCCTTCAGGAGCAAGCAAGATTGAAAACCCTTGATCTATATCTTACAGGTGCGCTCATTTCAGGTTAACATTCTTGAATGGATGGTTGGTTTGCAGTAACGTAACACTCTGGGAACTCACACATATGCAGTAGAATTTGGTTGTTTACCAGGACATATTTTCTCTCTCTCTCTCTCACACTTTGTTGTTCTTTTCAGGTGCTCAACTGTTCACCAAAACATCCCTCTGTCCATCCCGAGAGCCGCAGTTGGGTGGCCCTCACCTTTGCAGTGCTGCATGGACACATATCTGTAGTACAGGTGAACCTGCACACTAGTTACATGTACAATCATGTTACTGTATGTAGTAATTTAATAATAGTGTATGTTATTAATGTTCATTTTAAAAAATTACTTACAAAAGAAGGTTTATGTTCAGATCTATTGTATACTATACAATAGTATATGTTAACATTGGAGGAGTATCATGTTAAATGAACTTTGTTTGGCCTTCCAGCTCTTGTTAGATGTGGGAGCAGATGTGGAGGGCACGGCCCTGAGAAATAGCCACCACAGCTCAGCAGAAACACCCCTTCAGCTGGCATCTGCCGCAGGTGGGAAAAAACAGCGCAAAGTCATCCTTATCATGTTTTCTTTAAAGAGTTACGTTTGAATGTTCTCCCAATAAGGAAAACTATAGCAGAGGCTATTTGTAGTGTAAATATTACTACTTCTATTCAAAAGTATATATATATATATATAAATAATCCTGAAAAAAAATGACAGTTTTACAAAAATATTTAACTGTATTCAACATTGATAATAAAAAGAACTGTTTCTTGAGCAGTAGATCGTTATATTAAAATGATCTCTGAAGGATCATGTAAGACTGAAGACTGCTGGAAATGCAGTTATGTCATCACAGGAAAAAATTACATTTTTAAATATATTAAAACAGAAAAGCTATTTTCAATTGTGATAATATTTCACAATATTACTGCTTTTTCTGTGTTTTTGATACATTTTTAAATCTTACTAATCTTGCAATGCTTCATTAGAAACTGTTTTAATTGTGTGTGTGTGCACGTTTTCAGGGAACTATGAGATGGTGAGTTTGCTGTTGTCCCGCGGCGCTGACCCCATGCTGCGGGTGCATCTGACATCATCACTCTATGAGGGCATGAACTGCTTCAGTCATGCTGCAGCGCATGGACACAGGTACTGACCCCTCACAAACACACACACTGATCAAGATCAGTGGTGCGATTTCATTATAAACGTATGTATTGAATATAGTATTTCCCCCTAGGAACGTGTTGAGGAAGCTGTTGAGTCAGCCTCAGCGGCTGCAGGAGGACGTTCTTTCTCTGGAGGAGATCCTGGCAGAGGGAGTAGAGGAGCAGGAGAAGCAGGGAATAGAGGACAGAGCAAATGCAAAGTCTGTCTGTTCTCCACGGCTGTGTAAGGCCCGCATCAGAGCCCTGCAGGAAGCCAGTCTGCACAGCGCCGAGCACGGATACCTGGACGTCACCATGGAGCTCAGGGCACTGGGTACACATTTACAATAAATCAAAGAAAATGGACAACAAATTGAATTAGAGATGGATAAACAGTGAGAGATTGTTGCAATTTTCTAGGCACTCATAGGGCCAGGGCTCACCAGGGGGGCCTCAGCAATTTTTAAGATAACCAAAACAAGCAGCTTTGTCACCATTATAGGAGAAGGACTGTACCAGTAGTTTTAAAAGTAATATTTGTGATTTTAGTTAAGTAGAAACATGTTTTCTCAACCCCTGATATAAACACTACTATTTTTATTTTTATTAATTAATTAATTTTGAAAAGAATTTACTACTTCTACTTAGTAAGGCTAAGATCTGCATGATTCTGGATAAATTGAGAATCACATTTATTTTGGTTTCAAGCAGAGATCACGATTCTCCAACGATTCTGAATAGACAACTAAACAAACTGACATTTAATTTACTAGAGGTTCTGTCACGACAAATGTTAATTGCTGCAATCTATTTGAAATGTTTAATGAATCTGCCTAGTGAAATTAAATACATTAAATTGTATGGCCCGCAGCCTACACTGGTGTTTAAATTATGAAATATTACTGTTTTTACTGTATTATATAAATGCAGTCTTGGTGAGCATAAGAGACGTCTTTCAAAAACATAACGACATACAGACCCCAAACTAACGAACGGTAGTGTATAAACACATTTAGAATGAGTAAACAGTTTGTTGTTCTCTCTCAGGAGTGCCGTGGAAGCTGCATGTGTGGCTGGAGTCCGTGCGCAGTGCCCAGTTCCAGTCCAGGACTGAACTCATGCTTTCTCTCCTTAAAGACTTCACCACTATTGGGGAAGAAAAATACTGCGAGGAGCTGCTCTCAGAGGGTCTTCCACTCCTCTTCTCCATTATCAAAACTAGCAAGGTAACCCTGACAAAACAATCGCCAAAACAACATGTATATGTTAAAAATGTGATGCTACATTTCGAGAATTATCAGTCAAGTGAAATATTGTTTGTCCTTATGTTCTTTTCATTCAATTCAGAGTAAGGACATCCGTAAGCAGCTGGCAGTCATCTTTAGTCACTGTGTTTGCTCTACAGCCGTCCCATCTATTCTGGCAGTGAAGGACACACCTACAGCTCAGCTGGGTAATGTAGATCACCACACACCATACTTTACTTACACCTACACTATTGGTCAAAGGGTTTGGGTGGGTCACCATTTTTTGGTCACACTTTATTAGGGTCCAATTCTCACTATTAACTAACTTATGAACTATGACTTCTGCCTCAATAAACTCCTAATTACTGCTTATTAATAGTTAGTAAGGTAGTTGTTAGGTTTAGGTATTGGGTAGGATTAAGAGATGTAGAATAGGGACATGCAGAATAAGGCATCAATGTGTGCTTTATCAACAGCCAATATCCAGGTAATATGAATGATAATAAGCAACTAGTTAACAGTGAGAATTGGACCCTAAACAAAAGTTGTACCGATTTATTTTTTATTTTTGAAAGAAGTCTCTTATGCTCACCAAGGCTGCATTTATTTGATAGTGCACTATTATGGAAAAAAACTATAATATTATTACAAGTTAACTGTATTTTATTACAATAACTAATTTATTTCTGTGATGGCAAAGCTGTATTTTCAGCATAATTCCATAATGCAGTCTTCAGTGTCACACGATCCTTCAGAAAATATTCTAATATGCTGATTTCTTATCAATGTTGAAGAGAGTTGTGCTGCTTAATATTTTTGTGGAAACCATAATACATTTTTTTTTTTTGGATTCTTTGATGAATAAACTTTTTATGTCACGTTACTGTCACTTTTGATACATTTAATATATCCTTGTTCAATAAGTAAAAAAAAAATAAAAAAAGAACCTGACCCAAAACTTTTTGAACTCTTCCATGCTGTAAAAAAGTACCAGTATCATCTCACTGTATGCAGCTCAGCATCAATAATATGATATCATATGACGTTAATAAGTACTGTGTCACCCTCGCAGATGGTCATTTTCTAAATAACGCTGAGATGTCTGATGTGATATTTGTGGTGGAGGGAAGGCCGTTTTATGCCCACAGAGTTCTGCTCATGTCTGCTTCACAGAGGTATTACTCAAATTGATGTTACATGCGTTACATGTTACATGCCTTATAATCAGTTATGTGATTGGTATGCTGTAATTTCTTTTAAGGTTCAGAGACTTGCTGGGCCTCTACAGGAGCAATGGCACAACAGACCACATGGCCATTGAAGTCACTGACATAAAATACAGCACGTTCCAGGTAACTAAGAAACCTTGACCTAAACATACACAAGACAAACATATGCCATGTAAAATGTATGAAGGTGTTCGTATGCCAAATATACCTTCATAAATGGCTTCTAAATGGTTATTTCAGATGATGATGGCACATCTGTATTGTGGAGGAACAGAATGTTTAGACGTGTCTGTGCCTGATTTGCTGGAGGTAAGAAAAACATGTCATGCCGCACATATACAATACTGTTTAAATACATTTCTGTAATTAAATGTAAAGACTTGGCATTAAAAATTAGAATAAAACATGTCAAGTTAAGCTGAGATGCATTACGTCATATCCTGTCCAGCTTCTGCCCGTGGCACACTCATTCCAGCTTCCAGTTTTGAAGAGACACTGTGAAATCCTCTGCTCAGAGAGAATAAATCTCAACAACGTTGTGAGCGTCTACCAGACTTCCAAAGTATGTACATACAGCTTACCTGAGCATATTCATTGTTTCAGTGTTCAGTCTTCTGATGTCATCTGTGTGTTGTTGAGCAGGTGTGCGAGGCAGTGGGTCTGGCAGTGTTCTGTGAAGGCTTTTTCCTGCAGAACATGGTGGATCTTCTGGACTGTGAGCAGTTTGAGGAGCTTCTGCTGGGTTCTGACTGCAGCACTGCACTGGATCCAGATGCACTGGATGGGCTTCAGGCAACACTAGCTTCAAGGCTGCACTCCCTCTGTGGGCCACGTTGAGCTTGTGCGCATGAGGGGAAAACATTTGAAATTACAGGTGTGGTTCACAAAGCTCAGATTTGCAGGCAGGCAAGTCCCATACCAATACATTGTTTAGAAGATGGTTTTCCTCCAGGTGGCATCTTTGTTATTACTTTTTTTTTTTGCCAGTGCCAGTGTTTTAATGTATTGTGTGAGCTATTTATTATATTTTATTAGACTTAAATGGTAAAATAATGTATGAAACTGTTTCCTAATATTTTGCTTTGTTCATGGATTATGAATTTAAATGTGGATTGACGAGGTGTTTGATCATACCTCAGTACAGATGGGATTGACACTTTTTTTTTTTTTTTTTACAAGCTACATGCTTCTGAAAGAAAGTTATGTAAACTGCAGTATTAGCGCCCTCCAGTGGTCAAAGTGTCCTAAACCTGCCTACAAAGATTTATCAAAAATGTATATAGTAGTATTGTAGATACTTTTGTATTCTCATATCACAAGTGTAAATATATTTCTAATATGCAGTTTGGAAATGGTACGGAGATATCTTGGGATCAATACAAATAAATTATTTGATATAACATTTTTCATGCAGCAAACAAATGGCAAAAAAAAAATAAAAAAAATAATAATTTTTGAAAAGACAAATAAATGTGAAAAATACATTTGGGCTCTGATTGTTTTTCTTCTTCTTATGGAGTAGGCAGTAGGCATCGAAAATCCGCTAGGGGCAGGTCCCAAAAGGGAGCAAATGTCCATAGACCCCCATGTTAAAATGTCCGTTTTCACAGCATAAATTCATGTTTTTACAGGTTGGTCCCATGGACTTTTATTGTATTTTTCGATAAGTTCCGAGTTTCTAACTCGTTTTAAAAAATGTTCTAACTCGTTAGTTTAGATCGTATTTAGATATATAATGTATGACAAATAAGGGCGTGGTTAACTTTGATTGACAGCTTGATTGACAGCTGATAACGGGCTGCGGCGAGTGGAATTCCTGAAATTTGACGTCTCGGCCATGATCTGACATGACATATCATACCACCTCTGTATCCTTTCTGAACATTTGTATTGAAATATTTCCAAGATGGTGCCACCCATACCCCCCATAAACGGCCTTAAAACCGTTCTTCAGAAAGTCTATGGGTGACGTCACAGACGGTTTGTCCATATTTTTTGCAGTCTATGCCACAAAATGGCTTGCCTTTCATACTTTCCCATCAAATGATCGTGAGCGTCATCTTCTCAGTTCTTGAGCATATGCGTCGTGGCGCTCTCGTGAACTCACAGAAGAAAATGAATAGTTGAATAAAGTTGTTATTTTTGTTTGTTTTTTTTGCGCACAAAAAGTATTCTCGTCGCTTGATAAACTTAAGGTTGAGCCACTGTTGTCACTTGGACTATTTTAATTATATTTTTACTAACTTTTCACTTAGTCAGCAGAATAAAATTACTTAGAAGGCCATGAAGGAGTAAGACAGCTCTCAGATTTCATCAAAAATATCTTAATTTTGTTCCGAAGATGTCTTCGAGGGTTGGAACAACAAGAGGGTGAGTAATTACTGATTGAATTTTCAAATTTGGGTGAACTAACCCTTTAAGGATTTTCAAAATCGTCATCTGATTGGTTGAATTCTACAGGATGTCCGGTAGACTTGTGTGTCGTATTCATTAACGGTCCGCCTAGAAACAAAGATGTCATGATGCAAAACTTTCTAATGGAAGAAGAATGGCGTAGAGTTTACATCTGACAATGAGCGCTCATCAGGATCAACTAAACACTGGATTTTCAAAAGTATGTGAAGTATGATTTTCCGCAAGTAACATTTTTTACCATATGCCTCAGAGAAAAACACTATTTTGTCAAGTGGCTAACATAGCATAATCAGATGCAGCTTTATTTTTTAGTAACAGTAAAGCAGCATTTTCTCCGTCATTCAGTATGTCATAAAATGAATTGCATGCCATTTAGCAACACAAGCCATCCACCATTTATTAATATGATATTCTCATATCGATCTAGCTTATTGCAGCAAGTGTCTCATAGCAGCCGAGTAACATTATAAAATAATTTTCAACAGACAAATGTAAAATATAAAACAGTGCTGCATCTCAAGGCGTCATCAAGCTATGCCTTTGTTTTGAATAGGTGACCACTAGCGGTGAAAAACTACTTATTGTGCCTTTACCAACAAATACCAAGAGTCAAGTATAGTCACAGCCTCAAGACGTCATGCTTGTGTCTGATGCATATGTATGACGGAGACAATGCTGCTTTACTGTTACTAAAAATAAAGCTGCATCTGATTATGCTATGTTAGCCACTTGAAAAAAAATAGTGTTTTTCTCTGAGGCATGGTAAAAACATGGTACTCAGAAAATCAAGAAAACAGGCGATGATCTGTCTTAAAGAGACATAAAGCTTCATAAAGCTGCTGCTGTGTTTTTAAAGGTAATCAAACAACAAATGACAAAGAAATCACTCACTGCTCTTGACTGAACAACTTTTTTAACTTTAATAAAAATGAATCTATAGCCTATTTAATTTATACAGTGGAGGTTAGACCTACCTGAAAAGCACTGTTTGTTTCATTTGTATCTTTGTTCTATTGTATTTATTTGTGCTATTTGTAATTGGATTATTTGTTCTTATTTTATTACTGACAGTTTACTTGTCTTTAATGTTTTAAATTTACATACATTTAGCTAGTAGTTTTTGCTGTAGTATCAAAATTGTAATTGAGAATTGTAATATTGCCCAAACGGGCCAGTAGAAAAAATAAATGCTGCTGAAGCAGCTCTAAATATGCCCTGTGCTATTAAGTGAAATATAAAATATGATAGAGCAATAGCATGAACAGCGAAAGTAACAGAAGCTTGAACAATACATTTTAACATAATAAATAAAAAAGCATGAAAATAACTGAAGGAAATGCATATTTGCTAAACAAATTAAACCAATGATAATGATTTATTTTCTTTTGGTTTCCCTAATATATTTCAAAATTACAAATGCAATGAAAATACAGGTATCGTTATTGGCCAGTAACTAAAATGAAAGTATCGGTATCGGCCTAGTTCTGGGAAAAAGGTATATCGGTGCATCCCTAAAAAGATTTACTATCCCATGAGGCCACGGGAGAGGATTTTTGTGACCTACCATGCAACCGACGTGGTAGGTCATGTGATAAGGGCAACATGGCGAATGTAGTTCATTCGGATTACATTCATACTCATACATTTTTAAGTACCTACTCGAAAGAGAGTATTTGATTTTGGACACAGTCAGGCTCTATGCTGAACGTCACATGAATGAGGTCAAAAACAGACATGACTCTCTTTGTCTATTTAAGTATACATTGTATGTATATTATCATATGTATGCATGTCAAACCAGTTGGGTGGGTAGCTGACAGATGTGGGGTTAATGTAAAAAATCTGAAAAAATGAAGGAAATGCAAAAATGTGTTGCAACCGTCCCCGCTCTCGCCTAAAAGAGATTTATTTGAAAGGTACGTTTATTGTATTACTAGTAGTCATACAGCCATACATTTACATATGGCCCATATTTTATTTGAAAACAATGTCATAAAAGCAACTCTGTGAATTCAAATGGAATTATTTCTCTTAATTAGCCTATAGGGTTTAAATGAATAGCGAAGATGTCTGAAATGTACATCTAAGTCATGAAATTACTGAATAATAACCCCATAAATGCATACGTTTTAAATAAAAAAATATATACATGCAACTCTGGGCTTTTGTGCCAATTCCTACCTTAAGCAGATTTCATTTTAAAACAATGTGTATTCCACAATCTAAAACATTAATGTGTCCACAAATTCCTCATTAACAAATAGAAAGAAAAAAAAAAGAAAAAAACATTAAAAACTCCCCATAATATAACGTCAGAGATCACTATTCAATTAACCTCAAATCTGTTTTGACTAACAATCTTACAAATGTTGATATTCAGATGAAATTACAAAATAAAGAATAATAACATGTATCCATTCATCAAATGTGTATTTTGTGCCATCTTTGGTCAACAGATTACAAAAAAGGTCTTAATTTTGCCCCATCTTACCCTACGTTGCAGAGATAAGAGCAGAAAACAGCAAACACACATACAACATCCCAAAGTCAATGGATTTATTTCCGTTGCACTGAAGTTGTTCACAGTAGTTACAAGGGGATACGTTAGCGGCGATTCTATTTTTCCCGCTCTGTATTAATCAAATCCATGATACATTACAATCCAGCTCTCCCAAAGTACAAAATATGAAGGACAACAATGTGTATTGCTTAGATTACATCTCCACTTATTCTCCACACTGTATGTTCCCATAAGTGATCATGTGTTATGACATCCCAGACCCCCAACCCGAGAGCATGATGCAGTAGAGCATGTGGCGAGAAAGCGTTCACAATAAGGGAGATGAGAGAAAAACGATAAACTGAAAATGAAGGCATGAGAACAGGGGAAAACAAGTCGATGATGGAAAAGGAGAAGGGGAGGAGAAATTGAACATCCACAACATCATGCAAATTAAAGCCGAATGTCGGACATGCAATACGAGAGATAGAGTCAGGAGCAGCAGGATCCCCTTGATGGTTTTAAGAAAGTAATTTGCCCAAAGTTGTCTATTTACAACATGTGATTTGAGCTCGTCCACCTGTTTTACACGCACAATGAGATGAGTGACAAATATCAATACTTCAGTATCCCCCACCCCACCCCACCCCACCCTAAAGAGGCTAGTCTACATTCTTAAATTACCAGTAAATAATTTAACATATACTACAAGCTCTTTAATCTGGTCAAAGCCGGGAAAGAAAGAGTGCTTCATTCACAAAATCGGATAAGTGTCATCGTACACAAAACACAAGATCCTTCAAACAATCTGACGAGTCGCCCTGATGCAAACAATAAAATCTTCACCAGCTGGTTTTGTAAATAGTCCCCAGCTGAATAAATTAAAAAAGACAAAAAACACATAAATAAGTTAGAAAAAAAAAGGTCTCTAAAAAGGTCTCTGAATCCCGCAGATGTTTATCAATAAAAATTAAACACAAAATAAATACAAATTTAAAATTGACATCCTTGAATACATTAAGCATAATTGTCATTCAAATCTAACATTTCATGAACGCTACATGAGAAAAAAAAAAAACAGTATGTGGCAACACAATTCATCTAAGC
Source organism: Semotilus atromaculatus (assembly GCA_031834385.1). Taxonomy (NCBI): domain Eukaryota; kingdom Metazoa; phylum Chordata; class Actinopteri; order Cypriniformes; family Leuciscidae; genus Semotilus; species Semotilus atromaculatus. Next base: position 7,151,765 of record JAULUF010000009.1, on the reverse strand, counting down.
AATGTCACTCATAGACATATGTTACATAAGGAATATTTTAGTCTGTACAACAGAATAGATCATTTACTCTGACGCCCCCCTCCCTACCCCATATCCCAGTCCTCAGCACCCACTGAAGTTCTCCCCATCATTTTTCAAATAGGTTCTCCAAATCTTGTACAGCAATGACACTTGAGTTCATAAAATGCTTTAAATTCTTCATTTCACAAAAAAAGACTACAATGAAAAGAATACAATCCAACAACGGTCCTCGAGGGCAACTCCTCAAACACGTGCGTTATGATGTCCAGAGTCCCATTCTTCATTTGTCCTTTTGTACCGATGTCCTGTATGTACGTTTGTGTGTGCATCAGCAGAGAGAAGGAATAGGATAAAAGACGAGCAAGGATTAAAAAAAAAAAACAAAGAAGAAAACCTGAATGTTTAAATAAAAAAAGATGAATTGTTGGTTAGCTTATTGAGAATTCATAAACATCTTTATTTTAAGGCTCCACTCCAAATCCATGGACATGTGTGGCTGTATGTACAGTAGCTGCAGGAGGAAAGAGTTGAGGAATAGGATGGAACGGCTCTTGTTGGTGTTTGGGGTGTTTAGATGCATCAGAATGAGGAGTTTCCCTCAGCGGCTTGTACTGAACTTCCTGTGTAATGTGCCCTCCATCAATGTGCCAAACATTGAATCTTGTGCAAGAGCAGGACTTGGGCTTTAACACGTTTTCTGGATAATTCCTGGTAGCAGAAATAAATAAAGGCATCATAAAACAGAATTTAACGAGACACTGTGAAGACAAAACAACACTGGAGAGAAAAAAAATATATGTGTCTGTATGTGCCTTTTGTAAAGTGTCGGGTCAGTACATACAGTACTTCAATATTCATTCCATTATATAAAAACTTTGTAGAGGCTTGGATAAAACCAACTTGAGTCAACAACATCCTTTCAGTAGTCACATGACTGGATTTTTTTTAAATTTTATTTTAAAACTAGTAATCTAGTATTTCTCCAGGTTTTAAGGTTGTTCCTGTGTCCCAACTGATGGTGCCATCTTGGCTTTGTCTTGGTCAGATGGACATTTGGAGTCATTAGGCTCAGGCTCGTGTCTCTTGCTGTTGGCATGCTTGGGCGTGCCGGGCGGATGGGACACCTGCCCGTTCTTCTCGTCTGAAAAGAGCTGTTTAATTACGTCAAAGAAGTTACTCAATGGGCTGCCTGGGTGCACAGATGGGAGAAGAGGAGAAGAACAAGAAAAACAAGAAAGGAGAGAGAGAGAGAGAGAGACAGAGAACAAATACATGAACAATGAGGATCACAGACGAGGCAAGGTGAGATGATGAGAGGCAGGATGAGACTGCATAAACTGGAGACAATAAGCCATATCTGACACGGATACAGCACACATCTGCAGGCATGTTAACTGTCTGACAGTACAGCTGTATTACTGTTCAAAGGTCTTATTGTGGTCGTGAGAATCTGTGGCTGAGCAGTCTCCATCTGATCTGTGATCTTCACTGGATGGAATGAAAACGAATGTGACTGTTGATGCATTACAAAAAAATACATCTGTACTGATGAGGTTTAGGGATTCAAATAGTGTGTGAATATACATCAATGAAGAATTTAGCAAATACTGGCAATTTTATATGGTAGACTATATAGTATACATTAGGGGTGCACATATGCATTGGTACACCTGACAATGAAAACTGATTGAAGTCTGATTGAATAATTTTTTCATCGACCAATCGCATCATGAACGCCGAGCCGAGTGCGCTGGATTCCAGACAGTTCAGTGCACTTGGCTCGGCGTTCATGATTCGATTGGTCGAGACTGTATTCGCGAAGTGGACTATCTTTATAAAATATCTTCTTATTAAACTTACAACGTTCTCAATGCTTCAGTTTGCAGGTAGGGACCCTCATTATGCTACCATGTTTGTGTTGGGCTATTTTGAGCCTTGTTAGTGGTATTAACTAGCGATTTTTTTCTTCATTACTCTATGCCCAATTTACTTGCGTTATAAGCTAAACAGTTTTTAGAGATAAAACTCTTTACATTCAACAATCATGAAAACAAATCTCAGAGAACGGTAGACTATGTACCAATGTGTAATTAGACCAAAGGTTCATTTTGCGCCGGAGTTGTCCTTTAAAAGAACCAGTTCAATAATCATTTTTAGCTAAACGGAATCATTTGATGAATCACTGGTCACACTGAATTTGTTTGATTTACTTAAAAGAACCGATTCATAATAGTCTTTTGTTCAGAAATTGGATATAAATTAAGTATCGGGTCTACACTGGTTTCTGTATGTTTCACTCTGTAGTGTTGTTGCAGCGGCCCTGAATGATAACTGCAGGAAACCCTGTCAGAGTATGTTAGTACAGTGTTCTGTTCATAGCAGCAGAAGAATGCATGTTGAAAAACATCATGAAAATCATTTGGTTCCAGAATTTATTTTATTTTTTAAAGGAACTAGACTTGGTCCCAACTCTACTCTAATTAAATATGTCTTCATTATTTAATAATTAAAGGGATAGTTCAACCAAAAATGAAAATTAAGTCATTAATTACTCACCCCCATGCTGTACCAACCCCGTAAGACCTTCGTTCATCTTCGGAACACAAATGAAGATATTTTTGATTAAATTTGAGAGCTGTATCACTCCTCCATAGGCTTCCTAAGGGATTGAAACTTGACGGCCCAGAAAGTCATTAAAGAAAATGTTTAAATATTTCATGTGAGTACAGTGGCTCAACTATAAGTTTATCAAGCGACGAGAATACTTTTTGTGCGGAAAAAACAACAAAAATAACGACTTTATTCGACTATTCCTTTTCTTCCTTGTGGGCCTGAGACGTGAGTTCAAGAGATTTCCATGACGCATGCGCGAGAACTGAACAAGTAGCAAGAAGTAGTAGAAGAAGAACGTCCTCTTCTCAGTTCTCGCGCATGCGTTGTGGAAATCTCTTGAACTCACGTCTCAGGCCCACAAGGAAGCAAAGGAATAGTTGAATAAAGTCGTTATTTTTGTTTGTTTTTCGCACAAAAAGTATTCTCGTCGCTTGATAAACTTATAGTTGAGCCACTGTACTCACATGAAATATTTAAACATTTTCTTTAATGACTTTCTTGGCCGTCAAGTTTCAATCCCTTAGGAAGCCTAAGGAGGAGTGATACAGCTCTCAAATTTAATAAAAAATATCTTCATTTGTGTTCCGAAGATGAACGAAGGTCTTACAGGGTTGGTACAGCATGGGGGTGAGTAATTAATGACTTAATTTTCATTTTTGGGTGAACTATCCCTTTATCCCTTTAAGAATTGTGCAAAAACTGACTGAGCTGAATGGAATCATGAACAAATGTCATGATGTATTGCATGACTTAACCATAATTGAATTCAAACATTGTCAAGGGATATATTTACACCCTGGTACATATACAGCTACATATATTCATGCTAAATTCATCATTGAAATGCAGTGGTACAAATTGTTGCAGATTCTGAATACACCTGACGGACGGTTCAAAAGGATTAACTACACACCCTATTTGACACCAACACAGGCTTGCAAACCATCACCTCTATTTCCAATTTGGCTGAGTAGCAGCCGCGGCCCCGATAACACAGGCTATAGCATGGCGGAACGTGGCCTATGTGAACACTAGAGTAGATTGCCTTAGTCCCAGAGCTTGTCTCCGAGTCTCTCAACACAATCTGGACTCCTCTCAACATCATGACAGGCTGCTTTACCACAGCCTAAGAGACTCTCAAAGAGACATGACAGATGTGGCAGCTTTGAGACACTCAGGACACTGCTTCAGCATTTCTACTGTGAGAAATTGCAAATGTTCATTTCTGTCTAGATTTATGCTGGGTAAACCATTACAGATACAGAAAATACCAGTCCAGCATTGCTATTTTTCTCTTATGGGGAATGTTCTGAGCTGCAGTGAAATACACTATATGGACAAATGTATTGGGACACATGCACCTCTAAATGATCGAATTCAGTTGTTTCAATCGGACCCATTGCCACAGGTGTATAAAATCAAGCACCTAGCCATATATATACAGGTCCTTCTCAAAAAATTAGCATATTGTGATAAAGTTCATTATTTTCCATAATGTAATGATAAAAATTAAACTTTCATATACACTCACCGGCCACTTTATTAGGTACCCCATGCTAGTAACGGGTTGGACCCCCTTTTGCCTTCAGAACTGCCTCAATTCTTCGTGGCATAGATTCAACAAGGTGCTGGAAGCATTCCTCAGGGAGTTTGGTCCATATTGACATGATGGCATCACACAGTTGCCGCAGATTTGTCGGCTGCACATCCATGATGCGAATCTCCCGTTCCACCACATCCCAAAGATGCTCTATTGGATTGAGATCTGGTGACTGTGGAGGCCATTTGAGTACAGCGAACTCATTGTCATGTTCAAGAAACCAGTCTGAGATGATTCCAGCTTTATGACATGGCGCATTATCCTGCTGAAAGTAGCCATCAGAAGTTGGGTACATTGTGGTCATAAAGGGATGGACATGGTCAGCAACAATACTCAGGTAGGCTGTGGCGTTGCAACGATGCTCAATTGGTACCAAGGGGCCCAAAGAGTGCCAAGAAAATATTCCCCACACCATGACACCACCACCACCAGCCTGAACCGTTGATACAAGGCAGGATGGATCCATGCTTTCATGTTGTAGACGCCAAATTCTGACCCTACCATCCGAATGTCGCAGCAGAAATCGAGACTCATCAGACCAGGCAACGTTTTTCCAATCTTCTATTGTCCAATTTCGATGAGCTTGTGCAAATTGTAGCCTCAGTTTCCTGTTCTTAGCTGAAAGGAGTGGCACCCGGTGTGGTCTTCTGCTGCTGTAGCCCATCTGCCTCAAAGTTCGACGTACTGTGCGTTCAGAGATGCTCTTCTGCCCACCTTGGTTGTAACGGGTGGTTATTTGAGTCACTGTTGGCCTTCTATCAGCTCGAACCAGTTTGGCCATTCTCCTCTGACCTCTGGCATCAACAAGGCATTTCCGCCCACAGAACTGCCGCTCACTGGATGTTTTTTCTTTTTCGGACCATTCTCTGTAAACCCTAGAGATGGTTGTGCGTGAAAATCCCAGTAGATTAGCAGTTTCTGAAATACTCAGACCAGCCCTTCTGGCACCAACAATCATGCCACGTTCAAAGTCACTCAAATCACCTTTCTTCCCCATACTGATGCTCGGTTTGAACTGCAGGAGATTGTCTTGACCATGTCTACATGCCTAAATGCACTGAGTTGCCGCCATGTGATTGGCTGCTTAGAAATTAAGTGTTAACGAGCAGTTGGACAGGTGTACCTAATAAAGTGGCCGGTGAGTGTATTTTAGATTCATTGCACACCAACTGAAATATTTCAGGTCTTTTCTTGTTTTAATACTGATGATTTTGGCATACAGCTCATGAAAACCCCAAATTCCTATCTCAAAAAATTTGCATATCATGAAAAGGTTCTCTAAACGAGCTATTAACCTAATCATCTGAATCAACTAATTAACTCTAAACACCTGCAAAAGATTCCTGAGGCTTTAAAAACTCCCAGCCAGTTTCATTACTCAAAACCGCAATCATGGGTAAGACTGCCGACCTGACTGCTGTCCAGAAGGCCATCATTGACACCCTCAAACAAGAGGGTAAGACACAGAAAGAAATTTCTGAACAAATAGGCTGTTCCCAGAGTGCTGTATCAAGGCACCTCAGTGGGAAGTCTGTGGGAAGGAAAAAGTGTGGCAAAAGACGCTGCACAACGAGAAGAGGTGACCGGACCCTGAGGAAGATTGTGGAGAAGGACCGATTCCAGACCTTGGGGGACCTGCGGAAGCAGTGGACTGAGTCTGGAGTAGAAACATCCAGAGCCACCGTGCACAGGCGTGTGCAGGAAATGGGCTACAGGTGCCGCATTCCCCAGGTCAAGCCACTTTTGAACCAGAAACAGCGGCAGAAGCGCCTGACCTGGGCTACAGAGAAGCAGCACTGGACTGTTGCTCAGTGGTCCAAAGTACTTTTTTCGGATGAAAGCAAATTTTGCATGTCATTCGGAAATTAAGGTGCCAGAGTCTGGAGGAAGACTGGGGAGAAGGAAATGCCAAAATGCCTGAAGTCCAGTGTCAAGTACCCACAGTCAGTGATGGTCTGGGGTGCCATGTCAGCTGCTGGTGTTGGTCCACTGTGTTTTATCAAGGGCAGGGTCAATGCAGCTAGCTATCAGGAGATTTTGGAGCACTTCATGCTTCCATCTGCTGAAAAGCTTTATGGAGATGAAGATTTCATTTTTCAGCACGACCTGGCACCTGCTCACAGTGCCAAAACCACTGGTAAATGGTTTACTGTGCTCAATTGGCCTGCCAACTCTCCTGACCTGAACCCCATAGAGAATCTGTGGGATATTGTGAAGAGAAAGTTGAGAGACGCAAGACCCAACACTCTGGATGAGCTTAAGGCCGCTATCGAAGCATCCTGGGCCTCCATAACACCTCAGCAGTGCCACAGGCTGATTGCCTCCATGCCACGCCGCATTGAAGCAGTCATTTCTGCAAAAGGATTCCCGACCAAGTATTGAGTGCATAACTGAACACAATTATTTGAATGTTGACTTTTTTTGTATTAAAAACACTTCTTTTATTTGTTCGGATGAAATATGCTAATTTTTTTAGATAGGAATTTTGGGTTTTCATGAGCTGTATGCCAAAATCATCAGTATTAAAACAATAAAAGACCTGAAATATTTCAGTTGGTGTGCAATGAATCTAAAATATATGAAAGTTTATTTTTTATCATTACATTATGGAAAATAATGAACTTTATCACAATATGCTAATTTTTTTCGAAGGACCTGTATATAGCATGGTACTGTGATAGGATGCCACCTTTGCAATAGGTTTGTGAAATTTCATCCCTGCTAGATTTTCACGGGTCAACTGTAAGTGTTATTATTGGAAAGTGGCAAGGTTCAGGAACAGCAGCAACTCAGCCACGAAGCGGAGGGCCATGTAAATTCACAGAGGCTAAACAGAGGATTTATGTCTCGCCCTACAAATTTAATCATGCAATTATATTTGTAGTAACCATATTCCAGATTTTAATGCATCCAGGTTACATCAATATGAACTGACATATTAAAATCCAGGCTTTTGGCATTTTATAAAAAAGGAAGAAGAAAGAATGCAGCTGAAATTGCAAATGAGCTATGGGAATTATACAATTAATGCTTTATTTCATAGTTCCTAAGATCTTGTGTGTGTTAGAAGGACAACATTTTTGGCAAATAATGGCTAATGACTACTCTCTTCCTTTAAAACTACTATTAATCCTAGTAAACCCAAAAAATTCTGAACAGACCTTACTGGTACTTGTTTTAATACTCATATTGCATTTACAGGGACCTACATAAGTAGGTCACGCTGAGCAAACTAGTCCCTTTAGTATTCTACCCCTCATTTACACAGTGATTCTACAGATGATTATTTCTACTGTAAAAAGTCCCAAATGATAAACATGAAAGAAGTGTTTAGAAAGCAGAGGTGCTGAGATGCATGCTAACATAAAAGCTCAACATTATCTTTAAATAGAAAACCTGGTTTAACAGATTCATATGAGCTGCTGATTAAATGTCTACATTAGTGAGGCCTTTCACCAAAGTGATTCAGATGCAACAATTGACCCACAAAGCAAAGTAGAGTGATGCAAGAATTGAATACAGAGAGAAAAACAACATGAAGTATGCATGAAGCTTTCATCTCTCTAGAGAATTTAAACTTTCATGGATTGTCCTATCAAGTGAGATCATGCACGCACACACACACACACACGCACGCACGCACGCAAACACACATCTGTGCATATTTTATATTTAAAGGGTTAGTTCACCCAAAATTGAAAATTCTGTCATCATTTACTCGCCCAAAACCATAAGACTTTTGTTCATCTTTGTAAAACAAAAACAAATATTTTCTGTCCCTCCACTGAAAGTCCATGCAACCTAAACTGTAACCTCAAAAGTATAAAAATAGATTGTAAAAATAATCTATATGAATCAAGCAGTTTAATCCAAGTCTTTAAAAAATTAAAATAAATAACCCACAAAGGCCTAAATTAAATCTGTTCATCATTTAAACCAATTGTGTCTCTTCTACTTTTTGATGCACTAAAGATAAGCATTTGAAAGAGGAATGCTTAAGGGTTTGGGATGACGTGAGAGTGAGTAAATTATGTCAGAATTAAAAATTTTGGGTGAACGATCCCTTTAAAGGGTCTCTGTGTATAAGTGCCACATATTGGACACCGTGTGTATGATAACAAAAGTGACATACACGTGGCAGGAGAGTTAAAATAAACCTCTTACCACCCTTTGAACGCTTTCCTGTCAAAGGAACATGACATATTACTTTTAACATGTCCGATCAAATAAAATATTCAGCCTATATTGACATTCTCAGTGCACCCCATATTGACTTGTAATGACACGAAGTCAGTGATTCAACCTTCTTGCACAGATGTTTATTGGGTAGCCACATCTGTTGAGAGTGAAGCATGCTGGTGATCAGTGCTGTGCAGGTCTGCTCACGGTCAGTAAGGACAGGAGACTCAAGCTCACGTGCCCATTCACTGAACAGCCACCATGAGCATGAGCCGTGGGAGAGCAGGGGGTGAAGGGCAAAGCCAGGGGGAAGGGATGGATGTGATTGACAGGGTGAGAGGATGGCACGATGGCTACACTGGTGATGGGTGGCGATCCTGATAACAGCTCTTCTTTAAGACAGTCCAAATGCACAATATGAATACAATTTCGTAAATCCTGTTTCCCAAATCTTATATAGAATTAGGGGTTTTGTTTGAAATGGCACACTACAACAATTATACTATTTGTGCAGTATGCAGGATGTAGGCTATACTGTCCACGATCATTTTCTGTATGAAACATGGAATACATAGATGACCTGTTACATTTGCTAAAACCTGCCGTTTACAACCAGAGCACACAGTTACAGGCATTGTACCTCACTATATAAAATGTCCAAATTGACCTTCCATTTCAAGAGTCATGAATAAAACAGTATACCAATATTAGCACAGTGTATCCCAGCAAGCAATTTTGCGTTTAGAAAGACGTCTAATAGCCGAACACAGCCCTGACGTCTAGGCTCAAACAAGGCTAAATTTGGGCTGTCAGTGAAAATTGAATAGATGTCTAAACCATAGCGCAAGAATAGACACACAGGCTACGCATAGAACATGTCAAAGAATTGAAACCAAACACCTTGTAATCACTGTTGACTTTGCTTACATGATGGAATATCATCCATCTCGAAAGTTATTTAGGCAAAACCGACATATAACCAAATTCAAGGTTATTTTGGCTAGAAGTGGGTTACTCATAGCTGGACTATATCGGGTCTATAGTTAGCGGAGATGGTGAAATGGCAGCTAGGGGAGAGCGGGGCACAACCTAACACATTTTGGTTTTGGCTCAATTATTTAAAAAATAATTAAGTTAGATTCATCTTTTTTTTTTTTTTTTACACAAGCAACATACACATCTCTGCTACAAATGAACACTTAAAGTTTTTTTCTAGGACCTACCATTTTTGTACAGTTTCACTGAAGGTGACAGAAGTGCAAATTTTACAACTTACCCCATATGCGGGGTTAATTGTAACAGACCGAGGGGTTAGTTGTAACACTTATGTGTAACACATAATTCAGTACTATTTTATCTGTATAGTTTGATATTGTTTGTTCATCAGTATAGATAGATAATCCAATCATACTTCTATTATGGATCAATATCATGGATAGATATATAGGAAAGGGTTCCACAGTTTTGCAATAAATAAATAAACAAATAAATAAAATAATCAAATATTGTAATTGAAATTGAATTACGTTTCTGTGTGGCAGCTGCACACAAAATTATTATTATTAATAATAATAATAACAGTAATAATAATAAAAACAACCTTAAAATCTATTTATTGCATGAAAAACAGGCTATATTTTTAATAAATAAACAAGTGATCAATGCATAGTAAACAATTTTTTAAAATTTGAATTCCAAAAATTTTTGTGAAAGTCCAAGAAAGTTAAATGTCGCAAAATATATAAATAAATACTCAAACCTGACAAGTTGTGTGGCTCCCTGTTTTCATTTGATCAACATTGTACACTTGGCGGCTTAATTGTAACACAGTGCTACAACTAACCCCGCTGTGTAAAAAATATTTTAAGCCTGCCTAACAGTTGCTAGGAGTTGCTGATATGTTTCAAAACGGTGCTGTTTTTAGCCAACAAGACAGTGATTAAGGTAATATAAAGTTAGATATGGTGACGTAAACACCCAACTCAGAAACCGGAAAAAACGTATGATGAAAAATTAAACTTGCATGGTGTCAAAACACTCTTTGTCCAGTATCTTCACGAAATCTTATCAAAACTTTCCACAAATTCGCGGGAGACCGTCTTTTGGCAGCGAGAGAAAAAGAGCAGAAACACAACCTGCTTGACCCTGACTAACTATGTGTAAAAGGTCCGTGTTACATTTAACCCCGCGTTAGGTTGTGCCCCGCGCTCCTCTATTGCTTGCTGGGGTGCCAACTATTTTTAAAAGATAGTATGTTAAACCGAAAGCATCCAATTTTTAGTTTGGACGAGTCAACGCTAGTTGCTGAAAATAGATTTAACAGAAAATCATTCAATATTATATCGCAAAAACTCTTTTGCCTTCAGATTATAATTCCATCCAGTCGGAGGATATCAGTCATTAATATTTTGAGTTGATTTCAAAACAAATGCAATGAAGCGCATTCTGATGAAAACGATAGTAATTTTAATAATAATAATTCTATTTAATATTGCTTACAGTTAAATTTAATATAAATGGAAGTTGAACATTCAGCCCGTTCTCATCCTTTGGCGTCATACATGTGACGCTTGTGACATTTCGTTGAAATCTTACGCGCATGGCATCCTTTAGCGTCAATAGGCTTGTTTGAGATGCGCCTTGCCTCGCCTGAAATGTAGTCGAGAGTAGGCGGCTGCAGTGAGGGGAGGAGTGAAAAAAGCGCAGGCAAGCCGGACAGATCTCTCTTCTCGCGGTGGATCAGACACCTGCGAGATCAAAGGCGGATATCGCGGGATTCACGGGATTCACGCTCGTGCACGGTGTTGCTAATAAACTGGATGTAATTTAAGTTCTGTTGCTTTTATATGAAAATAAATATAATGAACAAGACACCCAAAGTACTTGCTATTTAATTCCATTCCAAATATGTGTTTATCAATATTTTTTTCTTTAATAGCCCACAGACATATCTTTATAATTGTTTTATGTTTTTATAAAAATGACATCACATAACCCATATCGCACTGTCAGAGAGTTTATTCACACATAACGTACGTATAGCCTACACAACAAATGATACCAGAGTTTTAAAATCGAACATTTTAAAAAGAACAATACATCACGGTTGTTTAAACCAATGAGCATTAAGCTGTGTCGTCAGCAAGTCGTTTCCCATCATGCTTTGGATCAGCGCAGTCGGTGGAGAGCAACTGCGCGCGACTGCAGAATCCGACACGTGCGGCTTGCGGTCGCGAGAGTTTTTTGACATACGTCAGCATGACATCAGAGCAAGGCGGACCGCTCTCGGACACATTTCTAACCGGCATGCATCTCGCGTTGATCACCGGTGATCGATTCTGCGCAGATTTTGCTCATCTCAAACAAGCCTAATATGAGACGCAGAACCCAAGGCGTCATACATGTGACGCTCGTCTAAATACGACGCACATAGCATCCTTTAGCGTCAATATGAGACGCAGATCCCAAGGCGCCACAACCGTAACCCTACCCCAGACCTAAACCTACCCATAACAGTGCGTGTTATATTGACGCTAAAGGCTACCATGTGCGTAGTATTTCGACGTTTTGTCATATGGCGTCACCTATATGACGCAAAAGGATGAGAATGCGTTGGAACATTGCATTGTGGGATACAGTACCCAATGCAGTGTGAACACTTTGGCATATGCAAGTCATCCAGGTATTTCATGCACATGGAAAATGTATTTATTGTGCACATTAGACATACGATAAAGCAGAAATTATATACCAAACTCCCTTTTCTTTATTACTGCTTTTATTGCTATTGGACAGTAAGGATTTGGAGCTGTCCAGCAGAGGGAGCTGTAACAGGCTCTTCACCATGTGCACAATGTGACAATATGAGAAGACAGGCGAAGGATTTCTCTGTTCTCTTATTTCATCATCTCCAGCAGGAACCACAGTCTAGCCCATCACATTTCTGCTCGTAAAACGAACAGTTTGAAGCCACATTCATTTAACTGGGACACAGGTTTGATTTGAATATCTGCAAGACATTTCCTGGATATGGATATAAACCCTAGTTAATACACGCGAGTGTGCTCTAGCATGCTCTGTGAGCGTATGTGACTGCTAAGGAGAGTGTGTGCGTGTGTGCCAGTGCCTTGCAATGCAGTTCTGAGCAAAGTTCTTTGATAAGGTCAAACGTGTATTTCCAGCACCTTTAAATAAGACATCACATCCGACATAAATAGAACAGTGGACACATTGTCTCTAACCCTTTTGAGAAGTTTATTTTCATATTGACGGCCTGGAAATGTCTTTGAAACAACCTCTAACAATAATTTGAAAACACTGGGAAGACTCGTTTGACCTTGATGGGTGTGTGCAGCGTTCAGTGCTCTGCGAGGGTGGGCTATGCGCCATGCATGTTCAGGATGCTGTGTAAGAAAGCAGGAAAGAGAAAGAGAGAGAGCCAGAGAAAGGTGTGTCAGTGGAGTGATTGGCCACTCACCAGACAGCTGCTGGACACCAGGCTGGTCATGTGTAGTTAACAACTGAGCCTGAATCGTCTCCACCACCCGTTTGAAGCGTCGACTGGGACCTGCAGGGGACACGCAAACACAGACAACACCTCTTTGAATGTTTCGCAATGATCCTGTACAGACTGGTACATGTGTCTTTTGGAATGAATGTCATTTTAGGTTGATTCCCTCTAGCGGCTGCCTCATAATGTTTAATGGGATGGGGCTGATTTTTATGTTGCATTTGGCCTACGGCTGAGTTTATGACACGTGCACATGCAAAACGCGTGACTTTAAGAACCAGATTCAATCCCTTTTGTTTAGCCAAGAGAGCAAAAATGAGGAAGGGGGAAAATGAAAAGAGAGGAACAGGGTTTGCTGTAATGGCACCAGCAGCATGGGATCTTTTTGGATTGTCCTTTGAAACACAGCAGGTTGAAAATGCATAGTGATTACCAGGAGGCAAAAAGGCCTCTTTTAGTTTAATTTTTTCCATTACCCCCTCGAGCAGTTGGTCTATTTTCAGCTTAAGAGAGGGGGAGTGTAATGGAGGATGGAACCGCTAACGGAACGAGAGAGGGAAAAAATTCTCTCACCACTGCGACAGACAAAGTTCAACATCATCAACCAGCCTCTCCATCACCCACACACACACATCCCTCTTGTGTTTCTATTGGCTGCCAGCGAGTGTATGACATAAAAATGGGCTTCTCTCTGTCGGCATGGTTACCTGAGAGCAGTGTGAAAGTGACAGAATAGATGCCGTTCTCCTTGGTGGCAGCCGTGCTTTCGGTGTAGGTGATGTCCACCTGGAACTTCACTGGTTTTTGGAACACGGTGGGGCCGGCCGTGGACTTGTATTCTGCCCGGAAACTCGTCTGAGACACCACACTGTGGCTGAGGCTGGGAATCTGAGATACATGGACAGAGGTCTTAAACAGAAGCATTCACCCCAAAATGAGCATTATGTGACTATTTACTGATGTCTTTTAAAACCAGTGACCCAAAAAGGGAATTATTAAAGAATATCCACTACATTGAAGGAGTTCCAAAATGGCAACAAAAAAAAAAGCCTCAAAACTATCACTGCGTCCATGAGTTAAGTGATATCTGATTTGCGAATTTTATTTTGTGTCAGATATTTTCAATTTATCAGTTAATAGTTCACAAAACAGGTCTGAATGATTTGTTCAACTCAGTTGTATTAACTGACTCAGTGATTCGGTCGCAGATGTTAACAGACCATTAGGGCAGACATAAATGCTGGTATGTTGTTGTCACAGAGAGAAATCACATGACTTGAAAAGATTTTACATATAGCACACAAGTCTGATATTTCTGATATTTTTATGATGCTTTCACATCCTTTTTGAAACTTAAAAGAAAGTAAAAGAAACACATGAAAGTAAGAAAGTCAAACCAGATTGGAATGACATGAGAGAGTAAATGGTGGCAGAATTTACACACTCCTCTGAGACTTACAGAGAGAAAGGCATGGACAATATCTGCTTTGATGGAGCTCAGAGGCTTGTCCCGAATCACCACAAAGATCTGCTCCTCCTTTTCAAGGTTAATAAAATTTCCAAACCAAGATTTTTTGGCAAGTCTGTGAAGAGGAAAAGCAGGAGTGAACAAGACAACACAATACAGACAAACATCACTTAACTCGCATACCATGCATGAATCAAGTATACATGTATATGTTTGAATAATGTTGCATGCTATCACATACAAAACATAACATACTTTTCATTTATTCAGTGTGACTAAAATGTATATAATCAATTCTCAAGAACACATCCTGCTCTTCATATACATAATATAATCATACAGTTCACAGGTTTGGGGTCAATAAGTTTTTATGATTTTGAAATAAGTCTCTTATGCTCACCAAGGCTCCATTTATATAAAAATAAATACAGTAAAAACAGGAATATTGTGTAATATTATTACAAAAATAACTTTTATATTTGAATGTTATTTTAGAATGTAATTTAATCCTGTGATGGCACACACACACAAAAAAAAAAATTCTGTGTCACATTATCCTTCAGAAATCATTCTAATACACTGATTTGGTTTTTAAGAAATATTTCTTGTTATTATCAGTTTTGAAAACAGCTGCTTTGTAAAGAACAGCAGCAGGTATTTGAAATAGAAATCTTTCGCATTCTTTTTAAATGTCTTTACTGTCACTTTTGATCTAACGATTTAATAATAATAATATGTGCTAACCCCAAACATTTGGATGGTAGTGTATATATTTCAGCTTCTCCAAATGTGAAGAACAGTTGGTAGAAGAATTTCAGACCATCAATTGCTAAGTTATATTTTTAAAAAGTTGGTTCACTGTGACAACATACAGTATCAGCGGAGAATCCCCCACAGAGCTTGGCTGAATTTGTCTCAAAGTGAAATACAGACTGAATGCTGCCGAGATGCGAGTTAGTAAGTTGTCAGTCAGATGATGTGTCTCTTGGACATAGCAAGAAATGAAAATATGTATGATTTAAAAAAAAGTGACTGCACGGCCTGTCAAACAATTCAAAACTTGGATGATATATTTGCTGTGCAGCACCATGCAAACCTCAAAAACATTTTTTTTCAATTTTGCATTTAAAAATTGAGAGTTAACAGATAGTTTTAGTATTGGTAAACTAGAATAAGACGACAGGGGTTAGTCACGACACAGTATTAGCTGACAACTGAAAAGTCCTCTGGGGTGGGGGAGCAATGAAAAGTTACTAAAACTTTTCAAGAAAAAAAGCCTGTATGGAGGTACGAATGCTGGCATATGGCTCATTTCTCAGCCCTGCTTGAAATCGCTGGGATTTCACCAAAGTCAATGACTATCAAGCCTATCTTTGAGCCAGACAACATACTGTGACACTAGCTCACCAAAAACTTAACAACAGAAAAATAAGAAGAAAACACTCCAGAAGAAAGTTTCCACTGTGGTGCTTGCCTGTGTGGCTGTGAAGCTAAGTGGAACTAAAACACTGAATTATTCATGACAAACTATTCCCTGATAATGTCTTTAGCAACAAACTAGGCAAATGGGGCCAGGAACAGTGTATGGACCACCACATTATCTTTAGCTGCAACATTTTCAGAGCTCCTTTCGACTCCAAAATAAAATTTGGAGAAAAAGAAAGCAGCAAAAGTTAAGTGTCTTAATTAAACAAGCTTTAATTGATTGTTTGTGATTTAACTCTAAGCCCAGGTTACCACAAAAGGTGATGCCAAGAAGAAGAATGAATATAGAGCTGGATTCAATTAAAATTTAATATTATTTGAATGTTTCTTTCACACTTCGGTATTTAATAGAAAATGCATATTTTACTTGATTGTCTTTGAAAATAGCTAAGACTTACTCGGGGGAAGACTCTGGTGTTAGGCTGGACATTTCCTCTTGTGTGGGAACTGGAAAGAGACAAAGCAAACAAGCCTCAGTGGAATTTGCATCATACTCTATATCCAGAGAGATTAGACATTTACAACCTGAGGAGGGGAATGCTGATTAACCACAGCTAATTACTCCAAACCTGCAGAGATTAAGAGTAATTCAACCCCCCCACTTCTATCAGCTCATCTGATCCTCTTCCCGGTAGAAGAGGGAAAGAGGAACAGCTGGAGGTGAAGGGAGATGCTTGTGCAGTTTTCATTATCATTACTAGATATATCATCAGATATAGCTGATAATGGAGTATCAGTGAGTTTATTACCCAGCGATCTGTAAAATCAGTCCTTAGAGATTATACCTAGCTAAGAGGGGAACATCAACTGAAAACCGCAATAAAAAAGGATTAGCAAGCTTAATTCGTTCACTTAAATGCTTTCCTATATGCTATGGTGCCTTGCTTTGCACCTGATCCTGCATATCATTGCTTTACTGCTATTCATAACTAGGGTTTTATAATATAACATACAATATATTGGTACCATCTTAATTCATTTTAATATAAATGTGCATTCTAATTTCTGCAATTTTTACATTTAGAATCTTTCATTTTTCATTGATTTACCCAAAAGTAAAATACAACAGATTTTTTTAATAATTGGTATAAGTTCATCCCTAGTTTTAATGGCATTTGTTTATCGATTTTATCGGAGACAATACACATGAATTAACATCATGTTGATGTAAATGTGCTAAATTTAGTCAAAACTGGAAAATTTTCATCTGCGTCCACTGGGCAGATTATGTTAAAGAGTGAAACAACTGCTTCAGGATGTTCCCGGCGCTGCTGGTACCTTGTAGTTTCCTGCGGTGGAATCGTGGTGAGCCAAGGAAGCTGTTCTTAATGGAGTTGAGGCGTGTTCTCCACGGCATGCCTCCAATGGAGGGGCTGGGGGGAGGCGTTGGGCTAGGGGTCCCAGCTGGGCTCTCCTTAGGCGTGTGCACTGGTGTTCCTTTTGGAGTTGGCAATGGGCTGCCCCTGGGAGAGGGGTGGGGCGTAACCTGTATGGTGGGGATAGATTTGCCGTTGTGGTCAGTCCCGGCCAGCGGGTGAAGGTGGTGAAGCCGGATGGGTGAAAGGGGAGTAAGGGGAACAGAGAGCTTGGGTGGCACCGTGAGCGGTGGCCGGCGCACTTTCGGGCTACCAGGCATTGGTGGGGGCATGGGTTGGCAGGGTGTAGAAGGTTCCGACTTGGCTGCAGAAGGCACTGCCGTCGTGTTAGGGAGCGGGTTGGACCTGGTGACCTGCAGGGGCTTGTCTGCAACTTTGGGCTTCGCTGGAAGTGTCTGGGTTTTGTTGTTGGGCTGATGGGCACGTGTCTTTGGTTGAAAGGTTTTGGGGGAGTGGGGGCCTATGCCGTTCAGCCGGGACACAGGCGCGTGGGTGGGGCTGTGGTTGGGCGACTGCGTGAGTTCTGCGGATTGTGGAGGAACGGCGAACCGTCGCATGGGCTGGAAGAGCGCATGCACAGAGCCAGCAGCATAAAAAGAGCCAACACAGCCCATACACACAACACACGGCCCCGTAGTTAACAGGCATTACGGCGCAGACGCACACACACACCGACACCAAAAATGAAAGGATGGTGAACAAGGCACCGATGATGAGAGGTGAGGGAGGAAATGCAGAAAGAAAGAAAGAAAAAAACATGCCATTAGCACAACCAGCCAGGAGGCAACAAGACAGTGGAAATAAAATGTTCCCAATCCAGTGTCTCCAAACCAAATCAAAACCGAACAGAAATTAGCAACAAAAAGCTCTGGGTTGTTGTTGGGATGAAATTAAAAAAGGTGTTTTCAGCACTGACTAAGCAAGCAGGAAATATGTGCAATGAGCTTTGCTTTAAAAGGACGCTATTGTCAGAATACCTCATTTCATTTGAAATAATCATCATATATTCAGTAGAAACGCCATAAAATGTGACAAGTCACAGTATGTATGCACTGACTCAACGATTTGAGTTTTTCAAGACAATAGCGCCACACTATCGAAATGGCTAGTGAAAATAAGTGCAGTTGACCATTAAACAGAGCATAGAGTACAATGCAGCTGCTGGAGGTATGATAATTATGAGGATGCTGTTTGACAGATGACGCTGTATAATAATAATACTAATAATTGGGTCAGAAACGAGGGGATTGATACAATACGGGCCACTAGAAGTGAAGAGTGTGATTACAATAAGTGAAGTAAAAGCTCATCAAGCATATTGTAAAACATTAAAAAGAAATACAATGGTGTGTTAACTGTACCAGCTGCAACCGTAGCACGAGCATAAAGGGGAGCACAAATGCAATAAAATGGATTTTTAAAGCTCTTTCATACTGCAGGGAAGATTCTTCCATGACAAACCTTTAAGTCTCTGTCTGAGCAGTAAAACTAATCTCAGATGAGCTGTATCAAGGAGTTCTTCACAGACTAATTTAAATTACTTCCACCAAGCATGTTCTCTACATGAGCCATTTTCATCAGCGAGAGGGCGACACTGACGCCATTCGGCAAATGCAGAACATTTCAAACTGTAGAATATTTGATCAGGTCAGATTCGGAATTGACTTTGGGAGGAATCCTGTAGGGAATTCCTTAATGTAACTCGAGGACTGCATATTGGGAAGTCTTAGTAGTGGATTTGTAATCGGTTAGCCTCTTTAAACAAATCAACTGTAAAAGCTGGCTACGTCCAGATGCTTCACCGTTAGTTTGAGACCAGGGATTTTCAAGGGATTTTAACAAGCCATTAGTGACTTGGGCTTCAAATATTTCAAGGAAAGAAGGCTGTGAATTGGGCATGGATTAGCAGTAATTATGCTAAGCATGGTAGTCTGATTGGGCTAGAAGTAGTAAAGGTGGATCGGTAGGGAGTAGGGACAGACAGCGATGTTGCTGCAGTATTTGAGCTTATAAGTGATATATAATCGTCTGTCTTGTTTAACATACTGTAGCTAACATTATACATAATCATCATTAATGCCTCATCCTCACTACCAATTCTGAGAAATAACCTTTCATATTGCATTGGTCCCCTTGTTACATATTTTATAAAATTAAGTGTAGCACTTTCAACCTGACCTATAATAACACTGGTAACATTAATGTATTCACATACTTTACTATTGAAAAGTTTGGGTTTGGTTATATTTTTTAATGTTGTTTAATAGGGGTGTAACGGTTCACAAAATTCACGGTTCGGTTCGATACGATACACTTGTGCCACGGTTCGGTTCGGTACGGTTCGGTACGTTTTCAATGCAGCAAAAAGAAAGAAATGCCAGAGAAATTTCCTTGATTTTTTTTTTATTATATTTTTATTAAAACTAACATCATAAAGTATGATATATGATATTTTTTTTTTTAACTTTGAGCAATGATGGAGCTATACTTGACTTTTCTTAGGAGCATATAAATCAAAACAGCTCCTTGGACAAAATGAAATGTTATATATTGTAGTAGTTATAAACAAAGGTTTATTTTAGTTCAGATTAACATTTGTAGCCTATTCATAATGTCAAAATAAAACCGACGTAATGTTACTTGAAAGCATTATAGCCTACATTTCCTGCCAAACCTCCATGGTTACAGTTAGTGTTACTACAGTAAATCCATGGTGAATGTTGCTGATCTGTGGACACTGAATAGTTCATTCAAGGCACAATGTTTCTTCCTGGTTTCCACGTCAGCGCGGTTTGATCCGTTAATAACGGAGAAATGTGAATGTTTCTCACTAGATGTCGCAGCGATGTTATTACTTCAAGTTCAATAGCGAATTCAAATGCTTTCTTTACTGGATGTCTCAGCGCTGTGTAGTAACAGAGATCGGCTCGCGCTGCATTGGTCCAAACTGATAAACGGTCCGTCAACCACATAATAACGAGTAGCTCAGTTTCGTTCCGCTTACATTACATTTGCCATTTGATGTTGGGCAATGTTGTGGTCGCACCAGCATCTCGAGTGCGCTTCCCACACACAACGAGCGGTGCGCGCCTACATTTAAAATAACGAAATTTTGGTCGGCAGGAAAAATGGTGCAACGAACCGTTCGGTATGAAAATGTGTACCGAAAACCGAACCGAAAGCCTCGTACCGAACGGTTCGATACGAATACGCGTATCGTTACACCCCTATTGTTTAATTGTTTAAAGTCTCTTATGCTCACCAAGGCTGCATTTATTTGTAAAGCAGTACTTAAATTTTTTTTTCTATTTGAATATATTTTAAAATGTACTTTATGAATTTTCAGCATCATATCTTCAGCATCATGTCAATCATCAATCAATCAATCATATCATAATTTTTTTGGAAACCTTGATACAATCAGTCTATCATGCTTAGCATAATTACTGCATTTTTAAAGATGTATTGCTAATAGAAAGTTCAAAGGAACAATATTTTGTA
The DNA here is from genome assembly GCA_031834385.1 of Semotilus atromaculatus. Lineage (NCBI taxonomy): Eukaryota > Metazoa > Chordata > Actinopteri > Cypriniformes > Leuciscidae > Semotilus > Semotilus atromaculatus. The sequence continues at coordinate 7,131,012 of JAULUF010000009.1, read as the reverse complement.
AAAATGTAAAAGTCTTTACTGTCACTTTTGATCAATTTAATGCATTTTTGCTAAGTATTTTTTTCTTAGTGTATACAGTAGTATACAACACACTGCTGTACCACCTGCTGATGCATATATTCATGCTGAATGATTGCAGATCAGATGTGTCTTGAGACATGAGTTTCTCATCAATAGATATTACGTAGATAGATTCCACACCAGCTGGCTATGGACTTCAACACATCCAAACACTTTGAGTGAAACAAATGATTTAGCATTGATGGAAAGCTTACCCGTGGACTGCTGAGGGGACTAGTGGACAAACCAGAAGAGGCTCCGCTGATGGACCGAGACCTAAAGTTACACAAGATAAATAGTAAAGACATTTCGGTAACACTTTATTTTGCGGTGTCCTTGTTACATATGTTGCATGTACTTACCGTAGTAATAACAGTAAAATATGCATAATTACATGCAACTAACCAAATCCTAATCCTACCCTAACCCTATAGTAAGTACATGTAGTTGCTTAATATTACTCAGTACTTAAATATAAAATTACACTGTAACAAGGACACCTTAAAATAACGTGTAACCGACATTTCTAGCTCATGTATAGCACACTGTCGTAACTGTACAGGAGGTTAAGCATGTTGTGTTGAGTCAAACATGAATAAATAATTGAGTTGACACTTGGAAACAGACAGCAGTATCACACAAGACCTCTGTGTTTCACTATAAATTGCATTTATGTTAATTATATGTCAACTTTCTATGCAGACCTATAGGTCTTTTTGTTGATCATGCTATTTTTTACATTTTTAAGTTGCAATTAAATTTAAGCAATTTATCATTACTCATCCTAAGAATGTAAAAGGTCATCACAACCTTGTGTGAGGTTCTGTATGAGACTTCCGAATTTCATTGTGTATTAGATGATGAGCTTCAGTGCTTCTCCAATAAATGGTTGTGATTTAATTGACCGTGGACACAATGGGTTTTGTCATCAAGGCAAATTGAAACAGTAAATCACCCTTAAAGGTGTCAACATTCAGACTCACATGATTTGACTGCAGGAATTATTTGATCCATACACTGATCAATTGCATTTGCAAATGCTACTTAGATGAGAATTATGCGTGGTCTCAAATTGTCTCATTCAAGCGTAAAAATCACAACACCAAATACACAGCGGCCTGATTCAGCGCAACGCTGATGTTCATTATATGCCTCTTGCATTCAGCTAATTAGCTTAGCCAAACACAGCGTCAAGAAGAGAGCTCTTTATATGCGTAATAAATGGCTATGGAATAAAGTAATTCATGGAAAGAAAGGACAGGCACTAGAGGATAGTGACTATTAGGAGAAAATATTTCTACTGTTTAAGCAATGAAAGTATCTGTGGAAATCTTATATAAAGTGAATCATTAATATTTTACAAGAGAGAAGCTACAACTATATTAAGATAGCCACTGCTTGTAAAAATGTTGTATTAAATTGTATAAAAGATGCAGGGGAGCTTTTCAGTTCAAGTAAGTCATTAAACTTTGAATTGTTAACATGCATTCAACACAATTCATTTACTAGTGCCTAATTAAGCCCCGATACTCAATGCAAAAAAAAACAAAAACAAGTGTCTATAAAGAAATATACAAGGCCCGTTTTGTTATCTGGCAGATTAAACAGACTCAGAGAATGCAGATGTAGGACATGACAGTGAAACTCAAGGTTGAGGAAAAATGCCTGAACAGATGAACACAAACAATCGGATAACTTCTGTCTCTCACCTACTGTAAGTGCACACATCACTCGAAGAAAAACAAACATCCAGGGTGAAGGCAAGAGAAGCATGAAGGCACAACGAGAGCGAGGGGAAGAAATTAACAATTTGGAATCTACCAAGGGACAAAAATGCCAGACATCAAACGAAACATGAAAGGCAAAATAAGGGAGATAAGATGCTTTTGATGTGTGTGGAGGGAGCCAGAGGGCCGCTGCTTTACCAAAACTGAGAGGCCAAACCGGGAGGAAAAAACTCTTATTTACACGTGCGACTTCCACTTTTAAAAAGAAAAAATTCCCTCTTAAGCAAGCTAAGCTCTTGAGATCTCAAATGTCAGTAGTTGAAATAAAAGGCCAGTACTCTCTGTTGCATGTTTCGAGTGTTAAAAACCCCACTGCATCTTCAGAGCAGAAAAGAAAGCAAGGCGGTGGTTTGTACCTCTCCTCTTTGCTTTGCAGTATGGGGTTGGCATCTGAGATATCCAAGCTTTTACTGAAAACAGATTTACTACAGTAAGAGAGAGTAAAGTTAGAGTAAATTTACAATAAGTAATAAGTAATCATGGAGTTGAGCCAAAGCATCTACACAGGGAAAGGACATGGGGCTGATGAAATGGATCACAATGAACATGGAAAAAAGTCAAACAAACCTGTAACAAAATGTGTCAAAGATACAGAAAAATGAAAGGCACATTACCAATCCCATTGTTCCCCTTCAAACCAATCAGAGAAGTCAAAGTTTACCATATGGCACATTTAGCATGCTGCTTGACTATAGCTGAGAAACGGATTTTCAGAGAATGGTAAAACACTCTGAAATCATTGTTTTCTTTTTCCACAGATTTAGCTGAGCGCATTGATCTTATATATTTTACTCTTCATGTGCAATTTAAAAGCATTTCAAAGCTAGTATGCAGCTTCTGTTAACTGTGAACTTCATTGTTCCAAAGTCTATTTTTGCTTTTATGACAGACGTCATTGACTTCAAATGTTTCTTTCAAGGCTTCACAAAATGTGACATACTTTCTGCCGTTCTTACTGTGACACTTGCTGCTACGACGGTAGAGTTTTGTAAATAATAGAGGAGCGAGAAACGTGTCGCTGTACCTCTGTCCATGTTGTGCCATGTCGATGGCGCGTCTCACAGGAACAGGAGAACCGCCCTCTGTCACGCTCAGCACCTCCATAGACTTGCGCTCTGGCCTCCTCTTGTTGTGTCTCGTCAACAGTGGAGAGTCCACTCGCTTCCTGGGTGGATCTGAGACCAGAAGATGATAAATGCAATGATCCCAAACACATTAAAATAACCCATTAAGCCTATGGCGTTCATAATGGAAAAGTCGTACAATATTTTTCATAATGTCTCCAAGTATTTAAACCGCAGTACGTTTTTTTTTTTCTGAAATAAATGAATACCCTTATTGGTTACACTTTATTTCGATAGTCACTTTAGACGTTCTACTAATTATAAGTAACTTTTCAACTACATGTCAACTAACTCTCATTAGAGTATTAGTATATTATAGTAGACCGTCAGTAGACTGTTAGCTTATGGTTAGGTGTTAGGGTTCGGGTTAGGAGAATGAGTTGACTTGTAGTCGCCAAGTTACTTATAGTCAGTTGAATGTCTGTTGGGGGACCAACAAAATAAAGTGTTAGCAGATATTAAGCTGACAGTCTCCTAATACTCTAATGACAGTTAGTTGACATGTAGTTGAAAAGTTACTTATAGTTAGTAGAATGTCTAAAGTGGACTTTCGAAATAAAAGTGTTACCCTTTTATTCAGCAAGGATGTGTGAAATCAGTGACAAGTGACAGTAAAGACCGTTATAAATGTTAAAAAGATTTATATTTCGAATAAATGCTGTTCTTTTGAACTTTCTATTCATCAAGGAGCTTAAAAACAGAACGCATGGTGCTAGAATAAAACTTTTCTTTCTATTGATATATTGCATGTTCAGATATTCATACAACAAAATATTCTGGGGGCCATGAAACTTTTGTGAAAATGATCAAAATTGCTGGCGAGGAAAGAGTTAAATAACCTTTTGTTTATACTGGTGTATCCTAGGCTGTGTGGGCGAGGAAATTATGTAATCACAGAGGTGTTGTAAATGCCATGTCATGTTATCATTAAGGACAAAATGCAAACAAACAGATTAAATACTTAACAGGCAAACTGACTGAATTGTTCTTACCAATCTCATTTCTGGGTGGCAGATTCTGATCCTCATGGCTAGGATATCTCTCCTTACGGTCCAGCAGAAGGAAGTAGATCATCTTTTCCTGGTTATCTCTTGAGGTGAAAAGGGCACAGAGGAACAAAATGTTTCTGATATACAGTAAAATATGCAGTGCTCAAGAATAATCCTCAGCTCAGACTAATTAACATCATTAGTTAAAGAGCAAAGCAAGCACCTCATTCCCAGAGAGCTAAAAGACATCCTGCAGAGATCACAGGATATCACTTATTTCATCAATGATGCACGAAGACATAAAATATCGGAAAGAGAGTCTGGGCGAGTTCAAAAAGTCTTGAAATTCTCCCAGCGAGAGGCCTTGTGTTGAGTTTTTCCGCCCCGGACCACACAGCGGGAAGTAAATATGACCGTCTTTGCTGCAGGCGCCATCTGAAATGTGTTTAAACGCTGGGCAAGAGAAGAGACATAGGCCGCGATGTTTTAGGAGGGAACACCCAGGCCATCTATCAGGGGGTCTAACCAAGTGATCGTGCACAGTGGAGCGTGCGGGTGGTAATTGTGCGAGTACGGAAGATGACAGATGAGCGGGTGTGAATGGGCTTCTCTAATAGCCTGCAGCCAAGATGCTGTACTGCGTGTTTACGAACCCTAAAGAACAAGGATGTAAAATAATAATACCCTCACATATGGTCTCCAAAAGCAAACGCAGTCCGTCTTGTCTAATCATGGGCAAAAAAACAAACACATTTGGTATCATGGGAAACAACCTGTGACTGTGAGGTGTAGAGTCTCTTTACTCACTCGTCTGTCAGCAGGTCTTTCATCAGTTTGTTCTTGTCTCGGAAGCAGCCTAGCGAGTGCATGCTTTCCAGCACATCTGGGTCGATGTCCTCAGTGGAGGGTAGCATGCGGATTGCAACTTTCCGTGGCACCGGCTGTTCTGGCTCTGGCTCGTTCTTCCCTCCTCTGAGAACAAATGCATAGATGTATAGACGATCAGAACAAGAGGATGTGAAATAATCTAGTGTTCTTGTTTATTTTTCATTAATTGAGCACACATGGTATTCGCCTCTGGTGTATTCTGGGATCCTTGCAGGTGGTATAAGTCACAAACAGACCCACATGGAATCTGCGCCCACAGAAAGCTCTGGAGATTTGAAGCGCCCATCACTCTACAAATCAACCGCCTTCCCTCGCGTTTGTTTATTAAGTATTTTACAGAATCCGAATAATGCTTCCATTTACTGTAGAAGACTCTTAGCTTATATTAAAACATTTTCATTAAAAAAATCTAAAGATTGTCTCCCAAAAAAATCTGTGGAGCCATGATAAAATAAAAATCAGTAACACTTTAACATTTTACAGTGTCCTTGTTACATGTTACATGTACTTACCATGGAAATAATAATAATAATAAAATTAAAAATACACTCAACTAAAAATTTTAATAAAATAGAATACAATATATAAAAAAATATATATAAAAAAAAATCATGATAACCCTGGGGCCCAGTAACAAATCATGACTAATGCAAAAAGTTGGATATTGGAGGAATGTGTGTTTAAAAATGAAGCAGTTCAAGATAAAAACAAGCTATTGCTTAAAGGGCATTGAGTGAGGCCAGCCAGCAAGAGATTAAGGCTCTTCTCTAAACACACACACACAAACACACGACCAAAAGATGTCCCCATAAGGACAATGATTTTGGATATTGACGTCTTTGTAGGGAGATTTTGTTCCGATAACGTATGGTTTACCAGGACTACAAACGCGCACACACACTTAAAGAAGCACAGAGCCATCATCTTTGTTAACATAGCATGCAGACAGATACTGAACAAAAACAGGCATGTGACGACAAATAAAAAGTGAAGTTTATACTCACATGTACCATGTGTGCTTCTGTATCTGTTCTAACTGTAAAGAGACAAAGACACAATGGTTTAAAGCTAAACCATTATCTAAACATTAACAGAGACACACAAAGACAGCAGAGCATGACAATAAAAGCAGTGAATCCATCTCTGAAAGTCAGGCAGTTTCCT